>OX438655.1:13401974-16121395 GCA_949316385.1 Globia sparganii
TGGAAAATTTCGTTAAAAAATACCGTTTTAATTTCCTGTACAAAGTACATAAAATACTCGTAATAATCCACTATTCACTAAGGGGATAGAGTGGTGTCTTATTGTCGCGGGCGCTATTTTGAATCTTGAACGCAACAAAGGATAGGGCTCCCGAGCATAGCGAGGGAGTTCTGAGTTAACTCTAGGGAGTTAAGACTAGAATCCTGAGTGCAGTGAGGAATTCAAGCTCGCCCAAGACGAAGACACCTTTATCTTAGAGGACAATACTCTACTTTTCGCACCTACTGCGAGGTAATAAAAACCAATTCGACTATCAAATATTTGTAGTTTATGAAACTGTTAAATAACCGGGGAATACTTGGTTATGTGCATTCACTATTTACCCGACTACGTGACAGGACAGGGCTATGTTTTTTACTTAACTATGTATCTTTGTATATGGAATTCCTTATACCCTCGATCGAAGATCCTAGCGGCCGAATGGATTTTATTAATACATGAGGAGGAGTCTGTAGACTCGCTTGGGTCGTGCAAAAATTATAGGCTAATAAACGGTGGATTTTAGACAATGGCAAAGGAAGGTCTTGAAAACAAAAATAGTACCATTACTATGTGGGGTATCAAAATAAAGGGCTAGAGGAGACGATTCCAAAATTAAATGACAAAATCAAAGTCCGACTGCAACTAACATACCTATTAGGTCCTTACATTTATGAAATTAGCGTTTTGTCGTACTGACCACTTTGATCTGAAATATCTCCTCTTTGGTTAAGAATTCCAAATTCAAATTTATAAATTCATTTAGCTGGTACATTTGAGTTTTGAAAACCGTCATTCATTTGTTTTTTTCTCATTATTTTCTTCTTTGGCGTCGCTTATTACCGCACAATGGAAAACATGAAATATCGGTATATTTACGAGTACGAGTTCTACCGTGGCACCAGTGCTGCAGAAACAGCTCGAAGGATTAATGATGTGTACGGCGCTGGTGTCGCAAAAGAAAGCACGGTACATTTTTGGTTTCAACGTTTTCGTTCTGGAAATTTCGACTTTCAGAACCAACCCCGTGGACGGCCGGAGACCAAAGTGGAAAATGAAGAATTAAAGGCTATTGTGGAAGCGGATCCATCACAAAGCACTTCAGAGATAGCTGCAGGCTTCGGGGTAAGTGATAAAACTGTATTCACACTGGAACAAGTCCTATATGCTCTAGCATATAGGACTTGTTCCTAGAGCTACCTCGCTACGTTACGTTCAAAATAGCGCCCGCGACAATAAGACACCATTTTATCCCCTTAGTGAATAATCTACTATTAAGAGGAAATGCGGTCGTAAAGACTTTTGAAAAAGCCTAAGTAAAAAGTTTATTCCTAATTCGTGGTTTGGCTCTCGTCTAAATAGACGAGAGCCTCCTCCAATATTGGAACAATTTAAAAGATATTTTCATAAACTGAAAAAGAAGGATACATACTGTGTCCCTATGTTTTTTCATTAATAGTCGTCAAATTTTTACACTAGGCCTCTGTTGATAGCGGTTTAAATCGGCATCTTTTGAGGCTTCTAGGGCTTATAAAAAAAATGTATCATCAAATAGGAAAACTTAGGAAGATACAAGTAGTTAATATTTATTATTCTGTAAAACATCATTGCTTTATGGTCATTAACCAGAAAGAAAACAGACGAGAGCGTTTCTATTAAGAAAAGACCACCCGCATTTCCTCTTAAACACGCTATTCCCACATTTTAACAGTTCATTGGATTCTTCGGTTGGACAATCAATGTTGTAGTACCAGCAGTTCCATATCTTTACAGCCGGTAATGAAACCATCCAAATAAAAAATGATTAAAAAGTTTATTTGGTACCTACCTACATTTTAAAAGACTTACCTACTCTATGGATCCATTTGGAGGGATGTTAAATGTTTCAGATAAAGATGGCAAAAAATTCAAAACATTCTAGAAATATTTGTACCCGAGACAGATAATATGAAGTAAATTTACGTCTTTTTATAGTAAATTACGAAATATAATATTTAAAAGATTTACATAACTACCATCTAAGGTGAATTTAATGATAAGTAATTGCTGACAACGATCTTTGAACTTGAACCGATTAAATGAAACCAGTAAAAGTGAAACAATTTACACGATGTATACATTTTTCCTTTTACTTGGTATCAATTTGCGCCGATAAACAACTCCGGAGCAATGTATATCATGCGGTTGTATAAACCCGATAGCGATAGACTCCGATACCGACACGAAGTTGTTCGTGAGCTTGACTCGGCGTCGACCGGTGCCTGTTTATCATTCGTGCGGAGTGTTAGCGAGCGTGCGCACTAACTGTCTGCTCTTCGCGTGATACAAACAGAATTGTGTTCAAAATGGTTGCTTTTGCATTAAATAACCCGGTGGTGCAGTCCTACATAGTGTACACGGCAATATTAGCCCTCAAACTGCTGGCTCTGTCGCCAATGACGGGCGTGACGCGGGTGATCCGCGGCGTGTTCGCCAACCCAGAAGATGCGAAGGGCATGAAGGGAGGCAAAGTGAAGTACGACGATCCCGTGGTTGAGAGGATAAGGCGTGCGCATCTCAACGACTTGGAGAACATCCCGGCGTTCTGGGTGCTGGCTGGTTTGTACGTGACGACGGGCCCAGTGGCCGCCTGGGCCACGCTGCTGTTCCGTGTGTACACACTGGGCAGGATCCTGCACACCATTGTTTACGCGGTGGTCCCACTGCCGCAGCCAGCCCGAGCCATCGCCTTCGCCGTTCCCGCTCTCATCTCATTCTACATGGGCGCTCAAGTTATATTGTATTACATTACCGCCTTGTGAAAAGAAACATAAGACTATCTACAAGTTTTTATTACAGTTTAGTTACGTTATTAAATTTTGTACGGTGAAGTTATAATCATGTGTTTTATTTTTACACCATGCATAAATATTTCATATGGGTAGGTAACCTTAAAGACTTCTTAGGCTATAATAATCCTAATGTACGAAAACAGGTTTATGTTACCGTTAATAGTCGGTTTCTGTTGAAACAGACACAGAGACTTGGTAAATTATAAAAGCCCAAACTATCTATTCACGAGCATGAAATCTGACAAGTAACAGTTAAACTAATAAGTAGGGATGCCGGCCGTCGACCTTTTCCACATTGTGTGGGTAACGAATAATTCTAAATACTTAAATAGAAATGACCGACACCGGAATCCCGGAATCTGTGTAAGAAGGTTCGATGCTGTTCTAAACCCACGGAGCCGAATCAAAATACCTATGTGATACAACCTAAAAGATGACTAGAGTTAATTTTATAGTGCTTATTTTGTTTTTTTTTTAACTGCCTACTTTATGTACCGAAGTACCGGTAAAAATTAGCATACGCTAGTGATGCATTTGTTACCGGTTCTTACTCTACTATGGATTTTAGGTTGTAACTGTAATACATATCTACATAACCGATCCCAAGGCGGTCTGATCGTTAAGTGCACCTTGCGGATTAAAGTACCGTAGGCAGTTTACTATATCAATTTATGAGATAACAACTAAGGAACCGCTGCGTCATAGTGACCGTGCGACTCCGACACTGTTACCGTTCGAGCTCACTGCTCACCGCACCGCGCCACTCGGCACTCCGCCGCTGAGTTTCAACTCGACAACAACGCGGCAAGTTATTATTTAAAACATGGCGTCGTTTTCGTTAGACAACCCGGCAGTACAATCGTACATGCTTTACTCCGGCGTCCTGGCCCTCAAGGTGATGGGCATGGCTTTTCTGACGGCCAGACAGCGGTATGCTAAGAAAGTGTTTGCGAACCCAGAGGATGCTGTGAGGGGAGGAAAAGTGAAGCTCGACGATCCTGACGTGGAACGGGTGCGGCGCGCGCATCTCAACGACCTGGAGAACATTCCAGTGTTCTGGGTGCTGGGGGCACTGTACGTGACGACCGGACCATCGGCTTCGCTGGCCACCACGCTCTTCCGGGTGTTCACCGCCGGACGGGTCCTGCACACGTTTGTTTACGCCGTCAAGCCGCTGCCGCAGCCGGCTCGCGCTATCGCCTTCGGCATTCCCCTCTTTATCTCTATTTACATGGGTGTCAAAGTTGTCCAATTTTATTCTGGTGCTCTGTGATTTGTGAATAAGAACTTTTCGGAGAAATCATTTTGGTTGACAATTTATTATCCTATTGTTAAGTGCAGTGTTGTTTTATACCTACTTGATGTGAATCGAACGACTGTGTCTTATCGAACTGTATAGCCGAATGATTGATGAGTATTTTATTTTTACAAGAATAAATAATCGTTTCCCTGGTAACTTTTATGTTGTTATTTGTGTACCTAATAATAAATTAAACGAATGACATGATTACAGTTGAATTAATCACTATTGCTATATAGATAATCTTATGAAAAGATATTTGCTATCAGTGATTTATCAATCCCATATCCCTATCATTTTACACAGTTTACCCAACAAGGATAATAACTATCGATAAACTTATTATCATAATTACAATGTACATATAAGTTGATATACATTCCCCATACAAACATTGATTATTCTTGGTCGGTAAATACCTAGATTCATTACACAAGCACGAAGTGTGAAATATGAACATTAGTATACAAAAATATCGGCAAATATTTTGTAGAATGCCGTGAAAATGTACTGTCAACACAGAAATAACACCTGCCTAATATGAATACAATGTGTTTCACGGTAAAAAAAAACTGACATTTCATAAAAATCATTACATAATGCATTTATAACTTATGAAATTGTGAAAATGTTTTAAACAATAGATACTCAATTTGAATCACAGAGTAGATGAGTGATGAAGCATGAAATAAACATGAATTGAGATAAAATCATCGATTTCGAATACAAAATTACTATTTTGATTAATAACCATGATTTACTATGACTAGTTACCTTATTTATATATTTAACCATTTATGTACACATATATAAACAGACAAGAAAAAAGGACTGAAAAATAGGTACAAAGTTCTTAATAGTTTCAGGAAGAGTAGATTCGAATCAAGGGGTAGATATTTTATAATAAGCGAACTAGTTAGGTACATAAGTTCTCATTAAAGTACCTAATTAAAAATAAAGAGGAACCACCATTATTTGCTCCTATTCCGATCGTTTTCTTGATAGTACTATCCGAGAAAAGGCAAGGACATAGGTACACCATTTAGTGCCGACAGGTAGGTTAATCCAGAGATTCGATATACGAAACTAATTGTGTGCAAAGAACATAAAGGGCGTGTATAAGTTTACTGGGCAGCCAGTGTGGCTATACTAGCTATGGGGGGGGGGGAGTGGGACAGGTCCAGTGGTCCCAGCAATAAACACATTTTCTTTAAGCCTCCACGACCTCCCTTCGGCTTTATTCGGAAAGCCATTCGGTGGGTTTACGGCGGCCATTCGTTTCACATTATTGCTCTGTTATTGCAGGGAACCGCATTTTGAATTTTAAAATGTGGAGATAATTATGTCTCAATATTGCGGCATCGTAACTTTCAGACCGGATGGGCTGATTTAATGGCGTCTACTGAAAGGCAGCCAAGTTGATATCGTATGTTGGTAATGTATTGGCATTCTGTGAAATGATTACGTTTCTTGTGCTCTGGAGTCTGGGATTCATTAATTCATGCTACAAGCAAATATGTTCTAGGCATTTTCAGGATCGAACCCAGACAGGCGCGTTTCTTTTTTTATATTATTTCATGACTACTGCTCTCAAAACGTCGAAGGAAAACATCGTGAGGCATATCCTAGAGCCAAAAATTCGGAGATCCATGGGCCCAGTGCGGGTTGGTAGATTTCACAGTAACTACCAACCCGCACGCGTCCGTGTGGTGGATTAAGGCCCACTCCCACTCACCGAAAAGACATGTGTCTCAGCAGTGGGAACTTTATAGGCTGATTAGGCTGCCTGTGGGTTGCAGCTGAAAATCAACGTCAGGTGGCACATCTTGTGTTGTCATCTGACATTATGCTGAGCTGAGGTGAGGCCCTTTTGGCATTATAATCTTTGTTTTCTGTTTTTTTATAGTTTTAAAGTGTATTTATTTTGCTGTAATGCCAATAAACGCATTTTTCTTTCTTTGATTATGTTATGTGTGTTTTAAAAAGAGTATAAAGCTTATAAAAAACCTTGCTCAGCAGGATTACAACTACCAGTGGCGAAGGTCCCATACAACTCGATTCCCGCCGGCTTCCCTTCGAAAATTCAGAACACAACCACTCTATAGACAATTTATTCATCATTGAAATTCTTCGATCAATAATTTGAAATTCAATGAAACGTTTAATTGACTTTTTTTTTTGCTCCAGCTTACCTCTGTCATAAATTCACCCTTCGCTACTGATAACTACAATGCAGCCTACAAGATTCCTTTACTTGCATCATGTTTCATCATACAGGTAGGACCATGGACCTTGATAAAACATGATGACTAGGCAAATTGTTCACTATCAGTATCTATTGCTAAAGTTACAAACGGAAATTAATAATGACTGGCAGATATTTTACACTCATACCGGTTTAAAATGTTTACGAAAATTATCATGACACAACAAGAAAGACTAAAAATACCAATGATGATATCTTAATCTTGTTTTTGAATATAAATTGCTCACACGTTTGAATTAAATTGTATTTAAAGGTAAATTACTTGTTAAAAAAAGAAAGATAAACACCGCTTTTCTTGATTCTCTTGTCTTGTAGAAGATCTGATATAGGTACTTACCTACTGTTAAGACGTCACTATAAAAAACACAGCCCTGGCGCCACTTTGTACTTTGAACCATTTGGAACCAAATCTATTGTGCTGTTGAGCCTTTGTACCAAAGAAAGCACTCACAATTTTTCCCCTATTTGTCAGCTGTAATGACTTTATGAAAAAAAACCGGTCAAGTGCGAGTCGGACTCGCGCATCGCGGGTTTTTCACTGCTTCAAGGGATTGCTGCTTGCAGCCCTGAGTATTTGATATTAATTTCAACTTGATAACTCCACGCGTTCCTGAAAAAAAGGGTCTTGACCGACGGACAGACAGACGGACAACGAAGTGATAGTGAATAAAAGGGATCCATTTTTCCTTTTGAGATACGGAACCCTAAAAAGCTCGAGACATGACACAGTTAATAAAGGTAAAACATAAAATCAATCAGCCTTTGAAAGGTGTCAGGATATCAGTTTTGAAATTCCAAACGCAAAGGTAGGAAAAAACCAATCATTGAGCAACTCAATCAACAATCAACTCAGCCTACTGCAGTCCACTGCTAGGGATAGATCTCTCCCAGGCTGCGCCACATCACCCTGTCCTCCGCCTTCCGCATCCAGTCCGTCCCAGCCACCTTCTTTAGGTCGTCCGTCCAACTAGCTAGGGGGCGTCCCACACTACGCTTGCCGATTGAGCAACTGAAGCAAGTTATTTTTTTTTCTTTCTGTTCAATTATTAAATCAGCAATTAATAAATATGCCCCTTGTACTTCTTATTACAATGAAGAAAATTCGAATTGCTCGTAATCGTAATTATCCTGTTTCAGAAACATATATTAAAGAAACCGAAAACGTAACCGAAATTGCACCATTTATGCCCATGTTGGTACGTGACTACGTGTAGAAACAGTTTAGTTAGTTGAGGTCCTTGCTAATATAGTAAAATTTTGTAGGTACACCCCTACCCTATTTCAAGTTAAACAAATATCAACTTTACTTCAATGACGATTAAGTTGATTTCAGAGTGAGTAGCACTATTGAAAAAAGTTATAAAAATGTTTGAAGTTGTAGCGTACAAACTGAACGTTATTGTGTAGGAATTAAAGTTATTTTTTACATTAATTCATATTTGTTTACATTTTTGACAAATAAATCGCGAATGCAGATTAGGATGTTTGCTACTAAGACCTACCTACATTTATTAGCTGTGGTTGATAAATTGATAATAGCTGCGTAAACATGAGTATTTGTTTTTTTTAGGCGTGAGTTTATGTTTGTGTGAAGGTTTATAAGTACCTACTTATGCCATTTTTAATTGTACATACATATTCATTTTTTATATCTTTTTTATATCTCTCACACTTACACCCCCACACCCCACCTACTTCGTACACTTAAACTATAAATTCTGTTGTAAAATGTCCTAAGTACTTTTGTATCACCTTTAGCCTACCTAAGAAAGAGCGGCGTCTTCTAACAGGCATTATCTGCTTAAAAGGAGGCGCCATTCACAAACAAAATGTAAACAAATAGTCAAGAAATAAACATTTTTGTATTTTTTTTTGTATTATATAAACATTACTTTTTTATTTTGTTTTTTTTGTTATGGATCATGTAGTCTGCAATAAAGATTTTTATTTAGGAAAAGGCTGATGATTACTTAAGTTTCGTTTACTAGATTTCAAAGATAGGTTTGTCTTTCATTGAACATTGATCTATTAGAAACATTGCAAGTGCAAGGAATCGCACACATGCACTATAATATACACAAGGTACTCAACCCAGGCAGACACTACAATAAAAGTCACTCATTTAGCGTTACTTACTAAAATTAAACTACGCCCCTTGAAAACCACTTTACTTTGGAGGTTTGGAATTCCTCTGAGTGGAGTTCTAATCTTCAAGCAATAAATTCTATAGCTGGGAGCGCGGACTTTAACGGAGGCGTAAATTAAAACGGGACATGTAAATATTTTACAAAGAATTACCGTTATAACACTTATTACAATAATATTCTACCTTTAAAAATAAGTAGAAGACTCGAAATCTGCCTAGCCTTTTCCCAACTACCTATATTGGGATCGGCTTCCAGTCTAACCGGATGCAACTGAATACCAGTATTTTACATAAAACTGTTGCCCAGCTGAACTCCACAAGCCAGTTACTAGGCTTCTAGGTACCTACCCGTAACGACTGTCAAAGATTTATGAATGACAGTCAGGACCAACGGATAAATGTGCTTTTCACGGCACGGTACCACATACGGTACGGAAGCACGGAGGGTTCTCGATATGAAATGATTGGTCACCCATCTATGAACCAACCACGGCAAGCTTAACTTAACCTTCGATCGAGCCGTGCGACTGTAATTATACATATAAAATATGTAGAAGACTAGCGAAATATAATTTCCGAGACGCGCTTTTATGAAACAAAATACATGATACAAGACACGACCTGCGATGACAATCCGCGAACGAGAGTTGCCCCCTGCCCGCGGCCAGCGCTGAACCGCGACCTTGTTTGCCCGAACACAAATTAAATAACCTAAAAATAGCTCGCCGCGTTGTCGAAACCCGATTTTCAGTTCAGTTCCTTCACCGTTATTTACCGTGTAAGAGAGTAAGTAGTTGCATTAATATCATTTTGCATATAAATAACACTGGGTTTCAAATACCTACTAACATTATATCGCTTGACCTATAGCTTGCGACACACCTAATGAGTACCTACCTAACCAGTTTGGTGCGAGAACGAGACAACATGTGGTTTATTGCCCGTATAGTTGATATTGCCAACGTATAGTGTTTATGTGTTTGATCACTTTGTTGTGTGTGTACCATTCAATCGCATAACCGGTCATCGTGATAGGTAAACAGGTAAACATTTGAACAACAGCTTAGTGTTATCGAACTTTTGAAAATATTTTACACGAAACGATGAAACTTCTGAATAGTTTAAGGTATTTGTGATCACAAACACATAATAAAATTTGTATACCTTGTTGACCATCCGAGACTCGTGTATTTCTTGGATTTTACGTTAGATATGAACATGAGTGTCAAATGTAAACAATAGTATTTTGTAATGGGCTAGTTGACAGTACGGAAAATACCTTAAGATTATTTTTTTGTAGAATGGTTGTAGGTAAGCTAAAAATATCAAAAATCAACTTAATGTTATACTTATATTATTTAAGATTACCTACTTACTTTATATTTTTGAGAAATAATTGCAATCAAATAAAGCAATTAGTGACAATGATATTAGATATAAGTAAAATATCAGAGAGTTAGATAGGTTACCTATCTAACATTAGATTTTCAAAAACGGCACAATTTCTTACAATTCATAGTCAGTCATTTACATAAACAAGTAACCTATATCTGAATTTACACACAAAATTACACAGTTACAGTATATACACTAAAATAAATTACCTACATTTGAATTTCATAAAATACATCATCAATTTAAAAATAATATATTTACATGTAAAAACAATATGACCAACACTTTAAAATTTACAATAATTAGTTAAAGATCAATTAGCATAGATTAATAGAAATAATTTAAAATAATAATATTAAATTTATAGTTAAATCAATAAATCAGAATGAACAAAATCCAATTAGATGACACGTGGAAGTAGGACGGCATGTCGTAGATTATCGGAAGCGAAAAAGAGACAAGACGTTAAGTAACCATGCTAATTAAACCAAGCTTTGACGTGCCACTCGCGGAGCGTGTTTATTCTATTGACTTACTTTTTTTTAACCGACTACAAAAAAGGAGGTTCTGTATTCGACCCGTATGTATGTATGTATATTTGTATGTCCGCGATTTCCTCAAAAATTAATGAACCAATTTTGATGTTTCTTTCACTAAAATGATGTACATACTTTCAGGAAGGTTTTACTATGTAATACATTAGGTAAAATTATTCTTATGTACGAAGTCATATGCATAAGGTACTGCATCTCCGGCAATTCTTTTCCGATTAATTTATATTGATGATGTTTTAACTGTTATTTACATAGCAAAAAGTGTTAATGGAATTTTCGTGGGTAGGTACAACTAAAAAATAAAAAATAAAACTTTTTCCAAAGACTTAAAAAAACACTACAAAGTGAAAAATAACTTTAATTTCGGAAGTCGGTGTCAAAAACGAAAATGCGACACCAACGACATCGACTGCCGAAACTAAAGTTACTTTTACTTGTAGTGTTTTTTTAAAGTTTTTTTTGTATAAAAGTTTTTTAAGATTTAAATAGGTCACTAATAATATATAATTGATTAGTCACGTGACATTGCATGCGAATCAGAGCGCGACACGTCACTACTTCCAGGCGACTATATTTCAAATTGTAAATACTTAGAAACTAAGTTTATACGTCACACATATGGCTAAGTTGTTTTGCATTACCAATTGACGTAGGTACGAAAGTGATTAATAGTGTGTCCCTCTCACACATATGGCACTTTTCAACTTATTAATTTACTAAATATGTAGGTAGTATTCAGTCATATTTTGTGTAGGTCCAATAAAAATTTGTAAATAGAAATCGTATACTACGTGAAACGGTCACAGTTAATAAGGATAAAATATAATTATTATACTTATATCTGTTTTGTTTTTTTTTAAGTACAACACCAAGAACGTTAATTAACATAGAAACAATGACTACGTTGACAATAATTATGTTGTTTACGTATAATTTAATTAAGTACCTATATAATATACTTATCTAACTAAGTTGTTCATTATGAGTACCTACTAAATATTATAAAAATCCGACAAAAGTAATAAATGAAGTTTGTGTGCTGGCAACTCTAAAAATACTCACAGATTTGACGTGATGATCACAGAATGGAAGTGATGACGTCACTAGAGCGGCCATGACATAATGCCCCGTTTTAGACAATAAAAATCAAATTGCGTTATGAAAATGATGGCGGGCGGGACGAGCTGCAGAAAACGAACGACCAGCGGTCCACACTAGCCCTGAATCGAAAATGCTAGAAGTAACGGGGAAAGGCTTTTGCCCAGCAGTGGGATGATGCAGGCTAACAGTAACAGTATGAAAATTAAAAATCAGTTTAAGAATGTTACTTTTTTGCTGAAATGCTTATATTTTGAGGGACATAGGCCACAAGGAACGGTATATCGGTAATCGGTTTCTGAAAAACAGTCGACTAGCCTACATGTATCTAATGTTATGTTCAGCTATAATACGATGACGTCACCTTCATCAAGAATACGCGACAAACTCGTCGTTGATATGTTTTTATCTAATTGTTACTGCTTTGTACTTACAATACTTTAATTACTGTCTGTGATCACAAAGGCAATTTTTTTCCAATTAGGTATATGCTTGGCTATGGCATTCAATTAATTGCATTCAATGACACGTTCGATGAAAAATTGCATAACACCGTATTTATGGTTTAGTTTCTCCTACATATTTATCGACAACTCAATTTTGAATTTCACAATGCAATTTTGAATTTTCGATGCATGTAAACTTTCCAAACAAGAAATGTAATAATAGAATTTAGCAAAGCATATAACCTTGTAACCTATAAATACACTCGACCACACCTCCATGGCAACAATTTAAAGACTATTGGACGGATTCCGTCCCCGTCGCGGACAAGAACGGTTATGGTTTTAAATTATCTATACATATAATAAAACAGTAAAAAAACTGTGTCTGTACATTGAATATATTAAAAAAAAAATACTTGAGGGGGGCTTAGAAACAGTAATAGAGCACGAATCCAAAAAAAAATATGTGTCTGTTTGTCCGTTTGTCTGTTTGTCTGTTTGTTTGTACACGCTAATCTTCGGAACTACTGGACGGATTTGAATGATTTTTTTTTTGTTATATAGGTATTAAGTCTGAGCAACATATAGGCTATAATTTATTTTGGAAAATGGAACACCTGATGCAGAACCGCAACAGACCAGCTAAAGTATAAGAGATACAATAATGGTACCATAGCAAAAATTGTTCCACGTGATGAGCATTTTCTGCTGAGAGAATAAATTTGAAGATCTGGAACACCTGATGTGGAACTCCAAGAGCCCAGCTACACTATAACATATATAGGAATGACGTTTTAGCAAAAGTTGTTCAATCTGATGAGCACTCTCTGTTGAGTTATAAAAATCGAAGATCTGGAACACCTGTTGTGGAACTCCGAGAGCCCAGCTACACCAAAACACATATAGGAATGACGTCTTAGCAAAAGTTGTTCGATCTGATGGGCATTTCCTGTTGACTTATAAAAATCGAAGATCAGAAACATCTGATGTGGAAATCAAAGCTATCACTAATTTCACTGTATAATTATAAAATAACATAAGCTGGGAGTACCTCCACGCGGTGAAGGCGGTAACAGCTTAGGACTGATTTTCGGTGACGATGGTATATCATTGAAAAGTTGACTCTACTGGTCAAAACTCCCATTTATTTTTTTACTTTATCAATAAACTAGCGACCCGCCCCGGCTTCGCACGGGTGCAATGCTGATACTAAATACACTACATATAAACCTTCCTCTTCAATCACTCTATCTATAAAAAAAACCGCATCAAAATCCGTTGCGTAGTTTTAAAGATTTAAGCATTCAGAGGGACAGAGAAAGCGACTTTGTTTTATACTATGTAGTGATATGCCTTCGGGCTTATGTTATTTGAGTGTTTAATTTCCTTTGCCATTTATCTTCGTGACAAGGTAGCCTACCCGGTAACGCAGGGGAGCAGTCACTTAGATTTTAATTGATCAGGTATATTCACAATAAAACTATAACCATGCCTAGAAAGAGGTCTAATCTTTCCCAATGTTCCAAAGGAGCTGAAAGATTGAGGATCATAAGATCCCAAGAATCTACCGAAGAGCGTCAGGAGAGACATTATGCTGTTCGAAAACATCAGGCTGCAACTCGCTCCGTGGAAACCTCTTCGGATCGCGAAGCACGCCTGCGTTCTCAGCGTATTCGCACATCTACTAACAGGTGTTTTGAAACGAGTGATGAAGGTGATGCGCGAGTAACTGGTGATCGAGATTATCATACATTGTCCCGAACACGCACACAACAAAATATTCATAATCAGTTAGAAAGTGAGAGAGAAAGAATTGCTGGAGTACGGCATGAAGAGACAGAAGAAGAGCGCAACGAACGTTTGAATTCTGATCGACTTCGACATTCTCTGAACAGAATGTCGATATCATCTGAAGAATCGGATGTGTCTCAAGACAGAGACACATCCGATCCGACAGAGATATAGCCGTAAGACGTGGCAACCTTCCTTGGGTTGATAAGGAACGGAGTGCATTTACGTATACTCTTATGAATGACTTGATTGACTACGCCACGTATTCCGCCATCGGAGGTATGGTTCAAAATTGTACTTTTTGTGAAGCTGTTAAATGGCAAAAAGAAACAAACGGCATGTGTTGCTCAGGTAGAAAAGTACATATTGAAATATTACAAAATCCTCCAGAAATATTAAGATCACTGCTAATTGGTGACCATCCACAGTCAAAACATTTCTTGGACAACATCCGTATACAATGCCTTTCAAATGACATCTTTTGGTGCGAAACAGATTTCAGGAGGCCCATTTATGCCAACATTCAAAGTGCAAGGCCAAGTTTACCACCTTATTGGTTCATTATTGTCTGAAAATGACCCCAAGTTTCTCCAAATATATTTCGTATCCAATTATCAAGATCAGGCAAATATTAGAAACCAAAACTTTCCGCACTTGAACAAATAGTCTGATTTCACTGCTTCAAAATATGTTGCATGAAGTAAATCCCTACGTACACAGTTTTAAATCTGCCTTAGAATCTATAAAAATATATATAAAAATGGTGCCATAGCAAAAATTATTCCACGTGAAGAGGATTTTCTGCTGTGAGAATAAATCTGAAGATCTGGAACACCTGTTGTGGAACTCCAAAGCCCAGCGACACTACAACATATATAGGAATGACGTCTTAGCAAAAGTTGTTTAGTCTGATGGGAATTTTCTGTTGACTTACAAAAATGAAAGATCTGGAACGTCTCGAATCGTCTCGCGCATTCCATTGTTTTCCCGTCCCCGGGCTCTTAGAATTCGACATCAGACGTTTCAGATCTTCGATTTTGACGACCCCGTTGTCGCTGGCATAATCAACAGGATCCGCGTACGAAGTCGCGGGCAGAAGCTAGTCGTTAATAATAGTACGTTTTACTATTTACTGTGTATATTTATTTTTTTCGTTACCCGCGGGAAACTACCAAAAAGTTGGCTAAAAATTGTCACTTTTTGACAATTAATAGGTACTCAAAAGACAATAAGAACCTTTTCTGGTCGCAGTCTTGTGAATAATCTTTCGTAGTGATCTTTGCGTTGTGCTCATCTAATGACATCTTACATATATAACAACTACTTTTAGCGTGTTGATTTCTTTTAGACTAAGTAAAGTATTGTTTCCTTCCATATTGAAATTCTATAGCATGTGTACTGGACTATTATTTTTGCTTGTAAATTGGACTTCTGTCGAACTAAAATAAATAACACACAATCCATTCTTGAACACATTTACTATTACTCCTCGGACACAGTCACCTTTATACATCTCAAATACACACTTCGTCATTCTTCAAATACACTTATAAAAAGATTGTTCACAATTTTTTTTTCCTCAAGTTCCCATGTCACAGGGAGGTGCGACCCATATCATTGTATACTAGACACATATACCTATACATATAAATAACTCGAAAATTTCGTTTGTGTCCGCCATGGGTATTTCTCCCGTAGTACGATGTGCAATGTCCTTTATCAGCGTCTTCATTTTATAGTAGTAAGAGCCATTTTCATGGTTCAAATGTTACTACTATGAGCGACTGATCGTACCTGGGTCTCGAAATCATAACGAACACCATTTAATGAAAACATTATAAAAATCATAAATACCTTAGTGAAGAGGTCGCAGGAAACAGTGTGGAAGACTTTCCCGTAGATACAGATATCCTTGCCGACGTCCAGGTCTTTCCAATGCCAGCACTCGCCGGCGTCGTTCTTGGGTATCTTGCCTCTCTTCACCAGCTTGCCTTGCCATAGCCCAGAGTTCTGGAGTCAAACACGTTTACATTCTTAAGAACATTTTTAACATTAGCAATCAGTCTATAATGTTCTCACTGCTGGAACCCAGACCTCCTCTCGGTGAGAGGGAGTGGGCCGTTATCTGACAAACGGGTCTAGTGTAGGTTGGTAGATATCATAAGTATTCAAATTTTTGGTCCTAGGACATGCCGGTTTCCTGATATGGTGGTAGAATTGGAATTAAAAAAAAACAGTCTCTCGATCGTCGATCGTGCGATAAAATATTTAATTACCGACATAATTAGCTTAATAAGTATCAAAAAGCAAAAAACCCCTCTGCTTTACTTCTGTTAATTGTACTAGTTGTCTCATAATTATTTATTAAACGTCCTTCAAGGAGACGCTTAACAAAACTATGAGTCACACTGAAATATAACTTCGAAACTATTCCGTTTGCTCGAGCTTATTAATGTTATAAGCAAAAAAAACGCTTAGATAAATCTACGGGCGTAAGGAAACTCGGGAGAAGTGTTATTGCCGCAATCATTATTAATAATATTAATCGCTTTATTACTGAAGGATAAGAGGAAAACGATTATGAAGTAAGACGGCTCCACTCTCCTCGCCCGAAGCTCGACATGCTAACAAACTGGGATGTTCCATTAAAAGAACACTGTCGTTTTTAGGGTTCCGTACCCAAAGGGTGACCACGGAATCCTATTTCTAAACCTCCGCTGTCAGTCTGTCCGACCGTCTGTCTGTCAGCGGGTTATATACAGGGTTATTTGTAAAACACCAGCAACCTCTTAAGAGGTCATTGTACTCATCATTATGAGCAACTTTTACTATGGGACCAAACCGGAAATCGCGAAAAAAAAATCAGCTGTTCCCTACAAATTAGGGAACAGCTGATTTTTTTTTCGCGATTGACCTCTTAAGAGGTTGCTGGTGTTTTACAAATAACCCTGTATATCTAATGAAACGTAATAGGTAGCTATAACAACAAGTCATCTGCCTAGCCTTTTTCCAACTATAATTAAATTAAATTAAAAATATAGTATGTACATCCACACAAGAAACATGTTAAAGAAATATGTAGTGTTAAATAATTGTACGATAGTACGGAACCCTTCGTGTTTGAATCCGAATCACACTTGGCCGGTTTTTATATAAAATGATTGGCGTTTCTTTGTACTAAAAGGGAAGAGACTTTTTTTCCACGATTTTTTAGAAACCTAGACAACATGTATCTTCCATTTCAGTTACAATGACTGGGATTTAACTATTTGAGTGTTTGGACTTTTGGGGCTTCAGAGTCAAATGTAAAAAGGTCCTTGTTCAGCTTTTGAATCGATATTGATTTTTGACCATCCTTCTAGAATATATGCCTAAAAACTTGAGATGTTTTGCAACACATTGTAATGTTTTTGTCTTTCTACTTGTTTGGTACCTTACTTATTCCGTTTTGTTTAAAGTTCATCAACATCATTAATCACAGCTAAACTCCGCACTTCCTTGTCAGTTTCGGTAGAAATGTTAAATGCCATTAGGTTTTGACATTTACCCATTACCTATTGTTGTTCTTTTGTAAAAAAAAAAACGTCGCGGCAATATACTAGTACGTATCACATAACAACGAAATATTTTGACAGTTATCTATATTTTGGGGTTCTTTTCAAAAAAACATCGCGACAATATACGTACCTACTCTGTATCACACGTCTGCGAAGATAAAATTATTTTTGTGTGAATAATAGCGGCCGGCCATTCACGGCACGAGCCGCGGAACAAAGCGGCTGGTACCGCTGCAACCGCCGCGACGCATTCATGCCGAGACAAATGCGTGCTCATTTGCTAGCTCCGTTTCAGATCCGCTCACAATTGCTACAGAATCCCATTCCATACGTAAGGAAAATAAATATGCAGATGGATTTCAGTTTTCTTGAAATATTGTGATTGTATTTTCGTTTTAATATTTGCATATAAAACGGTGCATTTTAAACTACACTTAAATAAACCCTTTTATGTTTATTTTCATTGATAAGGCGTTAGATATAATACATAATATGAAAGTAATAAATATCATCATCAGCGTTCTCTTGGCTTCAACTGAAAAAACTCAATTACTTTTGATATACTATAAGTTAATAATTGAGTGTTGTAGATAACACATATCCAAACCAAGGTGACGTAATTGTGGTTATTCGGTACGGCTATTCCTACAAGACAATACGAAAATGCTACGACAGGTGCTACGACAATGCTACGACAGCGCTACGACATTATTTCAACTGTGCTACGCAACGGAGGGGTGGTTACGGAGACTTACATTTCAGGCGTGGTATACAAAGTATCTTTAGGTAATACGGGCTGGTGTCCGCAACTCCACGTCAATGCGCGTATTTTGCATACAGTACAAAGTATCTTACTCGACATTATTTTTAAACACGCATTATTTGCGTCGTCGGTGGCATTCAAGCTTAGTCTATAATGTGTAACCTACGGAGATATTTTGGAATCCCTAGTCAAATGTCAATCGTTACGGCTTTTTACATGTAATCTTTGAAGCATATAATATTGTGCGCATGTGGGTGGATTTAAATATATAATATTTTTGTACTCAAAATAAAACGGCCAAAAATACCTTTCAACGACTTCCCTACTTGTATATCATAAACCCACGCAAACATAACTTTCCTGGAACACAATTAAACGCAGCCGCACCACAGTACCGTTTTTATATGAAGTTAAATAAAGGCTTTTATAAAAAAAGGGGTCCATTTGTGAGCTCCACATATGAAGGTGGCGAAATACTTTAGTAGGGTCGCGTCGACACAGAGCATGCTAAATATAATATTGTTTCACGAAACACGCGGCGCCGCAATGGCCGCATAGAATAGCAAATAAGAAAAAAAAAATCAATGCGTACATATAAGTAGTGGGTATTACGTATCGAATGTAAGCAGAGACAGTTGAATTGCATTACCTATAGCTATATAGGTAGGTAGGTATCATCCACGTGTATTGGAATAAGCGGGCGAGCCTTAGGACCTAATCTACATATTTGAATCCGCCTGTGAATATCGTTTAAAAGTTGACAGTGGAAAAATGTGATAATTTCTTGCAACCTTGTGGATGGCTGAGGTTAGAGAAGGTAGAGAAAATTACATTGTAAAATACGGCTAAAGTATGGGTGCGATAACATAGCTATATTCGTCACAATATTGCCTACACCTACACAATAAGTATATACTAACTTATCTACCGGTATGTTTGGCTGACAACCTGACAGCTGCTGCTGAACAAATTGCCAAGTGCGTGTAAACTGTTGCGATTAGTTGAATGATTTATTAACAGCCAATCGCGTGCTTGACAATTTGTCATACTCATTTTGCTATAATTTTCGTCCGAGAAACTGGCCCATTAACTAGTATTATCCCTCTTCAGCTACATGTTACCAATACTTCTAATCGCCTTATCATATTGAAGCAATGTACAAGCCGTTCTACCTATTCAGTTTAGATTTGGTTACTTATTTTTCAAAGGAAAAAAATTACCAAATCTAAAAATGAAATATATTTCCATGCAAATTACCTGAACTCGAGGCTCTATGACAGTCAGGGTGTCATCCTCTAGAAAGTATACGATGTTTACGATTCTGACGCGGTACTTCTCATCAGGGTTCTCAAACACGGGTTGTTTGAAGAACGCTGTAAAGTTGAGGCAGCGTTTGTCGTAGTGTACCCAGTGAGGCACAACGGCTGGGAGCGCTGGCTGCTTCACGCGGCCGTACGTCAGGGACGGATCGTAGCTGTAATAACAACATTATTAATATGGAACCTATGTATCTCCATACATAAATTGAAGTCGCTTTTCGTGTTTGTCTGTGTGACCGCGTTGTTCTTCTAAACTACGCAAAATATATTGATGCGTTTTTCAGCTTCATTTAGAAAATTTATTCCGGATAGATGATGTGTATGATACATTAAAATTAAACTTAATTTATTTATTACATTAGCAGAGAGCTTAGTCTTATTAAATATAAAGTACTACAGTGAACTTTTCACTGAAAGGTGTGCACACATTTACTAGTTTGTCTAATTGATTTACTAGGTAGGTAATTAAAGTGATAAAAATAACAATAGGTAGGTATAATCAAATAAGTTAATAATAATAAAATCGTTTTTTTTTGTTAAGTTTCGTTTTGAAGTGTCTCACTTGTACTTTCCTTGTGTAAATCTTTTTCTAAAACCTGCTATGTCATGTTATCGCCCGTCGGTTTCTCCTATGCATAAACACTGGGAACTAACATTCGCAAGTCAGGCAAATGTTAATATTCCTTGCGTGATTCAAACTGGCCCTACAGAAAGTTAAGCGCTGAGTCACTGCATCAATCAAGGTCGAGGAAATACACCTTTGTCTACAACAGACGTACAATTTTCTACTTGTAATAGTCCATTATAAGTTCTCGATGCAGGCCATAACGGGTAGAACGGCAATTGCGATCTCTGCGCGATCTCAATCCCGGTCTGTAATTGAAAATTTCTTGACCGACCTTCGAGGTCCGGTCACAGAGGTGGAAGAGAGCGGGAGCGGTGTGTGGTAACGTAGGTAATACTTGTGTATATAATGAAGGTCCTTCTCATTTGTTCGGGAGTACTAAATAACGGTAATATTGCGCTCTGTTTTGCATAGTTAATAATTGCGATAACTTTTTGCTGGTTATCTTTAACGTTCCAAAACATTTAGAATTGTGAATAAGACGAATGTATCTAAAAATAATTACATTCAATTGGCTTGATTTGTAATTAAAAATCTAGTCAGATAGACTAGATTTTCATAGGTCATCGACATTAGCAAACCCCTAGCGTCAGACTTTGCGAGGGATGACCCGCGCGAGAGTGACTCTCCATACTTGATGGATCATTGCCAAGTTATTATGTGTTATCAAAGAATGTTTGTTGGCACCGATAGTGGACGGTTTCTCTTCAGTTCAAATTATGAGGACAACGCCCTTTCTCTGCTTAGTCGGGGTGAGTAACGCTAAGCGTTTAAGTTTTCTAGAAAAATAGGCAAACACTTTAACAAACGAAATTATTTTACAATTCAAAATCTCATTAATAACAGGTAAATGCGTATCTGAGGCCGTTTAACCTAATTTCAACCAATAAAAATAAATATTATATTATTATTTTTTATTATTAAGTATATATATTTTTTTTCCAATTTTCAGTACTTGAAGGACACTTACAACATTACCACTGAACAAGTTACATCTAATCAACTCATACAGGACTTATATACACATACACATAACACCCTCACACATTTACACACTACACTACACACACAATCCTACAATAACATCACCTTACATTACACTTCACGAATGAATATAACCACCTTTATTAATTATAGATTTACCTCTCTATCTAAATTGTTTGCTAATAGTGATATATTGTATAAATTGAATTCAAGATGCCGTTAAATACAATACATTTTTAAAGGGGTGTGAGCCTGGAGATGTGTCATACAGGTCCCGAACCTAGTTCAGATCCCAGCTCTCACAAAGGTTCTTGCATAATAAGGCAAAATTGTCTATACTATTAGCTAAACACACTACTGTAATCATTCTCTCCAACCCAAAAATACGTGATCTTAATGTGACGTCAAATCCGAAATTAGCACAAGATCTACACATGAAACCGCGTACTGTTGTTGATCTTAAGCTGGAGTTGCTAACTTGTGTTGACTTACTTAACTGAGTCTTCGGGGAGTGCGAAGGCGTTGCTGTCGACATCGGTGGCGGTCCCCCCCGGACCTCGGATCAACGTGTCAGGGAACCTATGTCCCTGGTAGTACCGAAGGGAACTTCGCATGTGATACTGCGTCTTGGTCGGGTCTGAGAACGTAAGACCCGGCAGTTTTGGAAGTCCCCACGCCATTGTGACTTTTATCAAACGTTTCTAGAAATAGAATTTAAAACAACACATAATTATTAGGTATAATTAATAAATTAATAAAATTTTATTTTTATTATTATTAAAAAGATGTTACATTAATTTGAAGTCTCGACTCCTGAGCTATTTGGTTCCTGTATTACAGGAGTCAGAAAATTGACAATTGCTGTCCTATAAAGGGAAAATTGTCAAAAGCTTGTTGTTTACTTATTTCAAGTTTTTCAGTTATTATAATTATGTACCTACGTTATTATCAGCATCAAGTAACACCACCATCTATTACTAGAACAAGAATATTGAAATAACATTTCAAACGTCATCTCTGTTTATTTAAAAACCGTTTTCCACGAACATAACGCGAGATTATTCAATGCATGTCCAACTTCAGCTATTGTCTATTAGTACCTCTGAGCGGAACCAACAACGTTGTTATTTGCTAAACATTCCCGTAGGGCCGTAGGTTTAGAAACACTCCCCCTGCCTCACTATGCTAGAACTGATAGATAAATCTACTCCAACTACTAACAGCTGCTTCGCTCGCTTGCTAACTATATGTAGGTGTATTCAGATTACGGAATTTACGAACAACTACATTAGGTTAATTGGATATCAATCATTTAAAAAGATAATTAGGTTACACAATAGAATTTAAGAAATTCAGGGGAATACGTAACTAGGCAATCAATGGCTTCCCTTCAGATTATTAAGCTACTTAGGTATTGGCGTGTTCTCTACGCAAGCTAAATGTAAACAAATAACCATTCCAAAAACGTAAAAAACCAAGGTTTTTGAAACCCAACTCATATTAATTCAAAATGTGGATACAGAGTATATACATAAATAATACGACAAGTACGTAACACGTAGCAAGATAAGTGATGTGCGACCAACGTGAGCTCATCCACCTTCAGCCAAGAGTATCCTGTTCACGCATCACGCAATTCAGGAAGCGATACACGCACTAAGGAAATGAAGTAATTCCACGGTTTTGAAAGTAACCTGCGTATCATGAACTGGCGTGAAATGCGGCTGGTAGTGTCCTTGCCAAAAATGAAATCGAACCGTCTGTTTTTTGTGCTAGCCTGGTATCGAGAGAGGGTAATGGCTAAATGTCCACGTGGGAGGATTTAAAAAAATGTTTGGTTGGGTTAAAAACTACATAATAAATACCCACATAACTTTAAAATGAGATTTTGCGTAAGTAGTTATGACACCAGAATAACAAAGCTATTAACTTCTTTGCATAATTAAATGTGACTTTGTATTCAAAGTCCATGAATATAGTTATTTTTAGACCATCCTTTTAAACCCCCGACTACCACGTTCTCAGCATAATGAAATTATTTTTCCTTGAAAGTCAGGTAGGTGGTTTATGCTGACAGAGGCGGTTATACGAACAAAATAATAAATTCTTACCTAAAATAGAATACAGAAGACGATAAGTTGATGTGAATAAATAACGATGCTTTTTATAAACACGAACTAAAGAGGAAAATATAACGAAAAAACTCGCTTTGATAAAATGAGCAAATATGACAGCCCGTTGTCGGGTAAACAGCTGTTATAATTATATACAAAGCGTTGCTAGGTGATAACAGCCCTACTCCTTGCGGCACTCGGAAGGAAACTTTTTGTTTAAATCAATAGGATCCTTGTTTTTGGCACGGTATGCGGTAGCGAGGGTGGCGAGGATTCTAGTACATTCTATGATTGCACATGCGTGAAAGCGCGTCTCCATGCTTGTTGTTATTACCGACAACCAATCACAACAACTAACATGAGATTAGATTCTCTGATCATACACCTGATTTGATTGACCATTTAGAAACCGGTCTAGGCCATGCAAATTAATACTATAACGCGAAACTATTTCCAACCGCTCCCGCCACAATCCTAACGATACTGGCGGAAACGCCTCTCTTTCTGGAACATTCTAGAAACTTCCTTTCAAACATGCGACGTGCACCCTTCTTTTGACGTGAGCCATGTGACTTCCGTCAACAGTGCTATTCTGTAAAAATCTCACCGTGAAAACTAAGGTGAAAGGAGCTGTTATTCCAACTGATGTTATGGATTGCCTCCATTGATAGTTCACTTCACGCTCACTTCACCTATGTTATCACGGTGAGATTTTTACATAATCGATAGGCTAGGCTGCGCGCCAAAAAGGTATTCTCTATTATGCAATTTATGAAACTTTTATCTTCCCCCCGAACCCTATTGTTTTTATATATTTATGCTACTGGAAATAAAGCACTTACAGTACATAAACGTGTTAAAATGCAATTTTTTTAGGCCTAATACATAAACTCACGCCCTTTTCAGGCATATATCTGTGTCTATTGTGAAAATTTTATATTGGGTACAATGAAATTATACTAAATCGTCACAAAGCAATTATTCGTGACTATAGACGGAATTCCGACTGCCGCAGAAGTCTACTCGTAGACATATATCCAGACACCTAGCGAAAGTCTGCAGCGATCTAGATAATAACCGTCTAGACGTAAGGGACCTGTCACGACCTGCAGCAACCTTACAAACACGCTAGATGCGGAAAATATAAATAAATCAGTATACCTAAATAATTCATAATACACTTAGGTACAATCAGGGAAATTAATTGTTTAGGAAATTGGTACCCTACGTCAATTCGCCGTGTTATAGCTATTTCATACAGCTGTCAAAGATTATTATGATTAGACTATACATACAGCAAGTAGATTACTTATAAATTATCTGGGTTTACATGATACAGCGCTTCACTCACTAACATTATGATCGGGTACACCACCTTGTATGTTTGCTTACTTATGCTCGGATCATGGAGCCCGAGTGTGCGTTTCCTTTTTAAGGAAATTTCTCTCCGACTGGTCGTCACTTCAAGTGACCAGAGGGCTGGCTCGTTCTTTCGCCAAAGAATTAGCTTCGCCATTCAAAGTGGCAATGCTGCCAGTCTTCTGGGCACTTTTGCGGATAACAGCGATGCGGACGAGTTTTTGTAGATATTTATGTAATTTCATTGTCAGTTAGTTACCTAGTGTAAATATTTAGTTGTGTTAAAATATTGTAAAAGATATTTTAAGCAAATCCTTCACGAATATCTTAATCTGCAACTAAACCGATGAAGTTAATTTAACAGTTAGATAAGAACTAATTATGAATGAATAACCTCTCTAAAAACTATAGCTACGGTCATTTATAAATATTCCTAGGGAAAATGCTGGCCAAATTAAAGAGTAGGTATAATAATCTAGTAGTTAATAAAGTTGGCCCAATCCCCTGTTCCTAAATACATTGTCTAAATCCGAACGCCAAAGGTGCGACTTATTACGAAGGTGTTATATTAGCCACATTGTCAGGCGTCACAGGTGAGCTGCGAGGGTCCCTGTCACGTTGATTAATGTGCGCCGGGACCATCGATAGCCTTCGTAAAAAGTGTCGAAGTCTCCGTAGACGAGTCTCGGCCTGACGAAGCCCGGCGGTCGTCGGTCGCCTGAGCCTGTAATTGGACGTTCATGCATAAATAATTCGCTTTTGTGTCATTCAAATTGCGATTTTATTACATACTCGTACTACACTTTTTTACGTCAATGTCGTCATGTGTGTGTGTTCGTATTAACTGTAATACGCGGATGAATAGAATAAGAAATGAGTATATAAGAGATAGTCCGAAATAACACAGTGATTGAAAAGTTGCGTTGTCATGGCCCCAAAAGAAATTTAGAGAAGGACAAGAGAATAATGATATGAAGTATCTGTAAATATTCGTTTAAGAAACAACACATTGATATACCTTTGCAAAAACAAACACAAATGTTAGTTGTGCATTAGCTTTGTTTATCTAAAAGTACGTAAACAGAAACCGTTTTCGTTAGCGAATGAATTCCTATTCGTGACACAATCGCTGTTAAATGAACTTTGCTGAAACTACATTTAAGCCATTACTACATTTTGCCTGTGACAGAACGAGCAAAGTCAACAAACAGCCTCGGTTCGGCGGAATAGAATAATAGTCGCTCTCGATTTATCTCGCTCGTTTCCTCTTAAATACCGCTCGATATATTTTTAGCGATCACTAATGAACTGAATTCTATTTTTAGGTATCGAGATGGCTTACCTAGCCAAGTACGTATCGAGACGTTCACGGCTGGCTGCTTTTTATCAGAGGGGGTATGGCACAGCTTCCCCCTTCGTATTTTCTGAAGAGGTTCGCCGCGCCAAGTCAGATGGTAAACCGATTGTCGCTCTAGAATCAACGATTATTACACACGGAATGCCTTATCCGCAGAATTTGAAAACTGCTAAGCAAGTTGAGAATATTATTAGAGAAAGGGTGAGTTAAAGCGTAGAATTATATACCTAAGTATAAATACATAGTCATAGCTTCATCTATACTTCTATACTAATATTATAAAGAGGAAAGATTTGTATGTATGTTTGTAACGAATTGGCTCAAAAAGTACTGGACCGATTTTAAAAAATTCTTTCACCATTTGAATGCTACATTATCACTGATTAATATAGGCTTTTTTAATTTCAAGAAAAAAATTAAATATTTAGAAAATAAATGTCCACACGTGCGAAGCCGGGACAGGCCGCTAGTTTACTATATGATATCTGCGTGCTACGCTTTCGTAGACCCTTCGTAGTGACGTAATTACTCTAGAAATAAAGTTTGTATTTAGATATTTCGCTAAAAAATATGTTACAGCTTGTAAATGTTTTGAAATTAAGCAGGCTTGTGCAAAAATATACTTCTTT
Source organism: Globia sparganii (assembly GCA_949316385.1). NCBI lineage: Eukaryota > Metazoa > Arthropoda > Insecta > Lepidoptera > Noctuidae > Globia > Globia sparganii. The sequence continues at coordinate 13,428,548 of OX438655.1, forward strand.
TTCCTTCAACTTCATAACTAACTACTTTGAATGCATCCACATTTTAAACCTTTTTTATGCAGGGTGCAGTACCAGCAACAATAGCAATCCTCAAAGGTCAGCTGACAATAGGTTTATCCTCTGATCAGCTGAGCTACCTGGCCCAAGCTAAGGGCGTGGTGAAGGCTTCACGGAGAGACCTGGCACCGATAGCCGCTGCACAGCTGAACGGCGCCACCACCGTCGCCGGCACCATCATAGCGGCACAGCTTGCTGATATACCTGTGTTTGTTACTGGTGGAATAGGTGACGTATATTCATTTTATATTGCGTGTAATTTACGTTGTAAATTATTGGAGGAATTAGTGATTAACCATTACTCGGTCTGACTAATTTTGCGACTGGTTCGGCGCAAACTGCTTTTCCTGAATGGAATTAAAAAGCAAAAAACCTGGTCCACAAAATTGCGTCTTATATGTTTTAGAGTCAGAACATCTCAAGAGAAAGAAAATCAAAGTAAATATTTTCCCTCTAAGGAGTCTCAATTCTAAATCCCGGGCTGCAGCAAACAGTTTATCAGATAAACCTTATAAAACTTTAACTCACCCGGGAAATGAACCCAAGATTTAACCCGTTTTTGCAGCAGCATTCGTGATCTAATTATAGAAAAAAGCTTTCCACAAGCAAAACAATTTTCTTCCTTCCTTCGGTGTAAAGAGAAAAGTTTTAAGAATATCTCAATTTGAAGCTAAGAAACCGTTTTATAAATTTTTCAACGAATTTTATTCTGAACTATGTATATGTAGTCAAATAAAAATGGCAATAACGCAACGGTTCAAATGTAAGACTGTGAGCAATTGGTCTTGAATTCCCAATTCAACCATTAATTAATGACGAGAATACACTCCTAGCAAAAGCATAGGTAACCATGTAATAGTAATAAATTATTTGAACGCACAAAACTCGTAATATTTTAAACAACAACAACTTTGTTAGGTAAGAATGCCTTCAAAACTACTATAGAACGTGTTAGTTATTCTAATCTAGTGTTTAATAACAGTACACTCATTAACTCAAAGTATTATGTAGCTAACAAGCTGACAGCCTCACACAAATAGCTTCATACTGCATACATGAAAAGACCTCAAGTGCAGTCTCGTGCGGATAGTGGCACTTGTTAGCAGACGGCATTCCGTTGCGTAATAGCGGTCACCATTACGGCACACAACCTTACAATATGGCGACAATATGCGAGTAAGGGTACATACTTACCGGATTATAGTATACTAGTCGTACCGGCTTTCGTCCAGACATTTTCGTGTTCCGATTCTATCGAATCGAAATTAATTTAATGCAAAAAACTCGTATTCTTTATCATCAATAAAATCTCGGTAGTGTGATAACGATGCCATGTAAAAGAAGGAGGCGGAAGTGACGTAATAAAATATGTCGAAACACGGGACGCTTAAAAAAATAAAAATTGTGGCTACAATGTGTTTTTGACAGCAACTATATTGCAATGCAAGTATTTCGTTGTTCCTCATCACATTTCTGTTCCTAAGTTTCTTCCTAACACGCCTCATCATGTCATTACAACCGCTAGCTGCTACTTCAGAAACTCTTTATTATAACTGGAATCGCATTACACCACGTTAACGTCGCGCCAGACTCCACGTTTAATGAACCTGTTTACGACTACCATTTAAATGAAACGACAATCTTAATTAAACGATCCAAAATCATATGAAACTCAACGTTATAGTCAACATTCACAGTATTTTGTTTGGTTGTTTCACAAAGCGCCTGCAATTAACGTGCTGTTAATGAGTGTTTACAAGATTATGATCACGCTTCTCCCGTACAAGGTAGTGCTAAGTCACGACTCGCAAATAGTAGCAATCATCGTGAAAACACCGCAAACACTTCAATTAACTGTGCTTGTGAATTCACAAATGAATTTCAACGATATCACGGTTGAATTCAACGCTTTGCCGGCGCATTCATTACTGCCAGTCGCATCGCAGCCGTGCCGAACTGGCGATGTAATTAACAACGAATTCCGTGAAACAGAGCGCGATTTATCACCTTCTAGATAAGCAATCGTAGTGCTTGCGCTTGTAAATTATCGTGAGAAGCAGTCTTATTTCGTTCCCAACGATTTGAATTAGCGTCTGTCAGGATAAGGTTTGCGAGCCAGGGACAGGCAAATGTCTGTGAATACACGAAAGGATGGATACAAAAGGATTACGCTATATCGGCACTTTGCAATGGCAGGGCTTGGCTGCGCGAAGCCAAAACGGCGAATTTCGATGGCCGCTGCGTCGTTATCGTGTCGTAGACGATTTATTATAAAGGTACTGCTAAACTAGGAGCTTTGCAAACGACCTCTCTTTTGAGCGGAGTCTCCGTTAAACACTATGCATAGCTTTTAGTTTTAGATAGATGCGCAAGTTTATGTTGTCATCATTTAAATAGGATAGGAACTTTCTTGAATTCAGTGTTCCTTCAAAAATATAATAGTTCAGTAGCATATATTTCACTAAATTCAGCCCTAAATTGAAATAAAACTGAATTTAAGGCGAGGTTATCCGGGCCTGTAAGCCTTGGTAACGCTACTTCCGCCTCCCCAAATTAAGTTTGTAAGGTAAAATTTTTGTTTTGAACCGTTAATTTCCCTAAAACAACCGATTCTAAAATAGGCAACATTGGATAACCCCCCGTTAAGTAACTGAGCTTGCATTTATAATGGTACTACACATATTTTCTCAGCTTTCAATTCTACGAGGAGTATAATGGAACATAAATCTTATTCACGTCGGTACAGTAATTGCTATCTCCTTATGTTATTTGAAAACATAAAAGTATTACTGGAAATACGACGTCTCTTGATTAAATAAGACCGACTTCCATTGTTCAAATTATTATATGTTGGATCCTGTGTTCGCCTAAAGCACACCCCGGACACTCCGTACAACGCGCGCAAAATAATTACCTACTACTACTACATAGCCAAATGACGTTGGTACACGTGCAAATGTGTGCGTAAACTCTAGTAGGGTTGGTTGTCGTGCGGTGCGTAAAAAAAATGGCGGGAACGACGATGACGCGACTAGAAAGGACTAGTTTGTTTATCTAATTAGTTGGGTTCGTAATGAAATAAAAATAATATTATAATTGTTAAGTAATAAATGTAAAACTTTTTAACAATAACTTTAATTTCGGAAGTCGGTGTCTTTGGATCTGTATTTTAGTTTATTGCCACCGACTTACGAAATTAAAGTTATTTTTCACTTTGTACTTAGTGTTTTTTTGGAAGTCGGTTTTTTTTTTGCTAAAAAGTTTTTATTTCTCGCTTTTTAGTGGGTCTGTTTATAAAGTATCTAAGTTACAATAGCCTAATGTCAACTTGCTCATCGCCTTGTACAAAATATTGCTTTTCCAGATGCAGGGACGTTAATTGTTGAGGAGTTCTCTTGGTACTCCATCATCAGCTCCATTTCACCATTCGCATTGTGACGAGCATAAATTGTGCTTAGCAAACATATTAAAGTAATCGTATCGTAACCTGTGAAATACTTATTATTGAGTAGTCCCGGTGGCCATCTATGGTCTTCATCATCAGTTCCACTTCACTATATGTTGCTATCCCAGAGCAAATACCCATGCAAATAAGGTACTTAGCTAAATATTGCTTACACTAAAATATTTTCGTTTAAATGACCTACTTAACTATAAATAATCGGTTATTATATCGCATGGTATTAAAATGCGATATCTTACAAACATTTATGTAAATACAAATTTGGAAAAGCATCACAATATCGAACCATCGTGATTAAAACTCAGATAAAACTTTTAAATCGCAAAATTGTGTGTTCGTGTCAGCAGTACAGTGCTGCGGTTCTTTGTGAGCGCCCCGAGCTAATGAACCGCCGATAATGTCGCGGATGTGCGGGGTGAGGTGCGGTATCTGATGTCAGCGCGGGGTAGGGAGTGGCCATTCTGTACGAAGTACTATTAGGTATTCTGTGCCTAAAGTACGAAAGAAATAGACATTGATGAAGAACATTTCGTTTTATTTTGGGATTTCAAAGGTTTAGATAGGGGTGGACCTTTTTATGTAATAGAACGAGGTATTTTAAAGAACATTCTAGGTAAATTGAACCTAATAGCGTATCTATACAAACGATTGGTTCTTACTTCATGTTTTGGAAGTAATTGCGGAATGGAGAATAATATACATACATTGAACAAAACTATGTCGGAGCGCGGTCTACCCGCCGACTGCGCGCTACTTCGCCGGTCGCCCACCAGTGATGTAATAATTCCGCTACCCATAGCCCCGGCCAAAATACTTCGCCGACATTTTATTACACTCGCACAATCGAAGATATTTGTAATTTTGACTTTTCAGCATTTTTGTCAATATCGACTCGTGTTATACGGGAAACTTATTTTATCTGGTTCGCACCAACCACTGAACGCCTGAAACAATTCAAGAAAATTATTTTCGAACGACAGTTCTTCTTTTACACAATTTTGCAACTAAACTTTAGTTTGCTTTAAGTACTACTGAGTTTTATTTCATCTGTCGTTTCCCAAATCCAATATCGAGTGCTTGTGATACTGAACAGTATATTTGCTAAAAAGGATATTGAAACTGAATATTGAAAATGTAGAGTATTTCCCGCAGGTGGTGTGCATCGTCACGGCGAAAGCACATTGGACATATCGGCGGACCTGAACGAGCTGGGTCGCAGCAACACGCTCGTGGTGTGCAGTGGCGTTAAGTCCATATTAGACATCGGACGAACTCTCGAGTACTTGGTAAATATGTGTAGACCTCCAAACCGATTTCGGCCACGGCGACCACTCCAAGCGGAGACTAGCCTTCGGAGCGGGAGATATTATACTTAGTGCACGCTCACTCTTCCCTCACTCTCATACTCCGATGGGACGGTAATCGGACACAACCGGAGAGAGATCAGGCGCAGGACCAACGGCTTAACGCGCTTTCCGAGGTACCGGGGTGTCACACTGCCAATTTCCAAACGTCGGGCTGTTACTAGGAAATTCCTAATGGAAAATTTCAATAACACTTTGCCTGACCTGGGAATCGAAACCTGGACCAGGAGCGTGGACGCTCAGCAGTCGCGCTTGTAACCACAATACCAACAGGACAGTTAGGTACTTATTTGCTGTCACTACATTATTACTTTGAAGTACAGCTCTCTAACTTTATTTCCGATCAGTTTTCCAAGTTAAGATTTCACAGAATCCGATCTCACATAAAGATAAAAGATTCTTGTCTCTTATGTTTTACGACGCCAGAACAGTACAATGTATACAGATAAATAATTGGAGAACATAAAATACGTCGTCATTTTTACGTCGGCAGCGATTCCCACTTGACTGTCCTTTTGTCGACCGTTGTGCTCAAGGCGGTTTTTGATTCAAAAGCAGAACTTACCGAACAAAGTAAATTCTAGTACGTACCTACCTTCGTATTATTTCTATATCACTTAGTGAAAGAAAAGCATAGAGCAAACCAGCTCGTTAGGTTACCGCGCAAGTTCGGAGGAGAGCCCGGGGGATTCTGGAGGTTGGTTGCTAAGCAAGTAACTTTGCTGTTTCTAGAGAGAAAAGAGCTATATTGCAATTGTGTACTCAATGAGAATACGCCGAAATGTAACTTCAAAGAGCGCTTTGATTACATCAGGGACCAGCGAGTGGTTTTATAGAATTGTGTAATTTCATATTTTATTACATTAGGTTCGCAGTGTGATGTAGGTTCCTGAGGTTAGTAAAATAAGATAAGCACGTGTTTTGTGCTAAGTATCGAAAACCATTCCACCGCTTCCATAAAGAATATTTATTGACACCAATTTGCGTTTTTGTTTGACCTTTGTTTTCTCGTAGCAGTCTACGAAGAAGTTCTTCGAAGCGATATACGAAAAAGTTCTTCGATCTACGGAAAAATTCTTTGTAGCGGTCTACGAAAAAGTTTTTCGTAGCAGTGGAACTTAGAACTATATATTTCTTCAGGAAACCCAAGGTGTATGCGTGTGCGCGTTTGGAGAGACGTCAGACTTTCCTGCGTTCTACACGCCGCGGTCGGGTCATACCGCGCCGCACCGCGTCGCTGACGCACAACAAGCCGCGCGGCTACTGCATGCGGCACGTGCGCTGCAACTGACGTCCGGCACTGTTGTTGCCGTACCGATACCGCGGGAGTATGCTATGGATGGTGAGAATAAATAGTAAATTGTAGATTCAGGACCCCTGCAATTATGTTATTATGTGCTTGCAAAAATACCTACGTTCTGTCGATATATGGACTGAGTCGCTGCAGTCACGAGTACACTTCCAGATTCTGAAAATCTTGTACTATTTCCATTACTTATATCGTATTAACAGGAATTTTATCGACAAAACTATTGCCACAGTTCAGTGGTTAAACCGCTTGTGATATAGCTACCTAACGCTAACTGGCCAGCCGACTCCTAAAATCACTACTCACCACAAAACATTTTTAAGAGACCAAACCGACCGAATAGTCAAACGGCTATGGCCCGCTCGCTACTTAACTAATACCTACTTCTTTACTTCATTATTGTTTAGTTTTCCGTGAAACTATAAAAAAGCGAAAGAAAACTCGTGTAATATTCACAAAGTGCAAAAATTCTTTAAATATTCGTCGAGAAATTACTACTGTAATGTTTTAAAGATTTTATCGAAATTGTTCAAAAGCTTCTTATTATGCGCTATTTTGAGTATGCAGCTCCGAACTATAAAAAGTATAAATTAAAATACCTCTGCTAAAGGAAATGCGCAGAAAGGCAAGTTTTACGATAAAATTTTAATGAAAATATCCAGAGAGGGTTCATTGTAAAAGTTTTACAGCCAAATATTTTATATCCTATATGGCTTAGCCTGATTTCAGATAAACTACAGTCCGTTCACAGTTACTTTACCTCTGATTTTGCATCACTGTCCAAATCACAGTGATCTTTATTCGCCTTCTAATAAGGTAGCTGTTGGGTTGCTGGCACTGACAAGTCAGTCCAAATCATTGTGATCTTTATTCTCGTTATGATAAGGTTGCTCTTATGTTGCTGCTGTCAGTGGTACAATAACTGTATAAAATGAATGACTTTATTATTGAATGTAATTTCCACGCTTGCTTGCAGTGAACTAAGGCATCGATATGTAGTATTGTTATGTGTTTTTACAGAGAAAATAATTGAAGACGCCATTACTCGTGCGTTGAAAGAAGCTGAACAAAAAGGAATTTTTGGAAAAGAAGTGACGCCGTTCATTCTATCTGCGGTTGCCAAGGCTACCGGCGGCGCATCTCTTACTGCCAGTATCCTTTTCTACATATTTTTTAATTTTAAAACCGTTAATTATATAATTAGTTAATTAAAATAAAGGCAGTACTTCTATGTTGATTTCAAGACAAAGATGGCGGGACGAGCGTAACTCCTACCGAAAGGACTGGCCGGCACTCGCAAAAAACAGATTTGTGTGGAAAAGGGAGAGGGAGGCTTTTGCTCTACAGTGGGACAATACAGTTAGATTAGATTAGGTTGATTTCTAAACTATAAATAACCATGCACATAAGTTTAATGAATCGTAAATTCCCCACCATTAATCCACTCATGGCCCCCGTAAGCTTAGCTCTTATCAGAATAATTACGACACCATTAAAATACTTAATAAGACTTTAGCAACTGCTTAATTCCGTCGTAAATTAAATGTGTTAGAAACGCCAGCGGTCTATAAAGATAGTAGTCAAGCTAATTGCCACAATATCTTTCTTTAACGAGTCACAGACATCGCCCTCATAAAGAACAACGCTAAAGTGGGCGCCGATATTGCAGTCGAGTTTAAAAAACTCAAGAATGGTGACAATTCGAAGAATGCGTCTAATATTGGATTGTCGAAGGGCGCTGGGAAATGTACGACCAATTCTTTGGGACATTTTCACACTTCATGCAGCAACCGGTCTGATGAACAACCATTGTTTTCTGAGAAGAATTGTGAGGGCGACGTTTTGGTGATCGGCGGAGCCAACGTCGACCGCGCCTACAGGCTGAAAGAAGATGCCGTGGAGGTGAGTCTGTGATTACCTGCATGTGCATACTAACAAGGACGGTTGTGTCATTTTGCAAGGTCGTTCGGGTCTTGCATAGAAATAGAACCAGAAGTAATGTAATAGGTATTAAGAAAAGTTTGTGGCATTTTATGACTTATGAAGCACATACTGTGTTTTCAATTCTTAATTTACGTAAGTTTATTTGGTTGAAGAATGTGACACTTATTGCTGCCGTAACAGAATCATAGCTTTCGACAGTTTCCAGACTCCGGATGATTCATCTCCTGCTTGCATGTTACTGGATCAGGATAATCAATATCACCCTTCATCTTAGAAATAAACATTATATATGTATGTTTCGTGACATCGTTACGTATTTCTATCAGATAGGATATATCCTAATATCCAAGCTTTTTTTTCTGTAACGGATGAGTGATAAATTAATTAAAGTATATAAAAAAATACAAAGATATTCCAAAATGTAATTATTTAGGGAGGATTTACATCTGTTTGGCTATTAAATAAAAAACTCCAACATTTTAACAAACTCTTTATTTAATGCATTTATTATGATAATATTAGCTCTCAGTCGCCTAGTGCGTACCTTCGGAAAGTTGTAACAACTCTACTATAATAATGAAACACACTGAACGAGGGAAACATTTAAAGTATAGTGACAGTCGAGAATTCAAAAGATTACGTACAGTGTACCATCAAAATGTTAATATTGATAACAGATTACATTGGGACATTTCACACACATCATGTGCTATGTCGAATTGTTGATGATTTTACAGAACATTTATGTTCTATCAAATAGTACAAATTCTGAATTCTGAGTGAACAGAACGTCAGTAATAAAATCAGCTTAGTGTGAAGGAAAACAATACGCACTTTGTTTTCACAAAGTGGTCGAGTTGAACCACAACACATAGTAGCACAGTCGACAGTACAGTGTACGTACTTATGTCGGAAGGTGTAGGCAGCACATCAGACACGAGCTCGTGTTCACTTCATATCCATTAATTTACAATAAACGTAACATCAGTTATACATTTTATAAGCCAAGGCACATGTTATTTTAACCGTTTTTTTTTTTTGGAAGAAATGCAGGATTTAGATTGGATCCTAGCTACAAATTATTCAACTTTCCGAATATAGGTACAAATTTTTATAAGATTGGTACATTCATGTGACAACAATATTAAAAAACTATTTTTCTGCATAAATTCACAAAATATTATACCTACTCTAAGCGAACATAACGTCATACTCGTCATTACAATATATCTATAAAGTTAGTTCGTAAAAGTACAAATATGTATGAATGTAGGTAGGTGGTCGTACGTCGGTCGAGCCGCGAGCGTGAGGCTGCGCGCGCGCTGCTGCCGTGAACAGGCCCGCTCCACTGGCAGCTATGACATCGAATCGTGACGGCTCTACACACGGCATGGATAGGTTTTACCTATATTTGACACAGCCATTAATAAATTTTACCTAATTCCTTACACCATGAGATTATTGTAATATTTTATATGCGCAGTCTAGATTCATAGCGCGATCTCTTTAAATGTTTAGCAAAAACGTCTGTACTCTGTCAAGATAATGATAAACTGTAGTACATACGAAACGTTTTAAATTCTTCTGCCATAAAATAAAATGTTATTAAAAGTGTGTCCACTTTAAACTGTTTACAAGCATATAATTGTAGGCACTACGTCGTATAAGCTCATATCAGTACTATGTATTTTGTCAATCTGTCCATGCACAATTACTCGCATACTACACATGTACAAATTTTGTTTATTATTTACATTAACCGACAACATTAGGTATGATTATGAGAACTAGATAAATAGACGATGAGCGAGGAAAGTCGCGGCTCACTCTTGTCCGACTCATGTAAGGAAAGCTGTCCAAACGAACGGGTGTGTGTGTGGCGGACATTACCTAGGTGGCAGACGAGAACCCAAGTCGTGTTGCTCACGAGATCATTATCTCATCTACGCAAGTACTGTCGGGGTAATCTTGCAAGATATGAACAGGTATAGGGGTACTTATAATAAACTAAGAGTTCTATGATAGAGATGTAATATCCTACGGAATAAACTCAGAGTGACAGCAGAAATCTTCCGTGCAAGCGAACCATTAGATTTTATAATTCGTAACGTATCGGTATATCAATATGCAGGAACATTCATGAACAGTGATTTTTGCCACTCCTATCATCAGCTATCAAATCAAATGACAAATCTATAATTTATATAGTACATATACTTATTTATAGGTAATTGTTTATAGTCTTTAAACTCATGCTCGAAGTTAAGATGAGCTTCTGGGCAAAAATCACTAAACTGAATGCGTCGTGGTGTTACAGACTATGGCAATATATTTTAACATATACATACAATTCTTTAATTGAAGACAATGAGTAAAATGACATGAAAATTTGTAATATACATATTATAATAATTATTTACGTAACTCTATTGGTATACAATCAAAAAGTGTTATGTCTTAAGGCTAAACAATCATCATAATTAATCTTATATTGGTTGATTCCCGTTATTTACTGCTATAAATATTAAAATCGTATTCGAGTATACAGATACAATATTATGTAGGATGGAGTTACTGCGCTCTCCTAGTAACCAAAGTATGCATCATTATAGTTTGCTCTGCCGGAGACTGCATTTCCTCACATGCTGTACGCGTCACGATACCTCGGGTACCTCTCTCTCTTGCCACTTCCCTAGGGACCGTAAAGTAAAACATATCTGTGTGTCCTATGCACCTACTGAACGAATATTTAACGGCCAAATTTAGGAACTAAACACAAGCTTTGCTCAAAAATCGATTTCACTTTGTCTAATTACACAATTTATTATCCTTCGACGCACGTTCATAATATTATTCATATCTCACAGTTCACAACGTTTTGAACGACATCACTCTAACACTTATTTGCATCGCTCGTACAGTTTTACAACTCTACCACTATGAAAATTACATACAGTTTAGTCCTACCGAAAATATCGGTACTCGCAATTGACAGCGCCAATGAATATGATTGTCGCGACGCATGCCGCGGCTCGCCGCTGGTACAGCCTCTTGTAACTTACAACTCAAATTCGGAGCGGGTTTGACGGCGGTGGTCAAGGCGCACACGCGCGCCCGCGGGCACCCGGCGCACGAGCACGGGCGGCGTACGGCCCGGCGGCTCCAGCTCGCAGCCCGCGCTCGGGAAGGAGCGCCAGCGCCGCCCGAACAGCCGCTCCAAGTAACATCTTAGTCAGATTCGAGTCGCTGCACTGTCCGCCGCTAAAGGTCTGTAATCTCCTCGAGCAAGTTCGCGCATCTCGCAGTTGTTGTTTCCGTTTATAGTTTTGGGACCGAGAGGTTCATCGTGTATGCTCCGTCGTGGACACGGATCTGACGCTCGCCCTAGCAGTGCCTCGCGCTCTCCCGCGCGTTCAGGGCTCCCGCCATGTGCTCGGACTCCTCCGTTGGCGTTCACCGCGTTAACTATTATCGTCTGTGAGAGTGGTCCACCGTGGATCGGACTACCATCCATCAGCTCGCCTGCTCCGAGCTCGCTTCGTAATATTCTAATTTTTTGAATCATCTCCTTTATTTCGTAACGGAGGATTCCGAGGAAGCACAATTTTAAAAATGCTATAACGCAATACCCTAACACGAACAACGCGTCTGCGGTTCGTCGAAGCCAAACGAGTAGTCTCTCTGAGCAGGCGGCTGTGTGCGGCGCACAATGCACTGGAGTGAACGGCACAGGAGACGTGGCGGACGTGACGGCCATCAGCGCCGGCGTCACCGATGTCGTATGCGCCGGGATACGACAGCAGCTCGCCGGGAGCGTAGTTCTGTTAAACGCCGCGAAGTCCGCCGGCCCTGTAACGCCGCAGCACCGCTGTTCTCTCTGAAGGCGATCCCAAGCTTGTGAGAAGTCAATGTCCGTGTCGTAGTCCTTTGCGAGACGAAGCCGCAGCTGAGGCCGGAGCTCGCGACAAACTCGCTCAAACCGGAACGCCCAGTAAACGCCGATAGCTGCGTCCCCTACGAGCAGGGCCAGGAGTGCCAACCAGTAGGCGTTCAACATCCGTTCGGAAAGTCTCAATGCTGCAAGGCAACCGAGGAGCTGCAGCAGTCCCGCCTGCGCCGGCAGCGCCGCGTACCCGTATAGAAAGCCGGGCTGTGCCACGCCAAGCCCGGGCACCAGCGCGCGCCGGTAGTCAGAGAGCGCGCGCCCCGCGGCCGCGCAAAATGCTAGCGCCCCTAGCAACAGCGCGCCGTTGCACGCGTAGATCCAGATGCGGTAATAGCGCATTGCGCGATGCGCGGCGGGGTGCGCGGGGCGCGCGGGCGGCGGCAGCGTCATGGTGGCGGGCGCCGCGTCATGGCGCCGCCCGCGCCCGCGCCGCCGCCACGCGCCGCGCCCCACGCCTCTGCAATTACCAAAAGACACATTTTAGACATCAACTACGGTTTTGTACAAGTTTCAGTGAAAATGTACAGACGCCAGCAGGTCAACCTACCCCAATCTGTCAAAATTTTTTGATAGATTTTCAACTTTAGCACAAAGGAATCAGGTTCATATTCATCGATTCGATTCAATATAGCCATTTTCTTTTATTATCAGAACAACGACAACATGAAAAACGTTAACAGAAGTTATCAACAATTTCAACAAAGTAACAATAAACGGCCACGCTACAAGTTTCTCTAATTCCATTACAGCCATAGATTTGCATTTAATATTCAGACTCGAATCATCCAATTAGATGAAAATAATATTTATATTGAATTGAAACAGTATGTTGCCTCGTAACTTGAGAACATTTTTCAAGTCTAAGTGGAAATTGCCGGAGTGTCTTGAATAGCTCAAAATCTAACATTAGGGAAATAGGTAATTAAGAATTATTTTGGCCATATTCCCAAGTTTTCTGGGTCGACTACATAACGAAATAGGCCAACACTGTTATTAGAATGAGAAACCATAACTGTACGCGTGCCACGTTAGCTTGGCAAGAAGATGGTTAAAATTGTTGAGCTCCAATGCAAATATTTAATTCTGAATATGTAAATTAGATGCAAAAAAAAATCCGTTAATTGCCAAAGCTCTGGCTAGTACCAGGAGATGGGATTCTGAAGAAAGATTGTCTGTAATACGCCTAGCACGCCAGTGTCGTATTTATAGTCTAATTAGTATATTCAAGGATACAATAAGGTAGATGTGTGCTTACTAACTAATCCACTACCCATACTATGCACTAGTAATATTTCTAGTCACAGGAAAGGGCGCGCGACCCTCATGGCCTCAGCAGTACGCCTACCACGCCGGTATTTTATGTATAGTCTAGTCTAGGTTACAACAAGGTAGATATTTGCTTACAATCCGCCGCCCGTGCCGTGCGCTAGTACTCTGGCTAGTCACAGGAGAGGGCGCGCGACCCTCAGCAGTACGCCTACCACGCCGGTGCGGGGCCTGGAACAAAGAAAAACGAAAATAGTTTAATTATTTATAACATGCTTTGCTTACTGTACATTTTTTGTACAGACGCCGGCACACCAAGCTACTCGGAACTTTCAAATTTTCCTAATCAACTTTGAACCTTATGCGTTAGCATTAAAATATATTAAAGAAAGACAGATTGTAGTAGCTTGATGTACTGGCGTCTGTACATTCAATTATTACATTAAAAAGAATCCAGTCATCTGGGTTTGTACTGAGGATCGAGTAACTTTGACAATCGAATTTGTAGTTTACCTACATTTTCCTTATAAAGAGATTTTTGCAGGAAGAATTATTTTTTAATAATTGCTTAGGTACCTACTAAGAATTATTTTACCATGTCGGAAATACACATCTTCAATACCTACTAAAAATATCTAAATTGGACTCCAAGTTGTTTTATAGCTACAAAGGTTAAATTCGAATTAAATAATAATACAGGCTGATATTACGAAAAAAAAAAAAATAGAAAAGCCGTACCTATTTAAAAAAAATATTAAAAATAAAACTTTAATGGCGGTACACATACTTTTTCTGCAATATTGACCAGTGTTTGTCAATACTAGATACATTGACCAAAAAAGGTTGTACTAAAAATAAACATCATAATACTAATCCGGAAAGGATTTGATTAATTAAAACAAGTTCTGGGGTAAAATATGTTTTTTGAATATTTATTACAAACGCACGTTTAGATTACCTGTCATTCATGGGAAACACATCAGGCTGATTAACAAAAATAGGTAAGACCTTTAAAAATAATTTGACGTAATTTATAAAAAGGGGATGGCATTCACAAGTTTTTTAGCAAAATTGACCAGTGTTGAACAACTTTATTTTGGTCAAAATGGTTGTAGGTATATTATTATATTCCAGTTACATATTAATAATATGATGATGCTGGCCCCTAGGGTATTATTTTTAAATTTTTTAATGTTATATTTAACTAGCTGACCCCGCAAACGTCGCGTTTTGCAAAAAAAAAAAAATAGGGGTATGAAAAATAGATGTTGGCCGATTCTCAGACCTACCCGATATGCACAAAAACATACAAATCGGTCCAGCTGTTTTGGAGGAGTTTGGTAACAAACATCGCGACACGAGAATTTTATATATTAGAAAATTTAATATTATGTGATCCAACATGCTTCATAAGTGTCTTTTATTCATCGTACCGTAAATTATAAAAGTTTGTAAAAACTAACTCTCAGGTCGTTTGTTCTGCCATACAATTTAAATTAAATATTTTAGTATGTGCAACATAGTTCCCAAAACTTTATCGTTAACCATAAACAACGTTCGTAGAATCGTCGGTCATTGTCGGCCATCGTCGCTGCTATTGTTGTTACTTAGTGTTATATACGAGAACACGGCCATATTGTTGGCACCAACCGAGCCGACTTGTCACAGGAACATGCTACAGCTTGTCTCCTGCAATCTGTTTCAGAGTAGCGACATAAATAGTACGTTGAACTTCCGGTACTTAATCATTATTTATGCTGTAAGCACCTGATAGTTTATTTAATATATTGGTGCATTTTCATAGAGTTTGACCAATGTTGGCCATTACTTAGTAGGAAATGAGAACTCCTTGTGTGGGATCTTTTCGGACAGTTGGAGCATTGACGTGTTTTAGTTTGCCACTCTCTATTATTTGGACCGTTTGCCTACCCTACTAAAATAAAAGGAACAGAGAAAAGCCAGGATAGTCATAAATTCTTATCACCGCTCAGGACCTTATGCCGCTAATAAACTGGCCGCCTAATTCACACTATGACGCGGGTTTAATCCCCAAATTTAAGTTTCGAAATAGTACTGCATGGAGCGTTATTGGATTTAAAAGTTGATGGTGCTTTGGTTTTAGGAGTGTCTACGTTGTATTAACATGACCTTTGGCAAAAACAGTGCTTTTAAAGGGAATAAAAACATTATTTAACAATTTCCTTTCCGTTATGATGTTTTCGTCTCACACCTAAAAGCTTATAAATGCTCTGAAAACCAAACATTACTATACTTTTACTCCCTTTTATGTACACGTAATGTTTGAAGTGTCCATAAAATAATATACGAGTAAACCCAACGACTAAAAAGACATACAGAGCGGTTTAAACTTTATTTCCTTTGAGCACTCAGCGTGATGGAAGTACAAAGGCTGAAACTGACACTCATTTCAAGCTCCACCGACATCATTGGATAATCCACGTCATGTGTACTTAGAGGATAAATTCCAAAACATATTATATGTTCAACAAACTTCTCCATAGCCCGGATAGAATTAAATTGTTTCATCGTTTCAGCACTTTGTCTTGCTCCGCAATACTTCGCATATTCGATATAGGGTCACCCCTTACTTAAAGCTCTGATGAAGGTGCCATAAGTTAAACAACAACCCATAACGGCCAGGCCTTTTTTTTCCGTGGTGGAAAATCCTCATGGATGTCGGCCGCCCTGTGGCGGACGGCGGGGTCTGTCAGATTCTTACTAACTAAAAACCACCCCACTGTTCCATCTGCCACCTACGCTGGGGGTCGCGGGAACGTACGATCCTTCCGCAACCCCCGACTGGTGACGGCTCGCCACTGCGGGGCTCCTCTGATCAGGGGGGAGTAAGGTGTTTGACTCCTCCGCGACGTCTAAGAGGGGCGTGCGTGAAACACCCCGCGCCGCCACCTCGGGTCCTGATGTGTGGGGGGCGACGGACGTCCCCGAGTCCGCGCCCCTGGTCCCATTTAGGAGGCTGGAAGAGGGATTATCCACCCTCCGCTGACGACCGGTGCGCCTGCTGCGGGCCGGGTGAGTGGACAAGATCTCCTTCTCCCTTTTCACAGCCTCCTTCTGCAAGACGACTGTTTCGCAGAAGGAAACCATCGAGTTCCAGGACTCTTAGCTGCTGACCATCGACTTGACTACGGCCGGCAGCGACAGGTCACTGCCTACTGCTGAAATGAGGGCACGGCGCGGCTCTTCCCAAGCGGCACACTGCCAGCGTATATAAATATATATATACTAGCTTCTGTCCGCGACTTCGTCCGCGTAATTTTTTTTTGTTTCCCCGACCCACCCCGTCGCAACGTGTCGCCGGCCTGCGCTATTACTTCGTTTTCGCTTGGCGAAAACTTCAGACTTTTTTTCTTTTTGCTCAACTCCTAAGGGTCCTAGCGTCACGTTTAATAGAATATAGCCTTCTTCAAGAACTGGGCTATCAAACGCAAAAATATTTTATATATGTGACCAATACTTTCAGAGATTTAGAGCTTACAAACCGTGTTTCTAACAAACTCTTCAGCTTTATTATTAGTATTATTTTAAAACTATGATATCTCCTAAGATATACATTGAAATCAAATGATGTCAGAGGCAAGTTTGTTCAAAATTAAATACATGTGATGAATAACGTATTTATTTGGATAAGGATTAATACCATGTTTATAAAAACACCTTCGCAAATAATGCATTACTTTAGAACAAATTTGGTTAGCATAAAAGAGGTTATAGTGAGCTAACCTTAAAAGATAGACATATGCTGTCGATTTTGACTTTTTTTTTAAAGCTTTTAAAGGGAAACAATTCTGTCGTATATGATTTTTGCGAAACTTTAACCGTTTACGCAGCGCACGCAGCGGAAGCTCTCAATAGGAAAAAAATCCCCCGATTTTGAAACATTCTTCATTGGTGCTCCGCTCCTATTGGTTTTAGCGTGATGATATATAGCCTATAGCCTTCCTCGATGAATGGGCTATCTAACACTGAAAGAGTTTTTCAAATCGGACCAGTAGTTCCTGAGATTAGCGCGTTCAAACAAACAAACAAACAAACAAACTCTTCAGCTTTATAATATTAGTATAGATATGTATATATATTTTATATATACATATATATATATATATATAGCGTATACTCTGGCCGTGTCCTCCCGGTAGCCGACGCAGTGGTGACACCGGGCGTCCGGCTACCGGGGGGAGGGGGTCCGGTTTATGCGATACAGGTACTTCCCGAACCAACCATGCCCCGAGAGCACCTGTGTCACCGTCAAAACGACAGGGAGCCGTGCCTCCTCCCATAACGGCCAGGCCCGACTCAACACTGAAAATGTCACCTCGACATTATACCAACATAAAAGCACTAACAACTTGACATTTCGCGGCGTCACAGATAATGTAACACGTAACTATACCATCCGTCACGAGAAGCTATAAATTTTGTAAATAAAGATCTTCTACTAAGTTACGTAGCGACAATTCAATCAACAACAAATGATCCCAAATTCAATCAACTCAAAGTAACATACGTGTAATACGAAACTAACGAGCAAATTTCACTCAGTCGGGTTATATTTTAGTGATATAAAGCGCTATCGTCTAATGTTTTGTGATTACTCGGAACCATCTGACGACGGTAATTAGATGTGTGTTAACATAATTATATCCTAAAAAAATAAAAATCATTACAAAACTGTTTTTTTTTTATTTGATCCAAAGGTTGCGAACCCCTGAATGTGTGTTTACATAATTTATAGCTTCTCCTGACAGATACTATTGCTAAGGCAGTCACTGACCTGACCTAAACCTTCGTTACAATGCTCAAGTTGCTAAAGGTTAACCTCATAAGACTGATAGCTAGGCATTCTTTACGCCATTCAAAGTAACTGAAGCAGAAAATACCACGCAAAGCTTTATAAAACCTCATGTTCTTTCACTAAAAGCGATTGCTTCCGAAGTTTTACGCGACGCTAACATAAAAATAAATAGATAAACTATTACTTTGAATTTTATTACTGAGCTTCCATTACGACTTTGGTTGTAAGTAGTTACTTCATTGTTTCGAGTTGAGCTGTTTTCTAGGACTCGATCAGTTGTTGGAGCATGATAGTGGATTGAGTGGAGCGTGTTCGATTCGGGTCACGTTCCCGCTAATATGTTCTGTAGGCAGTGCGAGTCTGCTGAGCGTGCTACCAACTACTACACTACCCGGGACGTCGGTTTGCTTTTCAACCGTCTCTTTGCTATTAACCGGGTATTGTGCAGAAGCGAGGAATCTCAGCAGGAAATTGTATCGAAATGAAAATACTATCACGGATGTTATCTCACAGACATAAATTGGAAAAGGATAGCAAAATTTATTAGTTTTTTTAAATGTAACTAAAGAGTTTTAGATCGTCATTTCATAGTAAATCATTTTTGTGTATTAACTGTAAATATTCAGGAACGCAATCATGCTTAATAAAATACTGACTTATTAGAGCTTGAGAGAGTTTATAGAGCTTAGTCAAAGTTATGATTTCTGCGCTTTTTTTTTTTTGCACTGATCAATGGTTTTTGAAAAAATACTTAATATTATATTTAACTGTTCATTACATATTTATTATATTGGCTAGTAAGCCGACTAGACCACAATTGCAAAACATTAAACGGCGACTTTCCAAAAAATATTTTTTTGAGTTAAGCCAGTGTTCTATTAAGCATGTGGGGAGTAAATCCTGTGTGGTGTTGTTGAATGACGGCCTTGGCTCAGCGGCTGACGTGGGCGGTGGGCTGTGCCTAGCTTGGATCGCATTTTGCCTGTTTTCCCAATTTCCGTATTGAGTGGCTACATTTAGCCTGAGCTGGGTGTGACATCCGTTACTGAACATTTCGTTGGGAATTGTTAATTAGTTCCAATGGATACTCGTAGGAATATGTGGTAGTTATGTATGGAACCCTTTCCTCTTAAATAGATCAAAGTAGAATTTAGATGAAGGATTTAAATAATTAAAAGTAATTACAGCGGTCTTCATTTTACTACACTTAAAAATTTTTGAAGGCTCTAATCCAGCGATGTCTGTGCAAGTTTTATTCAACTTTTCGCTGACTGAACAAGTTGCAACTATTTACAAAATTCAACACAGCACCAACATTTACTAGCACATATGTCTTTTCAATTAGCTAATTTGTATACACATTTAAGTAGTTCTGAGGGTTGAACTTAAAAAGTGATTTTGTGTAGCGCGATGAATTATTCAGTTGTTGACGCAGCGTATTACTGGTTATAGCTGAGTTTACGTTTGCGACGTTGGCGACCCTTGTCACCCGTCCGTACGTCCACGATAGTGTCGCGATTATAAGCAAACTCCTTGAGATTTGGTGTATCGTTCTGTCGCATCAGTGTCTATTAAACGAGCTGTGATTTACGGAACCAACAGTAAGGCGGCTTGACTTGTTAAAAAACCGGTACCCTTTCAGTTACCTTTTCAGATATTGTTTTCATGAAAACTATCTCGTATTCAATAATGTAACTTTGATTTGGAAACCTTTGAAGATACAAGACCCAATATAGACACGAAATAATCATCCAATTCAATTCTAGCGTTCCATATACTTATTACAAGAACTGAATCCGTTTGATGTCGAGCATGCACACCAATTGGCTCTCAGTACCGCGTGACCTATTCAAGGAATCAATAGTCGCAATTATGAACGATCAACTGAAATTTTTTGAGCCGTAAAGCGAGTCCCACAGCTTTACAGAGACTCCACAAAGATAATTAATCTGTCAACATGCATAGTCAAAGCGACACTGGAATTCTCTGGAATAGTGATGTGATGATTCTTTTACATTCATAGTCGATGTAAAAACAGTTTTGTTTTTAGAGCAAAATTAAGTTGTGGTGGTGTTATGTTTTATTGGTTTCGTAATTTTCTAGGTACAATAATGCGTGAGGAATATCTATTTAATGCAGTCGTATATGCACATCAAGAAAGAGAAGTGAAACACATGCTTACCTGCTTATTGCTTTTAGGTATTTAAAAGTAACTAAAAAATTTTGCCTTATCTCATATTTATACTTACGTACCTATTTATCACTAGACAGGATAGATAGAATACGCTTTATTATTTACATGATACAACTTACAGTTAAAAGAGCGTCTTTTAAAAGGTTTTATATATACCTAGTTACATTGTATATTCAATCCGAGCCTTGACTATTATTGTAGGAATATCTTTGGCAATTTAGGTACCCAGGTTACGGAGAACTGACCTGTCTAACTAACAGGTAGATATTGCTTGCAGCTGTTCGGTAACAAGAAGTCCAAACGGCATCCGACACTAATTGCGTTATGAGGTACCTCGCTAGTTCTGTAGCCTGAATATCGTAACAGTAGATTTGTTTTAGTCCAGCGCCTACGACTTACGAGTAATTCACCATTTTCGGTAGCAAACGTTTTTGATATGGGAATTCTTACTTAGCGGGTTATATGGATCATAATTACGGGTGTTTGTTTTTAAAATTAATCAAGCATTACAAGTTTTAATTGCTGTTTTAAAACTGAAACTTTTACAATGGTATGACTAACTCAGCGTTGTTCTAATAACCATCTTATAGTAAGTTCGTGTTATCAAACGTTAGTATTGTGATGTCGATATCGAAAGATAACAAACACTGGAAAATCTTTTAACCCTCTAAAATTTCCGACTCAACGATTTTATTGGTTTATTGATACGTCCGTGGCCCGGCGTTGGTATGAACAAAATAAAACCGTCGAGTGCGCGTATCCGCGCGTCACATCACTATCTGCTCGATCGCTGCACTTCGATATACCGCCGCGCTTTGTTTTCTCACCCATTTCAACTTTTGATCTCTAGTGTCATTGTCTGTTTGTTTTTGATCCAGCCAGTCAGCCAGCTCGGTTTGTGCTGTTTGCGGAAGTTTCCAATCAGTCCCGACATGTTATTTTGTTAGTTTCTCTTAATAACTTTTCGGAGTAAATATTATGGACTGATCGTTAAAAATTTACTGTATGCAGTCAGCATTATCAACTTTTGTCTGCACTTTGAATTGTCGACTCTTGCTTTTCATTTATTCACGTGAATGCACTTATGAAATAGTTTATATCAACGTTTAAGAGAACAATCCTTATTAAACCCTTAAAAAGTGTATTTGTCCGAGATAGAGTGCAGTGATAATAGTCACGACTTACGAGTTGTAGGTCGTATGTTCGAAGTCGAACCCTGACAAACGCTTTACTTGGTGTAATTTATTCCATCATGAGACATGTGATATCTACTAACCCGCACTGGGTCCGCGTGGTGGATTACGGCCCACTCCCTCACATCAAGAGGTGGCCTGTGTTCCAACAGTGGGAGTGTTATAAGCGGATTATGGGATACATCCGATATCACTCAAGTAGACTTCAAGCAAATGTGGAGTGCTTCGCCACAATTCTCTTACACTGATAAAAGATTAGTATTCTGCATAGAACTTGTACATAAATTAATTTAGTATTGCTTAGACCAATTAACGTAACAGGGTGAGCCAACCAGCAAACTGCATGTATTCACGTATGTACCCGCAATACATAGATCCAGAATAGGATTTCCGTTACAATAATAGGGTATTGTGATCGAGTAATACGAGACGTCTCCGAACAAACGAGTCAATGTGGACCGTCTTAAAGACCAAATGCCTACAATTGCGGGGTAATTGCGCAACTCAGTAACTGTAGCAATGGTTTTCATTTTGACAGTTCAACAATATTCATTGCGTTATTTATGTTGTTGAGCAGACTAATCTTTCGAACATGTTATGAAGCAATGAATTAGCAATAAAATGATTATGATAGAAATTGTGTTACGCAGTGGGCATTGTCCATATTTTTTATATGTTGTAATTGAAAAACCATTTCGAGGAATAGCGTTACTGATCATTACGGACTAATTAATCATGAAAAATATTCATATTTTATTGTTACTTATGATAAAATACACGATTGACCTTCTTTGCCCTTCAAATCACGTCAGTTTTGGCCGTACAGTTTTGTATCGTTACCTCAGAAAATAAAAGTAAGTGGCAAATATTGTCTAGAATCTGTCAAGTGTCAAATTATAATGTCAATTGTAATGTCCTGCGACTTGCCTCATAATCTCGTAAAATCTCACTACACTATGATGGCTTCTAGTAGAAATATACTCTATTATCATAACGGTCTTAACTTTAGGCAGGTTTCAGGAGTTAGCTTTAACAAAAGTATCGCTCATTGTGGTCATTTGTAGTTCAGGAAAACGAACAATAAATGATGTCGCTGCGTCGGTTGTTAGTGAAGGGTTTTGGAAGGTGTAAGTACGACACCTTCAAAAACCACTTTCCGTTTAAAAGGAGGATCGGCACATACGGTTTGTATATTATTGTAAACGTATGATAGGATTCGATTTTAGATGACGTTTATTGATACTGACAGATTTGACGTGTTGACAGATTGTAATTTTTTTATTTATGTACTAGTGAGGCAACGGCCCTTAATGTTCTGTGCCACTGATGCCGTCACCTGCCTTAAAAATTTTAAATATTTAAATCTTTTTTTTTTAAATAACCATTGAGCCAATCCTCAAAATATTCAAATTGGTTTCTCAAAATCCTCTAAATTTTCAAAAAATACAATTAAATCTAGATAGAAATTTTAGACAATCCCCATTAGTGTGTTGTTCAGCCTGGCAAGTTGGTTTTCATACGACGCCGGTGTTCATCTTAAGAAACCTTTTTCAAAGTTCCGAGTTTAAAGTTTGAAGTGAACGAAGTCGCGACAAACAGCTAGTCATTATAGAAAAATGTTATTCTATTTAGAACTGACACGACAAACTGAATAGAAAATACTTTAGATATCTTTTAGCTTCATCACAAAACGTTTTCTTTTCAAAAATAAACTTTTCCGTGTCACAAGTCACAGCGTTTGCGATAAGTATCTTGTGCCATGCTTTTATTAAAATATTTTTATTACTTCGTTTTACTTGCTCATAAAACAGCGTTTTATATTTTGCAGTCTAAAGAATATTTATTAAATTCTTATGTATGAGGGCACACGTATCTCGGGGAGCGTTCATTCACAGTCCCTTAAAATTGAGTTAACTACTTTAGAAAGATTAAGCAACTCCTACATTCATTTAAATGCCGTGAAGCGTGTCCTAAATTCTTGCAAAGAGATTAGAAATGAGATAAGAGTTTTGAAGAAGGTTGCGGAGGTATGTACACCGTATTTCATATCAGAAAGTACAACGTGGTCACAGAATACATAATAGTACTACGTAGAACGGACACTCCCTTCCCCGCGCTCATATCAGATACCGCACCTCACCCCGCACTTCGAGGTATTCGTCGCCGACTCTTTAGCTAGGGCGCTCACATAGAACCACAGCACTGTACTGCTGACACGAACACGCAATTTTGCGATTTAAAAGTTTTATTTGAGTTTTACTCACGATGGTTGGATATTGTGATGCTTGTCCGAATTTGTATTTGTAGGTATAAACTTTTTGTAAGATTTCGCATTTTTAATACCATGCGATTTAATAACCGATTATTTAGAGTGAAGTCATTTAAACCAATGATATTATAAGTGTAAAAAGGTGATTTAAACAAAAATATTTTAAAGTAGGCAATATTTAGTTATGCACCTTATTTTGTCATTTTTGATTGAATAAATAAGAGGTTTATTTTTACATAATAATTATTATAATCAATGATATTATAAGTGTAAAAAGGTGATTATAATATTATTTTTTATTTCATTACGAACCCACGTTATCTAGATAAACAATTGAACGCCGCTCGTACAAGGTTACGTATTCTTTCTAGTCGTCTTCGACGTTCGATTCGCCTGACGCAAATCACTGCACTTTCCGCGCTATTTTTACGCTACGCACGACAGCCAACCCTACTAGAGTTCACGCACACATTTGCACGTGTACAAACGTCATTTGTTTATATAGTAGTAATAGGTAATTATTTTGCGATCGTTGTATGAAGTGTCCGAGGTGGGATGAGGTGGGGTGTTAAAAGTACAGTATGGTTAGGTACATAAAATCACTTAAGTGAGCAAAGCTGTAATCAAGATTCTATTAATTTATGAATTCATACCTACACACTTCTTGACATACAAAATTGTATGAACAGCACAAACATTGCGCTCGATATAAAACTAACTGCGCCCGCGGTTTCACGCGCATAAGTCGACCCCGTAGGAATATCACGATAAAAATCTTATCTCCTAATCCAGGTTATGGTCTATCCTAGTAATAAAATCCCTTTAATTTTCCTATTAAAAAAAGAAGTTAAAATTCACTCACAAGTCAAAATGAATAAGCTGGAATCGCGCAAAACAATATAAATCACAATTATATTGGATGTAAGGGTTGTAATAGTTCACAAGAAGTGTCAAGAAGTCAACAGTTCATACAATGAGAACAAAGTGTTTCCCGATAAGTCTTATAACTGGGCCAATTCAGATGTAAGTCGTGTGGTCACAAATTATGCGGTTGTTTATTTAGATAGGTTTAACTACATAAATCTAAGAAACATTTATTGAGATTTTACATTAAGGGTTTTTTTTTGTTACAGCTCGCGGGTTTTTTACCTGATTTTTGTGGCAAAAATATAAATAAATACCGCAATAAGCGCTATTAAATATGTACACATTTTAGGCAACATCAAACGGAAGCTATGATTGTACAAACAGAAGCAAAATTGGTAACTAATATTTTGTGTACCAAACGATATATTTAACCAAAACATTCGTCGAATAGAAATCAAACAACCAATATAAATGTATGGCATAACATAAACGTGGAAATAACTAACTGAAAGCAGTTATCAAACTAGGTGTCGATGAAGCCTTTTTCCCTTCGTGTACTAATTCGATTGTACAAGTAAACAAGTTGCTACTACAAGTTGTTATAGGCTTCTTGCGTAGCAAACTCGCGAATAGTTTCGCTTAGGTCGGTTAATAAAGTGGTTCGCGTTCCAATTGAGATACTGATGTCCGAAACGGGTATTCGGTAGCGGTTCTCTATTTAGAGAAATAAAGCATCGGTTGCACGCTGGAAACGAGCCAAAAGCATTTGTAGCTATTGGAATATGCAGAATTGCAGGTTATTAATTTAAATCTGTTTCATGATTTTGTTATTGTTAATATACGTCCTTTGAGGATTAATTTTAGTTAGATTCAATTCCTGTACTGCTGCTGACCGATATGTATGTCAAAACCTAATTATTATCATGAATTTAATACTTTCAGCGTCTGTGCACGTAAATCAAGTTTAAACCACAGCGATGAAATTCATAGCTTGTCAGTTAAAACAGTTTGCAAATTATGATGATGATAATGTGCCACAGATTAATGCAGGATCATGCTTGCAAGACCATAGAGTTGGAATTTAATTCAGATCTCGTTATAGACGAGAACTTAGTTAAGCTTTGGTGCTTTTCAGACAAATCTGCTTGAACGATTAAACTGAAAGACTGATACCTATATCAACGCACAGCCTAAACCACTGGTCCTAGAGACATGAAATTTGAAGAATGTCATCTTTGTGAAGAATAGGTATCCACTAAGAAAGGGTTTTTCGAAATTCCACCCCTAAGAGGGTAAATGGGGGAGGGTGAAATTTCACGCGGACCAAGTCGCGGGCAGAAGCTAGTTGATTGATATTTCATGAAATAGTCATTCAATAGGGTTACTGACATTTTATGTGATTTAAGGTAGGCGACAAGTCCTTAGTGATAAATATTTTCACAATGTCGAGACTATAACTGTTTATTCCTAAGAACAACCTTCGCGAAACAACTGCAAAATACCCTCAACGGGAAACAAACACTCAGCCGTCAAGCAGGCTTTTCGTTCATTGATAAATAGCTCTCCTCTCTCCACCATCCACGTCAGTGAATAGACTTACATAAAATCAGTACTTTGTGTTATTCGCAGGATAAACTTTTTGTTGATCTTTTTTGTGAAAGCTTCATAATCGATCAATGCTTTCAGTGAGTCGCTGTCCTGTTGTTATAAGTATCGGAGGAGGGGGAAGGTGGTGTCAAGTGTAAGTACCTGTTTCTGACAAAGGAAACACAAGGAAATGCCAAAAGAACTCCTCCTCGCAAGCTAAACGTTAAAGCTAAGTAAATAGTTGTACATGTGAATTACTTTATGAAAGGTACATCATATCATCCATCATCATTCAGGTCCCGTTATCCGATGGATAGTGACACTCATTTAATCAAATTTTAAGACAGCTAATACAATTTGTATCTTTGACTAGCATCTGCCCGTGACTTCGTCCGCGTGAAGTTTTACTCTCCCCCCTCTTAGGGATAGAATTTCGAAAAACCCTTTCTTAGTGGATATCTACTCTTCACAAAAATCACAAAGAACACACCCTCTAGGACCAGCGGTTTAGGCTGTGCGTTGATATATCAGTCAGTCAGGACTTTGAATTTTATTTAATTAGATTAAAGAGTAATTGTGGCCCGAAGCATGTTCATTAATGACAGATATTTTGAGGAGAGCAGTGGTGTCCCGGTGGCGAATTACGAGTTGTAAGTCGTAGGTTCAAACCTAGACAGGCGCTTTACTTTGTGTAAATTATTTCATCACCACTGCTCTTAAAACGGTGAAGGGAAACATCGTGAGGAAACCGGCATGTCCTAGAACCTACCACTCTCATCGACATGTACCAACCCGAACTGGGCCCACGTGGTGGATTAGGCCCACTTCGTGTCACCGAGAGGAGGCCTGTGTCCCAGCACTGGGAACATTATAGGCTTAAGTATTTTGAAACATCTACATAATCTGCACGCACACGGTTTTCTAATGTAAATAGAGCCGCGTTCTTTCTACGGAATTGTTTTGGTTAAACTATTTAATTAACGACGCAAAACATTTATACGTAGGTCGCACTGAGGACGCGAGGGTAAACCGACTCATAATATTTTTGAGAGAAATTAAACATTTTGTTAAAATAATTTGCATATTAGCTTGCCAGCGGCTACGAGCCACGTATCACAGCGGCCGTACTGAAATGCTTTTAGTGAAATAACAAGAATTTTATACTCGTCCCCGACGTCCGCACCCCTGGCGATGCCCAGGCAAGACATGTGAGCTAGGTTACATATAATAAAGCTCGCGTGTGGTCGTCATCGTTGCCTTCGACAAAATCACGAATTACTTTCACGAACAAGGGTTTAGCACGAACTTATTTATCTTATTATGGTGATATAGTGAATCAACGTAATTAACGTAATAAGATACATTATCTCTCTTATTTTCTGAACCTTTTCCCTGTTTTTCCGCATAAACTAGTAGGATTGCGTATTGGTCTGACCATCGATTTTGTGAGAGTTCTCGGAATTTGCAGGGTCTTATAAGATAATTTTGTTAGACAATTGTACCTACATAATTGTTTCTGAATAAAGCAATCGTTGCAAGGCTATCTCAAGGTTTGTTTGAAGGAAACGGTTGTATTTATATCTCTTGATTATTGATTTTTGTCGATGACTTGATATTTATTAGTTTGATTTGTTTTCCACAAATGAATTTATTGCCACATCTAGAACTTCACTGCATCAAATCTTAATAGGTATTTCAAATCGCGATATTCGGTAGTATCACAGTTTAATGTATAGGTATATTTATATAATATTAGATATATTTCATTGAGCTATAGTAGTCGTGGAAGGTCCGACGGAGGCTGTTGGCTGTCTTTACGAGCACTGGCGACGCGCCAATAGCAGCTGTTCGTACACATTGTTACAACATTTTTCTTGGACTCGAAACATTACTTAGCTCTTGATTCTTTGTTGCTATAAAGACCGAACGATAGCTGTTGAGTTTTTATTTCATTCCTGTGAAACGAGCGATGTTAAAACTGATAAGGCTGTTGTCCCACTGCCGACGAGGAAACGACTAGCTATAAACGATTTTCTCGCCTAAGAAACGTACAATAGATTGTCGGTATCATGTAAGTAAAAAGAGCTAAATCTATGAATTATTGATCGCTGACACCGCCGGCGAGAAATCTCACTCCACTAGTTTGTCGTAGCGACAAAAGGTAAACTCAAACTCAAAGCATTTCAATTAAACCATTTACAGGCACTTTTGAATTGTCAAGGAGTCGGTCAGCTAGAAAATATGAAGCTAGCTGCCTATTCCAAAGCGTAGTAGGTACCTATGGAGAAGAAGGTACCGAAGAGATTAGATCAGCTACGCTTGCTTAGCGGGCACAACGTTAAGAGAAGCGCTTGGTAAATATTTACGCATACCAGCAAGTACTTCTATACCACCCCAGGCGAGTGGTATGAGTAATCCATCGCACTCGCGCACTCACTCATAGCCCAGCGACAAAACTATTCTAACTACACACTCGCTGTTCGTTGCTCGCCGACTCGTTTCTAGTTGATAGCTTTACTCGTTTCTCACTCATCGTCGATGGTGGGATAACTGCCTTAAGTACCAACGCACAATGCATTGGCTTTGCGGATTGTGTTTCATTATTACAAACGGATCAGCTTTATTTCAATTACACCGCTTCATGGACTATGTATCCGTTTTACCATAAAATGTAAATTTAATTTGTTGTTATCGGTTTTATTGAATAAAGCATCCCATTCAGGTTATGTGCATATGAGATAATAAATACGAGAAAATGTTTTTTTTTTATGGAGAATTGATGCAGGTACAAATAAAAAATATTATGTAGAGAAAAGATTTGATTGTTTGTGTCTTCTTTTGTTACGCTTTCTCACTAAAACGGTTGAACAGATTTCGTTGAAATTTGGTATACTACGCTTTATATACTATTAAATAAAAGTATTCTTTTTCACACAAGTATCCGAGTCTTAAAGTAATTAAACAAATTCGGAGATAACCTAAAAATTTTGTCTAAACTACTCGCAACTTATAAAATGACCACAGATCACTCATGTAGGTAGGTACAAAACAACAAAGATAGTTAAAAACATGAAACACGCTAAGTTGTTTAAAACAAACACACCAACGAATTTCTGTAAGTTAATCGCGGTGACCGTTCTCAATCGACACATAAACAGTAATGGCGGCTTCCGCAGGCGCCGGCTTAGGGATGGCGATCTAGAATCAATTGTATAGGTCAAGTAAATGGTTTTTTTATCGATCATAAACAATCAATTATAGATTTTTTTAATTGATTTTAGAAACTTGAAAACGAGTTCCGATGTTTTTTCCTACGGATTTCAACTTTTAAGTTTTGATACGCAGTTTCTTTGTTCTGTTTTTGTAACCAAGAATATTACGGTATTTAATTTATTTTGTATTCGATTATTCATTACATTTGACTAATTATGCTGGCAACACCAAAACGAATAAGTGATTATCTATAGCAAAGCTGTCGATGTAGAATAATGGCGGGAACAGATCTATCAGAACTCAATTTATTGCTGAATCGATTCTTTCCTGCGATTCGGATAGATTTTAAAATCGATCTTGTTTAGGAATAATCGTCATCCCTACCGGTACGTCTGTCATCTGCATTGACAGTTGCATCTGCGTGAGACGAAACACAAAAATAAATATTTTGACAACGGAACTATGAAATACATATACAGTACCTACATTATGATTATGATATTACTAATTATTTAGCTATTTATGAGTTTAATATCATTTTTGTGATGTTTCTATGTAAAGGCTCATTACTTACGTAACTCGTACAAATGAAGAGAACGAAACGTCCATCATGCGAATAATTTAAAAATAAATATTGACAAAACTAAAATAATGACTTTTGAGCAAAGGACAAATCATAAAAAACCTGACATAAGATATGGAGACAAGACAATTTCAGAAACGACAACTACAAAATTTTTAGGGCTTGATCTGGATAGAGATATGTCGTGGAAAACTCATTCTGACAGTGTATGTAAACGCCTGAGTCAACATTCATATGCTTTACGTAATCTCGCAAAGGAGGTAAATCAAAACGTTTTGGTTATAGCGTATAATGCATATGTTACGTCTGCATTACGTTAGGGGATCATATATTGGGGTAACTCCACCAACATGGAGACAGTGTTTAGAGCGCAAAAAAGGTGTGTTAGGGCGTTATGCGGTATTCAAAGCACGGAAAGCTGCAAACCGTTATTTGTGAATTTCCGTATCTTAACAGTACCCTGCCTATACATATATGAAGTGGCTGTATTTGTCAAAACAAACTTACACCTATTTGAAAAACTGCACAGTTCGCGACATAGAAATAAAATAAGCAGCAGGCAACACAAAAAAGCAGTATTCAAAAAAAACTTCTTAGGAATGGCACCACAGATTTATAATAAATTACCTAATGCTTTGCTATGTATTACAGACTAGCTGCTGCCCGCGACGTCGTCTGCGTGAAGGCTCTACAGCACCAAAAATACCTAAGATGCCAGTGTCGCTATAGCATTATAAGTAGGTACACAACTTTTAAAAAAACTTTAAAAAAAAAACAACCAACTTAAAAAAAAAAACACTACAAAGTGTAAAATAACTTTAATTTTAATTTCGGAAGCCGGCGCGTCTTTGGTTTTGTATTTACGTTTTTGCCACCGACTTCCAAAATTAAAATTAAAGTTATTTTACACTTTGTAGTGTTTTTTTTTTGAAGTCGGTTGTTTTTTTTTTGTTAAAAAGTTTTTATTTTTTACTTTTTATAGTCAGAGTGCATCTCATGACAATTCCAATAAGCCCAAACACGGCTAGAATACATGGTTTTATTACCAAGTTCCGGTACCTACCTTCCAGCTTCATCATCAGATCGGTTTGATGGTACCATTTTCGTCAGAACCATTTATTTAAATTTTCTTCGTCATAGTCGCTTAACTATCTTAATCGAGATATCTTATCGCCACCCGTGATATACTTATTGTCATTGAAGAGTTCCTGTGGCTATCTGTGGTCTCCTTCATCAGTTCCACTTCACCAAATTATACTTTTTAAATGCAAATGCTTGACATGTTGATGAAAATACCAAAATTGCTATATGTATGCCTATAATATTTGAGGAGTTCCCTCAATTCCTCATGGATCCCATGATCAGAACTGGATTTTGACAAAAGTGGGACCAATCTGGAAGCATATCCTTTCAAATAAAAAAAAAAATTCCAAATCGGTTCATAAATGACGGCGTACTGAGGTAACAAACATAAAAAAAAAAAATACAACCGAATTGATAACCTCCTCCTTTTTGAAGTCGGTTAAAAATAGCATTAAAATATAGTTAAGTTTTGTTGGCAAGCGAAGCAAGTGAAGAGAGTTATATGGGAATCCTGCTGAGTTCAGTCATAAGATGTGACTGAAGGAAATAGAGAAAATAATGCAGGAATACATTCCAGGACACAAAAGAGTAAAAATACGTACAAAGGTATCATACCTTACAGCACTTCTCTATAAACTACGTTGGTAGTTATGCTGCCAGGAGCCAGAATGTAAAGAGAGTCAGGACTGGTGACACGGGAGCAAGCGACGTACAGTTGCCCTTGTGAGAAGCAACTCGTCCTGAGGTCGAACCCGCTGCCCTCAGTATCTGCCCCTGCGACTTATTGATGGTCATCGCAAAGCAAGCACTCACGGGGAACTGTACGCGCTTGAACTGGAACGGGAAGTTATGAGGTATGAGGGGAATACGTGGTATAAATACTGCCTCGGCGACGCGCGACGCCACAACCCGTAAGAATTTCCGCCTCAATGGTGTGTCTGTGGAGTGAGATGACTTTAAGGCAGGTTACACAACTTCGGAGGAGATAGGTTCCGAAGAAGCATAATCGGAACACCGACCTTCAGCTTGATGGTATGCGCTGGAATTCCACTTGCTGACAGGGAGCTCAAAAATTCCACGGGATAATGTGTGGCGTCATCTCGCTCGACAACAGTGTTTATCGAGGTGTAGACCACTTTATTCCCCTCAATTTCCGAGAGAATGCATTCGTTAATTGCTGCAGCCTGATCATTTTTGGGCATCAAAATGGCCCGCTCACACACCCAAGAATTCTGCTGGTGTGGTATACGACTGATGTCCCCGTACACACAGCGAATTAGTTCTTCTAAGCTGGATACCACTCTACCGAGAGACTTCGGAAGCACCACCTGTCCACCTATCTCTTCTGGTAGAGTGCCTTCGCCAAGACTTAGAAGGACATCGGAGAATTCTTGAGCACGTGCATTGCCGCAGAGCCGAGCTCTCATATTAATGGTCAAGCGCAGCGTACGAACTCGTGACGACAACGAAGATCGTTTCAACGAAGCATTCACCTCGTCAGCCCTCGAGCCCCGCGTCACCACGGGAAGCGTTTGCCGAAAATCACCACTGAACAGAACTGTGACACCACCCATCAAATGTTCGTTCCTGCGGATGTCCTGCAGGATTCTGTCCACGGCCTCAACTGCCTTCCTATTGGCCATCGTACACTTATCCCATACGATCAGAGAGCAATCGTTGAGCACGTGTCCCTTATTGCTGTTACGTGACACACCACAAACAGGCGTTTCGGCGTTCTCTAAATCGATGGGAATTTTAAACATGGCATGTGCTGTCTTGCCACTCGGCAGTGTGGTAGCGATTCCCGATGACGCTACAGCAATAGCAGTTTTGCCTTGCCTCCTGACCTCTGCAAGTATGCCAATGGTAACAAATGTTTTTCCTGTTGCACCAGGAGCATCCAAGAAAAATATTTTACCCTGGTTTTGCCCAACGCTTTCAAGGACGGTGTCATAAAGTTTTTGCTCTGAAGAGAACAAAGCGACATGGCCATTTCGTATGGTGGTCATTTCGCCCGGATCGTAATTTGTCTCAGCGTTATACTCCCGATTTCCACTATACTATATATAGCGATAATTCTCTCACAAAGCTACCGGGTTCGCGACTCCGCAAAACACCAAGATGACGGCAAACAGATGACGCATGCGGCTGGTACAGTCAACAGCAAAAGTAGATGATGAAAATCAGAAATTTAATATTAATTAATGAACGGAGTTCGCGTCAGATCTGTTTGGCGTCGAAGTAGTAAATGTTTGGTATAATTTACAATCACATAACGACACTTCGACGCCACACAGTTCTGACGCGAACTCCGTTCATTAGTATTGAATTTCTGATTTTCATCATGTACTCTACTTTTGCTGTTGACTGTACTGTCATTGATGCTAGCCTCCGCGAGGGTGTCATCATCAATGAACATAACTTTTTTGTAATACTTAACACCGCATTTTTTTTTTTAATTGTCTTCCTCAACTCTGCTCAAGATTTTGAGGGTTTTGTTGGAACTTGAATTTGTCAAAAAGAAATATACGATACAACTTTTATAAAGAAAATGCACATCACCATCTATGAATTTTAAGAATAACTAACTACTTACCTCGCCAACATGATCAAATTTAAATTATTAATTTCCAAAAAATGTTAACATGTAACTTGATTTGATTTTTATGAAATTTCATAGATGGCGCTGTTTTAAAATTGTCTTTATACTACTAACATTCATTAAACTGTATTTCTCTGCCCAAGTTACTTGAATGGCGTAGTTTTTATAGTGTAAAGCTAGATAATAGCATGGCTTACTTAAAAACAACATTTAAATGTGCGTCGTTAGATTACACGCTGTCACAGAATGCGTAAGAAAAATAAACATTCACAGCTCCTCCCCCGTAGGTGATAGCGTGATAATATGTAGCCTATATGTTGACCCGACCTCTTAGTAATATTCATGCAAAATTTGAAGTAAATCCATGCAGTACTTTTTGAGTTTATCCCGGACAGACAAACAGACAAACAGACAAACAGACAAAAATTCTAAAAACTATATTTTTGGCTTCGATATCGATTGTAGATCACGCCCCAAGTATTCTTTTTAAAAAATATTCAATGTACAGTTTTGACTTTCCTACGATTTTATTATATGTATAGATATCAATGTATTTAAGAAGCAACTCAATAATCTACTGATAAGTAAGACATACTATACAATTAATGAATACCTGTCAGACATAAATTTGTGTGTATAATAATAATACTTATAATTATGGTGAATACTTGGGTCCGATTTATTTTATTATTTTATTAAATTATTCTATTTGTGTTGTTAATTTACTGTGTGTTAACTAGATTAGACATTACTATTATGACATTATATACTCTGACATTACCTACTTATTAATTTGAATTTATGAAATTGCTTACTTATTTATTTGTATTTATGAAATTGTTTGACTTTTTGATCTGAATCAATGACATTGTATAGGGTATTATTTTTAATTAATTAAATTGTATAACGTATTTATCTAAATTTATGACATTTTTATGGTATTAACTGGAATTTAGGACATAAGTAGTATAATTTTAATAATAATTTTGCATGCCTGACATGGTGCAACACAGTGGACTGCGCATTCACTTGACATCTAGATATGTATTATTATGAACTGTGTTGAGCAATAAACGAATTGAATTGAATTGAATTGGATGACTATACGGAAATGTACCTAGTAATCGTTAATTAAGTGTTTATCTTAAAATCATTATTCCGGATACGAAAACAAAATTCCTGAAGTGAAAAGCTTGTAAAAAATAAGCAAATAATTTGTATATTAATTTGGTTTTCATACGTGCAACTGTTCTATACTGCTTTTGGTCATCTCCTTTTCGACCTTCCTGGTGGATTTTCGAAAAAAAAATTTTACACAAATTGTTTTCTGACCATTTTAAAGAACAAATCGTGCTCAAGTGATGAGGGAGTGACATGCGGCTATTGATTTTCATTAGTTTAGATTTTTACTATATTTTTGTATAGACGTAAACATGGTTGTGTGACGTCATACGATTACAGACAATACAAACGGAAAACAAATAAAATTTCGTTCCCTGTATTTCGGCTGTTTCCCGACACACAAAACACACGTTATATTTTACTGCACACATAAATAATAGCACTAAAAAGTTGTTTCATGTTTGTGTTGATTGCAATGAATTTGCCAAATTAAAAAAAAAACTCCAAAAATGTTAACTACGCCTAAGGGAAACGTGATGTTACATTGTTTTCGTGTGTTGTACGTAAAAGTTTTTCAGGATATTACCACACGTTCGTAGTATAGTAAGAGTTCCGGCAAAACAAATAAAATAAAAAGGTAGCAATGTTTGGAAGAGCGTACCAGGTAAAAATAACGGGAAACGCTGAACAATCTCTCTTTTTCTGTTTACCTTAGTTTTATTTTAAAAAACGCTGCTTCATGGATACTGTGGTTCATACTCGTACTTAACGATGACACAAAATTTCTTCCGTATCTTTTGTATTTTTAAACAGTCACAAAAACCAAGAACTTACGCCAAACAACAATTTAAACAACGCGGGGTTCGAACCTGATATAAACAAAGCTGAGCTCACAGAGTCAAAGTCAATGTGAAAATATTTATTTCAAATGGACACATAAAAGGTACTTATAGAAGGTCAAAATTCACAAGAAAATAGAATTGATTCTAGTTGCCCCTTCCAAAAAGTAGTTTGGAATGGAGAAGAATCGGCCAGAAACTGTATAGTTACAGTTTAGTGTTTTACAATACATTGCATCTATTAATTATATAATTAACGATTTACACTATGTACTAAATTAAATGACTAACTAACTATACAAATAAAACAAATACAAAAGGACACAGGCGTCGAAGTACTCGACCGCATCGCTGTCATCTGCAAAGGTGCCCATAAAACTGTCAGCATTACCACGTTGAATGACAATGCTAATTCTTTGGCCAAAAAACGACCCAGCCGTCTGGTCACGTAAAATGTCGAACAGTTGGCGAGAAATTTCCTAAAATTAAAAAATTATATGTAAAGTTGATACCTACCTAGCATAAAAAAAACTTCAAACAATTGCATTCATCCGAGTCATCACTTTTTGATTGCTTCAAACCACAGAACGAAAGAATAGTTCTGCTACCTTTCCACCAATTAAAAACTGAAGGTAGTAAAAATCAATCAGATGGACGTGCCGCGTCTATCGGGCAGTCGTGCACTGCGCACACGTCCCCGGCGATTGCTTTGTGCCGCAGGAAATTAGTTTGGAACTTGTGAGTGAGTTTCGTACGTCTAACTATGAGTGTATGAGTATATGTTGTCTACAAATACACACCACGCCTCTGAGCTCTGTTTTGAACTGATAAAGAGGAACGTGCACTGTGGTTAATACTCACTTGACTTGACTTCTATCATCATCTTCATTCTCCCACCCTTATCCCAGTTTATTTGTGGTCGGCGCAACATATATTTTCTTCCATACTACAATAACAGCCGCACAGATCGATCGATCAGGTTAAGCTACGCTTGCCGCGGTTGGTCTGTGGATGGGTGACCATCTTTACATACCGAGACCCCTCCGTGCCTCGGAAAGCACGTTAAGCCGTTGGTCCCGGCTGTCATTCGTGGATCTTTGGCAGTCGTTACGGGTAGTTAGAAGCCCGAAAGTCTGACAACCAGTCTTACCAAGGGTAATCGTATTACCCAGTAACTGGGTTGTGGAGGTCAGATAGGCAGTCAGATAGGTCAGATAGCAGTAAAATACTGATATTCAGCTGCATCCGGTTAGACTGGAAGCCGACCCCAATATAGTTGGGAAAAGGCTAGGCAGATGATGACTTCTCTATCAGTCTTCATCTCGGTAGTCACCCCCTTTCTAACCATATCATCATTCACACAGTCCAGCCATCGTTGCTTTGGCCTTCCTATAGCTACGAACTTGAGTTTTGTATTCCAGTAAAATTTTAGTATCAAACATTTTGTTCCAGCTCGAGGAGCCGTTGCCACCAAGAGAGGATAGTATAGGTCTGATAGTCATTGCTTCAAAATTACTTTTATAATGGACGGACAATGACTATAATTAGTGTGAGTAATTATGGCAATTTAAATTAAAAACACACTCTCGCTATCAGATGGATTGCTGATCGTTATTAATTTTAGCAGAGACACATTTCATGACTTTCATCTTTTCCTTCATTTTAATTACCGACACTTTAATTGCTCGTAACAACTTGTGTTCAAAACCGTTAGTAATTACTTCAACAATATTCCTTTTACATCATAATTTATGCCTTTGAAAGTTTAATTACTATAAAACATCGCTGCTAATTAAAGTTAATTCGTAGCACAAACGTTGTAGCAGGCTGCTACGCCGCTACGCAGATTGCTACGCGTTACAAATCACAATAGAATTAGTTAATTGGCACTTTGTTGCTGGCCCGATTCCCTACACTAAATACATTATACTGTTTTATAAGTAAGATTATCTTAGTACTTTAAAATACGAATATTTTATCAGTGTATATTTATTTCCGAAATCAGTTAAGTTAAAACGTCCGGGTTTTCTTTAGTACCGGTGCATTTTTATGGGCGTCATAAACGTCGTCTGCAGCGATCACCTCAGAATCTGATAAGATGACATAAAAAATACCTAAACTTACATGATTGTGTTGTTTTGTATTCTTGCAAAATATTCATGAATTACTCATATTTTAAAACAATGTTTCAAATAAGTACGAATACATTACCCACTATAAATCAGATACGTGCAAGCTGCCTAGATGTTGTCGAAGCAAGTTTCAGTATACCTATGACACTTTACTCGCGTCTTCGCTAACCCATCTCATGTATAAAACATGTTGATTGCACAACTTCACGTCATTTGCACGCGTCACAGACTATCAAAGTGCAATACAGACATTTTGACATTTCAGCAGTGCAATGACAGTTCGTGACCGATTTCTACCAAGCACCGCTTTGCACCGTCACATACTTACCAAAATATATGGAAATAGAACTATTCAACTTCCTCATGCAATAAATACTTCGACATATAAAAACTGAGAAAGTTTATAACAGTTTTATGTTGTAACCGCGGCCATATTTCCGTGGATAATATCTATACATATAATAAAATCGTAGGAAAGTCAAAACTGTACATTGAATATTTTTTTAAAAAAATACTTGGGGCGTGATCTACAATCGATACCGAAGCCAAAAATATAGTTTTTAGAATTTTTGTCTGTTTGTCTGTTTGTCTGTTTGTCTGTTTGTCTGTTTGTCT
Source organism: Globia sparganii (assembly GCA_949316385.1). Taxonomy (NCBI): domain Eukaryota; kingdom Metazoa; phylum Arthropoda; class Insecta; order Lepidoptera; family Noctuidae; genus Globia; species Globia sparganii. The sequence continues at coordinate 13,467,030 of OX438655.1, forward strand.
GTCCGGGATAAACTCAAAAAGTACTGCATGGATTTACTTCAAATTTTGCATGAATATTACTAAGAGGTCGGGTCAACATATAGGCTACATATTATCACGCTATCACTTACGGGGGAGGAGCTGTGAATCTTTATTTTTCTTACGCATTCTGTGACAGCGTGTAATCTAACGACGCATATCTAAATGTTGTTTTTGAGTAAGCCATGCTATTATCTGACGTTACACTACAAAAAATACGCCATTTAAGTAACTTGGGCAGAGAAATATAGTTTAATGAATGTTAGTAGTATAAAGACAATTTTAAAACAGCGCCATCTATGAGATTTCATAAAAATCAAATCAAGTTACCTGCATGTTAATATTTTTTTGGAAATTAATAATTTAAATTTGATCATGTTGGCGAGGTAAGTAGTTAGTTATTCTTAAAATTCATAGATGGAATGTGCATTTTCTTCATAAAAGTTGTATCGTATAGTTCGTTTTGACAAATTCAAGTTCCAACAAAACCCTCAAAATCTTGAGCAGAGTTGAGGAAGACAATTTAAAAAAAATGCGGTGTTAAGTATTACAAAAAAGTTATGTTCATTGATGATGATCATTTCATTTCATGACACCCTCGCGGAGGCGAGCGTCAGTGACAGTCCCAGCCGCATGCGTCATCTGTTTGCCGTCATCTTGGTGTTTTGTGGAGTCGCGAACCCGGTAGCTTTGTGAGAGAAGTATCGCCATCATCTGTCTGAAGATTTTCGACGAGCTTTGAGGCGCGCTACTGGAGACGAAGTCGAAGTAACTGATGAACGCGTGCTGAACACCTGTCTCAGTTCACTTCAATATGTGGTACTTTCTATCGGCGGCAATCCACTGATCGAATATGGGTTACCAGCTCCCCAATCATCACCGTATCAAGACCGTGAAAATCGGGAGTATAACGCGAAATGACCACCATACGAAATGACCATGTCGCTTTGTTCTCTTCAGAGCAAAAGCAAATTTATGACGCCGTCCTTGAAAGCGTTGGGCAAAACCAGGGTAAAATGTTTTTCTTGGATGCTCCTGGTGGAACAGGAAAAACATTTGTTACCACTGGCATACTTGCAGAGGTCAGGAGGCAAGGCAAAATTGCTATTGCTGTAGCGTCGTCGGGAATCGCTACCACACTGCTTCCGAGTGGCAAGACAGCACATGCCATGTTTAAAATTCCCATCGATTTAGAGAGCGCCGAAACGCCTGTTTGTGGTCTGTCACGTAACAGCGATAAGGGACACGTGCTCAAGGATTGCTCTCTGATCGTATGGGATGAGTGTACGATGGCCAATAGGAAGGCCGTTGAGGCCGTGGACAGAATCCTGCAGGACATCCGCAGGAACGAACGTTTGATGGGTGGTGTCACAGTTCTGTTCAGTGGTGATTTTCGGCAAACGCTTCCAGTGGTGACGCGGGGCTCGAGGCCTGACGAGGTGAATGCTTCGTTGAAACGATCTTCGTTGTGGTCACGAGTTCGTACGCTGCGCTTGACCATTAATATGAGAGCTCGGCTCGGCGGCAATGCACGTGCTCAAGAATTCTCCGATGTCCTTCTAAGTCTTGGCGAAGGCACTCTACCAGAAGAGACAGGTGATGCTTCCAGAGTCTCTCGGTAGAGTGGTATCCAGCTTAGAAGAACTCATTCACTGTGTATACGGGGACATCAGTCGTATACCGCACCAGCAGAATTCTTGGGTGTGTGAGCGGGCCATTTTGATGCCCAAAAATGATCAGGCTGCAGCAATTAACGAATGCATTCTCTCGGAAATTGAGGGGAATAAAGTGGTCTACACTTCGATAAACACTTTTGTCGAGCAAGATGACGCCACACATTATCCCGTGGAATTTCTGAGCTGATGTCAGCAAGTGGACTTCCAGCGCATACCATCAAGCTGAAGGTCGGTGTTCCGATTATGCTTCTTCGGAACCTATCTCCTCCGAAGTTGTGTTAACCGCCTTACGGCCCATTCACGACTTCGGTCTAAGCGGCGCGCGGCGCGGCAGGCGGCGCGGCGGCGGCAAGCGGTGCGTTTTACACGCCACGTACCCTCAGTAGCGGCTAGCGGCAGCGGTCGAGGTGGACGTATTTAGGTAGTTAGAACGTGCTCAAAATTATGGCGTTATCAAAATTATCTCTTTTGTGTTTAGAAAGCAGTATATATTTTTAAAACAAGTATGAGAGAAGGAGTGCACGAACTGAATAAAGATCGATATTTAAATGGCAAATTTCGTGACCTATACGAAGATTACAGAAAATATCCAGATAAGTTTTATGAGTACACATGAATGAGTGTGGAAACATTTGATTATATTCTATACTTTTATACTCTATATCCATTACCGCCACAAAATCGTCTAAAATTTTTTGTTTATAAGTTCGCCGCCGAGTCCGTCACATCTACGCCGCTATCCGGGCCGCTGTGTTTCGTGGCGTCGCGTCGCACTCATTCGCCAGTACTTTTGATCTCGCCGCTCCCCGCACCGCGCGCCGCTGCAACGATTCGCTCCGACAAAACCGCGCGCGTTGTCGCTGTGAGCGGCGACTCGTGGCGTGCTTCAAACATTTTCATACTTTTGTTCTTACCGCTCGCCGCCCCGCGCTTAGGCGCCGCTCACCGCGGCAAGGTCGTGAATGGGCCGTTAAAGTCATCTCCCTCCACAGACACACCATTGAGGCGGAAATACTTACGGGTTGTGGCTTTTTTTTTTTTTTTGGAAATGGCATCTCGCAGTTCAACCTGTAGGAGGTTGTCGACTGCTTAACCGGACTTTCCTGTGGATGCCTTGCAGTTAAGGCCTCCAGCCAGGGCTTAACAACTAATTAAAAACTAAGCGACTCACGCTAAGGGCACCCCCCGTGGGGTTCGGACCTCGGCTTAAGGCGTCGCTGGAAGAGGGCAGCAAGGGACAGGCTGGATCGGTATTATTTAGGGACGAATTTAAAACTACAGGCTCAGCGGCGCGGGCTGGCTCGAGCAAGGGTCGGGGTGGATACGGGTTGTGGCGTCGGCGAGGCAGTATTTATACCACGCATTCCCCTAATACCTCATAACTTCCTGTTCCAGTTCAAGCGCGTACAGTTCCCCGTGAGTGTTTGCTTCGCGATGACCATCAATAAGTCGCAGGGCAGCGGGTGTCGACCTCAGGACGAGTTGCTTCTCACACGGGCAACTGTACGTCGCTTGCTCCCGCGTCACCAGTCCTGACTCTCTTTACATTTTGGCTCCTGGCAGCATAACTACCAACGTAGTTTATAGGGAAGTGTTGTAAAGTATGATACCTTTGTACTTATTTTTACTCTTTTGTGTCCTGGAATGTATTCCTGCATTATTTTCTCTATTTCCTGCAGTCACATCTTATGTTCAGTCATAAGATGTGACTGAAGGAAATACTCAGCAGGACTCCCATATAACTCTCTTCACTTGCTTTGCTTGCAAAAAAAAACTTATATTTTAATGCTATTTTAAAAGTTGTGTACTTATAATGCTATAGCGACACTAGCATCTTGGGTATTTTTGGTGCTGTAGAGCATGCACGCAGACGACGTCGCGGGCAGCAGCTAGTTCAAAATATATCATATATCCGGGTCACTGGCAAATTAATGTAGCTGTCGCGTTAAATTAATTTATCAGCTGTTCATCTCGCTGGAAGTATGTTTATTATGTTGTATTGTGTGTGTTCACACGGAATATGGGGTTAGATAAAAATGAAATTCGATATTTTGCCTAACGATTGCAAATATTATACAGCTGGTTAAACTTGGTCAATACTGGTTTACAATGTTTGTTAAAACCTATTTACAGGAATAAATTCAATTAATCGTTATTGCAATTTATAATGTACATATACAGATGGTAAGTATTCAACAATAGAAACAATTATGGACCCTGTCGGGCACCGAAAATATCATTTATTATTAAAAAAGGAAGTTAATTTCGGTAAAAACAAGTGTGATAATCATTAATCTATTCGTGGTGGTTTAAACAAAAAAGTCTAGTCAAATTAAAATTAAACAGAAAAATATTCCTAAGCTCGAAAACAAAAGCAGATAAAACTAATTAGGCAACATCAATTCCAAATCCATTGGGTTGAAAAATAATACCTACTTAACGTTATTAGCGAAACAAAAAAGAAAATGGAAGCCAAGTCCGATAGCCCAATACACACCTAACCGAAGAGAACAGTTAGTTCCGCTCGATTAATAGTGATAATAAATCTTAGCTGATACCCCCAGCCCCCAGGCCCCTCGGCCCCGTGGGCCCTTGCCGTTCTAGCGCACATTTTTAACATTTAAACTGAATAAGGTTAAATGTAAAGTGATAAATAAAACTTTCACGAAAGTTAATGATCAGCGACACGGAACTTACCTAACAATCTACAAAATCTGTTTAACCACGTTTTTTAAAGTTAAACTGGGTCGACGTATACGTATCGGTTTGATTTTAGTATGTATTTATGTATCTGTAGTAGCTATTACCGTGGACTATGCCAAATGGCCTTACATTAAGGCTTGGTGAAATAGGTTTCCGGTAATCCTATCATGCGTTTTTGTTCCACTGTATAGGTATACTCCGGGTGTTTACCTCGGCGGCTGTTTTTGTATATTCCGCTTGTGTCTCAATCCACAAACGCGTGTTTCTACGCCTTACTTAAAAAAATACTTCAGACTTTATTTCATGTAGCGAACAAAATAAATAAAAAAGTTTATTTACGACGGAAATCGTTTTCAATGTTTGCTGGAAAAATACCTTTTTGGACTTGCACTACTTAACTAACTTTTGTAATAACTCAAAGAAAAAACGTTAATTTGTAGAAATAACACAACTTCAAAAATAACCATAATAAAAACAGCGAAGTGAAAGCTAAAAGCGGCCATCATACCACAAAATTGCCAAAACAATACATTAACTGGTGTGATTACTTTGCTGGCATTAAAATGATTGAATAAAGTGCACACAGTAATAAAAGTAACAACTCTAGGAACAGCTTACTTAGGTGGCATGACGTCGAAGGTACTCCTACACCTTGGAAAATTCCTGTAACGAAAGAAAACCCAATTACGAGTAATTCTGTTTAACGGCGTCCAATTTAAATTAACGACAATGTTTGAATCATTAACTACATGGGACTGAATGTTTTCTGATCGGTGGAAGATAATAATGATAAAAGTCGCCATAATGAATGTTGAAACAGCTGAAAATAAAACGCAGCGAAATGGAATAAATAACAATATTGATGGTATGGATATCAGTGAAAAGCATTCAAGTAATATAAAAATAAATGTCAGTGATATAATAGACCGTTGTCTATTTGGTTACGCAGTGTCATCGACTGGCGTTCATAGAATTAATGAAGGTTGGATGACGCACGCACGCCGCACGCTGCACGCTGCGTTTATGTAACGTTCTCGTCATAACCTCCGCTGAATTAAGTATAACTCGTCGCTATCTATCATTTGCAGTGCTACCACGAAATCGACAAAGTTCCCACTCCCACCGAGTGTTCGGAATGAACGAATGCCAGATTTATTTGCGACTCATTGTTTTATTTCGGCGCACGTTGCCAACATCACAGCAGGAAATACGCAATAGAAAAAAAAATTTGAATATTTTATCTACGCAGTGTCGGACCGCAGTCAGAGAAAAATGTTTTAATTACAACTCCCTCTTAGTCGTCTCGTCATTATCAGAAAGCCTTATCTTTCTTTGAAAACCTTTCATCATTTTCGTAGCAGCTCTTTCAATATCATAATCGAATCTCAGCCTTAAATTCAATAGCAATTTAACCTAGAAAAATAAGTTATACTTTTATATTAATTTCTTGAAGGTCACGGGCTCTACTAGGGTCGTTTACACAAAGATAGCTTTATAGTTTATAAAAGGTTACTGTAAGGTAAACGTTAATTATGTGTAAACAATATGGCATCCTGCAGACAGGTGGCACTTGTAATTAGGAAAATTAATTCAGGAGGGGCTCATACTCGCAGCTCTCTCCCTACATCGGTGAAGCGCCTCATTTTCTTGAAGGTCACATGCTCATAAATCCCGGCACTCATACAGATTGTTTACTTTGGAATTCATAAAAATTGCAACGCCCTCAGTTATTAATGTAAGACAGACGACTCGAGAAGTGATGAATGTCCTTGCAGACGTGAAAAAACAACACTGTGTCTAAGATATATTTTACAGCGGAAATATCTCCTCGGCGAATATTGGAAACTAACAAGGCAGCTGACGGTTTTCGTATGACGCTAAGTTCAGGTTAAGTGAGAGGTTCAGCGAGCGCGGTAAGCCAGCTGTCTCGCGTAATATAATTACCTCCCCCTTATAAGTATATAAGCTGTCACTCTGATAGACATTAATAGGGATTGGAAATCTGGAGCTGCGAATATTAAAGGCAGAAAGAATGCAAGAAAGAAGAAAAAATGACTTTTTGACCGACTTTATGCGGACTATTGGATGATTCAATTGTTTATTTTTATTCAATTTACTATGATTAATTAGATTCATTAAATGTATTAGCATTATTCGCTTCTGGTTATTTGGTATTGGTTAAGTATAATAGTATTATATTATTTAAAACGAGTAACAATAGTAATTGGTACCCTGGCACACATTATTTGAACTACTTTACCATAATCGTAATCATTAACAATAACTATACCTATAAATAGGCAGGTGGTACATTATTCGTTACCAATATGCTTGATATAGCTCACTAATTGGTTTGTGGAATACCGATGTAGATAGATTGACAGTATTATTAATTGGTTCGTGTTATATTGTAACATTTGTCGTGTGGCACAAACAACACGCTCGCTCGGGCGCTCTGTCAGCTCCGATGAGCTATAAACTGTGCCTAAGACTCGTATGTTCATGATCGATAGTCGTATAACGTTATATTACTTCCAGAACTTGCTACTTAACTCACACAATCCCACTTGGACGTCTTTTAAAGCCGTATTTCGACTGGTCGTAATACACGGGCTATCTAATAAAGCAATTGCGCGAACATTAATATTATTCCAATAAATATTTGTTTAGAGAAATAAATTCGTATTCGTGATGTTTCTCCATTTATCTATATTAAGTGAAAGGAGAGTTTTCGTACAACTCTTTTCCTTTACAAATATACATAGTGTTTTTTGTACACAAATAATTTTACTTCTTTACTACGCAATCAGTGTTATTCACTACGCCAATCTGTTTCTTCTACGGTACAACTAATGACGTAAATAATAGGCAAAACTTTAAATTAAACTGACGCCTGTGCTTTGCAACCTGAAAGCTCAGGCTTCGTTCGATTGCAGAATGTGATGTCAGTTTAGTGAACCATTCATATCTTATTTGCAATACAATGCTAACACGACTTTGAATCATCTTATTTTCGTTTTTCATTATCTTAAAATATTTAGATAATATAAGAACGAACAGTCTTAACCCATTCCCTGTCCCATGAATCACATTTGATTCATGTTGATTGTTTAACTATTGTGTCTACTATGTGGAAAATGAACCTGTTAAAATAATAATAATATGTATAGAAAAAGAAAATGTATATAAAAAGGACGAATCATAGAACATCAAAAAATTCCGCATCGCAAAAAAAAATGCCCAAAAGTCTGGCAGCATTGCCACGTTGTATAGCGATACTGATTCTTTGGCCAAAAAATAGGTCATCACATCATCTTCTTTTAAGTATTCAGGATGTACAATAGATACGACATCCCAACGAGTATTCGCGAGTTTGTCAAAGAATTTTGGGAAGCAGAGAGGAACTAATTCAGATACGAAACAGAATATATACAGTATTCATGCTAATCCCGGGTCATGGATAAAAACCATATAAAATGTACGTACGCGTTACTGTAACAAAGCAGCCAAGTTTGTTTGCATTAGTCGAATATATAGTTTGATCACGTTTAAAAATTCTTTTATCGGTAAGTTACTTTGAAATCCAGAGACTTACAATGAATAATGCAGTTTTCAACTCATAAATGTCTATAAAACTGAGCGGTAATGAATTGGATTTTAAAATACCCACATTAAATGCCATTAGTGAATTGAATTTTTATATTCGGTCCCGACTTTAAGATATAAAATAAAAAACGGTACCATAATCATCATAGTTTCATATTCACACTGACAACATTTATGAAAACTGCATTATTTTAACATATTGTATGGAAATGAAGATGATATCAAATAGACAACCATTGAACATAATATTTTGACAAGGGTAAGAAAATATTAGGTTAGTGATAGCTTACTTTACTGATCCAACGATATGGGGCCCGTGCCCAAGGCTTTTTACTGTTATCTTGAGATAAGTATATGAGAAACTATGATTCTTCTATTGCATTATCTGAACATAAAAAAGGGGCGACGGTTCTCGACAAACTTAACTGCTGAATAAGCGACATTTGGCTTCCATTAAAACACTATTCATTTTCTTTTTTCTACGTTATCTGTGAGAGCCTGTGCTTTAAAAGTACCTCATTTAGCATAAAATAATTTTCTCTAAACTTATGTACGAGTAAATGTAATAAACTATGCAGAAGATAACGTTATAAACGTTAACGTTATCTCATTTAAAAACTAGTATAAAATTGTTCCTCGTAATACATGTTTTTATGAATTAATTAACAACATTTCAAGTACCGTGTTCGTTAAATTGTTGCCGTCGTAATACAAACAAATACACTGAGTAATTAAATTCATCCTCTCTGTTGCTGCATATTACAAATTGTAATTACAAAATTTTTCGCTGTACCATGTCTGCTTGATAAAATTTAGTGATTTTCAATTATATTTTTTTAATTGGATTTAATTTACCAGATAGTTATTTGGACAAAAATCATTAATGAATAATTGGAGGGGCCCGTGGCTAAATAATAACAGCCGCACAGGTCGATCGATCAGGTTAAGCTACGCTTGGTCTGTCGATGATTGACCATCTTTACATACCGAGGCCCCCCCGTGCCTCGGAAAGCACGTTAAGCCGTTGGTCCCGGCTGTCATTCGAGGATCTTTGACAGTCGTTATGGGTAGTGAGAAGCCAGAAAATCTGCCAACCAGTCTTACCAAGGGGTATCGTATTACCCAGTAACTGGGCTGTGGAGGTCAGATTGACAGTCGCTCATAAAATACTGGTATTCAGCTGCATTCGGTTCGACTGGAAGCCGACCCCAACATACATAGTTGGGTAAAGGCTAGGCAGATGATGATGATCATTAATGAATAGGTACGTGCTCGAACAACAGTACCGTTTAAAGCTTACAGTGCTCGTTAATTAAAATAAAAAGCAAAGTAATAATGCTGTTTCATTGGCAATTTTACAAACAAAAAATGCTGTTATTCTGAACTAAACTAAACTTTTTATGAGAAAATGCATCACAACATTATTCCCTCGCTCCCCACTCTTAAAGAGAAACGAAAGTATATTGATGTTCAACATATCGATCAGAGCACTCCGTTTGATTGAGTCACTAAAGTGATTAATTAGCGTTGGCAACACCAGATTAGAAATTAGTTCATGCAATTATTGAATTGCAATTAAGCGTTGTTTTGTTCGCGGAGCCGAGCGAGCGGTGACACGTGTAGAGGCTTTGTGCCATTAACAACCATCATCTGAAGCTTCATTATTGTTTACGACGTTTGGGTCGTAGCTCAGGGACGAGGGAATAACATGACATTCCAAGTACCATGAATATTAGAGTAGAACATAGAATTGGCCTTTACTTTTAGTCAAAGGGTGGCCAGTCCATTCACAGTTACACGCTACACTGCTACGCAAGGCACGATCAGTTCATACGGCGCATTCAAAGGGGGATCTGCTAGGGGATTTGTACCCATGCATGTTTGCTCATACGTTGCACTAGTCTGCTTATGTCTTCTGCAACCCTAGTAAGCCAGCTGAAAACCCACTATCTAAAACACTGACTTTAACTCAGTGGGATTAAGGAACAAAAAAAATAAGAAATAACTTAACAATGATACTGGCCGGTGAACATTCGTAAAAATTACGATAGCAATCAATCAAAAATTAATCACTACGATGGACATAGTTATAGGAACTAAAGTGACTTATACTACGTAACTACAAAAGTACAAGTATACTGACTATATACTGTGATGGAAACAAAAGGAAAAACAAAATAAATCAGGTGCTTATCGCTCCGTGCAAGTTGTGTAGAGCTCGCGCGGGCGGCGGGGAGTTGCGCTTAAGCGAGCGGCTATCAACCTATCAGCGCTGGCATTACGACCTAACCCGTTACATAGACACGCGTCTCTACGGTACCAAAGTACCTAGTGTTGCTTGTTTATGTGTCGGTATGTATCCTCACCTCATTGTTGCGGCAGAACGAAAATATAAACATACTAGCTGCGCCCCGCGGTTTCACCCGCGTAAGTTTTGATACCGTGGGAATATCGGGATAAAAAATATTTTATGTGTTATTCTGATATATAAACTATATTACTGTAAAGTTTCATCAAAATCCGTTCAGTAGTTTTTGCGTGAAAGAGTAACAAACATCCATCCATCCTCACAAACTTTCGCATTTATAATATTAGTAGGATTAAACACAGTTCGCAATGGCGTTATGGCGAGTAATTGTTATTATATCAAACATTACACACCCCGTAAAAACTACCAAATTCATAACAGACGCTTTTATGACGAATTTTTTTGCAAGGAAGCTTTACCCGTGCGGAATCGCGGATGTACTGCTGTAAATAATTTAATCCGGACATTATAAACACTGTCCTCTAATCATCCATAACATGTATAGATAGTATTTCTGACCTTATTAAAATATTTTCCTGTGAAAGCGATCTCCACGGGAATAAATCATGTCTATGGGTGTGTGGGATACCCGCGTCCCCCGCGCCGCGCCTTGCCGCCGCCCACGCCCCCTGGGATCGTGTAGCTATTGCTTGGAGTTGGAAGGCCACACAAACGGACCAGATCTATTTTTAACCTAAAACGCCTGTTTATCGAGTCTTACCAGACATTTAGAATAGGTATTTTTTATATTTCTTTTTATTATTGGCTTACTGGTATTCTTTGAAGGCACAAGTCTGGGCCCAAGTCCTTACAGAAAGCTAAAAATATAACTATTGGGCTGAGCTCATATTATAATGCCGACTGTCGATGTTACTTATATTGATACGTCCTCATTCTCAATAAAATTCTGCGATAAAATATTCATTGGGAGGCTTCTCCCGGTCGATATCGAAACTGATTACTGATTCTGTTCTGAAAAGGTGTTGGAGAGCAATATAATGAGATCACACCAGAATATATTATAGTAAAATGTAACTTCCCCACCGATGGAAATGCTTTCGTGATAATTTTTGAAAAGGGTCGGTAAAAAAGATAAGGACGAATTCAGTTAGCAGCCGATATCTGAAATTGAAGGAAAGATGATGCTGTTATGCTTAGTCAATGTCATCAGTCCATCGCACGTAAGAGCCAGTCTTGAACGAAATAACTTAATAACATACAATATTATGACTTCTGCCTGGATTATGAATGAGCATGGCCCTTTTACGTTTAATTTACCAATGAAATAAAAACTCTTGAAGCAACCAATATCCTAACTAAAGATCAAACACAAAACAGCATGAAACCGCTGGTTTCTGAAGGACACATCGCTGAATAGTATGAGATATTGCCTTTCCTACCCTTTCCCACTTCCTTCCCAGAATCTTCTAAGCATAATTTTCTAATAAATAACTTGTAAGACAATGTACGCCGCACATATACATACATCGTCTTACATACGCCATAATTCGGAACACGAAGATTGTATGAACGTACAATTTGTACGCCCACGCCAATGAATGGCTCGTTCATTGTAGAAACTATTTAAGTAATGCCGAACATGCCGTCGCTGCCATTTGGCGACTAAACTATTTTTTAATTTATTCAACAGTTGGACCCGCCGTACCTACATTGTTGGCATGGCAACATGGATAGTGGATAGCGGGCCTAGTTCTAAAGTTTGGATCTTAACGTGCTTCCTACAGCTATGTGGAAGATAGACGAGTGTGGTTACTCGATCTATTCGAGTTCTGAATCGAATCGAATTTGTTTCGAATTAATGTCAATATATATTTCGATTCAATATAACGGAAAACTAAAAAAAAAAAAAAACGAAACTAAACCACTGGTATTTGTTTCAACTCATATTTTCGTTCAGTACAAATATGAGTCAAAATATCGAGAGTTGATATGGGATCACACGTGCAATTATGATCAAAAATGATAAGGGTTCATGGAACATTTAAAAGAAAATCTGTTGCTACGCCCAAACAATATAATCTCTAATGACATACGCAAAAAGGTAAACACCAATTCCTAAATCGGCCTGGGGACAGTTTCGTTCCAAACATTAAACTTTCGGGCCCACTTTCAATCCCCGGCGCTATTTTTAGAAAATTCGCCCCTAACCACTCGAAAAGCTCAATGAAATGTAATATGAAGACCTTCTTCGGTGAGTCCCGCGGGATTATGTCACATCTCCGCTAACTGGTGAGATAAATTGCGATACCTCGACAAACGACGAAATGCTGGCAGTTCAGTGTATAGTGCTAAAAATAGCGAGATCCAATTAGGTGCGGAGTCCCTCTTCGTCTCCGGTATCGCAGAGCAGTTAGTGAGCTATCGTTAAATATGCAATTGAGAGCCTGAACTTCGACACTCTGTGACGATTCGTCCATCTACCTTTGTCAACATCAAACATTACAGGCGACCCTTCCGAGTGCTCGGGCAAAGATTTTGCCAATTTACGAACATATCATAGACCCTGTTAGACGTGCAGCTATGTAACCTTTTTATTTGATGGATAATAAAATATAATAAAGTGTGTCAAGAAAGACTATTCTTTGCTATTTGTTGGTATTGTCATTTCAACTGTGTGGCTTTTTAGGGTTCCGTAGTCAACAAGGAACCCAATAGTTTCGCCATGTCCGTCTGTCTGTCTGTCCGCGGTTTAGCTCAAAAACTATTGGTACAAGAAAGTTGTAATTTGCTATGAGTATACATGCTAATGACGCCGAAAAAGTGTTAAAATAAAATTTTGAAAAAACAATTATTTAGGGTACCTCCCCTATGTGTAAAGTGGGGATGATAATTTTTTTTTTCGTCCTTCCCATAGTGTGGGATATCGTTGGATAGGTCTTTAAAAAATATTAGGGGTTTGGGAAGACCGTTTTTTATTAAGTAAACCGTTCATGACTTATCAAGCTTTAAAGTACCAATTTTCGTTGGAGTCAAGTGTCCCCCCCCCCCCACTACCAACTAAACGGTTGTAGTTAGAAATTCAAATGTCACGGCAGTAGTACCTATATATAACGAAATTTAAAGGAAAACTATCACACTTAAGTGAGCTTTACAAGTTTACGAGTAATAGTCGACCAATTGTATTTGACTCGAAAATTTCGAACAACTCTATAGAAATTTCGATAGATGGCGCTAAGCATCAGTTGTATCGCGCTATTTTTTCATTCCTAAATAAGTTTTATAAAAAAAAAACAGTTGCTGTCGAATAAAATTATAGTTAGTTGAGTCTAAGTAAATTAAAAAAACCACGGAACCCTACACTGCGCGTGTCCTGACACGCACTTGACCGGTTTTTTTATAAGGATTCAAATATGAAATTAATTTAGGTATAGTCCGGCCGTTGAGAGAAGTAGTAGCTAATAAAGATCAAATTCGGTAAACACGTATTCGTTTGTATGAAACTGACACGTATTCTCTCGTCGGCCGCTCTGTAAGTACCGAGCAGTCGTGGGTTTTAGTCACACATGACGTATTATAGTCATTAAAATTATATTTATTTTAATAACAACAATAATTTTAAGGTCGGTACCAAAACTAAATTCGACATACAATGCTAAAAAAACCTAAATCATTATTTTCATAGGTTAATCATACTGTATCGTATTTTTTAAATAGTTTCAGAGCTTGGGTCAACATCATCAATTACGTCCTACGCTACTTATTGACAAAGGCTTTATGTAATAAACACGCCTTTACATACAGAGGACAGAGCCTGGTAAAAAGAGACTATATTCTACTTAAATAACTTAGGGCCGGTCCCAAACATGGGCTTTTTACTCCGCGGCTTGCGATGTCACATGTTATTATTATCTCCCTCTTTCTCGGGAGTATATGAACGCGTTAGTTAAGGTGTCATGCATTTACGTTATTATGTTGATAACTTGTCCTTCCCTTTTTTTCTCTGGCCTTGTGCGGATTGTGTGTTTGTATAGTGGAAAGCTAATACTGTTTCTACTTGTATAACGATATCGCGAGAGGGGATAGCGCGCGTAGATAGGTCCTATTATTTCTTATTTGAGAGTTTCGTATCGAAAGGAAATGTAAAGAAATTGTTGGGAATAACTTTTACACGTCATAATAAAAAAATAATCAGCAGTTGTCGATATTTCCTATCTGACTATTCAATGGCGAAATAAATACAAGGGTCAAAGTCTCTTTAAAGTGCAGATATAATCTTGGTCAAAACATGTGAAAACCATGTTGATTTGTGTCTCAAATGGTCTTTTGAAGATAAAACCACACAGATTTGAATGGACCTGTCCAGTCAGTGCCAGCAATTGTCAGTATTCGTGTAGCTCAACTCAGAACTTAAGGAGCTCAACAACTCGACGAACAATAACAAAGAGAGGACATTTAGGTAGGCTCCATAAAGTACTAAATTCTGCCAGACCGTCATTAAAACTAACAGAAAAAAAAGTAAAGATTAACTTAAACCACATTCATAACTTGAGTAACGATGTTCACGAAACTTAACACTACCCTTAGAGAGAGTCATATCCCGGATCTTCAATGATACTATTGCACACGCACTGATATGGCATAAAAACAATATATGTATGATATTTTGAGTTATTCCGGTCTGATCCCCTGAACCCACCCCCTCCACTCCCCCTCCCCTTGGATCCCCCGCTAGATCTTCTTCTGTTTTAAACTCGTGTCTGATCCCCTTTCTCTTTTTATTTGGCTCATTTCAAATATCGTCTTCTCATAAGTAGGTCGTAACAACGGCATAGAGCAATAGAATGTGCTATGTATAGCGATATATACAATATTATTGCAATGGTTATATTGCTTCGGGCGGCTACAACACTCCATTTTAAAATGCAATTCGCAAGCCGGCAGATACCCGTTTCCACTTCACTCTTGCAACTTGTAGGTCCGGGATGAAGCCCACGTTTTATTGCATTTCCCGTACAAAGCAATATTTTATAACAATAAAGTTAACTAAAGCCAAGCCGTATCTCTACATTGACGTCGTGGTGGGGCTTACGCGCTCCGAGCTCTGGGCCTGTCTCGGTAGAGTTTACTTTGCTGGAACAGGCCTACGGTGAGGAGCCAGACCAAGAGAGATACAGAAACCCGCAGGGCAGCATGTGGCGAGCTGTTGGGCAGTAGCGACCCCATGGACCCTATCTCCCGGGAGTAGTCTTGTTTCTCACCGCTGTAGTGAACACTGACGAGGAGTAGAGCTCCCACCTCTTCCTTGCCTTTAATGGCTGACTTGAGTGGAGATTCGCAAGAACAAACGTGCCCGGGGGAAGGAAGTATTTCAGTAAGTGCTCATAGGGATCTTGACCATCTTCGGCACGGCTCGTTCTGAAAGCCGTGGAATACCTCTCCATTCCTCAAGTACCTCAGGACATGTAGTCCCTTGTCGCTACGTCACTATGTGCTAGCGACAGTTTCCGGGGGCACATTATTGAGTGTGCAAGTCACCCCCTGCCATTTTATCCGTATATGTATAAAACATTGATCAGGCAGGGACCATAGTTCTTCCATAGTTCTGGGTTACCAGTCCACTTTAGAGACCCAAACCCATAATCCAATATCTTTGTTTCCATATCCTGCAATAAGTGCACCCAAGGACAACCCCTGGTTGGTGTAGGAACACCAACCGGAGGTTGTCCTTGGGTGCACTTGCATAGTGCGAACAGGGATAATCTTTGGTTGGTGCCGTATTTCATTAAAAACCTCTAACGGGCCTCTGCAAAATGGCTTCGCCCCCACTTAAGCCTTCTAACATATCCCGAGAAATGTCAAAAGACGTAAAAATTATTATTATTATTATTTCAGAAAAAACACTTTTAAGGTTCACAAAAAAAAATTTCCAACTAAAAATTAACATTACAGAAAAAAGTGTATCATTATTTAAATGTACGCTACGTTAAAATATCTTAGTAATAGGAGCCTGTGGGTTCCCAAGTGGCTTTACTTAATCTTTAGTGCTCAAAAAACCTGTGAAAATGTAAACCTTGTCTTAGTGGTTAATAAGGTCCTTCGATTCGACAAATCTTAAACACTGAGCCATCACATGTCGCCAGTGCAACTCGTTAAATATGACAAATGGTACGTAATTAGAAACGATTGTAACTATGTCCGTGTCGACGGAATATACACAAATTTTATTTCCTGGTGTTGATTGAGCAACGAACCGTGTTCCATTTTAGATTTCATACAGTTTAAATACGAACTGTTGCAAATAGTTTTTAATTGAAAATTTTAGCTGTTTATTTTTGTTTAGGAACAACTTGTGCTGGATTAATTTGTAGTACGTTTATTGATTCAATGAAAAAACACATTCGCATGCGTATTAAATGACATGTCAGAAAGGCTTTGATCGTGCGACTTTCATACATACAGACTTGTCAATGTTTAGTTTTGTGAAAAAGTTTCTACGCGTAAGTAAACAAAACATGACTCGCAAGTTCTATATATACTACACACATCAAAAGTGTCTAGGGATCAACATATATTTTTGCAATAACTTTTCTCCTGATTGATATTAATTAAAATTTTCTTTAAGGATTCATCAAATAAAGTGTTTTCGTTTGTCACAGTAACAATAAACCAAGTCACCTTTGCATTAATAAAGAAATTTGCCATTTTCCTAATAAAGGGATTTTTGACATTTGAACCACTAACACAAAAGTTCGAAAAAAAGACTGAAATAACAGTTTTCTCTAAAATTTTATTAGGTAACTTAAACAATTAATAATCCGTGTTTCTACCGCGAACACTAACAACACAAGAACATCGGTTTGGCATACTCAAAATGAGTTCATCCAAATCACGCTGTGGAATGGCCGCCCATGTTCGTTGCAACAACAAAAAAAGGTCTTCTTGCGACTGGATACCCTCCATATTCGGCAGAGCTCTTCTCTGTAGCATATCCCATGCATGCTCAATCGGGTTCAAGTCTGGCGACTGAGCAGGCCAGGGCAGGACATTGATGTTAGCTGCGGCGAGAGTCTGTCTTACAACTCTTGCGGTGTGCGGTCGTGCATTATCATGCATTAACTGAAATAAGGGACCGATTTGCACTTGTAGAGGAACGATGACGTCTGATACAATCGTCTCAGCATAAATTTGAGCGTTGAGGTTGCCTCTGATCCAAATCAACTCAGTTCTTCCGCCGATCCAAATACCCGCCCATACCATGATGGTTCCACCACTATAAGGATGGACTTCCTGGCAGGATTTTAATCGCTGTTGGCGTCCAGGGGTTCTCCAGTGTCGTATACGTCTTGTATCCGGTCTCATACCAAAACGAGACTCATCAGAAAAGCACACGAAACGCCATTGTTCTTCTGCCCAATTTTTGTGTTCAAGAGCCCATTGATATCGAATCCTACGATTGTGCATTGCTATAGGTGGTACCCGTAGCGGTCTTCGGGAATGAAGGTTCACTTCATGCAAGCGGTTTCTGACTGTTTGGTCGCTAATTAAGTTCCCTGAAGAGTGATGAAGCCTCACGGCTAACATCATGGCGGTTATTGTTGGAGCTCTTCGAGTTAAGATTTGAATGTATCGGTCTTGTCTCCGTGTGGTGCAGCGATACCGTCCTCCATGGCGCTCAGCCACGGTACCAGTGCTTCGGTAACGTGTCCAAAGTCGACTGATAACACTCTGACTTGTATTCAGAGCTAAAGCCACAGTACGTTGCCGGGAACCAGCTTCTATCATTCCCACGGCTCTGAGCATTTCTTCCCTGCTTAAATGACGTCGCCGCTCCATATTAACGTTGGTTTTAATCAGTAGTAGGGAAACAGTAGCACTAATAATGTCTTCAATGCGTTGTATGTTTTTATAGGGAAAATATTGACAGCTGATTTTCATCTTTTACTCGAATTTGATTCACAGTTCCTGATTCAAATTATGAAATGCACCAAAAAGGATCCATATAAATTTATAAAATCATAAATTTATTACAAAGCCACATCTCAATCTCAAGAAATCCGCATAAAAATGCTTGATCCCTAGACACTTTTGATGTGTGTACTATACCTACGCTATAGTACATACTACTGCTTGCTATATAAAAGTGCAAATGAATAAAGGCCTAAAATATTTTCGTATGGAAAACATATTGGCCGAAAAAAAAATGTTTGTATTTCATTCCATATAATTTTACTGACTAACCACAATTCTATTCCCATTTCAATGAATTGACGAAATTATCCATCTAACAAATGACTGCTTCCTACAAACACGAGATTCGGGTAATAGGTATATTTGTGTATAACGTCAGAAAACCCTTTATGACGTCACAGGACAGCCGGGCGTCATGGCGCTGATTCAGCCTTCGCACAAAAAACGTGAACTGTGCCAAGTCAGAGACATCGGTCAACAAAAAGTAGGGATAAAAGCTTATCTCTCGTAATCACATTGATGCTTGGGTAACTCTTCTATGTATACACTGTACAGTAAGAAAATATTGTACACAAACAGTTGTGGCAACAATACGCGGCTCACTACTGCCTAATAAATCGGATGAAGCTACCAAATTGAATTGTGTAAACATAAAATTGTATCATTCAATATCGGAAAAAATATACTTTCTACACCTTTCAATCAAATTGATTGAATTGTACCATAGGCATTACGTATTAATTTAATACATAATGGCCATTAAGTGCATGTAGGTATAAAGGTTTCAAGTCCACACTATAACTAGTCACAGTAGTCACAAATAGGAAGTTTGTAAAGTAATCGGCGGAAATACGAAGCAATCATGAGTTGGCCAAGTCGCACTTAGCTGGCTTTGGAAACACGTCTCTAGATCTATTTATTTACTTTGTTTTTATGGTAATCTTGGTAGGGAAGTAAATAAACAAGTAGAGCAGCTGTGTGGGTAGTTTGTGTAAGGTCACCGTAATAATAAAATAGCAATTGATGTCAGTGAGGTGAGAGGATATAAAAATCTAAGGAAGCACGAGCGCCAAACATACTAGGAGGTACCTATAGTCAGAGAAAGTTAGGCGCCGCACACTCGACGATGACATACATTACGATATTTTACGGTAAAAAATGTCACATGTCAACATCCCAGTGTTCATACGGTCAAAAGTAAATGCCGTTTAAAACTGACATTTGATCCCGAAATAATATAGTAGAATATCGATCACCGTGTGTATGAGGCCTAACAGCACTATTGAAAAATTATCCCGACGAAAACGTTATACAAGTATCATAATCATTTTACGTAGGGTTACAAAATTCATATTATCTTACGTTACATCATCTGCTTAGCCTTTTCCCAACTATGTTGGGGTCGACTTCCAGTATAACCGGATCATTCTCACTAGTTCAACCAGCTGAATACCACTGCTTTACATGGAGCGACTGCCTACCGGACCTCCACAATCCAGCTATTGAATAACATGATACGCCTTGATAAAACTGGTTGTCGGACTTTCGGGCTTCTGACTACCCGTAACGACTGTCAAACATCTACAAATGGCAGCCGGGTCCAACGGCTTAACGTGCTTTCCGAGGCACGAAGAGATCTCGGTTTGCGATGGATGGTGACCCATCCACGTACCGAAGTCGGCAAGTGTTGAAGATCGACCCGTAGGGCTGCTATTATTTAACCATGAGTCCCTCATTATCTTATATACGTTATAAGCGGTCAATTACCCAACCATAATGTAATTATGCGTACCTACATCCTATTATAACATAGTAAAAAATCATAAACCTAGGATTATACTAGGTAATGACCTAGATGTTTACATGTATACATACGTCGTGTTCTGTTTTAAAACGAATGTAATTTAAAATAGACGAACTGTGTTTGCCCATAAATTCGTTAACATAAATAAACACAAGTTACAGTATTTATACAATAAATTGAGGAAACAAAATATGCACTAGTCGCTTTTAGCCGATACTAAACGCCTGAATCTGTATTTTTATACTGTCGATCAATCCCAATTCAGCTACTGGAAAAAATTCCCGTGCCAACAATTGGAACCTATGAATCGTACAGACGCCAGCACATCAAGCTACCCGAAACTGTCAAATTTTCCCATTCAACTTTGAACCTTACGCTTTAGCGATAAAGATAAGCTATTAAAGAAATTTGACAGATTGCAGTAGGTGAATGTTCTGGCGTCTGTACAAAACAAATTGCAGGTGCTTTAAATAATAATGCGCACCTATAGTTCTGCAGTAGTTACAAAGCAAATATGTTTACTGTAATAAATCCCCAGTTAATAAAACATCTATATAAATGCATATTTAAATATATTTCAACAACACGTTCTCCGTAGTTGCAAATAATAAATAAATCCACTTTCATTTACAATTCACAATTAATTAATCTTTCATATAATATTTGTTCGGACTGAAACGAAATAATTAAATCTACCAGCAGAACTGAAGGATTTATCGTCAATTTGCGAGGTGAAAATCCTGGAAATACTGTTAAAAATACGTGTACCGTGAAACCGTCCGTATATGAACCATACACATATTATTTACAGTTCACAGAACTGTAATAATGAACATTCTATTTTCGATACAACAAAACCAAAACTAATCATTTTCTGTTTTTTATTTCGAGATCAAAATTCTAGATATTTTTGGAACACACTATTTCTGTATTAACGGTTTTGAATTTCTAGGGTTATAATTTAAAGCGGGTGGAACGCGATCATTAGTTGTGTAGGTAACTAGGTAATAATAGCCTTGCTAATAAACGTATTTATTACTCAATTAACGACTAGAATAAACCTATACCCAGGGAGGTGGGCTTGTTGAAATAACAAACGACGGCCGCCATGGCCTACCACAAAGGTCCGCCTGAAGGACTAAGCGTGGAAACCAAACCCTCCAACATAGAACATAGCTCCCCGAGAATATTTCTATAATAATATAACCTGTGTATTTAAAACTAACATCTTGACTTAGGTATATCGTCTTCCGTCATTATTAGTATGTACTAAATTAACATGAATAATATTAAACCCAACCAGCATTAATCCTAGTTTACGATTATTCTAAAAGAGAACGCTCTGAATAAATTATGACAAGTTCATACTACTTTGTCTGACCATTCGGCTACTTGACAAAGTATTGTTTCTCGTTTCCGTTTAACTTACAGACACAACTAAAGCACACTCATTGATCAGAATAACAGCTCGCCTATTGACCATCAACATGGAAGATAAATCGAGTGACCCGCCCCCACAGTGTTAATTAAATTTCAGTTACCATTTACAACAATTTCCCGCGAATAAATTCAGCAAAAAGGCAATGTTGAGTATTATGTGGCGATGAGTGTCATCAAAGGCTCGTTACACACGTCATGGAAATGTAAGAGCGTCCGGCCTCGCCGCGCTCATTAGTCGCAATGCTTACATAAACGGTCGTGTGCGCTGTACCTACTCACACTTGTACATACTCATCGTCCGCTTAATACCCATCTGTCTGATAAAGGCATCCACGGGAGGTGGCAGGGTTAAAAATGGAATTTTCGGGAGTTGCGCCATTGTTCAGTAATAATGATGGTAGTGGTACATCTGTAGATGTAACAAAATACGTCTACCATTGCCAACTTACAAACAGATGTATTGTATATACTAAATATTTTGTGATATCATTTTCTTGTTAACTGCAACTGTCTATTATCTAGACAGTCTCACTGGACAAGGAGCTGGGGGTTCCACCTAGAGTTTAGATGGTTAGGAACCCCAGTTCTTTGTTAACTATGGCAGGATAAGACAAGTATCACCCTGCCATCTCAACTTGGGACCGCTAGCACAGTTGATGTCGGTTTACTTGCCAAAAAAAAATACCATCTCTTACTTATATTTGTTAAGAGTATTCTGAATTTCATTTCGCCATAGACTGTGGAAGCTTTTAAAACAGTCTGACTGAAAATATTCTTAGATTGCCAAAAGTTTGCGCGGCCTTACACATTTTTGGCTGAAATTGGTACTTTTCCAAATTATGAAATACTAAGTTATTATTTGTAATTTATGGAACCTTTTTGTTAAGATTATGAACTTAAAATATTGAATAAACGATTGATTCTAATCGAGTTATGATATCAAAAGTTTAGTTCGTTATTAAAATATACCGAAAATAATAGATCAGCATCATCGGTGTTATGGACACAATATCTTCTCTTGTTTTGCTATCATCACTGGCAATACAAGTCGTTATTTTGTTTCTATTCGTATTTATTTTAGAAAAGTCATTTGTAATCCAACTTCTTCTGAAGTTCATACAAGATTAATTAACTTTGGACACATCTTGAATATTTCCCGTGACATTGAGTGCCAGTAGCTATATTTTTCTTGTTTCTTAATAACTTTATTTTTATTCAACAGTAGACACAACTAGCCTTTATTTAACGTTGGAAATATACCTGTCTATTTACCATCTATTTTAGACTCATATCATATTTAATTTAAATTTTTAACTCACAACAACGGGAAAGCAGTGAAGCGCTCTCAAAAACTTAAGGCGGGCGTCGACGAACTACAGCTCTTGAAACTCAAACTCTTAACTCCTCAAGCTTTACGTATTTTGGCGTCACTCATTCTTGCAGTAATAAACAGGCTCTTCACGCGAATTTCACTGGAATCTAGAATTAGAGTCCAACAGCATGCAACTATGTACTAAGTGCACCTCAAATGACTATTGTAGACCTGTGGTGACGTTTGTTTTCAACGATACGACTTCGTAACTTTAGCGACAGTCGTTTGACGGCACTTGCAGAACAGCAAATTGAATTTAGCTTCGTGTACGTGCACTCTTGTCTTATTAAGATTGTAGCTACATTCTCTGTGCTGTCCGCTGTGATGTAAAGCTGAACTTGGAATATGGTTCGGTAGGATATTTTTTTTTTGTGGAGGGGTGTGTATGTGCATCATCTACCTACGATTTTCAAAACTAGAATATGTAAAAATAAGAAACAGTAAAAGATAAAGAATGTGGCGATATATTATACATCAAACCCCTTTTGGGCTAGAGAACACATAGTTGACCTGCACGATTACTGACAAAGGCGTGCACTGACTGGAAAAGTCCACTCAATCTGTATGGTTCTTTACTCAAAAGACCATTTTTATCTGATCAAGATCATGTCTGGACTTTAAAAGAGAGCGTGACCTCTAAGTTTCTTACGGCCTTTCTTCTCAGAGTAGTCAGATAGGAAACGCCTACCTCATCTAGTTTTTAAAATATGATTGACGTGTAAAAGTGTTTGTACAAACCTATTTACAGAAATAAAATAATTTATCATTTGTCATATCGCCAAGAGAGAGAAGATAGAAACGAAGCTTAAACTTAGTGGATGAGTCAATGATAAAGTTTAATACTCGATTAAACTAAGATAAATATGTAGACTCAATAATCTGAATCGATTGTCTCCCATTTTATTATAACTAACCCCCCATGCCGAACTTAGGTTTCGAACTATCTCTGCAGAACGGCGCGGCCCTTGTGATGTCAACGAGGCTTCGCAAACTTTGTCCACATTAGCATTATGGCTACCTACGTCATAATGGCGTAGACATTAAATTACTATAGAATTAGATTCACGTATAATTTTGTTAGTAATAGCATTGAGAGGTAAATGCTTTATGAACCTTTTTATGGCAGTTAGATATGAAAAATATTTTTTTGTAATTGTAACTGCAAATTTATGGTTTTTGGATTTTTCCTTTTACTTGTGCTACATGACACTGCTTCTTGCCAAATTTCATGATTCTAGGTCAACGGGAAGTACCTTACGTATCTTTTGATTGCGTTAACTTAGAAGTTTGATTTATCACTGCTTCAAGGGATGGCAGCCTTGAGTAATTGATATTAATTTCAACTTGATGACTCCACGCGTTGCTGAGAAAAAGGGTCTTGACCGACAGACAGACGGACAACGAAGTGATCTTATAAGGGTTCCGTTTTTCCCTTCGAGGTACGGAACCCTAAAAACACATAATTTTGTAGCGAAAAACAACTACAACGAGTTTTGATTAGCATGATCAACCTGTAATATTCCCACTGCTGGGAAACAGGCCTCCTCTCTGTAAGAGGGAGTGGACTGCTAACCACGCGGGCCCAATGCGGGTTCGTGAATGTCACATGTCTTCGAATTTTTGGCTCTAGAACATGCCGGTTTTCTCACTATGTTTTCCTTCACCGTTTTGAGAGCTGTGTTGATGAAATAATTTTTTGCACCTTGGTCGCACCTGCGACCTACGAATCGAAAGTCGCGACCGTTACTATTGAGCCACCACTGCTGCTAGAGTTTTGTTTAGAAATTGTTGAATTGTTAAACTAAAAGCCGATCAACTTTTACTAATGTAAATACGTCATTATAAACTTCCAATATCATACTGAAAACACGTCCTTCATTAGTCAATACGGTAAACCTTTCATCCCTAATAAACAATATAACATCGATACACTTGCACAACTAGATAAACACCTGCGTCATGCTCCCATGTACCACGATGTAACGTAACGTTACAATATTGGCGTTAACACGCAGACTTTACTACTCCATATTACGACAAACACGCTTATCGCTCCTAATTAATTTTCCGCTTGTTAACCCAAGATTAGGATCATTCGTGTTTTAATAAAAAGGATATACGACTAAGCTATATTATATCTACGTGTTGTAAGTGTCCCAAGTAGTTATGATGGAGCAAAACAAATTACGTCACGAAATTTAACTGTAGAAATAAAAAAATCTGAAAGATAGTTGTGAATTAAATTGCATGCACCGGCATAGCTTTAAAGTTGTGCAAATACTCTTTTTTATAAAACACAGGTTTATAGTAAACATTTAAATACTGAGTGTTGTAGCACGAGTACAAAGAGCAGGCAAATATCATAGTAGTAAGTGAAAAATGTAAACTATCTGTGTTAAACATTCCATTTTATAACATAAGGTACGAACATCGCACTCGCTGACACGCTACAATGGATACAAGTCAGCTATACAGAGAACGTATGTGTTTGTGTGAGGGTTTGTGTGTGTATGTGTGTGAGCTGGCTTCGTGACAACAAGCGAACATCGAGTAAAGACTCCTCACAATCGACGGAGATACCACGTAACCCCTTCCCTACTGAATAGTGTCAACGTATGCCATACAATTTATCACACAAACCGACCTAGAACTTCATTTGAATATACATGTTTTATGTTTTCTTTACCCACTTTCCGTAAAAGAATAATAAACTAGTATCAGACACTATAAATATCTTACTATGGAGTGTCGAAAGGTTGAATCAAGTTTATGTTCTCAAACAGCCTTCACGACTTCCAAACAAACTTTAAAAAGCCCACGAAACTAATCGTGTATTTACTATTTATATTCATGTAGGTCATTCTATTTCAATTTCACGTGATTAAAATCAATTAGAATGTGAACAGTGAATTTGTTAGCGATTTGTTATTGGGGAGTCGATGGAGTGTAAACAGATATGTAAATTAGTAAAAGATTGAATCGGGGAGCACAATTGTTTCAGCGGATTCCTTTGTTACCATTCAATAGATGTCTGAAACACAGCTGTAATTGTGTGACACTGTCGGCACTCCAGAGGCACTCCATGCCGATTGTGCCGCAAGTTACGTTTTAAGTGGATCTGAATGCTAAACAGTGAGGTTCGTTTACCTCAGCGGTTTGCATAGACTATTCTTGTATAAAATGGTATTGCTGCACACGCCACCGGAAACCCGATAACGGAGGCAGTGACGTATGAACATGAATTAGTGGAGCGAAGTACGGCCCGGCGCAGTGCATCGTGCACCGGTATCGTGGCACCGGCGCCGGCACACGGCACCGGCAATCCTCCGGCGCGGGCACGGCGCTGCAGCACGCCACACACACGCCACCGCCGCACCGCCTAGTTAAACCATCTGACACGCGATTCAACACCCACACTTTACATAAAAGACTCGTAAATAGACTACATAAAACTTTTTATCTGACTCACACCTACTTCCAAATGGTAATTTGGAAAATGCGGTCGTCGTGATTTTCATACAAATGGTAGAAACATCCAAACACAATGCAATATTGAAATGTTACGTAAGAACTAAGTTTTTTGCCTACCGGGGAAGAAAGAATCAAGTCCCACAGATATTCGAGCAAAGAGAAAATCGATAATAATATCTACGTCTAAATACCGCTAGGTCACGCGCGCCCGCCCCGCCGGGAAAATTATTGAAAGCTGTTTTAACTGCACTGATAGAATATATTACATCTCTATTATCGTATCAAAATATTATTTATTATCTTCATTTTAAACATTATGTTTCAAACTAAGTTCACTTGTGTGTAGCATGAACAAAGTATAACAAAAACAGCCATTGTATAATATATTTAATATTACACGGTCCAAAAAAATCGAGTATCAGATTTGATTTATTTTAATTTTTTTGTTTCATTATAGGAATTATGCACTTCATGAAAACTGTATTTATGTGCATTACTTCATCTTATTATGCCATACTTAACTACGAAAACCGTTAATTGTGTTAAACTTCTCAAAATTAATAAATGCCTTTGTTGCTACGTAGTTAGAAGATTTTGACCGCGCGTCGTAGCAGTTCCTCGTAGCAGTACCTTCGTAGCGGCGCGGCGTAGCGCGCTCGTAGCGTGCACCTACGAATCGCGGAACTCGGCTATATTTAGTGCTACGAGTGATTTGCAATTAAATGCTTTCGCATGTTTATTTCTTGAGAAAAAATGCCTCGACTGCCATTAGCAGTACTTATAAACGCTATTTACGAGTTCCTAAGATTACGAGCGTTACTTCATGAACAATAGGTATATAAATAAACCTTTTTATTACATCGTCTTAACGAAACTATAAAATATTCAGCTTTATCTAAGAACAAGATATGAGTTGATACCAACATCACAATGTATAGTGAGAAACTGAGAATACTTCATACTCTGTAAAGCTGCCATCTTTTTAGGTAGCGAGAGTAATAATTTTGCAAAATCCCAGTATTTCACCGCATCAAAGTGTCGTGCGACTGTCGACAGCTGGCTTGTGTACAAATCTAGTTGAAAGCACGTCTTATTGTTTGAACAACTTTTCCAAGCAAGGACACTGAATAAAGCCAGGTCGAAGATGAATCAGTTTAAGTAAATTGGAACAGCAACAGTTATGATCAAAGTGCAAACATAGAACTCGATCGATGGTACCAATGTGTTATAAGCACAATCAGCCTATAATGTTCCCACTGCTGGGACACAGGCCTACTCTCAATGACAGGGAGTGGGCCGTAATCCACCACGCGGGCCCTGTGCGGGTTGGTAGATATCACATCTCATCGAATATTTGGTCCTAGGACATGCCGGTTTCTTTACGATGTTTTCAAAGTCAAAGTCAAAGTCAAATCATTTATTTCAAATAGGCACTTTTGAACGTCAAAAATTTAAATTAAAAAATAGAATTGATTCTAGTCGCCCCTTCCAAAATGTAGTTTTAGTGTGGAGAAGAATGGGCAAGAAACTCCACCGTTACTCTTTTAAAATGTTTTACAAGTTTTTGTATGTATACATTCATTATATAATTATATGTGAAGACGATGCACCTAAAATAAAATTTAGTCTCCCACAAATGGTACAAAGAATTAAAAATATAACAGACTGGTAAATCAATTATGTGATAGATACATGGTTCTCACATATTTACAAAGATTGTAAAATTTTACTAGTATTTTAAAAAGTGTGTGAGTTACATTTGTCACAGAATGTAAAAAACAATGTATTTAAAAAAATGTGTATGTATAAATTAAATTAGCAACCAGATTGATTTTGTCTTTTTCCTACAGTGTATAGTAGTATACACTAGGAAAAAGACAAAATCAATCTGGTTGCTAATTTAAATTATACACATTTACATGCCATTTACATGTAGACATTAAAAAATGTATAATTTTTAATTTTGGAAGTGGATAAGTAAACGTCATAAGCGCTTACCGAGGCGCGGCGTAACATTGGTATGCGAGCATCACCGGACCTTTCGGTAAAAAGCAATCTCACCGATAAAGGGGCACCGTGTCTTATCGACATCGTAACCCGCTCTCGACCTGAGTTTGGGGTAAACGACGCACCTCTAATAAGTGCACACAATTACTGGATCCAAGGAATTCCCCCATAGGGAGAAGAAGATACCGTCAGTATTATCAGTAATGATAAACCTACGTGCCAACGAGAAATCGATCAACAATGTTTTACGAATTTCGAAGAATATTTAAATTGGAATCGAAATAGAAATGTAGGTTGTTTTGTATGCAAGACTTTCAATGCCTTCAAATCGGTTTCCGTCGTTCCAAATAAATTTGTCAAATGCAACCATTGACCTATATTGTTGTGCTGACTTTCGAGACACATTCAAATAGTTGTAACATTACCGATTGAATGTGCTCGACTTGTTTTAGTTGCCAATATAATGGAACTAGTAAATATATCTTACAATTCAAAACATTCATACATACAATCTCGCCTACAATTCCAGTAGCGTTAGGCACAGGTGTGTCTATAATAACACCCAAATTTCCCCCAGTTATGTTAAAGTCCGATGCATGTAATGTGGGTGAGCCTATTGCCATCAACCCAACACAAATCCGGACTCCGGTCTGCTACTGAGAAATTCCTGATAGGAAAACCCGATAACGCTTCACCCGGTCTGGGAATCGAACCCAGGTCTTCATTCTCAGCAGGAGCACTTGCAACCTCTGGACCAACGGGGCAGTCTATACAGGGACATCGACGCGCTACCTGTTACCATGGATTCAATATATGATTGAACCCCACTGCGTTGAAATTAACCGTAAATCATTTTTTTTATGTTGTTTTTGTGTTTATTTGTTGTTGTTACCGTGTAGTATTTTTTCCCACCCTGTAGTCTCAATATAATAGAACTAGTAAATACATCTTACAATTCACTAATCCGTGTAAAATGGGTCCGAGTATCATTAACTAGAGTTCGATGCTCGATACCTATTATCAGTCCATCGAGCGCTAATACC
Source organism: Globia sparganii (assembly GCA_949316385.1). Taxonomy (NCBI): domain Eukaryota; kingdom Metazoa; phylum Arthropoda; class Insecta; order Lepidoptera; family Noctuidae; genus Globia; species Globia sparganii. The sequence continues at coordinate 13,496,407 of OX438655.1, forward strand.
AGATAATCCGGTACGTCGTCACGTAGGTACTAGGCGACGTAGACGTAAGCTAAGGAAGCAATACTCGGCTAATCCCTGACACGCTGATGGAAAAACCCGTAAGTCCGTCTAATGAATCGATCGCCCAGTAACAGGAAACTCCTACATAATATCGTACTTTAACGATCTTCTCAACAAAGTTTATTAATCTACTTGATATTGGCCAACCGGCGCGGAGGCCGTTTTGCCTTAATTACCATGAATTTGTGTATTTTGCTTACGTTCTTCGTGTGACATAATAAAATTGAGATCGCAAATAGGGTGCCGAAGTAATGAAATGTTGTTTAGAAACAGTTCGTGTATATAATATTTTTGCGAATTTTGTTTAGATAGGCTTAGACTTTGCATAATTGAAATTAACAAACCGATGACGTTAGTAAATGATGGTAATTTTTCAACAAAAACCGTTTATTTTTCTTGTTGCTATTTACAAAGTTAATGTATCTAGGTATGCTAAGAGAATAAAAACCAGTATCTAATAAAATAATTTAAGGACAAAATCCCAAATGTCTGTAGTCACCAACCAAGGAACATTACAGCATAGCGTGTATTCTCAAATTATTGATCTGAAGAGGCCGCCACGATTCGCATCAGCTGACGTCTGGAACACTACTACCACAGCACTAAACAACCAATACGAACTGTCGTTACACAATCCATTGCGTTATTTTTAGAACTAACTTACTAAGCCTGCCGCTAAAAACCTCAATGGAAAGATATTTCGTAATAAAGCGATAGTGACGTAGGTTTATTTGGAGCGGAGTTTCATTGATGTGAGGGTCATTTGCATGGAAGCGTTGTGTGTAATATGAAAATAGTTGGCATTAGGGTGCGGTACCTTTCAGTTGGGTGAGTCGGAGCCGGCGCAAGATAATGAGTTCCATTGTGGCGAGCTGCGGGTCCGGTGAGGACAGCTGCTGTCTGGAAAAACGAACAGAAAGAGAATTTACCAACTAGTCATGCAGACAAATAGAATGAAATTGTTGGAGAATAGATGGATTATATCCACGTCAGAAAATGTTATATTCGGGATCTGATATTCAGGAACACGTTAGGATTTTGATTATACAGTACGTAAAACTCAGGTTTTACGTACTGTATAATCAAAATCCATTTTTGTTGTATTAGACAACAAAAATGGATTTTGATTACACAGTGTGTCTTTATAATGTGCACATATCCAAATGAGGGAAACTAAGCTTAATTTTATTGAAGATAAAATATATAAAAAAAAACTAAAAACAATGTTTTTATAGGATTTATATTCGGAGCAAAAGTATTTTCGTATTTTTCATACAAAAAAAAATTTTGTTTTAGGTTTAATTTTTTATTTATTTATAATATGTATGTGCCGTTTTGATCGATGACTTATTGCCATCTTGTGGGCAATGCCATGATCCCATTGCTGTAGAAGTTTTGAGATTTTTTATCAAAAAAATCTGACAGGTAGTTTTCATAGTGTTCTTTTGAGGTTAACTTTATGCTTCCTAAAGAGTTCTGAAGTGACCGAAACAGGTGAAAATCTGATGGAGCAAGATCAGGGTATACGGAGGATGCATCAACACATCCCAGCCAAGCTCTCTCAATTTTTGCTGAGTGGCTATAGATGAGTGCGGTCTGGCGTTGTCGTGATGAAACACCACGCCCTTCCTATTCACCAGCTCCGGCCGGTTTTTCTCAATAGCTTCTTTTAATTTCATCAGTTGTTGACAGTAGAGGTCAGAATCGATAGTTTTACCCGGCGGCAAAAGCTCATAGTGGACGATTCCTTTCCAATCCCACCAAACACACAGCATCACTTTGTTCCGAGTCAGGCCGGGCTTTGCCACGGTCTGTGGGGCTTGCCCATGTTTCGACCACGATCTTTTTCGGACATTCTTATCGTAAGTGATCCATTTTTTATCACCCGTAATCAACCGTTTATGAAATGGGTCGGAATTATTACGTTTCAACAAAGAATCGCAAATGGAAACACGTTGCATTAAGTTTCTCTCAGTGAGATCATGTGGTACCCAAATATCAATCACCAAATTTCTTGTACCCAGACTTCTGTAAATGCCGTAAAACTGTTTTTTGATCAACATCCAGTTCTTCAGCAATATCATAACTACTAATATGTCGATCTTGCTCCACTTTTTCAAAAATGGCACTGATTTTATCCGTGACAGGGCGTCCAGAGAGAGCTTCATCCTTCACACTAAAATTTCCTGACTTGAAACCCTTGAACCACATTTGTGCTACTCGTATTGATACCGCATTAGGTCCGTAAACCGCACAAATTTTATTCGCGGCGTTCGTCGCATTTTTAGCTTTTTTGTAATAAAATTTTAAAATGTACCGAATTTCTTCGTCACATACGTTCATGTTGCTTGCTTGAAAAACAATTGAGAAATGGCGGGAACTAGTTTTTTTTTTAATTTATTGCATCTTTAGAATGTCAACATTTAATAGTATAAAAAGTAAAACCAGCCAGTTACATTCAGTACTGCCAAAGAGGTTTGATTACTAACAATAGATTCAAAATACGAAAATATTTTTGCCCCGACCTATTATTATATTCTTGTTCGCTGCTGTGACCCCTGTTTAAGTAAATCGGTATAACTTTTAAACTAAACGGTCTGACACGATGAAACAAACTCAATAATTACTGGAAATAACAAGGCGTCCTCATAAAAAAAAACTAAAGAAAAAAATCGCCCTCAATTGAGAATTATAGTTTAACAAAAATCAGATAATTTTTCAGAAATTTTTAAAATAATTGTAAAATTTCTCAATAAAAGCCCGATTACCTACCCTTTTTTATTACTCGAAATTATTGTCCATCGTATCATCTTTCTAAAAGTAAAAATACCACGTTGACAACTCAATCACAACATTTCCTATTAACTGTTAAAGAAAGGCCTTGCATTCGGCTACTTACAATACTTTAGCAGGTAGAAGCCCTTTTAATTTTTTTTTTCGGATTTTTAAAATATTTTTTCCGTCGTTAAAATTAAGTTTACTTTTTCTCATTTCGATATGTGCACATTATGAAGACTCACACTATATAAGATTGATAAACTCTGACACTGTTTGATCGATCACTATGAAAGTTGGCACGTACAAATATGTATTTTTTCATGGAGAAGGTTTTTATAAGTCCTTTTCGACCTCCACGCGGTCGAAAGCACGAGTAAAATCTAGTATGAATATACATCAAAAATGTCAAAACCACTTTTTTTTGTTTAGATCTATGTACAAATAACAATCAAATCTAGAACTAATAAGGTTAGCCAACCACAAACAGTGACGGCGAACGCACAGAGTGCTCGTCTAAGTTAATGAATAATTTGAGAGGAGGATAGCGCTCTCTCCCTCCCCCACTCTCTCGGGACTCACTCACTGGTTACAGGCAGAACTTGCTCCTCCTATTCTTTCTACTCCCATAACACAAATATTGAGTTGCAATGGAATGTTTATACAAATACTGTCTTAATTGTTCTGTGATGTGAAGCGTGACAGACGAGCTTGAAGTCTATATCATCACATTAAAAGAAATTATACTTTGTATAAAATGCGCTGCAGTTCTTTCACAGTTATTTTATCTCTTGATTTCGCATCACTGACCAAATCACAGTGATCTTTACTCTCATTCTAATAAGTTTGCTGATGGGTGCCCGCTACTGATACCTAAGTCTGTCAAAATCATTGTGATCTTTATTCGCATCATATTAAAGGTTGCTGTTAGATTGCTGCTGTCAGAGGTAAAATAACTGACGTACAGTCCGTATATGCCAAAAGTTTTGGGCGTATGATACGCCGAATTTCACATCTCTACGAAATATTGTTTCATATTCTGTGGTATCATTTTCAGGTCTACCAAAGTATTTTTTGCCAATTACCAAATTCTAGGTTGCTAACTAGATTCCGGGAGTTCGGAAATATGCGCAGTAAGGTTACAAAGTACGAATGGTGATTATATTACCATCTTTAACATCCTAAATCCACACTACGTAAATTTGGGTCCCGGAGCTGCTGAATAGTTGCAGACACAGGGTTGTGGGGGAGGAATGCGGGTCGCAGGTATGCTGGAAGAGATTTCTTTTGAAATAAGCATCACTTTTGTACCTATTTTTCTGTTCTGTTTTTTTCTTGTCTGTTTATATATTTGTGTACATAAATGGATTTCGCGTGACAACTTAAAATGTTTACGAAACACGTAATAAAAAGCCATCGTATTAAGGCGAGGTTAGGGCTTTAAAAACGCTACCTCGGCACCTCCACCAATGCAGCGTGATGAATGATTTCAAACGAAAAATGGTTTTGAAATGGACCCAGTGTCGGTTTCTTTTACATAGAGATTTTTTTTTCAACCTTTAATTTCTCTATTACAGGGATATATCTATGAAATATATTTTTTTAGGATCTAAATAGATACACTAATTTGACCATTTAAAATGAATTCCAAAGTAGGCAAATTCGGATAGCCCCCAAGCTTTGAGTTATCAAAGCTTTCACCACTATGACTGAAATTCCAATAATATTACATATCTTTACCGACTCAAAAGTCATAAAATGACGACACGCACGCCGCTCCAGATAGATTTACTGGAGCGACCCATAAACCAAGGTACCTACTCAAAATTCGTATGATCGGAATTTCATCTACGTTAAAAAATATATAAATTTAAAAAGGTACTTTTTATCACATCTATTCAAAAAAAACTAGGGTATTCTTCGTAAACAGGGACTAAAATAGCTCTTTAATCCCTGGAGACTAAAAGTGATCTGAATTTGGAATGTGGATATTATTAGTAAAAGTCAATAAAAAAAAAAGATAATAAAAAAAATAAAGATAAAGAAAAATAAACATCAATCACGAACATTGTATGAACAAATAACAGGTATAATGATAAGACAAAACGCGCGCGAGCCTAATTAAAAAAAAATTGTTACGATGCACTTCCATGATTGTTCAAATATAAGCATTCGTCATTATCTGCTTAGCCTTTTCCCAACTATGTTGAGGTCGGCTTCCAGTCTAACCGAATGCAGCTGAATACTAGTATTTTACATGGAGCGACTGTCTATCAAATATAAACATTAGCCTCTAATTATTTCTATGTAGGTACTGATCCTAATTGGCCTCATGGATAGTTGTTCAGTTTGATGGTCTATATCACACCCTTTGAAATGACCACATTATTCTGATACCTACATGCTGTATTATCGGATTAATCATGGTAATCTCGGAGTTAATGGTAATCGTATTCAGAATCTGCTGTGGCAGTCAAACGTCATGATTACACTGATCGAATTGTTACCAATTGCTGTGATTACGCACTTCAACGGCAAATATTCCAAGTATTGTCTGATTCAAGTAATTAGGCATGTCGTTGTTCCTTGATGACCAACTGCCTACATGGACGTGGATAACTACGTAATAAAAAGATTCTGTTCCTACCACGTGTCATTGGGTAACTTCTTAATTTGTCAGCATAACTCATCAAGGGCTGCAGGTAAGTGACGGGTGACGTAACTAAACACCCTTTCATTAAACTATTTGTACATAGGTAGAAGTTTATGTTTGTAATTACAGGTGGCGGGTCACGGGGCTCGGGTCCCAGTCACACGCAATATGGCCGCTTGGTCTCACAGAGTAATGGGTAAATGGATTGCGAATAAGGGGATCGTAAGGTACGCGAAAAGAAACGTCTGTCATTGGATGGATGTCGCGAATCATATGATATTTCCAAGATGATGTTGCACAACTTGTATCGAATTAAAATAAGAAACAAATAAGTATTGTTTGGAAACAGTGACTATATGTTTGAGGAAAATCAATGATTTGTAAGGTAATATTTTATAGCAATTTTAGATTACCAGCTCATCTGGGGAGACTAATGACTTGTATTTGCGTAGGTGACAATCACGTTCACTCGAATTAGTACTCCACTTACAGCCCACTCCATGCCTTGCCTTACCGCCCACGAAATACATTTTACGACGAAACTGGAGCCAACCTCGTAAATTTATAACGATACCTTAGTCCCAATAAAACTTTCTTGACACTTTCTGTTCAACTTTATGTTGGTGTGAATTATGCAGATTTATTGGCTCGCATTAGTATGCACCGACTTATTTACGTAAGGACAGATCGTATCGCAGTGTTTGTACCTAAATGAAAGGCACTATACATATACACTTTATAGGTACATCTATTAGTTCTAATTATGTGTGTTAATAGTTTTCGTATCCACATTTTATTGTAGTGTTGATTTTTTTTTATAACGTTAACACGTTTCTCTGAACGACATTATTATTTTTAAGTTACTCGTGCTAGATTTTTAAAGACATACTAACTCTGGTTTTAACAAAGTTTGGCATTTCACCAATAATAAAGCATAGTCTTCATGGTTTAGCAAAGTGGGGGACCCGCACGACATTCTAATAAAGCGCATAGTTAAAAGCGATTAAGGCCACAGCGTCAGGGTAGACCGCGAAATTCAAATTTTCTTAGATATTTTGCAATTTGCAGGTCAGTATCAGGTTGTATCTTGATCTAAGATATGATCTAATAAGATTCGCGGCCGTAACAAATATATAAAATAAAATAAATAAAATAAAATTCATTTAATTCAGGCAAAACCTAATAAAAAAATTAAAAACAAATTTCAATGCCTATACATAAAATAAATTAATTAATACAAATAAAAAGGTCGCAGAAATAAAATTAAAATAAAATATCAATACAATTAAAATAAATGAAGATTAAAAGATACAAATTGTCGATGTCAAGGTTAATCAAAAATGAAGTGGACCGGCTATACATGTCTACTACAGCATTTCCTAATGAAGAACCAGTCAATTCGCTCAGCAATCATCACCAGGACAGTATTGGAGCTAGCCCGCACCCTGCGCACTAAGGACGCGCACCGCTTGCGCATGGAGGCGTGAAAACAGTCGGTGCGCGCTTCCGCAAACATGCCCGAGGCGCTGCAGAAGCGGGGCAGCCCCAACACCGCCCTGAACGCGTTGTTGTACTGGACGCGGAGGGCGTTGTAACTCGCTTGTGTGTAGCGAGCCCACAGGCTGCACGTGTACAGTGAGGTGCAATATGCTTTAAACAGGGTGATTTTAACTTGGTTTGAACAACGTGCAAACCTGCGGGCTAGCATATTCGCTCTTTTCGACAAAGCCCTCCGCTCCCGTTCGATGTCAGCATGATCCCTGAGGTCAGCTGTGACTATATGTCCCAGATATTTAAAATGGTTAGCTACAGAATTATAATCATAAAACTCATTGATATATCTCTCAGTTCATATTACCTATATTGAATGACTATTTTATGAAATCAATTGCAATAAACGTAAGAACATTTGAATATCGCAAGCTACCTTACCGTATCCCCTTAAATGTAAGATCGGCTACAAAACCTTTTCAAAGAACCAGTCAAGCAAATCATATTTTTCCAATCGGTAAGAAAAACGATTTGTTACAGAACTAAGAAACTGGGCAATACCTAATCAGTTAAAAGTTTCTCTTCATTTCTTTGTTATTGTTGCGACCCCACCGAGGTTCGCTGTAATATCGATAATGTTTCACCACTCCTTTTCTCAGAAGAAAAACATTGTTCAAATACTTAATAATTTACAAAGGAATGGTATGGAAGCAACTTCGATATGAAACACTCAAAAAAGAGACGTGAACAAAAATTTTTGAAGACAGAGCGAGCTGTGAGCGCATACAGCGAGGACTTTACTAGCCTGACCTTATTGCTTTATTAACTTTTATGAAAACGTTTCCAATTGTTTCTATCTGGCACACAACTAAACTCACTAACAAATTATCAGCTTTATACTGATGCGGGGTTCAATTTATATACTTTTTCTGTCGACATGGTTTCTGATTCAAATCACAGGAGCTTCAAATATCTATATTATTATGTAGGTACGCTATAAGGAACTCTGTTTTATTGGATAGATACGGGTCTGTTCATATTTCCTTGTAAAAAGTAAAGTTACTTTTCGAAAGTAATAAAAAAACGAAAAATATTAACGAGCTGCCTTGACCGGAAGTGAGGTTTCGCCTTTTCCGCTACTCAGTCCACGCAAAATGGCGGAGCTTCCGGTGCTGAAAATCAAGTCGCCGTAAATGTGGCTGTCCCCAAGAATTACAGTTTGTTACACAGGAAATCTTATAAGCGTAGTACTTGTTTTGGCTGTTATTATCGCTCAATACAAGTTAGAAGTACCTACTTCGTGAATGCAGAGCTTATTTTTTTTTTTGTTAATGGACAAAATAAAGGTGGTGATGATGTTATATCGTCAGGTGCATATATAATTCATAACTATCATGACGAGACAATTTTACTATCATAAGTAAACCACAGACCAATTGGCGATCGCAGTTTGTTATGAATACATGATGCTACCGTTTATCCTGATGACGTCATCCCTAAGCCCCCTTTTACGACTCCCACGAGTAAAATGTGACCTATAATTTCGGCATGAACTAATTTCATCCAGAGGGCTGGCCTATTTTTACCCCAAAGAATCAGCATTAACATCCAACGTGGTAATGCTGCCAGCGTTTTGGCCACTTCTCCCATTGACAGCGATGCGGATGAATTTTTTGGTACCCAATGAGCTCCCTTTTTCTTTTTTTATATACTTGTACATAATATATATATTTTAGTGTTAGTTTGTAAATTGTAATTAAGGGTTTTTTATTACTGTTGTCGTTGTGAAGTAGTACATTAAGATATATGTGTGCTATGTTGATAATTGCGCCCGAGGTGGTCTTATTTGCGCGATAAGGAAGCCGAGTGTGTAATGATCAATGCACACACGTTTCATACGACGTTTTTCAACACACTTGCGAGGAAAAAACAGATTGCATAGTTATTCATTTTATGGAAAATGACGCGCTGGTTTTCTTATTCAAATAAAGGTACTGGCAAAATCACTAAATAGCCTATATAAAAATATAATAAACACAAAATAATGTTTATACTGATCGTAGTGTATGTCAAATGGTAGCTTAGTTAGTATGGAACAAGAAAGTACTATTAGCATAGATAAATATACATTAATTCAGTTAGAATCCGCAATAATATAACGCCAGTCAGGGTCTTTTCCGTTTGGTTCCGGGAGGGGGGAACACAGACAATTCAAGGTTAATAAATTTTAGTTCATTTTGGCACCAAGTACAATTAAGACTATTAAAAAAAAAGTGAAAAATGGCCCGCGGGTTCCTTTTGGCATGAAGTCTCTTTTCTGAGATTAACAGAAGCGCACATCTCCGACTAGTAAACATCTGTGGCGTTACCGCACTAGTGCGGTAGTATAAAGTAAAAAGCACGCGTGTTTAAAACACTGCATCAAGGACCTAAAAGTGCTTCATTAAGAGCCACTTTACGAGCAAGTGCGTTGAAAAAATGTCTACTTATTTTATCTAATATCTATAAATCAATCCAACATATTTTCAGTTTGCCTTTTTTCTGTCGAAATTATGACTACAGGAGGTTTTGAACTAGTGTTACAACACTATTACCTGGTGGTATCGTTTAACTTTAAAACACCCACCGTACCATAAACACCCACCGTACCCCTGGCCGTACCCCTGGGGTACGGCCAGGGGTACGGTGGGTCTGCAGTGAGCTTTAGATTACGTGTTATGTAAAAATGCTAGCTTTCCGGTTGTAATAAATCATTATTATCCATTGAGAGAATATGAAATGAGGAACGTTGCAAGCTCGCCACATCGAAGCGAATACAGAGTCAGCAAGAACTTTATTTTATTATACAATAATATTACGTATTCGCTATAAAATGATAAATAACATTATGCAGTAGTTATACTATTTCGGAAAACAGAACAAATCGGCTGAAATGATATATTGGGGCTTGATAATGGTTTCACAGAAAGAATAAATGATAGAGTGGAATTGATCCCACAAAGAAACTTCGTAGCACAGTGCGAGCTACGCCGTAGCGAGGCGCGTAGCAAAGTGAGCCGCGTAGCGAGACGCGTAGCCTAACGAAATGAGGTTTGTTATATTCTGTAACTTATCTAAATTGCGTGAGTATTATTTGTATAGTTGTTATATAGCAACTGCAAGTTAGATGTTGTAGCCATAAATAATCTACCGCTATATTGGCGAGGCCACCTTTACAATTCTGTATTTATCCCTTTTCTTGATTCCGAAAATATCAGCAAAGTTCCATTCCCTGCGTTGTAATTTTATATTGAAAAAATGCTCAGTTCCGACATCGACATAGACGCTATCAAACCATTATGTAAAGAGCGAGGCAATAAAAAAGTAACACCTCGTGAGTGACGGCGCCGGCAAACCTCGTTCGGAATAAAAGTATCTGCCTGCAGCCGACTTTACATTCATCGCCACATTTTCTAATCCAGCCGCTTGCAGCCGCTGACAGCGCTTTTTCATTCTGACGTATGAAATGAACTATTTTGCAGTATTTCGCCTTTCGGTTTTATTGTATTTTTCTGCAATCTTCGAAACGTCGCCAGAAAACTGTCATCATTCAATATTTTTACGAGTTGTAGTATGTTTTATTGGGATATTGCTGAGAAACTTAAAAGATAAAGTGCGTAAAGGAGTGCCATCGCTGGGAGTATTATCACGTTATTTTTCTTATAGAGAATTGCTGAATTTGAGTAAGGCTTCAAACAATTCGAACTATAATAAGGTAGGTACTTATAAGTACACGACACAGACATCTGATAATATATATAGCTAGCGTCCGACCGAAAGTTGGATTTTGATTCCGACCAGTTTCGGCCACAGTTTCGGTTTTGGCCAAAAAGTGGCTGAATCTTCGGCCCAACCGAAACTGGCGCATGGCGTTCGTGAGCTGTCGGTTTTGATATAATACGAACGATTGACAGATAGACAAACAGCGTAGACTTAGTTATGAGGTTCCGTTTTCACACATTTTGTACAAAACCCAAAAAAAAAATGTGTTTTCTTATAAATGGAAGTCAAACATGCTGCTTTTAGTATCAGCGGGTAGGGATTTATTCGCTATCTGGAAGATTACAAGTTCTAAAGGCAACAGCAGCTGCATCTTAGCGACTGTGCGTGCGGTCACAACAGCAAAATAATCAGCGATTACTTCGACACTGCATCGCGTATTGGCGACTCATTCTGTTTGAGGACGGTTTAAAAATTGCGTTTTCTAACGTATTGTTTGTGAGCCGAAGGTTCGGTAACACTAAATATACTATGGGCAACCAAATACTTAGTAACCCCGAAAGCATTGAAGAGTTATAATCGCTTATATAGATAGTGCAATCCACGAAGACGCGCCCCACTCTTCTTCCAAATCATTAGTGTTTATCGCTAGTTAATTCCATTAGTGTTTTAGTTCTTTCGATACACTCTAATTACCCACTAATAATAATTCGTGTGTATTTACAAAACTAAAACACTAGCGGAATGTTGCACACTTCTGCTGTAAGTATTAGGAAAAAGAGTGGGGTGCGTCTTCGTGGATTGCACTATCTATAGTTAAAATAACATCATCATTATTTACATTTACGAGTACATCTTTAGTTAAAATAAACTTTTAATTTGGAATGTTCGTATTATCTATCAGCTCCACTCGTTTGATTAAAAAAATATGATTTCTGATGTGTTCTTAATGTACGAATGTCGTGACTAGCAATATTGTCTTTATTCATCCTCGTTATACAAATTAATGCATTTATAAATCATATTTGAATACAAGTTCACATCGATACTATCGTCATGAAGTGTAGAATCACATTACTGTAGAATATTTTGCAGTAGAATTACACGTCAATGATATTTTCACAAAATACTTTCGAATAATAACTACACATTTGATAAAGTAAGTAGCTTTTAATTCAACAAGTAATTACTGTCGATACTTTCGATAGTAGTCGTTGACACGCTACTCTGGCACATCGACATGACAATTTCCGATAAACAGGCAAATAGCCAACAATTATACATCATTATACAAGCAACACTCGTGAATGGACTATGTTTTCTCTTAGATAAAATAATTATAATTCCAACACAGACACTCATTATTCTAAAGTGTCACTGCGAAGTCTGATGTGAGATCGAAAAAATGAAATAAAATAAAAGAAGTGAAACCCGCAATTTGTCATACAACTGACTCCACGTCGCTCTCCTTACGCATTACTACTTCAACTAATTTTGCAGGAAATGTGATTCTTTTGCTATATTTAATTTTAATTAATAAAGATTGCATGCAATTCTAATGAATATTTCCTGCTTTAGAACAAATATTAATATGCAGACTGAAACAGCGAGTCGTGGAAAGTTATACTGTGAAGTTTATTGTGTTGTTGACACAGATGATACGATGTTATTATTGCTGTTATGTTATAAGGCAAGCTTCATTCTTATGAATGTTAAATGTAATTTTGCCGACATCTGTGCCTACCATGATATAATCTATGCCATTTTAAGTCCACGCTTGCACATGTGCTACGGATACGAATTGAGTTTACGCTGTGCCATGTCTGAATTTAAATAAAGTAAAATGAAAGAAACATGAGCAAAAAACAACGAAAAGGCGGAGAAATATAAGTCTAGATGCGAACCGCAAGCTCATGCCTAAACACGTACACAGTAACTTCTAGACGGTAATGCGGAGACTGTTAAACAGATTATCTATGCATTTTGTATGCATGTACGGTGAATACATTAAAAAAGAAAGCGCGCGTCTTGATGGCTTGATGGATGAGCGAGGGAACAGTGAATGAGCGAAGTAGGCGAAGTAGTTAATCAACATAAAACGTAAGGAAAGCTCGTAAGCCCTTTTTATAAGGGCGCGTGAAACGTTAGTTAAAAAGTGTAAACGTCATCAGTGAGCCGGTGGAGGCTACTACAGCGTCCAAGTGAGCCATTGAGTAGACGCCGCCGCTCAGCCGAGAATTAAAAATACTATTACACCGTGCCCGGACATAGAGACCGAATGCGTAACAAGCATATTTTTACGCTTCACTATTTAATAAGTAATTGTTATTTTTTATTTAAATGCCTTTTTACTGCCCATTTTCTCGGCTTTTACTTTCCGCTCACAAAAAGTCACATCGGGCACTTTACTACGAAGAAATAATTACCAAGTATTACTTACTGTACACTAGCTGCTAGATTTTATTTCTGTTTCATTTCGCTTAAAAGATCTTATGCGCTCTTCACCAAGTGTAAGCGGATCCATATTTCAACAAATTATTGGCTATTGGCAGAACGATGTCATCGGTTGACCCGTTTTATATATTCTCTTTGGTTGACTTTCTAAAGATCTTGAGTACTTATTCATTTAATCGGAGCAGGTAAAAGCTCTATTACAACGTTCAAATCCTCTACATCAATGTACTAATAACCAAGACGCTTGGTTCAGTAAGATTTTAATGTATCTTTTGTTTCCGCAAAAAGCGTCGGTTGCGAATTGTCATTGATTTAGTGAGGTGGGCGGCTTACTTCCGGGTGCAAGCTGGCCGCGGCTAGATTGATAGCACGTAAAGCGTTGCGGCAGTTTTTCATTGTCAAACTGTTGTGATTGATCATCATCACAAGAACCAAAACGCGGACTGCGCTTTACGCCATTTTCCACAACATGGTTATGATTTGAATTATTTTGGTCAAAATTAACCTGGTTACTTTCTTACAAAATTTCAATGTAGCTTAATATGAAGCTTTCACACAGAGTACTGTCAAAAACGAAGTTATAAGAATAACGATATCTTTTTGAGAGATTTTCCGCGTTTCTGACAACCAGTGAAAATTTCCTTAATAACACGACAAGCACTTATTGCTTTTTATACATATTTGTAAGCGGTTAAATGCGTCATAAAGCTGGATGAGATAAAGCAGTCCGATCATTAAATTGGAAATTCGTGGTCGAGGCCTCAATATAATTAATTGACTTTTCGACTCAATTATTTCGGCAATTGTAAGGTGCTAAGAAAAGCTTAATTAAAGAGAATGAAACTGAGGTGTCTTTAATTTTCGCAGTCTCTATCACCTTGATTAATTAACTCACGATCCTTCTGTGCAATTTTAGAATAAGGGTTCTTTATCTTAATATGGTTTTTTATATTAAATGTTTATGCAAATATGTACCTCTGTTCCTAATTACGTCAATTTGATACATTTGAAACACTCTAAGTCAACTGATATCATATCTATTCATTTTTAAACAATAATTTCATTACAAGATGTTTTGTTATGAGCTTTTCAGAATATGTAGAATTATAATATAATCTTGATTTCTTTTCCTAAATTGACATCCACGCGACCGAAATCGCGGGTACAGCTAGTTAATAATATTATTGCTCTTCAAAGTTTGTGTCATTTTGGTTCTATTTGATTGAAATAGAATTGGAAATATAATATAGTAAGTTATAATTTTAGGTGCAACTAAATATCCTCAGTTTTGTAAATTAAAGGTTGCTACATATCTACACACAATACACCCGTATTGTATAATGTTTGCCGTTTCCCAATATGAATCGTGGGTTCGCGGCTAAGTTGATTTCCCGGGGGCCATTTGTGATTTATTAGAACTCAAACGAATGTAGGCTTGAAACCAAAATCAACTGAAAGACATAGTGATAGATACCGGTAATGTGGCCGTATCATTTAGTTATTTTCTCCTGAATTCCATTAGTAGGTACTATTTATTATTAACGGGTGGACGAAATACAGGCCCGTGAAATTGAAAACATGCGACAAATCGAAATGGGAGATTGTACTCATCTTTAAGAACATGCGATTTCGGGCTGGTCCCATAGTAAAAGTTACTTTTACTATGGGACCAGCCCGAAATCGCGAAAAAAAATCAGCTGTTCCCTAAATTTATGTTCGCATAACTGGTCAAAATGTAAGGAACGGCTGATTTTTTTTTCACGATTGCAGCTTTGGTCCCTTAGTAAAAGTTGTTCATAATGATAAGTTCAACCTCCCATTTCGGTTTGTCGCATGTTTTAAATTTCACCTTGTATATACTTACTATAGTTTACTGGGGCAATTACGTACATTCCGTTGGATGCTAATTCCTACGAAACGCAGCGGCATTTTTATATTGGCCGCATATTGCTTAGCCGCCAGTTTATCACCCGCCGTCCCTATCGCTTTTACAAAATAAGCATGGCACTGCGTTTGATTGAAATTATCATCCAATGGAATATACCCATTATAGTACTTGCCCCAGTAAGCCTTACGATTTGAAAAATACAAAAATCTGCTAAATCCAAACAAAATATTTTGAACTGTTTTCCTCAACCATTTTAATTCCACGCTTTAAAAAAACATAATTCCTGTTTTAATCTACCAACAGTGTTATTTTATCAAAATTTCTAGTTTGAAGCTAAAAATGTGATCCTTTTGTTTTTTATCTGACGTCATTACACCTTGGGTTACGTTTAACGTCGCTAATGATAAGGTCGTCCTTTGAAAGGTCGTGGGTTCTAATCCCGACACCGCAGTATCTCGTCATTTATCTTGTAAAGCACACTGTCCTTTGTTTTAACAAAATATAGTGACATAAGGTGTTACAAACATATATTTTAAAGGTGATATTCATAAACTGGGGGAAAATGTTAGAGGGTTTTCAATTTAGTTATAACACTATTATTACATAAAGTAACACTGTTAGTTTGATTATATGCATTCGGTTAGACTGGAAGCCGACCCCAACATAGTTGGGAAAAGGCTAGGCAGATGATGATGATGTTAGTTTGATTATCTATCATGATGTATAAATATTATTTATATCATTCCTCAAAGTGAGTATTTAAGAGTAAACTAGTCGCGAGCTCGAACTCACTGGTGGTCATGGCCAAAAAGCACGCTGTAATCAATAACAAATAAAGTTCATTGATCTCTTCGATAACTGAGCGTTGTCGGTACGGACTTGGTTTTGAAGATTTTACAGTTCTTTGCTTATTTACACCCAAAGTTACGTTAAAAGTAGCAAGAAAAACGAATCTTTGTTAGCTCATAACTTTTTAATAGCTTTTTATTTTACTATTCTGTTTCCACACAGACACAATTAATAATAATAAGTCAAAACGATATCATGTTTATTTGTTTAACTTTGGATGCACAATGTCAAACAGTGGAGTAATTTTCTCCCGAAATTTGTATAGAAAAAATATCGACAAGTGGCACCTTAAAAGCTAATTAATTTGAAGTCACTCACCGTCAAAATTTAGAAATATCTAAAAATACGTTTTATGACTGCATTCCAAATAACGTGCCTACACACTAAACAGAAATATGTGTTCTAATAAAATACGTTAACGTTTTGTTGACACGAAACGCAAAATTAGTGGCAACCATGCTGAAATTTTTGATGGATCAGGAATTTTCATTTGACAATTTTAAACACAGCAACAAAACAGCTAACTCAAGCTATATTTCATATTTGACCCAAAATACTAACTTTCTACCGCGCGAGCGAGCGAGCACGAGTCCAAAAGCTGATTATCGAATTAAGTCGCAGCGCATTATCAGAGAAATTCACCTGAGACACTGATTACCGGAACCGGACCACTCGCTACTGTAAGTTGCCAACTTCTAATAAGATTGGATCCAAACTATTCCCGATGAGCACCCCTCACTTCTTCTAGGTAGGTATATATTATATTAATTTTATTTGCGCTTATTTTAAGCTTTTATTTCCAAACTTTTCCCATTACAAGACTTGTTTAAGTTTTGCACAGTTCTGTTGAAAAGTACGTGAATAATTTAAGTAAACTGTTTTTACTTTAAAAACTAGGGGTCGGTATCGTGTCACACTGAATATCGATTGCTACTCATTAAATTCGCTTTTGTCGACTCGATTTTAATGCACGCCACCCTTTTTGTAGTATCATTGTAAAGGCATACTCGTATTACAAAGGGCGCCAACTATCATTGATTTGCGTCTAAACATTTCAAAACCGTTAAACAAGGTGGGAAAGACAATACAACAATACCTAAATTAAACTTCGTATATCTAATACCGTTTCCATTCTGCATACAAAAATTAAATCAAATATATATACCATAGTTTAGTCACTATAGCTAGTCGGCTGATCGGCAAAATCCAAAAAAATCTTTCGTTTGAAAAAATCACTTTTATTTTATTTCGAAGTTAGGATTTATTTGAAGTTAAACTTTTATTTGACAGCTAAATACTCTTACGCATTCGTATTGCCAGTGTTTGCATTTATTGTCGTATTCTCGCGTCCACATTGTATAATTATGCAGATTGCAACCAGGCCTAGTAAAAAAGTTAGTCAACGCTTAAAAACTAAATTGATTACTGTATAATTATTACACAGGGCGTTTTAAAAGTGATGAGATGACACTATCGCGCGCGATACGGCTCTATACATAGAAGAAATAAACCATATTTACAACGTATTTTTCATTGCGAGCGTTTCGAAATTAGAATAGCAATAGAAATATTGCCATTGTATTTTATAAATCGGATGTTCACTGAATGAAAAAATAAGGGGAAAATCGGAGGAAAAAACGGTGGATATTTTTCATTGTGATCTTTTGACCGTGCACGATCGATCACCTATCTAGTGATGTGATTGTGAGACGATACGGGGGTGACAGGGGGTAGTTGCCCGGTTGTATTCTCAACATTTTTATTGTTAAATTGTAAAGGTTTTCCCTGAGGATTTTGGAAGACAGACAGCAATCACTCTGGGGAACAAAATAAACTTGCTATAAATATGTACCTTAAAATTGTTTAAAAGCACGGCATCGAAGAGGAATTGAGAGAATTTTTTTAAAAAAGCGTAGGTATACGCTAATTTATGGATTAATAATAATAATAATAATAATATTTATTTATTTGTTAACATGGGATTCAAAGACTTATGACAATAGTACGTCACTCTAATTAAAATAATTGAACGTACAGACGCTAGCACATCAAGCTACCTGAAAATGTCAAATTTTCCCAATCAACTTTGAACCTTATGCTTTAGCGATCAAGTTGAAAATCTATTAAAGAAATTTGACAGATTGTAGTAGCTTGATGTGCTGGCGTCTGTACAAACGTCATGGGAGCAGTGTGGTGGCCAAGTGGCAACGGCCGCGACTTACAAGCTGTAGGTCGTAGGTTTGAACCCAGATAGGTACTTAACCTAGTGTACATTTTTTCATCATCAATGCTCTCAAAACCGTGAAGGAAAACATCGTGAGGAAACCGGCTGGGCCGGCCGGCCGGCTGGCTAGAACCAAAGAATTCGAAGACATGTGACGTCATGATGTCTACCAACCCGTACTGGGCCCGAAGGGTGGATTACGGCCCACTCCCTCTCACCGAGTGGAGGCGTGGGTTCCAGCAGTGGGGACATTAAGGGCCAATTATAACGAACGTACAAACACTGTAGGTACCTACTACTTACGTGAAGTTTTTATCGTCGCTAGAACGAGCTGTCAACTCACATTAACTAATTTCCCTTTGTGAATCCCTCGATTATCGCGCTTTGCATGTCCGCCGTTCAAACAGCTTTAAAAGCCTAGTTAAGAAAACTTTTCCCCTCGACCCGACATCAACGTTTTTACTAAGAGTCGTGAAATCTTTACAGACTTTTTTAAAGACCGGCTGAGTTTTTTAACGTTTTTTGTACTGCCAATGTCTTTATCTTGTAATAAGCTATATAACAGTAGGAATGTGGAGAGAGAACCACACTATTTGATTAATTGCGTAGGTACCTAGATATTATTTATAATAGTTCCATTTTAATGCTTTGATTTTAAAAGCTGCGACCACAGTTAAAGCTAGACCTAGATAACGCAAGTATCGCGATCTGTATGAAAACCAAGCGTGCCATTTTTTTGACTACCTACTATGACGTCACAAACGCTCTTTCTCATTCACGCTCACCCAGCTAGCAGTACACAGGACTGAGCGCGAAAGTGGCAGCTTACGATTTTTGAACGTAAGTTGGTGCGATTTTTGGCATGCGAAGTAGTTGCTCTTGCGTTATCTAGGTGTATCTAATCTGTGGATATGTACTCATTTATAAAAATCCCAATATCGTTTCAGAATAATTTACACGAATCTAGCTCAAACAAACAAAATCATTAAACTTGCTTGTTTGTATAATATTATTATTTGGCATGTTCGTACGTCAAACAAAACTGAAAGGGTTTGTTTTAGTGACTCAACATAAAACCATTATTCACTTCCTTGAACTATTCATCGACTTCCTATACTTTTAAACCGAGGAAGCAGTTTAACGACTACAAACTATTTTCATGAAACTGTTACTGCTTAAAACTAAATCAGCTTAAAACGTTGGAGCGCCAACAAGCGTTAAAATCTCATCAGTAACGTTGACAATCAGTCTCCACTCAGCGGCGGCTTGAGTGGCGGTGGTTCAACTGACAAGAAGCGCTAAATGACGGAAGGTTTTTGCGCGGGGCATGGGGACCAGCGCGTCATCGCACCGCCCTAACCCACTTTCGAGTTGACAGCAGGTCAATGCCGGTTATCAGAGCCGCGGCCGCTGCAAGACGATCGCCTTTTGTTCAGCCGTCCGAGTCAATCACGATAATGTAATATCGATTGGAGCGCCGTCTGCGCCCGATCGACACTTTGTTAACCACAGAGCGGCGTGCATAGGTAGCTATGTACTTATAATAGTGTTGTGACGTGTTGTGGTTGTGGGTGCTCGTCTTACACGTAGCCACGCACGAGGGTCCTATTACGGTTTGCGTGTTGAGCAAGGTCTGAGGGGTAATTCTCGTAATGTTTAAGAACGTTAACAGTCTGATCTCAGTCTCATTCTGTCAAAAATTCTTGAAATTTCCCTACATTTTGACAAGTTTTTGACATTTGTTTGTCGCCGAGATGAGACTGCGACTAGATTTTGAACGTTTTAAATTACGAGAATTGGCCTACTGGTCTTCATGACGGTAAAACAACCTAAAAACTAATAGTCTGTTCTCTCGTTTCCAACACGAGCTATGAATGGCCCGTTGTCATAATTATATTATTTGTGAGAATCTCGAATAATATCTATCTATATATATAAAAGGAGAAACTGACTGACTGACTGACATATCAACGCATAGCCGAAACTGCAAGGACTACGAACGTGAAATTTTGCATACGGCTTCCTTTTATTATGCAGGGGAGCACTAAGAAGGGGTTTTTGGAAATTCGACCTTTAAGGGGGTGAAAAGGGGGAATTTTGTTTGTACGAAAAATCTTATTGCTTGAGTTAATAAACTTGAAATTTGGCACGAATACACGCAGACGAAGTCGCGGGCGAAGTGCTAGTAGTGCATATATAAGATATTTTAAGGATTTTTTTGATTAATCGAGATTCCTCTCGAACAATCAATACACTTGATGCCCTAATTTATTATAAATACCTACTAAAAAATTTAGTCACAAGCGACATAATATAGTGCATAAATAAGATATTTTAAATATTTTTTTGATTAATCGAGATTCCTTTCGAACAATCAATAAACTTGATGCCCTAAATATCTTATAGTACCTACTAAAAAATTTAGTCACAAGCGACATCCTACAGGTACGGGCGCAGTGATCTTTAAAAAATAGCATCAACAATAAAATGAAACTGAGAAAGTCAAAGAAACTCGTTATTAAAAAATACTGCGCTTTAAATAACTTTAACGTGATGGTTGAAGTTCTCAGTAGGTACCTATGCTACGCAGTTTATAATTGCAAAAGTTGAGCCCGCGGCGATGCAGCATTCTCTTTTTAAATTTTCTCATAGCAACGATGCCTTTACGCATTGTTATCATGTTCTGTTAAAGGTTGGATATGAAACTCCAACGTGTAGGATTGTTCTGTTTCAAAGTTTCTAGTCATGTATCTACGCTCACATACTTAATGAGTGAACATGTAGCATAGTAAGGGAATTTAGTTAGGTGTGTATACTTAAATTATAAATGAATTTATTTCTGTAAGTAAGTTTGTACAAACACTTTTACACGTCAATGATATTTTTAAAACTAGATAAGGTCGGCGTTTCCTATCTGACTACTCTGAAAAGAAAGCCCGAAACATAGAGGTCACAGTTTTTTTTTAAAGTCCAGATATAATCTTGGGCAGATCATGTGAACACCATGTACATTAGTGTCTGAAATGGTCTTTTGAAGAAAGAACCACACATATTGAGTGGACATGTCCAATCAGTGCACGCATTTGTCAGTAATAATCATGCAGCTTAATTCAGAACTTGCAAATAGCAGTCGACAAAACACTCTAGAAATAAACAAAAAGATAACAACACGTCTGTATTCCCCAAAGATTTAGGCAGAGGTGTAAGACTCCTAGTACCACTTATTGAACTGTGTACTATAGATGTATAGATCCACATTCCACCAGATAAACAAAAGAGATTATCGGAAAAATACGTCCCATAAGAGTCAACGTGAGAAATAAATGAATATATGCCCCATAACTTGAATTACGTACTCAAAGTTAATGAGCTGCGAAATCTTAACACATTTACCTTTCATTCATAACCTGTTAAGAGTAAATGAAGCAATTACTATGTAATAATACGAACGAATATGAGGTATTGACCCAATATAGAAGGTGGGAGGGTATTATCGAAATCCCGCATCGGTCGCGTACTATGCAATTTCCTAGTTCAAACGTTAAAAGCTATTACATGAAAGCAACCTATTAAATTTTGTTCCGGCTCGGGGCTGCAGGTAATTTAGAAGTATGAATTGCGTATTACCTACTTACTGGAATACAAATTCTTATAGTTTAATTATTAGATATTACTTGTACCTATTTGCAAATTTAATGCACTTCTGTTTTGCAGATAAGTAAGAATTGTCAGTACATCATCTTTTCGCTACATTTTCTAAGTCTTTATCTCGTTTAAATTACTTTAAAGTCAGTAGCAATATGTGCAGCCCTCTTAGCGTTTTTAATACATTTTCATATGAAGCCACTCAATACTAAGTGCTACGTCGCACAGTCCTGACATATCACTGTTATATTTCGCTGCCATCAAACATTTAAAGATCCTAAAGTAAGCCTTCAACCCTTTTAAAATTCAGCTTCCAATCAAATCTTCATTTTAAACAAAATGTAAAAGACGTTACACGAGCAGACATTTACTCCCAAGGGTAAAGCCATCCTGCCGGGGCAGCGGGATTGTCCGAAAGGGTTACCGCTACCCCGGAACACAAAGGGCTAAGGAAGGAACACGGGTGGGTTTTAGTCAGTAAGAGTCTGACACTCCCTTCTGCTCCACCCAGAGCGGGAGGGGTCATTGGATGATTTCCCATCCACAAAAAAAAAAAAAAAAAAAAAAAAAAAAAAAAAAGGGTAAAGCCATTTCCTTACATAGTTAAATTAGGACAAACTAGTTTTTACAGCGAACAATAGTATGTAAGCATTTGGATGTAGCCGTGAAGTGGCAGCGAGTGCAGATTCAGCGGGACGAGGTGGCAGCGTGCCAGCCACATCTCGCCGCTCCGCCAATCACGGCGCACCTTACCGCGGCTTGATAACGACCCGCCGTGTTTACTACGAGCCTACACACATAAATCATCGGGTTCAGCTTACTTTTCCTAGTATGGCCTTTATATGAAATATTAATCGTCAAGGTCAAGCCTTTTGTCCCTCAAAAGGGCGGATCAGTCGTACAAAAGTAGAAAGTGGAAGTGACTCATATATCTGGAAGAATCTGTTCCTCCATCCCACTTCTGTAGAAAATTCGACTTCCTTTGGGGAGTCCGAGTCTACACAGTAAGATAGTGGTCAGGGGCAGGGCTCTTCTACACCGCCCCTACATTAATGTGTATTACATCAATTGTGTGTACTAGGTGTATTAATTAGAAGCAAGATCCAACGAAGATAATGTGTATTTGATAAGGTCCTGTTGACCGATATTAATGTGTATCTTCTCTACTTCACCAGCAACCGACCTCTACTCTGCACTAAACATGCTCCTAACTGTGCTCAACATGCTTGTCAAAACGGGTGAAAATAAACGTCAAATCTATGTAACATTTGACGTCATTCCCGACCTTCATTTAACCATCGCAGCATTTTATCGCAGCCGTGCTCTCAAAAAAATAGAATTCATTAAGTGGTACTCCCCGGCGTAATGTGCGTCCATCGAGGTTTGTTTATTATTCTGACATAATAACAGCTAGTGATTATTGTTGTTTGAATAATTTGGCTTACGAAATTAACGTTGTTCTCTAATAAACACTCTCTAGTCTCTAAGGCCATTATCCCTTTACCAAACAATGTCCAGCGGAGTAATTGCGTAACACTATCAGCAGCAAAGGGTTTCATTTTGACAGTTCAATAACATTCATTGCGTTATTTACGTCGTTGCGCAGACACATTTTTCGAACATAATTATTAAGCAATGAATTAGCAATATCCTTCAAAATGATTAATTTTCTGATTGATAGTGTGACGCAGTTGGGGTGCTGGCCCACTTGCAGAATTATGTTTTGAATATGTTTACCACCAAATATATTTAGTGATTTGTGATGCAAGCGGGTCTTAATAATAATAAAGTCAGATTTTATTTTAAAATAGAGGCAAAGCTCAGAAGTAAAACTAAAAGATATCTAACATTTTTGGATCATAAACAATGACCCCAAGCTGTGCCAACTTTGCCAATTAATTAATTCTTGCGGTATCACATAGTAACATGAATAAATTCGGTATTATTTGCATAGGAAAACGGGACTAATATGGTGTGGTATTGGAACGTGCATTTGATAACTTAGCATCTGAAAATAATACCCGCGTCTCTTCTCTTCGACATGGAGCTATGGCGACCAGCCAAAACTACAACGGACTTAATGTGGTGTGAACTTTTTACGATGCCAAATGAACTCCAGGAATATTGCCAATGGCACCAATGCTAGGCTTTATTGTAAGTCCATGTAAAAATATATTAAAATACTTCTTCAAAGTTTGTAAGAAATAAAAAAAAACTTTAAAGATATTACTGAATATTTCAAATTGTAGCATTGTTAGCATAATGATTTATTACTTATAATATGTCCACACTTGGACACAATTTTTGCATAACTACCCCTACTAGTAGTAAATAAATAAACAACTGACATTTAATATTATTATCAACAAAATTAAATCCTAACTTAACTAAAACAAAAAACAAACTAAAATATAGCGTCGACTGGTAATGTACCCAAGAGACTGGCGGCATTACCACGTTGAATGGCAATGCTTAGCCTCTGGCCAAGGTAAAAGCCAGAAATAATAATAAAAGAAACAAAAAAAATATAAATAATACAACTGACTAATTAAATAATCGTAACCATTGATATCAAAGAGTTAAAATAACCCTATGTAACACGCTTTAGTTTACACGATAAAATATAAAAACGTAAATAAAAAGCACTGTTAAAATAGGAACGTACATAAATGTGTAAAATAATTTTTTATAATGGACTAGCTGCGCCACGCGGTTTCAGCCGCATAAGTATCGATCCCGTGGGAATATCAGGATGAAAAGTATCCTATGTTCTAATACAGGTTATTTTCTACCCATGTGCGAAATTTCATCAAAATCCGTTTAGCGTAACAAACAAACATACAAAAATCAAATCTTTTCTAATCAAATCATATATCTAATCAAAATCTTCTAAGAAAAAGTACCTGACGTACATCACTTATATTGAGTTTAACATCACAATCTGTGAAAATATAACAGAACTTCAGTACTTAACCTATAGGTACCTACGAGTTTCATTTACCCAGCTGAAAGTGCAGAAACAGTATGTTCCTTTCATCTCAGAACATTTATATATTAAATAGATAATAATAGAGTGTTGTTAGTGAAGAGCCTCTGGGACCTTCTCGCTTCCATCACGAGGAATCAAGGCTGAATAAGTAAAGTGTAGAGACTCCGGCAGCAGGCTTCGCAACATAATGCCGTTACGTAACAGACGTACTATCTACACCGCAAATAACTTCACATTATCTAGATATGGCTAGATATATGTACCTATCATATCACCGGAATGATAATAACCATAATAGCAGCCTATTATTGTCCCACTCTGAAACGAAAAGGCCTCTTCTCGTACAGAGAAGGCATACGTTATCATGACAAGATGTATGTACCTATCATATAGATAACCGTAATGGTAATAATAATAAAGCCAAGAGCCTCGACCAACACCTGAGGAGGCTCTCGTTGGGCAGCTGGATCAAGGGCTTGATTCAGAAAGCGGTACATGGACACGGCTATCATTATTCCTTCCTCTGGAGCTGACCTGTAGCTTGGACCCTGTACCCGATACGATGGGCTACTATTTTTTTTTTATATTTTCTTTAATCTTAAATAATAATATTTAAAAATATAATATATATGTATTTAATTAAATAAAGGAAATAATAATAATAATACCAGCCTACTATTGTCCCACTGTAGGGCAAAAGTCTATTTTCATACAGAGAAGGTATACGTTATTTTATGTGTGAAGCTTTGATTTCCTAAGAAAGAGGTGAACGGTCACACAATAACAATAACCAAAAAAAAAACACTCTGTAGACAGCTTCACAAAGTGATTTTTGATACTTTCAAGTCAAATACTGGTGACGGCCTTTATAATTACCTACTCAAAACAAAATAGGGCCCACACTAAATTAATTTAGAATTTTGTCTAAAAATAAATAATTAGGTACCTAAGCATTTATGAAGTATAAAGCACTAAACTTTGTTCTTGACTTGTTTATGGGTCCTCATAAATGTTTCGAGCGTCAATTTTAGCATCGAATTCAAGTGGGTAGGCAGAAAATGTGAAGTGCTTTAAAAAACACTTGTACGAATTCTTTCACTTGTGTTCCAAATTCGATTCAAAACGTTAAAGTTACCCGTCACGTTCTGTCATAGCTTTTTTTATTTCGGTGTTAATCGTCGTGTGCCTGATTTTCGTCGTCTTAAGGACATGGAAAGCGCAGCAAGAGTTGTTGCTATGCTTCAGGAAGGAGGCTCTCAAAGATCTTTAGCAATTCGTCTCGGTGTGTCGCGACGAGCTATCCTAAACGTGTGGAAACGCTTTCCGGAGACCGAAAGTTTATCTAGGAGGCCTGAATCAGGATGAATTAGAGCTACAACTTCCCAGGAAGACCAGTCTATCGATTCTGTAAAAATCTCACCGTGATAACATAGGTGAAGTGAGCGTGAAGTGAACTATCAATCGAGGCAATCCCTAACATCAGGTGGAATGACAGCTCACTTCATCCTAGTTTTTACGGTGAGATTTTTACAGAATAGCACTGCTGTACATCAGGTTAACTGCACGAAGAGAGCGTACCGTAACCGCCCGGGCCTTACAAAACCGACTGCGACAATCTACTGGTACAAGAGTCCGTGATCAAATCATATGCACAAAGATGGTCAACTTTCCCGAGTTCATGTTGTTCGACTCAAACTAACAAGGGCCCACCGAGCAACGCGCTTAAGGTGGAACTAGTCGCGAGCTCGAACTCACTGGTGGTTATGGCCAAAAAGCAAGCTGTCTCACCTGGCTTCGTGTTCGACAGACATAGTATCAGTGATGAGCAGTTAGACGCTAGTCTACACGCACAACGTCTAGTTCTCACGCACAGAAACACCGTTCCAAACTGAAAGGCACATAAAAAAATTCTAAAAGTGCTTTGGAAAATCAAGTTTTATGAAAAAACCACTGCATAAATCAATTTATTGAACTCTTTGATAACTGAGCTTTAACTTTGTTTTGAAGATTTTATAATTCTTTTATTACTTATTTACACCCAAAGTTACGTTAAAAATAGGAAGAAAAACTAATCTTTGTTGGCTCATAACTTTTTAACGGCATTTTATTTTAGTAATCTGTTTCCGTGCAGACAAAATAAGAAAAAACGATATCTTGTTTAACTTTGGATGCACAATGTCAAACAGTAGGTAGAGTAATACTCTCCCGAAATTTGTATGAAAAAAAATTCGACTAGTGCCATCTTAAGTTAGTGGTACGCGAATATTTGAACTGGGCAATGGATAACTGGAGGGTAGTACTCTTTTCAGACGACTCGACTGTAGGGTTAAGTTTTTCAGTGATGATAAAGGAGTCCGCGTGTGACGAAAACAAGGTGAACGTTTTACAGAACCAAACATAAATGGAACAAGTCGTTTTGGGGGTTCAAGTATTATGATATGGACGGGAATAAGCTTGGTAAGCAAAACAGAGCTGGTAATACTGGATGAGGGTACTTTAACCGCCGCTTGTTACGTTGGGCGGGTAATCCAACCTCATGTCATCCCATTTTCGCAAAGAGTGGGCGCCGGCGTTGTTTTTACGCATAATACTCGCATACATACGGCCCATGCCCACAAAGAGCACTTTCTGAGGCTAATATCCCAGTTTTGTCTAGGCCAACTATGAGTCCCGATCTCAACCCCATCAAACATTTATGGGATCAATTGAAAAGAAGCACTTAAGAAAACTACAACCAAGTTTACAGCTAACAGGAGCTCGTAAACGCGCTAAAACTCTGGTGGGAACGAATTCCGAAACAAAATGTTACCCATCTTATTGAAAGTGTACCAGATAGGCTTAGAGAGTAGATAAGAGCAGAGTAGGTTTCACTCGCTGCTAACCATAACATTTATCATCGGTTACAGGAAATTGGCGATAGACTAAGTTTATTTTTCAAGTTAATTTGAGTTTATTTCCCTTACAAGTGCTTTTTTTTGTGTAAATTGATCAAAATAAACAAATTTTACCATTGACTATGTTTAAACAATTTTAAATCCCTACTCCAAACTTATCTATTCATACAAATCGCTTAAACATTAATATTTTTAAATAACAGCCTAAAAGGAGGAGGTTATCAATTCATCGCGAATATATATACATTTATATATTCGAATATATATACATTTTTTTTCACGTATGTACACCAATTATTCCGTCAATTATGGACCGAAATGAAAATTATTTTTTCGTTTGAAAGGGTATGCTCTCGAGGTGGTCCCATTGGCACCAAGTCGGAATCTGATGAGGGAATTCCATGGAAATTGAGGGAAACCACACTTATAGCGGTATGGGTATTTTTTGTAGTAACTCGTGCATTTGCTCTCGGAAAGCACCATTTGGTGAAGTGGGTTTTGAGTAGTTTATGACGGAAACGCACTACTAAGAAACCGTGTAGAGTAACGTACCGTTTTTGAAAATCGAATGTTGCGTACAACTGCGTCTTCGTCTGCTGTCGTTGATCCAACAATGGTGTGTAAACTTATCATGATAAAAAATAGACCAACAATAAAAATATTGAACATCGTTCGTCAAAATAAAAAACCACTATAACAGTAATTTCAGTGGATATGACAATTGACAGACAAACAATTTAAATTTAATGGTATTTTTAAACGACTTCAAAAAGGAGGAGATTCTCAATTCGACTGTATGTTCTTTTTGTATGATTGTTATGTGATATCTCCAGCAATTGTAAATTGATTTCAAAAAATATTTTTTTAATGGATAGTTTATGCCGTAAGGGTAGTCCCATATAAATTTTATTAACTTTGCTTGGGTAGTTTTTAAGTTAAGTTACCTTCAATAATACGTATTTTTGCCATTTAGTTTATACTGATGATGTTATAATGACTTCCTGTCACTGATATTTACATAGCAAGTAGCCAAGTAGTTTTATACGAATTTGTGTGGGGTAAGTACAACTTAAAAATGAAAAATAAAAACTTTTTTACAAAAAAAAAAACATCCGTCTTCCAAAAAAGACACTCCAAAGTGAAAAACAACTTTAATTTTGGAAGTCGTTGGCAAACAACGAAAATGCGAACCCAACGTCACCGACTTCCGAAATTAATAGTATATTTCATTACAAGTGCGGAAAGGTTGTCATTACAAAGAGTTCCGACAAATGTCTACCCGAGCCGAGGTGCAGCCGAAGGCGAGGGTTGACAGTCGGAACAAGTTCCAATGACGGTTTCGCACGTGTACTGAACGACTATTTTTAATACAGTTGCGAAAAAATGAAGCAATTTAATAAAATAAGGTGGTGTTAATTAAAAAAAAACTAGGGTCCAAATTACTCATTTTGTGCAACAAACAACTAAAACTCGCAAAGAAAATTTCTGAAAAATGGCGCCAACCGTAGAATATAAGCAGAGATTTTTTTTTCTTCATCCATTCTGGTAGGCAAAGGGATCTATGCCCATACAGCCAAGTCTTCAGTAGAATTTTTTTATTGATATGAAATGAAAATGAAATTTAATGAGATGAAATGAAATGATACCTAACCTAACTTATTCAATCAAATCATTAAATCTGATATTGAAACAAATTAGTAGCTTCTTTTTAGAAATATACGTATTTGCATGAATCATAAAAACTTCTATGATTTTTTTTAGTAAAAACTTCATGGTTGGTTTTTCTTTTTAATAGACATTATTTTGACAGTTGGGAAAGAGAACGCACGAGTTCGGGAAAGGTAAAAAAAAAGCACGAATATGTGTAGCCCACATCCCGAACGCTATACGTCCCTGCAATACGCCACTTTTTGAGCAACTGTATTAAAAAGTTATTTTTCACTTTGTAGTGTCTTTTTTGGAAGTTGGTTGTTTGTTTTTTTTTTTTTTTGAAAAATTCTTTTTATAAACAAAATGTCAGTAGTACTTTAGTTATTTCAATGGATATGAGTATTGACAGACAACTGATTTAAATTTAGAAACGAAAATTCAGTAGTACTTTAGCTTTTGTTTTGAATTCCTGACTATCCACAGTAGGCTTATTACCTTCTTCAATAATGTAATTACTTGGCCAACAAATTGAAAGAACAGCTACACAAACAAGAAATGTATTTTTGCTTTCACACAGTCCAAACACTAGAAACAAACCCGTGGTCTCTCCGAGGTATCCACAGGGAACGGATGGTCTATTTGTAACCGAAACCATACATTTTCTAGCACCACATCTTTTGTTAGATAATGTTATCTTTGGACAAAGGTCACGTTCGTGTTCTTTATTGGCTTCCGTTATTGCGAAAATTAAAATTATTTTCCTGAAAAGGGAAAAGGAAGGAAGAAAGGGAAGGAAGGATGTTTAAATAAAATGAGTAGCACGAAAATCTGCAATTGTACTGATGCAAAAATTTATAATCACATACCACTTATATACATAATCAGCCTATAATGTTCCCACCTGCTGAGACACGCCTCCTCTCGGTGATGAGGAATGGGCTGGTATATGGCTCATTCCCCATCACCGAGAGGAGGCGTCTGTATCCACGCGGACCCACTGCGGCTTGATAGATGTCACATGTCTTCGAATATTTGGTTCTAAGGCATGCCGGTTTCCTCACGATGTTTCCCTTCACCGTTTTGCGAGCAGTGGTGATGAAATAATTTACACAAAACAAAGCGCCTGTCTGGGTTCGAACCTACGACCTAGAATTCGTAAGTCGCGGCCGTTGCCACTGGGCCACCACTGCTCCTGGCTCCGCCACTTATACAGAGTGGTCAAAAAGTCGTGGATCAAACGAAATAGGGAAATAAAGGAGGTAATTTCTAACAAAAAATATTTCTACAGCATGGCCATAATTCAACTGCTCTAAAAGCTATGAATATTTTTGTATACCGAGTTCTTTTACAATAACTTTTTTTTAAATGTGTTATAAAACAAACGGTGTTGTATTATTTCTAGATAATGTAACAGCACTACAAAAGTTCTATTACGGCTGTGTGTACCAAATTTCAAGAACAATTAATTTTTTTCCAAAAATTTTGAAGCGTTAGGTACTTAAAATGATTTCTCACTTTAAAACCTTTGGAAATGATCTCCTTTATCTTCCTATTTCGTTTGATCCACGACTTTTTGACCATCCTGTATAGGTACCTACTAGAGAGTATAAGGTCTTTCAACTAAAACACTGTAATATGACGTTACAATTTTACCGACGTTGCTCAGTAGCTTTATAAAAAATTAATCTTTTGAGTTTAGCTAATTAGGTTCTTTGTTTATATATCACGAAATACGGTTCTAAAACCAATGGCTTAACGTGCTTTCCAAGGCCTGGAGGGGTGTCGGTATGTTAAAATGGTCACTCATCCACAGACCAACCGCGGCAAGCGTAGCTTAACCTGTGACCTGTGACCTGTGCGGCTGTTATTATTTATCCACGGGCCCCTAATAACAAAATGTTTTAGGTACCTATAAAGTGCTATTATGCACGTATACATTTTTTTTAAATCTTAGAAAACCCTTTCCCATAGCTGAGCGAAGTCCTTCCCCAAATCCTTCCAGACATCCTTTTCTGAAGCACTCTTTAGCTACAGTTACACAACAAGGGATAATTATTGTGTAAAAACATACAACATACTTTTGTTTGCGTGGATTTGGCTCATGTTTTTCCCCAAATTGTTATTTTTTTGTGTTTGTTTTCTTTTTTGTGCAAAAAAACGTATTTTCTTTCTTTCTTGATTGAACAACATTAACATACACACGAAACTATGTACTGAAATACAAACAAAAAGTATTTTAACAGTTTTCATTAACAGTTATGTTTATTTTGAGCCTCAATGAAGAACCATTAATTATGTGTGTGTACATGCTAATTATACTCTATAGAGTAATGTTTAGCTACTTCAAATTCAAAATTATTATACACACATTACTCATGTCGGAAGAGTAAACACATAAGTTACCCGAATGGCTAGCATCACCTTCAATAAATATCTACCTAAACGCACCCATGTTAGAAGGAAGGCTAGGATTGATACAGGGCCGTAGCTAGAGGGGGGCATCGTGGGGCAATGCCCTACCTTTAAACACTAATGCCCTACATTAAGAAAACACCATCAACTAAGTTATGACGGGATATAAAATACTAGCTTAAAGTGACATCATTCTTTATTCTGCTCATGGATGGCATTTGAAATATGTGTGCGAGATTTGTTCGTATTGCAGTCTATGGAACGAGGAACCCCATAGGCTCTAAAATCCGAGGAAAATCGTTTTTTTTTTTTGCGAATTCTATGTTGGTCCATAGTAAAAGTTGTTAATATTGATGGGTAGAACACCCCCTTAAATTTTGTCGCATGTTTTTACAGTCAGCCTATATAACACCCCCAGCAATTAAGTATCAACTGACACATAAGTCAAGAAAGCCACAAATCGATTGACCAGAACAGATCAAGTAAAATTTTTACTTCCGCCCTATCTGTAACAACAGCTGCCCTACCTTAAATACAAGTCTAGCTACGGCCCTGGGCTGGTATCACAGATTTGTTTTAATTATAAAAAGTTTGTGGTACCTATGAGGCTCTAAACCCTAAAATTGTTTATTAAATACCATACCTACATTGTACACTATTAATTAACACATGACATTTCATTTGGGCAAAAGTTGACCGAGACGTCTTTTTCCTGTGTCTGAAACAGGCGACAGTTGACAGGCACAGTGACAGGCGACATTCCGATAATTTTACCTTTATGTTATACATTTTCTGCTTTATTTAATTCTGTTCGGTCAATTTTCACTGTTTTTAATATATGCCTACATCGCATGACAAAATAGATGATATAATAATATGATGATCAATTAAACAGGCCCCTGGACGGAGACTTACACATGTACGAATTGATTGTTCCTAAAACCCACAGACCTATTATTCAATCCACCAGATCCACAGCAAAGAACACATTCACCTCACTATAATTTCTTTAAAATCTGTATTTAGACAGCTATTTATCTACTTCATCACAACATAAAATGTTCTGTTTCTTATCATGGTATAACAAAAAATAATGGTTATTTTATGTACGCCTCGAAGCAGCGCCATTAACACCTGTCTAACCTGCACTTGATATGTGATTAATTGTTGTTCAACAACAACAAACAACGCGATTCTTACTAAATGTTGATTTCTTGTTGAATGGCAACGTGATCCATGCATTATAGAACGATTTGCTTACTACCGCGCTAGCTAACAACATCAATAGTGCGCTGATCGGGGGCATTTCCATTGATGGCTACTGCGAAGGTCTTGGGTGAATTGGCTCAACCACCATTGATTGATGACGTAATCTGTGTAGCCGGAACTACATCGTACTAATTTTGAATTCGCATAACTTGTGACATTTTATTTTGGTTTATTTTTTTTTAAACACATCACACTTACGTTTAATTTACCAGCGATAGTTAACAAAGCGTAACTACACTGTAGCATGTGGTTGAGGATACTTAATATGAATCTAGCTTTAAATAAAAATCCCTACAACCTTTTTAAAACATATTTGGGTTAGCCATTATATCACCTACAGGTCCCTTATATAATTTAATAATGAAATAAGACCGCTGGCGTAAAGCCTCTAATTTATGGAAAGGAGCATCCGAGCGAGGGACATCGTAAATAAATCATTCGAATTATTTGCCCTCAGGGTTAATTTTAAGGCCAGTTTCGAGTGGATATTTATGTGACAAAGCTTTTTATATAAAATGCAAAAACTATTATCGGTTGATATCAAGTTGTGGGGAGGGTCCCAAAAGTAGACCGTGTGCAAATGACAATTTATTCGACTTATCAAAGACAGGTTTTTTGGTAATTTTCAACGTGAATGTACATACCAGCCAGCCTTTACTATATCTATAACTTCATCATCACAGCTATCGCTAAACATGAGCAAGCCTCGATCAGGAATCCTAAAGTGATCTATCCTCCGGAACGTTGCCAGATTTTACAACGCTTGGCAGACGTTTGAATTGGTTAATTAGAATTTTATTCAATTTTGGTACCATGCGGTTCGGTCAAACTTATCTTAAGTCACTTGGGAATTTCTTGTCACCTTTAACATTCATTAAAAGGCAAACTATGAACTGAAATGAAATACAGCGTATTTTGCTACGGTTACGGCTCAAAATCAGACGATAGGATATAGGATATATATAGGATATAGGTTATATATATGATATATATAGGCTATTGTGTCCGAGAAAGGTGCCTAGTACGTACCTAGTCCCGGTGGTTCGCAGTATACCGTAATACTTTTTGTAGAAGACAGGTTTACTGGATTTTCCTTAGTACACAACACTAGACAAAATCAAACTGGTTGCTAATTTAATTTATACATACATATTTTTTTATTTTTTTTAAATACATTGTTTTTTACATTCTGTGACAAAATATGTAACTCACACACTTTTTAAAATACTAGTAAAATTTTACAATCTTTGTAAATAAGTGAGCACCATGTATCTATCACATAATTGATTTACCAGTCTGTTATATTTTTAATTCTTTTACCATTTTTGGTAGACTAAATTTTATTTTAGGTGCATCGTCTTCACATATAATTATATAATGAATGTACTTATACAAAAACTTGTAAAACATTTTAAAAGAGTAACGGTGGAGTTTCTTGCCCATTCTTCTCCACACGAAAACTACATTTTGGAATGGGCGACTAGAATCAATTCTATTTTTTAATTTTTAATTTTGACGTTCAAAAGTGCCTTTTAAGTGCCTATTTGAAATAAATGATTTGACTTTGACTTTGACTTTTACAACTTGTACGCATGAGTTTTATTTTTCATGTAAAAGTTGTTTGCTACGAGAGTCTACGCAGTTAGATCTTTCGTTTTAACAAATATTGGTAACTCTCTAGAATTTTCTTGAATCGACGATACATAAAATGTTTAATCGCTTCCAAATGTATCCATTCCAATAGGTCCGGACGGGATACTGGAAACCTTTTACGTTGATCCTTGTTCCGGAGTATGTCCCCGGAGTATATTCAAGTTTTACAACGCCCAGCTACTCGCTACAGCACATTGTTTCCCATAGCTGTCAAGCTCGTCAATATAATTATGTATTATTTCCATAGCAGCATGTCTTCAGTCAGTAAAGTGTATTATTAACTGATGCTTGTACTGTAATGACCCTTATTATAAGGCGTTACCGGTGAAACATTACGTTCCGTGTAAAATTCATGACGATTACGCCTAGTCGTAGCACGCGTAGCAATTGTTATCCATTTTAAATCAATTACTGGAGCCTCCATGTTGTTTTTTATTGTTTGTATTAAAAAAAGTGTTCGGTGATTTCGTTCGTATCTACTTATAATAGTAATAGTTTATTCATAAATTGCATAAAGGTCATTTCAAGCAGAAATAATCTCGCCGAAATAGGTAAACAGATACCAGATTATAACCTAATACAATTAAGTTATTAGTCGCATTAACGCCCTCGGAAGATTTACAAGGTATTAAGATTACGTTTGATCAACTGAAACATATTAATAAAAAAATAACAAAACGCTACAATAAATAAAATGTATCTAATGTTAGTTACCTCGTAGCATGACGTAGACGTTTCGCCGCCGCCGCCCAAATTATACGATAAACACTGTTTTTCTGACACGTATCATGTTATTTTAATGTCACACTTTTAATTTCCAATCTTTTTCGAAGAGCCAATTATTATTATGGAAAACGAAGGTTACACGTGACGTTTATTCAACAAGGTTTGTATCGTAGAGCACGCGTCTCGCGGTGTCGGCGATTGCATACACGTGCAGCGCTCTGTGTACCGGTGTCGGGTACGTGGGCCCGGTGTCATGTGCAGCGTGGTGCGCGGGGCGAGCGGAGCACGGTGCAAACGGCGAGAGCGGC
This sequence comes from Globia sparganii, assembly GCA_949316385.1. NCBI lineage: Eukaryota > Metazoa > Arthropoda > Insecta > Lepidoptera > Noctuidae > Globia > Globia sparganii. The sequence goes on from OX438655.1 coordinate 13,532,106, forward strand.
GGGAGCGTTTCGGGCGTGCGCGCTCGGCCTCTCCGCGGACTCAACTGTAGGGCTTCTGTCCCGCTAGGGCGGCGCGCCCACGCTCGATACCGCCGCCTTCCCAGCGCCCTCCCACTTTGCAAAATCGTTTATAAAATTTTTACAGATTATTGCAAAAACACAGATATTCCCTAATCCGTTTCCATCCACGTCCCGGTACTCGACAAACTCTTGAGGTACGACGCGTTTATTCTCCTTTCATCTTTTTGTGGGAATAATGAAGTCCGGTCTGAGTGAGTGTAATCATAACGTGGCTAGCGGGAGGCGTGGCTGTCTAAATAAATGAACGCTTTGACATCACTTCATGAAGGGTTTATTCATATTTTATGGGCATAATTTCTTAATCGATTCAGATCCTTACAATAAGTAAGCGTCTTTTAAATAAACTCCTCGCCATTTTTTTCTTTATATAGCAACGTAAATAAAATACCATGATACCAATGCATAAATTATGCTTAAATGCATATGACGGTTTTTTCTAACAGATTAGATAGACCCATCGACACATGGAATCCCAAAGAAAGACAGTTACAAATTTTGCATACTATCTACCTCACATGGTATTATCGTAGCTGTGAACATGTTGATAAAATATAAGAAATTAATGGATCTATATAGAAAGCCCTGGGTTAACAAAGGATTGACACAATAATTATGAACGATGGTCCTGAAAAATGTGACAATAGATCTATTGCTTCATTGCCGCGCTATCTTTATGTGCTAAGTGATCGTAAGCTCTGCATAGCATGGACTGGTTTAGGCCCTCAGTTCCCTGTTCGGGTAAAACCCAATTGTCTTTTTTGCAGTTTATAGCCCGTGCTTTGTTCTGTGGATCATTAATGAAGATAGGGTAAATAGTGCCTATGAATGATTGACGCATCATATACCTACTTTATTGTAAATACAGCTCTAAATACAGTTTCATCAATTAAGCTCTAGAGCTTAATTCGTGGCCAAAACGATCACAATGTATTTACTTATAGCTACTTCCTACTATCCTACTTCCTATCCTACTATCCTTCCTACTAATATTATAAATGCGAAAGTTTGTGAGGATGGATGGATGGATGTCTGACTGTTATATGTGCACATTATGGAATGCAATAAAGTATTGAGTATGTTTGTTACTCTTTCACGCAAAAACTACTGAATGGATTTTGATGAAACTTTACAGTAATATAGTTTATACATCAGAATAACACATAGGATACTTTTTATCCCGATATTCCCACGGGATCAAAACTTACGCGGGTGAAACCGCGGGGCGCAGCTAATCCTACTTATCCTACTTCCTACTAATATTATAAATGCGAAAGTTTGTGAGGATGGATGTTTGTTACTCTTTCACGCAAAAACTACTGAACGGATTTTGATGAAACTTTACAGTAATATAGTTTATACATCAGAATAACACATAGGATACTTTTTATCCAGATATTCCCACGGGATCAAAACTTACGCGGGTGAAACCGCGGGGTGCAGCTAGTAATCAATATGTTAATAACAGCCGGAAAAAACTGTCCATATAGGCATCATTAACGTAAATAGGTATTAATTTAAAGTCGATATATAGGTAATAAGCTGTAAGTATTTATAACTTGTTCAAAATATACATAGCAGCTTATATTCTCCTAGCTATGACAAATTACAAGGTTCCACCCGCGAACTTCCTTCTTATTATTACTGTCTTGATTATTTCGTAGATAGCTACCTACCTTGCTACACAGCATCTTTTTCGAAGCGAAACATTTTCAGGTTCTACAAAAACCGTGAACCTTTTCACGTCATACAGAATTTAGGGGCTATAAAACGTCGTATCATCCCCAAATCCATTGAATACCTACCTGGTATAACAAACAAACCCTTTTTTTTTTCAAGCAATGACAAAAGACAAGAAAAAAAGGGGGACAGACAGATCCGTACAGAGTGCACAATTTGGCGAATTTATGTGCATAAATTGATGATTTTCAACAGCACATATCTAATAAACATAAATTTAGGTGCTCTTTCGAAGGCGATTGCCCAATCGCAATGATAGACCGCAGCGACACGACTGATTTCTATGTAACTCTATGGGAACGCGTCCGAAGGTGACGATATTGCCGCCTGTCACCGTTTTCATAGGGATACATAGAAACCAGTCGTGTCGCTGCGGTCTGCGGTTGCGGTCTACTTCCGAAGTGTAGGTACCTTTGTTCACAGTTTAAAAAAACGACGCCCTGTCACAGAGAGGAGGCCTATATCCCAGCAGTGAGAACATCATAGGCTGATTATGTTATATTATGTACCGAAAACTTAATAATCATAAACAAAGGACATCCAGACATCCTAGCGAATTACGACCACCATTCCTGTGTCCCTTTTAGCAGGTAGGTAGGTACCTACCCCTATCCACATTTTTTCAATAAACCTATGTACATATGTAGTCAACCCTAATAAAATTAAACTCTTAACTTGAACTCATTAATCAATGTATGAACATGGACAATGACGTCACTGAGCTCATCAATTTATTGCCTTCATCGATGAGTAATTTAAGCTTGTACAATGTGGGCGGTCCTTGTGTGTATATCAATATCACTGTGATTTACATAGCTCCATTTATTATGAACATGATATTATAGAAAGGGACTAGTCCTGGTTAAGTCTATATCTAATGAGCACCTATGAAGGTAAATACTCTGAGACCGAGTGACACCTAAATATAAAGCCCTCAAAATGCCTAAATAAAAGTGCACTGTTGGATTTTCAACGTTTTGCACAGCACCGAGGGTTAAAAATCCAACAGCGCAATGATATTTAGACATAACATTTAGGTGTCGCCTAGTGTGAGTGAAAACGGGCTTAATTTTGCTCTTAGACCTATGTAAGTAGAAGTAGGTACATTCACAAAGTACAAATCGTTATTCGTTTTAAATTCATTGCATCAATGTAGGCCCCGCATAAATATAAGCCATCAACCAGTTCTGGCATCCACCCACGTGAACCAGCACTAAAAATATTCAAAACCATTTGTCTCACAGTTCACACGAAACAACGTCAGTCAAGAAAATATATGAGACACGGAAAGCTGGAAATTCCGCAGCAACAAATATAATTGAATAAATTCGAATGTAAAAACATTAGCGTAACATAAATCTGTGCGGAAAAACGAATGGATCACATAATGCAGTGGCATACTGCGGGTGGTGGTGGTCGCTGATAGCATCAGCGCGGTCAACGGCATACGCCCGGGGCCCGCGGGCCCCCTGACCGGCGACCGGCCGCCACCACCGACATGCACTGCGGTAGTGACGTGCCCAGCTCGTGATAACTTGAGTGACAGATTTACTTTATAGTTTTGCTGAATCATCATAAAAACAATAAGAAAAACAGAAGTAAAGGATCGTGTAGTAAACTACGCATGTCGTTTACTGATCAAAGCGTATTATTAATTCCACTTGCAGTCTTTATAGGATGTCAGATATTTGGACTGTAGGACTCCTTTTCCATACAAACCCGTGTCAGAAAATAGGATGCAGCTGGAAGGGTTGATATTTTTCCCGATCCACTTGGTATTTTCTAATGAAATTCTTTAAAATTTACTATGATTTGCAGTTCATAAATGGCACCAATCTACCACATCACTAGCCCGTTACAACTACCTTTGATTCCACCATGCGGTCCCGCCGTCAGGAACTGCCTTATAATTAAAATTCACATGCAATAAAGCACTTCCTTTCGGAGCTATGAACCTAAGCATATTATAATGAAACGTGCATCGCCACGAAATAATGTAAACGGGAATAAGTAGGCTGCATTTTGTAGATGGAAATTCTGGAATATTTTTCCTTTAGACACGTAGAGCATAGCTCGATGCAATGCCTTAGATACTTTAACAAGTTTGATGCTTATACCTAAGCAAAAGTTTTTCCTAACATAGGTAAGTAACAGGCGAAATGTGGATGTTACCTTTAGGCCTGATTTCACCAACATTCAAACCACCGGTTAGGTACCTATTTAAACAGTTGGTTTATGTCGAATTTCCTAAGGAAATTTTAAATATAAGTAGGACTGTAATAGGTATACTAGCTGACCCCGCAAACGTCGTTTTGCAAAAAGAAAAAAAAATAGATAGTAGCCGATTCTCAGACCTACCCGATATGTACACAAAATTTCATACAAATCGGTCCAGCCGTTTCTGAGGAGTACGGTAACTAACACTGTGACCCGAGAATTTTATATATTAGATTTAATCAGTTGTTTAAATGTTGGTGAACACAAGGCTTAGGTATACAACATCCTTGCCCAACACTTCGAGGTACACCTACTGACAGGCGATGACGGGAATGTTATATTATGTTTTTCTTTATACCCTTTTTTTCCGTGGTGGAAAATCCTCATGGATGGGCGCCGCCCTGGAGCGGGCGGTAGGGTGTGTGACACTCTTGCTGTCTAAAAACCACCCCGGTGTTCCATCTCACACCTATGCTGGGGATCGCGGGAACGTACGATCCTTCCGCAACCCCCGACTGGTCCACCACTGCGGGCCTCCTCGGATGTTTTTCTTACCCAACTTTACTTTTTAACCTTCCAATAAAATTTCATCATTTCTGAAGTGATACCTACCAATAATACCTACCTACTTTCAAGCTCTGAATTTGTTAGTAATCCAATCCGAAATTCCAGCTTTGATAAGCACAGTAGCTGTCCATTTGGCTATTCGCTGCAGGTTTGGGATTAATTTCCCGCTCGACAATATTGTTCTTCAGATACTATTGTCCGTTACTGAGCTGTTCAAGCAGTCTGCCCTAATGTATACCTGTAGATGTACAGACGCCAGCACATCAAGCTACCCGAAACTGTAAAATTGTCCCAATCAACTTTGAACCTTATGTTCTAGCGATAAAGTTGAAAATCTAACAAAGAAATTTGACAGATTGTAGTAGCTTGATGTGCTGGCGTCTATACATTATGTACAAGGATCTTTTGGAGGCCAAAATGGGAACTAACACCGCCATCTTGTTTTTAGGGTTCCGTACCTCAAAAGGAAAAACGAAACCCTTATAAGATCACTTCGTTGTCCGTCTGTCTGTCCATCGGTCAAGACCTTTTTTCTCAGGAACGCGTGGAGTTATTAAGTTGAAACTAATATCAAATACTCAGTGCTGCAAGCTGCGATCCCTTGAAGCAGTAAAAAAATAAAACTTCTAACTCAAAAAATACGGGCGTTTATGTTCCGGAATCAAAACCTATAGGGTACTTTCCGTTGACCTAGAATCGTGAAATTTGGCAAGAAGCAATGTCATGTAGCAAAAGTAAAGGAAAAAATCCGAAAACCGTAAATTTGTAGTTAAATTTCAAAAAAAAATATTTTAATACTTATTTACATACCGTAAAATGAGGCTACTTTGCTCCGTGAAGGTAAATATGCACCAAATTTAAAAAACGATTATTTCGATCAAATCTCTAAAACTCCAAGGAAATTGAAATATTTTTAAACGCATCCGATATATGTTTCTTATGATTGGCAACACTAAATATGCACTTCGGGTTTCCACCATTTCTTTTTTTTTGATAGCAGCCATTGTTTTGTAGTTAGTGTTTTGTTCTAAAATAATAGCTGCAAAATCCACCTCCATCGACGAATCTACTTGGATAGTTGAGTTACGGAGGGTTTAATGTAATCGGGTATGTAATTAGCTAACGTTATCAGGTCATATTTAGTTGGTGTGTAGATTTATTTGAGATTCTAAGCTCTTTTACTTCCACGTTCCTACTTTGCGCCACGTTTGGGGATATTTTGCTCCTGGAGCAAAGTTACAAATTATGTTTTTGAATGTTTAATATTTTAACTGCTACATAGCGCATACTGAATTCAAATAGTTTTTTTTGTAGGAAATATGCCATGTAAATATGTTAAGAAAGTACCTACAAGAAATTATAAAAAAATATTCAGAAGAGACTTCGAGATTGTCTAGCAGCCCAGGCTTCAACTTCAGAACCTCGTCATACGAGAATACACAGGGACAGTACATATGCCGAGAGTGAAATATCTCTTCATGACTCTTCAAACGACGGTACAATGAACGATATGCTGGAGACGATGTTAGAAGAAGAGACAAACTTGGATAATGTCACCGAAAGTTCTAAAACGAAAAATATAAAACCACTCATTAAAACCGAAGGAAAATATGTAGCTTTCACGTACGAAGGGGAGATTTTTCCAGGTGTCATAACGAAAATAAATGATAAAGGACCTTACATAGCCTCAATGAAAAGATCTCTCAAATATTGGAAATGGCCAAAACCAAAGGATGAGATCCAATATAATTGGAAAGAAGTTCTGGGATGTATATTTGCACCAAAGAAAATTGGTCGTCGTGAGTTTTATACTGTTCCTGAACTCGATCAAATTTGGGGGACCTAAGATCTCAAAAATAATTAGAAATATGTAGTAAATAAAAAATGTATACTTACGACGTGTATTTTAAGTTTTTATAAGATGTTTTCAGTTTTTTTTAATGTGATTTGTCATGGCTGTATTGATTAGTGGTAGTAAGCTAAGTATTTTTTTTTTCTAAAAGTTTACATGATTCTTGATAGATGCTGCCTTTGGTGGTTTTAATAGTTTATTGGAGTTATGAGAAAATTATTCTGAGACTGATTTAACTGATAGTATGTACAAATAAAAAAGTTCCTTCATTATTTAAGTTTTATTTTGTTCAAACCATATCAATAAACTCAAACTCAAACTCAAACTCAAAGCATTTATTTCAAATAAACCAATTATAGGCACTTTTGAATTGTCAAGGGTCGGTCAGTCAGAAAGATGAAGCTAGTTGCCCATTCCAAAGCGTAGATCCCTGTGGAGAAGAACGGGCAAGAAACTCCACGGACACTCTTTTATATCATAAAATTGTTACAAAAATCTTGATTACATCATTCATGTTGAAATTATACATGTGAGAACGATGCAGAAAGACGTGCACGTTAAAGGCGTCCGTACTAAAAAGAACAATTCATAAATTAAAATAAGCCGTAGCGGCTAAGAGATGACCAGTCCCTGCTGATGGCGCCCGTTCACGAACATGACGTATGGATCAGCACCATTCAGCTCAACCATTTTGAAGGGAACCCAATGATCCAACACACACGCCACCATCAGCGAGACGTTTGAGTGAGCATGACATACTCTCAGCTGCCAGGGCACATTCAAGTCAATTAAAGACGTACCCAGTAAATGGTAGCTTTATAGTTTAGGTACATAGTGCTCACACGTGTGCTATGCAATTATACAATACTAAGAGATTGAATTTATACAGTGCAAAGATAGTTTTTCAATCTTCAGCAGCTCCAACTATAATTTCGAATGCTAATTAATTAGTTTATGCGCCCTTGTGGAGCAGGACCAGCGTTCAGCCAAGCATTTTTGTCAGCGATGTAATCCCCCAACTTATAATATGCTTGGCTGCATAGTGTGCGTTTTATGCAAGATTTGAATTTCGTTTCATTGAGTTGGAGTATGTGGGGGGGTATTTTATTGTAACATTTTAAACAGTACCCCATGAAGGATGAGTCTACTTTAGCCAATCTGAAACCTGGTTGAACTAATTGGTCCCTATTTCTAGTCCCATAGGTGTGTCTTTCACCTCTTTTACTGAAAAGATTTAAATTTTTCCTTACGTACATGATGTTTTCATAGATGTATTGACAAGGTACTGTCATGATATTAATGTCTTTAAACAGTTCCCTTAGAGAATCGCGCCTGCGGAGGCCATATATTGCTCTGATGGCTCTTTTCTGCAGAATAAAAATAGACTCGATATCTGCAGCCCGTCCCCATAATAAAATACCGTAAGACATGATACTATGAAAGTAACTGAAATAGACTAGCCTCGCGGTATCTACATTAGTAAATTGACGGATTTTTCTTACAGCATATGCTGCTGAACTAAGCCGTCCTGCAAGAGATGTTAAATGAGGACCCCATTGCAGCCTTGAGTCGAGCGTGATCCCCAGGAAAACAGTTTTATCGACGAATTCTAGTATCTCTTTATTCAATACTATGTCACAATCACTACTTTTAACATTCGGTAAAGAAAATCGTATGCATTTAGTTTTTTTCCCATTTAATACTAAATTATTAGCAGTGAACCAATTATGCACCTGCAGTAGGGCGTTATTTACGTCGTCAAGATTTGGAGCACGTCTACTTATCTTAAAAATTAATGAAGTATCGTCAGCAAATAACACCATTTGTGGTTGTTTTTTTAATAAATGGGGTAAATCATTAATGTATACTAAAAAGAGGAAAGGACCTAATATCGAGCCTTGTGGAACACCCATTTCTACTTTTAGACCAAGTGAATTGACACCATTTATTTGCACTTTTTGTTGTCTATCATTTAAATACGATTTTACTAAACTGAGCGCAAGTTTACCTAATCCGTAATGCTTAAGTTTTAAGAGCAAGGTGTCATGGTTAACGCAGTCAAATGCCTTAGAGAGGTCACAAAAGATTCCTATGGCATCTTGGGCCTCCTCCCACGCTGTAAATATGTGTGTTAATAAGGTGACACCGGCGTCAGTCGTACAACGTCCTTTGGTGAAACCATATTGCTGATCGTGTAAGATTTTGTTTTTGTTGAAATGATTAAGCATTTGATTGAGCATTACCTTTTCGAATACCTTGCTGAATACCGGCAACACGGATACTGGTCTATAATTATTAGTGTCTTTACTGTCCCCAGATTTAAAAAGTGGAATAACCTTACTGTATTTCATTAAATCTGGGAAGACTCCTTGATCTACACACATATTAAATATTAAAGCTAAGTATGGTGCTATAGTCTCGATTATGGATGTACAAACTTTAATAGACATTCCCCATAGATCTTCGGTCAATTTAATTTTGATTTGTCGAAATGCTTTAATAACTATCATGGGGTTTATATGTTTAAATTTAAATTCAACCGGGCAGCTTGGAACGTTAGCTCTTAATAAATCAATTGATACGTCGGATGAGGAATTTAAAGCTTCCGTCGTTTTTAATGGTATATTAGTAAAGAAATTTACAAATTCTTGAGCTACTTCTAAGTTAGAGCTTATGGCACCACGTGAAGTCTCCAATGAGTAATCAGTGTTCCGTTTTTTATTCCTACTAGTTTCGTTATTTATGATTTTCCAAACTGTTTTTATTTTATTTTCTGCTGATTTTATTTTGTTACTAATGTACATGGCTTTGGCTATTTTGCAGGTATTTCTAAAGATTTTGGAATATGTACTAACATACTTGCTGAAAGTTTCAGTATTGATGTAAGGCTTAAGGCCATACAGCTCGAACAGTCTTTCCCTACTTATCCTAATACCTCTAGTTGCCCAGTCACTAAATATAAAATTAGGGCAAATATTTTTTGTTTTCCTTTCAAAAGTTTTATTGAATTGAGTGTGCACTACTGAAAAGAAAACCTCGTACAATTTATTTGCATCATCCATATTAAGGCCCAGATCATTCAACTTATTATTTAGAGCACTATTGAATCTATTTAGTTTACTAGTCGTTATTGGTCTAAATTGTATTTGCACTTTTTGCAAAGGTGTTTTAAACTTAAAAGTTACCGTTTGTCCACTATGATCAGACGGCAGATAATTTACGATGGCTTTATCTAAATAATCACAATCGCAAAAGACATTATCGATACAAGTAGCAGAAGTTGGCGTTACTCTAGTCGGTTCTGTAAAAACATTACTTAAATTAAATGATTTGAAAAGGCTTAATAATCTACTGCTATTTGTATTATTTTCCAAAATATTAATATTAAAATCACCACAAATAATTGTGGCTTTGTTATTGGATGCAAGTTTCGCTAGAACATCTTCCATTATTGACTCAAATAAAGAAAAGTTCTGATAATTAGGGGGTCTGTAAACGCACACTACAACATGCTTATCTAGCTCAACACAGGATAGTTCAATGCAATGTTCAATTGATAAACCCACTATGTCATTTCGTTGCTTGAATTTTAAACAATTTTTAATTAAGATTAAAGAACCTCCACGAAGCATAGATTTACGGTTAAAACAACTGCCCACACTATAATTCTCATAATTAATTAGCATTTGGTAATCCTTTAACCAATGTTCAGTGCAACAAACAATGTCAAACTTTGTTTTTTCTAAAAACATTTCAATTTCTAATAATTTGGAAGAAATGCCTTGAATATTTTGATGAAATAATTTCAGGGCATTCTGCTGATCTCCTTTTTGATGTTTATTTATTTTAGAGCAAGAAGATACCTTGTTGTTGTTAGGTATAAGAATATTATTACTGGTACCTTCTGTTGTCTTACAAACTAGTTTAAAAGATTATCCGGAGTTAACCCCAAGACTTCAAAGTCATCACCAGGCAGTGAGCTCATAGTGCGTGAGGGAAATGGAACCTCCTTCGTACAATTGGTATAAATGTTTATAGCATTTGAGCTACATTCATTCAGGTTAACCACCTTATTATTAGTATTATTACTAACTGTTGCTGTGTTAATAATACAAGACTTCGACATAATACTTATGTCTGAGTTTATATAAAAAGCTAATAGCCTTGCTATTAAGTGTCTAAAACTAACAGGCAGATACACAGTATCCCTAGTCGACTTCAAAGTTTCTATAAAACTGTTGGTGTCAAAAAATACAAGCTTGTCACTATAATGACTAACTAAAAAGTTCATATGCTTATTAAGCTTATGAATATAATTATTTTGTCTATTTGTCAATTTTTCAAAATATGGGAAAGCACACAATATTATTTTATTACAATTTAACTTTAACAACTCAGTTACACAGTCAGTGATTTCATATTTTTTGACCTTAGAACTGTTACCTACAAATACAGTAGGTAATGTTGGTTTTAGGATTAAATACATTTCCTGTTACTGATGCCATTATTTGTTTGTAATTTGACCCTGGCATACAATAATTTTGAGTAGAATAACTCATTTTGTTACTAATTAATTTACCTAAACCTCGTCCTATACTATCTGAGAACATAATTGAATCATAACAATCATGGCTACTGAAAGATGGACAGCTACCAATCTCAAGCTGTACCCCTTGAGATTGATCCTGTACTATATCAGCTACACCTTGGTCAAGGTTACACTCTTGAGACAAAAACTCAGTCTGGGACGGGTCCTCTGTTGCCTCATGCTGGACAGCAACAGGGTTTGAAACCTTCTGACAAGTACACTGACACATAACTAACTCATTAGCAGCAAGAATATGTTCTTTAATTTGGTTCTGAGAACCCACATATTTAACGTAAAGGGAACTAAGTCTGCCCTCAAGTACCTGTATGTCAGACTGTAAGCGCTGCGTATCAATTTCATAGATTTTTTTGCTGTCTTCTAATTTGATTTGATAATTGTTTAATTTATTCATTAGATCAACACGTTCTCTCCTCAGTGGAATATTTTTGGAAAAGTGTTTATATTGTTTCCTAAATTGATTACATTTTTTAATTAATCTATTCATTTTTGCATATTTTTTCATTTTGTTATGACTACATTTTAAACTACTCTGTTTCAGCAAGGAATCTTCAGTGAGGTCAATAGTTAATATGGAACGAGGGTTACAATTACTGTTTAACAATTCATCATATAAGTGGTTTGTTTCTTTAACCCGAGATATATAATAAGACGAGAAACACAAAATTTACTTCCCTATTATTATTTTTGGAGCATATGAACAGCTGAGGCTGTTAACTTTGCCACTGTCTCAAAAATGTGCCGGTTTTAGTACAAGTTAAATGTAGGAGCAATGTTTCCGAAAGGGTGGGTAACATTGCTCCATTAGTAAATTTAAAAAAATGAATGAAAATCAAAGAAAACACTATTTTTGTCATTGAAATATTAGAGCCAGAATGTTGTTTAAGCTTTGGAAATATTGACAAAAGCCATAACAAAGAAAGATTTTATGTCAGTCACACTATTCAAAATTTGGAGCAAAAAACGGGGCAAAGTAGCCTCATTTTACGGTACCTACAAATTTGTACGGAGCCCTCGGTGCGCGAGTCCGACTCGTACTTGACCGGTTTTTATTCAATACACAAATGTTTACCGTGTACCCCATGTCAACGTCATTCGAGCGCCATAAGATCCTTGTCACACCCTAGAGATGCCTTAACAGAGTATAGTATTTATTGCTTTCCAGTTGGACGGCAGCACCCACATGTGTAGTACGGAGCAGGTCGGTGGTGGCGTGGCGCGGAACATGGCCGAAGCTCTATGGAGACTGCGAGGAGGCCGCACCAAACTCCTCACCGCTATTGGAGACGATGCCGACGGAGAATATTTGGCGAACATAGCACCAGGCCTACTCCTGCACGGTATGGACGGCTTTCACGAACATACAAATCTCATAATTTACTGAGCACGACATGACTTACGCCAAAGTAAACGTTTTCATGAATCTTATGACTTTGTAAGTACGTGCGTCAATTAAATTTATAAAAACCAAGGATATCGAACTATCATGAGCTGCTCAAAATTCATGACATTTATTTAGCTACAGCGCCTGCAGCCTACGTAGTGCTATGTTTTGAGCAGCTGCACTTTGAGATGTCATGGTCGGTTCAATAAGGCAGTCGTAGCATAGCATAGGCCGAAGCTACATTGCTACGAGTTTCAAGCAGAGGGGCAATTCTCGTAGTTTTAAGAACGTTCACAGTCTTATCTCAGTCTCAATCTGTCAAAAATTTCTCTAATTTCCCTACATTTTTGACAAGTTTTTGACAGTTTTTATCGCTGATGCGACTACTTTTTGAACGTTTTTAATTACGGGAATTGGGCTCCAGAGCACTTCCATTTGAAATGTCATGGTCATTCCTACCGAGGCAGAATCGTAGCTTAACGTAGCCGAAGCTGGACAGTGCTACAAGTTTTAAGCAGAGCACTTCCATTTGAAATATCATGATCAGTCTTACCGAAGCAGAATGTAGCATAGTGTACACCGTACTAACCGTAGCTAACTTACGGCACTAAACTTTTATTTTGTTTTACAGATTGTGTAGTAAAAAATGCTCGCACCCCTTCCTATGCCGCAGTGATGGACGCCAAAGGTGAATGTCTTCTCGGCCTAGGCGACATGGTTCTGCATAACCTCGTCACTATAGATCTTGTACGTAGAATTCCATTTTATAACTAGCTTCTGCGCGCGACTTCTTCCGCGTGAAATTTCACCCTCCCCTCCATTCAGCCTCTTAGGGGTGAAATTTCGACAATCCCTTTCTTAGTGGATACCTACTCTTCGAAAAGAACACGTTCCAAATTTCATGTCTCTAGGACTAGTTTAGGCTATGCGTTGATATATTAGTCAGTCAGGACTTTGAATTTTATATACAGGGTTATTTGTAAAACACCAGCAACCTCGTAAGAGGTCATTGTATTGTACTCATCATTATGAACAACTTTTACTATGGGACCAAACCTGAAATCGCGAAAAAAAAATGCTGCTCTCTAAAAAAAGCTGTTCCCTACATTTATGCTCGTGTAACTCGTCAAAATGTAGGGAACAGCTGATTTTTTTTTTCGCGATTTCAGGTTTGGTCCCATACTTAGTAAAAGTTGTTCATAATGATGAGTACAATGACCTCTTAAGAGGTTGCTGGTGTTTTACAAATAACCCTGTATATAGAAAAGTCATGCAAACTGTTATCGTTTGTGTGACTTATTAGAAGCCTTAAAGGCAGTTAATTGTATGAGAGGCCAGCACATCAAGCTACCCCAATCTGTCAAATTTCGTTGATAGATTTTCAACTTTACCACAAAGGAATAAGGCTCATATTCAATTGGGAAAATTTGACAGATTGGGGTAACTTAATGTGCTGGCCTCTGTACATACACGGTTAGTTTCACGTAGGGAACGGTAGTCGTGCATGAACAATTGCACATCAAGGGATCCAAAATAGCTATACTGTAGTGGATTCATAATAACTCCAATGTCTTCTCATCAGAATAATGTAAGGTGGAGTGAACTTAGGATAAATCAAACACCGGTACCTACTCAGGTAGTTTCTACTTCAATGCGTGGAGACTCCCCCATAATACCAACATTTTGAATATTATTTCATGATGGAACATAAACCCAAAACTAGGGCCACGATTGATAACGTTTGCGACATTTAATAGTCATAAAATGTTGAAATTGTCTCTTCGGGTGTGTATAAATATGATAGTTGTGGGGGATACAATGACACAAAACTACGACAGGCTGTATACGGCTATCATTAATAACTGACACTAGCGGCCGTTTGCTAGACATGTGGCGTCGTGGCATCGACAGTCGCATCAAACAATCGCCTTTAATTAATTGCCGTGAATGACGCTTTACCAACATTTCTATTACAGGTAAATAAACACATGAAGGTCCTTGAAAAAGCTCCATTAGTCATTCTTGACGGCAACCTTCCTCAATCTACAATTGACTACGTCTTAAAGGTGTGCCAGCGTCTTGAAAAACCTGGTAAGTTGAATTTATTCTTCTTAAGTCATTGATTGCCACCGCGGCGCGGTCACCGTTGACCACGGACAATAGATTTTCTATATTGTGTCTGTTGTCTGGTAGTCAAAAGCCAAGTCTTCAAACATTTTGGGGTTTTAAGGAGAATAATTTCTTATTACGATGGCGTGGAAGTGGCAGGAAGGTTTGTTAAGCCTGAGCATGCAGCAACAAAAAACCTCGGCGATCTTGCAATCAATCCAGTATCGACATACCGGGAAATCTACTAGATTGCCCGGTATCTGATTCCGATGTTTTTTCCGGTAGCTATAACCACTTCTTGGGTCAATAACTAATAAGCGTGTATGAGCGCGCGATGACGCGATCGTTGACCAGATGGGCCACGACCGCATCAACCGCAGCAACGATATTGCGGTCGTGGCACATCTGGTCAACGATCGCGTCGTTGTTGACCAGCAGTGTAATAGAACCACAAGTTTAAGGAAATGTTTTAAAACAATATTTTGTCACTAAAATATAATTATATTTAAAATTATCAGTACAATCAGTGCTCATCCTTGGAATGGCTTTTTAATGAGATTATTATTCGGACGGATAGGTTTTAACAATAATATACAAATATATTGTTAACAAGAGATTACTTTCTTCAAGGCACTAAGGTACTTCATTAGGTACAATTATTTAGTCATTTGTCATATGAATACAAAGTCTTAATAATAAAATGAATTTTGTTAAAATAACACAAAACTATGATTAAAGTAACTTAAAACATATACAAACTATCTCTAGTTATAAAAAAAATACGAAATGATTACATAATAAATTAAGATGTAATATAGTATGTATGTATTCTTATAGATTTTACTTGGAAGTGCACTTAATTTACTTTTTGAAATACTAAATTAAGTAAATTATTAATATTTTTTTGACCATGCTAAATACACCATTTAACTGACCAGATAAAAAGAATAATACAATGTTCAATTGCAAAATAAAATTGCAGACAAAATTTGCTGATGAGCAGCCAAATACGATGTTCAATAAACACAACCTTTTTTTTCATCAATCAACCTGTATAGTAATTCATTACCTATACCTAGGTATAGGTAATGAATTACTTACATAACACACAAAATGCATAAAATTCTCTAAGCAATCATTGAAAAAAAGTAATGTTTAAAATGGAAGGCAAAAATCATGAAGCTGCCTGTTATATACACTGATATATATCAATAAGTACATTCAAATAAATTTTATTGGAACCAATTGGTCTAATCAGAACAACACAACACACAAATCTAGATACTAAATATATTGAACGAGAAGAAACATTAAAATTAAATTATTGATTCCTTGAGATTCAATCAATATTAAATTATCTTACATTTTGGAAATGAAGTCCAGGAGATAAATCTTTGCCTGTGGAAATTTCCCACCAAATGCTTTTAGCAGAGCAAGACAATACAATATTGATTGTCTATGGATTAATTTTCATATTAACTACTTGTAGAATGGCGAAAAAAGCTCTAGGCTAGGTTACGTGATAAATGTATTGAAGTTCACGTGTTTAAAGTTAAAAGTACATTGAAAATAATCATTATTGAACTAAGCTATATTTTACATATAACCCAACTGACGTTGTTGCTGTAGCTGATCGCGCAAGTGATGTAGCGCATGCTCCGGCTGGCTATGTTGCATTTGAGCTACTAGGTTCTTTGCTTCCAAACGAAGTTCATAAAGCTTACGGGACTCCAAATACAGCAAGATTGCTGCAGCTCCTGTTTAAAAATACAAAATAATGTAGAGATCTTTGTGAACAATAAGCAACTTAAAGTGTTCTTTTATGGGTAGTTCTACGATAAGAGGTTTTAAGTTCATAGAGAATACGGCCGCGGAGAAAAGTTGCTGTTTTTTAATTCAACACTTATATTACGATTTTTGTCCTATTTATGTATCTTTTCACGTAAGGGCAGGTCACTTTATGCATATTTTATTACTTTTTACAAGGCCAGGGTAAATACATTGGGCAGGGTAGAGACAATAAGATCAGGGTAGATACTTATTTAGCCAGGGGAGAGAATTTGTGACAATAAAAGTAACAAAATTAGTAAAATCAACTTTAATTAAACATTGTACTTAACATAGAATCAGACTATCATTTTTACCAATCATATTAAACATTAACAGACTATTATTATTTCAGCCTACTCTGAAATTTAAAACAAAAATGTCTTTAGTGTCATTACAATACAACAAATAATAAAATATTCTTTTATTAATACTAATTATACAACCTGTAACGTTAAATGCGCAAAACCTCATACACCCCAATTAGAGCATTAAGTTAAAAGCATAATACAATGACCAAAACTATTTTTTAAAGCTATTTTTATTAAGAAAATCGTGTTGATCCTAGCGTTAGTATATGCATTCAAAATTGAGTCTTATTGGCTTAAAATAAGACTTAAGACTTCTTTGGCTCAATCGGCGGATAGTATGGCAAAATACATACCTAATTTTTGAAAAAAAAAAACGTATATTAAAAATGACTGAAATCGATTCAGTAGTCAATTATAAACAAACTATTTTCAGGTTTTGCGCATTTAACGTTACACGTTGTATAGACTAGCGTCTTTTAAGTAATACAAATAATCAGACTTGCGATAATCAGGATAATTTTCATATTACCTGTATCTATGTTACATTTCACTAAATGAACATGTTTTAATCATAAAATAAAATTAAAAATATAAATTAAAGTCACTCTCTTGCCTCTATTGCTCTCTAGGAGTCATTTGGTCGACAGTTTTTATAATTCCTTTCTCTTTCTTTTTTAAATATTTTGCCTTTTCTTTTTGCTTTTGCGATTCATATTTTTCGGGATCATTTTTAATCTTTTCATATCGTAGTCTCGCTGCTTCACGTTTCTTCTGTAATCTTTCTTCACGTGTTAACTTTTTCCGCGGTTCCTTGATCTGTAACAATATTAGACAATAATGTAATAACAATATGAACTGAGAACCTCCTTTATTTTTCAGTTTTAAGAATTTACCAACACTATTTAAATCTGTTTGTTGATAAAAATATGCTATAACTAAGTTTGTTTGCACTAACATTATCTCCCCTGGTCAACAAGTCTCTCCCCTGACAGTTATCTTGCCAGGGGAAATATGGCAGGGAAGAGACGTTTTCATGATAAATTTTATTGTTTTAATTGACATAAGAAATGTTTCTGTAAATTATGTATCACACTTTAACTATTACATTATTATTAAATTAGACCAGTAAATGCAAATAAATTAAATGAATAATATAACTTTTATGACTTACCAGTGGAGAGACACAATGACCTCGCGAAACCACCACTTTGAACCAACGCGTCGCAACAACTAACAAATGTCGGCGCCCTTAGGGGCTCACGTGTTTGCATTGCTAATTTCACGTTGATAGATGACCTGGAGCGCTATTTGGAATATGGCCGTTTTAAAATTTGTGTTTGTAGTAGCCGAATGATATTTGCCAGGGTAGATACCCAAAAACATTGGGACAAAAGTTAAGTTTGAAAAATATTGCAAATAAATAAATTTTGTTCTATTTTTCCTTAACAATACATAAATATATTTATTGAAATTTGTGTTTAACTTACTTTAGTTTAATAACTGATACAAAGAAGGTATGTATCGTTTGCAAATTAAACTGAAACCGACAGGGGGACAGGCCAAGGTAGAGACTTTTTTAGACTTTACAAGGAATTTCAGACGAATATACCGTAATTAGGCATTTAATCGTGACGTTATTTAATAAAGTGCATTTAGGTGATGTGTTTCATTGCAAAAAATAACAACTTATAGAATAAAATTTATATTTTAAACTGATTGCCGCACAAGTTACCTCTTATCGTAGAACTACCCTTATGTGCTTTTAAACTTCTTTTATAATTATTAGAATTGTACACATATCGCGCACGTTACGTCTTTTTAACCATCATCTATCTATTTCATCACATAACACTTTCTTCCCTGTCATACTTTCTCACTCGCACAGTGTTGTCATACCAATCTTCTAACATCCCTCATATTTTGTGTATTGCCACTTCATTATTATCTTATCTCTCTCTAAGTCCTGATAGAAAAATCTGATTCTATCCATTCAAATTAAACATTTGAATGCAATATGACTTGCACATGTACGCTTTGAAGTGACATTGAACTGTCTGAAGTAGACCATCTGAAATCTAAATAGTGCATGGAAGGTTGAGGACCATGAATTCAATATAACAGAGATGACGTAAGCCACTGTGCACCGACACATCCAAAGTGCTCTGGCGTTATAACAGTGAGCGTGGCCTCGGTCAGTGGTCTCATCTTAAGCACTTCAAGTACATGTTTTCAGAAATTTTCCCAGGGTGTAATACTATGTGTATTATACTTAGCGAACCCTGGTTAATTTCAAGTTTTAAATTATGATAAATATGTATTTATTGTCTTTAAATTGCTTTGAAATATAGCCGGATCTTTTAAATTAAGAGTCCCTATCATTTTCGCGGGGTGAAAATAGAAAATCAGTTTTTTTTAGCGCAATTTTCTCAACAACCTTAAGTTATCTAGATTCTTTTTTTAAATACACAGTTATTTATCAGCTTATTATCTAGTAAGTCTACGAATTTAAATTTTAGTACACAAACAATCGAATATAAGTTTATAAGGCATTATTTAGATATTTTACTACAATTAAATAAGTAGTCAAAATAAAAATATAAACATTGATTTTGATAGATAAATATCTCAAATTTTGAAATATTTAACACTTATTATTATTTTCAATAAATTCTTACGCGTAGACAAGGGTTTTGCACATGATTTTATTGGGTTTTTTCAGCGTGATCAACATTTTTTTACAAGTACTAAATCATTAAACTTTAAAAAACAAAATTGTACACTTACTAATCTATACTAATATTATAAAGCTGAAGAGTTTGTTTGTTTGTTTGTTTGTTTGAACGCGCTAATCTCAGGAACTACTGGTCCGATTTGAAAAACTCTTTCAGTGTTAGATAGCCCATTCATCGAGGAAGGCTATAGGCTATATATCATCACGCTAAAACCAATAGGAGCGGAGCACCAATGAAGAATGTTTCAAAATCGGGGGATTTTTTTCCTATTGAGAGCTTCCGCTGCGTGCGCTGCGTAAACGGTTAAAGTTTCGCAAAAATCATATATGACAGAATTGTTCTTCTTTAAAAGCTTTAAAAAAAGTCCGCGACAGCATAATTATGTCTATCTTTTAAGGTTAGCTCACTATAACCTCTTTTATGCTAACCAAATTTGTTCTAAAATAATGCATTATTTGCGAAGGTGTTTTTATAAACATGGTATCAATCCTTATCCAAATAAATACATTATTCATCACATGTATTTAATTTTTAACAAAATTGCCTTTGACATCATTTGATTTCAATGTATATCTTAGGAGATATCATAGTTTTAAAATAATACTAATAATAAAGCTGAAGAGTTTGTTTGTTTGAAACTCGGTTTGAAAGCTCTAAATCTCTGGAAGTATTGGTCGCATATATAAAAATATTTTTGCATTTTATAGCCCAGTTCTTGAGGAAGGCTATATTCTATTAAACTTGACGCTAGGACCCTTAGGAGTTGAGCAAAAAGAAAAAAAGTCTGAAGTTTTCGCCAAGCGAAAACGAAGTAATAGCGCAGGCCGGCGACACGTTGCGACAGGGTGGGTCGGGGAAACAAAAAAAAATTACGCGGACGAAGTCGCGGACAGAAGCTAGTATAATATATGCCCAATATTTATAATATTTTTTCAGATTGTTATTTGCTGCAAGTAAGTTATAAAAGCAATTGAAAAATATGGTGTTTCGTGCTTACGTAAAAACGTGTGTTAGATTTTTATTTTTTGTAATTTATATTAAGTAGTTATCAAAATTTTAAATTGTACACTTACTAGAAAAATAGTTGATACATAACTGTGTATTTAAAAAAAAACTGGTTAACTTAAGGTTATTGAGAAAGTGCTGAAAAAACTTAAAGTGCAAACATAGCTCTGAAAAGGAAAATTCGAGTATGTACACAGTTTAGTAAAAACTGTAAGTACAGCAAGAAATTATTATATAAAAAAATAAAACTACTCTGTATATTATTTTTTGGGTCAGCCCCACAAAATAAATAGGGTTGTTATTAGCACTAATGTTTTCATAGAAGTTAAATGACAGATAGTATTAATAATAATAAGTAACATATCAAGTTCATATAAGATCTGCTGGACAAAGGCCTCCATTATAGACTTTAAAAAAATTCTGAGGGGTGTTTCCCCCATTATTTGCAATTTAATTAGTAACATATACTTACCAAACAACAGGAAGGCAACCACAGCAAAAGCATAAGACCATGACAGCACATTGAATGAGGGATATAACAGCCAATCACGGCGATAACAGTTTCCACCAAAAATAGCTACTGCTAAGAACAAAAACACACCTGCAAGCAAAGAATAGACAGATTTATAAATGATATGATATGATTTTATTATGTACTTAGGTAATGTGTAATATGGGCGGACACACGCCCATATCACGCAAATCCACGTCAATGCGCGTATTTTGCGTACAGGTGGAAAATTGATTATTCGACCCACCCGAGCTCCTCAAGGAACACCGGCAACAACTTGATGTTACCGACAATTTCACAGAAGATACCTGGGTTACCGAAGTACTTTGCCCTATAAGTGGCAACCACCAGGCAGTTTACAGCTTAATAAGTAGATACAATGGCAAATCATATTTGTTTAAACTTACTTGAGACAGCCACCATGATAAAAGCACAAGTGACAAAGATCCATTCATATCGCAATACGGTGCGCAGTGGCCATCGCACTATGACACATGCCAGCAAAACTTGAGATGTCAATGACAATATCAAAGCCATTGTCACAAATGACTGCACTGCCATCAGCCACCCGGGCAGCAACCACTCTCGGATCATATAGAACTCCTAGAATAAAAAATATTTCAAATTATTGTATATTCCTGCATTTTCCTCCACACTTTATAAGGTTATACATTAATGGGTTATGGGGGATACGCCAGGTTAGCCTGTGAAATTAAAATTTTCTTGGGTTTTTTTTGCAATTTGCAGGTCAGTGAAATATCATTCAATATGATTAATGAACTTTTAAGGTTGTATGATTATAATTCTATAAAGTCATATTTGTTACAGTCGCAAATGATATTTTAATCAACATACAGCCTGACGCTAACCTGTAAGTTGCAAAAAACTTAAGAAATGTTTAATTTTACGGGCCACCTAGCTCTTCCCTATTAAAGCTTTTGAAATTACACAGCACACATCACTGTTAACATAACTATTTGGGCACACATAACAATTAATTTATTTCAATCATCCTGCCTTATTATACAGTATCCATCAGTAGGTAATTATAACAAAAAGTAATTGATTTTACCTGACTAAAAATGTAGTGGCACCCATGAAAAAGTTTATCAAACTGATAGGATGGGAATCGAAAACGGTCAAAACAATATTCCCATAAGCCCATGTGTTTGAAGCTTGAAAACATCTCAGGATACGACTCAATCCAGTACGGGCCGGCAAACGACAGGAGGAGAAATAGGCCAGCAATATACGTTAGACTGGCTCCGATGAGAGTGGCATCTGTAAATAAGTTTTATTACCGATCATTATTTCAGAACTGCCGACCTATTATTATTCTCACATGAGTCTTCTAACAGTATTGGAATAAATCAAAAACACGAAGAAACCTATTCATTCAAAATTATATGGGCGTGCCCAAAGTAAATTACTTACTTGATGCCTTCGGATACTCATTATCAGCGGCCGTCATATTGTCAGTTGTATTTTAACAATAATTGCAGATTATCTTTAAAACAGCACTTTGGAGAGCAACTATAAAGTAATAAATTAAATGAAAACAAGCGTCTTCAACTGCTAACAAAATTTGACACTAATGACATTTGACGATTACGTTCACAGAACTTCTAAACTCTAAGGAGATTACGTTCCTGTATATTGACTTATTGAAAATCGTTTAAAAACTAGTAAAAACTTCGAAAGCCAATGACGAAAATGTACCAGTGGTGTTTTAGGGTTCCGTACCTCCAAAGGAAAAACGGAACCATTATAAGATCACTTCGTTGTCCGCTTGTCTGACCCTTTTTCTCAGGTACGCGTGGTTTTCAAGTTGAAATTAAACCAAATAGGTACTCAAGGCTGAAATCCCTTGAGGCAGTGAAGAAATCAAAAGATACGGGCGGATAATTATGTTCCGTCTAAGCCGCATATTTTGACACTCGCAAGGGAATCAAAACCTATACGGTAGGTACAGTCAACAGCAAAAGTAGATGATGAAAATCAGAAATTCAATACTAATTCATGAACGGAATTGTGTGGCGTCGAAGTAGTAAATGTTTGGTATAATTTACAATCACATAACGACACTTCGACGCTACACAGTTCTGACGCGAACTCCGTTCATTAGTATTGAATTTCTGATTTTCATCATCTACTTTTGCTGTTGACTGTACTTCCCGTTGACCTAGAATTATGAAATTTGGCAAGAAGCAATGTCACATAACTACAAATTTGTACGGACCTTTATTTTTTTTTCTTGGCAGGCTCTATTGAAATTTAATAATTTAGCGTTTTAGGCAGTCCCTCAATGTAAAATACTGGTATTCAGCTGAATCTAGTCAGGACTGGAAGCCAATCCCAACATAGTTGGAAAAAGGCTTGGTAGAAGACGAAGGAATAAAGTTTCGTCAATGACCACTGAAATAAAGTTTAGGCAGTTGGCTTTTCATCTGTGTGTGATGTGAGATGTCGTAAGTAAGAACATACACAGAGCCTAATCCTGGCTTTCGAGCTTGCCCTAGCCAATTGTGCATGGTAAAATACTGAATATTTTGTGGACAACCTAATGTAGATACACTTTAGTGTAGTGCTAATATTTCAACGAAATCTCAGTATTACGATGTCATCATCATAGGACAGGGCCAGTCATAACCTTGGACAGCGCCTACCCGATCCTCCCTTCGTGTTGCTGGCGAATAAGTTGATTTGTCAAGATTCAAGGTGAGGTCAGATGGTTGAGACGTCATTTCATCAGACCCACCAGACTCAAAAACATATGTCCCATAATAGCACAGAAGATAGCTCAATAAAAGAAGAGCAAATCTAACAGGTAAATAAATAAAATAAAGTAATAAAATAAAGATTTTATTATTATAAGGCAGTTAAGGTTCATCCATACATAGAAAAGGTTACTTACCTACATAAATCTTACACTAATTTTATTCTTACTGACTACTTTTTAAAATAAACGACAGTGTATAAATTGGATGGTTACATTGTTGACAAATCTTGTCTTTTCAATAAAATAATATTAGGTACTTTAAGTATATAATAAAATATTCATTTCTTAACCAAGCTGCTATCGAAATCACTGCAGAAATATAAAAAAAAAACACACAAAAAGGCACACATTTAGAATCATCTTTAAAACAGTATACTTACAATAACAAGTGTACTAATAAAAAACGTTTTTTTTTATCTTATCTTAATTAAATCTTTAAAAAAATCCAGAGCGATCCAAAGTTAGAATCACTGAAGGTGCTTAGAAAAGGCGAAAAAAAAAGTCTAAAGTTAGGTGGTTACAAAATCTGTCAAATTACTTAGACGGCCACTCCATATTCCATCTTCAATATTATTGTGCCTTAACACGGATTGCGAAATGTTTTTGACAGTTTAGAGTAAGTAGGTATACCTATAAATCTCAATGGCTTAGTCAGTATCGAGGATTGTGCGATTGATTGAACAAAAGTTTGAGCTAGTTTCAATTTGAATGAACAATATTTTCATTGAACCGTGTAGGATACGTATTGTACAGACTTGCTCAGTGAAAACATAGAAGCATATGGATCGTCAATATTATTAAATAAAGGGCTGATTCAATCATATTCCGCAATACACATATTGCGCAAACTCATTGTAGGTGTAGAGGCCGTCTTATATAATATCCTTTACAGTAAAGTTAAAAGCGCAACATTGTCGGCAATGTAAAATAGTGGAGGTAGTCAGTTTCATTATAACATCTGGCACTCATTCAAATCTTGAGTCCAACACAAATCATGTTTCATTTCAATCACTCCAATCAATAGTGTTATCCACATTATTTGGTAAAATGTGTAAAACTCAACTAGACAATAAACTACAACATACTTATACATAGCATATTATGTAAAATAAATACATGAAAACGTGTGTACTGGTAATAAAATGTGGTCATTAAAATACTGGAATTTGTGCAGATTCTTTTGGACGGAACTGGTTCTTAAGATCTTAAACTTAATATTTAATTAACTCTAATTACTTGTCACGTTTAATGTTATGCTTTTGTTTCATACTCCAATTCAAATCGAGCTTGTGATTCTTTTATCTTATTACGCTTCTTTGCTTGAATGTTAGACTCAGTCAAAAAGAGGGCAGCGGTCACTAAGCATGCTACGGAACCCACAACACCCAAACCGAATGACCAGCCTGCGAAAAAAAAAAAGTTAATAAGTAAACGCAAAAACGAATTTTAGAGTAGTTATAAATCATTAAGTTATTGCTCACCTAAGTAATTGTTGGGATGGTCTGGCATCCAACCGTCTGTGTTTCCCAAAGAGGCAAAAACTATAACAGCAATTACTCCACAAATACCTAAAACAAAATAAAAAAACCGGTCAAGTGCGTGTCGGGCCACGCGCAGTGTAGGGTTCCGTAGTTTTTATAACAGCCAAGTGCGGGTCGTATTCGCTGACTAATAGTTTCGTACCATGCTCTAACTAAAAGCCAAACATGACTACCTACCTAATTTGACTTCCTATACAAATCTTCAACTGATCCGACAATTTTCGAGTCAAATACAATTGGTCGACTATACTCATAAACTTGTAAAGCCCACTTAAGTGTGATAGTTTTCCTTTAAACTTCGTTAAATATAGGTACTACTGCCGTGACATTTGAATTTCTAACTACAACCGTTTAGTTGGTAGAGGTGGGGGGACACTTGACTCTAACGAAAATTGGTACTCTAAAGCTTGAAAAGTCACGAACGGTTTACTTAATCAAAAACGGTCTTCCCAAACTCCTAATATTTTTGAAAGACCTATCCAATGATATCCCACACTATGGGAAGGACGAAAAAAAAATTATCATCCCCACTTTACATGTAGGAGAGGTACCCTAAATAATTGTTTTTTCAAAATTTTATTTTACCACTTTTTTGGCGTTATTAACGTGTATACTCATGCCAAATTAAAACTTTCTAGTACCAATAGTTTTTTATCTAAACCGCGGCCAGACAGACAGACGGACATGGCGAAACTATAAGGGTTCCTTGTTGACTACGGAACCCTAAAAATAAAGATTATTTTATGGAAAAAAACTATGACGTTATTTCGAGTTGCCTGCATGTAATCTAAGCAGTTCATCTCACCTGATCCTAGCATAATAAATCCTATACTTTTAATCAGCGTCACATATCTGCGTTGGTCAGGTCCCCAGCATAGGAAGAACATCAACACCAATATTGTAGAGATCAAAACTCCCAGCAAACACAATGTAAAGAAAAACTGTGTAGCTATCATGAAACCTGCAAAAAAAACGGTTATTGAGAATATGTTTTTTTTTAATTCATGGTTAAGGTTACACAATAGAATAGCGATATTGCAATTTTTTGTTTAATGTTGGTCATCGGCGCGGGACATCACTCAATGTTTAAGAATGTTAGCTGAAGTTTTAAGAGATTAATCTAAACTTCAAAATAAAGTTAAATGCGCAAAACCTGAAAATAGTTTGTTCATAATTGACTACTGAATCGATTTCAATAATTTTTAGTATAGGTTTTTTTTCAAAAATTATGTATTTTTCCATACAACAAAAAATTCAACTGTCCCATAGTAAACTTCACTTAACTTGACCTAAACGTATGGGACGGCTGAATTTTTATTCGCGATTACGATGTTGGTCCCATGGAGTTGTTTAGTTTAATAGTCTGTACCACATCCTTAAATTTGGCTGATCATTGAAAAGTAACCCTGTATTAGATAATAACATATTCTTTTCAAGTAGATGGTAAATGAACATTATTTGTGTTAAATTAATTGAGCCCAGTAGGTGGCCAACTGGCCACACCAAATCGCGTCAACAGTGGCGTTTTATGACATCATCATCATCTACCTAGCCTTTTACCAACTATGTTGGGGTCGGCTTCCAGTCTAACCGGATGCAGCTGAATACCTGTATTTTTACATGGAGCGACTGCCTATCTGACCTCCACAACCCAGTTACTGATACGATATCCCTTGGTAAGACTGGTTATCATGGATTTTGTGTGTTTTATGACATAAAACATAAGGGGCCAGATTAAGTGGGCTCTGTTTAGTAACCTCCCCAGATTTTAGCTAGATTTTACTTAAATAAATAAAAACAATGCAAGGAAACAAACCAGGTAGTAGATATCCACGGATCTTATCGTATCCTGTCGTGAAAGGGTCGTACACCCAACGACATCCAACGAAGAATCGCCTTTGATACTGATCCAGGGGGTCTGGCAGAGATCTGAAGCAATGACTCCATAACCCTAGCCTAAAAACATAACAAATAGTTATTTATCAGCCGTTAATAAGAACAAATACCTACAAGTAGAAAAATGATTATAGGTATCCAACTACGTGTTAAATCAATGACACTTGGATCTTAGATAAATGTAACACAAAGGTACGTAATCTCAGAAAATTACAAATAATTACGTGTTTCTGTTTACCTATCTAATTTTGCGCCTCTTATTCTGGAGTCGCTGACCAACCAGCTGGGCGTACCGAATGCCAATGCCACCGTAACAAGGGCAATGACAAACACGCCAATGCCACAATTACCGGCCAAACTTCTATTCTTCATTGTCTCTGCAACAAGTTATAAATCCCTTTCATTAATGGTTGTTATTTAGGATTCGGTGGAATTGCTAATTAGGTACTTATTAAAATTATTGAAACAAAAAACGAATAGACATGAATTAAATTGTCAAAAAAAACTGAAAAGCAAAAAAAATTAGAAACACAACTATTAACAAAATAAATAACGAAAACGACGACGCCTAAATATTCGTTTTTTTTGAATTTTTTTTTTTGAATTATTAAGACTATGCCGACCCTACAGTGGCGCCCCCATCGTTTGTTTGGTTATTTCATACAATTTAGAATGAAAATGCAGAAAACAAGCACGTTAAGTTGTGCTTCACAAGATTATACGTTAATATTATTAGAAGCGGTAGTTTTATATTGTTTAGTTTTATCATAATCCTTAAAACGGAATATAGTGGCCACTTTTATCCGTTTTAAGGATTATAATGAAACTAAACAATATAAAACTACCTTTTATAATAATATTAACGTATAATCTTGTGAAGCACAACTTAACGTGCTTATTTTCTGCATTTTCATTCTAAATTGTATGAAATAACCAAACAAACGATGAGGGCGCCACTGTAGGGTCGGCACAGTCTTAAGAAAATCGTGTTGATCCTAGCTTTACTTTATGCGTTCAAAATTGAGTCTTATAGCCTTAAAATAAGACTTAATTTTTTTTGGCTCAATCGGCGGATAGTATGAAAAAAAAAACCCATATTAAAAGTTACTAAAATCAATTCAGTAGTCAATTATGCACAAACTATTTTCAGGTTTAACATACCTGTGTATGTTAATATATGTTTATTTTCATAAAAAATATAGTGGTGGCAAGAAGTGCGACAACCGGACGGGAGTTCATGGGTTCGATTCCTATCTTCCTTATCGACAAAGAAGTAAACAGCAAATTTGATTATTTGAATGGGACAGACCGAACTTTACCTCTCATGAAATCACATCATTATTCATGATGCGCTTATGATGAACCATGGCACCCAGAATATACGTACCTAGGCCACGAACCCGAGGCTCCCGTGGCGCAGTAGCCAATCGCTCAGCCACTGCACCAATAAGCCCATTTGTTTGGCTCGAATTAAGGCCGATAAGTGGGTTAATAGGTTCGCCCCTCATTGCAAAGAGACTGCTCTCGGATAGCAGGCAACGAGTTGTAGATGAGTCATCATAATTATGTTTGACAACTGTTTAAGGAGCGTTCGCAGACGGCATACGATCCGTGGCTTTCGTGTAGAAGCTAAATGAAACAGTAGAGCTCAAATAATTATCAACGTAAGTACACGTCATGCAAAACAAAAATCGGACCGATTATAGGACCTACAAAAAGTATGCCGTGTGCGAGCGCGTTAATATGAAAATTGCATGCGTAAATAATAGGGTCATATTATCTAGTCTGTAACAATATAATTAAGCAATACGCTGACTTAGAATGCAGGCGTAGGTGCTGAAGCCATGAAATGTCCTTTTCAGTGCTTTCATGGTTTCACATCTCACAGAGATGACTCTTTTATCATAAGCCCGACACGTGATCTTGTGTGATTCAACTTTACAATTAATTACCAAACGGATGTTGTCGGTTATTATAGCTGTCAGCTAGCTGTTGGACTGTTGTATTTATATTTTATATTTCATCATTTAAAAAATACTAGCAGCCCGTCCCGGCTTCGCACGGGTGGAAAAAAAAAGAAAAAAAAAGCCTATAATAATCAGTGATAATGTAGCATTCAAATGGTGAAAGAATTTTTAAAATCGGTCCAGTACTTTTTGAGCCAATTCGTTACAAACATACATATAAACCTTTCCTCTTTATAATATTAGTATAGAAGTATAGATAATATCCAGGATTAAAAGAAGCCTATGTCCCCCAGGTTCCAGGTTACCTATCTGTATAATTTCATAACAATCGGTTCAATGGTTTAGGCGTGAAAAGATAACAAACAGACAACTGATTTCAGTTCGGTTGCTGTTCGGCGCAAAAACTTCTTATCTTAGTTTAGTCCAATCAACCGTAGGAAAACCCTGCGAAGTCTTTCGTCCTCGCATGTGGCAAGCATACAACAGTCACTTTTCTACTCTAATCACTCAATCATCGGAAGACGGAAAAATGTGAATAGTCAAGAGTAGCGAGACTGTTCAGCCAGTTCTACGCATATAGTGGTCGCAAGGAGCACGAACAGGGTTAATTAGTGGCTGCCGGTGAACACCTTTGTTTAGCGCCTTTGTGGACGTACATGGCAGACACAGTGAATCAGAAAATGCCTTGTTTCGATATTGCTGTTCATGGTGATTCTGTGAAGCTACTGAGACATACTTAGAAATTGCTTGAGTATTTGAAGACAGAACATGTGTTAGAACTGAGTTAATTGGGCGACGCTCATGCCCTACTTCGTGCTGGATGCATTTTTTCTAAAATAATTCATCTGTAAATTGCGACAGGCTCACCTTACCCAATATATTCTGCCATCAGAACATCAGAGAGCAAAGAAAAAAAAACTTTTAAACTTTTGACATATCTAACTCATAAATAGTGATGTAGGCAGAGGTGTATTGTTGTAAGGAGTATTACCTTTCACACACATTTCGTCTTTTTTAATTCCTGCAATAGCCCACCAGCCCTATGCCATAACAGGGTACAGATTTAGATTAAGATGTGTATATTACAAATTATTGAAATTATCCTATGCTTGGAAGAAATTGCTAAGTAAGTTATTAGAACTTTTTATTGTACCTATAGTTAATTACTTAACATCAAATTAAATGGTTTTCATTTTAAATAACTGTTTTAAACCTTGACAACTGCAACTAAACCATCACCCATAAAAAAGGCAGTCTGTGAAATAAACAGTGAATCAACTCCTCATGATTTTTCATTCAGTCTATCGCTAAACCTATGTTTAAAAACAGTCTAAAAAAACAATAAAGCTCATGCATAAAGCTGGTACAGTTCATACTCTTGACTTGTTAATTAGTAAAGCCCAATGTCAGAGCAATTCGTAAGAACTTTGTACATGTCACTTAACACCGAACACAAGGTCATATACCTGAGATGAATAGCAAAGTTAAGTACCTCCATAAGAGTTTCGCAATACAGTCAATGAAGGCAGTGTGTGTAATACACAGCATAACATTCACCCAGAAACACAATGCCGAAATTTTCACACGCATTTGAGCTGTGGGAACTCATAAAATATACAAAACTATTTTGTTTATTTTTTTACATTTTCCTGTACAATTTTGTTTTTGGTAACATGATTAGGTAGCAGTGAACTTCAAACTTGAAATACTATAGGTACTCGAAAAATATAATAGGTACTTTTGATTTGAAAAAAGCAACTACCTACTTACAAAGTATTTACATGGTTATTTAGATTTACAAATATTTTTTTCAAATTAATGCTTATGTTGCAGCACCAGTGATAGCAGTACCTATGTGCTTTTAATATCTTTATTAAAGATGTTTGTATTTGTTATTTTACCTGCCTACAGTCCACAAGGTATTCATAATAACTGTTTAGCCGAAATTCCTGATTGAGCTATTGCTCACAGTGCGCTGCTCAATTTGCGCTTTTTCCTTGTGTAAAATTTTATTTTTGTGTCTTAGGAATATGATGTGTGTAATTATGAGTAGGTATTCAATCTTTACTTTTAAAAAAATCACAACTATTAAGATTAAGTATGATATTTAAAATGATAAATGGGTACTTGACTGTTACAGCAACATTAACCAACTTGGGCATGTGATTAAAAAAAAACAAGTGGATGTGTGATGTGTCATTAGGACTTGGGCACAAAAAACAAGTAGAAACAGCAATAATAATTATTATTAAATACTGTGGCAGCAGCCTAGTTATATTCATTATAAGGAAAAGAAGGTTTGCAACATCACAAATAGTTTTTAGATATTTCACTGTTTTGATTTATTTGTCAATATTACTGAAATAACTGCTCTACAGCACACTAAGGCCCATATTACAGAACATCACTCAATACTCAAGCATTACTTAAAACTAGATTCAAGCCATTTGATTGGTTGAAACTAGTTTTAAGTAATGCTTTAGTACTGAGTGACGTTCTGTATTAAGGGACTTAATGATTATGAATTGCAATAAATAATTTACACTGATGTTTAGTTTTAGTTTCATGTAAAACAATGATTTGGAAACTTTAAATACTTGTTTTACGTGCACCTAAAACTTTGAACACGCTATATAAGTGTGTGAAACAATATTGTACTTTTTAAAATTCATATTTGACTGCAATTTGCGAAATTACCAACTTTCTGATGAGTTTATGGTGGGTAAGCCAAGAACAATATTGTAGGTAAACTGAATACACAGAAGCACAGGATGCTGGTTTGATAAAACCAGCAAAAAGTTTTATTTCTAACTTGTTTTTAAAAGCATTTATTTATATCAACACAACTGTCGACAGAATGCAATATTTTGACGTCAAAATCAATTACATTCATAAAAAATTATTAATGGAACGATGACGATATGTAAACAAAACTACAATTTAGGTACAAACAGTTTAGGAACCCAAAATAAGTCATTGAATAATAATATAATAAATAAATTATTAAAGTTAGGCATAAAATTTCTTAATCCAGTGTATTTGAAATTCTTTGGTACCAAGTTTACTCACCAATGTATTGTGATAAGTATTCTTGAAATATTGTATCAAACTTGCAGCTTTGTGAAAATCCACCACATGCAAGTGCAGTTTGTGTGAATAAATTTTATCATTCAAAACTTTTAGTCTAAACAATAACAAAATAACTCGGGATACTGATTACTGATCAACGCCCAACAACTTGCTTGTCACAGTAATTGTCAGTTAAGTGTCTGGTGTAGTTCCCATTGAGGTAGTTCCAGACATCAGTTCGCGCAACTACGGACCAAACCACAGATTAATAAGCAAAGCAACCGACAACGCAACTTTGTTTCCTGTGCGAAGAGTGGGACAAGGACAGAAGATGATTTTTTATAGAAACTGACATTGCGACGCTGCTTGCGGAGAAAAATGTCGACTTATGGTGAAATGGGAAGTGGTAGACCGCAAAATTCAAATTTTCTTACGTTTTTTGCAATTTGCAGGTCAGTGTCAGGTTGTATCTTGATCAAAATTTGATTCGCGACTATAACAGGTACGTATTTACAGAATTATAATCATAAGAAACATTCGTACATCTTTATAAGTGAGATTTGTACCATAAACACTTTTCCCTAGGAGATTTCTTCTTGTGGTACAAATCTAACTTAGGAAGATGTATTAATGATTCTAATGACTAAAATTCTGTGAATGAGGGCCTGTTATAGTCGCGAATCATATTTTGATCAAGATACAACCTGACACTGACCTGCTAATTGAAAAAAACGTAAGAAAATTTGAATTTCGCGGTAATCACTGCGCAATCACCTTAAGAACCTAATGTCAAATTGGTATTGCTCACATTGCTCCACAGGGTTGATTTGATACGATATTGATAGAGATATAGTTGAGTTCACTAATTTAGTGGCAGAGTGACAATGTTGCAAAATAGTGTACCTAAGCGTTAAAATGATCTTAGAGGTAGTTTTATACAAACTTAGACATCAATAAAATATTAAATGTAAGTATATTTTAATAACTAGCTGATCCGGCGAACTTTACACCGCCTCAGAATCAATAACAACGAATTTATGAGAAAATTAACTATCTTTGTTATATTTTTTTTTTTTTTTGTATTTTTTACATGTTCTAACAATTCGGTGCGGAAACAAATCCAACAAATCAAAGATCAGAAAAATCGATCCGTCCTTGAGTTATAAATGGTGTAACTAACCCGACTTTGTTTTATTTATATAGATTTAGTAACCGGGAGCCTATTTTTTTTTTTTTGCTGAATAGGCCTGCTCTTAACCTCGATCACGCCTGATGGAAAACAATGGAGATACCTGAAGATACCAGAAGGTTGCCTGGAAGAGATCGCAGAAAGCGATAAGGCCACCCATTTTATGTTTTGTACTAATAATTGTTTTTTTTTTTTGTTATATATATTCTGGTGTACAGACGCCAGCAGGTCAACCTACCCCAATTTTCATCGGCGAGGACTATATACGTCAGAGAATTTTAACACTGTGGGGTTGATTATTGCAGTTTTAGGTGCGCCATCTCTTGACCAATAGTGGAACTAATGTAATTTTTGTTGATGATTTCTGAAAGTGTGCTATCGTTTTATTTTTCCTGTAATCTTTACATAAACTTCTATCATATAGTACAATTTTAGATTTTTCACTACGCAAACTTCAAGAGTCGAAAACTATGCGACCTAAAAATAAAAATGTTTGAGAATGTGCAAACAGCGCTCTTTCATATTATGATACCCCGCATGCCCTAGTAGTCCCACTTCGAAAGACCCCCTTTTTCAGACCACCTTTCAGTCCCTGTAGCAAAAAAAAAATCTTATAAGTATGCAAAATAGTTAGACAAACATCATCTAAAACTATTCCAAATTTCAAGATGATAGCATTAGTACTTCTTGACATATCCAGCCGTGACAGACGGACAGACAGACTGAGTCGCACCATACGGGTTTCTTTTTACCATTTTGGTACGGAACCCTAATAATGATTAACAGAAAACATTATTACAAATGGGACAGCACTTCGTATCTTGCAGACTATACCTCATGGAGAATAGTAACTCTATTCTCCATGCTATACCTACCTGTAACTGTTGCTAAAAGGGAACTAAGTTTCAGTAAATTAAAACTTATGCTTATTTACGTTCCACTAAGTATGTATCAGGAAAACTGTCGGACCTTGGAATCTTGTCCATAGAAAATATATTAGACTCCCGACCGATTTCGATCACGGTGGCCAATGTCAACGGAGACTAGCCGGATACGCAGGAAATATTAAAGTGCAAAAGTGTACGCACAGACACAGGTGCACTCCCTCTTCCCTCACTCTCATAGTCCGATGGGATGGCAATCCGACACAACGAGAGATCAGGCGTAGGACCAACGGCTTAACGTGCTTTCCGAGGCACACTCCGGGCTGTTACTAAGAAATTCTTAATGGAAAAACTCAATAACACTTTGCCCGACCCGGGAATCAAACCCAGGACCCCACGCTCAGCAGTCGCGCTTGCTACCACGATACCGACGGGGCAGTTAAAAACTGACTTATAATGACATCTCATAACAAGACTTAGAACTACATTGTAAGGTGAGAACTCGTAAGTTACTAATTGTGATTCCTTGTATCTGCGTGTCAGGTTGATGCATTATGTGACACCTCGTATACGCATACAATACTCAAAATGTCGGCAAGGAATCGGCGTATTTTGAATGACCTACCTACGTCCTGTTTCTAAAAAATTCAATGAAAAATAAGATGTTTTATTTTGTTTAATAATTATAAGACAAGATCTCTTATCTTGTTGTTATAAGACTTGATGGTTGATTTGGGTAGGTAGATACCTACTTTAATTTTCATAAACTTTTATTTAAAACAAAATCCCCTACCTAACTATTTACACTAGGTAGGTACCTACTAAATTAAAAGACTAACTAATTATATAAATAAATACAAAAACAAACGGATATTTAGGCGTCAAAGTACTCG
The DNA here is from genome assembly GCA_949316385.1 of Globia sparganii. NCBI lineage: Eukaryota > Metazoa > Arthropoda > Insecta > Lepidoptera > Noctuidae > Globia > Globia sparganii. The sequence continues at coordinate 13,567,263 of OX438655.1, forward strand.
TCCGCATCGCTGTCATCAGGAAACGTGGCCAGAAGTCTGGCAGGATTGCCACGTTGAACGGCAATGCTAATTCTTTGGCCAAAGGACGACCCAGCCCTCTGGTCACGTGAAGTGTCGATCAGCCGCCGAGAAACTTTAAAAAGGACACGCGCACTCGGGCCCCATGACCCGAGCGTTTCGACCCAAAACGGCTCAAAGCTGTAGTTACCCATAAGGTTACAGTATTTGCGCCGCTTGAGGGTCTCAGTAGCCGCAGTAGCGGCGCCAGCACAGCCTGCCGTGCTAGGATCATGAGATGGCGCAAGGGTATCGACACAGGTTGCGTCCCACAACAGAGGCCTACCCACCTTCCAAGGCAACAACGACATGCCGTCTGGTCTCTTCCCATCGTCACGTACCGCTGACGTACCAACGGTATTATACCGTTTGGTTATAATACCGTTAGTACATCAGCGGTGACAAGGGCTCGACGAATAATTTCGTTGATGCTGGCGTGTCGTGCTATGCGACCTGCGCTCTCTGCTGCAGCAGGATAGGCCATGGTGCCCGAGATTGTCGACAGATTCACCGTAGTGACACCGATGCGAATTGCGAAGCAATACAAGGTGCGCCCAAGCGGAGACACATAGCGAGCCGAAACGATGAGTCATCCATCATAGTTCCTATGGTGGATGACGCGCCTGAAGCCTCAAGCCTGACTTCCATTATCCCATAGCCAGCAGACGGGCACGTTCAACAGTATTACACGACGTGTTTACAAGGGTATTCCGATTAATACTGCAGAGCGGCACGTCCCACCGTCTCTGGGAAGATCGGTTGTCAGGCAAAACCGTACTGGGACAAGCCATTTTCTAAGCGTTCAACGCATCAGTCAAACACGGTACTTCAAAATCGACCAGTGAGGAAGATAAAATGTTCCTGGTTAATTTACCGGTAGGTACTGTGGACCGAGGAGAGGAAGGCCTGTAAACTTATTCTTGAAATTTTACGATCGCTGAAACCGACCAGGCGAATAGGCAGTGTGTATTCTACTTACACTAATATTATAAAGAGGAAAGATTTGTTTGTTTGTAATGAATAGGCTCCGAATCTACTGGACCGGTTTAAGAAATTATTTTTGTGTTAAGGTGCTCCCACACAGCAGTTATATAACGTTAGAGACTGACTTTTTTAAACAAATTATATCAAAAGTTATAAATTGTTACAAATTATAATAAATTGTTATTGATGTTATACAACTTCATTTAACAAAATGTTTTACAACTGATTACAATATGATATTACAAAATATAACTTTTGTTGTATAACATCATCAGAGCCTCAGCGGGACGTTAGCGGAAGGGTTCTCTCGCTTTCAGAGTTCGGCGCATCCAGTAAGAGCGCCTTTTCTTCTTTTTTTTTCAAACGAAAAATAAACGCCAAACCTCTCAGCACTTCCTCCATTATTGGGTGACTACCACCTTCCTCGAAAGAAAAACCCAAACTGATTGAACATAATGTTATACGATGTTATACAACGAGTTCAACCAATGTGGGAGCGTTTATAACATATAAAATTTCTTAACATGTTGTAGAGTATTGTTACACGCTATTATAAATGACACAATGTTGTATAACGTTATATAACTGCTGTGTGGGAGCACCTTTAGATAATCCATTTATCGGGGAACGCTATAGGCTATATAACATTACGCTACGACCAATAGGAGCGTCGCAGCAATGAAAAATGTTGCAAAAACTGGAAAAATGATTCCTTTTGAGAGCTTTCGTTGCGTGTGCTGCGTGCGCACGCGACACACGTTTTTGCGTAACTTTAACCGTTTAAAGTTACGCAAAAAAATGTATGACTCACACTCTTACTCTCTCTCCTTGATCATAGCGTGATGTACCTAAAATAGCTTCATAAAGTAATGTACAGACGCCAGCACATCAAGCTACCACAATCTGTCAAATTTATTTAACAGATTTTCAACTTTATTGCGAAACCATAAGGTTCAAAGTTGATTGGGAAAATTTGACAGTTTCGGGTAGCTTGATGTGGTTTTTTTTGTGGATGTGAAATCATCAAATGACCCCTCCCGCTCAGGGTGGAGCAGGAGGGAGTGTCAGACTCTTACTGACTAAAACCCACCCGTGTTCCTTCCTTAGCCCTTTATGTTCCGGGGCAGCGGTACCTAACCCTTTCGGACAATCCCGCTGCCCCGGCAGGCTACGGCCCTTACGGGGCCCCTTCCTTGTGATGCTGACATCTCTTTGAGGCACGCGTGGAACATGTACGCGCCGTCCGGCACGGGCCTGGTCCTGATCGGACGGAGTGTTACCCATTACCTACTCTCCGCCCGCAGGCCCGCGCCTACGGTGGCCGGTAGTCGTCCCGCGGCTCCTGGAACGTGAGGCTCTCTCCCTCAGCCGTCCCGCCACCTCCTTCGCTAGCATGACTGCTTCGCAAAAGGAGGTGACTGCCTCCCACTCCCTCTCGCCCCGGACCATGGCTTAAACCAGGGCCGGGCGCGAGAGGTCGCCGCCGCTGCCGATCGCCTCTACGAGAACACGGCGGTGCTCCGCCCACGCAGGGCAGACCTCCACCGTATGCTCCACCGTGTCCTCTGGGCGATCCTCGCAGTGGTGACACCCGGGCGTTTCCTCCCGCCCGATGGTGTGCAGGAACCTCCCGAAACACCCGTGTCCTGTGAGGACCTGTGTCAGGCGGTAGGTGAGGGCGCCGTGGCGCCTCTCTAGCCACTCCTCAAAGTGGGGTCTTATCGCCACTATCGTGGCGTGCCCTGCGCTGGGTTGCAACAGTCGCTCTTTCCATGCCGCCATGAGATCGCGCCGGAAGTCGGCCCGCTCCGCCGCGATTTGCCGCGGCAGCAGTTTCCCCCCGGCGTAGTGCCTCCGCGCGCCACTCGTACAGGCGCGCGACGGCTATCGCCTCCAGATCCCATGGTGGCAGTCCGGCAAGGCTTGCCGCCTCGCCCGAGATCGTGCAGTACCCCCGGATCAGCCTTACGGCTACCACCTTCTGGGGCGCGTTCAGATAGTGGACGGCTCGCCGCCGCAGTGAACGCGCCCAGCTTGATGTGCTGGCCTCTGTACACAGTACACACGGCTACACATCAAGCTATACATGTCCAGTTTTAGCTGACCTCGCACTTACTTTTCGTACAATCAGAAGTCAGCTTATACTGGTTTTGTATAGCTTGATGTGTAGCCGTGCGTACTAATTAGGTAATAATATTATAGTAATCCTACTAATATTATAAATGTGAAAGTTTGTGAAGATGTTTGAATATTTGTTACTCAATCACGCACAAACGGCTGAACAAATTTGGATGAAATTTGGCACACAGATAGTTTATAATCAGGAATAACACATAGCAGGATATGTAATAGGTATACGGGCTGTAGTCCGCAACTACACGTCAATGCGCGTATTTTGTGTAGGAAAAATTTAACACATACTTTTTATCCCGATATTCCCACGGGATCGAAACTGGATGGAAGATAGTGTGTTTCTAATAATTTTGGTCTACTTTTTACCCGACTACAGCGAAGCAAAAAGGAGAATTTTGATTTTGACCGGAATGTATGAATGTATGTACTTATGTTCATCTGTTCCCTCATAACTTCTAAGCTACTTGTCATAATTTGACAGATGAGGTATCGTTGGAAGCGTCTTGATCGTCCGCCGGTTATAAGCTATGTGACGTCACATTAAATTGAACATGGCGCAAGCAGAAATAGTCAAGACCAAAAATATTTTTTTTAAATCATGCGGTCATGCCGTTGGATATCAAATGAAAGGGCATAATTAGCACTTATCAAAAATATATACTGTCAGCTGTTGCTCACGGCTTTGCTTGTTGCATACAACCGATAATTAGGAATAATTTCTATAAAATCACTGCTCAGATTTGAGGGAAACATATTTATGTAGGTAGGTGCCTATAAATTTGGTATATTACCTAGGTACATGTAAAATAATAAAACCTAAACAAAAAACAAATTTAAGCGGCTCTGCAATCTGCATATACTTTATCACGAAATCTATATATATAAAAATGAAACCCGTTTTCCGTTGTCACGACATAACATGAAAACGGCTTGACCGATTTGGCTGATTTTTTTTTTTTTTTTGTAGTTTTCTAATACTCTGTACAAGGTTCTTACGGAAAAAAATATAAAGAAAATCATTCCATTTCATTTTTTTTTTCGTTTTTTTTTTTTACAAAGGATTCATTTTTATATGGAGGATATTATAGATTTCAGTTCAAATTGAATGGGTACTCATACATAAGATAGGTCAGCTATACAAAATAAAGTAGTGCATCAAAGCTACGCTAAGGCGGTACGAAGTTCGCCGAGTCAGCTAGTTATTTAAATAAAAAATAAGTTTAAAAACTCAAACCCGACAACTGAAAAGGATGAAACAAGACAGTACCTACTTTCCCGTGGTACCGCATGCCGCTGTACTAACATACTTATAAGCTATGGTGAGCATGGTACATAGAGGGGCGCAACTTTAAGATTTTGCACCACGTAAAATAATTTCTAGCGCACCGCTGAAAGCACTAGGTACCTACTACTGTAGCCTGTAGACCTATGCTGTAGGTACATACAACACATACCATCGAAATTTACTATAAATCCATTGTTCTTTTGTTTCAGTGTTTTTCGAACCGACAGACAGAAGAAAAGCTCCGAAAATTGTTCGCGATAAATACACTATATCATTCGCTTCTCCGAATTTATCTGAACTACGAGCTATGGCACAAGTGCTTGAACCATACCAAAAAACGAATATCGACGGGCAATGCGAATTTACAGAAATTGCAGAACTATATCCAGTTGTATCACATGTTATAGAATTCATGATCATTACAATGGGTTCCAAAGGAGTTATAACTATCAAAAACAAAGGAAAAAAAGATATAGCAAGATTTTATCCAACCAAACCTATTGTTAAGATCGAGAATGTGTCAGGAGCAGGAGATTGTTTTGCGAGTGGCTTCATTCATGGTATGCTCTCTGGACTTCAGGAAGCGCAGTGCATGTTCGTAGGCTTTGAAGCAGCTAAGATGTCGCTTCTGTGCAGAAACAACGTACCTTCTAATTTAGATAAAATAAACTCATCTTTGTTTAAAAACGCGAAGTACGAGCTTATAAAATGATAATAAAAAGTATTTATAATTATATTTTTATAAAGGCACACAATCTTAAATTGTTAACATAAAAAAGGTTCATAATTCTTTATTCTAATCCTTACAAGCAATGAACATTCCATTTGAATTGAATATTTTCAATACCTACTGATCATGTATTTACTGGACGGTATTTAGTATGGGATTCACTATGCCATAGGTAGCCAGAGGTTGGTGGTGGCACAAAACACAATAATGACATGAACTTAATAGATTATCCTAATTAAAGGTATTTCTTTTGCATAACCTATACTTCATTTACATTATACCCCAATAAATGAAGTAGCCTATTTTTACAGACATACTGAAATAATGAAAGAATGTTTGAATAATGTAAATGAAGTATTACATACTTGTTGCAAGTTTAAGGTTATGCAAAAGAAATACTTATAATAACAATAACAATACCTTTAATTAGGATAATCTATTAAACTCATGCTCTTTATAATTTTATAACATTAGTTAAGCTTGCCTAACCCCAACCTAGAATGAGGAAAGCACATCTTTTTAGTAAACATAAAACAAATCTATAATACCAGTAGGTACTTACATATACTAATAATCTTCTAATTTAAAAAATTCTCATGTCACATTGTTAGTTACCATACTCCTCCGAAACGGCTGGACCGATTTGTATGAAATTTTGTGTGCATATCGGGTAGGTCTGAGAATCGGCTACTATCTATTTTTCATACCCCAAATTTTTTTTTTGCAAAACGACGTTTGCGGGGTCAGCTAGTAATGTATAAAATATTCATTCTCTATAAATGCATTCACAATGAATTATTATAACATAATATTCATGACATACCTATTATTTTATGTAGAAAATTATAAAATATATTGTGCCATTGTGTCTGTCTATGTACAGACGCCAGCACATCAAGCTACTTACAATCCGTCAATTTTTTAAAAATAAATTTTGAACTTTATCACTAAAGCTTTTGGTTCAAAGTTGATTGGGAAAATTTGACAGTTTCAGGTAGCTTGATATGCTGGCGTCTACCAGTAACACTATTGAACAAGAAGTTTAAATTAAAAAAAAATACATTACAGGTCATAAAACTCCTGATTGCTAGCTGCATAGAGTTCATAGATTTCACAGTTTATCCAAGAATGTTTATCAACTTTGTGGTTTCTGCATCTAAACTAATACCTATAACCACAACACATTTTAACAATTCTGTTTTAGAAATAAAATTTATAAAGAAAATCAGATCACAATTTCCAGTTTGTTAAAAATATGCATAATTCTATTGGAACACAGCTGTAACATTTTACAAAATTAATTACATTTTACACGTAAAGAAATAGTACTCAGTCAGTCTAAACTACTTATTCCTAAAGTATTAAAAGAATACAATGAGTGTATATTTGGACGGACTACAGATACAGTCAATTATATTGTTAAGGCCATGATTATAGTACAAATCCACAAAATAATGTGTTATATTATTTGTTTGTTGTTAAATCTAGATTACATAAGTTACAAAATCACATTGTTCAATAAAACTGTTAAAAGATCAGAAAGACCAGAGTCATTATAATAAAAAATACTTAACCTTTTGACCACCACAGTCGTGTATGATATGAGATGACAGACTTTTGTATGTAATTCGTAGCTTGGCGCAGAGACCATGTTTTTAATATTCTGATGTAGCAGTCAAAAGGTTAAAAATGTTTGTCTATATGTCAGTATGCCCTCCTGTATAGCCAACTTTCCTTTCATGCATAGTATAAGATGATGGTTCCCTGCTCTGCATCTCATGAAGTCTCTTATACTTTTGTACTCTTGCTTCTACCAAGAATAAAATGCCAGCAGGAAAAAGAAAGATAACACCTATGACACCAAGAGCATATGCCCAGCCCAGATCATTGTGTTCCCAATTGGGCATCCAGTCTCGACCATCACCTCTGGCACCAAAAGTCACCACAGATATGATGCCAGAGAATCCTGAAAATAAGTTCATAGTATAGCAGAATATTCTACAAGTATTCACAAATTTACACAAAGCGCTTGTCTGGGTTCGAACCCATGACTGTGTGATTTATTTTATCACCATTGCTCTCAAAAACTGAAGGAAAACATTGTGAGGAAACTGGCATGGCTTAGGACCAAATGTTGAAAGACATGTGACATCTACCAACCCCCACTGGGCCCACATGGCTTGTGTCCTAGCAGTGGGAATGTTATAGGCTGTTTATGTATGTATGTATTCTCATAATTAGATAAGAGTGACCCTAAAGTATACTTTATAAATACTGTGGCAAATGAACTAATTCAACTCTAAGAGCAATCAGTTCATGAGGCAGTTCAATTTATTAATATCATTTGCTATATTTTGACTTAGATTAACAGCATAGGTAAAAACTATAACAAACCTCCAATAACAAGCACTGTCCCTACAGTTACCAGAAGCGTTAGGTATTTGTCGTCATCTTTGTCTTTCTTTACATATAGGTAAGACAAGAACATTGATAATATAACACAGCACATAGCTATAGTGAAAAAGAATTGTGTTGCTATGAAGAAGCCAGGCAGTAGTATGTCATGAATGATGTAATATTCCTCTTCAAATATCCACCAGCATCCAGTGAACACCGTGTCATACCAATGGTGGATTTCTTCGAATCCATTGAAGCACACCTCCCACAAGCCTGCAAATTTAACCAAGATGCTTCAGACTCAGACACCATACCTATATTTTTTAATGAATTTTTGTTTGTTTTTTCCTGTGTGCCTTTCTGTTCTATTCATCCGTTAGCAATGAGACTGGTAAGTACTCGTGCGCACGCCCGCGAATATTTATGAATAAAAAAAAAACACCGATAAGTCAGGAACGAAGTTGCGAGCAACAGCTAGTTACAAATACAAACAACTGTATTACTAGGTTTACAGGCTTTCTACAAACAAGATATTGATACTTCTTACCAATTTTTATAAACTTTGGGTTCTTTAATTTTCCGTCAGTAACCAGCCAATATGGACTAACAAAGGCAATTATTATGAATAAAGATGCAAATATAAAGAATCCAAGCGCAAATAATCCAGTTTTAGATTTATCCATTTTTATTATTTTATATATCAAAATCAAAATAATCAAAAATATAATATCAACACGCCCTATAAACGTCAACGTCATTAACCGCAATACCGCATAACCGCCGCCGCGCCTAGGGATGGCGATCTGGGATCTATTAATCGAAGAATCGATTTTTGGAGCCAAAAAGATCGATTTTTTAAATCGATATGTAGTACTGAACCTATTCAGTGAATCGCTATTTCACCCTTGAAATCGACATTCGATTTTATTTTATTTTTTGGTTTATAGTATAAACCAAAAAAGTATTTACAATTAATTGAATGTACCCGTATTATATGAGTGCTGCCCGTTATAGGGTTAATTATTAAAAAACTCGCGAGATGGCTGTATGTTTGGATTCCTTCGCCTCTCTTTAATAAAAAAGTTGCGTTTGTTTGTAATCTTTGACTTTTTGTATCTGTGAATGGCATTTGTTGTTGCGTCATCATTCAATAAAATTCATTTGTTTGCTGTTTTAGAATCTGTCTGTCGTAAAACGAAATAAATACTGATTTTTATGTAGTGTTTGTTGAAAAAAAAAGTCTTGTTTTATAAAAATATTTAATAAAAATATTATTTGTAATAAAAATATTTTTTATCATCGAATTAAAGGATAATCGGTTGGTTGCCATCCTGATTTCCTCGGAGAGCGCATTCCACAGAGAGATAGACTGAATTTGATCGCTAAGTTTGAAGATTTTTGAAATTTTTAATTTTATACGGACAGATTGCGCAAAATCAGATTTTTAAACCCTACTGCGACGTCCTATAAAACGGGGATCGAATGACATCCTACTTCAATACGTCCCTCGTTAAACCATCACTATTTATTTCAAATTACTTAGCCTCATTTCGCGTAATTAGATTTCGAATTTAATGGTGGCTTGCAAAATGAGCCATACATTGATTCGAATCCCTTCTTAAAATCAAAAACATTATTTGTAACTATTGCAAAGAATGAGCAGATAAGGACCGCACTAGGTGGGCGGAGCCTACGCCATTTTAGTTTCTGTTTTGGCACGCGTTAGTATCTTTTTGTTCATGTCCTCTACATATTTAGTCGTTGTACCACCGTAGACAAACCATAACGCTCTGTCTACGGTTACCAGTTACCTTACCACTGTTAAGTGGTTGTACTCACTTGTACTGGTACCTACACACCACACACAAGAATTATTTTCAAGCCGAGATAGTTCTTTTTGTAGGAGAAACGGTCGTCCCAGTAAGTCACCACGTCAATGGAAGCGTTCATTAATCCTCAAAAATAGACGTCTAGGGGTATTTGGGAGTTCGGTTGCATTGTATGTATGCTTAATCTAGCTAGCGCATTGCTCTACTATACTGAGATAGTCCGTACATACTAATTCCATGGTTAGCTCACAGCTGAGGCTGACACAAACAGCCAGACATCTTCTGTCATTGTCATGAATCATGAACTGTCAAATCAAATTGTCAATGGAGGGATTAGAAATGTAAAACAAAGTATTTTATTTTTTTGTTCATTTCAATGTTTCAAACGCGTACCAAAGTGTATGTATGATTACAAAGTTAAAAGCTATAAATGCAGTATCTACTAATGAATTCAAGAAGACATAGTCTAATTTACCTCCTGTTTATGGGGAAACGTTATTTGCAAGTATGTGCAACGACTAAAGAAACCACAAGTTATGTGAAAAGTTTATGTAAACATCTAAACATAAGTGAAAGCAAAGCACAACATATATGTATGAAACATCCCATAATATCTAAACTTAATGATGAAAAAATCGAAAGTTTAGTACATACCATTAATGAGATGGGTTTCTCCAACAGCTTACTAATCGAAGAACCTTCATTGTTTGGAATCTTACCTGTAACCTTAAAATTCCGATACAAAGTTTTAAAGGAATGTGGGATACAAAATATATCGTCAGCGTCCTTAACAACATACATATCAATATTAAAACAGAAGAACATTGGAGAACTGAAGAAATTAGGATATCTACCTCCTCATATTAATGTTGAAAACAAACTAGCAAGTTTTATGACCCAGTGGCCCACATCTCTTACAACCTTAATTGATGAAGATGTCAATAACACATCATTATATACATTGCGCTTGAAAATCATACAGAGATATCTTGAACTCGTGTTGGATCTTACAAAAGAAGAGTTTGGCAGAGGGGTTAAAACTTATCCTACTATTAAACATCGGCCTTTGGAATGTATAAATGAAACATTAGAGATATTACAATTGCAAATTATGATACCCAATCATAAAATTAAATCTAACTTATATCTAATCCATGTTGATCCAGAAAATTTGAAAAATATTATTCATAATTTCCGGTGTATTGGTGGAATTGATATCAAAGAAGTCATAAGGATGCATCCTAAATTAGCTACAAGAAACTTTAATACTATGCTTGAGACACAGAAGATCTTAAAAGAATATGGCTTTAACAATGAAGCACAAAGAAGATGTTTTACTATTTATACTTTATCTCCAGATACAATAAGAGACAGATTGGAACAAGCAAAAAATATACCTGAATTCAGTGCGTTTATTAAACATCCACGATTCCTGAAGATGATACACTATAACACAACAGCAATGAAACGATTGAACAAATTATACAGTAATAACAAAAAGTGTGTTAGTTTAAATATCCTGTCTGGAAGTGCGGCACATTATGAAATATTTGAAAAGGCTCCTGGTGATAGGTTAGGCAAAGGAAAAGATTTACTGTTCTGCATTTCACAGTCATTAGGAAAGAAATTTAATATGACACATGTGCGCAATGTTATAAAAAGGCACCCTTTTTGGATTAACACACCAGTACTTCAAGTGAAATATGTTTATGAACAACTGTCCAGACAGTTTACAGATCAAGATATTTATGAAAATTGTCCTATATTATTATATCCTTGGAAGAAAGTAAGAGATACTCTTCATATAATAGATCAAAAGCTAATAGACAAACGAATTCCTTTGTTTCAAGAAAATTTAAAATATGATTCTCTTAGCAAGTCTCAAAAATTAAGTTTAGTTCTATATTTACTAGAGAAGAATCATTATTTTTCTGGAAATGGAGTATGGGCTGAAGAAAAAAATAAAAATGTAGATAAGTTAGACTATGAAAAACTAGTCCCAACATCAAATTATAACATATAAATAATACTAAGGCTTAAAATAATTTATGATAGAACCTTGTTTCAATTATTTTTATTTACACAGTAGGCACCTACTTATTCTATTTTACATCACAGATTAGGTGTACGTTACCCTAGCAAGAAAGTGTCTCCTAGAGTTATATGAGTAGAACGTATAATTTGTGCCTCATCTGCTGTAAATGTGCCCCCACATAAAAAATGTGTGCCCCCTGTAGTTTTGGAAAAAAACGGAAAAAACGATTCTTGCTAGGGTAACGTTTTTCTAGCAGGAAAATTCTAAACAAATGATCAGAGAGTGAAAAATTGTGCATGGCCAGAGAGCTTATATGTGTGCCAAAATGTGCCCCCAAAAATAAAAATTCTGCCCCTTCAGGTTTTCGAGATATTGCATTTCCTGCTGGAGTAACGTTTTGATGAATCGTATATCTAAAACCATTGCATGTGCCCCTGTAGAGTAAACATACACGAGTAGCTCTTAATGTGTGCCCCTTAGTGCCCCAATTAGATTTAAGGAAATATTTATAGTTTTCAAGTTATCGCGGTTTTATGAAAACCCGAAAAAACATCGCAGCGCTTAAATGAGACAAGGCATAAGTTCGCTGAAAACTGTATTCGGTCTTTCTTGACGCTAATAATAACCATACAAAGTTTTAAAACTGTTCATGCATGCGTTTTTGAAAAAAGTCAAAACGATGGTGTCATAACTTTGCCGGCAAAATACAAGGAACCGGCTCAATCCGAAATGTGTAGGTGTAAACCAAAATCATGTGCCTTTAGTCAAAAATATATGGTGAAAATATTCAGCTTGGAATGTTTCGCATTAAGTAAATATAAACAAAAAACCAAAATATGTAAACAACGGCTGGTTATCCGACCAAATTCCAATGACTACTAAAAAGCGACTGATTCATACATATCTATGACCTTCTTGATTGGACGTATTATACCTAAGCTGTTGTCCGTACAGTCGCGCTCAAAAGTTTTGGGGGTAATTAAAAATATATATTAAATGCACCTTGTGATATTAGATGAAACAGCTTGTTGGTGTAGAAATAATTATTTTTATTCCCTTAATTTTAATTCTTAAAGTAATTATTGCATCAAATCACAGATCAAATTTCCTACCTATAAATATTAGAAATTATTTGCACATTGTGTAGTTGTTGGAATAGTAAACATTAAATATTTCTTATAGTTTATGAACAAATTAAGATTGTCGTTGTTAAAACTGTCAGCTCACTGTTCTATGGCTTACCGTGCAATAAACGTTGTTAAACTATCTATTTGAGTTTATAAATACTTTTCCACAGGTTATGGGCCGTCCTGTAAACCTAAATAGGTTCAAAGTTTAATATTTATTGTTATAAAGTACAGTCGTTGATATTTATAATTTGCGAATACTTCATCGAACGTTTCGACCCGAGAAAAATGGCTACGTCAAATCTTCAAATTGAAAGATTAGCCGGTCGAGAAAATTATTCTACGTGGAAGTTTGCAGTTAAATCATATCTAGAACATGAAGGATTATGGGAATGTGTCGATCCCGGCACCGATGTCGACGTGAAGAATGATATAAAAGCTAAGTCCAAAATCATTTTGTTGGTTGAACCAATCAATTACATTCATAATATTGAAAACGCGAAGTCATCCAAAGAAGTATGGACGAACTTACAAAATGCTTTCGAAGACTCTGGGCTATCAAGAAAAGTCGGCTTATTACGAGATTTAATAAACACATCGCTAGATAACTGCGCGAGCGTTGAAGATTATGTGAACAAAATAATGAGTACTGCATACAAATTACGAAATATCGGTTTCGAAGTAGGTGACCAATGGTTGGGAACACTCATGCTGGCGGGTTTACCGGATGAATATAAACCTCTGATCATGGGTCTGGAAAGTTCCGGCATAAAATGATGGTGAGCGGTTGATGAAATAGGCGGCGGTAGTGACTGCCTCTGCCCAGAATTGTTTACTCAGCTTTGCTTCAAATAACATGCATTTTGCACGTTCCACTAAGGTCCGATTCATCCTTTCAGCTAGCCCATTCTGCTCAGGCGTGTATGGAGGAAGCATATACATCACATCTTGTGTATATTTCTTTCTTGTCGACTACTGAGACAGAGTATATTTCTTTGTCGTCTTGTGTACAAGAGGCTATGTGGCTGAAACAATTTCAAGAAAGTTTTTGGCCTCTCCTGAAGAATGTGGCAATGATAATTTCTAGCGATAATCAAAGTTCTATAAAACTTTCTAGTTCCGATGCTTATCATTCCAGGTCTAAACATATTGATGTGAGGCATCATTTTGTTCGAGATAAAGTTGCTGAAGGAGTCATTGGTGTGGAATACATTCAGACGGAAATGATGGTAGCTGATGCACTCACTAAAGCAACGTCATATCCAAAACTGGCTTATTGTGCTTCCAAAATGGGGTTGATTTATGTTTAAGGGAGGATGTTGGAATAGTAAACATTAAATACTTCTTATAGTTTATGAACAAATTAAGATTGTCGTTGTTAAAACTGTCAGCTCACTGTTCTATGGCTTACCGTGCAATAAACGTTGTTAAACTATCTATTTAAGTTTATAAATACTTTTCCACAGTAGTCATTATTATTTAAATCACAGATCAGTATTAAGTATAAGTATAAATAGGTTAAAGTATCTATACATATAATAAAATCGTAGGAAAGTCAAAACTGTACATTGAATATTTTTTGAAAAGAATACTTGGGGCGTAATTTACAATCGATATCGAAGCCAAAAATATAGTTTTTAGAATTTTTGTCTGTTTTTCTGTTTGTCTGTCCGGGATAAACTCAAAAAGTACTGCATGGATTTACTTCAAAATTTGCATGAATATTACTAAGAGGTCGGGTCAACATATAGGCTACATATTATCACGCTATCACCTACGGAGGAGCTGTGAATCTTTATTTTTCTTACGCATTCTGTGACAGCGTGTAATCTAACGACGCATATTTAAATGTTGTTTTGAGTAAGCCATGCTATTATCTATCTTTACACTATAAAAACTACGCCATTTAAGTAACATGGGCAGAGAAATATAGTTTATTGAATGTTATTAGTATAAAGACAATTTTAAAACAGCGCCATCTATGAGATTTCATAAAAATCAAATCAAATTATATGTTAACATTTTTTGGAAATTAATAATTTAAATTTGATCATGTTGGCGAGGTAAGTAGTTAGTTATTCTTAAAATTCATAGATGGTGATGTGCATTTTCTTCACAAAAGTTGTATCGTATAGTTCGTTTTGACAAATTCAAGTTCCATCAAAACCCTCAAAATCTTGAGCAGAGTTGAGGAAGACAATTTAAAAAAAAATGCGGTGTTAAGTATTACAAAAAAGTTATGTTCATTGATGATGATCATTTCATTTCATGACACCCTCGCGGAGGCTAACGTCAGTGACAGTCCCAGCCGCATGCGTCATCTGTTTGCCGTCATCTTGGTGGCGTCGATCCGGGCGAAATGACCACCATACGAAATGACCATGTCGCTTTGTTCTCTTCAGAGCAAAAACAAATTTATGACACCGTCCTTGAAAGCGTTTCGCAAAACCAGGGTAAAATGTTTTTCTTAGATGCTCCTGTTGTTACCACTGGCATACTTGCAGAGGTCAGGAGGCAAGTCAAAATTTCTATTGCTTTAGCGTCGTCGGGAATCGCTGCCACACTGCTTCCGAGTGGCACATGCCATGTTTAAAATTCCCATCGATTTAGAGAGCGCCGAAACGCCTGTTTGTGGTGTGTCACGTAACAGCGATAAGGGACACGTGCTCAAGGATTGCTCACTGATCGTATGGGATGAGTGTACGATGGCCAATAGGAAGTCAGTTGAGGCCGTGGACAGAACCCTGCAGAACATCCGCAGGAACGAGAATTTGATGGGTGGTGTCACAGTTCTGTTCAGTGGTGATTTTCGGCAAACGCTTCCCGTGGTGACGCGGGGATCGAGGGCTGACGAGGTGAATGCTTCGTTGAAACGATCTTCGTTGTGGTCACGAGTTCGTACGCTGCGCTTGACCATTAATATGAGAGCTCGGCTCGGCGGCAATGCACGTGCTCAAGAATTCTCCGACGTCCTTCTAAGTCTTGGCGCACTCTACCAGAAGAGATAGGTGGACAGGTGGTGCTTCCAAAGTCTCTCGGTAGAGTGGTATCCAGCTTAGAAGAACTCATTCGCTGTGTGTACGGGGACATCAGTTGTATACCGCACCAGCAGAATTCTTGGGTGTGTGAGCGGGCCATTTTGACGCCCAAAAATGATCAGGCTGCAGCAATTAACGAATGCATTTTCTCGGAAATTGAGGGGAATTAAATGGTCTACACCACCACTGTTGTCGAGCAAGATGACGCCACACATTATCCCGTGGAATTTTTGAACTCCCTGTCAGCAAGTGGACTTCCAGCGCATACCATCAAGCTGAAGGTCGGTGTTCCGATTATGCTTCTTCGGAACCTATCTCCTCCGAAGTTGTGTAACGGGACCCGCCTTAATGTCATCTCGCTCCACAGACACACCATTGAGGCGGAAATTCTTACGGGTTGTGGCGTAGGCGAGGCAGTATTTATACCACGCATTCCCCTCATACCTCATAACTTCCCGTTCCAGTTCAAGCGCGTACAGTTCCCCGTGAGTGTTTGCTTCGCGATGACCATCAATAAGTCGCAGGGGCAGACACTGAGGGCAGCGGGTGTCGACCTCAGGACGAGTTGCTTCTCACACGGACAACTGTACGTCGCTTGCTCCCGCGTCACCAGTCCTGACTCTCTTTACATTTTGGCTCCTGGCAGCATAACTACCAACGTAGTTTATAGGGAAGTGTTGTAAGGTATGATACCTTTGTACGAATTTTTACTATTTTGTGTCCTGGAATGTATTCCTGCATTATTTTCTCTATTTCCATCAGTCACATCTTATGACTGAACTCTGCAGGATTCCCATATAACTCTCTTCACTTGCTTCGCTTGCAAAAAAAACTTATATTTTAATGCTATTTTAAAAGTTGTGTACTTATAATGCTATAGCGACACTGGCATGTTAGGTATTTTTGGTGCTGTAGAGCCTTCACGCAGACGACGTCGCGGGCAGCAGCTAGTAAAGTATAAATAAGTATAAAGTATAAATCACAGATAAATAATTTTCTTACGAGTAATTTTCTTATACATACTTAGATTCAGATAAAGTGTGTTAGTATCTTAGAGCATTAATGGTCAAGCGCAGCGTACGAACTCGTGACCACAACGAAGATCGTTTCAACGAAGCATTCACCTCGTCAGCCCACGATCCCCGCGTCACCACGGGAAGCGTTTGCAGGAAATCGCCACTGAACAGAATTGAACTGTGACACCACCCATCCAATGTTCGTTCCTGCGGATGTCCTGCAGGGTTCTGTCCACGGCCTCAACTGCCTTCCTATTGGCCATCGTACACTCATCCCATACGATCATAGAGCAATCCTTGAGCACGTGTCCCTTATCGCTGTTACGTGACACACCAAAAACAGGCGTTTCGGCGCTCTCTAAATCGATGGGAATTTTAAACATGACATGTGCTGTCTTGCCACCTGGAAGCAAAGTGGCAGCGATTCCCGACGACGCTACAGCAATAGCAATTTTGCCTTTCCTCCTGACCTCTGCAAGTATGCCAGTGGTAACAAATTTCCTGTTCCACCAGGAGCATCCAAGAAAAACATTTTACTCTGGTTTTGTTGCCCAACGATTTCAAGGACGGTGTCATAAATTTGTTTTTGCTCTGAAGAGAACAAAGCGACATGGTCATTTCGTATGGTGGTCATTTCGCCCGGATCGTAATTTGTCTCAGCGTTATACTCTCGATTTCCACAGTCTTGATGCGGTGATGATTGGGGAGCTGGTAACCCATATTCGATCAGTGGATTGCATTTTTATTAGTAATCCAGATACATCTGATCTAAAAGGTCTAGCAAAAAGTTGGAGGAGGGGTCATTACAGTGAGAGCCCCAAAGCGTGTGACGGCAATTAAAATCACCTGACACAATCAAAGGGCCAGGAATAGAAGAAAGCATAGAGTTAAATTCAGACAAAATATTAGCATTGGAATGGGGAATGTAGGCAGATACATAGGATATGTCCATGGCTCTAATAGCCACAACATGTAGACCAGGATCATGATGCGGAAGAGGAATCTGAGAAAAAGTGATAGATCTGCTAACCAATAGGGCGCAACCCGCCCATCCATCATCTCTATCGTCCCGAAGACATGAGAAACCAGGAACCCTAAAGAGAGATCCAGGCCTGAGCCACGTCTCCGACACGGCAAAGACAACGGGTTTATATCTATTTATTAGATAGATTATATCATGTTTTTTCCTGCGAATGGATCTACAGTTCCACTGAAGGATTTTTTCCATTTTGGCGAATCCAGGTATAGAGGAGTTGTTGAACTAATCTAACGACATTGTCCGGTATTGCATCACTAAAAGATAATATGTTTATAAGGGAGCAAGTCAGGAGCTCTATCAAATTGTCATTGGGAGTGGGAAGGGGAGTGGTTTCAGTGTAAGGGGAATTCAGAGCACAGCCATTAGGCTGAGAAGACTTAGGGGTATAGACCATTGACTTATGGGCTTGAGTGTCATATGACTTGCCCAATTCTGGCCTAGGTTTTGGAGAACGATAAATTGTCTTTGTATAGGAGGTTTTAACAGGGGAAGCATATGGTGAAGAAGTAGGAGTGTTAAGAGGGGACGAGAAGAGAATGGGTTCAGAAGGATAAGCTGGAGGTAGTTTTGACTGGGAGGGACCTGCTGTCACATTAGAGTATGGCAGTTTACGAGGACGGGGAAACCTTGCTGAAGCCTCACGGTAGCTTAAATTTTCTTCAGACATTACCATTTAAATTGCCTTCTATCTTGAGTGTTCAGGGCACTTATTATCAGTGGCCTTATGGCTACCACTGTCACACAAAAGACATGAGACCTGAGAGTCGGGAATATTACAACTATCTCCAGGATGAGTTTGTGCACAACGGTAACAGCGGGGCTTAGATCTTCACTGAATGCTTACCTATATGGCCAAATCGTAAGCAGTTGCGGCATTGGATAGTGGGAAGTTGATAAGTAGAGACAGAAAGAGAAACATTGTAACAAAATACCTTCTCTGGGAGAATTTGGCCAGAGAAAGTAAGTACCACAGTCGATGATGGGGACTAAGTAACGGAGTCCTCTTTTTTGTTTTTAAAATTAAGCCTTCCAGCCCTACCGACTTCTCCACAGTTGCGACGGATTTCTATACCGAGGACTAGTTCCTCCAGTGTCCAGTCAGTAGGGATATCCCTAACAACTCCCATGCGACTTACGTGAAAGCGAGGGATAGCTGCCGAATATTTGTTTTCAGTCAGGATGGGATTGCTGACAAAGTTGTTAGCATCACTTACTGTCATAAAATCAACAGACATCCTGTTACGGCCCAAAGACCTGACACTGCCTTGGACTTTAAAACCTTTAAAACCTTTATTAAATACTAGCTTCTGCCCGCGACTTCGTACGCGGATCCTGTTGCTTATGCCAGCGACAACGGGGTCGTCAAAATCGAAGATCTGAAACGTCTGATGTCGAATTCTAAGAGCCCGGGGACGGAAAAACAATGGGATGCGCGAGACGATTCGAGACGTTCCACATCTTTCATTTTTGTAAGTCAACAGAAAATTCCCATCAGACTAAACAACTTTTGCTAATACGTCATTCCTTCCTATATACCTATGTTATAGTGTCGCTGGGCTTTGGAGTTCCACAACAGGTGTTCCAGATCTTCAAATTTATTATCACAGCAGAAAATGCTCTTCACGTGGAATAATTTTTGCTATGGCACCATTTTTATATATATTTTTATAGATTTTAAGGCAGATTTAAAACTGTGTACGTAGGGATTTACTTCATGCAACATATTTTGAAGCAGTGAAATCAGACTGGGGTCATTTTCACATGACAATAATGAACCAATAAGGTGGTAAACTTTGCCTTGCACTTTGAATGTTGGCATAAATGGACCTTCTGAAATCTGTTTCGCACCAAAAGATGTCATTTGAAAGGCATTATTGTATGAACGGGTGTTGTCCAAGAAATGTTTTGACTGTGGATGGTCACCAATTAGCAGTGATCTTAATATTTCTGGAGGATTTTGTAATATTTCAATATTACTTTTCCACCTGAGCAACACATACCGTTTGTTTCTTTTTGCCATTTAACAGCTTCACAAAAAGTACAATTTTGAACCATACCTCCGATGGCGGAATATGTGGCGTAGTCAATCATAGGAGTATACGTAAATGCACTCCGTTCCTTATCAACCCAAGGAAGGTTGCCACGCCCTACGGCTATATCTTGAGACACATCCGATTCTTCAGATGATATCGACATTCTGTTCAGAGAATGTCGAAGTCGATCAGAATTCAAACGTTCGTTGCGCTCTTCTTCTGTCTCTTCATGCCGTACTCCAGCAATTCTTTCTCTCTCACTTTCTAACTGATTATGAATATTTTGTTGTGTGCGTGTTCGGGACAATGTATGATAATCTCGATCACCAGTTAGTCGCGCATCACGTTCATCACTCGTTTCAAAAGACCTGTTAGTAGATGTGCGAATACGCTGAGAACTCAAGCGTGATTCTGTATCGGTAAACGTTTCCGATTCGCGAGACAATGCATGTCGCTCACGATCAGCGGACAGTCGCGCATCACGTTCCGCACTTGTCTGTAGAGACCTCGAAGCAGATGCGTAGATACGCTGAGAATACAAGCGCAATTCTCTATCCGTGAACGTCTCCGACTCGCGAGACAATGCGTGACGTTCACGATCAGCGGTCAGTCGCGCATCACGCAAGTGGGGAACGTCCCCACTTGTCTCTAGAGACCTAGAAGTCGATGCGTAGATACGCTGAGAACGCAGGCATGCTTCGCGATCCGAAGAGGTTCCCACGGAGCGAGTTGCAGCCTGATGTTCTCGAACAGCATCAAGTCTCTCCCGACGCTCTTCGGTAGATTCTTGGGATCTTATGATCCTCAATCTTTTAGCTCCTTTGGAACATTGGGAAAGATTTGACCTCTTTCTAGGCATGGTTATAGTTTTATTTTGAACATACCTGATCAATTAAAATCTAAGTGACTGCTCCCCTGCGTTACCGGGTATTCTACCGTGTCACGAAGATAAATGGCAAAGGAAATTAAACACTCAAATAACATAAGCCCGAAGGCATATTTATTGATAAAGTAAAAAAATAAATGGGAGTTTTGGCCAGTAGAGTCAACTTTTCAATGATATACCATCGTCACCAAAAATCAGTCCTAAACTGTTACCGCCTTCACCGCGTGGAGGTACTCCCAGCTTATGTTATTTTATAATTATACAGTGAAATTAGTGATAGCTTTGATTTCCACATCAGATGTTTCTGCTCTTCGATTTTTATAAGTCAACAGGAAATGCCCATCAGATCGAACAAATTTTGCTAAGACGACATTCCTATATGTGTTTTGGTGTAGCTGGGCTCTTGGAGAACTCCAAGAGCCCAGCTTTGCCCAGTGGAACTTTCCACAACAGGTGTTCCAGATCTTCGATTTTTATAAGTCAACAGAGAGTACTCATCAGATTGAACAACTTTTGCTAAAACGTCATTCCTATATATGTTACTAGCGACCCGCCCCGGCTTCGCACGGGTGCAATACTGATACTAAGTACAGGTATTTCAAGAATGCCAGCACGCGCCGCCGCGGCCGGTACCGCAGCAACCGTTATGTCCCTGCATTTTAAATCTGTAATATCTTCGAAAATATTCATTTAAATTACATGCTGTAAAGGGCCATATTTATCTATATTAAATGCACAATGTATTAAGGTACTTAATTGGATAAGGATTAATACTGTATTGCTTAAAATCGCTTCGTAAATAAGCCATTATTTCTCGTAAAAAGTAAAGGATAAAAAATGATTATTGTGGGTTATCCCTAAGAGATAGACATATACCATCGCGGACTTTTTTGTACAACTTTTTAAGGTGTACAATACTGTAGTACATTATTTTGACCTATCTCGTAGAGTTCAGCCAGCGTTTGAAAAGTAAGCGCAAAAAAATGTGTTTATTTACGACATCACATGCATGCATGTATTATATATATAAACCTTCCTCTTGAATCACTCTATCTATTAAAAAAACCGCATCAAAATCCGTTGCGTAGTTTTAAAGATCTAAGCGTTCAAAGGGACAGAGAAAGCGACTTTGTTTTATACTATGTAGTGATAGTGTAGCTGGGCTCTTGGAGTTCCACATCAGGTGTTCCAGATCTTCGATTTTTATAAGTCAACAGAGAGTTCTCACCAGATTGAAAAACTTTTGCTAAAACGTCATTCCTATATGTGTTATGGTGTAGCTGGGCTCTTGGAGTTCCACAATAGGTGTTCCAGATCTTCGATTTTTATAAGTCAACAGAAAGTACTCATCAGATTGAACAACTTTTGCTAAATCGTCATTCTTATATATGTTATAGTGTAGCTGGGCTCTTGGAGTTCCACATCAGGTGTTCCAGATCTTCAAATTTATTCCCTCAGCAGAAAATGCTCATCACGTGAAACAATTTTTGCTATGGTACCATTATTGTATTCTCTTATACTTTAGCTGGTCTGTTGCGGTTCTGCATATTCAAATCCGTCCAGTAGTTCCGAAGATTAGCGTGTATAAACAAACAGACAAACAGACACTTTTTTTTGGATTCGTGCTCTATTACTGTTTCTAAACCCCCTCAAGTATTTTTTTTTAATATATTCAATGTACAGACACAGTTTTTTTACTGTTTTATTATATGTAGGTATAGATAAATTGGGCAAACTTGAGAGAGTTTAAGGTAAGGCCTTGCTTAGGGTCTGTTTCCACCCTAGAGACAAATACAGTGTAGGGAGCTCTGTCACTCTTACTATAGAGCATTCTGGAGTCGCTCTGAAAATCTGGTTTAGTAAAAACGGATTGGATTGAGTCAGACGGCGGCTTGTTTCTTTTTGCGTCAACAACAGTGGACTCAGGGCCTCCGGGGCGCTTTCTAACTTCGGGTCTTACGCGATCAGTGTTTTGGGAACACTCCACAACCTCCATAATATCCGGAAGAATCCCTCCACCCCCATCAGGGGGTTCCTCGGCACTCATTTCCTTGGGAAATGAGAGCCAAAAAGCTTAAATTACTAACCTTATACCCAAACCAGACGACACAAGACAATCACCACACTACAAACGGATTTTATTATTAAATTATTATGTTAGGTTAAGATTCGCATGCTTATTCTCACCAAGACAATAGCAAAATCCTCCACTCTGATCAAAGCGTGATGTACAGAGGCCAGCACATCAAGCTACCCCAATCTGTCAAATTTCTTTGATAGTTTTTCAACTTTACTGCAAAGGAATAAGGTTCATATTCAATTGGTTCATATTCAATTGCTTACCCCAATCTGTCAAATTAAACTTTAGGTACTACTTAAGAATAAAGTTCTTCAATAGGGAAAATTTGACAGATTGGGGTAGCTTGATATGCTGGCCTCTGTACAGACGCCAGCAGGTCAACCTACCCCAATCTGTCAAATTTCTTTGATAGATTTTCCCCATTGAATATGAACCTTATCCCTTTATGCTAAAGTTGAAAATCTATCAAAGATTTTTGACAGATTTGGGTAGGTTGACCTGCTGGCGTCTGTACATAACAACTAGAGGTGGGCCACTGAGGGTTTTTTGGTTCACCAATGGTCAACAGGTTAAAAAAGCTGTTAAATTATTGACAGGTTTTGAATGTTCAATCGGTAGCGTTTAGAGTTAATTTTTTCAACGTTTTCAATCATTGACAATTTTGTTCAATCATTGAAAGTAATCCGTTGAGCATTTGACGTAAATTAACAGATTAGCAATATTTTATTTTCAACAGATTTTTTTTGGAACTGAGTAAAATAATGACTATTGAACTAATGCGTCTTGTGCATTGACGTAAATTAACAGCTAATATTTTCAACCTGTTTTTTCATTGATGACTAACAGTTATCTCGTTGACGAATGAAAAGTTGTTAAAAAAAACAGTTCAACAACCATCTCTAATTACAAATTTACAACTGCCAGCCAATGCGCTGGACCGCTGGTGCTCTCAACCTCTTTGGTCTGAACGGCGCTTTATTTATGGTGCCTTTACAGTGATGATAACAGTGATGATTACAAATCAAATATAATAAACTGACGACAAGAGTGGCAACATTTTTGTAAATGACCGAAAAATTACCATAGAGTTATTTTGTAGTCTCTGTGTCTCTGTGGTAGTGTAAAAATGGCGGCCCTACTTCCCCGTCCTCTTGGTCTTGCCCAAATTATTTCCCTGAAAAATGCGAATAAGGTAATTATATTTATGTAGATAGTCATTTTAAGTTTACAAATATTATCATTATTTAAGTGTTTCTGAATAAGACATGACTACTGTTTTTAATATCACTAAAACATTAAAATATTGACGTGGTTTTATTTCAAATAAATTATTATGCATAATAATTTTAAACATTTTTAATAATTATTAAAAAAAATAAATAACAACTTTTTCTATTACTTGTTCTATTACAGTAGACCTTGATATCAATTAGACATTTATTTATAAATTTGACCTTGTCATTTTCAGCTATTGTGACCTTACGTCATCGCTAGTTTGTAATTTGAACAACGTAATTTTTTAGCAAAAGTCCCATAATCCGTTGATTTTAAAATGTATTCATATACCTTTTCATCTAAATTAAATGCTAACAACTTTGTACCTCTTTCCGCTTTTTCCTTATCAGATCAATTCCTCAAGCAGCGTAAGATTGTGTTTATTAGTTTGTAGCTGTCACTGCATAATTATTGGAAACACCATCAGTTTCTAATCTAGAGTGTCATAAAATTGTGAACAGATCATATTGTTTACTTCTTTTAATTAAATGTGAATCTGTCCATGACTGGTTGATTTGTTGGCAGAACAGCAGTTCTTACACAGCTGTTTCTTGAAACACATACCCATGCTTCAAGAAACAGCTGTGCAAGAGCTGCTGTACAATTTCAGTCATTTTGGATGAACGCAAACATATACAACAAAATCTTATTTAAATACCTACATCAACAAAAATAAAGCTTCATATTTTATTCAGTGATCAATATGGTGATGATTCGAAGGAGGAAAGGGCAGGGAGTAGGGCTGTCAGCCAGTCAGTGGTCACTTGTTTCATTCCTTGCTATCTCACAATTTTACAGCAAGGACATGGATAAAATTATGAATAAAATTATTGTGTGTAATTGTAAACAAAATTATGTTTATTGTAAACAAAAATATGAACTGTGTTTGCAATTGTCTGGTGATATATCTATTTTAAAACCTTGGTACTTTATTGTGACTATAGATTTTCTGTCTATATTGATGGAGAAAAACTCTGTTAACCTTTTAATCGCCTACGTTGGATTAATCCGACAAATATTTTCGGGTCCCTTTCGCCAGGGTCGTATATTTATGACCAAATACCACAGCTCGTTTACTCTGTTTTTTTTTTTTTTATTAATTACGCTGTATTCTATCAGTAGGCCAATTCTGCTAATTTAAAACGTTCAAAATCTAGTCACAATCTCATCTTGGCGACAAACAAATGTCAAAAACTTGTCAAAATGTAGGGAAATTTGAAGTATTTTTGACAGATTGAGACTGAGATCAGACTGTGAACATTCTTAAAAATTACGAGAATTGCCCCTCAGGTTATTCGAAAAACAACCCCCCGGCGCCCAGCACAGTGATTTAATTTAATAAATCAAATCACTGTGCTGGGCGCTGGGGGCACAACAACTAAATATAAAGTTGGGCGGTTAAAGGATTAAATTGGTTATAAAGGAGCTAGTTTTCATGCACACAATTACATAAAAAGTCAGTAGTTATAGTAGCTTTCCACAAATAATTATGTAATATCTATGAGATATACATCTTTATCGTCACATGTTCAGATTTGTACAAAGTTCAATATTTGTTGTAGTGGTTATCTTGTCAAAGTGCTACCCATTCATTGGCATGTACATAGGTTATCTTTGTTTTCTAATTTGTGTTCTTTCATTTGATTTAATTTGTGAAATCATACAATGGGAAATGTCATGTTGCTGACATTTAATACTATCCACTTTTCAAAAATCCTATGAATGATTTAACAGTTGTTTTATGATTAGATATCAGATTTTTGTGATAAAGGCACTTGTAATGCAGCAATTCAGTTTGGCACAAATAATATGATGTAAAATAAAACTGGAAATTGTTAAACATTACATCGTAATGGGTATTTTATTGTACCTAATAAATAATGTTAAATATGTGTAATTTCAGTTGCTGGTGGCGTCAACTGCAAACCATTTACCAAGCAAACAACAAGTCCGCAATTTGAATGTCCATGAGTATATAAGCTACACCCTCCTGCGAGACAATGGCATTCCTGTACCTAGATTCAATGTGGCCACTACGGCAGATGAAGTTTTCAAGTTTGCTAAAGAACTTAACTCAAAAGACATTGTACTCAAGGCTCAGGTAATTTATCAAATTTTTAAGTTAAAATTATCAAAATCAGGCATAAGAGAGCTATATTAATATTAAAAGCCATTCAAAATTGTAAATCTGCACCCTAATTGCATAATGCACTATCAATCATAATCTGAATCTTTTTGAGGGGTATTGCTAATCCATTACTTCTTATGTTAGAAAAATTTGTCTGCTCAACAACATGAATAATGCAATGAATGTTGTTGAACTGTCAAAATAAAAGCCATTGCTACTGATAGTGTCGTACACAATTACCCCACAGGATGATACTGGACACAATATTTTGTTGAATGGTTGTATTGAAAAACTATTGCTATTTTAGGTACTTGCTGGAGGCAGAGGAAGAGGCACCTTTAAAAGTGGCCTCCAAGGGGGTGTCAAAATGGTTGACACGTAAGTAAATAAGTTACCTCTACACATTTGTCACGTGTTATTTCTCCGAACCTAGTTAATCTATGATAGACAATAATTGTTTGCTAAGTTTGCTTGGATTTTGCTCAAACTATTTATACAATTGGATTAATTTGTGGATAACGGTGCTGGTTGCGTGATTAATTAAGTGTCTCATAAAATATCTGTACCTACATATTAATCATTGCGCAATTGCTTGATATCCTGAAGAAATAAAAAAAAAAAATACACGCCTTAACATATTTCAATTAAATTTGGCACACGAGTAGACCATGACTCTGGGTTAGAGGATAGGATACTTTGCTATTTAACTCTAAAGTTTTTGATTTATGGTATAATTTCGGTTATTGCCGCAGAAATAACATTGTTCTTCATAGTTTTTTCGAGAGTTACTACGAAACGCAAACTTACTTTTACGGCCGGTAAAATACATAACACTCTGTATGCGTAAATATTCATCCCAACTAAACTCTTGACTGACCAAGTGCGTGCCCTGACACGCATGGTGTTTTGCATTCCACTCCGCGTCGAACACACGTACACGCCCGCGTGAGTACACACTAGAGCAGGGGTCAACAACGCGGCCCGCGAGCCTCCTGCTTGCGGCTCTCGACTATTTTGTAAAAATTTTATTTCGCGCAAATCTTCGATATTGGCGTCGATATCCTTGCTCACAAAATAAAATAAAATGAAAGGAATGACATCCCTTGCTGAAATACTTCTCGAGAAAACGGTGGCAAATATGAACCAAGTTACAGTCCTTTCACAGTTATTTTATCTATGAGCAACCCAACATCAACCATATTTCATTGAGTATTAAGATCACTTTGATTTTGACAGTGATGCAATCTACAGGACGGTCAAAATCTCGTAGATCAAACGAAATCGGGTGATAAAGGAGATCATTTCGACGCTTTTAAAGTGAGATTTTTTTGGTAACGATGTTCTAAATTGAAAAGTTTACACTTAAGTGAGAGTGAGACCTGCAGTTTACGATGTGCAGTCGCCAGAGTATTAAATATTCCTCTTCAAATCAATCTGGATGTTTTCGATATTCTTCATAATTCACATGGAAATGACGACACGGTTGGCGCAGTGTTTGACCGATCTACTGCTGCGCTGCGTCTCGCGGGTTCGATTCCCGCACGGAACAAAATATATTTGTATTGCCTACAGGTAGTTGTTCCGGGCCTGGCTGTTTGTGTATGTGAGTTTAAATGTTTGTAAACGCACCCACGATACGGGAGTAATTCCCAGTGAGGGGCGAAATTTTATTAAAAAAATATATGCCCATGACTACGACACAGTAACATAGGATGTGTCCACCAACGGCGCTTGTTTCTTTTCTTAATAACAATAACTATATTCACTAGCGTACTTGCACAAGCACCCCACAATACTACATCCATAATAAATAATTATTTTATTTATTATGGAGACAAATGTATTACATATTATGACACTACTTATTTCGCTCTCGTCTGTAACTAACTGAACTCTTCCAACAAAACTATTGCACAACGCAACGTCGCGGAAAGGAGGTGATTCCGTTACGAGTCATCGCGGACACGTGGCGATTCCGTTACGAGTCGCGACAATACGCTGGTGGAATAGTCGCTCGTTCGTGGAGATTACCCGACGACAGAAGCGCGGATTCGTCGCGATTCTCTCGCTCGTGGAGACGGCGCCAAGAGGAAATCTGACCCCGCGCTTACATCTATATACAAGTACTGTTTTCCACAAGTCTTGTAAAGTACTTGATAAAAACAAGTCGTGTATAAAACTTGTATCCTAAAGCCGTGTCTCTGGCGCGTGTTTTGTCGAAACTTTACACAGTGAAGTTGGTTAAAAACATCGAAACAAAGAACCCGACTGCGGTAAAAAACTTAAGTTAAAAAAAAAAAACTGAAAGTTAAAACCGAGCCCATTTTAAATTAAATAAAAGTTAGAAGTGGGCGGGACCCATTTGAGTTTGAAAATATAAAAATGGAATTCATGTCTGAAATAATTTCAATGCATGTAGCATTGACATTGTTTCAGACATGAATTGTTAACTATTTTGTTTACCTTTTTGACAAGTTTTGTATACCACAACTTGTTTTTAGGTGTATACGACAAACGAAAACAGTAGACACAACATGTAGAATAGGTACATGTTGTTTGTTATGTTGGTGTAAACTCGGGTTGAAAGTGGCAACGGTGACTGAAAAGTTTTGTGGAAGTCGTCGTCATTGTATGGGCATGTGGTGCGGAAGAATCAGGAAAATGTTGCTTAGAGCGTTTTGAATATGAATACTCATCCAGCGGGGCAATTGCGTAACACATTATCAATCGGAATCGGTTTCATTTAGACAGTTCAACAACATTCATTGCGTTATTTACGTGTTCAGCAGACAAATTTTTCGAACGTATAAAGCCATGGATTAGCAATTTGCTTCAAAATAATTCAGATTACGATTGATAGTGTGTTACGCAATTAGGGTGCAGGTATAAGAGTAGCGAAGACAATAGAAAGGATTGATGGACTGTGTGATAGAATTGTGGAAGAAGAAGACATGCTGCGCCGACCCCAAATAAATTGGTATAAGGGCAAGATAAGGCCGCCCCCAAGCATCGCCATAGTGACCGGTCCTGCGCTTATGAAATACATGATATGCACTTTTTAAAAACAAGTGCGGCCTGCCTTTATTTCAACTTGCCACTATGTGGCCCTTGCCTGCTAAAAGGTATTAGACCGCTGCTCTAGTGTACACTCACCATAATAACTTAAGACAGTACTGTATACATAAAATTGCATTACAAATGAAAGATTATGTTTAAATGAGTTTTCCCAGAGCATATACCTTCAATGGGGCTGACTATGTTGGCTGTTCCATCTAATTTCATCTCTATCTTCTGCAAACTACTTGAATACATTTGTATTGTTTAATTTACTGCAAGCTGTACTTACTATTACTATGTAGGCCCGAAGCCGCCAGTGCGATAGCCAGCAAGATGCTGAAGCAGTACCTAGTCACGAAGCAGACTGGCGCGGGGGGACGTATCTGCAATATGGTCATGGTGACCGAGCGGAAGTTCCCCCGTAGAGAATTTTACATTGCCGTCATGATGGAGCGCAGCTTTAATGTATGTATGACACTTCCGCACCTCGTTAAATAGCGGATTGGTTTTCCTTTCCCATATTTTGCACCTGTCTTAAATGATCACGACTTTTAAAATTTCATAAGTCTGTTGTTTTTAGGGTCCAGTTATTATTGCATCCTCTCAAGGAGGTGTGAGCATCGAAGATGTGGCTGCATCAAATCCTGAAGCTATCACGTACGAACCTATCGACATCATCGCAGGACTCAAAGACGAACAAATTAAACGTGTTTTAACCAAGGTACTTTGATAAGTTACGACTAGCACTAGGCGACCAGTGGTTGCCAACTTGCCACAGGGCAGTTGTGACCCATGAACTCAATGCAACCAAGTGCTACACCAACCTTTGTCGTGCGGTTTGGTTTTAAAGACCAAGGAAAAGCGCACTACACTCAGTCCACTATGTTAACCGTTTTTTGACAGATGGAACTAGTGATTGCAGCAACGTCATAGCACACATTTCGATAATTTACACTTTAATTTGTATGTAGTCCTATAATATAAAATGATTCATCATCTGCCTAGCCTTTTCCCAACTATGTTGGCGTCGGCTTCCAGTCTAACCGGATGCAGCTGAATAACAGTATTTTACATGGAGCGACTGCTTATCTGACTTCCACAACCCAGTTACTGGGTAATACGATACCCTTTGGACTGTCAAAGATCCACGAATGACAGCCGGAAACAACGGCTTAAAGTGCTTTCCGAAGCATGGAGGGGTCTCGGTATGTAAAGATGGTCACCTATCCACAGACCAACCGCGGCAAGCGTAGCTTAACCTGATCGATCGACCTGTGCGGCTGTTATTATTCAGTCACGGGCCCTTAATATAAAATGATTTTTTTCGATATATTTATTTGAAGCCATTACATTCGTTCTCATCACTTAGTACGATAGAATGTAATGTAATACGCATAACAATTTTTTTTTGTCAAAACTGATACACGTACGGAGTTCTAATGTCTGCAAGTATAAGAAGTCGTAAACAAGTTAAGGCAGTTTATACAAGGTGAAATTTTATCCACCGTTTTCCTCTTAAGGGGTCATTGTACTCATCATTAAGAACAACTTTTACTATGGGACCAAACATGAAAACGCGAAAAAAAAATCAACTGTTCCCTGCATTTTGACGAGATATGTGAACATAAATGTAGGGAACAGCTGATTTTTTTTTTCACGATTTCTATTTTGGTCCCTTATTAAAAGTTGTTCATAATGATGAGTAAATGACCCCTTAAGAGGAAAACGGTGATTAAAATTTCACCCTGTATCTTTTTCTTTATTACGCATTTTAAAGTTAACTTTTACGTAATCTTAATCCGGAATAGTTACGTTCTAAGGCAGCTGTCAAAAACAGTTAACATAGTGGACAGAGTGTACGAATTTCACTATGCCGTTTTCCTTTTAACGGAAATGCATATACAAATGGCGATCTGATCTAGTAAAAATGAGGTCTAGTTTACAGGTGTAAATCAGAAATTTAAATGGATATTTCACTTATGGAAAGCTTTTCTATACTTACTAGCATTTATTTTAGATTGGCCTAGACACTGCTGAAGCAGCAGATATGGTTAGAAGGTTGTACGACCTCTTTGTGAAAAAAGACGCTCTCCTAGTTGAGGTGAACCCATACGCAGAAGATGCCATTTCTGGCCAATGTAAGTACTTAATGATAATTATTATTAATTACTAGACAATCTTGAAAGCTTCGTAAGCCTCGCCAATTCTGAATTTTTAAGGCTACTGAACCACCGCACATGACCAGCTGCATGCACGCTGCACATACGGGTATTTAGTATTTACCCTAAAAGCTGGCCAAAAATATTTTTGTCTCTAAATGGGCCTATAGATGTCAATCATTACGAATATGTTGTTATTTTCATTTATGTCGTCACACATCATAAATAAAACAAAAAATAAACTAAAATTATTATTATATATGTCTTTCCGGGATAAATGTTATAAATGTCTTTCCGGGATAAGAATATAACACCAGACGGCCCTGAAAGAAAATAAAGAAAAAAAAATATTATTTCAGATGTTATATGATGTGCAACTTTAAGATGTTATATTTTTGCCCTAGCTATTCATTACTAATTAGGCCAAACTACATTGTAACTGCTAGTTGTAGGTAATGTTCTGAATCCAATAAAAAACTTTTTTTCAATTTTATCATAATCTTACAATTTTTGTTTCAGTCTTCTGCCTGGATGCCAAGTTCCGATTTGACGACAACGCTGAGTACAGACAAAAGGAACTATTTGCTTATAGGGACCCGACTCAGGAAGATCCCAAAGAAATCCAAGCTGCTAAGTCCAACTTGAACTATATTGCACTCGACGGTATGATTTTGAAGCCGGATTCATATTAATGTGTCGTGTCGCCTTTTCACGCAGTGTCATCCAATCAAAACTTGTTCTGATTTGACGTAGTTCTCAACAGATTCGTTTGATTGGTGTATCTCGAGTCACAACACAACACGACACAGTAACATGTCTATGGCTTAATTTTATTTATTAAAAATATGTACATTGATGTTACAGATAATATTGTGATACAAATATCTGTTTTTCTTAGGTACTATTGGGTGTATGGTAAATGGCGCCGGATTGGCCATGGCTACGATGGACATCATCAAGTTGCACGGTGGTGATCCCGCCAATTTCCTCGACGTCGGAGGTGGCGCCACCGCACAGGCTGTGACGGTGCGTCTCGTTGACACATTACTAAATGTACAATATAGAGTTTCTCCGACGAAAGCTGACTACGAATTATTTTCTTAACTTTTGGCATGGATACATTTTAGGACTGTCAAAATTGTCCATTTCCGATCTGGATAATTTTGATACTTCGGCTATAAAAATTAAATAAACGAATTTTATGGTGTGAAAAAACAAGTCACAACACAGAGAAGAAAAAGGCATTGCAACGGTGGGCATTAGCTAGCTATTATACAGGGACAAATTAAATTAGCTAGCAAAACTCGGCAGACGTGATGGGTATCGATATCTAAACACGATAAAACAAAAAAGAAATTAATTTTAAGACATTTTTATGGGGTCATCGACAGCAGTTAGTGTAGTCACTTGAAACATAGTTAAAAATCAGTTTTTTGATCTCGATTTTGAATCAAACTCCAAGCATTTATTTCAATTAAACCTATCGAATCGATATCTAAACGCGATAAAACAAATTAAAACAGATTTTCTCAACTCATACTTCGAGTAACAACACTCCCTGCAGTCGTTGACCTATCTGTAGTGTTTCGCTAGCTAATTTAATTTGAACTTGTATAAATATGAAATAAGTACTGATCTGGGGGCACGGGAGTGCCCCCGCCAAGACGAGCCAAGCGAAGCGCAAGGGCACTACCTACCTTTTCTCGAAGAACCTTCTTAACTTGGGTTTGGATTATACCAGATAAACAAAATTTTCGGGATATGATGTCAGTGGTTGACTTATTAAACCTATAAAGTTTCAATAGCATAGCTCTTATACTTTAGATTTTATTGATATCTAAAATACCCCGATTTCGTCACTGATTCACTGACTCACTGATGATCATCAATATTCTAAGGTTCTTCCTGAAGTCCTAGAAAGCTGAAATTTGGTATGCAAGCTAATAATAGTACACAAACAACAAAAAAATCTTAAAACTTGAAACTTTTACCCCCCTCCCCCAACCCTTTAAACTAGGGGGTGAAAGTTTGTATGAGACTTCCGTAAATTATGATGCTAGAGGTCTGAAAATTTATATAGGGGGTCCTTGTTATAAATAATAAGATCCCACATTAACACAAGAAAAAATGAACAATAGAAAAAATACTCGTATAAATATCATAGGCAACCTACAAAAAGAAATGAAATCCCACAAAAACATTTTATGTTAAATGTTGCCAAGACGAGACCATGTAGCTCGCACTGTCAAAAAGTAATCAGATCTCATGTAGAGCCAAGTTTCTAACTCTACACGCCCTTACTCTACAAGTCAAATATAGTCAAAATATATGGCTTGGCCATTTCGCTACTTTCACATGAGCGTAAGGTGAAAAACTCTCATACTGTTATACAATGGTTCTTGTAGTAACGAAACGGCCAAGCCATATATTTTGACTAAGATGTAGTTTGCGAAGTATATATAAAAAACAGTATCAACTCCGTTTATGCAGTGTATAAATTTGCTGCCTTTTTTCTCGGACAGCTTTCGTTGGTCATAGTTTATCGTTGAACTTTGTATTAACATATTTTTTTTGGTTTAGGAAGCCTTCACTATTATCTTGTCGGACCCGAACGTGACCGCCATTTTGGTAAACATTTTCGGAGGTATCATGAGGTGTGACGTCATTGCAGAGGGAATTGTTACTGCAGCCAAGAACCTTAGTATCCAAATTCCTGTCATTGTCCGTCTTCAGGTATGTATTATGGATTATTTTGTTATCATATTTGGTTCTTTGTGTGATAGTCAAAACTCTTAACCGGTCAAAGCCACGAACCCTTTAACCGCCGCAGTTGTATATAAGCAACTTATCATTTTTGAGCCCCTGGCGCCACAGTCGTAAATTCGTAACTAAATTCTACGAAGTGATTTTCAAGCGTATTTTTATTAACGTAGCAGCAATTTCATAATAATTATAAAGACCACCTTTGCCATTCAAGGAATTTCTTTCATTTTTCCTAAAATCACTTATGCTAAGCGCCAAATTAACGGTTAAAAAAATGAATAAAACTCATCACAAAATGCAGGTGTGACCTTAACCTGTACCGCCAGAGCTGTATAAATACAACAGTAGTGATGTAACACATACGTTTATGTATTGCTCATTAATGCCAACTTTAGTTTATTCAAATAACATACAAATAAGTTAGGCATTCAGAATTAGAAAGTATTTCAATGCTTGTTGCTGTTTGATTCTATTTCTAACTATAACATCTAAAACTTCATATGATTTAACCTTTTGACCGCCACAGTCGTGTATAGACGACAAACCAAAATGTGCCCAGCACGCCACGGTCGCGACTGAGTGACAGAATTTTAAACGTAAATAAATGTCATAACAGCATTGATTTGTTTATTTCCCTTGTTAATTATGTACCTTAACTCTTCTTCATTTATTTGAAGTGAACTGCTTTCGTCAGATTTCATGTAGGTATAGTAACATAAGATGACAAAAAAGAAAACCAGTCATAAAGTTCGAAAAACTTAGTGCCCTCGACGTCACAGTCATCATAACAGGACACGTAGTGATGTAGATAGCAGTCAATATAACAAGAATATCGACCTCGACGGCAATCTACGTTATATTTAATTTACTCTGAATTCTGCACTAATAAATAAATAAAACATTTGGTATTGAACATTTATGTTTGAGAAATCAAGAAAATTTTATAATACTGCACTATACGCTCTTTAAAAGTCGAGTGTTAGTAGATTATCGATTAATTGTAATGACTGCAATGCCCATCTCTATCACACTGTTGTATTGTTTATGCCGGGAACGCCACAGTCTTCTATGTTTGACAGTCCCTTGATACCAAACGTGGAAATTTTTCAAATAGAGTAGTCCATTTACTGTTATTAAATATTATTAATAATAATGGATATAATACGAGTAAGTAAGTATGTAACACTTGAGAAACTTTGTCCATGTAGCCACCAATATTCCTCATTATTTCCTATTAATTTCAATGTTGTAAATTGTCTACATTCGAAAGTAAACAACACTTAACACAGTAAACGGTATTTTTCAACACTGATGTCATCAGTTAGTGGCGATGCACTATATACAGGGTTATTGGTAAAACACCAACAACCTCTTAAGAGGTCATTGTACTCATCATTATGAACAACTTTTACTATAGGACCAAACCAGAAATCGCGAAAAAAAAATCAGCTGTTCCCTACATTTTGAAACATAAATGCAGGGAACAGCTGTTTTTTTTTCATGGTAGATGTGTGCTATGTTGATCATTGCACACGCGTTCCTTACGACGTTTTTCAACACTTTTGCGAGGAAAAAAACAGACTTGTATTGTTAAATATTGGTGCCGATTCTCTTGTACACCGAACTAAATTAACGAAACTATCACTAAAATTCCTTACTTTTGGCTATGAGAATCTTAGAGCTATTCTGCATTAAAATATCTCTAAATATAAAAATAATTTTGACACAACCAAATCGAATTTGACAAACGCGACTCCACGTGGTAAGTAGGTACTTTTTTTTATTTGTTTGTCTTCGCAAGGGTTGTGCATTCAGCCAAAAAGTAGGTACTTGTTTTCCCTCATCATCATCATCTGCTTAGCCTTTTCCAAACTATGTTGGGGTCGGCTTCCAGTCTAATCGGATGCAGCTGAATACCAGTGTTTTACATGGAGCGACTGCCTATCTGACCTCCACAACCCAGTTACTGGGTAATACGATAACCCTTGAATAAACAAAGATGGTCACCCATCCACAGACCAACCGCGGCAAGCGTAGCTTAACGTGATCGATTGACCTGTGCGGCTGTTATTATTTAGCCACGGGCCCCTCCCTGTTTTTTTTTTTGAGCCGAAGGTGCGCAGCGGGGCAACTTCTTGGAATTTTTCACTTTTGTATGGAAAATATGAAAAAATATTACCAGCGTGTTGAGTTTTAGGGGTTTACGAGTTTTATAGAGGGAGTCGAAATTTTCATTATTTTTGCGATAGGACACTTCGTTTTTGAGACATAAGCAAAAGAAAAGAAAATAAAAAAACAGTATTGTTTTTGCATCTGAAGTCGAGGTGTTGGTGTGAATTTTAATTCATGCCAAATAATTTTATTCCACACTTTTTTAGTCGCGATTAACAATACTCAGATTTAGTTAGAAAATATAAATTTTAGATGATAAACGTCAAATTCAGAATAGCAAAATTACTATTTTCACTAAACTAATATCTCAGTGCAATCTTAGTGCTGTCAAACTAAAATTTAGTTAAGTTGTGTCACTTTAGTTAATTCCAGAATGGGAAATCGTCGTTTGACAGGAATAAACTAAATTTTGGTGAACTAGATTTTCGTCTAAAGTAGTCTAAAAATCACCAAAATTTAGTTTATTCCTATCAAACGACGATTTCCCATTCTGGAATTAACTAAAATGACAAAACTAAAGTAATTTTGCTACTCTGAATTTGACGTTTTTCACCTAAAATTTAGATTTTCTAACTAAATCTGAGTATTGTTAATCGCGACTAAAAAGATGTGGAATAAAATTAGTTGGCTTGAACTAAAATTCACACCAACACCTGGACTTCAGATGCAAAAATAGTACTATTTTATTATTTTCTTTTCTTTTGCTTATATCTCGAAAACGGTGTGTCCTATCGCAAAAATAATGAAAATTTCGACCCCCTTTAGGAAACCCATAAACCCCTAAAACTCAACACGTTGGTAATAATTTTCCATACAAAAGTGAAAAATTCCCTATAAAAGAGGTCGAGGTTGCCCCACTGTGCGGTGTACGTAGTACAAGAGAACGGCACCACTGTCGGTGAAATGCGCTAGAATCGAAATAATATTTTAAATATTATTAGCGTCGAACATTTGTCAATATTAAAAACAGTATTATGCAACATTAATAAGGCTCAAAGTTCAATGCATCCTGCGCGGCGACTACTTAGAGTCACGTCGGAACACGATCAAAGACCGCGTGGTAGTTATCTCTGTCACTTTCTTGCAGATGTTTTATGTGCTAAAATGCACCTTATGTCGAAACCGGTTCTTATAGGCTGATTAACCCTATAATACGGCTTAACCTTTATTGGGGGTTTTCTAACCTAATCCTAAAAATTAACCCGGTTAAAACCCTCATACGGGTTAACCTTTCGGTCCCTGATGTGAATTTTATTCATGCTAACTAATTTTACTCCACACCTTTTTAGTCGCGATTAAAAATACTCAGATTTAGTTAGAAAATCTAAATTTTAGATGAAAAACGTCAAATTTAGAATAGCTAAATTACTATTTTCACTAAACTAATGTCTCAGTGCAATCTTAGTGCGGTCAAACTAAAATTTTGTTAAGTTGTGTCACTTTAGTTAATTTCAGAATAGGAAATCGTCGTTTGACAGGAATAAACTAAATTTTGCTGATTTTAGTCTAGTTTAGACGCATTTGTGACAAGAGAATCGGCACCATTGTTGAAAGTACAAAACAATAAGAATAAAATATTTCGATATTATTAATAAGTATCGGTGTCGCACCTCTAGAGCAGAAGCGAGCAATTTCAAGAAATTCGTGCCAGCTGCGCCACTGTCGTCATAGAGTGACAAAAAATTACGTCATGATGGACAATAGTGCTGTGATGGTATTGACTTGGTTTTGTCGATTGCCGATTCTATTTATGGATTTAAATAGTAATAAAGGCCGTAACTGTAACACAGATTATTATATTTACGTCATTAAGGACAAAGCGGGTTGAAATAAAATTCAGTACAAGGATGGTATAATAATCTTTATTGAAATTAAAACCCTTGTTAAAAAATATTTTCAGTTTTATCGATATAATTTCGACCTCACTACTATTTTGTAGGTATTAAAGGATGAATTCGGAGCTTGGCGCCGAGGGCACGCTTTTCCTTTTTTGACGTGGCGGTCAAAAGGTTAAGGTAGATTCATATTTCAATTTAAGTGACGGTTTTTACCATGGAGTACAGAAAAGAAGCGGAGATGGCGCAAGGCAATTAGGTCAGTCGCCTTCAATTCGGTCATGACGTCACAGTGGGCGGGGCCACAAATCTTAGTTTCGAATGAATCGTCATTGCGTTCGGGTCTGTTGTATTTAGTTTTTTAATTGTTTTAACAATGAAGTGCGCTGTTGTTGGATGCAAAAATTGTTCAGGATCAAAACTGAAACATATTGATGGCATAACATTTCACGTGTAAGTCCCTAAAATTAATATTTTCATTTTATAACACATTTTCTCTTTTGGTCGCAAGATTGTAGCTAGAGACATCTGTTGTCGAAGAGATACTTTATAACCACTTCTCATCATGTGTTTTTATCATTATCAATGCATATTATTGTGACCAATTTTTGTCTCAAATAATTTGTTAAAGTTTATTTTGCTCGCTATGTTATTTCATAGATAAATTACATACCTTGGTAATTGAAACAAAAAGAATTTAGAAAAGAAAAATGCGCCATCTGTCGGCAAGTAGTCCGTCCTAACTGGTAAATAAAAATATGTGCGTCATGCCAGCAAGACCATTAACCTGGAATACAAAGAGGCAAATGTCAGTAGTGGCTTCTTCTACGGCGGCTGATTTTTTTATCAAATTCTATTATCGTGTAATTTATTTTTTTTTTTCGTGAAAAGGAAACTCTAAATTTGGGAAACATACTAACGGATAGGCATATTTACTTTCATCGAGAAAAGATGAAAGTTAAATTGGCAAGTCAACTTTTTAGCACAAGTGTTGCCAAAGCCTTAGAATCTTGCCAAGAAAGGCATAATTATTTCAAAGATGCTTTTGCTACAATTTTATTTATAAAACTAATCGAGTCCAGATTCTGATGATGACAATTTTGCTCATGACGCGTTGGTCGAAAGTAATAGGATTTTTGAAACTGAACACTCTGACACTCATCAAATTGTCTCATAGGTTACATAGTACGAGTGTTGCAGAAAAAAATTAAATGCGAAGAATGTGTTCTCGCCCTTCACTCTTTACAAATAAAGAAAGGACATCGATTTATTTCACTGAAAAGCCAAAAAAATAGAGTAAAGCCAAAAGATAGAGTAGGTACTCTATCTACCAACCTAGCCTATCTACCTTTAGGTATCACATGACACTATAAAAAAAAATCAATTCAAACAGGGAACACTACGAGACACTATTGTACCCACCTTTTGGGCTTCGCCCGCAGTTGGGTAATAAATAATGTGGTCCCGGCATACTAACGCACATAGAATGTTCTGGAACAAAGTGTCATGCTTTGTAACGCCATAGTGGCCGGTAGACGAACTAAAATGAAAAATAGCTAGTTCAGTTACACTGTTGTATTTCCTTTCACCGCTAGATGGACTTGAAAATAATGGGCGGGTTTTCCACCGCGGGGTGTGGCCATCGCCGTACCTCGTCCCCCTGTCACCCGCATTCAGGCGACGCTTCTTTCCTAAGAGATTTTACATTGCGCCACCTCCGCTTCTTTCTGTACTCCGTGGTTTTTACTAAATCGTATTTTAGTAACAACCCTAGCACAGTAGCACTTCAATGTTATCAAAGGAGTCCAGCGCCGGAGTTGTATATATGCAACCGCTTGTGACGTCGTAAGCGAACTCATAATGATAATAGTGAGGGTATATCTGTTTTATTTGTTAAAATTATTAATGAATTAGTGGGTGCCTAATTTATTTCATTGGGTATTGTGGCTGTGTTTGAATGTCGAGTGCAGAG
Organism: Globia sparganii; assembly: GCA_949316385.1. Classification (NCBI taxonomy): domain Eukaryota; kingdom Metazoa; phylum Arthropoda; class Insecta; order Lepidoptera; family Noctuidae; genus Globia; species Globia sparganii. Next base: position 13,607,293 of record OX438655.1, read on the forward strand.
GAATTAATAAGGATTTTAGAGATTTCGAGGAAGATGTAGAAGACAATTAACTAACAAAATTAATTAACATTAACAAATTTTAATTAATTAAAATTTAAATAAGAAAATTACCACATACCTGCATTTGCCATTTCGGAGACTCGCAAAGCAATGTCCGTTAAAGCAGTGACAATTAAATGCCCTGACATTGACCATAAATTAAGTTTTTTTTTAAACAGGAAATCTTTTAAAACATTCTACTACCCTTTGTCATACACAAATTGAACATACCTATTCATAGTTTGAGTAATAAAATCGATAACCAGAAATAGTGTCACTTGTCCCCGTACGATCTACGCTCTTGTTTATCTCTAATGTTAGCGCCGGGGTTGTATAAATGCAAGAATAGGGATTTCAAAAGCCGAATTATGTAAAATTATGAACTAAACTCTATCTTGGCTTAGGTAGTGTCTATGTACAGTACATGGTTATAGGTTTTTGATGTGGGTAATTTTAATCTTATTATTGTTATGAGGGTAATGAATTAAAAAAAAACGTGTAATTTTCCTTTTAAATCTTGTTTGCTGTAGGAATTGGTCCACATCACTATAGTTGACCTTGAAAATACGTGCTTGGCGCTAGGGGCACATTTTTTGCAGGATTGTCTGGCGGTTAAAAGGCTAAAATAATCAATCTAAAACCTTTTTGCAATTACACATATAACATTTATTTAGATAACTATTCGGTTGGTATGTATTTTTTGTGGCCCTTTTAGAATAGTACATTACGATACGTGTGACTTAAGTAGTTCATTATTGCATGGCGTGATAAACGTGCTAAACGCCGTACATTAATACTACTTAAGCCACACGTATCGCATACTATTTAATACCACGTAGTCACGCTTTTCTGTGTAAAAATGGGTAGTCCATTTTTACACAGAAAAACGTGACTTGAGTACGGATTTAGGTCACACAGCGCTATAAACAATGTTTTTGCAGTGAATCTTTAAATAACTAAAGGCGTTACGCGTTACGTAACAATAGGTTTTTAATAGAAAAAAAAATATCAACAGATTTGACTGACATACAAGGTGTAAGTAATTGAAATAACTGAAAACCAAGGTTGGTTCCAGTAGTTGTTCCTAATCATGAGTACAATGACCCCTTCAGAGGTTTCAGCTATTTTCATTACACCTTTCATTCACATAATAGATAGTAGTGCATTATGTATGTAAATATGAGTGTAATCCTATTTGAATATGGGAATAGAATATTTAATACTTAAAAACTTTTGACAGGGTACAAAAGTGAATGAAGCAAGAAAAATAATCTCAGAGTCTGGACTTCGCATCGTGCCCCGTGATAACCTCGACGAGGCTGCGAAGCTCGTGGTGCAGCTGGCAGAGATTGTTAATCTCGCCAAGACAGCTGGTGTTGAGGTGAAATTTAACTTCCCTGAGTATAAGTAAAAAATGCAGTATTTTCATATATCTTTACCATCACTATCTAATTGGTCATAACTGTTCTCTAACGTAATCCAGTTGTAATTGTTGTTGCTTCCAATTTAAGGCACAAGTGATTGTATTGCTTGGTAGTTATGTAACACTTATTGTCGCCTATAATAACATATTTTTACAAAAGTGTAGGGTTATCGCCACATTCTGTGAAATGAGCTGGGATGACCTTTTAAGTATGAGAATAATACGGAAGGTAAAACACTTATTCATTCTCATTAATCATTCCCCTTCATCTAACTTTCAAGACCCATCTTAACTACGTTTATAAACGAGATAATCACATATATAGACCCAAAAAAAAAGTTTGTGATCTGATTTGTAAACACAAACAGACCCTGTTATAGCCGTGTTCTCATAATGAAGTGATTTGTGAGCCTATTAAGTGTCACAAATCGCTAAATAGCCATTGAATACTTCTAAATTAAAAGTAGACCTTTTTTATATGGGGGGCTAATCAACTTGACGTCTATTAGCTATTTCACAGAAAACTTGGTTGGTCATAACACCGTTTTTATGACTTACTTGCAGTCTACCTATTCCATATATTACATACTTTATCGATAGGCTTTATTGTTATATTAATGTTATACGAGAATAAGCTGAAGTACATTGTGATATCTACATGTGAACTAGTTAGCACTTAACTTGTGAGTTACCCCTTCAATAGATTCTTAATGCACTTCAATCAAAGTCAAATCATTTATTCCAATTGCACCATTATTTTGTAGTTATTATTGAAAGTCATGAATTTAAACAAAAATAGAGTTGTTAATCGAATATGTAAGGGCAGATTTGTCACTTAGAACTGGATGCATCAGAGCCAATTAGAGTAAATAACGTAGTTCATTGATTTATTTATTTAAAAACATTTAGCATAAGAAAAACTATTAGATAAAACATGCTTAATTCGAATGATTGTTAAAATACCATTGGTGTTGTAGTGAAGTGTTAAAATACTTCAAGGCATTGTGAAACTGTAATTTGCTATCTAATATCGATCGAGATCGAGTAAAAGTATTTCATTTATTACATTAATTGACGATCATATTAAAAGTATGTATAATTTTGAAGTACACCAACAGAGTACAATAGAGGTGTACTTTGAGATGTGTAACGACGCAATAATTAGTATTTTGTACATTATGTATGTTTATTTGTAAATAGTAACAATTATTTTTTTTAATTTGCCTCGATTCTTAATGTGGCAAACTGCAGAGATGCAATACATATTATATGGTATCTACAGTTGAATCTAAATATGTAAAGTATATTACAGTCTAAATATTTATTTTTGCCTTCATTTGGATATAATAAATTTATTTTAGATCTGTATTGTAGTTGTTCTTTATACTTCGTCCCTTATAATTAGCGATTGCTGTAGATTATTTGTTTTGATTTAAGGTAGATGGGCGTAATATGCGTTAGTGTGTAGTCTCTCACTATGGGTATACAGAATGCTGGAATGTATTTTATGCCAAAGGGTTCTACTCTGTTCATCTATTATACCCTACGAATAATAAAAGTCAAGAAATGTAACTCAAGCTCAAAAATGGCACCACGCAAACTGTAGCGCGGTGGGCGTTGCCGAAAACTGTACCGCGCACCGCTTACAGTTAGCGAACTGTATCATTGCGTTGATGCGTTAGTATCGCGGGGAAATTACCGATTGTGATTATTATTGTGTTTTGCGCTGTTTACATACTGTAAATATGCCATCATGTGCTTTTAAGTGGTGTTGAAGCTATATGGATATGAAGAATTCGGGAATCACTTTTCACATGTGAGTAATTAACTAATTAAACATGTTGAAATTATACTTGCGACTCTGGAAAGTGCTAGGCAACATGAAAGCTTATTTTACACGTTTTGAAATTTCACTTTTTGTGTCTGTTTTTAGTTATAAGAAAATATGATAATATGCATTAGTATAATTATAAATTTAATGTCACAGATTCCCGAAAAATAAAGTACAGCGAAAAAATGGGTAACTGCGGTTCGTTTGGAAAGAAACGAATTTGATTGGATGCCTCGCGAATGCATTAAATTACATAATGCTTACGATACAATACTACAACACATTTTAATTGCAAAACACTCGAATTTCAAACTTTTAAATAAGTATATTTTAGTTAAATTACAACTAATTAATCCAACTAATATATACTACTTACAGCGCAAAAAGTAATTTAAAAAAAATCCTCTTCAAAACGATATTAACTCAAAATTATGAAATAACTTTAATTTCGGAAGTCGGTGTCTTGGGGTCTGTATTTTAGTTTGAATTTTTTGCCACCGACTTCCGAAATTAAAGTTATTTCATAATTTTGACTTAATTTCTTTTTGAAGCCGATTTATTTTTTTAAATTACTTTTTTATTTCGTAATTTTTAGTTGTAAGGCGAAAGTGCCCGCGAAATTAAAATTTTCTTAGATTTTTTGCAATTTGCTGGTCAGTATTATGTTGTACGTTGATTAAAATATGATTCGCGACAGTAAACCACATTTATTTACAGAATTATAATCATTAAAGTCATCAATACAACTCTCTAAAACCAAGACGTAATCCTATTGAATGACTATTTCATGGAATCTTGACATTTAGGATTACACTAATTAACTTAACAAGTTGTATTACTCATTCTATGCGATTATAATTCTGTAAATATATATTTGTTACAGTCGCGAAACATATTTTTAATCAACGTACACCCAGACACTGAGCTGCAAATTGCAAAAATTGTAAGTAAATTTGGATTTCGCGGGCTTCCTTATCGCTTCCCCATAATGTGTGAGAGGATAAGTCATAATAAAAATGATTGTATTTTTACCGACTTGAAAAAAATTAGGTTATCAATTCCACACGTATGTATGTAATATTATTGGAACTGCAAATATATTCACATAAGACAATCTATTAGGGCTTCCAAACAAATAAACAAAACGTTATATTTATCTGTTCTCTTGCGAACCAATCGGGGCGCTTGCCGGAATACAACGCGTTACGCGAGCGCAGCTGATTGGCTTATTTGCATATGTTCTGGTACTTTTGTCATTAATCAATAGAAGCTTTTCGTTGCTTTTGTTCACAATTACACTTCCTGACTTATTATTCGTAGATTATTATAAGTACCCTTTTTTTCCAGACGGTATAAAAGTCATCTGATACATATACATAGATAAAAACATGGGAAAAAAAATCGGAAACACGAAGATACCTTTTCTGGTTTTAACTGTATTTAGCTAAACTAATCTTATTACTTAGGTAGTTTCATAATTTATGTAGGAGGTGGGTAATTAGTACAGTTAAATAAGTTCCCTACAGGTTTAGAGAAAATAAATATGGTTTATCACAAGCAGTGCTATTATAAAACTAAGGTGAAGTGAGCTGTCATTCCACCACCAGAACCAGAAGGTTACCTTGTAAATTTTCTACCGCCGCGCTTTGTAGCAGTGAACCTATCATAAAATTTTCTGCCTGTTGAGTTAGCTGCTCCGGTTGCACTCGTTATCGGCCACTGAAAAGATTTTTGGAATAGCGTAGTGGTCAACCACACCCTACAGCAGCAGTCCACTGTTGGACATAAGGCCTCACATATTGCACGCCATTCAACTCGATTTGCAGTAACTCTTCCAGCTGCTACCAGCCACCTTACGAAGATCGTCGCTCCATCTAGCCTGAGGGCATCCTACTTTACGTTAGCCGATTTGCGGTTTCCATTCAAGAACACTACCCCAAACCCAACGGTAATCGGCCTACGCCTAATATGGCCGGGCTATTGCCACTTCAGCTTGCATATTCTGTGAGCTATGTCGACAACTTTTGACTCTGCCGGACCACCTCATTCCGTATTCTATCCCTCACTCGCTCACTGAGCGGCCTTAATTTTTTTGGCCAGCCGTATCGTGAGTGTCCACGTTTTGGCTCCGTAAGTTATAAAAGGCAGGACGCACTGATTGCAAAATTTGGTCATTAGGCTCTGTGAAATAACGAGAAGCCTCAACAAAGCTTGCCAAACGCTGCCCAGCCTAGGTGAATTCTTGTGTTAACCTCCTTCTCTAAGTTGTTCTTACTAAACTGCAGTTTTCCCGAAGTAAACGAATTCTCGACCAACCTTGAGAGCACTGCGATTGACAGCAATCGGTCCCACACTCCCGGGCACAGAACAGAAAAAAACAGTAGAAGTCGCAAGTAGGCGGGGCCCGCGTACCCCGAGTTTTGCGGAGTTCCGCTTATGTCTGCTTCCACGCCCACACCACGCATATCAGTCTAGTTACAACCGTCACAGTAAAAAGAACTTGAAAAAAAAAAATACAAAAATGCCCTATTGTGCTGTTTTAGAATGTAAACACGATAACAGAACTAAAAATTTATCAAATGCAGGTAATATCATACCATCGGTAAGACTTAATTAATTTTATTTCGACTAAAATTTGAAAAACAATATTTTATTAAACAAGACAAGTAAAAGTTGACTTTAAGTTGTTCATTTTAAGGTCTACTTTCTTTTAAATTCAAACATATTTTTCGCGAAGATTCCAACTATGCACATGTCACAGTCAGCTACTCAATTAGAGATTACCGTTATCGATAATGAGTTATCGATATTTTAAACATAAAATGTACTCTATGTTCTATGATAAATGTGGGGATAAATTTAACCCTGTGTGCGGTTATTTTTGATGTATTAGTAATCAAACCTATTTCCATGAATTGTTCAAACCTTTTGTTTCTAATTCTACTATATCCAAGTTTGAAATAAGCAAAACATGAATATAGATAATGTATTAGTAATATTCTTTCTAATCGAGAAAAGTGTAATCGAACAAGTGTAATTCACAAAGTCTCAAACCTATAAAAAAGTGGCTTCCGTATTATTTTGTGAATTTAGATTCCCTAAGGATCCAGACAGGAAAGAAAAATGGATTGATCGTATTTAATAATAATATTTATCGACTCTAGCTGTCGACTGTATTTTGTTTGAAAATAAAACGGAATATCGATAAATAAGTCAGCGACAGCGGTACATCCCAAGAGGAGGCCGAATAGCAATGATCACGTTACGTAAATATCAATCTTATTTGTAAAGAAATAGAGCTTTAAATCTAATGCATTTATTATAGTGACATCTAGCGGCGGGTAGCGTAACTTGCTCATTAAACTATTCCGTATGCGGCTTAAACGGAAAGGTAATAAATACTTGACAAAAAGTAGACGATAAACAACTCTATCGTCATATATCTGTGGTTTATTTTCAAATAAGCGACTTCTGACATATTTCCTACTTTCATTCAATATTAAACAACCAATTACACCAAGGATTTCTTAGTGTTACGAAATATAATTAACCTGTATTTGTGTGAGTTTGGGTACGCTGGTTCCGATACTAACGAAGGGCTATGCGACTTCTACTATTTTTTTCTGTTCTGTGCTCCCGGGAGTCCGAAAACGTCACCCTGGGGTGATGTGTTCGTTGAAGATAACCTGAGTTATCCAAGTTCATCCGGAGACCAATGCGTATAGAAGAATCAACTAGGCCGTACATGCATCTGCTGCAAGTCATGCAGCGATTCCGCCACCATGACAATGCCATCTGCAAATCTTAAGTGTGAGATGTACAGACGCCAGCAGGTCAACCTACCCCAATCTGTCAAATTTCTTTGATAGATTTTCAACTTTAGTACAAAGAAATAAGGTTCATATTCAATTGGGAAAATCTGACAGATTGGGGTAGCTTGATGTGCGGACCTCTGTACCTACTCGCCGTTGATGTGATTGCCGCGTCCAATACGTTAGAGAACAATTTCGGGGAAATTACGTCGCCTCGCAGAGGGAAATGTTTAGTTCGCTGGTTTTGAGTTTGAACGTTCATTGTAATTGGCTGGCGATACATGGGCACTTGGATGTATCGCCAGACAAATTAGCAGCGATACAGAGACTTCAAAACAGGCCTCGATAGAGTCAAAAGTTTTCTCATAGTCCACAAAAGCAAGACATAGGTAGGGGCCGATTAACCTCTTCGAACTTCTGTATAATTTTTCGCAATGTCTGGATGTGGTCTATCGTGCTGTCTTCCTCGAAAGGCCTGCTGAGGTGGCTGAAACTCGTCGCGTCTTCGCGCTACAAGATTCGTGGCGATGCTTAGAAACAACTTAGGTAACAGGTAAAACGGGTTGGTGTCCGCAACTACACGTCAATGCGCATATTTGGCGTACGGTTGAAAACAACCTATAAATTGCTTATAGTTGTCAACCGATCGACTAAGTTAATGTGTGATGTAATTTGTAGATACTATGACCCTGTAATCAAACTCACTATTAAGTTATTGTACAGACGCCAGCACATCAAGCTACTACAATCTGTCAAATTTCTTTAATACATTTTCAACTTTATCGCTAAATTATAAGGTTCAAACTTGGTTAGGAAAATTTTACGGTTTCGGGTAGCTTGATGTGCTGGCGACTGTACAATAACTTAATAGTGAGAGTTTAAAATAGTGTTACTTAATAGTTCTAATTTTAATAGTGAAAATTAAAATTAGATCTTGAATAATATCATCAAATGATTGGAAAATCAGGCCTTACCTTCCCCTGTCCTTATTCCTTACCCTATTTTTATTTCATAGATAAAAATAACTCCCAGAAAGGACGCAGGAGGCGCTGGTGCTGGTAAATCCGGGGGAGTTTGCGACGGCGCTGTGAGAAAGAAACGAAAGAAGTGCTAGTGAGCACATACACGTACCTGTTTTGAGCTGTATTTATATAGGTATAAATTATTTTGTATTCTGTGATTTATTTTGTATCTTGCCAGTTACCGCCATCAAATCATTATTAAATTGAAAATCTGCGTATTGTCAACTTTTTGAATAATAAAACTGTTAATGATTAATATATTTAGCTTTTTATTTGTTACTATATAGACTTAAGGAAATATTATAATATATTCATATAAATGGACATAGTTCGCTTTCAAATATGGAGTTAAAAACTAATTCATATTGGAGTTGGAACTAATCATCAATTAAAATATCCATAAGGTGAATGCGCAGTGGCAGACAACGAAATTCAAATTTTCTTACGTTTTTTGCAATTTGCAGGTCAGTATTAGGTTATATCTTGATCAAAATTTGATTCGCGACTATAACAGGTACTAGTTAGGGAGGCGAATAGGGGAATTTTCGGTAATACTCGAGCGTGGCAGTTTGAGATATGAGAGATACCTTAGACCTAATAGAACAACCTTGTAAAGTATTTAGCTCTATATGTAGTGACGCGCGCCTAGGATAGACGATCAGATTAGTAAAAAAAAATCGATAGTCTGAAATACTCGAGCGCGTCAGATTAAGATATTGGGGGTTGATTTTAGTGTTTTAAGACTAAATTTAACTAATCTGACGATAAGTCCTTGACGCCGCCGAGTTATAGGGTCGCGAACTTGTAAAAAAAAAACGTTAATCCGGCATTCTCGAGCGCGATTTTTTTATTTTTTATTTTGAAGAATATAATCTAAAACTCACTAAAAATACAAAATCTGCCGGTTTCCGCATGACCAGAAGTGTGGAGGAGCCATTTCGTCTTCCGAAAAACGCGTTGCGGCATATAAGTCGCGAACGATTCATCTTACAAAAAAAAGTTTAAATAAACAAAAAAGGTAATTTTATTTTACACAAAAAAGGTCTCTTTACATTTTTGTCCAAAGTTAAAACTTTTTGACTTGAAGCATCATAAAAACTCAAACTCCCGGTTTTTTGAGTATATCTTGAAAACTGAGGGTGTTAAAAAAAATTGATATGAAATAACGATAATTAGATTATGTGAATTTTTTTTTTTCTAAAGCTTCTCGACAATTTTCGTGGACTCGGAAACAGCTACGCGTATCTGTATACAAAATTATTAACATGTACAGTTTCATATATATTATTCAATAGCCTGTTGATCCTCAAATTGTTTTTTGGACGTACCGTAAGCAAAACGAAGTGAAGAATTGAAGCAAAAAAGAGGAATTTGCCATAAACATGTAATACAGACTGAGCGCTTCGCGGAAATATGCCGTCCTACCAGTATTTTTCCTTTATTTCGCAACATTGATGGTGGGGAAAGAAGCGGTAGAAGGGAATTTTCGGTACACCCTAATATATATATATATATGTTTATGGTCCCCTACCGTAGACCTATGTGCCCACAGTATAACGACGATTGAAGAGAGAGAAAAGACCCGACGGTATATTTCTCGAATGTGCTGGAAACTTTGATGAATTGTATTGAGCAAAAATGTAAAGGTATTATTATAACAATACAATTATAATACAATTTGTATTTCATTTCATTTTTTTTATACAATAAATAATACAATTCGTACTACATTTCATCTACATTTACGTTGGTTGTATCTATCGCTTTATTGTCATTCTTAAATTCCCCGTTTTATCAAGGAGAAAGAAAGGAAAAAAAAGAAACCAAAAAACCTTTTTCGATCAGATTAAGAGAACCCACCAACATTTTTGTCAGATTAAGGAAATATGCTTTCAGGATACCGAGATAAACCTCCCCTATGAAAATCTGACGCGCTCGAGTATTTCAAAAAAACTTTTTTTTTTTTCATTTTCAAAAATTCATCGCAGCTTATCGTCACGCCGAAATCGTCAGTTTTTTTAAAGGGAGCTTCCTTGGGGCCTACTTAACACCCCTTCCGAAAATCTGACGCGCTCGAGTAAATTTTTTTTTTTTGCATTTTTGACTACTTTATATGCCTACCCCCACCATGCAAACCGGCAGATTAGTATACCGTTGTTATCAGAGGCACTTGGGGCAAACGTAGTATGAATATCTGACGCGCTCGAGAATGCCCAAGTAACTGTTTTTTTTAACATTTTTGAAAAACCGTACACGCCAAACCCACCGCTAAAATGGTTTTTACCATAAGAGCTTTTCTTTTCGAAATCATTTTATCTTTCGATTTTGATAGGTCTCGACGGCGCCGTTGAATTACGCCATTTAGCTACCTCGCCTCCCTAACTATACGTATTTACATAATTATAATCATTGATACATCTTTCTAAGTTAGATTTGTACCATAAGCACTTTTCTTTATGAGATTTTGTTCTTATGGTACAAATATTGAATTTCTCGGTCTACCACTGCTTCACCTTAAATTGTTCAAATTAACAATTGCACTGAGACAGCATGTTTAGCGTGACATGAATAAAGAAAATTAAGCAATTTACTTATTATGTACACTAAATGACTTCTTTGCTAGGCGTAGATATACCTAATGCTTCTTCATATCCGATCTTCTTTTCATGTTTGCCTGTGAATGAAACAATAACAAGCATTTCAGATATAGGTATTATATTTCCCTCCATATCATAAAGTCCTAATAGCAAAATGTCTGAAACTCGTCTAGTCTTCTGGCGACACTGTTCTTGTCGACCCTTGAGAACAGATTGTCGTACGCGGGGCTTTGAATTGAGATGGGGACGATGGGTGGGTGACGGTAAATAACTACGTCGCGCAAAATTCGCTGGGGTGGAGGTAAAAAAAAAATCATTTTAAAAGCTAAGAGCTCGGTTTTTAGTTTTAAAACTTACTTTATTTTAAAGTTTAGCGGCTCGAGCAGAAGATAAATAAAATTGTTCGTTTTTAGGATCATTTGCTTGTAGGACAATTTTATAATGGGATATTTTGCTATAGTCGTATTGATCGTGGCGTTTGCTATAAGGATTTTTTAGTACGAAGGGTTAATGTTTCAAAACACTTACTAAAAAAATAAAAGCTTTTAAAAATGGCTATAATTGCATAGCTTTTAGGTCAACAATGTAGGGTATTTATGATTTTGTGTATACGAGGGCAGGGCTGATTGATAAGTTTCCGAAAAAACAAAGAAAAACTTTCCTTCTACCTCGATGCATTTAGTCCACCACTTTTCCAATGCCGTTACACCAGTTTGATAAAATGTTTTCTCCAACCCCTCAAACTACTCGTCTCTACGGCAGCAATCACTTCATTATTTGATGAAAATCTCTGGCCACCTAACCATTTCTTCAGGTTTGGGAATAAGTGGAAGTCGCACGGGGGGGAGATCTGGGGAATAGTTTTCATGGTAGAACGCATTTTTTTTCTTGGCCAAATGAGGTCGTTTCTTTCGGATTTCGTCAATTTTTGCAGCAAGCTTGCGTACTCTCCATTTATTGTTTTTCCTTTTTGCAGATAATCCACTAAAATAATCCCTCGAGCATCCCAAAAACAGACCCCATCACTTTGCCGGCCGAATAAACCGGTTTTGCTTTCTTCGGCGCAGGTTTTCCGGTCTCAGTCCACTGCTTAGATTGTTCTTTTGTTTCAGTGGTATAATGATGTATCCAGGTTTCATCTAATGTAACATAATGCCGCAAAAACTTGTTACAGCGCCAAACGCTCCGATGAATCGTCCACTCGACGTTGCTTTTGGTCGACAGTGAGCAAATGCGGCACCCATCGCGCGCAATGCTTTTTCATTTCCAAATGTAAAATATTAAAAATGCGTTCAGATGAAACCCTCACCATCTCTGCTATCTCTCGCAACTTTAAGTGCCGATCGTTCAGTATAATTTTGTGATTTTTTTTGATCATGTCCGGATTCGTGACTTCATTTGGACGGCCAGACCTGGGGGCCTCTTCGCGGCACTGTCATCCACGTTTAAAATCATTACCCAGGTGTGAATTGTACTCAATGCAAGAGCAGAATTACCTAAAACACTGTCTAGCTTGACTTTAGTCTGGGTTGCTGTTTTCTCTTTTAAAACGTAAAACTTTATCATCGCATGAATTACGTTTCTTTCCATTGTTAAGAAAATTCACGAGAGAGAAAGTTCTAGGTCCTTTCATAAAAATTCCATCCGTTCGATTAAATTCAAATTAGGCGTTCTATTTTCGAAAAAAGATGCCAGAATATAATTTAATTTTTTTTTTGCGAATCGTTTTTTTGATTTCGTCGTTTCGGAAACTTATCAATCAGCCCTCGCATAGTCTTCTACACTACTACTTCACACAAATCTCAAATCTTTCTATTCTCTATTTGGAGCGATCCCTTTTTGAAGGAATAGGCAAGAGCCTGTTCCTTCAACAAGGGATCGCTCGAAAATCGAATATTTAAAAAAGCTGCAATGGAAATAATAAATGGAACAAAATCGCTAGATGAAAGAAGTATGTTTTTTTTGGCTAATGTAACAAACTGGTAACAAGTAGGTAATCATAATATTTTTTATAAGAAAGCCAAAATACCTTTCTTTGTTGATTTATTCCTCTTGGACTCTTTATCTTTTGATTCCTTTTTAGATTTTTTATGTTTTTCAGTCTTTGTGTCCTTCGTGTGAGGTTCAACAAGTAAAACGTCATCTTCCACTACGTCATTATCTTGCGTTGGTTTCTCGCCATTTGTCTTGCTTAGATCGTCAATAAGCAGCGCCTCATCTACTTCCTTAGCTACTTCTGGTAGCATTAAATCTAAGCTCTTTTGTTTAGTTTTCCTTTCCTTCCTCTTCTTCGTGGGTTTGTCCCCAGACGCCTTGTCGGCGGATTTGGTCTTCTTCGACGATTTGGGCTTTTTGTCCAACAGTCCGCTTTCAGGCGTGGGGTAGTGATGTATTCTTGACGTGAGAAGCTCTTCTTCACGTAGAGGCCTGTAAGTATACGAGATGTGTATAAATAATTTGAAACTAGAAACCCATCGTCGTCTAACGTTTTCTTATAACGGGAATAAAAACACGCTCAAGGAAGCCGACAGTCACTTATTCTCGCCGTCATTGTAATATTTTTTTGTACTGGACCATATCTAGGAATCTTTTGGTTACAGAGACATTGAATGTCAAAGTTACAACTTTTTTTTAGTGAAAACATATTATATTAAATACTAGCGGTCCGCCCCGGCTTCGCACGGATGGACATTAATTTTATAAATATTTTATTTTTTTCTTGCAATTAAAAAGCCTATAATAACCAGTGATAATGTAGCATTCAAATGGTGAAAGATTATTAAAATCGGTCCAGTACTTTTTGAGCCAATTCACAAACATACATACAAATCTTTCCTCTTTGTAATATTAGTATAGATTATAACTTAACTACACCCTGTATATAGAAAAAATAAAAAAAGAATGATTGAGACTGTTAAAATGAAGCAGCTCGTAACGCGTGCAGCTGTAAGTCAGTAAGTGATAGTTGGGCACTGACTGGTCGAGGTCGAGGTCGAGCGCGCGGTGCGGGTCGTCGCGCGGCGCGGGCAGCTCGTCGTCGGACGGCGCGGCGCCCTCGGGCAGCTCGCCGCCCTCCGCCACCGCGGGCCGCGCCAGGTGGACCTCCTCTGTTAAAACATTTTACTAAATTAATAAACTTGCATAAACTACTCGTTTTTTCATTAAAAAAATACAGACAAGGAGCACACTGACGTCTTGCTTGAAACCACAGATAAGAAGAAGGACATTTAATCTATGAAATAAAAAAAATATTAATTACAGTCAATGGCCCCGATTCTGTTGTTCACAAACTAAATTAAATTTAAGTTCAGTGCATCTTTTTCTTTCTATTTCATTAAGAAAAGGACAGAAGATAAATATTAGTTTAGTCCTGTCAAATTAGTTAGCGCCTGACGTAAATTGACTTATTTTTAGTAGCAAAATTGTTTAATCACGTCTAAACTTGTCTATGGATTATCTAATTTGACAAAACTAAACTAATATTTATCTTCTGTCCTTTTCTTAATGAAATAGAAAGAAAAAGATGCACTGAACTTAAATTTAGTTTAGTTTGTGAACAACAGAATCGGGGCCTTTGGCTAACTAAATAAAGTTTTAAATAATCTAGTTCGTTGAATTTTACCTGACACAATTTAACAAAATAGAATTCAACAGTTTAAGACCTATTCACAAATAGCCGATATTCGCTGCCGCCGCGCAATGGTATTAGTAGTATTCCGGCGTCTCTCTGGTCAAGGTGAGAATAATAGTCGTGATGGTTACGTGTGTCAAGAACTTGACAAAACTTCGCGTTATATCTCATAAAAACTACAAGTAATTCAAACAACGGTGAACCGGTATACTACAGCACATGTCTGCATATATAAGGAGATACCCGTCACGTCCGTGAAGTTACGCCAAATATTTCATTTGACCTTATTATGTATGAGTTGGTATTTTTGGTAACCCATCGAAACAACGAATATCGTGTAGGTATCTATTGCTCTTCATTTATCTCGCTGTAGTTCAGTTATGACAATGCTAAGAACATTTGACTCACCTTCACTGTCCGAGTCGCTCGATGGTTTATCCTTTTTGCTTTTTCGTTTCTTCGATGTCCGCTTCTCCTTTTTCTTCTTGTTTGAACTTTCCCGTGATATTAAGTATTTATCAGATCTCTTGGCTGCGAAAAATAATTAAATTGTTAAAGAACAGATTACTAAATAATATGAGGTCCTTACATATGAAATTAGCGTTTTGTCGTACTGACCCACTTTGATCTGAAATATCTCCTCTTTGGTTAAGAATTCCAAATTCAAATTTATAAATTCATTTAGCTGGTACATTTGAGTTTTGAAAACAGTCATTCATTTGTTTTTGCCTCATTATTTTTTTCTTTGGCGTCGCTTATTACCGCACAATGGAAAACATGAAATATCGGTATATTTACGAGTACGAGTTCTACCGTGGCACCAGTGCTGCAGAAACAGCTCGAAGGATTAATGATGTGTACGGCGCTGGTGTCGCAAAAGAAAGCACGGTACATTTTTGGTTTCAACGTTTTCGTTTTGGAAATTTCGACCTTCAGAACCAACCCCGTGGACGGCCGGAGACCAAAGTGGAAAATGAAGAATTAAAGGCTATTGTGGAAGCGGATCCATCACAAAGCACTTCAGAGATAGCTGCAGGCTTCGTGGTAAGTGATAAAACTGTATTAATCCACTTGAAGCAAATCGAGAAAATAAAAAAACTTGAACGATGGGTACCTCATGAATTGAGTGAATCGAATTTGCAAACACGCGTCGACTGCTGTGTTACTTTGCTCAACCGACACAATAATGAAGGGATTTTAAATCGAATCATTATTTGTGATGAAAATTGGATGCTGTACGATAATCGGAAGCGCTCGTCGCAATGCCTGAACCCTGGAGAACCAGCCAAATCCTGCCCTAAACGAAAATTGACTCAGAAAAGTTACTTGTGAGTGTTTGGTGGACTAGCGCCGGTGTCGTTCACTACAGCTTTCTAAAATCTGGCCAAACGATTACGGCAGATATCTATTACCAGCAACTGCAAACCATGAAGGAAGAACTAGCTGCTAAACAACCGAGATTGGTCAATCGCTCTAGGCCACTGCTGCTTCACGACAACGCAAGACCACACACTGCAAAACAAACAACCACTAAGTTAGATGAGCTACAATTGGAATGTCTGCGACATCCACCGTACTCCCCGGACCTTGCTCCAACAGATTACCATTTTTTCCGGAATTTGGACAACTTCTTACAAGGAAAAAAATTCAACTCCGATGCGGCAGTCCAAACCGCCTTCAAAGAGTTCATTGATTCTCGCCCCCATGGTTTTTTTAGTAAAGGGATCAATGAACTACCTATGAGATGGCAAAAGTGCATAGATAACAACGGTGCATACGGTGATTAATTAAATATATTTTACAAAAAAAAAAATTGACTTTATATTCCTCCCGTACAAAATGCCAATTTTATATGTAAGGACCTAATACAAATAAACGTCCAAATCCAACATTCTAACGCGGGGTAACGCGACACAGCAGCAATGGTTTCACCGTACGTTAAGATACATACTTTGAACTTGTAGAGGCACTTCTAGTGCTATCTCAGCGATGGGCACGTCGTCCTGTTGGTAGGACCGCGGCGAGTCGTCCTTCAGATAGTGCGGGTTGTTCGCTTGCTCCTGTTTTCGGGCCTCGCGTAACTGTGGGGATAAAGACCAATTAACATAATCTACGTTTTTCTACTATCTGTCCAGTACAGTCAACAGGCTTGCGACGTAGCAATTTCCCTGCTTGCGAAGTTTACCCTTCGTCTGGATAGAATGGAGGGATGAAAACCCTTCCTTCCACTAATATTAGTAGGGGACCCGAGAGATACTTGTCCATGCCCTTTAGCCCTGCTATTGATTATGGCAAGGCACCTATCCCAACGACGACGAGGAAGCGACTAGCTATGAACGATTTTCTCGCTCAAGAAACGTACAAAAAAAAATGGAGGTCCCAAGTATATATACTCCTATGTAGTGATCGCTGACTGTTCATACCGCAGGCGGGTACTCGATTGACAAGAGCTATTGTAGAGAGCGGTACATCCCTCTATCCCCATTATGAATCTCCGTTAACTGGTCATTCGTCGTTATGCAAAATGACTAATGGAGATATTGGGACCATAATCTATTGAAACAATATTCCCACTATTACCACGGACAATAGGGATGTACCGAAAGAGAGTACTCACTCAGCGACGGCCCTAGTCGGGCAGAAAACTCGCCGTGAGACTCACGCTCGGTACAGTCAGCAAAGGAGATAAGTATGCAGGGTCGTCGAATATAGTTGAAGTTTACTAAGAAACCGATATTTTCGAATGAAATTCAATTTGATAAATGAACTGTTTGTTTTCTATTAATTAAACAAACATTCAGTTTAGCCAACATGGAGTTAGCAGCTTAGAATACTTAGCCGACGTTATGACGGTTAAAGTAGTACCATGGCCAGTTCATCCGGCGTGAACTGCGCGGTGGGTCGCGCGTCCTTGGCCGGCGGCGCGAACACCGCGGCCTCGCCCTCGCCCTCCGAGCTCGAGCTGTCCGACGACCAGCGCTCATGAGACAGCCATTGTTCGAGGTTCAGGCTGTAATACGACATGTTTTGAGTATTATTATAACGGGTGTAACAAGACGCATAACAACCCGAGAGTCACTATTCTGCCGTGCTAAGTTCAAAAGCGGTATCTCAAAAAAATTCGTAAAGTTGATTTGTGTGGCATCGGATAGCTTAAAGGAATTGGATCCGCAAATTTGATTAATGTGGCATCGGATAGCTTACGCATCCAATGTGCTGAGCCAAATAAAAAAACCCTTACAAAAGTTTTCCCTATCTCAGTTTTAACTCAAACCACTAAGAGAATAAGAGCAAAACTTAAATTTTCTCGAAACTAGCTTTTCCTAAGATACCGCTTTTGCGTTTATCACGGCAGTATTATTACCCGTCATTGTAATTTTTTTTAACTGGGCCATTCCTTGTGGTTACAGAGATATCGATGGTCACAATTCCATTTTTTTTTACGAAAACAAGTTTTAAATGTTATAACTTAACTCTAAATACCCTCGCAACTCCTGTACCTTTGCATGCACCTAGTGCATCGGTCATCAAGGTATCTAATGTTCCAAGACTTTTAAACAAACAGTCAAGATTGTAACGAGTAACATAGTTACTGGTGTTCCATGTCAGATAAAAACCATACTACCACAAAACAGGGTTTATCAGTTACTTAGACTAAACACCTTTTAAACACGACATAATTATATGAACTTTGATGTAACCCTCACATTAGACAGTCGTTGAACAAATGTTTAAGATTTTTGAGTAAATCCCAAAGGTTTTTAGTAATAATAACAGGCAATAACAACAAGTCACATACTCTGAAGGCATGGGCACTTTTTTCTGTGCTTTGGGTGCGACAGGCTTCAGTTCTCCGTCGAACAAGTCTGCCAGTTCCTCTATCAAGCCGCCGCTCAAGCTCTGAACTGAACTCTCGTTGTTTATGTCTTCGACGTTCTCTTCCTTCTCTACACCGTTGCTGCAAATAAAATGTGTTAATGGTATTATGGACGCCTAAAGCCACGTTTTAGATAAGAAACAAAAGTTGCGGAACATAGCAATGATGTGCAACTTATGTTTCCTATTTACACGTGTTCCAGGCATATTATGTTTCAACAATGTTTATATATTAATAAGTAATTAAATTTCAAAGCAGCAATATATTGTGGTGATCATTATGTACGACTTCATTGTCATGTGTATTAGTTCCTTTGTTTTTAAGATCGTTTTTAGCATAAGTTTAATGTATGTTATGTGGCTGTGGTTTTTTTAAAAATATATACCTCTGCTCATGCTCAACAAGTATGGCGTCAGGTAGTGGGCCGTGCGCCGGCGCACTGTCGGGCCGCAGCGCACAGTCGTCGGGGCTGAGGCGCCGCAGTACCAGCGACAGTAGAGCCGTCGCGTTGTGCGCGCGCTCTTGAACTTCCATGTCTTCGCTGCATAGCAGGGGTCGCAGACCAGCTAGGGCTTCGCGTATTATCTATGAGGGAAATAAATTGTATTTTATTTATTTACAAGCTATTTTTATTTATTTGTAAACTTTCATCCCTTTTCAAATTTGGGATGCATTTTCAAAAATCCTTCCTAAATACTCACCTCTGTATAAAGAATCCTGGTGCTAAATTTCATATTTCTAAACTTAGCGGTGTGTAAGGCTAAGCGCGCACTACGAATTTTAATCGTTGCGATAAATAATCGCCAATCAGTGGACAATACTAATATACTAGAGTCCGCGCACTGCGGAAAAAAATCGCTTGAGAATTCGCTTGAAAAACTTTTGTGTTTGCGATTTTATAACTAAATCGCAACGATTAAATTCGTAGTGCGCGTAGCTTAAAGCCATCAGTGAAATTAAGATTTACAATGAGTAGATTTTAGGCGACAATTGAAGCAAATACTTTATATTGTGATGAAAGAAATAAGATAAGCAACTGACCGATATAGCGGCCTCCTGGTCGTTGCGCGCCTCGTACAGACGCAGCAGGTTGGCCGCGAGCTTGAGCGCGGCGTGCACGCACACGGCGCGGGCGCGCATGGTCCCGCCGCCGAGGCCCGCGCACACCAGCAGCCCCGACACCGACTCGCGCATCACTGGCTCCTCGCTAAACATTAGCATTTTGTGGTCAGCCGGCCAGAAAACTCAAACTCAAAGCTTTCATTTCAATCAAACTGATTACAGACAAACGAACTTTGAACTGTCAATGAGTTGAGTTGATCAGTCAGAAAGATGAAGCCAAGCCCAATCCAAAGTGAAGTAGGCTTTTATGGAGAAGAACGAGCAAGAAATTCCACGACATTTTTTTAAATCAAAATATTGTTTACATCATTCTAGTTGACGATGTAGAAAGACGTGCACGTTACAAGCGTTCATAGCAAACAATTAAATCAATAAAATAAGCCATGGCAGCAAAGAGACGACCAGTCCCTACTGACGGCGCCCCTTCGTGAATGCCGAACATGGAGCAGTGGTGGCTCAGTAGTAACGGCCGCGACTTACGAGTTGTAGGTCGTAGGTTCGAACCCTGACAAGCGCTCTACTGTGTAAATAATTTCATTACCACTGCTCTTAAAACGGTGAAGGAAAACATCGTAAGGAAACCAGCATGTCCTAGAACCAAAAAAAATCGAAGACATGTGACATCTACCAACTCACACTGGACCCGCGTGGTGGATTACGGCCCACTCCGTCTCATAGAGAGGCGGCCTGTGTCCCAACAGTGGGAACATTATAGGCTGATTATGATGAACATGACTTCAGCTCAACCAGAGGCCAAGTGATCAAACTGCTGGGATAAATTTCGGCTTTAGCATGTAGTGAGTAGTTACCGGCAGTACTCGGCCAGCACGTAGGCAGCAGCATACAGCACCTCGCGCGACGCGGGCCCCGGGGGCGCGGCGGCCGCCCGCGCGAGCAGCGCGCCGCACTCGCGCGCCGCGAACTCGCGCACCTCGGCCACGCGCGCGCCCACTTCCGTCACCTGCGCAGCCACCATGCGCCCTGTCACACCACACAGATATTAACTACTCTCTGCCTATCAAATCATGCACAACAACTTAAAGTTCGACTTTTAATTACCTGCAATAAAATGACACTTCTTACTGTCATTTCGTTAAAAAATGTTGCCACACTATCTCTACTAGTGATGTGATTAGAATGAAGTGAAACATCGTTTTAATTTAAATATTGGAAATTGACCAATTATGATTTAACCGTAAACAATCAAAGATTCTTTGTATTTTTCGGATAAAAATATGTGTTGTAGTTTCAAATAAGCGTAAATACATAGTCTACTAAAAATAATTTTGTTCAATTATTACTCTAAAACTCCTACTATATCGATCTAAGAAATCATTTTTAAAATAAAATAAAGTTTATATTAGAAATACAATAACGTTTATTATACAGGATTATTTGCAAAACAACAAAAACCTCAAAAATAAGAGTATTTATAAGATACTAGCTGCGCCCCGCGGTTTCACCCGCGTAAGTTTCGATCCCGTGGGAATATCGGGATAAAAAGTATCCTATGTGTTATTCTAATGTATAAACTATATTACTGTAAAGTTTCATCAAAATCCGTTCAATAGTTTTCGCGTGAAAGAGTAACAAACATCCATACATCCATACATACAAACTTTCGCATTTATAATATTAGTAGGATGTTTGTAATTAGAATTAATGCTTTTTAAAAATTCAATCCGATCACTGGTGTGATGACAAAACAGTAATTAGGCATTGCTCAATGTTTTTGTTGTAAACTTATTTTAACATGGATCGATTTTGAACTGGATGTTACTTGAATGAATCGATTATTTTGTCACATCACTATTTAAATTTCGTTAAAAAGTGGTAACACATAAGCTGTCATTTTACTGCAGCTAATTAAAAGTCCAACTATGCAACACAAACATGCAAACGAAATCCTGAATTTTTTGCCACCGAAGCGGCGCCTTATTCGAGTGGGCTACCATTGACTTATTGCGCAGAAATATTTAAAGTTATTTATTTAATTATTTTAAACCCGATAAAAAATGGACAAATCAAGCTACGGATTATTTATAAGAAATCAAAACTCTTCAATCTCGCGATAATACGTTTGGTGTATGGTCCATATAGCCCAGTCTAATCACCTGAGGTGTTTTTTTAGCCGTCATTGCTATAGTTTAGCATACCATGTACAACTCACCGTGTTTCGCGCTGGTTTCCATCTCGGTGAGCTCGGCCAGCACGGTGACGTACCACTCGAAGTCGACCACGTGCTGGTAGTTGTTCTGCGAGCAGATCTCGATGATGCGCGTCAGTAACTCGTCGCGGTACAACGTGCCCTCCGCGCGGTCCATGTGGACCATCAGCTTCTTTACTATCTCCATTAGGTTCTTCTTTGAAACCTGTTTTGAGAGCCAGAAATTTTTTAATTGGGAGACCCTTTACTATAAAATGTTATATTTATAGTTTGTTCCAAAAGTATCTGATGAGAAAGTAAACCAAACCTACAGCACCATTCTGCTCAACCATTTTGGACAGGACCTGAATGAAATTTACTAAACAGCAAAATTATACGACACTAGTTTAATGTAGTTGGGTAATTAAGAGTAAACTAGTCGCGAGCTCGAACTCACTGGTGGCCATGGCCAAAAAGCACGCTGTCTCGCCTGGCTTAGTGTACGACAGAGATAGTATCAGTGATGAGTATTTAGACGCTACTCTACACGAACAACATCTAGTTCTCACACACAGAAACACCGTTCCGAACTGATAGGCGTGTAAAAAATTCGAAAAGTGCTTCGGAAAATCGAGTTAAAACCATTGCATAAATTACAAATAATGTTTATTGATCTCTTCGATAACTGAGCTTTGTCGGTACGGACTTGGTTTTGAAGATTTTACAGTTCTTGTATTATTTATTTACAGCCAAATTAAGTTAAAAATAGCAAGAAAAAAGAATCTTTGTTGGCTCATAACTTTTTAATGGCTTTTTATTTTACTATTCTGTTTCCGTACATACACAATTAATAACAAGTCAAAACGATATCATGTTTAACTTTGGATGCACAATGTCAAACAGTGAAGTAATATTCTCCCGAGAATATAAGAAATATCGACAAGTGGCACCTTAAAGCGAATTGACACACTACGTCAGTTCGCAGAGTTATAGGCATTTCATACAACTGTCAAAGAAAGACAGTTGTGAATTGAATATACGATACGAGACGACAATTTAAGTCGGTACTTCGAGCAATTTGCTTAATCTTAAATTTCCCTAACTTTAAATATAGTAAATTCACCTCCAGAATAATCCAGATATGAATTTACTACCATAAATACTGATGTTACTTACCATACCATAGAGCAAGCCTAAAGCCCTCAGCCTGATTGACTCGTCCTTGTCGTCGAGACACGCCAGCACTAGGTCCTTGTGGGCCTGCACCGACTTCGGATGGGACTTGAGTATTCTTGACATAGCCAGTAGGCCCAAGTATTTCACTGTCAACAATTAGTAGCATGATTTAGTAGTCAATTGATCAAATTAACGGCTATTTTATTAGGTCAAATTTGTTGAATTTTTCTTACAATCATTGGTTATTTTCGAGATTTACGGGTTATTCCGTTTATGCACCCAAAAAAAATCCACCAAGGTGGATAGTTATATATATAGGATACGCATAAACGCATGTTCAAGAATCCACCCTGATCCTATAAATTCCGTTTATCCAACTAGGCCTAGGTCGTCTAGGGTGGATTCTCGGGCATGCGTTTCTGAGTATCGATATTACGAACGTACCATATTTAGAAATAACCAAGATTTACGTTTGATAACTTTAACAGAAACACAAACCGTAAATCAATGGTAGAAGAAGAGGAAAGCAAGTGTGCCGTTTCACGACAAGGCCATAAATGCTACTTCCTTCTCACTATGTTGATTGGAGTGGCTATAGTCTGGTTGAATGGGTAATCTTCTCAAGTTCTCATCAAGGCATGAGCAAGCTAGTACATAAAGACACGAGAAAACAAAAAAATACAACTGCGCTCGTGATTATAGATCTGTTTTGTTTTCTTTTCGAGTTATCTTTGTGTACAACACGTGTTTCTGTGACAAACAAACCTATTTTTCTCTCATTTAAATAGATTTAGTGAGGAAAGTGACTCACAATTTTGATCGCTGTCTTCAATGAGTATTCTGAGTTTCTGCACGCAGAGTTGCACGGAGGAGGCGTGGCCGGGCATGCCGCTGCTGATGCTGATCAGCACCGCGATCACCGTGTTAATGCACTCGTACAGCAGCGACATCGCTGACGTACTGCCCATAAACAAATGTTTTTATACGTTCGTGTAAGTTTAATTTTACTAGTGATCGGAAATACAGAACTCCATTTTTTCTCACAAAAAGCAAGGTTTATTTAGAATAATATTAAAAAAGAAATCTTAAGTACTTAGTAGGCATCCGAATTACCTATTTGGTTCCTGGGATTTCTTTAGTAATTCAAAATGGCGCCTATGCTAGCTTTGCTAATGTAGGTACCTGTAATTGCACCGGAATGTCCGATCACCAGTAATAATAATAAATATTATTATTATATTACTCACATTAAATGTTGCTGAATAATTACTAACAAAGTATGCGCCAATAAAGTAAAACTCCTAATTTTTTAGCTTAATATATAAGAATACCTATACTTTATTGTACACTAAAATATTTCATGGCTTGCTATTAGCCCGGGGAAATTAAGTTACAAATCATTATTAAATCTCAACAGCGATTTTTTTCTTGAAAAGTTTATTAGTACTTAGCACTTCAAATAATAATAAAAAAAACATTATCCAGGGCAACATCAAGGTAAAAAACGCGTTTTTATGAGTAAAAATTAAAGCAAATTAGTTAGTTAAGAGGAAATGCGGGTGGTCGTTTCTCCATAGTAGAAACGCTCTCGCTTGTTTTCTTTCTGGTTAATGACCATAAAGCAATTATTTTTTACAGAATAATAAATATTAACTAAGTACTCGTATATCCGTATGTATTCCTTTTTTATGATGCATTGTTTTTATAAGCACTAGAATACTCAAAAATGCTCAAAATTGCCGCTGTCAACAGGCCTAATGTACAAATTTGACAACTATTGATGCGTAAAGAAACACATAGGGGCACAGTATTTAACCTTCTTAATCAGTTTATAAAATATCTTTTAGATTGGTCCAATATTAGAGGAGGAAACAGGCGAGAGCCAAACCTCGAATTATGACATTTTTACTTAGGCTTTTTCAAAAATCTCTCCGACCGCATTTCCTCTTAATAGGAAA
Organism: Globia sparganii; assembly: GCA_949316385.1. NCBI lineage: Eukaryota > Metazoa > Arthropoda > Insecta > Lepidoptera > Noctuidae > Globia > Globia sparganii. The sequence continues at coordinate 13,631,927 of OX438655.1, forward strand.
ATTTTAACCGACTTCAAAAAAGGAGGAGGTTCTCAGTTCGGTAGTATTTTTTTTATGTTTGTTATTTGTTGAAATATATACGAAATAGTTACCTACTCCGCGGAAATTGTGATTTCAATAAAAATACGAAAGGGGTTCGAACATTTTTGAATGGGACATAGAATAAATACTATCCGCCATTTAAAAAAAAACTGGTTTTGGCGGCCAGCGATAAAACACTTGTATCAATCGACAGAGTTAGTGATTATGATTACAAACAAAAAATATTCAATAATGAATATCCTAGGTCATATACTTTCTCGAGATATTTGAGTTCAAAAATGTAAACATAAAATAATTCTCAAAAAAAATTTTTTTGGTTCACAAATAACAAGTATTATGCTATGATAAGTATATTTGCGCTTTGTTTGAACTTAGCTGAGAATAAAATGAAGAGCATTTTTTAAGCTTTCATTTAATGTAAAGTCTAATGCTATGATAAGTATATTTGCGCTTTGTTTGAACTTAGCGGTCATAGAATAAAATGAAGAGCATTTTTTAAGCTTTCATTTAATGTAACGTCTATTTCTGTTAGTGTTAGTTCATAAACCAAAAATTTCTTAAAAATATTTTATTTAAGTATAGGTAATTACTTGACTTGAAATAAACTACTCCAGAATGAAATGAAGGGAACATCATAAGCTTTAATATGACATGGGTTTTATTAGATTAGAGTATTTCCAAAAGGCCCGTGGTCCTTCAGTTTAAATTTTATTTAAGTATAGTCTTAAATTTATTTAAAACCCTACACATGAGTGAAAAATATCATTGTTTTTTTATGGATGCAAAGCTAATCTTAACTTTTAGGTCATTTCCCCGGGCTATAACGGGTGTAAAAAGACGCATAACGAAGCCAAGAGTCACTTGTTCTTCCAGTCGTAGCGACCATCTGGATACGGAGATATTCAAGGTCCAAGTTCCAATTTTTTAAAAATCTTTTTGCCGACCTGATTTTAATGTTATAATTTTACTTTGTACCCTTGCAGCGTTGTATGCACGCATATAAAGCACAATGTTTTGCGTGCATTACCTACATTGCGCGCTACCACAAATAGCGATATTTCATATCAAAAACAAAAGTTCCCAATAAATTATTTATGTAGGTACAATGTTACTTAGTTTGATGTACAGTATGCACAGATGACGACTTTGCGACGGGTCTTTTTACACACTGTTTTGTGTTGAATGTTGAAACACCACAATGATATCAAAATAGGTCGTATCGTATCACTTGTGACAAGGCATTACCTTATCACAAATGGAAACATTTGAAAATTATCCTGTCTATGTCAATCCGTGAAATCAAAATATTATAAATTAATTAAATCATTGGTGGTTCACATTGCTTGTTACATATTACCATACAAGTTCAGTAAGGCGCTGTGTATACATAATGTACATTGCTTTATGAACAAATGTTAATTATATTACAATTCCAAGCCTAAAACTAGTGTTTTGAAGCTCTAATGTGTTAATTAACCCCAAAGTGCTAGTGTATAATAAGCTTATTTGAACAAAATGTTAAAAAAGCAATGCAAGCAAGTTCCTTAAAGAATAAACACCTTCAATAACTATAATAAACTTATCTACCAGGAAGATTAAGTAATAATTGCAGCATCTATTACAAATCTTACTAACTATTTTATAATATGCAAAAGAGCCACACATTCTATTCCTTTCACCCCATAGAGACTACAAGTACATTAAGGACGACACAATTTTGTCTACGTGATTAGTATGACGAAGGCACTGTCTGTAACAGAACAATTTGGACAGGTTGGTGGAGTTCCTGCTTCAATGACAGTAACTGACTCACCTATGTATTAAGTTAGTTAATGGTTCTATCAGTTTCTTGCCAAGTCGAGGCTCTAATGGGGTTAAGGCACCAAACTGCAACAAACACAATGAAACTACATAAGACTAGCTTATGTGATAGCAACCAATAGCTAGATGATGGTATGTCTCTCTTCTAAAGATACCCTATGTGGTTTCTGCTCCTCCCTTCTTTACTGTAATTCACGGTGACACATTGGTAAATGTTGGTATTTTTTGGTATAATATCAGCAGCAAAAATAATACAAAAATGTGAGCCTGATGTGCCAATTCGTAAGTGTCATTCGTGTGGAATATATTTTCATTTCTTAAGCTGGAACATTAGAAATGTAAAGTTGCAGATGTATGTTAAAGTCCTTTGTCATTCAAGCAGAAGATTGTAAAGTTTATGAATAAAATAATAATTTATTTAGTTGTACATTTCAAATGTTCCAGCTCCGGTATAGCCAGAATGTGGCATAAACTAAGTTGTAATTAACTTTCAATGGTGAGGTGTAGTGAATGAATCTAGCATTTTGGGTAAACTCTGTTTTTGTAATGTTCTCTAGTGGTACCTGCAAATTAGATCTATGAGGCTTTGGGTTATTTTTCTTCCAATGTCTGGTTCATACTGTGTCATTAAACCAAACTGTGAAGAATTCATAAGTTATTTCAGATATGTTTATAAAAAAGGTGTTACAGAAATCTAGTAAGTATATCTATTAAATTAGTCTGTGATAAACTAGTTAAAGTAAACAACCACTCATACTGTTTCAATAATGTAAATTTTAGTCATATTTTTTTTTTTTAATAAAAAGATAATTCAGAAAGTTAGGTCCTGAAAAAAATTTATGTGAGTAGTTTATTTTTAATTTTTTTTTTAAAGTACATACCAATTTGATAATCTTGATCAACATCCAGTTGTTAGTGGATGTTGTCATCAGTTTGAAGAAAACTGGAGCTAATGAGAGGTAGTTTTTAGGATTTTTCCTTGCTAATTCACAAACTACATTAACAGCAGCTGATTGGACACCTGTGATAACAAACGTATTTGTGTAATAACAGAAAAAGGCTTGACATAGTACCAACTAGTTTAGTAATAATTGTACCTGGATCAGGATCTTCTAATTTTTCTTTAAGTTTTGGGAATGCAGGTCTTAGTGCCTCTGGATATCTTAGAAATACCTTGTACATCATGAGTACAGCTTTCATCCTTAAGTATGGTTTTGTTGAGCTCATCTATAAACAATTTCAAAATAATAATGTTAGCTGTTTGGCTTCAGATTTTTATCAACCAGCAAAAAAAAGTGTTAAAATATTTATCAGGCATGTGTCCACATGCATTTTTGCTTTGTCCTTTATAATAATGCATGGTGTGATTGCACACATGATTAGCTATTAGTTGCATAAAGTGCAGCTGAGGTGTTAACTTATTATAATCACTTAAGAGCATTTTAGCTTAACACCAAGTAAATAAAATAGATATTAAAATAATACTTACCAATGTCATGATGTCATTAGCCAGGTCTCTAGCCAAGTCATGGGATATAAAACAGCTGAGGCCACTGAGTGCCAGCCCTGCCTCATACTGATTCTGAGCATTGAGATCCTTTCTTATCATATTTGTAGTGAGCATTAGTAGTTCTGAATCTGCATGGAATGACTGACTAGCTGCTAAGTATCCAATGCGCTTATAGGTGAACTTGTTGGAACTCATCACTTCTATTATGTTGAAGATAGCCCAAGATATGTCATATCCCAGCATTTGGAGCTGTAATTCATGTGAAATAATGTTAATGTGTTTGGACAATTGGCTTTTAAAATAAATAGGTTCATAAAGGTTTATCAAGTATGCCACAGAGCACAGTGATGCCTTGGCAGCTGCTACTGGAGGCGGCTAACACCTTCCATGCAAACCAAGCATGTCATAGTTTTCTCAGACTGCAAAACAAATGACTTAATTGAAATTGACTGCTTTGATGGAAGATGTACTCAACACACTTTCAGTGACCAAAATTTTATTAGTGCATATCTGGATGCTGACATTTCAGCCTCTCTGTCTGTGACTTTAGCATATTTCCTCAAAACATAAATAAGTTTGATCTTGGTCTAACTTCTTCGGATGTCAATGTCAATCAATATACAGGGTTATTTCCCAGGGTTATGTCAGGTTTGGTCCCATAGTAAAAGTTGTTCATAATGATGAGTACAATGACCTCTTATAAGGTTGCTGGTGTTTTTCAAATAACCCTGTATAGGCAGCCCAGAATTTCCTTATGAGCTTGGCACCTTATATTCAAGCTTATTCCTTGATTCTCCTTGCATACTTATAAGAAATACCACAATCAGATTATCTACATCCTTTCATGCAACTGATAGTGCCTCAACATCTGTTGAAACCAGAGCTTACAAAGATAAGTATTTTAGAGAAATAGATGGGTGCCAATTAGAGACCATAGATAAATAAAACAACAGTAAAAGATAAATAAAACAATAGTTGAACATCTCTGAATTATTGAAACCATTTATTACCCCTGTATATGTTCAATAAATGATAAGTTGCCATATGGGTATGTTATCAGGGCACCATTTACTGCTAACAAAGTTTATCTAATTTTTATACCTACACACATTGTGATAACTAAGAATACGTATAGATTGAAGTAGGTACTTACATATGTCAGTTTAGCGACTGCATTGGCTTTGACTGCTATGTTGTCTTGGCGCAGCTCAACTTTGATTTCTTCCATACATTGTGCTATATACTTTGACTAAAAATGAGGTGATAAATATAATACAGAGTATTTTCATGGATAGATATTATGCATTTTTTTTTTATGTAGTATGCTTTAGTTTATTCTCTTCAGGATAGTGTTACAATAATACACCATTAATTTTCTACAAATTATGCAAAAGGTTTTAACAAACATACCAGAATCCTACTAGGAGTTGAAATGTTCCCCAAAACCTGATATAAACCATACATATGTAAAGGTATGTTGCCCATGTTTACTGTAGTGAAGCATATTGACTCTCATTATTGACATTAATGACTAAATAATGGAGAGTAAACATTGGATCTGTGTCAACAACTAAATATGTTGCACATGTAAATTTTCGTATGATTCATAATCTTAATTAAATATAGAACAGAATTGAATTGAAAGCCTCAAATTTATATGGATAGTAAATGAGATTACAAGGCTTCTGCTAAAGTACAGGTAGAGGTACACATGGAACCTACACTTTTAGATAATTTTAACTAATGTGGGTTTATCTCCAGATAAATATTAAATTTATTAAAGAAACTAGTCGAGATTTTCTGCTTGGGACAAGAAATCTGACAGTAGAGGGGTACTTAAATAGAAAGTCAGGAGAATGCATTTTCCTAATCAGGTACTAGGATTGGCTGTATTATTGACCTATATGAACGTTTGAGCGAAAATAAAGCACTAACACGTAAATAAATACCTCATTATCTTTATTATTTCTGATTCCTCGAACTAAATCCGTCAGATTTTTATCGAACATCCTCTCAAAATTCCCTTTGACTTTTTTCAAAGCCATGTTGATTTAGTAACTCCGTTGACCATTAATTACGATTATATTATCAATTAAATTAAGTAAAATTAAAGAAACATGTCAACAAAATTACAAAATTGAAAAACTCAACGCAACTACGTCTACGTCAAGAAAATGACAACCACAGAGCTTTTTTTTTTTCCTTCTGTTCCTTGTGGAACAGGCTAAGGTCAGAGATCATGCTGCCTAGTCATCAGTTGGTTAACAACCACAGAGCCTGAAAGGAGAGCCTATTATGTTCCAAAAATTCAAAAAATAACGAGGCGTGTTGTGCTTACATTGCAAATGTTTATTCGATATTACAGACTAAGATGAAGTGGTAATAAACTGTTGAAATAAAGATTTTTTGGCTGCCTAACTATTCACAACCACTCGATACGCTTCCATACCGTATCCACACGTATCGAACATCAATGTTATCGTAGGAGTCATAAAGGCCCTGGTTCACAAGTCCAATACCCGAAAATTTTGTCAGTTTAAGGTGATTGCGCAGTGGTTATCGCGAAATTCAAATGTTCTTACGTTTTTTGCAATTTGCAGGTCAGTTTCACAAGCACTTTTCCATAAGAGATTTCTTCTTGTGGTACAAATCTAAGTTAGGAAGATGTATTAATGATGCTAAATGATTTTAATTCTTTAGATACGTACCTGTTATAGTCGCGAATCAAATTTTGATCAAGATACAACCTGATACTGAAATGCAAATTGCAAAAAAACGTAATAAAATTTGAATTTCGCGGTCTGCCATTGCCCATTCACCTTAAAAGTGGAGTCAACACTCTGAACGCGTAAATGAATTAGTGAAACCGACTGTGGGCTGTCGCTGTCGCTCTCTTTTTGAATACATAAGACAAAGAAAACATATATCACTATCTCGTTCTTAAGTGCGTATTTAGAAAGAGAGCGTCAGCCCACAGTGGGTTTCACATAGGTATTTAGAGTGTTGCCTCCATTTTTATCTACAAGCTTCTTGTCTTTGCCGAAGCCCAACGAATAATTGCCGAAGCCAAACGAAAAAAAAAATCAGCAGACAGGCAAGTGACATTGTTTGTTCCTTCATTGTTCACATTGGATGCGTTCCGAGTTGGGATGTAATCGATTTCAGGGTGCTTATAACCGTACCGAATTAGCGTGAGCGCGATATATGGTTGTCCCGTAAATCGTCATAGATGACATCTTGACATGCGCCATCTTGCGATGAGCGCTGTCAAAAATGACAGAGTGTGTATGTCAGTGTGTTTTGTTTTGAGTTGCATCATATCTTTAAATTAACGTGGCAATTTCGAAATTGTGCTTCTGGGTGACAGTCGCCACTTAACCAATGAAGAAGAAATGTGGTGTATACAGTGTGCTAGTGGAACGCTTCCGAAAACGAAGATACCATCAAAAAACTGGAAAAAAAAATTTTTTTTTTTGCATTTTTCCTACACTACGCTGTGAGAGTAAACCATTATTTGTGATTAAACTCATTTTTTTTCTTTACAACTCTAACAAGCAATGTATTCGTAAATAAATATCAGCTGACTCGCGCATGACCTCTAAGTTCAAAGTGCGCGCGCGCTGGCCGCCAGCCGTGCGTACGACGACCCCAAAACCACGAGACGCGCGACGTGGCGTGGCGACCTTCGGCATCCTTTGTAAAGTGCCGCCAAAATAAATAAAAAGAAACATTACAGAGGCGCCAACAGTTTTAAATTGTTGCATTGTGTCGTGCTTTTAATAAGTTTTGTATGTAAGTCGATAATCGATAGTGAATCAAATAAAATAAAATATCGCGACTTAAGCCGTGATAGACTTGTATAGTTTTAAGCAACTAGCGCTCGTGAATCAATTGAATTTGAACTTTATGTCAATGTAATTAGAGTCACATTGATATTTTTTTATTGAATTAAATTAATTTAATCTAAGAAACCCGTTAAATCTTATCTATAAGTTAGAAAATGAAAACAGTTAGCAGTAGTTATAAGGCATAAGTACAATCTACTAATAATTAAAATTAATTGGTTTCTGGTTTCATAATTATTCTTTTAAAATTTTCTCCTCTGTAATTTGTTGATCTTTGCACATCAAAATACACCGCTATGTGACTCCACGTTGCCGCATAGGCAACGTCCGCGCGGCGGTAACGTTTGTGTGTTTGATCTTCATAGTACTTCTTTAGTAATCTAGTTAAGTAGCTAGTTAGTACTAGTTAGTTCCTTTACGACCGGTTCGTGAGCGAACGCGCTTTACATTTAATCGATAGATAGCTATTGAATCGTATTTAATACTGTTTTGTTAGTTTAGTTACGTTAGTATTGCTATCTCAAATTTTTAGTGCTGTTTTATTGTTTTTAGTTATTATTTTTTTGTTGTATTAAACAATGCCTGAGGCATACGTGTACAGTGCTCGTGAATACGGCAACATGATGATCGGGAATGTGACAGTGCTGATGAAATGCGAAATAGTGAGCGTTTTTAATAAACTACTTGTGTTGAGGATCCTGTACTAATGCCTCGTGTACACGGGTCTACACAGCGATGGACGGGCCCGGCTTTGAATTGAAATGGATGGAGCGCAGGTCAAACCATACTTCATAAGATCGCAAAAGATTTATACAGGTACCTAAAATGCCTGTCAACTTTAATGTTTAACAGTGGGCTACGAATGCGATTAAAATTCATAATTTTGTGAATTGTTGTAGGGGTAGGTATTTTGAAAGGGGTGTTTGTAAATTCCGTATAAATAAATCCCGCGACTCGGCCGTACGGAGCGCTCGGCAGCCGCTTCGACACGTGGGCGCGCGCCGCCCGGTGGCGAGACGTTGCCATGCGTGTCAGTGACCTCACGTTTTGTACGGTTTCCATTGCGTGCTAACGAAATATTAAGTCAGCCAGAAGCACAATTTCGAAAATGCCATGTTAATATAAAGATATGATACAAGTACAACTCAAAACAAAACACACACTGACACAAACACACGAACATTGTCGTTTCTGACAGCGCTCACGGTGATTTAAAAAGCCATGGTCGGCGTTATCGCAAGATGGCGCATGGTTATGACGTCTTCTGTGACGATTCACGGGACATCGGTATCGCGCCGCTAATTCGGTACGGGCACGCTCACATCGATTACACAGCGCAACTCGGAATGCGCCCATTATTGACAATTTGTCAAAGTCATTCAACGTCAAGCAAGCAAGAATGAATACCTCAAGAGAGAGAAGCGCGGGAAATTCGTAACGAAAGGGTGGCTTTTTTGAAAAAAAAATTTCAAATAATTATTTTATTTATTCAAAGTCTAATCGTTTGCTTTTCTCATGATGGGGAAGAAAGGAAATGCAAAGAAAAGGAAAAAAGAAGACAGTTCGTCTTCTGCTCCACCATTGGTGTCCTCTGAAGACGACGGTGGAGTCTCAAGCTCTTCAGAGGAATCTGTACCAGTTGAAAAGGACAAGTATCGGGAATTCAGGGTTCCCGATTACATTAGGTCATATCCTGAAAACGGAGGCAATTTCGAATACGTTGTCTTTTTAGAAAGTGTAGACTTAGTCCCGATCGGTGATAGAGACATGATGTCTCTTTCAACCAGCATTAAGAAATATAACAAGGGCGTAAAGCAATTATTACGCATGAATCGATTCAAAATAGGTGTTATTTTCGAACGTCCTGGTTTAGCTAATGCAGCGCTACTAAATCGTAAATTTTTAGACAGTTATAAATTGAAAGCCAGTATTCCTGCAGCCGCTACGGAAAATACAGGTGTTATTATGCATGTTCCAATTGACCTGAGTAACGAACACATTTATAATGCAATAACTAGCACAAAGAATATTATTTCTATCAGAAGATTTATGCGTCGCACTATTTCAGAAGGAGGAGGGGTGTCCTTTCAGCCTACGAAGACGGTGTCCATCACATTCTCGTGTGCAGCGATACCCGATAGTGTAGACCTGAACAGCTGGAGATTCGAAGTACGTCCGTACATTCCGCCGGTAAAACAATGCCTGAAGTGCCTAAGGTATGGTCATATAGCTAAATTCTGTAAGAACTCTCAAAGATGTTCCATATGTACAAAGGACCATAATTATAAAGAATGTCAAGTACCATCAACTGAGGCAACATGTTGCCATTGTCAAGGTAAACATGTAGCTATTTCGGCACAGTGCCCAGTCAAACAACAAAAAGTGGAAGAAAACAAAAACAAAATTAATAAAAAATCATATGCAGATTTATTGAATGAAAAGTCATTTCCATCTCTTTCAAAGTCCAGTCCTGCTAAACAATTACAATCACTAATTGAAACAGAACCAATTTTAAATATTTTAATACAGACAATAGTAACATTAATTTCTCAAAATAAAAATAACGAAAAGAGTATTTGCACTCAAAGCATAAAAGATGTTCTATTATCAAAAATTCAGAATAATATAAATAAACCTTAATTTTATGGATCAGCTAAATATTGTACATTGGAACGCTCAGAGCATCAATAGTAACAAACATGCTTTTTCGTAATTTTTACATGAGTATAACATACATGTAGCTTTACTGTGTGAGACTTGGCTCAAGCCTCACATGAGATTTAGTATTAAAGGATATAATATAGTAAGATTAGACTCAGGTAATACACACAATGGTGTAGCTATTTTAATACATAACAGTTTACAATTTAGTAAAATAGATACTTTATATGATGATTCCATACAAAATATAGCGATTCGTTTAAAATATGGCAATAATAAAGAAATTTCATTAGTCAGTTTTTATAGTCCCGGAAACGCTTCATTTAATAAGTATAAGTTTGATAATTTAATTCGCAATATCCCTGGTCCACTCTTGTTGGGTGGAGATTTCAATGCACATCATTCGGCTTGGGGATGTAACAGTGTGAACATCCGCGGCCGAGAGGTGCTTGAGGTCATTAATGACTATAATTTGGTTTTATTAAATGATGGAGAAATGACTACTGTAGGCTCTGATAGGTGGCAAAGAAATGCACTTGATTTAACTGTAGTATCGACTTCAATTTCATTGTCTTGTAACTGGTCTGTTCATGATGATCCTCTAGGTAGTTATCATTTGCCTGTAATTACAAGGTTACTTATTAATAATAATTGTAATGTCCCACATCATATGGAAACTTCAAATTTACCAAAACATTTTAATTTTAACCTGGTTGATTGGGAAATATACAAGAAGAGTGTTGATAGTTTGCTACTGGATTTTAAAATTAATCAAGATAACCCATTACAGTCATATAATGAATTGATAAAGTTATTAAATTTAGCTGTTATTAAATCATTACCATCAACTATAAGATCTGCTAGATCTTTTGATACAGCATTAATAAATAATAATTGTAAAAAACGCATTCCATTACCATGGTGGAATTTGAATTGCACTAAAGCAGTAGTAGACTCTAGGAATGCCTATATAGTATTCAAGCACAATCCCACATTGGAAAAATATATTGAGTTTAAAAAATTACAAGCCCTTAAAAAGTTAGTGTTAAAAAGAGAAAGATATTTAAGTTGGATTTCCCTATGTGAGTCATTTAATAGAACTACTCCATTATCTAGAGTTTGGCAAATTTCAAAAAGATTTAATAAAACATTTATACCTCCAAGCAATAATATTTCTTCTTGGGTATTCGATTTTTTAAAAAAATATACTCCAGATACAGTTGAGGGGCCATTTCAATCAATTCCTCATGAAGTAAAAGCTTCAGGACATTATGAATATCTTATTTTTCCATTTTCCCTTCAGGAATTAAAATCTGCAATATCATCTAGACGTGATTCAGCTTTTGGCCTTGATGGAATACCTTATAAAATGTTGAAAAATGTATCAATTAAGGCACTTTCTGACATACTAAATGTTTTTAATTTACTCTGGCAGGAAATGATCATCCCTAATGAATGGAAAACAGATTGTCTTATCCCAGTACTTAAACCTAATAAAGCAAGACATAAAGCTGAATCGTATAGGCCAGTAGCATTAACATCATGCATGGGAAAAACCTTTGAACAATTAATTAAACAAAGGCTAGAATTTTATATAGAAAGTAATGGTCTATTACCATCCAATCAATTTGGCTTTCGACGTGGTTGCTCTACTCGAGATAGCATTTCCCATTTGCAATTAGATATATACAATTCTAATAAAATGGACAATCATTTTGTTGGTGTCTTCTTTGATGTAGTGGGTGCATTCAACAACATCAATCTGCACATTTTGTGTGGTGAACTTCGTGCCCTTTGTATTCCTGAAAAAATTATAATATGGATCTTTAACTTTTTACATGGTAGAGAAGTATATGTCAAGGTGAATAAACGTTTAATAGGGCCACGTTTTTCATACAAAGGGGTATGTCAAGGTGGCGTCCTCAGTCCACTGATTTATCTTCTTTATTTACATAGACTAAACATTGTACTTGGTCTTGAAGTGACAAATTTACAGTTTGCAGATGATTTGGTTATCTATGCTTCAGGTTCAGATATAAGTTCTGTTGAAAATATTTTAAACTCAGCTTTAACTCAGCTAAAGAACTATTTTCATTATCTAAACTTGGATATCAGTCCAGAAAAATCTAAAGTTATAGTGTTTGGAGAGTGTGATACAGACCTACATATTCATTACAATAATAGTGTTCTTCCAATAGTGAATGAAGTGAAGTTTCTGGGTATAATTTTTACAAGCAACCTCTCATGGACTAAGTATGTTGATTGTCTGTTAGGTAGAGCTAATAAAGCATTTAATTTTATAAAGTCACTGTCAATTGCAGCTGATCCAAAAATTTTGCTTATGCTATATAAATCTTTAGTCCGCAGTCATTTTGAATATGGATTTTTATGCTTTGGGTCTGACCAGAAATTGGTTCACAAATTGGAAATTCTTCAAAATCACAATCTTAGATGCGTAACTGGCGCAATGAAGACAACTCCAATCAATTCGCTTCAAATTGAGTGTAACACTTCTCCTATGAATATAAGATTCCAGTTTTTAAAATCCAAATACATTCTCAAGCTTTTATCTTTCGAAAATCATCCTTTATTAAAGAAAATATTATTTTATCATAGAGTATACAGTCCCTCTAATTCCGTAAATGTCCCTTATATATTTCATGACTTTTCTAATCTAATCAGTATTGATGATCAATATCAAATTGAGAAATGTAAAGGCAGATGGCCGTGTTACTCTGGTAGTTATATCAGCAAATTCTGGCCCATGGACATTTACATTAATCGTGACCTAAGGAGTAAAGAAGATGTATATCAGCTAATTGCAGAGTTCCCTGGGTACAGGCATATATTTACTGATGGGTCCAAAAATAATAGAAATGTTTCGCTAGCTATATATCTACCTCATCTTACTGTTGGACATGGAGTTCGATTACCTGGAGCCATGACTATATTTACAGCAGAATCTTTAGCCATTTTATCAGCTCTGCAGTATATACATGAAAAGAATCTTGGGCATACAACTTGGCTTGTAGCGACCGACTGCATGAGTATTCTCATGGCCTTACAAAACCCGAAACTGGACGCTAATACCGGCAATATTTTATATGAGATTCGGACTTTATACGCTGATCTTTGTTCTAGAGGATTTAAGATAAGTTTATTATGGACACCCTCCCACATAGGAGTATCAGGAAATGAAAACGCAGACTATCTTGCAAGAGTTATTGTTGACGTTAACGCTGACAATGACATCTCAGAGACAAGAAATGTTGCCATACCAAGTTCCGACCTGCTTACTAAATTACATGAACAAAATACCTGTATTTGGCATGAGAACTGGCAAGAAACACTAAGAACTAAAGGAAAATGGTATGCGAAAATAAAACAAACCATTGGTTCTGCGCCCTGGTTCACCAGATCTGTTCTTCCTAAGAGCAGAAAATTTTATACTACTCTAAATCGTCTTAGACTTGGACATGGAAGATTCAATGCACATTTAGCCAGAATGAAAATTATAACATCGCCTGTTTGTATCAATTGTGACTTAGGAAGTGATCAGACCCTAGATCATATAATTTTTGAATGCCCTGCATATGATTTACAAAGAATTCTTCTAATTGATAATTTATTGGAAATATACAAAACGCCAGCAAGCATCCCGCGCGACACTCAAGGTTTGCTGGAAAATTATAGTACATACATAGCACTGTATAAATTTATTGATAGCACTGGTTGGGCAATTTGACCGATCGGGGCGACTTTTAAGGATATGACCCGGATATGACCTTACTTCACAACATGATTATGACAAATACACGGCTAAGACATCATATTATTTTGATTTTGACTAATGAATACTAAAGACGTGGCTCTGGCCTAAAATAAATTTAAAAACAAGGTATAAACTACTAAGGACGAGGCTGTGGCCTTATTTACTTTTGGACAAGAAGGATTAAACTTAAGACGTGGCTTCGGCCTTACTTATTTTTTAAACAAGAAGAATAAAACTGAAGACGAGGCTTCGGCCTTACTTTTAGTCAAGAAGGACAATAATCACTGAAGACGAGGCGGTATGGTCCAAGACCTTAGCCTGCCCGAGAAGGGCAAAGGAAAAAAAAAAAAAAAAAAAGAATACCTCAAGAAAGAAAAACTAAAGATAAACAGTGGCGTTTCTTAATTGTAAATACATACTTAGGTGTTTTATTAAATTTCTTTAAAGACGATGATTATTTTTTTAAGCGAGGTACAGAAAGAACATCTTAGTTTATTAAACCAGCATTCCATACAAGGTCAGTATCAAAATGATAATAAAAATGATCTCAAAACACTTCGGTTTCACTATTTTAATCTTATAATAATTATTTTCAGTTTTGATCGACTTTTGTAAATTAGCTTTGGACTACCTTAATAATGGAACCAATCATAAGAAATATAGTATTGCTGCAGGTAAGAGGAAGTACTATAACTACTATATTTCCAATGTTTTTTTGCTTTTTTTATTAAGTAGGTTTTATTGCGTTTCGTATCGAACTCAAGACGAACATTTTCTGTCTTATCTTTTATTCGTTTCATGCGAAATTTTAAAATTGGCTTTGCTTTATTCCTTTTCTTTCAATAGCTTGACTTCCATCTTGTATTAAAACTAGTCTCAAGGTAGACATAGGTATGCAGGCAGACGAAAAAACCTTCCAGACTTTATTCATTGTTATGGAGCTCTTAATATTTTTGTAAGGAAGTACCTTTGCAGGCAGTGCTGGCTATTGACACAACTACCGGTGCCAGTATCCAAAGGAAATTGGACAAAAATTTAAGGGGCTCGTTCCAAATGTCCACCACTAACAAGAACCTGCCACTGGATAGTTTATTAAATAAGAAGTACCCCTAAGACAGCCCAATGACCCTAACTTTTACTAGGACACATAAAAAAAAATATGTCGGTGAAAATTATTGATCAATCCTAAATAATTAGGTATCATTAGATTTATCTTGATCCACAAGTGACGGCACTGGCTATAAGAATGACAAAGTAAAACAACCTGATGGTTCTAGCCACTATCAAGTGTCGAGGTGGGTTTTGCGGCTTTATTTATTTTACATTATTCAAATTTATTTTCTATTTACAAACAATGGTATCATACATATAAATTTAGACAAGCTTAGAAACTAGGTTGTGAAAGACTGGTGTCTGCACTAGGAATACCTGTATAGCAGATCACCAGGGTCCTACCACTTAGTATGTGAACATATTATTAGTTATTCATATACCTCTTTCTAGTAAAATTTTATTCATCTCGCAAATAAATTGGAAACTATAGTTTTGTATAATTTAGAAGCATTTTTTTTTTTAATTTTGTAAATGTAAGAACCATGGATCCGTTTATTATAATTTTTTTATATTGACTTGAAAGAGCATGGCAGTTGAGAATGTGTCATGCTCACTTAAATGTCTCACTGATGGTGGCGCGTGTGTTGGATCATTCAGTTCCCTTCAAAATGGTTGAGCTGGATGGTGCTGATCCATGCGTCATGTTCGTGAACGGGCGCTGTCAGTTGAGACTGGTCATCTCTTACCTGCCAGGGCTTCTTTTTAATCTTATACCTATTTTGAATTGTTTCTTCATAACATTGTTCTCACATATAGAAGCAACAAGAATACTGTACTAAGGATTTTGTAATATCTTAATTTAAAAGAGTGTCCTTGGCCGTTCTTCTCCAAGAGATCTACGTTTTGGAATGGGCAACTACACACATCAAAAGTGTCTAGGGATCAACATATATTTTTGCAATAACTTTTCTCCTGATTGATATTAATTAAAATTTTCTTTAAGGATTCATCAAATAAAGTGTTTTCGTTTGTCACAGTAACGATAAACCAAGTCACCTTTGCATTAATAAAGAAATTTGCCATTTTCCTAATAAAGGGATTTTTGACATTTGAACCACTAACACAAAAGTTCGAAAAAAAGACTGAAATAACAGTTTTCTCTAAAATTTTATTGGGTAACTTAAACAATTAATAATCCGTGTTTCTACCGCGAACACTAACAACACAAGAACATCGGTTTGGCATACTCAAAATGAGTTCATCCAAATCACGCTGTGGAATGGCCGCCCATGTTCGTTGCAACAACAAAAAAAGGTCTTCTTGCGACTGGATACCCTCCATATTCGGCAGAGCTCTTCTCTGTAGCATATCCCATGCATGCTCAATCGGGTTCAAGTCTGGCGACTGAGCAGGCCAGGGCAGGACATTGATGTTAGCTGCGGCGAGAGTCTGTCTTACAACTCTTGCGGTGTGCGGTCGTGCATTATCATGCATTAACTGAAATAAGGGACCGATTTGCACTTGTAGAGGAACGATGACGTCTGATACAATCGTCTCAGCATAAATTTGAGCGTTGAGGTTGCCTCTGATCCAAATCAACTCAGTTCTTCCGCCGATCCAAATACCCGCCCATACCATGATGGTTCCACCACTATAAGGATGGACTTCCTGGCAGGATTTTAATCGCTGTTGGCGTCCAGGGGTTCTCCAGTGTCGTATACGTCTTGTATCCGGTCTCATACCAAAACGAGACTCATCAGAAAAGCACACGAAACGCCATTGTTCTTCTGCCCAATTTCTGTGTTCAAGAGCCCATTGATATCGAATCCTACGATTGTGCATTGCTATAGGTGGTACCCGTAGCGGTCTTCGGGAATGAAGGTTCACTTCATGCAAGCGGTTTCTGACTGTTTGGTCGCTAATTAAGTTCCCTGAAGAGTGATGAAGCCTCACGGCTAACATCATGGCGGTTATTGTTGGAGCTCTTCGAGTTAAGATTTGAATGTATCGGTCTTGTCTCCGTGTGGTGCAGCGATACCGTCCTCCATGGCGCTCAGCCACGGTACCAGTGCTTCGGTAACGTGTCCAAAGTCGACTGATAACACTCTGACTTGTATTCAGAGCTAAAGCCACAGTACGTTGCCGGGAACCAGCTTCTATCATTCCCACGGCTCTGAGCATTTCTTCCCTGCTTAAATGACGTCGCCGCTCCATAATAACGTTGGTTTTAATCAGTAGTAGGGAAACAGTAGCACTAATAATGTCTTCAATGCGTTGTATGTTTTTATAGGGAAAATATTGACAGCTGATTTTCATCTTTTACTCGAATTTGATTCACAGTTCCTGATTCAAATTATGAAATGCACCAAAAAGGATCCATATAAATTTATAAAATCATAAATTTATTACAAAGCCACATCTCAATCTCAAGAAATCCGCATAAAAATGCTTGATCCCTAGACACTTTTGATGTGTGTATAAATAATCGGTTATTATATCGCATGGTATTAAAATGCGATATCTTACAAACATTTATGTAAATACAAATTCGGAAAAGCATCACAATATCGAACCATCGTGATTAAAACTCAGATAAAACTTTTAAATCGCAAAATTGTGTGTTCGTGTCAGCAGTAGGTGCAGCGCAGACGGCACACTTTTTGTGCGATCCAGTCTGCGGCGCACAAAAAGTCTGCATGGCGCGCAAAAAGACGGCCGCGGATTTTTCACAGACTCAACGCACACGACGCACATCTTCGATCATTCTGTCGGCAGATCTGTAGGGACGTAGACGCTATGGAAATCGTGCAGAGATCGCGAAGTATTATTTCGATAATAAATCGCGCCATGATAATAGATCGCGTGCGCTACGTCCACCCCTAGCAAATGCAGATTGCCGACTAAAGTGTGCGCCGTCTGCGTTAGCGCGCGTTGAAGCAAATGTTTCATTTTTTTCACACACTTTTTGTGCGGAGCGGCGCGGCGTGGCGCGGCGCGGTCTGCCCGAATTACACGGATTTTTTGTGCGCCGGACTTTTTGCGCGTCGTGTGCGTTACTGCATATAATTGCATAGGTTCTATTTTCACAGACTAAAAAGTGCGCCACGGATAGTCTGTCGTTTGCGTTGCACCGTACAGTGCTGCGGTTCTTTGTGAGCGCCCTGAGCTAATGAGCCGCCGACGAATTCGCGGTGTGCGGGGTGAGGTGCGGTATCTGATGTCAGCGCGGGGTAGGGAGTGGCCATTCTGTACGAAGTACTATTAGGTATTCTGTGACAGAGGCCAGCCCATCAAGCTACCCCAATCTGTCAAATTTTCCCAATTGATTATAAACCTTATTTCTTTGTGGTAAAGTTGAAAATCTATCAAAGAAATCTGACAGATTGGGGTAGCTTGATGTGCTGGCCTCTGTACATTGCTTTCTCCGTAGGGAATAAAAGGATGGGGCAACTTATCCTAAATCTGCGTCTAATCTCTAAAAATTAACCGGCCAAGTGCGAGTCAGACTCGCGCACCGAGGGTTCCGTACAAACCTGTAGGTATATAAGTAAAAGTTCACCCATCACGACAATCGAGTCATAGTTATGGTAAGTTTATTGCAAAATGAAATTTATAACATTACAATATGGAAAGCTGGAGGAGCATAAATTAATGACAAAGGTCTCTTTATCGTTTCAGTACTTAATCCTTTATTTTATGTTAAAACATATCATTTATTTTATAATATAACTGAAATACCTACACTAGCCTTGCAGCAGCCTTGTAAAAGTCTGCTGACGAATGAGGGCAAGCTTTTTTATCAAAGTTATTTATTTACAAATTTTTTTAGTCACTATTTAGAAATCTGATACAAACATGTTAATTATGAATTAAATTTGAACCAGATCTGTATATGGTGACTGAAAAAGGTATGAATAGTTTGTTTTTAAAAGGTATGAATACATTGAACATTGAAGTTCGAAAAAACATTAGGTATCTATAGTTGTACTACTTCGTGTAGTGCTAGTGTTTATTAACGGAAACTTGTCTAAGTATGAAAATTATGTGGAAATTCCATTTACAATTATTTGAAAAAAAAAATATGTGATGTAACTAAAAATTTAAGGTTTTCGGAATTTTTACTTTATATGTGCTATTAAACATTGCTTCATGCCAAATTTCAATATTGTAGATCGACTGGAAGTACCCTATAAGTTTTGATTCCCTCGCGAGTAGTTGCGAGTTTGAAAATATGCGGCTTAAATTGCTATTTCTTTTGATTGCGTTGACATAAAAGCTTGATTTTGTTACAGCTTAAAGGTATTATAGACCCGAGTATTTGATATGAATTTCAATTTAATACCTCTACGCGTTCATGAGAAAAGAAGTAGTAACTTTAAAATTTTGAAAAATATTTTTTATTAAATGATGTAACTAAAAATTTACGGTTTTCGCAATTTTTCCTTTATCTGTACTATAAGACGTTACTTCGTACCAAATTTCAAGATTCTAAGTTTAGGGGAAGTACCCTGTAGGTTTTGATTCCCTCGCGAGTAGTTGCGAGTTTGAAAATATGCGGCTTAAATTGCTATTTCTTTTGATTGCGTCGATATAAAAGTTTGATTTTGTTACAGCTTAAAGGTATTATAGACCTGAGTATTTGATATGAATTTCAATTTAATACCTCTACGCGTTCATGAGAAAAAAAGTAGTAATTTCAAAATTTTCAAAAATATTTTTTATTATATGATGTAACTAAAAAATTACGGTTTTCGCAATTTTCCCTTTATCTGTACTATAAGACGTTACTTCGTACTAAATTTCAAGATTCTAAGTTCACGGGAAGTACCCTGTAGGTTTTGATTCCCTCGCGTGTAGTTGCGAGTTTGTAAATATGCGGCTTAAATTGCTTGACCACTCGGCAATGACGAACAGAATAAAATCAACAACAGATAGTCAGATACAAAACAATTTCACTAATCGCAGAACACGTGGTGAATAGGTTAGGTTTCAGCGTGCGCGTGCGAGGAGACAGCAGCGGTAGGGACAAGACGAGACGGGGGGAGGCGAGCGAGCCAAAAGCACCAAAAGAGATGCACCTATACATCAGAGCAAAGATAATATACGGCGATATTGCAGTAAAGTCAAAGCGGGATAAATCATTTGAAATCTAGCCGGCTAGACATTCAACACTTGCGACTACTAATACTACTGTGAAATATCTTGGCATTATCGCCGGGCTACACTGCAAGATTGCAGCAATTGTTGCACTTTGTCGAGCGATATAATCGGCAACTTGGCGACTATACAATTGCAGCAAGAAATTGTCAAAAAAATAGGCCGTTTATGAGCACCTTTAATCAGTGCTAGGTACCGACAATTTTTTTTCCACGGGTAGGTACCTCTCTCAAGGCGTTTTGTTTGGGCCCCGGTGGCGGCGCAGACCGCACAGGCACTCCCTTTTAATTTTAAATATGAAAATGTGTCATGACGAAATACAAGCACACAAAGATGTACACCTACTTTCTTTTCCCTTTTTCTGTCTGTAACTATTTTTGTGATGAATTTATGCATGATGTAAATAAATGTTCACACATATTCTTCTTTGTGTTCTGATTTTGTTTATATCTCTGTTGTAGCGGTTAATCTTTAACTGCTCATCATTACTTTTGCTAATAATCAAATAATGAGCATGGCACATCTACCAAGTGTTATACACACGAGTGGCACGCGTCAACGATCCACCACTGTAAATGATTTGGTGTGTCTCATTATCATTTCTCTTTTCAGAAAAGTTGGATGTTTCACTAACAGCAGTCCAAAATTTGGTTCATGCATTAGTCTATCTTATAGTAGAGGGATGTAGACTAAATGTAAGTACTTATATATCTCATTTAGCTTATCTCTCACACTTCAAAAAGATGATGATGTTTAGCACTATCCTGTATGGAGATGGAAAACAAACTGGACCTATATCATAAAATATTACTACAATATTTTGTTCAGTTGACAGATGCTGACCTAAAGTCATCATTGGCTATAGCGGGTTTTTCTACAGAGCAACAGGAAGTGTTGGTAAAGTTGCACAACACTAAGAAGGCAGAGTTATCAGATGCATTGAACCTTTTGCAGCAGAAAGACCCTACTTATCAAGATCTATCCTGGAGATTTGAAATCCAGGTAAGTTAAAATAAAATGTGTAAATATGTTTTGATGTTCTGAACCATTCTTTCTTCCAATATTAAATGGCACGTGTTACCTACTTATATTTTTGTGCATTCACAGGTAGCCTCACGAAGTTGCAATGAAGAAATAAAACCGATGATTGCCATGGATTTTATGATCATGAAACCAAAAAACTTTGGACAATACAGTGAACGCAGCGACAGAATAGGATATGAGAAGGAAGACGATAAAAGCTTAACTCCAATACAGATAAATTCAAGTATACAAGATGCCAAGGCAGCCAGCCATTGTCAAAATAAAGTAAACCATGTTCTACTTCAGTGTGACTTACCTAATTTATTACATTTAACAAATAAGTTGGAGCAAGCTTTAAAAGAATCTAAAAGCCAACACGTCCGCAAAGTACAAAGATCTCTTTAGGCTTTCAATTAATTTATTGTTCTTTTTATTGCCATTTTAAATATTAAATATATTATGTATGTACAATCCTCGTGTTTTAATTTACTCAAATTAAAATAATTATTTAAACTCCATTTCTATAGTAAACTAGCTTCGAAAAACCCTTTCTTAGTGGATTCCTACTCTTAACAAAGAACATTTATGTATGTTATGTGCAAAGGCCAGTAAAAATTAAAATTTTAGTTTTTGGAAAATTACTTGTATTTAGTATTAAACTAACTACAGTTCTCAGAATCAACAATTTAAATAATAAAATTAAACAAATGACAATACAAAAAAAAAAATAAAAATAAAATAAATCTATAATCTATCGCATTTTGCCGTACAACTTGACGGAGCGCACTTGTCAGCAACGTCGCATTTTGATTTTGTAACCCCACGCGCGCGTGATATAAAATAAATTAAAATTTAGAATGTTATGCCACCGGTAATTTTACCGTAAATTACGGTAAAATTAACGTATTTTACCAGCGTTTTCGGTAAAATTACGTAACTTTGCAACCGTAAGTGTGAGTCGGACCCGCGCTCCGAGGGTTCCGTACAAAGTAGGTATGTAACTAAAAATTTATGGTTTTCAGATTTTTCCTTTAGTTGTGCTGACCTTGCTTCTTGCCAAATTTCATGATTCTAAATCAGCGGGAAGTACTCTATAAATTTTGATTTCCTTGAGTGTCGAAAATATACGTTTTTTGCGGCATAAATGGCCGTATCTTTTTTTTACGTTAAATTAGAAGTTTGATTTTTTCACAGCTTCAAGTGACCGCAGATTTATGATATATATGGTTTTAATTTCAACTTGATACCTCTACGGGTTCCCGAGGTAAAGGGTCTTGACCACAGATATAGATAGACCTAGATAACGCAAGTATCACGATCTGTATGGAAACCAAGCGTGCCATTTTTTTTACTACCGTCACAAGCGCTCTTTCTCACTCACGCTCACCCAGCCAGCAGTACACAGGACTGAGCGCGAAAGTGGCGGCTTACGATTTTTGAACGTAAGTTGGTGCGATTTTTGGCACGCGAAGTAGTTGCTCTTGCGTTATCTAGGTGTATCTATATCTGTGGTCTTGACAGACAGACGGACGGACGGACGGACAACAAAGTGATCCTATAAGGGTTCCGATATCTATATCTGTGGTCTTGACAGACAGACGGACGGACGGACGGACAACAAAGTGATCCTATAAGGGTTCCGATTTTTCCTTTTGAGGTACAGAACCCTAAAAAGGCCATTGCTCTTTACCCGGTGGGACTCGCCTACCGAGAGTTCCATACATTAGGAGATTTTTTTTATGAATCCTAACAATTAAACTAATAGGAAAAGTTATATTCTATAGGAGTATAACTGTTTTTTTTTGGTTTGGCCGACCTTTTAAGTGCGATTCGCGTCGCGTGTCGCGCCTGTTTGCAGGAGCCTTTATGGTTTCCTAAAACCTTTCATAATTTGGCCCGAAGTCCTTTGAAATTACTTGAAGTAGCCTTTACCTACATAGTGGTAGAGTAGGTATGGCTAGAGAGACAAGAAACAAGAGATAATAAAAATAATTATGATGCGGAGCATACGCATCATAATTATTTTTATTATCTCTTGTTTACAACATCAGTGTGTCTACGATTTTAAGTCGTTATTGCATTCATAACAATTTATTCTACCTAGACAAATAAGTAAATGTGCTAGAATGGGCATCGTCACGTAGTTTTGCGCCAATTAATGTTCATTGCGCAGATCTCTTCAACAGGAAAGACCTTGATTCGGTAGTGTTCTGTTATTATTACACAAAAAACTTGTTATTATTAATATTCTTAAACTAGAGTTAATTCACAACTAGTCACAACAACAAAAGTACCTACCCATTATGAGTAGGTATCGTAGACTATCACTTTTATACAAACTTAGTAAAATTCTATAATGAACCTTTTGGTGATCTACTATACAGGTATTCCTAGTACCTACAGACACCAGTGTTCTCACAAACTAGTTTCTAAGCTTGTCTAAATTTAGATGACACCATTATTTGTGAAGAGAAAATAAATTATTTTAATTTGAATTTAGCCGCAGTCCACCATGCTGGAAAAATGCCTCTCGAAAATTGCTTCACTACACCCGGTTCTCCTCCTTCCGCATCAAGTCTGTGCCAGCCGCTTGGTCCATCTGGTTGCCTGTTCTCCACTCAACCACAGACTCAACGACTCGTCTGCTTCAATGGGCCCCAAAGGCCATCTTCCGACTACAAACATAACCACTTCAGTACCTACACTAATTGCGTAACACACTATCAATCGGAATCTGAATCATTTTGAATCAAATTGCTAATCCATTGCTTAATAAGTTCGAAAAATTTGTTTGCTCAACACGTAAATAACGCAATGAATGTTGTTGAACTGTCAAAATGAAACCGATTCCCATTGATAGTGTGTTACGCATTTGCCCCGCAGATAGGTAACTGCAGTAACTCCGGACTTCTAAATAAAGAAACGAATCTAATTAATTTCGTGAAATTCATTCTTGCTTAATTTTTTTTACTGAATTTCACGAAATGAATCAACTTAATTAATTAATTATTGAAATAACGAGATTTATTAAAAAAGAATGAGCTTTTCCTTTTGTAGGAAACAACAAAAGGAAAAGCTTACTTTTTGATTGGTAGAAAAATGTCTCAAAGACTTAAATAATAATAAAGCTCTGGTAAATCTGAAGCGAATCCTGCACGGGACGCGGGACTTCATTCGCTCGTGCCGATTGTGTCAACTAATTGTATGGAGCGTGATCAAACTGGCACGAATAGTAGTGTGGCTATCATTTTCATTAATTAAAACAACGGGATTTACTTCAGTTTAAACAGTCGTTGAAGTAAGAGGGCGAGGGAGCCTACACAATATCGCGATTGGGGTTTTGTAGGGTTCGATACTGGGTCCAGTTTTAACATAAAATAATACTGTGGTATATAAAGCAGGACCTAGTACCTAACACCTGCTGAACACCAAGTCAAACACTATTTTTAGTGCTCCGTACCTCAAAAGCAAAAAACGGAACCCTTATAGGATCACTTTGTTGGTCGTCCGTCTGTCCGTCTGCCCGTCCGTCCGTCCGCCCACCTGTCTGTCTGTCAAGACCCTTTATCTCGGGAACGCGTGGAGATATCGAGTTGACATTAAAACCATATACTCAGGCCTGCGATCCCTTGAAGCTGTGAAAAAATCAAACTTCTAAGTTAACGTAAAAAAAAGATACGGCCGTTTATGCCGCAAAAAACATATATTATTTCGACACTCTCAAGGGAATTAAAATGTATAGGGTACTTCCATGTCATTCAGGTTGGCTGGACAAATCTTCAAAATAGCTCGCATTTAACTAGGTCAATAGTGCATTTTATGTGACGGCTAAACACCCTTATTTCAGAATTTGTGACGCTACAGAATCTTAGATAATCGATCGAAAACGTGTCCAGCCATCTTGAAAAACCACTTTTCGCTGGTCTCTCAATCTCGGTAACGGAAGTGATTTTGACGACTTTTTGTATATCAACGGGCGTCACATAAATTTGTGACAGGCATCGAGCTAAAAGTTTTGTGATACGAACAGCGGTTTAGTAGAAAAATGCAAAAATCTGTGTCCAGCCATCTTGAATTTACGTATAAAACTTTTGGCTGGCACTTCTGAATCTCAATAACGGGAGCGTTTTCGAATATGGTTCCTTTACTAACATTTAGTGACGCAATTTGTGACAGTAATAACGTTCGATTTATGGCGTCACATGTAAGGGTTTACGAGAAATCAGTAAAAACTTACATGTCCAAATAACCTGCGTTCAAGCTGGCTGGACACATGTATCTCCGCTGCCTGATGATCTACGGCCTTCGAAATATATTCAAATTTTTGTGACGGGGACGATAATGATTTACTGAATTTGTGACGGAGAAACTATGAGTAGTTTCAAAGATATTGATCATTTAAATTTTCCCATACAAACATCCATTAATATTGTGAGGTGACCATATTTTTTACATAAATAAAGTCTCAATGGTATTGAGATAGAAAGTGTCGATTCCATCTGGTTTTTTTTTTATTTTTATTATGTCTGTCCGATACTTATTTTATATAATTATGCCGATATATACTTTTTCATTTAAATACCTTCGAGCATTAGTTATCCTGACACAATGGTGCCAATTCTCTTGTACACCGAACTAAACTACCACTAAAATTACTTACTTTTAACTATGAGAATCTTAGAGCTATTCTGCATTAAAATATCTCTAAATTTAAAAATAATTTTGACACAACCAAATCGAATTTGACAATCGCGACTCCACGTGGTAAGTAGGTATTTTTTTTGTTTGTTTGGCTTCGCACGGTTTGTGCATTCAGTCAAAAAGTAGATACTCATTTGCCCTCATCATCATCATCTGCCTAGCCTTTTCCCGACTATGTTGAGGTCGGCTTCCAGTCTAACCGGATGCAGCTGAATACCAGTGTTTTACATGGAGCGACTGCCTATTTGACCTCCACAACCCAGTTACTGGGTAATACGATACCCCTTGGTAAGACTGGTTGTCAGACTTTCGGGCTTCTGACTACCCGTGACGGCTGTCAAAGATACACGAATGACAGCCAGGATGCTTTCCGAGGCACGGAGGGGTCTCGGTATGTAAAGTTGGTCACCCATCCACAGACCAACCGCGGCAAGCGTAGCTTAACCTGATCGATCGTCCTGTGCGGCTGTTATTATTTAGCAACGGGCCCCTCCCCGTGTTTTTTTTTGAGTCGAAGGGGCATAGTGGGGCAACCTCGACCTTCTTTTTATGGAATTTTTCACTTTTATAGGGAAAATATGAAACATTATTACCAACGTGTTGAGTTTTAAGGGTATGCGGGTTTCTAAAAGGGGGTCGAAATTTTCATTATTTTTGCAATAGGACACACCGTTTTCGAGATATAAGCAAAAGAAAAGAAAATAAAAAAACAGTACTGTTTTTGCATCCGAAGTCGAGATGTTGGTGTGAATTTTAGCTCATGCCAACTAATTTTATTCCACATCTTTTAAGTCGCGAATAAAAATAGTCAGATTTAGTTAGAGAATCTAAATTTTAGGTGAAAAACCTCAAATTCAGAATAGCAAAATTACTATTTTCTCTAAACTATTAACTCAGTGCAATCTTAGTGCTGTCAAACTAAAATTTAGTTAAGTTGTGTCACTTTAGTTAATTTCAGAATGGGAAATCATCATTTGACAGGAATAAACTAAATTTTGGTGATTTGTAGTCTAGTTTAGACGCATTTGTGACAAGAGAATCGGCACCAATACCTACCTATGTACTTACCATGAAAAACACCAATACCTACCTACTAAAAAGCGTAGGTATCTGCACGTAAATAATAACATCAAAAAGTTACCCCCCCCCCCCCCTTCCTCACTTCTACACTTTTGTCATCTATCGATTTAAGGCAAAAGCGCTAGGGTAGCCCGCGAAATTCAATTTTTTTTTACGTTTTTTGCAATTTGCTGGCAGTATTAAGTTGTACGTTGATTAAAATATGATTCGCGGCCGTAACAAATATGTATTTACAGAATTATAATCTATAAATTCATCAACACAACTCTCTAAGACCAAAGTAATCCCCAAGAATGACTATTTCATGAAATTTTCACATTTGGGGATTATACAAACTTAACAAGTTGTATTACTGATTCTTGTAATGATTATTAATTCTGTCAACTACTATCACCAAAACACGGATTTTCGTCCATTAAAGAAAACACCTTAAAATATACTTAGTCCTACATAAAACCTACAATATTGGTAACCCTACTGCAGTGTTTGTATGGGAAAATTTAAATGATCAATATCTTTGAAACTACTCAAAGTTTCTCCGTCACAAATTCAGTAAATCATTATCGTCCCCGTCACAAAAATTTGAATATATTTCGAAGGCCGTAGATCATCAGGCAGCGGAGATACATGTGTCCAGCCAGCTTGAACGCAGGTTATTTGGACATGTAAGTTTTTACTGATTTCTCGTAAATCCTTACATGTGACGCCATAAATCGAACGTTATTACTGTCACAAATTGCGTCACTAAATGTTAGTAAAGGAACCATATTCGAAAACGCTCCAGTTATTGAGATTCAGAAGTGCCAGCCAAAAGTTTTATACGTAAATTCAAGATGGCTGGACACAGATTTTTGCATTTTTCTACTAAACCGCTGTTCGTATCACAAAACTTTTAGCTCGATGCCTGTCACAAATTTATGTGACGCCCGTTGATATGCAAAAAGTCGTCAAAATCACTTCCGTTACCGAGATTGAGAGACCAGCGAAAAGTGGTTTTTCAAGATGGCTGGACACGTTTTCGATCGATTATCTAAGATTCTGTAGCGTCACAAATTCTGAAATAAAGGTGTTTAGCCGTCACATAAAATGCACTATTGACCTAGTTAAATGCGAGCTATTTTGAAGATTTGTCCAGCCAGCCTGAATGACATGTACTTCCCGTTGACCTAGAATCATGAAATTTGGCAAACAGCAAGGTCATGTAGCACACGTAAAGGAAAAAGTCCGAAAACCGTAAATTTGTAGTTACATACCTACTTTGTACGGAACCCTCGGTGCGCGAGTCTGACCGGTTTTTTTCTTTATTATGCGTAACTATACGGAACTTCTGGATCGCCTGGATAAGTATCAACATTTTATAAGGAAATTCTGAATCGGCTGGTTATCAAGATTTTATTTTTCACAGCATTAAAACAAGTACCGGTTCTATATGCCGAGAACATTGTTCCTGTTCCAACGTAATTAGATTTTTTCCCTATCTCTATCTTATTGAAATGCAGTTGAAGGCTACATAGAAAAGAGAGTTAATTATAATTACTATTCATCTCAAGCAAGCCGTACTTGAATAATCGTTACAATCTATTATCTTTAATCGCATTGTCTAAGACCTTGATACTGTTTCCGTAAAAACGTCTAACGAGTCGTTAAAATAATACAAGGCGAAACAAGTCTTCTCAAAATTGAGATTAGGGTCCCACACACAGCTAGGTAGGTTGTTAGGTCGGTACTAGGTCGTAGGTAAATTAATCACAGGACTTAAGAGCCTATACTACCTCAGCTAAAGTTCACTCTTTATCTCGCTCGCGCGATACTGCTCGCGGACAGAGTGAGAGCGAGACAGAGTGCGGTGCTAGGCGGCAGCACAGAATACCTAATAGTACTTCGTACAGAATGGCCACTCCCTACCCCGCGCTGACATCAGATACCGCACCTCACCCCGCACATCCGCGGCATTATCGGCGGTTCTTTAGCTCGGGGCGCTCACAAAGAACCGCAGCACTGTACTGCTGACATGAGCACATAATTTTGCGATTTAAAAGTTTTATCTGAGTTTTAATCACGATGGTTCGATATTGTGATACTTTTCCGAATTTGTATTTACATAAATGTTTGTAAGATATCGCATTTTAATACCATGCGATATAATAACCGATTATTTATAGTTAAGTAGGTCATTTAAACGAAAATATTTTAGTGTAAGCAATATTTAGCTAAGTACCTTATTTGCATGGGTATTTGCTCTGGGATAGCAACATTTAGTGAAGTGGAACTGATGATGAAGACCACAGATGGCCACCGGGACTACTCAATAATAAGTATTTCACAGGTTGCGATTCGATTACTTTAATATGTTTGCTAAGCACATTTTATGCTCGTCACAATGCGAATGGTGAAATGGAGCTGATGATGGAGTACCAAGAGAACTTCTCAACAATTAACGTCCCTGCATCGGGAAAAGCAATATTTTGTACAAGGCGATGAGCAAGTTGACATTAGGCTATTGTACCTTAGATCCATTATAAACAGGCCCACTAAAAAGCGAGAAATAAAAACTTAAAAAAAAAAAACCGACTTCCAAAAAAACACTAAATACAAAGTGAAAAATAACTTTAATTTCGTAAGTCGGTGGCAATAAACTAAAATACAGATCCAAAGACACCGACATCCGAAATTAAAGTTATTGTTAAAAAGTTTTACATTTATTACTTAACTATTATAATATTATTTTTATTTCATTACGAACCCGACTAATTAGATAAACAATCAAACTAGTCCTTTCTAGTCGCGTCGTCGTCGTTCCCGCCTTTTTTTTACGCTCCGCACGACAACCAACCCTACTAGAGTTTACGCACACATTTGCACGTGTACCGACGTCATTTGGCTATGTAGTAGTAGTAGGTAATTATTTTGCGCGCGTTGTACGGAGTGTCCGGGGTGTGGCGGCAGGCAGCGCCAATAGTTTAGGTATGTGCTTTTTACGGTGAAAATAATGGTACCTAATTAAAAAAAAAAAAATAACATAAGACGCATTATAGTTAGTTCGGTTAGTATACAAAGTTTCATGATCTAATTTGAAGTATTTTTTGAATACCAGTGGTTTATTGTTCGGTTTGGAGGTAACTTTGGATTTTTTTTCTATTGAGAAAATTTTATGGAATCGTGTTTTCGTCTAACATAAGACCTAACATTAATCCTCAACTTTACCATATATTTATTACAAAATGAATGCTGCAGTATTTTCGACATAACGGAGGATCATGCTAAGCCATTTGAGGTAGTACGAAGTGGTAGACCGCGAAATTCAAATTTTCTTACGTTTTTTGCAATTTGCAGGTCAGTGTCAGGTTGTATCTTGATCAAAATTTGATTCGCGACTATAACAGGTACGTATTTACAGAATTATAATCATTAGAAATATTCATACATCTTTATAAGTGAGATTTGTACCACAAACACTTTTCCCTAGGAGATTTCTTCTTGTGGTACAAATCTAACTTAGGAAGATATATTATTAATGATTCTAATGACTATAATTCTGTGAATAAGTAGGTACCTGTTATAGTCGCGAATCATATTTACTGATCCCTGCGAAACATAATTCAAACTTGTGAGGTAAATAATATAATGTCTTTGATTCAAACACTGTTTTTTTTCTTTATTTAGGTGTACCTACAGTACAGTACCTACACGGCACAGTGTTGATCGCCAGAATCTCAAAATGTATAATATTTGTTGCAACGATGATCTAGTAAACAGATCGAGCCTAGGACGTGAACACTCTTTCAACGTAGGTAGGTAAGTAGAGTTATTTCCAACTAGCTACTGCCCGCGGCTTCGCCCGCGTGGATGTCGGACGTTCGTACGTTTAAATTTTTCTACGCGAAACAGAAAATTGTTTTTCTTAAATAAAAAGTAAGTAAATAAGGTACTCCCTAAAACATTATCTACCAGTGAAAGTCCCGCCAATCGGTGCAGCCGTTTTGGAGATTAGCTGAAATAACACAAGAATTTTTAAAACTTTTTTTTGTGTTAACTAAGTTCCGTATAAACTTTCATACATATGCATTTAATTAAAAACAAGCAAGTTGCATCCGGTAAGACTGGAAGCCGACCCCAACATAGTTGGGAAAAGGCTAGGCAGATGATGATGATGATGATGCATTTAATTAAAAGCTGTTATAAAGATCAATATTTTGTCAAAATTTCGCGTTTTTGTACAGTTTAAATTCATCACATTGAAAGACAGTTAGGTTGATCTCAAGCAAATCACTGCAGACGTGTTTCTAATTTTTTTTAAGTTTCTCGAAGCGAATACATTATTGTTTTCAATGTTTTTGTAGAGCACTTATGTGTGTAGTTAAAACTATGGACGTTTTGTAACGACTTCGTAAAAACATTTCACGAACACATGCATGGCCCGTTAACGGAGCCGGTTGCATAATATAGTTTCTAACAATAAAGATGTACAATACCTTTACCTGCAACGGCTGCAACTCGTGCAAAGATATTATATACCTAAGGTTTTAAAAAATTAACCCTACAAACTTTAAGAGGTGGTTTCGACCATCGAACTGAACAACTTTCACTATGGGGCCAACTCTGAAATCACGAAAAAAAAATCAGCTGTTTCATACATTTTGGTCAAGTAACCAGGTAGTGAACTTTCCATTCATCCATCCATTCTCACAAATTTTCACGTTTAAAATAGGGCTAACTGACCCGGCGAAATTCGTACCGCCTGAGGATCATTATCGAAATCAGTCAATTCGTTCTCGAGATATCAAAAAAACCATTCCATACAATGTATGAGAATAAATCATCTTCATTCTTTTTTCGTGATTTTTTTCTCACGTTTTATTGGTTATTCTGCTATTTGGGGCGAAGACAAATCCAACAAATCATAGATCATAAAAATTGGTCCAGCTGTTCTTGAGTTATAAATGGTGTAACTAACCCGTCTTTGTTTTATTTATATAGATAATAATTGGTATACTTTTATTTATTTATTATTACCACTTACATTAGTTAGATACGTTACCTTATTGGGTACCTATACCTACTACCATCCTTACAAAAGTGCAATAACTCGGATTTTGGGCTTTACAAAATTACTCGATTCCGATACCGCGTCCGAACGCAGGATGCCGCGATGAAGCATCGATAGAATCTCTATTGCGATGGAACGCAGAGTTGCCAAACGCGACGCAGCATCGATACAGTCGTAAAATCGCAGATCGCCGATGCTAAAAGTAGCGTGTGTGTTTTGGCTCTGAGAGGGACAAATAGGGGATGAAAGTTTGTATGAAAAATCTTATTCCTTCAGTTAATAAACTTGAAACTTGGCATTAATACTTATCTAAGTAAATTATGAAGTTTATCATTTTTTATTTTACTAAACTACCCCCTAACAGGGGTTGGGGCAATGATATTATATACAATAAAGAGGTAGATAAGGCACTAGCGCGCGCAAATTATTGCAGTCAAATTCAGACAATTGTCGTAATTTCGTTTAGTCGACATACTTCAAGCGCAACACACTACAGATAGCTATCTCTTTCTATGTCATAGGTTCCGTATTATCTGTCGCAGTCGTAGTTGAAAACCACTATCCCAACAACACAAAACGTCGCTCAGTATGAACGTAGCATATCTTTCCTTATAATATCATTGGGTTGGGGGGTGTCAACATTTGTATGGAAGAAATTTAACGTGTGGTCCGATTAAGTCGAAACTCAGTATTTATACTTAAGAATAAAAATAAAGAATAATGTGTATCAGGGTTTTTGCGAAAATCTACCACTGACGGCGTGAAAAGGGGTAGTTAATTTTACATTTTACTGCGTGGCTTGATTAACTCGAAAATTGCTATACATAATCTTTGAGTCAAGTTATGGTAACATCCCAAACATGTTTTCAAAATGTTTCCCCTATGGGGATAAAAACTGTGAAGGTGAAAAGGTGGGATACAGTTAATATGAAAAATATTATTCCTTAGGTTAAGAAACTTTGAACTTTTCAACATTTGCCTCAGTAAATACTAAAGATTGTCACTTTTAGTTTCAAAAAACCCTTCACAGAGAATTTAGGAGGTGATAAAGTTAACAGGTAAGAAAAAAAAATAACCCGCTGTCGGATTAAGTCGAAACTCGGTACCTACTAACTTAAAATAAAAAAGTATGAGTTTTAGGGTTTTACTTAATCGACTCCTACCGGGGTGGAAAAGGGTAATAAAGTTTTAAGGAGTAGAAACTACAACTTTCATTAACTCAAAAATGGGTGTAAAATAATCTTTAAGTCATAACAATGGAAACGTACCAAATGCTTTTTTATTATAAATAAGTGGTAATAAGGTGAGATTTTTACAGAATAGCTCTGAAAAGGGAGGACAGTTTATTTGAAACATCTTAGGTAGTTTAACTAAAAAATTGGCCCGAATACTTATTTCTCTAAATAAAGTTTATAGATCGTAAAAATTTATTTTAGAAATAACTACCTTTCAAGGGGAGGTGGAGAGGTTGTTAAATTTATTTGAGGAAAGCACGAAACCCACGCGGTCGAAGTCGCGGGCAAAAGCTAGTCTATCTATACTTATAATAAATCTGTAGAGAGGTCAATTCTGTACATGAAATATATTTCCAAAATAACTATCAGCGGGTGATTAGTGATCGTTACTGACGCCAAAAATGCAATCAGTAAAATTTTTGTCTGTCTGTCTGTCTGTCTGTATGTTCGTTATAGAAACAAAAACCACTCGACGGATTTCAACGAAACTTGGTACAATTGTTCTTCATACTCCTGGGCAGGTTATAGTATACTTTTCATCACGCTACGATCAATAGGAGCAGAGCAGTGAAGGGAAATGTTGGGAAAACAGAATTTCTTTTTAGGTGAAGTAGTAATAGGTTAGTAGTAGTTAGTTAGTAGTAGGTAAGTTTTGGTTAATTTATGTTCAGTTTTTTTTAATATTAAGTAGGTAAAAGCGTAGGTACTTTAATTAATTATAGGTATAGGTATTATTAATTATAGTACTTATAGGTATTTAGTTTTAAGTGAAGTAGGTTTTATTATATATTATTTTATATATTAGACGTAGTTATATATTTTTAGTTATTCAAGCCCCAAGCGGACGCCGGCGTCCGCCCGCTATTGTCTTAAAAAACGCGTTGAATGAGAAATACGCGTTCTCAAGAATCGGCTGAGGAAAGAGCACATCGGTTAAACTCTATGAGAGTTAGTGCCTCAATTTCCGGAAGTCATTATTCCACGCGGACGAAGTCGCTGGCAAAAGCTAGTTCTTAGAATATAATTCCATAACGCTACATACTGACAAGTAACATTACGTTTCTTGGGGCCGAATTCCAATAACATCCACAATTTTTAATTAGAGGTAAACAAAAGTATGATGTCATAATGCTTTCAGCACCTTACCTATAGAATTTATGCTATCTACAAGGTAAATAGTCTCAAGTCCACAAAATCAGATATAAGAATGAACTTTATTGTAATTATTATGTGTAATACATAATAATTCCGTCTAATAAGTAATAACAAAAAATACTGTTCAGTTTGTTTCAATATCTTTAAAGCAACTATGTCAAAATTGCATTCAAAGTTTCACTCCGCACATTTTGCCTCTCCTGTAAAATTTTCGTTTTGGCACCTATGTTATACCTATACCTCTGAGGTACACACGGCTACGCTACACATCAAGCAATACGTTTCCAGTTTTAACTGACCTCGCATTGTATATGTTTTTCGTACAATCAGAAGTCAGCTTATACTGGTTAAGTATAGCTTGATGTGTAGCCGTGCGTACAGTGTTAGGTACCGTACCTACTTCCCTAACATATCAATTGTCTGCGTCACATTTATTAGATACTATGTCGGCGCAGCTTATTTATTAACCCATTCAGCGCCGAGCCCGCCCGTCGGCGGGCAATATTTTTTAACTTTCACGCCGAGACCGTCCATGGGCGGTTTGATTTTAACTGCAATAACTTAACGAAATAACGTCAGAAATGATTTGTTTCATTAAAATTTATTTGCAACTCAAATGGCCTGCTGATATTTGAAGTTTTGAAAAAAGCCAATTCTAATCTGTCACGCCGAGCCCGCCTTTGGGCGGGCTGCATAGTACAGTATGGCGGCATCTGTGTAATATAGTTACTTTTCAGAAAGACAGTGAATGGGGTAACGAAAAAAAACGGAGGAGGTTCTCAAGTTGACGCGTACATTTTTTTATTTATTCCGGTCTGGTCCCTGAGAATCCCCCCCCCCCCCGGATACCCGCTAGATCTTCTTCTGTTTTAGACTTGTGTCTTATCCACATTATCTAGGTTACTCTTTTTGACGGGTAAGTACAGTCAAGAGAAATTAAATGTTTTATGTTTTAATGTATGACCACGCTGCACGCATAACTTTTTACTCTTCTTCTTGTATGTACTTACAACACTTGATTTGATATCTTTGAGGATGCTTAAACGTAGGTACTTATTTATAGATTGTACAGCTACAGTAGAGCATACAAACCTCTGTGATATTATATACCACAGCTGTGTCATGACTCATGATGAGAGAGCACAGGCAGGCGTGCTTTCCGCCAGTACGCCGGCGACGCTCGGGTTATATGCTCGTGGAGTAGAGCTCGCGGTTTTCCAACCAACCAATACCAATCTACTTAACTGTGATACTTAACAAACAGAATTTATATATTTCTAGCTACTATTTAATCCATAGTTTTATAAAAGGGTCGTTTTCTACGTGGTTATTTTGACTAATGTCCATTGAAATCCTAAACAACCCAGTGGTCAGTGAATCGGTCGAACTGTACTAAAATTCTTGAGTAGGATATTATGCAATCTGTTTTGAAAACGAATGCTTACTGTATTGGAAATTTCATAGGTAACGCTGCCTCGTATGGCTATAAAGTTGTTGCATGTGATAGCACCGCATAAAGCTGTGCAACATCGCACGTTATATTAATAAACTAAACGGATTTATTGGTGTGTTATAACGACAAGATCTGCAGGAAACAGCAAAACCAAATAGAACTGTGCTTTGTGCTTCACAAGTTAATGAACCATGGACTCAAAAGTGGTATTGAAACAAAAGAACCCTCACGACAAAGCAAACTTCGTCTCGAAAATATTTTTAACGTAAGTATTACCACGTGTGCTATTTATTCTTAATTACGCTGATGTTAGTGCTTCCGCACTATCTGAACTGCAGTGCCATTCTGTAAAAATCTCACCGTGAAAACTAAGGTGAAGTGAGCTGTCATTCCACCTGATGCTACTTCACGCTCACTTCACCTAAGTTATCACGGTGAGATTTTTACAGAATCGATCGGCTGTTTGATTAGGTCCACGAGATAAAAAATCAGAGAACGAAAACTTTAAATTTAAAAAAATTGGTAAGGCAGAATCTGCTCTATGTTTAGAGTTTACATACCTATTAGGTAGGTTACATACCTATTAGGTAGGTTAACCTATCGTTGAAATGATTTGTTTTTAAACGTGCATTTAAATAGGTAAGTACCTACTTACCTATTCATCAATATTCATCATCATCACTTTGTCAATGTGACCTTCATGCTAAAATTGGGTTATAAGACTTTTAACTCTTGGCAACTTGAAATCAATTTTAACGCATAAGTACCTACTTATTTATTGCACAGTTACCATAGCTTTATTTTAAATCATACTTAACATCATTAAATCATGGTGACCATGAACTTTGTCTTGCTAAGTACCTACAAAACTAGGGACTTACCTATATCATTTTGTGAAATATGAAATAGGTATAAATAATAGATAGGTACTGATTGAAATTATTGGTTCTGTAATTATATTTAATGTTCAAAAAAATAAAAACTTTTTAACAAAAAAAAAAAACAACCGACTTCAAAAAAAAAAAACACTACAAGGTGTAAAATAACTTAAATTTTAATTTCGGAAGTCGGTGTCTTTGGTTTTGTATTTACGTTTTTGCCACCGACTTCCAAAATTAAAATTAAAGTTATTTTACACTTCAAAAAAAAAACACTACGTTTTTTTTTTGAAGTCGGTTGTTTTTTTTTTTGTTAAAAAGTTTTTATTTTTTACTTTTTATAGTCAGAGTGCATCTCATGACAATTCCAATAAGCCAAAACACGGCTAGAATACATGGTTTTATTACGAAGTTCCGGTACCTACCTTCCAGCTTCATCATCAGATCGGTTTGATGGTACCATTTTCGTCAGAACCATTTATTTAAATTTGCTTCGTCATAGTCGCTTAACTATCTTAATCGAGATATCTTATCGCCACCCGTGAAATACTTATTATCATTGAAGAGTTCCTGTGGCTATCTGTGGTCTCCTTCATCAGTTCCACTTCACCAAATTATACTTTTTGAATGCAAATGCTTGACATGTTGATGAAAATACCAAAATTGCTATATGTATGCCTATAATATTTGAGGAGTTCCCTCAATTCCTCATGGATCCCATCATCAGAACTGGATTTTGACAAGAATGGGACCAATCTGGAAGCATATCCTTTCAAATAAAAAAAAAAAAATTCCAAATCGGTTCATAAATGACGGCGTACTGAGGTAACAAACATAAAAAAAAAATACAACCGAATTGATAACCTTCTCCTTTTTGAAGTCGGTTAAAATTTTTCTTCAAAATTAACAAGTTTATATGAAACAAACTTGGTGAATTTGCATAATATTTTTCACTTTATTTACGAATTTCAAAAAGATATTTCGAAACCTCAATTCAAATCGAGTACTATTTTGTATAATACCCAGCCAATTCGAAACCTGTTTCGATGATTAAACACCAACTCGTTTAGTTTGCCTTATTTAACTTTGGTGACTGATATAGATTTTCGGAGATAGAAAATGGAATTTTGCAATGTTGGCAAATTTCAATGGATGTCAGCAAATCGCACGCGTGACGCGACTGCCGCAATCGCATCTTCTTCTAACGTACTTATTGTTAACGTCACCAAAAAATAAATAATTTTGGTACAATCGGTTTGTAATGTTTTTGACATTTGAAACCGATTAAAATATGTTATTATAAATTACTAGCTGACCCCGCAAACGTCGTTTTGCAAAAAAAAAATAGATAGTAGCCGATTCTCAGACCTACCCGATATGCACACAAAATTTCATACAAATCGGTCCAGCCGTTTCGGAGGTGTATGGTAACTAACACTGTGACACGAGAATTTTGTATATTAGACTAGCTGACCCCGCAAACGCCGTTTTGCAAATTTAAAAAAAAAGTTGTTTTTCAAGCAAACAACATGAACGTATGTGACGAAGAAATTCGGTACATTTTAAAATTTTATTACAAAAAAGGTGAAAATGTGACGAACGCCGCGAATAAAATTTGTGGGGTTTACGGACCTAATGCGGTATCAATACGAGTAGCACAAATGTGGTTCAAGCTTTTCAAGTCAGGAAATTTTAGTGAGAAGGATGAAACTCGCTTTGGACGCCCTGTCACGGATAAAATCAGTGCCATTTTTGAAAAAGTGGAGCAAGATCGACATATTAGTAGTTATGATATTGCTGAAGAACTGGATGTTGATCACAAAACAGTTTTACGGCATTTACAAAAGTCTGGGTACAAGAAAAAACTTGATATTTGGGTACCACATGATCTCACTGAGAGAAACTTAATGCAACGCGTTTCCATTTGCGACTCTTTGTTGAAACGTAATAATTCCGACCCATTTCTTAAACGGTTGATTACGGGTGATGAAAAATGCATCACTTACGATAAGAATGTCCGAAAAAGATCGTGGTCGAAGCATGGACAAGCCCCACAGACCGTGGCAAAGCCCGGCCTGACTCGGAACAAAGTGATGCTGTGTGTTTGGTGGGGTTGGAAAGGAATCGTCCACTATGAGCTTTTGCCGCCGGGTAAAACTATCGATTCTGACCTCTACTGTCAACAACTGATGAGGTTAAAAGAAGCTATTGAGAAAAACCGGCCGGAGCTGGTGAATAGGAAGGGCGTGGTGTTTCATCACGACAACGCCAGACCGCACTCATCTATAGCCACTCAGCAAAAATTGAGAGAGCTTGGCTGGGATGTGTTGATGCATCCTCCGTATAGCCCTGATCTTGCTCCATCAGATTTCCTCCTGTTTCGGTCACTTCAGAACTCTTTATGAAGCATAAAGTTAACCTCAAAAGAACACTGTGAAAACTACCTGTCAGATTTTTTTGTTATAAAATCTCAAAACTTCTACAGCAATGGTATCATGGCATTGCCCACAAGATGGCAACAAGTCATCAATCAAAACGGCACATACATATTATAAATAAATAAAAAATTAAACCTAAAAGAGACATTTTTTTTTTGTATGAAAAATACGAAAATACTTTTATCCCGACCTAATTAGACTCAATTCCGCTCTTTTTCTCAATTTCAAGGTCAATGTGTTATATCAATCAGATTTTGTAACAGTTTCACAACACTTGTGCATGTTATCAGTAGTTCAATGCATAACAAATGTGTGCAGAGAACATGTTTGTCAATCGATTTTGTGATGAATAGGTCGGTGCTCGGTGGTTTCTGGGTTTGTGTTGTAGGTACCCACCAGCAGTAGAGATCCTGACCTGCAACCTGATCAAAATGTTAACTTAAAACATATCTAAAAACATTAATTTTATACAGGCGGTGCATAAGTGTCGTCTACGTTTGTGGGTACCTACCTAATTTAATAATTATGTCTTAGTAATCATTCTAACACATGTCTGTCACTCACAGCTGTATAAAAAAACCTAAGTAAAAATCAAGAAAAAAAAGGTAGGTACTTAGTGGAATTCCATAACGTTAGATAGATAACGATAACGATCCATGCATAAATAATTGTACCTACCAACTACCAAACCAAAACAGCGTTTTTTTGAAATGTAATAAATCTTCAAAATTCCGAATTTTTCTACTTCGGAATTCTAATTATTTCGACGTCAGCGTCAGAAACCATAACATTGATCCCACCTCTATAAATCTGTTGCGCAAAATAGAAAGAGCACAGCTGCCATAACACTAGAAACCACAATACCAAAATTAAAAATAGGGAAAGGAGTCAAACAGGGCGACCCAATATCTCCTAAACTGTTACCAGTATCCTCGGAGAAATCTTCAAGAAGTTGGCTGTCGATTAGGAGTAAAGAGCCACTATACTCGGAGGCGTGGCGGCGAGACGAGACTAAGAAATCTACGTTTAACCGTAAGATGTTTCAAATAAACTGTCCTCCCTTTTCATCACGACGGCTTCTTTCTATTAAAAAAGCGTTTGGTACGTTTCCATTTTTATCACTTAAAGATTATTTATACCCATTTTCGAGTTAATGGAAGTTGGAGTTTCTACCCCTTAAACTTTATTACCCTTTTCCACCCTGGTAGGAGTCGATTTTTGAAAAACCCTAAAACATATGTTTTTTGTTTATGTAAATATTAGTACCGAGTTTCGAGTTAATCCAACAGCGGGTTATTTTTTTCTCTTATCTATTAACTTTGTCACCCCATAAATTCTGACAGACTGCGCGTTAAAATTCTTCCATACAACTTTTGAGACCCGTCACCTCTTTAGGGGGTAGTTTAGAATAACAAAAAAATAATAAACTTCCTATTTTACTTCCTGTATTCTTGCCAAGTTTCAAGTTTATTAATCAAATGAATAAGAATTTTCATAAACTGTAGCCCCGCTTTACACCCTTATAGGGGTGGAATTTTGAAAAATCTTTTATTTGTGTACATAACTTGACTCAAAGATTATTTACACCAACTTTCGAGTTAATCAAGTCATGCAGTAAAATCCTCCCCTGTAAAATTAACTACCGCTTTTTACGCCGTTAGGGGTAGATTTTCGAAAAACCCTGATACAGGCCTTCTTTATTTTTGGTCTTAAGTATAAATACAAAGTTTAGAGTTAATCGGACTGCGCGTTAAAATTCTCCCATACAAATTTTGACACCCCCCCATCCCTCTTTAGGAGGTAGTTTAGAAAAACAAAAAATGCCGAACTTCATAATTTACTTAGATAAGTATTCGTGTCAAGTTTATTAACTCAAAGAATAAGATTTTGCATACAAACTTTCATCCCCTATTTAACTCCCTTAGGCGTTGAATTTCGAAAATTCCTTCCTTATTCCTCGTCTACATTAAAAGAAAACCTCTGTGCTAAATTTCAGCTTTCTAGGATCAAGGGTTTAGGCTGGGCGTTGATGAGTCAGTCAGTCAGTCAGGACTTCTCTTTTTATATATATAGATAAGATAAGTAACATTTAAGTAGTTTACTGAAAATATATACATAGGTTATATCAGTGGCGGACTAAGCCCGCCAGAGGTCCGGGGCGACAAAGCTGAATGAGGCCCCACAGCTTTAAAAAAAATTTGGTTTTTTATGTTTATTTCGTTAAAATCTGGCAAGTGAAATTTAAATTGGAATTAAATTATTTCGGCTAAATAAACATACATACCTACAATATGGGTAAAGAAAATAAAATACGAATCGATCGCCAAAAAAAAATTCAAAGATAGTTTTTTTTTATTTTTTGTAGCGTGTTATATGTGTTTTCGTGCCTTCAATT
Source organism: Globia sparganii (assembly GCA_949316385.1). Taxonomy (NCBI): domain Eukaryota; kingdom Metazoa; phylum Arthropoda; class Insecta; order Lepidoptera; family Noctuidae; genus Globia; species Globia sparganii. Next base: position 13,673,193 of record OX438655.1, read on the forward strand.
TGCTGAACTCCTCAATAACTTCTGTGAAATCGATTTCTTTGGATTTTTTTCTTTCTATTGAAAGTACGGCTAGATTAACCAGTCGCTCTTGACCCATTGTAGATCGAAGATAATTTTTAATTAGTTTAAGTTTCGAACAACTCCTTTCTCAATTAGTATCGCGTAAAAAGTCTAGATGGCTGTAGTGTTTTGATCTTGATGAAATTATGTAAGAACTAAGCACCTTTTTAAAGTCTTGTTTAGGATTTCATCAGGGGAACGCGGTGACATTTGGGGGCCCCTCAAGATCGGAGGCCTTGGGCGGGCCGCCCCTTACGCCCCCCTGTTAGTCCGCCACTGGGTTATATACGTATAAAAAAGAAAAAGGAAAGGCTTAATTTTTTATTTAAAATTACCGACGGGTAATTTTAAATAAAAAATTAAGCCTTTCTTTAATATTTTTATTATATAGGCTAGGGCTACCATTTTATTTATCTTGCAAGCCCTGATCCTACTTCAAGATGGTGCTTGTTTAAACATCCCAAGTCTATATAAGTAAGTAAATATCTACAGTGATCGCAGCTTGCTCGGAGAAAACGTTTACAAAAAATGTGCAAAACCTGTCTGTGCTCGCCGACTTATGTAAATAAGTCTTTGTACCTATTGGACATATTATAATAAACCCATACCGTCTTATTCCAAAACACGATCTAAATTTAGTACTGGGATTATTACTAGGTTTAAACCAGGACTAAATAAAATGTTATTACAAAATGAAGTTTATCACTAGTTCTAGAACTATGTATGGTACTAAAGTTAGTCCGCCGAGACCCCTAGTTTAACATTGAATTTGACATAGGTACTAATTTTTTTGAGGTTAGCGTTGATTATTATTGTGTCTTTTAATTTACAAATCGTAATAAATGGCTATTAATATGATTGACTTGGATGGATTTGGATACGCTGGAGACGTTTCGGCGATCTTACAAACATCTTCATTGTATAAATCCTTTTGAATTGAGTGACGAAGTTTTTAAGTATAAGTATAGGTTCACAAAACGTTTTGGGGAATGTTTTATGTGAGGATTTATCCTACGACCGTATATTCTTCCACTCTTTAGTTTTCTGCATGTTTATTGACGTTTTCGTGGATCTTCTACAATATCATGTGCTGATTGAGATATAAGCTCATGTAATATTTCGTATAATAATAAGAACACCCGCGTTAGGTAGTCTAAATAAGATAAAACAAAGCATTGTGTACCTAATAATAATTAAAAAATTATGTTTTACTAACTTTTTCTTCAGAAGTACAGTTTTCATCCCTTTTTTTCTTTTGTTGTTCCATTTTTAGCTAGCTCACGATTTAATCGGACACAACAACTCACAAACAAACCAACTAACACACTGTTAGTAATAGAAATACTAAGAATAATATTAAGAAGTGCATTTATTTATTAGAAATTACGCAAACATTTGCTTCAAATGACGCGGGCTATCGCCTAATGTAATTCACTCCATTTCAAGCTAGAGGTGTTTAAAATATGACTACTTGATTATAAAAAGCACGTCAAAAGTACAAGTTCTGTTTGTTCATTATATTGTAACCTAAACAATGATCAATCTGTGACATATTTTTGTATTCATAAATAATTATTTAATCATTTCAAGTGTTATTATAATATAAATATTTAGAGAAACGGAATGTTGCTTCAAATAAAGACTGTACGAACGAATGAAAGAATGCCATTTTTGTTTCTTATCTGTGGATATTATTTGAACCATGGACCTTCTTTGGTATTAAGAGATCCTCAGATAGTCTTCGTTTTGTAATCGGGACACATTTTGATCCTGGTACTAGCTTTAATACCGTCACAATCCTAGACCTTTTAGTCTTGGTTTAAACCACTACTTAAGCATTTTTTTGTAATAAGACCGATACCGTCTTATTCCAAAACACGATCTAAATTTAGTACTGGGATTATTACTAGGTTTAAACCAGGACTAAATAAAATGTTATTACAAAATGAAGTTTATCACTAGTTCTAGAACTATGTATGGTACTAAAGTTAGTCCGCCGAGACCCCTAGTTTAACATTGAATTTGACATAGGTACTAATTTTTTTGAGGTTAGCGTTGATTATTATTGTGTCTTTTAATTTACAAATCGTAATAAATGGCTATTAATATGATTGACTTGGATGGATTTGGATACGCTGGAGACGTTTCGGCGATCTTACAAACATCTTCATTGTATAAATCCTTTTGAATTGAGTGACGAAGATTATAGGTTCACAAAACGTTTTGGGGAATGTTTTATGTGAGGATTTATCCTACGACCGTATATTCTTCCACTCTTTAGTTTTCTGCATGTTTATTGACGTTTTCGTGGACTTATCTTCTACAATATCATGTGCTGATTGAGATATAAGCTCATGTAATATTTCGTATAATAATAAGAACACCCGCGTTAGGTAGTCTAAATAAGATAAAACAAAGCATTGTGTACCTAATAATAATTAAAAAGTTATGTTTTACTAACTTTTTCTTCAGAAGTCCAGTTTTCATCCCTTTTTTTCTTTTGTTGTTCCATTTTTAGCTAGCTCACGATTTAATCGGACACAACAACTCACGAACAAACCAACTAACACACTGTTAGTAATAGAAATACTAAGAATAATATTAAGAAGTGCATTTATTTATTAAAAATGACGCAAACATTTGCTTCAAATGACGCGGGCTATCGCCGAATGTAATTCACTCCATTTCAAGCTAGAGGTGTTTAAAATATGACTACTTGATTATAAAAAGCACGTCAAAAGTACAAGTTGTGCTTGTTCATTATATTGTAACCTAAACAATGAACAATCTGTGACATATTTTTGTATTCATAAATAATTATTTAATCATTTCAAGTGTTATTATAATATAAATATTTAGAGAAACGGAATGTTGCTTCAAATAAAGACTGTACGAACGAATGAAAGAATGCCATTTTTGTTTCTTATCTGTGGATATTATTTGAACCATGGACCTTCTTTGGTACTAAGAGATCCTCAGATAGTCTTCGTTTTGTAATCGGGACACATTTTGATCCTGGTACTAGCTTTAATACCGTCACAATCCTAGACCTTTTAGTCTTGGTTTAAACCAGTACTTAAGCATTTTTTTGTAATAAGACCGATAAACTTTTTTCCTTTGAGCAGAGCATATTCTATGACCGAGCGCAATATCTCTAACAATTCTCATTTTATGAAAGAAAAAGAAAAGAAAGAAAGAAAAAATGTTTATTCTGCACAAACAAAACGCACATTACAGATAAAAAAAAAAATTAAAAAGAAAAGACATAATCAATAAACACATACAATGCGTATGTCCTAAAGTGGTTTATTTAAAAATGCTTAGTTTGGCTTTGTTATTTAGTTTTATTGTGGCTTCTGCTAACTCCGTGTAGGTTTTGGATGTCAACGATGAGACCAACCGAACGACATTGTACCTACCCATAGAATTAGCAATTTTGTAGAACTGCTGTGTTACGATTTTGGTGTTAGTCCTTACAATGAAGTAGGTTTATTATATATGTACTTCTACTTCCATTTCTCTATGTACTTACCTACCCATTGGCGTAGCTAGGGATTTTGTCTAGGGAGGGTAGCTTTACTGCAGAACTAACCATAGTCATTTAAGACTGTGCCGACCGTACAGTGGCGCCCTCATCGTTTGTTTGGTTATTTCATACAATTTAGAATGAAAATGCAGAAAACAAGCACGTTAAGTTGTGCTTCACAAGATTATACGTTAATATTATTAGAAGCGGTAGTTTTATATTGTTTAGTTTTATCATAATCCTTAAAACGGAATATAGTGGCCACTTTTATCCGTTTTAAGGATTATAATGAAACTAAACAATATAAAACTACCTTTTATAATAATATTAACGTATAATCTTGTGAAGCACAACTTAACGTGCTTATTTTCTGTATTTTCATTCTAAATTGTATGAAATAACCAAACAAACGATGAGGGCGCCACTGTAGGGTCGGCACAGTCTTAATGTTTCTAAATGACCAATGACGCCTCGTAATAAGTAATCCCACAAAAAGCATTTCACGTTGAGTAGGTGGCCGAGACTTAAATAACGCTTTCACTACTAAAAGTTATCAGATCTAATGCAGAGCCAAGCCACTAACTCTACAAACCTCACATCTTGGTCAAAATGTACGGCTATAATACCGAAACCCAAATATATATTTTGAATGGACACTGATTTACAGGCGAGTTAGAAGAAAAATAAGTTTTCGAAATTATTCATATCTCGTCTTTATATCAGTGTCCTTTCAAAATATATATTTGGGAACCTAGATATTCTGTAATCCAATCGGAATAAACACACAGTACCTTAAGAATATGTTTCATTTACAAATTATTTTGGTATTACGGTTGTATGAACTACGCATGCTACGCCGGCCCCTTATGTAATTCTTCAATACTTGTCGATTTTTCTAGGGTGGGCAAAGAAGCTTCTAAGGTAAGCATTGTCCACCCCTGTCCCCCTAGCTACGCCCATGTATGTATGTACCCATCTAACTCTAGAAAGCTCTACTCTACCTCTGCGGCCTCTTTCAAAAGAAGATTTTCTGTGTGCGATTCAGTATGCACGCAGTGAGTAGAAGTTCCAGTTCACAGTCAGAAATAGACGAAGAATGCATTATTAAAATAACTGGAATTTTATCAACCTTACTTCACTACATAGTATAAAACAAAGTCACTTTCTCTGTCCCTATATCCCTATGTATGCTTAAATCTTTAAAACTAAGCAACGGATTTTGATGCGGTTTTTTTTTACTAGATAGAGTGATTCAAGAGGAAGGTTTATATATATAATACATGCATAATATAGTAGAGAAATACTGATAATTTTAGAGGTTTCTAATGTGATGTCGTAAATAAACACATTTTTATGCGCTTACTTTTCAAACGCTGGCTGAACCCTACGAGATAGGTCAAAATAATGTACTACAGTATTGTACACCTTAAAAAGGTCTACAAAAAAGTCCGCGATGGTATATGTCTATCTCTTAGGGATAACCCACAATAACCATTTTTTTTCCTTTACTTTTTACGAGAAATAATGGCTTATTTACGAAGCGATTTTAAGCAATACAGCATTAATCCTTATCCATACATTGTGCATTTAATGTAGATAAATATGGCCCTTTACAGCATGTAATTTAAATGAACATTTTCGAAGATTTAAAATGCAGGGAGGACATAGCGGTTGCTGCGGTACCGGCCGCGGCCGGGGGGCCGGCCGGCGGCGCACGGTGGATCGAAAATCGGCTGTAGAAGACATAGGATCTCGATGTCTTAAATGTTATTTTTTTTGCTGGAAATGACTTCTGCCGATCATTACAGTTCTATAAAATGTCATATGAAGTAATTGTGTGCACAAATGGAAGAGTTACAATTTTTATAAGAAAAAAATGTATGGAGCTGACATGAAAAATGAGGATATCTCTGGAATCGCAAGGTTGGCCGTTATATCCTTGCACACTGTTATAGTACTATTTATTTGTGAATTTTTGACATACTTAATATCGCGGCATCACTTGCGATTTTTTTTTAAGTTTAAAATTTAAAAAATAAAAAATGTTTATGATATGTACATTTTAATGCTTAAATATGGCTATACCAAGTGTAACTTACAATATTTTTTATGCTTAGACCAAAACATTCTAAGAAATCACAAAGTCGTATTACCTACTTATTTGAAATGACATGGTAATTATGAATTACATAATAATGTAATCTTGTCTAATGCCTCAAGTCCACATTAGCTAATGATTAATAAACTTAATACCTATATACCTGTTAAAAGGATACGTACCATAATGAGGGTAATTAGGTAAACGTGATCATTAGTCAATAACAATAAATGGTAAACTATTGTATGATTAAAAATAAAAGCAAATTTAAAAAAAATATTAACTTAACCTAACCTAACATAAACAATAAAAGTTAACTTATTTTATACTTCGTCACCATCAGAATCCACTTCAGAATCAGGCTCTACAATAGATATAACTTCTAAGAACTCTGTCGGAGCTTCCTGATCCTGAAGTTTCAGTAGTTCTACTGTTTCCTTAAAGTATGTCTGCCTCTTGTGGGCATCTAATTTTGGTCTTGTGGAAGAAATTAGAGGATCAGAAGAGACGATAAGCATATTGAGGATATCCTCGTTTGATGCTTGTCTACTCTTTTTCCTCGAATGGTGTTCTCTGAACCTCCTAAAGTCTTTGTTTCGGGCCTCTGAAGCTTCTTCCGAAAGACTTCCAATTGGTACAATAGCATTTTCTGCAATTATGTCCCCTCCGTGAATTTACAATTTGTGGACGGTTGATGACATGTAGTACCAATCATACAGTTCCACGTATTTTTCAGCGGTTGTTCTAGCGTATTCTTTAAATTTCGGCACGTCTACAATCTCTCCAGATGTGATAGCTTGCAGAATCACAGCAAATCTGGGTATTAGGTCTTCATCTAATCCAGTGATCGCTGCAGTTTTATCAGGAAATTCAAACCGCCTTGCTGTGTTCCCGTCGTTAGTTGTGCCTGATCCTTGCTTAACGATATCAATCAAAAGGTTGAGATCATCTTTGAATCGATCTTGAATGAGTTTTTTTCGTGAATGCAATAACTCTTGATGACCTTCTCCTCTTGCAGACCACTTTTTGAAGTCGAGACGATACGCTATGTGTAGAAGACATTCCATCACATTAATGCGGGCATGAAGTGATGATAATCCGAACTCATACACACCAGAAGAAATGGTTTTTGACGCAATGACATCTAACTTATTCATTTCTGTAGGCTTAGCCAAACACAGGTAGCAGGCCGCATTTGACTTAGCTTCAGACAGATATGTACAAATTTTGCCGTCAATCATTGTCATCATTAATTTGTGACTAATTTCATGTCCTTGACATTTTGAGGGAACGAGAGCTTCAATTTCGTTATCCATTGCAGTTTTTTCATTTATGACAACGTCTTTGGTTTCTTTCACAAAATTAAACTGGACTGGACGGCAATAAATAGGTGAGCAGGGTTTTGGATTCACCCATACGGTATCACCGTCAGCTGTCAACTTTAATGGAACCAAAGAGGTCATAAATATGCTGGAATCATCTTGACCACTCTCTATGTTTTGCTTATACTATGGTTAGATGCACCGTCAAATCTCCACTTTGATATTAATATCAATTGTTTATCTTGTATCGCATCAGGACTATGAATAGTTTCAAAAATTCTGTTCACTGTTAAATCTAGTAACGCTTGTAGTGCAATCTTAGCAGATGAATCCATTACAGTCACAAATGTCTTCGGAGGGTAGCACTGTAGCTTGGCTTTTTGCACTTTATAGTAAGACGGATATATCTCCTTTGAACCTTCTCGAATAGTCGTTTCCCTTAATGTGATATATTGCCATTTCGATAGTTTTAATGAAATTAGCAAACCCAGTGCTTTTTCTGGTGAAAATATTGTTGAAGGAGCTGGTTTGTTCAACATTTCCTTGATTTTTGCTGCTGCTTCTGGATTTTGGAGCATATGTTCAATAACAGATGCAATATCCTCACGACCATCTCCTTTCAAAAGTGCTGCAGCTGAATAAGCTACTTCATTAGGGTCATCGCCTATATATTCATCAGATCGTCTCTTCTTCTGCTTTTTACTTAGATCTTCAAACGGCTTTCGAGATCTTTTTGTCATCGTTGAAGTTGATTTCATTGTTGAAGTTGATGGTACAGGTTCAGGTACAGGTTCAGTAGAAATATTTTCACTTGTTGATTCTTGAATGAGTAAATTGGTTTGCACGCAGTTTGGCCAGTCAATATTTGCCTCAAGCCAATTACTGTAATCACGTCTAAAAACTTCACTTTTCCTGTGGGATCGTAACCATCTCTTTTGAACTGCCCGTGTAAATCTTCGACAAAATTATTTCACGGTAACACTGTCTTCATCTGAAAGGCTAGAGCCCAGTCGAATAACAAGTGTGTTGAACAATATTTCGTGATCGAAAGACGAAGCATCCTGATTGCTCAGAATAACAAACAAATCCAAATTTGTAATAATGCTTTCCGTTATTCACGATCACTGAGTAAAAAGACACGGTAGGATAGATGTTAGTATTAGAAATGCTCTAAATGAACTGAAGTTGTGAATCCAATGTTTGACTATTTATTGTTATTGACTAATGATGGTATCACATTTATCTAATTACTTTAATTAAGTTAATCCTGCACTAATTGCTAAATTAGCGAGTACCCCAAATTATTTTGGTACGTATACTTTTAACTAGGTATATAGGTATTAAGCTTTATTAATCATTAGCTAATGTGGACTTGAGGCATTAGACAAGATTACGTATTACGTAATTCATAATTACCATGTCATTTCAAATGAAAATCACAAAGTAGGTAATACGACTTTGTGATTTCTTAGAATGTTTTGGTCTAAGCATAAAAAATATTTTAAATTACACTTGGTATAGCCATATTTAAGCATTAAAATGTATCATATACTTTTCTTTTTTTTTTAATTTTGAAGATTTAAAAAAAAAAAAATCGCAAGTGATGCCGCGATATTAAGTATGTCAAAAATTCACAAATAAATAGTACTAAAACAGTGTGCAAGGATATAACGGCCAACCTTGCGATTCCAGAGATATCCTCATTTTTCATGTCAGCTCCATACATTTTTTTCTTATAAAAATTATAACTCTTCCATTTGTGCACAGAATTACTTCATATGACATTTTATAGAACAGTAATGATCGGCAGAAGTAATTTCCAGCAAAAAAAATAACATTTAAGACATCGAGATCCTCTGTCTTCTACAGCCGATTTTCGATCCACCGTGCGGCGGCGCGTGCTGACATTCTTGAAGTACCTATATTTAGTATCAGAATTGCACCCGTGCGAAGCCGGGGCGGGTCGCTAGTTAATTATAATTAATGAGTTGGACATTGTGGATTTTGACAAAAGAATATTTTTATGAGAGCTTTTTAATATTCTGCAAGTAAGAAGGTATACGAATTAGAGCATTTTTTCCCTAATTGGGTTGCTTCACTAATTGACTTTGAAAGGGAGTTTGCGAAGATATGTCTACGGCCAAATACAATGTATGTATAATAGGCTCTGTCTGTACTTCTGTAAGAAATAATATTGTAATTTTCATATTTAATATCTAATCAATATCAGCCGATTTAAGTATTGAGAATTATAAGCTGATCACCACAATATCAATCTCAATCTGAATCATTTTGAAAAATTAATGTATGTTCGAAAAATTTGTCTGCTCAACAACGTAAATAACGCAATGAATGTTGTTGAATTGTAAAAATGGAAGCCATTACTGATAGTGTATTAAGCAATTACCCCGCTGCTTAAACTCTACCTCTAGGTATCTACCTTTTTGTGCTTGATTTAAGTTTACTTCAACATTAAAAAAAAACGGCCGGTCAACTTCATCATCTGCGTTTTGCCAAGTAGGTATATTACCTACTTGGCAAAACGCAGATGATGAAGTTGAAACAAGTTCACTTTATTCACGGGAAATCGAGATTACCAATTTGCGATAGATTTGATATAGAGTTTTTAAGGTTCATCATTTATTATGTCTTTTGCGCCAATAAAAAGCTTCTTTTGACATAGATTAAATTAGATATTCTGTAGATTCTTATGCATAATGAGACCTGAGACCTAACGTTTTTATACTAAGTTGGTATATTATTGTATTATTCTGACGTATAGGTACAGACGCCAGGACATCAAGCTACCCGAAACTGTCAAAGTTTCCCAATCAACTCTGAACCTTGTGCTTAAGCGATAAAGTTGAAAATCTATTAAAGAAATTTGACAGATTGTAGTAGCTTGATGTGCTGGCGTCTGAACGTTAGTACTATTAGTTATTCTGTGGTTTAGGCACAGAATACCTAATAGTACTTCGTACAGAATGGCCACTCCCTACCCCGCGCTGACATCCGCACCTCACCCCGCACACCCGCGACATTATCGGCGGTTCATTAGCTCGGGGCGCTCACAAAGAACCGCAGCACGGTACTGCTGACACGAACACACAATTTTGCGATTTAAAAGTTTTAGCAGGGTGCTTACTCTTGAATTTAATTCCGATAGATCGACATTGGAATTGTGACGTTTCGTACTCTTGAGTTCGATGCTAGCGCCAAATGGTTTTTAAATTGGGTGCCCATTTTGGGGAACTAAATGGAATTAAGATCGGGCTTGGCGTGGGGTAAACGGTACTCTTGAGTGTATTTTGACAGCTGGGTATTGCGTCAATATTGCGTTGGGGTAGTTTGTTGATTGTGATTTTTCCAATAACAAATGTGTAACTTTTTAGGAATTATTATGCGTTTTGAAGTGGTTTTCAGTCGGTAATATGTATATAATATGGCACGATAAGCAGTAATATATAGTGTTTTACTTAATTCCCATAAAAAACAATTGAAATAAAGACGAGATGAACGTCGGATGATGCGTTTTAGGGACAAAGCGTTTTCTATGAATGAATACGAATTTAAAGCAAATTATAGAATGAGCAAGGATTTTATTCCTCTTTCGTATTACATAACAACATTTATAAATCCTTTTTCTATACAATAAAAACTTTTTAGAACAATAACTTACTAAAATTCGGACTTTGGCATGTTTTCATTATTCAAAATTCTTTCTATCTCTAAAACCCGTGAACCAATTTACAAAATTCAAACAGGAATATCAGTTTTAGGCATAATCCTCTCATTTGACACTAAAATTTCGCAAATATTCCAATAAACAAAAAACCTCGTTTTCAAGCTACGTAAATATTTTATAATTTTTCATCATACATTAAAATTCTCAAAAATTCTTCGGCCCTTTCGGGCCCCTTCCATACATCTCTTTGAGGCGCGCGTAGAACACGTACGCGCCGTCCAGCACGGGCCTGGTCCTGATCGGACGGAGAGTTACCCATTACTCTCCGCCCGCAGGCCCGCGCCTACGGTGGCCGGGAGTCATCACGCGGCTCCCGACGCCCGGGGCGTCTCCCACGGTGGCTGGGACGTGAGGCTCCTTCCCTCAGCCCTCCCGCCACCTCCTTCGCTAGCATGACTGTTTCGCAGAAGGAGGTGACTGCCTCTCACTCCCTCTCACCCCGGACCATGGCTTGAACCAGGGCCGGGCGCGAGAGGTCGCCGCCGCTGCCGATCACCTCTACGAGAACACGGCGGTGCTCCGCCCACGCGAGGCAGACCTCCACCGTATGCGTTATGGCACGCTTGGTTTTCATACAGATCGTGATACTTGCGTTATCTAGGTCTATCTATATCTGTGGGTTGGACATCTAGGCTATTCTCGAAATTTCTTGACGCGCCGATGAAGTTGCGATGTAGGTAGTTTGAGTGTTCTACCTTTCTTATAAAAAATGCTCTCTTATTGTGCTTGCGTAACGAGAACTTTATACGCTAGCGTATCTGAAAGCGGTCAAAGAATACAGACGGCTCGGCGTTGTTTAGATCGAAACTTATCTGCACTTCTTTAGTTTCGTGAATTAGCCTAGGTGCTCGACATCCAATAGGTTCACGTGCACGGAAAAAAGTTTGCGCGAATCCACTTGCGCACAGGCAATTTGTAGCTCAATTTGATTCGCTTGTCCTTATGTACGTTTTTAATTAAACGTTGCCTAAATTCAGCAGATGTTTAAACCAAACTAAACCTGGCAAACAGACACAAATAGTCACAGACTCGTCTGTTTGTTTAGATACTGAATTTAGGAAGTTCACAAAACTTATGAGTGTGTTAATTCCGTTGTTTATTGGTTACTCTTACATACAATTCGGGTTTAAAAAATATTTTAAGCGGTTATTGTCATTTCACGAATTAAAAAACAATCAATATTTGCGCGCTATGGTTCAAAATGTTCTTATGTTCACCTGCCTGTCTGTTCAGGGGGCCTACCACCACTCTTATAGCACTATTATAATAATCTAACTCAGCTATACAAGACATGCAGCTCCATCTCTTTCCCACACTGAAGTAAGATTAAAATAATACTGCTATAAGAGGTGGTGGTAGGCCCCCAGGTGATTATTATGCGTTAGAGGTAATTATGGATCGCATCTATAGATTTCATTTATGCAGATAAGATAAAACTGTAGGTATGGCTAAGGAAAACAGAACAGATTCATTTTGTAGTCTGTATGTAGGGATCCAAGCCACGACCGGCGACCTCGTTACTAACGAAACTGCTCATTTGTTTCAATTAATTCCTCGCCATGATAATAAAGCTTTATTACAGCTACAGCACGATACAACTGTATCACATTGGATGCGCAAGTCAATTTGTCATATATTGAGCGACATAGATACTTAAATACTTTGAATTATTTATTCTGTATGTATAACAAGTTGTATAATGATTAAGAGTTTCGGTATGTCGGTATTGCAGTGCCTGCCTACTTACCTAGTTACACAAAATACTATATAGTACTAGTTCGAGGCATGCCTTTTAAGTTTTGTCGTTTGAAGAAAAAAACACAACTAGAACCTTATAGTACCTACTTTTTATTGTTTTTCAAAGTGTTCACCACGTAGCTTAATACACTTTTCCATTCGCTCAAACCAGTTATTATAACATTTATTCCACTTTCATATACTCAATCGTATGACTGTTTGCATTGTCGTGGTGCAGGATGATGCGTCGCTTTGAGTTAGATTTTCGAAGTACGGCGACGACTTGTGGTAAACATACTGTGGCATACCACTGCGTTAACCGTTCTACGATCTTCAAGTGCAATAGTCGCAACATGGCCGGTTTTTCCAACGAACCTGGCCACCATTTTCTTTGAAGTGCTTCGAGAACGAATAACTTAGTCGGCTTTGGCTCGTCTTGAAAGACCCAGATTGTAGATTGTTGTTTGGAATCAGGATCGTAGGCATATATCCAAGATTCGTCACCACTGATGATGTCGTAGACGTGATTTGACTCTCCTCGGTTGAACCTTTGCAGAGTTTTCTTACACCATCTGACTCGAGCCGCCTTGTGATCGTCGGAAAGCAGATGCGGTATCCAACGGCAAACTAGCTTTCTCACACCAAGCCCTTCATGCAAGATCTTCTGAATGGTTGTCTCTGAGATGCCTAATAGAGCCTCTATCTCTCGATACGTCACATGACGATCTTCGAGAATTAGTTGTCTCACAGCAATGATGTTATCTTCAGTGAAGGCGGATTTTGGGCGTCCTTCGTGAGATTTGTCACTAACACTAGTATGTCCTCGCTGGAATTCTAAATACCAGCGTTCGACAGTCCGCAGACATGGGGCTTCATCACTGAACATAGATGTTAGCTCTTCAAAACACTGAAGCCGTGTCAGGCCTCTTCTAAAGTTGTAGAAAATTATTGCACGAACATTTTCCATAGAAAGATTCTTTTTCGTACGTAACCTGACAGATTCCAATCGACGCTGTGACTAAACAATAGCATTAATCCTAATACTTCCAACTGTTTTGAGATTCAAAATTTAAACACATTCGAATATAGAACAGGGGGCCGATTCTACTAACAAAATGGTTCAAAAATCGCAATGGAACCACAGCTGCCTGAAAATGGCACAAAGTATAATAGTGCCACATCAAAAAAAAAAAAAAAACCACAGCTGAATCACGGCTGTTAAGCGTTTTCATATTCTACTAATGAACAACGATTCAACTGCGGTTACGTTTTAGTTTAAGCCAACGATCGATCGAAATAATTTCAAAATATATTCTCAAACTCAAACTCAAAGCATTTATTTCAATTAAACCATTTACAGGCTTTTGAATTGTCAAGAAGTCGGTCAGTCAGGAAAAAATGAAGCTAGTTGCCCATTCCAAAGCGTAGTAGGTACATAAGGAGAAGAACGGGCAAGAAACTCCATGGACACTCTTTTTAAATAATATTTTTACAAAATTATTAGTTACATCATATGTTGAATTTATAAATATGTGAGAACGATGTAAAAAATAAATAAAAATCAAGTACGCGTTAAAAGTGTCCAGAGTACAGCAATTAGTAACAAAATAACAATCCAAAAATAAAATAATTAAAAATAAGCCGTGGCAGCTAAAAGATGACCAGCCCCAACTGACGGCGCCCGTTCACGAACATGACGCATGGATCAGCACCATCCAGCTCAACCATTTTGTAGGGAACCGAATGATCCAACACACACGCCACCGTCAGCGAGACACTTGAGCGAGCATGACATACTATCAGCCGCCAGGGCACATTCTAGTCAATGAAAAACATATTACCCGGTAAATGGTAGCTCAATAGTACATAGAACTCACATCTGTGCTATGCAGTTATACAATACAAAGGAAATTGAGTTTATACAATGCAAAGATAATCTTACAATCTTCAGCAGCTCCAACAGTATTTTCAAGTGTTAATCAATTAGTTGTGGTTGTGGAGCAGGACCAGCATTGAGCCAGGCATTTTTATCAGCGATGTAATCTCCTAACTTATAATATGCCTGCCTACATAGTGTGCGTTTTATACATGACTTGAATTTTGTCTCATTCAGTTGAAGAATGTGGGGAGGTATTTTATTATAACATTTTAAACAGTACCCCATAAAAGATGAGTCTACTTTTGCTAGTCTGAAACCTGGTTGAACTAAAAGGTCCCTATTTCTAGTACTATAATTATGTCTTTCACCTCTTTTGCTAAAAAGATGTAAATTTTTCCTTACATACATGATGTTTTCGTAGATATATTGACAAGGCACCGTCATGATGTTAATATCCTTAAACAGTTCCCTTAGAGAATCGCGCTTGCGGAGATTATATATGGCTCTGATGGCTCTTTTCTGCAGAATAAAAATAGAATCGATGTCTGCTGCCCGTCCCCAAAGTAAAATACCGTAAGACATGATACTATGAAAGTAACTAAAATAGACTAGTCTCGCGGTACCTACATCAGTAAATTGACGGATTTTTCTGACAGCATAAGCTGCCGAACTGAGCCGTCCTGCAAGAGATGTTAAATGAGGACCCCATTGTAGCCTTGAGTCGAGCGTGATCCCTAGGAAAACTGTTTTTTCGACGAATTCAAGTTTCTCCTGATTCAATATTATCTCACAATCACTACTCTTGACATTTGGTAAAGAAAATCTTATGCACTTAGTTTTTTTCCCATTTAATACTAAATTATTAGCAGTGAACCAATTTTGGACCTGCAGTAGGGCGTTATTTACGTCGTCAAAATTTGTAGCACGTCTATTTACCTTAAAAATTAAGGAAGTGTCATCAGCAAATAACACCATTTGTGGTTGATTTTTTAATAAATGGAGTAGATCATTAATATACACTAAAAAGAGGAAAGGACCCAATATCGAGCCTTGTGGCACACCCATTTTTACTGTTAAACCTAGTGAATTGACACCATTTATTTGAACTTGCTGTTGTCTATCATTTAAATAAGAACTAACTAAACTGAGCGCAAGTTTTCCGAGTCCGTAATGTTCAAGTTTCAAAAGCAAGGTTTCGTGATCGACGCAATCAAATGCCTTGGAGAGGTCACAAAAAATTCCTATGGCGTCTTGCGACTCTTCCCATGTGTTAAAAATGTGTTTTAATAAGGTTACACCGGCGTCGGTCGTACAACGTCCTTTGGTGAAACCATACTGTTGATCGTGAAGGATTTTATTCGTGTTAAAATGATTGAGCATTTGATTAAGCATTATCTTTTCAAACACCTTGCTGAACACTGGTAACACGGATACGGGTCTATAATTGTTAGTGTCTTTACTGTCCCCAGATTTGTAAAGTGGTATTACCTTACTGTATTTCATTAAATCGGGGAAGACTCCTTGATCCACACACGAATTAAATACTAAGGCTAAATAAGGCGCAATAGTCTCAATTATGGAGGTACAGACTTTAATGGACATTCCCCAAAGATCTTCGGTCAATTTGATCTTTATTTGTTTAAAAGCTTTTATTACTGTTACGGGGTTAATATGCCTAAAGTTAAATTCTGCTAACAAAATCGAACATGAGCGTGACGTTTAGTCACATTCTACTGTTATTTTGATACTGGTTAGAATCGAATGGTCTAAATATAATTTTGAATTCGAAAATACTTTCGGTGACATGTATGTGACATTTTTAGGTTCAACTTTTTTTCTGTGGTATTATTAAACATACTATTTGGCATGTTGGTAACACAGTTTACCCGCTGTTACGTTCCCGCTACCATTCAGCATAAGTTTAGTTTCCAGTTTGCATAGGAAATAGTAGAATCACTTTCTAAGTAACTATCGAACGGCGATCGAAATCGAACTGCTATTAAAACACTATTGAACGTGTAACGGTGCAAATTAGTAGAATCGCCCACCAGTTCCAAATTCAAAATTGCCGGGAAATATGGAAACGACAGAACTTAAAAGGCATGCCTCGCTAAAAATAGTTTATAAAGGGAACCCAACCTGTAGGTAACGAAAAGGTTTAAATAAATTACGTATTCATTAATTAATTGATTATTGTTGCCTCAGCAACATTGCCATAATAACAATAGGTACGAGGCATACTGTTAAATAATATTTTTTAAACTACTTCAAAAAAAGGAAGAGGTTATCAATTCGGTTGAATATATACACAACATGTAACGTTAAATACGCAAAACCTGAAAATTGTTTGTTCATAATTGACTATTGAATCGATTTCAGTAATTTTTAATATAGGTTTTTTTTTTAATTATGTATTTTGTCATACTATCCGCCGATTGAGCCAAAGAAAATTAAATCTTATTTTAAGGCCATAAGACTCAATTTTGAATGCATAAACGAATACTAGGATCAACACGGTTTTCTTAATAAAAATAGTTACTTAGCTTTAAAAAAAATTGTTTTGGTCATTGTATTATGCCTTTAACTCAATGTTCTAATTGGGGTGTATGAGGTTTTGCGCATTTAACGTTACACGTTGTATATATTTTACCTCAGACCTCCGTTATTTATAAGCCGATTATCAAAATTATTTTTATTTGAAAGGATATATTTTCAGATTGGTCCCATAGAAATTTCATCAAAACCGGTTCAGAAGTTTGGTTTTTAAACCAAAATTACTGGTAAAAATTCAAATAAACGAAATTGTTTTTGTATGTAGGTTATGTTACGCGATATCTCCGGCAATTAGGAATCGATTTCAAATAATATTTTTATAATGGATAAGGTATGGCTTAGGGGTGGTCCCATATATATTTTTTGTTAACTTTGGGTAGCTTTTGAGTTTACTTCGATGTAAATAGTAACTTCCTGTCACTGATATTTACATAGCAATTAGGATTTATTCCGGTCTAGTGTTTCGAATCTTTGTGTGTCAACTTAAAAGTGAAAAATAGAAACTTTTTTACAAAATAAAACAACCGACTTCCAAAAAAGACCTCCACTGCAAACTGAAAAATCGGTGGCAGATAAAGAAAAATGCGAAGCCAACGACACCTACTAAATTTTTTTTTAATCTACACACTAGATGAAAGATTTGTTTGTTTGAAATGAATAGGCTCCAAAACTACTAGACCGACTTGAAAAATTATGTTTGTGTTGGATAGTTCGTTTATCGAGGAATGATATAGGCTATATAACATCACGCTACAACCAATAGGAGCGTCGAACCAATGAAAACTGTTGCAAATACGGGAAATTACTCCTTTAATTGAGAGCTCCTTTGCGTGCGCTGCGTAAACGGTTAAAGTTACGCAAGAATAATGTACCTATGCCGGAATTGTTCCCCCTTAAAATTTCTAAAAAAGTCCGCGAAACGATATCATTATTAATTGTGTCTGTACGGAAACAGAATGTGCGGAAATTAACAAAGATTCGTTTTTCTTGCTATTTTTTTAACGTAAGTTTGGGTGTAAATAAGTAATAAAAAAACTGTTAAATCTTCAAAACCAAGTCCGTACCGACAAAGCTGAGTTATCAAACAGATCAATAAACTTTATTTGTAAATGATTTATGCAGTGGTTTATTCATAAAACTCTATTTTCCGAAGCACTTTTCGAATGTTTTTACGCGCCTATCAGTTCGGAACGGTGTCTGTGCATGAGAACTAGACGTTGTTCGTGTAGACTAGCGACTAACTGCTCATCACTTATACTAGCACTGCCGGACACGAAGCCAGATGAGACAGGCGTGCTTCTTGGCCATGACCACCAGCGAGTTCGACCTCGCGACTAACTTTACTCTTAATGGAATATATTTTAGTAGTATAGTAGGTTTATTTCCTCAAATTAACGCGGGTGAAACCGCGAGGCACTGCTAGTAAATTAACTGCCTGATATCGCTTCCACACGTATCTGGAACAGAATCAAATTGGTCAATAAACATATCCCTGCGGTACGCCTACGTCTATGTTGTATTAAATAGAGATTGTGAAGGAGCAAAGAACCAAGTAAAAAAACTTTTTAACAAAAAAAAAAACCGACTTCTATAAAAAACACTACAAAGTGAAAAATAACTTTGATTTCGGAAGTCGGTGTCTTTGGATCTGTATTTTAGTTTATTGCCACCGACTTCCGAAATCAAAGTTATTTTTCACTTTGTAGTGTTTTTTATAGAAGTCGGTTTTTTTTTTTGTTAAAAAGTTTTTATTTCTCGCTTTTTAGTGGGACTGTTTATAATGCATCAAGCTCATCGCCTTTTACAAAATATTAATTTTCCCGATACAGGGACGTTAATTGTTGAGGAGTTCTCCTGGTACTCTACCATCAGCTCCATTTCAACATTCGCATTGTGACGAGCATAAATTGTTTAGCAACCATATTAAAGTAATCGAATCGCAACCTGTGAAATACTTATTATTGAGTAGTCCCGGTGGCCATCTGTGGTCTTCATCATCAGTTTTACTTCACTAAATTTTGCTTTCCGAAAGCAAATGCACGAGTTAGTATAAATAATACCCGAATCGCTATAGGTGTGCCTATAATATTTGAAGAGTTCCTTCGATTTCTCCAGGATCCCGCTGATAATCCTGGCAGCATCAGGCCAGACTTATGTCAACATTGCATTGAACTTAAAATTTAGTCCTGTTTAAAATGAATGAAAAAAATTTTTGAGCTAGCTACGCTCGCTCTTCTCACGGTCTATTACTTTTCATGTCTACAATAGGCTTCTTTGTATAGAAGTCTAATATTCTATGCACACAGTATACTATAATAATCTACAAATTCGATTTCCTACATACATATTTTTCTAATTTTGTTACAGATGGAGCTTTAGTCTATTCCGTCGAGGTTTTAAACATGGCCTTACCGTGGATGACCTGTGGAAGGCCCGAGACGGCGACCATTCCGGTCGGCTAGGTGACCGCCTCGAGCAGGCATGGCAGGAAGAACTCGACACTGCCAAGAAAAAAGGAATCAAGCCTTCCTTCTCGAAGGCCATTGTACGATCGTTTTGGGTGGAGTACTTATTGTGTGGTCTGATTGTCGGTTTATTGTTCATCTTTTTATGGTGAGTCTTGTCTTTTACAATATTTACAATATAGTACATTAATTCTTGTAAGTACCAGAAAGTAGATAGAGTTTGCAAAGTAACCATATCCTACAATTACGAGAAGGAGTCAAATATTTTCTAAGTTTACACCCATTACAAATGTAATCTCCGAAGGACATTAGGGTTGGGTTGAGCAGAGGTGTACTAGGGTATTTTATTTTATATAGGTACTATGGTTGTATTGTAAATTAACCGTACAGTAGTAATTACAAGACAGAGATCGGCAGCGGGCATAGGTCGATCGCAATCAATCTATGCGTTCTCAATGAAGCGCTGCACAGTATTGTTTTTGTCTCGAAAAGCGGACATCCCCTTTTTATTAACTTATCCGGTAGAACAAGTTATTTTACAAGTAAGAGTAAAATACCCGTGTGCCAATTTTACACCAAACACGTGTAAAAAAATTATTAATTTTTCTTTTAACTTTTCTAAATTAATTAGGTAATTACAACAAAAATACACATTATTTTACCCTTTTCTTTATGTGTAATAAAACTATATTAAAGATAAAGATATTTGAAAAAAAAAATACAAAAGAGTACTGACTAGTAGGTACAAATGTAAAGAAATATGCTTTTTTTGTGTTTTTAGATTTTGATTTTTCATGGTTGTATCTTTGCTTAGTTGGATTCAATATTTATTGTAAATCATATTTAGACACCAAACAATCACTAAAAAAAGACCACATCCAGATCTCACGGTATCTAGGAGTTATTCAGTTCTAAAGTTTTTTCTGATTATTTTGATTTTAGGGTCATCACAATAAATTATAATTTTTGACTGTGGGTTTTTTAATGTTGAATTTTATTTTTTCATCTACGTATACATATTTACACCCACTGTCGTAAATAATACATATTCTTCTATCTTTTTATTATTTTTACATCAAACTAAACATACAACTAAAGTTAAATTATTTATACTAATATTTTTTCATACTTTATTGCATGTCAAGCCAAGTTTGGAGATGGACAGGGTGACACACTTTACACGAACCATTTCGAGCTACTTTCAACTACCTAAATCTATTAGACCTACGAAGTTTCTCATCACTTGCAAACAAATAATTGACTTTGAAAACTTGCCAAGTTTCATAATCAGTAGCAAGGAACCTAATAAACTATCTTTTACCTCCATAGAACTTGGCACCCATTTAGATCTCTATTTTTTATCCTTTACTTTGTACCGAACGAGCTTCGGTATGTGCTCAACGAGACGGGGGGCAGAACTTCTTTCAGATAACCATGTTATTTGTCTTTTATTTATTTTTACAGATTTTAAAACATTTCTTAAATATAAATATATAAAAAACATTTTAAAATATAAGAAAATAGTAGCCCCCGGTATCTGGAACAAGGTCCTATTATTATGTTATTATTATTTTTATTCAATACAAAAACTTAAAAAAAATACGACTTGTGCGTCCCTAGCAATATCATAAAAGAAGATACCTGACCTATTCTAGAATTTTAAAAACATGTATATCACATTCACAATTAATAAATAACAAAAAACATTTATATAATTCTAAAAATAAATGCAAAGCGACATGGTCTATTATAAAATATAATATAAATAATGATGATAATTATAAAAATGACATCAAAGAATTAATAATAAATGATAATATAATTAATGATCCACCAACCACCAATAACACTGATAGTATATTTTTGACTCCTGTAAATGAACAAGACATTGTAAAAATTATCAACTCTTTAAATGATACTAATGCTACTGGATACGATGAAATAACAACAAAAATAATAAAACTAAGCAATAAAAGCATAGTAGCACCTTTAAGTTACATAATTAATCTATCATTTGAGACAGGAACATTTCCTACTAGATTAAAACAATCTATAGTCAAGCCGCTATACAAAAAAGGTAACCGTACGGATATGTCCAATTATAGACCCATTACATTGATCCCCCAATTTGGTTTTAGGAAGAATAGTTCAACTTCACTTGCTTGTTTTACTTTGGTCAAACTGATATCTGAAGCCCTCAATAACAAAATGTCTGTATTATCAGTATTTTTAGATATGAGCAAAGCATTTGATTTTGTCCCACATGATCGTCTACTTTGCAAAATGGAGAAATACGGCATAAGAGGCAAGGCGCATGACTGGCTTAAAAGCTATCCATCGAGTCGCCAGCAAAGGACAGTAGTATCAAAAATTTACAATAACACAAAAAAAACTTACAGCTCAGAATTAAAAATAAATAGTTGTGGTGTTCCCCAGGGAAGCGTATTAGGGCCTCCACTATTTATAATATATATAAATGACCTTTGTAAGAGCTTAAAACATAATTGTACACTATTTGCTGATGACACTACTCTCACAATAAAATCTTCAAATAGGAATGACCTAGAAACTGACACTAACAATGAAATACTAAGAGCAATGAAATGGCTGAAATCTAATAATTTACGTGTAAACATTGAAAAAACAAAGTTAGTACAATTTCAAACATACAACCCTTTAGTAAAACCACCTCAAATACACTACAATCAAGCAATTTTGGAACCCGCACCTTCAACATTATTCTTGGGAATAGTCATTGATGAAAGATTAAATTGGAAAGAACATGTTCAAAAAGTCTGCACTCGACTCGACAAATTTGTGTTTGCTCTTCGAAAACTGAGACGAATAGCCAGTAAGGAAACTGCCCTCAATGCGTATCATGGCTATGTTGCGTCAGTGCTGCGTTACGGCCTTGTGATATGGGGCAATTCTGTAGATGTGAACAGAGCATTCATTGCACAAAAAAAATGTGTCAGAGCTGTGTATGGAGCAGAATATTTAGAGCATTGTAAGCCATTATTTAAAGCACTAAAAATTCTTCCACTTCCTTGCCTATATATTTTTAAAATTTGTATGCCTATATATTTTTGAAATTTGTATGTTCCCATTGTATGAGCACATTTCTAAAAGAGTGAAAAGCAGAAGCCCAAATAAATTGCTTGCACCTAGCCAGAGACTACATTTGTATAGCAGGAATTCCAATTGCATGGCAATCAAAATCTTTAACAATCTACCCCCACGCATCAGTGTTGCCCACTAATACATTCAGAAAAACAATATTTGCCTGGCTTTTAGACAACTAACAGACTATTCAGTTAACGAATTTTTAGAATATAAATTTTGACATTTGATATTTGAGACTTTGTGTGTATACTTTTTGACTTGTACTGTTTTTTTGTTTTTATTTTTGAAACTTCATTCGTAGTTATTAAATATACAGAAATTGTGCATAAAAAACTTAACAGTGTATAAAAATTACCAATATACATCTGAACTAATTTAATAGGTCGGGGCAAAAATATTTTCGTATTTTGAATCTATTGTTAGTAATCAAACCTCTTTGGCAGTACTGAATGTAACTGGCTGGTTTTAATACTATATGTTGACATTCTGAAGATGCAATAAATTAAAAAAAAACTAGTTCCCGCCATTTCTCAATTGTTTTTCAAGCAAGCAACATGAACGTATGTGACGAAGAAATTCGGTACATTTTAAAATTTTATTACAAAAAGGTAAAAATGCGACGAACGCCGCGAATAAAATTTGTGCGGCTTAAGGACCTAATGCGGTATCAATACGAGTAGCACAAATGTGGTCCAAGCGTTTCAAGTCAGGAAATTTTAGTGTGAAGGATGAAGCTCGCTCTGGACGCCCTGTCAGGGATAAAATCAGTGCCATTTTTGAAAAAGTGGAGCAAGATCGACATATTAGTAGTTATGATATTGCTGAAGAACTGGACGTTGATCACAAAACAGTTTTACGGCATTTACAAAAGTCTGGGTACAAGAAAAAACTTGACATTTGGGTACCACATGATCTCACTGAGAGAAACTTAATGCAACGTGTTTCCATTTGCGATTCTTTGTTGAAACGTAATAATTCCGACCCATTTCTTAAACGGTTGATTACGGGTGATGAAAAATGGATCACTTACGATAAGAATGTCCGAAAAAGATCGTGGTCGAAGCATGGACAAGCCCCACAGACCGTGGCAAAGCCCGGCCTGACTCGGAACAAAGTGATGCTGTGTGTTTGGTGGGATTGGAAAGGAATCGTCTACTATGAGCTTTTGCCGCCGGGTAAAACTATCGATTCTGACCTCTACTGTCAACAACTGATGAGGTTAAAAGAAGCTATTGAGAAAAACCGGCCGGAGCTGGTGAATTGGAAGGGCGTGGTGTTTCATCACGACAACACCAGACCGCACTCATCTATAGCCACTCAGCAAAAATTGAGAGAGCTTGGCTGGGATGTGTTGATGCATCCTCCGTATAGCCCTGATCTTGCTCCATCAGATTTTCACCTGTTTCGGTCACTTCAGAACTCTTTAGGAAGCATAAAGTTAACCTCAAAAGAACACTGTGAAAACTACCTGTCAGATTTTTTTGATAAAAAATCTCAAAACTTCTACAGCAATGGGATCATGGCATTGCCCACAAGATGGCAATAAGTCATCGATCAAAACGGCACATACATATTATAAATAAATAAAAAATTAAACCTAAAACAAAATTTTTTTTTTGTATGAAAAATACGAAAATACTTTTGCCCCGACATAATATAATTTCGTTGGGATCTAGCTGCTTCTTAGCGTTTTGATGACAAACCAACTACCATTTATATTGCTGCGGCCTAGAACTTAGCTACTTTGACTTTGTAAGTTAATTTTAATATTTCTACACCGGCAACGGTAGTGTATGTGAAACTGTTTAATATTAAGATCTTAATGTACCATATACTCAGAAATAAATAAATCTTATCTTATCTTATCTTATCTTAGCGCCTAAATTTCAGAATCCTGTAAATTCTAGATACCATAAGATTTGGATATGATATTTTACATCAGTACTTCTTAGAGCCAAAGCAACAGCTTGCATGAATTGAATCCAAATGCCATGAAATAAGCCGATAAAAAAATAAAATCGAAAATATGTAAAATTCGATTACTCACTACGCCGGCTAACGATAAAAAATGACAGTTTGCTTGATAATTTACTTAATATAAAGCATCAAGTAGTTGCAATCAAAGATATAACATAAACGGATTGGATCTAAAGTTATAGCGATTTTTATGGTTTTTATGGAAACCATACAAAAAAAAATTAAAAAAATAATATCTCCCGAATTGGGATATAATTGTCACACGGGTATTTTACTCTTACTTTTAAAATAGCCTGTTCTATCGGATAATTTAATAAAAAGGAGATGTCCGCTTTTCGAGGCAAAAACAACACTGCGCTGTAGTGTGTAGGTACAACCGTACATCAAGTCATTACGTCATGAATCAAACATGTGTACTAGTGATAAATAAACAAGGTTATTATAATAAATTACATTTATAAACAAGCATGCTGATTTTGTTTTTATTTTATTTCCAGGCCTTTAATTCCATTCACTCTAGCGTTATTCATAAATTATTTTTCTGAGGACAAAACCCCAGAAAGTTATAGAAATGCACATATTTACAACTTTCTTATGAATATTTTGAGTATAGTGACATCTTTGATGCTCAATCACATTCAGTTAAGTCAAGGACGCGTAGGAATGAGAGTTAGAATAGCTAGCTGTTCATTACTATATAGAAAAGTAAGTATACCTTCTGATTAATTTCATACCTAATTACTTTTTAGGGTTCCTTACCTCAAAAGGAAAAAACGGAACCCTTATAGGATCACTCGTGTCTGTTCGTCCGTCTGTCACAGCCAATTTGGTCCGAATCTAATGGACCGATTAAGTTGAAATTTGGTACACATATATGAATCTCTGTGACCCAAAAACTGACGTGTAACGTAAATAAACTAAGTTTTTTGGGGGGCCAAATAGAAAAAGATTACAGGAACACTTACTTATAAGAAGTTTGTGGTCTTAAAACAACATAGTAAATGTGAAAATGTAATAATATTGTGCGTACCAACTTACAGTTTCAGTTGGAATGTATGGGAGAACATGATTTTCAACTACAGTGTTAAGTTTGTTCTTGGGATAAATACATTCCAACTACGGAACCCTTCATTGAGCGTGGTCAGACACGCACTTAGCCGGTTTTTTTATGAAACTTGGGGATTTGAGTGTGTTTTATGGAACAAGTGACGCGATGAGCGCTAAATTACTTAGCCCTAACTTTTATATGTTTTATATTTTAGATATTAAAACTCGATCGCACAGGGTTAAATAAAACGGAGCCAGGGCAGGTGATCAACCTGATGTCCAATGATGTGAATCGTTTTGACATGGTGGCTCTATTCCTGAACTACCTGTGGGTGATGCCCATCGTGGTGCCGGTTGTGTCGTACCTCGTGTGGCAGCACGTGGGCTGGGCTACACTCGCCGCGCTCACCGTCATATTCCTACAAACTGTACTCGTCCAAGGTAAATCAAAATCACTGTAAATAAGTACGATGATGACATTTTTATTTTACCCCGACTAAGATAAACACTCGTCGTGTGCAAATGATAAATAAATACCTTACCACAAAAGGTTGCGTGATGACGATGTCGAATGAGAAGCATTTGCGTTTAAAACGGTTACACAATTGAATTAATTTGTAGGTATAAATAATTAAGTACTTTTAACAGACGTGCACGAACAAATCACTTCCTATGCAATTTGTAAACTGAAAACATTTCTCAAATTAACTTATGTGTACTTATTTCTAGCATATTTAAGTAATCTTCAAGGAACTCTACGAGGAAAAATTGCAAGACGCACAGATGAAAGGGTAAAGGTGATGAGCGAGTTGGTGAACGGCGTGCAAGTCATCAAAATGTATGCTTGGGAGAAGCCTTTTGAAAGGCTGGTAGATAAACTGCGGAAGTAAGTACGGTCAATCTAAGGTCAGTTCACACCGAGACGCGACGCGACGATACTGGAGAGGCCAGTGATTTCACGCTGCGCCGCGCTGCGCCACGCGGCGCAGCGCGAACGCGCCGCTCTCGCACGCCGCGCGTACCGGCGAAGTACAGCTGCGTCGCGATGTGTCGCTCTACGCCGCGAGGCGTCACGAGGCGCAGCGCTGCACGGCGCAACGTATTCTGAACTCTCACAATGCAATGTGTACCTTTTCGTGTAGAAAATAAAGTATATTTTGGGTCACTCTTTAAAAGTGTGCGCGCAGCGTCGCGTCTCGGTGTGAACTGACCCTAAAAGACAAAATTTGAATAATAAGACCTTTTTGCAAGTTCATCTTGGATTGTGAATAAGACCGTCACAGTTATTTTACCTCTGACAGCAGCAACCCTAACCTTATTGTGATTGTGACGACAATAAAGATCACGGTGATTTTGACGGACCTGTCAGTGGCAGCAACCCAATAGCAACCTTATTGGAATGAGAATAAAGATCACTATAATTTTGACAGTGATGCAAAATTAGAGGCAAAATAACTGTGAAATGACTGTAGGTACTTAGGTAATACCCTTCTTTTCTGTACTCCGTGGTAATACCACATTGTTGCCCATTATTTATGTGTTCTAAGGTATTGTGTATATCTTTTGTTGGAGATCCTAAATAAAGACTATACTTAACAATGATAATGTTTGTTGTTAGGTTAGAGGTGAGCTTCGTGATGCGCACGTCTATGGTCAAAGGGTTCTCCACGGCGCTGAGCGTGTTCACGGAACGTTTCATCTTGTTCTCCGCCATCGTCGCGTTCGTACTCATAGGCGGCGACATCCGAGCCGAAATCACATTCTCCCTCGTTCAATACTTCAATCTACTCCAACTCGCCTGTAACATATTTTTCCCATTGGCGCTCGCATTTCTGGCAGAAACGAAAGTCTCCATCAGACGGCTTGAGGTAAACCGCAAATGACGTACCTATAAATTAATAATTGAAATACGGATGTTCGATGTTTATTTTTAGAACTTAAGAACGATAAGTACATATTATATCATTCAAACGTTTTATGTTCTATTCAGGAATTCCTGTTGTTGGACGAACTGACGCCCGAGCAGTTAGTGCCAGCTATTGATTCCAAGGCAATAATAAGCAATGGTACTGAGAAGGAAAAACCGAAGCATACAGGCTTAGTGCTGAATGGCTTAAGTGCGACCTGGCAACCTGAGGCGATAGTGAACACCCTGAGGAACATCACGCTTACTGCCCAGGCTGGGGAGTTCGTGGGCATCGCCGGGTTAGTGGGCTCTGGAAAGGTATTACTAGCATGTTGTATAATTAAACCTCGTTTAGTTAAATGAGAAGGCTTGCACCGTCTTTGCCGTAACTTTTAATGTATCTTTATAGTCTGAATATCACTATCCACTGGTACAAAAGAAAAAACTACGAGCGCTTCAGTACTTACTCGTTTATTTATTTAATCTTTTCGCACATAATATAAAGGTACAAAGCCGGACTCATTATGTAATTATTTACGGGTTTTATGTCAAAAATAATGACTAAACGTACTATTGTCACATTCTTAATGTACTCGACATACCGTCACCACTGTACTAATACATAGAGATCCATCAGTGTAAATGTGTAGGTACACATAAGTATGTGTACACATAAGTTATTGTATTTTTATACACTAATTGTCTTTTTTTCTTGTCCCATTTAGTCGTCCCTGCTCCAAGTAATTCTGGGTGAGCTGCCACCGTCGCAGGGTACGATATCATTGGGCGGCGCAAGAGTCTCCTATGCCAGTCAGGAGCCGTGGCTCTTCGTAGCTACCGTCCGTAATAACATTCTCTTTGGACTGCCGTATGACCGTATTCGTTATAAAAAAGTAAGTTAATTTGAGTATGCTTCTAATAACGAGTAAAATCTACCTATCACTTTGTGATTTGACCTATCAGTACGCGTAACGCCAGTGTTTCATGTTTTTTTTTTTAAATATTATTGTCAAAAATCAGCTGCTCTACTTTGTAACCTCTTCTTGCTTATTAGGTTTAAAAATAAATACTTAGGTATACATTAAAAATGTGATGTAAATTTTAAGGTAGTCAGTGCGTGTGCACTGGTGCGTGACTTCGAGCAGTTACCTGCGGGCGACTCGACGCTGGTGGGCGAGCGCGGCATCAGCCTCAGCGGCGGGCAGCGCGCGCGCATCGGTCTCGCCAGGGCTTGCTATAGACAGGTAACTAACGGGTGTAAAATGAGGCTAAACAGCCGAGAGTTTTTTTTCCTTCTTAGGACCATACCTGCGAACCTTCTGGCTACGGAGATATTGAAGGTTAAAATTACAACTTTTCCTTATGTTTTTTACGAAAACAAATTTTAATGTTATATCTTAACTTATGGCTGCATATCAGGATTCGTGGGGGTATTCCCCACAAATTCTGTACCTACCGTTGCATGCACCCCCATGTGTACAATTTGTTTTCAATTACATTGCGGGTTACCATAAACAGCGATTTGTGAAACCAAAAATGAAAGTCGTTTCTCCAGCTATTATTTTTGTGCAATGACACTTAGGTTGATGTACAGAATGCGTAGTTGACGGCTATGAGATGGTTTGTTACACCCAGCAGGGTAATTGCGTAACACACTATCAGTAGCAATGGGTTTCATTTTGACAGTTCAACAACATTCATTGCGTTATTTACGTTGTTGAGCAGACACATTTGTCGAATGATTCAAATTGAGAATAATAGTGTGTTACGCAATTAGGGTGCTGTATATTACTACAAATAGCACAGTACAATTATACTGTGCTGTTATGCTGTGTGTATTTGTGTAATACAACGTTATACAGAATGAAATTTTAATCACAGTTTTACTCTTAAGGGGTCATTGTACTCATCATAATGAACAACTGTTACTATGGGACCAAACCTGAAATCGTGAAAAAAAAAATCAGCTGTTCTCTACATTTAATTAAGTTCATTTTTCTTAAGGGCCTATACTACCTCAAATGGCTTAGCATGATCCTCCGTTATGTCGAAAATACTACAGCATTCATTTTGAAATAAATATATGGTAAAGTTGACGATTAATGCTAGGTCTTATGTTAGACGAAAACACGATTTTATAAAATTTTCTCGATAGAAAAAAATTCCAAAGTTACCTCCAAACCGAACAATAAACCGCTGGTATTCAAAAAATACTTCAAATTAGATCATGAAACTTTGAATACTAACCGAAATAACTATAAAGAAGGTATTATGTTATTTACTTTTTTTTAATTACCATTATTTTCACCGTAAAAAGCAAATACCTAAACTATTGGCGCTGCCTGCCGCCTAGCACCGTACTCTGTCTCGCTCTCACTCAGTCGCACAATACTGCTTGTGCAAGCGAGATAGAGTGAATTTTAGCTGAGGTAGTGTAGGCTCTTAAGTGTTACTCGTTTGTCTCTATGGGTCACAGGAATGAGGAATAATACCCTACTGTAATACAGTATCATCTAGTACTGTGACTGTTACTGGCGGCCTTATTTAGTGTAAAGTCAACAGTAGGTATACTTAAGGTGATAAATTGTGCAAATAAATAAATATTTATGTTCGCATAAACTCATCAAAATGCAGGGAACAGCTGTTTTTTTTTCGCGATTTCATGCTTGGTCCCATCCATAGTAAACGTTGTTCATAATGATGAGTACAGTGACGCTTTAAGAGAAAAACGGTGATTAAAATTTCAACCTGTATAGTTACGAAAGGTCGTGCAACCAATTCCCATTTTATAGTCAACAGACTTTCGTTGTTGACCATACCAAAGTGTGCATTGCTGTACTTGTAGCGTTGTAGCCAAATGGTTGCAATTAGAGATGCGTTCTTGCCTAGGCATTTCGGGACGTATTGAGTATTAACTGCCCTGTTTTGGTACGTTTATTGGGCGTAAGGGGACGTTTATTGGGCATTTACTCAAATTTTTACAAAATGTCCAGGCAAAAACCCATCTCTAGTTGCAATGGCTATCGTTGGGCGCAGTTATGGTTTCTAAACAAAGTGGATGACGCATGGCGTAACGATAAGGGCGGTTAGTTGTTAGATATACTTATTTTCCAAGTTGTTTAAACTAGCGGTAGGTACAGTTTATAAAACTCCATAGGTATATACCTGCGGTTTAGGAGGGTTGCGCCAATGTTTGTTTAGTACACACAGCAAACCTATTTGGTTTACATCCCACACAAGGATAGCTGTGTCGGTATGAATAGTAGTTTCGCATACAAACGTTAAATAATACGAGCGAGCTCTGTTTTTTATTAGTGTGCGTATGTCGCACCAATAGGCAATAACTATAAATACCAATGTATCATTAATTTATGTAATTGCCAAAGCAATAACTACGTGTATTACATCGTTGGATAGGTATTTTTGAGCTGAACAAAAGCTATGGCACTAAGATCCAAATCTTAGTCCGTTCAGAGTTATGCATTATTAAACATGTCAGTTTAACAACAGCCAAAAATGCTTTTTCCTAATACCATGCACTTTCTGAATTAATAATAGTATTATCTACCTATGTCGACGTCGGGTCTTGGTCGATCGATCAGGTTAAGTTACGCTTGCCGTGGTCGGTCCGTTGATGGGTGATCATCTTTAGATATGAAAACACCTCCGTACCTCGGAAAGCACGTTAAGCCGTTGGTCCCGGCTGTCATTCGTGGATCTTGACAGTCGTTACGGGTCGTCAGAAGCCCGAAAGCCTGACAACTAGTCTTACCAAGGGGTATCACGCAGTAACCGGATTGTGGAGGTCAGATAGGCAATCGATCCATGTAAAATACTGGTAATCGGCTTCATCCAGTTAGACTGGAATCCGATCCCAACGTCGTTGGGAAACGGCTAGGTAGATGATTATCTACCTATCTACCGTTATCATCAGTGTCGTAGAGTTTTTTTTTTTAGAAATAAAACACAATGATAAGGCATTTTAGGTTTTATTTATTTATTTAATAAAAAGGTATTTATTCATAGGAAAATATATTTTTTTATTCCTACTCTGCGTCTATTATGACCTCATTTAAAAATAAGGCTGGTCCTACAAATTCTTTCATGTCTGGTGTACCCTAGGTCACACCCCGGACACTCCGTACAACGCGCGCAAAATAATTACCTACTACTACTACATAGCCAAACGACGTTGGTACACGTGCAAATGTGTGCGTAAACTCTAGTAGGGTTGGTTGTCGTGCGAAGCGTAAAAAAAATGGCGGGAACGACGACGACGCGACTAGAAAGAATAAGTGACCTTGTACGAGTGGCGTTTGATTGTTTATCTAATTAGTCGGGTTCGTAATGAAATAAAAATAATATTATAATAGTTAAGTAATAAATGTAAAACTTTTTAACAATAACTTTAATTTCGGAAGTCGGTGTCTTTGGATCTGTACTTTAGTTTATTGCCACCGACTTACGAAATTAAAGTTATTTTTCACTTTGGTTCACAGTGTTTTTTTGGAAGTCGGTTTTTTTTACTAAAAAGTTTTTATTTCTCGCTTTTTAGTGGGTCTGTTTATAAAGTATCTAAGTTACAATAGCCTAATGCCAACTTGCTCATCGCCTTTTACAAAATATTGCTTTTCCCGACGCAGGGACGTTAATTGTTGAGGAGTTCTCTTGGTACTCCATCATCAGCTCCATTTCACCATTCGCATTGTGACGAGCATAAATTGTGCTTAGCAAACATATTAAAGTAATCGAATCGCAACCTGTGAAATACTTATTATTGAGTAGTCCCGGTGGCCATCTGTGGTCTTTATCATCAGTTCCACTTCACTAAATGTTGCTATCCCAGAGCAAAGGCCCATGCAAATAAGGTACTTAGCTAAATATTGCTTACACTAAAATATTTTCGTTTAAATGACCTACTTAACTATTATAAATAATCGGTTATTGTACCGCATGGTATTAAAATGCGATATCTTACAAATATTTATGTAAATACAAATTCGGAGAAGCATCACAATATCGAACCATCGTGATTAAAACTCAGATAAAACTTTTAAAAATCGCAAAATTGTGTGTTCGTGTCAGCAGTACAGTGCTGCGGTTCTTTGTGAGCGCCCCGAGCTAATGAGCCGCCGACGAATTCGCGGTGTGCGGGGTGAGTTGCGGTATCTGATGTCAGCGCGGGGTAGGGAGTGGCCATTCTGTACGAAGTACTATTAGGTATTCTGTGCCTAGGTACTAAACGATTGACACAATATGCGCACAGCTACCTACAGTATGTCGGCCGGTCATGCAGGTACAATATCTTTGAATAATATTGTTGTTGTGAAATTATAACTAAGTAACAATTGTATCTTCTAGCTCTTATGTATCGCGACTGAATGCGACCGAGTCCAGGGCCGATATCAGGTAAATCCACCAGTGCAGCTTCTCGGTATATTTCTATTATACAGGATGAAATTTTAATCACCGTTTTCCTCTTAAGGGGTCATTGTCCTCATCATTATGAACAACTTTTACTACGGGACCAAACCTGGAATCGTGAAAAAAAAATCAGCTGTCCCCTACATTTATGTTCGCATAACTCTTAAAATTGCAGGGAATAGCTGATTCTTTTTTAATAATTTCATTTTAGTGGTTTTACTTACCTTTTTAATATTTTGCTTGAGTAATTTTATTTGACACAAAATTGATTGTCTTCTATGACAAAAAATAAAAACCTGTAAAACAATACTCTTCTGCCGGATTTGAACTTGCGACACGAAGTTTAAGTCGATATCTATGTCAGGTGCTTTCACCGACTGGCTATGGGATCCACATTTATAGTGCTGAAATATTGGAACTCATTCAGTTATGATTACTATACATTGGTGTATTAGTTAGGTACTCGTATAATATGTAGGTATATAATCATACACACACAAACAGTTTAGCGTTTGTTATTCGTACCCGACCGACCGACTCATTAATTTACACATACAGTGACAATAACCAGTGTGTGTGAGATGTAAACCGAATAGGTTTGCTGCGTGTACACTCCTCGATACATGAATTTAAAAAAAACAACAACAAAAAGGGGAATTTAGACTATGGACAGGATTTCTACAATATGTACT
Organism: Globia sparganii; assembly: GCA_949316385.1. Lineage (NCBI taxonomy): Eukaryota > Metazoa > Arthropoda > Insecta > Lepidoptera > Noctuidae > Globia > Globia sparganii. Next base: position 13,706,747 of record OX438655.1, read on the forward strand.
TTAGAGGTAAGCAAATATCTCAACAATGAATTGTTTGTTGATAATATTATTTGATCAACGATAATCGTTGAACGATAACTTAGATGTCGAAGCATTTATGGATGAAAGGTTTTATTTAGGTTTTGAATTAACGGCTTCTTCACGGCATCCGTTTGTTTTTCTGTCAGTATAAGTGTCTACTGTACCTTAACAACAATAAATAAGATATAGGTAGTAGTAAAGACAAGAAAAACGATTTAATCGATAAGCTCATAGGAACTTTCGTGTTTGGGTCAACATGATAAGATTTCCTCGTTATTCATGTCTACAAATTATCTGCTTCTTTATCAAGAATTCAATTGATACGAAAGAGTCCTAGATATTGATACGGAAATTTATTACAGAAAACCTTTATTGCAGGTTGGTAAGTTCTACGATAGCTTATCATGGCTACGATGCTGCTATAACATTTTGACAGGTCCCCGCGGTATGCGATCTGGATAGCGATCATGCCGACTATCACTTAACCCTGGTAAGATAAGGAAAAAGCTAGTCTGCCAGTATCTAACTTCAGCGATATGAATGGCTGACATTAGTTACGTCCGATCATACCGGACATGACTCTTATCACTCTTTTCACTGACACTAGACATCTAAATGAATGCGTAAATAAAAGCGAGCTTTTAGATATCCAACGCTCGGCTCAGCGTCGAAAGTTGAATTCGAATATCGTTAAAAATATAGGTGGTGCCTGCTGTCAGTGAAAAGAGCCATTAGGGCCCGAGTACACGAAAAAGTAGGTAGCGATGCCCTAACTAGGTCTCTTTATTCACAAATTGAAAGTTGCTCATCATGAATTTTACTCTGTGTCGAGAAGAAGCAGCTCTGTAGAGTTGAGGTTATAGAGCATATTCATTACGTTTCAATTGATAGGTATTTGAATAAACTTACTTACATAATATTTCTACATTGAAACGGGCTGTGCGTTTTAGGGGGCGAGTTGTATGACGACCTAAAAACACATCATCTATTTTAATTAATACATTGAGTTTTTGGGTTTCATTTGTTTATTCCGTTCACTAACAGGCCGACATCTACCTGCTGGACGACCCTCTCTCCGCCGTAGACACCCACGTGGGCAAGCACCTGGTGTCCGAGTGTGTGATGGGGCTGCTGCGGCATGCCACGCGCATCCTCGTCACGCATCAGCTGCACCACCTCAAGACCGCGGACAAGGTCGTGATCCTGCACAATGTAAGTCTCCAAACATCTAATACCAGAATGGGTGATGCTGATGCCCATCAAATACGACTAGCGAGTTTATCGCAGCACCATCATCTCTTAATAAAAGTGTCGTCCATATGAACAATAGATAGTCGATAGATTGATACCTAATCAATCAATAACATACGCCTTGACAATTGTGTCATGCGCACGTGCCTTATCAATCCGGTCTATCATTATTACCTACCCAATAATAGTCTCCGATAAGGTTTTTTTATGAATGATAGTTTTGATAGTCCAAGCATATTTTTTCACGCATCATCTTGGGCAAGCTTTTTTATAATCCGAGAAAATCTGATGGATCAAATCATGAGCACGCGTTAGGTGTAGACTGGCATACCTACGCTTGCAGTTGCAGCTATCACGATTGCATGTACCCAACTAGCTTTGTTTGTTGTACTTACATTGCTTATCTTCACACTTCACGTGAAGCGTTTCCACAAACCCTCAATCGGTATTGCTGATTGATGTATACATAGGTGCACCTATGTATGCAAGGTAGTAAGTACTTCTAGAAGGTAAGTAAGTACTTACCTACTTATGCGGGCTTTACACATGTGACTATAGCCTCACTATGGCAATTCGGCTAGCCCGCAAGTGGCTAAAATCGCAAATTCCTGAGTAGGTTAAGGTTTCGACTTTTGTCGTGCGGCGACATGTCGCATGCCTAAATTTGATCGTGACAATGCTTAGTCGCAGGCGATCGCACGCCGCATGAGTGTCGTAATTTTGATCCAAAATGAACTAGACCCATAGAACTGCAATTTTTATCGACCTGTTTAAATAGGGTGGTGATTCGGCTTGTTAAGCAAATTAGTAATCGACCTGTAACCTCATGGCGAAAAAAAATGTATGATCGGTTTTGTCAATTGCTTGATTTAGATTTAATAATCAGACGCAGGTACAGTCAACAGCAAAAGTAGATGATGAAAATCAGAAATTCAATACTAATTAATGAACGGAGTTCGCGTCAGAACTGTGTGACGTCGAAGTAGTAAATGTTTGATATAATTTACAATCACATAACGACACTTCGACGCCACACAGTTCTGACGCGAACTCCGTTCATTAGTATTGAATTTCTGATTTTCATCATCTACTTTTGCTGTTGACTGTACCTACTAAAACTAAAACCAAAAGATCTCTTCATACCGCAAATTCGCAACACACAATAAACAACGACTCGTGTCGACAAAGGAAACTTTTTTTAATATGATTAATTTGTAATTATTTAATGTAATGCTATCTTGTTAAATAAGTATTTACGGAAGGCTTATTTCGCTTCTCGGTACTTACACGGTAACGCTTGAAAGCACAATGTGATTTGCTAATTTTGTTATTTTATTAGTTGGTCTTGTCTTTGCATCACGCTCATTGAAACTGATAATTTGGCAATTTATAGTAGAAGTACCAAATTAATAAGATCTATTTTAGTGCTCTGTGCCAAAATTCGTGAAACGGAACACATGTAGGTATCGTTATTTATCTACTACTGCCGTGATTTTTTTCACATATCAAAAAACAAGAAAAGCAACCATTTAGCTCACAGAACCTGGCAAGGGGACACTTGACTCTAACGAAAATTAGCGCTTTAAAGCTTAATATTTCACAAACGGATCCTTAAATAGAAAAATGATTTCACAAACCCGTAATATTTTTGAATGACCTATCCAACGATACACCATACCATGGGGTAGACGAAAAAAAAAACATCCCCAATTTACATATAAGGTAGGTACAGCCGATCGATTCTGTAAAAATCTCACCGTGATAACGTAGGTGAAGTGAGCGTGAAGTGAGCTATCAATAGGGACAATCCCTAACATCAGGTGGAATGACAGCTCACTTCACCTTAGTTTTCACGGTGAGATTTTTACAGAATAGCACTGCAGGAGGTACCACAAAACATTTTTTTTCATGATTTTATATTAGCACTTTGTTGGCGTGATTAATATGTAAGTATATCCATGCCAAATTACCTATAGCTTTCTAGTACCTACTAAGAGTTTCTGAGCAAAACTGCGGAAAAACGGACGGACAGACGGACATGGCGAAACTATGGGTTCCTTTTTGACTACGGAACCCTAAAAACGAATATCACTAAAAATGTAAAATAATAATGTAATTTACGCAAAATACGCGCATTGGCGTAGAGTTGCGGACACCATAACCTTAACACAAAAAATTTAAATTAATGAATAATTTATGCAAACTATACCTAACAATAGACAAACATAAAAAGTAAACACGTGCTATATTATGTTGAAGTAGGTAACACATGTTGTACGTAAAGCAGTAAAGCCATTAAACTGCGTGCCGTTATATCGTAATAATTTATTTAACTTTCAGCTGATATCTTTATAACTGTAAAACGAAAGTACATATTTGTATAACATATCAACTCATGATTCCTGTATAAACTACTTGATTACACAAGTAATTGACTCGACAAACAGTACTTACACACGTTTTATTGTAGAAAACTATGTAAATAACTCTAATTACCTATTCTGGTACGGTCGTCATCGAAAATATTGGCTTTCAGTTTTTATTAAAGAGCAAAATAGGTATACTGAAAATGAAACGGAATAGATGTAGGTACAGTCAGCAAAGGAGATAAGTATGCAGGGTCGTCGAATATAGTTGAAGTTCAGTAAGAAAATTTAATTTAATAAATTAATAGAAAACAAACAGTTCATTTATCAAATTAAATTTCATTCGAAAACAATCGGTTTCTTCAATCAATCAATCAATCAACTCAGCCTATCGCAGTCCACTGCTGGACATAGGCCTCTCCCAGGCTGCGCCACAACACCCTGCCCTCGGTTTCTTACTAAACTTCAACTATATTCGACGACCCTGCATACTTATCTCATTTGCTGACGGTACCTACTCATCAAATATTTTATCTACTACCTAATATAGAAAGGTTCAATGCTGGGAAGCAAAAGTATTGAATAATTTTGTGTCAATATAATAAATAGTTAAGTAGGTATGTAAAAAGGGTTACCGACCTACACGTATGTGTAAAACCTTCTTACTAACTAGGTACTAGGTATGTGTAAAACTGATAAACTTCAAGCTTTTTATAAAGATACCTAATTAATTACTAAGAGAAACAGCCTCGTTGCTGATTATTATTAATACTCAATGATTGTAACTTAAATAATAAAAAAAAAAATAAAGGGATTTAAATAAGTAAAAAGTCTGAAGATGATCTATTTAAAATATTATTCTAGCTAACTAAAATAACAAAACCTGAATTGAACGTAAAGATATTGCTGTTACTTGTCTGTTTCTCAATTAACTACACTGCATCAGACATTCAGACAGCAATTTATATCAATGGTAGTCGACGCGTAGTTGCGTATTGTGTAAATAATGAAAATGTTTGAAAACTTGTACAGTCAGCAGCAAAAGTCGATTAACACTTCAGTTTTTTTAATCTCAGTTATTGAGCAAAATATTAACATTTCAGTGTTTTTAATCTCAGTTATTGAGCAAAATATTTGTTCGAAATTTCATTGTACTTCAGCTGCAATTTTGAACAAATGTTTTGCCCAATAACTGAGATTAAAAACACTGAAGTGTTAATCGACTTTTGCTGCTGACCGTACTATGCCCTATTTTACTGTGGGTCTGTGGCTAAGGCAACGCCTGCTTTTACCATAACAATAAAGGCCAATCACAAAGCGGTGACATACTTTGTTCATTGTTTCGGTATTCACAGAAATTATCGACTGATAGAAGTTGAACCTTTGTAGGTCAGAGTTTCCGGTCTAATAAAGTACCGAAGTGATAGAAACCGAAATACCATTGGGGACAAAATATGGAAATGTAAATGGGGCTATAATAGTACATTATGATATAAGTGCGGTAAGTTGAAAATTACAGCCCAGGCGATATTGCTAAAGAAGAAAGCAGAGGCTGCAATTATCAAAGCGCACGTATGTCATACGACGTTTTATTTATTACATACTTATTTGCGAGGAAATAAATAAAACTCGGACTGAGTTTGTATCTTTGCTTGTTTTCCATAAGATGAAATTTTGATACGCTTGTAAGTAGGTATCTATCGGTCGATTTTTCGGGCAAGAGATAAGTCTCAACTGCGTCAATTGCGTAACAAGTGTTACGCTATTACCTCGGGTGGCTGGGCCGCTGCAGTAGGACAACAATAAAGAAAGTTTTAAAAAAGGCCTGTTGATAACCATAAAGGCACGAACAAGCGCATTGGTCTCCACCACCAACCACGCTGCCACGCTTGCGCAATAGCGTGTTGGTGATTTCTCGACTGTTTTGACATCCGTCGGCAGTCAGATTTTTAACCGATTTCTTCTTTTCTTTTTTTTTTCTTCGATTTTTTTTTCTTTTTTTTCTCTATTTCTAATTTATTTTGTGTGTTTCAAAAGTTTTTGTAAAATAAGTCCAATCATCGTAACAGGCTCTATATTATTCATGATTGAAATTCTGCGTTGTCATTTAGGTACATTATGCTGAGTCACGCTGATTCATCGAATCGAGAACATGGCGCGAATATAGATTGCGAGTACTTACGTACCTACCATAATGATTATGTAACTATCTATAAACCAGTTATAAACCTTAGGTATGTCAATAACTATGCTAGTAGCTGACTGTTACAAAATATCGATAAGAGATAATACTGGCAAGGACGCGCGATGTTACCTTCGTCAAAAATAAACTAAAATGGCGAGTTTGGAGTGCCATATTGTGAATTCGAATTTTTTTTCTAATACCATCGAGTAGGATCAAATAAAGGGTTTTAAAAGGTGATTACAAAAATATAAACAACTTATATGGTTAAAAGTAATTCGAAGTGACAAATCGTAAAAAACACGAGCTGCTTAAATCGTCTGCGAAATCGTTCACATTTTATAAACTAAAAAGTTGGGAATAAAAAAAGTACCTACTTCATTAAAAAAACTAAAAAGCCCGACTGCGGTAAAAAACTTAAGTTAAATAAACTGAAAAGCTAAAAACAAGCCCATTTTAAATTAAATAAGAGGAAGCAGGTGGGACCCATTCCGTTTTTATATTTGAAACTCAAATGATTCCCGCGGTTCCGCCTGCTTCGAACTTTTATTTAATTTAAAATGGGCATGTTTTTAGCTTTTCAGTTTTTTTAAGATAAGTTTTTTTACTGCAGTCGGGTTTTCTAGTTTAATTAATTACTTTTTTATATCTTTGTCCCTTGACTTGTCAGCCAAAGCTGACGCCTACCGTTTTCTATTCTGCCGATCGATTCTGTAAAAATCTCATCGTGATAACTTAGGTGAAGTGAGCGTGAAGTGAACTATCAATAGGCGAGCCCTAAAATCAGGTGGAATGACAGCTCACTTCACGCTCGCTTCACCTAAGTTATCACCGTGAGATTTTTACAGAATAGCACTGCTGGATTTTGGCGTTTATCTTTTATTTTTCTAATGTTATGCCATTATCTTAAAATTACCAAAAAGGTTGCAGGCCACAAACCATGCAGATTATAATCTCTACAGTACCTACATCATGTCACTATGCTCTAAAATGCCATTTTGTTTCTCTCAGGGTGAAGTAGAGACTTCAGGCAGTTTCGACGACGTATCGCGATCACCGCTTTTTGCTGAGCTGCTCCAGGAGGAAGAGCAGCCCGATGAGCCGAAAGCACACCTTCGTCAGAGAACACTTTCTATCCAGGTAGGCAAACAGGCAGTGCGTGCACCCATTAACAAACACTGCCAAATTCTATGTAAAGCACCAAGGCTTTTTTTAGAACTTTATATCATAATATAATAGTTTTGTAGGAAAACGATTACATTTATATGTTTATGTTTCTTCCCAAGAAAAGTCAACTTATGTATTGTGTGTCAACTGATACACGCACACGGAACTGGAAACACAAAACAGCGAGATCAGCATGAGTTGTCCCTAAAAATTGATAATGATGACATTTCAGATAAGTTAAAAAATGCTGAGACACTAGAAAATTTATTTACCAACATCCCAATAGAGGTTACAAAGTCTCTCCCCTCATCATCTATATTAGCTGAATCTCTTCATAAAGAAAACTTTAATAAAAATATTGCAAACTTTTCATTTAAGCCCATTTCCATTGCCACAAAATTAAAAAAGCATTTAGAAATCTTAAGAGTAAACTAGTCGTGAGCTCGAACTCACTGGTGGTCATGGCCAAAAAGCACGCTGTCTCACCTGGCTTCGTGTCCGACAGCGCTAGTATCAGTGATGAGCAGTTAGACGCTAGTCTACGCGAACAACGTCTAGTTTTCACAACGATATCTTCTTGCCTTGCCAATAAATTGTCAGCATGAATTGAGATTTATACTCGTTTTCACTAACACTTATAGGCGACACCTAAATGAATGCCTAGTGTTTCACTAACAATACGAGCATTAGAAACAGAATTATTAAAAGTTTTTAAATGCGGTACTGTTTGTTGCAGTCGCATACAAGTACCAGTACTTTACAAGACGGTGGTTTGCCAGAGGAAGCTGATCAGGAGGAGTCTGCCGAATTAACAGGAACAGGTAATTTGAATCTTGAACTGACGAAAAATGTTCACTAATGGGTACAGTTTTGGCACTTATAGTACAGGGGCCCAAGTCTGCTATTTTTATAAATTCGTCATTCCAACACGATCCCATTGTCTGAGCTGGTGTCACACGAACCTTACCAAAATGATTCCATAATGAGAGTCTATTGTAGGTAGGTACCTACCTATACTTAACTCGATCTATATAGGCAGGCTTAGTAGTACCACTAGCTAGTTGCTCATTACAACTAGATACTAGGTACTGCAACTAGCTTCAACTGTCTGACTAACTGACCGACTCTTTGACAATTCAAGTGTCTGTAAATGGTATAGTTGAAATAAATGCTCCGAGTTTGAGTTTTTTGTTAATCAATGAACTGTATAGGTTTTCTAGGTATCTACCCATTTTATAGGGTTAATCACCTGATTTTATTTTATTACCGCATTTATGAATGGTGCTTGCCTTGACACTTCACCTTAAGTAGGTAACCTATTATTGAATACTGATGCAAGGCACCTCGTCATAATGGTAATTTATCAAAAGGCCATATACCTAGGTATAATACAATACTCATACCACTTATGTAAATTATCAGTTATCACAGAGCCAATAATTGTACAGTTACGGACTTACGTTTAAATTACACAAGGGGTGGGGCACTAACAACAATCAGCCGCTCGAGACTGCGTCAGTGACGTCATCGTATAACTCGATGACGTCATAATAATTGACACAACGTTATGGTCGTTATAATTGACATCATATGGGTAGGTATAGCATCGATATAGATAACATAACATTGCGCTTATATTATCCGTAGGTAAGTAAATAATTAGTAGTAAGTACCTATCGTAGTAGGTACACCCACATTGCGCCAGTTATTTTTGAGAGTTTGAGCCCTATTATTTAATAGGGGGCGAGCCTGTCGTCATCGACCACAAATCGTGTCTGGACTGCTACTAAAAAATTCATGATGATAGAAAACCCCTAGGTAGGTACCTACGTCTAACACTTTACCTGACCTGGTAGTCGAAACCCGGGAACCCATGCTCCAGTCGCACATGCGATCACTAGAGTCGTTTTTTTGACAACGACGTTATACCAACCAGCGGGGCAATTGCGTAACACATTATCAATCGGAATCGCAGTTCAGCAACATTCATTGCGTCATAAATTACGTATTAAGCATACCTACTTACATATTTTTCAAACTCATGAAGCAATGGATTAGCAATCTGCCTCAAAATGATTCAGATTCCGATTGATAGTGTGTTATGCAATTAGGGTGCTGGTCATCCATTCATCCAATATAATGTAACAATAAACACATAATAGCTAAGTTGGTCATTGTTCCCCGTAAGGTCGCGTGCCTGGCGCGGTGTACCGCCAATACTTTCGCGCCGGCGCCGGCTGGGGCCTGCTGCTCGGTACTACCGTCAGCGTAATCCTGGCACAGGTTGTTACCTCCATTAGCGACCTGTGGCTCACGCATTGGTAAATATTATAAGTCGTTATTAACGAACAACAACTTGGGTATTTTTGGTAATATATAAAATGATACTAAGTATATGGATACTTTAAGTTAAGCAGTGTTCATAATCTCAGATAATTACATTCTATCTACTTTAGTGAAATGTATTATAAGTTGATTTTTGAGTGACCATTTGTAACAAAAAGGTCCAAATAAGTTTTTGGTTCCAATTGTAATGGAATTTGAACTTTGTTCAATATGACATTCAGTTTGTTGTCCCATAACTTGAAAATTATCTCAACTTCCTGGCTCTAATGTATATGTAGTTATGTTTAAGTTTAAAAAACATTAAATATAAAATAAACCGTTCATATACTTTATCGTAACCTTTACCTTTGACCTTTTCAGGATGAATGACGTGGAAACAAAACACATACTAGACAAAGATAATTTGAACGCTACTCTCTTCAATAACCTAAGGGATAGCAACTATTCCAGTGACAGTATTGGTACCAGTGAAAACTACACGACTGAGTTGCCGACCACCCTAGCACCATTGTCGACGGAGCTACCTAACATGACTGTCATTGATACGATGGTGAAGACCGTGCTAGCCATGCAGAACATAACATCGACATATGAACCACTAAACCACGAGTATTATATTTATATTTGGGCAATCGGAATTTTGGGATGTATTCTTCTTACAACTGGAAGGTAAGATCAAGTTTGTAATTTTATTGTAGGTACTAAATGAATTCGCGCTAAACTTATAGAGCTTGGTTGTTCTCAATGAAATAGACATATTTGATGATGACCATACCAAGAGAGTACCTACCAAGAGAACTCCTCAACAATTAACGTCCCTGCATCGGGAAAAGCAATATTTTGTACAAGGCGATGAGCAAGTTGACATTAGGCTATTGTAACTTAGCTATACTTTATAAACAGACCCAGTAAAAAGTGAGAAATAAAAACTTTTTAGCAAAAAAAAACCGACTTCCAAAAAAACACTAAGTACCTACAAAGTGAAAAAAAACTTTAATTTCGTAAGTCGGTGACAATAAACTAAAATACAGATCCAAAGACACCGACTTCCGAAATGAAAGTTATTGTTAAAAAGTTTTACATTTATTACTTAACTATTATAATATTATTTTTATTTCATTACGAACCCGACTAATTAGATAAACAATCAAACTAGTCCTTTCTAGTCGCGTCGTCGTCGTTCCCGCCATTTTTTTTTACGCTCCGCACGACAACCAACCCTACTAGAGTTTACGCACACATTTGCACATGTACCAACGTCATTTGGCTATGTAGTAGTAGTAGTAGGTAATTATTTTGCGCGCGTTGTACGGAGTGTCTGGGGTGTGCTCAGGGATAGGAACTTCCTAACAGTAAATACAATTTCAATAATAAAGAAGTGACCAGGGCAATTCTCGTAATTTTAAGAACGTTCACAGTCTAATCTCAGTCTCAATCTGTAAAAAATACCTCAAATTTCCCTACATTTTGACAAGTTTTTGACATTTTTTTGTCGCCGAGATGAGATTGCGACTAGATTTTGAACGTTTTAAATTGGCCTTCAGCTGTTACTCGCTTCTTAAAAATAACGTCAATTCCAGATCAATGTTGTTCCTGTGGGTATGCATGCGCAGTTCCATCAAGCTACACAACCAGATGTTCAGCAACATCCTGGCGGCAACCATGCGCTTCTTTGACACCAACCCCTCGGGTCGTATCCTCAACCGGTTCTCCAAAGACATGGGCGTCGTTGACGAGATCCTACCCAGAATGTATTTGGACAGCATACAAGTATGTAACAAACTCTATAGTCAAATCATGTTTATTCGAATGAGCTACTTTTAAAACGGTTACATTTTCTTCCCCAGATTTTCATGGTGATGTTAGGTATCCTCGTGATGGTAGCGATCGTCAGCCCTTACATGCTGCTGACAACGGCGGTGTGCGGAGTACTCATGTACATTTGGACGATCATATTCCTAAGCACAGCACAAGCTATTAAAAGGTGATTGTTTAGTTTAGATACGCTTTAAAGAATTCGAGCGTCATTTGTCCAACAGTCTGAAGACTAAGTCTATCCTTCAACCGTGTTCAGTCTATAGAGCCTTGTGGCTCTTGGATAGTCCTAAATTAGTGTAGGTAAACCAATGTAAAAAAAAAATGGATATTCCAAAAGTGCACGACTCATAATGCTCATTTGATCGTATAAAAAACCATAGATATAGATTTTTTTTTATTATTTTTTTTTTTAGATTTTATTTTATTAATTTTTTTTTAGTTAGTTTTTTATAAATTATAATTAAATTACTTTGAATAAAAGAGCCATTTTCAATAGGGTTCCTCTTCCTCCTATGCGTGAAACGAATCTATAAAAAAAATTACTCAATTAATTGATTGTTTCGCAAGCTACAATGTTTTCAGGTTTTACACTTGATTGACGGGATTTTTTTTTTTAATATTTTATGTCACTCAGGCTGGCTGGACAAATCTTCAAAATAGCTCGCATTTAACTAGGTCAATAGGGCATTTTATGTGACTGCTAAACACCCTTATTTCAGAATTTGTGACGCTACAGAATCTTAGATAATCGATCGAAAACGTGTCCAGCCATCTTGAAAAACCACTTTTCGCTAGTCTCTCAATCTCGGTAACGGAAGTGATTTTGACGATTTTTTGCATATCAACGAGCGTCACATAAATTTGTGACAGGCATCGAGCTAAAAGTTTTGTGATACGTACAGCGGTTTAGTAGAAAAATGCAAAAATCTGTGTCCAGCCAGCTTGAATTTACGTATAAAATTTTTGGCTGGCACTTCCGAATCTCAGTAACGTTATAATAATAATCTCAATAATCATTACAATCAGTAATACAACTTGTTAAGTTAGTATAATCCCCAATAGTGAAGATTTCATGAAATAGTCATTCTTGGGGATTACTTGGTCCTAGAGTTGTGTTGATGAATTTATAGATTATAATTCTGTAAATACATATTTGTTACGGCCGCGAATCATATTTTAATCAACGTACAACTTAATACTGACCAGCAAATTGCAAAAAACGTAAAAAAAATTGAATTTCGCGAGCTACCCTGGCGCTTTCGCCTTAAATCGATAGAAGACAAAAGTGTAGAAGAGGGGGGGTAATTTTTTTATGTTGATTATTTACGTGCAGTACCTACTCGTTTTAGTAGGTAGGTACCTATTGGTGTTTTTGATGGTAAGTACATAGGTAGATATTGTGTCAGGATGACTAATGCTCGAAGGTATTTAAATGAAAAAATAATGTTTGCTGTAAATAAAATCACATTTATTTATTTTTACTTTTTATACAGCGTTTCAAATGACGAAAATGACGACGATCAACTACGTTTCCGCTTCAGTAACACCCGCCTTGTACCACAACGTTGTTTTTACCGCCGCCCTAAGTGTGTTAGTAGTAATTGAATGTTATGAAGTAGCAGCTAGGTATGCAAACGGTACATCGATTTTTAAAAACATCGATGTGTCGTTCATAAACATCGATGTTGAAACTGTTAACATCGATGAAACATTGTTCTTAAGAACGATGTTTTCTCAGCGCCATGTATGAAAATCAAATACAAAGCAGGCGTGGCTGCTACCGACCGTTTAGTCGATTAAAAAAAATCCTTTATTTATGTAAAAATGATGGTCACCTCACAATATTAATGGATGTTTGTATGGGAAAACTTAAATGATCAATATCTTTGAAACTACTCAAAGTTTCTCCGTCACAAATTCAGTAAATCATTATCGTCCCCGTCACAAAAATTTGAACATATTTCGAAGGCCGTAGATCATCAGGCAGCGGAGATACATGTGTCCAGCCAGCTTGAACTCAGGCTGGCTGGACATTATGTTTTTTTTTTTATTTCTCGTAAACCCTTACATGTGACGCTATAAATCAAACGTTATTACTGTCACAAATTGCGTCACTAAATGTTAGTAAACGAACCATATTCGAAAACGCTCCCGTTATTGAGATTCGGAAGTGCCAGCCAAAAGTTTTATACGTAAATTCAAGCTGGCTGGACATTTTTCTACTAAACCGCTGTCCGTATCACAAAACTTTTAGCTCGATGCCTGTCACAAATTTATGTGACGCCCGTAGATATGCAAAAAGTCGTCAAAATCACTTCCGTTACCGAGATTGAGAGACCAGCGAAAAGTGATTTTTCAAGATGGCTGGACACGTTTTCGATCGATTATCTAAGATTCTGTAGCGTCACAAATTCTGAAATAAGGGTGTTTAGCCGTCACTTATAATGTGCTATTGACCTAGTTAAATGCGAGCTATTTTGAAGATTTGTCCAGCCAGCCTGAGTGACATAATATTTTGATGTTTTTTTTTCGTTTCTACTGCATTAAAATTTTTGAAAGGTACAGTCGCCAGCACATCAAGATACCCGAAACTGTCAAATTTTCCCAATCAACTTTGAACCTTATGCTTTAGCCATAAAGTTGAAAATCTATTAAAGAAATATGACAGATTCTAGTAGCTTGATGTGCTGGCGTCTGTACATAATTAATCTCCATTAAATTATCTATACAATGGTATACCTATAAATGAAGTAGGTTCTGTGTACTAGTAGGAGTATAAAAATAGAAACAGTTGCAGAGAGGAGGCAAAAAAAAATACGATCGTAAACCTCTCTCAAATGCTTCGCATTATGAGTCGTGCAATAATAGGACATTATTTTTCCAATAGCTCTTTAAATTCTCATTGGGGATGGATCCCCAATGAGAATTTATGAAACAAAACTAGAGGTAACAATATATTTTTCTTAGGGTGGAAGGTACGACCCGCAGTCCTGTATTCTCGCACGTTTCGGCGACGATGGCGGGACTCGCTACGGTGCGCGCATGCGGCGCCCAGGAGATGCTACTAAACCAATTTGACGACAAGCAAGACATACACACAGCCGCTTGGTAAGTAACTCCTGTAGGAAAAAGAAATTCCAAATAACCATATGTACATCGAGAAATCATAGAAATAATGCACGTTTTGTCAGATGCAAATATGCAATAAAATTAAATATTATTGTCAGCTACTTACGTTTAAAGATATTTTTTTTTGTTTTTTTTTGTATGTTTGTTAATGGATAAACTCAAAAAATACTTAACCGATTTTAAAAAGTCTTTCACACATAGAGAGTTACAATAACAGCGAGTAACATTTTTCAAATAAATTTGAGATCCCTACGAAAATTTTAATAATGTAACCCAAAATACCAAAAAAATACCTATTTATGTCAGTCCATTTCTTGAGGAAGGTTATCTATACTAATATTATAAAGAGGTATTTGTTTTTTTGTATGTATGTAAGGAGGTAATGTCCGGAGCTAACGAATCAATTAAAAAAAAATAATTGGTAGGAAGCTAAGTAAGTATATTATTATTCCTGAGTGCTACAGGCTATAAATTTATAACGTACATTTTAGCTGAGCTCTATCACAATTTTTGTTCAGCAAGTCAGAAAGGAATACCCCTTAAAACAGAATGATTTGCTTGCGCTGCCTAAACAAATTGTATATAATTAAAAACAATGTAAGTATGGCAATCTGCACCCTAATTGCGTAACACACTATTACTCTCAATTTGAATCATTTTGAAGCATATTGCTAATCCATTGCTCCTTATGTTCGAAAAATGTGTTTGCTCAACAACGCAAATAACGCAATGAATGTTGTTGAACTGTCAAAATGAAACCCATTGCTACTAATAGTGTGTTACGCAATTACCCTGCAGGTCCCTAATTGCGTAACACACTATCAATCGAAATTTGAATCATTTTGAAGCAAATTGCTAAACCATTGCTTCATTAGTTCGAAAAATTTGTCTGCTCAACACGTAAATAACGCAATGAATGTTGTTGAATTGTCAAAATGAAACCGATTCCGATTGATAATGTGTTACGCAATTGCCCCGCTGGTCCGCTTTAATAATTCTACAAAAAAAGTCCGCGACACCATATTTCTATATGTTATGTTTTAAACTCTCTTTACTCTCTTGTTTTAAAAATGTATTTTTTCAACATAAAAAAACCCTCCGCTAAAGATTTTGACTTTTGACGTTTTATCAGCTAACTCGGTTCAATCACAGAACATAATATACTCCTGGTCCAATCAACTCAGCCCTTTCTTGTTATATATTAATGACTTGCCGTAGGTACCTCATAAAGGATAATCATGATAATTATAGTGTAAATTGCAGATGACACTTCACTTTTTTTTAAACTTAAACGTCAGCAGCTGGTTAGTTATAGACGATGTAAATAGCGCGATCTCGAAAGTAATTCATTAGTTCAATGTTAATAATTTACTTCTAAACGAGAAAAAAATCAAATGCGTTAAGTTTACGCTACCTCACGTTAGGATGGTGAAAACTAATGTGTTGATAAAGGCGAAGAATTGAATCCTGAAGACAGCTCAGTGTTCTTGGGCTTAAATTTGGATGTTAAGCTTCAGTGGAGCCCACATATAGATAAATTGTCAAAAAACTAAGTTCCGCAGTTTACGGTGTTAGAAAAAATCGTAATTTAACTGATATACACTCCGTTTAGGGCAGACGTAGCACATCAAGCTACTACAATCTGTAAATTTTTTTAAATAGATATTCAACTTTATCGCCAAAGCATAAAGTTCTAAGTTGATTAGGAAAATTTTACAGTTTCGTGTAACTTGATGTGCTGGCGTCTGTAGGTACTGTTCGATCAATTTATAAATAAGGTCCGCGACACTCTCAGAAACTATAAAGAGATTAATGTAATGACTGTGCCTTCTCGGTATATTTTTGAAAATCTTTTGTATGCCCATAAAAATATAAAAATGTTTAAAAATACCTACGGTGAGTCAATAATATAAATATGTACTAGCAGCAAAGACAAATTTGTTGTACCTACCTATTGTATAACAAGGCTCAAGAAATTAGGTGGGTCATTCTTATAACTATAAACTTCTTGGCTCATTCAGATGTCAATGTAGTAGGTACATATACGCTTTTATAATAAACTTCCAAGACACGTTCAAGATCTAAGCCATAATAAATTCAAATCACATTAAACGTAAGTTGTGCCAGAGCCTTTTATACCGTTAAAGATTATATTGAAGACAAAAAGGCTTGAGATTGAGCTGCTACCAATTTTCACCTGTTGTTTTTTTTTTATAAACACTGACATTAATGAAATAGAGAATATACAATGGCATTTGCTTTAATTATTTTTAGGGTTCCGTACCAAAATGGTACAACGTAACCCTTATGGTGAGACTCAGTAGGTATGTCTGTCTGTCCGTCTGTCACTGCTGGATATCTCAAGAACTACTAATGCTATCAACTTGAAACAGTTTTTGATGACGTTTGCCCAACTATTTTGCAAATAAGAAAGAAATAAATATATATATAGGTATATTTTGCAACATGGACTGAAAGGGGGTCTGGAAAATTTGAAGTAGGGTAGTATTTATTTTTACTAGGGCATGTGGGGTATCATATAAAAGAGCGCAATTTGCACATTCTCAAACATTTTTATCTTTTTTCTTTAGGCCGCGTAGTTTTCGAATTTTTTGACAAATGTAAAATAAAAATACCATTCCCCTCCCTTATCTCCGAAGTTTGCATAGAGAAAATTCTGAAATTATTATATGTGATAGAAGTTTATGTAAAGATTACAGGAAAAATAAAACAATGTCTCTAAAAAGCACACTTTTTAGAAAAAATCAAAAATTACATTAGTTTCACTATCGCTCAAGAGATGGCGCTGACATAAAACTGAAATATTCTACACCGCAATGTTAAAATTCTCCGACGAATATAGGCCTCGCCGATGAAAAAGAATGATGGTACGAAACCCTCGGTGCGCAAGTCCGACTCGCTCTTGACTGGTTTTTTTTTATTTATATTTTTTCTTCTCTCTGTTCTGTTAGTTTTTGTCATGGTCTGGCAGTTTCAGTAATTTATGTGGCCTACCCAAATGTCTTTTCTTTGGTACGAGTATTGTTCGTTGAATCGTTGAGCTCCTTAAGTTTTGAATTGAGCTGCACGATTTCTGGCAAATACGTGCACTGACTGGACAGGTCCACTCAATGTGTGGTTCTTTCTTCAGTAGACTATCTCAGATCTGGACCAAGATTATGTCTGAACTTTAAAAGAGACTGTATGAGTTTCGGCCTCTAAGTTTGTTTAGGTCTTTTTCCTCAGAGTAGTCAGATAGGAAACGCCGACCTCATCCAGTTTTTAAAATATGATTGACGTGTAAATGTGTTTGTGCAAAGCTACTAAAATCATTTAAGTATCAAGGACATCAGAGATAAGATTTGCCCTCTAATATATGTCAATTGATTATACCTATAGTTTCGGTGATAATATAAAATTACTAAAACGCAAAATGCAATACAACTTTTATTCATACCGCTCTAGCACATTTGTGCAGAGGTTTTATCCATTTGCCCAGAGATGGCGTCGTGCAAATTTTACGACATACGGCATTTCATACAAACTTTCAAGCCCTTTTTTTAGAAATGTATGAACCAATTTTAATGAAACCTCATACGCATAAGCAGCAGTGCTATTCTGTAAAAATCTCACGGTGATAACTTAGGTGAAGTGAGCTGTCATTCCATCTGATGTTAGGGATCGCCCTTATTGATAACTCACTTCACGCTCACTTCACCTAAGTTATCACGGTGAGATTTTTACAGAATCGACCGGCAGGATACAAAGGTATATAAAGTTAGTTAAGAACATTTTCGAAGTCGCGGGCAGAAGCTAGTATGCTATATAACGTCACGCTTCGAACCTTAGGAGCCGAGCAAAAAGAACATAAGTAAAAAAGAACTCTAAGCAAAAACGAAGGAATAGCGCAAGCAGGAAATGTGACTGTTATTATAGTATAAGTATTGTGGTGTCTTACGATTTTCACGCGAACGAAGTCGTGAGCAGAAGCTAAGTTTTGTATCTGCTATGAAAGCGTAGCAGTAACATAATCGCAACTTCATCGTAGCAACACAACACTGGTCTCTCGACTCTCAATCGCAACACCAAACTCATCAAATGCTTTTCTAGCAGATTGTTACGATCAGTACCTACTCATTTTGCTAATTATGGGTTATGTTAGAGTATTCTATTATATTCTATTCTATGTTATGAATTTGTTCTTCTTGTTTCAGGTTCTTAACAATCGTCACAAATACTGCATTTTCCATTTGGTTGAGTCTTATCTGTGCAGTTTATGTAGTCGTCGTAGCCTACACATTCTTGTTCCTGGATGATGGTAAGTGGCTTCCATCTAGTTACGAGAAAACGTTTCTGAAATTTAAATATTCAGATGAGTCAAGTATTTTTTCCATTGTAATAGGAACGACACAGTCCGGGAACGTCGGCCTGGCTATAAGTCAGGGTCTGATCCTGGTGAACATGGTGCAGTACGGTGTGAAGCAAGCCACCGAGGTGATCTCGCAGATGACGAGCGTGGAGCGCGTGGTCCAGTTCACGTCGCTGCCACGGGAGGTCACGGAAGGCCCTGCACCGCCCGCCGGCTGGCCACAACGCGCAAGGCTTGTGTTTAAAGACCTTTCGCTAAAATACGATAAGAATGCCGATCCAGTGCTCAAGAAATTGAATATTGTTATTGAAAGTGGGTGGAAGGTAAGTCTTGACAATTCTTGCTTGTTAAGTCTGCAATGACAAGCAACAGCCTAATTGCGTAACACATTTTCGCCAAATGATTCAGACTGATCGGCTTAGTTTCCATCTCTGTCTGCTTCGCTACTTACCTAAACAAATACTGAATCATTGATGTGAGCTTCCAAATTAAGTATTCAATATTTTACAGGTGGGAGTAGTTGGCCGTACGGGAGCTGGTAAATCTTCACTGATATCAGCACTCTTCCGATTGGCGCCCATTGAAGGAAACGTTTTCATTGATGACGTCAATACGGGTGACATTGCACTAAAGGTATGAAGAAAACTGTTATTCTTTTATTTTTTTTTTCTTTATTCTATTAAGATGCATTTTAACAAACTAATATCTTCCTTTTTTACAGGAGCTGAGGTCAAAGATCTCCATTATTCCTCAAGAACCAGTTCTATTTTCCGCCAGTTTACGCTACAATATGGATCCATTCGATAAATATACAGACACTGATATATGGACAGCATTGGAACAGGTATTTGTACAATTTTCACGCACTGTTAATTCTATGAACTTCCTAATAAAAAAGTCGTTTTCACTAGTCGATGATAGGGTAGCACCTAAGCCACTATAATAAAATGATTTTCATTTGTTTAGGTAGAGTTGAAGCGCATTGTGACTTCATTGTCGTCAGCCGTGCAGTCGGGAGGATCAAACTTCAGTGCTGGTCAGAGACAATTGCTCTGCTTGGCGCGAGCGGCTCTAGGGCGTAACAAGCTTCTCGTGCTCGACGAGGCTACAGCCAATGTTGATCCAAAGTAAGACTCTTCACTAAAATAACTCTTATAGAGAAGTATTAAGACTGTGCCGACCCTACAGTGGCGCCCTCATCGTTTGTTTGGTTATTTCATACAATTTAGAATGAAAATGCAGAAAATAAGCACGTTAAGTTGTGCTTCACAAGATTATACGTTAATATTATTATAAAAGGTAGTTTTATATTGTTTAGTTTCATTATAATCCTTAAAACGGATAAAAGTGGCCACTATATTCCGTTTTAAGGATTATGATAAAACTAAACAATATAAAACTAGCGCTTCTAATAATATTAACGTATAATCTTGTGAAGCACAACTTAACGTGCTTATTTTCTGCATTTTCATTCTAAATTGTATGAAATAACCAAACAAACGATGAGGGCGCCACTGTAGGGTCGGCACAGTCTGTGGGTTGGGCGTAGATGTAGTGACACCCGATTCGTCAGTTATGTTAAGTCCTATGTAATATCAGCAAGTTTATCAAGCACCCGAATACTTATTTTTAATCGTATAAGTATTTTGAATTATTTCTTCATTTGTTTTTTTTTTTTACATTGTTCTCACTTATAGAAGCAACAAGAATAATGTAGGTACTTAACCAGGATTTTGTAATATACCTTGATTTAAAAGAGTGTCCTTGGAGTTTCTTGTCCGGTCTTCTCCATAGATAGAGATCTACATTTTAGAATGGGCAACTAGCTTCAACTTTCTGACTGACTGACCGACTATTTAATTTTTACAATTCAAAAGTGCCTGTAAATGGTTTAATTGAAGTAAATGCTTGAGGTTGAGTCAAACCTAGACTCCAGGTTGCTAATGGCAAATCTCACCACGTCGCGCTTGTGACCGCTTGTCTCACGAAACAGTCGAAGTATTAAAGCTGGGTGTCATCAGCGTGGTCCTAACTTTTGCCTTTTTTCAAAATGTGTAATGACCATTTGTTAATTTATTATTTTTGTCTGTCCACAGTACGGATGCACTTATACAAAAATCAATTCGGACGCATTTCGCGGAGTGCACGGTGATAACGGTGGCGCATAGATTGCACACCGTCGCTGACTCTGACAGAGTTGTTGTGAGTTTGTTTTTATTTTTTTATATTATAACGCAGCAACAATAGTAGTAGTACCTAAATATGACTTCTGTGAGCCGCGGCCGCCAGTGATTTAGGAACATCGATTTAATCATCGGAGCTTTTGAAAATAGTTTTGAGGAACCTATCAGTTAATCAGTTTAACCAAAACATGAGTTTAACGAACTATAATCATCGTACCTACTATTAACTGGGCGTGCGACATTCACGTGGAGTCTATTAGGAAAGTTGTTAAGATACTTCCGACATACTTAAACAATATGCAAACTCGAGCAATCCACGCCTCGTGCCTTTGTTGCGTATTAACCGCTGGCACGGAGAGGCCTTGGCTATACTCATCAAGTCATCAGTCATCACTAGGTACAAAATAAACTTTATTCGAATAGTAATAGGGTTTATTTTGTATTGGCCAAAACACGAATATTTTGGATACATACGCCAAGTGAAATACCATCATAAGTTTCGTGGGAATAACTAAACATGCCAATGCCTCCAAGGTTCTGCAAGGCCTAACCAAGTAATCATAACACTTGAACTAAAACAAACCCATCCTCCCCAGGTGATGGAAGCAGGCGAGATAGTGGAGTGTGGTCACCCGCACGAGTTGCTGCAGAAGCCTGAGGGTCATTTCACGCGCATGGTGCAGCAGCTGGGCCCCGCGGCTGAGCAGAGTCTGCGCGACCTCGCCGCCGCCGCGCACGCAGAGCACATTAAATACGTGGACGCTGACGAGAACAACCAGCAATAGTACTTAAGGGTGTTACAACGATTTTTTGGCTCCTGAATTATATTGACAGGGGAGGGTTGTTGGTAAACATTTTGTGAAATAGTCACAGAAATTGTATTGACAAAACAAAATGACGGCATTAGTTTCGATTTTGGTCACGCGTCAAAGTAAAGCAGTATATAGTAAATACTACAGTAAAGTACTACTTTACTGTACTACTTTACTTTTACTTTTTTTTAGTAGCTACTTTACTGTAGGTAATTAGAATTACCAATGTTCATGTCGAAATATTATTAGAATTATTAATTTTAATATAGCAATTTTTTTAACAATGTCTAGTGGTGCAATTAGATTCGTTTGTTCGACTGTACTGGTTACTTAAAAAGATAATCGGAAGGTCGATCGGTCGTTCAATGAACATAACCTGGCTGCCCTGCACCATATGGATTGATATGAATTGTTGATGTCATCAATCAACTGCTATCTAATTGCACTCCTATGTGATATGGCGACGAGTACTACTTAGGGGCCGTCTCCACGAGCGAGAGAATCGCGGCGATATTCATGCGGTGCTATCAAATTATCGTCGCGATGATATCGCCGTGTGGAGATTGAATCATAGAGTATCTATTGACTTTGGCACGACGATAATATCGCCGCGATTCCCTCGCTCGTGGAGATGGCCCCTTAGTCTTACTGACTATGTCACTATTGTAAGCACATCACGTCGCGTCACATTGTTGTCATGGTGTGAATATGAGAGTGGATTTATTTACATTTAAAAAACCTTAGGTTAATTTTTGTTAAATTAAAGCCTAAAGATTTGTGTGATTATGTGTGCCTGCATGGCGTAAATTAGTTTAAAGAATAATATTTGAAATTAAGAATTTTGATGTTATTTTAATATTAATTAATTTATCACAAACAGGTAAGTATACATAAAATTTAACCTGGATTGTTATTGTTACCTAAAAATTATTAAAATAAGTTATAAATATTAGTACTTATTATGACCTCAGTTATGGAGCTGTGACGGCCAATATTACTTTGCATTTCTTAAAAAAAAAAATGCAAACAACTTTTGAAACAATAACTGTGTACTTAACGTAGCTAAATATGTGGTTATAATTTTTGCTATCCCACAGTTGGTACTTAAAGGAGAATGGTCACAAAATATTAAAATTTTGTTCTAATTTAAGCAACATTCCAGCCGTCTATTTTTATAGTTATTTTGCTATAACTGATTGAAATTATAGCTCCAAATAGAATTTATAATATACTTAAAAAAAACAACTGTACTTATAGCTTATAAATGTATATATTTAAATAAGTTGTATATTGGCCCCGATTCTGTTGTTCACAAACTAAACTAAAGGAGTCGTTTCATTTTTGTAAGGGACTCCGGCCATATCATGTACACTTTAGGAAACCTGGGAAACGAACCACTAAATACAATAAAGAATGTTTTTTTTTTTCATAATAATTAATATTCTTTAGCCACTAAAATAAAAACTGAAAATGTTTGACGTTGGTTATGACCATCGACAGGCAGCCATGACAGGTTGGAGAGATGACGTTTACATAACCTAAAATTTGTCAAAACTGTGATTGTTGTTTTCCACGAGACCACAACTAGACTGACTGATGTAATGTCATTGTCAACAATAAAAACCTAGAATTTTTCGTCCAGAAGTACCTACAAATCTACAATCCACAAAAGCAGAATATATTTTTTTAAAGATGAATTGAATCGTCACACTTTCTTGTAATTAGTCAAAAAAGTTGTTTAAGATAGATATCTTACCATAAATAGCAAAGATATACATACCTTATATAACTAAATAAATAACGTCTATGTGATATTGTTATGTTATAATGTAACATGATTTCTGGACGAAAGCAGTGTGCAAGTAAGACGAGGCCATATTCAATAGATTATGGCAATAATTTGAAACACTATTATTTTTTGTGCCGAAGTAATCAGGGGAATATTCAGAAAAGAATATTTTTTTACAATTCGTGGAATTAGTTCCTATTTTTTTTTCACTACCATACAATTTATGGCCGAAAATGAAACATCTCCTTTAAGGTGAATGGGAAGTGGTAGACCGCGAAATTCAAATTTTCTTACGTTTTTTTGCAATTTGCAGGTCATTGTCAGGTTGTATCTTGATCAAAATTTGATTCGCGACTATAACAGGTACGTATTTACAGAATTATAATCACAGGAAACGTTCATACATCTTTTTAAGTGAGATTTGTACCATAAACACTTTTCCCTAGGAGATTTCTTCTTGTGGTACAAATCTAACTTAGGAAGATGTATTAATGATTCTAATGACTATAATTCTGTGAAAAAGTACCTGTTATAGTCGCGAATCATATTTTGATCAAGATACAACCTTTTTTTTTTTTTTTTTTTTGTGGATGGGAAGTCATCCAATGACCCCTCCCGCTCTGGGTGGAGCAGAAGGGAGTGTCAGACTCTTACTGACTAAAACCCACCCGTGTTCCTTCCTTAGCCCTTTGTGTTCCGGGGTAGCGGTAACCCTTTCGGACAATCCCGCTGCCCCGGCAGGCTTCGGCCCTTTCGGGCCCCTTCCTTATGCTGACATCTCTTTGAGGCGCGCGTGGAACACGTACGCGCCGTCCGGCACGGGCCTGGTCCTGATCGGACGCAGAGTTACCCATTACTCTCCGCCCGCAGGCCCCTACGGTGGCCGGGAGTCGTCTCGCGGCTCCCGACGCCCGGGGCGTCTCCCGCGGCGGCTGGGACGTGAGGCCCTCTCCCTCAGCCGTCCCGCCACCTCCTTCGCTAGCATGACTGCTTCGCAGAAGGAGGTGACTGCCTCCCACTCCCTCTCGCCCCGGACCATGGCTTGAACCAGGGCCGGGCGCGAGAGGTCGCCGCCGCCGCCGATCGCCTCTGCGAGAACACGGCGGTGCTCCGCCCAATTGGGGCATACCGCCACCGTATGCTCCACCGTGTCCTCCGGGCGACCCTCGCAGTGGTGACACCCGGGCGTATCCTCCCGCCCGATAATGTGCAGGAACCTCCCGAAACACCCGTGTCCGGTGAGGACCTGCGTCAGGCGGTAGGTGAGGGCGCCGTGGCGCCTCTCTAGCCACTCCTCAAAGAGGGGTCTTACCGCCGCTATCGCGGCGTGCCCTAAGATACAACCTGACACTGACCTGCTAATTGCAAAAAACGTAAGAAAATTTGAATTTCGCGGTAATCACTGCGCAATCACCTTAAGTTCAGTGCATCTTTTTCTTTCTATTTCATTAAGAAAAGGACAAAAGATGAATATTAGTTTAGTCCTGTCAAATTAGTCAGCGCCTGACGTAAATTGACGAATTTTTAGTAGCCAAATTTTTAATCACGTCTAAACATGTCTATGAATTAGGTATCTAATTTGACAGGACTAAACTAATATTTATCTTCTGTCCTTTTCATAATGAAATAGAAAGAAAAAGATGCACTGAACTATTTAATTTAGTTTGTGAACAACAGAATCGGGGCCATTGTGTACCTACTTAGTAAGTGTGACTTTGCCTTAAATGAGAATAAACTTAATGAAACATTGCCTTAAAGATTGAAATTACTGGTAAAATATACAATCAGTGTCAATGAAAATATATATCATGTTTTCTGGATACTCTTTTTTATTATCGTTTCTCCCAAATTCGTTCGCTGATTATGTTTACCAAAAGGTTATACAGTACAAAAAGATTTTTTTTTAATTTCTAATTTTAAAACATTGCACTTGAAAAGACTACAAAATATTATCATTAAAACTGTTGAGCAAAGAGTAAACAAAGACTGCTTCTTGTAGACAATCCTTTGATGGGTTAATTCAATTTTCATCATAGTTAGGGAGGCGAATAGGGGAATTTTCGGTAATACTCGAGCGTGGCAGTTTGAGATATGAGAGATACCTTAGACCTAATAGAACAACCTTGTAAAGTATTTAGCTCTATATGTAGTGACGCGCGCCTAGGATAGACGATCAGATTAGTAAAAAAAAACGATAGTCTGAAATACTCGAGCGCGTCAGATTAAGATATTGGGGGTTGATTTTAGTGTTTTAAGACTAAATTTAACTAATCTGACGATAAGTCCTTGACGCCACCGAGTTATAGGGTCACGAACTTGTAAAAAAAAAACGTTAATCCGGCATTCTCGAGCGCGATTTTTATTTTTTTTATTTTGAAGAATATAATCTAAAACTCACTAAAAATACAAAATCTGCCGGTTTCCGCATGACCAGAAGTGTCGAGGAGCCATTTCGTCTTCCGAAAAACGCGTTTCGGCATATATGTCGCGAACGATTCATCTTACAAAAAAAAAGTTTAAATAAACAAAAAAGGTAATTTTATTTTACACAAAAAAGGTCTCTTTACATTTTTGTCCAAAGTTAAAACTTTTTGACTTGAAGCATCATAAAAACTCAAACTCCCGGTTTTTTGAGTATATCTCGAAAACTGAGGGTGTTAAAAAAAATTGATATGAAATAACGATAATTAAATTATGTGACTTTTATTATATCTCAAAATTTTTTTTTTTCTAAAGCTTCTCGACAATTTTCGTGGACTCGGAAAAAGCTACGCGTATCTGTATACAAAAGTATTATTAACATGTACAGTTTCATATATATCGTCGACCGTAGGTTCAATTGAGGTAAGGGACATTGGGTATCTTGTCCCTTACCTCAATTGAACCTACGGTCGACGATATTATTCATTAGCCTGTTGATCCTCAAATTGTTTTTTGGACGTACCGTAAGCAAAACGAAGTGAAGAATTGAAGCAAAAAAGAGGAATTTGCCCTAAACATGTAATACAGACTGAGCGCTTCGCGGAAATATGCCGTCCTACCAGTATTTTTCCTTTATTTCGCAACATTGATGGTGGGGAAAGAAGCGGTAGAAGGGAATTTTCGGTACACCCTAATATATATATATATGTTTATGGTCCCCTACCGTAGACCTATGTGCCCTCAGTACAACGACGATTAAAGAGAGAGAAAAGACCCGACGGTATATTTCTCGAATGTGCTGGAAACTTTGATGAATTGTATTGAGCAAAAATGTAAAGGTCATACATAACAATACAATTATAATACAATTTGTATTTCATTTATTTTTTTTTTTATACAATAAATAATACAATTCGTACTACATTTCATCTACATTTACGTTGGTTGTATCTATCGCTTTATTGTCATGTCAGAAAGAAAGGAAAAAAAAGAAACCAAAAAACCTTTTTCGATCAGATTAAGAGAACCCACCAACATTTTTGTCAGATTAAGGAAATATGCTTTCTGGATACCGAGATAAACCTCCCCTATGAAAATCTGACGCGCTCGAGTATTTCAAAAAAACTTTTTTTTTTTTGCATTTTCAAAAATTCATCGCAACTTATCGTCACGCCGAAATCGTCAGTTTTTTTAAAGGGAGCTTCCTTGGGGCCTACTTAACACCCCTTCCGAAAATCTGACGCGCTCGAGTAAATTTTTTTTTTTGCATTTTTGACTACTTTATATGCCTACCCCCACCACGCAAACCGGTAGATTAGTATACCGTTGTTATCAGAGGCACTTGGGGCAAACGTAGTATGAATATCTGACGCGCTCGAGAATGCCCAAGTAACTGTTTTTTTTTACATTTTTGAAAAACCGTACACGCCAAACCCACCGCTAAAATGGTTTTTACCATACGAGCTTTTCTTTTCGAAATCATTTTATCTTTCGATTTTGATAGGTCTCGACGGCGCCGTTGAATTACGCCATTTAGCTACCTCGCCTCCCTAACTATCAGTTGTATAGCCCGATCATCATTTGGTAAGATCACTATTATATAGATAGTTTAGTTATGATGAGAGAAACAGTATAAACATTGTTGTAAAGACTGATTTTATTTCATATAAGTTGCACTTTTCCATTCTTAACAAGATCAGCAATAGGTTTGTACTGCAGAATATGTTGTGAACCCTCTGCAACAAATATAATAAACAATAGTTACAGAAAACAATAGTGTGGATGAAATATTTTCAATTATGATTACAGGATTGTCACTTAAACAGTCGGCCTAGGCTTATTCCAATTATGTTGGGGTTGGTTTCCAGCCTAACCGGATGCAACTGAATACCTGAATATTGTCCCGATTTTGTTGTGCACAAACTAAACTAAATTTAAGTTCAGTGCATCTTTTTCTTTCCATTTCACTATGGATATGGATAGAAGATAAATATTAGTTTACTCCTGTCAAATTAGTCGGCACCTGACGTATTGACGTATTTTTAGTAGGCAATTTTTTAATCACGTCTAAACTTGTCTATGGATTATCTAATTTGACAGGACTAAACTAATATTTATCTTCTGTCTTTTTCATAATGAAACAAAAAGAAAAAGATGCACTGAACTTAAATTTAATTTAGTTTGTGAACAACAGAATCGGGGCCTTTGGTGCCGATTCTCTTGTCACAAATGCGTCTAAACTAGACTAAAAATCAACGAAGTTTAGTTTATTCCTGTCAAACGACGATTTCCCATTCTGAAATTAACTAAAGTGACAACTAAATTAACTAAATTTTAGTTTGACAGCACTAATATTGCACTGAGTTATTAGTTTAGTGAAAATAGTAATTTTGCTATTCTGAATTTGACGTTTTTCACCTAGTATTTAGATTTTCTAACTAAATCTGACTATTTTTAATCGCGACTAAAAAGGTGTGGAATAAAATTATCTCATGAACTAAAATTCACACCAACACCTCAACTTCAGATGCAAAAACAGTACTGTTTTTTTATTTTCTTTTCTTTTGCTTATATCTCGAAAACCGTGTGTCCTATCGCAAAAATAATGAAAATTTCGACCCCCTTTAAGAAAACCGTAAACCCCTAAAACTCAACACGTTGGTAATAATTTTTCATATTTTCCATACAAAAGTGAAAAATTCCATAAAAAAGAGGTTGAGGTTGCCCCACTGCGCCAACTTCGGGTCAAAAAAAAAAACGGGGTAGGGCAAATAATAAAATAATAATTCACTTTTTGGCTGAATGCACAAACCGTGCGAAGCCAAACATACAAAAAAAAAAGTACCTACTTACCATGTGGAATTGCAATTGTCAAAATCAATTTGGTTGTAAAAAAAATATTTATAAATTTCCTATTTATTTATTTTTTTTGGTGCAGAATAGCTCTAAGATTCTCATAGCCAAAAGTAATGCATTTCAGTGATAGTTTAGTTAGTTTAGTTCTGTGTACAAGAGAATCGGCACCATTGTCACATAAACATTGGACATAATATTGATTCATAATTTACAAAAGAACATAAAGCAAACAAACCTTCCAAGTCTATCTCTTCATCCTCGCCAGCAAGGTCTTCTAGCACAACTCCATTCACTGTTTCATTGGCTTTAAGAAACACATGGCTTTGCATGTTTGGATGCTCTGCCATTTTATTATTTTCAAACATTTGCATATTACCAGGCATTTTATCTAGAACAACAGTCTTCATGTGATTCTCCATATTCAATAGATATTCTTGGGCATACTTATACTCTGACGGGGTTAGGAAATTAGTCCCCGAGTCCACCCGTTGTCTTTCTTCATTTAATATTGGTATACAAAATTTCTCTATTTTACTTAGCCTAGTTTTAAGATAATTGCATATAATAAATTTTATTCTACTCAATTCCATTTTATGTATAGTAGCACGAAGGTCTGTTTTAGGAAGTTTGTTTATATTGCGCTCCATGTGTTGTATTTGTCCCAGCATGCATTCGACCATATCATTACGGTGAGGCAGTATTTCGGGAGCCAACCTTTCGTTCTGCCAGGCACTTTGGAGGGTTTTTAGTACTACCTCAGCTGTAATTTCTTCTTCTTCATCTTCGCTAAGTTCAATGTTTTCGTCGGTTATATCCATCACTAATGTATTTATTTTGATAGTAGCTATAAAGAGTTTAATACAAATTTATAGCAAAATATCTCTTTAACAATCTACCTCAATATAAATTAATAATGAAAAAGGTAAATAAATCTCGTAAATTAAAATAAAATACGGTAAAAGAAGCTTTAGTTCTACATTTCACATTTGACAATGACTTGACACTTGACAGACAAGTGAGATGGCAGTTATAAAAGCTGTGTTACTACTCATAAATTAAATTATTCTACTAAAAAACAAAAAAGCTACACCTTTCTACACAAATCTTGGTCATCATCTTAGACCATTTAATTTTCACCTCGTCATCGTCATTCTGTCTGTATTCACAGGGTTATTTGTAAAACACCAGCAACCTCTTAAGAGGTCATTGTACTCATCATTATGAACAACTTTTACAATGGGACCAAACCTGAAATCGCGAAAAAAAAATCAGCTGTTCCCTACATTTTGACGAGATAGACGAAGATAAAGCTAGTAGCTTTTTGGTGGGTTTGTAGTTAAATAGTGAAAAAGCCATGTCGAAACAATCGTAGACAAAACGGTCTGACGGCGAATATTCCATAGTTGAAAAGTCCTGTCGTCGAAACAAACAAATGCGAACTATTCTGTCGGCGAAACATCCGTAGGTGAAACGTTCTATCGACGAATCTCTCAAAAACGAAACATCCTGTCGGTGAACAGTCCAAAGGAGAAACGACTGTCGGAGAACGCTTGCAGAATCGAGTCTACGCGGTTTCGAGAAGAGAACGCCTGAATCTTATGGTTGACCTCGATTTTCCATTTCTGGAACCAAGCGCCTAAGACGTTTTCGCCAACTCAGACAGAAACAGATAGGCTGTCTAGAACATCTGTGCCACTAGACGCAGTACTTAATCGATCATAGGCAGTGTGTGCTCGTTTCTGCCGATAAAATTGAGAAGAAAGCGTGACTGTTCCAGCCCCCTGACTAAGAATCTGACAGACCCCTGTGCCAGTCCCTTATAACTGCGTCAGGGAGCGGAGTTTGCGAAAACGTCTTAGGCGGCTTGGTTCCGGAAATGGAGAATCGAGGTCAATCATAAGAGTCAGGCGGTTCTCTTCTCGAAACCGCGTAGACTCGCTCCCCTCCTCCCCTGACAGATCACTATTTATGGCAAGCCGATCCCTTGGGGGAAGCATGGTCAAACCCTAAGTGTGATCCTTGTCCACCACCTTACCTTCATGGAGCACATAAAATCGTTCGTATCGATCGTTGTGAAGAACCCTGGGCCCTAAGTCTGCTATTACA
Source organism: Globia sparganii (assembly GCA_949316385.1). Classification (NCBI taxonomy): domain Eukaryota; kingdom Metazoa; phylum Arthropoda; class Insecta; order Lepidoptera; family Noctuidae; genus Globia; species Globia sparganii. The sequence continues at coordinate 13,737,563 of OX438655.1, forward strand.
ATAGTGTAAGAATGGTCTATCATTGATTTCATAATTGTTGATTTTGACAAGTTTGGTAATCTACTAACTTAATGGCGTCAATGACTTTCCAATGGTCAACCACTGACACTCCATTGAAAAAAATGGCATAAAATCTATCTATCTATGTACACACGGCTACACATCAAGCTATACATTTCCAGTATAAGCTGATCTCACATTATATAGGATTTCCGTACGATGCGAGACCAGCGTAAACTGGTTTTGTATAGCTTGATGTGTAGCCGTGTGTACATAATGACAAATGAATAAATTTGTAATGTTTATTGCTATTTACGAACTACTTACTACTTCAGATTGCAAACACTAATACGTAATATGTAAAAATATATATTAAATGAAATCTAGCATGAGTAGTTTTTCTTAGACCATTGACCGACCAATGATCGACCATTATGAATTTAGCAGATTACGAACTTTTAGCAAAATGACAATGGGATCGTGTTGGAATGACGAATTTATAAAAATATCAGACTTGGGCCCCTGGTTGGAGTCCATTTAAATACCTACATGTTTCTTTTTTCATAATTTAATGTGTGTGACTGAGACCATTCTGGCCTGAAAGAATGTACAGTCAGCAAAGGAGATAAGTATGCAGGGTCGTCGAATATAGTTGAAGTTTAGTAAGAAACCGATTGATCTTTTCTAAATTAATTTAATTTAATTAATAGAAAACAAACAGTTAATTTATCAAATTAAATTTCATTCGAAAACATCAATCAGTTTCTTAGTAAACTTCAACTATATTCGACAACCCTGCATACTTATCTCCTTTGCTGACTGTACTTGAAACACCAAAACGAACATGAAGATGAAGAAACGATCGAATCAAATGATACTTAGGTAATAAGTTGACTTAAACTTACTACTTACCTACATAATTATTTTGAATTACACCATACACTCTTTTAACTACATAGATCCTAATTTACACCAATAGGATCGCGTGCCTTGAGCTGACATCATCATCATACCTACTTCTTTCTCAGCCGCATTTGCAACACTACACAATGGACTTCGTACCAAAAAAACTTTTTAACAAAAAAAAACCGACTTCCATAAAAAACACTACAAAGTGAAAAATAACTTTGATTTCGGAAGTCGGTGTCTTTGGATCTGTATTTTAGTTTATTGCCACCGACTTCCGAAATCAAAGTTATTTTTCACTTTGTAGTGTTTTTTATGGAAGTCGGTTTTTTTTTTTGTTAAAAAGTTTTTATTTCTCGCTTTTTAGTGGGACTGTTTATAATGCATCAAGCTCATCGCCTTTTACAAAATATTACTTTTCCCGATACAGGGACGTTAATTGTTGAGGAGTTCTCCTGGTACTCCACCATCAGCTCCATTTCACCATTCGCATTGTGACGAGCATAAATTGCTTAGCAACCATATTAAAGTAATCGAATCGCAACCTGTGAAATACTTATTATTGAGTAGTCCCGGTGGCCATCTGTGGTCTTCATCATCAGTTTTACTTCACTAAATTTTGCTTTCCGAAAGCAAATGCACGAGTTAGTATAAATAATACCCGAATCGCTATAGGTGCGCCTATAATATTTGAAGAGTTCCTTCGATTTCTCCAGGATCCCGCTGATAATCCTGGCAGCATCAGGCCAGACTTATGTCAACATTGCATTGAACTTAAAATTTAGTCCTGTTTAAAATGAGCCCAAACACGACTACGGTGCTGTAATTTCAAGGTTTGTACTTTTTCTGATGCTCCTGGCATCAGCATCAAGTCTATGTGTAGGTACTTCGGTGTTTCTCATTAACAGTATGTTTATCCACACATCGAGCCCTTTTCAATGAGCCTAAACACGATATATCTGCTGTTAGTTGTCGAGGAGTTAGGTACTCTGCAGACTATCCTGACTGCAGCATCAGGTCATGACTTGATGATCATGAGACCAAATGTGGCAAATGCCCTATCAAACATCAAAACAATTTACTAAAACTGTCCTTGTCTGTTCGAGTAACTTCTTACTGTTAAGGAGTTGTACCTTCCATCATCAGCTCAGCTACCTGAGATGGTGACAACCATACGCAAATACACAAGATACTTCATAAATTATGCGAAAAACAATAAGTGAGCCTATAAAATTTGAGGGTTGCCCTCGATTTCTCTAAGATCCCATCATCAGATCCTAACTTGGTGACAATGGGACCACCTCAGAACTATCTACTTTCGAACAAAAAAAGAATTTTGAAAATCCGTCGACAATTGGCGGAGTATTCGATGAACAAACATACAAAAAAAAAAAAAAAAAAAAAAAACCATACAAACATCCGAACATAGTACCTCCTCCTTTTTGTGAAGTCGGTAAAAATACCGCTCCAGTGCTACAAAAAATATACTTAACGTTAATTCTTGTTAATTAGTAAAGCTATGGGTTTCTAGAAGATTATAACGGCCGTCTTGAAAATCTGCCATTTTCGTCAGTGAAGGCTTGGACAGCCTCACAGCCGGTAAAACGGTAAAACGGTATTTTTTTACTGTTTTAGGTCGATTCTTTTCCAGCTTTCGGCTTTTGGAAAAACTTTGACTACGACTAGACTACTTACTATTTAATAGGGATGTAAAGCAGTAAAATTATACAGTAAAATACGGTAAAAAACGTATTTTACCAGCGTTTTCGGTAAAATTACGTAATTTTGCAACCGTACTATCTAAAGATTTGTTATAAAAAGACGAGAATAAATTTTCTTTTAGTGGAGTATCATTTATACAGGGTGGTCAAAAAGTAGTGGATCAAACGAAATAGGGAGTTATATGAGGTCATTTCCAACAAAAATCTTTCTACAGCATGGCCATAATTTAATTGCCATAGTTATGAATATTTTTGTATACCGAGTTCTTTTACAATTACACTAATTAAAAAAAAATGTGATAAGTAGTAAACAATAAAACAACGGTATTTTATTATTACTAGATAATGTATCAGCACTACAAAAGTTCTACTGCGGCCCTGGGAACCAAATTTCGGGAGGAATACCTAATTTTTTTTCCAAAAATTTTGAAGCGTTCCCAAAAATTATTTCTCACTTTAAAAGCGTTGGAAATGACTTCCTCTATCTCCTTATTTCGTTTGATCAACGACTTTTTAACCACCCTGTATTTAACTAGCTTTAGCCCGCGGCTTCGCCCGCGTAGATGTCGGAAAATATCTCACGGGAACGTAATACCGGGGGAAAAAGTATTCTGTGTTAATCCAACGGGGCAATTACGTAACACATTATCAATCGGTATCGGTTTCATTTAGACAGTTCAACAACATTCATTGCGTTATTTACGCGTTGAGCAGACAAATTTTTCGAACGTATGAAGCAATGGATTAGCAATTTGCTTCAAAATGATTCAGATTCCGATTGATAGTGTGTTACGCAATTAGGGTGCAGGTTATAAATTATTTGTTAGCCAAATTTCATCCAAAAATGAACGAAAACCGTTCAGCCGTTTTTGCGTGATTGAGTAACAAACGTTCACACTTATATACAAAAAACGGTCTATCGACACGCTAGAGACACGGAGTGTTAAACTTATATTTTTTTAAATTAACTAATAGCACACTACTAGAATATCTAAGTATTAATAATTAAATCATGATTCGAAAGACACGTAGCGCCAGTTAGACGTAGGCCTCTCCCAAGCACCGCCACTTCGTCCGGAACTGTACCTCCTTTTCTTTTGCAAACGACAATATTTTGTCGCCATTTTAATATTAGCCCTCTTTCGAACTTCATCTTTCCCCCAAACCATACATTCCTTCTCTCATGGTCATTCATCATTCCTCGCCAAAACATGCCTGTTATATTTAAAATAAATGAGTTTAATTTAAGATTCTCTTCCTTCTTTTAACATTCACACCCCTTTTAACATTCCCATTAATTTGAGCTCATCCCTTTTGTGGCCCAACATTCTGAATCACCCATTGTTTTTTAAATCTTTACCAAAAGCTTAAGATGAATTCGGGAATCGCAAATGGTTCGTATCTAGCTGCAGACTGAAACTAACCACACCAAATATCGCTCTTGTCTTCGTTTTAAATAAAATGTAGGTATTATGAGTTATAGGTAAGTAGGGGAAAATGCGATGTAAATGCGACGACAGCTAGCGGGTATAATCCTGTTAGCATTATAGCAGGTACTTCTTAGTGGCCTCATAACGATATTAGTCAAGTAGGACATAAGAAATGCAGGGTTGAAATGTGTAATAATTGAACCCCTAATATTTATTTCAAAGAATTACTGTGCTTTATGACATACCTAGTAAAATAGCTAATTAGGTGCGAACTCCTAATACCGCTTCGTCTTAAAAGCATTAGGTAAAACACCCATGGAAGTGCTCTGACTTCCGTAATTGTTAGATTTCTTTGACTTTATACTAGGGTTAGGTAAAACGGGCTGGTGTCCGCAACTCCACGTCAATGCGCGCACAGAGCAATTTTGAATGCGCGTATTTTGCGTAGGTACGACTTTCTACTAACTTCTTGGTTACCTACTTTCTGAATATACCCAACGTCAGTTAACAATTTCTTACCACTTGCTTGAACCTGAAGCAATTCGTCATTATTATTTTGGAACACAAGTCCATCCCTGTAGAAAAATTTTCTCCAAGTATTATAGGTAATGTGTTCACCTTCTTAGATACGTATATATCGCATTATGAATATTGATTTTCTCCACGACGTCATTGGTAATCCTAAAGGTTTCCTTATAAAAGAAGTTGCAAAACCTGAGACCGATGAGTAGCCTCCACAGCCACGGCAGCCCCGCTGCACCACGGGATTGGTTAAAGTACACTTAAGACTGGAGTAGTTCGTTTAACGATTTTCTTCAGTATTTTTGTAATAACCATCTCGGAGCATTCCTCTCCTAATTTTAAGTAAGCGCCAAGTAGTTTCCACGTTTTTTTTTATTTTTATTTTGTGAGTGATTCTTGGCTAACGAGTGCACAATTCTAAGGTGAAGACAACGAAGATGTCGCTGACCCTGGATCCCGGGCCCGGGATAGCTGCCCTGCAAGCATGGGGTGGCCAAGTAGCGGCGTATGGCGCCTCCAACCAGACCGTCGTGGATAAGGTGCCGCCAGATATGCTTCATATGATCGATCCTCACTGGTGAGTCTGACAATTTTTAATGTTCTGATTGGTTTGAGTGCCCGTTATTTGAACTTAAATTATTTACGACTTAGTCTTATTAATTACGACGACTTATTCTTTACCATCATTCTAATTTTATTTTTTAATTTAGGTACCAGTTTCCTCCGATGAACCCGCTTTGGCACGGACTCTTGGGATTCACTATCGGCTGTCTTGGATTCATCTCTATCACTGGCAACGGAATGGTCATCTACATATTTATGTCAACGAAGGTAGATTTAATTTTCATTTTGGTTAGTTTTTGCTTTCATTAATATATATTTTTATTTATTAATTTCTGTTTTTTTTTCAGAGTCTTAAAACTCCATCGAACTTGCTTGTGGTTAATCTCGCTTTCTCCGACTTCCTCATGATGTGCGCTATGTCTCCTGCTATGGTGGTGAACTGTTACAACGAAACATGGGTATGGGGTAAGTAATGCGCGACAGTTATTCTCCTTTTTTATTTTTTTGTTATTTAAGTAGTATAACCACTCTTTTTCGTTTTCGTTCAGGTCCTCTTGCATGTGAACTCTACGCATGTGCGGGCTCACTATTTGGATGCGCATCGATTTGGACTATGACAATGATAGCTTTTGACCGCTACAATGTTATCGTAAAAGGTATCGCCGCCAAGCCCATGACTAACAACGGAGCTCTTCTGCGTATACTCGGTATCTGGTTGTTCTCACTTGCATGGACTCTCGCGCCATTCTTCGGCTGGAACCGGTAAGGACTCCTAAATTCCGTTTAGTTCCGGTAGTCTCATTCAGGTAGTCACAAATTTTACGAACCCATTAAAATATTACAGATATGTGCCTGAAGGAAACATGACTGCATGTGGAACTGACTACTTGTCCAAAGATTGGTTTAGCCGAAGCTACATCCTTATCTACTCCGTCTTCGTATACTTCATGCCTCTTTTGCTTATCATCTATTCTTACTTCTTTATTGTCCAGGTAACTCAGAAAACACATTTCGGATTTATTTATCTTGATTCTATCTGTAAATCTATGTGTATTATAATATTTTTCTTTTGCATTCAGGCCGTAGCAGCTCACGAGAAGGGAATGAGGGAGCAAGCTAAAAAAATGAATGTGGCTTCCCTTAGGTCTTCAGAAGCGGCTAACACCAGTGCTGAGTGCAAATTGGCAAAGGTCCAATACATTCTAATTGATTAGTGTTACTTAACTCAGGATTCACTCAAATTCTTGGTTAATAATCGCAACATATTGTTTTAGGTAGCTCTAATGACCATTTCACTGTGGTTCATGGCGTGGACACCATACCTCGTGATCAACTACACGGGTGTATTTGAAAGCGCGCCTATCAGCCCTCTTGCTACTATCTGGGGATCACTCTTTGCCAAGGCTAACGCCGTCTACAATCCTATTGTATATGGTATCAGGTCTGTATTCTACCTTTACTTTCTAGGAAAAATCACACATAAAGATAATTCTGATTTTTTGTGATGGCTCATCTACCGGCAGTACAACGCATGCTTATTAACTTCTAATGCAAAATTATCGTTCTAGCCACCCGAAGTACCGTGCTGCTCTGTACCAGAGATTCCCGTCACTATCGTGCCAGGCGTCGCCAGACGAGAGCGGCTCCGTGGCATCCGGCGCCACCGCCGTCTCCGAGGAGAAGCCGGCCGCCTGAACACGACGCTCACGCCTCCTCGAACGACAAAACCTCCACGACTTGACCTCGCTGCTCTATGGACACACGATTCTGCCAAAGCGATGTAATTTATTATTTTTATACGCAAACATTTACATTTGTACAAAGCTATTTAAACTCGAGCACAGAGCGTGTGCTGGTTGCAAAATATTCAGGCTGTCCACTTTACAAATCGGCACTTGCGTATTTTGAGTTCACGTTTTGGGTATCGAGTTGAACGTTGCACACTTTTCTTAGACCTTACATTTGCTTTAAATATCGGTCGACGACATATAAAACATACAAAAAAATTAAGAATCAGCACTATGTCGCCAGGCCGCCCCTATATCCATGAGACTGCTCCTCTTAGATCTTAGATATTATAGAAATTGCTATAGATATCTCTACTCTACGATGAAACAAGCTGTATCTTGGACTAATAAAGTTAAGCAAGCAAAGTGGTTAATAATCACATAACATTTGTTTTTCTTTTTACCACACATAGTAACCCCTTCACCTCAACCAAAATGGATACGATGACCATTCGTCACATTGGCTATTTGGTCGCTATCCCTAATCGGTCACATTTACTAATACGTCACCTTGATGGTCACTTTCTTAACTCGTTTCATGCTGTATTTCGTCTCAATCACAACTGGTCCGATGAGGACGTACCTACAGACGCCAGCACATCAAGCTATACAATATGTGAAATTTCTTTAATAGATTTTCAACTTTATCCCTGAAAAATAAAGGTTCCAAGTTGATTGGGAAAAATTTTTTTTTTCGCGATTTCAGGTTTGGTCCCATAGTAAAAGTTGTTCATAATGATGAGTACCTACAATGACCTCTTAAGAGGTTGTTAATGTTTTTCCAATAACCCTGTATAATTATGTAGATAAAATATTTGCAACATTGATATTGATTGGAAGGAATATAATTAAAGAACACTTTGTACAAGTTTGTACTTAATCTTTTAAAATACCTATTAATAATTGTTATCCAGAAAAATAAAAACTAACACGCACATAATTTATCACGCCTGTATTTCCCCGCACAGGTGTATTCCAAATCCACCAAAAACATTTTCATGTAAAAAAAACAACCGATTTCCAAAAAAACACTACAAAGTGAAAAATAACTTTAATTTCGGAAGTCGGTGTCGTTGGTTCCGCATTTTCTTTTATTGACACCGACTTCCGAAATTAAACTTATTTTTCAATTTTTAGTGTTTTTTTGGAAGTCGGTTGTTTTTTTTTTGTAAAAAAGTTTTGTATTTTTCACTTTTTAGTGGGCCTGTTTGTAACCTGTCTAAGTTACAATAGCCTAATGTCAACTGCTCATCACCTTTTACAAAATATTGCTTTTCCCGATGCAGGGCCGTTAATTGTTGAGGAGTTCTCCTTGTAAAAACCAGGAGAACTGGAGTTGATTGAGAAGTCATCGTCAGTTCCACTTCACGATACGCATTGTGTTTAGCAACCACATTAAAGTACCTAACCGAATCGCAACCCGTGAAATATTTATTATTGAGTAGTTCCGATGGCCATCTGTGGTCTTCATCATCAGTTCCACTTCACCGAATGGTGCTTGAGAGCAAATGCACGAGTTACTGTAAAAAATACCGGAATCGCTATAGGTGTGCCTACAAAATTTGAGGGTTTCCATCGATTTCCATGGGATTCCCTCATCAGATTCCAATTTGGTGACAATGGGACCACCATAAATAAAGAATTTTATTACCTATGGCTCGCACTGTCAAAAAGTTAATCTCATGTAGAGCCAAGCTTCTAACTCTACAAGCCTTAACTTCACAAACTCTACACCTTAGTCAAAATATGAGGCTTGGCCGTTTCGTTACTACAAGAAGTAATGTATCTACACACGGTACACATCAAGCTATACATTTCCAGTTTTAGCTGACCTCACATTATATTTTTCGTACAATTAGAAGTCTGCTTATACTGGTTATATGTAGCTTGATGTGTAGCCGTGCGTACAACAGAAAAGTACGTTGAAAGGGTGAATACCTACATTTTTCATTGCCCTACCCGGGAACCGAATAGGACATGCTCAGCAGTCGCGCTTGCGGCTACTAGACCGATGAGGAACCTAGTATGTGTCTGTACAATACAAGTTATACAAAAAACACAAAAAAAAAATTAGTTTCAAAACGAGCCTGGAAGTTGTGCGTGTCCAAGGTTAAATTCGCGGTTAAATCCACATTTAAATCCTAGACCCATTACCCTGAAGCCTGTTACACACATAGCTACAATATAAAAATAATAGCGAGGATTGACGCGTGTGTGTGACGAGCTTCATACAACTTTTTAAATCTCCAGTGTTTGTTACAACGTTGCTAGGCAACGAATAAAAACAAACAATGCGATTCCATTGTCAATCAACGAACGAGTAAAATCATTATTATAATAATAATTTAAAACCATGGCGTGCAAAACATCGTTTGAACTTCATCATCATTTTCCTAAACTAGCTGAAGAATCTGGTTTTACTTTTAACTCACATCGACCTCGTATTCATATAGACTGGAATAAAATTAGTGAGTATACCTACATATATAATCTAAGGAATTAAAATATTTAAAAACCAACAAAAATGCATCCTAGGTAAGCTTGGTATTGGTATTTCTCAACAATCGTACCTATCTACGTATTGATTTGATTGCATGCATGTGACTTAAAGTGTGCTTAGAGCAACAACCACGTACCTAACATCATAAAACTTATTAATTAAACATTTTGTTACAGGACTGATAGATATAGAAAGTTTAATAAAAGAAAGAAAATTTGTTATCATCGAACAACATTTGAATGACGTAAGGACTTAATATTCATATAATACAAAAAAAAAACCAAGAAGTAACTAACATTGAACCTCGCCTTAAAGGACCATTGGCAAATTTGTATAAAACCTGGACCAAACTTTTAACAGTGATGAAACTTATGCCTTAGGCTTTTAGGGTACATACTTATTATTTAATGCATACTATGGCAGCTAGGTCGAAATCGAGCGCGAACATGGTATTATGGAACATTTTAAATACTCAGAAACAGCACGGAGTCGCGACGTGAATGTTTATCACAGTACCTCCTAAGTATGTAGTCGCTCGTAAAATAATGCTTTTCCCCATATTTCTGCCTAAGCTCAGTAGCAGTTAATTAAAATTAACTGCTACTGAGCTGTTATAAGTTCCATGGGTATAAGGAGGTTTGGCCACTATTTATCTTCTATCATCTATAAGTAGGTACATAGTATAAATTTAATTAAAGGCACTTTTTGTGTGTTCCTAGGTAGGTTTATGAGCGCTTTGTTCTTCTAAACTACGAAATTAATTTTTATGCGGTCTTAATAGGTATGAATCTTTCCGGAACAAATGCTTTGAAATCTCGATGTTTTGTCAAGTCGTGATAATCGTGCGAAGCAGGGGAGGCTAATTATTTATAAGTAATTGTAATAAAAATAACTTTGGTGAACAGATATTAGATTGCGTGATTGAATCCGAGTTCGATGTACGCATACTTGACGAAGGTGTCCTGAAACTGTTCAGACTTGCACAATTGGCTGTTGAATACCAACAGTTTTGTCGTCATTACTTAGACCGGAGTGTCTACGTGTTGCGAGAAGAAATAACATCTCTAGCACAGGTACGTAGATTAAGAAATTTAGGTTTAATAGGTACCTCAAGTTTTACAAAAATCCCACAAGTAAATACTTAATTTAATATTCTATTTAGGACCTGGATACATGCAAAAAGGATCTTCGAGAAAAGGATGAAGAAATACGAAGATTGAGGAAAAGATCGAGACATAGTTTTAAGACTCCTCTGCCATATGGAAATGAGAACATAGCGACAATGATTTTAAAAACTCTGTCTCACAAAGGCGATATATTTCCGTCGACATCGAACGTTGGACTTCAGTATAACAAATGCAATTATTGCGACAAGGTATTTCTGAACCAACTTTACCTGAAGAGTCACTTATCTAGACGACATGCCAATGTAATTGAGACACCTCAGAAAGATATACAAGAAAATACTGTGAACAACGAAGATACCAAGTTAAGTGCAGAAGTAAATGAACTCAAGAATAAACTAAAAGAAATGGAAGTCATTATTGCTAATACATCTAACCAAAGTAATCCATCAAAATCGATCATTAATGAAGCTAAATCGCAAACTGATAATATCATCCAAGAAGTAAAAAAAGATATGAGAGACGCTGAGGTATCAACCAATAATGAAGAATATTTATTAAACAAAATTGAGGAATGGAAAAAAGAGGAACACGAAAATTATAACAAGGAAATGGACAAGTTAAGAAACCAAATCATAGAATCTATTAAAATGTTCAAAGAAAAGGAAACGGAGAAACCTGCCCAAACCGAAACGAATATAATAATTCAATTACATGAAACAATAAAAGAACAGGGTGCAGAAATATTGGCACTGAAAAAAGAACTTAAAGATTCAGTAAGTATAATTTGAGAACTCACCTTACACAATTAAGCCTATAAATTTTTTACGTAAGTCCAAGTAAATTACAACTATATTACCTACCTATTTTAGAGAATAAGAACAGAAAAAGAAAACGCTGATCGAAACAAAGAAGCCGATGCTCAAGTATTACTTTGGTCAAATCGCGTGGAAGTTCAGTCCAAGCAATACGAGCAATTGCTTCAGAAGCTGAACGATGTTGCGAGGGATGCTAAAGAGTCTCGTGCTCTCGCAGAAGCAGAGAGGGAGCGAGCGGCTCAATTACAAGTATTATTGCAACAAAGTGTTCATGTTAAAACAAATGGACATATCGACACTACCGATGATACACCAGTAAGTTCCTTGGATAATCCATTAGAATGAATAAAATATTATAATGGTACGTTTCGTTACCTATGTACTTGAAATATTTAATATGTCACATTTCAGACTCTGACGAAGATACCCAGCTCTTCCAATATCAGGAAGAAATCGGTAAAAAGGAAAATAAACCCAAATAAATCTGATCAAGAAGCTGACCGCAAAACCCTTGAAAACCTTCATCGCAAAGCACAAGAGTTGCTAAATATCGGTTCTATAACTTCCAGTTCCTCAGATATTTCAAGTGTAGAAAATGATAAGCCATTGCAAATAAAAGCTGTGGATTTAAAGGGAACGTCGAATAATAAAATGGAAAATTCTAATAAAATAAAAAATGTGGAAGAGAAACTCCAACAAACTCCAAATGCACGTGATTCGCACATTTTTAATTCAAAGGAACCAAAAATAAAGAAAGAAAAACTGAAATTTAATCATATTAAAAAATCGAAAGAAGGAAACTGTCCTCCTGTCATCCCTGGAAGGTAAGGTATTGTTATTAAATTATACTTAACACACGCAAAATACCATAGAACAGGTAGAGCTTATTTTTAGAAAGTTTTATAAATTGTGAACTGGGTTGTAAAACAGGCAGTCCCTCCATGTACCTAAAACAATGGTACTCAGCTGCATCCCTGATTATAGCCTTTTACCATGAAGAGGGTAGGAAGATTGATTGAGATAGGTAAATAGGTACTATACTAGTAGGTAAGGCAGATTTGCTATTGAAGACATTTACATAATAACTATGTAAGACATCATACATAATATGATGTAAGATATCATATTAATTCTATGTCTTATTTGCGGACCAAATGTAAAACTAAGTCTTGCCTATCTATTAATTACGGTATGATACATATTGAATTAACATAGTTTCTCCATGTAATTTCAGTCCGATGAAAGTAGTAAGAGCGAAGATAATAGAAGAAGTAAATAGTCGTTTAGTGGCATCTGGCGTGGACCCACTCAAACCCAGGCTACCCCGAAGTGTTTTCCAAAAACAACGTTTACAAATACACCAGCAGCAAGAAATAAAAGCTAAGGTATTACTTACAACATATAAATCTTTACCCTATAACTTTGACTTACCAAATGAGATGTTTAATATTACTGAGCATATTTCAGAAAAATTCCGCTCATGAAAAAGTGAGACATTCAATTCTGGCGTACTTGGATTCTAGTACAACGGACTTGAAAAAGGGTGTTCCCCAAATACAGGAATACATATCTCCAACAAAAGCATCAAAACCTTTTAAAAACCTGACAACTGTTATTTCTAATGTCAAAACAAAAGCATTATCGTTGGTGAAAATAAACGATACGAATGTAAGAAATAAGCGTAAATTGCTGAATGCTGAAGTAGCAAAGCGCGCCATGTCTTTATTGAAAACGCCACCGGGATCCGCAACTAATAGTCCTGTTGCGGCCAGGCGTAGTCCGCTTAAGGCATTTAATATCACACAAAACGCATCGCGCAGCTCATTAAATGTGACTACACGATCAGATAACCAGGCTAAGGAGGACACTAACGGTAAAGTCAAGCATTCTGTCCACGATTCTCCTAAAGCACTACAAAAAGTAACAGTTATTAGTTCCGAAGATGGATCGGATGAAAGCGATCATAAATATTATAATACCACTAATCTACAACAGACATCAAAATCTATCGAGAGCTTGATTAAGTCCCCAGCTCGGAGACCTGCTTCCGCTGGTGCTGATTATAATCACACCGTCAAAAAATATACAATTAGTGATGATAACTTGCTACGCACACAATCTGCTACAAGTTTAATTGAACGTTCTTCAAATTCAAATGAGACTACTAAAAATCCGCCAGCTAAAAACAATGAAGACAGCAGTGATGATGTCGAATCACTATTGGGTATTCCAGTAAAAAATCATTTGTTGGGTTACAACACCCAAAATATAACAAAACAAACGAAAAGTGTTCTGAAAAATGCTTCTTCAGCATCGTCTTTGAATAAAAAGAAAGTAATATTCGATATGGATGCAATTCAAATGAAATCCGTGAGTGCATCTCCGTCTCAAAGTATTACGGAGAAAAGCGATGGTAATGAAAAATATGAACTAGGTATAGTGAACCTCGATGCTGAGGAATGGGACATTTCCAGGTATGTTGTTTGATTTTAACGACGGGTAATTTAAAAAATCTCATATACTTATGTGCGAAGTGGCAATGGCATTTTTTAACGAGTTAAGTAGGTAGATCTCAATTATTCTTCATCCACTTATCAAATGTATTGTTTTGTTTACAGCATTGAAAACGAACCTCTAAAAAATGATACGAAAATACAAAATATGACCCGTAACACTAGCCCAAAGATTGCAGAATTAAAAGAAAAGATAGAATCTCAGCTGGCACGACGTAACGACACTCCTACAGCCCCGCTTGTCGGAGCTGTAGATGTTCTGGCTGGTTCAATGTTCAAAGCTGCCAGCATTACTGGCAGTAACACTAGTCTCGGCAGCTCAATCCTAGACGACTCTGAAAGTGTACCAGTCGGAAATCACAAAACATTTGTAAAACCCAAACCGATGCGGATTGCAGCTAAAGATGAAAGTGACATAGATTTATCGGAATTTAGCATGGATGGTTTAGTTCATAAGAATGAATCTTTTTAATTATACTTACCTAAAGTATGTTTATTACGGTAATTGATACAAAAAGTACCTAAGTGTAAATAATCTTTAAATACATATAATAAAATTGTAGAAAAGTGGTGTCTGTACAATGGAAATATATAAAAAAAGTAGCAGGGGTTGTTATTATATCGATGCCGAACCCGAAAATGTAATTAAATTTTTTTTGTCTGTTTGTCTGTGTGTTTGTGCACGCTAATCTTCGGAACTACTGGACGGATTTGAATGATTTTTTTTTGTTGTATAGGTATTAAGGTATTAAGTCTAGGCAACATATAGTTATAATTTATTTTGGAAAATGGAACTCCTGATACAGAACCGCAACAGACCAGCTAAAGTATAAGAGATACAAAAATGGTACAATAGCAAAAATTGTTCCACGTGATGAGCATTTTCTGCTGAGAGAATAAATTTGAAGATCTGGAACACCTGATGTGGAACTCCAAGAGCCCAGCTACACTATAAAATATATAGGAATGGCGTTTTAGCAAAAGTTGTTCAATCTGATGAGCACTCCCTGTTGACTTATAAAAATCGAAGATCTGGAACACCTCTTGTGGAACTCCAAGATCCCAGCTACACCATAACACATATAGGAATGACGTCTTAGCAAAAGCTGTTCGGTCTGATGGGCATTTATTTAATTATTTATTTATTTAATACTTCAAGCACATAAATGTACAGAGGCGGACTTAATGCCATTGGCATTTCCTGTTGACTTATAAAAATCGAAGATCAGAAACATCTGATGTGGAAATCAAAACTATGGAGTACCTCCACGCGGTGAAGGCGGTAACAGTTTAGGACTGATTTTCGATAACGATGGTATATCATTGAAAATTTGACTCTACTGGCCAAAACTCCCATTTATTTTTTTATTTTATCGAATAAATATGCCGTCGGGCTTATGTTATTTGAGTGTTTAATTTTCTTTGCCATTTATCTTCGTAACACGGTAGCCTACCCGGTAACATAGGGGAGCAGTCACTTAGATTTTAATTGATCAGGTATCTTCACAATAAAGCTATAACCATGGCTAGAAAGAGGTCAAATCTTTCCGAATGTTCCAAAGGAGCTAAAAGATTCAAGATCATAAGATCCCAAGAATCTACCGAAGAGCGTCAGGAGAGACTTGATGCTGTTCGAGAACATCAAGCTGCAACTCGCTCCGTGGAAACCTCTTCGGATCGCGAAGCATGCCTGCGTTCTCAGCGTATCTACGCATTGTCTCGCGAGTCGGAGACGTTCACGGATAGAGAATTGCGCTTGAGTTCTCAGCGTATCTATGCATCTGCTTCGAGGTCTCTACAGACAAGTGCGGAACGTGATGCGCGACTGTCCGCTGATCGTGAGCGACATGCATTGTCTCGCGAATCGGAAACGTTTACCGATACAGAATCACGCTTGAGTTCTCAGCGTATTCGCACATCTACTAACAGCTCTTTTGAAACGAGTGATGAACGTGAGGCGCGACTAACTGATGATCGAGATTATCATACATTGTCCCGAACACGCACAAAACAAAATATTCATAATCAGTTAGAAAGTGAGAGAGAAAGAATTGCTGGAGTACGGCATGAAGAGACAGAAGAAGAGCGCAACGAACGTTTGAATTCTGATCGACTTCGACATTCTCTGAACAGAATGTCGATATCATCTGAAATAATGCTGATGCGAAATTTAACTCCGCCAAAACTATGCAAAGGAACCTGTCTTATTGTCAACGCTTTACAACGTAATATAATTGTTGCTACAATCCTCACTGGGTGTGGTGCCGGTGAGACTGTGTTCATACCGCGCATACCACTCATCCCCAACAATTTCCCCTTTCAATTTAAGCGCACACAGTTTCCTGTGACTACATGCTTGCAAGTCACAAGGGCAGACGCTTAAAGCCGCTGGTGTTCACCTGACAACCGCTGGTGTTCACCTGACAACCGGCTGTTTTTCTCATGGCCAACTTTATGTT
Organism: Globia sparganii; assembly: GCA_949316385.1. Classification (NCBI taxonomy): domain Eukaryota; kingdom Metazoa; phylum Arthropoda; class Insecta; order Lepidoptera; family Noctuidae; genus Globia; species Globia sparganii. The sequence goes on from OX438655.1 coordinate 13,753,907, forward strand.
GCTTTTCAAGGGTCAGCAACGCTTCCGGTCTTTATATATTAGCTCCTGAAGGAAAAACCCCCAATATATTTTATAAAGATTTTTTTTAAAAGTTATTTGCAATATTATTGTTAATTCAGTGTACCCTTGGGATCCGCTGCGGAATTACGGGAAAAAAAAGTTTTTTTGTTGTATAGGTATTAAGTCTGAACAACATACTTAATTATAGGCTATAATTTATTTTGGAAAATGGAACACCTGATGCAGAATCGCAACAGACCAGCTAAAGTATAAGAGATATAAAATGGTGCCATAGCAATAATTATTCCACGTGAAGAGCATTTTCTGCTGTGAGAATAAATTTGAATTTCTGGAACACCTGTTGTGGAACTCCAAAGCCCAGCAACACTATAACATAGGTATATAAATAGGAGGGAATGACGTCTTAGCAAAAATTGTTTAGTCTGATGGGCATTTCCTGTTGACTTACAAAAATGAAAGATCTGGAACGTCTCGAATCGTCTCGCGCATCCCGTTGTTTTCCCGTCCCCGGGGCTCTTAGAATTCGACATCAGACGTTTCAGATCTTCGATGTTGTCGACCCCGTTGTCGCTGGCATAAGCAACAGGATCCGCGTACGAAGTCGCGGGCAGAAGCTAGTTCTTAATAAAAGTTTGGCTTATTTAAGATTTTGGTCGTTTTAATATGCAAATATAAACCTTCCAAACACCCTTATTAATTTGTTGAAATAAAATGCATGAAGTTTTATAACTGATAAGCTCACACTATTTCAAACCACACTGGTTTGGAAAGATAGGCCTACCTTAGGGATGTATTCTAGGTCCACCCTAGAATAGTAGGTAAGTACTCTGTTGTAGTCTTCTTTCTTTATTCCAAAATCTTGCAAGCTAAGATTGGGCGACTTACGAGTTACTTTAGAGTGAAATAAATGATGTTTCTTGCTCATGTCAAATTATATGTCATGCAAACCTCTTAAAGCAAGTCATAGATCTAGGCTCTAGCCAGGCAATAATATTATAATGAATTTCATTATGACTCGCTGGTGCTTAATGTGATTTGAATTAGGAACGTCAACTAAAAAAATCATGAACTATCCAATTTGTTTTTATTACCTCGCAGTAGGTGCGAAAAGTAGAGTAGGTATTCTGCTCGGGGGCGATCTTGAATCTCTCGCTGCACTCAGGATTAGTTGAAAACCTTAGTCTGCAAACATTTTCCACGCTGCCCAACCCGATTGGATTCTTCTGCCAGCTTCTTTCACGAAGTTGTGAACATGACTCCGCAAATAAGACATAGGTACCTACTGCTTCACAATTTCAAGTAGCGAACCTTCGATGTAGATCGCGCTCAGCAAGACGTGTAAGTTGTAAGTGACTTAAGTCTAGTCGTTGTTTCATTCATAGGCAGTGCAACCTTTTTTTTTTGTTTCCAGGGTGGAAAATTCTCATGGATGCCCGCCGCCCCGGGGCAGGCGGCGGGGTCGGTCAGGCTCTTACTGACTAAAAACCACCCCGGTGTTCCATCTCACACCTACGCCTGTGGTCGCGGGAACGTACGATCCTTCCGCAACCCCCGACTGGCCGGCCCGCCGCTGCGGGCGTCCTCGAGTCAGGAGGGGGAGTGATGTGTTTGACTCCCCCCGCGACGTCTAAGAGGAGCACGCGTGAAACACTGCGTGAAACCACCTCGGGTCCTGATGTGTGGGGGGCGACGGAAGTCCCCGAGTCCGTCGGCTCTGGACTCCTTTAGGGGGGCTGGAAGAAGGCTTTATCCGTCCTCCGCCGACGTCCGGTGCGCTTGCTGCGAGCCAGGTGACTGGACGAGATCTTCCTCTCCCTTTCCGCAGCAGAAGGAAACCACCGCGTCCCAGGACTTCGCTGGCGACCATCGACTCGACTACGGCCGGCGGTGAGAGGTCACTGCCTACTTTTGAAATGAGGACACGGCGCGGCTCCTCCCAAGCGGCACACTCTCGCCAGCGTATACCGAGCCGTGTCCTCCCGGCAGTCGACGCAGTGGTGACACCGGGCTTCTGGCTCCCTAGCTGTTTATACGACACAGATACTTCCCGCAGCAACTATGCCCCGAGCGCACCTGCGTCACCCCAAACGACAGGGAGCCGTGCCTCTTCCCGAGCCAGCTCTCGAGTACCGGCCGAACCGCCTCGATGATGACGCAGCTCATCAGCCGCCAACTTGCTGAGGGCCACCTCATATATATTATATTATTATATATCATACTCTGCCATTATTACGATGTCATCGGCAAAGCGAAGATGTGAGATGTACGCACTGGGCACGTTGATTGTCCAGCCCAGTCGTGTTTTGAAGACAACAGATTGATGAACAATTTCGGGGATATCACATCTCCGTCTCACCCCACTGAGTAGTCACGTAGGACAGTCAATTCGACATCTCAGAGGCCATAACTGTCCATATTTCGATGGAATCCATCTCGTAGTCTAAAAATGCTATACAAAGTACTCTTCAGACATCTGTGGCAGAACACTATGACTGAGGTCTATGGTACTGAAGTCTTTTCAAAACCAGACTTTTACCTGTCACAAATCAACAACTCTCAGCTTAAGATGGGTCTATTCTAGTTTTCAGCCAGATTTAATTTTGGTCTGTGTTTATGAACCTCTCGGGCGCTGTAATAATACTAGAAGATGACTAGCTTCTGCGAATTCTCTAGCTATTTGTAGAATAAGGCGCACTTTGTAGTTGTTGAAAACGTCCAAAGCCCATGAAGAATATTGGTATTACAATCATTTTATTGTAAGCCACTACTTACCGTCTCAGGCACATGCTAGTTTAAAAAAAAAACCAATGAGTTTTCCTAAATACATTTCTTTATTTATTTTTAAAACATACACATTCAATTATTAATTATCATTTATCACTTGTGTTGTATGCCATAATGGTGACCATTGGTCGATATGGTCGCTGCTTACATACGACCAGCGCGATGGTGCAATGAGGAACCATTGCTGATCACAATGTACTTGCGGTCAGTCTTCAGGATACCTGCTGAATGATAAATAGGTTTTAGTAAATAAATAAATAAAATAATATTTATTACTTACGAGAGTAATAATCGTCAGAAAGAGCCTCTTGTGTAATCAAAGATTTTTCAGAGTAGGTAAGTGAAAATCATCATGAACAGAAACTGAATAGAATAATATATCCTATTGCTATTGTTATACGATAATAGCAAGGTATGGTTATTACTTATTATACCACTTCGGGAATTATTAGTGTGGTGTTGGATCTATAATAAAAAAGTATCATTTTACAGTGTAACAGGATTCAGTTTTACAGGATATAAAAATAGGTTACTGGAACAGTTACAATGACTAACTTTTTATTTTAACATATTCACATTCTTCAATAACATAAAAAAAAAAATTAATGTTAGTGTCAGTCAGAAATAACAAATTTTATCATTTTCAGCCCGAAAACATCATCTGTGACCCAAAGGAAATTTTACTTACTCAAATTTTGGTGTCTGCCGTTATTTTGCCCATTAGCTGCTGCCTTTATAAAACCAGCATAATGATGCAAGAAGCATTGCTGTTCAGCATGTACTTGGTCAGTCTTCAGGATGCCTGCTGAACGACAACTAGGTTTTAGTAAATAAATGAATAATACTTGTTAGTTACAAGAGTATTATAATCGTCAGAAAGAGCCTCTTGTGTAATCAAAGATTTTTCAGAGTAGGTAAGTGAAAATCATCATGAACAGAAACTGAATAGATATCCTATTGCTGATGTTATAAAGAGTAGTAAGATGTTTATTATACATAGACAATATTACAGTGTGGAGTTACATCTTATAAAAAGGTATCAATTTACGCTGTAAAGGTGCGCGATCTGCCGCTCTTTGATTGGACGACTGCCGCGCGCGAACGTTTCTTTATACCCGCCGCGCACAAACAATTTTAGTAAACATCCGCTGATCGAAATGTATGACCCTTTTAATGTGTTATGTGATCTTCGACAAAAAGAATACCATAATATAAATAAACGTGAAGACCTATGGGATGAAATAGCCAACAAATTAGATCTTCCCAAGAAAAGAAGTCTAAAATGAAAAGTCTTATAAGTTCTTAGAGGCAAGAAAGGAATAGAGAAAAACAGTTATACACCTGGATCAGGTTAGTTTTCCTGGAAGTTATAGTAAAAAAAATTGGTACTAAGAGTATAAATCAGCAGGCATAATATTAATTAATGAAATCATATAAAATAATACAAATTTTTTATATAAATATTATATAATACAAAATTATAACTAAAACATCTTTTTAAAACCATAACCTCCACTGATAAAATGGTTTCATCCAGCATTTCCTTATTTTTACTTCATGTTTTTTCTTCACAATTTACGAATAATAAGCAGAACTACAACACACATAACCTCTTTAATTTTAGTTCTGATGCCAACTGAAGAGCGCGGCGTCTGTTGTGCCACACAGTACTGCCACGCAAACATGCGTCGGTTTAGTCCTAACTAGAGCGCGGCAGAAATGTGTCCTAACGCCGCGTGTTGATGCCGCGATCTTGCCGCTCAATGTTTGGACACACCTTTACAGGATAATGAATGAATAAAAATAGTTACCTATTTTACTCCAGAAGCAAGTGTCAACTTGAGCAAACATCGGGATTTGGCCAAAAGCGATGATGGTCAATGCAGATAGTATCCTTTAGAAGAGTTGTGCATGTTGTGTTGAAACAAACCTGGAAGAAAAAAAAAACAATAATAGTCATCCGTGTTACTCATATAAAGTAGTATCAGTAAAAGATTTTACTAATCAGCCTTTTTTATGAACTCACCTGTTTTATGAGAGAAGCTTCTTTAGCTTCCTGTAGGTGTAGATGGACTTACCATGGAGAAACTTTTGGAAAAATTAAGGATTGGATAAAAACTAAGTAGCAGTTAAACAAGCAAGAATGGAATTTATAGATTTTATTTTGCATAAAAATACGTCTACGTCTCCTTCTTGGTATCGGTCTTGCCACCACGGATTCTTCCAGTCCTGCGGGCGGCGATAAGACCGACCTTGCGACCAGCGGATGTACCTCTCTTGACAGTTGAAGCCTTACCTGTGTTAAAAAGAAATCAACATTTTAGATTATGCAACATATTTTGCTTTCTTTATTTCTTAATCAAACCAAAAGCTAAATCCATCAATTAGTCATAAAGGTAGAACTCACCAATATGTTGATGGTTACCACCACCATGAGGATGCTCAACGGGGTTCATGGCCACACCACGCACATACGGCCAGCAGTTACGCTTAACCTTGTACTTGTGGTATGCACGACCAGCCTTCAGGATAGGCTTGTCAATACGACCACCTCCGGCGACGATACCTGATGATAATGAAGAGTTAAAACAGTGATAACAAAATAATATTAGTTAATTGCTAACATGTAAATCCTCAGAAAGAGCCTCTGTGTAATCAAGATTTTTCAGAGTAGGTAAGTGAAAATCATCATAAACAAAATTGTCAAATTTTTAAAAGAAAATAATTAATCTAGTGCTTTAAATTAGTGATGCAACAAATACTACTTTTACGAATATGAATACCAAACCTACTATTCGGCGAATACGAATACGAATATCTCGCCATGGTAATAAAAGACTTATTTATTTGATGATGATACTATTCTTCTAATAATTAAAATTTACAATAGGCAAATTTTTATTTAAAAAACAAAAAATTTGTCGATTTTCTGGTTTTAGGCGATTTCTTTTTTAAGTCTGGATGTTCCTAGCCGTTGAAAAGTCTTTCCGAGGCGACTGTACATGGTTTCAGTGAAAAATAGATATATTCTCGCCAAAAGGCCAGTGGATCAGCAGTCGGCGATAAATTTGGGAGCTTTAGATAAGTATCTATCTCATTTTTAGTTTGCGAAGTCACTCTTATATTTCTATTCAACTTCAATTTCTTTCACTTCACAGCAACCTCAGAAGATAAATATAACAATACTCTCTTGCTTGACTTGTGCTTTTGACTGACAAATGAAATGAAAGGAATGAATGAATGAATGAATGAATGAATGAATGAATGAATGAATCAATCAATCAATGATAGGGAAACTCCCGGGCCATAGCACTGTATAAACTATGGCTGGGGAGTCCCCCGTCGCGTCGTCATTGCGGTTAAGGCCCTTGCACACATCGTATTTTTTTACGTGCCGACGACGCGCGTTTTCCAAGTCTGCCAGTAATTAGATTTGCGTACAAACATATTAATTTCACGCACAATGGTCCAACTGAAGGACTAAGTGCGGAAACCAAACCCATAACATAGAACATATTAATTTTTAAATATTCGTTTTAGTATTCGCCGAATATGAATATTCGGTAAATGTCTACTATTCGGCGAATACGAATATTCATATTCATGTTCATTGCATCACTACTTTTAATTGATAAAGTACTCCTGATTACAAATCTAAATTATGCTAAGTTTATAAAACAATAGTCAATAGGACCATACTCACCAACCATACCCCTGTTGCTGGATGGCAAAACTTTCTTAGCTCCTGAAGGCAGCTTAACTCTGGTACGCTTTGCATCAGGATTGTGGCCAATGACGGTGGCAAAGTTTCCAGAAGCACGAGCCAGCCGACCTCGGTCACCCATTTTCTCCTCTAGGTTGCACACAATGGTACCCTCAGGCATAGCACCCACGGGCATGACATTGCCTGAAAAGAAAAGAAAAATCTTAAAATGTGGCAAAATAGTTCCATTTTTTTATTTTATCACCACACAATATTTAAGAAAAAATTTAGGTATGGAGAAATGCTATAAAAAGATAAAATAAATATTTTAAAAACCAAAATCAAGAAATGATGGGGAAACTAGCAGCTAGTTAGCTGATGTGTGATAGTAAAAAGCTGGTGCTCTACAAGCAAACATAAAAAAGGTTTAACTTACCAACTTCTAGGGTAGCTTTCTTGCCGCAGTAGACAAACTGGCCGGTGTACAGACCCTCAGGGGCAATGAACAGTTCTTTGCGAGTCTTGAACTTGTATGGGTCACGAAAGTGAACGACTGCCAGAGGAGCACCGCGGCCAGGATCATGGATGATATCCTGGTGATCAATTTAAAAATAAATTTGAAGAACACCTTCTATCTAATTAGGGTCGGGGTGTAATTTGGGGGGCGTGTATTTTTGGAAACTCACATGCCAGCTACAAATAACATGTTGATATTTTGAGTTAACGTTTATAGGTTATGTAGCCTCTAAGAAATATTTTTGTAACTCACTGATCTGCTACCTACGAGCAAGTTATGATACTGACAGTCCAAGCAGCAAGGAACCATCCATCCATGCGCCTCTTTGCACAACGTTTGTGTACGATAAGTACACACAAATGTTTATATTATGAATTTAGAGTACAAACGTACCTTCACTACACCCTTGATGTAACCATGACGTTCAGCATAGTCCAAGGATCGCAGTTTAGGTGCTCCTTTCCTTTTCTTAGTGTGTGAAACGAACACTGAACCGGCACCTTTACGTTGAGCACGAATCACACGACCCATGATTACGTCCCGTCACTGAAATTTATCCAACGATCTATTACAAATGAAAATTTTATCATCTTTCAAAGAAAACATACATAGCAATAGTTATTTTATGATTTCCAAGAAAAAATCTATTAAATCCATAGAGATACAATACGATGAAATTTTAGAAACATAATTTTACGTACATTTCTCAGACGGTCACTTTTGAAAGAACACACAAATGTTGCCATGTACAGAAATCGCACAGTTTCGATCAGAGGTTATTTTTCCACTTGCAATATTGTGTCGTGATTTTAACTCTATGGTTTTCTACACTAATATTTTAGAGGAAAGATTTGTTTGTTTGAATCATTGATATGTTAATGGAATAAGTGATTTCAAATATTTTTACTGGGGCATACAAAAGGGCCTTGCTTGTCCAAAGAAAGTCAGTTCCTATTCTTTGGTGCAAGACAGTAAGCTGAGTAGACTTCAGTATTCGCTACCTTTGTCAGTGGAAACTTGTATTTTCATTTAAGTAATACCTCCATGGTCCACCATCCATCTTCATAGTGGTTTTATTCCCCACCAACCCAGCACACAAATGAGGATATAAGCCACATTTAACAATAACAACGTTGCAGGGTGTCCAAAGATGCAGCACGCCGTGATAAATTGGTGGAAATAATACGATTGCTGAGAAAAGACGTTCGTTGTGTGGCGATGGATGGAAGTAAAATAATAAATGTGTTTCCCCAATAAAAGTAATATAATATAATTAGTTTATCATAAAGGAATTCGTAGAAAATAATAATGTGACATTCTTCTTGTCAAAAATCTAACTTAATGTGAAAAACTAAAGAGGGCGCGTATGTTGTGTGCGCGCCTCGTTTGCGCAGACTTCAAGAATCTTCTACGCGTTGTCATACGTCGTTTGCATATGTGTGTATGCACTTACACACATTATGCGATGCGTTAACAGAGACTACCTACTAAATCATTTGGTTTAATTAATAATAAAGAAAGAATATTCAAAAAGAAAATGTCTTAATTATTTTCATTGGTCTTTTCATTTCACTTCTATTACACATCTACTAAGAAATACATAATTCAAATATTTTAAAATAATTTAACAAGTTTTTTAAGGTTTAAAAAGTGGGGTAAAATTTTGCATAGGTAGGCAACCCCATCCCGCCATTGCATGTTTATATGGCGGTCTTGGTATTATTCTTGCGACGTGTGTAACTGAGTGAGATAGGTATGTTTACTTTTAAATGTTTAGTGGTTCGAAGCTGTGGTTCGAAGCCAAGTCGTCGCGTTTAAAAAGTGTTTACACTTTTTTGACCCATTTTAATGAGGTTTGCTTCTCTAGATAAATAACTCAATGGTTTATGTATTCAAAAGAACTATGCGGAGTGCAAAAATGTTCAAGCTCGCAAAAATCGTAATATCTACGATGATTATTCCATGTTTTCCGGACGCACTTTTCAATGTCACTTGGACGTAATCTGTCATTAATGTCATTGTCAATGTCACTGCAATTGCAGAGAAACATTAATTACAACTAAAAAATGTATAATAATATCAAACTATAACAGACTAACAGTATTCATAACGGTGGTTCAATGTGTTCGTACCATAACAAAATTAATTTGTGTTGTCTGGTTATTAACAATATTTTAAACTAAGTAATAAATATTTTGTGTTATCCTTACAGGCTACTCAAACAGATCCACTTGTAATTGAACCGTACTGAAGGCAATATAACCGCTCATCCTCAGCAAATACACTTTGTTTCCTTCAACTTTGACATTGGCAGAATCATCGGTAAAACGATGGAGCCATTATTATAAAATTGGAATTGAAGAAACTGGCCGCATTCCGAATTAGCTTTAGGCTAAGTTCAGATGAACGCGCAACGACGCGCGGTTTAAGATTGTAACAAATCAATGTTGTTGTGTACAGAGGCCAGCACATCAAGCTACCCCAATCTGTCAGATTTTCCCAATTGAATATGAACCTTATTCCTTTGTGTTAAAGTTGAAAATCTATCAAAGAAATTTGACAGATTGGGGTAGGTTGACCTGCCGGCGTCTGTACACACGGCTACACATCAAGCTATACAAAACCAGTTTACGCTGGTCTCGCATCGTACGGAAATCCTATACAATGTGAGATCAGCTTATACTGGAAATTATAGCTTGATGTGTAGCCGTGTGTACATGACCGCGCGTACCCGCGCGCACCGCGCGCAAGATGTTGACCCGCGCGCCACCGCGCGGTGACGCGCGGTTTAAGATCTACACTTCTATATCGACCTGCACCCTAATTGCATAACACACTATTACTCTCAATTTGAATAATTTTGAAGCATATTTCTAATCCATCGCTCTAGATATTTGAAAAATGTGTTTGTTCAGCAACGCAAATAACGCAATGTATGTTGTTAAACTGTCAAAATGAAACCCATTGCTACTGATAGTTAGTTACGCAATTATGGTGCTGTTCAGTTGACCCGCGCGGTTTGACGCGGACGGACGCAAGAAGCGACGAAAAAAATGGAGGACGACATATCAATGGATTTAATAATAGACGAAATTGAAAAAAAGAGATGCGATTTGGAATCTTAACTCGAAGGACTATTCAAATAGAATAATAAAAAGAAGGTCTTGGGAAGAATTAGTGTTAATTTTCTGTGACCATGGTGACTCAGAAGAAAAAAAGTCACAAAGTAGCTTAAAGAAAGTCTTTGACTTAAAATAGGGTGCACCCAGTATCGTCTTTGCATTCGACGGCGACGTCGCAGTTTGCGGTATAAAACCCACAAGCAAATTGCCTCCTCTAACTTAGCCTAAGGCTAAGTTCAGATGAACGCGCGACGACGCGCGCTGCCGCGCGATTCACCTGTTCAGATGGCGGCGGCTTGCGCGCGAGTCTAGCGTGAACATTCAGTGAGAATGGACGTGGAGGAGGCAATTTAAGACCTTTCTTTTGATGCATCATTCGCCTATATGCGTTATTTAGTTTCTGTGTAATCACAGGCGATGACTACGGCAAGTGGCGGTTCTAGCGGCCAACTATTTTTGGTCATAGTATCTTAGTTTTTTTTTGCAACAAATTCAGGAAAAGAGTTGTGTATAGTAACAAATTACCACTAATTCCTGGCAAAGTTGCATCATATTTTATGACTTGGCCGCGCGGTTGAAATGGACATAATTCGGTACGGGTAAGCACGCTCAAATCGATTACATCCCAAATTCCCAACTCGGAATGTATCAATGTACCCTTTAATATGGACACTCGTATCTCGTAACATTCTTAAATCCATGTTGTTAACTTTCTGCTTTTGCTATTCTGGTTTGCTACAGAATACTAACATCTAAAGTCTTCATGTGAAAAGGTATATTCGTTTGTTCGATATTTACGTTCGGTTTATTAGATCTTGGAAAAGCAACACAGATGTATGCCTGTGTGTGCATAACACACAACATTTACATTTTCTATGTCACGTTGTGGACTTGTGGTCACGTTGCAAGTGGCGTGGACGGATCTGATCATCTGACATTTCTCAATAATTCAGTAGATTTGTACGCCACTTTCGTGATTACCTCCTCCCTTAGATCGACATAATTTATTCTAAACGTTCTAAAAGGAGTAGAATCTTGTTGCTGCAACTATTGTGTTTACTTAAAAACGTTTCAATGGGGCTTACTAATTTAATTTTAGGACAGTGGTAATGAGAAGTTGCTTTGAGTACAATACATTAATCCCTGTTTATGTTGTTGAAAGTTTGTTTTGTGTAACAATAACTTACTGGACTGTGATTTGATTTTTTTGGAAATTGATAGAGGTGAGTGTATTATTCAATTATTCATTTTAGCTGCAAACACATTGAAAATAAGTAACTATTATATTGTTAGTATACTTAAAAATATATTTTTCATGCAATAATAATTATTATTATTAGCCTGTGATGTCCCACTGCAGGGAATGATTAAAATAATATTTTTAATTAAGTAAGTATAAAAATAAAGAACCCTCTCCATATATTAGCACAGCATAGTAAAATAAATTCAAAAGCAATTTACTGTGGCATTTTTAATTGGCTAAAAATATAGCAAAACTGGTGAGTGTAAATTCTATAAATTAAACAGGAATGACATGTAAGTATTTTTATTTGACTATACTATATTACCATCTAATATGATTCATTCAAATTCAACTATTATTCACCATATTAATTTATATAATATGGCACTTCAACAACTTACTCGCTAAGACATACACAAACAACAATCACATACAGTTTTAGGAACTGTGAATTCGTCACTTATAGAGATATATTAATGATTCCTTTGTTATATGTATCATTTGTAATTATGTATCTGAATCATAATTGGACGTAGTTATGCAAAAAGGATCCAACCCACAACATGACCGAAAATGAGTTAAGTATACCAAACTGCTTGTCAAGGTCTATATTTTCGATTAGCAAAAACAAACCAAGTAAAATACGAATTTTTAATGTCAAAATATTCGTATTTTACTTGGATTGTTTTTGATAATTGAAAATATAGACCTTGACAAGCAGTTTGATTTACATAACTCATTTTCGGTCATGTTGTGGGTTGGGTCCTTTTTGCATAACTACATCCAATTATGATAAATAATCTGTGCTAAGTATAAAATAATCAATTTGCTGGTTGGTTGATTCTTAAATGACCAAAGAATCAACATTACCATACTTTGTGTCGCTTAACTTTAAACTCGAATAAATCCACTCTACCCTGTTAGGAGATATTTACAAAAATGTGTTAATAGTATTAATTTCATGAATTAAAACACAGTATTTTTTTATTATGGCAACATTATTGAAGAATACGATCCTGTTTAGCCAATTCAGTATTTAAATCACTCATTCTTTCAAAAATGTAATATTTAGGTTGGGTTTACCTTCATTTGATATAATGGAATGCAATTTATCTATCTTTGAAAAAACGCAGTGTGGATTTGGCGAAGTTTTATATTAGGTCGCTTGCGGGCCTTACTTGGTGACACAATTTTAATGGAATTATCCATGGGTACTGTCCAAATAATAAAAAGAAACAATAAAAAGCGGGAGTGAACGGTGTTACTGTCGCAGAGTTTACGTGGACTGACGGCCATGTTGAACAAACGCAATTACCTGATTGGCTCTCATGGACTTAACTACATTTAAAAAAAAAAAACTGTCTCTTGGATCATGCTTGGATCTATCTGACTTAGATAAAATATTATGATTTTAATTTTTTATTTCTCAAGAACCATGCGGGTTTATACACAACTGATAAAATTGTTCAAAAGCATTTCTTTTTCCGTTTCTTTTGACACCAAAATCTTAAAAACTCTGAATTGGATTTATCCGAGTTTGAAGTTAAGCAACACAATTTTTATTCATGACCATAGACATTACCATACAATTTGGCAATGCTGCCAGCCTTTTGGGCAATTTTCCTGTTGTCAGCAATGCAGACAATTTTTTTTTGATGCCCTTCAATGATATTATAAAAGAAAGATACGCTACGTTCATACTGAGCGATGTTCTGTATTGTTGCGTTGTTATTACAAAGTACTTACATGTAGGTGTATAGTAGTTTTCAACTACGACTGTGATAGATAATACGGAACGTATGACACAGAAAGAGATTGCTATCTGTAGTGTGTTGCGCTTGAAGTACACTAATGAATCATAGAGTATGCGGATTTGCCAACAGAAGAGACATTGAATTTAACAATAGGTAATGTGTCTGTTTTTTTATCTAGGTACATTACATACTTTCTAATACAGTATATAATAATATACATTATAATATATATAGAATGAGATTAGTAATAGCAGGCTATTAGATATTTTATGAGTAATATTAGAAAGACGCTCACTTGTGCCGATTCTCTTGTACACCGAACTAAACTATCACTAAAATTCCTTACTTTTGGCTATGAGAATCTTAGAGCTATTCTGCATTAAAATATCTCTAAATTTAAAAATAATTTTGACGCAACCAAATAGAATTTGACAATCGCGACTCCACGTGGTAAGTAGGTACTTTTTTTTGTTTGTTTGGCTTCGCACGGTTTGTGCATTCAGCCAAAAAGTAGGTACTTATTTTCCCTCATCGACATCATCTGCCTAGCCTTTTCCCAAGTATGTTGGGGTCGGCTTCCAGTCTAACCAGATGCAGCTGAATACCAGTGTTTTACATGGAGCGACTGCCTATCTGACCTCCACAACCCAGTTACAGGGTAGTACGATACCCCTTGGTAAGACTGGTTGTCAGACTTTCGGGCTTCAGACTACCCGTAACGACTGTCAAAGTTCCACGAAAGCCGGGACCAACGGCTTAACGTGCTTTCCGAGGCATGGAGGGGTCTCGGTATGTAAAGATGGTCACCCATCTACAGACCAACCGCGTCAAGCGTAGCTTAACCTGATCGATTGACCTGTGCGGCTGTTATTATTTAGCCACAACCACTCCCGTGTTTTTTTTTTTAGCCGAGGTGCGCAGTGGGGCAACCTCGACCTCTTTTTTATGGAATTTTTCACTTTTGTATGGAAAATATGAAAAATTATTACCAACGTGTTGAGTTTTAGGGGTTTGCGGGTTTTATAAATGGGGTCGAAATTTTCATTATCTTTGCGATAGGATACACCGTTTTCGAGATATAAGCAAAAGAAAATAAAAAAACAGTACTGTTTTTGCATCTGAAGTCGAGGTGTTGGTGTGAATTTTAGTTCATGCCAACTAATTTTATTCCACACCTTTTTAGTCGAGATTAAAAATACTCAGATTTAGTTAGAAAATCTAAATTTTAGGTGAAGAACCTCAAATTCAGAATAGCAAAATTACTATTTTCTCTAAACTAATATCTCAGTGCAATCTTAGTGCTGTCAAACTAAAATTTAGTTAAGTTGTGTCACTTTAGTTAATTTCAAAATGGGAAATCGTCGTATGACAGGAATAAACTAAATTTTAGTGATTTATAGTCTAGTTTAGACGCATTTGTGACAAGAGAATCGGCACCACTAACTAACAAGAAAACTCAGGTTGCGCAATAAAGCGGTTACGAACGCTATGTATTTTGCCTACGATTTCGCTTCTGGTTGATTAATCTATGACACATGCTATTTGTCCTTGTCGCGCTGCAGTTGCCATCGTATTCTCTATTCTGTTCGAACCACCATGTTTAATAATTCGAAATTTATTTGTAAATGAGAAATAAAATCGAAACAAAATACAAATATGACGTTCTTTTCGTTTGACGTTCGTTCACGCTACGGACACGCTTTGCTTCGCTCGCCGCTATTAGCCGACTAAATGAAATTGCGACAATTGTCTGAATTTGTCTGCAACATTTTGCGCGCGGTTGTGCCATATCTACCTCGTCGCTTAGATTAGACAAAGACCGCAATATAAACATGCAATGACGGGATGGGGTTGCCTACCCATGCGAAATTTTACCCAACATTTGAAGCCGTAAAAAGCGTTATACGTTAAGTTAAATTATTTTTTAAATATTTGAATTATGTATTTCTTATTGGATGTGTAATAGAAGTTGATAAATAATGAAAATAACTAAGACATTTTCTTTTTGAATATTTTTTCTTTATTATTAATGAAATTGAATGATTTAGTAGCAATCGGATTATTTCCATCCATTTTTCACGGCGTGCTGCATCTTAAGGCACCCTGCTCCGTTGTTATTATTAAAAAAATATTTAAAAATCACTTATTCTATAAATTAAAAACTCCCACAAATGTGGGAAATTGAAACTAAGTTTTTAGTGCTAACACTGAACCTAATTTACAAAATTCTACATTTTATTGCGTTTTTACGTTGATATAAACACAGATACAATTAATTTACGTGTGGAAAGTAATTCCGGTTAATTTATTATGTTTTTGTGATTTTGAATCGCACTCTTTCGCGATATTTTTTGTCGCATGTCACTCGGTTCACTTCGGTTGGCGTCACACAGAGCACTGAACTGAACTGACGTTAGCTACGCTGATAGCTGTGGCCATCAGTCTAGTGGCAACGCCTTGTGCGGTAATTACTAATCTAGTGTAACATATACGAGTATATCAATGATTATTACGAAGTCTGACTTCGTTTTCTTAAATTGATTAAAATATTCCTTATATTTATCCTTATATTTTTCCTATATATTTTAATCAATTTAAGAAAACGAAGTCTGACTTCGTTTTCTTAAATTGATTAAAATATTCCTTTGCGGAAGAAGGAGTTATGTTCAGTTTTCCTTAAAATAAAGTAATAAAAATACATTTTATTCTTTAATTTCTCCCCTATTTTAAAAATACTAAACGGTTGGCGCTGCCAGACACCCTTATTGGATAAATACATTAAAGGCGTTTTGAAATATCCTAAAATTTTTATGCGAAACTTTGAACTCAATTTTCTCGAAATTAGAATTTTGCGACATATTTTAGAATTATAATCATTAGAACCATTAATACGTCTTTCTAAGTGATATTTGTACCACAGAAAGAAATCTCATATGGAAAAGTGCTTATGGTACAAATCTAACTTAGGAAGATGTATTAATGATTTTAATGACTATAATTCTGTAAATAAGTAGGTACCTGTTATAGTCGCGAATCCAATTTTGATCAAGATACAACCTGCCACTGACTTACAAATTGCAAAAAAACGTAAGAAAATTTGAATTTCGCGGTGGTAGACGAAAGCAGTATGCAAGTAAGACGACGCCATGTTCAATAGACTACAGCAATAGTTGAAAAACTATTATTTTTTGTGCCGTAGTAATCAGGGGAATATTCACAAAAGAATACTTTTCTTGTGGAATTATTTCCTATTTTTTCAGTACCGTACAATTTATGGCCGAAAATGAAACATCTCCTTTGATTCGCGACTATAACAGGCACTTACAGAATTATAAACATTAGAAACATTAATACATCTTTCTAAGTTAGATTAGTACCATAAGCATTTTTCCATAATAGATATGTTCTTGTGGTACAAATCTAACTTAGGAAGATGTTTTAATGACTAGCTTTTGCCAGCGACTTCGTCCGCGTGGAATAATGACTTCCGGAAATTGAGGCACTAACTCTCATAGAGTTTAACCGATGTGCTCTTTCCTCTGCCGATTCTTGAGAACGCGTATTTCTCATTCAACGCGTTTTTCAAGACAATAGCGGGCGCGGCGACCGTTACACAAAAATAATCCTTATAGCATGATTCAGTATTCACGCGCGATGGCTTATTAGCGTATTTCATGTATAACTTTGGTGTTTCTGTACCGATTTCTATGATTCTTTTTTTATTACTTATGTAATAATGTTAACATTTTTTAATTAGGGATGAGTGAGAGTGTTATAAACGTAAGGGTAGATAAATATAATCAGAAAGCTCCGAACTGCTAAGCTATCGGGAGTTACACGTGTTATTGTGAGTCAACCATAAAATATAGACATTTGCTGTCGTGGAATATTTTTTATATAATTTTAAGGAGAACATTTCCGTCATACATGATTTCTGTGTAGCTTTAACCATTAAGGCTGCACACGCGACGAAAGCTTAAAAAATGGAGTAAGTTCTCCTGTTTTCCCAACATTTCCCTTCACTGCTCTGCTCCTATTGATCGTAGCGTGATGAAAAGTATACTATAACCTGCCCAGGAGTACCAAGTTTCGTTGAAATCCGTCGAGTAGTTTTTGTTTCTATAACGAACATACAGACAGACAGACAGACAAAAATTTTACTGATTGCATTTTTGGCGTCATTACCGATCACTAATCACCCGCTGATAGTTATTTTGGAAATATATTTCATGTACAGAATTGACCTCTCTACAGATTTATTATAAGTATAGATAATGATTCTAATTCTGTAAATACATATCTGTTATAGTCGCGAATCATATTTTGATCAAGATACAACCTGACACTGACCTGCAAATTGCAATAAACGTAAGAAAATTTGAATTTCCCGGTCTACCACTGCGCATTCACCTTATGACTATGCCGACCGCACTGTGGCGCCCTCATCGTTTGTTTGGTTATTTCATACAATTTAGAATGATAATGCAGAAAATAAGCACGTTAAGTTGTGCTTCACAATATTACACTTTAATATTATTAGAAACGGTAGTTTTATATTGTTTAGTTTTATTATAATCCTTAAAACGGTCCGTTTTAAGGATTATAATAAGAAACGAATGAGAAAATAGGCAAAACATTCATCACTCGAAAACTATGAAAAGTTGCGGAACATACAGAGGCCAGCACATCAAGCTACCCCAATCTGTCAGATTTTCCCAATTGAATATGAACCTTATTCCTTTGTGCTAAAGTTGAAAATCTATCAAAGAAATTTGACAGATTGGGGTAGGTTGACCTGCTGGCGTCTGTACATAATAGTCATCCCAAGTACAGCCGATCGATTCTGTAAAAATCTCACCGTGAAAAGTTAGGTGAAGTGAGCTTAGAGTGAGCTGTCAAGAGTATCAATCCCTAGCATCAGGATGACACTGACAGCTCACTCCACGCTCACTTCACCTAAGTCTTCACGGTGAGATGGTTACAGAATCGCACTGCAGGTACGTTTCAGGAATCATCGTAGGTACGCACATGTCCCGAGTATGCGTTTCGGGAATCATCGTCTTTCTTTGGAAATACGAACGCACGATGATGCGATCTAATATCTAGAGCAGTTACAAGGTTACAACCATTGAGCTATATAACTAGAGAAGCAAACCTCAATCAAATGTGTCAAAAAAGTGTAGCCACTTTATAAACGCGACGACGTAGCTTTGAAACCACTAAACATTTAAAAGTAAACATATATCTGTCTCACTTACACGCGTCGTAAGAATACTACCGTCGCTTAGATTAGACAAAGACCACAATATAAACATGCAATGACGGGATGGGGTTGCCTACCCATGCGAAATTTTACCCAACATTTTATGCCATAAAAAACGTTTTAGGTTAAGTTAAATTATTTTTAAAATATTTGCATTATATATTTCATAATGGATGTGTAATAGAAGTTTATAAATAATGAAAATAACTAAGACATTTTCTTTTGAATATTTTTTCTTTATTATTAATTAAATTGAATGATTTAGTAGGTAGCCAGTCAGTCTCTTTTCTCAGCAATCGGATTATTTCCACCCATTTTTCACGGCGTGCTGCATCTTTAGGCACCCTGCTACGTTGTTATTATTAAAAAATATTTAAAATCACTTATTCCATAAATTAAAAACTCCCACTAATGTGGGAAACTAAAACTAAGTTTTTAGTGGTAACACTGAACCCAATTTACAAAATTCTACATTTTATTGCGTTTTTACGTTGATATAAACACAGAGACAATTAATTTACGTGTGGAAAGTAATTCCGGTTAATTTATTATGTTTTTGTGATCTTGAATCGCACTCTTTCGCGATATTTTTTGTCGCATGTCACTCGGTTGACTTCGGTTGGCGTCACACAGAGCACTGAACTGACGTTAGCTACGCTGATGGCTGTAGCCATCAGCCTAGTGGCAACACCTTGGTGCGGTGATTGCTAATCTAGTGTAACATATATATCAATGGTTACAACCATGAAAGTACTAATCATAGAAACTTTGTTTCTGACGTCGTGTTAATTCGGAAACACGAAGATTACCGAAGCGCATACATTTTCTGGTTTAACTGTTTCTGATAGTAGGTGCGTGTCGTCATTCAGTAATCAATTTGTCAATGGAACAGGGAAAAAGTCTTAGCGCAGCGGGGCAATTGCGTAACACATTATCAATCGGAATCGGTTTCATTTTGACAATTCAACAACATTCATTGCGTTATTTACGTGTTGAGCAGACAAATTTTTCAAACTTATGAAGCAATGGATTAGCAATTTGCTTCAAAATGATTCAGCGGGGTAATTGCGTAACACACTATCAGTAGGAATGGGTTTCATTTTGACAGTTCAACAACATTCATTGCGTTATTTACGTTGTGGAGCAGACGCATTTTTCGAACATTTGAAGCAATGGATTAGCAATATCCTTCAAAATGATTCAGATTGAGATTGATAGTGTGTTACGCAATTAGGGTGCTGATTCCTATTGATAGTGTGTTACGCAATTAGGGTGCAGGTCTGCACGGGCGGTTTTTTATCATGGAAATTTTTTTTCACGCATTTGATTTTCAACTGTCCGTATTGATCCGAGCATTGCGAATCCAACAGAGCGCATCCAAGTGCGTCAAGAAGACACTCCGTTGGATTTACAACTCTCGGCGCTAAGCAGAGCTTTGAAAACCCAATGCGCGAATAAATATCACGCTGCAAATACCTAATTTGCGATATAGGCAGATGCAATCGGCTGCACGTCGCTAGTGACACTTCGAACAACATAATAAGAGGCCTGCTTACCTCTTAAAGGTACTATGGGGGTTGGGGTAATTGCGTAAGCGTAACACACATTTATAATATGACCAATGATCGCAATGTCTTTGATTTTGACAGTTCAGCCACGTTATTTACGTTCATTGCGTTATTTACGTTGCTGAGCAGATGAGTTTTTCAAACCTATGAAGCTATAAATTTGGAATTTCCTTCATATTTCATAACCATTGGATTCAGATTGAAAGTTCGTCTCGTTACGCAATTAGGTTGCTGGTTTTGTTACCAGTTACCACTGAATGCGGGCTGCTGTAGTCGTAACCTTTGCGAACCCCACCGACGACGACCCTACCGACGGACGGCGCCTCTGTTGAATATAAAAACTTTGTATGTATATGACGTGCTTAAGAGTAAATTTGAATTTGAAAATGATTTGTTCTAAAGTACTTCTGTCAACTGAAAACTGTCTCTGCTGTTTATTCTAATACATATTTTTGCTACGATCTATTACCTACTCCAGTCGTTTCTTTTATCTTACACCCTCGCCGTTGGTTTCTATTTTCGTTACTTCACGTGGCTTTGACGGCTGTAGGTTTTATCGGAAAAGTAATTTTTCAGCCGTAAGTTGTCGGGTAATTTTAGGTAGGTAGGTAATGTGACGGAATGGCTGACAGAAAATCTAGTCGCAGTTTTAACATTTAAGTACACACTTTTGAATTAAACAAGAACCTTCGGTACAATATAATAATAATAATAATACTTATTAGATAGCCTTACATATTTAATAGAAATTGGCCAAGTGCGTGTCGGACCACGCATAGTAAAGGATTTCCTACTCGGGATTAATTTATTTAAGTAGGTATGGGCACACCCCGGACACTCCGTACAACGCGCGCAAAATAATTACCTACTACTACTACATAGCCAAATGACGTCGGTACACGTGCAAATGTGTGCGTAAACTCTAGTAGGGTTGGTTGTCGTGCGGAGCGTAAAAAAAAGGCGGGAACGACGACGACGCGATTAGAAAGGACTAGTTTGATTGTTTATCTAATTAGTCGGGTTCGTAATGAAATAAAAATAATATTATAATAGTTAAGTAATAAATGAAAAACTTTTTAACAATAACTTTAATTTCGGATGTCGGTGTCTTTGGATCTGTATTTTAGTTTATTGCCACCGGCTTACGAAATTAAAGTTATTTTTCACTTTGTATTTAGTGTTTTTTTGGAAGTCGGTTTTTTTTTTTTGCTAAAAAGTTTTTATTTCTCGCTTTTTAGTGGGTGTGTTTATAAAGTATCTAAGTTATAATAGCCTAATGTCAACTTGCTCATCGCCTTGTACAAAATATTGCTTTTCCCGATGCAGGGACGTTAATTGTTGAGAAGTTCTCTTGGTACTCCATCATCAGCTCCATTTCACCATTCGCATTGTGACGAGCATAAATTGTGCTTAGCAAACATATTAAAGTAATCGAATCGCAACCTGTGAAATACTTATTATTGAGTAGTCCCGGTGGCCATCTGTGGTCTTCATCATCAGTTCCACTTCACTAAATGTTGCTATCCCAGAGCAAATACCCATGCAAATAAGGTACTTAGCTAAATATTGCTTACACTAAAATATTTTCGTTTAAATGACCTGTTAACTATAAATAATCGGTTATTATATCGCATGGTATTAAAATGCGATATCTTACAAACATTTATGTAAATACAAATTCGGAAAAGTATCACAATATCGAACCATCGTGATTAAAACTCAGATAAAACTTTTAAATCGCAAAATTATGTGCTCGTGTCAGCAGTACAGTGCTGCGGTTCTTTGTGAGCGCCCCGAGCTAAAGAACCGCCGATAATGCCGCGGGTGTGCGGGGTGAGGTGCGGTATCTGATGTCAGCGCGGGGTAGGGAGTGGCCATTCTGTACGAAGTACTATTAGGTATTCTGTGGTATGGGTTCCAATAAAGAAAAAAATCTAAGCACATAAGTAGTACCCATAATTATGTGCATAGGTTTTTTTTTCTTTCCACTGTTACATGTATGGGAACTGTCACCACTAATAATTTTTTTTTTATAGTTTTACTCAATGATATTAGATACAATAAAGAGGTAGATATCGCACTAGCGCGCAAATTGTTGCAGACAAATTCAGACAATTGTGGTAATTTCATTTAGTCGGCTAATAGCAGCGAGCGAAGCAAAGCGTGTCCGTGGCGTGACAATAAATTATCTAAAATGCCAAGCTGTGTGTTAAGAAAGTGCAAAAACTATGGTTCCAAGATAAATAAGAATGAAGGAATTTCATACCATACGTAAGTATATAAAAGAACGTCATATTTGTATTTTGTTACGATTTTATTTCTCATTTACAAATAAATTTCGAATTATTAACATGGTGGTTCGAATAGGATAGAGAATACGATGGCAACTGCAGCGCGACAAGGACAAATAGCATGTGTCATAGATTAATCAACCAGAAGTGAAATCGTAGGCAAAATACGGTTTATTCCCGGTCGTCCCCACTGGGCACATTTTAACAATCTGTGTGAAATCTCTTCTTCAAATCCCCATTATTGTATTTTGTCTATAACGGAACGAGTGGGAAATAAAAAGTTCCAATCGTCATCACTGGGGAGGAACGAAACTTTTTTTTCCCACTCGTGTCCAGTGGGGACGACGGGGTGGGGACGACTGGGAATAAACCCGAAATACATAGCGTTCGTAACCGCTTTATTGCGCAACCTGAGTTTTCTTGTTAGTTAGTGAGCGTCTTTCTAAAATATTATTATGATCAGTATAATAAGTTCTGGCTTTTATAATAACGGACATTTGGACGTTTTTTAGTAAAGGTGATACATCACCTTTATTATAAAACGTTGAAAGCCAGAACTTATAACACGATAAGAAAAAGTGTCTGTTTTATCTAGGTAAGTACAGACGCCAGCAGGTCAACCTACCCCAATCTGTTAAATTTCTTTGATAGATTTTCAACTTTAGCACAAAGGAATAAGGTTCATATTCAATTGGGAAAATCTGACAGATTGGGGTAGCTTGATGTGCTGGCCTCTGTACATTACATACATTGTAATATTACTAATAAAATATCTAATAGCGTGCTATTACTAATCTCATTCTATACAGGGTGAAATTGAAAACATGCGACAAATCGAAATGGGAGATGGTACTCATCATTAAGAACAACTTTAGGGACCAAACCTGAAATCCGGAAAAAAATCAGCTGTTCCTTACATTTATGTTCGCATAACTCGTCAAGATGTAGAGAACAGCTGATTTTTTTTTCGCGATTGCAGCTTTGGCCAGTTAGTAAAAGTTGTTCATAATGATGAGTACAGAGGCCAGCACATCAAGCTATCCCAATCTGTAAGATTTTCCCAATTGAATATGAACCTTATACCTTTGTTCTAAAGTTGAAAAATCTATCAAAGAAATTTGAGAGTTTGGCGTAGGTTGACCTGCTGGCGTCTGTACAATCTCCCATTTCGGTTTGTCGCATGTTTTCAATTTCAACCTGTATATATTAGAATGTATATTATTACATAATATATTAGAATGTATGTAATGTACCTAGATAAAAAACAGACACATCATACCTATTGTTAAATTCAAATGTCTTTTCTGTTGGCAAATCCGCATACTCTATGATTCATTAGTGTACTTCAAGCGCAACACACTACAGATAGCTGTCTCTTTCTGTGTCATACGTTTCTTATTATCTATCACAGTCGTAGTTGAAAACTACTATACACCTACATGTAAGTACTTTGTAATAACAACGCAACAATACAGAACGTCGCTCAGGGGGCTTACTCTTCAAACTAATTTTAATTTTAATATAATGCCAATATGATTCCAATGTAAATTTTACAGTTACGTGATTCGGTACTCTTGAAAACAATATTGTCAACATTGACATTAAGGGCCTTAGTCCGGTTTAGTACCGTAACACAGTCACTTTATGAAGCCTACTTCTCATTAACGGCTTGGTTAGATCTGAAAAAAATATATGTTTCCTATAGATTCATCTACATTATTTCTGAAAAAGGATTTTTTCGTATGGCTAATACTTTTGCCTTAAAAAAATATTTACCAAAACACTATTTTTGCCTAATATTCCCTACTACTTCTAAACGGCTTTGATGTTTAGAAATATTTTTACACTGAAAAATTGGTGGTTAGAGGTACTACATAATTGAAAGAGCATATGTAAATCAATCAACGTTTGCAAAGAAAATGTCCCCACTTTGAGATTGAGGTTCAGAGGTGCTCTGCGCGGGCGCAGGCGGCAGTCGTGCGTTAGCATTGAGACGGGATGGCTGTGTCGCTCGCTGCTCCGCCCGGCTATCGACCGATTTCGCGCATTTGTCTGTGTTAGTGCAAATATTTACGAACGAATTGTATCAGTATGCGTTTATAGATTAGCTCGCTGCAGAGGGCCCATTTCTATTGTGCGCGTGGACGCTTTACTAAATGCTGCCATTTCTAAATACTGGTTTTGTTTATATTGTATATTGTTTAATTTGTAAATAAATAAAAATGCCAAAGCAAGTCAAGGAAGTCGGTGTCTTTGGTTTTGAATTTTCGTTTTTTGCCACCGACTTCCGAAATAAAGTTATTTATTAATTTGTAGTGTTTTTGGAAGACAATTTGTTTTTTTTTTTCACTTTTTAGTTGTGGCACCTACCCCACACAAATTAGAATACCACTACCTGCTATGTAAATAACAGTGACAGGAAGTTATTATAACATCATCCAATTGGCTACGGATTTATTCCCCGGCTAAGAGGGTTATGGTAATAATTCAAATTGGTGAAACAAGATCATATTTTATATTACCTTACTACGGCGAAACAAAACCTCAATTTTAACCGATTTTAAAAAAGGAGGAGGTTCGGTTAGTGGATACGAAACGGGGCATTATGAAAAAAAGACATAAAATTTCACCAAAAACCATCGCATAATCAAGCCTTCAGGACTTGGTGGGATGTGGGAGTAGTAGGGTGGGGGAACACAATTGGACACCACAAGGGCATTGACCTTGACCTCAGTGTCATTGACCTTGAATATTCATAGTCAAGATCCGCGATTATCTTGTTCACTGAGCTTGAGTTCAAGGTCAACATCCCGACTGTCAAGATCCGCAATTCTCGGGAGCAGTAACAGGTCAATATTCACGGTTAGTGACCTTGACAACAAAGTCAAGTGACCTTGAGGTCAAGGACAAGTGACTGTTAGGTCAAGCTCAAGTGATACTGGAGGTCAATGTCGAGTTACCTTGGAGGTCATGGTCAAGAGACCTTGGGAGTGTCTTCAGAATTCCAGGGCCCTGACACTGGTGCCGATTCTCTTGTACACCGAACTAAACTATCACTAAAATTTCTTACTTTTGGCTATGAGAATCTTAGAGCTATTCTGCATTAAAATATCTCTAAATTTAAAAATGATTTTGACACAACCAAATCGAATTTGACAATCGCGACTCCACGTGGTAAGTAGGTACTTTTTTTTGTTTGTTCGCACGGTTTGTGCATTCAGCCAAAAAGTAGGTACTTATTTGCCCTCATCATCATCATCTGCCTAGCCTTTTCCCGACTATGTTGGGGTCGGCTTCCAGTCTAACCGGATGCAGCTGAATACCAGTGTTTTACATGGAGCGACTACCTATCTGACCTCCACAACCCAGTTGCCCAGTGACTAGTCACAGTCTACCCGAAACGACTGTCAAAGATCCACGAATGACAGCCGGGACCAACGGCTTAACGTGCTTTCCGAGGCACGAAGGGGTCTCGGTATGTAAAGATGGTCACCCATCCAGAGACCAACCGCGGCAAGCGTAGCTTAACCTGATCGATCGACCTGTGCGGCTGTTATTATTTAGCCACGGGTCCCTCCCCGTGTTTTTTTTTTAGCTGATGGTGCGCAGTGGGGGAACTCGACCTCTTTTTTATGGAATTTTTCACTTTTGTATGGAAAATATGAAAAATTATTACCAACGTGTTGAGTTTTAGGGGTTTACGGGTTCCTATAAGGGGGTTGAAATTTTCATTATTTTTTCCGATAGGACACACCGTTTTCGAGATATAAGCAAAAGAATAGAAAATCAAAAAACTGTACTGTTTTGCATCTGAAGTCGAGGTGTTGGTGTGAATTTTAGTTCATGCTAACTAACCTTTTTAGTCATGATTTAAAATAGTCAGATTTAGTTAGAAAATCTAAATTTTAGGTGAAAAACCTCAAATTCAGAATAGCAAAATTACTATTTTCACTAAACTAATATCTCAGTGCAATCTTAGTGCTGTCAAACTAAAATTTAGTTAAGTTGTGTCACTTTAGCACAGAATACCTAATAGTAGTTCGTACAGAATGGCCACTCCCTACCCCGCGCTGACATCAGATACCGCACCTCACCCCCGCACACCGCGACTTCGTCGGTGGTTCATTAGTTCGGGGCGCTCACAAAAAACCGCAGCACTGTACTGCTGACACGAACACACAATTTTGCGTTTTAAAAGTTTCAATCACGATGGTTGGATATTGTGATGCTTTTCCGAATTAGTATTTACATAAATGTTTGTAGGATATCGCATTTTAATACCATGCGATTTAATAACCGATTACTTATTTATAGATAAGTCATTTAAACGAAAATATTTTAGTGTAAGCAATATTTAGTTAGGCAAGATAATTTGGCATTATTGATTGAATAGATAAACCTCTTTTAAACTGACTTTAAAAAAGGAGGAGGTTCTCAATTCGGTTGTATTTTTTTATGTTTGTTACCTCAGCACGCCGTCATTTATAAACCGATTTGGAAAATTATTTTTTTATTTCAAAGGATATACTTCCAGATTGTTCCCATTGTGGTAAAAATTCAGTTCTATGAAGGGATCCTCGAGAAATCGAAGGAACTCTTCAAATATTGTAGGCAAACCTATAGCGATTCGGGTATTAAGTATTTATAGTAACTCGTGCATTTGCTCTCGGAAAGCAACATTTAGTGAAGTGGAACTGATGATGAAGACCACAGATGGCCACCGGCACCCTAATTGCGTAACACACTATCGATCGGAATCCGAATCATTTTGAAGCAGATTGCTAATCCATTGCTTCATAAGTTCGAACAATTTGTATGCTCAACACGTAAATAACGCAATGAATGTTGTTGAACTGTCAAAATGAAACCGATTCCGATTGATCATGTGTTACGCAATTGCCCCGCGGGACTACTCAATAATAAGTATTTCACAGGTTGCGATTCGATTACTTTAATATGGTTCTAAGCACAATTTATGCTCGTCACAATGCGAATGGTGAAATGGAGCTGATGTAGGAGTACCAGGAGAACTCCTCAACAATTAACGTCCCTGCATCGGGAAAAGCAATATGTATTTTGTAAAAGGCGATGAGCAAGTTGACATTAGGCTATTGTACCTTAGATACATTATAAACAGACCCACTAAAAAGCGAGAAATAAAAACTTTTTTACAAAAAAAAAAACCGACTTCCAAAAAAACTACAAAGTGAAAAATAACTTTAATTTCGAAAGTCGGTGGCAATAAACTAAAATACAGATCCAAAGATACCGACTTCCAAAATTAAAGTTATTGTCAAAAAGTTTTACTTATTTTAACTAATAAAATATTATTTTTATTTCATTACGAACCTGACTAACTAGATAAACAATTGAACACCGCTCGTACAAGGTCACGTATCGTCGTCGCTCACCGCCGTTTTTTCTACGCTACGCACGACAGCCAACCCTGCTAGAGTTCACGCACACATTTGCACGTGTACTAACGTCATTTGGCTATGTAGTAGTAGTAGGTAATTATTTTGCGCGCGTTGTACGGAGTATCCGGGGTGTGACTTTAGTTAACTTCAGAATGGGAAATCGTCGTTTGACAGGAATAAACTAAATTTTGGTGATTTTTAGTCTAGTTTAGACGCACTTGTGACAAGAGAATCGGCACCACTACCAACCCCTTGACTTCGACTGCAAAACAGTTATTTTTTTCTTTTTAAGATTCCGTACCTATAAAGGAAAAAAACGGAACCCATAGAGGATCACTTTGTTGTCCGTCCGTCCATCTGTCTGTCTAGACCCTTTATCTCCGGAACGCGTGGATGTATCGAGTTCAAATTAAGACCATATACAACGTATAACGTTAAATGCGCAAAACCTGAAAATAGTTTGTTCATAATTGACTACTGAATCGATTTCAATAACTTTTAATACAGGTTTATTTTTCAAAAATTATGTATTTTGCCCTACTATCAGTAAGATTTTGATTTTCTAATTACATTTTAAGTGTTTTGTATTGTTCTAATTAGCTTAATAACTTGTTGTTATTATTAGTGTTCGTATTAGAATCTGATAGGAATATTTAACGAAGAATTTTTGAGAATTTTAATATATGATGAAAAATTATAGAATATTTACGTAACTTGAAAACGAGGTTTTTTGTTTATTGGAATATTTGCGTGATTTTAGTGTCAAACGAGAGGATTGTGTTTAAAACTGATATTCCTGTTTGAATTTTGTAAATTGGTTCACGGGTTTTAGAGATAGAAAGAATTTTGCATAATGAAAACATGCCAAAGTCCGAATTTTAGTAAGTTATTGTTCTAAAAAGTTTTTATTGCATAGAAATAGGATTTATAAATGTTGTTATGTAATACGAAAGAGGAATAAAATCCTTGCTCATTCTATAATTTGCTTTAAATTTGTATTCATTCATAGAAAACGCTTTGTCCCTAAAACGCATCATCCGATGTTCATCTCGTCTTTATTTCAATTGTTTTTTATGGGAATTAAGTAAAACACTATATATCTGCTTATAGTACCATATTATATACATATTACCGAATGAAAACCACTTCAAAACGCATAATAATTCCTAAAAAGTTACACATTTGTTATTGGAAAAATCACAATCAACAAACTATCCCAACGCAATATTGACGCAATACACAGCTGGCAAAATACACTCAAGAGTACCGTTTACCCCACGCCAAGCCCGATCTTAATTCCATTTAGTTCCCCAAAATGGACACCCAATTTAAAAACCATTTGGCGCTAGCATCGAACTCAAGAGTACGAAACGTCACAATTCCAATGTCGATCTATCGGAATTAAATTCAAGAGTAAGCACCCAGTATGAACGTAGCGTATCTTTCTTTTATAATATCATTGGTTTTACTACATTTTTTGATGCACAGAATACACCTTTTTTTCTAATTTACATAGATATAGTGCTCCGAGTAAAATGGCTGTGTCATAGACGGCCATGACGTTAATGGGTTGTTTCTGCCATTTGAATACTTACGGTAAAAGTGAATACATATAAGGTGTTAAAAAATTAACCCGTCAAACTTTAAGAAGTGCTTTAGACCATCGAACTGAACAACTTTCACTATGGGACCAACTCTTAAATCACGAAAAATAAAACAGCTGTTTAATACAAAACTTCAATACCTACTTGACCAAAATGTAGGAAACAGCTGTTTTTTTTTTTTCGTGATTTCAGAGTTGGTCCCATAGTGAAAGTTGTTCAGTTCGATTGTCTAAGTCTAAAGCACCTCTTACAGTTTGTAGGGTTAATTTTTTAACACTTTGTATATTGTGATTTACAGCAACTTATAAGCTGTCAATTGGTACTTGATTTATTACCTGTACCGATATAGTATTATGTGCCCAATATTGCTACAATAGTTATTAGATAAAATATAAACTTTTATAAAGAATCTATACCTGTCTGCTTCGTAATAGGTACCTACTTAGATATTTTCATTTTCCCGTTACATAAAAAGCACGTTGTTAATAACAATACTTTGTAAAACAAATTTCTGAGAAAAATTCCATTCAATTTTAACATTACATTTTACATCAGCGTGAACTTGTAAGCTTTCATAATGAATTTTCTATTTCGCAAAACGACTTTTCCCTGGCAGCAAAATTGTCCGCCGCCGCGTTTCGCAACTCATACCACATAGCATGTTTCAAATTATGGCGGAAAATTATGAATTTTGTTATTTACGTAAAATCTGTTATTCGAGAAAAAGTTTTGTTTTGTTTTTATAGAACTGGTATAATTATTAGCGCTAAATATAAATGTTACATAATACGTATATCCGGAGTCGATCCGGTTAGAAAGCCGATCGCGATGGCAGATGATGATGTAGCATGATGCAGGTATAAAAAGTACCTACCTTTTAAACGGTTTATCTACTCAATCATCTAAGTGTCGGCATTTACAAAATATTAGGTATCTCTTGGTATGAAAAAGTAGCTGGCACTTTTAACACTTAGCTATATGTGGGTAGTTGTAAGTCTATAGGCACATAATAAAATTGTCTACCAAAGTACCGGCAAGAAATCGTTAAATCAGCTACCTATAAAAAAAACTGTAAAAATTAATGTAGGATTCCAGTTCAGAATAACAATTAAGATCAGACTAAAGGAAACATATTACCGGAAGAAATAGAAAAGACAATAAAATAAATTATCATATACCTACTAAAATAGAAATAACGCGATTAGGGAATACACAGACAGTACTACCACAGATTACTAAATAGTTACTTCGTAACAGATACATCACTCCAATACAAAAGCGAAAATACCTACGCTATAATAGCCTACAAAATCTTAATAATAATACCAGCTGTTTGCAGCGAGAAGAAATGTACCATAAGTACGCACACAGAGAGTTGAGATTGTATTGCCCGCCGCGCGACCCACGTGTGAGCGCGTCATCGAGCGAATGTGCTAGGGTTGTATCTATGATGATATTGGTAATAAAACGAACGTAGAAAAATGTAGAAAAACAATTATTTATTGATCAAATATGTTTCAGTTTAATAAAATGATAGATACATTTTTTCCCTTCCCTGAATGCCCTGCGTCTGAAAAGTAAACATCTTCAAACTGTATCACTTGATATTATATTAGTTTGAATTCGAGAAATAAATACTAAACACATATCGCACCCGGCCTCGGTGCGACAGTCACTTTTGCAAAAAATGCAAAAATGAGTTAAATATCTAAAAACGATGTTGCTCCCAGCGACGCGTGATTCGCGCCAAAACGGCAATGACACTCACGCCCTCATACGGAAACTATGCGTACTACAAAAGTAACGTTATCGCACCAAGTAAAGGGGTGCTTTAGGATCATTTTTAGATATGTAACTCATTTTCGCATTTTTTGCAAAAGTGACAGTGTCGCACCAGGGGTGCGATATGTACTTTTTTGTTTGTGTAGACCACTTGTTGTAGGTAGGTACCTACTTACAAGTCTCGCTCGTTGGGTGCTGACCAATGTATTTTTTTTTTTTAATTGCGGTCTTTGTTGACGGAAACCTCAAAAAAGCACCTACTTTGCGTAGGTAGGTACGTACCGGCCCTCCAGGTAAGTACCTACCTACGCAAAGTAGCTGCTTTTATTATTATTATTATCGGGTATTATACTTCTATTCTATGACATACCTATACATGCCGTATCTAATACATGCAGGTCCACATATCAAATCACGACGACGCAGGTAGGTATGACCTACTTATTTTCTGACAATAGGTAGGTACCTAACTATTAATTTATATAAACAAAACTTTTATAATACCTGAACTCCTTAATTTACAACGATTATCATAGTACCTACCTACCTATTGGTGATAAATTGTAAAAAAGGAACGACAAAAGGGAATTCGAAAAACAAAAGATTTAAAATACTACATAACTTACCTTTGTTCGTCTCTCGGCAATGAAAAAAAGACAAATTTTCATTTGTTTTTTTACTTTGACACTTCACAATAATTACGTGGTTTCGGCATTTTGATACTCCGCGCGGTAACCGTGACGTGCGAGCGCGCACTCAGGCAGGCGTGCGGCAGCCCTCTGTCGATTGTACCGACGGCGGTATGCGAATCGGTAGGCATATAACGCGTGGCCTTGAGTGAGTGACGGACGCCTGGTACTACTACCGAGTCAAAACTTGCTTACAAAATCTTATCTTGGTAAAAGAAAGCCAATTGTATGACCTACGTTGAAACAAAGATAAGAAGGCTTCACGGCTAAGAAGAGCAGTTAATGAGTTCATTATAATAATCACGAACACCACAATAATAAACTATGCATCTATGAGGAATCACGAGCACGACAGCTACAAGTGCTTTAAGAAACACTTCGGCAAAATGTAAACAAAACAACATAAAGTTACGTAACAGCACACCCCGGACTGGCTGACAGAAAATCTAGTCGCAGTTTTAACATTTAAGTACACACTTTTGAATTAAACAAGAACCTTCGGTACAATATAATAATAATAATAATACTTATTAGATAGCCTTACATATTTAATAGAAATTGGCCAAGTGCGTGTCGGACCACGCATAGTAAAGGATTTCCTACTCGGGATTAATTTATTTAAGTAGGTATGGGCACACCCCGGACACTCCGTACAACGCGCGCAAAATAATTACCTACTACTACTACATAGCCAAATGACGTTGGTACACGTGCAAATGTGTGCGTAAACTCTAGTAGGGTTGGTTGTCGTGCGGAGCGTAAAAAAATGGCGGGAACGACGACGACGCGACTAGAAATTACTAGTTTGATTGTTTATCTAATTATTCGGGTTCGTAATGAAATAAAAATAATATTATAATAGCTAAGTAATAAATGTAAAACTTTTTAACAATAACTTTAATTTCGGAAGTCGGTGTCTTTGGATCTGTATTTTAGTTTATTGCCACCGACTTACGAAATTAAAGTTATTTTTCACTTTGTACTTAGTGTTTTTTTGGAAGTCGGTTTTTTTTTTTGCTAAAAAGTTTTTATTTCTCGCTTTTTAGTGGGTCTGTTTATAAAGTATCTAAGTTACAATAGCCTAATGTCAACTTGCTCATCGCCTTGTACAAAATATTGCTTTTCCCGATGCAGGGACGTTAATTGTTGAGGAGTTCTCTTGGTACTCCATCATCAGCTCCATTTCACCATTCGCATTGTGACGAGCATAACTTGTGCTTAGCATACATATTAAAGTAATCGAATCGCAACCTGTGAAATACTTATTATTGAGTAGTCCCGGTGGCCATCTGTGGTCTTCATCATTAGTTCCACTTCACTAAATGTTGCTATCCCAGAGCAAATACCCATGCAAATAAGGTACTTAGTTAAATATTGCTTACACTAAAATATTTTCGTT
The DNA here is from genome assembly GCA_949316385.1 of Globia sparganii. Lineage (NCBI taxonomy): Eukaryota > Metazoa > Arthropoda > Insecta > Lepidoptera > Noctuidae > Globia > Globia sparganii. Next base: position 13,787,064 of record OX438655.1, read on the forward strand.
TAAATGACCTACTTAACTATAAATAATCGGTTATTATATCGCATGGTATTAAAATTCGATATCTTACAAACATGTAAATACAAATTCGGAAAAGCATCACAATATCGAACCATCGTGATTAAAACTCAGATAAAACTTTTAAATCGCAAAATTGTGTGTTCGTATCAGCAGTACAGTGCTGCGGTTCTTTGTGAGCGCCCCGAGCTAATGAACCGCCGATAATGTCGCGGGTGTGCGGGGTGAGGTACGGTATCTGATGTCAGCGCGGGGTAGGGAGTGGCCATTCTGTACGAAGTACTATTAGGTATTCTGTGGTAACAGCTAGGTTATTGTATCAGCAGCATAACATAATGATCATAATGATGATGATCATGTTAGCTCACGTTCGCACGGATGTAAAAATATCGCTGCGGTATTTTATTGCCCGCTGGATTTTCAACTCCCGGTTTTGAGCCGAGCCCAGAGAATCCAATGTAGCCTATTCCAGCTCGTCAAAAAAGCACCCCGTTGGATTTTAAACACGGTGCTAAGCGGTGGCCTAGTGCGATGAAAATCCACTGCACGAAAAAAAATCGGCACGGGAAAAACACGGCCGTGCGTACCTGGGCTTATAGTCATTCAAGAAATCAAGACTGTTTGATTTGCTTAGGTAGGTATATGTAGCTACGTACCTAAGCAAATAAAGTCTTGATTTCTTACACTTGACTTACCTTCGTAAGTAAGAAATATTACTAGTAAATTATATAACATGGGTTAACCTACGTTTTAGGCGCATCCCAATAGCTATCAGTGTCATGTCAAAAGTCAAGATTGCTGTGTAAAACTGACACTGACTGCTCTCGAACGCAGTTTAGCTGTGCTGATCTCGTTCAGTTTCATTGGTGAAATCTGCCTTAAATATCATCATCTGCCTAGCCTTTTCCCAACTATGTTGGGGTCGGCTTCCAGTCTCCAGTATTCGCCGTAAATAGTGAATTGAAATTGGTATTCCTACCAATTATTCTAATAAGTATAAGAAAAAATATATTAAAGTATTTATAGACGAAGGCACACAGTATTCACAAAGTGTGGTGAAAAAAATGTGCATTTCTCCAAGTGTAAGTACCTACAAGGATTGTTTTTGTAATAACTCTAGTGTGTATTTCAAAACCCAATTGCAGATATCAAAAGTAACTTATTCTACACCAGGTGCGATGTGGGTAAATACATGAAGATGTCAGCTGCCGCGGAGACGCTGCCGGCTCCGAACGTCCGACCGCAAGCGCCTCCCGCTACTGTGCCCACGCCGCCCCCGCCCGCCGCTCGCCGACCTGGCAGCAAGCACGTAGTGCACTGGTTCCGAAAAGGCCTGCGCCTTCATGATAACCCAGCGTTAAAGGATTGTCTAGTGGACGCAGCGACGTTCAGATGTGTATTTATTATCGATCCTTGGTTCGCCAGCTCTTCTAATGTTGGCATCAATAAGTGGAGGTAAAGCTTTGAATAAAACGTTAAATTACAATCTTTTCCTGAGAGCGATATCAATGTTATGTTATAATGATTTAATCTATGCACGAATGTTATGCAGTTTTATTTATTCAACCTATAACTTATCTCGACAGGTTTCTGCTGCAATGCTTGGAAGACTTAGATAGGAGTTTACGGAAACTTAACTCTCGACTGTTCGTGGTTCGAGGGCAACCTGCCGATGCATTACCAAAACTGTTTCGAGAATGGGGCACCACCGCGTTGTCCTTCGAGGAGGACCCCGAGCCCTATGGCCGAGTGCGAGACCACAATATCATGTCAAAATGTCGCGAAGTCGGCATTACCGTCACATCTCGTGTTTCTCACACGTTATACAAATTAGACCAGTAAGCTATTCGAAATGTATTTTTCAATATCATTTCAGTCCTATTTGAGTCGTAAATAATTTAATCAACGAATATTTTTTTTAGAATAATAGAACGAAATGGTGGCAAAGCGCCTCTCACATACCACCAGTTCCAGGCGTTAATCGCCAGCATGCCCCCTCCTCCGCCGGCGGAGGTGTCAATATCAGCCCAAACGCTCAACGGCGCTACCACGCCTGTAACAGATGACCATGATGATCGGTTTGGCGTACCCACTCTCGAAGAACTTGGTAAGTTACGACAAATTGATTGAATATTATGATTATGATACAAATATGAAGCATAATATAATGTTTTTAAATTTAATTAATTTAGGATTCGAGATAGAGGGTTTAAAACCCCCCGTTTGGATCGGAGGGGAAAGTGAAGCTTTAGCTAGGTTAGAAAGACATCTCGAAAGAAAAGCTTGGGTGGCTTCATTCGGGCGGCCAAAGATGACACCACAGTCACTGTTGGCAAGCCAGACAGGCTTATCACCCTACTTAAGGTAAATAACTGCAATTGTTTTGTTTCAGTTTCGTCACTTTTTGATGAGACTTAAGTACTGAACTAAAGATATACCTTTCTTACAGGTTTGGTTGTTTGTCGACTAGATTATTTTACTATCAGTTGACGGAATTGTACAAAAGAGTTAAACGAGTAAGACCACCGCTCTCTCTTCATGGACAAATACTATGGAGGGAATTTTTCTATTGTGCTGCAACACGCAACCCTAATTTTGATCGTATGGAAGGAAATCCCATATGCGTCCAAATACCATGGGAAAAGAATCAAGAAGCTTTAGCGAAATGGGCTACTGTAAGTACATAAAACTACTGCACGTTCAGAAACTACTACCAACCCTTTGATTTTGAAAGTCAATTTCAAAATGGCGCCCCCTTTATAAAACTCATCTTTTTATTACAGGGCCAAACGGGATTTCCTTGGATAGATGCAGTAATGACACAATTAAGAGAAGAAGGGTGGATTCACCACCTGGCCAGGCATGCAGTGGCTTGCTTCCTTACGAGGGGAGACTTGTGGATCTCATGGGAAGAAGGAATGAAGGCAAGGAGAGCTTCGTTATTTAGTTTAGTGCTATTGCATTCTTTTGAATTTAATTTAAAAACTCGAATTACTATCCGAATGATCAGTGTTTTTCATATTGAAATACATTTCACTAGGTACAAGAATAGTTCTTGTTTTACTGCACAATTTTTCAAAAAGTTGTCATATTTCCGCATGATTATTCCCGATCTGTCACACCCTGTCGTCCACACTATTGACGATCGGAAAAAAGTTTAATTCATGCAGTGTTGACGAAGAGGAATTCTTCGATTAGGTATTCTTGATCAGTAACACCACTGTCATTAACACTGTTGACAATCGGGATAAAAAAAAATCCGTTCGTCAACACTGGACGAATGAAACTTTTTTCCCCGATTGTCAACAAAGTGGACGACAAGGTGTGACTGATCGGCAATGGCCCCGATTCTGTTGTTCACAAACTAAACTAAATTTAAGTTCAGTGCATCTTTTTCTTTCTATTTCATTAAGATAAAATATTAGTTTAGTCCTGTCAAATTAGATAATCCATAGACAATTTAGACGAGATTAAAAAATTGGCTACTAAAAATACGTCAATTTACGTCAGGCGCTGACTTATTTGACAGGACTAAACTAATATTTATCTTCTGTCCTTTTCTTAATGAAATAGAAAGAAAAAGATTCACTGAACTTAAATTTAATTTAGTTTGTGAACAACAGAATCGGTACCAGTATTCGATCTTTTCTAACCGTTTACAGTAAACTTAATAATACAGAGAATATTCAGCGGGGTAATTGCGTAACACACTATCAGTAGCAATGGCTTTCATTTTGACAAATCAACAACATTCATTGCGTTATTTACGTTGTTGAGCAGACAAATTTTTCAAACATATTGAAGCAATGGATTAGCAATATATTAGGTCGGGGCAAAAGTATTTTCGTATTTTTTCATACAAAAAAAAAAATTTTGTTTTAGGTTTAATTTTTAATTTATTTATAATTATGTGCCGTTTTGATCGATGACTTGTTGTCATCTCGTGGGCAATGCCGTGATCCTATTGCTGTAGAAGTTTTGAGATTTTTTATCAAAAAAATCTGATAGGTAGTTTTCACAGTGTTCTTTGAGGTTAACTTTATGCTTCCTAAAGAGTTCTGAAGTGACCGAAACAGGTGAAAATCTGATGAAGCAAGATCAGGGCTATACGGAGGATGCATCAACATATCCCAGCTAAGCTCTCTCAATTTTTGCTGAGTGGCTATAGATGAGTGCGGTCTGGCGTTGTCGTGATGAAACACCACGCCCTTCCTATTCACCAGCTCCGGTCGGTTTTTCTCAATAGCTTCTTTTAACCTCATCAGTTGTTGACAGTAGAGGTCAGAATCGATAGTTTTACCCGGCGGCAAAAGCTCATAGTGGACGATTCCTTTCCAATCCCACCAAACACACAGCATCACTTTGTTCAGAGTCAGGCCGGGCTTTGCCACGGTCTGTGGGGCTTGTCCATGCTTCGACCACGACCTTTTTCGGACATTCTTATCGTAAGTGATCCATTTTTCATCACCCGTAATCAACCGTTTAAGAAATGGGTCGGAATTATTACGTTTCAACAAAGAATCGCAAATGGAAACACGTTGCATTAAGTTTCTCTCAGTGAGATCATGTGGTACCCAAATATCAAGTTTTTTCTTGTACCCAGACTTTTGTAAATGCCGTAAAACTGTTTTGTGATCAACATCCAGTTCTTCAGCAATATCATAACTACTAATATGTCGATCTTGCTCCACTTTTTCAAAAATGGCACTGATTTTATCCGTGACAGGACGTCCAGGGCGAGCTTCATCCTTCACACTAAAATTTCCTGACTTGAAACGCTTGAACCACATTTGTGCTACTCGTATTGATACTGCATTAGGTCCGTAAACCGCACAAATTTTATTCGCGCCGTTCGTCGCATTTTTACCTTTTTGAAATAAAATTTTAAAATGTACCGAATTTCTTCGTCACATACGTTCATGTTGTTTGCTTGAAAAACAATTGAGAACTGGCGGGAACTAGTTTTTTTTTTAATTTATTGCATCTGTATAATGTCAACATTTAATAGTATTAAAACCAGCCAGTTGCATTCAGTACTGCCAAAGAGGTTTGATTACTAACAATAGATTCAAAATACGAAAATATTTTTGCCCCGACCTATTATTTCAAAATGCTTTAGATTAATAATTATATCATTGATAGTGAGTTACGCAATTAGGGTGCTGGTGGATTACCCATTTCAATCTTGTTTGTGGCTATTTGCGGTCCAGTGGAATCACTTTTTTTATGACCATCGTCAACGTGTATTAATTTGAGGAGAATCCCCGTCCCTGCAGGTGTTCGATGAATTGCTTCTCGACGCCGACTGGTCCGTCAATGCGGGCATGTGGATGTGGCTCTCGTGCTCATCATTCTTCCAGCAATTTTTCCACTGCTACTGCCCAGTCCGTTTCGGGCGAAAAACTGATCCTAATGGTGATTTTATAAGGTATGTCACTATGTCTGAGTAATCATGCTTATTTAAGCTAACATGAAGAATGTAAGTTATAATATTATTATAATCAATTATTTTAATTAGCTTTTGCCTTTACAATAGCATTTGGGACAGGGGGCGTTGAAATGATTCCGCCTGCGATACATTGGTACAGACGCCAGCACATCAAGCTACTACAATCTGTCAATTTTTTTTAATAGATTTTCAACTTTATCGCTGAAGCATAAGGTTCAAAGTTGATTAGGAAAATTTTACAATTTCGGGTAGCTTGATCTGCTGGCGTCTGTACTTATAAAAGTATATCTTCGCAGTGAGTCACGTACGATAACGACCACCCCGACCCTTGCTCGAGCCAGCCCGCGCCGCTGAGCCTGTAGTTTTAAATTCGTCCCTAAATAATTCCGATCCAGCCTGTCCCTTGCTGCCCTCTTCCAGCGACGCCCTAAGCCGAGGTCCGAACCCCACGAGGGGTGCCCTTAGCGTGAGTCGCTTAGTTTTTAGTTAGTTTTTAAGCCCTGGCTGGAGGCCTTAACTTAGGCATCCACAGGAAAGTCCGGTTAAGCAGTCGACAACCTCCTACAGGTTGAACTGCAAGATGCCATTACCAAAAAAAAAAAAAAAAGTACGATAACGAGTATATGTATGACCTGAAGATGATCTCAATGTATACAGGGTGGGTCATAACTATTCGCACTTACATCCGGGATTTCCTTGCTCTACAACCTGCAATTTTGTTTGTTTAGATGCCGTTTGGAAATGGGCTTAGTCCAAAATAAAAGTTGTTGAAATTGATGAACAGTTATCGACACAAATAATTTTGTTTGAATCTTACACTAACTGTATTTTGTACCGATACAGAATCACATCCAAGTTCATTATTTACTGCGAAGTCGTTCTGGGGTAGGTAGGTATCGACTGAGCATCTCAAAGGACGCGCGTCGCGCCGTCTCGTCAACACGCGTGAACTTCCGAGGCGTTGTCGGTCCCCCTGCTCCGTGGGTGTTTGTTTAATTTTGTTGGGATACTGTATTCCTCAAATGTTTTAACTTATGTATCTTAATTTAATTAAATGTATAATTTATAATTCGGTAATCATAATAAGCCAAGTTAATAATCATTGTTTTTATAAAAACTCGTTTTAAACCCTAAAACCCTCGTTATTCATTCGTAAACGGTATATTGTGCCTTAATTTCCAAGCAAGAACCAAGGAGCCACGTATTTTTAGACCCAGTCCAATACCCTGCACGGCAACCCGGGAGAGCAATTTTAAAAGCGCAAAAATTTATGGCCCAGCCTGTATATTATGTAACAAATACGAAACTGTGTACCTACTGGAATACGTCTTTGATGATTTGTTGCGCAATTTCGTTCGAGGGTGTGACGCATTGTGGGTGACTCATCAGTGAGCTTGCATGATCTTTCACGGATGCTACATTCTTGTACCTTCACGCCTATTTTGCGAAAAAAAATTAATATCCAAATGCATACTTCTTTATTTTACTGCATTTATTTGCGAAGATTTGTTACTATTAATATTTTTTTTTACAGGAGATACATCCCAGCATTAAAGAACATGCCGACGCGATACATCCACGAGCCATGGGTGGCACCGGAGGCGGTGCAGCAGTCGGCGCGATGCATCATCGGCCGCGACTACCCCATGCCCATAGTGGACCACTCGAAAGCGTCTCAGCTCAATATAGAACGCATCAAACAAGTGTACGCGCAGCTTGCGAAATACAAACCACAAGGTAAACAGTAATAGATTTCGACTGAAATATTCAAATAGGGGTAAAACCACAAACTTATATTGACTAGACGACGCAAGTCTCATCGTCTGTATAGAAACCAAGTGTACCACTATTTTTCTACCTACTGTGACGTCACATGAGCGATTTAGTGATGGGAATCCTAAAATTCTAACAAAAACCAGGAACAGATTCGACTGAATTGAACACGTTTAAATCTGATCTCCCGCCCTAAAAAATACGAATTCCGACATCGACAACATCTATAAAACATTACTTAGAGAATTCTAGGTTTTATAGAACGATTCCAGTGAATTCGAGGCTAAAGTCTATCCACTAATTACAGCATTAGTTAACGCCTTTAATACATCAATGGTAGGTACTTTTTGCGTTTGTAGTCAGGCGTCGAAACTTTTTTGTTTCCTTAAAGCTGCCTTCACTAAAATGAACAGAGCAAATTCGACTATAATGTGTTGGGAACCAATTTTCATGCTCACTCGCTTCAATCCATTTTTCATATGTAAATATAATGAATAATATTCTAAACAAAATCACTAAATTGAAACATTATAGTCAAAAAAATAATTTACATGTCACAAAATACCCAACGCATACATTATCATTCCTCTGTTTCCAAAACGGATTAGAATCGAGAACAAACTGTACAACCCATGTGTACAACACTATTTGCTTTATTTGACAGAAAAATGAGAATTGCGACCTTACCACGAAGCTGAGCGACAAGTGGAAATATTGATGATTTTAATTGTCATTGCGTGTTTAACAGATAAGCCTTGTAACTAAAAACGGTAATCTATCATAAATTATCCGATACACACTCAGTTATAGGTAGGTATAGATTTCATTGTAAAACCACAATGAACATAAAATAATTGATTTTGCAATAAAAACACACAATTTAATAACAAAATGACTTTCCAGTAAAAGGAAACGTTTTCATCATCTCGTCTCACTTTTTTGTGTAGTTTTTACAGCTCAATACCGCACAATTTGGCATTTTTTAGTTTTCGTTTGACGTCTGGCATCGAGAACGTTCAAGCGCGGACTGAATGGATATGGCGAGAAGTAAATTTTACTCCCTTTTTACACGCAAAGTGAGTAAATACACTTGCGTCGTCTAGTCAATGGGTAAAACACTAAAAACGTTATCAAAGAAGAACTTTCTTTCGAGTATTTCCGTGTTCGGTCTGGCGACCTACAGACCTAAACATTTGTTATCGGAACCTTGTATGACGGCAATCCGTCGCGTGAACTTTGATCAATGATGTAATACCGTAGGTACTTGTAGCAAATGTATTCCATGCAAGGTTATTTTACCCATAAGTTCGATGACAACCTCGTCTAATTATGATTAGTTGTGCTAGAATCTTTTGATCATTTTTGAGCTAATAAATAGTGCACAGCCTTGTAGACAAAATAAATAAGCACTATCTATGGTAGGAAAAACACACTTGCAGATGTAAAAGGTTTTTGAATTTACTATTTATACCTAACTACTTTCCAAAACTCGTTTTCCAAAAATGTTAGGATTAGATTAAGTACCGAATTGAATATTTACTACTCAACTTTGTGACAAAATCTGTGAGACCAGAACGACGTAGCATTGTAACAATATCTGTCCCTAGTTACCAAAGAGAATAAAACCACTTGAGAGCTGATAGACCGATTTCGTCTAGGCCCACGACTCACCACTGCGGGCCGGGGGACGAAGAAAATACAGCGGTTGTGATTGGCCGATACAGCAATGTCAGGACGAATGTTGCAAAAAAAGTGATGCACAAATCAGTTTTGCAACAATAATATCGATATCGATAAAATCGACGTCTATTAATTCTACATTTTTTAAACTATACTGATAGGGTGTTAACTGTGTGCAGATAAAACTCTGACGCAACACTTCAAATTTATCTTTATTAACCAACTTCAAAAAAGGAGGAGGTTCTCAATTTGGATGTTTATATATATTTTTTTTTATTAAAGGCAAAAACAGGGTCGGTGTTGATGAACTAAATAAACGGCGTCGGTTCTTTAAAGTTTCAAAGCAATCTGCTCTAAAATTCCTTGAACAAACAACGCTATAGGTATTTTTTTGGAAATCAATTTTCCCTGTGAACTGCATTAATCCACTTTTCTTTCTGTTCCGGAATATTTGGAAATCTAAAATATAAACATTAAGTAATGTTAGTTTTTTTACCATTAGGGAACATCGCAATTTTTATCGTCTATAAAAACTTTGTTTTGGTGGATAATAAGTTGTCACAACACAACAACATTAGTACGGATAGAAAGGGACAGACGTATAGACAATACCCTAGTGAGAGTAAGGGACTTTTCAAAAAGACATCAACGTGGTATACATTTTTGTGCCATTTTACGTAAACAACCAGTTTAGCTTGAGCCCTGCAATTATTCATAATATTATTAAATTATATATGTTTTACTCACCGATGAACATCTTTTTTCTAGCTAGATATTCTAGACGATTTCCCACACCATTTAGTTGAACATGAACTCATAATTGTTTTTATTTATACATAAATGTTTTAAAAGGTATCAAAATAACCGCGTGTGCAGAGATCCAATAACTCGTCAATACTAAAATGGCCACTCGTAGTTTCATCTAACATCAGTGCAATTTCATGTATGTGTCGTGAGCCTGAGTCGCCCGTATGAGCAGTCAAGAGGTTGTATAGTCATTGCTAGTTACTTATGGATACCCGTTTTTTTTAAAGGTACATTAAATCCTAACGCTGTGCAACGACCAAATGTGATGCAGTCATCGCCGAGCCCAAATGCAATAATTACCAGCATCAATCAGTCAAACTTCTTGTGCAGCCAAGCTCCTGACCCACCAACCACAACACCACAAATAATACCGTATAAGGATAATGATGTCGTATTCCAAAAGCCTATGAACCGGTCTGTGAAGCCTTCATTCAAACAAGTTGTTATCATACAGAAAAAACATACCAATGTCATACAAACCGTGTCACAATCAAAGGAAAACTATGTCGTCAATGGGCAACTAGATGCTTCCTACAAAATGCCAAGCAATAATAGCATACCATCAGCGAAACAAGAAAACTATGATTTCAAAAATTTAGTCATCAATAATTATGTTCAAGACTATTCCAATAGTCAAGAAATTAATAGTTTTAATTATGAAAAACAGAAGTTTTTTTTGTCTTCTTTTAATGATAACGGGGTGCGTAGAGCAGCCGTGCACAACGAGGTGACCCCACCCTTCGGCGCCGCGCACGACCCCGACACCAATATGACTTTCAACAGGGAGAATAAGAGTGAAAATGTAAAAGATAAGGTAAATGACAGCAATTGCTCACATCCTATGTCAATTAACGACGATAGAACAATTTCAAACGAAAATCGTCAGAATAATACGCCTAATGAATGTGGAAATTATTCTTCAAATGAAAATAAAAAGTAAGTTACTTTCAAATGTAGGTTAATTTTACTATGGCCTGTAGATAAAATATTATGTACTATGATTGCCATTTTATGTATAGTACTTTACGCTTTAAGCTTGAGCTGTAGGGTACAGATACATCTTGCCTGACAGTACAACAAAGCTATTGCTGCAAAAACTAGAAAACGATGTAGTAGAAGTATTACTTAACATCATCAAATAAGATGAAATGGAAAGTAATCAAATAAGTAATCTGGCAGATCTCAAAAAATAATGTACATCAGAATGTTCCGCCAATCGAGGTAGGGAGCTGGCTACTACTCCAGTTTTATTAGTGACGATTTTGTGACGCATGAAGATGCCTGATATATCAGGCCGTTCGGCCGTAAATAAATGCTTCTAACTTTCGAACTGTTCTGTCACAAATTATTTGCCTGCATCTTCATGCGTCACAAAATCGTCACTAAAAACTGGAGTAGCAACCAGCTCCCTACCTCGATTGGCCGAACGTTCTGATGTACATAAAAAATAACGTGAATTATTATAATTTTATTATAAAATTACAAGATTGTTAGTTAAAATAAATGTTTATGTATGGAATTTTGTTTTAATTTAGATTTTCTTGTTTACTAACATGGTTACAAATCTGATTTTGCTTAGATTGATGTAGACATCATGCTTAGATTGATTGATTAGACTAGAAGAAATCTTTGAGTTATAATTATAACAGACTGTCAACTAGTTTTTAAGGCAATGCCTGCCGCTGCAGCAGGTAAGTGGGATAGGTAAACCCTGGTGGCGTATATAATTGGGATAGGCTGCTCTAGGCTATCAGTCTGGTTCAAATAGTTATGAAATACAATTTATTATGTCAACCCATTACTCATTTATTCTCAAAGAAGCCACAGTTTCCATGTGCTGTCTGACTGCCTTTTTCACCTTTCTGGAGACATTGACATCTTTCTTGTCAGGACGGGGCTTTTTATTCCCACCTAATTCATTTTGTATTGTTGATAATATAGATGTCTAAAAATAAAATTACTCAAAATGTTATAAATGTAAATTGCCTTATTTATCAGTATTATATCCAATAGGGACAGTGACATACTTACAGTTTCTGGTACATGTACATATCTAATATTGCGGGCATGTAAAAACAAATTCTTAAATAGAAATTCATTTCCTTGAGGATCACAGTACACTGCATTGGAAAAAGAAATGTTCATATAACTGTAACAAAAATATAATAATGTTAAACCTAGTGGATTGCAGATCCAATAGTTAAAGGGGAAGTGCCAGGGTAGACCACAAAATCAAATTTTCTTGTTTTTTGCAATATGCAGGTCATTGTCATGTTGAATGCTCATTAAAATATGATTCGCGATTTCGTGAAATATCAATGAATAGGATTATATGAACTTAGAGGGTTGTATTGATGATTTTAATATATATAATTTTGTAAATACATACTTGTTATGCTTGCAAATCATATTTTGTTCAACATACAACCTGACACTGGCCTGCAAATTGCATTGAAGCACAGAAAATTTAAATTTTGTAGGCTATCTAGCACATCCCTCATAATGCCCCCATAATGCCTCATATTCCACTTTGTTTGTATCAGATTATTGATGGTTTTTGAATTCTTACCCATCCACACTGTCTACATGTCCACAGACATAAGCATCATCATTACGTAGGTCCACTGTTATATCTTTTCCTTCCATAGTTTTAACAAGGCACAGTAAGGTGTTGTGATAGTGGAATTTTTCTTTTGAAGTCCCAACAAACATTATTAGCTTGTAAAAATCTGTAAGTAATTTTAAAATGGTAGAACTTGCTGGAGAATGTTAATATATTTGAAAATATGCTAAAAGAAATCTATGCTTATGTAGATTATACAGACTATGTGTTCATATATAGACCCTTTTATGTAGATGACTATAACCATAATTTTAGGGGTTATGGTTATCTGCATTTATACAAGATTTGAAAACATTTTTCAGGCATTTTCAAGTAAAATGGAAATATCATAAGTTTTATTTTTCAATTATTTTGATGTTTGTTTTATTTCAATTGTCTCATTAGTATTAGGCCACTATTACAAGACAACAGTAATTATTTTAGCTTGATAATTATTCAGGAAAATAATTCCTGGTGGAATTTGCGGGAGGCTTTTGCCTAGCAGTGGGAAATTATAAGCTAACAAAAAAAAATCTATGTTACATGTATGATAATTACAACTTACAGAGGTTGATAAGGAGAAACATTATTAACTGTTAATATAATTTATTCTAGGGTTGATTTTGTTAAATACATTTTCATCATATTTACACTACTTTAATTATTACTATTTCACAACAACAAGTCTTGCATCTTGATTAGATTTTAATTCTAACTCTGCTCTACTTATTCTCCATTCTTCACCATCTCTTTCAGCCCAGAAATAGTAAGTTCCTCTATCTTTAGGTCCAGACACAGGTATTTTAAATCTAGCTGTCTCACCATCAGAAAAGTTATTTACTGTGTCATTTAGCTTGAATCGCTTATCTTTGATCGGCTCTCCTAGATAATGGACGGCACCAGAGTGAGCTCGTAACTTTTTCAATGCACTTCTATAGTAATCATAATCTCTTACCCTATCGATAATTCGGTTCTGTAAATAAAACCCAGTACCTCCGACGACCAAACCTCCCCATGCAGCAATTTGTACAAGTTTTCGTGTAGTTATCGTCATAATTATTAAGAAGATTTACTAAAATATTCAGTTTTACGGTAGGTACCTGTGGTCTCCAAAATGAATTATTTGAATAGATTACTTCCGTATTTGATTATGATTTTCTTACGAAGTTTAGGCGTGGAATCTGCTATCCAGTTACCTTTGAACTTAATCAAAGCCAGTTACATTCATGTCATTGGTGCTGGTAAACCTGAGGTAATTCAATTACTTCCTATCTTCATAAAAATACAACACAATAGTTTTTTATTTGTATTGTATTGATTTCCAATCCAATTCCAATTTTATATAATTGTATTGATTTGTAAAAAATTTGTGATTCTGATTATTGTAAATGGCAGAATGGCTGTCGTCTGGCTGACATTCTGACACTTCTGACTGACAGTGACAGCTGACAGTGACCAAGACCCCTATACCATAGAAATCATATGGACCCGAAATGTTTGACTATAGAAAAACACAGCTATACAAATATGAGGCTTATCGACGCCGAAATCATAAAAATATTGCCAACCCTTTTTAACTTTATTAATTTTGCATATGTGAAAAAGGATAACAGTGTTTTTGACAGTGACTATAATGGCAATCCTTCATTCCTAGCGTCAATAAAATACCTATTTGCGGCACTGACGTACAGACGCCAGCAGGTCAACCTACCCCAATCTGTCAAATTTCTTTGATAGATTTTCAACTTTAGTACAAAGGAATAAGGTTCATATTCAATTGGGAAAATCTGACAGATTGGGGTAGCTTGATGTGCTGGCCTCTGTACCAATCACATGGACCCGGCATACCTACAAGAAAAACGTGCATACCTACACTTTACTGAGAGGATAAAATGGCGGCTAATAGAGCAGCCCCTAATCGATATTTCTATAAAATAATATCGATAAAAGATTGTGAGAATGTTTTCTTAGTGTCACGGACTCACGGTACAATATCTACGGGTAAAAATACTCCAAGTTTTCTAACTTAGGTCTTTCATAGTTATTTGTAGGTTCGTCCATCTTTCACAGCTAAGCCGTAAGACGTGTTACCGTCAATGGACCGCTGATGATAATTGATAATAATTTGAATAATAATAAAAAAATTGTAACAGAACTACAATTTGGAAAAAAATGTGTGAAAATTTGAATTTCACGGGATATAATGACGGAACTAACATAATTAATATTTTTTGAAATTTAGATGTTAAGTTTCCAACACCTACCTTTTCTAACATGCAGATGATAGTGGGCTTTAATTAAAAGTCAACAATAAATTATAATTATATTCAAACAGGAAAAAACAACAACAAACAAATCACTCATTTATTTCTGAACTATACAATTTTGATCAGATAATTTCGATGTGATATTCTTTCAGGAGATTTCTTTCCATAATATTTTCGTCTGTATTAAAAATTTCTCGTTAAGTCTCTTTATCTTCTTGGGCTGTTTTTGACATTTTTCCTTTAATTCTCTTAATAAATCTGAAACAAATAAAATATAAGTAAGCTAAAATATAAGTAGAATATTAGTATTATATTTATCGATAATGCTATTATATGGTTCTTTATTGGTTGGAAACAATCGTGTTGAAAATTTAGAGATGTCAACAAAAACAATTCATATTTGTTCTCTTCACTTTGAAGAATCTAGTTTCAACCAGACACTGAATAAAGTAATTGAGACAGAGTGGGAGATATCTCTCGCTTGTCTTCAATATCTATTAAAGCTTACTTATATTTTATTTGTTTCAGATTTATTAAGAGAATTAAAGGAAAAATGTCAAAAACAGCCCAAGAAGATAAAGAGACTTAACGAGAAATTTTTAATACAGACGAAAATATTATGGAAAAAAATCTCCTGAAAGAATATCACATCGAAATTATCTGATCAAAATTGTATAGTTCAGAAATAAATGAGTGATTTGTTTGTTGTTGTTTTTTCCTGTTTGAATATAATTATAATTTATTGTTGACTTTTAATTAAAGCCCACTATCATCTGCATGTTAGAAAAGGTAGGTGTTGGAAACTTAACATATAAATTTCAAAAAATATTAATTATGTTAGTCCCGTCATTATATCCCGTGAAATTCAAATTTTCACACATTTTTTTCCAAATTGTAGTTCTGTTACAATTTTTTTATTATTATTCAAATTATTATCAATTATCATCAGCGGTCCATTGACGGTAACACGTCTTACGGCTTAGCTGTGAAAGATGGACGAACCTACAAATAACTTAAATGATAGACCTAAGTTAGAAACTTGGGGTATTTTTACCCGTAGATATTGTACCGTGAGTCCGTGACACTAAGAAAACATTCTCACAATCTTTTATCGATGTTATTTTATAGAAATATCGATTAGGGGCTGCTCTATTAGCCGCCATTTTATCCTCTCAGTAAAGTGTAGGTATGCACGTTTTTCTTGTAGGTATGCCGGGTCCATGTGATTGGTACGTCAGTGCCAAGACCATAGGTTTTTTTTTTCCTTCTTCCTACTCGGGCAGGTTATGGTCTTGGAGCATACCGCCTCGTCTTCAGTTATTGTGACCTTATGTAATAGTAATACAATTAGTGACCATGGATTGTATATTATAAAGGAAACAGCATGGAATTAGTATATAATTTATAGTAAAATAGAATTCAATACTGACTCAAAGACTGATCTGTAAGCATTCCAGCTGTACTAATCGTAGATTAGTTCATTGTCTATCTCCGGTACTAGGTAATACGGGCTGGTGTCCGCAACTCCACGTCAATGCGTATATTTTGCGTACGGATTTTTTTTTATTTTATCTACGGTGGTACTAATAGTATGTATAAATATACTAATCCCATGACCACGATCATTGAGATAATGAATAGTATGGAGACGGCATATTCTACTATAGAAACAATATACAAATATCTATCATAGCGACACATACATGTCATATAGTGTTCTGTTTCTTTTTAGCTAATCAAGAGCTACCTAAGAAAAGAGAGACATCTAAATGTTTGTCAAGTACTAAAGGAGATATATCATTTTCGGCCATAAATTGTACGGTAGTGAAAAAATAGGAAATAATTCCACGAATTGTAGAAAAATATTCTTTTCTGAATATTCCCCTAATTACTTCGGCAAAAAAAAATAATAGTTTTTCAAATTATTGCCATAATCTATTGAACATGGCGTCGTCGTCGTCTTACTTGCACACTACTTTCGTCCAGAAATCATGTTACATTAAAACATAATAATATCACATAGACGTTATTTATTTAGTTATAAAAGGTATGTATTTCTTTGCTATTTATGGTAAGATATCTATCTTAAAGAACTTTTTGACTACTTACAAGAAAGTGTGTCGATTCAATTCATCTTTAAAAAAATATATTTCTACTTTTGTGGGTTGCAGATTTGTAGGTACTTCTGGACGAAAAATTCTAGGTTTTTATTGTTGACAATGACATTACATCAGTCAGTCTAGTTGTGGTCTTGTTCGTTTCGACTTCGTGGCTTTCGGTGTATTTTGCGTTTCATTTCTTTCTTTTAACTTCTTACGACTTTAGCTTTGTACAGAGGCCAGCACATCAAGCTACCCCAGTCTGTCAGATTTTCCCAATTAAATATGAACCTTATTCCTTTGTGCTAAAGTTGAAAATCTATCAAAGAAATTTGACAGATTGAGGTAGGTTGACCTGCTGGCGTCTGTACGCACGGCTACACATCAAGCTATACATAACCAGTATAAGCTGACTTCTGATTGTACGAAAAACCTATACAATGCGAGATCAGCTAAAACTGGAAATGTATAGCTTGATGTGTAGCCGTGTGTACAACGGAAAACAACAATCACAGTTTTGACAAATCATAGGTTATGTGAACGTCATCTCTCCAACCTGTCATGGCTAGCTGTCGATGGTCATAAACGTCAAACATTTTCAGTTTTTATTTTAGTGCATAAAGAATTCGTTTCCCAGGTTTTCTAAAGTATACATGTTATGGCCGGAGTCCCTTACAAAAATGAAACGTCTCCTTTGGCAACACTTTTGTGTGACGTCAAAATCATGCTATGCGTGACTGGTCGCCATATTGAGTGCCGAGTTTTGTGGTAGAGATGTGCTGTCAAACGGTTGAATGTTGATTGCGCACCCGCTTGCAGTGCTCGCACGGACTGAACTGACGGCGTGTAGGGTGGGGGTCCAGCGGCACAGAATACCTAATAGTACTTCGTACAGAATGGCCAGTCCCTTCCCCGCGCTGACATCAGATACCGCACCTTACCCCGCACAGCGCGGCGTTCTCAGCGGCGCTCATTAGCGAGGGGCGATCACAAAGAACCGCAGCACTGTACTGATGACACCACAGAACAGAAAATTTCTGTTCTGTGGATGACACGAACACACAATTTTGGGATTTAAAAGTTTTTTTTGAGTTTGAATCAGGATGGTTGGATATTGTGATGCTTTTCCGAATTTGTATTTACATAAATGTTTGTAAGATATCGCATTTTAATACCATGCGATTTAATAACCGATTATTTATAGTTAAGTAAGTAATTTAAATGAAAATATTTTAGTGTAAGCAGTATTTAGTTAGGTATCTTACTTTAGCATTATTGATTGAATTGTTACCTCAGCACGCCGTCATAATTTGTAAACCGATTTGGAAAATTATTTTTTTATTTCAAAGGATATTCTTCCAGATTGGTCCCATTGTGGTCAAAATCCAGTTCTGATGACGGTTTCCTGGAGAAATCGAAGGAACTCTTCAAATATTATAGGCACACCTATAGCGATAAGTATTTATAGTAACTCGTGCATTTGCTCTCGGAAAGCAACATTTAGTGAAGTGGAACTGATGATGAAGACCACAGATGGCCACCGGGACTACTCAATAATACCTAAGTACACACATCAAAAGTGTCTAGGGATCAAGCATTTTTATGCGGATTTCTTGAGATTGAGATGTGGCTTTGTAATAAATTTATGATTTTATAAATTTATATGGATCCTTTTTGGTGCATTTCATAATTTGAATCAGGAACTGTGAATCAAATTCGAGTAAAAGATGAAAATCAGTTGTCAATATTTTCCCTATAAAAACATACAACGCATTGAAGACATTATTAGTGCTACTGTTTCCCTACTACTGATTAAAACCAACGTTATTATGGAGCGGCGACGTCATTTAAGCAGGGAAGAAATGCTCAGAGCCGTGGGAATGATAGAAGCTGGTTCCCGGCAACGTACTGTGGCTTTAGCTCTGAATACAAGTCAGAGTGTTATCAGTCGACTTTGAACACGTTACCGAAGCACTGGTACCGTGGCTGAGCGCCATGGAGGACGGTATCGCTGCATCACACGGAGACAAGACCGATACATTCAAATCTTAACTCGAAGAGCTCCAACAATAACCGCCATGATGTTAGCCGTGAGGCTTCATCACTCTTCAGGGAACTTAATTAGCGACCAAACAGTCAGAAACCGCTTGCATGAAGTGAACCTTCATTCCCGAAGACCGCTACGGGTACCACCTATAGCAATGCACAATCGTAGGATTCGATATCAATGGGCTCTTGAACACAGAAATTGGGCAGAAGAACAATGGCGTTTCGTGTGCTTTTCTGATGAGTCTCGTTTTGGTATGAGACCGGATACAAGACGTATACGACACTGGAGAACCCCTGGACGCCAACAGCGATTAAAATCCTGCCAGGAAGTCCATCCTTATAGTGGTGGAACCATCATGGTATGGGCGGGTATTTGGATCGGCGGAAGAACTGAGTTGATTTGGATCAGAGGCAACCTCAACGCTCAAATTTATGCTGAGACGATTGTATCAGACGTCATCGTTCCTCTACAAGTGCAAATCGGTCCCTTATTTCAGTTAATGCATGATAATGCACGACCGCACACCGCAAGAGTTGTAAGACAGACTCTCGCCGCAGCTAACATCAATGTCCTGCCCTGGCCTGCTCAGTCGCCAGACTTGAACCCGATTGAGCATGCATGGGATATGCTACAGAGAAGAGCTCTGCCGAATATGGAGGGTATCCAGTCGCAAGAAGACCTTTTTTTGTTGTTGCAACGAACATGGGCGGCCATTCCACAGCGTGATTTGGATGAACTCATTTTGAGTATGCCAAACCGATGTTCTTGTGTTGTTAGTGTTCGCGGTAGAAACACGGATTATTAATTGTTTAAGTTACCCAATAAAATTTTAGAGAAAACTGTTATTTCAGTCTTTTTTTCGAACTTTTGTGTTAGTGGTTCAAATGTCAAAAATCCCTTTATTAGGAAAATGGCAAATTTCTTTAATGCAAAGGTGACTTGGTTTATCGTTACTGTGACAAACGAAAACACTTTATTTGATGAATCCTTAAAGAAAATTTTAATTAATATCAATCAGGAGAAAAGTTATTGCAAAAATATATCGTCGACCGTAGGTTCAATTGAGGTAAGGGACAAGAAACCCAATGTCCCTTACCTCAATTGAACCTACGGTCGACGATATGTTGATCCCTAGACACTTTTGATGTGTGTATTTCACAGGTTGCGATTCGATTACTTTAATATGGTTGCTAAGCACAATTAATGCTCGTCACAATGCGAATGGTGAAATGGAGCTGATAGTCGAGTACCAGGAGAACTCCTCAACAATTTACGTCCCTGCATCGGGAAAAGCAATATGTATTTTGTAAACGGCGATGAGCAAGTTGACATTAGTCTATTGTACCTTAGATACATTTTTTGAACCAACTAAGTTGTTTTTGACATCAAGCAACAAAAATACTAATCTATCTTAGTTAGACTTTTAGACTAACAGACCCACTAAAAAGCGAGAAATAAAAACTTTTTTACAAAAAAAAAACCGACTTCCAAAAAAACTACAAAGTGAAAATAACTTTAATTTCGGAAGTCGGTGGCAATAATTTTTAATACAGATCCAAAGACACCGACTTCCGAAATTAAAGTTATTGTTAAAAAGTTTTACTTATTAACTAATAAAATATTATTTTTATTTCATTACGAACCCGACTAACTAGATACAAGGTCACGTATCGTCGTCGCTCACCGCCATTTTTTTTACGCTACGCACGACAGCCAACCCTGCTAGAGTTCACGCACACATTTGCACGTGTACTAACGTCATTTGGCTATGTAGTAGTAGTAGGTAATTATTTTGCGCGCGTTGTACGGAGTGTCCGGGGTGTGCCAGCGGCCCATACAGATTCTATGCTTATGATAAACATATTGTTATTCCTACTAGGTATGAGTTTAAGAAATATGAGCGCGTCGCTAACATCAAGTGCTGGCTCAGCACTCCTGTCGCGACGTGTAGCTCGCGAAGTAAACAGGTAACAGAGTCAAATTAAATAGGAAAATCATGCCCTCGTGTTGTATAAAACAGTGTGGTGCGAGAAAAAATAAAAACAACCCTACGAAAGGCGGCCATCATAAGTGCCCGATTTTTCTAGGTATACACGCTAATTTTGTAGGTATGACGAGTCCATAGGTTTAGTTAGTCTGAGACCACGATAGACCAGCAGCTGTCTTAAGAATGAACTAATGCCCGAGTACAACGTATAATTAAGAAGAGAGGAAGTGCCCTATTGATCTATATATATTAAACATTATAGAAATATCATACGATTCTATACAGAAATAAAAATATTATAGGTTTCTTTCTAACCTACGTGATTCTGAAAGTGTAAAAAGAGACAACCATGTTTTGTCAGTTTTCTAAAATTGCAATACTGACATATGACGTCACGTAAACCCAGCCCATCGGCCGGTTCGCCATTTTAGTTTCTGATTCTCTGAGTACTTCTGAGTGTACAAGAAGTGTCAATTGGCGTTATTGTACGACTGATATTATTTTTTTTTCGTTTTTGAGGACATTTTGAGTGCTGTAAATTTGATTGAAGCTGTGTGTGCTAACGGCAACCATGTGTAAGTGTTGTGTGATGAGCTGTGGCTCGAAATACAATAAAAGAGCGCCTCTGATATCCCTGCGTAATTGCGTATGCGTATAAGTTTCCTATATGTATTTATACCAATTTCTAGTCTCAATTCATGTTTATTACTCTTCGGTCATAGATTATTACCTTTTCGTAATCTTTAGAACAATATAATTCCTTATTTTGGTTTTTTTGAAGTGAAACTTCTTTACGCACGCTTGACTTGGGGAGTAAGCTGGCGAACGCGTGACGTAAGCGTTACGAAAAGTGTGATCGGGCAAGGCGAACGGAAGTTAAGTGGGGGATATAAGCAAGAGACAGCAGTGCGCGCGCACATTTTCTTTCTCTCTTCCTCTCATAGCCAAATACGTTCCGTATATCTAAACACACTGCAGGCTTATTGTCTGTATCACAGTGTAGGAGCAAGAGAGAGCAGTGCGCGCGCACATTTTCTTTCTCTCTTTCTCTTATAGCTAGTAAATGAAATTTCGTAATTCTATTTCGTTTTGAACAATTTTATGAATTAATATTTTGTTCAATACATTCAATATTCTACGTTTAAAGTTATATGTTTATGTGTATACATGTATATATTGTACACATATATATATATATATATACATACAGATGGAGCGAAAGAAGTTTCACTTCAGCCACTCACATGTACGGCTATCAGATTTCGTAAATCGCATACAAATGTTTGATGTAGTACGGGCGCGTTGAAATACGATAAAAATAATATCACCGGACCGCCCGTCGACCGCACGACAACGTTATTCCTCTTTAATTTTCAACCTATATATTTCACATTTCGTAAACCCGTTTTAGCCTCAGAATGTTTTGCGTATTAAACTACGTTAATTTTACTATCGAATAAAAATAAAACGAAAGTTGTAGCTCTAAAAACAAAATTACATTGATTTAAAATGTTCGTGGTAACTTTCGGCCGTGCGGACATTTTGTTGTTTACGTTTCGTTTCGCGTCCACTTTCAAGCGCGAGACATTCGGGCGGTCAGTCGTGTGGTCATAAGCACACTCGTTTTTTTTTTATTCCGTATTGTTTACATGCTAGTGTTGTGATTGTGTGAGTTGCACAACCAATCGATTTTGAATCGATTAAACCAAAATCAAATTAACCATTTCGTTTGAATATTTTGCACAAGAAAGAATAAATACATTTATGTAAGATACTAATAGAAATTGTATGGAAATAAAATTACACATTTTTTAAAATAAAACCGTTCTTCCAATAAATGCATATTACTATCGATTTCTGTTGTTTTATTTTCTCAATTATCAGTGTAGTTTTGAATACCTTGTAATTTCAGTTTAATTTAATATTTTGCTCTAGCTTGGTTATCATGAGAAACTTTTAATTATATAATAAATGCGCAGTAGTATTAAAATGCTAAAACTATCAATTACAATATTAATTTTAAATTAACCACCAATTTGATCGCTAAGTTTGAAGATTTTTGCAATTTTTAATTTTTTTATTGCGCAAAATCAGATTTTTTATACTTAATCCCTACTGCGACGTCCTAGAACGGGGATCGAATAACATCCTACTTCAATACGTCCCTCGTTAAACCATCACTATTAATTTCAAATTACTTAGGCTCGTTTCGCGTAAGTAATTAGATTTCGAATTTGGTGGTGGCTTGCAAAATGAGCCATAGATTGATTCGAATCCCTTCTTATAATCAAAAACATTATTTTAATGTAACTATGTAATTTCGATTAATTGATTTGTAATCAATACGATTAACAATAGCATTGCAACGAATGAGGACCGCACTAGGTAGTGGGCGGAGCCTACGCCATTTTAGTTTCTGTTTTGGCTCGCGTTATTATCTTTTAGTTCACGTCCTCTACATATTATTTAGTCGTTGGCCCGAGTAGGGCGAAGAAAAAAAAAATAATGTCAATGTCATGTCAATTCAAAATTTTAAAATTCTCAACATGATATCAACATAACCTAGTCTACTTGATTGATTCCTATTGCACAGTGTTCTAATAGAGTTCGGATAATTACTATCCTAATACAAAACAACATACATCATTTCTAATTTTTTAGCCCAAAAAATATGAGTACTTCAAAGGGAAGTAATTTACGGAAACGACCACAGAAGCATCAAAATAGAACTGCGTTTAAAAATGATCTACATGACAAAAGCCATAAAACTAAGTTTATAAACTCTCTTCAGATAACTGGCGTGTGCCAACGTTGCAAAGATATACTTGAATGGAAGATTAAATATAAAAAATACAAACCATTGACTGCACCCAGTAAGTGCGTGGGTTGTGAACAGAAAACAGTAAAATATGCCTACCACATGTTATGTACTAAATGCGCTTTAGACAAGAAAACATGTGCTAAGTGTTGCAAACCAGTCGAGGTAAATAAGTTATTGCTAAATCTGTGTTGTTTTTATTCTTTGATTATAAATTTATGTAGGTAAGTAGTATCTAGCTTACAATAATAAACATGAAACTTAAATTTATCCAATTTTTAGAGTCAAGACTCACCAGGTGTGGAAGAACCCCAGAATACAGATTTGAAAGCAATGTTAAAAGACTTACCGGAAAGAAAACGTCGAACAATAATGAGGTCTGTACCTAGTATCATAATTATTATGTACTTGAAATATATACATTAAAAAAAATAAAAGCGAAAGCCCATGGTGTAAGTGGGTTTAGGCTTTTTTTTGTTGCTGGCAGTTGGCACTGATTTATAATGATACAACTGAACCATGATTGATAAATAGTTTT
This sequence comes from Globia sparganii, assembly GCA_949316385.1. Classification (NCBI taxonomy): domain Eukaryota; kingdom Metazoa; phylum Arthropoda; class Insecta; order Lepidoptera; family Noctuidae; genus Globia; species Globia sparganii. Next base: position 13,811,149 of record OX438655.1, read on the forward strand.
TTTTAGGATTATAAACAAACAAGAAGAGGGACAGCAAAAGTTAACACCAGAAATAAAAGCACAGGTAGACAATATGTTGATGAAAATGGATAACATTGACTTAGATGATGATTTCAATTTTACTGATGATGAGGATGATGCAGAGTGTCAATTAGAGAATGAAAATGAAAGTGCATAATGTTAAGATTTAATTGTAAATTCTGTTGGGGCCTGGCTCTTTCTTCTCATAAAATAAAATCAGCTATTTTATTTACTACTAGATTTATTTAATAATCGTTATAAACTAGGGAATACCACCGTCAAAAACAACTGTGTGCAATCATAGATGGTGAAACTAGTGTAAGACAGCGGCTGAAATATTCACTTTTTAACCGACTTCAAAAAGGAGGAGGTTATCAATTCGGTTGTAATTTTTATTTAAAATTTTTTTTTTTTTATGTTTGTTACCTCAGTACACCGTCATTTATGAACCGATTTGGAATTTTTTTTTTATCTGAAAGGATATGCTTCCAGATTGGTCCCATTTTTGTCAAAATCCAGTTCTGATGATGGGATCCATGAGAAATTGAGGGAACTCCTCAAATATTATAGGCATACATATAGCAATTTTGGTATTTTCATCAACATGTCAAGCATTTGCATTCAAAAAGTATAATTTGGTGAAGTGGAACTGATGAAGGAGGCCACAGATAGCCACAGGAACTCTTCAATGATAATAAGTATTTCACGGGTGGCGATAAGATATCTCGATTAAGATAGTTAAGCGACTATGACGAAGCAAATTTAAATAAATGGTTCTGACGAAAATGGTACCATCAAACCGATCTGATGATGAAGCTGGAAGGTAGGTACCGGAACTTCGTAATAAAACCATGTATTCTAGCCGTGTTTGGGCTTATTGGAATTGTCATGAGATGCACTCTGACTATAAAAAGTAAAAAATAAAAACTTTTTAACAAAAAAAAAAACAACCGACCTCAAAAAAAAACACTACAAAGTGTAAAATAACTTTAATTTTAATTTTGGAAGTCGGTGGCAAAAACGTAAATACAAAACCAAAGACACCGACTTCCGAAATTAAAATTAAAGTTATTTTACAGTTTGTAGTTTTTTTTTTGAAGTCGGTTGTTTTTTTTTTGTTAAAAAGTTTTTTTGTTTGTTGGTAATGAATAGGCTCCGAAACTACTGGACAGATTTACGAAATTATTTTTGTGTTAGATAGTCCATTTATCGGGAAATGCTATAGGCTATATAACATCACGCTACGACCAATAGGAGCGTCGCAGCAATGAAAAATGTTGCAAAAACGGGAAAAATTATTCCTTTTGAGAGCTTCCGTTGCGTGCGCTGCGTAAACGGTTAAAGTTACGCAAAAATAATGTATGACGGTTTTTTTTTTTTTGTTTTTTTTTTTTTTTTGAAGTTCTAAAAAAAAGTCCATTTTTATGATAGTCAAATGTGTTCTAAAATAATGCATTATTTGCGTAGGTGTTTTTTTAAACATGATAATAATCCTTACCCAAATAAACACGTTATTCATCACAAGTATTTAATTTTGAACAAAATTGCCCTTGACATACCGTAGGTTCAATTGAGGTACGGGACAAGATACCCAATGTCCCTTACCTCAATTGAACCTACGGTCGACGATATTTTGATTTCAATGAATATCTTAGGAGATATTATAGTTTTATAATAAATCAGCACGGCCGCCACGCGCCGTTAGCTCCTCTACCTAGCCTTTTCCCGACTATGTTGGGGTCGGCTTCCAGTCTAACCGGATGCAGCTGAATACCAGTGTTTTACATGGAGCGACTGCCTATCTGACCTCCATAACCCAGTTACTGGGTAATACGATACCTAAAGAATGCAAATCCGTCCTGTTTTAAAATCCGGATTATTAAAAACGGATTTTTGGTCCAGTCCGGATTATCCGGATTTTACGGATTTTTCATGAAAATAAACATATCTACTTATATCAGTTTATTAATATGATGTTTCTTATATTTGTGTAAATGGATTAAAATAAAAACACTGGAAAATCAAATCATACCATTTTTATTTTGTTTTTGATATTTGTAATTATTCAATTTCAAATCAAAATAATAATAAGTACAAATTAAAATAAACTTTGGAGATCAAAAATAAACACTATTAAAACTTCTTCTCAAATTATTAAACATTACACACGAAAATAATCCGCATTATTAAAATAATCAGTCTATGACTCGTGACTTCGTGAGCTGTTAGCTGAGTAACGTTATTAAAATAATAAGCACAAATTAAAATAAACTTTGGAGATCAAAAATAAAGATAAATTAATAAACTTCTTCTCAAATTATTAAACATTACACACGAAAATAATCCGCATTATTAAAATAATCAGTCTGTGACTCGTGAGCTGTCAGCTGAGTAACGTTACTAAAACAATTAAAAGTAAAAAATAAAAGAAATTCTGGTAAACATAAATAATTGACTTCTTGACAAATTAATAACATAACAAAGGTAACAAAATAATTTAACTTCACTTTAATCAACTTAATTTAAAAAAAGACTATGTTATTCTATGAGACATAAAATGTGACCTCAAAAATAATAAAGCATCTAAAGTGCTATCGTTTAACCTGCTGCGAATTCGGTTACACATAATTCCTGCTGCAGAAAAAGCACGCTCTGATTCAACGCTTGTTGGGGGAATGCATTGAAGATGCTTGTAAGCGGCCTCCAAATATCGTCCTCGTGAACCACTATCCTCGAATAACGCCATCTCCACTCGCACTAAACTGGGAATATCAGTTTCAGGCTTCCGGCTGATAAGCACATTTTCTTCTCCAGCCTTGTTGATTTTGTTTAACTCAAATGCTAATCTCTCTCGAAAACTCATTTCTTGATCTAAAGACTCTTGTTCTCTGGAAATAGTTTTATGTGATTCAACAGACACTTCTATAGGATTAATACGGCTTTCTACAGTTCTGCAAATTACTTCTTCTATTTCTGCCTTAGATGGCTTATAAAATACTTCATCAGAGGGTGAGTTAGAAAATTCACGCGGATTGTGGAGATAAAACATTGTACCTGCGACACAATGTAAGCGTCGTTCTTTAACCCTTTTTTTTAAGGCGTCAGAAACACTTTTTGTGAGATTTCCTTCTTTTTTCTCCAAACTTTCGATCATCAGTTTCAGTGTAGTATCAGCAGTGATCAGAGTTGCGTCTCTTCTGCACAAAGCTTCCACAGTCGCTTTAACAATATCTAAAGACATTTGCAGATCTTGGATTAAGTTAAACTCTTCATCAGTGAAGTTGATATCGCTTTTTAAATCCAGTAATGACTTTTGAATACAGGTTTTTAATTTAATAAATCTTTCTAGCATCGTGGCCAACTGCAAGACACGGTGGAGTAGTAACTCCACCGTGTCTTGCAGTCAAGCAACAGTACAAGTTCTTTCCCAAATTCATTTTGGACATACTTTTGTAAGACAGAATCGTTTTTAGTCGGAGAATTTCTAAAGAGTTTTACTGTTGTCCTAACTTTTTTTAAAATGCTTCGAAAGTCTAAGTTTAATGGAGAAGCAGATCCAGCTCTTTCAACGAGAAATTCGCCTTCTATAACTGACTCTTCTTCGTCTTCAGATGAAACACCAATATCTGTATTTAATGAAGGGAGCAGATCATTAACCGACTGCGACGGTAAATGGCAATGGTTTTTGCTGTATAACACATCACATATACCTAAATGTATCCCATGAGCTAGACATATTTGATGAAATATGGGCAAAAGACGTCCTACTTTGCACATCACACTCGCTCCATCTGTGGTCATGCTAAGAACATCACAGTCATCTAAAGTGAGATCGTATAAAGCCAATCTAGTCCGTATCAAAGAAATGCACAGCTCAGATGGCATAGATCCATATATTCGAATCAAACCCATGTTGCGAAAAAAGCCACGTTTGAAGGATCTGTTATGTATATTAATATTTATGTAGCGGTGGTTGTTAACAGAGGTCCATACGTCGAACGTCAAACCAAATTTTTGGTTTTTTAATTTTAATTGATGAATTTCTTGCTTCAGTCTCTTTTGTTCATCTTCATAAACTCCCATAACAATATTTTTGATTGTATTTGGGGAACTTGGCAATTTTGTATAACCTCCTTTACGGAGTAGTTTTTTTAGGTCCTCAGATGTGCAAAACAGCTTAAAAGCAATTCCATCTAAAGATACCATTCTCGCAATAACATATTCTAGTGAATCTTCACTTTTGTAATAATCAGTCATTTTTGGTCGTTTGATAATAGACATTTCATCACCATTGTTGCTACTCGTCGTAGCAGTAGAAGGCCGAATTATGGCATGACAATTGTTAAGGTGATTGTGTAAGGTTGATGTACTGCCTTTAATCTTAAAAATTCGTTGACAAATTTTGCATTTTGCTTCCGAGCCATTCGACGATCTTAAGAAATGAGCCCATACACTTGATGCATCGCCAGATTTTTTGGAATATTCTTTGAAATCCATAGTCTATAGTTTATACTGAAACAAATGAACATTATTATGCAATATAACCAAATGCAATTTACAAATTCCGGCGTGAATTATACACAAACGGCCGCGGCGTAAGATGAAGGCGAAATTTAGGCGCATAGCTGATAGCAGGCGTGGACCTTATTTTTATTTTATGAAAGTATGTTTAGTATATAAGCATCTACTGATCCATACATTTATGTTCGTACTAGCTTTTACTCGCGGCTTCACCCGCGTTTATTACTTTAAAAAAAATTAGCCTATGTCCGTCTCCAGGGTTCCAAACTCCCAACTATCTCTGTACCAAAATGAATCAAAATCGGTTTTGCCATTTAGGCCTGAAGACGTAACAAACAAACTCAATTTCGCTTTATAATATTAGTACGGAAGTAAGGATAACTCAACATAATGCATGGAACTGAACAGATTTTTTTTTTCGCGATTTCAGGGTTGCTCTCATAGTAAAAGTTGTTCATAATGATGAGTACAATGATCCCTTTTAAGATTTCGCATAATATACTAAAAATAAGGTTGTATCGAAGAGGTGAAGAGACTTTACTATGCGACATACAGGCTGACTTTGTTGCGATAGCATGTCTAAAGGCGAAGTAGCGCTTGCTGTATTTAATAACTTATTAAATAATTATATTGCACATAACAAAAAACTATCTTAGAATATTAAGTTCACTTTACAACCCTATATTTCCTAAACTTCTTGCCCTATTGAATCGAATCCTTTTGTATATTAGTTTTTAAATATATATCTATCTTTTTACACTAATTTTATTTCTATACCTACACTGATTAAAATTCACATATTCAAGTTACGTAATTATATCTACCTTATTTAATAACTCAATATTTTACTTTTAAACTAAAACCATTCATATTGACATACAAAAAAAAAAGAAAGGCGTTATTGTACTAAGAGTGTTACACTAAATCAATATTGTACCTACTTCTAAGTTCATAGGTACCGATTCGAATCAGATACTCTTTCCAAGAAACATTTATAATATGTACCTATGCAATAAATGTTTCTCATTGTAAGTGAATAATTGTACTATATTTTAAAGAAATAAATGTCTTAAACCATAGAATTAAAGAACAATGAATATAGATAATTATTTTATCTACTTACGTACGAAATCACCGGTCTAATCCGATTGCGCGCACAAAGATGTTTCTCTCGCTCGTCGCTGTCGTCGAATGAACGGAACGATCCGATCAAGGACGCACTCGCGTCCCACGTGATAAAGTAATTGCGAATTACAATTTCTTATTATTCAGAAAATCCGCGGATTTGATTTTCGAATCCGGATTTACAAGTCGAGTAAAAATGGGCGGATATCCGGATATTTCGGATTACGGATAGTCCGGATTGCATTCCCTAACGATACCCCTTGGTAAGACTGGTTGTCAGACTTTTGGGCTTCGGACTACCCGTAACGACTGTCAAAGATCTACGAATGACAGCCGGGACCAACCGCTTAGCGTGCTTTCCGAGGCACGGAGGGATCTCGGTATGTAAAGATGGTCACCCATCCACAGACCAACCGCAGCAAGCGTAGCTTAACTTGATCGATCGACCTGTGCGGCTGTTATTATTTAGCCACGGGCCCCTCCCCGTGTTTTTTTTGAGCCGAAGGTGCGTAATGGGGCAACCTCGACCTCTTTTTTACTTTTGTATGGAAAATATGAAAAATTATTACCAACGTGTTGAGTTTTAGGAGTTTACGGGCTTTTTAAAGGGGGTCAAAATTTTCATTACTTTTGCGATAGGACACACCGTTTTCGAGATATAAGCAAATGAAAATAAAAAAAACAGTACATTTTTTGCATTTGAACTGAAGTCGAGGCAGTCGAGGTGTTGGTGGGAATTTTAGCTCATGCCAACTAATTTTATTCCACACCTTTTTAGTCACAATTATAAATAGTCAGATTTAGTTAGAACATCTAAATTTTAGGTGAAAAACCTCAAATTGAGAATAGCAAAATTACTATTTTCTCTAAACTATTAACTCAGTGCAATCTAAGTGCTGTCAAACTAAAATTTAGCTAAGTTGTGTCACTTTAGTTAATTTTAGAATGGGAAATCGTCGTTTGACAGGAATAAACTAAATTTTGGTGATTTTTAGTCTAGTTTAGTTAGACGCATCTGTGACAAGAGAATCGGCACCAATATCTACCTATGTACAGACGCCAGCAGGTCAACCTACCCCAATCTGTCAAATTTCTTTGATAGATTTTTAGGAATAAGGTTTATATTCAATTGGGAAAATCTGACAGATTGGGGTAGCTTGATGTGCTGGCCTCTGTACTGACCATGAAAAACACCAATTCCTACCTACTAAAAAGAGTAGGTATCTGCACGTAAATAATCAATCACATCAAAAAATTACACCCCCCCTTCCTCACTTCTACACTTTTGTCATCTATCGATTTATGGCGAAAGCGTCAGGGTAGCCCGCGAAATTCAATTTTTTTACGTTTTTTGTAATTTGCTGGTCAGTATTAAGTTGTACGTTGATTAAAATATGATTTGCGGCCGTAACAAACATGTATTTACAGAATTATAATCTATAAATTCATCAACACAACTCTCTAAGACCAAGTAATCCCCAAGAATGTATATTTCATGAAATTTTCACATTTGGGGATTATACTAACTTAACAAGTTGTTTTACTGATTGTAATGATTATAATTCTGTCAACTACTATCACCAAAACACGGATTTTCGTCCATTAAAGAAAACACCTTAAAATATACTTAGTCCTACATAAAACCTACAATATTGGTAACCCTACTGCAGTGTTTGTATGGGAAAATTTAAATGATCAATATCTTTGAAACTACTCAAAGTTTCTCCGTCACAAATTCAGTAAATCATTATCGTCCCCGTCACAAAAATTTGAATATATTTCGAAGGCCGTTTATCATCAGGCAGCGGAGATACATGTGTCCAGCCAGCTTGAAAGCAGGTTGGCTGGACAGTTTTTACTGATTTCTCGTAAACCCTTACATGTGACGCCATAAATCAAACCTTATTACTGTCACAAATTGCGTCACTAAATTTTAGTAAAGGAACCATATTCGAAAACGCTCCCGTTATTGAGATTCAGAAGTGTCAGCCAAAAGTTTTATACGTAAATTCAAGCTGGCTGGACATTTTTCTACTAAACCGCTGTTCGTATCACAAAACTTTTAGCTCGATGCCTGTCACAAATTTATGTGACGCCCGTTGATAAGCAAAAAGTCGTCAAAATCACTTCCGTTACCGAGATTGAGAGACCAGCGAAAAGTGGTTTTTCAAGATGGCTGGACACGTTTTCGATCGATTATCTAAGATTCTGTAGCGTCACAAATTCTGAAATAAGGGTGTTTAGCCGTCACATAAAATGCCCTATTGACCTAGTTAAATGCGAGCTATTTTGAAGATTTGTCCAGCCAGCCTGAATGACATGACCTTTGACAGTCATTACGGGTAGTCAGAAGCCCGAAAGTCTGACAACCAGTCTTACCAAGGGGTATCGTATTACCCAGTAACTGGGTTGTGGAGGTCAAACTCAAACAGCATTTACTTCAATTAAACCATTTCCAGGCACTTTTGAATTGTCAAAATTAACTAGTCGGTCAGTTAGTCAGAAAGTTGAAGCTAGTTGCCCATTCCAAAACGTATAGCTCTTGGAGAAGAACGGGCAAGAAACTCCAAGGACACTCTTTTAAATTAATATATTACAAAATCCTGAGTACAGTATTCTTGTTGCTTCTATATGTGAGAACAATGTTATGAAGAAACAATTCAAAATAGGTATAAGACTAAAAAGAAGCCCCGGCAGCTAAGAGATGACCAGTCTCAACTGACAGCGCCCGTTCATGAACATGACGCATGGATCAGCACCATCCAGCTCAACCATTTTGAAGGGAACCCAATGATCCAACACACGCGCCACCATCAGTGAGACATTTAAGTGAGCATGACACATTCTCAACTGCCATGCTCTTTCAAGTCAATATAAAAAAATTATAATAAACGGATCCATGGTTCTTACATTTACAAAATATAAAAAAAATGCTTCTAAATTATACAAAACTATAGTTTCCAATTTATTTACGAGATGAATAAAATCTTACTAGAAAGAGGTATATGATATTAAAGTAATAATTAAAACTTGATTGAATTAAAAATACACATAAAGTTAGAATGTCAGAAACACTTTAAAAAAAGAAAAGAAAAAAAAGGGAAGCATGTCTTCCAAATATTGAAATTTTAACTAGTGAGCCCAAGTGTCTGTGGAGCAGGACCAGCATTTAGCCAAGCAGTTTTATCTACGATATAATCATCCAACTTATAGTATGCTTGTCTACATAGTGTGCGTTTAATGCATGTTTTAAATTTCTTCTCATTTAGTTTGTTCTGAACTTTAAAATCGCTCTCCTGTAAAATCACAAAAAATGAGTTACGATGTTATTGCATGGAGGTGTCGATTTAAGTAGGTTATGAGTATGCGCACGAGAGAAAATTATTGTTACAAATGAGATGTGGAACTGCTAACGTTTATCATTTCATTCACCACTCTGTTTGTCTCTTTGAAGCCTGTCACAGTCCTCCAATTTACTTATCTCCAGCGACAGCTTGACATCATCAGCAAATATTACCGGTAAGCAGCATCTTTAACAACTAGTGTTGCAAAGAACTTGAGTGTTTGAGTCCTATATAAACGGACTCAGATGATGAATTACAAGACTCGACTCATTTTGTAATTAGTCGAGTCTTGTAATTCATCATCTGAGTCAGGGCTCCAAGACTAGAGAACTAAATTTTCTCTCGAGCTCGAGTCTCTTTCTGCGCTCGAGTCCTTTTTATGCGGCGAGTCGCACTCAAGTCCTCTTCGTATATGAGTCTAACAATTAAATTATTACATTTACAGGACGGGAAGTTAATAATTTACAGTGTGCGTACGCGCAGCGGAATGTTGTTGAATTTAAAGATTTTAATTATGCAGATATTTAGTGTATGACGTCGTATAATTGTGTATGGTAAAAAAAAATTTGTGCACGCAACCATTGTGGAGAAATTCACCAAAAACTGATTCCGCTGGGCGAACGTTGTCCTGGCGGAACTTTTTTAAATCCATAGACTTTAGAAGAAAAGAGATGTGTCCAAAAATTAGTGTGTATTTGTGTGTAATTGTGTAGGTATGTATGAATAAAACTAGTGCATGCATAAACTTCGGAGAAATTCAAGTTTCCGCTACGCGAACGTTTGGCCTTTAGCTAGTTTTCATATAAAGCGCTTACATAGAGAGCTGTAGATTTTTACATACGTTGTTTTGAATTTGTTTATATTTGTTTAAAAAACAGATTTAGAAAAAATCGTAGGGCTTAAAAGATAAAAATTTAAACGTAACATACGCTTATTAGGTCTTAGTTCTTAAAGTATGCACTTTGGGGTCTAGATTTTCACGTTTATACAAACCTTGTAAGTGTCTGCAACATGTTGCCAAGTATCAATGATGTTCCGTTAGTAATTAAAGAGTTATAGGACAAATTTACCATGAATAGATCACTGTTTACAAAGCAGTCAAATATCACGACGTTCTAAATGAATTGCATGGTAAAATGTATGCCAATAATTAGTGTATTCATTCAACTATTCACATGCAAAATTTCATGTCATTAAATTCAGTAATTAAAGAAAAACAATTATAATACTGACGAAGCATCGAAAACCTACATAACCAGACCAAGTTCGGATGGCTACCAAAAAGCGGCCGTGCCATATATCTAAGAAACGTTCTTAACCTTCCAATATAGTATTTATTAATATGGTACAGTTGCGTACACAAGCGTTAGGAAAAAATAAAACAATTACATTTCTTGAATGAAAAATATTTTTTTGTGTAATAAGCTACAATATGATAAATATTTACCTAAACAGTAGTACATACTTACATGTGGTAAATATTTAATTTCCCTAAGGGGTCTATAGTTAGAATCCTGATCCGTGAAATCTTCAATAGAAATTAGCTGTATGAATTTTATTTGTCTTAAATAATATATTTAGATTATATCTCAAGTCTCAAGCGCATACTTAAATAAAGTACCTACGTAAATAGTACCTACTTTCTGTCATAGTCAAATACATTTAAAAAAGTAGGTGTACAAAAATAAATGACCTTTAAATTATATCGAAACAACAATTGTGTTATCACACCAATTCAATACCGGTATTATACTGTAAATTTTGGGATGTTACCTAAATATATTGCACGTCCGCTTTTTTGTAGCCATCCGAACTTGGTCGGGTTATGTAGGTTTTCGATGCTTCGTCAGTATTATAATTGTTTTTCTTTAATTACTGAATTTAATGACATGAAATTTTGCATAAGAATAGTTGAATGAATACACTAATTATTGACATACATATTACCATGCAATTCCTTCAGAACGTCGTGATATTTGACTGCTTTGTAAACAGTGATCTGTTCATGGTAAATTTGTCCTATAACTCTTTAGTTACTAACGGAACATCATTGATACTTGGCAACATGTTGCAGACACTTACAAGGTTTGTATAAACGTGAAAATCTAGACCCCAAAGTGCATACTTTAAGAACTAAGACCTAATAAGCGTATTTTACGTTTATATCTTTTAAGCCCTACGATTTTTTCTAAATCTGTTTTTTAAACAAATATAAACAAATTCAAAACAACGTATGTAAAAATCTACAGCTCTCTATGTAAGCGCTTTATATGAAAACTAGCTAATGGCCAAACGTTCGCGTAGCGGAAACTTGAATTTATCCGAAGTTTATGCATGCACTAGTTTTATTCATACATACACAATTACACACAAATACACACTAATTTTTGAACACATCTCTTTTCTTCTAAAGTCTATGGATTAAAAAAAGTTCCGCCAGGACAACGTTCGCCCAGCGGAATCAGTTTTTGGTGAATTTCTCCACAATGGTTGCGTGCACAAATTTTTTTTTACCATACACAATTATACGGCGTCATACACTAAATATCTGCATAATTAAAATCTTTAAATTCAACAACATTCCGCTGCGCGTACGCACACTAAAAAATGGGTAATTTTAATTAAAGTCCAGCCATGATGCGAGACACATTGAAGCTTGTATAGTTTTATTGCCGAGACGGTTTCTTTTTTTAGTAGGTAATTAAATTGCCGGATCTTGAAAATGCCTGCTCGCTTGGTACACAGGTTTCTGGAATACTCAGAATATGTAGAGCTAATTTCTGATGCTGTGGCAATTTAATAGTTTGTTGTGTCCACCAGGATACAATATTAGTTTCTCTGTTTCTGTAGGCATTGTCAAATATTCTTGAAGTTCATCCGTAATAATAGCTTTTTTCTTATAACTGGTTATGACTTACATCATAACCACAAATTTAAACTTATCACCTATTCGAGTCGTTTCGAACGATTAGCTTCAAGTCTCATCTTCATGCTCCGAGTTTTTCTCGAAGACTCGAGTTCATTTTCAGACTCGAGTTCTTTGTAAGACTCAAGTGGCTGTTAAATGACTCGAGCTCGGCTTGACTCTAGACTCCGAGCCTTTTTAGCACGCTGAGTCTTGCATAATTGAGTCGAGTCTTTATTATTACGACTCGAGGGCTCGAGTCTTTTGCAACACTATTAACAACTAATGAAATGTAAAGGCCCAAGGCTTAAGACCACCAGACCTGGTAAAATCTGGCTCTGACTTGTGTCCCGCATATTCTACGTAAGATATGTATTATTCTACTAAAAGGCAAATTTTTCGGGGGCGAGTTTTCAGGGTCAAGTTGTCCTAGAATTGTTGGATTGACAACATTAGGTTCAACGCCGAGGATTGAAAATCCGGTTTGTTTTTGTTCCCACTAGTTCTACTGAACAGTTCTACGGTAGAACTAATGGGAATTTTTTTTCCCACTAGTACTACGATATTTGGTATAACAAAATAGTAGAACTAGTGGGATTCTCTATTCCCACTAACTAGTTCTACTGAACATTTCTACGGTAGAACTAATGGGATTTTTTTTCTCACTAGTACTACGATATTTGGTATAACAAAATAGTAGATCTAGTGGGAGTCTCTATTTTCCACTTGTTCTACCTGTTCCATCGGTAGAACTAATGGGATATTTTGTTCTCACTAGTACTACGTTTTGATAGGTTCTAGAAATGGAAGTAAAATACCAATTAAGCTAGTCGTATCTCAATATTAGGTTTAAAAGTCACTTAGATATTACTGGAAACATTACAACACTATTAATTAAAGACACATCTAGTAGATGTAGAACATTTGACATTTTTATATTACAATTTATATTTTCTTTTACTTAGTCAATGTGTCTTAAATAAATATTATTACAATATTTACCATTACATAAACAATGTCTTTAATTAATAGTGTTGTAATGTTTCCAGTAATATCTAAGTGACTTTTAAACCTAATATTGAGATACGACTAGCTTAATTGGTATTTTACTTCCATTTCTAGAACCTATCAAAACGTAGTACTAGTGAGAACAAAATATCCCATTAGTTCTACCGATGGAACAGGTAGAACAAGTGGAAAATAGGGACTCCCACTAGATCTACTATTTTGTTATACCAAATATCGTAGTACTAGTGAGAAAAAAAATTCCCACTAGTTCTACCGTAGAAATGTTTAGTAGAACTAGTGGGAATAGAGAATCCCACTAGTTCTACTATTTTGTTATACCAAATATCGTAGTACTAGTGGGAAAAAAAATTCCCATTAGTTCTACCGTAGAACTGTTCAGTAGAACTAGTGGGAACAAACCAGCCCGTCGGAATCCATTTTTGAAATGAAGTGTGCTCACTCTGATCTAAACTGCGGCGCGGCAGCCGCGCTGCTATTGCGCGGCTGTTCTGATAATGTGCAGGCATCTGCTTCTGCTGCGCTACTATCGAGCTGCGAACGTCCTAAGAGCCTATACTACCTCAGCCAAAATTCACTCTTTATCTCGCTCGCACGATACTGCTCGCGGACTGAGTGAGAGCGAGACTGAATGCGTTGCTAGGCGGCAGGCAGCGCCAATAGTTTAGATATTTGCTTTTTACGGTGAAAATAAAGATAATTAAAAAAAAATAAAAAACATAAGACCTGCTTTATAGTTAGTTCGGTTAGTATACAAAGTTTCATGATCTAATTTGAAGTATTTTTTGAATACCAGCGGTTTATTGTTCGGTTTGGAGGTAACTTTGGATTTTTTTTTTCTATCGAGAAAATTTTATGAAATCGTGTTTTCGTCTAACATAAGACCTAACATGAATCCAAAATTAATGCTGCAGTATTTTCGACATAACGGAGGATCATGCTAAGCCATTTGAGGTTAGGCCCTTAATATGAAAGCGACCAAAAGCGCGCTGTCGGATTTTCAACGGCCCAGCGACGAAAATTGAAAATCCATACATACATGAATCAGACATACAATTTTATCCAAATAATTGGATCAGCTTTAAAAACATTTAATTCAATAAACATATCATAATTTATTAAAATAACAATAATTTACAAATAAGAAAATTATGAACTGCTATAAAATTTACATTTTGATTATTTTTCTAAAGAAACAATTTAACGCGCAGTGGTATACCGCGAAATTCAAATTTTCTTACGTTTTTTGCAATTTGCAGGTCAGTGTCAGGTTGTATCTTGATCAAACATTAAAACATCTTTCTAAGTTAGATTTGTACCTTAAGCACTTTTCCTTAAAAGACTTCTTGTGGTACAAATCTAACTTAGGAAGATGTATTAATGATTCTAATGATTATTATAATTCTTTAAATAAGTGCCTGTTATAGTCGCGAATCATATTTTGATCTAGATACAACCTGACACTGACCTGCAAATTGCAAAAAACGTAAGAGAATTTGAATTTCGCGGTCTACCAGTGTGCAATCACGTTAATAAATTGTTATAAAAAAAGGTAATAAAGCATCTTCTGGTTGGTTTTGATATCAGATAATGCCAAGCTGTCGCAACTGAAACAAAACAAAAAACAATGTTAATACAATTTTAGGATGATCCCCTCCCAGAGCAGAAAAATGTATGGAATAAACATTGTATACTTAGGATAGATTTTTCCACAATCTGTTACCTTACACATATCAAAGAAAAAAAATTGCGGCTTGATAATTTGATGGCACCGCATGACTATCGCTGCGATTTTCTCGCCCGTGGAGACGGCCCCTTACAGAAAACTTAACCACCAAAACATTTTCATGTAAAATGTTGCCAAGACGAGACCACATATGGCTCGCACTGTCAAAAAGTTACCGGATCTCATGTAGAGCCAAGCTTCTAACTCTACACGCCTTAACTTCACAAACTCTACACCTTAGTCAAAATATGAGACTTGGCAGTTTCGTTACTACAAGAACTATTGTATATCAGAAAAGTAATGAACAATGAATAAATTTTTCACCTTTTTTTTTTTTTTTTTGTGGATGGGAAATCATCCAATGACCCCTCCCGCTCTGGGTGGAGCAGAAGGGAGTGTCAGACTCTTACTGACTAAAACCCACCCGTGTTGCTTCCTTAGCCCTTTGTGTTCCGGGGTAGCGGTAACCCTTTCGGACAATCCCGCTGCCCCGGCAGGCTTCGGCCCTTTCGGGCCCCTTCCTTATGCTGACATCTCTTTGAGGCGCGCGTGGAACACGTACGCGCCGTCCGGCACGGGCCTGGTCCTGATCGGACGGAGAGTTACCCATTACTCTCCGCCCGCAGGCCCGCGCCTACGGTGGCCGGGAGTCGTCTCGCGGCTCCCGACGCCCGGGGCGTCTCCCGCGGCGGCTGGGACGTGAGGCCCTCTCCCTCAGCCGTCCCGCCACCTCCTTCGCTAGCATGACTGCTTCGCAGAAGGAGGTGACTGCCTCCCACTCCCTCTCGCCCCGGACCATGGCTTGAACCAGGGCCGGGCGCGAGAGGTCGCCGCCGCTGCCGATCGCCTCTGCGAGGACACGGCGGTGCTCCGCCCAATTGGGGCATACCGCCACCGTATGCTCCACCGTGTCCTCCGGGCGACCCTCGCAGTGGTGACACCCGGGCGATTCCTCCCGCCCGATGATGTGCAGGAACCTCCCGAAACACCCGTGTCCGGTGAGGACCTGCGTCAGGCGGTAGGTGAGGGCGCCGTGGCGCCTCTCTAGCCACTCCTCAAAGAGGGGTCTTACCGCCGCTATCGCAGCGTGCCCTGCGCTGGGTTGCGACAGTCGCTCTTTCCATGCCGCCATGAGATCGCGCCGGAGGTCGGTCCGCTCCGCCGCGATTTGCCGCGGAAGCGGAGTTTCCCCCCGGCGTAGTGCCTCCGCGCGCCACTCGTACAGGCGCGCGAGGACTATCGCCTCCAGATCCCACGGCGGCAGTCCGGCAAGGAGGCTTGCCGCCTCGCCCGAGATCGTGCGGTATCCCCGGATCAGCCTTACGGCTACCACCTTCTGGGGCGCGTTCAAATAGTGGGCGGCTCGCCGCCGCAGTGAACGCGCCCACACCGGGGCCCCGTACAGGGCCATGGACCGCACGACCCCCGCGTAAAGCCTCCGGCAGGAGGCGTTTGGCCCCCTCAGGTTGGGCAAGAGCCGCTTGAAGGCGGCCCCGGCCCGTTCCAGCTTGGGAGCCAAATGTCGGAAGTGCTCGACGAAGTTCCACCGGCTGTCGAGGACGAGACCCAGGTATCTCATCGTTGTCTCGACGCCGATGTGAACCCCTCCTGCCGTTATTTGGGATCCCGAAGGCGGCCCGTTCCGAGGCCCATGAAAAGACATGGCCTCGGACTTGTGCAAAGCCACCTCGAGACCCAACTGCCGGATCCTCTCCACGACTATCGCAACCCCGCGTGTCATCGCGTCGGCCGCCGCCTGATGCGACCTCCCCTGCGCCAGGACTAGCGTGTCGTCAGCGTAGCAAACCACGCTGACTCCATCAGGGAGATCGGCCCGCAGCACCCAGTCGTAACCGATGTCCCACAGGAGCGGCCCCAGAACCGATCCCTGTGGGACACCGCACGACATCGTTACTACAAGAACTATTGTATATCAGAAAAGTAATGAACAATGAATAAATTTTTCACCTTACGCCCATAAATGGTGGTAGCGAAACGCAACGCAACACGAAAGCCACATATTTCGAATAAGGTGTAGAGTTTGTGAAGTTAGGGCTTGTAGAGTTAGGGCGTGTAGAGTTTGTGAAGTTAGGGCTTGTAGAGTTAGGGCGTGTAGAGTTAGAAGCTTGGCTCTACATGAGACCTGATAACCTTTTGAAATATTTTAAAAAATAAGTATAACGATTTAATACTTACGAATCCTTGTCTTTCTTTTTCTTTCTGCATAACTAATTTTGTTTGCATGTCGTCAAACTTGACTATGGCTGATAACACTTTAGCTAATGTAACGGAATGTGTTCCTGAGCCTGTAAGGTACTCATAAAGTATATTTCGCAAATATTCAAGCTCAGTGTTTTCTTGCAATGCATGCAAATGTCTTAGACTAACGAGGGCCTCATCAAGTCGCCTTTCAAGCTTCTCATTAGACAATTTTAATTTCTCGTTCTTTTCTTGCATTTGTAACATATTTAAATCTACAGATTTGTTAATTTCTTCCAAATCATTCAATCGTTTTTCTAATGTACTGTTTACTTGCAACATATTGTGGTATTTTTCCCTAATTACATTAGAATCCTTTTCATTTTCATTCAATGCCTTTATTTCCGGATTGGGGTAATTTTGGGACTGTAATTGATCTTTGAGCTCCAAATTTTCCTCAACCAACAACATATTTTCTCTTAAAAGATCATCAATTTTCTCTTTTCTCAACTGAACTTCTTTTTTCAGTTCTGTTAAATCACTTGAAATATCATTGTTATCAGAAGAATGTTCACTTGCTATTAGCTCTCTGAGCTTGTCATTCAAAACACTGTTTTCTTTCGATATTTTTGTTAAATAGGTTTGTAGGCCTTCAATATCAGACTTGAAACGTCTGTTTTCTTCTTTTAATATCTCATAATCATTCTTTAATAATTTGTATTGGTTTGGAAGTTCATTATCTATACCAATGCTTGTTTGTGGATTAGCCCCCTCTGAGTCAATTACTCTTTTATTACAAATTTCACCTAAGTTTAGTTCAGATGCTGATTGCTCTAATGCATCATCTGTTTGACTTTCACTATCTTGAGTGGTAATAAGCGAACTATTTTCCAACTTCTCAATGATTTCGTTCAAATGATTTTTTTCTGATTCAATTACGGTATGTGATTCTCGTACGTCATTGATTTCAGTTTCCAATTTTTTATAGCTGTCCGCAATACTTTCAACTTGACTCTTTAAAGATATATTTTCGAGTGTTAAATTTTTGTTATCCTCTTGTAGTTTATCAATGCAAGCAATCTTTTTATGTAGTTCTTTTGCTTGAGCTATTAAATAGTTGTTTTCGTTTTTCATGGCATCAAACTCTTCCAAAGTTTGACTATGACAACCCTTAAATGTGTCTAAATCTTTGCTTGTTTTACTGTTTTCGATTGCTAAGCATTCAAGTTTTTCCGCTAATATTTGTTTCTCGTTTTCTAACGATTTTAGTTTTTCATTAGAATCTGCATGTTGTGCTTTTTCAAATTCCATAGCTATTTGTAAATTTTGAAAATTATTCTCATATTCATTAATCTTATAATGTAAATTTTCCTTTTCCTCTTTAACAAAATTTAATTCATTTATAGCCACTGTGTAGCGATTGGTTATATTTTTAACTTCTTCATCTATAATCTTTTTCTCTATTACAAATTCACTGATAGTTGATTTTAAATTATTATTTTCGTCCCGTAAAACATTTAGTTCTGTGGTCAGTGTTTCATATTTTTCAATCCCTGTTTGTAATTCTTTTTGCAATATAGTATTTTCCCGTTTTAATTCATTTAGTTTGCTGGTATTTAAATTAGATTCACTGTATGAAATATTGTTCAATGCATAATTTATTTCCTTAGTAAGAGCGATAAATGCTTCATTATTAATTGTTTGCAAGGACTTTGCCTCTGTTGAAATTAAGTGAATAATTTTCTTCATATCCTTAACTTCACTCGCAAGTCTCAAACAATTTGTTTTCATTTTCGTATTTCTAACAATTTTTTCATGCATGATGGCATTTTCTGATTTCAAATCAGTAACAACTTTACGGAATTCAATATTTTGATTTTGCAGTAACTCATGGTTTGCTAATAGTTTTTCAATTTCTGATTGCAATTTAATTAATTCATCTCTTTCTTCCTGTATTTCTGATTCTAATTTTGAGTATTTATCTTTCCATATACTTAATTCGTCAAGAAGTTCGTCTTTCTTTGAATCTTCTAAAGCTTGATCTTTTATATTTATTTCCCTTTTCTGTAGTTCACTTTCTAAATGCCCTATGTGAGCACTTTTTTTAGTGTTTTCTTCACTCAATTGAGAATTTCTATTTTCTAAATACGTGTTTCTGTCAATCATAGCTAACTTCTCTGCAGTTTCTTGTTTCATTTGTAACTGGAGACATTTATACCCTTCATTAGCCTTTGTTTTTATTTGTTCTAAGGCCTGACATTTTTTTGATAGTTCCTCTATTTGGGACTCCAACTCTAATATTTTAGATTTTGTTGAGGTCAGTTCAGAGCTATCATGACTAAGCTTAGATCGTTCTGCTTCCAATGATGAAACATTATTTTTATAGTCATTTACAACTATATTCAGTGATTGTATTTCTTTCTTACTTGCTTCCAACTGATCTTTAAGGGATTTTATTTCTGCTTCTTTACTTTCCAATTCTTTGTGAATACTTAATTTATTTTCTGCTAAGGAAATAGCATATTCTTCTTCTCTCTTGCTAAATATTTCAATCTTACCACGTAATTCTATTATTTCTTCTTGAGCTTTTTGAAAGTCAAGTTCTAGTGTTGATAGTTCTCTCGTTTTATTGAACTCATATACATTAATCTTATTCTGTAGTTGTTCATTGATATTATTTAATTCTTCAATCTTTTGCTTCGATTCTGTCAATTGTTCAGTAGCAAGCTTGAGTTGTTCGATTTCTTTGTTTTTATTTTCAAGGTCATTTGTCAGAATTTGTATCTCTGTGTTGAATTGGGAATTTTTTTCTTTACTTGACTTTAGCGACTCTTTATACTTGTTGAGTAACTGTTCCATTTTTTCAATCCTATTATTCAGAACGAGTATTTCCGCCGCTGAAGATTCTTCATTGGCCTGATTTACCTCATTATCATTAGATAGATTTATTAGTTGTACATCACCATCACCTTCACTTGTTTTAGTTTTGTTCTCATTTTTATCATTACTGTTAGAAATGTTTGAATTACTTTGTAACAATTGCACTTTAGTATTAAGTGCATCTATTTTCATACCCTTTTCTTCAATTTCAATACGAAGGGCTTTTTCAAGGTGGGCCTATAACAAAGAAACCTCAATCAATCATATGATCCATGGTAGTGAAATTAAATAAACATTATGTGGTAATTAATACATAATAATTATGTGGTAGATGTCCGATGATTTTATCTGAAACTTGAGTAGGTAGGTGTAGTGAAAAGGTCTGACTGTAACTATTGAAAAATAAAGCTCCGAATCTAGGACAACTATTACGACTTTAAACGCGTTCGAAGCATACAAACAAAACCGTTCAGTCCAGTCAGGAATCTGTTGCACTTGCACCAGGTATAATCCTGAATAGCTCGAAGTATCAAGTGCCATAAAACTGAAGGTAGGGCAATTGCGAAACATTAGACGCGTTCTGAACTGGAGTTTGCATCTGATTTAAAACAAAAACATCTATGTTGTAACATACCTTTGCACTTTGTTCTAAAGCACATTGTTCACGAAGCTCTGATATTCTTCTTAAAGCTTTGTCTTGGGTTTCAACCAAAACACTCTGAAAATACAAATTTGAATAAACTATCTGACATTAATTTATGAGTGTGCCTACACACCAGCGACACGCGTCGCGGCCTGTCGCCGACACGCGACGACGGTTGCAGTTCCCTCGGTCTCTGTCGTCGACGCGTGTCGCTCCTGTGTATGTACACTACGAGAAAAGAGAGCTTCATTCTTGTAGACACTTACTCTTGCTTTAGCATTTTCTCTTTCTAGTAATTTATAGTGACGAGCTAGATCGCCATATTGTGTTCTGTACTTTGTGTATCGTTCTTGTGTGCGTCGGTATGCAGCATACAGTTGCTCCTTCGTTACCCGATCAAGACTTACATTACCACTCGAGAAACCTCGCTCTTCAGCCTCACTCGCCGACACCTCCATATCAGACTAAAAAAATATGATTTTTATTAGGAGGGTTTCTAAGATATTTAGATCTTTTTGAAGTTAAGGTATTTTAAACATGCAGATGAGGTAGGCCACGGCGAAGGTGGTGTGAAGATCTCATAAGGTTTGCAGGAATTGCAGGGTCAACATGGCCAGACATAGCACAAGACAGGGAGGTTTGGAAGGAAAAAGGGGAGGCCTTTCTTTGCCCAGCAGTGGGACACAATATAGGTAATTTTTGTTTATTGAATATAACTTACTTGTAGATGATACATAGAAGGAGTCTCATAGCTTGGTAATCTAAAAGATACATCACTTGCGAATGAGCTATTTGATAGCCGCCTTTGTCTTTGAGTGTCCTGAAAATAAAATTTGAAAATAGTATTTTAGTGTTAAACAATCACCAACTATTAGAATGAAGCAATTGATTTGAGCACTATCTCAGGGAAACCCTACTGCCCATTTCCCCATCGACAGTGTACCATTGCACTTTACAAGATGGACTTTTGAGATAGGGCAGTAAGGGCAGGTACCTTAACCATTGTCACTTCAAAAAAAATGGTTTTAGGAGACTGTCCTTATTTTTTTGAGAAATGTTCATAATATACAACATGTAACGTTAAATGCGCAAAACCTGAATATAGTTTGTTCATAATTGACTATCGAATCAATTTCAGTAAATTTTAATATACTTAGGCCTTTTTTTTTTTCAAAAATTATGTATTTTGCTATATTATACGCCGATTGATCCAAAGAAAATTAAGTCTTATTTTAAAGCAATAAGACTCGATTTTTAATGCATATAGTAATGCTAGGGACAACACGATTTTCTTAATAATAATAGTCAGCTTTAAATAAATAGTTTTGGCCATTGTATTATTCTTTTAACTCAATACTCTAATTGCACCCCAATTTTTGAGGTTTTGCGTTAATTGTGTTAAACATTGTAGACAAATATAGTAAAACTAGCGCTTTGCCCGCGACTTCGTACGCGTTAGTTTCATACTTCCCTCAAAAAAATTTAAAACCCTCTCCAACTCCTTGGACGGTAGGTAGTTTTGTTTACGATCTTTATAATGTGTTTAGAGAAATAAGTATTCGGGCCAATTTTTAAGTTAAACTAAGATTTTTCAAATAAACTGTCCTCCATTTTCACCACGAAAAAGTGTTTGGTATAGTCGCCGGCACGTAACTTGGCCAGGTTTTGGCGTAGTGGGATTAAGTTAGCGCAAGTACAATTACTGCAACAAGAAAATGGTCACTTTTATTGTTTATCATTATACTATGGTAATTGCCATAGATAATTTTTAAACATGTCTGTTTGCAAGAAAGTTAATGAAAGGAAAAACGCATCTATCGATTCTTGCCAAGTTACGTGCCGGCGACTATACGTTTCCATTTTTATGACTTAAATTTATTTATACCCATTTTCGAGTTAATGGAACCAAGCATTCCCCCTTACCAACCCTTAGACTTTATTACCCTTTTCCATTTCAGTAGAAGTAGATTTTTTAAAAACACATATTTTTTTATTTTATGTATTAGTACCGAGTTTCGAGTTAATCCGACAGCGGGTTAATTTTTTCTTACCTATTAACTTTGCCACCCCCAAAAAACTCTGTGAGGGTTTTTTGACACTAAAAGTGACAATCTTTATTATTTACTGAAGCAAATCTTGCCAAGTTTCAAGTTTCTTAACCAAACGAATAATATTTTTCATATTGATTGTATCCCGCCTTTTCACCCCCACAGTTTTTATCCCCATAAGGTCTATTTTTGAAAGACCCATATACTTATTATAGTTTCTTTTCTGTCAAAAGTATTAATTCCGAGTTCTCAGTTAATTGGATCGCGCGTTAATATTCTTCCACACATACTTGAATCCCCTTTGACAGCTTTGAAAACTAATAATGATAAACTTTATTACTTATTTAGGCAAGTATTCTTGCCAAGTTTCAAGCTTATCAACCAAATGAATAAGATTTTTCATATAAACCCCGCTTTTCACATTCACTGGGGTAGAATTTTGAAAAACGTTTGGGATGTGTTCATAACTTGACTCAAAGATTATTTATACCAATTTTCGAGTTAGTCAAGCCACGCAGTAAAATCCTCCACTGTAAAATTAACTACCTCTTTTTACCCCGTTAAGGGTAGATTTTCGAAAAACCCTGATACACGCTATTCTTTATTTTTGGTTTTAAGTATATAATACTAAGTTTCGAGTTAATCGGACCGCGCGTTAAAATTCTTCCATACAAATTTTGACACCCCCCAACCACCGTTTAGGGGGTTATTTAAAAAACAAAATTTGACAAATTTCATAATTTACTTAGATAAGTATTCGTGCCAAGTTTCAAGTTTATTAACACAAGGAATAAGATTTTTCATACAAACAAAATCCCCCCTTTTCACCTCGTTAAAGGTTGAATTTCCAAAAACCCGTTCTTAGTGCTCCCCTAAATTATAAAACCAAGCCGTGTGAAAAATTTCACATTCCAAATCCCAGTAGTTTCGGCTGTGCGTTGATATGTCAGTCATTCAGTCAGTCAGTTTCTCCTTTTATATATATAGATAGTACTTATGTGCATGTTTTAACCTATTGGTATTATTAATTTAACCTACACTTACAATCAGCAAGGATTAAATTACCAAAAAATATTGAAAAAAAGCAGAAATATTTTGCTTTCCCTTTTTATTTAGCTTTGTTGAGACAGCAGATGGCGCCACCTAGACAGGACGTAGTCTAGGTCTGCTGTCTCAACTTTGAGTATCATTACCTATTGATTAATTGCCTGTCTGTATCCCTTATTAGTACTTGAATCAATCACGTGAGTTTGTGCGCTAGTGTGATAAGAGCCCTAAGATATCATAACTGCATTGCTAACATACACAAGATTTGATTTTATTATCATATTAGCTTTGATGGGCATGGTTTAAGAAAAAAAAAAATCATTTGATGTGCTATTTTTTCTTAAAAATACTAATTTTGTGTATACTAATTTAATGTTTATACTGACCCATCTGAATGGATAACTCTGAATTTATGGCACTACATGTCTTTAAAGCCAATGATTAAGGTAAAGTCTCTTCAGATAATAAACCTTGTTTGAGATGTAAACTTAATATAAACAATCAACAGTAAAGTTGTTTATTGATTATCTACATTATTTTAAGTATTTCCGCTGGTTACATGTGTGGCAATAGTTTTTAAACAAAATAAACACTTGAATTGGATTTCAAAATACAATTAAAGCAAGATAGGTATGTAATCTAATAAAGATAATAGATATATAGAATACTCTTTATTATGTAGGTACACCAAAAAATTACAGATTATTATTAAATATAATTAGCAATTTTTCATAGGGTGACACAAAGGGCTTCTTAGCAGAAAGCCATTGCTAAAAGCAATATTTTACAGACAACCTTTGGATAGATTAAATTAAAGGAGCCTTCTCCCTTTAATTTAATTTAAGAGATAATACTGCAGTGGTGTACTGTTTACACATACAATAAATACATACTTGCATAAAGTATATATTTATCTATTAAATATACAAAGTGTTAAAAAATTAACCCGTAAAACTTTAAGAGGTGCTTTAGACCATTGCACTGAACAACTTTCACTATGAGACCAACTCTGAAATCATGAAAAAAAATCAGTTGTATAATACAAAACTCCAATACCTACTTAGCCAAAATGTATGAAACAGCAGGGGCCCAAGTCTCCTATTTCTATAAATTCATCATGCCAACACAATCCCATTGTCATTTTGCTAAAAGTTTGTAATCTGCTAAATTCACAATGGTCGATCATTGGTCAGTCAATGCTCTTGTAATAGAATTGTTTTATAATGACATTGTCGTATTGCCATTATTATAAAACCCATGAATTATTAGTAGAAATGATTTTCGAAAAACTAGGTACTACTATATTTGAACATTTATTCATGCCAGATTTCATTTATATATATTTGTACATATTATGTATTAGTGTTATAACAATCTGAAGTAGTAAGAAGTTTAGCAGATTACCGCCTAAGTCAGTCATTCATTTGTCATTATGTACGAGATTACCATTTTATGCCATTTCTTTCAATGGAGTGTCATTGGTTGACCATTGGACAGTCATAATGATGCCATTATATTAGTAGATTACCAAACTTGTCAAAATTAACAACTAAGAAATCAATGATAGACCATTCGGACACTATTGTAATAGCAGACTTGAGGCCCTCATTTTTTGTTTCGTGATTTCACCTCTTAAAAATTGTAGGGTTAATTTTTTAACACCTTATATATTTACAATAATAAAGATGAAACAAGAGTAAGGAACTTTATGATGTGTCAGGAGAGAGGAAGTGTGTTTTACCAGAATTTTAAATGTGGATACAGATTGATAATAGTTAAATAAACTTACAAGTATGTCATGTGAAGACATGTAGTCTAGCGACTCATTAGACTGTAAGGGCTGGACAAGAGCGACATCTTGGAATGTATTCTGGTGACTGCTTTGTGATGATGACTGTGTCTTGTTGCGAGGCTGCTGGCCTTCTGGAAAATAAAAATATCTAATTAGAAAATGTTATCAGCACTGTTTTATCAATTCAACATTCCAACTACCTACCGAAGGCAGAAACTAGTTATAATGTAAATAATATTATTGACTCACCATTATCTGCAATAGAGAATAGATCACTATTTGTGATATCAGTTATACTACTGGAGGCAGATGTGACAGCAGCCTGTACCAACACAACACAATCTAATTTACATACACAGCATACAATAATAAGTTTCTAATAAGTTTTCAATTTATTTCTAATTACATACTTGCAAGTTGCAAGTTTAATTTGGAAAAAGTGAAAGTTCATCAATTATAACAATCCATTAGGATTAGGGAATATTACGTAGAAATAATAGTTATTACGTAGTACGTATGTATGTAGGTCTAAGCAATAAGGTCACTGGAATGATGGTATTGGTATGTTATTGATTGTTTACGATAAATATAGTTACCTGAGCAGCTTGTGCAAATTGCTGAATCCTTTGAGGCGATGACTTCACCTCCTCAGCCAATTTGTCCTTTAGCTTTTTGAACATTTTACTTACAACTCACTTGACACCATTTCATATAATTTCACATAAACTCATTATAGAAATTTTTACGAGTTATCAGTGCATTGGTGTGTTGCACGAGCATATAGATAAGAAGAAATAACACACCTATAACATTAACTAAGCCTGGAGGTAATGCTGCGGCAATAGCAGTAATTATAGGTGTCATGTATTTTAGTTCAATTTGCAAAAAGTTTTCTCTAAACTTTAGTGTTGTTCGATCCGTTTTAGGTCTGTGGTTCTAGTACTCTAATGTTCCCAATCTATTACTTTACTATACTCTATGACTTTATGTACTTTTTTTTTCACTATGGTCCCCGACTGCCCGTGCCCAACCCACTGCCCAACCCAATCTGTCAATGTAGGTTTTTTCACATGCATAAAGATTCCTATTCTTTATATGTCTGTGGGTTTTTTATAAGTTAATGGTTCTGAAGAGAGACCTACGACTAAGTCCCGTATTACAGAACGCCACTCAATACTCAAGCATTACTTAAAACTAGTTTCAACCAATCAAATGGCTTGAATCTAGTTTTTAAAGTAATGCTTGAGTATTGAGTGACGTTCTGTAATACGGGCCTAAGACCGTAAATCTTTTGATATAGGTAAAATACTGGTGTGCGCGTGTTGTGTCACTTGGATGGTTCTTAACTATATAGTTGGACTCGACTGGCGCTGTTGTCATTTTTATAGTTTTTGAGGTTGCTAAAGTCGATAGCCGGTGAGATCAAAATGTAAATCCAAGATGGTGGCTGCGAAAATTTTCTAAATTTTCGTCATGGGTGTCATTTTCATAGTTTTCGAGGGTGCTAAAGTCAGTATTGAGGTCAACATATGAATCCAAAATGGCGGTTGCGAAAAAAATCAAATGTTTAGTCATTGAGGTCGTTTTCATGATTTTCGAGGGTTTTAATTAAAGCCGATAGTGACGTTAAAATGTAAATCGAAGATGGCGGCTGCGAAAATTTTCAAATTTTTTGTCATCAGTGTCGTTTTCAGGGTTTTCGAGGGTTTTAAAGCAAATAGTGACGTTGTAAATCCAAAATGGCTTCTGCGAAAATTCTCAAATTTTTCATCATGAGTATCGTTTTTATAGTTTTCGAGGGTTTTATAGTCGATGTGAAGTCAAAATGTAAATCCAAAATGGCGGCTGCGAAATTTTTGTTTTTGTTATCATACGTGAGAAGGAGCCTTGTTCCTGACGGAAGTCCACCCACCACACACATATTTTTGTTTAATGGTTCTAATGCTTTGGTTTGACTAATCAATCGATGGAGTGTTTTAGTTATTGAGCCCAACACTGCCTATAAGTTACTGGAATTAATATAGAATTTGTTTTAGATAATGGGTCGAAAGAAAGAATCGCATCACCAAAATAAAAGGTCAAAACATGGCACGTATCAGACAGATTCTAACAAAACGTGATTAAAATCAAATCGCTACGGCTTCGTCTCAAGAACTTGTAGGCTTTTACTTTTATCAGCGCTAGAAGTGCATAGAAGTATTTACGAGTACATTGAAAATCGATGACAATGCAATTTCTGAAGAGACAGTAATTACTGGTGATATGTTGTTTACTGTTGAATAAATTTTTTTTTTCATTAAATCTACTAATCAAAAAATACAATATGTTTTTTTATTGAACTCTTCCTATTTCATTCTTATCGAACTACAATCACAAGACTAGAAATAAACTAAAGTAGGTTGATGAAATTAAAATACTGTAGGCGGGCAGCCCTATTTCGTGTTTACGTACAGCGCGGCTGTAAGTAATTATTTCTAGAACAGGGCCGAGTCACAAATGTTACCGTGCCTCAATGTTATTGAATGTCTAAAATGTGTATGTACAGACGCCAGCAGGTCAACCTACCTCAATCTGTCAAATTTCTTTGATAGATTTTCAACTTTAGCACAAAGGAATAAGGTTCATATTCAATAGGGAAAATCTGACAGATTGGGGTAGCTTGATGTGCTGGCCTCTGTACCTAAATGTATAGAACACCAAATTGTACAGACGCCAGCTGGTCAACCTACCCCAATCTGTCAAATTTCTTTGATAGATTTTCAACTTTAGTACAAAGGAATAAGGTTCATATTCAATTGGGAAAATCTGACAGATTGGGGTAGCTTGATGTGCTGGCCTCTGTACCATTTTTATGTTGATTGTGGTAATTATACTACACGAATACTATACTAGACAAATATTCCAACTTTAATTTCTTAACCATACACATATGAATAAAAAAATATCATTTATAGGATCAAAACTGTATAGGCGATCACTACGCTCGATCTTTAGGCGTGCGTGAACGGTGCACACAAACCTAGCATCGCAATGAATTTACCTAAACTCTAGCGAGGGAATTTTATGCACGGACTCTTAAAACTTTTCTTACCCAACCTCTGAAACTGTTGGTTAGTTTTGTAATCGTACAATTAATTAACCTTCGGAATGAGAAAATGGGCAAAATAAATTTGATTAATCAGATGGTTGAATGGCTAATTTTAAGAATGTTTGCAACTCGCTGTCTTTGAAGGCCGATTTCAGCCATATTAAGTACTACTTTTTTAATGATTATAAGGTGCAGCGCAGACGACAGACTATCCGTGACGCACTTTTTAGTCTGTGAAAATAGAACCTATGCAATTATATGCAGTAACGCACACGACGCGCAAAAAGTCCGGCGCACAAAAAATCCGTGTAATTCGGGCAGACCGCGCCGCGCCACTCCGCACAAAAAGTCTGTGAAAAAAATGGAACGTTTGCTTCAACGCGCGCTAACGCAGACGGCGCACACTTTAGTCGGCAATCTGCATTTGCTAGGGGTGGACGTAACGCACGCGATCTATTATCATGGCGCGATTTATTATCAAAATAATACTTCGCGATCTCTGCACGTTTTCCATAGCGTCTACGTCCCTACAGCTCTGCCGACAGAATGATCGAAGATGTGCGTCGTGTGCGTTAAGTCTGTGAAAAATCCGCGGCTGACTTTTTGCGCGCCATGCAGACTTTTTGTGCGCCGCAGACTCGATCGCACAAAAAGTGTGTCGTCTGCGCTTCACCTAAAAGCTGAGAGTCTGGTGCATTCTTGAAACCTACTTATGAACTATGAATTCACCTGTTTAGATTTTTAATTTAACGTTGAATTTACCGAACGTAAATTTTTCACTATAAATCAACTTTTTCCTATCTTTCATCACAGTTACGAAGCTAATTATTATAAGCATAAAAGTCCTAGTCATGAAGATTTAGTTGCAAACAAAAAAAATCTCAAATGTCTTCTTCTTTTTTTACCGATCTTTCTGTGTCTACGGCCGATCTCGTGCCAGTGTAAATTATTACACTTTCATTTGTGACTCAAATCTACGAGTAGTTCCACAATGGAATTAGTATATACAGAGGCCAGCACATCAAGCTACGCCAATCTGTCAGTTTTTCCCAATTAAGAACCTTACTCCTTTGTGCTAAAGTTGAAAATCTATCAAAGAAATTTGACAGATTGGGGTAGGTTGATCTGCTGACGTCTGTACTACTACCGAAACCAGCCACTCTAAAAATCTCATCTTCATTGAGAATGAGTGAAGTTTTTTCAATGATGTTTCTATCTGTGGTGGTTAAGTTCCTGTCAGCTGTCAGTTTGAGAACGTTTTCTGTGGCCAGGAGTGTCAGTGTCAGCCTGTCACTGTCAGTGTCATGGTTAGGATAAAAAAATACTTAAATTATATACCTTGGAAAGTTAGGATTTTGATTTTGTTTGTTTGTGTAATTTCAGCATAATTATTTAATAGCGATTATTCAAACGTTACAAGTAAATACTAATCAAAGTTAGCAAAGTCAGTCACTACATCGTTCTTCACAGGTCAGTTCAACCTAAATTTATTGTTTTGTTTTTGTCTGATATCTCAAGTTATAAACGTGTATGATTTAGCCGCAGCGTTCATACTTGCAAGCCTAGACATTTTGTAAAATTACTGCTAGATCTGTATAATAGTTGTGTTTTGTTTGAATCACTAAAAACAGCATTCTTCAAACTAAATATGCTAGCAGATTTTTTACTGTTCTACATTATATAAAATAAACGCCTTATGTAGAGCTGATGTTTATTTGCTTTTCGTATAAAACAAAGTGCGAGCTAAGAAATACAATTATGTAGTTATACATTTCAGGCTCTTGATAATTATGGAATTTGATGGGTATGTTAATAAATCTGAGGATGACGTAATATGGATAGATGAAGAGTCTGCAGGGCCTGAAAATGATGATTTTAGGTAAAGTGGATGTTTTTGGTTTATGACTCATTCTTACTTACCCTAACATGTTTTTCAAAATAATATAAAATATTTCAACAATTAGACTAGAGATGCATTTATCATCATAAACCAAACCAAAATATATTTTTCAGTAATTACAAATTCAATGGTCAAAGTGGTTTTAAAACTGGAGGAAGTTATGGCACAGGTCAATCTCAGAATCCTAGATCACATTCCTTTTGGGGAAGAGGTTATGGTCCTGCAGGCCCCCCCAACCAGCAGAGCTTTCCTAGAGAAAATGATATTGAGACCTTCCTATTACGTAAGTTTTGCATGATTATTGTCATCACCATAGATAATAGACCTAAATAAAGCAAGTATCACGATCTTTATGAAAAACAAGCATGCCATTTTTTTACTACCTACTATGACGTCAGAAGCGCTCTTTCTCACTCACGCTCACCCAGCCAGCAGTACACAGGACAGCACGAAAGAGGTGGCTTACGATTTTTGAACGTAAGTTGGTGTGATTTTTGGCATGCGATGTAGTTGCTCTTGCATTATCTAGGTGTATCAAAGTCAAAGTCAAATCATTTATTTCAAATAGGCACTTAAAAGGCACTTTTGAACGTCAAAATTAAAAATTAAAAAATAGAATTGATTCTAGTCGCCCATTCCAAAATGTAGTTTTCGTGTGGAGAAGAATGCGCAAGAAACTCCACCGTTACTCTTTTAAAATGTTTTACAAGTTTTTGTATACATTCATTATATAATTATATGTGAAGACGATGCACCTAAAACAAAATTTAATCTACCAAAAATGGTAAAAGAATTAAAAATACAACAGACTGGTAAATCAATTATGTGATAGATACATGGTGCTCACATATTTACAAAGATAGTAAAATTTTACAAGTATTTTAAAAAGTGTGTGAGTTACATTTGTCACAGAATGTAAAAAACATTGTATTTAAAAAAAAAAAAAATGTGTATGTATAAATTAAATTAGTAACCAGTTTGATTTTGTCTAGACTCTAGATTGTCCTATGGAGCAGGACCAGCATGTTTCCAAACATTGTTTACAAAGTGTACTTTTAATATGAGTTTTAAATTTTCTTTCATTTAATTGTAAAATATTGAAAGGTATTTTGTTGTAGCATTTAACACAGTACCCCATAAAAGATGTTTGCACTTTAGATAATCTGAAAAAAGGTTGATCTAATTTATCTTTATTTCTAGTATTAAAATTATGTCTATCACTTATTTTATTAAAAAGATGTTGATTTTTTCTTACATACATAATATTTTCATAAATGTATTGGCAAGGTACCGTCATAATATTAACCTTTTTAAATAGTTCCCTAAGAGATTCACGGCGACGTAGATTGTAAATGGCTCTGTCTATATCTGTGGTCATTACACATTGCAATTTACCTTTAATTTCCCATTGGAAATGTGCGTCCCTACTACATATTATTCTATCACCATTATGTACCAATTATTTGGTAGGCATCCCTGTACTCAAAGTGGAGATGACAATACAACAACAAATGAAACTCTGTATACCTAATGATGTTCCCAGTCTGCATACAAAAATTCAATCAAATATATCCAATAGTCACTGGAAATTATTTTTCATTTTTAACATTTTCTACAAATGATGTATCTGTTAACAGGCCACCACCTACAGGTTAAAGACTTCTGCAGTTAAACACAACATGTTGTCAGCTTCAATAACCTTTGCCAATTTTGTTTTTAAATTTTATTTCCTGATGCGAACTAATGCATATACCTTATGCTTGAGACATAAGAGTCATAAAGCCTTTCATCAGAATTAAATCAGAAAATAATGAATGCGGAAGTTATTACTATTTATGTTACATTATTTTTACAAACCTGTTAAAATGGTGTGCCCGGCACACTGACCTATACCATTTTTTTCAGATTTCGGCCATTTGTTTGTTGGGTCAACGACACCGTGGTGTTGCCGCAATATTTAAATGGTGTTCTTTTTTGTTTACACTTTTATGCTATTTAATATGTTAGAAAAAAATCACTTTTTTAATTTCAATGTTAGGATTTATTTCATAGTTCCTAAATACTCCTATGCATTAGTATTGTTAGTGTTTTCATTTATTGTTGTAATGCCATCTCCACATTGTATATTTGCCTGTTCTGCAACAACCCAGATATTGCAGGTTGCAGACCAAATGTCAAGAAAATAAATTGTTACTCATGCGTCAGCAGCCATGAGTAACAATTTAATTTCTTGACTTGAATCAAAATAATGTTTAAGTATAATCAGCCTGTTACCACTATTGGGACACAGGCCTCTCTTCGAGTGGGAGTGGGCTGTAATCCACCATGCGGGCCCAGTGCAGGTTGGTAGATGCAATACCGTCTTTACCATAAGGGCACACGGGGCCCGTGCCCAGGGCCCCCATTTTCAGGGGGCCCCGAAAGACCGACAATTTCTCTCACTCATTTTTTCTCAAAACATTCTTGTCGGGCGCATTACACTTTTTTCACAAATCAGTAATCTTATCAGGAAGCATATAAGTAACTTATTGATAGAGCATGAGAACAGTTTACAACACAGGGAATTGATGATGAATTATGTTGCAAGAATGAAAACAACTGGACGAATTGATACAGAGTTGCTGTCTCAATATAATACAGAAATTAACTATTGGAAGAATGTGCTTAGGATGATTGTTGCAGTAGTGAATTTTTTGGCTTCAAGGGGTCTTGCTCTTGTTGGTGATAATGAGACATTAGTATCGCAAAATAATGCAACAATGTTACAAGAACGACTGAGTAATTTGTCTTGTGCATAGAAACTGATATCCTTAAAAAAATAATAGAAAATTTTGCTCAACAGAAATCCCGAAAGAAACCGTTATCGTAATCGTAACCAAAAACCAGCAGCATTCTAATATCAGTAATGACATATTATATCATACTGTATTTGATTACCAATGTTCATACTTAGTAAAAAAATATTATATTATTATAATTCGCTTTTTACTTTCCAAAAGGGCCCCAAATTCTTGTGTGCCCAAGGGCCCCAGCCTAGTTTAAGACGGCCCTGGGTAGATGTCACATCTTCGAATTTTTGTTTCTAAGACATACTGGTTTCCTCACGATGATATCCTTCACCGTTTTGATAAGTAATGTTTAACTATTTTTATCCCCTAGAATGTGGTGTAATGAAGCCAGCTTTGAAAGGGCTTCCCAAAGTTCTACTTCGCCTTATGGAACCTGAATATTGTGGTGTGTGTGCTCATGGGTTTGTTAATTTGGATGCAGGTGAGTGATACCTGTGTGGATTTAATTTATTTTTACATATCTATTCAGTAACTGCCTATCTATCTATACTCTATACAAATAAATAATATTGTTGTGTCTGTTTGTAATGTCAAAATAACAGCAAAATAACAAAAAAAAACACATTAATAAATGTTTGTCTGTCTGTGTCTGCCTGTTCCGGCTTATCTACGAGACGGCTGAACCGATTTTGACTGGATCTTCACTGGCAGATAGCTGATGTTATTAGAAGTAACACAGGCTTTTTGGCCCAGTGGCACATTGCTGTGAGATAATTTCCGAAATCCACGCGGGCGAAGCTGCGGGCAGAAGCTAGTTATTATTATTCATGAAGAAAATTTTAGACCAGGGGTATGCTCCCGAGGTGGTCCCATTGTCACCAAATCTGAATCTGATGAGGGAATCCCATGGAAATCGAGGGAAACCCTCAAATTTTGTAGGCACACCTGTAGCGATTTGGGTATTTTTCATAGTAACTCGTGCATTTGCTCTCAGAAAGCATCATTCGGTGAAGTGGAACTGATGATGAAGACCACAGATGGCCATCGGAACTACTCAATAATAAATATTTCACGGGTTGCAATTCGATTAGGTACTTTAATGAGGTTGCTAAGCGCAATGCGTATCGTGAAGTGGAGCCGATAGTGACTTCTCAATCAGATCCAGTTCTCCTGGTTTTTACAAGGAGAACTCCTAAACAATTAACGTCCCTGCATCGGGAAAATCAATGTTTTGTAAAAGGTGATGAGCAGTTGAGATTAGGCTATTGTAACTTAGATAAGTTGCAAACTGGCCCACTAAAAAGTGAAATTAAAAAACTTTTTACCAAAAAAACAACCGACTTCCAAAAAAACACTACAAAGTGAAAAATAACTTCAATTTCGGAAGTCGGTGTGAATAATGTAATTTTTATTTTTTAAAATCATCAATACAACTCTCTTCATTTATAATCCTATTGAATGATTATTTCATGAAATATTAATCAATGGGATAGTATGAACTTAATCTCGGAAATGGAATTCCTGATCAAAAATTGCCAAAGTGCGGTTTCAAGGGGTAGTCAACATTTCCCTAGTCATTATGGGGACTACATGACCTAAAGCACGGTCACTGTGGGACTGTTTATAAAAGAAAGAGAAGCGCGATGACACAACGCTGTAATTTATTGCAAAATATGAAGCAATTATCTACTTACAAAAAATATATTGTTTGGACCAAAAAATTAAAACACTAGGTAGTGCTTTAGTATGTTGCTTATAGAATAATCTGACAAAAATCAGAATGATTGTATGTACAGACGCCAGCAGGTCAACATACCCCAATCTGTCAAATTTCTTTGATAGATTTTAAACTTTAGCTCAAAGGAATAAGGTTCATATTCAATTGGGAAAATCTGACAGATTGGGGTAGCTTGATGTGCTGGCCTCTGTACATATATTAGTTTGGTTTTTATTATGAAAATAAAGTTTTTAGAAGTATCTTCATGATTTTTTTATCGTATCAAATTAGTTTTATTATGTTTTCAACACATCTATCTATGAACTAGCATATATTCTGTATAATATCATATATCTTTCTGATTTTGTTTACTGTAGTCGATCATATACTTTTAGGCATTATAAAACTTGCCTTTTTGCGTTTAGGTCCTGTAGTCCCCTTAAGAGTAAACTAGTCGCGTGCTCGAACTCACTGTTGGTCATGGCCAAAAGCACGCTGTCTCGCCTGGGTTCGTGTCCGACAGCGCTAGTATCACTGATGAGCAGTTAGACGCTAGTCTAAACGAATAGCGTCTAGTTCTCAAGCACAGAAACACCGTTCCGACCTGATAGACGCATTAAAAAATTAAAAAAGTGCTTCGGAAAATCGAGTTTTGTGAAAAACCACTGCATAAATCAATTACAAATAAAGTTTATTGATCTCTTCGATAACTGAGCTTTATTTTCGGTACGGACTTTGTTTTGAAGATTTTACAGTTCTTTTAATACTTATTTGCACCCAAAGTTACGTTAAAAATAGCAAGAAAAACGAATCTTTGTTGGCTCATAACTTTTTAATGGCTTATTATTTTACTATTCTGTTTCCGTACAGACACAATTAATAATAAGCCAAAACAATATCATGTTTAATTTTGGATGCACAATGTCAAACAGTTGAGTAATATTCTCCCAAAATTTGTATAGAAATAATATCGAAAAGCGACACCTTAACTGCTGTAGCAACTTAATCGGCGCGTCATGAAATTACCTTAGCATGTTAAGCTTAAGCCTAGTACATTAAGCGAACATAATAATATAAATATACATATTAATGTTAATTACTTACTTCGACCCGCCGCTTCACCTTTTTGTATTTCACTGTTATAGGCCGACCACTTAACTGATAGTCCGGTCAATTTAGACATTCGAAGCTACATAAATTCCCACCAAGCTGAAAATCAGTAAGATTGTTTAAAATATGATTAAAAATTAATTTTGATAGTTCCCCATCTTTTCCCTGTATGGAAAAAAAAATATTCAAGGTCAAAGGTCAAAAAAATGAGTTTTTCGCGATTTTCAGAAAAACGGTAAGTTTTATCATAAAAATACATCGCACAAAAATTGTAGATCATAAAATTATCTACAAAAATGTATCAACACTTTTTTTCCTACGAGCCACCGTTTTTGAGATATAACGATTCAAAAAGTTGTAAAAGTTGTAATCGTCATAATATGCACACGTTTCCAAGCCACCTATGAGATAGTGTACTTAGCGCGTTTTTTTAACGTGGTTTCCTCAGTAGGCCTATTCCACGGGTCAGTTGTGATCCTGTTTAATTAAAAAAAAAAAATTAATTTTGAAACTATTGCAAAATAATGGTTATTAGTAGAGTTTGAAAAGATAAAAGCAACGTAAGTTAAAAAAAAGTAGTGAAATTTAATCATCCGAGTCGTAACTTTCAAATTCTTCGTCTTCATCTTCTTGTTCTTGTTCGTCTTGTTCTTCTTCTTCTTGTTCTTCTTCATCTTCATCCTGAGTACATGTAAACTGCGTTAATAGCGATGTATCGCATGTCGCCTCGTTGGAATCAAACGGATCCTCCGCTGTTAGTGATTCAATATTAGAACACGACCGGCCTTTACAATGTGTACATGCCAGAGAACAAAACAGTCCGACTTTTTTGCAACCACATTTAGCACCGCACCCCTTTTTAGTTGCAAAAAATTGTGTTCAGCAGTTTTTCCGGCGCAGGTGGAAGTAAAGTTTGGACTGGTTCTAATGAATTGTTGACCAACTTCCAATCCCAGTCTGTAGGGTCTAGCTGATAACCAAGCCACACTTGAACTGCACTGCACAGACTGGGGTTGGAAGTTGGTCAACAATTCATTAGAACCAGTCCAAACTTTACTTCCACCTGCGCCGGAAAAACTGCTGAATTTTTTGCAATTGCAAAAAGGGGTGCAGTACTAAATGTGGTTGCAAAAAAGTCGGACTGTTTTGGCGACATGCGATACATCGCTATTGACGCAGTTTACATGTACTCAGGATGAAGATGAAGAAGAACAAGAAGAAGAAGAACAAGACGAACAAGAACAAGAAGATTAAGAAGAAGAATTTGAAAGTTACTAGTCGGACGATTAAATTTCACTATTTTTTTTTAACTTAAATTGCTTTTATCTTTTCAATCTCTGCTAACATCCATTATTTTGCAATAGTTTCAAATTAAACAGCGGGGCAATTGCGTAACACATTATCAATCGGAATCGGTTTCATTTTGATAGTTCAACAACATTCATTGCGTTATTTACGTGTTGAGCAGGCAAATATTTCAAACTTATGAAGCAATGGATTAGCAATTTGCTTCAAAATGATTCAGATTCCGATTGATAGTGTATTACGCAATTAGGGTGCAGGATTACAACTGACCCGTGGAATTGGCCTGCTAGGGAAACCGCGTTAAAAAAACGCGCTAAGTACACTACCTCATAGGTGGCTTGGAAACGTGTGCATATTATGACGATTACAACTTTTTGAATCGTTATATCTCAAAAACGGTGGCTCGTAGGAAAAAAAGTGTTGATACATTTTTGTAGATAATTTTATGATCTACAATTTTTGTGCGATGTATTTTTATGATAAAACTTACCGTTTTGCTAAAAATCGCGAAAAACTCATTTTTTTGACCTTTGACCTTGAATAAAAATGTTTCCATACAGGGAAAAGATGGGGAACTTTCAAACTTTATTTTTAATCATATTTTTAACAATCTTACTGATTTTCAGCTTGGTGGGAATTTATGTAGCTTTACTCTTATTTTTTGGTCTAATTTGACCGGACTATGAGATGTTGCCTGAGGTAGCTGCGCGGTGCGAAAGGACTGATAATTGTCACAAGTTGACGAATCACTGAGCTCTCGCATCACGTCACCACTCACCACACCGCTCCCTCACCGCGCTGCTACCTCAGGCAACCTCTCAGGGGCCCAAGTCTGCTATTTTTATAAATTCGTCATTCCAACACGATCCCATTGTCATTTTGCTAAAAGTTCGTAATCTGCTAAATTTATAATGGTCGATCATTGGTCGGTCAATGGTCTGAGAAAAACTACTACTAAATTTCATGCTAGATTTCATTTAATATATATTTTTACATATTACGTATACTAATACGTTTGCAATCTGAAGTAGTAAGAAGTTCGTAAATAGCAATAAATTACATTTATTCATTTGTATACAGGGTGCAATTGAAGTCATGGGCATTATTTTAACCTAAGGCACTACTCATGATACTAATTGCATTAGGGCTACTATTACGCAAATCAAAAATATTATTAATTCAAGTATGGAAAACCTTAAAATGTAGTATGTCATAGAAAGTATGAAATACTTTGCGCTTCTCGATAGCAAATGCGTAGGTACACTACGCCGTACGCGTCATTGGGCGTGAATTCTTTGACCCCGCCCGACTCACGTGACATTCGTAAGTTGCCAATGAATTGATTCATAATAAATTCCAACTTTCCCTTCGTACTTTGCCGGCTTAGGACGGTCAAAACTACATCAACTAACATACATTAAAAAAAAAACATTTACGTACCTAGCCTGTGGATTGTTTTGAAAAAACTTTATTTGTCGGTAAAGTGACAGCGGGTAAACGGGTGCTCTTCCACGAGCTTGTGCATGTGCTGGCACGTGAAAAGACGAAAAATCCAACAGGTTCTTAGTGGTTCTGGTGGAATGAGACCCCGTGAAGGAATAGGGTCGTTTGGGTTGCGGCGATGGAACATTTCACGAGTTCATACTAAATTTCTTGTGCGATCGTAAATTACAACCATTTGTGGGTATTGTTGGTTGGTGTACCTAGCCTGCACATTACGCGGTCGAGGCATCGTGTACACAAACACACAACTACTACACTAACACTTAATACACTGCAATCCAAGCACCGTATGACGCGAGCGGCGAGTACGGCGATTACGTCACGGGATCAATAAATCAATTACGCGTCAATGCACCTGCGCAGTCGTTATGACACTGGTTCCGGGTTCGTGTTGCGGCGGGAAGCATACCCCGCGCGGGGGTGATATTCGTATTTTTGCGAGTGAGGGAGTGGGACGGAGAGAGTTCAGGGAATCCCGCCGGACGGAATGTCTTGTAGCCCATTGTTATTATTACTTGTAAGGAAAAACCCGCGCGCGCGCAGGTGATGTTTGTTTACATTTCGCTTTGCGCTGTACTGCGCTTTAAGATTTTGATATTTCAACATTTATTGGCGTTAACGAAGTATTTTGTTTTAATTACTTTAAGTGTTTATTTGCAATAATAAGCCTTGTGCAATTTGACTTACTACATTTTTAAGGTTTTCCTTAATTGCATTAATAATATTTTTGATTTGCGTATTAATAGCCCTAATGCAATCAGTATCGTGAGTAGTGCCTTAGGTTAAAATAATGCCCATGACTTCAATTCCACCCTGTATATACGAGATTACCATTTTATGCCATTTCTTTCAATGGAGTGTCAGTGGTTGACCATTGGCAAGTCATAATGACGCCATTATATTAGTAGATTACCAAACTTGTCAAAATCAACAATTATGAAATCAATGATAGACCATTCTGACACTATTGTAATAGCAGACTTGAGGCTCAGTTAAGCAGTCGGCCTGTAGCTACGCTACGAACGGCGATTAACACTTCAGATTTTTAAATCATATTAGACAAAGTAAAAAAATAATAAAATGCAGAATAGCTGTGTATTAGAATATTTTTTTTGACTATTGATTTGCAAGTGTTATTCGACTTTCGTTGCTAAACGTACAAAAGGCAACATCCACTGTTTGTTAAAAACGTTGAATTTTTGCAGCTCGTTTACACTACATTTCAAAAAATCATATCAAGAATCAGAAAAAATGGCTAACTCAACAAGCCAAAGTTGGTTCCAAGCGTCCCATAGAGGTAATTGGACAATTTGACAATGTAATGTTTCACTAGGTATTCTGTCGACATTATTGGTTCACATAATTCATGTGTAATATAATAATAAGAAACTTAATCTCACTTTGTGTCATTGCAGATGTTGTTTGTTCTTGTAATGTGAATAAATTAACCTTTTGACCGCCACGGTCGTGTATAGACGACAAATGAAAACGTGCCCAAAACGCCACCGTCGGCTAATGCCGACAAGAAAACACCATGTTTTAAGTACAAAATAAATAAACTAAATTCAGTTTTCTGTGTTTATACTTAAAATATGGTGTTTTCTTGTCGGCATTAGCCGACGGTGGCGTTTTGGGCATGTTTTCATTTGTCGTCTATACACGACCGTGGTGGTCAAAGGGTTAATCGTGAAAGGGACAACATAATTTTTTTAAGGATTTAGAAATTTTAGTAATATTGAATGTACGAACTGTCGGTCTATTCTGTAAATATTTCACCATGAATACTAAGGTGAAGTGAGAGTGAGAAGTTATTCCACCTGATGCTAGGGACTGACATCATTGACATCTGACTTTAAGCTCACTTTACATTATCTAGAGTAGAGTTAGACTGTAGACCTTCTAGGTCCATGGTGTGTTAAGTCGATTAAGTATTTCAAAGAAGATGTTTGTGCACTTTTGCTTGTGATGCTGTCAGCACATGATTCTGCCTGTATGATGTTGACAGTAAATACCAAGCAAACTTTATGTGAACATCGTCGTCCGAATAGAAGGTTACATTGTAACAAATTGTCCGGCTCCACGTTTTAAACGACGTGTAGTTATTATACTCAATCTTATCTGTGAAAACTTGTAAGTGTCCATATTTATGTTAATAACAAAATAATGCAATAGTGTACAGACGCCAGCAAATCAAGCTACTACAATCTGTCAAATTTCTTTAATAAATTTTCAACTTTATCGCTAAAGCAATTTGACAGTTTCTGGTAGCTTGATGTGTTGGCGTCTGTACATGC
Source organism: Globia sparganii (assembly GCA_949316385.1). Classification (NCBI taxonomy): domain Eukaryota; kingdom Metazoa; phylum Arthropoda; class Insecta; order Lepidoptera; family Noctuidae; genus Globia; species Globia sparganii. The sequence goes on from OX438655.1 coordinate 13,852,132, forward strand.
CTAAATCTACAACAATCACCATGACTACCTAATACCTATTTAAGACAAAAATAAATTAGTGGCGAAAGTTGTCAGCTGTGATGGGTAACGAACTCTATTATTAAGCCTGCATTGTCCGTCTTTCAGTGGGTTGTATCTATGTACCGTAATAGGTTACTGTTACTGTTAGCCTGCATCATCGCACTGCTGGCCTAAGGCCTGGAAGGTAAATAGGTAGACAGGTGAAATTTTGTATGTATTTCTATTGCCGCTTTAACAAAAAAATAATAAAAATAAAACAAAATTAAAAAATAAAACAAAAATTGGCTGGTGGTACAGAACCATTCGTGTGTGAGTCCGACTCACACTGGGCCAGTTTTTTAAAAATTTTTATTTACGTATAACATTTTGAATATTCCCTAACTATATCCTAAGTCGGGTAGATACAAGAGGCCGTTGATTATTATTGTATGGTGATAAAAATGGCAGTGTGTATAAATAGTGGAACATATTTCAACTTTCAGATTCCTATGAGAGCAAGAGAGCTATACTGCGAGCTGTGTGATATTCACATCACGTCTAAGTCTCACGCGGAATCGCACTACGGGGGCAAGCAGCATCGCGCGTAAGACAACACCCACGATTATACATACGTTACTCATTTCTAGTACATCATCTGCCTAGCCTTTTCTAACTATGTTGGGCTCGGCTTCCAGTCTAACCGCATGCAGCTGAATAGCATCTTACATGAAGCGACTTCCTATCTGGCCTCCACAACCCAGTTTCTGGGTTATAATACGATACCCTTGGTCAGGGCCGTCTTTAACGTATTGGAGGCCCTGGGCACATAAGGATCACGGGGTCCCAGTATAGATAAGTAATAATTCCTATTCATTATGAACAGTTTTCAAATATTATGTTACAAAACCAATAAAAGAAACATTACTTACTAATATTAATTCATACGTTTAGGACTAGAAAATTACTGATGTAAATCGCACTACAAATCAATTATTTAGTCATTGAACGATTAGAATGGAACGGCAACTGCAAATATTTATTTTTTTGAGGTCAGGGTCCCCATTGATCGCGGGGCCCTGGGCACTTACCCAGAGTGCCCAATGGATAAGAGAACCCACCCACGGACCAACCGTGGCAAGCGTAGCTTAAGAGCCTATACTACCTCAAATGGCTTAGCATGATCCTCCGTTATGTCGAAAATACTGCAGCATTAATTTTGAAATAAATATATGGTAAAGTTGAGGATTAATGCTAGGTCTTATGTTAGACGAAAACACGATTTCATAAAATTTTCTCGATAGAAAAAAATTCAAAAGTTACCTCCAAACCGAACAATAAACCACTGGTATTCAAAAAACTGCCGCCTAGCACCGCACTCTGTCTCGCTCTCACTCAGTCCGCGAGCAGTATCGTGCGAGCGAGATAAAGAGTGAATTTTAGCTGAGGTAGTGTAGGCTCTTAAACAGCTATCGACCCGTACGGCTGTTATTAGATAATTTTCATAATCATCTTCTATTTTTCCTTATCAGTATTGTCGAGGGTCGTAAGATTCCGAAGAACCCTTTCCTGCTACAAAAAAACATGCACGATCGTGTGTAAGTAAAGAAAATTTAGTAATTAAATTAAATGAATAAACTTTTTTATTCTACTGTTGTTAATATAATTATATTATTGTTGTGTCGTAGAGAGCAACTCATTCGTCGCGAAAAGAGAAGCCTCAAAACTGAAAAGCCTGCGGCAAGCGAAGTAGCGAAGACAGTTCCTACGCCCATCACGCCGGAGTTGTACTGCGATATCTGCAAGGTACGGCAATCGAGCTACATACACGTCGTTCCATATTATGAAGGTTCTTACTATTGGCGTTTAACTAATCGCCCTAAGATTTTTCTGGAAATCTGTAATAATTGCAAAACGAAATTATGTATTTATTCCGTATTTTAAATAACGAAATGGTGTTCCAATCTAGCGTTCGTATTGTGTTGTGACGTCTGTCAATTTTGGCTGTTCTCATCTAACGAGTTCGCGAGTCTATAAAAAATATTTTTGAAAATTTTAAAGTTACTACTTCTTTTCTCATGAACGCGTAAAGGTATTCAATTGAAATTCATATGAAATACTCAGGTCTATAATACCTTTAAGCTGTAACAAAATCTAACTTTTATGTCAACGCAATCAAAAGAAATAGCAAATTAAGCCGCATATTTTCAAACTCGCAACTACTCGCGAGGGAGTCAAAACCTAAAGGGTACCAGTCGATCTAGAATCTTGAAGTTTGGCATGAAGCAATGTTTAATAGCACATATAAAGGACAAATTCCGAAAACCTTAAATTTTTAGTTACATCACATATTTTTTTTTTCAAATAATTAATTGTAAATGGAATTTCCACATAATTTTCATCCTTATACATGTTTCCGTTAATAAACACTAGCACTACACGAAGTAGTACAACTATAGATAATGTTTTTTCGAACTTCAATGTTCAATGTGGTACTATTCATACCTTTTTCAGTCAGCATTTACAGATCTGGTTCAAATTTAATTCATAATTAACATGTTTGTACCAAATTTCTAAATAGTGACTAAAAAAATTTGTAAATAAATAACTTTTTCTTCAGCAGACTTTTGCAAGGCTGCTGCAAGGCTAGTGTAGGTATTTCAGTTACATTATAAAATAAATGATATGTGTTAACATAAAATAAAGGATTACTGAAACGATAAAGAGTGCTTTGTCATTAATTTATGCTCCTCCAGCTTTCCATATTGTAATGTTATAAATTTCATTTTTCAATAAAAATACCATAACTATGACTTGATTGTCGTGATGGGTGAACTTTTACTTATATACCTACAGGTTTGTACGGAACCCTCGGTGCGCGAGTCCGACTCGCACTTGGCCGGTTTTTTCCCTATTGTATCCCTCTCCACGAAAGTGAAAATGAAAACTGCTGCTGCATACCAAAAACTTATATGATTCAATTGTTTCAGTCTGCAGTTACTTGCACGGATCAAATGACCATGCACCTAAACGGAAGAAAGCATCTTGCGAAAGAAAAACGGCATATCCTTAATATGATGAAAGGCGAAACAACTACAACTACACGTAAATATAAAATACAATAATATTATTATTCAAGATTTATATTCATCAGAAACTAAGAACAAAACAAACCGCTTGCAAGAGCGAAAAATATAGGACTCTTGGAGCCGATTATAACGGGGTCATTAGATTTTTGAAAAATAGTTTTCTTTTCCTGGAATCGGCGCTGTTAATTTAGAAAAAAAATAGAGACAATGTTGCACCAACCGATAGTGTCGCTAATAAGGATCAAATTCCTACAGTGATGACATGCTTAAAGCAAAACAAAGGAGAGTTGATTAAAAAAATATGATACATGTTTTATTTCTTTTTTTTTTTTTTGCTGGTATTGGTTGGTGCTCGTATTGGTTGTTTTTTTTTTAATTCCATAAAGTATTGATATAGTTTCTATCAAAAAAAGAGTTAAAAACTAAAACCTAACTACGACAAAAACGACTACTAAAAGCATACACCTATTAGAAACAAGACATACTAATAAAATAACTAATAATTTCGTATTTTCGTCACACGTCATTACTACACACATCAAAAGTGTCTAGGGATCAAGCATTTTTATGCGGATTTCTTGAGATTGAGATGTGGCTTTGTAATAAATTTATGATTTTATAAATTTATATGGATCCTTTTTGGTGCATTTCATAATTTGAATCAGGAACTGTGAATCAAATTCGAGTAAAAGATGAAAATCAGCTGTCAATATTTTCCCTATAAAAACATACAACGCATTGAAGACATTATTAGTGCTACTGTTTCCCTACTACTGATTAAAACCAACGTTATTATGGAGCGGCGACGTCATTTAAGCAGGGAAGAAATGCTCAGAGCCGTGGGAATGATAGAAGCTGGTTCCCGGCAACGTACTGTGGCTTTAGCTCTGAATACAAGTCAGAGTGTTATCAGTCGACTTTGGACACGTTACCGAAGCACTGGTACCGTGGCTGAGCGCCATGGAGGACGGTATCGCTGCACCACACGGAGACAAGACCGATACATTCAAATCTTAACTCGAAGAGCTCCAACAATAACCGCCATGATGTTAGCCGTGAGGCTTCATCACTCTTCAGGGAACTTAATTAGCGACCAAACAGTCAGAAACCGCTTGCATGAAGTGAACCTTCATTCCCGAAGACCGCTACGGGTACCACCTATAGCAATGCACAATCGTAGGATTCGATATCAATGGGCTCTTGAACACAGAAATTGGGCAGAAGAACAATGGCGTTTCGTGTGCTTTTCTGATGAGTCTCGTTTTGGTATGAGACCGGATACAAGACGTATACGACACTGGAGAACCCCTGGACGCCAACAGCGATTAAAATCCTGCCAGGAAGTCCATCCTTATAGTGGTGGAACCATCATGGTATGGGCGGGTATTTGGATCGGCGGAAGAACTGAGTTGATTTGGATCAGAGGCAACCTCAACGCTCAAATTTATGCTGAGACGATTGTATCAGACGTCATCGTTCCTCTACAAGTGCAAATCGGTCCCTTATTTCAGTTAATGCATGATAATGCACGACCGCACACCGCAAGAGTTGTAAGACAGACTCTCGCCGCAGCTAACATCAATGTCCTGCCCTGGCCTGCTCAGTCGCCAGACTTGAACCCGATTGAGCATGCATGGGATATGCTACAGAGAAGAGCTCTGCCGAATATGGAGGGTATCCAGTCGCAAGAAGACCTTTTTTTGTTGTTGCAACGAACATGGGCGGCCATTCCACAGCGTGATTTGGATGAACTCATTTTGAGTATGCCAAACCGATGTTCTTGTGTTGTTAGTGTTCGCGGTAGAAACACGGATTATTAATTGTTTAAGTTACCCAATAAAATTTTAGAGAAAACTGTTATTTCAGTCTTTTTTTCGAACTTTTGTGTTAGTGGTTCAAATGTCAAAAATCCCTTTATTAGGAAAATGGCAAATTTCTTTATTAATGCAAAGGTGACTTGGTTTATCGTTACTGTGACAAACGAAAACACTTTATTTGATGAATCCTTAAAGAAAATTTTAATTAATATCAATCAGGAGAAAAGTTATTGCAAAAATATATGTTGATCCCTAGACACTTTTGATGTGTGTACTTAAACATGTCATGAACCTAATTACGGCATAAATCGTACAAAATACTCTGTTCTCTCTTAATTTTGGATTACGGATAATTGAAGGTTGGTAGCAAATAGAATTTGATACAGACCTATGATTACAGTCCCGCCGCGCCGTCGAGAGAGAATGCGTTCTTGACACTCTACATTTCGTATAAACAAACACGTGTTTTGCGAATTTGATCTTTATACTAGAATTATTCAGCTGCATCCGGTTAGACTGGAAACCGACCTCAGCGTAGTTTGGAAAAGGCTAGGCAGATGATAATAGTTACTAGAATTGTCGCACTGACACGACGTGTCAGGAACGCATTCTCTTGCCGGTCGGACTGTAGTTGAGTATCCTCCTACCCCCACATTTTAGAAGGGTTTCTAGTGTTATTGAAAACAGTTGAGTGAAACATAATTGTTTTATCCTTGATTGGGTTTGGGGTTTTTGTGTATAATATTATAGATAGCCAATATATTTTCAGAAAGTACTCCTTGAGGCCTATCTTTGATACCTACCAAACAAAAGTAATGTTTTTTTTTGTCGGTAACACTCGACATCGCTATAAGCCACCGTGTTGGATTTAATGTAACGTCACTCGCGAACAACATAACGCTTCCAACTACACCTGATTTGTCTAAACAAAAAAAAAAACCACGAGACCCCCACTTTTTTGGATTTAACAAACATCCATCATGATACAGTTGTATCGTATTCATATTGATTTTGTTTGTATAAAATGTAGCCTATGTCACCCGGGCCATAACAATGAATCGATTGACACCTAATTCATCAAAATCGGATGAGTAGTTTAACACTATCAGCCCAAAAAATGCAAAACTTTTTCGTTTTTATTTATATGTCGATTCGTCCTAGTGCCGGAGCACACGATGCGTTGCGGCGCAGCACCGCAAAGATTTTGCCGTATCGGCGGGCAAACGAGCAGCTCGTGTGCTCCGGCACTTACCCTGACCCTATACAACATTAGTTTTAGTATATACGAAACCCGAAACACCTATCTAGTATTTTTATGTAAAGAATCAATGTACAAAATTTCAAAACTGTCTCATGAAAAATCGCAAATATATAAGCTTGTTATGTATACCTAGTTGTCCATACCAAAAAATTGTCACATGGCGTGGCGCGGGTGCGCCGCGCGCTCATGCAGCGTCGCGGTCGTCTTACGCTCGATAATGATTACGTAGTGTCACTCGGTGTCCAACTTGTAACCTTTTTTTAAAAACATATTATTGGGACCAAATATTAGGTCTTACATATGAAATTGGCGTTTTGTACAGGAGGAATATAAAGTCAATTTTTTTTTGTAAAATATACAGGGTGGGCCAAAAATTTTTGCAAATAGCAACACTAGATTTTTTGAAAACCGTTCGAGGAAGGGGCGCGCGAGTGGCGGGAAAGCGCTTCACGGGACAACAGCGTGCTTTTTGTTTAAAACAATTTTACAAAAACAATGATTCCTGCGTGACTGTACGACGCCTGTTTAGAATTAAATACGGATAACACCGTGTAAGTGAGTGTCCAAGTGTTAATTTGATCAAAGCTTGGGTCGAGAAGTTCGAGCAAACGGGATCCACAACGAATATTAAACAAACAGGGCGGCCACATTCAAGAAGAAGCGATGAGAACATTCGAGAGGTCGAAATATCCGTACGGAACGATCCAGGATCATCCACGCGTAAACGTTCGGCGGCTCTGGCAATACCAAGAATTAATCTACGGCGGATTTTGCATCTGGACCTCAAACTGCACCCATATAAACTTCAAATTGTGCAGGAGATGAAACCAAATGATTACATTCAACGTAAGTTATTGGCTGACACTATGATGGAGCGATTCTTCTCCTTGAGAATGTATTGTTTACGGACGTGACCCATTTTCACATCAATGGGCACGTGAATAAGCAGAATTCGCCTCGCCTTAACACCAAAGGACGATATGGACTGCCATATCAGCAAAGGGCATAACTGGTCCGTATTTCTTTGAAAATAACCAAGGAAATAATGTAACTGTGAATTCAGCGGAATACGTCAAGATGTTGCAAGACTTTTTGACGCCGCAGTTGCATGAATTTCAAGGGTACAACAGCAGGACCTGGATGCAACAAGATGGAGCAACATGCCATACGTGGAATGTGAGTTTACCGGTAGTCAAAGAAATGTTTCCGAACAAATTGATTTCTCGCAGAGGTGATATGCCATGGCCTCCGAGAAGTCCGGACCTTACATCATGCGATTTTTTCTTGTGGGGATACCTGAAAAGTCGAGTGTAGCTTAATAAACCGACGACAATATCCCAATTAAAACAAAACATCCACGAGGAGATAGCCGCGGTCCCCCGGAGCATGTGTCAGCGAGTTTTCCAAAGTTTGCGTAGTCGATTGCAGGAGTGCCAACAACGAGACGGCGCACATTTGGACGATGTAATTTTTAAAAAATAAATTTCATTAAATGATTATTCAAATCAAATCAAATCCAGATAAATATCCATACTCGTATAAATCATATGAAACAACAAATAAAAATAAAATCGCAAACTTATAAAATTAAAATCAAAAACCAAAATACAAACTAAAATCAAAATTAAAATCAAAAACAAAGTCAAAATTACAATCAAAATTAAGCTCAAAAATTAAAATAAAATTAAAAACAACAACAACAAAATTAAACAAAATACACACATTACATTAAATAATGATCGCAGGGGCTGGCATGCAGCTGCAGCCACCTCTGCAAAAAAGGCGTACGTTATTACGTTAAATAAATTATCAACAAAATAACATTTGTAGTTTTATTTCTATTAATGTTTCAAAAGTGCAAAAATTTTTGGCCCACCCTGTATTTAATTAATCAAAATATGCACCGTTGTTATTTATCCACTTTTGCCATCTCATAAGTAGTTCATTGGTCCCTTTACTAAAAAAACCATGGGGGCGAGAATCAATGAACTCTTTGAAGGCGGTTTGGACTGCCGCATCGGAGTTGAATTTTTTTCCTTGTAAGAAGTTGTCTAAATTCCGGAAAAAATGGTAATCTGTTGGAGCAAGGTCCGAGTAGTACGGTGGATGTCGCAGACATCCAATTGTAGCTCATCTAATTTAGTGGTTGTTTGTTGTGCAGTGTGTGGTCTTGCGTTGTCGTGAAGCAGCAGTGGCCTAGAGCGATTGACCAATCTCGGTTGTTTAGCAGCTAGTTCTTCCTTCATGGTTTGCAGTTGCTGACAATAGATATCTGCCGTAATCGTTTGGCCAGATTTTAGAAAGCTGTAGTGAACGACACCGGCGCTAGTCCACCAAACACTCACAAGTAACTTTTTCTGAGTCAATTTTCGTTTGGGGCAGGATTTGGCTGGTTCTCCAGGGTTCACCCTTTGCGACGAGCGCTTCCGATTATCGTACAGTATCCACTTTTCATCATAAGTATTGATTCGATTTAAAAACCCTTCATTTTGTGTGGGTTGAGCAAAGTAACACAGCAGTCGACGCGTGTTTGCAAGTTCGATTCACTCAATTCATGAGGTACCCATCGCCATCGTTCAAGTTTTTTTACTTTCCCGATTTGCTTCAAGTGGATTAATACAGTTTTATCACTTACCCCGAAGCCTGCAGCTATCTCTGAAGTGCTTTGTGATGGATTCGCTTCCACAATAGCCTTTAATTCTACATTTTCCACTTTGGTCTCCGGCCGTCCACGGGGTTGGTTCTGAAGGTCGAAATTTCCAGACGAAAACGTTGAAACCAAAAACGTACTGTGCTTTCTTTTGCGACACCAGCGTCGTGCACATCATTAAGCCTTCGAGCTGTTTCTGCAGCACTGGTGCCACGGTAGAACTCGTACTCGTAAATATACCGATATTTCATGTTTTCCATTGTGCGGTAATAAGCGACGCCAAAGAAAAAAAATAATGAGGAAAAAAAAAATATGACTGTTTTCAAAACTCAAATGTACCACCTAAATTATATTAAATTAAATAATAATAATAATAATATTAATAATTTAATATTATACCTAAATTTTATTAATTTATAAATTTGAATTTGGAATTCTTAACCAAAGAGGAGATATTTCAGATCAAAGTGGTCAGTACGACAAAACGCTAATTTCATAATATGTAAGGACCTAATATAGCAGCGGGATTGTCCGAAAGGGTTACCGCTACCCCGGAACACAAAGGGCTAAGGAAGGAACACGGGTGGGTTTTAGTCAGTAAGAGTCTGACACTCCCTTCTGCTCCACCCAGAGCGGGAGGGGTCATTGGATGATTTCCCATCCACAAAAAAAAAAGGACCTAATATAACATGGTGTAAAAATTATTGGAATTGATTCAGTTACTTATTCTGAACAAACAGGTTCAGGTTCAGGGTTCAGGTTTCGCATTTATTTAAAATAATGTTGTATACAGCTTTCAAATTCAAATCGGCCGCGAGACTCCTGTTTCACGCACACCCTTTATTACTCATGATTAAATTGTGTGTACATCTATTAAAGGTGTTTTTAAACAAGCTATACTTTCAAGGCAATGTGTAGCTGTACTATGGGCTGTACTATAGGCGTGAAACTGTAGACAAATGAAGTTAAGAAGTAAAACCTTGATGAAAAAATATTTAGAAACTTTACTAGAATGTAAAAAAGTACTTCGAGTTCCTTTTAAATGTAAATGTACTTCATCAATAAAGTCAATAATCCTCTCATTAGTCCATTCATTAGTCCAAGTATATTAGTAATTTTTTCATCACTAGCCGGGCAATATTGCAGTATTATCGATCACTCATCGATTGTCCGGCAACCTATCGAAAATGCATTGGCCATACCCAGCCATACCAAACATGTGTGGATATATGGCCGGTACATTACTGCAATATCTATTGCATAGTCAGCGGGGCAATAGCTTAACACATTATCAATCGGAATCGGTTTCATTTTGACAGTTCAACAACATTCATTGCGTTATTACGTGTTGAGCAGACGAATTTTTCGAACTTATGAAGCAATGGATTAGCAATTTGCTTCAAAATGATTCAGATTCCGATTGATAGTGTGTTACGCAATTAGGGTGCTGGCTGGTATTGCTGCCAATGTTGCCGACCACTGTGTTGCAGCCACATATTGCAGTACAATATTGCCCGTTTAGAAACACCTTAAGAAATTGAGACTGCTATTAATGAATGAGCATTTGCGATTACAGCAAAACCTACCAAGCCTGCCGACACTAGCGACACTGCTAAAGGTAAACACTTTAATATTCTCTTCTTGTGCTTGTAGTCGAGTGAAAGGAAAATACCAAAAAAATCAAATGAAGATTATAATGGACATATATTCTGTTGGATTTTTTGTTGAGGTCAAGAGGTGAGCTGAAAAAGGGGTTTATTCCCAGTCGTCCCCACCCCGTCGTCCCCACTGGGCACGAGTGGGAAAAAAAGTCGTTCCTCCCCAGTGATGACGATTGGAACTTTTTATTTCCCACGCGTTCTGCTATAGACCGACAGTCAAAATACAATAATGGGGGTTTTGAAGAAGAGATTTCACGGATTGTTAAAATGTGCCCAGTGGGAACGATGGGGTGGGGACGACCGGGAATAAACCGAAAAAGGTACAAAAAATCTATGCCCCTATGCCTTTTTTTTTAATAATAGCCGCAAGGTTTAAGTAATAGTCCATAGTGTTATTTTATTTATTTATCTGTAATTGGTACCGCCTTAACTAATTACACCATCAGAACACGATTTATGTTCTTGCGGCCAGTCTATCCATCATTAAAAAAGTGAGTAGGAGTCCCATTCTCTACGAAATGTATGGGAAAAGTTTTTTTGTGACATGCCACTTTTCTCGAACCTCAGTTTATCCAATATAATTTTTTTCTCCTTATATGAAACACGATCGATTGGCAAAACAAAAATTTTGTGATAATTTATCATATCCTTGCTCAAAATCTGTGAATGCCGATAAAAATTTCTCAAAAATATAGAACTGTCTCCTAAGACCGTGTTCCTGTAGCTACAACAATCAAGGTACCTGGACTTACTGCCCCATGTCAAAAATCTAGCTTGTATATTGCTGCCAATCGTTTAAAGACTACAGAATGTTAGTGATTTGCGGTGCAAGCGGGCCGAATTAACTTTAGGTGCATATTCATTGCCTTCCGTTTTTTTAGGTGCCGATGTTGCCGATGCTCAGGGCGCGGATGGTTGGGAAAAGTGGGAGACAAATAACCATGAAGATGAATTTGATTGGGGCAACGGTAGCGGCACATGGGATGATGATCCTCAATAAATATCAAATAGGTATACACGCTATACAATGAAAGTAGATAGGATACCTACTGCATTATTTATTGTTACAATTTACAAGTTAGAGTTACAGAGGATCTATTGGTTGATTGATATTCTAACGTTTCATTAGTAGTCACAATGTAGGTATTTGGGTAATTATTCTTAGAGACTGTTTATTTTTTCAGGATGCCTGTGGTTTAACATCGGTTGGCTTGGCGTGAGTTTTGAACATGGCTTCATAATTTTTTCTGATACTGCCAAGTGATTCTGAAACAAAGTATATGTTTAATATGTATGTGCAATGTTACTTGACATAATTCATTCCAATAATAAATGGATTTAACATTGGACTTCATGGTTTTAATTTGGCACAATAGTTAAGTACCTAAATACCCAATAATGCAAGGGAACCGACCCCAGAAATGCCTAATTAGACACCGGCTATGTAATAGTAGGTGTACGCGAACTGGATTTTCAACCGGTGTTGACACGAGTATTGAGAATCCAACAGAGCGCATCCCAGCGCGTCAAAAAATGCACGCATCTCTTGGCGCTAAGCAGTGCGCTGAAAATCCAGTGGGCGATAAAAAAACCTGCAACCTAATGGCGTAAGGCTAAGCGCGCACCACAATTTTTTTATCGTGTGATATGTTTGTCGTAGGAATGCAATACATAAATGAGTTAGCAAAGCAGTGCGCGCACATTCGAGCAATAAATCGCAGCGACTTTAAAATTGTGATTTGTCACAATTTGCTGCGTTTGCTCGCGACGCGATTATCGCGAAAGTAAACTGCAGCGTATGGAATTGTATGCTCACGCACTGTGACTGAAAAATCGCGCATCTGGGCTGGCCGGCGCCCATCCGTATTCCGTTCTTTCGAGAATAAACATGTTGTGACGTTTACTTGAAGAAACCCGTAATAAATCTATCCGCTGTAAAAGGATGAGTCCAGTATTGACGATTTGTTTTCTTTTTTCTTCTTTCCCTCCGAAGTAGTAGATAGAGACAAGCAACTTGTACCGAATCCATAGTGAGACTGAGCAATGACCAACGATTTTTTTATCGCAGTTTTTTTTTAAATCCTTTATTAAAAAGAACTAGGCTCTTAATAATTAATTACAATATAAGCCTATAAGACTAATAAGCAATTTTAATCTAACTTAATTTTTTACGTGATACTTATTTTAAAACTTAGAATAGTGTTTATTGTACTTTACACAAGTCCGTTCCACTTTCTTAGTCTGATATGATGATATGAACACTTTGTTCGTGTGTTATTATGTGTGTCATTGGCACTAATATTTCTATACTTTTTACACTACACTAACTCAAAAGGTTTTGTCCGTTTTAGTCTTCGCATGTCATTCAGGCTGGCTGGACAAATCTTCAAAATAGCTCGCATTTAACTAGGTCAATATTGCATTTTATGTGACGGCTAAACACCTTTATTTCAGAATTTGTGACGCTACAGAATCTTAGATAATCGATCGAAAACGTGTCCAGCCATCTTGAAAAACCACTTTTCGCTGGTCTCTCAATCTCGGTAACGGAAGTGATTTTGACGACTTTTTGCATATCAACGGGCGTCACATAAATTTGTGACAGGCATCGAGCTAAAAGTTTTGTGGTACGAACAGCGGTTTAGTAGAAAAATGTAAAAATCTGTGTCCAGCCATCTTGAATTTACGTATAAAACTTTTGGCTGGCACTTCTGAATCTCAATAACGGGAGCGTTTTCGAATATGGTTCCTTTACTAACATTTAGTGACGCAATTTGTGACAGTAATAACGTTCGATTTATGGCGTCACATGTAAGGGTTTACGAGAAATCAGTAAAAACTTACATGTCCAAATAACCTGCGTTCAAGCTGGCTGGACACATGTATCTCCGCTGCCTGATGATCTACGGCCTTCGAAATATATTAAAATTTTTGTGACGGGGACGATAATGATTTACTGAATTTGTGACGGAGAAACTTTGAGTAGTTTCAAAGATATTGATCATTTAAATTTTCCCATACAAATACTGCAGTAGGGTTACCAATATTGTAGGTTTTATGTAGGACTAAGTATATTTTAAGGTGTTTTCTTTAATGGACGAAAATCCGTGTTTTGGTGATAGTAGTTGACAGAATTATAATCAGTAATACAACTTGTTAAGTTAGTATAACCCCCAAATGTGAAAATTTCATGAAATAATCATTCTTGGGGATTACTTTGGTCTTAGAGAGTTGTGTTGATGAATTTATAGATTATAATTCTGTAAATACATATTTGTTACGGCCGCGAATCATATTTTAATCAACGTACAACTTAATACTGCCAGCAAATTGCAAAAAACGTAAAAAAAATTGAATTTCGCGGGCTACGCTAGCGCTTTCGCCTTAAATCGATAGATGACAAAAGTGAAGAAGTGAAGAAGTGGGGGGGGGGGGGTAACTTTTTGATGTTATTATTTACGTGCAGATACCTACTCTTTTTAGTAGGTAGGTATTGGTGTTTTTCATGGTAAGTACATAGGTAGGTATTGGTGCCGATTCTCTTGTCACAAATGCGTCTAAACTAGACTACAAATCACCAAAATTTAGTTTATTCCTGTCAAATGATGATTTCCCATTCTGAAATTAACTAAAGTGACACAACTAAATTTTAGTTTGACAGCACTAAGATTGCACTGAGTTAATAGTTTAGAGAAAATAGTAATTTTGCTATTCTGAATTTGAGGTTTTCACCTAAAATTTAGATTCTCTAACTAAATCTGACTATTTTTAATCGCGACTTAAAAGGTGTGGAATAAAATTAGTTGGCATGAGCTAAAATTCACACCAACATCTCGACTTCGGATGCAAAAACAGTACTGCTTTTTGATTTTCTTTTCTTTTGCTTATATCTCGAAAACGGTGTGTCCTATCGCAAAAATAATGAAAATTTCGACCCCCTTTTAGAAACCCGCATACCCTAAAACTCAACACGTTGGTAATAATGTTTCATATTTTCCCTATAAAAGTGAAAAATTCCATAAAAAGGAGGTCGAGGTTGCCCCACTATGCCCCTTCGACTCAAAAAAAACACGGGGAGGGGCCCGTTGCTAAATAATAACAGCCGCACAGGTCGATCGATCAAGTTAAGCTACGCTTGCCGCGGTTGGTCTGTGGATGGGTGACCAACTTTACATACCGAGACCCCTCCGTGCCTCGGAAAGCATCCTGGCTGTCATTCGTGTATCTTTGACAGCCGTTACGGGTAGTCAGAAGCCCGAAAGTCTGACAACCAGTCTTACCAAGGGGTATCGTATTACCCAGTAACTGGGTTGTGGAGGTCAGATAGGCAGTCGCTCCATGTAAAACACTGGTATTCAGCTGCATCCGGTTAGACTGGAAGCCGACCTCAACATAGTTGAGAAAAGGCTAGGCAGATGATGATGATGAGGGCAAATGAGTATCTATTTTTTGGCTGAATGCACAAACCGTGCGAAGCCAAACAAACAAAAAAAATACCTACTTACCACGTGGAGTGGCGATTGTCAAATTCGATTTGGTTGTGTCAAAATTATTTTTAAATTTAGAGATATTTTAATGCAGAATAGCTCTAAGATTCTCATAGCCAAAAGTAAGTAATTTTAGTCATAGTTTAGTTCGGTGTACAAGAGAATTGACACCATTGTGTCAGGATAACTAATGCTCGAAAGTATTTAAATGAAAAAGTATATATCGGCATAATTATATAAAATAAGTATCGGACAGACATAATAAAAATTAAAAAAAAAACCAGATGGAATCGACACTTTCTATCTCAATACCATTGAGACTTTATTTATGTAAAAAATATGGTCACCTCACAATATTAATGGATGTTTGTATGGGAAAATTTAAATGATCAATATCTTTGAAACTACTCAAAGTTTCTCCGTCACAAATTCAGTAAATCATTATCGTCCCCGTCACAAAAATTTTAATATATTTCGAAGGCCGTAGATCATCAGGCAGCGGAGATACATGTGTCCAGCCAGCTTGAACGCAGGTTATTTGGACATGTAAGTTTTTACTGATTTCTCGTAAACCCTTACATGTGACGCCATAAATCAAACGTTATTACTGTCACAAATTGCGTCACTAAATGTTAGTAAAGGAACCATATTCGAAAACGCTCCCGTTATTGAGATTCAGAAGTGCCAGCCAAAAGTTTTATACGTAAATTCAAGATGGCTGGACACAGATTTTTGCATTTTTCTACAAAACCGCTGTTCGTATCACAAAACTTTTAGCTCGATGCCTGTCACAAATTTATGTGACGCCCGTTGATATGCAAAAAGTCGTCAAAATCACTTCCGTTACCGAGATTGAGAGACCAGCGAAAAGTGGTTTTTCAAGATGGCTGGACACGTTTTCGATCGATTATCTAAGATTCTGTAGCGTCACAAATTCTGAAATAAGGGTGTTTAGCTGTCACATAAAATGCACTATTGACCTAGTTAAATGCGAGCTATTTTGAAGATTTGTCCAGCCAACCTGAATGACATGTCTTCGCACTATATTTGTTTGATCTAACAGCTCAATTGCCTCGATGTTCACATTTCGTTGGAGTCGGTGTTCATGGGCCTCAGCAAATTTTTTAATTATGTTAGTGACGGGTTCCATTTTTAGGTCACGATGGAGGTCGTCATTTCTTATATACCAGGGCGCATTAACAATACTCCTGAGTACCTTATTCTGGAATGTTTGAATAATTTTGATGTTGGTTGGCTTAGTACAGCCCCATAATTGGATGCCGTATGTCCATATTGGCATAAGGATATGCTTATATAATAAAATTTTGTTATGTATCGATAGACAAGAATCCCTTCCAATCAACCAATACATGTCTTTAAATCTCATGTCTAGTTCCTATCTTTTCTTTTTGACGTGCGCTTTCCAGAGCAGTTTCGCGTCAAGCGTTATGCCAAGGTATTTGGCTGTATTTGCGTATGGCACTTGTTGGCCATTTATGAAGATTGGGTGATAATCACAATTCCTGTTGGTAAAGTCAATGTGAAGTGACTTTGATTCATTTAATTTTATTCTCCATTTTTGTGCCCAGTCATAAACTTTATTTACAGCCATTTGTACCTTTTTGATTGCTTCCGTATGGCATGACCCTGTAGCCATAATGGCAGTGTCGTCCGCAAAGGTTGCAATAGTATTATTTTCTAGCTGTGGTATATCATGCGTGTACAGCAGGTAGAGGACTGGACCCAGCACACTTCCTTGAGGCACGCCAGCTTTAATAACTTTTAACTCGGAAAAGGCATCCTCGTGCCTTACTCGAAACATTCTATCTGTAATGTATGATTGCAAAATATCGGCAAAATCATTAAGCAGAATTAGTCTTAGCTTGTATATCAAACCCCTATGCCAAACTCTATCAAAAGCTTGTGCCACATCTAAAAATACGGTGGAGCAGACTTTTTTATCTTCAAGCGTTTTCTCAATTATGTTGGTAATTCTATGCACTTGGTCTATTGTTGAGTGTTTCTCTCTGAAACCAAACTGATGGTCAGGGATCAGAGGGTCAATTATCGTAATTTTAAGAACGTTCACAGTCTGATCTCAGTCTCAATCTGTCAAAAAATACCTACAATTTCCCTACATTTTGACAAGTTTTTGACATTTGTTTGTCGCCGAGATGAGACTGCGACTAGATTTTCAACATTTAAATTACGAGAATTGGCCTGCTGATTTCTCTCGTTTATTATAGGTTTTAGGCGTTTTAATAACAATTTTTCAAACAGCTTTGATATTATAGGCAACAGGGATATAGGCCTGTATGATGATGCTTGGTGAGGTGGTTTACCGGGCTTTGCAATCATAATCACTTCAGCAACTTTACATGGCTCAGGAACGTGCTTTAGCACAAATGCAGCAATGATGAGCCTAGTAAGCTTAACGATGGCTTTACGCGGGAGATGTTTTAGGATTTCTCCCCTAATAAGGTCATACCCTGGTGATTTTTTCAGGCTTATGATTTGAATTTCCCTTGCAACTTCTTTTGGGGTCACAAGCTTAATTCTTTGATCTTGCAGAATATTGGCGAACTGCAGGTTGTCTATAGACCTGTCATTTGGCTGAAAGGTTTCTTCTAAGTGATGAGCAAATCTTAGGGCTTTTTGCTCATTGCTTATGGCCCACTTTCCGTTACCATCTCTGATAGGGGGAATTGATGTAATTGGCCTTTTAAGTTCTTGCGGGAATCTAGTTTGTTGCCATCTTTTTCTTTGAGTCCTTTTTTCATATAATAGGTCTATTATTTCTTTTGGATAGGTATTTCCTTTAAATTTCTTTATAACCTGTGGTGTGTTGTTCCATGCACATTGTTGGATAGTGTTGCTAAACTTGTTTACTTCAAAATCGAGCTGATCTTTGCTTTTTAATGAAGTTTTTAGGTCAATAATATTTTGCAGATCAATGCTAAAACTTTCCCAATCTGTAAACATATTGACTAATGTCAAGTGGTTTTCTCTTAGTAATATTTTGTGACTCAAATGTAATAATATCGGAGAGTGATCGGAGTTCATGTGATACCCTTCTTTCACACTCAGATAATTTGTTGATATGTTTTTGACGATGAAGAAGTCGATAAGGTCTGGTAGTTTGTGAGGGTCTGTCGGCCAATATGTAGGTTTTCCAGTACTGATGACCTCACAACGCATGTCTTTCACTGCACTTAAAAGCTGTCTTCCCTTAGTGGAAGTTAGTCTCGATCCCCAATGAGTGTTCTTAGCGTTAAAGTCACCGCCTAATATAAATCTCTGTCCAAGGATTCTGAAGAAGTGTACATATTGTTCTTTGTTTATCGTGTGTCTTGGAGGACAGTATACGGCCGCTAGTGTAACATAAAATGTATTTGTTTTCACTGATATCGCCACAGCTTGCGTGTCTGGCTCCTCGTATTTACACTGTTCATAATGGCAGATATTTTCTTTAATAATAACCGCGCTACCACCTTGGGCCGTGTTGTTAGGATGCAACGAGTGATAAACCTTATAGCCTCTAAACTTTACAAAAGACTGTTTTTTTTATCGCAGTGCGTGCACTGTTCTTTCTGCGATATTTTACACCGCGATTCTAAAATCGTGTCACAAAAACTAAAATCGTGGTGCGCGCTTGGCCTGACACAATTTTAGTCACAATCTGTAACATTTTGAAGGATATTGCTAATCCATTGCTTCGTAGGTTCGAAAAAACTGTCTGCTGAGCAACGTAAATAACGCAATGAATATACACTTGCGTGCAAAATAATCGACCTACCCTCGATTTGAAACAATATAATTCAACAAGTTTTACTAACAATAACCTAATATATTGTATATTAAAACCTTCCTGAAAGTATGTAGATTACATTAGTGAAAGAATTATCAAAACTGATTATACAAATTAATATGGGTGTTGTATAAAAAACCTCCTTTTTCTTTAAGTCTGCTAACAAAATCAAGTTCAATTTTGATTAAACAATCTATACTTATAATAAATCTGTAGAGAGGTTAATTCTGTACATGAAATATATTTCCAAAATAACTATCAGCGGGTGATTAGTGATCGATACTGACGCCAAAAATGCAATCAGTAAAATTTTTGTCTGTCTGTCTGTCTGTCTGTCTGTCTGTATGTTCGTTATAGAAACAAAAACCACTCGACGGATTTCAACGAAACTTGGTACAATTGTTCTTCATACTCCTGGGCAGGTTATAGTATACTTTTCATCACGCTACGATCAATAGGAGCAGAGCAGTGAAGGGAAATGTTGGGAAAACAGGATTTCTTTTTAGGTGAAGTAGTAATAGGTTAGTAGTAGTTAGTTAGTAGTAGGTAAGTTTTGGTTAATTTATGTTCAGTTTTTTTTAATATTAAGTAGGTAAAAGCGTAGGTACTTTTATTAATTATAGGTATTGGTATCATTAATTATAGTAGTTATAGGTATTTAGTTTTAAGTGAAGTAGGTTTTATTATATATTATTTTATATATTAGACGTAGTTATATATTTTTAGTTATTCAAGCCCCAAGCGGACGCCGGCGTCCTCCCGCTATTGTCTTGAAAAACGCGTTGAATGAGAAATACGCGTTCTCAAGAATCGGCAGAAGAAAGAGTACATCGGTTAAACTCTATGAGAGTTAGTGCCTCAATTTCCGGAAGTCATTATTCCACGCGGACGAAGTCGCTGGCAAAAGCTAGTCAGAAATAAACACAATAATAACGTTTGTTAATTTCATTGACAAAAAAAGTCACGCACTTTTTCCGAGCAAAAGTGATGAGGACATCTAAATAATCGAGTCGATCTTGTCAAGAATATTGCCTTGAACAAAATATTGTGTGTGTTCAAATAAACTTTACCTTACCTTCCATCACACACTATAAAATAATAAATTACTTATAAAAAATATTACGATTTTTGAGATATCGTGTCTCAAATAGAGAGCATGGGGTGGGCCGATTTTTTTGCACGCAAGTGTAGTTGAATAAAAGCCATTGCTACTGTTAGTGTGTTACGCAATTACCTCTCTGGCTAACTATTCTGTAGATGGCACCCGTGCGAAGCAGAAGCGGATCGCTATTTTTTATAAAATAATCTAAAAAAAAATTGACGTCCAAAAAATAATCAGTATAGTTGGTACTGTTTGGAACACAGTAAAGTTATAAATACTTTACCTGAGATCATCTCCCACAATTTAGGTACAACATTTACACAACATAACATATCTATCAACATTATAGGTACAACTAGGAATGTAATGTGTGGAGATAAATAAATAAACACTTTATTACCAAAAACCCTTTACAGTTAATTATTGTTTTTTTTTAAGATAATATAAAGTAACATTTCTGTCTGTCTGTCTAAATACGTGTCTTCATCTATACATATAATAAAATTGTAGTAAAGTGGTGTCTGTACAATGGAAATATATAAAAAAAAGTAGCAGGGGTTGTTATTATATCGATGCCGAACCCGAAATTGTAATTAATTTTTTTTTTTGTTTGTTTGTCGGTTTGTCTGTTTGTGTTTGTCTGTATGTTTGTGCACGCTAATCTTCGGAACTACTGGACGGATTTGAATGATTTTTTTTTGATGTATAGGTATTAAGTCTGGGTAACATATAGGCTATAATTTATTTTGGAAAATGGAACACCTGATGCAGAACCGCAACAGACCAGCTAAAGTATAAGAGATACAAAAATGGTACATTAGCAAAAATTGTTCTACGTGATGAGCATTTTCTGCTGAGAGAATAAATTTGAAGATCTGGAACACCTGTTGTGGAACTCCAAGAGCCCAGCTACACTATAACATAATAGGTCGGGGCAAAAATATTTTTGTATTTTGAATCTATTGTTAGTAATCAAACCTCTTTCGCAGTACTAAATGTAACTGGCTGGTTTTAATACTATTAAATGTTGACATTCTAAAGATGCAATAAATAAAAAAAAAAAACTAGTTCCCGCCATTTCTCAATTGTTTTTCAAGCAAGCAACATGAACGTATGTGACGAAGAAATTCGGTACATTTTAAAATTTTATTACAAAAAAAAGGTAAAAATGCGATGAACGCCGCGAATAAAATTTGTGCGGTTGACGGTGTGTATCAGAATGGCTGGTTGCCTGTGGCTTTGGTCTATGAGAGTTGATTAGAAAATTGCTACATAATTGCTTATATTTGCTACATTTAATAAATAATTGCTACATACTATATATATTCAGAAATAACATATTTTTTTTGTACAGCCATCCTGACGTTTGGTTGGCTGGTCGCCTCCTAGTTTAAAGCCAAGCATGCAGAGTTTCCCGAAATGTATTGCGTCAATAATTGCTACATATTTGCTTCATTTATCTAATTTAGTTGTATCTTCAAACATATGTTAAATAAAGGATGTAGCAATTATTTTAATTATCCCAAGGAAAAGTGCCTGATAAAACAATAAAGGCAAATACTTAGTTATGTTGAATCGGTTTAATCGTTTAGGCTCTGGCAACAGCGTAAGTAATGCGATTCTTGCGTTAAAAAAAATATGTACCTACCCTCAATAATCCAATAATTATCATTATAACAATTATTCTTAGTCATTGCTAGTGCAGATATCGTATTGGAATCACAGTCTAGGCTTACTTAATTTTATTCGACAATTTAAATAGATCTATGTTATTATAAGGAACAAGTACGGAGTACCTACCTATAGAACCAATTTTTAATAACATAAAGTAGCAATAATAGCCTCCTAAAGTAGCAATACCGTTGACTGAAGACGCACTGCAACTATTTGCCTTTATTGTTTTATCAGGCACTTTTCCTTGGGATAATTAAAATAATTGCTACATCCTTTATTTAACATATGTTTGAAGATACAACTAAATTAGATAAATGAAGCAAATATGTAGCAATTATTGACGCAATACATTTCGGGAAACTCTGCATGCTTGGCTTTAAACTAGGAGGCGACCAGCCAACCAAACGTCAGGATGGCTGTACAAAAAAAATATGTTATTTCTGAATATATATAGTATGTAGCAATTATTTATTAAATGTAGCAAATATAAGCAATTATGTAGCAATTTTCTAATCAACTCTCATAGACCAAAGCCACAGGCAACCAGCCATTCTGATACACACGGTTGACGGACCTAATGCGGTATCAATACGAGTAGCACAAATGTGGTTCAAGCGTTTCAAGTCGGAAAATTTTAGTGTGAAGGATGAAGCTCGCTCTGGACGCCCTGTCACGGATAAAATCAGAGCCATTTTTGAAAAAGTGGAGCAAGATCGACATATTAGTAGTTATGATATTGCTGAAGAACTGGATATTGATCACAAAACAGTTTTACGGCATTTACAAAAGTCTGGGTACAAGAAAAAACTTGATATTTGGGTACCACTTACCACATGATCTCACTGAGAGAAACTTAATGCAACGTGTTTCCATTTGCGATTCTTTGTTGAATCGTAATAATTCCGACCCATTTCTCAAACGGTTGATTACGGGTGATAATAATAATAATCATTTATTTCAGACTTTCATCCATAGGTAGTACATATATCAAACACGGAAAATAATACAATAATGAAGAAGAAAAAGAATAAAGGAGAAACTGTCCACCGATCACCGCACAGCGTGCAGGGTTATCCAGTGACGCAACAGTGGAGAGTCCCACCTGTCCGCGAACACTCTTAGCATGCTGTTGTGGCTGGATCTAACCCGATTCAGCAGCGACGCACACTGCTTCCGAATGAGGGCATGAAAGCCATCCGTATGCGCTAATGCGAACATAGCCGAAGCACTGCAGAATCGTGGTAGCCCCAACAGCGCCCTAAACGTGTTATTGTACTGAACACGCAAGGCGCTGTATGCGGCCAGTGTGTAGTTGACCCACAGGCTGCACGTGTATAGTGATTGGCAGTAAGACTTAAAAAGCGTGACTTTAACTTCATTACTGCAACGCGCAAACCTGCGGGCCAACATGTTACACCGAACAGCCAACGCCCTGCGTGCCCTTTCCACGTCCGCATTGTCCTTGAGGTCCTCAGAGACCCAGTGGCCCAGATACTTGAATCGCGTAACTCTGCTTAGGGCGGTACCGGCTAAAGTGACTGAAGGCACTATTGAGTAACTTTTACCACTCGCCTTAAACACTAGCAGTTCGCTTTTCTTTGAATTGTATCTGAGCCCGTGGGCCTCCGCATAAGACTCACATATCCGTAATAATTTACGTAACGCCCCAATCGATGGACACAGCAGCACCATGTCATCAGCGTAGCTAATATTATTAACACACACTCCGTCAACATAGCACCCGATACTGGTGCTGCTGAGTTCACCGATTAGCTGGTTTATGTACAGGTTGAAGAGCCTAGGTGAGGTCAGCCCGCCCTGCCTCACCCCGCACTGCAACCCGTACACATCCGAAAACGAGCCTGCCCATCTCACACTATTCTTTTGGTTGTTGTACCAATACCTGAAAATAGATATAACCTCTGACCTGCAATCCGTCTCATTTTGCAATTTCTGCCACAGTTTCCCGTACGACACAAGGTCGAATGCTTTCGAGAGATCTAGAAAGCAAGCAAAGACAGGTGTTTTCCGATCACTATAATATTGCACAGTCTGCTTGAGACACATGATTGCGCTCTCCGTGGACAAACCCGCACGAAATCCAAATTGTGCGTCATGGAGCCTGATATGCGCACTCAGGTGTTGATCAAGCAGACTGTCCAATACTTGAGCTACAATAGTGGCTAGAGAGATTGGTCTGTAATTTGCCAAGTCAGACGCATCTCCAGTTTTATTTTTAGTTATTGGCACAACAACAGTGTACATCAA
Source organism: Globia sparganii (assembly GCA_949316385.1). Taxonomy (NCBI): domain Eukaryota; kingdom Metazoa; phylum Arthropoda; class Insecta; order Lepidoptera; family Noctuidae; genus Globia; species Globia sparganii. Next base: position 13,875,946 of record OX438655.1, read on the forward strand.
CTTATCAGGTAAGTAAGAATGACTCATACAAAGATTATAGAACATGGCCAGTACTCTAGGCAAGTGACAGCCCGCATGTTGCAAATGCTCGACGCTGAGGCTGTCGTGACCAGGTGACTTACCTCTTACCATACTATTAATAACTTTCGCTACATCTTTGGCTGAAAACCTGACTTGAGGGGTCCCGTCACCACAGTCCGCCTCGAGCATCTGCACCGGCGTACTCAAATGCGACTCAACTGTGAAGTTTTGCTTAAATAAGTTAGCGATTTCTCGTGGTTCGTGTACGCCAGCCACACTCACAGCTTCGGATTCAACTTATTCGTCCTTTTCCAGAAACCTTTAAAATCCTTTTTTGAGTGGTGGTCAGCAATGATATCCATTTTAATTTTTTGCTCGTTATCCTGACACCACTTCAATTGAGACTTAAAAAGCTTCCTAGATTCATTCATGTCCTTGTAAACACGTCCGACCGAAGGTTTGCCATTCAATACCCACAACTGAAAACAAAGCCTGGCCCGCTCATGACTCTGCCTGACGTATCTGTTCCACCCAACTACACTTCGTTTGTGCGTCTTTTTAACATGTGCTGAACATTTAGACGCAGTTGACAAGATACACACTACTTCATCATATAAATTATCTATACAACTTCTATGTTCCACATTGGAACACATTTTATCCGCACAACAACTCATCTCTGGCGGGAAATCAACCTTTCTCAGCTTAACATGACATAGGTTCTTGTATTTACATATTTGGTTGTGATCTCTTTCACCCCAGGTGACTGAATTATTACTAAAATCCGCTAACACATTCTTAGGTTTTATTAAGTCTACATCACATTCCAGTTGCATCGGATAGATAAAGCACAGACACGGAGCTGACAGCAAGACGCGCGGCATTAGTCACTACGCAGTGATCGAGCCAGCGCCGTGTCCCGTGCGCGTCACTAACAAACGTGTATGTGTCCGACGGCAATAGTTCCCTATCAACGCACGACCACAACTGTTCAGAACAAAAGTTTGTAAGTTCATTATCAAAAAGCTCACCTGGATGCGCGTTGAAATCACCCAGTATAAACACAGATTCCACATTGATACCTTCTATGATAGCATTAATTTCGCCTAAACACTCTGTAAATTCCGCTAAATTATCCATCGAGTCTGTAGGCATGTATATGGAAAACACTAATAGAGAGCGATCACACAGCTCGATTTTTATACCAACCAGACGCACACTCGTACACGTTAACACTGTTACTGTAGGGAATAAACTTTTTCTCCAGAGTATCGCCACTCCTCCATAAGGTCTTCCCCGAAGTATCCCAATTGAAGTATCCACAGCCGAGTTACCAACGAAACCAAAATCCTGATCGATACTGCCCAGGTATGAGACGTCGTGGGGCAGTAACCAAGTTTCCTGCAAGGCAATTATATCTGCCGTCTTGCAAAGTCGCCTTATGCAGCCCACAGACCGTGTCACACTTTTGCAATTATAACTAACTAATTTAGTTGTACTATGCATGATTTTGATTAGCGAAAACCAAACTTCAGAGTAACTTCGGAGTAAGTTCTCTGCCTTTATTCTGCCGTTCGAAATTTATGAATCGTCGAAAAGCTATTCCTTCTGGCCAAAAATTGGATTCCATAAACACATGCAACTTATATTTCGGGACAAATACTTTATAAGCATCATATTCTTTTGCAATTTTCATGCTCATTTTTTCTAATCTTACGCTAATATTACATTTATTTTTAACGTAATTTACTATGTCACACACAGTCACTTCCTTCGCCACATTATAAATGTACATGGGGACTTGTATATCCGCCGCTTTGAAATTCATTCCAGGTTCCAACACAGCGTTCCCTCTGTTCCCAATAAAGCGATTCTTATGTCTTCTTTTTTGTACCTGGATCCACCCTTCATCCTTGGATTCAGGTTTCCATTGCCCATCGCGTACAATATCAGCAAAACATTTCTGATTTTGTGTGACAACATGTTGCACAATCGGAGCGTTCGTGTGTCCCATCTCTGACGTAGGTAACCGAGGCGCTCGTCCCATCGCGCACTCGTTAATGTTCGTGACCGTTCGACACGATTGCGGCCGCTCATTGGCTGCCTCACTCGCAGGTTGCACGTCACTCGCCGCGACCGCCAATGAGTCATGAGTCACCATCGTGTTAGACAGAGCGCGATCAATTGTTTCGTCTTGACCGGTTACCGGTGCCGACCCATTAACCGCTGCGTTTAGTTTGAGCGTCGAAATACCCTCACCCGGAGAATTATTAATGTTACGCTGCTCCTGGGAGGCCGTCATTTTGGGATGATTTTCTGCATACCGGTATGAGCCACATACTGGAGACAGCCCCATGGGCCCACTCTCGTGCTCGAAACTTGATAACGTACCGGCACCTCGTCTCAAGTTAATATTTCGAGAGAAATTGTTCACAATTGACGCATTTTTAAGTGCTTCAAGCTCTGTCCGCATCTCCGTCAGCTGTTTTACTGTAGCGTACTCATCAGAAATACGATCTAATTCACTTCGCATCTTCAGCAGGTCCTTTAGAAGACTGGTCACATCTACGTGGTCGAACAAAACTGGGGGTAATTTGTGTAAATCCCGCGCGACGAAGATGGGAATCTCTTCAGGATCCGTTTCTTTTAGAAGAGAGACAATGTCATCAATATCACGTACTGTTTTTCCTTGTCTTTTCCTAACCTTTTTACGCCTAGTTGTTGAAATTGAATCAAACAATAAATTTTTAGCATCCACAATTTCATTTTCTGAGAATGCACTGACACAAATTCGAGTAATACTTTGCTCGTCCATCACATCCAGTTTATTACAGATGAAGGCTAACACTTCATTTATGACAACATTACAGTTGACACACTTAACGACACCCGAAGCCATTGTTTACCACAACGGCGAACACGGCACGACCGATCACCGTCGCGTCCGTCGCGAGACTTGATAAAAACGGATCACTTACGATAAGAATGTCCGAAAAAGATTGTGGTCGAACCATGGACAAGCCCCACAGGCCGTGGCAAAGCCCGGCCTGACTCGGAACAAAGTGATGCTGTGTGTTTGGTGGGATTGGAAAGGAATCGTCCACTATGAGCTTTTGCCGCCGGGTAAAACTATCGATTCTGATGTCTACTGTCAACAACTGATGAAGTTAAAAGAAGCTATTGAGAAAAACCGGCCGGAGCTGGTGAATAGGAAGGGCGTGGTGTTTCATCACGACAACGCCAGACCGCACTCATCTATAGTCACTCAGCAAAAATTGAGAGAGCTTGGCTGGGATGTGTTGATGCATCCTCCGTATAGCCCTGATCTTGCTCCATCAGATTTCCACCTGTTTCGGTCACTTCAGAACTCTTTAGGAAGCATAAAGTTAACCTCAAAAGAACACTGTGAAAATTACCTGTCAGATTTTTTTTATAAAAAATCTCAAAACTTCTGCATTGGGATCATGGCATTGCCCACAAGATGGCAACAAGTCATCGATCAAAACGGCACATACATATTATAAATAAATAAAAAATTAAACCAACAAAAAAAAAAAAATTGTATGAAAAATACGAAAATACTTTTGCCCCGACTCAATATATAGGAATGACGTTTTAGCAAAAGTTGTTTAATCTGATGAGCACTCTCTGTTGACTTATAAAAATCGAAGATCTGGAACACCTGTTGTGGAACTCCAACAGCCCAGCTACACCATAACACATATAGGAATGACGTCTTAGCAAAAGCTGTTCGGTCTGATGGCCATTTCCTGTTGACTTATAAAAATCGAAGATCAGAAACATCTTATGTGGAAATCAAAGCTATCGAGTACCTCCACGCGATGAAGGCGGTAACAGTTTAGGACTGATTCTCGATGACGATGGTATATCATTGAAAATTTGACTCTGCTGGCCAAAACTCCCATTTATTTTTTTATTTTATCGAATAAATATGCCTTCGGGCTTATGTTATTTGAGTGTTTAATTTTCTTTGCCATTTATCTTCGTGAGACGGTAGCCTACCCGGTAACACAGGGGAGCAGTCACTTAGATTTTAATTGATCAGGTATCTTCACAATAAAACTATAACCATGGCTAGAAAGAGGTCAAATCTTTCCCAATGATCCAAAGGAGTTAAAAGATTGAGGATCATAAGATCCCAAGAATCTACCGAAGAGCGTCAGGAGAGACTTGATGCTGTTCGAGAACATCAGGCTGCAACTCGCTCTGTGGAAACCTCTTCGGATCGCGAAGCACGCCTGCGTACTCAGCGTATCTACGCATCGACTTCTAGGTCTCTAGAGACAAGTGGGGAACGTGAAGCGCGACTGATCGCTGATCGTGAACGTCACAAATTGTCTCGCGAGTTGGAGACGTTCAAGGATAGAGAATTGCGCTTGAGTTCTCAGCATATCTATGCATCTGCTTCGAGGTCTCTACAGACAAGTGCGGAACGTGATGCGCGACTGTCCGCTGATCGTGAGCGACATGCATTGTCTCGCGAATCGGAAACGTTTACCGATACAGAATCACACTTGAGTTCTCAGCGTATTCGCACATTTACTAACAGGTCTTTTTAAACGAGTGATGAACGTGATGCGCGACTAACTTGTGATCGAGATTATCATACATTGTCCCGAACACGCACGCAACAAAATATTCATAATCAGTTTGAAAGTGAGAGAGAAAGAATTGCTGGAGTACCTACGGCATGAAGAGACAGAAGAAGAGCGCAACGAACGTTTGAATTCTGATCGACTTCGACATTCTCTGAACAGAATGTCGATATCATCTGAAATAATGTTGATGCGAAATTTAACTCCGCCAAAACTGTGCATAGGAACCCGTCTTATTGTCAACGCTTTACAACGTAATATAATTGTTGCTACAATCCTCACTGGGTGTGGTGCCGGTGAGACTGTGTTCATACCGCGCATACCACTCATCCTCAAAAATTTCCCCTTTCAATTTAAGCACAGTTCCCTGTGACTACATGCTTTGCCATGACAATTATAGACAAGTCACAAGGGCAGACGCTTAAAGCCGCTGGTGTTCACCTGACAACCGGCTGTTTTTCTCATGGCCAACTTTATGTTGCTTTTTCAAGAGTCAGCAACGCTTCCGGTAGATATTAGCTCCTGAAGGAAAAACCCCAAATATAGTTTATAAAGAAATTTTTTTTAAGTTATTTGCAATATTATTGTTAATTCAGTGTACCCTTGGGATCCACTGCGGCTGGAGAATAAAGTTTTTTTGTTGTCTAACTATTAAGTCTAGGCAACATATAGGCTATAATTTATTTTGGAAAATGGAACACCTGATGCAGAACCGCAACAGACCAGCTAAAGTATAAGAGATATAAAAATGGTGCCATAGCAAAAATTATTCCACGTGAAGAGCATTTTCTGCTGTGAGAATAAATTTGAAGATCTGGAACACCTGTTGTGGAACTCCAAAGCCCAGCGACACTATAACATAGGTATACAGGAAGGAATGACGTCTTAGCAAAAGTTGTTTAGTCTGATGGGCATTTCCTGTTGACTTATGAAAATGAAAGATCTGGAACGTCTCGAATCGTCTCGCGCATCCCGTTGTTTTCCCGTCCCTGGGCTCTTAGAATTCGACATCAGACGTTTCAGATCTTCGATTTTGACGACCCCTTTGTCGCTGGCATAAGCAACAGGATCCGCGTACGAAGTCGCGGGCAGAAGCTAGTACATACCTAAATGTTGTTGTTTAGCCTACAACAACCGGTAAACACGGTTTTGCGGTAGGTTTTCGTGAGATATGCGCTTCTAAATTCGTTAAAAATGTGCCACCCTTTAACTTTTTAACTAAGCAGGTGCCTACTTATTGTAGTATAAAACTGAAAAAAAAAACAAATTGGTTGAAATTTAAACCGCTCAACCATAATTGTTTGCTGTCGACTAACGGGTCGAAGTAGGCAGGCAAACGATTTTTAGTTGACTTGAGCAGGTTTTCATTGATTAATTTGTCATAGCGGTAATAATAATAACACAGGATTTCTGTAACTCCTGGCTTGTGCACCTACGACCCGTCGATTAGTATTCTCGATAAAAATAAAGTTGTTATTACATAGCCTAAAGTTTATTGTATTTAACACATTTCACAAATAACCGATACCTACACTACGAGACACTCACTTTTAAACTGCTCTCAACTGCACTGTAGGTACCTATTTAAAACTGAACTTTTTTAAAAGTAAGTAGTAGTAGCAGTAGTAGTAGTAGTAGTCGTAAGTATTTTAACTGAACTTTTGAACGCCAGCACATCAAGTTACTATAATCTGTCAAATTTATTTAATAGATTTTCAACTTTATCGCCATATATATCAATGTTTATCGCTAAAAAATAAGGTTTAAAGTTGATAGCGAAAATTTTAGTTTCGGGTAGCTAGATGTGCTGGCGTCTGTACATAAAGTTACATTGCTGTAGGTAATATAGGACTCTCGCTCGACTCAGCGTGTTAAATATCATTGCTATGGTATTTACTACTATTGTTGTACCTAGCTGATCTAGAACTTACCTGCAACATTATTTAGTTTCATTAACTCAGTGTTACGCGTTACATAAAAAGAAGTCTTCATACCTACTTCTACTTACCAACTAACAGCATGAGCGTCTTCTACGCCGAGTCCGGCTCTTGTGAACCATATAAACCAGAACTACTATTATCAGTACAACAGCAACAAGTCCAGCTTGAACTTTGGGGTCGGAGAGCCTGTAGCACTCTTGAAGGGCACCTCCGGAGGTGCCGCCTTTTCCTTTTGATGAGCTTTTTTTCACGGCCGATGCACTTTTTGCCATTTTCGTGGATGATCTTATCTCAGCTATTTGACCCATTTCTCAGCAATTTGTCAAATTTTCATTATAAGAATCCCTTTTTTTTAAATTTTGTACTCAGGTAGACTATTTTTTTTCTTAGCTACATGTTTTGGGATTTTTATTGTTTGTACTTTATTGTAGGGACTGGAACTACTGGAGTTTTGACATAAGGACTTCAGTCTTTCTGACAAAACATTGACAATTGCCTAAATAAAGAAAGCTGTGAAAGAAATTTATTAGAATATTGTTAGTCTACCAAAAAGGTAGGTACGTAGGCGGGTGAATCTTAGTCCGGAATATATTTTCGACGATTTTATTGAAAAAAATAAAACCTTGTGGCACAACAATCATTTTGTACTACTTAGAATCATTTCTTGATTAATATAAGTGAAATTGATAAAGGAGGCATCATTGTAAAGTTAACATTTTCGGAAATAAATCAAATAAAAAAAAAACCCCTGTTGATGATAATAACAACTTGTGGAAGATAATGATTTTATGGGGAGGAAAAATGACGACTGGTACGAATAATGATTTTGTGTTAAATCTAATGTTTAAAGTTACAAAAAGAATGAAATAAAAGAACTCAATTAAAAATCAACACAATATTTTAATCATAAAATCACAGATAGAAAGTATATTTATGTGTAAATAATATAATTTTTATATGATTTATCCTTACTGATAATTATAATAAATGCGGAAGTAACTCTGTTACCTTTCACGGCTAAAGGATTAAACCGATTGTTGTGAAATTTGCTACAGAGATAGCCTGAGACTTAGACGGATATAAACTATTAAATGCTAAATTAAAATACAACATACATATTTAAATACTTGTTTTTCTAATTTCAATAGTTTGATTCACACTTTTACAGTACTTACCTAATTATATTTATTTCGTAATCATAAACCTAAATTAAAGGAACATTATACAGTGTTTCTAAATATTAATTGAAACAGTACTTATATGAATTAAAATTTGGATTTTGGGTCTCCTTAGTCACCATTATAAAGAAAGTAGCTTTATCCTATTATAATGTCGGAAAGAACAACTATTCGTTTATTTGGACTTTGCGTACGGATTTACGAATTTGGACAATGGAGCAATATAATTAGGATCAATGTTTTCAAAGTTTCCATGGCTATAATTTAGCACACTTCCTATATCATAGCCATGGATACATTTCTTATTCGCATTACAATCAAAGCAGCTGAGTTGTCTAAGAACTATCTTTGGAACCGTTAGGTATCTACATCCCATATTAAACTTGGTACAGGGAAAGAGTGCCCTTGAAGGTTATAAAGAAAGTTGCTTTATCTTATTATAATATCGGAAAGAACAACTATTCGTTTATTTGGACTTTGCGTACGGGTTTCTTGGTTACGATTTACGAATTTGGACAATGGAGCAATATAATTAGGATCAATGTTTTCAAAGTTTCCATGGCTATAATTTGGTAGACCAGGTACACTTCCTAAATCATAGCCATGGTTACATTTCTTATCCGCATTACAATCAAAGCAGCTGAGTTGTCTAAGAACTATCTTTGGAACCGTTACATCCCATATTACTTGTATCCCGTACACGGAAAGAGTGCCCTTGAAGGGTTTCAAATTTTTGGGAATTAATTTTTCTTTATTTATTATTTTCTGTCCATCCACCTTCCTAATAGTAATGTTATCAATACTTTGCGTTAATGTATTACAGAATTGATCATAAGTGCCAATATCTCTACCAAAAATAGTCATACGGTCAGCAGTCCTTTTAAGAACTGCTCCTACCCCATCAGGGGCACCCTTTCCATGTCCCGCTTCAGAGTAGTTCCGAGTAATTTTTTTAATTTGACGAAAATCTTGGTAAATTTGTGATATTACAAAAAACATATTCTTCTTTAAACATTTCGATATTGTGATGATGGCGAGTCTGACAAGAAATGTAGGGTTTCAATTAAAGAGTTAACTTCAATAAAGTACTGAATTAGAGGCATCAAGTGTGCCCAAATAGCTGGTGCGTCATGCCGCAAGCAATCACTAACTGTGCAGAAAGATATCGGAGTAACACGACCGGAAGAAAAATTGTGGGTGTACGACACAGAAGTGTGTAAAGACACTTGTTGGCGGCTAGGTACCACCGAAATGGAAAGCCTGGACTTCTTCGGCAAAGGAGACGTTTAAGTTTTGTATGGGACTCCGGCCATAACATGTACACTTTAGAAAACTCGGAAAACGAACCCCTGAATACATTAAAGAATGATTTTTTTCATAATAATTAATATTCTTTAGGCACTAAATAAAAATTGAAAATGTTTGACGTTTGCTAAGACCGTCGACAGCCAGCCATGACAGGTTGGAGAGATGACGTTTACGTAACCTAGAATTTCTCAAAACTGTGATTGTTGTTTTCCGTTATACAAAGCCAAAGTCGTAAGAAGTTAAAAGAAAGAAATGAAACTCAAAATAACACCGAAAGCCACGAAGTCGAAACGAACGAGACCACAATGAGACTGACAGACTGACTGATGTAATGTCATTGTCAATAATACAAACCTAGAATTTTTCGTCCAGAAGTACCTACAAATCTACAATCTACAAAAGTAAAATATATTTTTTAACCATGAATTGAATAAACACTTTCTTGTAATTAGTCAAAAAAGTTGTTTAAGATAGATATCTTACCATAATAGCAAAGAAATACATGCCTTTTATAACTAAATAAATAACGTCTACGTGATATTATTATGTTATAATGTAACATGATTTCTGGACGAAAGCAGTATGCAAGTAAGACGACGCCATGTTCAATAGATAATGGCAATAGTTTGAAAAACTATTATTTTTTGTGCCGAAGTAATCAGGGGAATATTCAGAAAGGAATATTTTTCCACAATTGGTGGAATTATTTCCTATTTTTTCACTACCGTACACTTTATGGCCGAAAATGAAACATGTCCTTTCAGGTCATAATTTTCAGAAAAATCTACATGGTTGTTTTTAGTTTTAATGAAATTATATTGAAAATTAATATTGTGGACATGATTCAAGAATGTTTTCAAATCTGCTTCAAATCTGGTTATTGCTGTTTTAATATTAATAGTAGTCTTTATTTTTTCAGTCAACTGTTGTTTTTTCTTAGTTCCATTTTTCAGAGTTATTTCTTTTATTGTTTTTCGCCATTCGTAAAATGATACATTGTTATCGGAAACATTTAAATATTCAAGATGATTTGACGAACAAGTATTTACAACTTCTATTTAAACAAGCTAAATTTCTCGAGTCACACTCACAACACAGTTTTGATAGTAATTGCTCACAAGTTCTTAAATTTACTATAAGTACCAGCTCTATGCAGACCTTGTAGGAATAACTCCATATTAAGATGTCGGGAACAGAGACAAGTATCCCTATTGGTAGGTTTAGGGAAAACTGTCCAAAAGGGTCGAAGTTTACAAAAAGTCGAGTAACTTATTTTTATACTACTTTGAGATATAAATTTTTGATAAAGCATCTTCAGTGGGGCATTCAGATACCGTTTCTGCATCTTAAGTTTATTTTTCGTCACAAACTCTTTTTTACTAGCACTTATAACTGCTAGCATCATCGTTATAAAATTTATGAACTTCTTCTATGTATGATTTATGACCTGATATAATGGTTTCGGATGATAATCTAGTTTTACCTTGTTTTACGAGCTTGAAGATATTTGTTTGGCTATGTTTATCCTTATTTTCTTGCACTTGAAGTTTCTTATTTTAATCTTTGTATTGTTTTTCTTTGGCTTTCAATTGTCTTTTATATTTATGAATAGTATTTATCAACACACATCTCTTCTTATACTCATTATAACGTATTTTCCTTACTGCCGCTTTTATTGCAGGAGAAAATTGATACAATGGATCACGTGACATCTCAGTCTTGATCTGCCCCTCTGTCTTTTCTATAGCCTCCTCTGAAGCTTCTATTACCACTGAATCAAACGTAGGCGTTGTTTCTTTTTGCTTTTTCATTAGTCTGTACCTATTTTAAATAAAAAAAGCATAGCTATTTTTCTTTTAAAAAATGCAATTCAAAATATGGCTATCAGTAAAATTTCAGTACCTACCTTTTGGAATTTTCCTTCCATTTCTTTCTTTGCTCACGTTGAGCGCGAGGAGCTCGTTCCTTTATTGATTTTACCTTCTTCTTTTCTTTTCTTATACTTGTTACGTCTTTTCTCTTGTTCTATGGCTCTCTCTGGATCGTTTTTTATTACTTACTAAATATTTTCTGTTTTTACAAAGTCGTTGCTGTGCCCGACGGCGTTCTTCTACTGCCTTTATGTTTTTTGGTAGCATTCTGACCTTAAAACAGAAGGACATCGTGAAAAAATCTGACAAGAGGGCTTTCTATTTCATGTATATAATATTACTAGCGACCCGCCCCGGCTTCGCACGGGTGCAATACTGATACTAAGTACAGGTATTTCAAGAATGCCCTCATTTTAAATCTGTAATATCTTCGAAAATATTCACTTAAATTACATGCTGTAAAGGGCCATATTTATCTATATAAAATGCACAATATATTTAAGGTACTTAATTGGATAAGGATTAATGCTGTATTGCTTAAAATCGCTTCGTAAATAAGCCATTATTTCTCGTAAAAAGTAAAGGATAAAAAATGATTATTGTGGGTTATCCCTAAGAGATAGACATATACCATCGCGGACTTTTTTGTAGACCTTTTTAAGTTGTACAATACTGTAGTACATTATTTTGACCTATCTCGTAGGGTTCAGCCAGCGTTTGAAAAGTAAGCGCAAAAAAATGTGTTTATTTACGACATCACATGCATGCATGTATTATATATATATAAACCTTCCTCTTGAATCACTCTATTTATTAAAAATAACCGCATCAAAATCCGTTGCGTAGTTTTAAAGATCTAAGCGTTCAAAGGGACAGAGAAAGTGACTTTGTTATCTATTAGGTAGTGAACCATAGTTCACTCCGTTCCAAGCGTGAAAATCGACTGAGGGAGGTGCGGGGAGCGTACCGCGAGCTTCAGACTCGAACGTGAATTGGAAAACCATAGAGAAATATTTGAAGCAATCTTTGTTGCGTATAATGATTTTTTTTTATGACAAACTTTGTGTCGTATTGGTGTCTTATTTAAAATTAATGAAATTTATATAATGCACGGTTATTAGGGACTTTGATCATTTGAAGACGATTTGGCATATAAAAATAAGACGTACGAGTTTGTTTGACTTTTTTATTAGACGAAATCACGAAATAACCAATCGCAGTCTTGTGGGAGATAATGATGTTTGAGGAAGATTTTGATTGAAAGAAGGGGGAAAAGGTATAACAGACGTCGATGGGCGTCTTGAAGCGAACATGGCGTCCTGAACGAGATACGTAGTTCTTGGGAGCTGGATGATTGCTGCCAGATTTAGATATGGTAGGAGATGTAGGTGATGTCCCTTGAGGCGTTTGGCAAGATGGTGGTTGAGGAATAGTAGAGCCAGTACATCCTGACTGGTGCCTGTTCGATAAATGCTGGCTTCACACGGTCAAGACTCACTTGCGCGTCCTTGTTAGGCAATGCAATAGTTATTGTCTTATCAGTTCTGGCAATAACTCTGTGAGGGCCAGTGTATGGAGGCCTAAGGGATGTTTTTGCGGAGTCGTCACCTATGAACACATGAGTGGCGGGTATGTTCCCACTAGTTCCACTGAACAGTTCTACGGTAGAACTAATGGGATTTTTTTTCCCACTAGTACTACGATATTTGGTTTAACAAAATAGTGGGATTCTCTATTCCCACTTGTTCTACTGAACAGTTCCACGGTAGAACTAATGGGAATATTTTTTCTCACTAGTACTACGATATTAGGTATAACAAAATAGTAGAACTAGTGGGAGTCTCTATTTCCCACTTGTTCTACCTGTTCCATTGGTAGAACTAATGGGATATTTTGTTCTCATTAGTACTACGTTTTGGTAGGTTCTAGAAATGAAAGTAAAGTACCAATTAAGCTAGTCGTATCTCAATAGTAGGTTTAAAAGACGCTTCGATATTACTGGAAACATTACATCACTATTAATTAAAGACACATTGTTTATACAGGGTTACTGGTAACTCGACCACTTCCTTGACACATTTGACACATTTTAGCTCCCCTATCACCTCCTGGGTGATAGGGGAGCTAAAATGTGTCAAATTTAACCCCCATATGTATGGCCGAAAACTAATACTTTTACAGTTATTTGAAATTTTAAATTACTCCAAATTTTCACACTAAGCTTTTATTTATAGCTAACATTCTACACAAAGCTAACACAGTAAAATGTCTAAAAATATCAAATAATTTCAAGAAATTTTTGTAATTATTTGTACGAGTAGTTGTATTTTTTTTTTCAAATATCTCTTAAATTATTAGTTTTCGGCCAAACATATTGGGGGTTAAATTTGTCACATTTTAGCTCCCCTATCACCTCCGGCAAGGAAGTGGTCGAGTTACCAGTAACCCTGTATAATGGTAAGTAATTATTGTAATAATATTTGATTAAGACACATTGACTACGTAAAAGAAAATACAAATCTATTATATAAAATTCTCGTGTCACAGTGTTAGTTACCATACTCCTCCGAAACGGCTGGACCGATTTGTATGAAATTTTGTGTGCATATCGGGTAGGTCTACTATCTATTTTTATTCTACTACTATCTATTTTTCATAAACCTATTTTTTTTTTTTTTGCAAAACGACTTTTGCGGTGTCAACTAATTGTAATATAAAAATGTCAAATGTTCTACATCTACGAGGGGCGGCTGATAAGTTCGCGTACTTAGGGTACTTAATGAAAGAAAAGTTTAGTTTTTTAATTTTTCAATTTAATCCCCCTCAAGTGAAATACAGTTCTCACATCGTGACTACAATGCCTTTAAACCATTGAAATAATATTCTGAAGATTTCTCTTGAAAATGGTTCTCCACGGCCGACTACATCTCATTGTCATCCGAAAATCTTCGCCCCCGTAACTCCTTTTTCAATTTTGAAAAAAGGAAAAAGTCACTCAGACAGTCAGACTATATGGGGGATGGTCAATTTCTGCGAACCCAACACGAGCGATGTGAACGGGCGCGTTGTCTTGCAGAATCAACACTCCACGCGCCAACTTGCCACGTCTCTTCTGTACGACTGCTTCACGTGCCTGACCCAGTAAATTGGCGTAGTATTGACCATTCATAGTAGTTCCTTTAGACGAGTAATCAAATAACAAAATTCCCTCGCTATCCCAAAAAATCGTCGCCATAACCTTAGAGGCCGACTTTTCCACTTAAAACTTCTTTGGTGGTCTTTCTCCTTTTTTAATCCACTGCATAGACTCTTGTTTGGACTCCGGATCATACTGACGAATCCAGGTTTTGTCTACTGCCACAAAAAAATTACAAGTTGAAAAATTAGTATTGGCCGCTCGAAGAATAAAATTGTGGCAGATAGCTCAAGAGTTACAGATTAGTAAAGAACGAATCGGAGAAATTTCACACCAAAATTTACACATGAAAAAAATTAGTAAATTAATAATAATTAAATAAATTAATTAATTATTAAATTAGTTTGGTACCGCGAATGCTCACACCACTCGACAAACAACGACGACTGGCGAGTTGTAAGGATTTTTTGGAGTTGTGTCAGAGAACGATTTGGACGAAATTTGTAACCGCATTGTGACAATAGACAAAACCTGGATTCGTCAGTATGATCCGGAGTCCAAACAAGAGTCTATGTAGTGGATTAAAAAAGGAGAAAGACCACCAAAGAAGATTAAAGTGGAAAAGTCGGCCTCTAAGATTATGGCGACCATTTTCTGGGATAGCGAGGTAATTTAATTAATTGATTACTTACTTGTCTAAAGGAACTACTATGAATGGTCATACTACGCCAAAATTTGAACATTTTTATATTACAATTTATATTTTCTTTTACGTAGTCAATGTGTCTTAATTAAATATTATTACAATATTTACCATTATATAAACAATGTGTCTTTAATTAATAGCGTTGTAATGTTTCCAGTAATATCTAAGTGTCTTTTAAACCTAATTAGCACATAAGAGCAGCTTTTAATTGTCGGTGCAGCCTCTCTACCATGCCATTTGCACATGGGTGGTAGCTACTAGTACGAGTGCGTTGAATAGATGTAGACTTTAAAAGGGACATGAATAATGCAGACTCAAATTGCCGACCCTGATCGGTGGTAACTGTGGAAGGAACCCCAAAACGAGCTATGCAGCCCAGTGCTTCCAGATTCACTGTAATTACAGTAGATTTACTGTATTTTAGACTTATTTTTCTATATGTAAACAAAGTTTGTCTGTAATTTTACTGTAATCGATTTTGAAATCTACTATATTGTTTTTAGAAACTCCTGTATGTTTTAGCTGGCACCACTGTAATTTTACTTTTGGGGTCTGGAAGCACTGATGCACCCTATCGCGAACGTTTCGGCCACTTCTTCAGCTATAATGCCGATCATAGGCCACATCTCTGGCCATCTGGTGAATCGGTCAACCGCAGTGAGGCAATACTGCTACCCTTTACTAGAAGTCAAAGGGCCGATTATGTCAATGTGAACATAACGGAAACGATTTGTTGGAGCTGTAAAATTCCCTAGGGGCGTGGATGTGTGTCTGGTCATCTTACTACGCTGACATGGTTCACATTCTCGAGCCCATTGGCGACAATCTCTGTTTATTGAAGGCCAAACGAATCGTTCAGCTACCAAGCGTGCCGAAGCTTGCGCGCCAGGCATGCGCGGTCCGAGGGGGGGGGTTGTGGGGGTCATGACCCCCCCCAAAATTATTCAAGCTGTCGAGAGTCTGACTTGTCTTACTAACCTAACTTGTGCCACGGAGACCTCGAGGGGCATAAAACATTAAGAATAGGCTGACATGGAGACTGCCACAGAAGTAAAAACTTAAACAAAAAGCCTGTTGTAAAATATACTGGATGAAATTGAATAGGTTCGTCAAATTAAAACATCTAATTCAACGTGATATAAAGAAAATTTAGGATGCACATGATACGTGCGCTTATGCAAGCCGTTTGGTAACGTCGTCGCGCATCCTTTTTTTCGTAGGTACGGTCAAAATTATGTAAGTACTACTAGTTCAACGTGTTGCCAACTTGATTCGTGTTGTGAACTTGTGATTTCTGCGATACTAGATTGCTTATCGGACGCGCGCTAAAATTTACATTTTCTTATTTGTTTTGATAATTTAGAAAAAAAAAATCCGTAACCATCGACGTTTATTCGTATCTACTTGAAGGCAATAACTTAGTTTGCACTGTCTAAGACGATAATTCCAAGATTTTTTTCAAGAATTTTGATTTGGGACATGACAATTTATATTGATTATGTAGCAGTTACTGGATCTCCAACTTCGATTTGGCGCAAGTTTTCAATTTCATCCTGTAGAATCTAGGATGCAAGAGCGAGCGAAGCAAACTCGGGATTACTGGGCACCCCGTTCGTAAGGCCAGATTCCAAAGCCTAAACTGTTGTAAAACGAGTGCATTTCGTCTTAATTCGATAAATTAAGTTCTCTTTCTGCATAATGGTCAAAAGAAAACGGAACCTATTTAAGGTAGGGTGCTAAAATTTTCAGGGTCGCTTCACTCGCTCTTGCAATTTGCATTCTGTTGATTCTTGAGCATTTCTTCTTAAGTCGGCAAAGCAAGCAATTCCTAGTCCTTTTAGAATGATAAGAAAATCGAGCCTATCCGAGAATGTGTAAAATTTTCGAGCTCGCTTCGCTCGCTCTTGCAATCTAAATTCTCATAGTTGCTTGGACTTGCCACCATAAATCGACAATGTAACTCCTATTTCAGTATAAAAATATCAAAGAAAACCTAACCAAACCGAGGCGGGTGGTTAAAATTTTCGAGCTCGCTTCGCTCGCTCTTGCAATCAAAATTCTCATAGTTGCTTGGACTTGCCTGCATAAATCGACAATGTAATTCCTATTTCAACATAAAAATATCAAACAAAACCTAACCAAACCGAGGCGGGTTGATAAAATTTTCGAGCTCGCTTCGCTCGCTCTTGCAATCAAAATTCTCATAGTTGCTTGGGCTTGCCTGCATAAATCGACAATGTAATTCCTATTTCAGCATAAAAATATCAAACAAAGCCTAACCAAACCGAGGCGGGTTGATAAAATTTTCGAGCTCGCTTCGCTCGCTCTTGCAATCTAAATTCTCATAGTTGCTTGGACTTGCCTGCATAAATCGACAATGTTACTCCTATTTCAGCATAAAAATATCAAAGAAAACCTAACCAAACCGAGGCGGGTTGTTAAAATTTTCGAGCTCGCTTCGCTCGCTCTTGCAATCTAAATTCTCATACTTATATGGACTTGCCTGCATAAATCGACAATGGCCCCGATTATGTTGTTCACAAACTAAAATAAATTTAAGTTCAGTGCATATTTTTCTTTCTATTTCATTATGAAAAGGACAGAAGAAAATTATTAGTTTAGTCTTGTCAAATTAGATAATCCATAGACGTTTATATGTGATTATAAAATTGGCTACTAAAAATACGTCAATTTACGTCAGGCGCTGACTAATTTGACAGGACTAAACTAATATTTATCTTCTGTCCTTTTCATAATGAAATAGAAAGAAAAAGATGCACTGAACTTAAATTATATTTAGTTTGTGAACAACAGAATCGGGGCAAATGTAACTCCTATTTCAGCATAAAAATATCAAACAAACCGAGGCGGGTTGTTAAAATTTTTGAGCTCGCTTCGCTTGCTCTTGCAATCTAAATTCTTATAGTTGCTTGGATAAATCGACAATGTAACTCCTATTTCAGCATAAAAAATCAAACAAAACCTAACCAAACCGAGGCGGGTTGTTAAAATTTTATCCTACATAATAATCTACCGTTTTTATACATACGTCCAATTTGCCAGCATTATTAAATAAAAACCCCCCACGCTAAAAGCTGCGTCCCTGAACCGCATAAGTAATTTGGAACTGGAGATGTACATGAACATTAACATAACACCACCACGCCTTTAATCCTCGGAGCGATAGGCGGCTGTGTACCTTCATATAGTACTTACACCCACATTTCGCCAGTTATATTGAAGTCACATGTTACAGGGGGCGAGCCTACTGCAATCAACTGGGCATAAATCCATACACCGGGCTATTTCTGAGAAATTTCTGATGGATAAATCTAATAATACTTTACCCGACCTAGGAATCGAACCCAGGACCTTATGCTCAGTAGTAACGCTTGCGACCACCACACTAACGAGGAGATGTACCCTTAAAATATTCCTCGGCACCCATGGTGACCCCCCCCAAAATCTTGGGCTGCGACCGCGCCTGGCGCCAGGGTGGCTGAGGTTATGGAGTTTTTTAAAGTAGTTAATAGCGACGAAAAGAAGGCGTAACGTAGGGTCGCGGTCGCGGCTTTCCGGTAGATGTGTCACAAATAATGGTGAGGTTGGTGCCTGGGATGTTGATTTTCTCCAGTTTAAGGGAAGAATTGGTCTTGACATTTTGTAGTTCTTCATCTGTAGCCTGCTCCTTTGCCAACGCTGACTAACTGTCCTCGAGGGAAATAGCTTCTATCCTCGACATGGCATCAGCGACCACATTGTCCTGTCCCTTGACGTGTATACCGTCAGTTGTGAATTGGGAGATGAAGGAAAGCTGGTTGAGGTGAACTGGAGGAAGTTTTTCGCGGCGTTGAGTAAAGGCGTAGATGAGCGGTTTATGGTCTGTGTATATCGTGACATGTTGAACCTCGAGTATGTTGCGAAACTGTTGGACGCTTTTATACACTGCGAGAAGTTCACGATAGTACGCGGGCCATTGTGCTTGTTTTTCTGTCAGCTTTATGCTGAAGAACGCCAAAGGTTGCCATGTGTCGTCCACCTTCTGTTGTAGCCAAGATCCGACTTGTAATGATGAGGCATCCGTAAAAAGTCCCAATGTGGCATCACTGACTGGGTGAGCCAGGAGAGTGGAATTTGCCAGACTATCCTTGCACTTTGAGAACGCAAGTTCTAATTCGGGCGTTCATGGTACTGGTTTGGCACCCTTCAGATTGCAAGAAGTCAGGACATTGATGAGCGGTGCTTGTAGTTCTGCGGCGTTGGGGAGGAATCGGTGGTAAAAGTTTATCATACTGAGAAACCTGCGAAGGCCTTGCACTGATTTCGGCAAGGGAAAACTCTGTAGGGCTTCAATTCTCTCCGCAGGAGGGCGCGTACCGTCCTTGTTGATTTTTACCCACTGGTCGATGTAGATAGCTGACGTCGACGGCCGGGTTGATTGTGATCGAGCGCGGAGCGGGCAGAAGCGGCGAGTTTAAGGCAGGCGTCAGCGTTGACTTCGAAAGTTCGGAGTTAGCGACCCGGCAAGCAAAATGTGTCTTGCAATTTGCCTTGGTCGCTTGATTGCTACAGCAGTCTAGTCGATGGCGGAGCACCCGTAGAATTTTCGAATTTACAATTTTGCAGTCGGCCGGTTTTAGAAAATGGCGGCGGCTACGCAACATTTTTTTTTTAATCCGTGTAGGATCTTTAGCGATATTAGCGCACTGCACTTCACTGTAAGAGTTAGAAAGCGTTTTTCTTGTCGCGGGTCACCAATGAGTATCAATAAAACGTCCGTATCACCTATAACTCTTGTATTTTGTTGCTACAGTATAAGTGCACAGCCAGCGTACGGTCCCGTCAGGTGGCGAACTGGTGTTGCCACTAGTGTGCGCTAGTGATGTGGTAAATAGCTATCGCCACAAAAGTTTCTCATGATAACCAAGCTAGAGCAAAATAATAAATAAAACTGGAATTACAAGGAATTCAAAACTACACCGATAATTGACAAAATAAAACAACAGAAATTGATAATAATATGGATTTATTGGAAGAACGGTTTTATTTTAAAAAAATGTATAATTTTATTTCCATACAATTTCTGTTAGTATCCTACTTCCTACTAATCCTACTAATATTATAAATGCGAAAGTTTGTGAGGATGGATGGATGTTTGTTACTCTTTCACGCAAAAACTACTGAACGGATTTTGATGAAACTGTACAGTAATATAGCTTATACATCAGAATAACACATAAGATACTTTTTATCCCGATATTCCCACGGGATCGAAACTTACGCGGGTGAAACCGCGGGTCGCAGCTAGTCTAACATAAATGTATTTATTCTATCTTGTGCAAAATATTCAAACGAAATGGTTAATTTGATTTTGGTTTAATCGATGCAAAATCGATTGGTTGTACAAATCACACAATCACAACACTAGCATGTAAACAATACGTAATAAACAAAACCACAATAAGGAATTATATCGTTCGAAAGATTATGAAAAGGTAATAATCTATGACCGAAGAGTAATAAACATGAATTGAGACTAGAAATTGGTATAAATACATAAAGGAAACTTTTAGGAACTTATACGCATACGCAATTACGCAGGGATGTCAGAGGCGCTCTTTTATTGTATTTCGAGCCACAGCCCCTCACACAACACTTAGACATGGCTGCCTTTAGCACACACAGCTTCAATCAAATTTTCAGCACTCAAAATGTCCTCAAAAACGAAAAAAATTAATATCAGTCGTACACACGGCTACACATCAAGCTATACATTTCCAGTATAAGCTGATCTCACATTGTATAGGATTTCCGTACGATGCGAGACCAGCGTAAACTGGTTTTGTATAGCTTGATGTGTAGCCGTGTGTACGATAACGCCAAATGACACTTCTTGTACAGTCGAGTTCATTAATATATTGGCAGTGACAAAGTTTCAAAATATTATAAGCGTTACAATGATCACATAGTTCTATGCAAACTTAGACATAATTAAAATGTTGACATACATTTAATGTTTTAAAATATTATAATCGTCAAAATGATCATCATTTTAATGCTTATAATATTTTGAAAGTTTGTCACTGCCAATATACACACATCAAAAGTGTCTAGGGATCAACATATATTTTTGCAATAACTTTTCTCCTGATTGATATTAATTAAAATTTTCTTTAAGGATTCATCAAATAAAGTGTTTTCGTTTGTCACAGTAACGATAAACCAAGTCACCTTTGCATTAATAAAGAAATTTGCCATTTTCCTAATAAAGGGATTTTTGACATTTGAACCACTAACACAAAAGTTCGAAAAAAAGACTGAAATAACAGTTTTCTCTAAAATTTTATTGGGTAACTTAAACAATTAATAATCCGTGTTTCTACCGCGAACACTAACAACACAAGAACATCGGTTTGGCATACTCAAAATGAGTTCATCCAAATCACGCTGTGGAATGGCCGCCCATGTTCGTTGCAACAACAAAAAAAGGTCTTCTTGCGACTGGATACCCTCCATATTCGGCAGAGCTCTTCTCTGTAGCATATCCCATGCATGCTCAATCGGGTTCAAGTCTGGCGACTGAGCAGGCCAGGGCAGGACATTGATGTTAGCTGCGGCGAGAGTCTGTCTTACAACTCTTGCGGTGTGCGGTCGTGCATTATCATGCATTAACTGAAATAAGGGACCGATTTGCACTTGTAGAGGAACGATGACGTCTGATACAATCGTCTCAGCATAAATTTGAGCGTTGAGGTTGCCTCTGATCCAAATCAACTCAGTTCTTCCGCCGATCCAAATACCCGCCCATACCATGATGGTTCCACCACTATAATGAAGGAGCAGTAAAGGTTTTCTTGAATTAAATACGAATTGCATAGAAATATATTAAGATTTAATCCATTTAGTTCAATGGTTGAATATCAAGTCAGTTAGGTACTCAAAAAAAAACAAAAAGACCGTTGTCAACTGTCACAGCATGCCAGTTGACTACAGATAATGAAATGCAATGTCAATAATCGATTATAGGTCACATCAACATGAGGAATACCTCGATTAAATATTATTAGGCTAACAACTCGGCCATCCTTATGAGAGTGAGTCCTCTCACTTGATAAGCAACAAATTAACCATCAGAAAAAAAATACATTAAACATTCAAGTTAAATTAAACAATAATCAAAGTCTTAATTAATACTTAAGATATTTTAAACAAAGTAAAGTTTTGATTCACTTCAGATCATATTCAACATCAATTTGCACAATCGATTTCAGGTTATAATTTTCACAGTCTGTTGTGATCTACGGTCATCTGTGCGATGACAATTGCTTGACATCATCCGCTATCTGCACTGACCGCTCACAACCCATGCTCTAAATCATCTAGTTGCATAGTCTGCTATGATCTGCGACCATCTGTGCGATGATTATCATCACCATATCCATTCTGCACTGGACGCTCATAGCCTATGCCTAAATCTTACAACATACTATGCATAGTCTGCTATAATCTACAATCATCTGTGCAATATCACCATTTCTTTGATATTAATCATTGCTGCACTGATTGCTCATAGCCTAAGCATAGCATCGTCAAATCTCCTGTCAAGTCCATTTAAATATTCAACTTAGTAAATCAAATCGTCCTTTAGTAGCCAAAATGCCTACTTTCATTCATAGTAAATCTAATTCTCTAAAATATGTAACTGTAATAGTCAATCAATCTTTTTTTTTTTTTCTTTTATTAATTCAAATCCTTTTAATCATAATAATTCTTAAGTCACAATATCATACTAAACTTTGACCGAAATCCGAACTAATTAATTTTATTCGTCCCCACTAATTTCGTCCTCGCTAGCGTCACTGGAAATATTTTTATAATTTAACCAGGGATGTATCTTGTCTACCGCTACTACATTTTCATACTTTTTATTACCTCTTCTAGTTAGAGGAGTATCCTCAATCAAAAACCTATCATTTTCTAGAATTTTTGCTATCCTGTATGGGCCGTGAAACTTAGATATAAGTTTTTTTGATTTACCTACATGTTCTTTATCTATAATTGTTCTTTCAACCCTGACAAGATCACCGATATTATATAACGTCACTCGTTTTCTATGCTTATCAAATGCTTTCTTTGAATGACGCTGTTGTTCATCTATTTTAGACTTAGCTTCAGTCCTCATTTTGACTAAATCATTATCACTAACACGACATATAACTTCATTTAACACCTCATTTATTATATTTTCTGATGAATTCAAAACCTTAAAACCAAATAGCAATTCTGATGGGCTTTTCCCAGTAGCCTTATTCATTGTGGTATTAATACCTAATTGGACGTCACCGATGTATTCATCCCAAGTGTTATCACTTTTACCGTGGCATTTCGTACTCAAAGCGTCCAATATGGTTCTATTGTAACGTTCTATTTGTCCATTCGCCCTTGGAGTGGCCACTGCATTAAGTATATGTTTAACATTTGTACTCTCCATGAATGATTTAAATTTCGAGCTTGTAAAACAAGAACCACGATCAGTGATAATGCGTGTTGGAGTACCAAAAGTACTAAAATATTCTCTAAAAATTCTTATGGCTGTGGTACTTTTTGTATCTCGTACAGCATTTATACTTATAAACTTTGTAAAGGAATCAATAATCGCAAGAATATAAGTATTACCTCTCCTAGAGCGAACGAACGGGCCTAAATGATCGGCGTGAAGCGTATGAAAGGGAATATCTGCTTTTGGTATCGGGTGAAGCATACCTTCCTTACGGCCACCCGGAACCTTATGGTGCGCACATTCAAGACACGCTGATACATACTTTTTGGTAAAACGTCGCATTTTAGAGAACCAAAACGTTTCGCGTAGTCTACTTAAAGTTTTCTCATAGCTAAAATGGCCTACATTGTCGTGGTTCATTCTTAAAACTTGCCACCTAACAGCTCTAGGAACTAACCATTTTATTTTGTCACCAACGATTCTGTACACATGATCACCTTTTAATTGATAATTTTTATACACATCTGCTACGTAAGTCGTATTTTTGTCACGCAAAATGTCCCTGATTTTCCTGATTTCTTCATCACTACTTTGTACCGTGGAAATCCAGTCCTTAACATCAATATTTAAAACATCGAGTACGTCTGTCTCATCGTCACCCGTTATGGGCTCAGTTACAGGAGCACGACTAAGGGCATCTACATGTGCCATGCGAGCTCCACACCTATATTCAATTTCGCAATCGTATTCCTGGAACTGCACCCACCACCGAGATATTCTTGGTATAAGATCTCGCTTTGTAAGAGTCGTACGCAGCGCGTTACAGTCGGTTATGATCTTAAATTTTAAACCTAACAAGTAAACACGGAAACGTTTCAGTGAGGCTATAACAGCTAACGTTTCTAATTCAAATGAATGTAAATTTTGTTCATCTTTAGTTGTTTTCCGACTGTAATACGCTACGGGCCTAAGTATTTCTCCACTATGTCTCTGCATTAAAATGCCGGCAATTCCTAACTTTGATGCATCAGTGTGTAATTCTGTTTCTAATTTCGCATCGTATAAGGCCAAAATAGGTCGTTCAACGAGTTTTTGTTTTAGTTTCTCAAAGGCTTTCAAGTGCTCGTCATTCCATTTCCAGGCGAAATTAGACCTGAGTAGATCAGTAAGAGGTCGCGCGATGATGGCAAAATCTTTTACAAAACGCCTGAAAAAACTGGCGAGCCCTATGAAACGTCTTATGTCATGTACGTTTTTGGGTACTGGGAAATTAGAAACAGCTAGCGTCTTACGTGACCCCGGTCTTATACCCTGGCCACTAACTTGAAACCCTAAAAAGTCTATTTCTCTATAGAAAAAGAAACATTTCTTAAGTTTCAAGGTCAGTCCTACCTCCAGGAACAATTTAAGTACTACCTCTAACCGTTCGAGACCCTCCTCAAATGTCCTAGCGGGAATCAAGACGTCATCCATGAAGTTAATAGCAAAATCAACGTTTGATTTTTGCAGAATCTTACTCATAGCCCTCTGAAAGACTGACGGAGCATTTGTCAAACCAAACGGCATCCGTTTAAACTGGTATTGACCGTCCGGTGTGACAAACGCCGTCTTGTCCTGGGAGATTTCTACAATCGGTAATTGATAATATCCTGTTGCACAATCAAGCGTAATGAAGAGAGAATGTCCAGCTAACATGTCTAATTGATCGTCGATTAATGGTAGAGGATAATGTTCTTTCTTCGTCTTTGCATTGAGAGCGCGGTAATCCACACATAGTCTTTTCTCGCCAGTCTTTTTCTTTATAAGTAAGATAGGACTGGCATACTGCGAATTAGATTCGCAAACAATATCCGCGTCGATCATTTCCTGTACCATTGATCGCACAAGTTCGCGCTCAGGATATGAAAGCCTGTACGGGCGATATACGACTGGTTTAGAATCGGTTAATTCAATCTCCATTTGTACTATGTTGGTAAATCCTAAATCCTTTAAATTGTTGGAGAAACATTCTTTATATTTGTTTAATAGATTCTTTAATTCTTCTATTTGGTTACTGGTTAAATTCTGGTCATAATTTAATTCTGAGCAACAACTACTATCATTAAAATTTAAGACATTTACATCAAAATAACCATCAGTAATTTTAAAGGCACGAGTTAGCAAAGAATCCTTCTTAAGTATAACTAATCTATCAGATATATTTTGAATCAACAAACAACCACGACCTTTATTTATTTCATATTCCCCTGGAAGGAGGTAAAACTCATGATCATATTTTCCGCGAAGAGACCCACGTACGTACACAGTTCCTGAATAATTAACGCCACAATATACTTGAACTAAACACATTTCCTTAGTCCGTATTGAAGTGTCCGAGACCAACACAAGGTACAATTTGTTTCCGACTTCCCGTGTAAATATCAAGGAATCGTAAGTTTTTGTTATTACTATATCAGGTTTTTCAGTAAAATTATGTCCGATAAGTACAGGGTATTTAATGACATTGTCCTCCACAATTAACACATTTACTTTTTCTACGACAGTCTGTATCTGTATAGTAACAGTAGCGATCCCAAGGGGCAACACAACATTGCTACCAATGCCTCTCATCGTAGGAAGATCAGAATTATTTGTCCAAGTAATTCCTAGTTTTCTAGCATCACTACAACGAATTAAAGTACATTGGCTGCCTAGATCTACGTAGCCCAGAATTGATTGTCCATTAAGCATCAACTGCATGATATATTTACTTTCGTTTCTAGCGGTGTTTACACCGTCTATGCGTAATACATCCTTTTGACCTTGACCCACTTTATCAGCATTATTATTGGAGGGTAGTTTCGGACAACTTATTGCTGTATGTCCTAGTTTATTACAGATATTGCATTTAAGAATTTTTTTTGTACATTTAAAACTAAAATGTCCCGGTTCATTGCAGTTGTAACAAACGATAGAACTACTGGCACTTTTAGCCTTTACGTCATTGCTAGCAGGTTTGTTAGAAGAAATATTATATCGCTTATCTCCTAGACGCAACCTATCTGTTTCACGTGGCTGTTGCTTAATAGACTGAAAATATTCTAATACTTGTTCCGGTTCTTGACACTTCAATGCTTTCGCGCCTAATCTTAACGAGCGATCTTCGATTCCGTACAGTAAACAATCGACTGCCCGTTTACCCCTTATATCACATCGGTTCAGCATATTAATTTTTTCGAAATAATATAATTCTAGTGATTCATTATATTTTACGCGTTTACTTAACATTTCTGTAAGTAGCTCGGCATAATCGTCACTACTGGGGAAGGATTCTAATAATTTATGTTTCCATTCAGGCCACGAAAACGACATAGTGGGTAACGCTTGATACCACGTTTTTGCAACACCACCCAATTTTGGTAAAGCATAATGTATCACCTGATCATCGCCCCATTTGTATAACTTCGCACATTCATCAACTTTACTGAGCCACATTTGTATAGTTTGCCCCTTTACCATCGGATCAAAATCAGGTATGACGTTTCCTAACATTGGAAATTTATTGCCCTCAGGACGAGTATTTACTAAGGTATTTACTAATTTAGTCAGTAATAAATAAGTCACATTGTCAGTACTGTTATTGGAACGTCTTACCGGAGAACATGAGCGCTTACGATGGCGCGACAACCTGGAGCCGCTGCCACTGCCACGTACATCTGCAGTCTTGCTATCCTGCCGGCGGTTGCAGCGACTGCTTCCACTCCTACGGCACCGCTCACGACGGCCACGGTGATTGCTTCGACTGCTACGACTGCTTCCACTCCGACGGCGCCGCTCATGACGTCCACGGTGGTTGCTTCGGCTGCTACTGCTCCTCCGATAACGCCTCCGATGATCATGATCACTGCTTCGGCTACTGCCCCTGCAATATTGCTGACGTCGGTGCCCGTGACGGTCCCGAGTACGGCTCCTTCGTGCACACGAAACACTCGTGTCTGTATCATCACTCGCTGATCTACGCTTGCGCCGTTTCCTTTTTTCTTTTCGATCGTATCGTTTTCTTTTATTTGACAACGAATTTTGACGATTGGTCTCTTTAGGTGTCGCATTTCTATCTTCCATGTTGTTACATAGAAAAAATATTGAAATAATGCATGTATGACGAAAACTTCAAAATGTGAGCGTTTTTGCTAGCAATCTATGACTAGCCTGTCCAATACCACTTCTGAGATGAAGGAGCAGTAAAGGTTTTCTTGAATTAAATACGAATTGCATAGAAATATATTAAGATTTAATCCATTTAGTTCAATGGTTGAATATCAAGTCAGTTAGGTACTCAAAAAAAAACAAAAAGACCGTTGTCAACTGTCACAGCATGCCAGTTGACTACAGATAATGAAATGCAATGTCAATAATCGATTATAGGTCACATCAACATGAGGAATACCTCGATTAAATATTATTAGGCTAACAATAAGGATGGACTTCCTGGCAGGATTTTAATCGCTGTTGGCGTCCAGGGGTTCTCCAGTGTCGTATACGTCTTGTATCCGGTCTCATACCAAAACGAGACTCATCAGAAAAGCACACGAAACGCCATTGTTCTTCTGCCCAATTTCTGTGTTCAAGAGCCCATTGATATCGAATCCTACGATTGTGCATTGCTATAGGTGGTACCCGTAGCGGTCTTCGGGAATGAAGGTTCACTTCATGCAAGCGGTTTCTGACTGTTTGGTCGCTAATTAAGTTCCCTGAAGAGTGATGAAGCCTCACGGCTAACATCATGGCGGTTATTGTTGGAGCTCTTCGAGTTAAGATTTGAATGTATCGGTCTTGTCTCCGTGTGGTGCAGCGATACCGTCCTCCATGGCGCTCAGCCAGTCTTCCCTGCTTAAATGACGTCGCCGCTCCATAATAACGTTGGTTTTAATCAGTAGTAGGGAAACACTAGCACTAATAATGTCTTCAATGCGTTGTATGTTTTTATAGGGAAAATATTGACAGCTGATTTTCATCTTTTCAATGATATTTTAGTAAACAGATAGGTTATACACTTACAAAATAACAGAAAAAAGTGTTCCGCGCCGAGAGGCAGCACACATACACACTTTTCATTCATTTTACATTTCACTACAAGCAAAAAGGATAGAAAAAGGATAGCTTGATAAAACCAATAAGAAAAAAAGTGACAGCTAGATGTTGTCAATTGCGCATGAATATAAACAAACATTATTCGAGCCACCAATCACCGCACGTTGGCATCATAGACTAACAAATGAACTAGGCAGAAAGTACAAACCGCGTGTACAGAATTTGTAGTCGGGATTTGTGCCTATGCAACGAATAAACACTATTTAAAAGTAGGTAGGTGAAAAATAAAAACGTTTTAAAAAGAAAGAAATATATACTTAGATATATTTTGTGAAATAATTGTAAAAATAATAAATATAAAGCGTTCTTTTTGAGAAGTGTTCGACCTTTGTTTGAAGTATATTTATCAGTAGCCTTGAAATGATTGCTACAAATTCTACTGCTTTTTGAAGGCGTCCAACTGGATTCACTTATTTGTTTACGAACAATTGCGATCCACTCTTGAAGCCGGATCTCAGTGGTTGGAAACCTACGAAGAAAAAACAGCAAATAGTCAAACTCGCTGTTGTCACACAGTAAAATAATATAAACGATTAATTTATTTGTTTACGAACAATTGCGAATTGCGATCCATTCTTGAAGCCTGATCTCAATGGTAGCTTTATTTTAACACTATCTGTGACATATTATGGTACGGATAAGCTATTAATATTTTCTTTTCCTATATATGACATGTTAAATTTATAATTAAATATATCAAACAAAATTATAAAGAAAAGTTATTAAAAGGGAAACTAGAACTCTGCTGTAAAGATGACTTTACTGCCTAATATTCGCATCTGTACTTTTACTCTATGTCCGGAGTGCACGCATCCTTGTCGTTCTTACGACAAAAAATGTATTTTCTATCTCTTTCTTTTTTCTAACCTCCAAATATCAGAATATTAGGAAAATAATTGAAATATATTAATAAATCGAAGTATATTGTGTATTTACGTGTGGTATGAGATCCCTTGTGTTTTATTAACTTTGGTATCATAATTGGTACACTTTCTAAATACACAAGATGGCATTTTGGATGGTAATTACGTAGCAGTGCGCACCGTATCACTCGTAGACGTGCGTGACACAGACTAAAGGCAATACGTCCCAATTAGGACGTTTTCTAGTCTTCACGATTTGCGCGCTCATAACATATCTGTTTACTATAATATCATTGCATCTTTTACTCGAATTTGATTCACAGTTCCTGATTCAAATTATGAAATGCACCAAAAAGGATCCATATAAATTTATAAAATCATAAATTTATTACAAAGCCACATCTCAATCTCAAGAAATCCGCATAAAAATGCTTGATCCCTAGACACTTTTGATGTGTGTATTAATGAACTCGACTGTACACTCAGAAGTACTCAGAGAATCAGAAACTAAAATGGCGAACCGGCCAATGGGCTGGGTTTACGTGACGTCATATGTCAGTATTGCAATTTTATAAAACTGACAAAATATGGTTGTCTCTTTTCACACTTTCAGAACCAAGTAGGTTAGAAAGAAACATGTATAATATTTTTATTTCTGTATATATTTCTATAATGTTTAAAAATAAATATAAATCAATGGGCACTTCCTATCTTCTCTGGTTGCAACCAGGCCTCTATAATAATTAAAAAGGTGACCGGTCTCTATGGTCTTGCTTGACAGATACGCACTGTCAAAGTGACAGACAAATCTTGCCTGCCAGCCTGCACCCGCTGAACGAAAAGCGAACATTGTTGTCAAGTGAAACCAATCGTGATTAACTTTCTAGAAATCTATATTCCTGTAAGTAAAACACTTACCTGTTAGCATGATAACTAGGTTTTGTATAAATATAACATAAAACTTTTATTACAGATAAAATGACATCTGAAATATTTGCTACTCCTCCGTCGGTTTCATGGGCGCAGAGAAGTGCTCGTGTGTTTTTGACGTTTAACGTAGAATGTGAGAAACCAGATATTAAAATAGAGAAAAAGACAGTCTCATTTAAAGGGATTTGTACACCGGATCAGAAGTTACACGAGGTTGTCATACCATTATATTCAGATATTGATCCAGACAAAAGTTCTTACACAAACAAAGGGAGGTTAATCGAGGTAGTGTTGGGTAAAGCTAAAATTGACGATCCTTTCTGGCCTACCTTAACCAGTGACAAGAAGAAGCATCACTGGCTAAAAGTGGATTTTAACCGTTGGCAAGATGAGGATGAGAGTGGAGATGACTTGGATGATATGAATGACATGTTTTCAAGCAAATTGGGAAATTTTGGTGATGAAAATGAGAAAGAGGCCACCAGCTCATCTGATGAAGAAGATCTCCCTGATATAGAGTAACAGATCTCATGGATTTGCATAGCCAAAAAATTCAGTTAGTTTTAGAAATTTGTAATTATGGACAATATTTGTGCTTTTATACAAGGAATAGTGTGGTAGTGGTAGCTCCTAAATGTATTACATATAATAAGGTTAATAGGAGTGTGGTCTGCATAACTTAACTTTAACTAGCATTCATTTTTGTTGTAGTTTTTACCAACAAGCTAATTGGAACAACAGATACTATTTTAATGTAGTGTCATGAAAGTTGAATTAATTTGAATTATAAATTAGACTTGGCAGTGATTCTTAATTTAATTTGTCTTTAATTTTTTTAAACATATTGTCTGTAGTTGATACTTTATTACATTGATTTCCAATGAACTCTTGAAACATTCAAAGGCCTGTGCTAAAACTAACCTTATAATTATAATGCATTGAGGTGCACTTACACGGGGAACTTAATTGCTCAATTTATATTGGTCCAATATGACCTGACAACATCTTGTAAGCAAGTGATTTACTGTTATGCCAACATGAAGCAATTATTGCTTAACTTGTTAGCTGTCCAATGTACCAAATACAGTAAATGGTGTGTGGATCTATCATGTCCATGTACCATAAATGGTACTCTCGCCCCTGTCTCTTTCTATGAGCTCTAACTTCGTGGACTTGTGTGTTAAGTTGCTCCATTTGTCAGGACTTGTCAACAAGACACCAATGAATAGAAAGAAAAAAAAATACAAAACACTACGTTTTTATTTACTTAATGTAAAACTTTTAAGCTAATACTGTTACATATTAAAAATGTACGTAGTAAAAATGGCTTTATTTATGCAAAGGCTTTCTTTCTCTCAATGTTCATTAGTGACCATAAACAAGAATATGAATAAAAAAGGTGGTTTTTATATTATTAGCCATCCACAGGTCTATGTGCTTCAATGCAACAAGTCTGTGTACCGAATACAGTACATGGGCAAAAGGTGTGATAAATTTGTTATTTATTAGGCATATCTATCTATCCAAAATTAGTTATTTTGTATCAATTTGAGGTAGAATGTTACAAACATTGCTTTGGACATATGGGGTTATTGAAAAATTTTCTATGGAGAGTTAACATGTTATACTGCACTAACATACTGAGTGATATGGAACAACTTAATAAACTAGATTGCTACAATAGTTCCTGTTGCTGACAATAATTGCCTGTGTAAGCGCAGCTTTATTATATTTGTACTCAAATATGTGTTAAATATATTATGTTCGTGAACAAAATAGAATTAAACATCATCTTCTAATTCATTTTAAATTAAGTTTTGTCTTAAGTGCACTAGCCAGTGCCCAATATGCAGTATTTGCTGTTTTTTATCAAACTAAAATGTCAGCAAAAACTGCTATTTGTCAAAAATCTTATGACAAAATGTAAAAGGCATACTTAATTATCTTTATTTTTAATACACCAACCAACAATGTACATTCCAAAGATTAAACTATATGGCTGCTATAAAATCCATTATGTTTCTTTTTTTGACCTAAGCATTCTCAGCAGCCCCTTATTGAGTAAGTTTGCTGTTGTTAGTCACATTAATAAAATGTACTCTGTGAGTCACAATACCAATGTGCAATGTGCATACTGTATTTTTTTTTTCGAGTATGGCGTTTACACCACATTATTAAACATTTGTATCAATTTACTTTACGTATTGTATGTTTAAATATTGTTTTTAATAACCACCGACTAGTTCTAAAGTCTTAAGTGCACGTTTTTTTCCAAATTGCTTGTTTCCTCAATCTTGCGCCTTGCAAATAAATATATTTGTCAAAAATGAAATCTCATCATGCAATAAACTATGTACTTTATTATATCTTTCATTTTTTTAAGCGAATTTACTGGAAGTATTACTATTAACTATTCAATTAATATTATTTACTTTATTAGGTATGGCAATAGTCAATAATTTATTGACGCTTTACCATGCTACACCGCAATACATCGTGGGGCCAGACCCTTATGAAGTTCAGTTCAGCACGCTAACTTACTAAGGGTGCGTTTCCACTGAAGCGGAGCTGGGCGGAGTGGAGTGGAGACGTGCAGGAATCGACCAATAACAATGGTTTTAATCCTCATAGCGGCACTCATCTCGTCTGTGATTGGACGATTCCTGCACGTCTCCGCTCTGCTCCGCCCAGCTCCGCTTCAGTGGAAACGCACCCTAAATGGTAGGATTGATTTCTTAAAGTAGTTACCTGCCTACCTATACAGAAAGCCGCACGTCAACGTAGTACCCACGTAGTTTCAATATAATAAGAGGTCAGCATACACTGATTTTGTTACGACTGACGTGCGGCTTACTGTACCTACTAACATTTTTCCCATCAGTTGAGAACTGAAACTATCTTGTATCAGCGCTAAAATCTGGCTCGATTCTTCCTATTCTTATACTCTTATGTCTGATTTTTCCATCGCCTTATAAAAGTTATCTTTATTCGAAGAATAAAACTGAAGCTTGACAGTTTTTGTAGGTATGAAAATAACTCAAATTATTCCTCGACTCACAGAATACAGAGACCTTTTACACTGAAACTAAAAGGAATATGAGAAATTAATGTTTTACAAAATTGAAGCTTGATAAGTATGCTAACTATAAACAGAAAATTAAAGGCATTGATTGAAAATCCAGCCCACAGTGAGACTGAAATTTACCTGGTTCAATGTGAGACAACTTACCCTATTATTCTGAAACTATGATATCTCATAAGATATTTATTGAAATCATATAATGTCAAGGGCAATTTTATTCAAAATTAAATACTTGTAATGAATAACGTATTTATTTGGATAAGGATTAAGTATTATAATGTTTATAAAAGCAAATTTGAAAGGTGAGTCAACCTTAGAAGATAGACCTAAAATTATGCTGTCACGAACTTTTTTTGATTGAATTTTTAAAGGGGAACAATTCCGTCATACATGATGTTTGCGTTAAATTTAACCATTTACACAGCGTACGCAACGGAAGCTCTCAAAAGGAATAATTTTTCCCGCAGCATTTTTTTGCAACATTGGTCATTGATGCTCCGCCCCTATTTGTTGTAGCGTGAAGGTACCTATACAGTCGATCGATTCTGTAAAAATCTCACCGTGATAACTTAGGTGAAGTGAGTTATCAATAGGGGCGATCCCTAACATCAGGTGGTATGACAGCTCACTTCACCATAATTTTCACGGTGAGATTTTTACAGAATCGATTGGCAGGTTGTTCGGCAGAACGTTGCGTTGAACACACGAAAATGGCAGATAGGTGGGGTCGTCTGCTACCTACCCAGCCAAAAAAAAATACCAAGGTCCCATAGTTTTTTTTATTTTTTGAAGTGTTATAATTAATTATTACTAAAATCCACAGTTTTTTTAAAATACATTGCAAAGAAAAGCTCACAATCACGTTTTATCCCTTTTTGTAATGTTTGATGGCATAAAACTTTTTGTCTAGTTACTATTTGCACCAAACAATAAATTTTAGATGAATCCACCAATAGTCGAGACAAAAACAAAAAAGAGTTGCCAGTTTCGTCTATCCTACTTAGAGTTCCTTCAAAATTTTAAAACTCACGAATTTCGGTAATAAAAAAAAATAAAAAAAACTGTGGGCCTGGGTAATTTTTTTTGGGCTGGGTAGGTAGCAGACGACCCCACCTATCTGCCATTTTCATGTGTTCAACGTTCTGCCGAACAGCCTGTATAGCGTATAGCCTTCCTCGATAAATGGACTATCTAACACAAAAATATTTTTTTAATTCGAACCAGTAGTTCCTGAGATTAGCGCGTTTAACCAAGCAAAATCTTCAGCTTTATAATATTACTAGCTGACCCCGCAAACGTCGTTTTGAAAAAAATAGGATGGTTATGATTTAGGTTATGACATCACCGTCCAACTTATAGATTCTATTAAATATGTTTAATTTTTGTTATTTTTTTTTATGTTTTTGTTTTGTTTTTTTTTTTTCTCTTCGTTAAATTATCGTTTATTGGGTTTTAAACATAAAGATACAACGAATAAGAACACTGTACGAACTTAAAAAAATGACTTCGCGATTGAGAGTCGCGGAGGATCGCCGTTGCACGTCCGTATACGTTCGCGATCGCGGTTCTCTCTCTCTCTGCCGCCCGCGTCGCTCTGTCTGCCTAGCAGCGAGGTGCGCGGGCGGCGGAGGAGGGGGCGCACGCGATATGCGTAGCAACAAAAAAAAAAAAAAAAAAAAAAAAAAAAAAAAAAAAAAAAAAAAAAAAAAAACTTCGTACCTACCGCAGCTATAGTAAAACCCGTGCTATATATGTATAGTATAAGGAGCGGCCTGCAGGCAGGTGGCGAACTTGGATTTCAATGTTTAGCACTCAGATATACCATGACATATAGTTATCACATCAACAATGTGTGGATTGCTGTAGTTGAACAACTTCGTGACCTGGGTGTGATTCTTGACTCAAAGTTAAGTTTTGTTCCACATTGTGATGACATTGTCCAAAGAGCTGCTAAAATGTTGGGTTTCATAAGACGGAACACTAAGGACTTTAGACATGCAGCCTCCAAGATTGTGCTTTATAACGCTCTGGTACGTAGCGTACTCGAGTTCGGGAGTGTCATATGGAATCCGCACTATATGGTTCATTCTAATCGAATCGAGTCAATTCAACGATCCTTTACGCGGCAACTTGCTTTCCTTGCCACTGGCTTCAGTGCGAGATGCTCGTATGACGAACGACTCCGTTTCTTCCATATGTCAAGCTTACAGCTACGACGACGCATGATTGATTTGCTATGCTTGCGGAGTATCGTTGACGGTTCCTTTAAATCTGACGGACTTCTCGAGCGCATTGAAATAAACGTGCCTAAACTTAATGCTCGAAGAAAATGCAAGTCCATTTTCAATGTCCCTCGTCATAAGACCAACTTAGGCATGAATGCTCCGATGGCTAGGCTACCGTCCACGTACAACAACTTTTGCAAAATTTATGATTTAGATATCTTCCACGACCATCCCACGCGTTTTAGATCTAAGATTATAAATGAGGGTAAGACTGAAGACAGCCAAACAAAATAATATAATATAATATAATGTAATATAATAATAATATAATATGATATAAATTAATATAATATAATATAGTATAGTGTAATATGATATAATATAATATACTATAATTAGTCAATGTTTAAGTTGATGAGGGTATTCTCTCTACTACAGAGATTTTAGCTAGAGTTTTTATCATTAATTGTTTTCGTTTTCTTTTATAATTATTTCTTTTTTGTAACGTGAATACTGTGTTTTTTCTTCTATTTTGTTATGAATGCTGTGCACGTCTGTAATTGACGTAAACACTGGTCCATGTCTGTTCTCTGTTATTTGTAAATGTTTGTGTTTGTGTTGTTGATGTGCCTTAATAATAAATAAATAAATAAATAAATAAATGACTTTAAGACATACATAGGGTTCTTGTTATTCCAATAGTACCTACCCCTTTACACCCGATGGTTTTTTTTTTCGAAATTCTCCAAGTCATGTTTTTTGTAGCATTCTATACAGCCTTAGGAGCTAAGAAAAAATTCTAGAAAAAATCTCATGTTTATAGGCACAGAACAGATAAAAGAGGTGACATCATTAATTCATCGTTTTGCGTTGATTCCGTAATATAATCAGTGTGCTTAGTGTGAGTTTTTTTAACTTCACCATCGCGTTAGCGTTTACGCAGAATTGTATGGCGCTGAATTAGCGCCATCTGGTGCCATACGCGAGAACTAAAAGTTGTGAGTGTAAGTTTTTTAGTTTACTTCGTAGATAGTGACGATCGATTGCCACTCGAACGTGAGCTCGTAAATCAGCTTGACCTTGTGTTAGCGCGAGTGTAAGTTACAATTTTGACAGTTTTGACAGCTGTTTTGGGAAACGTGCTCACTTTCGAATACGTTTTGACGCTGGCAGAATAGTCGACATCGGCTCAATTGCCAAAGAGGAAAAAAAAAAAAAAAAATGTTCACTGAAGGATTTGTAGTGAGAGCCTTGTGAGTGTGGTGAATTTTCAAAGGTATTTTATTATAATTAGTCGTGTGGATTAAAAGGTGGTATGGTATCATGTTTATTTATTTTACTTGGAAGATTTAGGTACCTACTTGAAACCAATTGTTTGACTTTGAATAATTGTAAGTAATTAATAACTGAGAATAAAATCGTCTAACGCACTTGTATAGTCACACAATTGTTTACTTTTTCCTAATCAAAATCAAATCTAATAAGTACCTAGTTTCTAAATCAATAACAATCATAATTAGTTTCCAACCCAGTTGTGCACATTCCTTACTCCTACATTACACAAAAAGATACCATCAGCTATTCCTTTCTCAGGTATATTTGGGTCGGCTTCCAGTCTAATTGGATTTTGGTGAATCTAAATAACAGTAGGATACTACATGAAGCAATTGTCTACCTGACAAGATAGGCAGTTTCTCCATGGTGATCATGCTGACATTCTGTGTAGACAGAAAGATTTTTTAAACCTATTATTATTTTATTATATTTTATTTTTTATTATATTCTTTCCTAGACAGAAAGTGTACCTACTATAATATGCATGTAAAATAATTATTTCTGTTTAGAGTTAGAAAGGATGAGTAGGGAATCTGACCTTGGAAAGAGAAGTTATTAAATTTCAATTAAGAGGTAATGAAAGACCAACTACGAAGAAGATTGCAATTTTTTTATTCATAAACTAATAAATAAATAAAATACATTGTACTTATAATATAAAAAGTAGTAAATAGGAAGGCATATTATTTATCACACCAATTTTTATGAAATTACAATGACCAATGTATCTATAACCACTGCAAAAAGCACAGAAACTATAAACTACAAAGAAACTACAAAGTTTATTTACAAAACCGGGAACTGTGATTTGAAAACTCGTTAAAAATTAATTGTTTTCGAACCTCATAGGTACCACCCTATCTCTTTCGAATTTTCTGAATAGGGCAACATTGGGCAGGCAGACAACCGGTCGACACCGACAGTCCGACACCCACCGGTCCACTTGAAGAGAAAAACAGAGTTGTATTGATTGGCGAAACTGCGATCGTAATAATGTATTTACAGAGTTAAAATCAATAACATATTTGTTACGGTCGTGAATCATATTTTATTAAAACAAACAGCCCGACACGCGACCCCTAACTTGCAAAAAACCTAAAAAAAATTGAATATCGCGGGCTATCTTAGCGCATTGCCCTTCTTTTCAAGTAAATGTATGGTCAGCTTATTAGACACGATCACACTAACCTAACCACAGTAACTAGTTTTCTCGCATTGCAGTTATAGGTACAGAGGGCAGCACATCAAGCTACCCCAACCTGTCAAATATCCCAATGAGGATCATTACGATAACGATGGTAGACTGGTTTTAACACAAAAACTAGCGATTAAACTAACGTAAACAAAGGGAAAATGATTTGACAGCAGCCATCGCGCTGCTGGCGACATCTGCGCTGAGCTTTGCGTGTGGATCCCCATTGGATATGAACCTTATTCCTTTGTAGTAAAGTTGAAAATCTATCAAAGAAATTTGACAGATTGGGGTAGCTTGATATCAAAAATGGCAGTGTGTGTTTTGTTTTGAGTTGAATGGCAATTTTGATATTGTGCTTCGGGCTGATAGTCGCCACCTAAACAAAGAAGAAGAAGAAATGTGGTGTATAGACAAGAAAAAAATACTGAAATATCGTTTTGACATTGAGTAAGCACTGTGAGCGCGTTCACGAGCGAGCGTTCCAAATTGTTGACACCCCTCAGCTGTCATAATCGTAATCTAGTTAGAAATCGGAACGCATGTGAGATGATCACTGACTTACCAATCACATGGACCATACCTACAAGAAAAACGTGCATACCTACACTTTACTGAGAGGATAAAATGGCGGCTAATAGAGCAGCCCCTAATCGATCGTCACGGACTCACGGTACAATATCTACGGGTAAAAAGTAAAAATACCCCAAGTTTTCTAACTTAGGTCTTTCATTTAAGTTATTTGTAGGTTCGTCCATCTTTCACAGCTAAGCCGTAAGCGGTGTTATCGTCAATGGACTGCTGATGATAATTGATAATAATTTGAATAATAATAAAAAAATTGTAACAGAACTGTAATTAGGAAAAAAATTATGAAAATTTGAATTTCACTGGATATAATGACGGAACTAACATAATTAATATTTTTTAAATTTAAGATGTTTCCAAAAAAAAAAAAAAATTTAACATGCAGATGATAGTTAATTAAAAGTCAACAATAAATTATAATTAAGTATAAAATTATATTCAAACAGGAAAAAACAACAACAAACAAACCAATCTCATTCATTTCTGAAGTATACAATTTTGATCAGATAATTTCGATGTGATATTCTTTCAGGAGATTTTTTCCCATAATATTTTCGTCTGTATTCAAAATTTCTTGGGCTGTTTTTGACATTTGTCCCAAAATTAAAAAAAAAATAAAAAAATTAAAATTATATTATTATTATTCCAAAATTACTAGTATTAGCTTACCGGCGTTCCTGTCCTCTGTCCACAGTACCGAAAAGTTAACCGGGAAGCTTTTAGCCCCCTCCCTGGTTGACTCTGAAGTGCCGTGCTTGGCCGACGCGGTGAACGCCTGGAAAATGGCTTGCCCGGATACAGATCGGCCCGCGAACCCATCTTCCCAGAGGCAGTGGGATGAGCCGCTCTGCAGGTTGGTACGGAATAATCTTATTAATACGTCCATCAACACTGCTGAGCGTGCCTGCCTACTGGCTGTGGGTGAGATGTCACTGAACTTAGCAGATCATTTCCCAGCAGATCAAAAATAAATAAGAGTTATTTTCGCATGCGGCTGAGTTCTACAGTTCCTGATACTTTTAAGAAATAGTTCTGGCGTTTTTACCTAAAAAATTCGATTGGCAAAATGATCTGCTAACTTCTCGTAGGTAGCAGATCATTTTGCAGCAGATCAAAAACAATGTGAGTTCTTCTCGCATGCGGCTGAGTTCTACAGTTCCTGATACTTTTTAGAAATAGTTCTGGCGTTTCTACCTTAAAAAAGTCAATTTTCAAAATGATCTGCCAACTTCCCGTAGCAGATCATTTGCAGCAGATCAAAAGCAAATGTGAGTTCTTCTCGCATGCGGCTGAGTTCCTGATACTTTCAGGAATAGTTCTGAACTCACGTCCACGTGCCAGCAAATCACGTCAGAACGTTTATAAAGTCGATAAATACAATACATAGTCATATTTTTTATAAATTCAAATGATTGTGAAAGACTAGAACTCTTGAAAGCTAGAACTCTTTCGTTTTTCACAGGTTTATATCAGAACTGCAATCTAAAATTCGATTCGAGTCCAGCCGATCGATTCTGTAAAAATCTCACCGTTAAAAGTTAGGCGAAGTGAGCTGTCAAGAGTATCACCGTGCTAGGGATTGCCCTAGCATCAGGATGACACTGACAGCTCACTCCACCTAAGTTTTCACGGTGAGATGGTTACAGAATCGCACTGCAGAACTCACGTCCAAGTGCCAGCAGATCATGTCAAAACGTTAAAAAGTCGAAAAATACAATTTTTATAAATTCAATCAATTCTTGAAAGCTAGAACTCTTTCGTTTTTCACAGATTCGTATTACAACTGCAATTAGAACTCGATTTGAGTCTATAACTCACGTTCGAGTGCCAGCAGATCATGCCAAAACGTTTAAAAGTTGAAAAATATTTTTTTTATAGTTTCAAACAATTCTTGAAAGCTAGAACTCTTTCGTTTTTCACAGGTTCATATCAGAACTGGTATCTAGAACTCGATTCGAGTCCAGAACTCATGTTTGAGTGCCAGCAGATCATGTCAAAACGTTAAAAAGTCGAAAAATACAATTTTTATCGTTTCAAACAATTCTTGAAAGCTGGAACTCTTTTGTTTTTCACAGGTTCTTATCAGAACTGCAATCTAGAACGTCACTAGTCTCGACTAGTTTTGTACTAGTCTCGACTAGTTTTGTTCTAGTCTCGACGAGTTTAGGACTAGTTTTGTACAAGTCCCGACTAGTCTCGACTAGTTTTATACAAAACCCGACTAGTTTTATACTAGCCTCGCCTAGTTTTGCACTAGTTCGACTAGTTTTGTACTAGTCTCGACTAGTGTTGTACTAGTCTGGACTAGTATTGTACTAGTCTGGACTAGTTTTGTACTAGTCTCGACTAGTTATGGACTAGTTTTGTACTAGTCTCGACTAGTTTTGTACTAGTCTCGACTAGTGATGGACTAGTATCGGACTAGTTTTGAACTAATCTCGACTAGTTTTGTTCTAGTCTCGACGAGTTTAGGACTAGTTTTGTACAAGTCCCGACTAGTCTCGACTAGTTTTATACAAAACCCGACTAGTTTTATACTAGCTTCGCCTAGTTTTGCACTAGTTCGACTAGTTTTGTACTAGTCTCGACTAGTGTTGTACTAGTCTGGACTAATATTGTACTAGTCTGGACTAGTTTTGTACTAGTCTCGACTAGTTATGGACTAGTTTTGTACTAGTCTCGACCAGTTATGTACTAGTTTTATTCATGTCTCGTCTAGTTTTGTACTAGTCTCGACTAGTTTTGTACTAGTGTCGACTAGTTTTGTACTAGTCTTGACTAGTTTTGTACTAGTCTCGACTAGTTTTGTACTAGTCGCGACTGGTTTTGTACTAGTCTCGAATAGTTTTGTACTAGTTTTATACTAGCCTCGCCTAGTTTTGTACTAGTCTCGACTAGTTTTGTACTAGTCTCGACTAGATATGGACTAGTATCGAACTAGTTTTGTACTTGTCGCGACTGGTTTTGTACTAGTCTCGACTAGTTTTGTACTAGTTTTATACTAGCCTCGCCTAGTTTTGTACTAGTCTCGACTAGTTTTGTACTAGTTTTATACTAGCCTCGCCGAGTTTTGTACTAGTCTCGACTAGTTTTGTACTAGTCTCGACTGGTTTTGTACTAGCCTCGACTAGTTTTGTACTAGTCTCGACTAGTTTTGTACTAGTCTCGACAAGTTTTATACCAGTCTCGACTAGTTTTGTACTAGTTTCGACTAGCTTTGTACTAGTCTCGACTAGTTTTTTACTAGCCTCGACTAGTTTTTTACTAGCCTCGACTAGTTTTATACTAGTTTGACTAGTATTTTACTAGCCTCGACTTTTTTTGTACAAGTTGAACTAGTACAGTACTAGTCTGGACTAGTGTTGTACTAGTCGAACTAGTATTGTACTAGTCTGGACTAGTATTGTACTAGTCTGGACTAGTTTTGTACTAGTTGAACTAGTATTGTTCTAGTCTGGACTAGTATTGTACTAGTCTGGACTAGTTTTGTACTAGTGCGACTAGTATTGTTCTAGTCTGGACTAGTATTGTACTAGTCTGGACTAGTTTTGTACTAGTTTTATACTAGCCTCGCCGAGTTTTGTACTAGTCTCGACTAATTTTGTACTAGTCTCGACTAGTTTTGTACTAGCCTCGACTAGTTTTGTACTAGTCTCAACTAGTTTTCTACTAGTTTCGACTAGCTTTGTACTAGTCTCGACTAGTGATGGACTAGTATCGGACTAGTTTTGTACAAGTCTTGACTAGTCTCGACTAGTTTCATATAAGTCTCGACTAGTTTTATACTAGCCTCGACTAGTTTTGTACTAGTCTCGACTAGTTTTGTACTAGTTGAACTAGTATTGTTCTAGTCTGGACTAGTATTGTACTAGTCTGGACTAGTTTTGTACTAGTGCGACTAGTATTGTTCTAGTCTGGACTAGTATTGTACTAGTCTGGACTAGTTTTGTACTAGTGCGACTAGTATTGTTCTAGTCTGGACTAGTATTGTACTAGTCTGGACCAGTTTTGTACTAGTTTTATACTAGCCTCGCCAAGTTTTGTACTAGTCACGACTAATTTTGTACTAGTCTCGACTAGTTTTGTACTAGCCTCGACTAGTTTTGTACTAGTCTCGACTAGTTTTGTACTAGTCTCGACAAGTTTTATACCAGTCTCGACTAGTTTTGTACTAGTTTCGACTAGCTTTGTACTAGTCTCGACTAGTGATGGACTAGTATCGGACTAGTTTTGTACAAGTCTTGACTAGCCTCGACTAGTTTTGTACAAGTAGAACTAGTACTGTACTAGTCTGGACTAGTTTTGTACTAGTTGAACTTGTATTGTTCTAGTCTGGACTAGTATTGTACTAGTCTGGACTAGTTTTGTACTAGTTCGACTAGTATTGTACTAGTCTCGACTAGTTTTTTACTAGCCTCGACTAGTTTTTTAATAGCCTCGACTCTTTTTGTACTAGTTCGACTAGTATTTTACTAGCCTCTACTAGTTTTGTACTAGTTCGACTAGTATTTTACTAGCCTCGACTAGTTTTGTACTAGTTCGACTAATATTGTACTAGTCTCGACTAGTTTTTTACTAGCTTCGACTAGTTTTTCACTAGCCTCGACTAGTTTTGTACTAGTTCGACTGGTATTTTACTAGCCTCGACTGGTTTTGTACTAGTTGAACTAGTACTGTACTAGTCTGGACTAGTTTTGTACTAGTTGAACTAGTATTGTACTAGTTGAACTAGTATTGTACTAGTCTGGACTAGTATTGTACTAGTCTGGACTAGTTTTGTACTAGTTCGACTAGTATTGTACTAGCCTCGACTAGTTTTTTAATAGCCTCGACTCTTTTTGTACTAGTTCGACTAGTATTTTACTAGCCTCTACTAGTTTTGTACTAGTTCGACTAGTATTTTACTAGCCTCGACTAGTTTTGTACTAGTTCGACTAATATTGTACTAGTCTCGACTAGTTTTTTACTAGCTTCGACTAGTTTTTCACTAGCCTCGACTAGTTTTGTACTAGTTCGACTGGTATTTTACTAGCCTCGACTGGTTTTGTACTAGTTGAACTAGTACTGTACTAGTCTGGACTAGTTTTGTACTAGTTGAACTAGTATTGTACTAGTTGAACTAGTATTGTACTAGTCTGGACTAGTATTGTACTAGTCTGGACTAGTTTTGTACTAGTTCGACTAGTATTGTACTAGTCTCGACTAGTTTTATACTAGCCTCGACTAGTTTTTTAATAGCCTCGACTAGTTTTGTACTAGTTCGACTAGTATTTTACTAGCCTCGACTAGTTTTGTACTAGTTCGACTAGTATTTTACTAGCCTCGACTAGTTTTGTACTAGTTTTTGAGTTTAGGACTAGTTTTATACAAGTCTCGACTAGTCTCGACTAGTTATGTATTAGTTTTATACTAGCCTCGCCTAGTTTTGTACAAGTCTCGACTAGTTTTGTACTAGTATCGACTAGTTTTGTACTAGTCTCGACTAGTTTTGTACTAGTCTCG
Source organism: Globia sparganii (assembly GCA_949316385.1). Lineage (NCBI taxonomy): Eukaryota > Metazoa > Arthropoda > Insecta > Lepidoptera > Noctuidae > Globia > Globia sparganii. Next base: position 13,920,069 of record OX438655.1, read on the forward strand.
ACTAGTTTTGTACTATTTCGACTAGTTTTATACTAGTCTCGACTAGTGATGGACTAGTATCGGACTAGTTTTGTACAAGTCTTGACTAGTCTCGACTAGTTTCATACAAGTCTCGACTAGTTTTATACAAGTCTTGACTATTTTAATACTAGCCTCGACTAGTTTTGTACTAGTCTCGACTAGTTTTGTACTAGTCTCGACTAGTGACGGACTAGTCTCGACTTGTGACGGACTAGTATTCGACTAGTGACGGTCTAGTCCTGCCTAGTTTTGTACTAGTCGCGACTGGTGACGGACTAGTATTTGACTAGTTTTGAACGATAAAAAAATATTTTCCGACTTTTTATGGTTTTGCCATGATCTGCTGGCACTCGAACGTGAGTTCTGGGCCTCTAGTCTGCTATTACAATAGTGTCAGAATGGTCTATCACTGGTTTCATAATTGTCGATTTTGACAAGTTTGGTAATCTACTAATATAATGGCGTCATTATGACTTTCCAATGGTCAACCACTGACACTCCATTGAAAGAAATGGTAATCTCGTACATAATGACAAATGAATAAATGTCATGTTTATTGCTATTTACGAAGTTCTTACTACTTCAGATTGCAAACACTAATACGTAATATGTAATTTAAATTAAATGAAATTTAGTAGTTTTTCTGAGACCATTGACCGACCAATGATCGACCCTTATGAATTTAGCAGATTACGAACTTTTAGCAAAATGACAATGGGATCGTATTAGAATGACGAATTTATAAAAATAGCAGACTTGGGCCCCTGGACTCGAATCGAGTTTTAGATTGCAGTTATGATAAGAACCTGTGAAAAACGAAAGAGTTCCAGTTTTCAAGAATTGTTTGAAACGATAAAAATTGTATTTTTCGACTTTTTAACGTTTTGACATGATCTGTTGGCCCTTGGACGTGAGTTCTGGACTCGAATCGAGTTCTAAATTGCAGTTCTGTTATGAATCTGTGAAAAACGAAACAGTTCTAGCTTTCAAGAATTGATTGAATTTATGAAAATTGTATTTTTCGACTTTTGAACATTTTGACATGATCTGCTGGCACTCAAACGTGAGTTCTGGACTCGAATCGAGTTCTATATTGCAGTTCTGATATGAACCTGTGAAAAACGAACGAGTTCTAGCTTTCAAGAATTGTTTGTAACGATAAAAAAAATATTTTCCGACTTTTCATGGTTTTGGCATGATCTGCTGGCACTCGATCGTGAGTTCTGGACTCGAATCGAGTTCTAGATTGCAGTTCTGATATGAACTTGTGAAAAACAAAAGAGTTTTAGCTTTCAAGAATTGATTGAATTTATGAAAATGGTATTTTTCGACTTTTTAACATTTTGACATGATCTGCTGGCACTCAAACGTGAGTTCTTGTCTCGAATCGAATTTTAGATTGCAGTTCAGATATGAACCTGTGAAAAACGAAAGAGTTCTAGCTTTCAAGAGTTCTAGTCTTTCACAATCATTTGAATTTATAAAAAAATATGACTATGTATCTATTGTATTTTTCGACTTTATAAACGTTCTGACGTGATTTGCTGGCACGTGGACGTGAGTTCAGAACTATTCCTGAAAGTATCAGGAACTATAGAACTCAGCCGCATGCGAGAAGAACTCACATTTGCTTTTGATCTGCTACGGGAAGTTGGCAGATCATTTTGCTAATTGACTTTTTTAAGGTAGAAACGCCAGAACTATTTCTAAAAAGTATCAGGAACTGTAGAACTCAGCCGCATGCGAGAAGAACTCACATTGTTTTTGATCTGCTGCAAAATGATCTGCTACCTACGGGAAGTTAGCAGATCATTTTGCCAATCGAATTTTTTAGGTAAAAACGCCAGAACTATTTCTAAAAAGTATCAGGAACTGTAGAACTCAGCCGCATGCGAAAAGAACTCTTATTTATTTATGATCTGCTGGAAAATGATCTGCTAAATTCACTGACATGTGGGTGAGTGGGAGTCGGGCCTCTGGCTTCAGGCGCTACCGTCACCCAACATAGGCACTTTGATGGGTGACACCACCTTCCGGCTCGCTACTTGTCTGCGTCTGGGCGCCCCTTGCGTGGCTCCGCATCGCTGCCATTGTGGTGAAGGTGTCGACTGCCTCGGACACCATGGCTTATCCTGCAGTAAAAGCGCAGGCCGGATAGCACGGCATGCCAGCATCAATGACATCATCCGTCGTGCTCTTGTCACCGCCGGAGTGCCAGCTGTTTTAAAACCCAATGGCTTGGCACGCGACGATGGAAAGAGACCAGACGGAATGACCATATTGCCTTGGAAGATGGGTAGGCCTTTGGTGTGGGATGCAACGTGTGTCGACATCCTTGCGGCATCCCATCTTCCATGTACGGTGAGCTGTGCTGGGGCGGCTGCTGCAGGTGCGGAAAACCTCAAACGGCGCAAATACTCCAATCTATTTGGAACTTATTTGTTTGAGCCGTTTGGGGTAGAAACACTAGGGCCATGGGGCCCGAGTGCCCACTTATTATTTCGAGACATCGCGAAGCGGTTGGTCGACTCTTCACGTGACCAAAGGGCTGGCCTATTTTTTGGCCAAAGAATCAGCATTGCCATACAACGTGGCAATGCTGCCAGCCTTTTGGGCACGTTTCCTGTTGACAGCGATGCGGACGAATTTTTTGATGCCCTTTGATTATTTCCCCTTCTTTTTATATACTTGTAGATATTATTATTATTATAAGTCTGTTATATTTACAATTGTATTTAAAGAAGTAAAAACTGAATTATTTTGTCCCTTAATTCTCATAATAAATCTGAAATCAAATAAAATAAAAGTTAGCTTTAATGGATATTGAAAACAAGCGAGAGATGTCTCCCACTCAATCTCAATTATTTTATTCAGTGTCCGGTTGAAACATGATTCTTCAAAGTGAAGAGAATAAATATGAATTGTTTTTGTTGACATCTCTAAATTATCAACAACGATTGTTTCCAACCAATAAAGAACCATAAAATAGCATTTAATGCTATTTATCGATAAATATAAAAATGTCAATTGCACTACTCTATCCCTTCAATAACAAGAAAATGATTTCATGAAATACAACTTGAAAGTAAAGAGAAAAGGGAAATATGAATGCTTTGCTGTTGAAACTATTCAACGAATGCATAATCTTTTGTTTATTATCTAAATCTAATGATATTTCAGGTGAAATTAAGTACACACACTGGTGCTGGTTGTTTTCGGGTGATTTCTGCTTCTTTTGATGCCACATCCGATTATATTGCAATTGGGCATCTTGCTACTGACGAATTCCACTATAGAACCGAGTTCAAACACAATAACACAGCAAATTACTCCAAAATTCACAAATTATATCCACAGCTCAAGAGCATTTGACAGTTGACGTACCCAACTTTGGTACCAAACAGTGAGAGAATAAAATGGCGACCAGCCGCAAATAGGTATTTTAGTGACGCTAGGAGTGAAGGATTGCCATTATAGTCACTGTCAAAAACACTATTATCCTTTTTCACCTAAGCAAAACTAAGAAAGTTAAAAAGGGATGGCAATATTTTTTTATGATTTTGGCGTCGATAAGCCTCGTATTTGTATAACTGTTTTTTCTATAGTCAAACATTTCAAGTCCTTATGATTTCTATAGTCTAAGGAGATGATGTAAATTACAGCTAAAGAATGCGGCCTCTTGGTGGTGTTGTGGTTTTTGTTTTGTATTATAGGCAGCATGGTCCCCATAAACTATACATCATATGGACCCGAAATGTTTGACTGTACAAAAACACAGTTATACAAATATGAGGCTTATCGACGCCAAAATCATAAAAATATTGCCATCCCTTTTTAACTTTCTTAATTTTGCATATGTGAAAAAGGATAACAGTGTTTTTGACAGTGACTATAATGGCAATCCTTCATTCCTAGCGTCACTAAAATACCTATTTGCGGCCGGTCGCCATTTCATTCTCTCACTGTTTGGTACCAAAGTTGGGTACGTCAACTGTCAAATGCTCTTGAGCTGTGGATATAATTTGTGAATTTTGGAGTAATTTGCTGTGTTATTGTGTTTGAACTCGGTTCTATAGTGGAAGTCGTCAGTAGCAAGATGCCCAATTGCAATATGTGTGGATGTGGCATCAAAAGAAGCAGAAATCACCCGAAAACAACCAGCACCAGTATGTGTACTTAATTTCAGCTGAAATATCATTAGATTTAGAGGATAAACAAAAGATTCTGCATTCGTTGAAGAGTTTCAACAGCAAAGCATTCATATTTTCCCTTTTCTCTTTATTTTCAAGTTGTATTTCATGAAATCATTTTCTTTGTTATTGTAGGGATAGAGTAGTGCATTTGACATTATTATATTTATCGATAATGCTATTTTATGGTTCTTTATTGGTTGGAAACAATCGGTGTTGGAAATTTAGAGATGTCAACAAAAATAATTCATATTTGTTCTCTTCACTTTGAAGAATCTAGTTTCAACCGGAAACTGAATAAAGTAATTGACACAGAGTGGGAGATATCTCTCGCTTGTCTTCAATATCTACTTATATTTTAGCTTACTTATATTTTATTTGTTTCAGATTTATTAATAGAATTAAAGGACAAATGTCAAAAACAGCCCAAGAAGATAAAGAGACTTAACGAGAAATCCTACTAGTCCTACTATATATCCTACTAATATTATAAAAGCGAAAGTTTGTGAGGATGGATGTTTGTTACTCTTTCACGCAAAAACTACTGAACGGATTTTGATGAAACTTTACAGTAATATAGTTTATACATCAGAATAACACATAGGATACTTTTTATCCCGATATTCCCACGGGATCAAAACTTACGCGGGTGAAACCGCGGGGCGCAGCTAGTTTTTAATACAGACGAAAATATTATGGAAAGAAATCTCCTGAAAGAATATCACATCGAAATTATCTGATCAAAATTGTATAGTTCAGAAATAAATGAGTGATTTGTTTGATGTTGTTTTTTCCTGTTTGAATATAATTATATACTTCATTATAATTTATTGTTGACTTTTAATTAAAACCCACTATCATCTGCATGTTAGAAAAGGTAGGTGTTGGAAACTTAACATCTAAATTTCAAAAATATTAATTATGTTAGTTCCGTCATTATATCCCGTGAAATTCAAATTTTCACACATTTTTTTCCAAATTGTAGTTCTGTTACAATTTTTTTATTATTATTCAAATTATTATCAATTATCATCAGCGGTCCATTGACGGTAACACGTCTTACGGCTTAGCTGTGAAAGATGGACGAACCTACAAATAACTTATATGAAAGACCTAAGTTAGAAAACTAGGGGTATTTTTACCCGTAGATATTGTACCGTGAGTCCGTGACACTAAGAAAACATTCTCACAATCTTTAATCGATGTTATTTTATAGAAATATCGATTAGGGGCTGCTCTATTAGCCGCCATTTTATCCTCTCAGTAAAGTGTAGGTATGCACGTTTTTCTTGTAGGTGTGATTGGTACGTCAGTGATGGTCCCCTGACCTTAGCCTGTTCCACAAGCATCCACAAGTTCCACAACCACAACACAATGCACAAAAAAAAAGGTTTTTGTTTTTGACAATTTTGACATTGACATTAACGGTTTTGTTTGTTTACATCTGACGTGTTAGGCAAAGTATTAAGTTTATTCTCTAAAATTAAAGTTCCTCTTCCTTGGTATTAATGGTGACTCTTCCACAAAAGCACTCGTTGTTGATTTTAAAGTTACTTTGCATCATTATTTCTGTATTATTGTTTTTTTGATAAAATTCCCCTACAATTAATCACAAAAATAATGGACGAAAACCAACTCCCTGAGAGAAGTCTTCAAGTGGATTACCCCTACATAATTGGCTATATGAGCGTCGATGTCCGACGCGATTATTATCATGATTTATCCCAACTAAAATATTTACCATCTATTCCGAAAGGGAAAATTCGTTACGACTTAAACCACAACATTGAAAAAGCAGTCAAGCGTACTACTGACGACAACAACGAAAAAATATCTCTAATGCTGAAATTTCTCCTCGACCAAAGATCCCGCTTGGAGTTTCTAAGTAACCAAATTGACACAACTTTTATAACATATCGCAGAAGTTTAATAAGTGTAATGTGTGCGAGCTATAACCATGAACCAGTAAGCATTGTGGCAAGCTTATTCAATAACTGCATATACTTGTGTTCTATTGAAAACTCACAAGTTAAGAAAAGTTTTCCTCCCAGTGACCAGAATGCCAGGTTTTGTGCATGGGGTTATAAATTTGAACAATATATGTCATCAGGTAACTTATAAAAACATATTTTAATTGTATTAATATATTTAACTGCGGTGTCTGGTATATACATCCAAAAATCTGATAATGCTACAAATTGGAATAGTTAAATTTGTTGATTAAACTATGTGTAGTTTTAGCAGCTGGAGGCTAAACTAACAAAGAATAAACTAAACAAAAGCTTAAAAAAAATTGAGTAAGTATGGGTGTTGTAAAAACAGAAAATAATCAATTTTGGACATATCATGTAAATATCAAATACCACAGATAAATTTTTTATTGTTTTTGGTTGGTAGATAGTTTTTCATCAAGTTATATTTTGAAAAACTTTGATTCTAGCTGTTCACTGTAGGTCATAAAACAAGAAAAAAAATTATATGGCCAGCTTAAATTTAAGAGTCGCAATTCACAATAGCCTTTACAGTAGAAAAGTAAATTGGACAAGTACCTATTGTTATTCCATAATTATCTAACACATATTATTTTTTATAACAAATACACAGATACTATTCATTTAACATCATTAAATAGCTATTTCTATCATTTTATTTTACAGATTCACCAAGTCAAGAACCAAACATAGAAAAACCTGTTGTTGAAAATGAAGAATTTTCTATTTATTATAGTTCTCAGTTAGGAAAGCACAAGCTGTTTTATGGTGCCCAAATAGATGGAATGCTAGCCACAAGAACAACTTCAGAACCTCCCGACCCAAACAATTTAAATGCTAATCTAGCGTATTTAAGGAACAACAAGTTTGTGGAGTTAAAAACAAATAGAGAAATACATAGTCGGCGACAAGAACAGAATTTTAAGTAAGTAATAAAATTAAACTTTTTATAGTATGAAAATAGTCCAATGAAACTCCAGGCCAATGGAATACAGAAATGTTCCAAAACTGCCATGGCAACATCAACCATAACTATTACCACCGTAATATTATATACAGTATAGTAACTCGGCCGTATCATAAAAATAAATGCCTACAGCCGCGCGGTACGTAAACATGCGATAGGGCTGCCAGCCTCCAGCATTTTAATTACATTTGCTTACTTTGTGTTTCCATTTGGTTTTATGATTATATATATACTTTTTTGTGATTGTAAGTTTTGTGATTGTATTGTAAACATCTAAATATTCTATGAATAGTTCATGCGTCTAGCTGTTGTTGTTGTTATTAATACAAAGAAAAAAAAAACGGTTTTTAGTGGTATATGTTGTTATAGCAGCAGCAGAAATACATATTCTGAGAAAATGTCAACTATCTAGTGACAGACAGACGGTCAAATTTATTTTTTCTGGTATTATTCATACCCACAGTATAATAAACAACTATTATTAATAATAAAATACCACGTTAAAGACGTGGTATTTTATTTTTATATACTTTGAATTATACAAACTAACAAAACAAAACACACATGCCCCGAGGTTTTTAACACGAAACTGAAATGATTTACCAATAGTCGTGTGGCTCATGACCCATTGGTCAACATTATCTTTAACCCATTAACTTTTCATCCAAAGGACTTTTCACCCACGAACGTTTCGCCAAAATGGCCTTGGCCTACAATTGATGCTACATTTGTATAAGCAAAATGAAAACAGACCCTGGCTGGGAGCTGGCAGGCCTGTTTTATTAAACTCTGACACATTTCAACAAAAACCCAAATATGCACTGGGGCACTCTCTGGAAAAGCTACAAATCACAGCTGATGGTGTGAAGGCTCTTGCCTTCACGCATTCAGCTGTGATTTATGGCTTTTCTAGTACTTTAACCTCAGTTGGTCTAGATTTCCAGAAGTTTTAATCCTTACACAAAACTGCATTTGACATTATAAAAGTTAACCATGAGAATTTATGTCTTTCTAGCTGACTACCATTTTTCCAAAAAGTTAAATTTACTTACTCAAAAGTTAAAGACAGTCATCTAAATCGTTTTCCTGTAGCTACAATGGTTATGGGGGATCTGACAAAGTAGCCCATGAAATTAAAAATTTCTTACTTTTTTTAAAGCTCACAGTCACAGAGTATGGCAGAATATTCACAGGGTGGATTTTTAGGACGGGCCAGTAACGGCAATTACGGCCAACCGGACATAACAATAACAAGTAACAATTAGACATTGTCAACACCTTTTTTTCGTAGCAGTAAGGGAGATTTTCGAACTGCAAGTGTCAACACTTATGTGCGATTGAGTGTACCTGCGGTTACTGCCTTCTCAAAAATCCACCCTGTTTAAATAAGTTTTTGGAAATGTTGTCAATTCAGCTCAGACGTGCGTGACGCGAAAAAATACTGTTTTTTTTGCCAATATTTGAATCTTCCGATCTACGAATAATAAAAGTCAGGAAGCGTAACTATGAACAAAATCAACGAGAAATTCGGCTCCAAAATTCACTACATTGACAAAATACCTCGAGTATTCGAACAAAAGAACACACATGTAAATAAGCCAATCAGCTACGCTCGCGTAAAGCATTGCATTCCGGCAAGCGCCGTGATCGGTTCTGGTGCGCGGTGGCCTTTTCAGAAACGCCCACCGCGGTAAACATTTGCGTGGTGATATTTTTGAGTTTGAGTTACATTTCTTGACTTTTATAATTCGTAGCTTTCGATGTAAGAATAAGGTTTTGGCCATATTGCTTTGAAGCAGAAATTGAGGCTGGCTGCTCTATATCTATTCGCTAGGCGAGCTATTGAAATTTTAATTTTTATTACGTAAATATAATTTTCAGAAAGTATAAAATGCTACGGTGTTGGTGTCAGTGCTACCTAGCTGGGCTAAAGGGATTACTTGTTGGCTACAGAAACGATGATGGCATAATACAAAGAGTGCAATATTTCGATACTGACGACATCGTGAGATATTGTAGGGTAAGATTACATTAGGTATAATATCATTATTATTAACTTGTCGGTCGTTTGGCGGCGAGATGGGCGGACGAGATTGTTCAGATCGCGGGTAGAACTTGGATGAGGCTAACACAGGAGTATGGGGATTGGCACACGAAAAGATAGGCCTATGCTCAGCAGTGGACCTCACCCACTGGCAGTGGGTGAGGTCGGGCTCTGATTGAACTGATCTGATTGAACTGGGTTGTTAAGTTGGAACGTAATTTCGTCACTAGTCTTAGCATGCGAGATCTTGACTCGACATTGCATTACCTAGCTGTGGTCTCTGACGAAGATTAGTAGTACACTCCTTTACTTTGCTACGAATAAAGACGCTGTCCAGTAGAAGACGGAATTTCGATGCACAAAATATCGATAAATGTAATAATTACGATGCTACAAAAATGCGATGCACGTTACTGCGAAAGACCGTCTCTGCGAAGCCACAACACTTCGATGCACGTTACCACGATAGATCTTCACTGCAATACTACTTGACTTCGATGCACGGTAAAGATTTTTGTATTCTCGAAATCCCGTATTCTACTCGACGCTGTCAATGTCAAATGGTAACGTTTGACTGTATGTACATTAAATATTACAAAATTATGCTTAATCTTTTTTTTGTTTATTAATTTTTATTTAATTAAATTGCTTTTCAGGACGAATGGAAACCACAAAGAGCTATAAATTATTTAGATTATTTTCTAACATTTGTAGAGAATTCTTTCAAGTCTTTGAAAGAAAGTCCTGATGATGATTTTGTATATAAAGAGCCAATTACACTAAAGTTTGATATTGATGCCAACCAAAAAATAACCATCAGCAAGGATATTCAAGAGACACATGTTATTTTACCGGAATGGTATGTAGGTACCATCACTGACGTGCAGCCTATTCTTCCTAAATAACATTCTGAGTCGGAGCCTGTATTTCCATGATTCCGACTCACCTTAAAAGTAATGTCACTTTCTTTTTACTTAATGCAATATTTAATTCGGGACTGAAATGTTACCATTCTATTGTATTGTTTCTAAGTAATACACATATCAAGACCTCATCACTGTTTCTTTTGGCGCGGGCGCAGCGCCTTCTCCACTGCAGTACTTTCAAAATACACGTTAACACGTCAGAATGTTGTAGTCTGTACTCTGTAGTGCAAAATTTGTCACTTAAGGCCCATTTAGCCATGCGCCATGGTCCGGGGCGAGTGGGAGTGGGAGGCAGTCACCTCCTTCTGCGAAGCAGTCATGCTAGCGAAGGAGGTGGCGGGACGGCTGAGGGAGAGAGCCTCACGTCCCAGCCGCCGCGGGAGACGCTCCGGGCGTCGGGAGCCGCGTGACGACTCCCGGCCACCGTAGGCGCGGGCCTGCGGGCGGAGAGTAATGGGTAACACTCCGTCCGATCAGGACCAGGCCCGTGCCGGACGGCGCGTACGTGTTCCACGCGCGCCTCAAAGAGATGTCAGCATAAAGGAAGGGGCCCGAAAGGGCCGAAGCCTGCCGGGGCAGCGGGATTGTCCGAAAGGGTTACCGCTACCCCGGAACACAAAGGGCTAAGGAAGGAACACGGGTGGGTTTTAGTCAGTAAGAGTCTGACACTCCCTTCTGCTCCACCCAGAGCGGGAGGGGTCATTGGATGATTTCCCATCCAAAAAAAAAAAGGCCCATTTAGATGGAGAGAGTTTCTCGAACGTTTCTTGGCGAGAAATCGTACGCTACTATCGCAAGCAATAATCGCCATAAGATTATCGTATCATAATGTTTACATACAGGCAAGAACTAAATTCTCGCCTATGATTATGTCATACGAGATTCGCAAGTAATTTATCGCTAGGCGATAAATGACTGCGACTGTTTACACCACAGAACAGAAAAAAACAGTAGAAGTCGCATAGCCCTTCGTTAGTATCGGAACCAGCGTACCCAAACTCACACAAATACGGGTTAATTGTATTTCGTAACACTAAGAAATCCTTGGTGTAATTGCTTGTTTAATATTGAATGAAAGTAGGAAATATGTCAGAAGTCGCTTATTTGAAAATAAACCACAGTTATATGAGGATAGAGTTGTTTATCGTCTACTTTTTGTTTGAATTTAAAAGAATGTAGACCTTAAAATGAACCAACTTAAAGTCAACTTTTACTTGTCTTGTTTAATAAAATATTGTTTTTCAAATTTTAGTCGAAATAAAATTATTTAAGTCTTACCGATGGTATGATATACCTGCATTTGATAAATTTTTAGTTCTGCTATCGTGTTTACATTCTAAAACAGCACAATAGGGCATTTTTGTATTTTTTTTTTCAAGTTCATTTTACTGTGACGGTTGTAACTAGACTGATATGCGTGGTGTGGGCGTGGAAGCAGACATATGCGGAACTCCGCAAAACTCGGGGTACGCGGGCCCCGCCTACTTGCGACTTCTACTGTTTTTTTCTGTTCTGTGGTTTACACAGCGAAATATATAGTAAGAAGATTTTTGCTTACGAGTTCTCGACTTGTCTATATACGATCTCGTATGACATTTTATCAAGTTCATACGAGTATCGGATTTGCCATTCGAGTTCAGTGATTAGGTACTTCGGTATTGTTCTCAAAATGACACAAAAATCAATTAAATTCGGTACTGCCGATAATGTTAAGTTTTAGAAATTACGAGTGTTTGTGGAATACGGAGAATGTGCATTATAAAAATCGTGATGCAAGAAATGCAGCTCTTAATGCATTTGCAAGAGAATTGGGAGTTGAGGAATTTGGCCCAAAGGAAATAACAGCAAAAAAAGCATATAAATGATGAGTATGTATTGATAGGCGATTATTTATTTGATATGCAATTTATAATATCCCAAATTAAAAATATGAGAAGTCAGTATTTGCAAGAACGAAAAAAAGTAAAATCATCTTTGGGGACTGGAGCTGGGGCTGAAAATGTTTACGTTCCTAATTGCCTTGCTACAGAGGCCAGCACATCAAGCTACCCCAATCTGTCAGATTTCTTTGATAGATTTTCAACTTTACTACAAAGGAATAAGGTTCATATTCAATTGGGTAAATTTGACAGATTGGGCTAGCTTGATGTGCTGACCTCTGTACAACTGTTTGGACACATTTTTGAGAAAATCTTCAGAATTTCGTACAACAATCTCTAATTTGGTGAGTATTTACTAAGAGCAGATATAATTAAAACACCCTCGCGCACTCCACTCATAGTAGCGACTGGCACAAAAACTCGAAATACAATTCTCGCCTTGTAGTTCTGTTTACACGGAGACAGATATATTCTATTGCGAGGCAATTATCGCCCAAGGGGCAGGGCGACAATCGTGAATTCTTACACGAAGAGAAATTTTTAATGTTCTTTCGATAATCGTATCGTCGAGTCGAGAAACTCTCCATCTAAATGGCCCTTAATTCTTTTCGTCCGAGAATATTCTCGGAACATGGAGAATTTAAAATTGAAATAATTTAAAAGTAGGTAGTAGTTAATTATGATAGTCTGTTCAAAAGTAACCGTGATTGTTATTTTGTTTTTAGTATAAGTACCTTTTTAAAAATATATTTTATTAAAGCTGAATTTTAAATGCATAAAGTTTGTATCAATACAGAAATCCTAATTTTAAGATAAATACCATACCTACGAAGCTTATGAGAATTTTCCTGGTTGGAAATATTCTCAAGAATGTTCTTGCTCTCCTGACGACGTCAACCTTCGATTAAACGTGAACTTTGTAAAACGTTGAGATACTCCATTACTATTAAAATAGATCAATATAGAGACATCCAATTTTTTAAATTCTCATCCAAAGGAATAAGTACTCTCGAGAACTCAACAGCAACGTTTTCGCTAAGAGAATATTCTCAATTATTCATTGCTTCTTAAGTTCGAAAAAATTATCTGCTCAACAACGTAAATAACGCAATGAATGTTGTTAAACTGTCAAAATGAAAGCCATTCCTACTGTTAGTGTGTTACGTAAAATCATTATCCCACAGCTGCCCCCTAATTGCGTAACACACTATTACTCTCAATTTGAATCATTTTGAAGCTTATTGCTAATCCATTGCTCCTTATACGTTCGAAAAGTGTGTCTACTCAACAACGTAAATAACGCAATGAATGTTGTTGAACTGTCAAAATGAAACCGATTGCTACTGATAGTGTGTTACGCAATTACCCTGCCGGATAACCTAAAATGAAAGCGATTGCTACTGATAGTGTGTTACGCAATACCCCCCTGGGACTTGAAAGACATTGGCCCCGATTCTGTTGTTCACTAACTAAACTAAATTTAAGTTCAGTGCATCTTTTTCTTTCCATTTCATTATGAAAAGGACAGAAGATAAATATTAGTTTAGTCCTGTCAAATTAGTCAGCGCCTGACGTAAATTGACGTATTTTTAGCAGCCAATTTTTTAATCACGTCTAAACTTGTCTATGGATTATCGAATTTGACAGGACTAAACTAATATTTATCTTCTATCGTTGTCATAATGAAATAGAAAGAAAAAGATGCACTGAACTTAAATTTAATTTAGTTTGTGAACAACAGAATCGGGGATTCGGGGCCATCGGCCCCGATTCTGTTGTTCACAAACTAAACTTGGCTATTAAATTAAAATTGGCTGCTAAAAATACGCCAATTTACGTCAGGCGCTGACTAATTTGACAGGACTAAACTAATATTTATCTTCTGTCCTTTTCATAATGAAATGGAAAGAAAAAGATGCACTGAACTTAAATTTAGTTTAGTTTGTGAACAATAGAATCGGGGCCATTGGCTACTTTTCATTCCGGATAATTTTATTAAAAAAAATAAAATTACAAGAAAAAAAAAAGTTTTTAAAAACAAGCTTTTATTATTACTTGTTAATAAACGAACTAAAATTTAAAAATAATTTAATTTTGAAGAAATATACCATTTAATAGATACATAACCTTTAACGATCATTAAGTTTCTTCGTCTACGTCAAAATAATCTCTTAACGTATATAATTATATATTATTAAACCCTAAAACTTTATACCATGTATTAAATCTTTTTATTGTTATGACAATCTCAAATATTTACTTATAAATAAAAGCGTGTTATGTGTAAACCCCAAAATCGCCTGCCATCAAAATGTAGTATGTAGTTGTCTTGGGCTTCAACAGTGCACAAAATGTAGTTCCCCGCATTTTGTGCACTGTTGAAGCCCAAGACAAGACAATCGGAAGCATTCTTCTTTCAACTGTGCAGTGATTAAATTTAGCAGGGAATTGAACTGATTTAGGCTGTATTATGTGAATGCCGTCTACGCGAACCGATGGTATATCGCTATCGTATAGTTGAGCACGCCTGTAGCAATTTTCTCCTGTCGCTTCAATTTCGCCTTATCTAAACGTCTTTCTCTTTGTGTAGTAGTTTCTTTTTTATGTTGTTCCCACGAGTAGGTAGGTATAGGACAAAAACCGTCCACCCCCCCAGAGGTCCATTGTAACTCTACAACTACTCTACTTATCTCTCGATAAGGGCTTCAGTACAACAGGGATCGCCCTGGTACCCTGAGGTGCAGCGTTAGCGATATAATAATAATACATTTTTATATATATATAAGTAGTTTGTGTCATACAGAGTTGCCTTATAAACTAAAATGTTACAAAGTAAAACCAGTAAAACAATAACAGGGGTCATAGGACTCCCTTTTCCTAAACTAGGCAGGAGACCTGTCTGTATCTTAGGAAAGAGTATCCATTTTATAATGGGTCTTGTGGCGGTTACCAAATAATTGGTACGTCCAAATATAGCATGTTTATACACCATCATACCATTTAGCCCTCGACACGTGCTCGCTTTGACATTGGGTGTCATCCATCTAATCAGACAGAATCTACATTCATGCCAAATGGAACGAACTTATTTTCCCAAATTTGATGGGGTTGCATACGGATAGTATTTAGGACCAAAGTACTTATCAAGACGAATCAAACGAGCCCAAACTCGATGAGGTTGTGTCGTTTTATTGCGTATCTCTTATGGCCACCTTCTAACTCCAGCATCAGACCCTGGTTACCATATAGGATCAAAGTACTCATCAATACGAATCAAACGAGCCCAAACTCGATGGGGTTCTATCGTTTTATTGCAGACTTCCTATGGCCACCTTCCAGCTCCAGCATCAGATCCGCTCCATGTCATCATAATATTGCATTGTTCCGCGATATAGACATGCATGCAAAATTTCAGCTCAATCGGAAACCTGGAAGTGGGTCAAATTTAACTTGCAAGATTTACAGACACCGGGTCAGGTGAAACTAAATAAAAGCTTGTAAAAAATATACAGCGTATGAGTGGCTGACGACCGGTTTCTTACTGATCCTTGGCGCCGTGCGAGCCTCACGAGTGTAAAATATATTTAGCTACGGGATAAGGGTTCCTGAAAAGATTTGGGGGAGGGCTTTGCCAAGCAGACAATATAGGCTAAAAATGTAAACGCAGACGAAGTCTCGTGTAACAAGTCAAGCTAGTAAAATGTAAATTGTGTTCATTTCGCTAGTCAGTGCTTGAATAGGATCAGTGCTGGGGTAGAGGTCAAGCAGTTTTCAGACACATTCAATTCCCTCATCGCGGCAGCATGTTTTTTATTGAATGGTAGACAAACCAGCAGTGGCAGTGGCAGATTTACCAGCAAGCTGAGTAGGCTTGAGCCTAAGGCGGCAAAGTGAATTTAAGAGTTATACAAGGTGTAACATAATTAACGCAAGACCTCATACACCGCAATTAGGGTATTGAGTTAAAAGCTGAATACAATGACCAAAACTTATTTTTTTTAAAGCTTGCTATTTTTATTATGAAAATCGTATTGACACTAGCATTACTTTATGCATTTAAAATTGAGTCTACTAATTGAGTTGTTGATTGAGTTGACTAATTTGACAGGACTGAACTAATATTTATTTCAAGACAAGTAGACAAGTTTAGACGTGATTTAAAAATTGGCTACTAAAAATACGTCAATTTTCGTCAGGCGCGGACTAATTTGACAGGACTAAACTAATATTTATCTTCTATCCTTTTCATAATGAAATAGAAAGAAAAAGATGCACTGAATGAACTTAAATTTAATTTAGTTTGTGAGCAACAGAATCGGGGCCATTAACTTTATTAAATAGTTCCTTATGAGATTCGCGGTGACGTAGATTGTAAATGGCTGTGACAGCTTTCTTTTGCAAAATAAATATGGATTCAATGTTAGCAGCCCGACCCCATAGTAAAATGCCATATGACAATACTGTGGAAGTAACTAAAATAGACCAAATGCGCGGTTTCTACATTTGTTAACTGTCTTATCTTTCTAACAGCATAAGAGGCCGAGTTTAGCCACCCCGCAATAGATGTTATACAACATTAATGTTATATGAGGTCCCCATTGTAATTCCTCGTCTAGCGTGATTCCTTGGAAAACTGTCTGATTAATTAACTCTAGTTTTTTTCCATTCAATATAATGTCACATTCGCTACTTCTAACATTAGGTAATGTAAATCTAATGCATTTGGTTTTTTTTCATTAAGTACTAAATTATTTACCGTAAACCGATCTTTAACATAAAGAATAGAGTTATTCACGTCGTCAAGATTTTGTGACCGTCAGTCTATTTTAAAGATCAATGATGTCATCTGCAAATAACATCATCTTCGGTTGATTTTGAAGTAATTGGGGTAAATCATTAATGTAAACTAAAAAGAGGAATGGACCCAATATCGAACCTTGAGGAACGCCCATTTTTATTTCAGACCCCAATGATTTTATGCCGTTTTTTAACCTTTCTACTTTCAGGTATGATCTTAGTAGATGGATGTAGTATCCTATGGATGTAGAAGCTACTGCGGTACTGTGTGACTCTTTCTCGGTGCGTGCGGCGCGCGCATAAGTAGAATTAGTCATCGCGATTTAATTCGTTTTTCAACGTGCTAAAGCCATGTGTAATTTTCATGTGTCGAAAAAACTACTTCCCGACTTCTAGCTGAACGTCATTAACAATAGGTACCTACTTTTAAAGAACGTATTATTTATTGGCCACATCTGCGTAATGGTGTGTTATTTAACGTGTTAATTTACGCGTAACGACGCATGTGTAGCAGTAGCACAGAATACATAATAGTATCTACAGTAGCATTAGACGGCGGGCGTAGCTGAAGAATAAAACGAGATTTATAAAGCTTATGTTTTATTTTTCGAGGGTAACCTCTATGGCATTTGTAATGGTCATTTTAAACTTATACATCATTAATGATATGATACAATTTCATAATAAAATAAATAACACAGTTTTTTTCCTGCACTGTACTTAATACTATACTCACACTTATAAATTCTTTAATCTGCATTGGAATAATGCATCGCTAAGATTTTCACTTATTCTGATTTTATAGATTCAGACGCCTGCATGAATTCGCTATACCTACCCCTTTAACGCGTAGGTATGTACGGTGGCCAGCACATCAAGCTACCCCAATCTGTCAGATTTTCCCAATTGAATATGAACTTTATTCCTTTGTGCTAAAGTTGAAAATCTATCAAAGAATTTTTACAGATTGGGGTAGGTTGACCTGCTGGCGTCTGTACATACCTACAATATTGTTGGATAAGAGAGTAACCATAACCAATTAATGAAGGCGTGTGTTTTACTTCTATCATTACCTACTAGTGTTAATTTTTTTATCAGTTATAAATAATTACAGAATAATTCATTGATCGACAAATTAAAGATAATACGTACATTTTTTAAATGCTGATTAATAAAAGTCCTTCACTTGTTAGAGCATACTCATTGTAATTTGTAATACATAAACAATTAATCATATAGGTTGCTGGTTGGTTGTTTGTGAATATAACGAGACAGTACTGCTCCTACAGGATACGGGGCAGTGCTACATAGGCGTCAGTCGTCAGTATATGACATGTATTTATAAAAGTTACAGGTAATAATATTATATCATATTTGCCAAAAACATTATTCCAACACGATGACAATTTAAAGTACTTACAACAAATAACTAACATTACAGTAAGAGGCACTGTTATATAACTCCGCCCCTATTAAGGTATGTGTTCTTTGCTATCTGGTATAGTTGCGCGGACATTTTTTCACTGGTTTCTTTGACCATTTTGGTGAAGTGTCCCTCGGGCTTGTTGAGGAGGAGGTAGGGGTGGTCGAACTCGACCAGCCGCCCGGAGTCCATCACCATGACCCGGTCCGAGTCCATGATGGTGTTCAGTCGGTGCGCTACCGTCAGCACGGTGCAGTCTGCGAAGCGCGTTCTTATTGTTCTTTGGATAAATTCATCCGTTCTGAAATGAGAATTCCGTAAGTCATTACACACTTTAGATTCAAACCAAAATTGCCAGAAGTGCCTAGATAGTGCTTTCCGCAGCTACAGGCTTTGTCAAAAGTTAAGAATTTTGATTTTATTAATACCATAGAAACGAACCTATTTATTGTTCAAAAATCTAATAGCTTATTGGGAACAAAAAAATAACTATAGTTAGTTGTCTTTTAATTACCTATCTAAAGGCAAGTTTTCCTTGGATAATGTTATCCTGCGAGGTAGTTGTTATGCAGATTAATTTTTTAAACATAATAAATGATTATGGAATGGAATATAGTTTTGAACCGTAAGTATTCTGCCACAAGTTGTAATGATCGCTGGTGGTTGTGGTGATAGATGGATGATTATGGTGGTTGGTGTTGGTTGGTCATACTTGGGGTCGACGTTGGCGGTGGCCTCGTCGAGCACGAGGATGCGGTTGGCGCGCAGGATGGCGCGCGCGAGGCACACGAGCTGGCGCTGGCCCAGCGAGAAGTTGGAGCCGCTCTCCGATACCTTGAAGTCCAGCGACGGCACCGCAGCCTTCAAGTCCACCTGCAGAAACACTCAACTTCATGCATGACTGTTTCATGAAAACATGACGTTTCCCAACATAATATATAGGTAAGTAATGTTCAAACAGATCGCTAGATCCATCAATGAGAGAGCTCTTAAGAGAAATGACTAGTGGCGATCGTCAAGTGTAGATACTACCTACCTTGAGTAGTCTGGCTGGCAAATCTTTTCATATATACACACACCAAAAGTGTCTAGGGATCAAGCATTTTTATGCGGATTTCTTGAGATTGAGATGTGGCTTTGTAATAAATTTATGATTTTATAAATTTATATGGATCCTTTTTGGTGCATTTCATAATTTGAATCAGGAACTGTGAATCAAATTCGAGTAAAAGATGAAAATCAGCTGTCAATATTTTCCTTAGAAAAACATACAACGCATTGAAGACATTATTAGTGCTACTGTTTCCCTACTACTGATTAAAACCAACGTTATTATGGAGCGGCGACGTCATTTAAGCAGGGAAGAAATGCTCAGAGCCGTGGGAATGATAGAAGCTGGTTCCCGGCAACGTACTGTGGCTTTAGCTCTGAATACAAGTCAGAGTGTTATCAGTCGACTTTGGACACGTTACCGAAGCACTGGTACCGTGGCTGAGCGCCATGGAGGACGGTATCGCTGCACCACACGGAGACAAGACCGATACATTCAAATCTTAACTCGAAGAGCTCCAACAATAACCGCCATGATGTTAGCCGTGAGGCTTCATCACTCTTCAGGGAACTTAATTAGCGACCAAACAGTCAGAAACCGCTTGCATGAAGTGAACCTTCATTCCCGAAGACCGCTACGGGTACCACCTATAGCAATGCACAATCGTAGGATTCGATATCAATGGGCTCTTGAACACAGAAATTGGGCAGAAGAACAATGGCGTTTCGTGTGCTTTTCTGATGAGTCTCGTTTTGGTATGAGACCGGATACAAGACGTATACGACACTGGAGAACCCCTGGACGCCAACAGCGATTAAAATACTGCCAGGAAGTCCATCCTTATAGTGGTGGAACCATCATGGTATGGGCGGGTATTTGGATCGGCGGAAGAACTGAGTTGATTTGGATCAGAGGCAACCTCAACGCTCAAATTTATGCTGAGACGATTGTATCAGACGTCATCGTTCCTCTACAAGTGCAAATCGGTCCCTTATTTCAGTTAATGCATGATAATGCACGACCGCACACCGCAAGAGTTGTAAGACAGACTCTCGCCGCAGCTAACATCAATGTCCTGCCCTGGCCTGCTCAGTCGCCAGACTTGAACCCGATTGAGCATGCATGGGATATGCTACAGAGAAGAGCTCTGCCGAATATGGAGGGTATCCAGTCGCAAGAAGACCTTTTTTTGTTGTTGCAACGAACATGGGCGGCCATTCCACAGCGTGATTTGGATGAACTCATTTTGAGTATGCCAAACCGATGTTCTTGTGTTGTTAGTGTTCGCGGTAGAAACACGGATTATTAATTGTTTAAGTTACCCAATAGAATTTTAGAGAAAACTGTTATTTCAGTCTTTTTTTCGAACTTTTGTGTTAGTGGTTCAAATGTCAAAAATCCCTTTATTAGGAAAATGGCAAATTTCTTTATTAATGCAAAGGTGACTTGGTTTATCGTTACTGTGACAAACGAAAACACTTTATTTGATGAATCCTTAAAGAAAATTTTAATTAATATCAATCAGGAGAAAAGTTATTGCAAAAATATAAATGTTGATCCCTAGACACTTTTGATGTGTGTAGGTATGTCATGATTTCAGAAAACAGCTCGTACTGATATCGCATAATGATGAAGACTGATCATGAAACACTGAGTTTTTAATAGTGTAGACTGTGCGGATGAGTGGCTAAAATAATAACAGCCGCACAGGTCGATCGATCAGGTTAAGCTACGCTTGCCGCGGTTGGCCTATGGATGGGTGACCATCATTACATACCGAGACCCCTCCGTGCCTCGGAAAGCACGTTAAGCCGTTGGTCCCGGCTGTCATTCGTGGATCTTTCACAGTCGTTACAGGTCGTCAGGAGCCCGAAAGTCTGACAACCAGCACGTCTTACCAAGGGGTATCGGTTACCCAGCAACTGGTTGTCGAGGTCAGATAGGCAGTCGCTATAAGTAAAATACTGGTACTCAGCTGCATCCGGTTAGACTGGAAGCCGACCCCAACATAGTTGGGAACAGGCTAGGCAGATGATGAGACTGTGCGATGCAAATTCACAATTTCGTTTTAGGCAATTTGGCACTGCGCGGTATGCCTTGGTATCGTCCACAAGGAGTGCAGCAACTATGCCGACCACGGGTATTTTTATCGCCAGATGTGGGTATAATGAAAGTAATTATTTATGTTTGCTAAATATTTTGTAGATTGTTAATCCTACTTTATAGGTAGGTAACCAAATTCCAAGATGTCAGACCATTAGACTCGTAGTACTCTTCGAGTCTAATAGTCTGAATTCATGGAATTTTTAAATAAACTCACAGCTTCCAAGGCCTGCCAAAGATGATCATCGTCGTAGTTGTTGAACGGATCCAAGTTATAGCGCACGGTCGCTGAGAACAGCACCGGCTCCTGAGGTATGATGGATATCTTCGACCGCAGCTCCTGGAGTACACAAAAGTAAGCAATTATTTTAATTATAGGTAATCTTATAAAAATCTAATCTAACATTGTATACCTATTATGTGCCTCGGCCAAAAGGCAAAACCAGAAAGGCCTAGGTATAGGTGCTTGCTTTAGAACACTTGTAGGCAATGTAGGCATGTATTTATCTATTCTGTTACCTTGGAGAATTGAGCAATAAATGCATTACAATACAATATATTTACCTGTAGAGCTAAGAAGGATGTGTCTACGTCGTCAATGAGCACTTCTCCCTCTACGATGGCAAGCCGGAACAACGAAGAGATCAGCGACGACTTGCCGGCACCCGTTCTACCTACGATACCCACCTACGAAATAAAAAACATTTTCTATACAGGGTTAAGGCTCGTACACACAGGCGCGACGCGACAGTGCGACGCGATTCTGCGATATATATCCGTAGAACATTTTCTATGGAAACGCGCGCGACACTTCACACAGGAGCGACCTGTCGCGCCGCGACACGGTCGCGGCGCGACGTGTAGCGCGACACAAGAGGAACATTTTGTATGGAGTCGCGGCCGCCGCCGCGATATCGCCGCGATATCGCCGCGACACCATATAAAATGAACATTTAGTATGGTGTCGCGGCGATATCGCGGCGATATCGCGGCGGCGGCCGCGACGCGACACGGAGAGTATAAATTCCAGAGCAATCCAAGCTGAGCTCAGTAGTAGACGATCTTCGTCAGAGGACGAAGGCAGGTCTGTGCGTGTTAGCCCAGCGTGGGGCCCTAGGTTCGATTCCCCGGTCGGCCGACATAACCTAACCTAAGTAGATACAGTTGTTCTATGTATCTCACGAAGGCGGGTTGGTCTTAAGGCCTGAAACTGCGTTAAGCGGGCGCCCGCGACGTGCAACCGTCGCGTGTCTACGCGCGTGGACACGCGGGTGGGCTCTGTGGGAACGGTACGGGCCCCGTCGCGGGTACCCGTCGCGGCGTTTTATTTACGCAGTGTCGCTAGTTCAATTTTAACGTTGTGCACATACAGTCGTGTCGATGGAGAACTTAATATATTACTACGTAGCTGTTCTTGCATCTCTGTCTTTATAAAGGTCATTCGCCTGGTCCCATATAGCAGGGCGACACTGAACTTCTACAATTACTCTTTCCGTATCGAAAGACATGATTTTCTCCGAGCGTGCGTGCGGTCCGTATAGGGTTGCCAACTTTTTTTCAGTCAAAAATAGTAGTTTTAAAATGATTACCCAAAAAATATAGTAGATAGCGAAAATATGAAAAAAAAGTAGGTTTCAAAACTTAATTTTTTAATTTTTTTTTGCTACTTTGCGCCTTTATTAATAAATTTTTACTTTTAAGAAATGCTTCATCGCTTGTGCAACTCCACTTTTACTAATAGAGAAAACTATCCCACTAATCGTGCATTTCCCATTGTAAATATTAACGGGTTCGCGAACTAACCAATCTTGAACTCCCATTCGGTTTTAAACGTTTGCAGCCACTTCGTATTTTTTCGTGGCAGCGCTATAGAGCCAGCGTTCATAGTTTCGCCATTATCATTATTACCACGGTTCATTTTAGAAATAGGTACAAAGTTTTTACTAATCTATTAATATTTGAGAACTTCGGAAAATTAACTTCAAAAATAAGTACCTATTTCCAAAACACAAACTCTACCTAGCAGAACCTTTAAAAAATAGTTACGTTTCGTTTTACGTTTACACGTTTTGAAACGAATATTATTGCTTAGAGGGTTTGATGCCTAATAATATAGTAGTTTTGCCTACTATATTACTTTCTTCAGAAATATAGCAGTCGGGCCTCTAATACAGTAGGATACTTTATTATATAGTAGGGTTGGCAACCCTAGGTCCGTATAACATAGCGTTATTAACTGAACAAGCCCGTGCGTGTTACCGCTAGCGGGTCCCGCGCGTGCCCCCGCGCGGGTATCCGTCGCACGGAAACGGGCACCGTTGCGCTGGCGCGGGGCCCGCCTCCCCGCAACGTACACCCGCGCGGGGCCCCGCGACGGTGCACTTTTGTATGGTACCGCGCGGGCGTCCGCTTAACGCAGTTTCAGGCCTAATAGTGTCAGTATCACCCGAACGAACTGCCGGTCGGGCTAGTAGGTGCTAAGTGCTCTGTTTCGCGCCAAAATTTTGCGTCCCGTATCGTCAACATAGTAAGTAAACAGAGAAAAGCTGTTCACAGTGAGGTCAGTAAACAATGTTTAATATTTAATTGTAACATTTAATACCTACGTGATTCTAATGATGCATTGTTTGTTTTAGAGTCGTCAAATGATATAGAGAACATAATGGGGGTTCTTAAAGCTATGTTGTTTTAAGAAACCAACGAAATAGACAAAAACAGAAAAGCATTCCAGAAAGTTTTGAAAATACAACTAGCGAAACCTGGCGTATTAAGGCCAGGATATTCGAGCGCAGTAGGCATTTAGCGTTACCCCCCTCCTCGCGTGGCAAGTCCCGCGAACGCGTAGTTCAAATGAACTCGCTGACCCCGCTGTTCAAAAATTTTGCGTCACAGTTTAAAATTGTAACAGTAGGAACAGTTAACTTTGTTTTACGGAATTCATGTTAATATTTCGAGTGTTTAGTTTTTAGGGAAATATAAGTATACTTATCAACATAAATCACTTTATTACCTACCAACAATTGTTTCTTTTATAATTGTTACCTCTTTTCTTTCATGACTGTTACAGCGCTTCCTTACGATCCAGTTTTTAGCATGTTTGTCTGATAATAAACTACTAGAAGGATTTTGACAGGAGTTTATATTCCGTAGCTTTAGTTTTCACCTACCACATGTATGTTTTATAACTAATTTATAATCCACGCGTACGAAGTCGCGGGCATAAGCTAGTTATTTATTATTAGTTACATACTTACTTACTTACTTTGGATTAAATAAATTCTGATAAAACTCATTACAATATAATACACAGGACAATAAATTATTTATTAGAAATAAGAAATACTTTTTAAAATATATAATAATAACTTAATAATTTACTCAAAAAATAATAAAAAATCATAAATATTAATCGCGAGCGTGCTTGGACCTGGTTGCTGCAAATCAGCGGGGTAATTGCGTAACACACTATTAGTAGCAATGGGTTTCATTTTGACAGATCAACAACGTTCATTGCGTGTTTTACATTGTTGAGAAGACACATTTTTCGAACATATGAAGCAATGGATTAGCAATATGCTTCAAAATTATTCAAATTGAGATCGATAGTGTGTTTCGCAATTAGGGTGCTGGTTGAGGCAGAGAGTGTGTACTGGATGCGCATTTATCTGGTTGCTCATTTTCCTTGTCTTGCTTACTTTTTCTTGCAGTTTTCGCAAAATAAAATTTATGTCGACAATTCTGCGTCCTGAAACGGGTTGAAAGTCATCTTCCTTGTTTTCCACTTCAACAGTAAAATCATATGAATCATGACTGTCACTGAAACAATAAAAAGAAAAAAGTTGCTTTTTATTTGACTCAAGATATTACAATCAAAACTAAAACTAACCAAAGTCGTTAAGTCAGTCGGTAAGTCGAGTGGTAAGTCAGGAGGTAACAGATATCTACATACATTCTAGTCACTATTTTGTATAAAAGTACAACAACATCAACAACCTTGCATTATTATTATAATTATGTCATTCAGGCTGGCTGGACAAATCTTCAAAATAGCTCGCATTTAACTAGGTCAATAGCACATTTTATGTGACGGCTAAACACCCTTATTTCAGAATTTGTGACGCTACAGAATCTTAGATAATCGATCGAAAACGTGTCCAGCCATCTTGAAATACCACTTTTCGCTGGTCTCTCAATCTCTGTAACGGAAGTGATTTTGACGACTTTTTGCATATCAACGGGCGTCACATAATTTTGTGACAGGCATCGAGCTAAAAGTTTTGTGATACGAACAGCGGTTTAGTAGAAAAATGCAAAAATCTGTGTCCAGCCATCTTGAATTTACGTATAAAACTTTTGGCTGGCACTTCTGAATCTCAATAACGGGAGCGTTTTCGAATATGGTTCCTTTACTAACATTTAGTGACGCAATTTGTGACAGTAATAACGTTCGATTTATGGCATCACATATAAGGGTTTACGAGAAATCAGTAAAAACTTACATGTCCAAATAACCTGCGTTCAAGCTGGCTGGACACATGTATCTCCGCTGCCTGATGATCTACGGCCTTCGAAATATATTCAAATTTTTGTGACGGGGACGATAATGATTTACTGAATTTGTGACGGAGAAACTTTGAGTAGTTTCAAAGATATTGATCATTTAAATTTTCCCATACAAACACTGCAGTAGGGTTACCAATATTGTAGGTTTTATGTAGGACTAAGTATATTTTAAGGTGTTTTCTTTAATGGACGAAAATCCGTGTTTTGGTGATAGTAGTTGACAGAATTATAATCATTACAACAATCAGTAATACAACTTGTTAAGTTAGTATAATCCCCAAATGTGAAAATTTCATGAACTAGTCATTCTTGGGGATTACTTTGGTCTTAGAGAGTTGTGTTGATGAATTTATAGATTATAATTCTGTAAATACATATTTGTTACGGCCGCGAATCATATTTTAATCAACGTACAACTTAATACTGCCAGCAAATTGTAAAAAAAATTGAATTTCGCGGGCTACCCTAGCGCTTTCGCCTTAAATCGATAGATGACAAAAGTGTAGAAGTGAGGAAGGGGGGGGGGGGTAATTTTTTGATGTTATTGATTATTTACGTGCAGATACCTACTCTTTTTAGTAGGTAGGTATTGGTGTTTTTCATGGTAAGTACATAGGTAGGTATTGGTGCCGATTCTCTTGTCACAAATGCGTCTAAACTAGACTACAAATCACCAAAATTTAGTTTATTCCTGTCAAATGATGATTTCCCATTCTGAAATTAACTAAAGAAAGAAAAGAAAGAAAGAAGGAAAAAGTATTTATTGCGACTCGTACAGGAGGATCACAAACTAAATTAAACACAGTCTAAATTAAAATACTAAAATAAAAACTAAAAAAATTAAAAAAGTAACAAAAAGAAAAATGAAACAAAAAGTCCTCTAAGAGGCCAATAGGCTCCTATCTCAGCATGATGCTGCGATATTTAAAAATAAATATCGCAGCGCTGGTATTCTGACACAACACAAAAAAAAAAAAAAGTAAAGTAAAGTGACACAACTTAACTAAATTTTAGTTTGACAGCATTAAGATTGCACTGAGTTAATAGTTTAGAGAAAATAGTAAATTTGCTATTCTGAATTTGAGGTTTTTCACCTAAAATTTAGATTCTCTAACTAAATCTGATTATTTTTAATCGCGACTTAAAAGGTGTGGAATAAAATTAGTTAGCATGAGCTAAAATTCACACCAACATCTCGACTTCGGATGCAAAAACAGTACTGTTTTTTGATTTTCTTTTCTTTTGCTTATATCTCGAAAACGGTGTGTCCTATCGCAAAAATAATGAAAATTTCGACCCCCCTTTTAGAAACCCACATACCCTTAAAACTCAACACGTTGGTAATAATGTTTCATATTTTCCATACAAAAGTGAAAAATTCCATAAAAAGGAGGTCGAGGTTGCCCCACTATACCCCTTCGGGGCCCGTTGCTAAATAATAACAGCCGCACAGGTCGATCGATCAGGTTAAGCTACGCTTGCCGCGGTTGGTCTGTGGATGGGTGACCAACTTTACATACCGAGACCCCTCCGTGCCTCGGAAAGCATCCTGGCTGTCATTCGTGTATCTTTGACAGCCGTTACGGGTAGTCAGAAGCCCGAAAGTCTGACAACCAGTCTTACCAAGGGGTATCGTATTACCCAGTAACTGGGTTGTGGAGGTAAAACACTGGTATTCAGCTGCATCCGGTTAGACTGGAAGCCGACCTCAACATAGTTGAGAAAAGGCTAGGTAGATGATGATGATGAGGGCAAATGAGTATCTACTTTTTGGCTGAATGCACAAACCGTGCGAAGCCAAACAAACAAAAAAAATACCTACTTACCACGTGGAGTCGCGATTGTCAAATTCGATTTGGTTGTGTCAAAATTATTTTTAAATTTCGAGATATTTTAATGCAGAATAGCTTTAAGATTCTCATAGCCAAAAGTAAGTAATTTTAGTCATAGTTTAGTTCGGTGTACAAGAGAATTGACACCATTGTGTCAGGATAACATGTCATTCAGGCTGGCTGGACAAATCTTCAAAATAGCTCGCATTTAACTAGGTCAATAGCGCATTTTATGTGACGGCTAAACACCCTTATTTCAGAATTTGTGACGCTACAGAATCTTAGATAATCGATCGAAAACGTGTCCAGCCATCTTGAAAAACCACTTTTCGCTGGTCTCTCAATCTCGGTAACGGAAGTGATTTTGACGACTTTTTGCATATCAACGGGCGTCACATAAATTTGTGACAGGCATCGAGCTAAAAGTTTTGTGATACGAACAGCGGTTTAGTAGAAAAATGCAAAAATCTGTGTCCAGCCATCTTGAATTTACGTATAAAACTTTTGGCTGGCACTTCTGAATCTCAATAACGGGAGCGTTTTCGAATATGGTTCCTTTACTAACATTTAGTGACGCAATTTGTGACAGTAATAACGTTTGATTTATGGCGTCACATGTAAGGGTTTACGAGAAATCAGTAAAAACTTACATGTCCAAACAACCTGCGTTCAAGCTGGCTGGACACATGTATCTCCGCTGCCTGATGATCTACGGCCTTCGAAATATATTCAAATTTTTGTGACGGGGACGATAATGATTTACTGAATTTGTGACGGAGAAACTTTGAGTAGTTTCAAAGATATTGATCATTTAAGTTTTCCCATACAAACATCCATTAATATTGTGAGGTGACAATAATTTTTACATAAATAAAGTCTCAATGGTATTGGGATAGGAAGTGTCGATTCCATCTGGTTTTTTTTATTTTTATTATGTCCGACGTTTAAAAGTGATGCCGATACTTATTTTATATAATTATGCCGATATATACTTTTTCATTTAAATACCTTCGAGCATTAGTTATCCTGACACAATGGTGTCAATTCTCTTGTACAGAGGCCAGCATATCAAGCTACCCCAATCTGTCAAATTTCTTTGATAGATTTTCAACTTTACTACAAAGATATAACGTTCATATTCAATTGGGAAAATATGACAGATTGGGGTAGCTTGATGTGCTGGCCTCTGTACACCGAACTAAACTATGACTAAAATTACTTACTTTTGGCTATGAGAATCTTAGAGCTATTCTGCATTAAAATATCTAAATTTAAAAATAATTTTGACACAACCAAATCGAATTTGACAATCGCGATTCCACGTGGTAAGTAGGTAATTTTTTTTTTGTTGGTTCGCACGGTTTGTGCATTCAGCCAAAAAGTAGGTACTTATTTGCCCTCATCATGATCATCTGCCTAGCCTTTTCCCAACTATGTTGGGGTCGGCTTCCAGTCTAACCGGATGCAGCTGAATACCAGTGTTTTACATGGAGCGACTGCTTATCTGACCTCCACAACCCAGTTACTGGGTAATACGATGCTTGGTAAGACTGGTTGTCAGACTTTCGAGCTTCCGACTACCCGTAACGGCTGTCAAAGATCCACGAATGACAGCCAGGATGCTTTCCGAGGCACGGAGGGGTCTCGGTATGTAAAGATGGTCACCCATCCACAGACCAACCGCGGCAAGCGTAGCTTAACCTGATCGATCGACCTGGGCCTCAAGTCTGCTATTACAATAGTGTCAGAATGGTCTATCACTGATTTCATAATTGTCGATTTTGACAAGTTTGGTAATCTACTAATATAATGGCGTCATTATGACTTTCCAATGATCAACCACTGACACTCCATTGAAAGAAATGGTAATTTCGTACATAATGACAAATTAATAAATGTAATGTTTATTGCTATTTACGAACTTCTTACTACTTCAGATTGCAAACACTAATACATAATATGTAAAAATATATATTAAATGAAATCTAGCATGAAATTTAGTAGTTTTTCTGAGACCATTGACCGACCAATGGTCGACCATTATGAATTTAGCAGATTACGAACTTTTAGCAAAATGACAATGGGATCGTGTTGTAATGACGAATTTATAAAAATAGCAAACATGGGCCCCTGTGCGGCTGTTATTATTTAGTCACGGGGCCCTCCCCGTGTTTTTTTTTAGCCGAAGGGGCGTAGTGGGGCAACCTCGACCTCTTTTTTATGAAATTTTTCACTTTTGTATGGAAAATATGAAAAAATATTACCAACGTGTTGAGTTTCAAGGGTTTGCGGGATTCATAAAGGGGGTCGAAATTTTCACTATTTTTGCGATAGGACACACCGTTTTCGAGATATAAGCAAAAGAAAATAAAAAGAAAACGGTACTGTTTTTGCATCTGAAGTCGAGGCAGTCGAGGTGTTGGTGTGAATTTTAGCTCATGCCAACTAATTTTATTCCACACCTTTTTAGTCGCGATTAAAAATAGTCAGATTTAGTTAGAGAATCTAAATTTTAGGTGAAAAACCTCAAATTCAGAATAGAAAAATTACTATTGAAAATGGAAATCGTCATTTGACAGGAATAAACTAAATTTAGGTGATTTTTAGTCTAGTTTAGACGCATTTGTGACAAGAGAATCGGCACCAATATCTACCTATGTACAGACGCCAGCAGGTCAACCTACCCCAATCTGTCAAATTTCTTTGATAGATTTTCAACTTTAGTACAAAGGAATAAGGTTCATATTCAATTGGGAAAATCTGACAGATTGGGGTAGCTTGATGTGCTGGCCTCTGTACTTACCATGAAAAACACCAATACCTACCTACTAAAAAGAGTAGGTATCTGCACGTAAACAATCAATAACATCAAAAAATTAGCCCATCCCTCCCCCCCTTTCTCACTTCTACACTTTTGTCATCTATCGATTTAAGGCGAAAGCGCCAGGGTAGCCCGCGAAATTCATTTTTTTTTACGTTTTTTGCAATTTGCTGGTCAGTATTAAGTTGTACGTTGATTAAAATATGATTCGCGGCCGTAACAAATATGTGTTTACAGAATTATAATCTATAAATTCATCAACAAAACCCACTAAGCCCAAAGTAATCCCCAAGAATGACTATTTCATGAAATTTTCACATTTGGGGATTATACTAACTTAACAAGTTGTATTACTGATTGTAATGATTATAATTCTGTCAACTACTACCACCAAAACACGGATTTTCGTCTATTAAAGAAAAACCTTAAAATATACTTAGTCCTACAAAAACCTACAATATTGGTAACCCTACTGCAGTGTTTGTATGGGAAAATTTAAAATATCATTATCTTTGAAACTACTCAAAGTTTCTCCGTCACAAATTCAGTGAATCATTATCGTCCCCGTCACAAAAATTTGAATATATTTCGAAGGCCGTAGATCATCAGGCAGCGGAGATACATGTGTCCAGCCAGCTTGAACGCAGGTTGTTTGGACATGTAAGTTTTTACTGATTTCTCGTAAACCCTTACATGTGACGCCATAAATTAAACGTTATTACTGTCACAAATTGCGTCACTAAATATTAGTAAAGGAACCATATTCGAAAACGCTCCCGTTATTGAGATTCAGAAGTGCCAGCCAAAAGTTTTATACGTAAATTCAAGATGGCTGGACACAGATTTTTGCATTTTTCTACTAAACCGCTGTTCGTATCACAAAACTTTTAGCTCGATGCCTGTCACAAATTTATGTGACGCCCGTTGATATCCAAAAAGTCGTCAAAATCACTTCCGTTACCGAGATTGAGAGACCAGCGAAAAGTGGTATTTCAAGATGGCTGGACACGTTTTCGATCGATTATCTAAGATTCTGTAGCGTCACAAATTCTGAAATAAGGGTGTTTAGCCGTCACATAAAATGTGCTATTGACCTAGTTAAATGCGAGCTATTTTGAAGATTTGTCCAGCCAGCCTGAATGACATAGGATAACTAATGCTCGAAGGTATTTAAATGAAAAAGTATATATCGGCATAATTATATAAAATAAGTATCGGCATCACTTTTAAACGTCGGACATAATAAAAATTAAAAAAAAACCAGATGGAATCGACACTTTCTATCTCAATACCATTGAGACTTTATTTATGTAAAAAATATGGTCACCTCACAATATTAATGGATGTGTGTATGGGAAAATTTAAATGATCAATATCTTTGAAACTACTCAAAGTTTCTCCGTCACAAATTCAGTAAATCATTATCGTCCCCGTCACAAAAATTTGAATATATTTCGAAGACCGTAGATCATCAGGCAGCGGAGATACATGTGTCCAGCCAGCTTGAACGCAGGTTATTTGGACATGTAAGTTTTTACTGATTTCTCGTAAACCCTTACATGTGACGCCATAAATCGAACGTTATTACTGTCACAAATTGCGTCACTAAATGTTAGTAAAGGAACCATATTCGAAAACGCTCCCGTTATTGAGATTCAGAAGTGCCAGCCAAAAGTTTTATACGTAAATTCAAGATGGCTGGACACAGATTTTTGCATTTTTCTACTAAACCGCTGTTCGTATCACAAAACTTTTAGCTCGATGCCTGTCACAAATTTATGTGACGCCCGTTGATATGCAAAAAGTCGTAAAAATCACTTCCGTTACCGAGATTGAGAGACCAGCGAAAAGTGGTTTTTCAAGATGGCTGGACACGTTTTCGATCGATTATCTAAGATTCTGTAGCGTCACAAATTCTGAAATAAGGGTGTTTAGCCGTCACATAAAATGCACTATTGACCTAGTTAAATGCGAGCTATTTTGAAGATTTGTCCAGCCAGCCTGAATGACATTTATAATTTGTAGAGTAGACTTGAGTTGATGCATTAGGTAAGTACATGTCTACCTACCTATTGCGCCTGAGCGAGAAGCAAATACTGAATAAAAAGTCGGTGACGTTGGTTCCGCATTTTCTTTTATTGAGACCGACTTCCGAAATTAAAGTTATTTTTCATTTTGTAGTGTTTTGTTGGAAGTCGGTTGTTTTTGTAAAAAAGTTTTTATTTTTCATTTTTTAGTAGTCCAGTTTGTAACTAATCTAAGTTATAATAGCCTAATGTCAACTGCTCATCACCTTTTACAAAATATTGCTTTTCCCGATGCAGGAACGTTAATTGTTGAGGAGTTCTCCTTATAAGAACTGGAGCTGATTGAGAAGTCACCATCAGCTCCATTGTGCTTAACAACCACATTAAAGTACCTAATCGAATCGCAACCCGTGAAATATTTACTATCGAGTAGTTCCGATGGCCATCAGTGGTCTTCATCATCAGTTCCACTTCACCTAATGGTGCTTTCTGAAAGCAAATGCACGAGCTACTATAAAAAATACCTACCCAAACCGCTATAGGTGTGCCTACAAAATTTGAGGGTTTCCCTCGATTTCCATAGGATTCCCTCATCAGATTCCGATTTGGTGACAATGGGACCAACTCGGGAGCATACTCTTTCAAATAAAAAAAGAATTTTGAAAATCGGTCCACAGTTGACGGAGAATCAGTGAACAGAACATACATAAAAAAAAACATACATAAAGTCGAACATAATAACCTCCTCCTTTTTGAAAGTCGGGTAAAAAATCGAATTGTAGATTAGGTACTTACTGTTCGCCTGTGCATTTTTTTTGTAAATACGCCTTTACATCTTGGTATCGATGAACTGCAAAGATAAAAAGTTTTATTAGCAAAAATTATCTTTGTTGTAGTTGTGCTACTGTTTTGTCCATAAAAACTAAAATATCAACTATACTCCATTCACAATAAGATAAGACATTTCAACAAACCTTTTTTACCGTCTGTTCAATCGATTTTGACTTCTATTCCGTAGGCATAAGGATGTCATTAAAAGCAGTAAACAGTTATTATTGTAAGAACTTTTTTGCTTTTAATGCCATCCTTATGCCTACTTAATAGAAGTCAAAATCGTTTGAACAAGCTGTAAAAAAAGGTTTGTTTAAATGTGTAATCTTATTGTGAATGGAGTAGTAGTTTATATTTACTTTGATATTAGTATAATTGTAAATTTATGGTACCTAGTTACCTACCTGCTACTGTCTGCTAGTACTGTGACGAAAGCAAGTAGGTAAGTACATAATTACCTATACAACTACAACATTGCTCCGTCGCGTCGTTTTTTAAAAGTAGGTAGGTATAAATAAGTAGAAAAATAATAATCAATCTTACCTTTTTTTTTTAAGCTTCCGCAGTTCAATCCTGGATATTTTTTTCTTTCTTCTGTTTTTATTCCCCATAATTTAATCTTAAATACCACTATATTTTACAACATAAACTAACATCTTGTTTAATTATTAATACTAGAACTTAAAAACAATATTTACAGGCTTATTTTTAAAACTAATATACAAACACGGAAAATAACAATAATATAACGTATATTTCGATCGATTAGCGGAGGAACGCGGCGAGCCAGTAAAAGCGACACAGGTCCTGCCTCGGAGACGCCTAGCCGGCTACTAAAGTGAAGCGCGCGGGCCGCTTTGTTATATTATATCTTGTCAAAACAATAAAAAACTGTTTTGAAAAAAAATAGCCATAGAATATTCTTCTAAACATCATTGCCTATTTTTTGACATATTTTTTTAGAGTAAAACTTTGGTCTACTTCAAGTATGACTTGAAAAACGATAAAAAACTTCCCTATTTTCGATTTGTTTGCGATTTTTTATGATCGAGTGAAGTTGTAAATATCGTGTTTTGAACCATAGAATAATCAAGAATGTTTATTGAACTACAACATATATTTTTATCAGATCAAAACAAAGAATATTTGATTGTTTAATGTTGAATCAAAATAGGTCGATTCTGAGACTCCTGGCCTTAATACATGCAATTAGTGTGATTAATAAAGAAGCTGAATATATTAAACATTGTATTATGTACCGAATTTGAATGTAAGTATCTTAATTTTATTTGTAAATACTGATATCTAAATAAACATAGATCACAAAAAATATTTTTATTTCATCACTAAACGAAACATAAATCTAAATAGGTACCTACCTACTTATATTATTTTGTTCAATAACGATGAAATTGCTACATGCAGTTCTTTACGCACACAAGAGCGCGTGTCTGTACTATACACAACACAAATAAAACTACAAGTATTGCTCACCCTCCTTCGTGAGATACAACAACTGTACTGAACTGCCTATCGATTCTGTAAAAATCTCACCGTGATAACTTAGATGAAGTAAGCGTGAAGTGATCTATCAATGGAGGCAATAACATTAGGTGGAATGACAGCTCACTTCACCTTAGTTTTCACGGTGAGATTTTTACAGAATATCACTGCTGTACCCAAGCTTGACCACACAAGTACGCACAAGGAAACTAGCGAATTCGGACGTGCTTTTACGATAAAAATATTCATAAGAAAATCAAGGTTTTTTTATTACTATGTAGTTGAAATTAACTTTAATCCAAACCACCTGCCATTGCAAACTAAAAAGTCCTTGCAAATGTCAATCATTCTAATTTATACCTTATTGGAATGAGAGATGAGTTACATTGCAAAGTATGTATTACTAGTGGATTTGGCGGCGCGCGGCGCGGTCAAATGAGTAAGTACCTACCACAGAACATAAATACCCTAACGGGTACCCACATTTTTGAAGCTGCCGCAAGCCAGCCGCTCGTGCGCCACGCCACGCGCACCAAGTCACTGCGATAGGTACCTAAGTATATTATACGCGGATTTTGACTCAAAATTCGAATCTTTGTATACTTTATTTTTACAAACAAGCTGCACGTCTCCAATAAAAGCGCTAAGTTTGCCGGTCTGTGGAATGCTCGTCCCCTCCCTTAACCGGCCTGCTACTAGCTACCTAACCTATAATAGGTAGTATAGGTAGGTACATACCTACTAGGTACGTTCTTGAATTTTCTCGATATTTGGAGTGACGTCACATCACATCGTCGATCTACGAATGACAGCCAACTGCACTTTTCGAGGGGAGTGGTCTCGGTATGATAAGGAAGGTTACCCATCCACGGACTGACCTCGGTAAACGTTGCTTAATCTTGAAAATCGACCCGTACGGTTGTAATTACTCAACCACGAGCCTCTTTACGGTTATGTATACCCACATAAGCTACGTATACCTACCTAAATAAATTAAAATTTCCAGCGGCCTTTGCGGTATTTTTTTCTATTTCTTTCAAATAAATTGCAACGTATATAGGTTGGTAGATACATGATTCTACATACAGACACTCAAGAAACATGAACCTCTTTTTGGGACAGACGAGTAAAGAAATAGAACGGTTGGTTCTGGTAAACTGAGACTACCTACTCCCCTAAGCCCCAGAATATGAGATAGATTTTTCAATTTACGATACCAATGTCAGATTTTGATCATGGTAGGTAATCTTAAGAAATAAGTACTTACTTACCTTGTTGATTGCAATTCCGTTGCAATTTGCCTCCATAGCCTGTCTTTTAGTCTTTTGTCTTTGTAGGAAGCATACCTCACATCATAAAGTACAGGCCTCGCCTGTAGGTACTGAAGAAATTAACAATTCTATGTTCATATATTTAGCTCATTATTGGTCTGACGACGGCTCATGCACATACCTTTGCCTTAGACTTATGTGCACTTAATCGTTATTATTTGACGTAAGTAAAGGCCATTTTGTGAACTAACAAACAACGCTTTTTTTGTTTTTTTTATTTTTTTTATTTTGTCTTTGGTTTGACGGTAGTTAGCGTAATTTTTAGTGAACGTGAAATAACCCGCCCTAGTTAGGTAGTTCAGCTCGGAAGCCGTTGGCCACGCTCGGCCGACGGCTTCCGAGCACCAACGTACGAGTCCGAGGTTGTTTAGATTTCTCGAGAAATTGTGTTTATTTCAGACGATTTTATTATATGTATAGATTGTTTAATCAAAATTGAACTTGATTTTGTTAACGGATTAAAAAAAAGAGGTAATGTAACATTGTATATTATTAGTAAAACTTGTTGAATTATTTTGTTTCAAATCGAAGAGTATGGGGTGGGTCGATTTTTTTGCACGCAAGTCTAATTTCCAATTTTTAATACAGCAGAGATAATGAAATGGAAATAAAAACTTCCTATTGCTTTCGCTAGGAAGAAGTGGCTCAACAAACTCCCCAGCAGCACAGCTGTCTGTTCAGTTAGGAAATACTTGCTTGTATACAATAGGTAGTAGATATGTAAAGTAATTAACATTACGAGAACCTAAGTAGGTACCTACTTAGGTTAGGTTGGGTTGTATCGGCCGACCGGGGAATCGAACCTAGGACCCCCGCTGGGCAAACACGCACAGACCTGCCTTCGTCCTCTGACGGAGATCGTCTACTACTGAGCTCAGCTTGGATTGCTCTGGAATTTATACTCTCCGTGTCGCGTCGCGGCCGCCGCCGCGATATCGCCGCGACACCATACTAAATGTTCATTTTGTATGGTGTCGCGGCGATATCGCAGCCGCGGCCGCGATTCGCGTCGCGCTAGTGTGAAAGGTGTTGCGTCGCGATAATATCGCAGAATCGCCACGCGACACGTCGCGCGACAAGTCGCGCCAGTGTGTACGAGCCTTTATTTGTAAAACACCAGCAACCTCTTAAGAGGTCATTGTACTCATCATTATGAACAACTTTTACTATGGGACCAAACCTGAAATCGCGAAAAAAAAAATCAGCAGTTCCCTACATTTTGACGAGTTACACGAACATGTATATATATATTTTTTACCAATAAGATGGTGAATGGGGGGAGGGTGAAATTTCACGCGGACGAAGTCGCGGGCAGAAGCTAGTTACGTATACAGGGGGAAAGTCCGAACGGATCTTCGGGGTCATTGCATAGCATACTTACAATGGCGAAGATAACACTCTAAGGGTAATGCCATTCATTTTGATAATTCAACAACAATCATTGCGTTTTTTATGTTGTAGAGCAGACGAATTTGAAAAATTGGTCTGCTCGACATCTTCTATGTACCTAACATGAAGAAAATGGATTAGAAATTTCCTTCAAAAGCCTTCGTATTGTGATAGAAAGTGTGATACGCAATTGGAGTGTTGGAGGAAAACCACCTGCCCTAAATATTAAAGTTAACTAAAAAGTAGTTCACTTAACTTATTTTTTAGCAATGAAATTATTACTCTTGTTTAAAAGTAAATAAAACTGCATTGAAAAAGTTGCCGTCAGATTAATTTAGATCATCCTACTGGTTAGAAAGGTCTGTGTATAATTTCTATAATAATAAAAATGATTGTATTTTTACCTTCCATCCACTTTCTATAACTAAATTGAGATTCTTAAGCACGGGTAAGTCTTCCGGAGTGTACTTCATGTAACAGCTCTTGAACTGAATGCGCCCGCGCGCTGGCCAGCCTTTTGGAGTCTCTTTTTCTGTGAAATAATTCCAGAAAATATGTATTTTATTAACCCTATAAACTTTATATGCTTTAGAGTATAAAGTTTATCAGAATACTGCTGCTGCTTTGCTGTTTTTCATACAAATAAACGTATTACAAATAAAACGGTTTTACCTAATTTTTTATAGACAATACAAGACACAAACCTCCTTTGTCCCACTTGGGTTCCCGTTCGATGTGGGTGTACTGCAGTATTCTCTCGACGCTGGTCATCTGCGAGATCACCTCCGCGGTTTGTCTTACGCCAAACTGCAGCATCCCCGTCAGGATCAACGTCTGCGATATCGCCAGGCCCACGTTTCCAGAGAATATCGTTTCTGTTCAATGAATCACGTTGTTAGGATATATTATGTTGTTTCCGCTGTTTGCTGCTATTAGAACGTCTGGCGTCTGTCGTATGGCTTTTGTGTTTTCTATTATTATATTTAATGTGGTTGTGATTGTTATGCATGTAGACATCGCGTCGTTAGGAGTATTATTATGTGCCACACATTCAAGGTTTGACGGAGTGAGTTGTGTTATTTATTTCAAGCACCTACCTAATGCCTATGCTTGTAAGTAAGCTAATGCAATTTGAAGCCGAATCGAAGGTGATATCAATAAGTAACTAAGTAACTAAGTTAGCACCTCCTCGAATGTTAAATTCGTTAATTTTATATACCTAGAATCGAAATTCCGTATTTTATTAACTCTATTATGCACAAGAATCGATCGAGAATCGAAACAATTTCAGTCATCTTTAAAGTCGGTTAACAACAAGTAGGTAGTTGTACTCACTGCTATCGATGACAAGGAAGGCGACGATGACAATGGCGAGGTAGATGACGCAAATGAAGTCCAGCCAGAAGCCGAGAGTCACTCCGCTCGCGAGGTAGCTGCTCCAAGTCGACGTGTGGATGTCCTGTTGCGACCAACAATTTATGATAAGATAACAGATAGCTTCCAGCTCTGTTGCATACCTAAATGTAGCTGTACATATAGCGTAGTTACTCGTACATTAATGAAGTTAAAAAATAAAAGGAAATTTAGAATAGGCTACGATGATGAACAACATTTCACGATTGACATGAGCTCTTTAGCGGCCACTTCAATAGAGGTGTAACATCATAGGGGAATTATTGATTTACAGCTAACAATCTTCTGATATTTATTAGAACCTTACCAATTTAAACCATTAGGTTAACGAGTTTGAGACTGAAGTATAATGGTAACTTAAAAATCAATATTTACGTACCTGGAATTTATCAAATTCTTTAATCAGTCTCTGTTCTGCGCCAGCCGACCGGATTGTGCTAATACCGTTGAGGGTAGCAGACATATGAGAGAATACTGGACTCCGAGCTGGAACGAAACGTTATAATATGTAGTTTAAAAAATATTTATTTTTAAGCGACGAAGTCCACACGATACGAGATCCACAACACAAGTTTAATTGAAGACATTAATATGCAGATGTAATTATCATATAACTTTCATGTGTCCAAGATTAGTACGACCCAGTGGAAATGAGGTCTGTTCTGGTGCTGTACTTGGCAAGATCTTGGGTTTATGATGAGTATTTATAATAATTATTCAAGGTGGTTCTTACTTGTGCCTTCTAACCGTTTGATACCCTGTGCTGACTTGAGGTATATTTGGAGGATTGTATAGAACAATAGTAGTATGATGGTGGTAGGCAGCAGGGTCCAGATGAGGGCAGCAGCGTTGAGAGCCAGGATACTGAACATCACCAGGTAGATCTGGATACATTCTAGCAGGAAACGTGGTAATAATTCGTCGAGCGCTCCTATGTCTTTGGAGAATCTATTCAGTATACGGCCTGGGAACAAACATAATAATGGTAACTTTTTGTTAAAGATAATTAAAG
Source organism: Globia sparganii (assembly GCA_949316385.1). Lineage (NCBI taxonomy): Eukaryota > Metazoa > Arthropoda > Insecta > Lepidoptera > Noctuidae > Globia > Globia sparganii. The sequence continues at coordinate 13,960,184 of OX438655.1, forward strand.
GATACTGAAGAGTTCCAGCCTGTCTGGAATCTAATTTTGGTAGTTAACATGAAGTCATTATGAAACCAATAATTGGGAACAAATTAGGCAAAAGGAAATAAAGTTGAGTGAAAGGGAATAAATCTGTACTTACCGGAAGAATTCGTATCAAAGAACCTCATGACACCTCTGAGCATGGAATGGAACATATCGTTGTGAAGGTTGCGGGAGGCCGTCATGCACACCTTGAAGAACATGAACGCACGCGCCGTGATGAAGAAGATGCAGCACACGATCAACGCGGTGTACACGTATAAATATTGTGCCGTGTCTAGAGGACCTATGTAGGCGTGGATGTCCAGGTCTGCAAAAAAAAAGAAACAATGCTTAAAGTCAAGTTGACAAAGTTACAAACAAGAAATAACCATCAAATGAATTCTAGAACAATTGAGAAAAATCTTGCACACAGTAAGTTTTGGAACTAATAATCAAGTAGGAATGGTTAATTGCAATGATTCTACCTGGGCTTTGGTTAACTCCTAAGAAATAGCTGGATAAATTAAAAGTGCCATTGTCGAGTGGCGGCGACCGATCGATGAGGTAGTCCTTTGTTGTTGTGTTATTGGTTGCTTCTTTTAGTGTCGTGACTTCGTTTGTCCTGCGAAAGAGTTCATTTTTATGCTACTTGATCTTTATTCTCATCTGTCATCATGCCCGCTTTGTTCCATCCATTGCTGGACATCGTAACGTTGGCAATGATGATGATGACTTAGTTGCTAACTACCGGCACTTACTGAGAAATTGGTCTCCAGTAATTGACGATAACCCTCAGTCAGTTCCAATAATAATAATAATAAACCTTTATTTCAGACCACAGACAATCCAAATATTAAAAAAAAAAACTTTTGCTAGGCAATAAAATTTTATGAGGAATTAAACTCACCAGAAGGTGACCCAGTAGTCACAAAGCGTGGCTGACAGCTGTCCGACAATAAGCAGCACGATCATGAAGAACAGCGGCGGTGCGCGGCCCCCGGCCCGCAGATAGGCGCCGTACACTCGCCAGCCCATCGAGCCCGACTCGCGTTCCTCTTCTTCCATCTCCTGCGCCACCTCGCAGCCTCCCATGGACTCACACAGCGACGGACGACGCGTTGTTGATAACTGGGTAGTGTTTTAGGTGATAATACAAGGTGTATCACAACTAACCAGTTGTGAGACCTAACCAGGTCTAGTGTGAGTGACGTACCTACTCATGAAAACAACCGCGGTGGCATATTATATTCTAACTTGAAGTCAATAGCGTCATTGTAAATTGCCAATTGGAAAAATGCCAGGCCAGCTATTTTTAGAAATAGGGTTTAGTATCTACTGAGGCCTATTTCTCCTAACAGCATATACCTAGCATTTTCGATAACATTCCCGTTAAAACACTCCAACTAAGCTGAATTTCCATGAATAGCTTATTATCTCGCCAATAGTGCAACGAGTGGTGATTGAATTCGAAAGTAGAAATAAATAACATAATTTTTAGGTCAAGAATTTTTCAAAGTTAATCGTACGAGTATCGAACCAATTTAATAAACGCACATTGCAAATATTGTTGAAATGGAATTTGCATTAAGTCTCTAATAAAGTAATAAATAGGTACTGATTGCCAAGTACACTATGCAGAATCAAAATGGCTCTACGAATATATAAAACCAAATTAAGCGTATAAAACAAAAGGAATAAGTAGTCATAAGAATTTACACCGCATATGACGACACCATTCCGACCATTTCCGAGGTTCTATCAATAAATTTAAATTTAATCAAGTTATTTTTTTCGGCATGCGTACCAGAATTGAAACTTATGTACAAATATTTAAGGTTTGCTTTTATAATAGCAGTAGTCTTAGAATCTGAAAGGGATAGAGGCGTAGTTCAGGATTTCACGTTTTAGTTTGAAGTGAAAAAATCCTGTCACGTACGATGAATATAGTGTGGGATATAGTGTGGTGTATCGGACTGGCGAATGCGTGATGGGATCCGAGATATATCTGTTACCTACACATTTTATGAGCAAGTGTATCAGCGAAGTAAGTTGTAAAAATAATACTATTCCCTACCCTTCCCGGTTAGTTTTCGCCGATAAAAATCTCAAAGCAATGATAAACTAATATTTTCATGTGTATAAAAAATTACAAAGTAACTTTATGTATGTTACCTAATTACTTTGCAACCTACTTTTCGAATTACAGACGTTATTGTTGCTCTAACTCTTGAGGTATCTATATGGACCCCAAGGCTACTTTTAATTGTCACGTCATGTTATTTGTTTTTACAATTACAAGTTTGTTTCACTTACTCTAGCAGAGGTGCGTCTGGACATTGGCGGAGGTTTCTCTACATCTATCTTGTCTTCGTTTTCATCATGACTGGACGACAGCAGCTTTGCGAAGTCTTTACCCGTGCTCACCAACTCATCGTATGATCCTTTAGCATCCACATGCCCCTATTAAAACAAAAACCGAATTAAGGCAAGTGATTTCTTAAGCGATTATTATATTTTGTAATGTTTGTGAATGGCATTTAGTGTTATGTCCCGACCTTGAGCTAGTGCAGCTGTTGCATGAGTACATAATTATGCCGCAGGGAGGTGTTTTAGAATTGAGTTATACGCGGCTAGAAATAAAGAAAGATAGAAAAAATGCGTTTATTGGCATTACAGCAAAAAACACCTTACGACTAGTCGACTACACCTTACAACAGAAAACAATGTTTTTAATTCCAAGAGGGCCTCAGCTCAGCATAATGTCAAGTAAAATAGAATAAATGTAGTCTCTGAGATTTTTTTGAAAAACGAAACCCGCTAGAAGCCTTCCTGGCTAATGACAAAAGAAATAAACATAAGGTAATCATATTGTATAAGTTACGTTGTAAATGCTGATGATGTTAGTTACATCAACGGCCTTGAAATAGTTCAGATGGTGCGTGACGAGTAAATACGCATGTATTGTGCTGCACGTAGTGATTCCTTTTACCGGTTAGTTCTCATAACCAATAAGAAAGATTAGCAGTGCCTCCAGCACAGGTTCCAAGTTCAAGTATGGAGGCATGTTAAGTTACCGTTGTGAAGTGCAGCTAATGCGAGCAACACGCGTGGCGTTCCACAAGGACCTATTTCAAGACGAGCAACGAATTGAGTCATCATAAAATACAATATTAAATAATACAGAAGGAGATAAAACGAGGAAAAAGTAGCTGGAGACAGATACAGGCAGTGCTAGGGCAATGACTTTAGAAATAAATGCTACGCTACATTGTTCATTATAACGATGTAGGCCTTGAGAAGGTTCAGCTGATGCGTGACGCGGACGCGTGTAGTGTGGCGTAGGGACCCATTTTAAGACCAGAAACGGTCGAAAAAAATAATGCAGCCAATGCTCTACAATGCTCCTAGGATGGAGACGGATACAGAGGGTAATGGTTTAATAAATAAATAAATGTTAGGTTACGTTGTTCATGATGACGATGTAGTCAGCGGCCTTAAGGTAGTGCAGCTGATGCGTGACCAGCACGCGCGTGGTGTGCCGCAAGTAGCCGCTGATGCACTCGTCGAACAGCTGGCGACCCACGTGTGCGTCCACGGCAGAGAGGGGATCGTCCAACAGGTAGATATCGGCCTGGTAACAAAAGTGACAGTTTATTATGACTCCATAAAGAGCGCTAGCTGAAATAGAAGTGCCAATGTGTTATCATGGAGGTTTTCACTAGAAGCCGATGAAGATGTTATAATTGTTTAATGTATTTTCACGCAAACAATAGTAGTAATAACACATTATGGTTGACTGGCAGAAAATACCTCAGGCATTAAATCCACCTTCGTGGAGTTCACTTTATTTTAGTTTACTTGTGCGTAAAGTTTTAATAAAAAAGTTTTCACAATGAGATTCAGAATCGACCGGCTTATTTCTTTTCGAGGCTTTTCACTTGGATGATGAGTATGACATTAAATGCATTTCTGTTGCTGTATTTGCCTAACTTACATTAAATAGTCATTTGCTTTTAAGACGTTAGTGTAAATTAAAAGTCAGTTCATTAGCTCGGCTTAAACTAAGTGGTAGTAAAAGTTAATGTTAAGCTCTGTCGGTTAATTTTCAGAGAAGAGCGTAATTTTATGAGAGTATTACCTACGACGACGTCGCTAGAGTGCAGTGCACGCTGGGATTATCTCCAGGGTGTAAAATTTTAGCATTGCCTATCTAGAACCGGAGTGAGGATATCCAGGTATTTCATTAAAGTATTTTAACTAGATTATTTGCGTTTCTAAGTCCGACAGCAGCAATATCATCTAGATTTTGGTGTGTTCTAAAATATCAAGCAGATGAACTTTTATGTTCAATTTTCCGAAATACATTTCTTATTTTCCTTACATAGCATACAAGTAAGCAAGACACATTGTATAGCGAGCTATTACATTTTATGTTACACATACCTGTCTGTAAACAGCTCTGGCAAGGTTTATGCGAGCTCTCTGACCGCCCGACAACGAGGCTCCTCGTTCACCGACGAGCGTCTGGTCTCCGTGAGGAAACTGTTGGAAGTCCTTCTGGAGAGCGCACACTCTTACCACCTGGAAGATTGGGAATTTAAATTAGATATCAGCATTAGCATAATTTAAAATATTTAGTCCTTTGATAACAAATTCAAACCGAATTGAATCGGGCATTACTAAGCAGACTCTTTATTTTACCGTTAATACTATTACTTAAATATTTTCAGCAGTATTTAGAGTAGATATACTTAAACATTATTAAGTATATACAGGTACTTACTTCTTTATACTTTTTGGAGTTGTAAGGCAGGCCAAATAAGATGTTTTGTCTGACGGTAGCAACGAACAGCCACGGCTCCTGACTTGCGTAAGATAGAGGCCCAGACAGGTAGATTCGGCCATTGGTAGATCGAAGTTCATTCAGGAGTAATTGAAGAACTGAACTCTGCAAATAAAAAGGACATTGTATATTAGGACCTAAGTAGGCATATAATATGTTAATTTGCACTTGAAACTTTATAAGTATCTAGTATTTTGCAATACAGTGTAAATGGAACATTTGTCATACAATAATACATATTTGGGATGTGCTAAATATCGTCGTGTACTTGAATCAATATCGGTCGTTTGATTCGTTTCACTTGTTGACACATTTAAAACTGGTATCGTTTTGGTATTTTTGGTAGTGTTGTTTACCTATCGTTTACTGTGAAATCACGTCCGTTTTGTAGCTTTTAAGGCACTTGTGAAGTGCGGAAATAAGTTACGCGTATGTTTATAGTTGCGTAAGTTTACCTAGAAACCTCATTTGGCTGGTGACTGATGATTTTCTCATTTGTTTTAACATTGTGAAGAAACTTTCCAAGACTTCATGACGTATCGTAAGTAAAGATTTTTCTGCTGAAGGTACGGGCAAATTGAACAATCTAAAAAAACTTTTTTACAAAAAAAAAAAACAACCGACTTCCAAAAGAAAGAAGTTTTTGAAGTTGGTTAAAAATAAACATTCATTGACAGACAACGAACCTTTCCGGATCCGACAGAGCCGATAATGGCACACAGCTTTCCTTTAGGCATCAGGAGGTTTAGCTGGTTCAACGTGATCGGTCCGTCGTCAATCCAGCTGGCGCTCACGTTCTGGATCAGAATGCCCACATCTGGGTTCACTGGCATCGAGCATAGAGTAGAATTCATCAAGCCTTTTTCATTGCACTCAAATCCTAAAACATGAGGATGAAAAAGATCGATTAGATAGGGTCATCAATACGATACATATGACTGAGGTAGATAGTGTGCATTAATAGACTACTAAGTCACACGTATCGTATACTATTTTATAGCTCATGTGACCTAAACCCGCACTTAAGTCACGCTTTTATATGTAGAAATGGACTACTTAAGTCACAGAAAAGTGTAACTTAAGTGCGGGTTTTTTTCTTTTACTGAAAACTTGAAACGTCGCTATAAACTGTTATCTTCCCAAACCCGTGGGTCATAAGTTAGGTTAGGTTTATATTACATACGTTTAACAATAAAGTATACAATACTGTATTTGAAACATGTGCAGAATAGTTTGTAAAATCGACCCAAATGTCCGTGATTGCACAACTAGACTACAAAGGATAATAGTAAACCACTGGATTAATAATACGAGTCTCGCCGTCTGATTCAATCGGTTAACCCCTTCAATGCGGCAAAGGCCGGTCGCCGTGTTTTTTGTTGATAAACACGTGCGGCAGATCGGCGTAGAATTTTAACAAGTGAATATTTTATCAAAATTTGGATTTTCGGAATTTTTCTTTGTGTATTTTATTTTTCAGTGGAGATAGTTGTAGGTATAGAACGCCTCTTGGCGGCAGTTAACATACTCAAGTCGCTTATAACTTCCTATTTTATTAAACGCACTCACACACAAACAACTTAAACGTTAATTGATTGGCAATAGAGGAGTCGACGTATGTTCGACGAACCATATCCGTTGTGCTAAAATTGGTATAACTCCTAGCAACTATTTTGTTAAAAAATAAATTGCACCTAAAAAAAGATCGAATACCGCAATATGTTGTTATTAAATGTATCAAGTAAATGGTGTAGCAATAATTTAATCTTCAGCTTTTGCGAGTAACACTTAAATAACTCACGAATTGAAATACATACCTAGATATGTACGGGTCAAAATCAAAATAATTGCTCATTTCATAAATGTTACTTTTATGTCACATTAACATAAAAGTAACATAAAGGAAAACAAGGGCTGCATTCACAGTTGTAAATAAAAACAGTTTTTTTTAGTATTTTAGTCTTTTATATTGTAATAATTAAACACATACACGTACGTGTACAGTTCGTGAGGTTTAAGCTGAGCTTTGCATTTGTGTGAGTGTGCACATAGATACGGTTTATACCGGCGTAACTCCGCCGCGCACCTTCATTTCTTTAAGTCACTCACATGAATGCTAAGCTCAGCTTAGGCCTCGCGAGCTGTACTGGACATAGTGAACATAAACATGATACATGCAAAATAATGACAATAACTCCTTAACCGTCAGGGTTATGTTTAATTTGAAGATGTTTAAAATAAAAATCTAATATAAAAATGCGAACTTTGAACATTCTCTCTATCGTCATGATAATACTGCACGAGTAGGTACCTAACTTCCTAATACTTATACAGGGTTATTGGAAAAACACCAACAACCTTTTAACAGGTCATTGTACTCATCATTATGAACAACTTTTACTATGGGACCAAACCTGAAATCGCGAAAAAAAATCAGCGGTTCCCTACATTTATGTTCGTATAACTCGTCAAAATGTAGGGAACAGCTAATTTTTTTTCGCCTGCTTTCTTTCTCTTGATCCGATAGCTCCCCTATTTTTTCAAATTTTTTTTTCTGTAGTGCTTTCCATTTTTGAGGATTATTGAGTTTTAGTCGGTCTCTGTATCGTTTCTGCCTCTCTGCCGCAGACAAAGGCATATTTTCTGTAAACAATAAAAAATGCAATGTGATAACTCAAAAAATAATAATTAAACATTTATTTCATTTTTAACGATAAAAGCAGTCTATTTTGAAGCATACGTCCTTTCACATTTAATTTTGCATCACATTAACAAATCACATTGCATACAAACATTTTGAACATTTTAGAATAGTATCAAACTTGTCATGCCAGAATAAGTTAGAGCCTGTTAATGCTAGACGTAAATACTTAGGTTATATTAAATAAATATAATACGCGTATTTACACTAATAAATCAAAGCTGAATAGATCGCAATATACACTCGATCGCGGAACTTGCACAGTATACCTAAACCAAAACGAAAGTAAAAAATGATTAGTAAATTACAGTCATCTATAGGGCCAAACATTTAATCAAGCCTGATGCAAAAAAAGATTTTAAGTAAAAGAAACGGCCTGGCAAATAAAGTTGAAGCAATTTTTTTTTACTTTTATCAATATGCTGTAAGCAGCTGCAACTAAAATGATAATGATATAAAAATGATGAAATGATTTTATTTTGTAAATTGGTTAATTATAACACTTATACAACATTATTTTTTTTCTTATTTTAAGCTAACGATGGGGCCGGACCTAACGGCTCATATACATAAACACGATACGACATCGTATCGTGCCACGACGCGTCATCGTGTCACGAAGCGATGTCACGTGATGGGAATTCTACGACATCGCAACGTGCCACGATGCATGCACGACGGAAACTATCTTAAAAGAAATGGATGTATCCAGTATCATCTGTATATCTATTTCTTCTTTATTCGTTTTTTAATATCAGTAAGAGGAGAACACGTCTAGTGCGATCTATTTTCGAGATTTACCTCAACCGACCACCGTACCGTGCATCGTGGCCTGATGCGACGTCGTATCGTGTTTATGTCTACGAGCCGTAAGAAAGAAATCAAAAGTAAAGGCAACATTAAAATGCTTATACATTTTACGTATTGATCCCAAACTGATATTAATCCCATATTGATATCAAACTGAAATACTTGTCTTTGCCAACGACACAGCAATGAGGATTTTAAGTTTGCATCACTCAAAACACTGACTACGACCATAAAAAAACATGCTTATTTTTAATTACACTATTTGTTTAATTATAATTTAAATAATATTTTAAAAGCATGCTGTGGACACGCCCTAATCCAATTTTATGTAACGTAACATAAAAAATGTTACATAAGTGTGACATAAAGGAAGAAATAAGCATGTTTTTCTACAGACTAACCGCAAATCACAGAACATAATTAACTCGATCGTTGCAGCTAATTAGCGATAGAATAGCACTAACATAATAGTTTCCTGACAATAAGAAATAGTTTAAATTTACTTAGCTAACGTATTTTTCCAATTGACCAAAAATAAACCAGTTTATGTTTATTTTTCGACGCACACAATACACTCAACTTTTTTGCCAAGAACAAAATGGCTGCAGCCCTATGATTAGTCGCCTGAGGTTCGGACAGAGATAGCTAATCTTGCCAGTATTAAATTTTTATAAAATACCTTTTTCGCGACTAAATAATGCGTTACATAAATGAAATAACATTGATGAAGTAATTTTGAGACCAGTTTTATTTTTAATTTGAAACTATAATTTATATTTCAAATGAATTTTCAAGGATTCTACGCATATTTTACAGTGTTATTTGAGAGGATAACCAATTTTGTTTGATAATAAATATAATACTTTTAATGTTTTTTCAAGTTTAAAATATCAGTGCTGGAAGTTGGACACACGTTTTTTGTAGGAAGACCAGAAGACACGCCTTTAAAAATGCCGCAATATTTAAAAAACAAGGTATCAACTACCAACAAAGACATTTATAATAGAATATAAAGAAGGGCTTCTTTGTAATATTCAGTATTTTATTAATATTGCCCTTACAGTTTTTTAGTAGAAATTTAGGAAAGATGATGGACAAGTAAATTTTCTGTAATGAGCAATTATTTTGAAAATGACCCTACAGGTTATTCTACAGGCAACGCAAAATATCGTCCAGAACTTGATCTTTACATATGTATGTACTCTATACATACAAATAAATACAATTGAAGTGTCTGTTTGTAATGTCAAAAAGACAGCCTTTTCCAAAATGCATATGAAAGTACCTACAATATGGTACTTAAATAACAAAACACATTTACTTTGTTTTCGAGTAATTTCTAACTTACCAGGATTGTAAATGCCCTCCTCATCGATTTTCTTGAAAGTGTTAGGACGTAGGTCAACTTTGCTCAGATTATTCTTTTTCTTCTTATTCTCTACCATTTGTACTAATTTAGCGATGTCTACGTCCGGAACACTGCGAAGGTCCTCTCGCTCATCTATTGTCATACATAATACGAGTTTACGTTAATTGAATACATATACAGTCATTATTATGCTACACATCGACTTATATGACCTTAATATTGACAATAATTGCTATCATATTACATGTTTCGTTTATGTTTTATAAAATGCGAAGTGAAAACCTGTGAGTATTAAATAGCTTTTGTTCTTAGTTCTGAAATATTTTTTTTCTAAAGAATCTAAAACAGAATTTATTTTTATTTGAATCGGAACATGAATTATAACAAAAAGCGCCCTTTTTAGGTTAGTCAAAGTGATTGTTAGTAAGTATGTGTAGGCATAAGAAGCGAGAATAAATGAGATCACAGGATGCGTGTTAACACAATAAACGTCGGTTAATCAAATATTCTTTAGAACAGTAATGACGCATCAAGTGCATCATTTAGAACATTTACACCCAAAACTATTTTGACTAATCTCGTACCCAAAAGTAAAACTGCCTCAATACGATGGACAGAGGAATAGGACTCCATTATCATTGAAAGGCTTGCCGGCATATAGATAGCCAAAGTCATCTGTAGTATGTTGAAGTATTGAGCCAACGGGAAGACCTGTGGAAATCATTGGCTTTGTTGACTCTCTTGATGCTTTTTAGCAGCAGCGCCCACCGACTATTGCTGTATATGTATCATCTTTACTATCACTATTATTGTTATTTTATGCCTCAAACGTTACCTATATGAAAGAGTTTAAATTGGAAACTATAACTTATGACACACTTAGCATCAGGACGTTCATTTTCTAAAGGTCATGTCCTGACACAGCTTACGTTCTAATAACTTATTGACTCGAAGAGGTTAAAAGAAGGTAGTTATTGTCTTGACTAAATACTTTAATCAATACATGCAGTAGTATACGGAACAGACACGTAAAAAAGTTTTGAGAGTTAGATAATTTAAGTATTAGTGTTATTATTAGCGTCGAGTCTCAGTTATAATTTGGACTCGTAGAAGAAGGATAGTGTCGATAGGGGGCATGCACTTAGTCCGAGGTCGAGACCATGTGGTCTCACATACCGAACAACATGAATGCTTCGAGGCGCTGCACTGATATTAGTGCCTCTGCCAAAAATGAGACAGCATTCGACATGATTATCGATAGCGTGCCTTGTAGGGTGTTGAAGAATTGCGCCAATGGGAACACCTGCAAATTATACACGTACACTGCACTGGTCCATAAAAGTTATTAAACAATCAGAAAGCTTTGATATTACGGTGCTTTTGTTTGAATGTTTTGATTTGAATTTTAACATTCCGAGGAATGCTGTTCGTGGATCAAAAATAATTGTAACAAAATAAACTGGAATTTTCTACACTAAGAAAAGATTACGAACCTATAAAAAACCATATATTTGTTTGGGGTAGATACTTACAATGTCTGCAGTAACTTGGTAGCCGAACAACGAGTAGGAGAGCAGGGTGATGTACAGGGTGAGTCTCTCTGTGAACACCATGAAGCTGAGGTACACCCCTCGGAGGTAAGACGCTGACGTGATTTGCTTGATTTCGTTCTTTCGAGCCAGAGCTACTACCTGCTCAAATGGCTTCTCCCAGGCGTACATTTTAATCACCTAAAATGATTTACTTTAATAAGTTAAAAATTATTATGAATTATATTTTTTCTTTGAATGATCCTATTCGGCAAAAAATCTTGAAGATGACATTTGTATTGAAAACCCAAAACCCCATTAATCAAAGATACTTATTGACGTGCTTAGTTAAAGTCATGCACTCATACTTTGTTATTCTGTTGCAGTTTCTCGGTAACCGTGCAAAAATATGTTTCGGTTCATGACTAAACCAAATTCAACGATTAACTAAAATCAGATGTAAAAAATGAAGAGCGCCATGTCAGGCATTAAATACTCGAAGTTTTCCTTATGTTTTTATCTTGTCGTATTCGAACAAAATCGAAAGCTCGTCACATATTATTAGGATATGAGGGTCAAACATTTTTGTACAAGTAATTGCAAATGGTTTTAGCACGCTGATTTTATCGGTTAATTCAGGACGTCACAGTTGGCATAAAAGTCGCGTATTATAGGCTACTAAAACCATCAGTCTCCATGAAATGGAGATGATAGCCGGTTTGGTAAATTATTTAATATTAGAACATAGTTGTAAATTTAACTCAAATAAGTAAGTACGCACGGCTACACATAACCAGTATAAGCTGACTTCTGATTGTACGAAAAACCTATAAAACGCGAGGTCAGACAAAACTGGAAATGTATAGCTTGATGTGTAGCCGTGTGTACCTAAGTAGATAATATTAACGTTAAACTAATTTGCATGCCCTAAACAGGCAAACTATGGACTGTGCATAAACCACCAAGTTTTACTGGTAAAAACTGTATTTTCAGCAAATAAATTATTCTTATTCTTATCTATAAATTTGCCATAAATGAAAATAATCGCTTTACCAGTACTGCATCAGTATTTTTTTATTAGTCTAGTAGTATTGACCTAGTTCAAAATTCAATATTTATGTAAGTAATTAGCACGTCAGAAAATCCAGATCAACATACCTGCATGCCATTAATAATTTCGTCCATAATTCGCACGCGCTCGTCAGTTTTGCACGCGGTCTTCATTCGCAACCTTGCAGCCAATTTACTCATGTAAGCTGCAAGAATAATAATAAGGTTGCTTAAGTTTATTACCTTTCTTAAAAGTTGCACTGCTCACTGATTGGATCGGGCGACAGGAATTTATTGGTCTTAAATTTCTTTTACTGTAATTGCATAACCAGGAAGCTGCAGCTTTGGAATCGATAATAATATCTTTATTATTTTTTTTGCGGTGTTATGTTTTGCATTTTTGTTTTGGTATGATTTCAGTTGCGTTAGTGGGTTTTTTTTGCTTTCTTGGAGCCAGCGTTTTTGTTGTTACAATTTACCAAGTCACGTCATCATATTGAAATTATCAGAAAAGTAAGTACCGCTACTGATTCGGTTTTCCTTTGTTTTCCTTTCTCAGTTCTAAAGGAATAATTGCTTCAACATCTTGATAAAACGACAGCATCATATACATACACTGAACCGGAATGGTCTGCAGCACAATGCCGATGACTCCTACGATGGCTGCGTAGCCGATCTTCAGGTATATGAGGTAGCAGACGATGATGACTTGGAGAGGGAGTAGCCAGATGAAATGCGTGTAGATGAAAGCGTAGTCGAAACGGTTCACGTCGTTCGACAAGAGATTGACGACTTGCCCCGCTGTGGTCTGTGCCAGCGCGCCGGAACTCATGCGCATTACCTGATTGACACGGAGAGGAGAATTAAAATTATATTTAAATGAAAAATTATAAGTAATTTACTTTAAATTAAATTGCCTCGTCATCCTCTAACTAGTCTTTCCTGAACAATGTGCGATTATTATTAACATGTTTACAATCATTAGGGGTTTACCTACATCAAGCAGTGCAGGTCAGTACGTAAGTCTTAAAATTTAAAGTTTCATAATATTATTTAAGTAAATAGGTGTACCTACTGATTTAAGACTGTGCCGACCGCACAGTGGTGCCCTCATCGTTTGTTTGGTTATTTCATACAATTTAGAATGAAAATGCAGAAAATAAGCACGTTAAGTTGTGCTTCACAAGATTATACGTTAATATTATTAGAAGCGGTAGTTTTATATTGTTTAGTTTTATCATAATCCTTAAAACGGAATATAGTGGCCACTTTTATCCGTTTTAAGGATTATAATGAAATCAAACAATATAAAACTACCGTTTCTAATAATATTAACGTATAATCTTGTGAAGCACAACTTAACGTGCTTATTTTCTGCATTTTCATTCTAAATTGTATGAAATAACCAAACAAACGATGAGGGCGCCACTGTAGGGTCGGCACAGTCTTAAACATGTTTTGTTGACCCTGAAAATTGTTACAAAAACTGGTTTTTTACATTTACGCATTTAGGTACTTTAAAAACTCTTGATAAAATCTCACTCATTTAACAATAGTAGTTTTCGTAATTGTACCTAATTAAATAAAACCTGAAGTCTGTTTCCGTATGAATAAAAGATTTTTATTCAAATATCTCTGTCTTAGATCGACTGTCGTCCAACTCTCACTAGTCAAATGGTCATTGAAATTCAAATGGTCGGATGGATTTTCTTTTGTTGAAAATATACTTTCATAGTTTTATACCCAAGCGTTTGTGAGATCTTGCCCGTCGCTTCCCACTATCATGCAGCAATAAATATTTTTTCTCAAAATAATATGTGCAAGGTCTGTTTGCACTGGATATATTTTATTCTCAGAATTGATTTCCGAGAGAAAAACACCTAACTGCTGATCACATTTGTGTATAGGCTCGTTCACAATTTGACGGTTTGACATGGATAGATTATAAACTATCGAAAATTCATACGTTATAATTATAGTAAGCAGTATGGTCGACAGTTTACAATCTAGCGAGATATGTTATAAACTAATGGTGTTTAGTGTACGGTGACATAGGTGTCCATTTATGTATATTTGCAGCAATTTCAAAGAAAGTTTTCAGTGTCAATAGATTATTTAATTTATCGTCAAGTAAATGTATAATTTTGCAATATCGGGCGCAATTTAGGTACCTAAGAGAAATGTTAAGCAATGTTAATGTTTAAACAAGTATTTCCGTTGAGATAAGAAACTACCTACATAAGGTCCTGTTAAAGTGAGTTTAGTTTTACCTTTCTATAGATAAGTGAGCAGGCGGCGATGCGGACTTTCATTCCGAATTGCTGCGTGGAGTAGGTGCCATGGTGGTTGAGGAAGGCGATGATCAATGACATCATGATGACGGCCGTGGCGCAGTACACTGCCTGCTCGTAGGTCATAGTCGAGCCTGGCTCCCAGTATGTAAGCAGCAAGCTCAAAGCTACCGGTTGAAAAGGCCTAAGGGAGTAAAGTAAATAGAACTTGGTTAGAAAAAAATAATACTATTTTGTGACATCGTTCATAGTTACAATGCTTTCACAGTTATTTTACATCTGATCAGCAACTCATTAGCAACCTTAAGACAATGTATATAAAGATCACTGTGATTTCACAGATTTGTCAGTAGCGGCAACTCAACAGCAATCTTATTGTAATGACAATACAGATCACTATGATTTTGACAGTGATGCAATATCAGAGGCATAATAACTCTCAAAGAAACTGAGTTCTAGAGTTTAGCTGTCTATCTATAAGACAGAAAATAGCCACACATCCTATATTCAAAACTTTTTCAAATTAAAAATGTGTGACTCTTTCAAGATTTTTCCGTAGCCTTGAACTGTAAAATTTTCCAGGTGCAAAATTATGAGAAGGGAAGGTTACAAATACCACATTAGTAATTGGCATAATGTGACATTCGCGTGACTACTGCCAATAGTCAACAAAATTGCTCACTTGAGTACGAGTGCTTGTATGAGGAACATAACGCCGGAAGGAGCGTAACTCATCCAGAAAGCCTTGGTCATTGCACGAAGTAAAGATGGTTTACGGCCCTGCTTGCTCGCTAGTGCAATTTCTTCCAGCCATTTTCTGTAACAAAGTGTCTCATTAGTAATTAGTAGAGCAACTAGTATATAATATAGTGTTGTTAATTTTTAAAATGTTTTCATTTCCTGTCTTAATTCCAAGTTTTCTTCATATAAGATGACGTGAACTGCTCAATGCCACTTCGATAACATTAAATTCCTTCCATGAATTTTGCTCTTAAAAATTTGCCAAGACACGTGACAACTTAACATGGAACCATTACCTACATTGTTGATATCTTGACCTTATGCTGCCTGACATTACATCGTAAGTACTTAGCATTTGAATATCAATAGGGTTTCGAATCTTCAATGATATCATCACTATACACATCCTACGAATTGGTATTTTGATGTTCTTATTTGCATATTTGTTTCCTACTTTACATGATTGTAACGTTCTGTTTGATGCTAAATGTATCAAATGAATAGGACGATTGCCGTGAGTTTGATCAAACGGAATAGTTACCTAGTCGTAAGAATTCCATTATTTTAGCAAATGTGTACAAACTCTACTACTTGCATGCGTCATTACAGTATCCAAGAAGCTAGACTGGTGCAGTTACCTACTATTTTAGGTTGCGTAATAGTCGTCGTTGCAATGGCGGCATTAATAGTGCGCACGCAGTCCAGAGTGCCTCGCCAACCAACGCACTAATGCCCGAGATACACGTGGCTAGTTCCTCAAGCCAGGATAGTAAGCTAATAACTCTGGTTTCTTGTATAAAGATCTAGCTTAATTTCTAGGCTAGCAAACTAGTGAGAAATCTAGTAAGCTAATGTCTCAAGCTAGGATCGTTTAATAGGATGGGATTCTATTTTTTGAGCTTGTACCACCCTGATTTACTATCTTGGCTTTTGTAATAGCTCCATATAGCCGGCGAAGCTAGTTTTCGATTTTTACGAATACAGTTCATTCATCACTGAATGGCTTAAAATTATTTGGCATCATGTAAACAGCACTAGCATGTGCCAAGCCAGGACAGCAAGCCAGGATAGTATACTAAGGTTCTAGCTTGCTACTCTAACTTAGAAAATTAGCTTTGCGTGTCTCGGGCCTAAGGAATATCTACGGGCTATTCGGGGCTACTCGGTGGTCGGTGCTATGCGCTAAGAATCGCGCGATTCGTGATCGTGACACTGTTTATAAAATACGACAACTCGTTGATCGTGAGAGTTCCTCTCTCGTGTTGTTGTTGAATGAACATGTACGCGTACGATACGTAATGTGTAAGCCGTGAATATATAAGTAGGGCCTTTACGAAAAGCTATTTACTCAGTAAAAATATAATATTTTATAGCCTACCTGGATAATATCGCAATTTTCACAAAAATATGAACACTATGAAACCAAGAAAAGAATAATCGGTAACTTGGTTAGTAGGTACTTATGTATGAGCTGAAATTTAATTTTTGGCCTTTGCTTAACGAGACCTAATTGAACACATAGTCATATAATAATACTCTTAAACATTGAGTATCAATGCTCGTAAATAAGAAAAAAATTGTTGCAAAATAATTAACAATAACACAAAAAATAATTATGTCAACAGTTTATTTTGCCAAAATAAATGACACTCGATTTTGCCGCCTGAATTTTCTTTTACTGATGTCATTTGTTTTTGTAAACCTTTTTTTTACCTTTTTTTATTGCCTTACAATATTACGGCTATGAATTTAAGCATTTATACAGTTTTTAGTAGTTTTTATTACCTATGCCTATGTAAAATTATAAATAAGTAAGTAACTAATTAAGTAGATACTTTAAATAGTTTAGAAACACTAAGTTGGTCTGAACAAATGATACCAGAAAATAAAACCATGTCATGAAACATGGGTAGGTTTGTTATAGTCTAGAAGATTCAAGGCGAAAGCGCCAGGGTAACCCGCGAAATTCAAATTTTCTTACGTTTTATGCAATCAGACAGGTTGTACGTTGATTAAAATATGACTCGCGACCAAAACAAATAAGTATTACTATTGAATGGCTATTTCATGAATTCTTGACATTTAGGATTACACTAACTTAACAAGTTGTATTACTCATTCTAATGATTATAATTCTTTAAATACTTATTTGTTACAGTCGCGAAACATATTTTTCGTACCACTTGCTCAAAAAAGTGACATTCTATGCCACAAAAAGCGAACATAACAATAGTCATTTTTAATCTGTTAAAAACAGGGAAAGAAAATTGTAGGTACTGAATTTCATTCATCCTCTAGGGGGAGAATGTGATTTAAATTTGGAATACTTACCGAAATTTATACTGAACTACATCTGTGTTTACACCATTGAGTTTGTATATAAAGCATTATACATCTTTTTGAAAAAGGAATACGCATTTATTATGCAGTTATGTTTATTAAATAAAATTACGAAAACCGACGAGGCCGTATGAGCTTGATGCGTTTTCTTTTCCGACAAAAAATATTAGTCTAGGAATTTGCCGCGTTTTTTTTTCTTCAAATACTTAAACGTTAAGTTTATTTTAATTTAATAAATGCTTATCTAATATTATTATTGTGTTAATTTTTTCACAAACGGTACGAAAAGTAGAGAATTTTCCTCGGTGATAAAGCTGTCTTAGTCTTGGGTGAACTTAAATAGCGAGCGTAACGAAGGACTCGAGGTTTACTCGCGAGCGTAGCGAGGGATTTAAGACGAGTCCTGAGTGTAGCGAGGGATTAAATCGTCATCCGCGACAGAAGACACTGCTTTATCCCCTTGGTTAATAATCTACTATTAATCAACGTACACCCAGACACTGAGATGCAAATTGCAAAAGTCGTAATTTTAATTTCGCGGGCTACCTTAGCGCTTCCCCCTTAAATATCTACCTATAAATTCTAAATTAAAATGGTTTTTCGAGTCTGTCTGTGTGGTGTGTGTAAATTAGGCAACGGGTTTTGATTTGGTTTTCACCATCATTTAGATTTAATTTATTCCGGAAGGTTTAGGTATGTGTTGATAATATAATACATTGTTAGTTAACTTACCTATATAATAATGAAGAGATCTCAATGTTTTATTGAGTCGTTAAACCGTGGGTTGCAGGGGTGGGTCGCTAGTATTATAGATCAAACAAAGTTTAAATCAGTCTAAAGTCAATCTTAAGCTGATATTTTGCTTACATAACAAATTATGAACATAGTTGAATAATCGCTCTTAGTGATATTAGTAACCAGGAAGAGATAATGAAACAAACACAGTATAATTACTGCCACGTCCATATACCACACGAACACGACTGAATTAATTATTCAGATTGCTCATGCATTAAATGAAATGCATAAATAGATGGTGATTTATAATGGTAATGATTGTATCATAAAAATATGATGTTTACTGTGGTCTTTAAATGTTTATCGCTTTTCCTTAATTCCCTTTATGCCCAAGTAGTTCGTATATCCATCTAAGAATTCTCCAAATCAAGAAAAAAAAACAGAAAGCTCTTTGCCCAGAAGCATGTTGCATATTGTACCAGTTGAAAGAAATAAAAAAATGAATCATGAATATTTTTATTTACATGTTTAAAAAATACTTCTATATTAGATTCAAAAGTATTAATACATCCAACACAAGAATAACAAGCTGTTTATTTTTAACCGACTTCTAAAAAGGAGGAGGTTCTCAATTTGGATGTTTATTTAGGTATATATATTTTTTTATGTATGATCGGGCATAACTCCGTCATATATAGACCGATTTTCAAAATTCTTTCTTGTTTGAAAGAAGTTTATTCCGAAATGGTCCCATTTAAATTTCGTAAAGATCTGATTACTAGTTTCGGAAACAGACAACGGAACTCTTCAATAGGTAAATGCCAGCAAATCTACCGCGATTGCTGCTATCGCATATGTATGCATTGTTTAGCTTTACGCAATCACACAACATAATATCACGCCTGTACCCTCTAAAGGGGTATCTACGCAGATGTGTTCAGTATACCACGGCACACCCTCATTGCTGTCAGTTTTTATTGGGGTACGAGTACCACTAATCTTGCAAATAAATTCGGGCATAACTTTTTTGTTTATGAATTGATTTAATTAACCGACTTCAAAAAAAGGAGGAGGTTCTCAATTTGTTTTTTTATGTATGTTCGGGCAAACTCCGTCATATATACTTAGATAGATTTACAAAATTCACTCATTATTTAACCAACTTAAAAAAGAAGGAGGTTCTCAATTCGTATGTTTTTAATGGATACGGTATGCTTCAGGGGAGGTCCCATATAAATTTTATTAACTTTGCTTGGGTAGTTTTTGAGGCTTCAATAATATGAATTTTCTCCACTTAGTTTATATTGATAATGTTTTAATAGGTTCCTGTCACTGATATTTACATAGCAAGTAGTATCATATGAATTTTTATGGGGTAGGTACTTACAACTAAAAAGTGAAAAAATCAAAACTATAAAAAAAACTGGTTTCCAAAAAAGAAAACACTACAAAGTGTTGAAAAACGAAAATGCGAAACCAACGACACCGACTTCCGAAATTAAAGTTATTTTTCAACTCAAGTAGTGTTTTTTTATGGAAGTCTGTTAAAACAAAAATGTGTTCATAACTTAAAAAAATAAGTTATGAACACATTTTTGTTTTATTTTTAGAACATAATCATTACTACAACGTTAAAGGCGGCAAAAAGAAATGTCGCTTGTTAACGACTTTTGGTAACTACCAGATTTACCAGTTTTGGTGTGACGTCTTACAATATCCTACATACATCATGGGAAATACCTGGGTACCTAAAGCTTAAGCACATTATCTTTAGACAGTTTTTGCGCCACACTCAGTGATACCTATAAAATAGTTTTTGCACCTTCAAGTAAAAACATACGGATAGCAACCTATATATGTAAAAACAAATTGCAAATCGGCTTATTTAAATATCGAAGATAGGACAAAAAAAATACAACAGAATTGAGAACCTCATCCTTTTTTGAAGTCGGTTAAAAAGAGCACCACCGCCTAAAACCTCTATGTTCATTGCATGTGATTTCAAATGAAGTGGTAAGTAATTTATTAAAAAAATATATATATTGCTGAATGCTCTTGACCTCGATCACGCCTGCTGGAAAGCGATGGAAGGGGTCTATGATGAAACGAGCGTGCCAAGAAGAAGCCTAAGGCACTGGAACTCCACGTATCGACGAAACACAGCAGGCTGCTTGACGCCGGACTCCGGTGGGAGGGTGGTCGCAAACCAGGCGGGCGTTAGCCGTATCACCGCAAGGGAAGAATTGGCCAGTCAAATGAGGTGTTGGGTGTGACTGTCCAGGATGCGTCGACTGCTGGGATCAGTTGAGTAAGTGGCGGAACAAACTGCGCTACACGAGGAGGCTTCTTCATTCATCCCAAAAAGAAAGCCATCAAGCTCTAGGATAGTTACTGTTAGGTAACCATCAAAAAGACAAATAAAAAAAATAGTAGGTATTGTGTACAACAAACGAAAAGAAAGAACACAACGCACAAAAAGTACAAGAAAGATATAAGTATAGCGACAATGTTTAGATACAACTTATGCTTACACAGAATAATAATATATACAATTATACACACCTGAGTGAAATGTAATAAGTAATTGATTGAATCCCAGCTATGTTTGATTCTAATGAAAGACTCAGTAATCTCTAACTAATAGATTGAAATTGCCATTCAGTACAATTTCAGCCGTTTTCCAGTTGACGTCAATCATATACCTAACAAATTATCATGTTGGTGTCAAGTATACCAATGAAAAGAGGATTGCGCATGTTATGGTATTCCCACCATGAAAATGATGTCAGAATGGCACGTCACACCATGGTGACTACCACGATGGATAAAAGAGTCAGGGTAGCCGGCGAAATTAAAATTTTGCTACGTTTTTTGTAATTTTCAGGTCAGTATCAGGTTGTGTCTTTATCTAAAAATTATGATTTGCGAATGTTACAAATATTTATTTATATAATTATAATCATAAATAATTAGCAATACAACTCTCAAGTTCATATTACTTTTGAATGACTATTTCATGAAATCATGACGTTTGAGACCAATTCTTGCTGATTCTAATGATTTATTTGTCATGGTCGCAAATCATATTTTAATCAACACAACCTGGCAGTGACCTTCAAATTGCCAAAATCTTACTGGTTTGGAAAAGACACAACAAATAGACAACTGAAATTGTACATAAAACATTTCGGCAATAAGTATTCCACAATACAAATAAATCAATAAATAAATGTTAGTTACAAAGTGAAGAATTAAATAGAAATAAAATATATAAATAGGCAGTCGCTCCATGTAAAATACTGATATTCAGCTGCATCCGGTTAGACTGGAAGCCGACCCCAACATAGTTGGGAAAAGGCTAGGCAGATGATGATGATGAAAGTGAAGAAATAAAAAGCTACGGAAAAATCGAGAAGACAATATTTCGTAACAAAGTACCTACGAAGAGTGCTATTTTTTATAGATAAGAAAACCATTAAATGACATGCAATTAAGTACAAGACAAGTGAAAGCACATCCGATGTTCTTGAATAAAGTCGATAGCTAACCGGTACGCAAGCGCTTGCACACACTCCCGTGTCGATCGTTGACATACTAACGCGATCTGCGTCATGGTGACGCTCATGTGGTACGAGTACTGCCAGACACCACTTTGTAAACAAGACAGTGCTAAATGCAGTGCACAACTTACATTGCATTAAACCTGCTGAAAATATGTTTCAACGAGTTATTCCGGTCGGATCCCATCTGGGCCTCAAGTCTGCTATTATAATAGTGTCAGAAAGAATGGTCTATCATTGATTTCATAATTGTTGATTTTGACAAGTTTGGTAATCTACTAATATAATGGCGTCATTATGACTTTCCAATGGTCAACCACTGACACTCCATTGAAAGAAATGGCATAAAATGGTAATCTCGAACATAATGACAAATAAATAAATGTAATGTTTATTGCTATTTACGAACTTCTTACTACTTCAGATTGCAAACACTAATACTTAATATGTAAAAATATATATTACTTCAATGAAATCTAGCATGAAATTTAGTAGTAGTTTTTCTCAGACCATTGTCCGACCAATGATCGACCATTATGAATTTAGCAGATTACGAACTTTTAGCAAAATGACAATGGGATCGTGTTGGAATGATGATATAAAATAGCAGACTTGGGCCCCTGATCCCCTGCTAGTTATTCATATGTTTTGTTTTCTGTCTTATCCACTATAAACTTTGTCATTCCGGTCTGCGTATGTACGTCTGGGGACTGTCTTACCGAATACGAACTGGGAGGTGGTCTAAAACACCAGACATTGTAATTACGTACCTACCTACCTACCTACTAATTACAACTTATGAACGTTGTTTTTATAATCAAATTGAATCGTACAAAGAGCACAGTTTCTAAAAAAAAAGCTGACTTCATATTAAAACCCAAAACCATCGGTTGTGTTTACTTGAAGGCTCAATCAATCAAATTATATCTACATATTGACGCTAACTTGCATTTAACCGGTTTTTATAGGTGTGTAAACTGTGAGAGATAACACTCTCTACGTTCGGTATCATTCATTAACAACAGCGAATGATATCTCTGTGGCATTCCTATGATAATCAGTTAATGGTTTACTGTTGACTTCCTGTTCCGGTGATCTTTTCACGTTCACACCTTGAAGTTACGGGGTTATTAATACATCATTTTCTTTTGCAATTTATCTTACAACGATGCATGTGAAAGTGGGTGAAACTGATACAGGATGGACATAATATTGTAACGGTTCACAAGACGTGTTATAACAATGACTGAATTGAATAAGCGCTATCAAAGATTCAAAGGGTGTCGTTGTGCAGATGCACAATGTGATGGAAGAAACTCGATGGAACTCACGTGAAGACTGATGCAGATATCTAATTTCTCGAGGCGAAGGATGTTTTGTAAATAGGCAAAAATGGGTTTACTTATTTTGCAATTCAGCAATTGAAGTGATGGTTATCTATTGTGATTAGAATGATGTGAATTATATTCTGTTTCATGTTCAACTGGCTCAAAAGCTGACCGCACACAAAATAAATAAGTACTTATGTAATTATTATTCGCCAGTTGCCTATACGTTGTCTGTCTACAAACGTAGACAAAAAAAAAGTTTTTCCTGTAATTTGCCAAACATTCCTGTAAAATTGCTCGGCAGAGGAAAATTATTTGGTTATATGATTTTTTCCCCAAAACACCAGGCTTTTTCATTAACGGTGTGTTGTAAAGTATGTGTGTGTGGAATTATGCAGCTATAGGTATGTTTGGGCACGACAACGGAGCTTAATCACGACTCTCATTCATTTCATCACTTTTATTAAAATATTCCTACAGAGGTGGACTCTGTAGGAATAACATTAACAAAAATATGTAGGTACATCTCCTGAAATCAAAAATGCTAGAAAGTTCCTAGGTTATAAAAGCTAACTAAGCTTGTTAGTTGTTTACCATTTTGTGGAAGGTTTACCATCGCAATTTTTATTGGTCAGAATAGCCTATTATTTTCGGGCGTATTTACTGATTTACTAGAATATATATCTATTCAAACATAAAATTAAAATAATTTATGCAAAATAAAAACAACAAAACCCATTAATATAATATGTGCATGAGTAAAGATATCAAGACAGCGGAAACGTTCACAAAACTATAAAGAATGCAATAAACCAACCTGAATTTAATATTTTTACTTATATTTAGATGGCTGGTTAATTTATATATAGTTTCATTTAGTCTAAATATTGAATTAAATAAACCTTCATGTGTACGTCTCGTGTAGGTAGTAGGAGTACTACATGAATCTTTTGGCGCCTGAATGAGATTTTTTTAGGGCAGAAATTATATTGAAAAACCAAGATGCCGATAGTTCCGATTTTGGCCATGCGTCAAGCGATCCTTATAACGTTATAAGTAAATGTTTTGTTATGTTGATCTATGTTCGCAGTCACATGACCGCGAGAATCCGTCCTCCTTATGATCTCGAGGGCCGTCGCCGCGGCCATGTTTGTCGTTTCGCCTTGTCCTTATTTCAGCTCATCACAAGCATCTACGTCGCTTTATACAGCCTGTCCAATGATTGATTATTACTATTACAAGGTACCGCGGTATTGATTATTATTATTACAAGGTACCGGTCTCTTAAAACCTCCTTTACTTGGCAGATGTCTTTAGTAGGTACCTACGGTCAACAATAAAAGTAGATTAAAACTTCAACCCATCTATTTATTTCTGTAAAATGGTCACCGTGATAACTTAGGCGAAGTGAGCTTAAAGTGAGGTGTCATTCGTAATGCTAGGGATTGACACTATTGACAGCTCACTTTAAGCTCACTTCACCTACGTTTTCACGGTGAGATTTCTACAGAATAGAACGGCAGTTTTTTTAATCTTAATTATTGAGAAAAATATTCATAATGTGTATACAATACAATTGCAACAACACATCAACACAACACTTACAATACAACACAAATGTACAATAATACTAAATTACTATACTGATATATATGTTACGGCTAATAGCCGAAGTGCGGCTACACCTAGTTTTAGCCGGGTACAACTAGGGGCATCCTACGTTGAAGGAGCCCCGCTACGTGGAAATAAACACTTTAAAGTAACCTAACGCTTTAAAGTAACCTAACCAAACCTAACCTCGGGGTGCCCTTCGCTCGCTCTTGCGTCCTACGACGCCTATCGATCGACCGCAACCATCAACCATGCAACCGATGTCACCCGAAGTACACACGAACCGCATGTGGCCGGCAGCACCCGGCTAAAACTAGGTGCAGCCGCACTTCGGCCGGCTAAAACTAGGTGTAGCCGCACTTCGGCTATTAGCCGTGACATATATACAATTTAAAGAGTATGAAGATAAAATGCACAAAAGCAATGTGTCGAATCATTTTGTATCAATTTAGATGATATGCAAAAGTTACAGTGTTAACCGACTTGTAGTAGAATGTACCTACAAGGCAATATTATGACCCACCTAATTATAAAGAAATCAACATTGAAAGTTTCTTTTATCCACATCCAGATTGAAATGTTAAAGAATGTGGTTTTATTGTAATTTGTTAATACCAAAAAAGGACACGAAAAACTTTAAAAGATATTGACATTTAAATCATGTGACGTCCTCTCCTTCTATGACTTATAATACGAGTATTGGATCATGTCTTAGATTTTTCATAAAATATACTCACGCGAAGTCACGTGCTAAGTGTCTAAACTAGTAGATAGTATTAAAGAGAAGTTTTGTTGTTTTTAGGGTTCCGTACCTCAAAAGAAAAAAACGGAACCCTTATAGGATCACTTCGTTGTCCGTCCGTCCGTCCGTCCGTCCATCCGTCTGTCAAGACCGTTTTTTTCAGGAATGCGTGGAGGTATCAAAGTGAAATTTATATCTAATACTCAGGTCTACTGTCCCTTGGAGTTGTGAAAAAATCAAACTTCAAAACCATCAAAACCTAAAGGGTACCTGTCGATCTAGAATCTTGAAATTTGGCATGAAGCAATGTTTAATGCACATATAAAGGAAACATTCCGAAAACCTTAAATTTTTAGTTACATCACATATTTTTAGGGTTCCGTACCTCAAAAGGAAAAAACGAAACCATTATAGGATCATTTTATTGTCCGTCCGTCCGTCCGTCCGTCTATCTGTCAAGACCTTTCATCTTGGGAACGCGTGAAGGTATCGAGTTGAAATTAAAACCACATATTCAATTCTGCGGTAAAGCTGTGAAAAATCAAACTTCTAAGGTAACGTAAAAAAAAGATACGGCCGTTTATGCCGCAAAAACGTATATTTCGATACTCTCAAGGGAATCAGAATGTATAGGGTACTTTCCGTTGACTTAGAATTATGAAATTTGGCAAAAAGCAAGGTCATGTAGCACAAGTAAAGGAAAAATCCGAAAACCGTAAATTTGTAGTTACATGCCTACTTTGTACGGAACCTTCGGTGCGCGAGTCCGAATCGCACTTGCCCGTTTTTTTTTTATAAGTTTGTTATGCTTTCACGCTAAAACGGCTGCACGGAGTCAGATGAAATTTGGCACATGGGTAGACCATGACTTGGATTAGGACGAAATTTACTTTTTATCCCGATATTTCCACGAAATCGAGAGTTATGTAGATGAAACCGCGGGGCGCAGCTAGCTTAAGGTGTAGGTATCGCACGTTGACAGATTATTATCTTAATCTGTCTGTGTAAGAATATAAACATAAATATTTAATAAATAAAAGTTTTAAGCTACAGACAAACTTAATTAACGTAGACCTTCAAATGTACACACATTTAACAAGAATAAACCACAACCACGACATAAAGGTTACTTTTGAAGTGTTGACAGTTTCATTACCAATGTCTTGGACTCTTGGTCAAGGTCAGATGAAAGCACTGAACAACATAAAACACGTAGATATAATATCACAAAACACATAGTTACCTACCTAATTATAGGTACTATTAGGTACCAATCAACTGATACATAATATCTTAGGAATTCGAATTTAATAATACCGGTCATAAAATAGAATCGTGTTTTTCTATGTGAAAAAAAAGTTCTGCATGTATTTAATAGCAAATTACAAAACATAAAGCTCTTAAAATAATTCGCGAGCTTATTAAAAAAAAACCGGTCAAGTGCGAGTCGGACTCGCGCACCGAGGGTTCCGTACAAAGTAGGTATGTAATTACGAATTTACGGTTTTCGGATTTTTTCCTTTACTTGTGTTAAATGACCTTGCTTCTTGCTAAATTTCATGACTCTAAGCTAAGCCAACGGGAAGTACCCTATACATTTTGATTCCATTGAGAGTGTCGAAATATACCTACGTTTTTTGCGGCATAAATGGCCGTATCTTTTTTTTTACGTTAACTTAGAAGTTTAATTTTTTCACAGCTTCAAGGGCCCGCAGATCAGATATATGGTTTTAATTTCAACTCGATACCACCACGCGTTCCCGAGATAAAGGGTCTTGACAGACAGACAGACCGACGGACAACAAAGTGATCCTATAAGGGTTCCATTTTTTCCTTTTGAGGTACGGAACCCTAAAAACCTGCATTATTATGATTTAAAACTTTTAATGATTTTAATCATCTTGATTAATTATTATCAGTGAATCGCAGGGTTACATCGCTTTATAAGATGTAAAGTTGTAAACAAGGATATGAAAACCACAGTATGAACTTGCTCGGTCCGAAGGCTATGACCCGACAAGTCAGGCGACCGACACTACGTACCGGTACCCGGTACACTATCGTGTGCAAACATAAGGCTCTCACAGACAGGCGCGACGCGACTCTGGTAGAACAATTTCTATGAAAACTTCATGGAAATTCTTTTACCAGAATCGCGTCACACTGTCGTGTCGCGTTTGTCTGCGGTAGACTTTATACAGTCTCATCACTTGATGTAAACAATTACACCATGTGCTTATATTGACTTAATTAAACCAGGAAGTAAGGAGGAAGTGACTGGTCCTGGGTAATTATTTTACTATAAATTTTTTATCGTAGGTATTTCGTAACCAATTTATGTTTCGGTCCTTGTACTCAATAAAATTTATTGAAATATGAATCGATGAAGATATGACCGTAGCATTCGTGTTCTGGAGTGTCTGCTTAACCCATGGGAAGGAAACGTGAGTAACGTATGTATGTTTTTATTTTCTTAATTTTTTTAAAATTTGGCTGTGCATCAGCATTTTTTGAACGTCAAACTTATGTATGTATGAACTTGTTGTAACTAAGAAGAAAGAAAAAAAAGCTGAAAAGCAATATTGAATTTTTTATTACTCTGTGTCAGGGCGTCTCTGACTCCTTCAGCGAAGTTATGGACCCGTCTGAAAGTAGTTCGAAACTTCGGAGAGAACCCTACATCCGATTAATTAACTTTTTTGGACGGGCAAAAACACATTCGAGAATAAGGACACCTGTCAAATCGTGGTGTCATTCATTGTTAGGTCGGGCCCCAAAATAATCTTATTTCCGTATGTAAGTATGTGATACAGAATAGGAATCGCTCGCAACTTCGGCCGAATCTACGGATTTCATGCTTAGGGACTAGACCTCCTGCTGCGGACGCTACGGTTATCGTTGAGGATTAATGGAGGAACACCAAAGGAAAGGCAGTTCTAAGGATTTCAATAATACCTTTAATGAATAACCTTTTATTTATACAGAGTGAAATTTTAATCACCGTTTTCCTCTTATGGGGTCATTGTACAGTCAACAGCAAAAGTAGATGATGAAAATCAGAAATTCAATACTAAGTAATTAACAAACGGAGTTCGCGTCAGAACTGTATGGCGTCGAAGTAGTAAATGCTTGGTATAATTTACAATCACATAACGACACTTCGACGCCACACAGTTCTGACGCGAACTCCGTTCATTAGTATTGAATTTTTGATTTTCATCATCTACTTTTGCTGTTGACTGTACTCATCATTATGAACAACTTTTACTATGGGACCAAACATGAAATCGCGAAAAAAAAATCAGCAGTTCCCTAATGTTCGCATAACTCGTCAAAATGCAGGGCAGCAGATTTTTTTCGCGATTTCATGTTTGGTCCCATAGTAAAAGTTGTTCATGATGATGAGTAAAATGACCACTTAAGAGGAGAACGGTGATTAAAATTTCAACCTGTAGGTATATTGGAAGGTGTGTTTACTAATATTACGTGAGACTTATAGGAAAACTGCTCGCTTTGCACAGGTGCGACTACCACAACAAGTGTCTTTATTGCATTGCAGATCTGCAGTAGATAACAACTTAAGTTTACTTAAACGTTTATTGCAGGCGTCTACAGCAATTAGTGTAAAATTATAATTGTACAATTAACGGTCCTTTTTACTATAAAATAAGAAGAAAATATGGAAATGATCGGGAGGAGTAACCAATGATAAATATCGTAAAATCTTTTCACCCCAGCAGGAGGGATAAACATTTTTCTTTCTTCATATGGCATATAATATAAACAAGTTGGTAACCTAACGTCACGAAGATTAGATATTATGGTAATACATATTTGGGCTCCACGTTATGAAATTTCTGTTCAAAAAAGTTTATTTTTAATCATGTTTCTATTACTTCAGGCTTTCCATTTGTTATTTCACAGATCTATTGTTATATAGACCACGTGTCGTGGTTCATAGACATGAATTTATGGTTGAATCTAATAATCTACTGCATTCGAAGCAACAGTAGATCATAATATGACGTGATATAACAGGTTTGCGTTGAAATTGTTTATTAAAGTAATTGATGTAGGTACATAAATATTGACAATATTAGGGCTTTAAACTAGAGGTATATAATCACTGGATTCTAGTAGGTATCTCACTCAAGGTATACATAGTAATTATTTGACTATAAATGAGGGTTTTATTCAAACTAAAATAGTTTGACTAGCTTACAACTTTTCTGCTAACTAAGTAATTAAGACATATCTTGCAACCATGTTCTATGATGTTTTTTTTTTAATATTACGTGGCTAAATAATAACAGCCGCACAGGTCGATCGATCAGGTTAAGCTACGCTTGCCGAGATTGACCTGTGGATGGGTGAACATCTTTACATACCGATACATCTCCGAGCCTCGGTAACCACGTTAAGCCGTTGGTCCCGGCTGTCATTCGTGGATCTTTGACAGTCGTTACGGATACCTAGTCATAAGCCCGAAAGACTGGTTGTCAGAACAACCAGTCTTACCAAGGGGTATTGTATTACCCAATAACTGGGTTGTGGAGGTCAGATAGGCAGTCGCTCCATGTAAAATACTGGTATTCAGCTGCATGCGGTTAGACTGGAAGCCGACCCCAACATAGTTGGGAAAAGGCTGGGCAGATGATGAAATGATTTTATTTCTGTAAGTAGGTTTGTACAAACAATTTTACACGTCAATCATATTTATTAAAACTAGATGAGGTCGGCGTTTCCTTTCTGACTACTCTGAGAAGAAAGGCCGAAACAAATTCAGAGTTCAAAGTTTCTTTTAAAGTCCAGACATAATCTTGGTCAGATCATGTGAAGACACCAAAATAGGTGTCTGAAATAGTCTTTTGAGGAAATAATCACACAGACTGAGTGAAGCTGTCCAGTCAGTGCACGCATTTGTCAGTAATCATGCAGCTCAACTGATATTGTGTTAGCTTTATTCCTATCACATAAAAACATAACGGTTCTATTATCCTGACAGGTAAAAAGGCACATGACCTTGACCTTAATAATAGTCGTAAATACCACAGCTGACAATTGCACGATATTATAGGCAGGTGGAAAAATGTGATAACCATCATGATGCAAATAGACAAGATGACAAGATTGTTCTAAGTTATGATAGCAATTCTTCGCAATAATGTATGTAGTATAGAGAGCTGCAAGTAGGTAATATTAACAAGGTATAAAACAGATGGGTATGGCAACTATGGCCAGCACAGCCGGTGACTATGAATAATATGAACAGGAAGCAGTGTCGAGCTAAAGTTAGGTATGTTGATTTACTCATCTACTCAGACGCACTGGCGTTCAGATGAGCTTTCGAGTTCACAATACAGGCAAGTATGCCGTGAAAGGGTGATTCGAACATCTGTTTGTGCACTACCAAGAGGGAGCTCCAATGAAACAGAAAGGAAGTTTTTCTATTCTATCAAAGAGTGCGCTATTTGAAAATTAAATAAATTATTGAAAAAGAGTAAAGACAACTTTTTAGGTAAGTCTCCTTCGTAGCGCTGGGACGGCTGTATTTCAGATCTTGTTGGCCCAAAATTTCGCCACTTCCATGACGTCGTCGGTGGAAGCGCAGAGCTCATTTATTGTAGGTATTTTTATCATATTGACGTACCATTATGGTCAATAGTGAATTAAGAAATGTTCATTACAAAGTTGCAAGTGGCAGTGACAATATATGCTTGTGTGAAATCTAAATACCACCAGTGCCTAGCTACCTTTATCTACTATGTAGGTTCTCGTAGGTTAATATGCAATGAGAGTCTAGCCTACACGGAGGCAAAGTTTTTAACACAGAACAATAAAACTTTATGGTAAATTGGCTTTAGGTTTAGGTGTCAATTGTTTTCTAAACTATCCACTAATTGGACACGCTTTTAGTGGTAAAGTTAATAGCGCGGTTAAGTAAGTACCTAACTACTTACTAATAATTATTTTCTTCATTACTTATTGGTATTTGTTAGTAAACAAAATGATGTTAACAATAAATTAAGGGTACACAACATGATCAAGATGTCTGCTTGTAAGAACATATCGTCATGAAAAATATGTCAATGGCCCCGATTCTGTTGTTCACAAACTAAACTAAATTTAAGTTCAGTGCATCTTTTTGTTGCTATTTCATTACGAAAAGGACAGAAGATAAGATATTAGTTTAGTCCTGTCAAATTAGATAAATCCATAGACAAGTTAGACGAGATTAAAAAATTGGCTACTAAAAATACGTCAATTTAGGTACGTCAGGCGCTGACTAATTTGACAGGACTAAACTAATATTAATCTTCTGTCCTTTTCAAATTGAAATAGAAAGAATAAAATGCACTGAACTTAAATTTAGCCAGTGGTGCCGATTCTCTTTTCACAAATGCGTCTAAACTAGACTAAAAATCACCAAAATTTTGTTTATTCCTGTCAAACGACGATTTCCCATTCTGAAATTAACTAAAGTGTTACAATTTAACTAAATTTTAGTTTGACAGCACTAAGATTGTACTGAGATATTAGTTTAGTGAAAATAGAAATTTTGCTATTCTGAATTTGACGTTTTTCATCTTCAATTTAGATTCCCTAACTAAATTTGAGTATTTTTAATCGCGACTAAAAATGTGTGGAATAAAATTTACATCAACACCTCGACTTCAGATGCAAAAACAGTACTGTTTTTTATTTTCTTTTGCTTATATCTCGAAAACGGTGTGTCCTATAGCAAAAATAATGAAAATTTCAACCCCCTTTATAAGACCCGTAAACGCCTAAAACTCAACACGTTGGTAATATTTTTTCATATTTTCCATACAAAAGTGAAAAATTCCATAAAAAAGAGGTCAAGGTTGCCCCACTGCGCACCTACGGCTCAAAAAAAAAAACACGGGGACGGGCCCGTGGCTAAATAATAACAGCCGCACAGGTCGATCGATCAGGTTAAGCTACGCTTGCCGCGGTTGGTCTGTGGATGGGTGACCATCTTTACATACCGACACGCCTCCGTGCCTCGGAAAGCACGTGATCCCGGCTGTCATTCGTGGAGCTTTGACAGTCGTTACGGGTAGTCAGTAGCTCGAAAGTCTGACAACCAGTCTTACCAAGGGTTATCGTATTACCCAGTAAATGGGTTGTGGAGGTCAGATAGGCAGTCGCTCCATGTAAAACACTGGTATTCAGCTGCATCCGGTTAGACTGGAAGCCGACCCCAACATAGTTTGAAAAAGGCTAGGCAGATGATGATAATGAGGGCAAATAAGTACCTACTTTTTGGCTGAATGCACAAACCATGCGAAGCCAAACAAACAAAAAAAAGTACCTACTTACCACGTGGAGTCGCGATTGTCAAATTCGATTTGGTTGTGTCAAAATTTTTTTAAAATTTAGAGATATTTTAATGCAGAATAGCTCTAAGATTCTTATAGCCAAAAGTAAGGATTTTTAGTGATACGAGTAGTTTAGTTACTTTAGTTCGGTGTACAAGAGAATCGGCACCAGTGTCCTACTTTGAAAACCATATCTTTTATAAGATGAAAATAATTATTAGCTTATCTGTTACTCGTACATCTAGGGTCATCGACTAGCGTAACTCAGCAAGCGGCAACTGTTCACACAGTGCATAATTACTTGATGATCAACACTGGGACAAAGGAACTCGGCCGAGCAATTCACACCAACCTTGTACCTATTAAAGCCCTACTAAGGACTGAACTAGCATGAACTCAGTTAATATAGGTAAGAAGATAGTAATTAATAATATTCAAATAAACAAACTTAAAAAACAATCTTTTAAAAGTTTGATACTCAAGCCACCAGAATCGTCGTCATATAGGTAGGTACACTAGCACTTCGCCCGCGACTTCGCCTGCGTGTATTTCGTACTTTCCTCTTAAAATTTCCAAAATGTATGTTTATGATCTTCATAATTTACTTAGATAAAAGTATTCGTGCCAAGATTCAAGTTTATTAACCAAATTAATTAGATTTTTCATATAAACTGTATCCTCGCTTTACACCCCCACAGGGGTGGAATTTCGAAAAATTGTTTGAGATATGTTCATTACTTGACTCAAAGATTATTTCTACCAATTTTCGAGTTAATCAAGCCACGCAGTAAAATCATCCCCTGTAAAATTAACCACCCCTTTTCTCCCCGTTAGGGGTAGATTTTCGAAAAACACTGATACACGTTATTCTTTATTTTCGGTCTTACGTATAAATATCTACTGAGTTTCGAGTTAATCGGACTGCGCGTTAAAATCCTTCCATACAAATTTTGACACCGCCCAATCCCCTGTTAGGGGGTAGTTTAGTATAATAAAAAATGATAAACTTCATAATTTACTTAGATAAGTATTCATGCCAAGTTTCAAGTATATTAATTCAAGGAATAAGATTTTTCATACAAACAGAATCCCAACTTTTCACCCCCTTAAAATTTGAATTTCCAAAAACCCCTTCTTAGTGCTCCCCTACATTATAAAAGGAAGCCGTGTGCAAAATTTCACATTCCTAGTCCCAGTAGTTTAGGCTGTGCGTCAGTCAGTCAGTCAGTTTCTCCTTTTATTTATATAGATATCTATTATATATTTTTAAATGGCTCGAAACATGAGCTTTCTAAAAGATGTATCATTTTCTCCGACAATAATGATTTATTTCATATTCCAAACCGAACCTTTCAAATGATTAAAATCAATTCCCAGTGGTTAGTCATGGATGCAGAAATGTGTCGTGTTATGTGAGCATCGCTGCACCTTGTGGAGGCCACTCACCGATCACTAACTCTTTATGCAAACTCACGCGCGAACCTCACAGATTTCGTATTGAGAAAAGCGTTTATGTAGATTGTCCACCCGTCTCAGGTTCAAAAGGCTGTACTGTACGTAGAAGTTTTTTCTAACTTCTCACATCTATTTATAACCCTCTGCAACTACAGGTGCAATGCAAACTCGTTCTCGCTGCGAGTGACCGACTATGTACCTGCACGCTCGGTGGTTATCTCTAAAACTGCTTTAAAGATTTGGACTAGCATTTAAATGCAAAATATAATTATTTCATTGTTCTGATTAATAGGCATAATACAATATTTTCAATATCATCATTTGCTTAGCCTTTTCCCAACTATGTATGTAGGGGCTGGCTTCCATTGTAACCGGATGCAACTGAATATCAGTAGTTTAGACCTTCACAACCCAGTTACTGGGTAACACGATACCCCTTGGTAAGATTAGTTGTCAGACTTTTGGGCTGCTGACTACCCGTAACGACTGTCAAAGACCGACGAATGGCAGCCGAGATCATCGGCTTAACGTGTTTGCTGAGGCACTGAGGGGTCTCGGTATGTAAAGATGGTCATCCATCCACGGACCAACCGCGGCAAGCGTAGAACAGATCGATCGACCCGTGCGGCTGTTATTACTTAGCCACGGGCTACTCTGATAATATTTGCTACAAATTACAAAACATATTGATTAAAGGTGGGCAAATAATGCAGGTATGGCAGGTGTTAAATACAATGCAAATCATTAGCGAATATGTATACAGGAGTAATTCCTAAAGTAAGGCTACGTTTAAAAAAAAAAAAATAAACAAATTATTGAGCAGTAAGGTTTATAACTTACTGCCTTAACGCAGTGAACGTGAATCGTAGTATCGTATACATGACACACGGGCTGGCGCGGGCGTTTGTTGACGGCAGTTGATTGACCATGTGGAAGACTCGTGTACCAACCCGTACTTAGTATGATTAAATAATTCAATGTGAAATTTAATCATGTCAAAGTCATTTAACGACCAAAACATCTTGAGAAACGCGGAGAAAGGATTGCACTACACATCCATGAAATACTCGTTTAAACCGGTAACATTGTATTAACAGTGCACAAAGAACTTGAACCGTGCGTATGTTGGATGAGACCGCTGGCTGGTGCCCTTGGTGAAACTCATGTACCTATAACACGCTCGAATGTATATTGAAAATCCGGAATGCGGACGCAACGGCACTCAAAATGTTAATAGAAAAATTGGATTTGCAATTGCTTTTTATTGTCAGTTGTCACATAAAATGGTGACTAAGCTTTAAACAGCGATATGTGACCTGACGTGTACACATAGTAGACAATGTAATTGTGTGTGTAAGTGCGTTAACAAGTCTTACGTTGCCTTGATTAATACTTCCCATTCGCAGAGATTCTAGGCCTTTGTGTGATGCACGGCACACCTCCCGCGCGGGCGCATCACGCATGTGGCGTGCCTGGCGGCCGTCTGCCCGGCTCGCATAACGGCAACGTACTTACACCATTCCCAATCGAACATATAAGCAAACACATTAAAGTACCTACAACATCGGTTACACATGAGAACGGTGCCTTGCGGCCGATCATCGAAGTCAATAAAATCGTTTGTGCAATACATGGTTTCCTTTAATTATTTACATAACATAGTGACGTTGGTGACTATTAATTATTTCGTGCAACAATATCCCTTCATTAATTACCTATTCAGTTCTTTCGCAGACTTCAACAGCGTGTAGACATCAATTATCTCTGTATTATATTAGCCCAGCTGAGAGGCAATTAATAAAAAAACTAAATTGCTTTTCTCTTTGGGCCCTTTTTTGCACAAACCAAGAATCAGTGGCCCCGATTCTGTTGTTCACAAACTAAACTAAATTTAAGTTCAGTGCATCTTTTTCTTTCTATTTCATTAAGAAAAGGACAGAAGATAAATATTAGTTTAGTCCCGTCAAATTAGATACTTAATCCATAGACAAGTTTAGACGTGATAAAAAAATTGGCTACTAAAAATACGTCAATTTACGTCTGGCGCAAACTATTTTGACAGGACTTAACTAATATTTATCTTCTGTCCTTTTCATATTCAAATAGAAACAAAAAGATGCACTGAACTTAAATTTAATTTAGTTTGTGAACAACAGAATCGGGGTATATGAGGGGCCCGTGGCTAAATAATAACAGCCGCACAGGTCGATCGATCAGGTTAAGCTACGCTTGCC
The DNA here is from genome assembly GCA_949316385.1 of Globia sparganii. Classification (NCBI taxonomy): domain Eukaryota; kingdom Metazoa; phylum Arthropoda; class Insecta; order Lepidoptera; family Noctuidae; genus Globia; species Globia sparganii. The sequence continues at coordinate 13,996,884 of OX438655.1, forward strand.
GCGGTTGATCTGTGGATGGGTGACCATCTTTACATACCGAGACCCCTCCGTGCCTCGGAAAGCACGTTAAGCCGTTGGTCCCGGCTGTCATTCGTGGATCTTTGACAGTCGTTACGGGTAGTCAGGAGCCCGAAAGTCTGACAACCAGTCTTACCAAGGGGTATCGTATTACCCAGTAACTGGGCTGTGGAGATCAGATAAGCAGTTGCTCTATGTAAAATACTGGTTAGGTTAGCTGCATCCGGTCAGACTGGAAGCCGACCCCAACATAGTTGGGAAAAGGCTAGGCAGATGATGATGAACAACAGAATCGGGGCCAGTGCTCTTAGTTCGAGTAGGTACTTACTGTACAATTATGAGGCGCGAAAAAGAATCAATACGTTCTCGTAGCAAGTGAGCAAAGGAACCAAAGAAGTGAACAAGTAGGTACTCTAATGTCAAAGCCTTCGCAAGATGTTTACGAGATGACGCGTACGTGAGCTTTTTAGTCCTTGAGCTTTTGTGTAATAAAAATACACACATCAAAAGTGTCTAGGGATCAAGCATTTTTATGCGGATTTCTTGAGATTGAGATGTGGCTTTGTAATAAATTTATGATTTTATAAATTTATATGGATCCTTTTTGGTGCATTTCATAATTTGAATCAGGAACTGTGAATCAAATTCGAGTAAAAGATGAAAATCAGCTGTCAATATTTTCCCTATAAAAACATACAACGCATTGAAGACATTATTAGTGCTACTGTTTCCCTACTACTGATTAAAACCAACGTTATTATGGAGCGGCGACGTCATTTAAGCAGGGAAGAAATGCTCAGAGCCGTGGGAATGATAGAAGCTGGTTCCCGGCAACGTACTGTGGCTTTAGCTCTGAATACAAGTCAGAGTGTTATCAGTCGACTTTGGACACGTTACCGAAGCACTGGTACCGTGGCTGAGCGCCATGGAGGACGGTATCGCTGCACCACACGGAGACAAGACCGATACATTCAAATCTTAACTCGAAGAGCTCCAACAATAACCGCCATGATGTTAGCCGTGAGGCTTCATCACTCTTCAGGGAACTTAATTAGCGACCAAACAGTCAGAAACCGCTTGCATGAAGTGAACCTTCATTCCCGAAGACCGCTACGGGTACCACCTATAGCAATGCACAATCGTAGGATTCGATATCAATGGGCTCTTGAACACAGAAATTGGGCAGAAGAACAATGGCGTTTCGTGTGCTTTTCTGATGAGTCTCGTTTTGGTATGAGACCGGATACAAGACGTATACGACACTGGAGAACCCCTGGACGCCAACAGCGATTAAAATCCTGCCAGGAAGTCCATCCTTATAGTGGTGGAACCATCATGGTATGGGCGGGTATTTGGATCGGCGGAAGAACTGAGTTGATTTGGATCAGAGGCAACCTCAACGCTCAAATTTATGCTGAGACGATTGTATCAGACGTCATCGTTCCTCTACAAGTGCAAATCGGTCCCTTATTTCAGTTAATGCATGATAATGCACGACCGCACACCGCAAGAGTTGTAAGACAGACTCTCGCCGCAGCTAACATCAATGTCCTGCCCTGGCCTGCTCAGTCGCCAGACTTGAACCCGATTGAGCATGCATGGGATATGCTACAGAGAAGAGCTCTGCCGAATATGGAGGGTATCCAGTCGCAAGAAGACCTTTTTTTGTTGTTGCAACGAACATGGGCGGCCATTCCACAGCGTGATTTGGATGAACTCATTTTGAGTATGCCAAACCGATGTTCTTGTGTTGTTAGTGTTCGCGGTAGAAACACGGATTATTAATTGTTTAAGTTACCCAATAAAATTTTAGAGAAAACTGTTATTTCAGTCTTTTTTTCGAACTTTTGTGTTAGTGGTTCAAATGTCAAAAATCCCTTTATTAGGAAAATGGCAAATTTCTTTATTAATGCAAAGGTGACTTGGTTTATCGTTACTGTGACAAACGAAAACACTTTATTTGATGAATCCTTAAAGAAAATTTTAATTAATATCAATCAGGAGAAAAGTTATTGCAAAAATATATGTTGATCCCTAGACACTTTTGATGTGTGTATATACTTTATTGTCCTCGTTTGACTTTGCAATACTCTTTACACGAATTTTATTCTTAGGAGATTTTTGACGACGTTAGTTCCATGTTTATTACTCAGGAACGTCGACACGAAACGCAATCTGCCATCAGTTTACTGAAAAGTATCAATATCTATCTGCGAAGGGCAACGTTGATTTCGGGCTATTATAAAAGGAATACTTGGCTACATTGATGTGATGCCTGTACAGGGTGGCAGGCATCAATGCGCAACCTGTTACTATGGATTCAGTGATTCTGAAAAAAAAATCCCATGCGTAGTTTTTTTTTTTTTAATCTTTGCTGTTTGTTTTGCTTATTTTAATCGCGTAGGTAACTAATGCATTTTTTTATGAAACACCAGATTTTTTTTAAATAACCGAACGATAATTTCTACCCTTGGGGGTTTAGAAACATGCGCTGAATTCATGGTTATAGTTTGCGCGTCGATGTATGCCATCCTGTATACAAATCTATGTGAGTACCTACTACATATTTTTCATATACCTATAATAATAATGTATAGGTCTAGCCGGACATCTTATCAACTATTTAAAAAACATTAAATTATAATGACTAACATTATGTCCGGCTTCAACGTAAATATTTTTTGTGGATACGAAAGTCGTACTAACCTAATAGCCAGTCGATGTCATTGAAACCAGTCGAGTTGAGGTTTGGTGTAACACTTTTATAAAAACTTTTATGTATAGTGCAATTATCATTTATTTTACGTTGCCAGGTTTATAATAAGATGGGGATCAGACAGCATACTTTTATACAGGCGTGGCATGCAAATGTAACCTTGTGAGACTCCTAAGATTATAACCGATTTTACCGATCTACTGACGTGAACATGATCTAGACACACCCACCCATGGGTGTGTCTGTGTCCATATGCGCATGGTACTATGCATGCTGACCGAGTCTGGGATTATATAAAGGATGTGTTTTACTAATTTTGTAATAGATTTCGTATAAAGTTCTTCTGACATTAAAAAACTTAATTTAGAAAGAAAAGAAAGAATGACGTATATTTGCGGTAAACCTGACGCAGAGAAAGAACACAAATATAAAAAAAAAAAACAGTGACGTGATTTAGACTGTATTGATTGATTTATTACGATTTTCATTAGAATTTTCGAACTAGTTAAAACGACTGAGCTTGCTGCGGAAAGGCGGTCAAGGAAAACAGGCTTTGTTAATATTCGGGGAAGCGTTAAGTGAAACGGGTCCAAAGTCTCATGTTGAATTGGTTAATAACGGTCCGTTCCCGTCGTCCGGGACAGTTATCGATGTGCCGCCGTCACGTGCACATTAGCCAATGAGAAGGTCGGTACATAATCACAATTACCCGGAACGCTGAATTAGACAGGAAACGCAACTTGTAACAGCTATTACGTAATGCCTAGTATGTTGACAATTAGAATAGCGAATGTAGAACGTGCCCTGTTTGAGAATAACACGCATCGGTGTATTCGGTGTATAGGGTAAGGGTCGATTTATTGTTAGTACAAATTCTAGATGCTTGAAAAATACAATGCTTCTCAGAAAAAAGCGTTTAGTCCTAGTTGAAGGGTAAACAAGCAGTTGTATCATGTATTTTGTTATTATATTATCATTAATTTGTCAGAGTGTTAAGCGTTGTGTGTAAATAGTGACTTAAAAGGGAGTGTTAACACTTCCACCACTGTTTCATTAGATTCGTAATAGATAACTTGAAAATATCCATTATAGCCTGAAATCTGTAGCCAGTGCGCTGCACATGAATATCAGTTCAATAAGGATTTGGCTTATTTATATAAGTCGCTATCAGGTAGGTACTATACAAATGTTATTAGGGATTCAAATAACCTAAGTAGGTACTTATTATTTCTTATCTTACCTTTAAAGGGTGTCACGGACGCGCAAACTGTTACTGTGAATTCAAAACTTGATTCTGGACCCCACCGCGATGAAATTAATCGCCGGTTATTAAAAAAAAAACTGCTGTTTCTTACAAAAGTGCAATGCAATACCTACGCTAGCAAAATGTGTGGAACAGCAAATTTTGCTTTTAATAACCGACGTAAAATTTAAACAGCGGGGTCCAGAATCATGTACCGAATGGTAACATGTTGTGTGTCGATTTCCCTCCACCCTGCGTATTTATCTAAGTTAAGTAAGAGGGAAGTCTCTGGTAAAAACGGAAAATGAAGGTACTTCCTTTCTTCAGTTATGGAATTAAAACAATACTTACTTACAGATTAGCATTATTATTAAAAAAAAAAAAAACTATTTTAGATTGAGCCACCAGTAATAAAATAATCACATCGGCTTTCACTTATAACAATCATGATGAAATATTATTGTTGTTATTATTTAATTTTATCCTTTAGCAATAACATAATAGCACTTTATTTTTCTTGTTAGGTACTTATTAGAGCTATGAAGATTTATGGAATAACGTGATCTAATTCTATATTATTTTGATCAGTTGTTTATCGTCACGCCTTAACAATACTTGGAACGTGCAGCCTCCACAAGTAAAGCAAATTAATCGAAACTATACCTACCACTTACCACTAATTAATAATCTTTGAAATAACAATTATGTATATCGATTTGTTTTACTCTAGAATAGTCATGGCATGGAAACTCAACGGACACCCATGGCTACCTTATCCTACGAATAAATGTCTTTGTCTTTGGGTTATGATATTGGCCCGATTCTGTTGGTCACAAACTAAACTAAATTTAAGTTCAGTGCATATTTTTCTTTCTATTTCAATAAGAAAAGGACAGAAGATAAATATTAGTTTATTCCTGTCAAATTAGTCAGCGCCTGACGTAAATTGATGCATTTTTAGTTGCCAATTTTTTAATCACGTCTAAACTTGTCTATGGATTATCTAATTTGACAGGACTAAACTAATTTAAATCTTCTGTCCTTTTCTTATCGAATTAGAAAGAAAAAGATGCACTGAACTTAAATTTAGTTTAGTTTGTGAACAACAGAATCGGGGCCATTATCTGGGTTTGACGCATGAAGGTAATGCCACCGAACAGTGACTATTTCCATATTCAGACATGCCGCCAGTTAGTACAATTTACCTTTTATTGGAATCTACACAAATGTGAGTGTTTATTGTGTAATATCGTATGTCATCATTGTCACTTGCCACCAATGAGGCGTTAAACCCGACATGACAGCGTTGTTGTAATTTAGCGAAGTTCGTGTTTATCACTGTGATTCAGTGGGTGGATTCTATCATGCGTATTTAACATTCGATGCAATACGCTCGCAATAATTTGAATTTGTTTGGTAAAGTCGTTTACCGAAAAATTAGAGTTGTGTTTTGAAATAAACTTTATTGTACATTGTGGAGACGACGATAAGACAATTAATTTACACTTTGTATATCTAATGAAGTAATGACGTTCCTAATTTGTATAGTTTTTTTACCGACTTCACAAAAAGGAGGAGGTACTTAGGTACTATGTTCGGATGATTGTATGTTTTTTTTTTATTCTTTTTTTGTTTGAAAGGTTATGCTACCGAGGTGGTCCCATTGTCACCAAATCGGAATTTGATGAGGGAATCCCATGGAAATCGAGGGAAACCCTCAACATTTGTAGGCACACCTATAGCGATTTGGGTATTTTTTATAGTAAGTCGTGCATTTGCTCTCAGAAAGCACCATTCGGTGAAGTGGAACTGATGATGAAGGCCACAGATGGCCATCGGAACTACTCAATAATAAATATTTCACAATATTTACTTTAATGCGGTTGCTAAGTACAATGCGTATCGTGAAGTGGAGCTGATGGTGACTTCTCAATCAGCTCCTGTTCTCCTGGTTCTTACAAGGAGAACTCCTCAACAATTAACGTCCCTGCATCGGGTAAAAAAAAAAATTGTAAAAGGTGATGAGCAGTTGACATTAGGCTATTGTAACTTATATAAGTTACAAACTGGCCCACTAAAAACTGAAAAATAAAAAACTTTTTTACAAAAAAAAACTACCGACTTCCAAAAAACACTAGGTATAAAGTGAAAAATAACTTTAATTTCGGAAGTCGGTGTCAATAAAAGAAAACGCGAAACCAACGGCACCGACTTCCGAAATTAAAGTTATTTTTCACTTTGTAGTGTTTTTTGGAAGTCGGTAGTTATTTTTTGTAAAAAAGTTTTTTAAATCAAATTAAAAAAAAAGAAAATGAAAAAAAATCATCCAATAGTTTAGTTACTAGTTTGTAGCCAGTTGGTTGATAGGCAACACCCATAGTCAGCCCCATCACTACTATACCCATATGGTGTGGCGATTAGGTTATCACACGTATTTCGTATTTTAAACATACACAAATAAAATATGTTTAAAATACGTAATCCGTAATAAATGATAATTTTATCTACATTCTAGCCGTAGGGTCATTTTTTATCCGACTACGGCGAAGCAAAAAGGAGGGTTATGATTTTGACCGGTATGTATGTATGTTCTTCTGTTCCCTGATAACTTCTAAACTACTTGTCATAATTTGACAAATGAGGTATCGTTGGAAGCGTCTTGATCGTCCGCTGGTCTAGGCTATGTGACGTCACATTAAATTAAATATGGCGCCCTCTAGAGGACATAAAGTCATGACTTAAAAATGTTTTTTTAATCTTCCCGTGTTGAGTATCAAATGGAAGAGCTTAATTAGCACATTTGCACAGTGCAGCGTTGCGCGGTTGTCTCGTGTGCACGCTCGTACTAAATAGCTCTCGTTCTACCCAACTCAAAATAGTGATTCCAAGATTCGACTAATCGTTGTCGACAAAATGTGTATCAACGATAGCCATTGATACTAATGGAAAAATACCTGCAACGATCGGACTCAAGCAGTAGTCTCACCTCCAAGAGACCAGCAACCGAAAATGTGGATGATTGGCGTACGCCGAAGCGGCCAGCTGTAAGCTCAAAACACGCAAAGTTCGATAGCGCCCGAGACATTCCAACACACAACAATTTCCAAGATCTGCCAGTAGATGGAGTCGCCAAAACTTCTGGTAATGAATTCTACCTCAAAGCGACCGTCAAAGTCAAGAAAACCGGTCACATTCCTCCTATTATCCTGGATATGAAGACCGACTGGACCCATGAGGTCGTAAAGGATAAAATTGCTCAGTTTACGAGTCGTTACCACCTGCAGTATCGAAATGGAGGCAAAGTTGCCATTATATGTCACACAGCTGACGGCCACCAGGCAGTTAAGGATGGTCTGCGTCTTCAAAATGCCGCCTTTGTTACTTTCACCCGGAAGGACGAAAAGGTGCCTAAATCAGTGATTCGCGGACTTCCGGCATATGTTGAAGAGGAACTACCTGAGGAGCTGGAGAAACTTGGCTTTGCCGGAGCCTCAGCAAAACCTCTTAAGTCTCGCAGTGGTTTGGACAATCCTTGTCCACCCTTTCTAGTACAGCTACCTGCAGGAGCTGATATCACAAAATTTCGGCAAATAAGGTACCTGTGTAGTTGTGTGGTTACCATCAGCAAATTCAAGCCAAACCGATCTCATGGCACTCAATGCTTTCGCTGTCAAGAGTTTGGCCACGCATCGCAAAATTGCAACAAGCCCCCTCGCTGCGTGAAGTGTGTAGCTCCTCACGCAACTGCCTCGTGTACCAAGTCTGACCGCACTGAGCCTGCTCATTGCTGTAACTGCAATGAAGCTCACCCGGCGAACTACAGGAAGTGCAGTGTAAGAATGGCATATCTGGACAGTATCGAGAAAAAGAAGGCTTTAGAGCGTAAGCCCGTACCTTCAATGATGCCTCCGAAATCAATATCTTCGGCAATTCCCCCAAATCTGATGCATCCGATGTCTCAACCAACACCGACTTCAAATTACAGACCCTGGCCTACTGTAGGAACCAGTGGCATGCCATCGATAAAAAATCAGGTTCCCATTGATCACCTTACGGCTGGGCCCAATGATGAGGCCTCAAAGGAGATGTTTGAAATTTTACTAGCATTAAGAAACATAAAATCCCAATTTGCTGCTTGCACGTCTTGGTTGGACAAGGTCATGCTCGTACTCTCTCATCTTGGTAAATATGTTTGATTCCGCGAAACTCCGCCTGTTATCCTGGAACTCTGACGGAGTACGTTTAAAGACTCACGAACTACTCGATTTGGCGGTAAGTGTTTTTTCTGTTGATATTATTGGTATTTGTGAAACAAGACTAACTTCAAACTCAACTTTAGTTACACCTGGCTTTACCTGTTATCGCGAAGATAAACATCATACTGGCCGCGGGCAAGGAGTTGCTATCCTTGTAAGAAATGACCTTGATCACACGGCCCTAACTGTTCCTAACACTAAAAATATTGAAGTTGTCGGTATAACTATTAAAATATCAGGAATTGATCACATTGTTTTATCTATTTACCAGTCGCCTAATCTGCCAATACTTCGTAGTGACCTTGAGTTATTGTTTGGCTTGGGTTCCCATGTTGTTATCATGGGAGACTTTAATGCCAACCACTCCCATTGGCTCAGTAGCTACACAAATACGCGAGGCAGAACTCTTTTCAACCACATGCTTGAATCCGACTACATCGTACACAGTCCTAGCCTGCCTACTCAAGTAAACTACTGTCCCAATCGCAAACCAACTAGCCCGGACTTGGTGCTGTCCTTGAATGTAAGCTGCATTAGTGATGTCGAAACGATAATAGCTTTGTCATCTAACCACTACCCCATATTCTTTACCATTGGTGGCTCGCTGTGTCGCAAAGGTAAAACTCGATACTTTAAATTTAACTGCGCCAACTGGACTAAATATCGTTCTCACCTCAATAAAAACATCATGCTTAGTTCTAAGACGTTTAAGACTGAAGAAGAGATCGATATTGCCATTGTTCATTTGCAACAAACTATCATTGATGCTAGAAACTCCTCCATACCATCAACAACTGCTGTGTTTAGCGATATCCCTACCAAACTCCCGAGGTATGTTAAAAATTTAATCCGCTACAAAAACCATTTGCGTCGTATTGAACAAAAACTGCCCAGTGGTTACCTTAGAAGGCTCAATCGTAGTAATATAAACATTTTACAAACATACATAAACACTAATATCCAAAATTACCTCGATAACGTTTGGAATGCTAAACTGGCAAAATTTGATAATCCCAGTCAAGATATCTGGCGTCTAACTAAATCTCTCAAGCCTAGATCTGCTAACATCCCTCCCCTTAAACTTTTGGATGGGTCCCTGACGGCTGGCACAGCTGAACAATGTAACGCTTTGGCAAATGCCTTCTGCGACAATATGAGCCTTACCACTAACTGGGACTGTGACTCAGAACTCAAGGTTGAGGTATCGAACTCTATGTCTGCTATTAACAGTTACAATCTCGCTTCCGATTTTATAAAGCCGGTGCGGCCACTTGAGATTCGTAAAATTTTAACTAGGCTTAAATCCCGTAAATCTGTAAGTCATGACGGGATCCATAACTTGCTTTTGAAGAACTTGCCACAGAAAGCGATAGTCTATGTTACTAAAATTTTCAATGGCTGTTTTGGCCTGGGCTATTTCCCAAACATCTGGAAAAATGCTAAAATAATACCCCTAAAAAAACCTGGAAAAGACAGCACTTTACCCATAAATTACCGCCCTATAAGTCTGCTACCTTCTGTTGGTAAACTTTTTGAGTCTGTAATCTATACAAGATTATTACGCGCCACAGGGCGGTTTTTGATCCAAGAGCAGTTTGGGTTTCGTGCCACTCATTCAACTACCCAACAGCTAGCCAGGGTGACCGAACACATATCCCATCACCTAAACCTCAAACAGGCCACAGGTATGTTTCTGCTGGATATTGAAAAAGCATTTGATACCGTGTGGCACGAAGGCCTGCTACACAAGTTGCTCACCCTGGATGTGCCTATGCTTCTAATTAAACTAATTCAATCGTACCTAGTGGATCGTAGGTTCCAGGTTCACATAGAAAACACCATTTCATCACCTCAATATGTCCCAGCTGGCCTTCCCCAGGGCTCAATTGTAGGACCCTATTTATTTCTCCTGTTCCTAAATGATATCCCTATTCAACCTCGAACCAAATTAGCTTGCTTTGCTGACGACACTGCCTCTTACACTTCTTCGAATGATACCGATTTGATCATAAGTCGCCTACAATATTCTTTAGATTTGCTTCTTGACTACTTTAAGAAATGGAAACTCAAAATTAACGAGGATAAGACGGAAGCAATATTCTTCTCCCGTGCTAGGAAACCCCCTTCAAGAACTTTAAAAATAGCAGGCCATACAGTGCCTTGGAAAACTTGTGTGCGTTATCTTGGGATCAAAATGGATAGTCATCTAAATTGGTCTAAACATATTGCGGATTTGCGATTGAAGGGAGCTCAAGTCCTTGGCGCCTTAAACCCTATAATGAATCGCAAAAGTAAATTAAGTAGCAGTACTAAATTGAGAATTTATACTACGCTTGTCCGTCCGTGTATAACTTACGCCTGCCCTGTCTGGAGTAGCACATGTTTTTCAAATCATCAACTTCTGCAAGTAGTCCAAAATAAAGCAGTAAAAATATCCTATAAAACCAAATTTAAAACTAATCTTAAGAAATTACATAAACAAATTAAACTTCCCTTATTATTCAATCACGTAATTAAAATATCATCAAGATTTTATCATAAAAACAAAATTAATACTACTAACCCGTTAATTTCAAATTTGTGTTCATTAACCCTAGACAAATTACCATATATCGATAGATACGGCACTTACCGCCTACCGCATCACTACGTTTTGTTCCCTCCACCTGAGTCGCCAGTGACCAGTGGCTTGACCCCCGAGAGGCTCGCTGCCGCCCCGGCCCCGGCCGCAGATACACCAGAGCGCGGGCGGCAGGGAGGCTCCGCCCGCTGATCATTAACTGGTCGCACGGTTGCTAGTATTTTACATTCGAAATCGTGCGATCAGCAAATTAGTTAAATAATTTTTTGTTATACCTTGCAATCAGTAAATTATAACTAAATAATTTGCATAATTGTCATCATGTACCTATGATTATTGTGTTTAAAGTGTATGTTGTAAGCAGTTAAAAGTAAATATTATGTGTTATAAGCTTTGAAAGGTGAATCACTAGCCTAATAAAGTGCCTAAATTATAATGAGTTAATGTAACTTAGGGTAAGTGCATTTTGTTTATTGTTCCATTGGTAAATAAAGATATTTGAAAATGAAATGAAATGAATTAGCACATTTCAAAGATATATATTGTCAGCTGTTGCTCACGGCTTTGCTTGCATAGTTACACCCGATAATTAGGAATCATTTCTATAAAATCACGCCTCAGATTCGAGCCGAACATATTTATTTATTCTAGGTACATGTAAAACAATAAATCATAAACAAGAAAAAAAAATTAAGCGGCTCTGCAAATACTTTATTACGAAATTATAACCCCAAAATAATTTAAATAAAAAGTAAGTTCAATAACTAAAACCCGACTACTGAAAAATCACGCTCTAAGTTTTAGTATTTAACAACATTTCTTTGTGATTATTTGGTAACAATACCATAAAGTTTGAGTTCAATTGTTGCTTGTACAGACGCCAGCAGGTCAACCTACCCCAATCTGTCAAATTTCTTTGATAGATTTTCAACTTTAGCACAAAGGAATAAGGTTCATATTCAATTGAGAAAATCTGACAGATTGGAGTAGCTTGATGTGCTGGCCTCTGTACCATCGCCCTGCGCGTGTCTAGTGACTTGTTATCAAAGGTTATTTCGAGCCAATTTGTACGCTATTTATTTTGTTTGAAAAATTTTGTTTTTCTTTCAGTCAAATCGTTTGTTCAACTTGTAATAACCGCTGTACTATTTTAAATGTGACAACCTACTCGCCACTGTATAGATTGACTGAAAAAAAATATATAAAAAGGATTTATTTTTGAGGGGTGTGTTGGAGTATAGCAAAAACAAATCGATCCTACTTCAAAACTATCGTCTTTCTAGTTCTAACTCATAAATATTATTTATGTATCTGCCCTTGACTGAAATCCTTAGTTTCGCATAGTGACTGTACTACTCTATTAGCCTTGTGTGGGATCACACGTCTCACGTAATATTAGTAAACACACCTACCAATATTCTAATAAAAGGATAATTAAAGGTATTATTGAAATCCTTAGAACGGTCTTTCCTTTGGTGTTCCTCCATTAACCCTAACAGGTTATATTTTTCAAATTTAATGCTAAGATTTATTTGATAGTTTCAAAATAGGTACTCTTATGCACTAGGATTGCCAGTATTTGCATTTACTGTCGTATTATTGTCTCCAAATTGTACTTTGTAACCACATAAATAAATACACACATCAAAAGTGTCTAGGGATCAACATATATTTTTGCAATAACTTTTCTCCTGATTGATATTAATTAAAATTTTCTTTAAGGATTCATCAAATAAAGTGTTTTCGTTTGTCACAGTAACGATAAACCAAGTCACCTTTGCATTAATAAAGAAATTTGCCATTTTCCTAATAAAGGGATTTTTGACATTTGAACCACTAACACAAAAGTTCGAAAAAAAGACTGAAATAACAGTTTTCTCTAAAATTTTATTGGGTAACTTAAACAATTAATAATCCGTGTTTCTACCGCGAACACTAACAACACAAGAACATCGGTTTGGCATACTCAAAATGAGTTCATCCAAATCACGCTGTGGAATGGCCGCCCATGTTCGTTGCAACAATAAAAAAAGGTCTTCTTGCGACTGGATACCCTCCATATTCGGCAGAGCTTTTCTCTGTAGCATATCCCATGCATGCTCAATCGGGTTCAAGTCTGGCGACTGAGCAGGCCAGGGCAGGACATTGATGTTAGCTGCGGCGAGAGTCTGTCTTACAACTCTTGCGGTGTGCGGTCGTGCATTATCATGCATTAACTGAAATAAGGGACCGATTTGCACTTGTAGAGGAACGATGACGTCTGATACAATCGTCTCAGCATAAATTTGAGCGTTGAGGTTGCCTCTGATCCAAATCAACTCAGTTCTTCCGCCGATCCAAATACCCGCCCATACCATGATGGTTCCACCACTATAAGGATGGACTTCCTGGCAGGATTTTAATCGCTGTTGGCGTCCAGGGGTTCTCCAGTGTCGTATACGTCTTGTATCCGGTCTCATACCAAAACGAGACTCATCAGAAAAGCACACGAAACGCCATTGTTCTTCTGCCCAATTTCTGTGTTCAAGAGCCCATTGATATCGAATCCTACGATTGTGCATTGCTATAGGTGGTACCCGTAGCGGTCTTCGGGAATGAAGGTTCACTTCATGCAAGCGGTTTCTGACTGTTTGGTCGCTAATTAAGTTCCCTGAAGAGTGATGAAGCCTCACGGCTAACATCATGGCGGTTATTGTTGGAGCTCTTCGAGTTAAGATTTGAATGTATCGGTCTTGTCTCCGTGTGGTGCAGCGATACCGTCCTCCATGGCGCTCAGCCACGGTACCAGTGCTTCGGTAACGTGTCCAAAGTCGACTGATAACACTCTGACTTGTATTCAGAGCTAAAGCCACAGTACGTTGCCGGGAACCAGCTTCTATCATTCCCACGGCTCTGAGCATTTCTTCCCTGCTTAAATGACGTCGCCGCTCCATAATAACGTTGGTTTTAATCAGTAGTAGGGAAACAGTAGCACTATTAATGTCTTCAATGCGTTGTATGTTTTTATAGGGAAAATATTGACAGCTGATTTTCATCTTTTACTCGAATTTGATTCACAGTTCCTGATTCAAATTATGAAATGCACCAAAAAGGATCCATATAAATTTATAAAATCATAAATTTATTACAAAGCCACATCTCAATCTCAAGAAATCCGCATAAAAATGCTTGATCCCTAGACACTTTTGATGTGTGTATATTCTGTAAGTTAGGGTTGCAATCAAAGACAAGTATTTTTATGTAGGTCTTTAATTAAGTATATGCCTATTTATCATTTGTATTGTCTTGTCAATTAAGACCATTCTTTGATTCTTTTCATGTTATTGGATGGGCCTGTCTTGGAACGCTTCAGACACGCTATCCTACTATATGAAATATACCTTGGGAAGAGCTCGTGAAAGAAAACTGTCTTGGAGTAGCCTGATCGGACGGGTGGTCTTGGAGTGGTGTTCTCAGACATGTTATCCTAGAACTGTGGTACACGTAGGCATAGGTTGGCCTCTGACGTACCATGTTTAGTGGAAAGTCGTGCTTGTTTTTAAGCATCGTATGTATTATGATATGTCTAGGATTGGTTTGAAACATACTTTTATATGAACTACAACAACAACAGCGGTTAGAACTAGATTATGCGTCAGGATTATTGATCCAATTATAGTCGATTAGTCCAGAAGAAACGATGAAATATATTATTAAGTGTTAGTAATTACAGATTCTATTGCGTCGCCTGTCCATGAAGCTGTGCTCTCGATTTTTCCAACCTTTTGCTTGTCTGTTGTATATCAATATGATATCAATTATCACCAGTATCAACAAATCTCATACTGTAAGCGTTTGCTGTCAAATATGACTGAATTTTAGTAGATAGGTATATTTTATTACTGATTGACCCTCTGTTACCCTTTTTAGGGTTCCGTAGTCAACAAGGAACCCTTATAGTTTCGCCATGTCCGAATGTCTGTGTCTGTCCGCGGTTTAGCTAAAAAACTATTGATACTAGAAAGTTGTAATTTGACATGAGTATACACTTTAATGACGCCGAAAAAATGGTAAAATAAAATTTAAAAATAAAAAAAATTTAAATGGTAAATGGCGCTGCTGTCACGTAAGGATCTACTCCGCTTAAGTAAATCATTTTAAATATTTAAAAGCTTATTTTAAGGAAGCTATCATGCGGAATTTTATATTCTAGAAGCAGTGAACCAGCACAAGTGCAGTCAATATTTATTTCTCAATTCTTCATATTTTGCAACCAAAACAATTGAGTGCTGTGATTGCAAACAAACAAAGTGATACAAAAACCATTTTTAATAATCATTTTATAAAATACCTACGTCTTCAAACATAATTCCTGAACATTCAACCCATACCTATAAATTTCAAAAACGAAGTGAATTACTGTGAATTTCATGTTTTTATTTTCTCATCGCGTCGCTGAGGACGCGACGCCAGTTCGATGTCTCCAGGCAACGGTTGCCAGGGCTGCGCCAAAATGCATCGGCGGCGCGGCGCCCTAGGCCGCCTACTTGACTGCGTCGGTCCCATCACAGCTCCCGTCGTTGTCATCCGTTTTGTCATCGGTGTCACATAGACGTTTTAGTGTTTTTTTAGTGGTTTTATTTTATTTTCATTCGTTTTATTAGTTTTAATATTATATAAGTGCAATTCATATATATAAATGCTGAGTGGAAGCAGCGATGTGGTGGATAACAGTGCTTGTCAACCTTCAACATCGCTGAGCATCCTGGAGAGATGTCCGCTATGTACCCAGGCACGGTTTTTTAAAGGTAAGCGGGGTTTGAATGTGCACATTGGAAAGATGCACAGACCATCAAATGCACTCATCTCAGACCCTGTCTCAACAGCTACACCTACAACTCCAGCTACATCCTCTTTTGACCCGTTTTGGAAAACCCTGTCCAAATTCAAAACCTCTGTTCCTGTTTTGAAGCGAGTTCCCCGCGGCGCTAGACCTCTAGTGGCACAACACCTAGCAGGTTGCGTTCGTCTTGCGGGCCGCGAGAACTCGCTAAGTGCTTGGGAACAACTACTCACCTTCCCTTACAGAATTCTAAATGTACAAAAAAATTTGGCAACCAAAAAGACTTTAACTGCACAAATTAAAGAAAACTGCAATATTTCGGCTCATAATTTAGATTCAAAATTGCAGACACAGAGATATACCTCATCAAGAGGTATATCCCATCTGGTAGAATCTAAGTTAGGGGAAGGTGACATTAGCGGAGCAGCCAGGATTCTTTTTAGTAGCGATGTGGTGGCACCATGTTCTCCAGAAACACTCGCAGCTCTGGAGAGCAAACACCCTGCCGCAGCGGATGGCCTTTCTTTTCCCGATCCTCCTGATTCTGATAACCACTCCCTCACCATTACAGGTCGCGAGTTGGTCACAGCCGTTTGCTCCTTCCGGAGCGGCTCCGCTGGCGGCCTCGACGGCCTGAGTCCTCAGCACCTTAAGGATCTTATTTGTTCAGGCGCCGGGGCAGCTGGTGAGTTGCTCTTGACGGAGCTTACGGCTTTGATTAACCTTATGCTCTCTGGCAAGGTGAACGAGGCCGTCATCGACGTTCTGTACGGGGCCAATTTATGCGCCCTGTGTAAGAAGGATGGCGGCATCCGGCCCATTGCCGTAGGCACTACTTACCGCCGTATGGCAGCCAAAATTTGTTGTAAATTTTTTGGTGATTTTGTTTCGGAAAAATTTCAGCCCCTGCAGCTAGGTTATGGCTCCAAAGGGGGCTGTGAGGCTGCCGTACACGCCTTGTCGACCTACCTAAATTCTGAAAAAGGAGAGGTCATCCTGAAGGTTGACATAAAGAATGCCTTCAATTCTGTTAATAGGGACACCTTGCTGGCAGTAACTAGAAAAGAAATCCCCCAAATTTATAGTTTCATTTGGCAATGTTACAGACACCCTTCTAAATTACTCTATCGGGACAACCTTTTGGAATCTGCTGTTGGCTGTCAACAAGGTGACCCTCTTGGGCCTGTGCTTTTTAGTTTAGCCATTCACCCTATTATTCGTCAGCTAAATTCCAAATTTAACGTTTGGTATCTCGATGATGGAACCTTGGGAGGCGATGCAGAAACTGTATTAGAGGACCTTCAATTTTTAAAAAATGAACTACATTCCATTGGCCTTGATCTCAATCTTTCGAAATGTGAATTATATTTAACGGACAATACTGACAGACATCTGACACTTCCCAAATTTAACGCAATAGCTCCAGAAATCAAAATTATTGAAAAAAGCTCTCTTCGCCTCCTTGGGTGTCCAATCTTTGACAATTCCTTTCCCGTTTATATTGAGGAAAAAATCCAAAATTTCAATGACGTTTCGGATAGATTGTTCCAAATTAATATGCATTCGGCCATAACTTTAATCCGCTACTGCTGTTTTGGCCCTAAATTAATTTATTTCCTTCGTGCTTCACATTTATGGAAGCACACTCACCTTTTAGATAAAATTGACCAAATTATCAGGCATACATTAACTTCTATTTTAAATGTGGCATTGGACGACCGAGCTTGGGCACAAGCTACTCTTCCCATTCGTATGGGAGGACTCGGCGTCCGCAAAATTTCTAGTATTAGTTTACCGGCTTTCATATCCTCGGTCCACGGCACTGATAAATTAATCAGGAAAATCCTAGCATCCACACTGATTGATTTTGATGTGCCGTGTTTCACCGAGGCTATGGATGCCTGGAGACTCGCTTGCCCGAATACAGATCTACCCGACAATCCATCTTCCCAAAAACGGTGGGATGAGCCGCTCTGCAGAGTAGTACAGAACAATTTACTTGAATCGTCTGCTACTTCTGCGGAGCATGCGCGCCTGCTGGCTGTGGGTAGGTGGGAGTCGGGTCTTTGGCTTCTTGCACTACCTTCGTCGAACATAGGCACTTTGTTCGACGACACTACTTTTCGCCTCGCTGCTTCTCTTCGGCTAGGCACTTCTTGCTGTTCTCCTCATCGCTGTCACTGTGGCGAAGATGTCAACAGCCTCGGACACCACGGCCTTTCTTGCAGCCGAAGTGCGGGTCGTTTAGCGCGGCACGCGAACATTAATGACATCATCCGACGAGCTCTTGTCACTGTCGGCGTTCCAGCTGTATTAGAACCCAATGGCTTGGCACGCGATGATGGCAAGAGACCGGACGGGATGTCTTTATTTCCTTAGAAGTTGGGTAGGCCTTTAGTGTGGGACGCAACGTGTGTCGATACTCTTGCGCCATCCCATCTTCCTGGCTCGGCTTGCTGTGCTGGTGCTGCTGCTGCGGCTGCGGAAAACCTCAAGCGGCGACAATATAATAACCTTAGCGGAAGTTATATTTTCGAGCCGTTTGGGGTTGAAACCCTCGGGCCGTGGGGTCCGAATGCTCATGTTCTTTTTAAAGAAATTTCAAAACGACTGGTTGACACTTCCCATGACCCAAGGGCTGGCTTTTACCTTGGCCAGAGGCTAAGTATTGCTATTCAACGTGGTAATGCCGCCAGTCTCTTGGGTACTTTACCAGTCGACAGCGATGCGGATGAATTTTTCGACGCTATATTCTAGTTTTTTTTTTTTTGTTTTTGTGTTAGTTAAGTTAGGATTTAATTTTGTTATTTTTTGTCGATTTAAATGTACTACATAAATAATTAAATAGTATCCAACTTAGTAGACTCTGAAAATAAAATTTTGAAAAAACTATTTTGTAAAGTGGGGATGTTAAATTTTTTGTCGTCCTTCCCATAGCGTGGGATATCGTTGGATAGGTCTTCAAAAATATTTGGGGTTTGGGAAGACCGTTTTTGATTAGGTAAACCGTTCGTGATTTATCAAGCTCTAAAGTACCAATTTTCGTTAGAGTCAAGTGGGGACACTTGATTCTAACTTCTATTGTAACAAATCTACTAGCCTAATAAAATAAAAAAGGTAGGAAGTAAATCTGAACATTATAATTAAGAAATAAAAAATACAGTAAGGATTAAAAAAAATACCAATAACACTAACTGGACGTGGTCTGTCGCGGAGATGGTTGGTTCAGCTCTGGATTCATTAAAACAAACATCTCCGCGACAGACCACGTCCAGTTACTAAAGGAAAAGTACGACGGAAGCCTTGACTAAACTTGACCAAGGAACTATTTTGACTTCATATCTTGACGGTGACTACGCTGAAGTCAAGAGGATCATCTTCTCCTCACCTATAATTATTGTTCTCCGCTATCTATCATGACTGTGACCTGTGGCTACGCACTTTAGACGGATCCATCTAACAAACCTCAATTCTTCTTTCTACTGAGAGTGTTATTGGCATTTTTTTAAATGCTTGCTCTATTTTTTATTTCTAAATTATAATGTTCAGATTTACTTCCTACCCTTTTATTTTATTGGGCTAGTAGATTTGTTACACTATCAACTAAACGGTTGTAGTTAGAAATTCAAATATCACGGCAGTAGTACCTATATATAACGAAGTTTAAAGGAAAACAATCACACTTAAGTGGGTTTTGCAAGTTTACGAGTAATAGTCGACCAATTGTATTTGACTCGAAAATTGACGGATCAGTTGAGTATTTGTATAGGATTTGTTTGGCTTTTAGTTAGAGCATGGTATGAAACTAGGTATCAGTCAGCGAATACGACCCGTACTTGGCTGTTATAAAAACTACGGAAGCCTACACTGCGCGTGGCCCGACACGCACTTGACCGGTTTTTTTTTGTTTTGATTACAATGAGTAATTTACACGAAATAATGTCCTATGTTGTTGCGAAATAAGATACGATATTAAAAATAACTTCAGAACATCACGCTTGTAATTCCCCGAAGGACACAGGTGTACCTAAGTACAGCCATAATTTCGCCAGTTATGTGTAAGTCCTATGTAATAGGGGCCTAAGTGGACCCGAGCCTATTACCATCTCTCTCTCTTCTCTCTCTTCTTCTGCGTTTTGCCACCCAATGCTGAGTGTAGACATCCTGCAATGCACGCCATTCTTCTCTGTCTCTAGCCTTCCTAAGCCAGAGTCGTTTAGCAATCTTGACCAGGTCGTCGGTCCACCTCATCGACTGTCTGCACACACTTCTACTACCAGGTCTCGGTCACCAGTCCATCACTGTTCTACTCCATCTGCCATCTGTTTTACGCCTATGTGGCTCGCCCATTTCCCCTTTCTTCGTGCAATCACTGCGGCTATGTCGGTGTCGGATTTCCGTGCTCCTAATTCGGTCTCGAAGTGATATATACCTAATATAGCACGCTCCATTGCTCTCTGACTTGCAGCTTGTGTATGCTCTGCTTTGTGAGCGTCCAATCTCTGAGACATAAGTAGATCATTACGGGGAGGACACACTGTTCGATGGCTCTGTGCTTCAGGTTCATGGGAATCTTTCCCTTGACCACGTCGGACAGTTCACACACACACATCCTAACCGTGTGCAACGTTTGATCTCTTTGTCTTGCATATTTTTTGCCAGGCTCACTATTTGGCCAAGGTAGACACACTCATCGACCATCTCTATCTTATGTCCGTGTACAGTAATGTGGTCGATATCGGTAACATTGCACATTATCTTTGTTTTGGACGGATTCATTTTTAAGCCCACAGCAGTTGATACGTCGCAGAGTTCCTCGATCATATCTTTGAGGTCTTCTAAGCTCTCGGGGAAAAGCACGACATCATTCGCGACGGAATCGACGAATCGACGGTGAGTCAGGCGATTTCCGTTGATGTTAATGCCTCTGTTCGACCAATCGAGAAGCCGAATATGTCTTCTAAGAAGTACTTAAACAATTTACTTATGGGAAATGGTGTCGCCCTGTCTTACTCCTCTCCTAACAGGTATTGGGCTGGCAAGATCCTGCAGTTTCAGAGAAAAACCGTAGGTAGAGCTTGCGACCGCTAGACCAACGAGGCAGTCTATAAATACGGCCAACTATAAATCTTATATAGATACTATGTTATCTATATATAAGATAAGTTGTTTGTACGCAAAATACGCGCATTGACGTGGAGTTGTGGACACCAGCCCATATTACCTACTATGTTAATTATCTTAAAATTATGATTTGTTAAATACAGAATCAAATTTTTTTTGTAGGTACTTAAATATATTTTTTCTTCTAATGAATGCGTGTGAGAATCATTTTCAGAATTAAATGAATAAGATTACCGTTTTTAATAGTGTACCCGTATTCTTAATTTATCACTTTAAATATAAAACGGTTGTATTTAGAGACATAAGTTGTGTGGTAAAGATATATTGTATAACTTACATAGGCACAAGTTATCCAATGCATTGTTTTGTATACCTATAGTTGTATTTTTTGTTGAACTTTATCTTGTTTATGGTTTTAAAAGTCATGGATGTGATTAACATCTGGGCTACGTGACTTCACGCGACTTGTTGATCAAGTATTGTGAAGTGCTGGCCAGCCGCTCTGGTAGCAATGTAGCATTGAGGGTTGCCTAACTCCAATCATCTATAAATACTTATGTACATGCGGAAAAGTAGAACAGGCTTCACTCATTTGCATAATTAGTATTAATCTATTAAGTTCTGTAGTCATGTTGTAAAGTATAGGTGCAAGACTTTGTGACTATTCATTTCTTGTAAAAAATATAGGAAGTCGTGTGCATAGTTTCTAAATGAACTTTTTATTGCGCTGTAATCAATGTATCGCATTTTGTTTGTTTAGTAGCTTTAGTGCCGTTCACAGCAATACATTTACACATTTTTTAATACATTTGTCAGCAAGGACTTCGTCGTAATTACAATAATAAATTTGTGCAATTGTTTTTATTAATTATTTACGACACGGACACTACACAATAATTAACTCATGATAATAATAATATACTGTAGGTGTAAAAATTGCTAATAATTACAGCCAGGTTTTTGTTAAACTCAGAGTCAGAGATGTAACGTCTTCTGCGTGTTTCTAGAACCAGACAAGGCTTAGTAGGTATATTAATTTGCGGTCTAGCTCTTTCTGCATATACTCTTGAGTAGTTATGTTGTTCATAATTCCGTCTCCCTCTCAAGCCATTTGCCCGCCATGTGGCAAGTGAATGTAGCCAATACCCGGCGCGGTAGCTTCAAGTGGGGTAAGGTGAAGGGTAACGCATGCTTGATGTAAATACATAAACATAGAGGACGATGTGAAGCGAACGCAGACGTGTCCTCGCTCCTCAGTGGATGCATAGAAGAATGCCATGCATAAATATGAAAATTGCACGGATGAATTGCAAGTGGTAGTGTAGGTATGACAGAAACTATATATTTAATCAAATGAATAATGATTAATTACCCCAAAAGATTTGGCACGCATTCAGTAAGATCTCACGCGGAGATATTTTTGTTGTTTTTTCCGATGCACCGTAACCAGCACGTGATTAACTGGTTTGATAATAACTGAATGACTTTCAAAGAATTCGCTAAGGAATGCACCGGGTACTGCAATCGTACATCTTTATGGTAATACCTACATTGATACTGGTTTGCGATTTAACACTCATATGCATGGAAAAAACGAATATTTGAATATTGCTAAAGCAAAGTTCGCAATTTAAGTTGACCCTCGCTCGAGGCGTGGTTATTTAGTCAATTACTTTGAGTATCTTGCAATATGCAACTACGATGAGGCAGCTATAGCCATAGTGGCTGAGCATTAGATTATTACAAATCATTACTTAGTTTACCAGATAACCGCCGAAGGAAAGTTAGCGCGTCTCTCGGGATAAAAGTTTGTGTTTATCTAAGTTTTCATTATAGTTTCTGAGGGCGATTCACTTTGTTAATTAGACCTCAAAGCTATGAGTAGGTATTGCTAGGTGTATGTAATCATTAATCAAGCTTGAGTATTAATTAATATTCAATCTGTGTACATACATTAAATAATTCTTTGAAACACGAGTCGCATATACGTACACATTTTATCGTCATCATATTAGTTTTAAATATTTTTTATGCAACTTGCAATGCAACTTGCAATAATGTTCAAGTCTATTGCATTAAGTAAGGTAACCTTTGTGTTCTAAGAAACAGGGATACTGAGAAAAAACTTGTAAATAAAGGTATGGTAAAGTATGCTATAAAATTTTTCAAGAATGATGATGACAGTAATTTATTGACTCAATGAGAACAGGTATCCGTCAAGTGCGAAAGCGACCTTTTTTGTGGATGGGAAATCATCCAATGACCCCTCCCGCTCTGGGTGGAGCAGAAGGGAGTGTCAGACTCTTACTGACTAAAACCCACCCGTGTTCTTAGCCCTTTGTGTTCCGGGGTAGCGGTAACCCTTTCGGACAATCCCGCTGCCGCGAAAGCGACCTTAATGCTTTAACGAGCAATGGCAATCTAACATTGTCTAATAAGTAATATACAACGTGTAACGTTAAATGCGCAAATCCTCATACACCCCAATTAGAGCATTGAGTTAAAAGCATAATACAATGACCAAAACTATTTTTATTAAGAAAATCGTGTTGATCCTAGCATTAGTTTATGCATTAAAAATTGAGTCTTATTGCCTTAAAATAAGACTTAATTTTCTTTGGCTCAATTGGCGGATAGTATGGCAAAATACATAATTTTTGAAAAAAAAAACCTATATTAAAAATTACTATATTAACAAACTATTTTCAGGTTTTGCGCGTTTAATGTTACACGTTGTACGAGTATAATAATTAAAGCAAAGCAAGACAGATGATTTGAGTAGCTGATATTGACATACAAAAAGGTAATGGGCATCGTTAAAAAATAATTTGTTTATCACTGTTTTGTCTGTGTAAAATTCAAATCCATTTAATCTTTGTCTAGGTATTTTTATTTACGGAATAGATAAAAGATGTCCTTTCTACGCGAAATTATATCGCTAACAAAATGAATAGCTTGAGCTAGCCTTTAGTTTTGTTATTATTATGAGTGATCACCTATTTCTTAGATTGCTGGTAAACCTGTAATTGGCGATTGTGTAAGACAGAGACTATTGTGATCTATATACTTAAGATAAATTATATGATAACCTGTTGGTGTCCCTTAATAAATAAATTAAAAATTAACTATTTATACATGTTTTTAATTAGGTACGACTGTATGCAGCATCTGCCTACAAGGTGAATCTTTTAGTGAAGAGTCAAGCTATCACTAAAGTACTTAGTTAAGAACGAAAACGCGGAAATGTATTTCGAAGTCCTTGTACGACCGGTTCAGAATACCTGGAATAACATAAAAACGTGGGCCTAGTCGCTATTTTTAGCATCACGGTTTTATACGGATAGAAAAGACTGTAACTATTATATTTAGATTTGAATAATATTCTATTAAATACCTATGTTATTATGTAAAATATTTGCTAATACAGTATGGCGACTAGGTTACCTATCACATTAATACCTAATGTGCTTGTACTTAACTATTCCGTATAATATTTATATAATTCAAAAGCTGCCAGCCTTTTGACAGTTTTCTTATTGAAAGCAATGCGGAAAAAAATTTTGAAGCCTTTTGATTCTTTTCCCTCCTTTCCGTACCTCAAAAGGAAAAAATGGAACCCTTATAGGATCACTTTGTTGTCCATCCGTCCGTCCGTCTGTCTGTCAAGACCCTTTATCTCGGGAACGCGTGGAGGTATCGAGTTAAAATTAAAACCTACTTTTACTCAGGTCACAGCAGTGCGATTCTGTAGCCATCTCACCGTGAAAACTTAGGTGAAATGAGCGTGGAGTGAGCTGTCAGTGTCATCCTGATGCTAGGGATTGATACTCTTGACAGCTCACTCTAAGCTCACTTCACCCAACTTTTCACTGTGAGATTTTTACAGAATCGATCGGCAGTCCCTTGAAGCTGTGAAAAAATCAAACTTCTAAGTTAACGAAAATAAAAGAAAAAACGTAAATTTCGACACTCTCAAGGGAATCAAAATGTACCTATAGGGTATTTCCCGTTGACCTAGAATCATGAAATTTGGCAAAAAACAAGCTCACGTAGCACAAGTAAAGCAAAAAATCCAAAAACAACCATAAATTTGTAGTTACATAATAAAAAAAAATCCCGTCATAAATTATTTAGGTACATACCTACTTGTACGGAACCCTCGGTGCGCGAGTCCGACTCGCACTTGACCGGTTTTTTATAATAATATTATTATTTTAATACGATTGTTTTTAAATTAAGCAATAGAACGTTGATGGTGCCTGGCGACTTGAGTCAGATTATCAAGTCATATAAATATCTAGCTACTGTAGAAGTAATCTTATGCTCTTATGCTAAAATAGCACAAAATATCTTTATCATATTAAAATGACTGTAAAAAAAAACTTAATGCGTATAAAATTTGTGTATGCAAATCAGTGCAATTTCATGCTAAGCATGGAATAAGATTACGAATCTCGATATAGAGAAAATTAGTTATAAGTAGGTAGGGACCTACTCCATATTTTCATGGACACGTGAAATGTGCAGTTATTAACTTTCCATCTAATTATTAAAATGATATTTAATCGCTTGCATGTACCTAATTATTCTAATATTGTCACCGGCACAGTCATCAGTATCCTGTATTACCTACTATAAGTTACAGTCGAGTTTATTAATATATTGGCAGTGACAATGTTTCGATAATACACACATCAAAAGTGTCTAGGGATCAAGCATTTTTATGCGGATTTCTTGAGATTGAGATGTGGCTTTGTAATAAATTTATGATTTTATAAATTTATATGGATCCTTTTTGGTGCATTTCATAATTTGAATCAGGAACTGTGAATCAAATTCGAGTAAAAGATGAAAATCAGCTGTCAATATTTTCCCTATAAAAACATACAACGCATTGAAGACATTATTAGTGCTACTGTTTCCCTACTACTGATTAAAACCAACGTTATTATGGAGCGGCGACGTCATTTAAGCAGGGAAGAAATGCTCAGAGCCGTGGGAATGATAGAAGCTGGTTCCCGGCAACGTACTGTGGCTTTAGCTCTGAATACAAGTCAGAGTGTTATCAGTCGACTTTGGACACGTTACCGAAGCACTGGTACCGTGGCTGAGCGCCATGGAGGACGGTATCGCTGCACCACACGGAGACAAGACCGATACATTCAAATCTTAACTCGAAGAGCTCCAACAATAACCGCCATGATGTTAGCCGTGAGGCTTCATCACTCTTCAGGGAACTTAATTAGCGACCAAACAGTCAGAAACCGCTTGCATGAAGTGAACCTTCATTCCCGAAGACCGCTACGGGTACCACCTATAGCAATGCACAATCGTAGGATTCGATATCAATGGGCTCTTGAACACAGAAATTGGGCAGAAGAACAATGGCGTTTCGTGTGCTTTTCTGATGAGTCTCGTTTTGGTATGAGACCGGATACAAGACGTATACGACACTGGAGAACCCCTGGACGCCAACAGCGATTAAAATCCTGCCAGGAAGTCCATCCTTATAGTGGTGGAACCATCATGGTATGGGCGGGTATTTGGATCGGCGGAAGAACTGAGTTGATTTGGATCGGAGGCAACCTCAACGCTCAAATTTATGCTGAGACGATTGTATCAGACGTCATCGTTCCTCTACAAGTGCAAATCGGTCCCTTATTTCAGTTAATGCATGATAATGCACGACCGCACACCGCAAGAGTTGTAAGACAGACTCTCGCCGCAGCTAACATCAATGTCCTGCCCTGGCCTGCTCAGTCGCCAGACTTGAACCCGATTGAGCATGCATGGGATATGTTACAGAGAAGAGCTCTGCCGAATATGGAGGGTATCCAGTCGCAAGAAGACCTTTTTTTGTTGTTGCAACGAACATGGGCGGCCATTCCACAGCGTGATTTGGATGAACTCATTTTGAGTATGCCAAACCGATGTTCTTGTGTTGTTAGTGTTCGCGGTAGAAACACGGATTATTAATTGTTTAAGTTACCCAATAAAATTTTAGAGAAAACTGTTATTTCAGTCTTTTTTTCGAACTTTTGTGTTAGTGGTTCAAATGTCAAAAATCCCTTTATTAGGAAAATGGCAAATTTCTTTATTAATGCAAAGGTGACTTGGTTTATCGTTACTGTGACAAACGAAAACACTTTATTTGATGAATCCTTAAAGAAAATTTTAATTAATATCAATCAGGAGAAAAGTTATTGCAAAAATATATGTTGATCCCTAGACACTTTTGATGTGTGTATAAGCGTTAAAATGATGATCATTTTAACGCTTAAGTATATTATTTTGAAACTTTAAATGTATGTTAACATTTTATTTATATCTAAGTTTGTATAGAAATTTAAGATCATTTTAGCGCTTATAATATTTTGAAACTTTGTCACTGGCAATATATTATTGAACTCGACTGTACCTTACTATATTTAATTTTCTAAAAATAATGGATTCAAACGACACTTTCATAATAAATTAACCATAAGTTGGAAATATAACTAACTGAGTATGACCTAAGGTTTTATCCAATCCAATAATACAATCACAGTTATTTTCAAACACTTATTATATGTAATTAATTTATTAATAATTAATTATATTTGTATTAATTAATTTATTCATAAAGATTACGTTAAGTGATTTAGAGTTTCCCTTCCTTTTTTTAATTTCTTTATTTTTGTTAAAAATTGATTAAGACGTTGAAAAAAAAAAACTCTCTAAAAGAAAATTCAGTTCAAGAAAATTTAGGTACAATATTTTGACCGTTTTAACGGTTGAAAGAAGGTGTCAGTTGAATTGGACGTAGTTAAGCAAAAAGGATCCAACCCACAACATGACCGAAAATGAGTTAAGTATACCAAACTGCTCGTCAAGGTCTATATTTTCGATTAGCAAAAACCATCCAAGTAAAATACGAATATTTTGACATTGAAAATTCGTATTTTACTTGGATTGTTTTTGCTAATCGAAAATATAGACCTTGACGAGCAGTTTTTTTTACTTAACTCATTTTCGGTCATGTTGTGGGTTGGATCCTTTTTGCTTAACTACGTCCAATTATTTTTAGAAAACGATGAGTTTACTAAAAAGAGTCAATTAAAAAAAGGAAATAAGTATGTATCTATAGTTCTTATTATGTAAGTGTACCTTTAAGCTGACGAAATTATGAAAAGCTCTTTTAATTCTACTATTCTACGTATCTATTCTAATTTTAAATACTTACGTACTAATTAATATTTGATACAAAAAATCTGTTTATTAGAGTAAGTCATTTTTATTTCAGATTTTGTTATCGCGTTTTGATGTTTATTAATTTCATTGTAATTTTATCGGCGGGATAAAAGTATACTAATAGCTAAGTACGTAAGTTTTGTCCATTGTTCTATTAGTCATCAACGTCATTTTAATTATTAGGTACCTAAGTTGTTAGATATTATTTTTTACGGCAAATAACTATGCGAAAATACAAAAACTTGTTAGGAAAATTTTATGATGCAGGATGCCGAGTTGCAGATACAACGTCATAGATATAATTTTGTGAGGTGTTCTCGATTTTATTATTTTAGTAGATAAAATTGAACAGACGTAGCAGCTCTAAGGATATTTTTATTTGGCTCGAATCGCTTCAACCTCGTAGCAACAAGTTAGTGAATTTGCTGATGACGTACCTACTTTGGAAGTATACAGGTACCTACTGCATTGAGCGCAGTGCATATTTTATGTGATTGTGAAAGTAGGTATCTTAAAACGGTTCGAATGCACTACTTGCATACGTGTTTAAACGTCATTTAATTTGCGTAAGTACCTACCACTTTAGTGGTCTCCGTTTTTCAGGCCTAGGTATACCTACAACAAATAAATTATTACACCTTCATAAACAGGGAGTGGAAACAGTAAACTAATTGTTATATTAAGGCTTCTTTTAGATATATATACTTAATAATTACCATAATTATCAACATATTTTTATAATTTTCCTTACATGTTGATTCTTACAATTTTCATGAAAAAATACCATAATATGTATAAGTTTCCTTTCATGTTGGAAGAATTTTCATGAAATAAAAAAGAATTTTAAAATAATTATCTGCACAGTAGGTAAACGAAAAAGATAAAAAAATTAGCTGAAAATATTTTGTACATGAGTGCAAAGGTGTTAATTTGAAACTACCGCAGACAGCACCTCGACGTTTATGTAAACTTCTGTGTCGTCCTATACAACTATAAAAGGGTTATGCTTAAGTACTTTGTTTTGAACAATTTTGATGATACAAGACAAATTGTCAGCTCCTGGAATTTATCACTTACGCGAATAATATTAAGTGTGTGTAATCTATTCATTGTGGTATTGTAGGTACACGCGGCCGGAGTCGAACGGATTTTATTAAGATGTTTTGCTTGATGCCGGTGGAGTATACGCACACAAGTTATTTTGTGGGTTGTCTTTTTTATTTACGCATCACCTTGTGAAGCTATAGGTCAACATTCACAGGGACTTTTTGTAAGAATTCTGTTTCTTACAAAGAGTGTCTTATTTTACAAAGAAAAAATTGAACGGTGTTAAAAAAAATCAGTTGGTTGGTACTTACTTTTCGAGCCGGTCACCAAGCTTGTCGGAGAGGTGGCTATCTTTAGGTTTGGTGAGGTCCGAGTCGTATAGGTCCCGCTTGTAGCCTCTCCAGAAAGTGGGCATCATCCAGACGAACCATGTTTTCGAAAACCAATTTGCTCTCATATAGTTGTTCGTCTTCTTCTCACGGTTCTTTGGTGGCACTTTTTTGAGATCACACGGATCTTTATTGCCACTAACCATTTTGAATTAAGAATTAAAATATTTTTAAATATAAATAAAAAGTCTTTAAGTCTTCGTGTTTAGAATCTAGTCACGCAAAGTTAGTTCGGAGTGAATATCGTCATTTTTGTCGGTGCAGTAATAGTCGCGGTCAAAGCACGTTAGCCGGCAACTAGGCGAAACGCCTGATTAGCAACGACACGAAGCGAGCGCAAGCTGCCTCCTACTGAGTTGCGCGCGCGCAGTCGATGCGTATTAATACTTACTTAAAAGCGCTACGAAGTCAAGGCGCCACAGTTCGTCCCCGTCACGTTAAGCTTTTAATGAGCATTATACTTACGCACACGTAGTTCCGGAAAATAATTTTCATATCACATAATTGATAGGTAATACGTACTACACTGGTAAAGAAGACGCCGCATGCTCAATTCTACTGAAACTGTATCAAATATGCATGTCTTAGCTATAATTCCATTTAATAAATTATGGATTTATGAATGCCAATAAATATTTGTTTCCAATAAGGGAGTATTTTTTGCAGGTAGCAACTGGCGACGATATAAACCCAAGGGCTACCTGGATTACCAGGCAGTTTCCACCGTCTATGGACATCACAGCTACATAGATAGTTGGTAAGCGTATGACATTTTAGCTTTGTGGCCCAATGCTGTAAGTGTCTGCAATTTCGCCGGCACGCACATCCTTTTAATAGGATCTTAGGAATGTTGCTCGGCGCCCGACAGATTAAATAGGGTGGCAGTAATTTTCCGGACAAAGAGTTTTAAAATCTGTAACTTCAACTTTCCTTCTCAAATAATCAATAAGTTTTAAAAGGGATGCTTGTCATTTTTAGGTACCTACATTTAAAATAGTTCCTGGTTCTTATTTATTTTTAATGTTTTGATTTCGTTGCTCATATTGAGCGTGCAAGTTGTTTTCTTGCATTTCTGAGTTCATTTGGGGGTTCGGTTTTCGCAGATACCTATTGTCGCTATCGGGTTCGTACCTGTGTCCTGTCACTATCAACATCTACATAATGACTAGTATTGTGCCTGGTTTCGTCTGGAAAAAGGAAAAGAACGGTCGTTTAAATACATATTTAAATTATTTCAAGATTAACGTAATTAATTAAACAATAAACGGGACTACTGTTTCGGATTCTCTTGAACCCAATGGCCAGCAAAGCTCTCACCAGCGAACTTATATGTTCTAGTTATTCCGGTTTTATAGGCATCGCCTTCGTTGTATTTCATTTCACGACTCGATGATAAAGCCCTTCGGAACTTGACAAACCTGTGTCTGTACTTGCACACTTGCCCTACCGGTTGAAAGTTCACTGTTTCTTATTTCTCAAGCAATATTCTAGCCTCTAGGGGCAAAAAATCTCTTCAGCGCGGCCATCAAGATGGATTGCAAAAATAGATTTAATTTTACGATACTTGGTTTGTAGTTTATTTGTGCTGTTTGGCTGAGAATAGGGTATTAATTTTCGTGTGAATATCTTGGTTGCTTGGATACATCGGCTCAAAACAGGCGATAGAAATATTATTTTTAATTTAGGTTTTAGAATTAAGTATATCATATAATTTAAGTCATTGTATAATTTTTTGAAGCGTAAGATGCGGAAGATAGAAACAGAAAAAGCGGAATAGACTCGGGTTCACTGACTGGGTGATCAGTTTATCTAGACGGACAAGAGCGAATCTGGACACAAATAAATAAACAAAATGATCTTTCAAAATACTAATACATTACGCATAGGTACTTTCCACCTACATTATTACATGGCAATCTTATAACGTGTACAACTTTAAACATGGCTACTAAATGTTCACAATTCAAATATAATCTGAGGTTTACTATCACCTAGTTCAGATGCAGATAATCCCAAACGTTGTAGGTATATTACAAACGTTAAGCCATTATACCGACTTCTTTAGTGATGTTATCATTATTCAATGTTGTAATACGTGTTCATATTTGATGAATAGGTGATGAATATTATTTAAGTATTATTATTTTCACTTGATGCACAGGAAACCTTGAACGATCGATTGCAAAAGTGACCACTGCTACCATCGAAGGTACTTAGTGACGTACTGACAGCTACTGAGATCAAGGTCCTCTTGATGATCATGTTGCTTTAATATAACAGTTGGTACCTAATTGATTTGTATACACACGGTTACGATACTAATAACGTGTAAAATCGCACTTTGTAGACTAAAATCTAAAACAATTAGACCACGCTAGACACGAAATTGAAAAGCTATATGCTAATTAGACAAATGGAGGGATGAGCTGGACTCCTATAATAAATATTGGTCCTTGGCAGCTCTGGTCAAAGAGAGGTGTAAAAAAGGGAATAGGGAGGCCTTTTCCTAGCAGTGGGACTAATAAAAAACTAAAATTTGACAAATAAATAAAGAACGGATATGATCTACTGATGAAGATAATGTAAAAAAAACATGCATTAAATAACTGACTAAAGTTTAGGCCAAGGACCCATTAATCGGATTAAAGGTTAACCGGTTAGACATTTAAGCCGTATATTTGATTAACCTTTACACGGGTTAACCTGTATACTATTAAGGTTAATCTATAAAATATTGCTGATTAATCTGAATGAAAGAGATAGAATAAGTTGCACGATCTCGGCGGCGTCGCGGTAATTTACGTCACACGTGGCTGTTTGTTACTCGCTCAGGTGTTGTCGCTCCGCGCTCGTTTGTTAAATTTTGCGCTTATTCAAAACTAGCGGCCTGCCCCGGCTTCGCAAGTTTTACGCACGACATTTTATTTTTTTCTTGCAATTAAAATAGCCTATATTTATCAGTGATAATGTAGCATAATTTTTATTACGTAGGTACATAGTACCTTAGATAGGTAGGTTTTGATAGTTCAATTCGATAGTGGTGCCGATTCTCTTGTACACCGAACTAAACTAACTAAACTATCACTAAAATTCCTTACTTTTGGCTAAGAGAATCTTAGAGCTATTCTGCATTAAAATATCTCTAAATTTAAAAATAATTTTGACACAAACAAATCGAATTTGACAAACGCGACTCCACGTGGTAAGTAGGTACTTTTTTTTTGTTTTTTTGGCTTCGGACGGTTTGTACAGTCAGCCAAAAAAGTAGGTACTTATTTTCCCTCATCATCATCATCTGCTTAGCCTTTTCCAAGCTATGTTGGGGTCGGCTTCAGTCTAACTGGATGCAGCTGAATACCAGTGTTTTACATGGAGCGACTGCCTATCTGACCTCCACAACCCAGTTACTGGGTAATACGATACCCCTTGGTAAGACTGGTTGTCAGACTTTCGGGCTTCTGACTACCCGTAATGACTGTCAAAGATCCACGAATGACAGCCGGAACCAACGGCTTAACGTGCTTTCCGAGGCACGGAGGGGTCTCGGTATGTAAAGATGGTCACCCATCCACAGACCAACTGCGGCAAGCGTAGCTTAACCTGATCGATTGACCTGTGCGGCTGTTATTATTTAGCCACGGGCCCATCCCCGAGTTTTTTTTTAACCTAAGGTGCGCAGTGGGGCAACTTCGACCTATTTTTTTATGGAATTTTTCACTTTTGTATGGAAAATATGAAAAAACATTACCAACGTGTTGAGTTTTAGGGATTTACGAATTTTATAAAGGGGGTCGAAATATTCATTATTTTTGCGATAGGACACACCGTTTACGAGATATAAGCAAATGAAAATAAAATAAAAAAACAGTACTGTTTTTGTATCTGAAGTCGAGGTGTTGGTGTGAATTTTAATTCGTGCCAACTAATTTTATTCCACACCTTTTTAGTCGCGATTAAAAATACTCAGATTTAGTTAGAAAATCTAAATTTTAGATTATAAACGTCAAATTCAGAATAGCATAATTACTATTTTCACTAAACTAATATCTCGGTGCAATCTTAGTGCTGTCAAACTAAAATTTTGTTAAGTTGTGTTACTTTAGTTAATTCCAAAACGGGAAATCGTCGTTTGACAGGAATAAACTAAATTTTCGTGATTTTTAGTCTAGTTTAGACGCATTTGTGACAAGAGGATCGGCACCATCCTCCTTACAAAGCAAAGAAAGTACCTTTATTTTAACACTGCATAAATTACATCTATCTATCTATTTATATAAATAAAAAGAGACGTTCTGACTGACTGACTCATCAATGCCCAGCCCAAACCCTTGGACCTAGAAAGTTGAAATTTTGCACAGAGGTTTCCTTTATAATTTAGACAAGGAATATGGAAGGAATTTATTTATATATTTTATTTATTTGAATTTATGGAATTCAACCCCAAAGGGAGTTAAATAGGGGATGAAAGTTTGTATAGAAAATCTTATTCCTTTAGTTAATAAACTTGAAACTTGACAAGAATACTTATGGAAGTAAATTATGAAGTTCATTTTTTTTTGTTTTTATAAACTACCCCCTAAAAGGGCATTGGGGGTGTCAAAAGTTGTATGGAAGAATTCAGTATTTAGAATAACATGTATCAGGGTTTTGCGAAAATCTACTCAGGGGTAGATTTTCGGAGTGAAAAGGGGTAGTTAATTTTCAATTTTACTGCTTGGCTTGATTAACTGGAAAATTGGTATAAATAATCTTTGAATCAAGTTATAGTAGCCATCCCAAACGTGTTTTCAAAATTTTACCCCTATAGGGATAAAAACTGTGAAGGTGAAAAGGCGGGATACAGTTAATATGCAAAATCTTATTTCTTTGGTTAAGAAACTTGAAACTTTTCAACACTTGCCTCAGTAAAGAGTGTCACGTAAAGTTTTCAAAAGACCCCTCACAGAGAATTTAGAGGGGAGAAAGTTAATAGATAAGAAAAAAATAACCCGCTGTCGGATTAACTCGAAACTCGGTACTAATACTTATTAAAATAAAAAAGTACGTGTTTTAGGGTTTTTCAAAAATCGACTCCTACCAGGTGGAAAAGGGTAATAAAGTTTAAGGGGTAGAAACTCCAACTTCCATTAACTCGAAAATGGGTATAAATAATCTTTAAGTCATAAAAATGGAAACGTACCAAACGCTTTTTTATAATAAAAACAAGCCCTGTCGTGATGAAAAGGGAGCACAGTTTATTTGAAACATCATAGGAAGTTTAACTAAAAAATTGGCCCGAATACTTATTTCTCTAAATAAAGTAAAAAGATCGTAAACATTAAGTTAAAATTTCACTAACGGGATGTGGAGAGGGCGTTAAATTTATTTGAGGAAAGTACGTAACCCACGCGGACGAAGTCGCGCGCAAAAACAAGTTTACTATAATTCGTTTTCTCGTTGAATGTAAAATATCGGTGAATAACATCCTTCTTAGTTTTTGGCATACTTAATCAGATCACTCTATAAGTTCACGTATAAAAGTAAAAACAGGTTGGTAATTATGCTACTTATGTATGTGGTAATTATGAGATGAAACCAACGTAAAGCTGTACTAAGTACCTACGATAAACGACGACCGATACGTAAAAAAAAACACACACAATTAAACAAATATTGGTGCCGATTCTCGTCACCAAAATTTAGTTTATTCCTGTCAAATGACGATTTCCCATTCTGAAATTAATTAAAGTGGCATAACTTAACTAAATTTTAGTTTGACAGCACTAAGATTGCACTGAGATATTAGTTTAGTGAAAATAGTAATTTTGCTATTCTGAATTTGACGTTTTTCACCTAAAATTTAGATTTTATAACTAAATCTGACTATTTTTAATCGCGACTAAAAAGGTGTGGAATAAAATTAGTTGGTTTGAACTAAAATTCACACCAACACCTCGACTTCAGATGTAAAAATAGTACTTTTTTATTATTTTCTTTTCTTTTGCTTATAGGTATCTCGAAAACGGTGTGTCCTATCGCAAAAATAATGAAAATCACGACCCCCTCTATAAAATCCGTAAACCCCTAAAACTTAACACGTTGGTAATAATTTTCCATAAAAAACTGAAAAATTCCCTATAAAAGAGGTCGAGGTTGCCCCACTGTGCGGTGTACGTAAGTACAAGAGAATCGGCACCACTGTCGGTGAAATGCGCTAGAATCGAAATAATATTTTAAATATTATTAGCGTGGAACATTTGTCAATATTAAAAACAGTATTATGCAACATTAATAAGGCTCAAAGTTCAATGCATCCTGCGCGGTGACTACTTAGAGTCACGTCGGAACGCGATCAAAGACCGCGTGGTAGTTATCTTTGTCACTTTCTTGCAGATGTTTTATGTGCTTGCACCTTACGTAGAAACCGCTTCTTATAGGCTGATTAACCCTATAATACGGGTTAACCTTTATTGTGGGTTTTCTAACCTAATCCTAAAAATTAACACGGTTAAAACCCTCATACCGGTTAACCTTTCGGTCCCTGGTTTAGGCTAATCTCTGCTTAACCTTTCATGTGAAGTCATCCTGCACTCTAGAAAAGTTCTGATTCCTGGCAACAATTTTTATGATCAAAGATTCTGTTAGAAAATCATGAAATGCAATAAAACTGATCTTGAAGCAGTAATAAAATGTAACAATTAACAGGATATAAAGTAAAATGCAAGAATATAGAGGGAAATTCAACGTGGACTTTGGTTGTGCAAGTACTTAGGTAGCTACTTTTTTTCTTGTAAGTAGGTACTGGATTAGAAGCTGCATGAAAGTACTTAATTTTAGACAGATGTATTTTTAGGGTTCATCAAGGGATTGGAATCCACTTCGAAGTTTAAAATAAGCAGAGAAGCAGACTTTTAGGGCTACTTATACTAGGTAGCTACGAACAATGTTTATTCAATAACACAATATGGAAGATTATCCATTCAAAAACAGTTTAAATGTAGGTGAGTATAACACACACTTATGTTTATAAAGTACTTATGTCATATGAGAAGATTATTCTCGCGATTCGATTGTGTGTGACGTTGCAGTCATATATTTTTCCAGAAGGTAACCGCGAGCCAGCGGTGGAAGGCGTGGTGCCTACGTCACTGGCCTCTAAGCTTCTCACGTTGATCATCACAGTCTACGCTACGCATCGTCAGAATGTTGTGAGACTGTTTAACTACATAGTGACGCTATTGACGGAGTAGATCAGTGTTCCGGTGGCATGTGATCAGCGTATTGAAGTGTTATTGTAGCGTGCAGTGGGGTCATCTGGCCGGCCGGTAACAATGCGTTGAACACAATACGTGGCTCTATTGACACGCCGCATGACGGCCAATGGCGACCAGCGACCAACACTCCCGCGCCACCGCAGCGCGCGCTCTGGGCTCACGCACAAACGGGTTACGTATTCAAAAATTCAAACGTACCGAGGCCTTGCGATTTTGCTCATCGTTGTTCATTTACTTTTGCGAGGTTCATAGATTTTACTCTTTCATTATCTTTTCCATCAACTTTGTTGTCTTTGTCATAATCATCATTGTTTACATCAGCAATTTCCCTCATTATGTGGTGTTTTTATTCAATTACCCGCGTATGAACGGTTTTAAACGGCATAATTTCGTATTTTCTTTGGATAAGTGGTGTTACTGTTAGAGATTACGTTGTTTACACACTTCTATTTGAAAATGATGGTCAAAGACATGCTGGCAGGGACATTGACGCGTAACCTATTACCATGGATTCACTACATGATTCTCATTTTTTTTAAATTCCCTACGTAAAATTATAGTACCGAGTAGTATACCAAAACAGAGTCATGTCCGTAAGCGCTAGCGAGCGAACGTACTGTTGCGTCGGTGACGCATCGCACGAAGATTACGTCTAATAATATTGTAAAATGCAATCAGTGCAATTTAGTAGTTAGTGAGTTATTAGCCTTTATCCAAAATAAAGTAGACATTTATGAACGAAGAAAGTTTGGTGAATCTGTGTGAGGCGAGTTTTTTTTAGGAGGAGATCGAAAGTGCAAAGAGCTTGCTATCAGTGTCTACTTCAAAGAAAAAGGTAAATAGAAGGAAGGATGGACACTCGAAGAGAGATTTATTTGACGTTGTAAGCCTTTTTAAAGAGACTGATCCGGATTTAATTCCAGTTTTTGTTGCGCGGGACTTACAGAAGCTACCTCCAGTTTATTTTGACCATGTTGATCTGACAAAGTTCAAAGGATATGTTGGTCATCCAAAATGAATTAAGAACGATTAAGGAGTCGTATGTTACTGAAGAGAAGTTTAATGAAGTCAAAAATGAACTTGCTTATTTGAAAAATGCATCATTGGTGAACAATAACTTTGACTGTTATGTTAGTAAAAAGAGAGTCACCGCCGCTGCCGCTGCTGCGGTCGTCGCTTAAGTCATCAGCGCCAATGTATCGAGCGGATTGCAGTATGAGTGCGAATACATTACAATTATTTTGCAAATGTAATAAACACAGGAACGCAATGGAAGGTTGAGAAACCGAACGAGCAGTGGCTTTTAGTACAACAAAAGAGATTAAAAAATCGTTTTAATACACTGGAAGGCAAAGCACGAATTACAGGCAGTGGAAAGTTCAAAGCTGCTGATATACAGGGTTATTTGTAAAACACCAGCAACCTCTTAAGAGGTCATTGTACTCATCATTATGAACAACTTTTACTATGGGACCAAACCTGAAATCGCGAAAAAAAAATCAGCTGTTCCCTACATTTTGACGAGTTACACGAACATAAATGTAGGGAACAGCAGATTTTTTTTTTCGCGATTTCAGGTTTGGTCCCTTAATAAAAGTTGTTCATAATGATGAGTACAATGACCTCTTAAGAGGTTGCTGGTGTTTTACAAATAACCCTGTACAGTCGGCTTTGTTATAATTATAATATATCAAATAGTTATTTTTTGGATAGCGGACCGGCCGGCCTACCCCCGATTTGGACATGGAACAAAATACAACGAAAGCCAAGCTGAGCGAAGTGAGTCATTGCCAAGAGCTACTTGCGTCGCTGCGGTGCGAGCGAGGGTACCAGTTGCGGCCGCAGCCCAAGATATTGGGGGAGGTCACCATGGGTGCCGAGGAATATTTTAAGGATACATGACATCTCCTCGTTAGTCTAGTGTTCGCAAACGTTACTGCTCAATATGAGGTCTTAGGTTCGATTCCTAGGTCGGGTAAAGTGTTATTAGGTTTTTTCCATCATAAATTTCTTAAAGGCAGCCCAGTCTGGATTTATGTCCGGGCCCCCTGTAACATAGGACTTCAACATAACTGGCGAAAAGTGGGTGTAAGTACTTTAATTATGAAGGTACACATCTGCCTAACCCTCCGGGGATTAAAGGCATGGTGTTATGTTCATGTACATCTCCAGTTCCACATTACTTATACTATTCAGGGAGGCAGCTTTTAGTGGGGGGGGGGGGGGGGTTGTGTTATTTAATAGTGCCGACATGTTGGTCGTATGTATTAGAACGGTAGATTATTATGTAGAGTGAGAAGAGCGAGCGAAGCGAGCTCGAAAATTTTAACAACCCGCATCGGTCTGATTAGGTTTTGTTTGACATTTTTATGCAGAAATAGGAATTGCATTGTCGATTTATGCAGGCAAGCCCAAGCAATTTAGAATTTAGATTGCAAGAGCGAGCTCGATAAATTAACACATTCTCGGATAGGTTGTTGCTTGCTTTGTCGACTTATGAAGAAAAGCTCAAGAATCAACAGAATGCAGATTGCAAGAGCGAGTGAAGCTAGCCTGAAAATTTTAGCAACCCACCTTAAATAGTTTCCGTTTTCTTTTGACCATTAGGACGAAAAACACTCGTTTTACAACAATTTAGGCTTTGGAATTTGGCCTTACGAATAGGGGTGTCCAATAGTTTGCTTCGTTCGCTCTTGCGTCCTAGATTCTACAGAATGTAATTGAAAGCTTGCGCCAAATCGAAATAGGAGGTCCAGTAACTGCTACATAGTTTTGACAATAGTGATAGTTTTGACAATTTTGAAATGTTTGTGAGTTGCCTCGGCGAGATGAATGCTATTATAGAGACTAGTGGTACTGACACAGTGTATATACTAGGAGATTTCAATGCTAATCCAGGCGCTTTATTTGGCGATGAGATTTTTAAGTTCTGCGCTGAGCAACGGTGGACATGTGCAGACATAGAATGTTTGGGACTTGATTCAGGCACCTACATATATATTCCTTAGTAATGTTTACGGAAGTATGATGACATCTCATACCGTACACACAAGTGTACGGTATGAGATGTCATGTTCCGATCAGAAACTGTTCTGAGGACAACCTCAGAACAGTTTCTTTTGCGACTTCGTTAATGATGACATGGTCCAACCATGACGTACTTGATGTTGACGTACGAGATGTCATGTTCCGATCATTTCGCTGTCGAACTGTTATGTGACCTTAATATTTTGGTACCAAAATTACAAGTGAGAGGCTCACTGCCGGATAAGGCTAATATGGGGCGAAAGAGATAAAGAGTAGCTGAGTAAATATTTATACATTTGCTCAACTAAGCTGCGGGATATCAACGTTCCTTGTGAATTACATAACTGCGCAGATGTAATGTGTAATAATATAGACCACAGAAAAATAATAGATAAATAGAATAATAGATAAATTGTATTATAATATTGTGAATGTGCTTAGGGACGCTGCGGTGGCATGCTCTAACTAAAGTAGAACAATTAAAAAAAAGATATGTGCCAGGGTGGAACGAACATTGTAAAAAGGCATATGAGGAGGCTAGGCTTCGGCTTCATGAGTGGGTCGCCCAGGTCAAAAAGACGTTCGGTCAGACTTATGACCAAATGCGAAACTCTCGAAGTTGGTTGGTTTAAACATCATCTGGGCCACTAGGTTACCGAGACGCTTTTATAGATGATTTTGATATAGATAGAGAGCGGAGGGCTTTGTCTCTTAGAGCTAATATGCTGGCTCGTAGGATCGCGCGATGTACTGCGGAAGTAAAAGCTACGCTGTTTAGGGCATTTTGCCAATCGTTTTACACGTGAAGCCTATCGGTCAAACATACGAAAAAATCGTACGACACCCTGCGTGTTCTCTAATGCCTTCAGGGCGCTGAAGAAGCTGCCTCCGGGTATGTTTGCGGATGCAAAAAGATGGATTTGCGGCGATTATTCGCAGAGTTGTGTTCCTGATGCGCCATATACGAGGTATTTCCAACAGCTACCTTCAGCTGTTTGCATGGAGAATGGATCTGGATCTGGAATACCCAATAATGCGGTACTGGACCAGGCTGCATGTTGAGGACTCCGGATCCAAACCTAAAT
Source organism: Globia sparganii (assembly GCA_949316385.1). NCBI lineage: Eukaryota > Metazoa > Arthropoda > Insecta > Lepidoptera > Noctuidae > Globia > Globia sparganii. Next base: position 14,037,675 of record OX438655.1, read on the forward strand.
ATAAACTGAGATGAGATAAGACATTTAGTGATTTTTTGTTGTAAAATTGTAATTTAATGTTTTATTGATGAATTTTTAATGTAATGTTTATTTAATTGTAAGTAATATTTTCATTAATCCTTAATGTAATATATCTAATGTTTTTAATTTAACATGCATGCATATGGACTGGCTCCGAAATAAAATTAATTTAATTTAATTTAAAACGTATTAAAATCACTTACTTACCTACGTTTACCACAAAATGATATAACATTAGTGAAAATCCATTTATTTGTTACTAGTTAACTTTTTATGCAAATCTGATCAGTGACATGAATATTGTAAAGGTAAGCAAAGTGGAACTACATCGAGGCCTTCATAATTTGTTTACATACGCCGGCCGCTGCATGCCGTGTAATGAATGATACGCAAAATCGAACTGAAAAAAACGAGCGAGAGTATTGGTATGTACTTGTTCATTCCGAAATAACGGATCTTCATGTTGATTAATTTTTGTCCTCGATTGTCAAGTTAATCCAATTGGTAATGCGGTGCTTGCTGGACTGTGACAGGATTATTACAACATACCTACTCCACAATTCCACATAACAGACAAAATGACTATTACGCATTACCTATTAGTATCGACGAGTGCACGCATGACATGCATGTCACATAAGTATTGTCACAGAATACCTAATAGTACTTCGTACAGAATGGCCACTCCCTTCCCCGCGCTGACTTCAAATACCGCACCTCACCCCGCACACCGCGACGTTCGTCGGTGGCTCATTAGCTAGGGGCGCTCACAAAGAACCGCAGCACTTTACTGCTGACACGAACACACGATTTTGCAATTTAAAAGTTTTATTTGAGTATTAATCACGATGGTTGGATATTGTGATGCTTTTCCGAATTTGTATTTACATAAATGTTTGTAAGATATCGCATTTTAATACCATGCGATTTAATAACCGATTATTTATAGTTAAGTAAGTCATTTAAACGAAAATATTTTAGTGTAAGCAATATATAGTTAGGTATCTTACATTGGCATTATTGATTGAATAGAAAAACCTCTTTTAAACCGACTTTAAAAAAGGAGGAGGTTCTGAATTCGGTTGTATTTTTTTTATGTTTGTTACCTTAGCACGCCGTCATTTGTAAACTGATTTGGAAAATTATTTTTTTATTTCAAAGGATATACTTCCAGATTGGTCCCATTGTGGTCAAAATCCAGTTCTGATGACGGGATCCTGGAGAAATCGAAGGAACTCTTCAAATATTATAGGCACACCTATAGCGATTCGGGTATTAAGTATTTATAGTAACTCGTGCATTTGCTCTAGGAAAGCAACATTTATTGAAGTGGAACTGATGATGAAGACCACAGATGGCCACCGGGACTACTCAATAATAAGTATTTCACAGGCTCCGATTCGATTAGGTACCTACTTTAATATGGTTGCTAAGCACAATTTATGCTCGTTACAATGCGAATGGTGAAATGGAGCTGATGGTGGAGTACCAGGAGAACTCCTCAACAATTAACGTCCCTGCATCGGGAAAAGCAATATGTATTTTGTAAAAGGCGATGAGCAAGTTGACATTAGGTTATTGTACCTTAGACACACCCCGGACACTCCGTACAACGCGCGCAAAATAATTACCTACTACTACTACATAGCCAAATGACGTTGGTACACGTGCAAATGTGTGCGTAAACTCTAGTAGGGTTGGTTGTCGTGCGGAGCGTAAAAAAATGGCGGGAACGAAGACGACGCGACTAGAAAGGACTAGTTTGATTGTTTATCTAATTAGTCGGGTTCATAATGAAATAAAAATAATATTATAATAGTTAAGTAATAAATGTAAAACTTTTTAAAAATAACTTTAATTTCGGAAGTCGGTGTCTTTGGATCTGTATTTTAGTTTATTGCCACCGACTTACGAAATTAAAGTTATTTTTCACTTTGTACTTAGTGTTTTTTTGGAAGTCGTTTTCTTTTTGCTAAAAACATTTTATTTCTCGCTTTTTAGTGGGTCTGTTTATAAAGTATCTAAGTTACAATAGCCTAATGTCAACTTGCTCATCGCCTTGTACAAAATACGTATTGCTTTTCCCGATGCAGGGACGTTAATTGTTGAGGAGTTCTCTTGGTACTCCATCATCAGCTCCATTTCACCATTCGCATTGTGACGAGCATAAATTGTGCTTAGCAAACATATTAAAGTAATCGAATCGCAACCTGTAAAATTCTTATTATTGAGTAGTCCCGGTGGCCATCTGTAGTCTTCATCATCAGTTCCACTTCACTAAATGTTGCTATCACAGAGCAAATACCCATGCAAATAAGGTACTTAGCTAAATATTGCTTACACTAAAATATTTTCGTTTAAATGACCTACTTAACTATAAATAATCGGTTATTATATCGCATGGTATTAAAATGCGATATCTTACAAATATTTATGTAAATACAAATTCGGAAAAGCATCACAATATCGAACCATCGTGATTAAAACTCAGATAAAACTTTTAAATCGCAAAATTGTGTGTTCGTGTCAGCAGTACAGTGCTGCGGTTTTTTGTGAGCGCCCCTAGCTAATGAACCGCCGATAATGTCGCGGGTGTGCGGGGTGAGGTGCGGTATCTGATGTCAGCGTGGGGTAGGGAGTGGCCATTCTGTACGAAGTACTATTAGGTATTCTATGCCTTAGATACATTATAAACAGACCCACTAAAAAGCGAGAAATAAAAAAATAAACAACCGACTTCCAAAAAAACTAAAAAGTGAAAAATAACTTTAATTTTGGAAGTCGGTGGCAATAAACTAAAATACAGATCCAAAGAAAGAAATTAAAGTTATTGTTAAAAGGTTTTACTTATTAACTAATAAAATATCATTTTTATTTCATTACGAACCCGACTTATTAGATACTTAAACAATTGAACGCCGCTCGTATTTTCGTCGCTCGCCGCCATTTTTTTTTAGGCCACGCACGATAGCCAACCCTGCTAGAGTTCACGCACACATTTGCACGTGTACTAACGTCATTTGGCTATGTAGTAGTAGTAGGTAATTATTTTGCGCGCGTTGTACGGAGTGTCCGGGGTGTGGTATTGTGTCAGATTAATTGAATCAATCAAATTTATATTGGCCAGGCGCATATCTGCTTGTTCTATTTACGGAAAATTGATGCATACTCTCCTTAGTAACTTATTACACCTATTTAGGATAATGTCGAAACGCATTAACTGTTGTGGTTTGTTTAAAACTAATGATATAATAATATGTGCATTCTGTATCAGCGTGCGTGTCTCGCTACTCATTTTGTTAAATTCGGAAATTATCATCAACACCATAATAACGCGTTTTTAATTAATATTATAATTCCCTTATTTATTAATTTCTAATGGCTGTATAGTCATTTTCTTGATTTAGGTTAGCGATTGATCTCGAGTGGCACGTGCAGCTCTTAGAAAACCACAAGCCACTTAGTAATTAACCCTTTAACCGCTTACGTCGGATTAATCCGACAAATATTTTCGTGTCCATTTCGCCAGAGTCGTATATTTATGACCAAATACCACAGCTCGTTTACTCTGTTTTTTATTAATTACGCGGTACTCTATCAGGTTATTCGAAAAAAAAAAAAAATCGAATCACTATGCCGGGCACTGGGGGCACGACAACTGTTATGAAGCCGGGCGGGTAAAAGGTTAAAATACTTATTGGATTAACAAGGTTATTAATAGTTTAAATACTTTCGTAATAATAGAAAATAAAATATTGATAGTCCAGGTAATACAGTAGGCAGGTTCACAGGTTAACAGCAAGTTGAGACGGCATGAGAAGCTTAAAATACTACCTATAGTTAGGTAACAATATATCACTGATTATTATTACAAACTACTGTAAGTAGCGTAGTAGGTACTGTGTGTAGTAACTACTACTACATAGACATACCTATAAAGTTTTTATGAAGTAACTAGTAGGTAACGTACCTAATTACTTTTTTTACAAAAACTTATTTCTACACATAAGTACTTCCGCAATATAAATACCATAAGTACTACTTACCTATGTAAATATCTATTAGGAAATAATTGTATTTCAAGCAAGCGTTAACTATTTTTTATTGATTTGTTTATTTTTTAGGTAGTTTAATAGGAAGCCAAGTTTAAGTTTTTGTATTTTCTTATGTTAACGTCATTTATTTCATTATTGATTGAAACTTAGATAAACGTTGAGTCATTAACGATACACTGTCATATTTGAGTCTAATTTTTGATTAAACTTAAACGAGTTCATTTGGTCAATTTATTTATTACTTCAAGCACATAAATGTACAGAGGTGGTTTTAATGTCTTAAGAGAAAACTAGTCGCGAGCTCGAACTCACAGGTGGTCATGGCCAAAAAGCACGCTGTCTCGCCTGGCTTTGTGTCCGACAGCGCTTGTATCAGATGAGCATTTAAACGCTAGTCTACACGAACACCGTCTAGTTCTCACGCACAGAAAACACTGTTCTGAACTGACACGAGCGTAAAAAAAATTGAAAAGTGTTTCGGAAAATCGAGTTTTATGAAAAAACCACTGCATAAATCAATTACAAATAAAGTTTATTGATCTCTTCGATACCTGAACTTTGTCAGTAGGTACGGACTTGATTTTGAAGATTTTACAGTTCTTTTATTACTTATTTACACCCAAAGTTAAGTTAAAAATAGCAAGAAAAACGAATCTTTGTTGGCTCATAACTGTTAAATGTCTTTTTATTTTACTATTCTGTTTCCGTACAGACACAATTAATAATAAGTCAAAACGATATCATGTTTAACTTTGGATGCATAATGTCAAACAATGGAGTAATATTCTCCCGAAATTTGTATAGAAAAAATATCGACAAGTGGAACCTTATCAGTCAACCTTTGGGTGATGCAGAGACAAACAGTGGTAGGTGCAATCATGAAAAATGTGTCAATTCTATTTTTGATACGGATGTATAAAAAATAGAATTGACGTCCATGGAGTTTCTTGTCGGTTCTTCTCCATAGGAAACGACCAATTGGAACTGTGCACCTAGCTTCTGACGTTTCATAAGTGCCCTTGTAGGCCCACGCGCGCCTCAAAGAGATGGCAGCATTAAGGAAGGGGTCCGTAAAGGCCGAAGCCAGCCGGGGCAGCGGGATTGTCCGAAAGGGTTACCGCTACCCCGGAACATAAAGGGCTAAGGAAGGAACACGGGTGAGTTTTAGTCAGTAAGAGTCTGACACTCCCTTCTGCTCCACCCATAGCGGGAGGGGTCATTAAAATTTGATGATTTCCCATCCTCAAAAAAAAAAGGCTATGTGAAATAAATTTTTTTTTTTTGACGTAAGTATTGTGAAAGTATAGCCAAGCGGATGCTTGGCTGTTATTTCACAATACTTACTTTCTATTGGGTAAACTTGAGCACAATAAAGAAACTAGCCATAATCAATCAGATATATGCATAGACGAGATTAGTCTTCTGTCTTCTGCCTGTTTACATTTAGGAAACAATAGCACCGCTTTATATCTATGCATATGCATATCTACAAAACCGAAACTATACGTCCGCTTATTTTCCTCACACTTTGCCAGTTCATTTCATAGGTACTTAGATTACCTTTATAATACTTACAACGCTTGATTAAACGAGCATCGCAGAGGTGTGTGACTTGGCTGGAGTCTAGTTTTCCTATTTTAGATGCAACCAGTACTGGATACAGGTAAATGCTGTACATGGCATGGTGAATGTGCTAAATATAGCATCAATGTAGTTAATGCTGCTGTACTTGGAAGGCAAGGACCGTTAGCGACGGGAGCCAGGCGGCGCCGGCGCCGGCGACGGGGTGCGGTCACTCTTTCTCGTTTTATCTTCAGCCACGGTGCATTGTGCTCGAATGCACGTAATGGTGAATCACTTGCGTGATATTTTGTAATGATGAGAATTTATTGAGATAATCGTTGCGTGTGACATTGGTGGCAATCTTTTCTGGTCTCTGGAATATTTCTTCTGAGTCGGTCGTCCAACATTCGCCTTTTTTAGGGCTCCGTAGCTCAAAAGGAAAAACGGAACCCTTATAAGATCACTTCGTTGACCGTCTCTCTGTCCGTTGGTCAAAACCAAAGGGTTTTGACCGACGGACACACAGACGGACTTTCAACTAGATAACTCCACGCGTTCCTGAGAAAAAGTTCCCAGGAACACGTGGAATTATCAAATTGAAATTAATATGAAATACTCAAGGCTGCAATCCCTTGAAGTAGTGAAATAATTAAACTTCTAAGTCAACGCAATCAAAGATACGGGCGTTTATGTACCGGAATGAAAACCATTATGGTAATTGCGGTTGACCTAGAATCATGAAAAGCAAGAAGCAATGTCATGTAGCATAAGTAAAGGAAAAAATCCGAAAATCGTAAATTTGTAGATACTTACATTACAAAAAAAAATCCCATAATAAACTATTTACATACCTACAAATGTGTACGGAACCCTCGGTGCGCGAGTCCGAGTCACACTTGACCGGTTTTTTTTATTATAAACGTACCTACCCTTCCTTTTCTTTTTTCGGTAGGTATGAGAACTATTAATAGTACACTTTCCGCTTTTACTGAGAACAAGTGAAGCCTCCTGGCGATTTAACGTCTTGCCATTATATTGCTCCTGTAGCCGTGGAACAAGAAGTACATACTTACATAAGGTTGTATAAATAAACAGATTTCATTTCGTTTCTTTAAGGTCCAAATTGATTTTTTCGGATCTGACCATATCTTTGTTTATACGTAAATTAAAGTCTCTTTTCGATGTCTGTCTGTGTAACGCGTTATTAATCTAAACTAGGAAACGGATTTTGATGCGGTTTTTTGAATTGATTGGTCGCTAGTTAAGATGATTACAATATAATTATATATAAATGAAATTCTTATATGTAATTTAAGGTAACTACTTAAAATTACCTTAAATCTTATATATAAAATTCTCGTGTCACAATGTTCGTTCCCGTACTCCTCCGAAACGGCTGGACCGATTTTTGCAAAACGACGTTTGCGGGGTCAGCTAGTTAAGAATTAATTAAACTACACTATTTATTTTCAAGAAACATTTATTTTCGTCCGAGGATGGCTGACGCAAAAAGTTTTTCTATTTATCTTGAAGGAGAACATGGAATGGCTGGAAAGACCTGTTACGGAGTGGAAGAGCAAGAAGATGAATGTCAAGAGCCTATTCTGTCATTGTCAAGTGATTTTTGAAATAAAATATGTATAAAATTTTAAAATGATATTTTCCGTAACGTGAGCATTTTCTTAAACTTAAATAATTATACTCACCTAATAAGTAAAGTCAAATATATAAAATCAAAAGTCAGATTTGCAATGGAAACTAACCAACAGTTCATATATTATACTCAAGAAAATAGAGATAGAGATGCTGATAATAAAAAGGAACCTGAACTGGTATGTTTTATGCATAGAATAATTTACTTCATTTATATATAATACTAGCTGACCCCGCAAACGTCGTTGAACAAAAAAAAAAAAAAAAAATGGGTAGTAGCCGATTCTCAGACCTACCCGATAAGCACACAAAATTTCATACAAATCGGTCCAGCCTTTTCGGAGGAGTATGGTAACTAACACTGTGACACGAGAATTTTATATATTAGAGATATAATCTAACAGACTTAAAATAATATCATGTACTTACATGTAATTTTAAAGAACAAAACAAGTGTCTCTGACTTTTATTATTCGTAGGTCTTTAGGTACCCTTGTTTTATTTAAATCAACGGGCATCAAAAAATTCGTTCACACCGCTGTCAGCGGAAAATGTGGCCAAAAAAGGCTGGCAGCATTGCCACGTTGTATGGCGATGCAGATTCTATATTTATTTATTTATTTAATTTTAAAGAAGGCTTACAGACTAACATACCACTGATATATAGCATATAATATTAAAAAATTGCTAATAACAAGCTTCCACATATGGTTAATGACAAAAAAAGTCGATAAAAAGAAAGTACATACATGTTATGAAGAGAGTAGAAGACAAGTCAAGTAACCTTGAAAAAAGACTGTGCCAAAAGCCGTCTCAAAGTCGCCACACTGGTGCAGAACAAATCTACATTAAGGTCCCAAGGAAGCCTATTGAAACTAAGCGCACTTCTTATTGAGAAAACATTCCGCCTATAATTAGTCATTGCAAAAGGTACATTTAATATTGGCCGCTGACGTAATCCCATCAGATTCGTGCGTAATGATAGATTAGCAACCAGTTCAGGACAGTCAATGTGGCCATTAGCGATACCTAATAGGAAACTTAAGTCACTAATATAACGTCTCTTCTCCAGAGGAAGAAAGTGGTACCGTTTGCAGCGATGCTCGTAGTCAACTGAGTATTGCTGAGACCTATAATCTAAATAACGTAGAAATTTTCGTTGGACACGCTCAATACGGGACTTATAAGTCTCATACTGCGGGTTCCAAACCTGAGACGCGTATTCTAAATGGCTGCGCACGAAAGAAGAATACTAGATTTTAACCGGTTTGAGAGATCGGAAACAGGCCGTGGTGCGTAGTATAAATCCCAAAGCTTTGGATGCCTTTGTAACTATGCTATTTACATGTTGATCAAACAGAAGCTTACTATCTACGATTACCCCTAAATCTTTTATGCTATTAAGCCTGCTAATGGGCTGATCGTTCAAGGTGTACCTAAAATTTATCAAAGAATTACAACGAGAGAATGTTAAGAGGAAGCATTTAGAGACATTTAACTGGAGTTTGTTACGGATGCAATATATTTCAAACCTATACAAGTCATCTTGTAACTGATATGCATCAGACATGTTTCGTACAACTTTATGAATCTTCATATCATCAGCATAAAGTAAAATATATGAATGACGAAAGCATTGTTTGATATCAGAAATGAACAATATAAATAACAGAGGACCCAAAATAGAGCCTTGAGGTACGCCTGAAGGGACAGAACTCCAACCAGAGATATAGCCCTGAAGCACAACAGCCTGTGTTCTGTTCTCTATATAAGAGGAGAACCACCGGTACAGGTCACCGTGTATTCCGGCGAGAAACAGCTTCTTCAGCAACATGTAATGATCAATACGGTCGAAGCACTTACTATAATCCGTATAAACTACGTCAACTTGTCGCTGTGCCATGCCGTTTGTAATAAACTCATGTGACAAAAGTAAGTTCGAAGTGGTCGAGCGGTTCCTAACAAAGCCGTGCTGTTCCTCACCAAGAATAGAACTGAAAGCCGCATAGACATCAGTATAAACTATACGTTCAAGAATTTTAGAAAAAAGGCAAATTTTAGATATGGGGCGATAGTTTTCAATATCGGCCTTATTGTGCTTTTTAAAGACGGGAGTGACGAAAGCAGACTTCCAAATCATCGGAACATTACCCTCAGAAAGAGAGCGCTTGAATAAGATAGAAATGGATTCCACAAGACTATCAGCACAAGCGACTATGAACATGGGAGGTATTAGATCAGGCCCACCTGATATACTGAGGTCTAAAGATTTCAACAGCTTCAGTATACGCGAGTGTGGCAAATTTCAAAGACAACGCTCGAATTTCCTGCAGGACAACCGACTCGACCGACTCAGGTTCCAGCACGGGGGTGGGTGATACTGGCAAGACAGGTTGTAGGGTATTGCCTGCCAATCTGCATTTACTGCAACGCCATATTAACTTACGATCCCTAGCTTTTGGTAGCCATTTTCAGTGACGCCCCCACAATGGAAATGCATCATGAGGTTACATGATTTGCAGTGTGCACCATCGGACAACGTGTCACTGCAGACACCGCACTTTTTTGTATCCATCTCCGATAGTAATTTAATTTCCAAATAACAATCAGAATAATACAAAACTTTGAGATATAGTGGAATTCTTTTTAAAATCGACAGTAATTTATACTAAACACAGCCGTATGAACCGAGGTCAACGACCGTACTGCATTGATTTATGTATTTACCTTATGATAGAGTAGATACCTAAGTAAAAACATACAATGTGTATGTCAAAAATACAGTCGAGCAGTGATTGAAAATAAAGAAAGGGTCAATTATCGGAAAGATTTCTGCTCAACAGAAAAGCTAAACGTAAGTTATGTTTGTTTTTAAAGTAAACTTATGTTTACAAAAGTATTGTCTCTCTGGATGGGATGGTTTTTTGATCCTTTTCGCATAGTGAAAGTAGTTCTCTAGAGAGTCAGTGCTATAAGTACTTAAACTAATAGTCTAATAATAAAGATAGTAGGGGGAGGTCCCCGAGAACCGGACACTTAAGGAATAACAAAAATAAAAAAAATCGCGTAATAGTCTAATTTGTTTATTTCACTTTAATAAGCTTTTAACTATATACCTAATCAACACAGATATGTCAGCAGTCTTAAATGTTACTTTAAATGTAATAAATATTATGGAACAATTAACATAGAAAAATGGACGTTTCCAAAAAGGTCCCCTAATGACGGACATCGAATTTTTCGTTAATTTTTAAACTTAAACATTATTTTAACAAACAATTCATAACAATATCTATTATAATAGAACAAATCAACTGGTAATAAAGAAACCTATTTTTAATTCTAAGAAACTTTGGTCATAATCAGGAACGTTTTTATAGAATCACAAAACTTTAATTGTACAACCTGCAAAAATAAATAATGTAGCTAACTGAGCCCTCTTCAACACTAGCACACGCTTCATGAGCCCACTGATTGCAAGCTTGACAACAAATCCAATCTTCATCATTATATTCTTGACAGATTAAACAGGTTGTTGCATTTTCAGTCACTGATGTTGATGATTTTGATATCTGAGATATCGTTGTCTTTAGAGTTGCAGTCAACTTCTTGGCCCTTTTTAAATCAGTCCAGTCGTTAGTTTTCTTGCCTTTCAGTTGTTGCATTTTAACTACAGGAGGCTTAGCCTTTGTTTAAATTTTTTAATATAGTCGAACAGTGTACTTTTTGGTACATTGTATACTTCAGATGACTTTCTCAGGGAATTTTTTTTGACACCACCTTATCGATAGCTTTTCTCAATATTTCATGTTTGGGGGTATTCTGGCATCTCGGTTTGGGCTTACCCATGTTGAACCTGAAAAATAATAACTACAACAAAAACAAACTTGCTGTAAAACTGTCCGGTATTAGGGGACTTTGAGAGTGTCCGAACTTAGGGACCCTCAGGAACATACAAGAAAAATTCTCATTCACATTGTGTGTATATGAATCATAAAACGCATCAATTATGTCAGATTAGAACAATAGCAATGATAATTAATAATAATGAATATCATCCCATACTTTAAATACTGCTTACAGATCCCAAAAAATTACTTCAAACAAAATTTTTACTAACCTCAAAATTTGGACCACGCTACGAACGAGTCAGCACTGACTATTTTTTTTTTTTTTTTTTTTTTTTTAACGTGGAGAAATGCTCATGCATACTGCACTACCACGGGGAGATAGTGCAGTTATGTGGGACTCTTACCCACTAAAACTCCACGGTGTCCTCCTCCGCCGCTTATGGCGGGAACACGGGCACGCGTTAGCACTCATCCGTGAACCCGCCGCGGCTGTCCGTCACCGGACCCTCCTCTGGGGAGTGCTCCCCATCACCGGCGCACCAGAACACATAGCACGCCGTGACCACCCCAGGGACCAAACCAGCACATGGGCGCCAGACGACCCCGTGTCTGGGCACCCTTGGTCCCCTTGCGGCGGGACAGGTCGTTGGCCCCGCCGCCTGCCAATTTTCGGCCGCAGAGGATAGGGAGAGTGGCCAACGTAATACCAACACTCCTCCTCCCCTGCGGCCCCACCGCGTCCGCCATCAACGGTGGCGACCCCGTCAAGGCCGCGGAAGGTAGGGAGAGCGGCGCACCGCAATACCGGCACTCCTCTCCCGCCGCGGCCTCCAACCTTCAGCCGCGATGCCTCCCTCACATACGACATCGCGGCCCGCCTCAGTTGCGATGTCGCCCAAGCGGCACCGCAACCTACTTGTTGGCCGCTACGTCGTCGGCTTACAGGCAAAAGCCCTGACGAGCGGCCCCTCCTCGGGTTCCTCTTCGCTTCACCGTGGGTGACCAAGCCACGGCTACTGAGCCCCCCCGCCTCGACAATGCGGGAACCCACCGGGGGGGAGCACTGACTATTGGCTCAACCCCCCTGCACTTTACTTGGGAGAACCTTTCTAACCACGGCAAAAGCAACATATTGGCGCGCTTTTTCGCTCTGATTTAAAACATGTCCGGCCTTAGGAGCCGTCCGGGCTTAAGGGACTTCCCCCTAATTGTTTTCTGTAACACTTAATTGTTAAAATAAAACTTATACTCCCAAGTTAGCAAATTTTAAATAATTCTTTATATATAAATTAATAGTCCGTTATTAAACATTAGGAAAAACGAAATTTTGATGCTCGTCGGGTTCCAAGAGTATATTGAATGAAATATTATGCGAAATACACAAGGTAAACCATATGCGACTTGCGCCGCGCAGAATCATGAAAATAAAGAGGGCAAGACAAATTTTTTAAAGCTATGTCACTTTAATTAAAATGAATGTTTAATATTCTAAGCAGAAGAGATATGTATGGAGGCAAAATTCACTCTTTAATCAGATTTAATGTTTTTTTTTTTACCTGCATACTATATTATTTTGCCGAATATAGGTATAGTCATTTAGAACAATTAGCTGACCCACATTTGCATAAATGGTTGAAATTTTTTAGAATGCGAATCGGTAGAATTGTATAATTCTTTTATATTTTGTTTTAAGTAAATAAAATATAAAAGAATTAAAAAATTCTATCGATTCGTATTTTAAAAAATCTCAACCAATTATGCAAAGGTGGGTCAGCTAATTGCTATAACTATTCACCTTTTGATGAACCAATACCACCCACCTTGTCTGTCCTATTGGTCTCGTGGTCGGAATCGCAACCGCTGAGCATGGGGTCCAGGGATCGATTCCCAGGTCAGTTACATGGGTTTTTTCCATTAGTAATTTCTCAGCAGTAGCCCGGAGTTTTGATGTTGGTGGTGTGAAATCCCCGTGGCTCGGAAAGCAAGTAAATGCCTATGGCCCTGCGTATGATCTCTCCCCGATCATGTCGGAATTGCCGTCCAATCGCACTATGAGAGTAAAGGAACAGAGAGTGCACCTATGTTTGTGCACTTTATTACCTCTTGCCCACCTGTCTCATCTCCGTTGTGATTGGCTACCGTGATCGAAATCGGTAGGGAGGATGTTATTATTATTACCCACCTTGTGAGTAGGTCTCTAACAAGATGGACCTATAACTTGGTGAAGGCAGTGAAAAATCCGCTGTAACCGACAAACATCAAAATCAAAAAATTATTTATTTCTCCAACATAACATAATAAAAAAATAAAAAAATTATTTCATAAACATAAAATGCTTTACACGCATGAGCTGGAGATCACCTTTTAAGCAAGGAGATGCTTGTGTTAGGTGACTCCACTTTTCCACTTAACATTTATTTATTTATTTATTTTTAGGAAAACTTACAGCTAAACAGATACAGTAATAATAGTATAAACAAAATAAGGCCAATTACAAGTTTCCACGTGTAGTGTTTAAATCACTAAGATATGACCAAGATAAAACAGAAATACACATAGAAAAAACAGAAAAATTACTATTTACGCTCGAAGAAGCAATTAGATAACATTTTCTTCAATTTAGCAACACTAGTATTGAAAATGTCGATATCAGCTTCCTGGCAGGTTGCGTTGTACATACGACTCGCTCTCACTATGTACGAGTTCCGTCTGTATGTAGTGGCTACCACCGGGGTGTGCAATAAATGAGGTCTACGTAAGAACACAGACGGCACTTGCAACCCGATTTTGTGTAACAACTCTGTAACACCAGTTGTTCCATTGGCAATTTTGAAAAGAAATACAAGATCTGATATTTTTCGCCTTTCGTAAAGTGGAAGGATATGAAATTTTTTGCAACGGTAGGTATAATTCCTTAGAAACGTTTTTGACCGATATTGAATGTGCCTTAAAAACCTTTTCTGTATGCTCGCAATACGGTTTATGTAGACATTATAATTGGGGTTCCAGACTTGAGAGGCATACTCCAAATGACTGCGAACAAAAGAACAGTACAATATTTTAATCGTCTTTATATTTTTGAACTCCGAGGACACTCGTAGAATGAAACCAAGTGCCTTTGATGCTTTCTTGACTATATTGTCTATGTGTGCATCAAAGAGAGGCTTAGCGTCAAAGGTAACTCCCAGATCCCTGACAGTGTTGACCCTATTAAGTGCTGTATCCAAAAGCATGTAGTTGTGAACGATCGGAATAGGTTTCCGTGTAAAGGAGCAAACATAACACTTGGAGACATTCAAGTCCAACTTATTATTAATACAATAACCCTGAAAATTATTAAGGTCTGCCTGTAATAGATGAGCATCTGCCACGGTATTTATTTGTCTCATTATCTTCATGTCATCAGCATATAGTAACAATTTTGAATACCGGAAAGTAGAAGAGATATCGTTAATAAAAATAATAAATAATAGTGGCCCTAGCAAGGATCCTTGAGGAACCCCCGAGGGGACATTCATAGGCTTAGAGCAGTATCCATTCAAGACTACAGTCTGACATCTGTTCTCTACATAGGACTTGAACCACCGGTAAAGATCACCTCTGATGCCCACCGATAAAAGTTTACGCAACAGGATAACATGATCTATCCGATCGAAACATTTACTGTAGTCGGTATATATAACATCGACCTGGGACCTCTGTGACATACACTCGGAGAGGTAGTCGCTACAGACAATGAGATTAGACGAGGTTGACCGACCCCTTACGAAGCCGTGCTGGCTTTCACATAAACTATGCTTGAGTGCCGAATAAACCTGTGCATGTACAATTTTCTCCAGCACTTTAGCAAACACACACAGCTTCGAAATAGGTCGGTAATTCTCGACCAGTGTCCTTGAACCTTTTTTATGTATCGGTGTTATATAAGCCGACTTCCATATTTTAGGCATCACGCCAGTAGCAAGCGATTTTTCAAACAGGATGGAAAGGGGTACAGAAAGCTCCCTGGCGCAGTTGACGATGAATATGGGTGAAATATCATCTGGACCCGCGGATTTGTTTAAATCCACTTGTTTTAGCAGCCTACATACCTCACTTAGCCGTATTTCCACTTGACTTATATCGTGCGTGTTGTCATTGGGTCCTTCGACCACATTAAAAGCCGAAGATTGACTGTCGGCGATACCGGTATCATCAAGAAAGTTAGAGTGAAAACAATTACCGAACATATCACAAATTACGTCACCATCACTTGACGTTACGTGGCCAATTTTCATCACTGAGGGGTAAGAAGAAGATTGTTTTTTAGACTTGACGTACCTCCAAAAGGCCCGTGGATTGTCGCGTATGTCAGATTCAATTTTAGCTATGTAATTTTCAAACATATCCCTCTCTAGGTCTTTAGCCCGTTGACGGAGTATGATGAAAGATTGGTAGTCAGATAAGTTCCTGTACTTCTTAAATTTAGTGTGAAATTTAGCTTTTTCCTTTAAAATTTTTATCAACGGACTTTAGTACCAGATAGGGTATTTTGATTTGGGGACGACAGTTTTTGTCGGTATATACGTGGAATGTAACCTACTTATTACCCCATAAAAATATGATACCGCTTCTTCCATCGACCCACTACTTAACTCCGACTGCCAGTCTACACGATTTAACTCACCTTTTATATTTTCGTAATCGGCATACTTATATAAAAATTTTACGTAGGACCTACTTGGTAATCGATGTAGTTCAACGAATTCCGCGGTAACACACAAGGCTCTATGATGAGGATCTTCAGGCACTAGTGGATCACCATAGCAGCAGACGATAACTTCATCATTAGAAAAAACTAAATCGAGGATTCTACCATTGGTGTTCAAGTGACTATTATATTGCAATAAATTACACGTATTAAGATTGTCAATTAAAGTAGTCTGAACATTGCCATGAACATTTGTTGGGTATAATGATTGTCCGTCGCCGGCCCGCTGCCATATAATATTAGATTGATTAAAATCGCCTAAGACAATAAACTTATCGGATATTGAGGGTAATTTCAAGTAAATTGTCCGAAAAATTACTCAGTTGAGCCGTTATAGAATTTCCATGATTCTGACAGCAAACATATACAACACAAATGTGCATTTTATAAACAACTCTAGGTTTTTTATGATGCAGCGTCAAAGTAACCCATAAAGTCCTCTGCGGACGAGCACCATTCGCTACAGGTGTCAGCGGCAAGTTCACGCTTAACTGCAATTAAGACTCCTCCTCCCATCATTTGGCCAGTATGAGTGTAGTCCCGGTCACGTCTCCACACAAGATACCGGTCGTCAAACAATTCCGAGTCTGATATGCCATCCACTAGCCACGTCTCGGTCAAACAAATAACATCAAAACCATTACTACACACATTTCTAAAGAAAACAGCTGTCTTTGTCCGCAGTCCCCGTACGTTCTGATAGTAAATATTAATAGGCGCCATAATAATCATTGAGAGGTTTATTATTTAATTGAATAGATAAAAATATATAAAGCACATTCAAATTACGGTAACAGGACATCTAGACGAAGTTGCAATAAAAACAGGCGTAAAGTAATGAGTTTAAGTTAATAAAAGATAAACAAGTTTCGACCAAGTAGCAAAACGCAACGTTAATAGACAAAAAATAGAGCATATAATCATAATAGCAGGTATTTACAAAGTATTTGTCACCAAACGAGCAGCGAACAAAAGGTAGGTGAGAAAGGAATGCGTATAAAAAACAGTTACCTGTGATTCTCAAGCTTTGCGAATCGATATTAGTAAACCAAATACCAGAAAGCGACATCGACATTGTTAACATAAAAACTTTTTGATATCTCGTTCTGTCTTGATGTGATGCTTAGGAGAAGTGGCGTTATTACGTAAATATATTTTGCAACCAGTAACCCACACAAATTCAAATCCACGCTCCTTGGCTCGAGCTTTAGTTTCATTTAGTAGAATTTTGTTCTCTAGTGTAAGATGGTCGTTGACATAGATCTTGCTGTCGCCTTGAAGCCCCAGATTACCGGTGTTTAAATTTCTGTGTTTTCTTGCGGCAGCCACAAAATTATTTTTCATGTAACTAATGTGCACGGAACAAATGATATTTTTATTTTGTTTATCGTTACGCGTTGGTACCCTTGCAATGTAATTGATCTGCTCCCTAGGGATATGACAGTTGATGGCCTCTCCGATCTTGGCCACTATAGTGAAAAGGTTTTCATTGTTTGACATCGGTACACCTTTAATCTCGATGTTGTTTATACGGGATCTTTGCTCATTCTCACGATGCTGCTCCTCCAACTTAAGTATACGATCTTGTAATATGGATAGCTCTTCTTTGGTCTTTTTCATTGACTAAGCTTCTTTCTCCAAGATTGATACCCTACCAGTCAACGTTTTGATTTCGTCGCAGGCAAACTCAAAGGAGTGCTTCACTTCTAAGAATTCAGCCCTTATGGCCTTCAAGTCCTCGAGCTCACTCTGGATGGTCTTCACAGATTAAACTAATGCTGGCAGCGACTCCATTTGAGCCGACAGCCGCTTCAACTCCAGTAGAATGGTCTCATAGTCCGCTGGAACTGGTGATGTAACTTTAACACAGGGGCTGGCTATCACTGGTGCTTTGCAGCTGGCACATTTCCATGTAAGTTTGCGTTCACCGAGCCTACTATATCCGCGCTCCGTTATACCCGAGCAAGGAAAGTCGAATTGCCCTTCACATACGGAGCAAGTTACACCGTCCACGGCTTCATCCCCGCAACGTTTGCATTTAAACATTTTTAACTAAACTGATAAAGTAGTTTGAGAAACGCTGTCCGTGGGTCGGTAGCAAAGTAGCGACAATTGTAAGCGCGCGAACGGTTTGCTGTCTACCGTCAGACTAAAAATGACATGACAGGGTATGCAATTGAAAAACAACAAAATAAAAATAAAGTAAAATAAACGTAGGCTAAACAGATAGTGATTGGAGCCCCCCTTTAAGCAAGTAATGCCTGTATTGGGAGACTCCGCTCTTCCATACCGAATACTACTTGGATAAAATAAAAATAATAAAATAATACACTATTTGTGTGAGAGTGTGAGTATATGTGTGTGAGGAAACCGGCATGGCCTAGAACCAACAATTCTAAGACATGTGGCATCTACCAACCCGCACTGGGCTTGCGTGGTAGATTACAGCCCACTCCCTCTCGAAGAGACGAGGCCTGTGTCTCAGCAGTGGGAACATTATAGGCTGATTATATAAGCGACGAACATAGGAACGGTCGATGAAGCGACGCTTGGGGGAGGCCTATGTCTAGCTGTGGACGTCTTTCAGCTGACATGGTGATGATGAACCGCTCCACAGGGGGTTGACTTTTAGTAAACTGGTAATTGTAGTACTCACATGTTCTACATTTGAATTTTGTGCAATAAAGCTTAAAAAAAAAAAAAAAAAAAAACGAAATAGACTAAAGTATGCTCTCGTATGCGAAAAGAAGCGTTAAGAGCTACTTATAAGAAACTGAAATGAGTAAGTTTCCTGTCTCTTCATTATTGTCGAGGTGTATTATTTAAAGACACGTTTCACGTTTGTAGATGATCCCCAGGCAGAAACCAATACCAGAATGGGAACCATCCTCAGAAAAGGAACTAACCTCAGAAAAGGAACCGGTCCCAAAAAAGGAATCTTCCCCATTGGATAAATCATCATCCATGACCAGACTCATAATTTGGAACGTTTCGAAGGCACTTGAAATGAAACCGTGTTTGAACCTAAAGGTAACTTAGGGTTGGGGGTGGATGAGAAAAATTAGTCGATCGATTTTAGTAGGTAGATACGTGACAAATACAACAATAACACAACAACACCACACAACAACAACAACGACAACTATATTTGTCACGTAGGTATTAATATCATAAGTTGAGTGTACTCAACTTATGAAATTAAGAGTGAGCTATCTCTCTCTCTCTAGTGAGTGACCTACTTTTTGTATTTCATTGAGCTATTGATATTTTATTTTTTAAACTAAAGAATATCTCTAGGAATTCAGTGCGCATCGTCCGGGAAGGGAGGAAGGCGATAGTAGACTTATTTCAATCTTATATATATAAAAAAAAAAACTCGCATGGTTTCATTAGGAACTAGAAAATTATTCGTATATACGAGTATTAAACAGTATTGTCTGCGTTATCAATAAAAAGTTTTATGTTTAACCTTGTTTAATCGATAGCTTGTGTGCAGGGTTCCATTAGGGCGGCGCAGCAGTGTCTGGACTCCGAGGAGCGTGACCTCAGCTTCGTCAGCGAAGAGCAACCGGAGCAACAGCACCTCATCTGTGCGCTGCTCGCCTGGCAACGGCTCGGACACCACGACGCAGATAGCCTTTATAGGTCCGCAGTCTTTCTTATTAAAACTCCTTGATTACCCGACTCCCTGCTATCCTTTAATTGCTATGATAATGTTCTTTGAAAGTGATGCTGGATTTGTAGTTCTTACCAATCGACAATGTATAAATAGGTATTCTAATTATCTTACAGATTACACACTATAGATAGGTACTTGTGATTTACGCCATTTGGGTCATTGTTTGTTTCATTATAATGTTTGTTTTAGGCTTGTAGAACATAAAAAGAATGAAATCTCTTGTGCTGCCAAGTGTGTGACTAAGCCAAACAGTATAATAAATGTCCATCAAAACCCTACCGTATGGAATTCAGTCGATGGAAGCTTCGGATCGCACACAACCGGCCCCATTGTTAAATTACCGGTGGAAACGAAATTAATTATGGTACTTGAAAATAAAGGACCACAACATGGTTGTTGCCAAGTCGGGAAAAAATATGCATCAAAACGACCAGAAAAGGAAACCCTGGAGAAAATCAATGCAGTACGTATTACAATGAATTACCTACCGTTACCTGTTACCGTTAGTCTCGCCCTTGCCATACCTAGATATCATTTATTTCTGAAAGGATATTAAAAATAACATAAAGAACTATGACTGTTGTAACCACGTTGTAACAGATACTTTTTAACAAATGTACCTATATCGATAGAGTGACATAGGTATGTCCAAAAGTATTAATTTCAGTTTTGTGACTTCATAGGCATGTTGTTTGGATACTCAATGCGTGGAAAAGCTAGCTGAAGTAGACACAATGACAAGCGAGCTGCGCAGCCGCGCCAGTCAACTGGCGCGACGGGAAGCTGAGCGAGTCGAGCTGCTGGAACGCGCCGAGACTGCGTGGAAAGACCTCGAAGTAGGCTACCAGAAGCGACTCGCACTAGCTGAGGAAAAAGAAGATGATATTAAAAAACTAGTGTGTACATTATACTAAGCATCTATTATTATACTTTTACTACTATAGTAAAGTGACAAAACACAGAAAACCTTTTTTTTTAAACAGCTCACTCAATCATCTCGTTTTTTTTTTCAGATTCAAAAATTATTAGCAGAGCGGAATGAATTTAAGTGCTCTTGTAATCCTTTAGTTAATGGCCTGAAAACCAGGGGAGAAGCTGTGGAGAAGGAGCGAGGAAATCTTACGACACTAGAGCAGCAGGTGTGTAGCTTAGCGAGCACCAAGCTGCGCATGAGTGAGGAGGCGGCGAAGGGCGAAGCGGCTCTGGCACAGGAGCTGTGCAAGGCTGCGCAGTACGATCGAGACCTTAAGGTGATTATACGAGTACGCATTAACGTTGACGACACGATTCGTTTAGTCAGTGGTTTGATAAGCACCCATGAGGTAATCATTCGCACTACATGTGCGAATGTTTGCGTTTTGACTTTGAATACCTACGCATTATTTAGTAGACACTGAATTTTAAATGTATATTTTATTTGTGAAGTATTGTTTGGTCGTTCCTATTACCTACGTTCCATCGTATATGAACACCATATCGTTAAGATATTATGAGAATTAGTGATCAAGGTGATGGTGGTGTGGTGTGGGTGTGGTTGGTGATGGTGTAAATGAGTCTATTATTCTGTCTAATATCTATTATTTATCGTCTGCCTGTCTATATCTTATATTTACATATATCTCTATTTATTAAATCTTCTTCTAAGTTTGTATATTTAGCGAATATCTGGAAATACTGATCCGATTACAACAATTGTTTCACCCATAGACAGCTAGGTACTACCCGTCCGAATTCACTAGGAACCTCGGGTGGTAAAGGGGTAAGGGGTTGAGGTGACCACTTAATTTACGAGCTATATACTGCCGATCGATTCTGGAAAAATCTCACCGTGAAAAGTTAGGTGAAGTGAGCTTAGAGTGAGCTGTCAAGAGTATCAATCCCTAGCATCAGGATGACACTGACAGCTCACTCCACGCTCACTTCACTTAAGTTTTCACGGTGAGATGGTTACAGAATCGCACTGCTGTTCTCAAGTGACATAGGATACTTTATGTGCCACAAAAATGCACAGTTTCTGTGGGAATTTTCAAACGAGACAAACCAGTGAAGAAATGGAAGTAGTGTCACGCGCACAGCTGGTGATAAATAAATTCTTAATAAGTAATATGCCAAATTGAATGTAGCCAATTGTAAATGTACCCTTTAGTTTAATGAAGAACAAGCACGACGTAAGTTGGAATTGCTAGAAAACGAAGCCAATTCGGCGCGAGTGCTGACGTGTGAAGCCGAGCGAGCTATGCGAGCGGAGTTGATCGGGTTGTGCGAGCAAAAAGCAAATGTTTCTAAAGAGTTACTTAAAGAAGAAGAGAAGAATGAGAAACTTAAAGCAGAGGTACGTGACATTTTTTAACGAGTACTACTTGCGACTTAATTTGCTCATTACATAATGTTTAACGGTTTGTAAAATTGTGACTTCAATTTCGCGTGCGCGATGAATGAAAAGAATATGTGATTAGCGTTTTTAACTAATTTCTTAGTTGCAGCCCAGAGTTGGAAGTTGGCGGTTTAAAACCCCCGTGCCTCAGAAAGCACGTAAAGCCGTTGGCCCTGCGCCTGATCTCTATTGCCGTCCCATCGGACTATGAGAGTAAATTAACAGAGAGTGCACCTGTGTTTACGCACACTTGTGCACTTTAAGGGGACTAGACTAGACCTAAACGCAAAAAACGAAAGTTTTATAACATCTAAAAGTATATGATCGACTACAGCAAAAAAAATCAGAAAAATATATGATATTCTTCAGGATATATGCTAGTTAGATACTTAGTGTGTTGAAAACATAATACAACTAATTTGATATAATAGAAAAAAACCATACTAATATACATATGTATGTAATCATGATTTTTTGTCAGATTATTCTACAAGCAACATACTAAAGCACTAGTGTTGTAATTTTTTAGTCCAAATAATTAGATTTTTTGTAAATAGATAATTACTTCGTCTTCATATTTTGCAATAAATTACCAGCGTTGTGTCATCGCGTTTCTCTATATTTTCTATGCAGTCCGACAGTGACCGCGCTTTAGGTCATGTAGTCCCCTTAATATCACCTGCGTACTTGATTAATTTCCGTTGAGATTGCTACCGTGACCGAAATCGGTCGGGAGGATATTATCATTATCTCTAATATAAAAAATTCTCGTGTCACAGTGTTAGTTACCATACTCTTCCGAAACGGCTGGACTGATTTGTATGAAATTTTCTGTGCATATCGGGTAGGTCTGAGAATCGGCTACTATCTATTTTTTTTTCTTTTTTGCAAAACGACGTTTGCGAGGTCAGCTAGTTTGATATAAAAAAAAAGTAGGCAACCCTACTTGTGAGTTCTAGCTACATAAAATACGCTAAGTACTTACCATCCATCGTAGGTATAAAACGTCATTAGTATGACCTACTTTAATGAATATACTACCTAAATGAATTTCCTTAGTTCGATTAAATATTATACAAATAGCGCCTACCCAAAAGCTAACAACAACGCACTGCAGTTGAAAGGCAAGCTGCCTGGCTTTGTGATTAGCATATTTTGTTTGTTGTGTTCGTGTTGTAGTAATGTAACCTTCTTATGAAGCCATTTATTGTCAGTGTAAAAAATTAATTACTGTATTATACTTTTATATCCAAACTAAAGAACTACTAATTGGGAGAAGATCCTGGCTCCTGTAACATATGTACGTTTTTATCTAGCGTAGGAGTCAGGATTGGTTGGCTGGTTCACAATGTTTGTACACATTTTTTTAAAGTGTTAATATCGTTTTATTTATTTATTTAGTTCACATAATGCAACTCCATGTCGGTTAGCTTTCATCAATAGCGCCTGTACATTTGTGGTAGCACGATCATTATTTGACGTCTGTTTGGTCATTAAAGTAGTCGGGCTGTTTCCGTACGCCGCAGTCGCATAGCGTCTTATGATCCTTGGAACTCATAGTGTTATGCTTAATAATAGTCACCCCATTAAACATATAAAAACATACAAAGATCCGAGTCGGGGCCTTCGGGGCTCCGGGCCGCCGCCGGGTTACAGTTTATTACGCCAGACTAAGGCATGCTCTGGAGTACGACCTGTACCTACCCTAACTGCGTAACCTACTATCAATCACAATGAATAATTTTGAAGGTAATCGATATAATTTATGTTCTAAAAAATTGCAGCGAAAAGGAGGGCAGCGGCGCGTTTCAATGCATAGATTTTTAAGGAACTGGCCTGGAAAGCAGCTGCGCCAGGAGCGGCGTACGGGCGATGTCTAGCGGTGCCCGCGCGTCTGCATTGACGTAGTGTTATGCGTTTTATTTATTTCTTTTTAACGACCGACGTTTCTAAATATTGTATCAAAAAGATGTTGTCGTCGCTGTTTAGACATTTCATTCGCGAACAAAGACACTAACTTCTCATAACACAACACTTCGCCGCGCGATCTACCCGCTGGCTTCGAGACCGAGGCCTTAGTGTGTTACGCAATTACCCCACCGGACATGTGTGGAACAGTTATTTAAGTATAATGGTAAGTAGGTATGCATTTGTATCACTGACAGTTCGACACATTGAGCTATATAACTAGAGAAGCAAACCTCAATAAAATGTGTCAAAAAAGTGTAGCCACTTTATAAACGCGACGACGTAGCTTTGAAACCACTAAACATTTAAAAGTAAACATATATCTGTCTCACTTACACACGTCGTAAGAATAATACCGTCGCTTAGATTAGACAAAGACCGCAATATAAACATGCAATGACGGGATGGGGTTGCCTACCCATGCGAAATTTTACCCAACATTTTAAGCCCTAAAAAGCGTTTTAGGTTAAGTTAAATTATTTTTTAAATATTTGAATTATGTATTTCTTATTGGATGTGTAATAGAAGTTTATAAATAATGAAAATAACTAAGATGTTTTCATTTTGAATATTTTTTCTTTATTATTAATGAAATTGAATGATTTAGTAGGTAGCCAGTCAGTCTCTTTTCTCAGCAATCGGATTATTTCCACCCATTTTTCACGGCGTGCTGCATCTTTAGGCACCCTGCTGTGTTGTTATTATTAAAAAATATTTAAAATCACTTATTCCGTAAATTAAAAATTCCCACTAATGTGGGAAACTAAAACTAAGTTTTTAGTGGTAGCACTGAACCTAATATACAAAATTCTACATTTTATTGCGTTTTTACGTTGATAAAAACACAGAGACAATTAATTTACGTGTGGAAAGTAATTCCGGTTAATTTATTATGTTTTTGTGATCTTGAATCGCACTCTTTCGCGATATTTTTTGTCTCATGTCACTCGGTTGACTTTGGTTGGCGTCACACAGAGCACTGAACTGACGTTAGCTACGCTGATGGCTGTGGCCATCAGCCTAGTGGCAACGCCCTGGTGCGGTAATTGCTAATCTAGTTTAACATATATATCAATGGTTCGACAAACTATCAGTAGCAATGGGCTTCATTATGACAGTTCGACAACATTAATTGCGTTATTTACGTTGTTGCGCACACAATTTTTTAGAACATAATTATGTAGCAATGGATTAGCAATATCCTTTAAAATGATTCAGATTGAGATTGATAGTGTGTTACACAATTAGGGTGCTGTATTATACAATTACGCTGGACTTCATACTATCGCTGACAAAATGAAGACATTTGGTTTTCGCCATTTTGGCGCTGGTAGCAGCGTGAGGGTCCGTGGAACTAATATTAGAGATGTGACATATCCTTCGATAAAAAAAATACTTTTATGAACTTTATCGATTGTTATAACCACTGACAGTAATTTATTGCTTAAAATAAAAAAGTCGAATCACTCCCAGTTATTTTTATGCTTCTTTTTTAAGTAAGTAATAGAATAATTGTTGCAAAGGTTAATTCATTAGGTCGCGGTCAGATCTCAAGCTATAAACTGGTGGATAGTGTCCTAGTAAAGTTAGGAATAGCCATATAGCGCATAACGGTCAGATCAGTAGTGCTATTCTGTAAAAATCTCACCGTGAAAACTTAGGTGAAGTGAGCTGTCACTCCACCTGATGTTAGGGATTACCCCCGCGGATTACCCCTATTGATAGCTCACTTCACCTAAGTTATCACGGTGAGATTTTTACAGAATCGACCGGCAGTAAGCTTTAAATATGAGGATAGGCTTATAGCTTAAAACTACTATGGTTAAGCCATTACTGCTTAGTTGAATCAGTGGGAAATCTGAAATTAAGTATTTAATTAAAGTAAAAATGCTAAGGTATACAGTACATACATTGTAGATGGCAAGTTTTATTTCGATGTTAGGTGTTTACTTCGGAAACAAGTAAACATTACATATAATATTTAGCTTTTGAAATTAGAAACTAGTATTTGCTAATTTGTAAATTGGTAATAATTTGTATTTCCGAATCAAATTGCAGAAATTTCTAGCGACATTAATTTTCTATTCGAAAGATGTACCTAAATTTAAAATTACTCACTGTCTGAATAAATTATCGACATGGAACATTCACAGCTTTATTTAGGTATTTGAAGTTTAGTTCCTGAGAACCTCGAGCGGGGCGCTTTGAATCGGCACAAAAAACAACTGTCATTTCGTATTGTATTTTAGTCCAGCGTACTTGTTTAATAGAGGCCAGTGATTTGTATAAACTTTATAATGATAAATAATTTATTAAGGCACACAAAAGTAAAACCAGGAACCAGGGACAAACCAGGAGCGTCAATACAGGAGAACAATGATTTGAATATACCTACCATTTAGAAATATTTTTTTGTTCAATTTATTTACCTTTGAGACCTAATCATTACTGCTGCAATAATTAATAAATAAATAGGTCCTTTGTGATTGAAAAGGCACGCAGTGAATGAAAATGTCACTATAATAATTTTCTCACAAACAAAAAAAAAAACAACTGACTTTCAAAAAAAACACTACAAGGTGAGGGAAGTCGGAGGCAAAAAAATAAAATACAGAACCAAAGACACGAAGTGTTTTCTTTTTTTCTTTTTAGTGGATCACTTTGTAATTTATCTAAGTTACAATAGCCTAATGTCAACGGATCATCACCTTTTTACAAAATATTGCTTTTGCCGATGCAGGGACGTTAATTGTTGGGGAGAACTGGCGCTTATCGAGAAGTCACCAACAACTCCACTTAACCATACGCATTGTGACGAGCATAAATTGCTTAGCAATCACATTAAAGTACCTAATCGAATCGCAACCTATGAAATATTTCTCTTTCTCTCATCTGTGGTCTTCATCATCAGTTCCACTTCACCAAATGATGCTTTCCAAGAGCAAATGCACGAGTTGCTATACAGGGTGCATTTGATATCATGGGCATTATTTTAACCTAAGGTACTACTTATGATACTAATTGCATTAGGGCTACTATTACGCAAATCAAAAATATTATTAATGCAAGTATGGAAAACCTTAAAATGTAGTAAGTCATACAAAGTATCAAATTAGTTGCGCTTCTCGATAGCAAATGCGTAGGTACACTACGCCGTACGCGCGTCATTGGGCGTGAATTCTTTGACCCCGCCCGACTCACGTGACATTCGTAAGTTGCCAATGAATTGATTCATAATAAATTCCAATTTTCCCTTCGTACTTTGCCGGCTTAGGACGGTCAAAACTACGTCAACTAACATACATTAAAAAAAAACATTTACGTACCTAGCTTGTGGATTGTTTTGAAAAAACCTTATTTGTCGGTAAAGTGACAGAGGGTAAACGGGTGCTCTTCCACGAGCTTGTGCATGTGCTGGCACGTGAAAAGACGAAAAATCCAACAGGTTCTGAGTGGTTCTGGTGGAATGAGACCCCGTGAAGGAATAGGGTCGTTCGGGTAGCGCCGATGGAACATTTCACGAGTTCATACTAAATTTCTTGCGCGATCGTAAATTACAACCATTTGTGGGTATTGTTGGTTGGTGTACCTAGCCTGCACATTACGCGGTCGAGGCATCGTGTACACAAACACACACACAACACACAACTACTACACTAACACTTAATACACTGCAATCCAAGCACCGTATGCCGCGAGCGGCGAGTACGGCGATTACGTCACGGGATCAATAAATCAATTACGCGTCAATGCACCTGCGCAGTCGTTATGACACTGGTTCCGGGTTCGTGACTTCGTGTTGCGGCGGGAAGCATACCCCGCGCGGGGGTGATATTCGTATTTTTGCGAGTGAGGGAGTGGGACGGAGAGAGTTCAGGGAATCCCGCCGGACGGAATGTCTTGTAGCCCATTGTTATTATTACTTGTAAGGAAAAACCCGCGCGCGCGCAGGTGATGTTTGTTTACATTTCGCTTTGCGCTGTACTGCGCTTTAAGATTTTGATATTTCAACAATTATTGGCGTTAACGAAGTATTTTGTTTTAATTACTTTAAGTGTTTATTTGCAATAATAAGCCTTGTGCAATTTGACTTACTACATTTTTAAGGTTTTCCTTACTTGCATTAATAATATTTTTGATTTGCGTATTAATAGCCCTAATGCAATCAGTATCGTGAGTAGTGCCTTAGGTTAAAATAATGCCCATGACTTCGATTCCACCCTGTAGAAATACCCAAATCGCTATAGGTGTGCCTATAAAATTTGAGGCTTTCCACGATTTAGTATGGGATTCCCTCATCAGATTCCGACTTGTGACAATGGGACCACCTCGAGAGCATACCCACTCTTTCAAACAAAAAAAGATTTTTTTAAAATAAATCCGCAATTGACTGAGAAATCGGTGAACATACATAAAGTCGAACATATAACCTCCTCCTTTTTGGACGTCGGTTAAAAATGACGCAGGGAGGTATGATAAGATACAAATACATATTGAGCGATTCAAATCATTTGGATAAATTATATTTTTATCAAGTTTTCTAACATTTTAGTTACTTATCTGAATTATTTGACCTTCTGAAGTATTTAACCTTCTTTGTGAAAAGTTCCATGAGGCTGATAAAGGCTCATTAAATCCCATTAAAAGGCTCGAATAGAAGATTATTATCGAAAAGAGATAAAAAGTTGAAAAAGAAATAAGTTAAAGATGCTGCAAGCCCAGTTCACGAGACTTGTATGGACAATTTATATAGCCAACGGGCAAGAATCTGTTCTCGTGTAAATGAGCCTAAAATTTCTCGACATTTCAAAAACTTAGGCTTACCAAAACCACCAACAAGCCCCAAAGCTATGTATTCAGGAGGTTCCTGCACACCATCGGGCGGGAGGAAACGCCCGGGTGTCACCACTGCGAGGGTCGCCCGGAGGACACGGTGGAGCATACGGTGGCGGTATGCCCCAATTGGGCGGAGCACCGCCGTGTTCTCGCAGAGGCGATCGGCAGCGGCGGCGACCTCTCGCGCCCGGCCCTGGTTCAAGCCATGATCCGGGGCGAGAGGGTGTGGGAGGCAGTCACCTCCTTCTGCGAAGCAGTCATGATAGCGAAGGGGTGGCGGGACGGCTGAGGGAGAGAGCCTCACGCCCCAGCCGCCGCGGGAGACGCTCCGGGCGTCGGGAGCCGCGAGACGACTCCCGGCCACCGTAGGCGCGGGCCTGCGGGCGGAGAGTAATGGGTAACTCTCCATCCGATCAGGACCAGGCCCGTGCCGGACGGCGCGTACGTGTTCCACGCGCGCCTCAAAGAGATGTCAGCAATAAGGAAGGGGCCCATAAGGGCCGAAGCCTGCCGGGGCAGCGGGATTGTCCGAAAGGGTTACCGCTACCCCGGAACACAAAGGGCTAAGGAAGGAACACGGGTGGGTTTTAGTCAGTAAGAGTCTGACACTCCCTTCTGCTCTACCCAGAGCGGGAGGGGTCATTTGATGATTTCCCATCCACAAAAAAAAAAGGCTATGTATTCACGCCTAAGCCACCAATCAATCTGGGGCTGTATCATGTTTGCAGGTATGTAAGGCACTTATAATATTATGAAGCTTCTTGCTATGTAGAGACCCGAATAGAAACCGTATCATAAATAAATGTACAACATTGATTGATTGATTTTGTTGTATTTTTGTGGTGTACAATAAAGTATATATAAATAAATAAATAAATAAACATGAGCACACCCCGGACACTCCGTACAACGCGCGCAAAATAATTATTATCTCTACTACTACATAGCCAAATGACGTTAGTACACGTGCAAATGTGTGCGTAAACTCTAGTAGGGTTGGTTGTCGTGCGGAGCGTAAAAAAAATTGCGGGAACGACGACGACGCGACTAGAAAGAATAAGTGACCTTGTACGAGCGGCGTTTGATTGTTTATCTAATTAGTCGGGTTCGTAATGAAATAAAAATAATATTATAATAGTTATAGTAATAAATGTAAAACTTTTTAACAATAACTTTAATTTCGGAAGTCGGTGTCTTTGGATCTGTACTTATTTTAGTTTATTGCCACCGACTTGTAGTGTTATTTTGGAAGTCGGTTTTTTTTTTTGCTAAAAAGTTTTTATTTCTCGCTTTTTAGTGGGTCTGTTTATAAAGTATCTAAGTTACAATAGCCTAATGTCAACTTGCTCATCGCCTTTTACAAAATATTGCTTTTCCCGATGCAGGGACGTTAATTGTTGAGGAGTTCTCTTGGTTCTCTCAGTCCGAGTTCATTAATATATTGGCAGTGACAAAGTTTCAAAATATTATTAAGCCTTAAAATGATCAATAGTTATATACAAACTTAGACATAAATAAAATGTTATAGTTAGGGAGGCGAATAGGGGAATTTTCGGTAATACTCGAGCGTGGCAGTTTGAGTTATGAGAGATACCTTAGACCTAATAGAACAACCTTGTAAAGTATTTAGCTCTATACAAAGTTGATACGACAGAGGGGCTTTCCTTTAAACTGCCTATACTAGGTATCATTATCAAGCTCTTTACCAAAAATCAATTAAATTGAAACAGTAGTTTAGTCGCAAATGATTTTTTAAGTTTCTGCCCCGTTTGAACACGATGTATTTTTCCTAACAGCTGATTATGTAAGGTGCATGACCAATGCGTATAGCGCATAGGTCATGCACCTTAAAACGATAAATCTACAATACGTTGTTGCCGCTCTTACGCAAGTCATAAACCAATACGCACATAAGAGAGTGACAATCCTATTAGCAAAACATCACGTGCGTAAAAGAAATAGAAATAGGTCAGTGTGTTGCTATTGTATCTTAGATCCTTGCGACACAAAATACCGAAAGTACAGAAGTCCACGCTCGGCGGTCGCGCTATGGTTGTAAACTTTGGCTTATGTACAAAAAACTATCGTGGTAGTGGCACTCGCATCTAGTTGTTTGATTTATTGATGAGAAACGAAAAAAACAATAATAACTAAAATATTTTAATTTTAATCTTATTGTTACATTACAAATTTGTCACAAAGTGCTACAAAGTCATGTTCGCTTTTACTTTACGGCGCGGGACTGGGGGCCGGGGCGCTTACCTACCTACCTAACTACTGTGTTACGTTAATACAAACCATCGAAATACAAGCAAATACCTACTTACCTCTCCGAAACAACTGGTAGATTAAAAAACGACAATTCACCGTTTAATGTTGAATTTAAACAACCGTCCACTGAACAGTTATAATTTTTTTTATTGCTCCATTTTTGCACTTCATAGACGCGTGTCTCAAGCGGATGGCACTCGCGCTCGCACTAATCCCAATCAGTCCGAGATATCGTGTCCGTGAGCGGTGTCTATGTGTTCGTTGCTCGAGCGCACTTTGTATGTAGTTTGACTTCTGTACTCTCTGTATTTTGTGCTTGCGATCAGTAAGTGGGGCCTCCAAAAAACTTGTTTTTTCAGTGCGCCGACGCTACCCTTCCGGAACGTAGGTACGTACGCGGAAGCTCCTGCGCCCTTATTGTTTTGTCGAACTCGTGCGCTGACAATACTTGTGATTTTGTTTTGTTATTGTGATTGGACACTAAATAAGTTTAAGACAGTATTCCTTTTTTTTATTGTGACAGGACACGCAACTTGGGATTATTATTATTTAGTGTTAGTGTTTTTTTTTTTTTGTAATTGACTGTTTTTATTGTGATAGTTAAACTTTGGTTGTGTGTGTATAATTAAAGTGTTCAAAATACCTCGTGTAACTGACACGGTGTCAGAATACACTGATATGATTTTAATCTACGGCGAATGCCGTGGAAACGCAACGTTAGCTCTACGAACTTACAGAGAAAGGTATGGTAATAGCCGCAATTGCCCTAGGAATGCCCGCACCATACAGTTGGCAGTACAAAGATTACGGGACAATAAACGTATAGTGCTGTAACAGGAGGTAGTGCCACCGCGGCAAATGCCCGCTGCTTGGGACGAAAGAATTTTAGACAATTTTTCCCGCAGCTCGACGAGTCTCCACAGAGCCGCCCGGCAGTTTAGATGTTGCCATAGAACTATCCACAAGGTTCTAAAACGTAAAAAACGCAAACCTTCTAAATATCGGAAGGTGCAAACTTTGTTATCGAGAGACTTGCCGATCAGCAACAGTTACTGCCAATGGCTACTAAATAAAACATCCGAAGACCGTCATTTCTTAACTAATTTAGTATGGACCTATGAGAGTACTTTTACTCGGACCGGCGCATCTGGAATCGGCAAAATCTCCGGAACTGCAGTTTGGGAAATCCACCATGTGTTTCGAGTTACTGCCCGCGCGCGACGTTGGACGTTGTCACTTTGTTAGGTAGGTATCCAAGGTCAGTCACCAGGCCCAAGTTTTTATGAAGTTTGGGTTTCTCCTTTATTTACAAAGGGTGGTTGCGTTTTACTCTGATTTGTAAACTATTTAGTTTGTTTGAAAAAAAAAAATTCTCATTTATGGCGCATTTTATTTTTATACCGTATCGAATTAATACTAAACACGTATAGTATACGTAGTGTAATTTAATGCCCCTCGGTCGTATCAACTCTGTATGTAGTGACGCGCGCCTAGGATAGACGATCAGATTAGTAAAAAAAAATCGATAGTCTGAAATACTCGAGCGCGTCAGATTAAGATATTGGGGGTTGATTTTAGTGTTTTATGACTAAATTTAACTAATCTGACGATAAGTCCTTGCCGCCGCCGAGTTATAGGGTCGCGAACTTGTAAAAAAAAAACGTTAATCCGGCATTCTCGAGCGCGATTTTTTATTTTTTTATTTTGAAGAATATAATCTAAAACTCACTAAAAATACAAAATCTGCCGGTTTCCGCATGACCAGAAGTGTGGAGGAACCATTTCGTCTTCCGAAAAACGCGTTGCGGCATATAAGTCGCGAACGATTCATCTTACAAAAAAAAAGTTTAAGTAAACAAAAAAGGTAATTTTATTTTACACAAAAAAGGTCTCTTTACATTTTTGTCCAAAGTTAAAACTTTTTGACTTGAAGCATCATAAAAACTCAAACTCCCGGTTTTTTGAGTGTATCTCGAAAACTGAGGGTGTTAAAAAAAATTGATATGAAATAACGATAATTAAATTATGTGACTTTTATTATATCTCACAATTTTTTTTTTTCTAAAGCTTCTCGACAATTTTCGTGGACTCGGAAAAAGCTACGCGTATCTGTATACAAAAGTATTATTAACATGTACAGTTTCATATACAAAGTTGATACGACAGATGGGCTTTCCTTTAAACTGCCTATACTAGGTATCATTATTAAGCTCTCTACCAAAAATCAATTAAATTGAAACAGTAGTTTAGTCGCAAATGATTTTTTAGGTTTTTGCACCGTTTGAACACGATGTATTTTTCCTAACAGCTGATTATGTCTATAGGCATAGGTCATGCACCTTAAAACGATAAATCTACGATACGTTGTTGCCGCTCTTAGGCAAGTCATAAACCAATACGTAGTACATAAGAGAGTGACAATCCTATTGGCAAAACATCACGTGCGTAAAAGAAATAGAAATAGGTCAGTGTGTTGCTATTGTATCTTAGATCCTTGCGACACAAAATACCGAAAGTGCAGAAGTCCACGCTCGGCGGTCGCGCTATGGTTGTAAACTTTGGCTTATGCACAAAAAACTATCGTGGTAGTGGCACTTGCATCTAGTTGTTTGATTTATTGATGAGAAACGAAAAAACCAATAATAACTAAAATATTTTAATTTTAATGTTATTGTTACATTACAAATTTGTCACAAAGTGCTACAAAGTCATGTTCGCTTTTACTTTACGGCGCGGGACCGGGGGCCGGGGCGCTTACCTACCTACCTAACTACTGTGTTACGTTAATACAAACCATCGAAATACAAGCAAATACCTACTTACCTCTCTGAAACAACTGGTAGATTAAAAAACGACAATTCACCGTTTAATGTTGAATTTAAACAACCGTCCACTGAACAGTTATAATTTTTTTTTATTGCTCCATTTTTGCACTTCATAGACGCATGTCTCAAGCGGATGGCACTTGCGCTCGCACTAGTCCCAACCAGTCCGAGATATCGTGTCCGTGAGCGGTGTCTATGTGTGCGTTGCTCGAGCGCACTTTGTATGTAGATTGACTTCTGTACTCTCTGTATTTTGTGCTTGCGATCAGTAAGTGGGGCTTCCAAAAAACTTGTTTTTTCAGTGCGCCGACGCTACCCTTCCGGAACGTAGGTACGTACGCGGAAGCTCCTGCGCCCTTATTGTTTAGTCGAACTTGTGGGCTGACAATAATTGTGAATTCGTTTTGTTATTGTGATAGGACACTAAATAAGTTTAAGACAGTATTCCTTTTTTTTATTGTGACAGGACACGTAACTTGGGATTATTATTATTTAGTGTTAGTGTTTTTTTTTTGTAATTGACTGTTTTTATTGTGATAGTTAAACTTTGGTTGTGTGTGTGTATAATTAAAGTGTTCAAAAATACCTCGTGTAACTGACATGGCGTCAGAATACACTGACATGATTTTAATCTACGGCGAATGCCGTGGAAACGCTACGTTAGCTCTACGAACTCACAGAGAAAGGTATGGTGATAGCCGCAATTGCCCTAGGAATGCCCGCACCATACAGTTGGCAGTACAAAGATTACGGGTCAATAAACGTATAGTGCTGTAACAGGAGGGAGTGCCACCGCGGTAAATGCCCGCTGCTTGGGACGAGAGAATTTTAGACAATATTTCCCGCAGCCCGACGAGTCTCCACAGAGCCGCCCGGCAGTTTAGATGTTGCCATAGAACTATCTACAAGGTTCTAAAACGTAAAAAACGCAAACCTTCCACTACCACAAATATCGGAAGGTGCAAACTTTTTTATCGAGAGACTTGCCGATCAGCAACAGTTACTGCCAATGGCTACTAAATAAAACATCCGAAGACCGTCATTTCTTAACTAATTTAATATGGACCGATGAGAGTACTTTTACTCGGACGGATCTGAAATCGGCAAAATCTCCGGTACTGCAGTTTGGAAAATCCACAGTGTGTTTCGAGTTACTGCCCGCGCGCGACGTTGGACGTTGCCACTTTGTATAGTTATCCAAGGTCAGTCACCAGGCCCAAGTTTTTATGAAGTTTGGGTTTCTCCTTTATTTACAAAGGGTGGTTGCGTTTTACTCTGATTTGTAAGCTATTTAGTTTGTTTGAAACAAAAACAATCTCATTTATGGTGCTTTTTATTTTTATACCGTATCGAATTAATAGTAAACACGTATAGTATACGTAGTGTAATTTAATGCCCCTCTGTCGTATCAACTCTGTATATTATTCAATAGCCTGTTGATCCTCAAATTGTTTTTTGGACGTACCGTAAGCAAAACGAAGTGAAGAATTGAAGCAAAAAAGAGGAATTTGCCATAAACATGTAATACAGACTGAGCGCTTCGCGGAAATATGCCGTCCTACCAGTATTTTTCCTTTATTTCGCAACATTGATGGTGGGGAAAGAATTGGTAGAAGGGAATTTTCGGTACACCCTATATCAACATATATTTTTGCAATAACTTTTCTCCTGATTGATATTAATTAAAATTTTCTTTAAGGATTCATCAAATAAAGTGTTTTCGTTTGTCACAGTAACGATAAACCAAGTCACCTTTGCATTAATAAAGAAATTTGCCATTTTCCTAATAAAGGGATTTTTGACATTTGAATCACTAACACAAAAGTTCGAAAAAAAGACTGAAATAACAGTTTTCTCTAAAATTTTATTGGGTAACTTAAACAATTAATAATCCGTGTTTCTACCGCGAACACTAACAACACAAGAACATCGGTTTGGCATACTCAAAATGAGTTCATCCAAATCACGCTGTGGAATGGCCGCCCATGTTCGTTGCAACAACAAAAAAAGGTCTTCTTGCGACTGGATACCCTCCATATTCGGCAGAGCTCTTCTCTGTAGCATATCCCATGCATGCTCAATCGGGTTCAAGTCTGGCGACTGAGCAGGCCAGGGCAGGACATTGATGTTAGCTGCGGCGAGAGTCTGTCTTACAACTCTTGCGGTGTGCGGTCGTGCATTATCATGCATTAACTGAAATAAGGGACCGATTTGCACTTGTAGAGGAACGATGACGTCTGATACAATCGTCTCAGCATAAATTTGAGCGTTGAGGTTGCCTCTGATCCAAATCAACTCAGTTCTTCCGCCGATCCAAATACCCGCCCATACCATGATGGTTCCACCACTATAAGGATGGACTTCCTGGCAGGATTTTAATCGCTGTTGGCGTCCAGGGGTTCTCCAGTGTCGTATACGTCTTGTATCCGGTCTCATACCAAAACGAGACTCATCAGAAAAGCACACGAAACGCCATTGTTCTTCTGCCCAATTTCTGTGTTCAAGAGCCCATTGATATCGAATCCTACGATTGTGCATTGCTATAGGTGGTACCCGTAGCGGTCTTCGGGAATGAAGGTTCACTTCATGCAAGCGGTTTCTGACTGTTTGGTCGCTAATTAAGTTCCCTGAAGAGTGATGAAGCCTCACGGCTAACATCATGGCGGTTATTGTTGGAGCTCTTCGAGTTAAGATTTGAATGTATCGGTCTTGTCTCCGTGTGGTGCAGCGATACCGTCCTCCATGGCGCTCAGCCACGGTACCAGTGCTTCGGTAACGTGTCCAAAGTCGACTGATAACACTCTGACTTGTATTCAGAGCTAAAGCCACAGTACGTTGCCGGGAACCAGCTTCTATCATTCCCACGGCTCTGAGCATTTCTTCCCTGCTTAAATGACGTCGCCGCTCCATAATAACGTTGGTTTTAATCAGTAGTAGGGAAACAGTAGCACTAATAATGTCTTCAATGCGTTGTATGTTTTTATAGGGAAAATATTGACAGCTGATTTTCATCTTTTACTCGAATTTGATTCACAGTTCCTGATTCAAATTATGAAATGCACCAAAA
The DNA here is from genome assembly GCA_949316385.1 of Globia sparganii. Lineage (NCBI taxonomy): Eukaryota > Metazoa > Arthropoda > Insecta > Lepidoptera > Noctuidae > Globia > Globia sparganii. The sequence continues at coordinate 14,074,588 of OX438655.1, forward strand.
AGGATCCATATAAATTTATAAAATCATAAATTTATTACAAAGCCACATCTCAATCTCAAGAAATCTGCATAAAAATGCTTGATCCCTAGACACTTTTGATGTGTGTATATATGTTTATGGCCCCCTACCGTAGACCTATGTGCCCTCAGTATAACGACGATTGAAGAGAGAGAAAAGACCCGACGGTATATTTCTCGAATGTGCTGGAAACTTTGATGAATTGTATTGAGCAAAAATGTAAAGGTTATACATAACAATACAATTATAATACAATTTGTATTTCATTTCATTTTTTTTTATACAATAAATAATACAATTCGTACTACATTTCATCTACATTTACGTTGGTTGTATCTATCGCTTTATTGTCATTCTTAAATTCCCCGTTTTATCAAGGAGAAAGAAAGGAAAAAAAAGAAACCAAAAAACATTTTTCGATCAGATTAAGAGAACCCACCAACATTTTTGTCAGATTAAGGAAATATGCTTTCAGGATACCGAGATAAACCTCCCCTATGAAAATCTGACGCGCTCGAGTATTTCAAAAAAACTTTTTTTTTGCATTTTCAAAACTTCATCACAACTTATCGTCACGCCGAAATCGTCAGTTTTTTTAAAGGGAGCTTCCTTGGGGCCTACTTAACACCCCTTCCGAAAATCTGACGCGCTCGAGTAATTTTTTTTTTTTGCATTTTTGACTACTTTATATGCCTACCCCCACCACGCAAACCGGCAGATTAGTATACCGTTGTTATCAGAGGCACTTGGGGCAAACGTAGTATGAATATCTGACGCGCTCGAGAATGCCCAAGTAACTGTTTTTTTTAAACATTTTTGAAAAACCGTACACGCCAAGCCCACCGCTAAAATGGTTTTTACCATAAGAGCTTTTCTTTTCGAAATCATTTTATCTTTCGATTTTGATAGGTCTCGACGGCGCCGTTGAATTACGCCATTTAGCTACCTCGCCTCCCTAACTATTAACATACATTTAAAGTTTCAAAATATTATAAGCGTTAAAATGTTGATCATTTTAACGTTTATAATATTTTGAAACTTTGTCACTGCCAATATATTAATGAACTCGACTGTACTCCACCATGAGCTCCATTTCACCATTCGCATTGTGACGAGCATAAATTGTACTTAGCAAACATATTAAAGTAATCGAATCGCAACCTGTGAAATACTTATTATTGAGTAGTCCCGGTGGCCATCTGTGGTCTTCATCATCAGTTCCACTTCACTAAATGTTGCTATCCCAGAGCAAATGCCCATGCAAATAAGGTACTTAGCTAAATATTGCTTACACTAAAACATTTTCGTTTAAATGACCTACTTAACTATAAATAATCGGTTATTATATCGCATGGTATTAAAATGCGATACCTATCTTACAAACATTTATGTAAATACAAATTCGGAAAAGCATCACAATATCGAACCATCGTGATTAAAACTCAGATAAAACTTTTAAATCGCAAAATTGTGTGTTCGTGTCAGTAGTACAGTGCTGCGGTTTTTTGTGAGCGCCCCGAGCTAAAGAACCGCCGACGAAGTCGCGTTGTGCGGAGTGAGGTGCGGTATCTGATGTCAGCGCGGGGCAAGGAGTGGCCATTCTGTACGAAGTACTATTAGGTATTCTGTGACATGAGTTTACATGAGTCATTCACTAGCACATAATAAACGAAAAATAGGTTTTCGTGAAAAATGTCGACTATCTTGATAATTATGTCCAAATAAAAAGTTGGAAGGCCGGCTTAATTTATTTATATTTAATATATACTCGTACTTTATTGTACGCCACAAAAATACATAACAAAATTTTTTATATAGGTATGGTGTTTGGTGACGGCAGGTCGATTTTTTTTTTTTGTGTCACACAGTCATGACGTGGCAAACAGTTTGTGGATCGCAAAATGTTATCTTGACGTGATCCCATAGGAACCCTATTACGGTTTTTAACCGACTTTTAAAAAAGGAGGAGGTTCTCAGTTTTACATGTTTTTTTATTATTTATTTATTATATATTTGTCGGAGAAACACTATTCATCTCGACATCGTCATTAGTGGTTACGGGTTTAGTGGGCGTCATCGGGGTAAAATGCGAGCACAAAACAAAAGTATTCACTGTTACACAATTTAATGAAAAGTTTAACAATACGTAATTAGAGTCACTGAACTTTGAATTAAAACGTTACTGAAACAATTTTGTGCGAGCAGCGGGTTCGCGACACCAATCTTACTTTGCCACGAATAAACAAAACTCCTTCTAAAAATTATAGATAATCCAACTCGATTTTCCAAAACGTCAAATATTCCCGCTCTGCCAACTCGCACCGCGCATGCGCGCAATCTTTCAAGATGGCGCCTCGACCCCGCTCGAGGCGTACCTCTGCTGCGTAAAACTCAAACTTAATATAAAATAGCAACTTTTAAAGAAATTAATACGACTTTACACAATAGCACAAATGTATCAAAACAAATTAAATTAAATTAAGATTTAACAAGTATTTTTAGTAAGTATTCGACATCTAGTGTTTTGAAACCAACAATCAATTCGATTTCGAATACATCCTCCGACATATTTTTTTAATGTAAGTATGTTCAGGCATAACTCTGTCTTTTAAAGACGGATTAGCAAAATTCTTTTTTTTCGAAGGATGTGTATTTCGAAATTGTCCCATTTAATTTTTTAAATAGGGGAAGGTTGCTATGAATGGACCACTTAACTTTACGACAACATAATATCTCAAAAAATATAAGTGATAAAATGAAAGCAGTTTATTATTTTTATTTTGTAGGACCTTTATTTATAATAATCAAACGCACAAACAATTCGGCCTAACACTTTTTGGTATAAACGAAGAAAACTAAATCTTGGGCTGTTACCTTCTTTGGACCATGGGCACCTTCATTGAACCACCCGGTTGCCATCAATGGACTTCGAGAAATTTGTTCTAGAGGTCCAATCAAGGAAACTTATTATAATTATCAATATGATTAAATTATGGCATACGAGGAGAGACAAACAATACTCATACGACAAGTAAACAAACTATAGTTAAGTATAGGATACTTAGTTACTAATTTAATTTTACATCCAGTATTTAGACGTGTTCTTTGGCTTTTTGGTTTACTCCATCTAGGTAACCTTCGTTTTCGGGACTCCGTATATTCTGCTTGCTTCATTTAAACCAGTTTTTTGTTTCCTCACTGATTCTAAAGCAAGGTTCATACCTGTTTCATTCCATGCAAAGTATTTTCTTTTATTCGGCGACATTCTGAAATTTTAAATTTATAAGTACTTAATCATTATCCAGAGGTTTTTTCCATAATTAAATATTAATTAGTGAAATACTCGGTGCCTATTCCCATAATTATGACAAAAAAAAATACAATAAAAAGTTGCTATGATTGGACCGGTCCAACGGTGGAACTCCCTTGAGGTCCATTGATGGCAACAAGGTACTCGTTAAGAAAAGAAAATCTAAAATATACATGGACATGATTAGAGAAAATTAAATAACACACATGGAATCGCAATTAAACTGTCTAATATTTCATAACAGTGCACGCAAACAAATATGAATAGAATGATACTTACATCAAATTATTCCGAGTCAAATAGTAAGATTTTGACCTCCCCAAATACAACCACACGCGTCACTCCTCGCCACGTGCCGCAGCATCACTGAGGTAAGAGGGGGGTGCAACTGAGCCGGCACGGACTCGTTTCTACTGGTTTGGGTGTTGCTTGCTTGGACAGTTTTGGAAATACCTTGGTGGTCCAATGAAAGAACTAGTCCAATGATCGCAACTTTCCCCTAATAGGATTTTTTTTGATAGCTTCCTGTCAATGATATTTACATAGCAAGAAGTGTTATATGAATTGGGGTAGGCAAGGGTAGGTACCTACCTACAACTAAAAAGTAAAAATAAAAACTTTTTTACAAAAAAAAAAACAACCGACTTCCAAAAAAAACACTACAATGTGAAAAATAATTAATTTCGGTGTTTTTTTTTTAGAAGTCGGTTGTTTTTTTTATTTATTTGAAACATAGACGAAGATTCAATACCGTAAAATGATTAATAAAATTAGTCCATCGAAATAATGGTACTTAGTTATTAGACCTTGTCATGCTATTTAGATTAGATTAACAAAATTGTCATCAAAGCATGAGTTTACAATTTATGAACAATTATTATGATTGGACGTTATAATATATTTTGATAATACTTACAATATTGTTGTCTAATTGTCTACATTCTAAAACTCAAAGTCTTTCATTTTGACAGTTAGTTAACAACATTCATTGCATTATTTACCTTGTAGAGCAGACTCATTTTTCGAACATATGAAGCAATGTCTTAACAATATCCTTCAAAATGATTCAGATTGTTATTGAAAGTGTGTAACGCAATTAGGGTGCTGTAACATATTATCCTAATTATAATTGGCTTTCACTGTATACTGAAGCCTGCAGAAAAAAATTGAAGACTTGTTTTTGGAAACAAGTCCTTCATTCTGTTAGCCTTATCATGCAAAAACTATTGGACTTTGAACAGTACCATCAACCTTTAGATTCGGTAGTACCAGAGTGGAAAATTGTCCAACGGGTGTTCTTTTTCAACTGATCTGAACTGATTTGATGACGAACCAAACCAACCATGACAAAGAAAGTCAGTCGGAATCCACATAGTGACACTAAGTGGTTTTCCAACTTTAACTCGAATAAAGTCGCAGTCTCTAATTTCTAATTTATTTTCTTTAACTAAGGCCCGTATTACAGAACGTTACTCAATACTCAAGCGTTACTTAAAACTAGTTGATTGGTGTAGGTATACTAATAAATTAATAATACTTACTTTGTTATGGTAAGTCAATTAAAATAATAAAATAGGTAACCAAACCGAACTAGCAAATTCTCCCACTTCAGCTCCGGGTCACTATGACCTTTAAATAACCCTCATCCACAGGAAAGATGGTGTCATATTCCGTTTTTTTTCGCAGCATGATAAACTACGTCAAGAGAAGGCGGAGCTAGTAGAAAACTTAGAAGGATGCAAGACGACATGCGACAAAAAGATGCAGGGACAGTTGGATGAGTTGATGAAGAAGAAGGAAAAGCTGCTCGCGCTACAGGAAAAGGTTTTAGACTGCCAGTGCAAGATGCCCGTGGATGAGAAGGTGCAAGTTAGGCGTACGCCGTCTCTGGCGGCTATTTGTACGTGCGCGCCCGAAGATAAGTTCCTGGTATGGTTGTATATTGTTAATTCATATTACTGATCAAAAAGGTATTTCTCCGGTTGAAAATATCAAAGCGTCTGTGCCATTTAGAAAGCATGATACAACGTTGTTTTTATGTCTTTCAATGAAACGTATGATGTGGGCACTAGCAAGGTTACTAACGCAAATGAAGTAGTTCAGTGGAAAACTTCCTACTTGAGTCCAATAAGCATGTATGAGCAGTGGTTGCCCAGTGCTACTCGCCGTGACTTACGAGTTGTAGGTCGTAGGTTCGAACCTAAACAAACATATTGAGGAAACCGGTATGTCCAAGAATTAAAAATTCGAAGACATGTGACATCCAACAACCCGCACTGGGCCCGCAAAGAGGAGGCCTGTGTCCTAGCAGTGGGAACGTTATAGGCTGAGTATGCATGCATGCCATTAGGCATAAGCAAGTCGTTATAGACTAATATTTAAAAACACGTTTAAATATGAAGGGTGAAATAAATACAGAACTTTTAATTTCTCTTGTGGAAGACAGGAGTTTATTAGTTTTTTTCTGCCTTCTATTTAAATACCACATAACAATTAAAACGTCGTCGTCGTCCATCGTATAAAAAACTCAACTCACGACTGACTGCTTTGTGACGATCCGGGCAGTAAAACGACCGTACCGTCAGTGGTGTTCACATTAGGTCGGGTCGGCAGCGTCTAGTGTGAACAGCAACAACCGACAGTCGGTCAACGGTAAACTGTCGGTCCGACCTAATGTGAACCAGCTCTAAGGCGTGCCACACACTTGTTCGTGTTGTCATGATTCGTCACAGCCGGGCGGCAAAATATGCACGTTGGCACCCCATCGATGCCCAAACTTTAACCATGAATTCAACACAAGATTCTGAACCATCCTTGTGTTGAAATTTTTCGTCGGTTATAAAATAAAAGCTGTTCTATTCATTTTGACCGCGAATGTTCTATAAAACGGCAATTTTTTTTATTTCTTAGCTAGGGGATCTAGAAGCAAGTGAGCATCGATATCCCTGCCACCTGGTATATTCGACTTTACCGCCCCGCTCTGTCCCGAATCATGCCGACCTGTGCAAGGGTGTAGCACCCTTAAGGTGTATTGATATTGGGTGAAATAGTAGTAAGGGCTCGGACACATACCTCGGCACGGCAAAATTAAGATTTTGATCCACAGCGTCACGCCGCGCCGTGTTGATGTATCTGGTGATATAAGTACGCGATTTTTTTTTAACTGTTTATTAATATCGTTTTTAGTGGCTGGTGACGAGCAAGTACGCATATCTCAAGCCCTATAACCTTTTCGCCTATGTTTCACTAAGTTCCCGCATTTGTAAAAATGGGCAAAAATGATCGTCGATAAAACACCCAATCTATTATATTAAGTAACTTAGGTAGAGGGCAAAAAACTGATATAGCAGATTTTTCTTTCGTAGGAGTCGTGTTCGTGCACGTCTTTGCGGGGCAGGATACTTTCCAACTTGTTGGCAGACCTGTTCGGAGGGCTCCAGACGGAGCTGGTCGGATCCGGCTTGCAGATGCCATGCCAGCTGCTGAAGTGTCTCGAAGACCAACACAACTGGGATCGACCTAGTGTTACCAAGACCAATTTAAGAAATTTCTTCTCGAAATTGTTAAAAAGTGAACTAGATATTGCTATTGCTACATCTATTGAAAACTACCACGCAAGGGTAAAATATTTTAAATAACTACATATTCTTATTTACAAATACTTTATGTTGAAAACTGCTTTTTTATATAACTGTTCAACTGTATTTCTTTTTCTGTTTAAAAGTTTAATATCTATTTACAATAGTGGGTTGGAGAAACGTGTGCTGACGAGGCAAAAATGAAACCAACTCTGGATGACGACCTGAAGGAGGGCTGGCAACAAAGAGCAATAGAGAGACGCGCTCAGAAGATGGCCAACCAGCTTGCCGAGGACTTGTTCAGGGAGCGAAGCGCCCAAGTGGAACAGCGGGCCAAGGACATCGTAGCATCAGGACCACGGCCTTGTATATGTGAACCAAAACCACAAGGTGAACTTAAACTAGACGATTCATCTTGTGGTACCTCCCCCAAACCAAAACCAAGTAAGTGCTCCCAACTAGATTTTCCAGGAGAGCGCAAGCACATAAATTAAAGCAGCCTTTGGAAAATTATTGTGTTACCTTAAGAAAATGATATAACACTCTGTCCACTAGGTTAACTATTTTTTGACAGATGGATCTAGTGATTGCAGCAACGTCATAACTCGAATTTCGATAATTTACATTTTAATTTGTATGTAGTGATCGATTTTTTGCTGTCGAATAAAAAATGTTGTGGTTTTCATGCCTTTGTTTATAATTATTATTAAATACAAAATAATATAAATTAGCCGCTTTGTTTACTTTAATTTCAATTTTGCAGGTTTTGCCAAAAATCAGCGAAAAAATAAAGTATGCCTGGTTTGCAGTATTAATTTTGTTGTAGTTAGGTACTTACACATAAGTATGGGGTTTACTACATATTAAAACACAACATTTTTTAAAGGTTTAAAAATCGATATAAAATATTAACATCTTCTTTATGGTGGTAAATCCGTATCCTGTCAAATAATTTATATATTTTATTGATATTTGAGTGAATGCAAGGTTTTTCTATACTGATTTACCTAAGTATAATATAAAATGATTATTTTCGATATATTCATTTGAAGCGAATACGAGTACATTCGATTCCATCACTTAGTACGATAGAATGTACTATAATACGCATAATATTTTTTTTGTCAAAAATGATACACGTACGCGTACCGTACCGTACTGTAATTCAATAAGTTAAGGCAGTTTACATATTTATTTTAACACGCATTTAAAAGTTTGGAATAGTTACGTTTTATCGAAGCTGTCAAAAATGGAATAACCTAGTGGACAGAGTAATTAGATAGATACTTAGAGAATGAGATTTGGGCATAAATATGAAAATAATATAGATAATGTTCTGATGCTCTTCTTTCGTCATGTTCAGCACTAGAATCTCTTACTGTCTACTTGATGTTTATGTAAAATGCATAAATTATGTATTGTGAGCTCATGCACATGTTAAATTTATTTTTTCCAGTTACGAGATTCGTACAATGAAGTAAATACAAAACATATCAAGTGACCAAGACTACGCGTTTTCTTGCGACTTGATTATTTTGAATTCTTTTTGTTTTCACATAGGCACGAACTTTATATTTTAGATAAATTTTTGAATCATGTCGGTGATATTTCTCTAGCTGCAATGTTTCCGTGCCTGATGCCTCTGAACTCAGCGTTTAATCCGGCACCAACGATAAATACAGCAGTCAACCGGGAGGCTAGTGAGACGTCACCATCGGCCTTCTGGAAGCAAACTATTCAGGACGTTACGCAGCTTAAACTTCAGATTGAAGATCTAAAGAAGGTAAAATGAATTGTTATGATAGTTTATTCTTATGGATGCAAAAATGGTTCCCAAACTCGCTTTTGAATCATCATTATATCTAAATTCACTCTTGCGCCAGCTTATGAATAAAAAAAATGTCCATTTAAACCAGAAAAGGTATGCGCATCGGTTATCTTCGTGTTTCTGAATTAGCACGAACGTCGCGCCATAGAGTAACTGACCCCCCCACAAGGCAAAGCTTCTGAGTGTTTCCTTGCCGCGCTTTGTGTGTGTGTAGTGCACATCTATCATTTGTATGAAGTTTCCTCTTTGTCGGGTGACCTACTCCGGTCTGGTAGTTCGTCATAGTCACTTTAAAATGTTGATTAGTACTTTTTGGAAATTTGACTATTCATTGGCTAATTCAAGAGTAAGTTATGACATCTTTATTCTGCTGATTCAGAACATGGCTCGAATGTAACTGTTAATCAATCAACGCATCCATCAGTACATAAAGTTCGTATCAAACATCAGTGTGCATACTCGTCGTTGTTTTTCGCGATTTACCAAGTTGGTAAGACAAGCTCTTAAAGTGTATAAAGCGCCATTTACACGCTGCAAGCTTCTGGAACGTTCAAGAGCAATAATTAATCGCATGCAATAAAGCACGTTCAATTATTTCCATACAATAATTGCATGCGACTTCTTTTTATTTATTTATTTATTTAAACTTTTCGCACAAAAAGGTACAAAGGCGGACTTAATGCCTTAGGCATTCTCTACCAGTCAACCAAGGGTGGTGAAGAGATTAGATGGCAGGTGCTTAAGTTGAGAGGAACAATGAAGAAAAAAAAAACCTGTTAAAACTAGATACACAAATACATAAATAGGTTATATACACATACATACTATACTAAATATATAAATATGTACTAATGATATATATATATATATATATACAAATTCAAGGGAGAGAGATGTTGAGATGACACTACTCTACTTGTGTTGAAAATAACTTTGCAATTTCCGCTTAAATGCATACCGACTGGTGGCCGTCCTGATATCAAGAGGAAGCGCATTCCAAAGAAGAATGGACTGGATATGAAAGGAAGAATGAACAAAGTTAGAAGTATGAGAAGGACAGAGTAGGAGAAGATTGTTAGAAGAACGCAAATTCTTAGCGTGAGAAGAACATAGATATTGGAAATGAGGCACGAGATAAGAAGGAGGAGTGGGAGAGTTGAGAAGGGAGAAAAGCGTCGTTAAAGCGCGCAAACTTCTTCTTTGGCGAATGGGCATCCATTTGAGCTCTGATCTATAGCTCGACACATGGTCATATTTTCTGAGGTTGAATATGAACCGGATACCATTGTTGAGCAATCTATCGAGCTTATCCAGCAAAACCGCATTCAAGTCAAAGTAGCACACGTCACCATAGTCGATTATAGGGAAAATCAAAGTCTGCACAAGCATGGTTTTCGTCTTAGCGGGCAGAAAGCTTCTCAGACGATACAGGGATCGCAGAGTACCGTTGACCCTTTGACTAACACTAGAGACCTGGCGTTGCGAGCTAAGTGTAGAGTGAAGATGCATTAGGAAGGGGCCCGAAAGGGCCGAAGCCTGCCGGGGCAGCGGGATTGTCCGAAAGGGTTACCGCTACCCCGGAACACAAAGGGCTAAGGAAGGAACACGGGTGGGTTTTAGTCAGTAAGAGTCTGACACTCCCTTCTGCTCCACCCAGAGCGGGAGGGGTCATTGGATGATTTCCCATCCACAAAAAAAACAAAAAAAAAAAAAAAAAAAAGATGCAAACCGAGATCTTTCACAGTAGGGGTAATGGGTGTGACGGTACCATTGAAAATAAGAGGAGGAAGAGAGCTAAGCGTCACCCTACCCATCATGCGTGAGCTTCCAATTACAATGGCCTGACACTTCGAGGGGTTCACTGACACCCCGAAACTATCAGACCACTTTTTGATAGCATCTAAGTCTCGGTTTACATCTGCTATAGCGTCCGACAAACCCTCTACCCGCTCAGCCGTATACAGTTGAAGATCATCAGCATACAGATGATACGAACATCGAAGACAGTGAGTTATAAAATTAATGAAGATGGAGAATAACAATGGAGAAAGAATACCGCCTTGTGGAACACCAGCATCCAGATCACGCCAACTCGACGAACTCTCATCAACGCGAACCGACTGCTGACGTCCCCGAAGATAAGAAGAGAACCACTCCAGAGCCTCAGACGAAACCATAAGGTGAGAGAGGATAGAAAGGAGGATATCATGGCTGACGGCGTTAAAGGCATTGGAGAAATCAATTAAAACCAAAACGGTAACTTTGGTATTCTCCATCGCTTCTCTAATGTCGCCAGTCACTTTAAGGAGAGCAGAGGCTGTACTGTGCCCAGGCCTGAACCCAGACTGGAAAGAGATAACGAGGTTGTTCCGATGAACAAACCCTGCAAACTGTTTGTGTACGCAGGCCTCAAGCACTTTAGACAGGAATGGGAGAATGGAAATGGGTCGAAAATGACTAGGTAGGGAGGGATTTGAAATTTTAGGGAGTGGGCGGACATAGGCCATACGCCACAGGGATGGGAATTGTCCGGAATCAAGAGAATAGTTAATGATATGGGTAATCGGAGGGAGAAGGCTATCAAGGATCCAAACGATCATACTACGACTGATGCCGTCATGGCCCACAGCCTTGGATTTTATGGACAGAATGATCTTTTTAATTTCTTCCAAGGTCACCGGAGAGAATTTAAATGGTTCTATGATGGGACTCGCTAGGCCAGTAATGAAATCGACCGTCTGGGATATTATTTGGGAATCCAAATGACAAGTGGTTGTGAAGTGACGGTTGATATCATCAAGGCCAATTGTTTTAGGAAAATCCACATGCCGTGGTCTGCCGATACCAAGAGTACCAAGGAACTTCCAGATATCAGCAGGTGAAGAAGAAGATATATTCTCGAGAATATGGCGGCGTTTAGCGTTGCGTATCATCTGATTACACCGATTTCTAGCAGCTTTGAAAGAGTTCCGATTTTCTTCACTGCGATCCCTTTTAAATTTACGAAAGGCCCGATCCCTGCGCCTCATCGCCATTCGAACCCCTGTCGTCATCCAAGGTGCAGGAGGACGCCGAAGTTTAATCTGCTTAACAGGAGTGTGTTTGTCGTAGAGAGCAATGACTGCCTGATCGAAAATGCGCAGTTTTTCGTCTACAGCTGTCGCCGCTGCTAGGTGCTCCCAACTGAGGTCAGACGCATCCTGACGAAGCTTCTCAACGTTCATGCGTGCAAAACTCCGCATATGCAGAACTTTTGGGATAGGTTTAGGTGGTTTTAGAACATATGAGAGGAAAATGAGGTCATGATGGGAAAATCCAGGCGCGGGACACTGACCATGAGAGGGAACAAGAGAGGGTGCAGATGTGAGGATTAAGTCAAGCCAAGTGTCATTGCCTGAGGTATTAAAATGGGTAGGTTGCAGTGAAAGTATATGAAGACTAACAGTTTTTACACCTAGACAATTATTGCATGCAAGTTTTGCCTCATCTAAACACAGAGTTGCACGTCCTAACACAATTGATTCAAGTACTATTACCCTTAGGTATTTGCGCTGCCAAATATTTCGTTCAATTTTATTGAATGTCTTCTCACGATTTTTATTATTTTTTTCGTTCGCTCATGTTGAAATGATAGAAAATTGTCATGCCAGAATTGAATGCGATTTTATTGTACGTGCTGTTTACACCTATACCAGCCCGTATCGTGCAACAAAATATGTTGACGCAGAGTCTCCGCCCCAGCTGGTGGAGGAGGTGGTGAGCGCTCTGTTCCCTTCACGGGGGGAGCATACTCCCCCGCCCATGGCTCCGCCACTTGCGGTGCCCGAAGCGGACCACGCGGACGATGACGACATCCCTGAAGTGACCGGGGTAGATCTTAGAGTGGCGGTAGGTACTTAGGCTGAAGGCAGAAAATACCGCCCCAGGACCCGGCGGCTTGCCGGGTAAAGCCTGGCTTCTGGCCTCGAGGGCTCTCGGGCCCCGACTTGAGGCGCTCTTAAGCGCATGTATGGAAAGGGGCCAGTTTCCACTCCGCTGGAAGACGGGGAAGCTGATCCTCATTCAGAAGCCAGAGCGCCCTGCGGACTCTCCGTCCGCATTCCGGCCCATCGTGCTACTCGACGAGGTCGGTAAGCTCTTTGAGAGAGTGATTGCGGGCCGCTTCGTCGGGCATCTGGTTAAGACGGGGCCGGATCTTGCGGACAGCCAGTTTTGCTTTCGCAAGGGGCGCTACACGGTGGACGCCATCATGCGCGTGAGAGCCCTCACGATGGGGGACGCGGTGTCCCGGTGTGGGGTCGTCGTGGCGGTGTCACTCGACATCGCCAACGCGTTCAACACCCTGCCCTGGAGCTGCATTGGGGAGGCACTCCGGTATCACCGGGTGCCGACCTACCTCCGTCGAGTAGTCGGGGCGTATCTGATGGCCAGAGCCGTCATCTATCCCGGTCGCGACGGGGAATAGAACCAGCGAGAGAGGTCGTGCGGTTTGCTACGCTGACGACACCCTAGTCCTGGCGCAGGGGAGGTCGCAACAGGCGGCGGCCGACGCGATGACACGCAGGATTGCGATAGTCGTAGAGAGGATTCGGCAGTTGGGTCCCGAGGTGGCATTGCACAAGTCCGAGGCCATGTCTTTTCATGGGCCTCGAAACGGGCTGCCATCGGGATCCCAACTAACGGTAGGAGAGGCTCACATCAGCGTCGAGACAACAATGAGATACCTGTCTCGTCCTCGACAGGCGGTGGAACTTCGTCGAGCACTTCCGACGTTTGGCTCCCAAAAGCTAGTGTAGTGGCTAGAGAGGCGCTCGGCGCCCTCACTTACCGCCTGACGTAGGTCCTCAACGGACACGGATGTTTTGAGAGGTTCCTGCAGATCATCGGGTAGGAGGAAACGCCCGGGTGTCACCACTGCGAGGATCGCCCAGAGGACACGGTGGAGAATACGGTGGAGGTCTGCCCCGCGTGGGCGGAGCACCGCCGTGTTCTCGTAGAGGCGATCGGCAGCGGCGGCGACCTCTCGCGCCCGGCCCTGGTTCAAGCCATGGTCCGGAGCGAGAGGGAGTGAGAGGCAGTCACCTTCTTCTGCGAAGCAGTCATGCTAGCGAAGGAGGTGGCGGGACGGCTGAGGGAAAGAGCGTCACGTCCCAGCCGACGCGGGAGACGCTCCGGGCGTCGGGAGCCGGGTGACGACTCCCGGCCACCGTAGGCGCGGGCCTGTGGGCGGAAAGTAATGGGTAACTCTCCATCCGATCAGGACCAAGCCCGTGCTGGACGGCGCGTACGTGTTCCACGCGCGCCTCAAAGAGATGTCAGCAATAAGGAATGGGCCCGTAAGGGCCGTAGCTTGCCGGGGCAGCAGGATTGTCCGAAAGGGTTACCGCTGCCCCGGAACATAAAGGGCTAAGGAAGGAACACAGCTGGGTTTAAGTCAGTAAGAGTCTGACACTCCCTCCTGCTCCACCCTGAGCGGGAGGGGTCATTTGATGATTTCCCATCCACAAAAAAAAAGCTTCAAAGTTTTGGTATGTTGCGTATAGGCAATAAACCTACACCGTGTAAATGGAGCTTTAACCTCGGAGTTAGATGACTCTGAACATATTTCTGTAAAAATTATTACATCATGATTTTTAGGTAATTATAAGGTTTAAGTACCTATTTTTTATCGTTTTTCCATTTTATCATTTTTTACAGTGAAAGTTGAATAAGCCAATAATAGAGTACGTTCACTGTATTGATTTGTTTGTTATTTTTTATTACAGGAATCTATCAAAAAAGAAGATCTGAAACTAATGGAAGAGAATATTTTTAAATTAGTCAGAAAAGCTTCGGTAAGTGCCTACGTTATAGGCTTCTGAAATATTATGGTGACAAGTTTAATTTTAATTAGCTGCTAGTTGATTCAGGCTCATATTACAATATTTTTTACTTTAAGGTGATAGAAAATGAAGATCCTTCAGCTATCACAAGAGATACTCCGAAATACTACGGTGAAAGAATAAAAAAAGAAACAAACATTTCACGAGCTGTTAATAGAGATGAATCCACGAAGATTTTAAATAAAAAAAAATTAGGGACTGCTAGAAGAGACGAATCTCTGAAGATTTTGAATCTAAACAAATTAGGAGCTGCTAAAAGCGATGAATCCCCAAAGACTTCAATTCAAAATAAAATAGAAGCTACTAGGAGAGATGAATCCCCGAAGACTTCAAATGAAAATAAATTAGGAGCTACTAGAAGAGACGAATCCCCGAAGACTTCAAATCAAAACAAAATAGGAACTATTAGGAGAGATGAATCCCCGAAGATTTCAAATGAAAACAAAATAGGAGCTACTAGAAGAGATAAATCCCCAAAGACTTCAAATCAAAACAAAATAGGAGGTATTAGGGAAGATGAATCCCCGAAGACTTCAAATCAAAACAAAATAGGAGCTATTAGGATAGATGAATCCCTGAAGATTTCAAATGAAAACAAAATAGGAGCTATCAGGAGTGATGAATCCCCGAAGACTTCAAATCAAAACAAAATAGGAGGTACTTGGAGCGATGAATCCGCAAGGATTTCGAATCAAAACAAATTAGGAGCTCCTAGGAAAGATGAATCCCCGAAGACTTCGAATGAAAAGAAATTAGGAGCTGTTAGAAGAGATGAATCTCCGAAGAATTCAAATCAAAATAAATTTGGAGCTAATAGGAGGAAGGATTGTAAAAGTTTTAAAAAAAGTTCAATTTACGAAAAATCCACCAAACAGAGCAAAAAACAAATTCATGGTCAATCATATGCAGTTAACCTATGTTTATGTGGACCACAAAAAAATAGTAAAAGTTTACAGAATGCCCATTTAAACAACAGTCGAAGATCCTCATGGAAGCAAAAGTCACTAAAAGACGTCATAATGCCGCAGAGTTCTATTGTAAAACAAACAAAACCTATCAAAATTAATCTTCTGTCTCCTGAACTGCAAGAAAACGGCAGCGTAACATCTGAACCCTGTAATAGCAACTGCAAATGCTTTCGTAAAATGCCATCTAATACTTCTATTGATAGACTTTTACAGACATTAGCTTCTTGGAAGTACGACTTGGTTCCTCAAGAGAAATATATAAAAAATATTAAAAGCAGTCTATGTAAATTTTCTAAATCCACATTTAAAGAGGCAATGCGCATTCTTACCCAAATTGATTCAAAAAATAATTTATCGATCTCACCAGCAAGTAATAAAAAGCAAAATGTATATGATATTTATGAAGACGCTCGAATGAGGACTGATAAACAGGATAGATCATTTTTAAAACAGCCTGCTACCACTGAATCAGAATATATGGGCACCGTTTATTTAGATAAGAGTCATGAAAATAACTGTAAATGTATAACTAACATTGAATCCAACAAGGAGAATAACCAAGAAAAATACGAAGGCGGTACCAAAAATATTCCGTTTCAGTATATAAATACAAATATTTGTGACTGTAAAATATATCAAGAAATGCAAAAAGATCATAAAAGGTCTCAGACTGAAGAATTCTTACAAATTCAATCAAATCAGTGCCAAGCGGTGCGATCGAAGGATATTCTAGAAGTCAATACATTTAATAGCAAGCCAAAAAGTAGCAATTATATAAATATCTCAAAAGAAATGAAACAAAAATCTGAAACGAGCAACGTTCCTCAAAAGACAGAATTATTTTCAATTAGTAGTGAATATTTTATCAAATTTTTGGGCGTTACTTTAGATGATTTAAGTTCCAATAAAAAAACAACAAGAAAATTAAAAACCGTTGATCATAATATCGATGGCTTAATGATTCCCAAAGATAAACATGTTGAACGTCCAAGGAGACTTCTAAAGTTATCTAACATTGAACAATTTAATTCGTTAATGAAACCAAGTGTTTTGACAAGGGAAAAAAATAACGAATCTAAATTTAACGATTGTACAAAACGTGAATGTAAAGCCAAATTTGAAGAATTTACAAGCTTTATGAATAACTTTTTTGATTATAAGTTACACGAAAATACACATAAAAAAGAAGTCATTGATTCACAAAATGTTAAACATACCGATAACACAATAGAATCATGTGTTTGTTGCGACAGTGTTAACGTGGATGATTCTAGAGATTTAGAAGTAAATGCCTTTCATTTATTAGAGGACCACATTAAAGAAAAATTAGAAGAATTTAGATCGTTTTCATGTAAATCTAAATGCATACCTCAAGAAGAAGAAGAAAAATTATTTTCGACTATTTCTCAAAGAGTTAAACAAGTAATTTCAGATTGTGCTAATAAAATGAAATGTGGTTGCCCGGGAGGATTACCAAATAAAGGCAGCTGGAACAGAGCTTATGGGCTTTTACAAGAATATTTGAAAATAAAAATAAAACGTGTCCAATGTTTATGTGTTTTAAACGATAGAAAAGATGTCATATTACCGGAAGTCTTAGAGGAAGTATGTAACTTGATTGAAAATGATTTTCAACGTTTGACAGATATTTGCACATGCAAAAATGGTACTGAGGCGTGTACAAAAATGGTTCGTATTGGAGGTCATGTATTACCTCCTAGAGAATTTCCCGAAAAAGACACAAATATTTCACAAGGAAAGGATAATGATGTTGAAGTTCAAAAATTTTCTGTGATCACAAAACTATCAAAACAGAACTCAAACAACTCTATAATTCTTAAAGAAAATATATCATCTCAAGTACCTCCTAATTTGGGAATGGAAGCCAAATCATGTGACATCATACGACCGCAAAGCAATAAAAACGCTCGAACTACAGAAACGGACTATATAACTACAGACACCAAATCTAACGGAGTCATGTATAATACTTGTGACTGTTGTTACAATACGGATAAAGTGGACATACGGAAATTTCCACATTTGTTTGGAACTAAAGAAGTCTTTGTAAATCTTTACGCAGAAAAAGCTATTAATAAAAGTGAATTTTGTGACTTACCCAAAATTGGTATAGATCAAGAACCACCCAAATGCCTTTCAGCTGGCGGGGTTGGGAGTATGAAGCCAATACCAAAAATAGGAATGAGTAAAAATGATGAAAACAAACTAGACGCACAAAACAGTGAGGTTAACAGACAGACTCCTCGTGCACCTTATATTGGATATACGGTGGACTGTAGTTGCGACGATGCCCTTGGTCCTTGCTTCTGTATGAAATCTATAGTTCAGGCCAATAATAATAAAATTGATAGTCTTTGGAAAGGGTTTCTGGTTAACAACAATAAAAATGAAAATTTTCCTTACATAATGCACGGCATTCAAAACAAAAATAGTGATATCCTTGTAAATTGTCATTCAGTTCCTAAGGATGTTCTCACTGATGAAGCATCAAGATCTGTAGTACTAAATAGTGAAGACGATATGGTTTTGAAATATTCTCACGAAAATCTCAATTTAATTAACCGTGCCGCAAATACAGTTGCCGAAAGTATGAGTTTAGAAACGGCGTTTTCTAAAAGTGACAGGTATCCAATCGACTGGAATGAAAACCT
The DNA here is from genome assembly GCA_949316385.1 of Globia sparganii. NCBI lineage: Eukaryota > Metazoa > Arthropoda > Insecta > Lepidoptera > Noctuidae > Globia > Globia sparganii. The sequence continues at coordinate 14,092,844 of OX438655.1, forward strand.
TTTACCAGTTACCTCCGAAAGATCAAATGTCGTTAAACTCGCAAATTCTATTTACTTCCCAGGGCTGCCAATAGATAATGATGAAAATTCTTTTATTAGCGGTACTGTCACAGATCCCGATACTCAAAAAACGTGTGAGACCTGTGTTTGTGATAAAGTCCCTATTTGTCACGTCAAGATGTTGGTACAGCATATAGAGAAAAATTTAGTAGAATCTAAATGCACATGTGACTCATTGATATCAAAAGTGTGTCCGGTTCATTCCAAAAGATTAATTTAAGCCTTCCTTTATCTGTGTGTGTGTAAAGATACGAAATATTTTCTGCTATACTGGATCAATATGTCTACTATTGAATTGTATAAATGGTTTGTAACTAATAATAATAAATCTAACAATAATATTAGTTGAATTGAAAGATGAAACCAATTTCTATGAAAAGTTTGTTCTACCATAATCGCGTCACAACGTCGCGTCGCACCTGTTTTTTTTAATAATAAACAAATTTCATGAAATCTTATATTTTGTAACAGACGTTTGTTAAAAGGCTTAACTTTTTTTGTGCGCTTTGCCTTCAAGTCAAACGACTTTTTTAACACACCAGGAAAATAAATAAATAAAACACAAACTTAGTACTTAACAAAAATATTAAATTACTGAAACAATAACTTTTTTGATGTTACTATTTTTTTTTCTAACCATGCTTTTTAACATGAAATAGGTATACTGCACAGGATGTTTAGGCTTGTATTTATTTGCCCATTCATTGAAGAGCAAAAATACATTCTCGGAAAATGACTGGGCATTTTTGCTTTTCTTCCACTGAATGTAATTTTCAAAGGTTGCTATATTTTTCCTCTAATTGATGGCAACAGGCTATCGCTTGCAGTTTGTGTCTCAGTAATGCTCGGTTCATAATTCCAATACACAAAACGAATCGTTTTGCTTACCAATGGTAGCATTTTTATTGCCAAACTGGGGATATAAATAGATTCGTAAGCTAATTTAAACTGTGATAGGTACTTCCATATGGGAGGGTACCTACTATGCAAAGCTATGAGGTCAGGTAATATATAAGAGTCTTAATTTTAACCAATGTAGTCCGTAAATTATAGGAATCGGCCATAAATGACAAATTATGTGAACAGCGATAATTACGGCTGGTAAGACGGTGAATACTGTGAAAGGCTAGTCAAGATGTATGGAATACATAAATCTGGGTGATCTGCTATACAGGTATTCTTAGTGCAGACACCAGTCACAACCTATATACTAGTTTCTAAGCTTTTCTAAATTTATATGATATCTAACATTGTTTGTGAAGAGAAAAATAAATTATTTGAATTTGAATAAATACCTACTCAGTACTTGGCATTTAAGCAATCAGATTTTATTATGAAGACTTGAAGGGATCATCGTTATTCAGAAGAGGCCATATTGTGTGGGTTTGCGGGCGAGGAGTTGAAAGTATATGAAACTCTTTATGAACAATCACAAGATGTTTAATCCAATTATTTAATTAACTATAATGCGGCAACGACGTTCCACCAAGTAAGTGGGGTGTGAGCGCAATCTTTTTACTCACAATTGGATATCATAGCACAATTCCTCCAATCAACAACGCTAGTGTATACATTCTCTTTGGCGGGCGTGGGCCGCCTCCGCAGCATGGTGTTAGGTACGTCAAATAGACAGTTGACATTATCTTCTAATTAAAACAATATTAATCAAGAGGTGGGCATCGCCGAACCAATTCTCTCGACGCGCCGTCATACCTACTTATTTCTTGTTAAGATAGATAATTTGTAGATATGAAATGTATGCTTACAAAAATAATTTTCGCGTTGTAATGATGTTATTGCATTTATTCACACATTTATTGTAGTCTTGAACTAATGAATCAATTGTAGCTTGGACTAATGAATCAGCTCAGTGGATCGCGGAAAAGTATATGTTGTACTTATTTCTGCGTCACGTGTTAAGATAATTAAGATAATTTGTAGATATGAACTGTATGTTTACAAAAATAATTTTCGCGTTGTAATGATGTTATTGCATTTATTCACACATTTCTTGTAGTCTTGAAGATATCCACTTTTTAATTTAGAAAAGTGGAATTCTAAATATACAGGTTGGCAGGAACAGGAACATCGACGTATAGACGCCAGCACATCAAGCTACCCGAAACTGTCAAATTTTCCCAATCAATTATGAACCTTATGCTTTAGCTATAAAGTTGAAAATCTATTAATGAAAGACAGATTGTAGTAGCTTGATGTGCTGGCGTCTGTACAACCTGTTACCGTGGATCCAGTACATTACTCTGAACTCCATGCCTCAGAAAGCACGTTAAGCCGTTGGTCCCGGCTGTCATTCGTTGATCTTTGACACTCGTTACGGGTCGTCGGAAGACCGAAAGTCTTACAACTAGACTTACCAAGGTTTATCGTATTAGCCAGTAACTGGGTTGTGGAGGTCAAATAGGCAGTCGCTCCACGTAAAATACTCTTTATCCATCTCTGTGGCGACTCTTCATCCATCTCTATGACTGCTCTTCATCGATAAGACATCGATTATATTCAAAAACTACTTCGCCGCAATTAACCGTTCCAAAGGCGGCAGCTCAGTTGCTGACATAAGTTTTAATTTTCTAAGGGTTCATATTGCATTGGTCAGATATCTAATCTGAAGTACCTAAATATTACCGTTGCACAGCTTTTGTATAGAAAATATATCAACTGTCATATTTATTCTTCAGATAAAAGTTATCTGACTATTGAAAAATCAACCCTTAGTTATCCACGAGACCGCAGCCGATAAATGTCTTTTTTGGCGACGCTGAGTGTTAAGCGAGTAGTCTTACAACGGCTAGGTACTCGAGCAGTAAACAGCAACTATTTACATTTAAAATGGATAACTACTGTAGACAAGAAACAAACATAGGTATAAGTACGTCATTCATGGTCATCGTCAGGTGGTTCATTGTCTCGAGTAACTATAGGTATCAGGTGATGAACTGTCTTGCTTATACCTAGTGCTCTTAACATGTAATCCAATAACCCACTGACGTTATTGGCAAAGCCTTATTTTCTTATTAATTGCCCATATTTATTACTAGCTTTTGCCCGCGACTTCGTCCGCGTGGGTTTCGTACTTTCCTCACCTCCCCTTGAAAGGTAGTTATTTCGAAAATTATTGATTACGATCTTTATACTTTATTTAAAGAAATAAGTATTCGGGCAAATATTTTAGTTAAACTATCTAAGATGTTTCAAATAAGCTATCTTCCCTTTTCATCACGATAGGGCATGTTTTTATTAAAAAAGCATTTGTACGTTTCCATTTTTATGACATAAAGATTATTATTTTATACCCATTTTCGTGTTAATGGAAGTTGAAGTTTCTACTCCTTAAAACTTTATTACCCTTTTCCACCACGGTAGGAGTCGAATAAGTAAAACGCTAAACTGACAATCTTTATTATTTACTGAGGCAAATGTTGAAAAGTTTCAAGTTTCATAACCAAAGGAATAAGACCGCCTTTTCACCTTCACAGTTTTTATCTCCATAAGGTCGAAATATTGAAAACAGGTTTGGGGCGTTTCCATATCTTGACTCAAAAATTATTTATACCAATTTTCTTTTGAATCAAGCCACGCAATAAAATACTCCTCTGTGAAATGGACTACCCCCGTTCACCCCGTTAGGGTTAGATTTTCGAAAAACCCTGTTACACTATTATTTTGGTCTTAAGTAGGTATACATACTGAGTTTCGAGTTTATATTATTGGACCGCGCGATAAAATTCTTCCATACAAAGCTTGACACCCACAATCTCCCTTTAGAGCAGAAAAACAAAAACATACAAACATCCGAACATAGTACCTCCTCCTTTTTGTGAAGTCGGTAAAAAATGACAAACTATAATTTACTTAAATAAGTATTTATGCCAAGTTTTAAGCTTAAATTTATTCATACCATTTTTTTGGAGTAAATGAAGCTACGCACTATAGTACCGGCCTTAAAAATCGAATCACTACTTTTTTACCCGTCAGGGGTCTACTTTCGATAGACACATTTCATATTACTTACTTAGGCAAATATTCCTTCCTAGTTTCAAGTTGATTAACCAAATGAATAAGATTTTTCATTTTTCAAAGTTTTCTCCACTTTTCACCCCCACACAGGAGGAATTTTGAAAAAACGTTTGGGATGTGTTCATAACTTGACTTTAAGATTATGTACAACTATTCGAGTTAATCTAGCCACGCAGTAAAATGGAAAATTAACTACCCCTTTTCATCATCATCAGATCATCATTATTTTCTCAAAACCCTCATATATTCTTTACTTTTGGTCTTAAGTATAAATACTGAGTTTCGACTTAATCGGACGTTAAAATTCTTCCATTCAAATGTTGACAACCCCTTAATCCTCCTTTAGGGGGTAGTTTAGAAAAGAAAAAAATGCCAAACTTCATAATTTACTTAGATAAGTATTCATGCCAAGTTTCAAGTTTATTAACCAAATGAATAAGATTTTTCATATAAGCTGTATCCCCACTTTTAACCTCCACAGGGGTGGAATTTTGAAAAATCGTTTGGAATATGTTCAATACTTGACTCACTGATTATTTATACCAATTTTCGAGTTAATTAAGCCAGGCAGTAAAATCCTGCCCTGTAAAATTAACTACCTCTTTTCTCCCCGCTAGGGGTAGATTTTCGAAAAACCCTGATACACGTAATTCTTTATTTTGGTATTAAGTATAAATACTGAGTTTTGAGTTAATCGGACTGCTCGTTAAAATTCTTCCATACAAATTTTTAGGGGGTAGTTTAGAAAAACAAAATGTGCCAAACTTTATAATTTACTTAGATAAGTATTCGTGCTAAGTTTCATGTTTATTAATCCAAGGAATAAGATTTTTCATACAAACTTTCATCCCCTATTTAACTCAATTAGGGGTTGAATTTCGAAAATTCCTTCCTTATTCCTCATCTACATTATAAAGAGAACCTCTGTGCAAAATTTCAGCTTTCTAGGTCTAAGGGCTTAGGCTGGGCGTTGATGAGTCAGTCAGTCAGTCAGTCAGTCAGGACTTGTCTTTTTATATATATAGATTATGTACTACGCGGCTAAATGCCGCACGGGTCGATTGGAGGTTAGCTTCGCTTGCCGGACTATCAATTACATAAATATTGTGATCCTCCCGTGCCTCGGAGAGCTCGTTATGCCGTTGGTCTGTCCGGCTGTCATTCCTAGGTCTTTGACAGTCGTTACGGGTAGTCAGAAGCCCAAAATTCTGATAAATAGTCTTACCAAGAGGTATCGTGTTACCCGGTAACTGGGTTTTGGATGTCAGATAGGCAGTCACTCCATTTAAAATCCTGGTATCTAGCTGCTTCGGTTAGACTGGAAGCCTACCCCAACATAGTTGGTTAAAAGATAGCCAGATTGATTGACTTAACAATTTAACTTTTAGACAAATATTGGTTTTCGTTTCGGTAGGTAGGTGCTACTACATATTTGTGTGTCATGATGACCGATATGGATTTTGGAATCGTGTTGTAGCTTAGACTAATGAATCAGCTCAGTGGATCGCGGGAAAGTATATGTTTCTACCTTGTTTTACTTTCCGACAAGACTATAGGATTCTGTTAAAATTCTAAGATTGGTTTACATGGAAACAGGATACAACACAGCATAATCAGCCTATAGTGTTCCCACTGCTGGGACACAGGCCTTCTCTCGGTGAGAGGGAGTGGGCAGTAATCCATCACACTGGCCGAGTGCAGGTTGGTAGATTTCACGTGTCTACAAATTTTTGGTTCCAGGAAATGCAGGTTTCCTTACGCTGGTTTCCTACACCGTTTTGAGAGCGGGGGTTATGAATAATTCACACAAAGTAAAGCGCTTGTTTGGGTTCGACCTGCGACTTACAACTCGTAAGTCGCATCCGTTACCACTGAGTACTCTGTTCCTAAGAGATACCTATATACGACGCATAATTTATATAATTTCGTAGCTGCCATCTTGGATTTTTATTTCCTCATTTTTGAGATCAGCGCCCTTGAAAACCACTGCAATCCCTTGCTCCTTAGATTATAAATAACACTACGTACATACAAAAATCCCGTGACTCTGCCGTGCGGATGAAAGTACGCGCTACGTTATCAGTCTGTCTCACCTGGGGTCGTGGACGGCGGTGCACTGATATCTCGTGCAATATTTACTTTGTCATCGATCGTCATAGATATCTGCCTTATCGTGAATGTTATTGATACTAGGTTCACTGCAGTACATTCACAGCTGATTGGTTGCTTTGTAATCCTAAACAAAGTTAACTCGCGGTACACGTCTCTGACGGAAGATCAGCAGCAAGCCGTGAATAAAACCATGATTTTTTCATCGATGCATATAAAATGAAACAGAGGATGTATAGCTAAATTAAGCTAAAAAAAGCCTGCTTTGTTTATTTTATATACACACATCAAAAGTGTCTAGGGATCAAGCATTTTTATGCAGATTTCTTGAGATTGAGATGTGGCTTTGTAATAAATTTATGATTTTATAAATTTATATGGATCCTTTTTGGTGCATTTCATAATTTGAATCAGGAACTGTGAATCAAATTCGAGTAAAAGATGAAAATCAGCTGTCAATATTTTCCCTATAAAAACATACAACGCATTGAAGACATTATTAGTGCTACTGTTTCCCTACTACTGATTAAAACCAACGTTATTATGGAGCGGCGACGTCATTTAAGCAGGAAAGAAATGCTCAGAGCCGTGGGAATGATAGAAGCTGGTTCCCGGCAACGTACTGTGGCTTTAGCTCTGAATACAAGTCAGAGTGTTATCAGTCGACTTTGGACACGTTACCGAAGCACTGGTACCGTGGCTGAGCGCCATGGAGGACGGTATCGCTGCACCACACGGAGACAAGACCGATACATTCAAATCTTAACTCGAAGAGCTCCAACAATAACCGCCATGATGTTAGCCGTGAGGCTTCATCACTCTTCAGGGAACTTAATTAGCAACCAAACAGTCAGAAACCGCTTGCATGAAGTGAACCTTCATTCCCGAAGACCGCTACGGGTACCACCTATAGCAATGCACAATCGTAGGATTCGATATCAATGGGCTCTTGAACACAGAAATTGGGCAGAAGAACAAAGGCGTTTCGTGTGCTTTTCTGATGAGTCTCGTTTTGGTATGAGACCGGATACAAGACGTATACGACACTGGAGAACCCCTGGACGCCAACAGCGATTAAAATCCTGCCAGGAAGTCCATCCTTATAGTGGTGGAACCATCATGGTATGGGCGGGTATTTGGATCGGCGGAAGAACTGAGTTGATTTGGATCAGAGGCAACCTCAACGCTCAAATTTATGCTGAGACGATTGTATCAGACGTCATCGTTCCTCTACAAGTGCAAATCGGTCCCTTATTTCAGTTAATGCATGATAATGCACGACCGCACACCGCAAGAGTTGTAAGACAGACTCTCGCCGCAGCTAACATCAATGTCCTGCCCTGGCCTGCTCAGTCGCCAGACTTGAACCCGATTGAGCATGCATGGGATATGCTACAGAGAAGAGCTCTGCCGAATATGGAGGGTATCCAGTCGCAAGAAGACCTTTTTTTGTTGTTGCAACGAACATGGGCGGCCATTCCACAGCGTGATTTGGATGAACTCATTTTGAGAATGCCAAACCGATGTTCTTGTGTTGTTAGTGTTCGCGGTAGAAACACGGATTATTAATTGTTTAAGTTACCCAATAAAATTTTAGAGAAAACTGTTATTTCAGTCTTTTTTTCGAACTTTTGTGTTAGTGGTTCAAATGTCAAAAATCCCTTTATTAGGAAAATGGCAAATTTCTTTATTAATGCAAAGGTGACTTGGTTTATCGTTACTGTGACAAACGAAAACACTTTATTTGATGAATCCTTAAAGAAAATTTTAATTAATATCAATCAGGAGAAAAGTTATTGCAAAAATATATGTTGATCCCTAGACACTTTTGATGTGTGTATTTAGGTTTAAACAATGACTAATCCTATATAAATCTTGTCAGTCAAATTTATTGTCTGTTGATAGTATTAGGATAAGCTGAAAAAAGAGATCCTGGAAAATAGCACATATACAATGTGGGCCAAAAGAAGTCATCCGAAGTTGTTTGGCTCTCTTTTTTTTCCTAAATGAAAAACTTCGATTCTGTTTTTTGATTATGTTTATTTGAACCTTTATAATTTTATTGGTCAAGTCGAGAAGATTATATCGGCCAAATGGGTGCCGTCACAATTGATTGCCATACGGGCTAGTTTTATGGCATTTTTCATCACTTCGGCGAGAACTTCGACGACAGATTCTCACACTCGTGTTGAATGTTGTCCTTGAGGGCTTCCAGAGTCTCGGGCTTGTTTACGTAAACACGGGACTTCAAAAAACCCCACAAAAAAAGTCTGGAACGCTTAAATAGGGCGATCTTGAGGGCCAGTGGAAATCACCAAATGATTGAGGATGGCTTGGGCGTAGGTTACGCGCGTTTGGCGGTCGGTAGGTAGCAGCTGATGCACGGACTGGACTTTGTACGGGAACATGCGCAGGTCTTTGACCAAAATTCGCCTTAGGGACGTCCGGCTGATGGCTAATTGCGTGGCACGGCGTCTGGTCGATGTTTCCGGCGACAGCTCGACATCCTTGGCAACAGCGGCGATATTCTCGGCAGAACGGGCGCTCCGGGGCCGGCCACTCTTGGCAACGTCTCGTGTGGTCCCATACTCTTCAAGGTTGGTGGCCAAACGGCGCAGTGTTTGCGCAGTCGGTGTCGGACGGCCGGAGAATCGGCGACGGAATTCGCGCTGCGCCAACACTACAGACTAATTGTTACGCAAAAAAATAGACACGATTATTCCGCGTTCTTGGGGAGTGTATCGCTCCATGGCTTGTGTCACTTGTATTCTACTGTATCTGTCTAGTCCAAAAATGTCAAAACAGATTTGACATTGGCGGCCATTTGGAAAAATGAGAGCATCTTCCAATAGGGTGATTTCTTTTGGCCCACCCAGTACGTATCCGCAGAATTCATTAACTTCATACGAACGTTTAAACGATGAGTAGGTACTATTAACGTTTTAAAATGCTTGGTTCCGTACCTTGTCTACCTAACCTACTAGCAGTCTGTCATCAAAAAATACAAATTCGGTAAGGATTAAAAAACAACACATAAAAAAAATTGTTAGAGATAACACCTCTATTGTTACAATAAATTGCGATCTTTACCTTTGATTATGTTTGCGGGTGTCTGATGATGGCATATACTCATCTGACCGCGAACCTGCAACGACCACAAAGAAACAAAGCGACAACACGGCCAGGACACTCATATTGTAATGTTAAAAAGAAAATTTCAATGATTTCCAAATAGCCAGCTTGCGCAGTTCCAATATGCTTATTTAGGCTAATCACTGCGATAAATAATCGATAGCAAAGCTATAATCATTCAGAGTTTAGGTATTAAAAGAGTGATAACTGCTGTTGGGTACATGTATCTTTATGATTGTTATCACTTATATAGTTCACGATTATACACCTAGTCGAAAGACAGGTGTATTTAATATTTAGTTAGCAATAACTGCTCACATGAAGCCAGCGTCATGTTCAGAATATTGTTATAACAAAAATAATACAAATGTTGTAATAAGTGTGTGAAATATTATTTATTAAAAATTAAAAATGAACAAAGAATATAAAAATGATGAACAAAATACTGCGGACGAAGGAAACCGTAGAAAAAGAAAAAAACCGAACATCCTATCGCGCGTTTTCCTTTGGTGGATGTGCCCTGTGCTCATTAATGGAAACAGAAGAGACGTGGAGGAAGAAGATCTAATAATTCCCAGTAAACGATACAATTCCGAAAAACAAGGAGAATATTTTGAAAGGTAAGAATTTAAATAATAACTTGTGTGTGTAAAATATTCAATAGGAATAGGTAGTACTGAAAAATATCTACGAACTGCTGCAAATAAAAAATAATACACTTTAATCATATGCGGTTGTGGCAAAATGTTAGCAAACAATAGGGAACCTCTCCGAACGGATCGATACCGTTCTGTGCACATGTCGTGTTTTCCGTCTTTCAATTGATACGTCCCTTCATGCGCACAAATATTTGTTTAGAGAGCCTGCACCACGTGTGCTTAGGTAAGCACAAACACGTGGTGCGTTAAAGATAAAAAGCAGGCATTGTAGGTATAATGCCTGCTTTTATCTTTACGCACTTTCTACAATAGCCCATCTATAGTTCATTAAACAAAGTGCATAAAAATTTCAACTTGTTATGATGATTACAAAATTCTACTGACACAGGATATCACTATTAAATTCATCAAACCGCAGATTACAACCCTCTCCCTGAATTAAAACTAAATTAAATGTTGTATAATTTTAACTTTCAGTGACTAATCAGTTAAAACTACATAATCAGCCTATAATGTATACTAGAAGAGAGGAAGCCTGTGTCCCAGCAGTGGGAACATTTTAGGCTGATTATAAATGCTATTAAAAAAAAAAAATGAATTAAAATTTGAATTAAATGCTGTATATTTTTAGCTTCAGTTACTAATAAATTAAAACTACATAATCCGCCTCTAATGTTTGCCATTGCTAGAAGACAGGCCTCCTCTCTTTTTGAGAGGGAGTGAGCCGTGATCCACCATGCGGGCCCAATGCGGGTTGGTAGATGTCACATGTCTTCAAACTTTTGGTTCTAGGACATACCGGTTTCCTCAAGTTATTTATTTATTTATCAAAATCTCCTCCATTTATTTATTTATCAAAATCTCATCTAATATTATGTACTAGGTTCCCTAAGTAAAATAAAACAAAATAAAATAAAAACAACAAGATAGCCTACTCTAATCTACATGATAACATAAAAAGAACATCAGTATTTTTGCGAGTTCACTCAAATGGCATGTAAATACATCTATCCTTACGTGAAGATTGTTAATAACCCGAATTGCACGGGTCAATGGTGTTTTGGCGAGAAGGTTGGTCCTGGCAACCGGCACAGCCAGCAGTGGCGGGCGGCGCCGCCTCCACACATAGTGGTCTGGTACACATATACTCAGGCGCTGCAGTACTCCTGGGTTATGCTCAATGCCACGAAGCAACCTAACCAGTTGTTTTCCTTCACAATTTTGAGAGTAGTGGTGATGAAATAAATTACACGAAGTAACATGCCTGACTGGTTTCGAACCCACGACGTACAACTCGTAAGTTTGGACCCGTTACCACTGGCCCACCACTACTCTTTTAGTTCAAACTAACCATGTTGCTATTTTTGTCCTTTGTTTGGAAGTGATAATATTTGAGTTATCTCCCGAAGTATTTCTGAGCCCATGGTTTTATCGATAAAAAGTAATAATAAAGCAAAACATATTTGTGGCGGTAAGTTGTGACGTCTAATGGACAAAATTGTGGACTTTGAGCTGAAATTATCGTCTCTAGGGCCGAATACATAAACGAAACTAAAACGCCGTTAAGTCGCTTGCTTCGTCTGTCACTTAAGACCCTTTGTATACAGACACGTTTTTGCTGCCGTGAAAAACTACGGTATATTCGCGCTGTGTAGGCACGACCATCAGTGTTGAATAGGTCACTATGGAAGCTTGTTGACAGACATATGTTTTTCTACGGCGCGGTTTATACGCCGTACCGTAGCGTGAGGGAACTTGTCGTGTACAAAAGGTCTAAAGGTGTATAATTGTACCAAAAAACAAAAAGGCCTGCTTAGTACTTAGTCTTTTGGTGAATCATTCCTTGTTTTGGAGAATGCGATAAGGTAGCCCGAGAAATTAAAATGTTCGTTTTTAGCAATGTCAGCGTCAGATTACAACTCAGTAAGTTAGAATTGACCTCAAATGTCATGATTTCATAACGAACGTTTTCATTCCTTATGGCAATTTGAACTTAGACAGTTGTACCTACTGTAGATTTTAATTTATGATTATAATTCTGTCCAGACTTTACAAGTATGTAAGTAGGTACTTTACTCCTAACAAAACTAGACTCTCATTATATTTCCTTATATTTCTTGTCCTACTTCGTTTCAACAAAGTAAATTATAACTAGTCATTAACGAGATTTTCTCATGTGAATGTAAGAGCGAGGAGAAAGATATTTCATCTATCTTTTTTCGGCTTTGAGAGACTTCGTAAATTGGTTAAAAGCTTCGTACCTTAGCCATATTAACGAGAGATTACTTTGCAAATAAGTATTTGTAGCACGTTCAAAAAATTTAATCTGTTCGTGTTCACTTTAGCGAGCTAACACAATTTTCAAAATAGTTTATGATTTTTTTTACAAAATTATATCGTTTTCGTTATAAAAGATTTTTAGAGGAACTTTTGTACCGACTTACAAATTATAAAAATATCAGGGACTAGCTGACCCGGCAGACTTCGTACTGCCTCAATCGATAAATAAAAGACAATTGACTCCACATTTTATTTAGAAAACTTTTGTATGGGAAATAGAAAAGGGTTGTTTTTAGGGTTTTCCCGGGAATTATTAGATTTTTTCTCACCTTTTAAACCTTCCCTAGACCTCCACGAACATTTCAAGACCAAAATAAGATAAATCCGTTCAGCCGTTCTCGAGTTTTAGCGAGACTAACGAACAGCAATTCATTTTTATATATATAGATAGATATAGATAAAAGTGATTCAATAGGGGTAAGGTTCGATGTATTATATTTTCTGCTAACTTTCTAGATACTGGCTTGAGGAGTTAGAAAAAGCAGCACGAAATAACCGGGAACCATCACTATGGAAGGCACTACGGAGGGCCTACTGGCTTTCCTATATGCCTGCTGCAATATTTGTACTTACTATTGCCATAGCCAGGTATACACAATAATTATATTTGTCTTGTTATTGTTTTACTGACATAACATCAAGCATTCACAAACACACATCACTGAATCGGCTGTCATAACAAATAAAAAATTCAATGATATGTTCCCAGGACAGCTCAACCCTTGCTGTTTTCCCAGCTCCTCTCCTACTGGTCAGTAGACAGTACGATGACTCAACGGGATGCTGGGTTCTATGCTTTTGCTATGCTTGGGCTCAACTTCGTGTCTATGATGTGCCAGCATCACAGCTCATTATTTGTGATGCGGTTCAGTATGAAAATCAAGGTTGCCTGCTCCTCACTTTTATATAGAAAGGTAAGAATCAAATTAACTTACATATTTTTCTGGTTTGTTTACATCAAGCATAGTTACAGCCGATCGATTCTGTAAAAATGTCACCGTGATAATTAAAGTGAAGTGAGCGTCAAGTGAGCTATCAATAGGGGCAATCCCTAACATCAGGTGGAATGACAGCTCACTTAACCTTAGTTTTCACGGTGAGATTTTGACAGAATAGCACTGCTGGTACTCATATGCATGTTTAGTGTGTTCTAGGCTAACTTTGCCCAGACTAAGGTTAAAGGGTTACCTATCTATATTTATGTTCGTTGAAGAGCCCCGTTATGTAGCTCAAATTCATGGGTTTTCTTTTTCTTTTAGTTACTCCGCATGAGTCAAGTGTCCGTGGGCGACGTGGCAGGAGGTAAGCTAGTGAACTTGCTGTCGAACGACATCGCGAGGTTCGACTACTCGTTCATGTTCCTGCACTACTTGTGGGTGGTCCCTATTCAAGCTGCTGTCGTCCTTTACTTCTTGTACGAAGCCGCCGGATACGCGCCTTTTGTCGGCCTCTTTGGAGTCGTCATATTAATTCTGCCTCTCCAAGGTACATAGTGTAACTTATTACCTAAATGTCTTTTTTAAACCCTGCTGAAGTCTCTCAGCAATATACACACATCAAAAGTGTCTAGGGATCAACATATATTTTTGCAATAACTTTTCTCCTGATTGATATTAATTAAAATTTTCTTTAAGGATTCATCAAATAAAGTGTTTTCGTTTGTCACAGTAACGATAAACCAAGTCACCTTTGCATTAATAAAGAAATTTGCCATTTTCCTAATAAAGGGATTTTTGACATTTGAACCACTAACACAAAAGTTCGAAAAAAAGACTGAAATAACAGTTTTCTCTAAAATTTTATTGGGTAACTTAAACAATTAATAATCCGTGTTTCTACCGCGAACACTAACAACACAAGAACATCGGTTTGGCATACTCAAAATGAGTTCATCCAAATCACGCTGTGGAATGGCCGCCCATGTTCGTTGCAACAACAAAAAAAGGTCTTCTTGCGACTGGATACCCTCCATATTCGGCAGAGCTCTTCTCTGTAGCATATCCCATGCATGCTCAATCGGGTTCAAGTCTGGCGACTGAGCAGGCCAGGGCAGGACATTGATGTTAGCTGCGGCGAGAGTCTGTCTTACAACTCTTGCGGTGTGCGGTCGTGCATTATCATGCATTAACTGAAATAAGGGACCGATTTGCACTTGTAGAGGAACGATGACGTCTGATACAATCGTCTCAGCATAAATTTGAGCGTTGAGGTTGCCTCTGATCCAAATCAACTCAGTTCTTCCGCCGATCCAAATACCCGCCCATACCATGATGGTTCCACCACTATAAGGATGGACTTCCTGGCAGGATTTTAATCGCTGTTGGCGTCCAGGGGTTCTCCAGTGTCGTATACGTCTTGTATCCGGTCTCATACCAAAACGAGACTCATCAGAAAAGCACACGAAACGCCATTGTTCTTCTGCCCAATTTCTGTGTTCAAGAGCCCATTGATATCGAATCCTACGATTGTGCATTGCTATAGGTGGTACCCGTAGCGGTCTTCGGGAATGAAGGTTCACTTCATGCAAGCGGTTTCTGACTGTTTGGTCGCTAATTAAGTTCCCTGAAGAGTGATGAAGCCTCACGGCTAACATCATGGCGGTTATTGTTGGAGCTCTTCGAGTTAAGATTTGAATGTATCGGTCTTGTCTCCGTGTGGTGCAGCGATACCGTCCTCCATGGCGCTCAGCCACGGTACCAGTGCTTCGGTAACGTGTCCAAAGTCGACTGATAACACTCTGACTTGTATTCAGAGCTAAAGCCACAGTACGTTGCCGGGAACCAGCTTCTATCATTCCCACGGCTCTGAGCATTTCTTCCCTGCTTAAATGACGTCGCCGCTCCATAATAACGTTGGTTTTAATCAGTAGTAGGGAAACAGTAGCACTAATAATGTCTTCAATGCGTTGTATGTTTTTATAGGGAAAATATTGACAGCTGATTTTCATCTTTTACTCGAATTTGATTCACAGTTCCTGATTCAAATTATGAAATGCACCAAAAAGGGTCCATATAAATTTATAAAATCATAAATTTATTACAAAGCCACATCTCAATCTCAAGAAATCCGCATAAAAATGCTTGATCCCTAGACACTTTTGATGTGTGTATATTAACCGATACTCTTTTGTTTTTTAGCCGGCTTGACGAAGCTCACTGCTGTTGTTAGACGCTCTACAGCTAAGAGGACGGATAAAAGAATTAAGTTGATGAGTGAAATTATTAACGGTATACAGGTACACAATAAAGCTCTTGGGCTTAACTTATCTACTATATAAATATGGCAAAGTTTTAGTCATAAATATTTGTATCTTCGTATTCAACAGAAAACGTAAGACTGGGCCCGAATTCATACCAAATTATTTACCTTTCAGGTCATCAAAATGTACGCTTGGGAGAAACCCTTCCAGTTGGTCGTGAAGGCAGCGCGGGCCTTCGAAATGAGTGCCCTCAGGAAATCCATCTTCATTAAGAGCATGTTCCTCGGTTTTATGTTGTTCACTGACCGCAGTATCATGTTCTTCACAGTACTAACCCTCGCACTCACCGGCAACATGATTACTGCCACAACGGTAATTACACAATTTTGCTGTTGCACTTTTGGAAAATCTAAATTTTGTCTATCTATCTGTTTCATACAACGTTCTTATTTTCAGATTTACCCTATTCAGCAGTACTTCAGTATTATTCAAATGAATGTTACTTTGATCTTACCAATGGCAATAGCAAGTTTCTCCGAGATGTTGGTATCTCTCGAGCGCATACAGGGCTTCCTCGTGTTGGGTAAATATTGTGTTAAAGTAGACTCCACAATTAGGTCGTTGGCATTCCCACAGCCGTGCTGAATAAAAGATACAACTGTCAGGCACACCCCTTTACAAACGCCAACGACCACATTGCTTCATCTGTACAGTTGCAATTGTTTTTAATACTATTTATCTTTTATAAATAGATGAACGAACAGACATGCAAGTTACGCCAAGAATGAATAAAAATGGTGTTAATACAAATTTGTTCAACTCCAAGAAAGGAGGATTGGACGAATTACGCATCGTGCTACCTCAGAAGTACTCTCCTACTGACGTCGTGGTTCCGAAAGAAACCACTGAAGAACCTAATATGGCTGACTATCCTATACAACTTAATAAAGTTAGCGCATCTTGGACCAGTTATGATAATACTGAGGAAATGACGCTTAAAAATATATCGTTGCGAGTTCGCAAGGGCAAATTGTGCGCTGTCATTGGTCCTGTAGGTTCTGGAAAGGTAATTATCGAAACTTATTTTTTTTGTCTTTACTGCGTTCCTTTACACTATGCGGTGTTTATTTAATTATATATTGTCGTTACAGACGTCTCTACTACAGCTAATCTTAAGAGAATTACCGGTGACCACTGGTAATCTAAGCATATCTGGAAAGTTATCTTACGCTTGTCAAGAGTCCTGGCTATTCCCGGGGACTGTGCGGGAAAACATTTTATTTGGACTGCCATATGATGTTACGAAATACAAAGAGGTACTTACTTTATTTAATAGGTATTTCGATCAGTAACCACATTTTGATAAAGTGTTTGATTGGTTGGATACTTTAAACTCACCTTCGGACAGACATAAAAATATCGCGGCGGGATTTTATCGTGCATTGGATCTTCAACTCTCGGTGTTGAGCCGAGCATTGAGAATCCAACAGAGCGCATTCCAATGCGTCAAAAAACACACTCTTGGATTTTCAACTAGCGGCGCTAAGCAGAGCGATGAAACTGCAGTGCTCGAAAAAAAAATCGCCGCGGGAAAAACGCGCCCGTGCCAACCTGGGCTAATTGTATAGGAAAAATATTAAATCGAAAAGTTTTTGTCTATGGATGCGGGTTGTGATCGACGATGGCTATCTGTGCAATCCGCTTCACCGGAAATAAAAATATGAAAAAATATAATGCAAAACCAGAAACAGAGATTGTGCGAGGGAGGATAAAATTTTATAACAAGAGTCAATTTTCCCGCTGATATTTAATTCACACCAATCCGAGCTGGCATGGCTTGCTCATTTGTTTTATTTTTTATTATTTGCTTGCAGGTTTGCAAGGTGTCTTCGTTACAGCCAGATTTCAAACAGTTCCCGTATGGTGACTTGTCTTTGGTTGGAGAGCGAGGAGTTTCTCTATCAGGAGGTCAGAGAGCCAGGATTAATTTGGCCAGAGCCATTTATCGAGAGGTAATTTACACGCCTAACGATTTTCATCACAGGTGTATGCTGAAATGTGTCTATTTTATTCTTCATCTGCTTGAAATATTGATGTTTTCAAATGATTACATGTTTGGTAGTAAATATTTGCTATTATTATTTATCTTTGGTAGAAGTATTTAATTGATATCTATCTCGTAAGTTTAATCGTTGGGGTATTAAAGAATAAGGTAAATCTATAAATTTATTAATAATTGCTTGGTATGGTTAGGAGGGAGTGGGAGGCAGTCACCTCCTTCTGCGAAGCAGTCATGCTAGCGAAGGAGGTGGCGGGACGGCTGAGGGAGAGAGCCTCACGTCCCAGCCGCCGCGGGAGACGCTCCGGGCGTCGGGAGCCGCGTGACGACTCCCGGCCACCGTAGGCGCGGACCTGCGGGCGGAGAGTAATGGGTAACCCTCCGTCCGATCAGGACCAGGCCCGTGCCGGACGGCGCGTACGTGTTCCACGCGCGCCTCAAAGAGATGTCAGCAGCAAGGAAGGGGCCCGAAAGGGCCGAAGCCTGCCGGGGCAGCGAGATTGTCCGAAAGGGTTACCGCTACCCCGGAACACAAAGGGCTAAGGAAGGAACAGGGGTGGGTTTTAGTCAGTAAGAGTCTGACACAACCTTCTGCTTCACCCAGAGCGGGAGGGGTCATTTGATGACTTCCCATCCTCAAAAAAAAAAAAAAAAATATATATAAATTTATTAATAACTGCTTGGTATAGTTACGAGTAATAAGATGACAATAATAAGACGTACCACATACATATATGTTACTATTCTAAAATATTGATTGTATTATAAGATATTAAACGAACAGTCTCTGCGAACCTTTGCTAATCGTATTGTGGAATGTAAAAAAAGACGAATTACATCATATTGTTTCGATACCTGAATTATTTATCGAAGACATTGAATATAGATAAAAATCTCATTGTTAGATGCCTCATGTAATTAATTGATTATCCTAATTAAACAAACAATTCAAGGAAGGAAATGTTGTACTAGTAGCAAGCAATAACTACGAGGTATCTATTTATCTTTCTTACAGGCCTCGATTACCATTCTTCCTTACCATTGAAAATCGTTATTAAAGACGAAGAATGATGAGATACAAAGATGTTACAATGATGATTAACAGTACCCATAGCTAAAGCTGTCCAATTATAACAAATATGTAATACTAGCTTCTGCCCGCGACTTCGTCCGCGTAAATTTTTTTTGTTTCCCCGACCCACCCCGTCGCAACGTGTCGCCGGCCTGCGCTATTACCTACTTCGTTTTCGCTTGGCGAAAACTTTCTTTTTGCTCAACTCCTAAGGGTCCTAGCGTCAAGTTTAATAGAATATAGCCTTCCTCAAGAACTGGGCTATCAAACGCAAAAATATTTTTATATATGCGACCAATACTTCCAGAGATTTAGAGCTTTCAAACCGTATTTCAAACAAAGAAACTCTTCAGCTTTATTATTAGTATTATTTTAAAACTATGATATCTCCTAAGATATACATTGAAATCAAATGATGTCAGAGGCAATTTTGTTCAAAATTAAATACATGTCATGAATAACGTATTTATTTGGATAAGGATTAATACCATGTTTATAAAAACACCTTCGCAAATAATGCATTATTTTAGAACAAATTTGGTTAGCATAAAAGAGGTTATAGTGAGCTAACCTTAAAAGATAGACATATGCTGTCGGACTTTTTCTAAAGCTTTTAAAGGGGAGCAATTCTGTCATATATAATTTTTTCTAAACTTTAACCGTTTACGCAGCGCACGCAGCGGAAGCTCTCAATAGGAAAAAAATCCCCCGATTTTGAAACATTCTTCATTGGTGCTCCGCTCCTGTTGGTTTTAGCATGATGATATATAGCCTATAGCCTTCTTCGATAAATGGGCTATCTAACACTGAAAGAGTTTTTCAAATCGGACCAGTAGTTCCTGAGATTAGCGCGTTCAAACAAACAAACAAACTCTTCAGCTTTATAATATTAGTTTAGATATATGTGGGGTCATAAAAACATTACAAATAACGTTACACCTTTTATAAATGAACTATGACACTTTTATGTGGTATTTCACTTTTGTGTAGTACTAGCTGTAGCCCGCGACTTCGTCTGCGATCCAGGATGAAAAGTAGCCTATGTCCATTTCCAGGTCATGGTCTACCCATGTGCCAAATTTCATACAAATCCGTTCAGCCGTTTTAGCTTACTTTCGTATTTATAATATTAGTTAGGATGACAAATGAAATCCTTGGAACTTTTCCAGGCTGACATCTACTTGCTCGATGATCCACTATCGGCAGTGGATGCAAACGTTGGCAGACAGCTGTTTGATGGCTGCATCAAAGGCTACCTCGGTGGACGGACATGTGTGCTGGTCACCCATCAGATCCACTACCTCAAAGCTGCTGATTTTATTGTAGTTCTGAATGAGGTAAGTGAAAATAGAATTAATTACTTACCTTTTATGTTGTTGTCTTGCAAACTTGGAGACGGTTTAAGTTATGGTAAGTGGTCATCTCTGTCGCCTATTGACATCTCGATGCAGTGCCAGAGACATAGAAACTGCATTTTCCAACATTGTAATGTCTCATGTGTTCGTGTTCCCCCGTGCCTCGGAAAGCATGTTAAGCCCAACGACCACGGGAGAGAGATCAGGCGCTCTCTCTGACCGTTTCCGATTACCGTCCCATCGGATTATGAGAATGAGGGAAGAGTGAGTGTCCCTAGTAGGCTAGTCTCCGCTGAAGTTGGACTCCATGGGCGAAATTCTGTCTAGAGAAATATTATTATAATTAATGTCTCTATGCTTACATTAGATCGGTACCCTTCAAACCAGAACGCAGAAAAGTTTCTTAACGATAGCAGTAGGCATGTGGTAGAACCCCGGACGAGCTTCTGACAAAGAGATCTGCTAAATCATTCTTCATTGACTACCTCGATGAATGAATAGCAACACAGTATTATTAGGAGAGATAAGCATGTAATATTAACTTATATGTTCAATAAAAACTATTATCATCTAACGAGTCACTCTAGCACAGCAGGTTTTCAACGCTGAAATTGATTAATGGCATTGCATGAAATTGGACCTTGTAAATAATATTTTTTCATCGGCGACTTTGAATTCTAGTATAATCTGAAATATTTTTTCTGACAAAAAGGCCTAATAGGGTAACTTGTTTATTTTAATATTGTGCAAATAATTTCATGCACTTTATTACTAAGATGATATCTATTCAGATACAACGATATTGTTTGCAAAAGTAATGAAAATGCGTAGCAACTTTCTCTTTCAATAATAACAATCCACAAACACTAATCCGTCTAGCAAGAATGATGGATGATATTGGCAATGATCTAAGAGTTCGTTCCTTTTAGTTGTCATTACGGGGCCTTGATTAGTTGTGAACAATCGCAGGCTTATATTAAACTAGTATTTTGTACCCGGCGTCGCCCAGGTGAATTTCATGTCTCTATCTCCATCTAAATTGTCGACTTTTCCGGAGGGTTTTCCAAAAATTTTCTTTTATACAAATCAGCCAAATCGGTCGAGCTGTTCTCAAGTGATGATCTTTCATACATGCGGCAATTGATTTTTAATTATATAGATTATGACATTTCCACAGGGTTCCATTGAAAATATGGGAACGTATGATGAGCTGGTCAAGTCTGGAACCGAGTTCTCACTCCTACTATCTGACCAAGCTAGTGATGGCGAAGATATCGAAAAAAAAGTAAGTACACACTCAAAATCTAGTATTTTCCTTTTCAACTGGCGACTTGAACGTTTGCCAGAAAACAGCTTTCAACATTATCTTGTCTACATCGTTGAACATGCTTCTAAAACACAACCAAATAAGAATGTGAACGTAAACATACGTGGATTTTTTTACCGTCACTTCAATATTTTTTCAATGCTCAGGTAATTGAATACGTAAAGTGGAAGTACAAGTGACAACACACTCTTTATCCATATTTTTGTGTTTCTTAAAAGGAAAAACCATTAATGATGCGAGGAATATCAAAGATCTCAGTAAGAAGCGATGATAATACCGGAGAGGAGAAAACTCAAGTTTTGGAGGCAGAAGAGAGAGCGTCGGGCAGCTTGAAGTGGAAGGTACTGCAGAAATACCTGAGCTCGGTCGACTCCTGGTGTATTGTGTTCATGGCCTACATGGTGCTGCTCATCACGCAGGCTGCTGCTACCACCACAGATTATTGGTTGAGTTTCTGGTAAGAGTCAGAAACACTAATAAAAATTAAGCAGCGTACCTATAATATATCACCAGGCTGTATTTTCAACTGATTTAGAATGTCAGCGGCACTTTTAATGAAATATTAATTACTTATTGAACACTGATTTCAGGACCAACCAAGTGGACGCTCATGAACAAGGATTACCTGATGGAGAAATTGTGGGTACGTTAACGAAATATCACAATGTTGCTGATGTGACAGCTCCTGCTTGCAAAAAAAAAAAACAGTTTTTCACCTATCTTCTTAGTCGAACTTATAAAAAATGAGAACCTTCACCTTGCTTCCGCTTGCTTTTCTACTCGCTAGATTCTTACGGGAGCGGTGGATAAAATAAATATAGTTTTATACTAAAGAACCTTCCTAAAGTTAATTGATTTCTTTTTTTATATTCCAGATACGGATATGAATGCTCAAATCGGTTTACTAACAACAGCCCAGTACCTCTATGTCTACGGCGGAGTGATACTGACAATCATTATTTTGACACACGTTAGAATTTTTACCTTCGTAGTGATGACTATGCGAGCTTCGGAAAATCTTCATAATATCATTTACGAGAAATTGATAGTAGCCGTAATGAGATTTTTTGATACCAACCCTTCGGGTAAGTAAAAATCAATAATGTTATATCTATAGTGAACCTCTTTTGCTCTTTAGTAAAATTGTTGGGGTCTTGGTCTTAATTATTATGAAGCTCCTAACATCAGTTTGGTTTGTTTGCCACTATTAGCGGTTTTTGAGAAGACCCGTGTTCAACTGTAGTCAACAGTTGAACACGGGTCTTCTCGAAAACTGCTTCATACAATGAGTCGTAATAAAGGCTTACTTAGTAACTATAAAACGATTCCCTGAAGTTTGTAATTAGGACTCGCCATATGCCAAGGTTTACGGTCATTGGGCCTTAACTTTTATGCAATTTCAATGGCAATAGCCAAAGTTGCCAGCGTAATACCTATTATCATCTTCCATGACCTTTCTGGCTACGTTTTCGTGCGGTAAAGTGGTCCAATCAGCCATAATATGTGTTAATTGGCTTGAGAACGACGAAGTACCTACTTCTCTCAAATGAGTTGACATTGTTTTGGTGTTACGATCAAACGTTAGTCTTTCATCCACAGGTCGTGTCCTTAACAGATTCTCAAAGGATATGGGAGCAATGGATGAGCTTCTTCCGCGAAGTATCTTGGAAACAATTCAGATGTACCTGTCGCTAACCAGTGTGCTAGTGTTGAACGCTATAGCTTTACCATGGACGCTGATACCCACTTCCGTGCTGATGGTAGTCTTTGTTCTTCTACTGAGATGGTACCTGAATGCTGCTCAGGCTGTAAAACGTTTGGAAGGAACTAGTAAGTATAGAATTCTCGGACTATGGTCACTTTATCTGTTAAAACCGTATGTAACACCATTTATAATCTGAACTCTTTCCTACAGCAAAAAGTCCAGTATTTGGAATGATTAACTCGACTATTTCTGGACTTTCCACCATTAGAAGTTCGGGTTCCCAGGACAGACTGCTCAAAAGATTTGATGAGGCACAGGTAAGTAGCATTAGATTTGACCTTTTTAAAAACTTTTCTTATATTGGCTCTTACTAGGTATTGCTTCTTTAAATGTTACAGAATCTTCACACCAGTGCTTTTTATACGTTTCTTGGAGGTTCAACTGCATTCGGATTGTATTTGGATGCTCTGTGCTTGGCTTACCTCGGAGTTGTGATGGCAATCTTTGTTTTGGCTAACTTCGGTATGTACTTTTTATTTATTTAGGTCTTTGATGTCCGTATAGGTTAACCAAGATCATGAGATATTTTGTTATTATTTAGAAAAAAGTTATTAATGGCTTGTTTGTTTAGCTTTACTTTTTTTAACTTCAATCTGACTAAAAATTTGTAAAAATAGGAAGACGTTCACATCGAACAATAATATCACCAACTAGCTTTTGCCCGCGACTTCGTCCGCGTGGGTTTCGTACTTTCCTCAAATAAATTTAACACCCTCTCCACCTCCCCCTGAAAGGTATTTCGAAAATTATTGATTACGATCTTTATACTTACTTTATTTAAAGAAATAAGTATTCTGGCCAATATTTTAGTTAAACTACCTAAGATGTTTCAAATAAACTATCCTCCCTTTTCATCACGACAGGGCTTGTTTTTGCATTTGGTACGTTCCATTTTTATGATATAAAGATTATTTATACCCATTTTCGTGTTAATGGAAGTTGAAGTTTCTACTCCTTAAACTTTATTACCCTTTTCCACCCCGGTAGGAGTCGAATAAGTAAAACCCTAAAACTCATACTTTTTTATTTTAAGTAAGTAAGTAGTAAACCCCTAAAAGTGACAATCTTTATTATTTACTGAGGCAAATGTTGAAAAGTTTCAAGTTTCTTAACCTTTTCACCTTAACAGTTTTTATCCCCATAGGGGCGAAATATTGAAAACATGTTTGGGACGTTTCCATATCTTGACTCAAAGATTATTTATACTAATTTCCCATTGAATCAAGCCACGCAATAAAATACTCCTCTGTGATATGGACTACCCCCGTTCACCCCGTTAGGGTTAGATTTTCGAAAAACCCAGTCACACTTTTTTATTTATTTTGTTCTTAAGTATACATACTGGGTTCCGAGTTTATATTATTGGACCGCGCGATAAAATTATTTCATACAAACTGACACCCTCAATCTCCCTTTAGAGCAGAAAAACATAAAATGACAAACTATAATTTACTTAGATAAGTATTTGTGCCAAGTTTGAAGCTTAAATTTATTCATACCATTTTTTTGGAGTAAATCAAGCTACGCACTATAATACCGGCCTCAAAAATCGAATTACCACTTTTTTACCCGTCAGGGGTCTACTTTCGAAAGACCCATTTCTTATTACTTACTTAGGCAAATATTCCTTCCAAGTTTCAAGTTTATTAACCAAATGAATAAGATTTTTCGCATAAAGTTTTTCCCCACTTTTCACCCCACACAGGAGGAATTTTGAAAAATGTTTGGGATGTGTTCATAACTTGACCCAAAGATTATGTCCAACAATTTTCGAGTTAATCAAGCCACGCAGTAAAATGGAAAATTAACTACTCCTTTTCACCCCGTCAGAGGTAGATTTTCGCAAAACCCTGATACATGTTATTCTTTACTTTTGGTCTTAAGTATAAATACTGAGTTTCGACTTAATCGGAGACCGCACGTTAAAATTCTTCCATACAAATCTTGACACCCCCTAATCGCCCTTTAGGGGGTAGTTTAGAAAAGCAAAAAATGCCAAAATTCATAATTTACTTAGATAAGTATTCATGCCAAGTTTCAAATACATTAACCAAATGAATAAGATTTTTCATATAAGCTGTATCCCCACTTTTCACCCCCACAGGGGTGGAATTTTGAATAATCGTTTGGAATGTGTTCATTACTTGACTCACAGATTATTTATACCAATTTTCGAGTTAATTAAGCCAGACAGTAAAATTTGCCCTGTAAAATTAACTACCCCTTTTCTCCTCGTTAGGGGTAGATTCTCGAAAAACCCTGATACACGTAATTCTTTATTTTTGGTATTAAGTATAAATACTGAGTTTTGAGTTAATCGGACCGCGCGTTAAAATTCTTCCACACAAATTTTGACACCCCCCAATCCCCTGTTAGGGGGTAGTTTAGAAAAACAACAAATGCCAAACTTTATAATTTACTTAGATAAGTATTCGTGCCAAGTTTCAAGTTTATTAACCAAAAGAATAAGATTTTTCATATAAGCTGTATCCCCACTCTTCACCGCCACAGGGGTGGAATTTTGAAAAATCGTTTGGAATGTGTTCATTACTTGACTCACAGATTATTTATACCAATTTTTGAGTTAATTAAGCCAGGCAGTAAAATTTGCCCTGTAAAATTAAGTACCCCATTTCTCCCCGTTAGGGGTAGATTTTCAAAAAACCCTGATACACTTAATTCTTTATTTTTGTTATTAAGTATAAATACTGAGTTTTGAGTAAATCGGACCGTGCATTAAAATTCTTCCATACAAATTTTGACACCCCCCCATCCCCCTTTAGAAGGTAGTTTAGAAAAACAAAAAACCAATTTTCATAATTTAGTTAGATAAGTATTCGTGTCAAGTTTCAAGTTTATTAACACAAGGAATAAGAGTTTTCATACAAACTTTCATCCCCTATTTAACTCCCTTAGGGGTTGAATTTCGAAAATTCCTTCCTTATTCCTCGTCTACATTATAAAGAAAACCTCTGTGAAAAATTTCAGCTTTCTACGTCCAAGGGTTTAGGCTGGGCGTTGATGAGTCAGTCAGTCAGTCAGTCAGTCAGGACTTCTCTTTTTATATATATATAATAAATTAATAAATATATATAGATATTTGGTACCTCTACAATTTGTTAGGTGAAGCAATATATAATACATTTGGTTAATACATATTTCAAATAATAAAAGAAGCAGCCCAGCAGCATCAATAATAGCTGGTCGATTATGTAAAAATCTCACCGTGATAACTTAGGTGAAGTGAGCGTGAAGTGTGCTATCTCTAACATTAGGTGGAGTGACAGCTCACTTCACCTAAGTTTTCACGGTGAGATTCTTACAGAATAGCACTGCAGGATGCAAGCAACGGTGGTTAAGGTTCTAGAGAGAGAAACCTATTCACAAATCGTACAATATCCTAGCTTCAAGTTCTTCATATAATACGCTCTTTCTCCAGATGATGTGATCCCGGTTGGTAGCGTGGGCCTGGCCGTCAGCCAGTCCATGGTCCTGACGATGATGTTACAGATGGCGGCCAGGTTCACCGCCGACTTCCTCGGACAAATGACTGCAGTTGAGAGGGTCTTGGAGTACACCAAGCTACCCACAGAGGAATATATGGATCGCGGATGTAAGAACATCGTTCTAGTTATTATTTTAAAGATACAACTTGAAATTTCAGGGGCTTATTGACATTTCTATTGATTCCGCTAACTCTGCTTTATTTGAAACGTACTTTTTTCAGCAACACAACCACCAAAAGAATGGCCAACTGCTGGTAATTTGGTGTTCTCAAACGTATACCTCAAGTATGCAGCCGAAGACCCACCAGTGCTGAAAGATTTGAACTTTGAAATTAAAAGCGGATGGAAGGTAATAAAAGTATATTATGTGCCAATAATTTATATAAATTGTATACCGTGGTAATTTACGTTCACTAAATAATTTTGTAGGTTGGAGTGGTAGGCAGAACTGGAGCTGGTAAATCATCATTAATAGCGGCTCTGTTCCGCCTTAGCGATATAACGGGAAGCATCAAAATCGACGGCCTTGATACGCAAGGAATAGCCAAAAAGGTACAAAATTTTGTCATTAAAAATACAAATAATTAATTATGTTAAAATATCATGGTTTCTTTTAACAATATTGAGAGGCGCTCCATTAATTTACAAAAGGTCCATCAAGTACAAAGTAACATTAATTTTATTAATGGAATTTTAAAATATTCAAAATGAGCAATTTTGTTCAGGGGCCATTATCAAGTTCAGGAGTGCAAGTTATTTTTTTAATTTGGAACATTAATGCAGCGGTAACTTTTTATGTTCCCAGCTTTTGAGATCGAAAATATCAATAATTCCACAAGAGCCAGTCCTGTTTTCTGCTTCACTACGGTATAATTTAGATCCGTTCAACGACTACAATGACGATGATATTTGGAGGGCGTTGGAGCAGGTAGGATTAATTTAATTATATCTTGAACAGAAACTCGGCACTTGCGAAGTAAACTAATTACTGAATTAATTTATCATTTAAGGTGGAGCTTAAAGAGGGAATTCCGGCACTAGATTATAAAGTGTCTGAAGGCGGCACTAACTTTTCGATGGGACAACGTCAGCTGGTATGCCTGGCGCGCGCCATCCTGCGATCAAATAAAATTCTCATCATGGACGAAGCCACCGCCAACGTCGATCCTCAGTGAGTTTAAAAAGAAAAATACTGTTTTAATATCTAATATGTAAACTGTTTTAAAGATACGAGATTGAGAAAAGAAAAAGATTGTTAATTCAATTATTTATTTAATAATTAGCTATAGTTTACACAACCTTAAGAAAATTGAGTTATTAAATTATATTATACTAGCAGCGCCCCGCGATTTTACCCGCATAAGTGTCGATTCCGTGGTAATATCGGGATAAAAATAATCTTAAGTGTTATTCTGATGTATAAGCTATATTATTGTAAAGTTTCATCAAAATCCGTTCAGTAGTTTTTGCGTGAAAGAGTAACAAACATCCATACATCCTCAAAAACTTTCGCGTTTATAATATTAGTAGGAAGTAGGATTCATACCTACTTAATCCTCCTTCTTAACTCGTAACAACCGGTAGATATAATCACTACGCGAATTAATAATGCATTTCTCCATTACAGAACGGACGCTTTGATCCAGAAGACAATCCGTCGTCAGTTTGCGTCATGCACGGTGCTCACCATCGCGCATCGGCTAAACACCATCATGGACTCGGACCGAGTGCTGGTCATGGACCAGGGAGTGGCCGCCGAGTTCGACCACCCGCACACTTTGTTAAGCAACCCCAACAGCAAGTTCACCTCCATGGTCAAAGAAACAGGGGATAACATGTCCAAGATTTTATTTGAAGTCGCTAAAACGAAATATGATAGTGATAATAAGGAAGCTTAATAAATAAATAATTAGTTAAGTGTAATATATTATTTAATTTTTTAATGACGTTTTTATTACAAAATATTCCTTGTAACACTTCGAGCTCGTGGCTGCATTCGAGTTCGTAAAGCTATGGTTTCGTAGAAGTGCGGTGGCCGCCATATAACGGCCGCGGTTACGGCTGTCAAAATCAAACTCAAAAAACTCAAACTCAAAGCATTTATTTCAACTAAACCATTTCCAGGCACTTTTGAATTGTCAAAATTAACTAGTCGGTCAGTTAGTCAGAAAGTTGAAGCTAGTTCCCCATTCCAAAACGTAGATCTCTTGGAAAAGAACGGGCAAGAAACTCCAAGGACACTTTTAAATTAAGATATTACAAAATCAGAGTACAGTATTCTTGTTGCTTCTATATGTGAGAACAATGTTATGAAGAAACAATTCAAAATAGGTATAAGACTAAAAAGAAGCCCCGGCAGCTAAGAGATGACCAGTCTCAACTGACAGCGCCCGTTCACGAACATGACGCATGGATCAGCACCATCCAGCTCAACCATTTTGAAGGGAACCGAATGATCCAACACACGCGCCACCATCAGTGAGACATTTAAGTGAGCATGACACATTCTCAACTGCCATGCTCTTTCAAGTCAATATAAAAAAATTATAACAAACGGATCCATGGTTCTTACATTTACAAAATTTTAAAAAAATGCTTCTAAATTATACAAAACTATAGTTTCCAATTTATTTACGAGATGAATAAAATTTTACTAGAAAGAGGTATATGATATTAAAGTAACAATTAAAACTTGATTGAATTAAAAATACACGTTAAGTTCGAATGTCAGAAACACTTTAAAAAAAGAAAAGAAAAAAAAGGGAAGCATGTCTTCCAAATATTGACATTTTAAATAGTGAGCCCAAGTGTCTGTGGAGCAGGACCAGCATTTAGCCAAGCATTTTTATCTACGATATAATCATCCAACTTATAGTATGCTTGTCTACATAGTGTGCGTATAATGCATGTTTTAAATTACTTCTCATTTAGTTGAAGAATATCGAGTGGTATTTTATTATAACATTTTACACAATAACCCATAAAAGAAGTTTTTACTTTAGACAATCTGAAACGAGGTTGATCTAATTTGTTCCTATTTCTAGTGTTAAAATTATGCCTGTCACATATCTTACTAAAAAGATGTAGATTTTTTCGAACGTACTTAATGTTTTCTTAAATATATTGACAAGGAACCGTCATGATGTTAATTTTTTTAAATAGTTCCCATAAAGTTTCACGTCTGCTGAGGTTGTAGATAGTTCAATATCTGCAACAAAATACCGTAAGACATGATGCTATGAAAGTTCAGTGTACTTAATAATAATAATAATATTTTATTTCTCTCAAAAAAGGTACAATTTGGTACATAGCTCTTAAGTTACATCAGATTCAAACCTTTGTGAGAGCTGGAGTCTATACTGGGCTCGGGACCTGTATGACAGAACTCCAGGCTCACACCCTTAAAATTTAAAATATAAAATTGCATTTACGTACACAGTATTGTGTAAGCTCTAAGTATTGAGAGGGGAATAGTTAAATATAGGAAGAAATGATTATATGCGAAGTGAGTGTTTAACAAGGTTCCACAAGGCCAAACGCGAACTAGGATTAATTTGCGTAGATGAATATTTCCGGAAATAAAATTATTTCAAGACACTTAGTATTATTTCAGTCTCTGCATAATCCAATTCCAGTAACCAACTCGTAACAGCTCTTTTACATTTTGATCTGCACATAGGGTAAATATTTAAAATTTTATCAACCTTATTATAGACGTGTCCACTGAGGAACAGGAAACTACGTTGGACCGAACGACAATTTGTGCGGGTGAAGGGGCAGACAGTATGTTTTCGTCGTTGGGAGGCGACTTTACATGGAGCGTATGGTGTTGTAGAATGTGTGGTTAAAATAAGGTTAAGAATGAACAGTTTACGAACAGATAGGACCTTGCATGTTTTGTAGAGATCGGTAGTAGGAAAACGGTAAGGTAACCGCCAACCAACCTTCAGGAGTGCTCTTTGGGCACGTTCTAATTTCAACATATGAGTTTTTGCTGATCCACCGCAGGTACCAATGCAATATTGGATAAGCGATTGGCAGAGGGCAAGGTACAACAGCCTCAGCACCGTATTGTCCGCAACGTGACGAAGGGATTTAAAAACGTAAATTAACCTGCGCATTCGTGAAGTGATTGTGTGTATGTGGGTAGAGAAGGACAAGCAGTCGTCAATTTGGACTCCCAGGTATTTGACCAAGTTGTTACGAGAGAGGCTGGGGCAATTACAGGCTGAGAGTTGAGGAGAACTACATGAGTGGGCCGTCAAGGTGTAGGAAGAGGAAGGTTTCCCAGCGGTATTGAAGGAGAAGGTAAGATAAGCTGTTTTGTCAACATTTAAGGTAAGGAGGTTTTGAGTCAACCAATTGGTGACATTGCTGAGTCCGAATTGTGCATACTGGAAAACTAACTCCCAGGAGTCTGCGTGGAATAATATGGCAGTATCATCGGCATAGGTGAAGATGGATGCATTCGGAAACGTTAGCCGACAGAGCTCATTGATATAAATGAGAAAAAGGGTCGGGCCGATGATGCTGCCTTGGAGGACCCCGTATGATATAGGAAGCTCGTCGCTAGTCCAGTCACCAATCTTTACACATTGTCGCCTACCCGTGAGGTAACTTTCAAAGAGAGCAAGTTGAATGCCTCTAATCCCGATTCTTTCAAGTTTGGCAATAAGATTTGGGATAGAAATCGTATCGAAGGCTTTTGCCAGGTCCAGAAAAATACCAACTACCTTCTGCTTTTTATTGAGGTTGGAAGTAACTAAAATAGACCAGTCTCGCGGTATCCACGTCTGTTAATTGACGGATTTTCCAAACAGCGTAAGCGGCTGAACTTAGCCGCCCTGCAAGTGATGTTAAGTGAGGACCCCACTGCAGCTTTGAGTCACGCGTGATCCCCAGGAAAACCGTATTTTCGACGAATTCAAGTATCTCCTTATTCAATACAACGTGACATTCACTACTTCTAACATTCGGTAAAGCGAATCTAATGCATTTAGTTTTTTTCTCATTTAATACCAAATTATTTACAGTAAACCAATTATGGACCACAAGCATAGCGTTATTTACGTCGTCAAGCTCCTGTGCACGTCTGCTTACTTTAAAAATCAGTGATGTGTCATCAGCAAATAACACCATTTGTCAAGATCGGTAAAAAGTTGTTATCTCGCGTCAACATACCACTGTTCATACTATATACTAACCCCCTTATTAATAAGCGTTGTATAGCGTCTGTATATGTAGTTACACAACGCTTTGCCTTCTTCTTTCGAAAGTTAAATTACTGAGAGAAATCGGTGTGTAACTATTCATCTGATATAATAATACGTTTATTAGTAAAAAAAAAAAAACAAAACTATTACTTTTTTTATGCGGTTAAAAACAAATGCAATATGAAATTGCCATGTGTTCCCAAAATTATACAGTAAGAAAGGTTCCTCGATAAGTGACCCATATTTCAAAGATATTTAATAATCTCATCTGACGAACAAAAAATTCATAATTAATTTTCGTAATTTTTTAAATTATGAGTTGTTTGTTCGTCAAATGAGATTTTTTCTTTGAAATATGGGTCACTTTAAATAAATTATCGTACTGATCATCGCCGTGAGTACGGGGCCTAACCACGTATCGGCCAAACCAGAAATAGGTAACAGGAGAACATGCATATTTTTCACGAAAATAACTATTCAAGTGAGAATACCAAGATAAGACGTTTCTGTGACATATAAACCTATTTTTCTTTCTTTCATACAACGAGGCCTGCTAGATTTACACATTTCTAATGAATGGCAGTTCGTACTACATTAGCAGGTAAGGAAGTATTTAACCTCAAGCGCAAGCCGTTCTCGTCTGAAACTGTTTTGTAAATACAATCTAACTTTTCCGGCTTCAGGTACGGAGTAGCGAAAACTTCGTACCCGTTAATGTTTTGTACAATACGAAACTTTATACCTATTGAACCTATACCTTGCGTTGCGTACTTATAATGAGGTGTGACACAACTACCAGAACTCTCCTCTCTCTTTAAATAAAAAAAAAATCTAGACTTTTTTTATTTTCCTCCCGTTATAAATAATAAAGAGTTTACCATTCGTACAACGGTATTCTCAACGGAAAAGAATTCTGAAGGAAAAAGGTAGATAGTAGATCTGTTAACGCCTCGCATAATGTGTGTAAGTGCATACACACATATGCACACGACGTATGACAACGCCTAGAAGATTCTAGAAGTCTGCGCAAAAGAGGCGCGCACACAACATACGCGCCCTCTTTAGTTTTTCACATTAACTTATATTTTTGACAAGAAGAATGTCACATTATTATTTTCTACGTATTTCTTTTATGTTAAACTAATTACATTATATTATTTTTATTGGGGAAACACAGTTATTATTTATTTCCATCCATCGCCCAACAACGAACTTCATTGACCACACAAGATCATTGATTTGGTTGTTGGTTGTCCCGTGGGCTTAGATATAGAAGTAAAATGGTCTAAGCCCTTGAGTTGTCCCAACGTTCTATAGCAATCAGCCTATAATGTTCCCACTTCTGGGACACAGGCCTCTCTCTACGAGAGGGAGTGGGCTGTATTCTACCTCGCGGGCCCGGTGCGGGTTGCCAGATGTTACAAGTCTTCGATTTTTTTTTCAGTTCTATTCTACGACATGCCGGTTTCCTCTTGATGTCTTCCTTCATTGTTTTAAGAGCAATGGTCATAAAATTATTATTTACACAACGTAAAGCGCCTGGCTTGGTTCGAACCTACGACCTACAACATATAAGTCGGAGTCTTTACCACTGGTCACCACTGCACCAACGTTCTAATAATACATTCTATCAAAGAATAAGTGGTGTGAGCGAAATAAATGCTTTTTTTTATATTAACCTATACTGTTCCACAGCTGGGCAAAAATATTCATTTTATCTACATTTCTAACGAATCCAACAAAATGGGGTCGGCAGGGTAATTGCATAATCACTACCACACTACTATATCAGTACTACACTATCAGTAACAATGGGTTTCATTTTGACAGTTCAACAACATTCATTGGGTTATTTACGTTGTTGACCAGACACACTTTTCGAACATATGGAGCAATGAATTAGCAATATGCTTCAAATTGATAGTAACAGTGTGTTACGCAATTATAGTGCCGATCGGAACAAAATATTAATTTTATCCACATTTCTAACGAATCCCACAAAGTAGGATCATATTATGGGATCCCAACACTGACCTCTACTAAACAAGCCCATTTATATACTGTACAACATTTAGAAAATGTCATAAAAGTAAATCAAAAT
Organism: Globia sparganii; assembly: GCA_949316385.1. Lineage (NCBI taxonomy): Eukaryota > Metazoa > Arthropoda > Insecta > Lepidoptera > Noctuidae > Globia > Globia sparganii. The sequence continues at coordinate 14,126,776 of OX438655.1, forward strand.
GACAACAAAACAAACGTATTAGAAATTAGCTTCATGAAACATAAAACATGAAATAAAATGACACATATTTGGGCTAATTTATACTAATCTTACAAAAATGGGATGTTGCGATGGGCCAGATCCTTGTTGCAGTAACTCCATGTTCAGGAACCCCTGCGTGCTGTTCGCGACTATTGCGCTGCTCATGGTCATCATGTACCTATTGGTGGCCCTGTACCGATGTCATGGTGCTGCACAGGCGGCAGGCGCAGGGTCTTGTGGCAGAGGCCGTCGTTAACACTATTAAAGTGTAAGTGAATTTCTTGAGTACCTTTAATATTATTATAGATCTACCCACGATCTACCCATCGATATACAGGAAAAAAAAAATAACAAGTGCTGAAACTGTAACCTTAAATTCAGGTGTGCATAACTCCAGCTTCCTCATATGTGATAGAATAATTCTGCCTACACCAATATTTAAGGCACAATAGCTGCAATCAAAGTTCGCAGTCTTAATTTAGCTGCCACAAAAACTTCGTTGATATGAGTTGTTTAGAGTGTGTTAGCTGGAGTGACGTCACCCCAGCTTCCTCATTCAGTACAGGCAAACCAGTGAGGTTAGGGTTTTGTACTATAGTCAGAAAAATAAGGCATAATAGCAAGGAAGGCAAAAACTGAACGATAATACTTAAAAAGTGGTGAAACTACACGATAAAAAAACGTGTGTGTAAGCTGGAGTGACGTCACCCCAGCTGGTCATGTCATATCTTCCAAACGAAAGAAGATATGATTATGTATTATAGCTCAAAAAATAAGGCATAATAGCTGCCATTGGCAGCAAAATTTTCAAATCTCTGGTCAAAATGCTCTATGAGTTATTAAACCGATAACTGTGTGTAAGCTGGAGTGACGGCACCCCAGCTGCTCATGTCATATCTTCCGAACGAAAGAAGATAGGATTATGTATTGTAGCTTAAAAATTAAGGCATAATAGCTGCCAAAGGCAGCAAAATTTTCAAATGTCTAAGCCTTGTAGTTTCCTCGTAATATACAAAAAACAGTTTCCGCACCAAAAACATCAATTATTGCTTCGGAGGACGTAAGGAGCGGCGTTGCCGTTCCGTGCGCTACATTATTGCAACCAAGTTTGCACTTAGCAGGCATTCTATTAAAAGTCATTTTAACTTGCGCTCAAAATAATCTTAATTTTGTATATTGAAGATATAGACTGAGAACTTTAATGGAACTATGAAGTAATAAAGTAGATTCTTATCAACTTTAGACGACGAGAGAATTAGGTAAGTACTATTTTTTTTTTTTTGAGACTTCTCTGTACTTCGCAAAGGAAGCCCACGAAATTAAAATATTGTTACGTTTCTTGCAATTTACAGGTCACTGTCAGGTTGTATCTTCAATCTTGATCAAATATGATTCGCGACCATAACAAATATATAGGAGGAGGAGGTCAAAATTTATTTTTAATTTTTCAGCAAATTCGTGGGTCGCAATTTTTTCTGCAACTTTCCAAGTCCTCAACTGAAAAAAAAACATCTAGTTTCCTCCAGAAAAGTCATCCGGTATAATTTGATATTAGTGTGTTCACTGTTCACTGATAAACAAACAGTCGTAGTTAAAAACTGCAGTTGGTAAATAAATAATCGTAAAAATAGAGCCTTTAACGTGAGGTCTCTCAGTTCTGAGCGTATAATGCCAAAAATTTGATTTATGATAAAAATATAAGAAATAAAAATCAAAAAATCCACATTTTTTTATTTTCTTTCATCCTATGTTTTATCGAAGGTTTTTGACAGCATGCTTAAATACGCAATTAAATAAAAGTATAACCGTGCATGATAACCAGTTCGGATTCAGAGCTGGGTTGTCAACCGAGAGTGCAGTTTTGTATCTTAAGCATGCTATCACTTACTATACGAAGCGCGAGACGCCGATTTACGCCTGCTTCCTGGACCCGTCTAAGGCTTTTGATCTGGTTTCCTATGATGTGTTATGGAGTAAATTAGAGCGGGCTGATTTGCCAATAGATCTCGTTAACATTTCAAAGTTTTGGTATGGAAACCAGATCAACAATGTGCGATGGGCTGGGGCGTTTTCTCGTCCGTACGGGTTGGAGTGTGGGGTGAGGCAGGTGGGTTGAGCTCACCAACGCTTTTCAACCTTTACGTGAATGAACTGATTGCCGAGCTCAGCAGTACCAGGGTTGGATGCTACGTGCACGGTATCTGTGTCAATAATATCAGTTATGCTGACGACATGGTGCTGCTGAGTGCGTCAGTCTGCGGCTTGAGAAAATTGGTCCCCCAGTGTGAGGCGTACGCCAAAGTACATGGTTTGGCGTATAACTGTAAAAAAGTCTGTGGTCATGGTCTTTAAGGCTGGGGGTAAAAGTCCTGACAAAGTGCCTCCTGTACTACTGTATAGCACACCTCTGCAGAGAGCATAGTACCTTGGTCATATATTGACCCCTGACCTTAAAGACGATGATGACGATGAACGTGAGCGGAGGGCATTGTCGGTTAGAGCGAACATGTTGGGTCGCAGTTTTGCACGATGCTCACTTTCAGTCAAGATCACGCTCTTTCGAGCGTACTGTAATTCATTTTACACGTGCAGCCTGTGGGCTAGATGTACGCAAAAATCGTACAATGCTCTCCGCGTTCAGTATAATAACGCGTTTAGGATGCTGGTGGGGCTGCCCCGCTTCTGTAGGTCGTCGGGGATGTTCGCAGATGCGCATGTAGATTGCTTTTACACAACAATGCGTAAAAGGTGCGCTTCCCTGGTGCGCAGGGTGTGGGGCAGCACCAACAGTATCCTAAGCATGATTGCCAGTCGCCTGGACTGTGTTTATGTGGGTCGCTGCTGTGCAATTACTCATGGGTTGATGCAGCAATGATCCACCATTATTTGTTGTGTTGTTTCAGTGTTTACTAACATAGTCATAAGTTTTACTAACAGCTTTTGAGTCTTGGATACTTGAATAAAGAGAATTCTATTCTATTAAATAACCTCAATACTTAAATAGTACGATTAAAGTGTGTAGTCAGCTCCCAGTCTATAATCTAGTTCAAACTACTTCAAACTGATAACGCAATGCACGGAACGGCAACGCCGCTCCTTACGTCCCCCGAAGCAATAATTGATGTTTTTGACGCGGACACTGGTTTTTTGTATATTACGTGGAAACTAGAAGGCTTAGACATTTGAAAATTTTGCTGCCTCTGGCAGCTATTATGCCTTAATTTTTAAGCTATAATGCATAATCATATCTTCTTCCGTTCGGAAGATATGACATGAGCAGCTGGGGTGCCGTCACTCCAGCTTACACATAGTTATCGGTTTAATAACTCATAGAGTATTTTGAACAGCGATTTGAAAATTTTGCTGCCTATGGCAGCTATTATGCCTTATTTTTTGAGCTATAATACATAATCATATCTTCTTTCGTTTGGAAGATATGACATGACCAGCTGGGGTGACGTCACTCCAGCTTACACACACGTTTTTTGATCGTAGTTTCACCACTTTTTAAGTATTATCGTTCAGTTCTTTCCTTCCTTGTGCAGCTATTATGCCTTATTTTTCTGACTATAATACAAAACCCTAACCTCACTGGTAGCCTGTACTGAATGAGGAAGCTGGGGTGACGTCACTCCAGCTAACACACACTAAACGACTCATATCAACGAAGTTCTTGTGGCAGCTAAATTAAGACTGGGAACTTTGATTGCAGCTATTATGCCTTAAATATTGGTGTAGGTAGAATTATTCTATTACATATGAGGAAGCTGGAGTTATGCACATTAAATTCAGCATTACCTATGTGATTCATATTCGATGAAATATTTCAACACGGAAGGAGGAGGGTTCAGAATCATGTATACTGAATTCATGGTTACAGTTTGCGTCCTGCTTAATTTTTTTTTTATATGCCTAAGATACCTAAATACATTTAGCAGTGGCGAAGGGTGAATTTATGACAGAGGTAAGCCGGAGCAAAAAAAAAGTCAGTATTAAACGTTTTATTATATTTAAACGATGAATTGACTATAGAGTGGTTGTGTTCTGAATTTTCGAAGGGAAGCCGGCGGGAATCGAGTTGTATGGTACCTTCGCCACTGACATTTAGTCCACTAGACAAGACATAAATAGTCAACCAGACACGAATGACCGAATGGACTCATACTTACTGAACTGAACTATAACCAATACCTTCAATATTTTGACTCATACTTACTGAACTAAACTATAACCAATACCTTCAATATTTTAGTTATTTTTTTGTATAGTCTGAATATCTTTTAAAATATATACAGCTCATTATGATTGATTATTTCGTAAAAACATTAGGCAGGTACAGGTACTTTTGTTTTAAATCCCTTGCTAGAGGCAAATACTTACTTAATTTATTTTCATTTTCTTTCTAAAAAGTGCCTCATTTGTCTAATATGGTATTCAGAATACTCTAGTCATGATTATTTAATTTTATAAGTGTGGGTTACAGCCACATTTGTGTGCTGGATTGGTGGGGAATAAAACCACTGTGAAGATGGACGGTGGACTATGGAGGTATTAACTTAAATGAAAATACAAGTTTCCACTGTCAAAGGTAGCGAATACTGAAGTCTACTCAGTCTACTGTCGTGTACCAGATCTGAATAGCAACTGGGAACTGACTTGTAGCAGATCTGAATATCAAGTGAGAACTGACTTTCTTTGGACAAGTAAGGCCCTTTTGTATGCCCCAGTGGCGGCAGTTTCTCCCTACCAATTCCCACGCTATGGGTCTTACCCCTGTACAGTACTCGCTACGCTATTGTTTTATTAAAGGTAAAGATTATAAACACATTTGGTGCGGATAACAATGTCGGCACAAAACTACAAACTTCTTACAATCTATTAAAAATGTTACTGGGGAATGTCCCATAGCAATGTCGGCACGAAGTTATAATCTACTAAGAAATAGGTGCAGGCAATAATCTTTGTTCACATTTAAACATTAAGCAACTAATAAAACAATGAATTGTACTAAGAAAGACGCTTGGCAATAAGTAAATACAATGCGTGACCCAAGTTCCAAAGCACCGCCGTAGGGTTTCACATCTGGCTTTTCTAGAAATGATTATTATGATACCTGTGTGTTTCCCAAAGATAAAAATACCACGTGTCTATAACTATTCTACTTAAACTTAAACTATGCGATCGGCTGTCCTGCACAATAAGTCTCTATTATGCTTTGTTTTTATTTATCTGGCGGAGTGATCATAGTTTCACCACACCCTTTCTCCTTTATTGTAGCTACGTGGTTGCGCGTTGCATTGTGTTGAATATTGCGAAGAGTTTTTATGTATAGACAAAGCGGTCATACATACATACTCGAGCCTGATTTGCACGAACGAATCTCATAAAGAAGGGTTATACTACGTATATTATTACATTTCCGTTACAATATGTTATGTTATTTGGCTAGTAGTATTTGGAAAACGTAGAATTAACCCTAAATAATTATGTACAGTCAAACAAATAGGTATGCAGGCAAAAATATTCATATTTTCAATACACTACGAATGTTATTTTTTAAGTGTGTTCATAATAACTTTTTAAACTTAAGTTTGAACTAGTCAGCACAAACACAACATTGTTTAAAGGTTACAATTATTAATAGTTGTACTAATAGTAACAGTTAAGCTGTTATTTTTGTTAAAATATAGAAAACTGCCTTGCCTTCAGAAGGAACACGTTTCTATCATATTCATCTAAGTATTCCTGCTGGTATATATCTATCTTCAGTTTAGTTATATACATTCTACTGGCTACGATGTGCTGATGCTCAATCCATCTTGCTAGCTATGTAGTTCGTTCACTATGTTACTGTTCACTGCTCACCGATGAATGCATACATCTTTGATAGAAGTAGTGTTTCTTTAAAACTGGTGGTAGGTGTTCTATACTCGTGGTTTTTGTTGGTTACCTGAAGGCCAATTTCCGTAATTAAAAGCGTTCAAAATCCAGTTTCAATATCATCTCAGTGACAAAGTCAAAATTTGTTAAAAATGTAGGGATTTTAGAGGTATTTTTGACAGATTGAGACTGAGATCAGATTGTGAACGTTCTTAAAATTACGGGAATTGCCCCTCTGATCACTTCAATCTTACGTTAATTCTTTAACTCTACCGATGAATTTGCTTTAAAGCCATGCGGCTAGTAAACGAGACTAAACAGAAGTTTTATTGTTATGAATTCAGCACTTGAATCTATAGCCCTTAGGCCGCTATCCCACATAAACGTGGAAGAAAATTATGCAACCTCTTCACGATAAAAAAAAAGCTCTGTGATAGGTACAAAGAGTTGGATTCCTACCAGAAAAAATGTCTGTCAATTTGGAGTTCCTGTCATGTTTGGCAAATGTCACCTTAAAAATATGTAGTCCCGTTAAATATCACATCTTGAAAGAATTGCAATAAAATAACAAGCAGGCAAAATAGGCAAGAGCTATGATGCATGATACCAATGTAAGATGGGTGCAAATTGTTGCTACGGCTGTACCGATACCGGTTGGGAAGTGTTCTACGATGACCACAAAGTTCATGGATTACTTCTAGGTCTAATATTTATTGCATGCGCGTTAGCTTATAAACTGTATCGCTGTCGAAGTCCCAGCCGCAGACGCAGTAGGTGCTGGTTAATTTAAAAGAATAACGAGGTACAATTTCAAAATCATAAAATAACAACATTTCATCATATATTTCCCTGACTTAATCTTAAATTTTGTAACAATACTCTTCTACTTCCTGTAATGCTCTCTTCTAACGTACCTATTAACAAATATATACAACATTAATTCTAATAATAACTATTACTTTACATTGTGCGTGTATTTAGTTTATCTCGCGTTTTCTTTCAGATTGCTTTGAAAGTAAGCGTCCTTGGCTATCTGGAAGAGGTTGGCGCTGTTCTTGTCTCCGGTCTCGCGCACCATGGCGGAGAAGTGGCTGGCGGGGTTGGACAGCAGCACGTAGGGGTGCTCGTACTCCTTCACCTCGCCGCTGCTCATTACCAGCACCTTGTCCGAGTCCATGATAGTGTTCAGTCTGTGAGCTATCGTCAGCACGGTACACGACACGAACTGACGCCGTATCGTCTCCTGGATGAAGTTGTCCGTCCTGCAACACAACCCCAAACGTCAATCACTGCCGCACTGTTGTTAAGTATGCATGTAATTCTCCAAATACTCACTGAGGATCTACGTTCGCCGTAGCTTCGTCCATAATTAATATCTGATTGGATCTCAGTACGGCGCGCGCCAAACACATCAACTGTCGCTGCCCTACTGAGAAATTAGCACCACCCTCTGTTACATGGAAATCCAACGAAGTAATAGCCGACTTCAAGTCAACCTGTAATATTCAAATGTAATAAAAATCGTAATATATCAATAACGAAACAGACAAATTTTATTGTAGAGTCTAACCTGCTCGAGAACCCTCCAGATGTCCTCGTCGCTGTAGATGTTAAACGGATCCAAATTGTATCTAATTGTTGCAGAGAAGAGGATCGGCTCTTGAGGAATAATTGAAATTTTCGATCGCAGCCCCTGCAAATATCCATAAGTTAGAAAATAATGGCCGCTTACAGGGACTCGCATCTAGTATAATACCGTAACCGTGAAATTCGTACCTGTCTCGAAACCATAGAAGTATCGAGTCCGTCAATCGATATTGATCCGTCGAGGTAGGCGAATCTGAATAAAGCCGATATCAAGGAAGATTTGCCGGCGCCCGTCCGCCCCACGATCCCGATCTGAATGAACGAACAAGTATAGTATATTACTGTTTAAGTAAGTATTTAAATTTTACATGCTTGACGACTTTAGGAATGAATAATATACAGTAGGTTTACATACTTTCTGTCCACTTTCGACTATAATGTTCAAGTTTTTAAGTACTGGCTCTTCGTTCGGAGCATATCGTAGGAAAACATTTTGGAACACAATTCTGCCATGTGACGGCCAAGAAGGCGGCATGGCGATCTCTGAAAAGAACAAAGATTAGTAAACTGTTGGTATTAAAATGCATAACCAACTTTTGAATAGCCTAAGCCCGCATGTACGCATCTGTTCTTTTACTAGATAACGGCCCGTTTTTTCACCAGACCTGCGGCGGTTATTATGCAATAATGAACATATACAAAGTGTTTTTTTTTTTTGATATCCCATAACTCTAGAGGGTCATTGTACTCATTATTACGAACAACTTTTACTATGGGACCAAACACGAAACGCGAAAAAAAATCTGGTGATCCCCACATTTTGTCGAGTTATGCGAACATAAATGTAGAGAGCAGCACATCTTTTTTTTGCGATTTTGGGTTTGGTTCCATAATAAAAGTTGTTCATAATGATGTGTACAATGACCCTCTAGAGTTATGGGATATAAAAAAAACACTTTGTATATTAGGTCATGCTTCTGATGCTGGACCGGTGTCCAAGTCTTACAAATAAATATGAAAAATACGATCCGTGGTTGATGAAAAAAAACGGATGCGTAGCTAGTCTTAAAGGGTATAAAATTTTTTTGGAGACCCTTTTTCACATTGCCATGGACCTTACTAAGAGGATACAAGAGTGAGCGAAGAGAGTTAGAACATTGGAGCATCCTGATTCGATAGCCTAGATATTCTGTGTGATTCTACTAAATAAATGCAAGAGGATTGAACCGCGCATGAAGCTGGAAGCCTTTGTAATCTATAAACAAACCACGCTAATTTTTAACCGACTTCAAAAAGAGGAGAAGGTACTCAGTTCGTCGGAAACTTTTTTTTTATTTATTATGTTCCCCGATTACTCTAACACGGCTAGACCGATTTGAAAATTCCTTTCTTTTTGTTTGAAAGGATATATACTTTCTAGGTAGTCCCATTGTCATCAGGTCAGGATTGATGATCATGCATTTTCTCTCGGAAAGCACCATTTGGTGAAGTGGAATTGATGATGAAGGCCACAGATGGCCACCGGAACTACTCAATAATAAGTAGGTATTTCACGGGTTGTGGTGGCAAAAAAATTTAAATACAGATCCAAAGACACCGACTTCCGAAATTACAGCTATTTTGCACTTTGTAGTATATTTTTTTAAAGTAATTTTTTTAAGTTTTTATCATAGGCACCTATTCATTTTTGCTTACACACAAGTTACACGAGACCCCTGTAGCTTGGGAGGCCCGTATCGTTGACACGTACCCCGTACTGTACTGCTGATATGGCGGTAGCTACGCCCCTGAGAAGAAACAAGGTGGTAGGTAAGAGTGCACTCACTTCCTTCGAACAAGTTAGGCTCGGTGTCGATGCGCGTGTACTGCAGAATGCGCTCGACACTGGTGAGCTGCGCCAGGAACTCTACCAGCATGCGCGCGCCGTGCTGCAGCATGAGGGTCAGCGTGTTGCTCTGCGTCACCGCCAGCCCCACGCTGCCCACGGGGATCGCGTCGCCTAGCAACACACACATACATCTGTCACCTGCTCACGTGAGGACCTAATGGCTGCGTCAGCGAATGCTATCCGCGTAGCTGAATTTGGGCCAAAAAAATTAAGAAAAAAACGAAATGTTTGCCATCGACACGCTAAGAAGAAGAACGTTTGTTTAATGTGATTGGGTAGCAAGCAGGAGGCCCACTTGGTGCTAAGTGGTTACCACCGTCTATTGACGTCGACAATATCAAAAGTGTTACAAATGCAATCACAGGGTAGAGGAGTAACGACTTTGTTGTAAAGTTACCTACAAACTATAGCAATGTTGACGGTAGAATAAGGTATGGTGATATAACTTCCTTTTCTAAGATTAAACTACTATTTTATTCCTATTATTCAAAAGTAGTTGTTGCCTGCGACTTGGTAGTCAAACTTTCTAGCTCAGGAAGACCCTCTTGAAGGCGGAGTTTTGAAAAATCCTTTCTTAGTAGTCTTTGATAACAAGAAAACTTAACTATTTTCCCTGATTCATGTTTATTTCTTTACGCCTGTACGTATTCTGTCAGTATATTTTATGGATAGGTACTGGTAAGATTTAGTCGATGCGAACATCGAAAATTACATTAGCAACCCCAAAAGCCCTTTACGTAAAACGTATCACTGGTCCATTAGGGTTACTTTAACATAACTTTAGTATACTGGTACCCGGACACGTAATTTGATGTGAGCTATTATAATATGATCTAAGTAGTAGGAGAGCTTTATTAAAGTTATCGTAAACTCACACGGGGGCTCTGTTTTCTAAAAACCTATTATGCTGAAGCTTACTGAAAAATATAGAAGAATTTAATAAAATATCTAAGTTTGAGATTATATACCGAAGTCAAGGAAGATGAAGACGAATATCACAGTAGTGAGGTACACCAGACACATGGTGTCCAAGTAGAAGCCAAATGTGGTGCCGCCGCTCAAGTAACTGTTCCATGCAGTTGTGTGCAAATCCTAGAACAAACAAAATGTTTAATTTACTAATCTAGCAGTATCAAGTTATATATTATATGTAATATAACTTCCATGCAACTTAACCTACAGTATTAAACTGCGTGGAATATGCTGTCAGAAAATTACACTAAGTTTATGTAAGCCTCTACAATATAATTTTCGCCTTGTGACTATATCTGCTTTTGTTACGTCTGGGAACCATGATTGGTTTCCAGCGAATTAGGCGTTTAGCGACTTTATTGGGCTTTTAGAAGATAGATGAGTTGTGTACCTATGTCGCGGTTTTATCTTGGATGACTGCCAATAACATGGAGCAGTCATGTGAATCTAAACTGAGGTTCTTTAATAGATATTTGAAATGTAAGACACTATTCCATCTGGTACAATAGCAAGGTTCTTCCATGTTAATAAAATAAGTAAGCGAATCATGAGATTTGCAATAAACGTAAATGTAAATTACCTGGTTATAATCAAACTGTTCAATAAGTCTCTTCTGGGCATTGGCTGACCTAATGGTCGATATGCCACTTAGCGACGACGTCACTGTACCGAACATTGGGCTCTTGTCTGAAATATTTTTTTTTTTTTTTTATTTGGAATATGAATTAAGAACATCAAGGCGATATCAGTGTGCTCATAATATGAATTTCCTATTTCGCCAATCATACTTAAGTCACATGAAAAACATTGCTCTTAGTGTAGATAAAAGGTATAGTAGGGGACCCGGGGTAGTAGCATTAGCGATTTAAAATATTTCAGATATTTGTCAAAAAAAAAAGTTTTGAAAAAGGTTTGTATCGCCAAAATATTACGCCGTCGTGAACATTTTAACGTGCCGTCCCGACGACGAAAGATGGCGTCATTTTATCTTATGACATTTTAATAAGTGTTACGTGTTCCTATACTTTTTAAGGAAAGTTTAACAATCTTTGATCAATACGTACTTATGCCTTCCAATCGCTTGATTCCCTGAGCCACCTTCATGTATATCCTGACCAAAAAGAAGAACAGTGTAAGCAGTACGGCTGACGGTATCAGGGTCCAGTACAGAGCAATAGCATTGAGGACTAGAATACCAGCTAAGGTTCCGTAAATCTGTAGCACGTCCAGCAGAGTTCGTGGCAGAATCTCGTCGAGAGAACCCATGTCTTTTGTGAATCTGTTCAATATGCGGCCTGTGGGAAAAAAATTAATCATGTGAAAACTTGTTACGGATTTTAATTTATTCGGAATGGTATCTCATTTTCTCAATAGATTTACACCAACAACAATTTATGTTGTTACCTTGAGAGCTTAAAGTTCTCTCGCAATTATAATAGATAAATAAATAAAAAAAAAAAAACAAAACAAAAAAAAAAAAACAAAACTTTTTAGGACTTTTGAACGCTGAATAAAATATTGACTCCTCGCTGTTTGGAGACACATTCATTTATTAGCTTTCAAGATAAAGGTAAAGATACCTGAAGAACTTGTGTCGAAGAAGCGCATAACTCCCCTCAGCATGGTGGAGAACATGGTGTTGTGCAATTTGTTGGAGGCGGAGACACAGAGGTAGGCGAAGGGGAACACTCGCAGGTTCACCATCAGAACGCAAATCACCACCAGTCCTCCGTGGACTATCAGGTACTGGCCCACCGTGAACAGGCCCACTTGCACGTCCAAGCCAGGTTCTGAATGGACAGGAAGATAACGTATAAAGCTGCTCTTCTTTTGGCGAACTAAAACTATGTGTCTATAGGTTACATTGATTCGTACAAAATGATTGAATACACTTCTTTACAACAATTATCTAAGAGTTATTACTTCGAGCCCGTGAGATATGAATGATCCATCCACTATTGAACCATGTCGGTATTCATTACAAAGTTTAGTAAAGGAGTATTACTCCCTTTTGAACTAGGTAACAGAAAACGAGGCCCAAAAACCGTTGACTACCCGTTTTCACCGTCTTTTGTGATTGAATTGTTTACAATCCACTTTCTATGCTAAAAGTTTTAATTAGATAACCGAAACAGTCGCTTCCTATTTCCGGAACCCACCAGTAGATACGTAAGTAAACCTTTCTCAAGTGCTCGTTTTCAAATTAAAAAAATAAATCTCATTTTATGACATAACGCTGATTAATATCGTTAGGCTGATATTTCTGTACCTACCTACATAACATGGCACCTGTATTCTAGCACCCTAGAAGGGAAAGGTGTTTCCCCGTAGTTATTAATTCAGTTATGAGTATTATGTAAAGGTGGACTAATGAGTATTTCTTAATTGCTAATTCCAATAATGCTTTGCCCGACCCAGAGATCGAACCCAGTACCCGCTCATGTGCTTAGGTACTTACCACAAGACCAATTAAGTATTAGTCTATCTATAGTTTATTGCTTTAATAATAGGTACCTCATCACTTGCCTAGCCTTTCCCAACTATGTTTGGGTCAGCTCCCAGTAATGTTTTACATCTACATGGAGCAACTGCCTATCTGACCTCCACAAACCAGTTAAGTACTGAGTAATACGATACCCCTTAGTAAGACTGGTTGTCAGACTTTCGGGCTTCTTACGACCCATAACGACTGTCACAGATCCAAGAATGACAGCCGAGGCCAACGGCTTAATGTGCTTTCCGAGGCACGGGGGGTCTCGGCATGTAAAGATGGTCACCCATCCACGGACCGACCGCGGCAAGCGTAGCTTAACCTGATCGATTGACCCATGTCGCTGTTATTACTTAGCCACGAGTCCGTCACCCCTATAATAATACCTATGTATATGAAAATAAAAACCACTACTTTGGTTAGCATATTTCATGAAATTTGCGTGACATTCCAGTGCCAGCTCCTACATATGTGAGTCTCTTTATAGTCTGTACGTGGTTTCAGTGGAGATTTGGCATTGCATTCCTTGAAGCTATTTGAATTCGAGCTAAGTATTCTACGCGACTTACTGGTTAAGCATATGATGTAATTACATGGTACCTACCGCGTATACACTAGGAACTTTCACATATAGAGTATCATTATTTATTCATGAAAGTAGATAGAATACGATCAATAGCGAAAAAAACGCATTTTTTATTAGCTTTCAAGAAAATAACGAGGTTCAAATACTGTTTATTATGAATATTGTTAGATTTTTCTAAAGTTGGTAAAGCGCAATACTATTTTAAATACCGACAAGACCGATATTGACACATCTTGTCGTGTTTATGCCCAGGTTCGTACGGGCGATTTTTTTTCCGTGCACTGGATATTCAACGCACTACTTAGCGCCGAGAGTTGAAAATTCAAGAGTTTGTTACGCTCTGGGATGCGCTCTGTTGGATTCTGGATGCTCGGCTTCACCGAGAGTTAAAAATTAAGTATGCGATAAAATCAGCCGCGATATTTTTACGTCCGTGCGTACGAGGGCTAAATAAATAACAAATAAATAGATAAATCTTATTATACTTAATATGAAATGACTAGACTTTTGCTACAACACTAGAACAAAGTTATTGGGTCATGTTAGTAGAATACAGCTGTATAATTACGTTCGATTTACACTTTGAATCTTTAATAGCACCAATGTGTCACATCACATTGCTTCACACTTGTGGAATCCCACGAAGTTGCTTCAATAAAATTGGTGACATATCGATGCCTTAGTTCACAATTGCACTAACTACAAAATTTTAATTTTTTACTTTTTTAACGCCATATACACTAAATTTCATGCTCTTTCGTTTCCGCGCATCGAAATACCGTTATTCCGTCTCTTTTTACCGTTGTATTAAATGAGTTCGTTTAATGTTCCATGAATGTGGTATTATACTAATGATCTTTATTTTTGTAAAACCAATCAAGATAGATGGAGTAAAAGGACTGGTCTTATGAATAGATGCATATTTTTTTGTTATTTTACTTGGATTTTCTATTGTTCTCGTTTAAACTTTAAAAAACTTTAAAGCTCTCTCCTCAAAAATATAAATTTCGTAGTTAGTGCTGACCCCGCAAACGTCGTTTTGCAAAAAAAAAAAAAAAATAGGGGTATGAAAAATAGATGTTGGCCGATTCTCAGACCTACCCAATATGCACACAAAATTTCATGAGAATCGGGAAAGCCGTTTCGGAGGAGTTTAACCACAAACACCGCGACACGAGAATTTTATATATTAGATTAGAAGATTTATCGGGTATTAAAGAATGTCATTTGCCTAATACTGGCGTTAGACCTATGTTAAAAGTCAAAGTCAAATAATTTGACTGATACCCAAGATACAACACATTAAGCCTTGCTTAGTTTGGGGGTCGACGGTCAAACCAAAAAATTGTGATGTACAGTCACCAAAAGAGATAAGTAACCAGGGTCATCAATATAGTTCAAGTTTAGTAAGAAACCGATGGATATTTTCGAATTAAATTTCATTTGATAAATTAACTGTTTGTTTTCTATTAGTAAAATTATATTTTATTCGAGAACATCCATCTGTTTCTTACTAAACTTGAACTATACCGACGACCCTGGTTACTTATCTCCTTTGGTGACCGTACACACCACAGAACAGGTACACACTTTATTGTATTTATTTAAGACTAGCTGCGCCCCGCGGTTTCACCCGCGTAAGTTTTGATCCCGTGGGAATATCGGGATAAAAAGTATCGTATGTGTTATTCTGATGTATAAACTATATTACTGTAAAGTTTCATCAAAATCCGTTCAGTAGTTTTTTCGTGAAAGAGTAACAAATATCCATCCATCCATCCTCACAAACTTTCGCATTTATAATATTAGTAGGAAGTAGGATTAGTAGGATTAGTAGGATAGGATTAGTAGGATAGGATAGTAGGAAGTAGGATTACTGTCTGTCTGTGACCTTTTC
This sequence comes from Globia sparganii, assembly GCA_949316385.1. Lineage (NCBI taxonomy): Eukaryota > Metazoa > Arthropoda > Insecta > Lepidoptera > Noctuidae > Globia > Globia sparganii. The sequence goes on from OX438655.1 coordinate 14,142,098, forward strand.
TTTATGCCAATAAAACATTTATTTTGTTTGTTTCAATTAGATTTCTTGGTCCTTTTGAATAATAATAATTTAAAGTTTTTCCTATTTTAAAAGTAGTTTGGTACACAAACCAACTAACTAATGGGAACTACCTATCCATTAAGGTGTTTGTAACAGTTTAAAATTCGCTTGACTCTTGAGCTCAAGGATTTATGGCGCGAATCAAGTTACCTAACGATGCTTGTTATTAATTAGTGGTCCCTGTTAGTCAGCTACTTTAATTAGGACCCACCACTTGGGACTAGTGTAGTACGTTATATTGTATTTATGTGATTATGGAAAACTTGGGCTTAGGTAGGGAATACTGTATTATGCAAAGTTGCCATTGTTGGCTGACAAATGAGCTACTTTTGATAAACATTGCATCATTTTTGATAGATATTATACTTAATTAGAATGATACTTCGAGGTTGCTCATGACGCATTCATACTGAATACATGAATGCTTAACCGTTAAACTTTGTAAAATATTATTCAAATTTATAAATACGTCATACGAATTATCAACACAAGTATTCGAATCGCTTTTAATGTGACATTTACTCCATTCTCATTGCTTTCTAATCTAACTGATCAATCACGTTGGGATATCAATTAGTACTTACCAATGTCAGCGCCACCCAGGGACTCCTCGTACACTGCCATTTGATTTGTCCTTTAACAAAATAATCAAAAGTTTAGTATAATTCTATTCTGCATAGAAATCCCCTCCCCATTCCCTTTTCTAAAAAAAAAAAACAATGTAAATTCTTTTTAAAAAAATAGCGTTAAAAACGGAAGGTTCTTTCTTTCAAATCCCAAAAAAGAGAATTTAGTACCCAAAGAAGAGGCCCCAAAAAACAACCTTCAAGAATCCAATGTGTTCGCAGACGTGCTCTGGCAGTTATTAAAGTTTAAACTGCACATGTTTCTTAAAAAAAATACTTTCAAAGGCAATGGATTAACTCATTTTCCTCCCCGAGAACTACTATAAGTGGAACATTTCATAGTAAAACAATCAAATCTACACTTGATATAAATTAAATCCACTTTTCGTGTATGTCTGTGTGACCGCTTTCTTCTTTAAATTTACGCAACGGATTTGATGCGGTTTTCACAATGATTTAGATAATTTAAGTAAGTACTTTGAAAGTTTTATGTTTATAATACAATAGTATTAAACTTACATATAATAAGGCATTTGCGATGTTTTGTCTAGTCTCAAAAAAGGTGTTCCCTTGTTTCGCAGACAGAAATTTCATAGAATTTCGTTTCGCAGCAAATGTTTCTTATAATATTTGATCCTTGTATTTTTATTTCGAATATTATTGTTTCAACGACTATTTACTCGAATGAACCATATTTTACACAAATGAATTAATTTTATAATCATATTTTTTATATAACAAATATTTTTTTAACGAATATTGTTTGTTCGGTGTATTATTCCATGGAATTTTATTTCAACGAAAATATAAAAATAGACGTTATGCTAGACTTGAGAACTTAGGATGCAATAGCGAGTGAAGCCAGCTCGGGATTTGGGGCACCCCGTCTCGGATAGGAGGTTCGAAGTGGATGACGGCGGCTCAAGTGAGCGAGCAAAGCGAGCGAACGAGGTCCGTCATCTCCTTGTTAGGTTCCTTTAAACCCTTTACACAGAAATACCTAGGGGCATGCGAAGCGGGGCTCCGTCGACTATGTCTTATTATTAGGTATTAAAGACAATTAGTTAACTTTATATACCTACAACCTCATCGTATAATTTTAGAATGCCGTGCATATGAAGTCACTATTAATGAGAATACCAAGGTTGTTTTCCTGCTTGAGTAGAAGTTACCTGCATTGTTTTTGTGAACGCGGTGTTGTAAATTGTATAGGAGTAGGTATGCGTTTTGTCAAAGGTATGAATTGAAACGTTTAGAAACTGTCATTCGATAAAATGTTTTTCTTGATATTAAGTTTTATACTCTCTCTCATAGAGAGGAGGCCTTTGTCCCAACAGTGGGATCATTATAGGTTGATTATGTAAGTTTTATACTAACTAAACAATATGAGGATAGAGAATATTTGAATTATTATTAAGTTTATGATATGAATATCGAAACAAAATTTTATTTTTAACAAAAATCAATGATTTAATTTTTTTCAAAGTAAGTAGGTATTCTGCGTAATGAAATGAAAATAATTTATTATGAGAAAAATTTTATGTGAAACGAAACTCTATAAAACTGTTATCTATTAAGCAACGTAAAACCCCTAAAAACAGTGCGAAGCAGGGGTGGGTGGTTCACTATGTGATCTATAAATACCAACTAAACCGACTTACCAATAACTAACCCAGTAGTCGACAGAAGCGGCACTAACGGAGGCCAGAACAACAATCGAGAGCGTAAAGATTATGAAGCATGTGTTTCCTCCTGATTTGAAGTACGCCGAGATGACCTCCCAGCGCAGGTTGCCAGACTGTCTTTCTTCTGCCTCCATCTTTTGAGCTTCAAATTCCTGTAAATCTTCGCTTTCGGTCACGCTTACCATTGTCTTTAAGGCAGGCCTGTCCTTTTCTTCGATGCTCTGTGGATGGAAAATAACATAGAAATAATTGAAATACTTACCTATAAAGGATTCAGATACTACTATTATCATACTACCTATAAATCGTTTATATTTGGTCGACCGTCGTTAAATGTGGCAAAGTTACAACAACCGCACGAGTCGAACGATCAGGTTAAGCTACGCTTGCCGCGGTCGGTTCGTCGAAAGGTGACCATCTTTACATATCAAAACCCCTCCGTGCCTAAGAAAGCATTTTAAGCAGTTGGTTCCGGCTGTCATTCGTAGATCTTTGGCAGTCGTTACGGATCATCAGAAGCCCGAAAGCCTGACAACTAGTCGTACCAAGAGGTATCGTGTTACCCAGTACCTGTGTTGTGGGGGTCATATAGGCAATCGCTTCATGTTAAATACTGGTATTCACCTGCAGCCGGTTAGACTGGAAGCCGACCCCAACGTAGTACCTACTAGTGAGAAAATTATTGTGATTTTGTTTTCTTTCTCATCGTCTTGTGTGCAAGTATGTAAAAGTACCTACATTCTGCGATTTTGAAACTTCGAAACAAGTAAAGTAGTTATAAGCAATATAGGCTTTAGTAAGGATGAACGGTTTTATAAATTTTACGTTCGCCCATCATTTTGTGTTGTTTCTTTTTCGAGTCTCGGGCCTCGGGCGATCTCCCAACCTCATCTCATGAAGCTGACAACAATAAAGAATAAAAATAAACAGACTACTTGAGGAGTTGAAAACTGTATAATAGATGGGATACATAACACCATTGGAGGGCTCGTGGCTAAGTAATAACAGCCGCACATATTGATCGATCAGGTTAAGCGACGCTTGCCGCGGTCGGTTCGTAGATGCGCGACCATCTTTAAATACCAAGACCCTTCCGTGCCTCGGAAAGCATGTTTAAGCAGCTGGTCCCGGCTGCCATTAATGAATCTTTGACAGTCGTTACGGATCGTCAGAAGCCTTAGGTACCAAGGGGTATCGTATTACCCAGTAACTGGGTTGTGGAGGTCAAATAGGCAGTCGCTCCTTGTAAAATACTGGTATTCAGCTACGTCCAGTTTAATGGAGACTGGAAGCCGACCCCAACATAGTTGGGAAAAGGCTAGGCACATGATACATATCAACATTGAACAATGAGATCCTTTTAAATCCACTTGTTCATTGTTTAGACTGAGATTTTAAGATTTTTCTTTTACATACTGTTAACACAACTAAAAAATACCAACGTGACATAATATTTATTAATCTACTAGTCTCGATAAGGTAAGGTAACACAACGACGTTAATCAAGCAAGCAAGGAAGGCTCTCTGAACCATAAACTGTACACTTACAAACACTCTGAGCCGCCGTGAAAATGTGAAAATTCATATTGTTATTTTCATAAATGAATGTTTTCATAGTTTATCGTCGCTAAGAATGCATCAACCGCTTCAGCAGTGCTGGCATAAAATTCACATAAATATCGAAAAATATTAAAGTTACAGTTCACCAGTAAAGGAATGACCCAAGCTCATTTTTGTATAGGTATGTTATATATACCCTTTACATAATTGAAGAAGCTAGTTGCCACTATGAAGGGATTCCTTCAGACCTTTTGGGGATAAATTGTATTTTTATGAAGTGCGGGGTGAGATGCTCATAAAATATGAAGGTATAAATAGTGTATGCGGGTACCAAAAGATACTTGAGTACTATTTAGGAATATATAAAATTTAGGGTTTGCTTCGTAAACACTTCTGAGTACGACGTATAAAGAAAAAATTATTTCTAGAACACTAATTCAAAGTTATGATCATGGGTAGCTCATGATTATTATGGTCGTTACCTTTGATGTAAAGCTATATAAATTAAATGCCAATTAAATAGTGTAACATCCTGCGTGCTGAGAATAAAATGAATTTAAATTAAAGTATTATGACAAATGCTAATTGAGAAATAAAGTGTCTTATTAGATGCTGGGCGAGCAAAAGAGACTACAATTACATAAATCACCATATTCTGGGCCCGACAATGGAACGTAGCTTTAGCAGCTGAGGGGGGGTCGATATCACGGCCGTCCAGTATGGCGATCGATAAACTTGTTTATCAAGTGTACTGATTGGAATGCATAATTCAAATAATTCTGCAAATACGACAATTTGATTGTTTGTTAGAACTAATAATAGCCTTCCCGATCGATTTCGGTCACGGTGGCCAATCTCAACGGAGATCAGCCAGGTACGCAGGAGATATTATAATGCACAAGTGTGCGACACAGGTGCACTCCCTCTTCTCTCACTCTCATAGCCCGATGGGACGGCAATCCGACACGACCTGAGAGAGATCAGGCTCAGGACCAACGGCTTAACGTGCTTTCCGAGGCACGGGGGTATCACACCGCCAACTTCTAAACCCCGGGCTGTTACTAAGAAATTCCTAATGGAAAAACTCAATAACACTTTGCCCGACCTGGGAATCGGACCCAGGACCCCACGCTCAGCAGTCACGCTTGCGACCACGAGACCAACGGGGCGGGGGGTGTTAGAACTACGAACTAGAGTACAATGCACCTACATATCGTAAAGCTTCTAAGTATCTACTTTTCACCATTATAAGCCTAAGATCTTTTACCCGACCTGAGATACTGGCAATTTACATCATCGTCATCAGCCACACAGTCCATTACTGCATATGGGTATCTCTAATTGCACACCTCTAAGCTCAATCCTCGTTGAACATCACCTTGGTTTTGTCCTAGTTCATTTGGATAACTTACTCGTGATCCAAGACTGTCACAGTCCTTGTCTTTGCCTTCCTGTAGCTGGGACAGCATCATAGAAAAATCTTTGCCCGATGAAACCAACTCGTCGAATGTGCCCATGTTTTCAATGCGACCCTATAACAAATTCATTCATTTATTGGTATATTATTGGTATATTAACTTTATAGCATATTTTGGTCAGAGAAGATAACTATTCAAGTTTTAACTTATTATTAAAAGATTTGCCAATTAAGACTCACTCTTCTGAATGAAACACAAAAAAGTTAATATACAATTCTAAATTCATTATGTGCAATAAAATTCTCAGGCCAAAACCCAAGGTACAAATTACAAGGAAAATAACACTGGTGGGCTAATTGGAATCCAATAAAAGTATTTAAAAACTAAAATAAAAGAACAAACATAGATGTGCAAACCTCATTTAAAACAACAATGTAGTCTGCAGCTTTTAGGAAATGAATCTGATGAGTGACGAGGATGCGGGTACGTCCGCGCAGGTAGCCGTTGATGCAGCCTTCGAACAGCTGACGGCCCACGTTAGCGTCTACGGCGGACAGTGGGTCGTCCAGAAGGTAGATGTCAGCCTAGTAAATTAATTTTATAAGACACATGTATGTAGGTAGTATTCGCAATAAAGCACAAGGTAAAATGGTCAGGTTTTCGAAATTAAACAATCAAGAAAGCCTTTTATCACGTATTGTTGCATTTTTTTTTTTTGTTTCTATCTCTAGTTTAACCTGCAAATATAACGATTTGTTTCAATGTTTTACAGATTTAGGTAAATCACGTTTATAGGTACGTGGACGCTGATAATTATACCTGCGATTGATATGATTTGAGGATATAGTTACTGGTTGTTTATGTAAAATATATTTTCTCTCTCTGTTACGCGAAAAATCCCCTCCTATAACTAAGAAGTACGTTGTTTCAAGTCTATGAATATGCCATGGCGTACATGCAATAGTAAAGCTGCCCTACATTTAGCTCCGACCTTAAACCGAAGTAAAAACGAAAAAACGGTGTTTTCTCCTCATTTTCCAGAGAGAATCATTAAAAGCGATTGCGGAAACGAATTCCGCGCAGAGGTACACCATACATATTTAAAATGATCTGTGTTAAAAGTTCTTTGGGAACCCTAGAATTAAACAATATGAAACCAGAAAGAAGAAAAATTTTATATCTGGGAACCAGAGCAGTGCTTATGTAGAACGATGTATGAATCTTTTGCTGAAACAAATTCATTTCCTTCCTCCTTTACTTCAAAAAGTTCGTTACATTTATTCCGTAGTTAAGTTTTGGCACTCACACCCTTAGTGCCGACTGCCGACAGACAAATGCTCTGCAGACTGTGAGAGAACAAAAAGAAAATTTTTCTTTGAATTCTCTACGTAGGAATTTGAAATTAAATGTTATTGTAAAATCCTGCACTACACGCTGAATCCCAAAAATAGAACTAATGGATTGTGTAATTACAGATGGGCAAAAAATCGTGGATCAAACGAAACAGGGCGTTATTTGGGGTTATTTGCAGTAAAAATTCTCTGTGGCAGAGCCCTAACTTGATCTCCTTAAAAGTTATGACAATTTGAGTAAGTAAGTAAGGTTCTAAAGTTACAAATATTTTTTCGTGAGACTTAAAAGATATTGAAAAGTACCAACACTGATAAATCATGGTACCCACTGTCATAAAAGCACGTTTGTAGTGATGATACTTTTTTAAAATATTTATTTTATTTTTCATTTGTTTTTTTGCCTTTTTTATTTATTTTTTTTACTGCAAATAACCCCAACTATCGTTTCGTTTCGTTTGATCCACGATTTTTTACCCACCCTGTATTTAAATGAACAATTGCATCGAAAGTGTGTCCGTGTTTGCGGATATTCAAGCTAGTCGGAGCTGCGTCAGTGTCTATTTTAAGCGAATCTTCCTTGAAATCAAGAACTTAGCTAAATTGTACAGTACAGATATTTTTGTACCAATATTTATTTAGAGAATAACTTTAAAATATTTTAACCAGTATTACTACAAGTAATTTAGAAAATATTAAAAACAAACTTTTCAATCAAGATAACGACTCGATAAAAAATTGTTCATTTCCCAGCTGTTATGAGTTCAATATTTTAGCAACAAAATAGAAATCAATTTACTTCTCTGTAAACAGCCCGCGCCAAATTGATTCTGGCTCGCTGGCCTCCTGAGAGGGACACCCCCCTCTCCCCCACCAGCGTCTGGTCGCCGTACGGAAACTGCTTGAAGTCCTTCTCGAGTGCACAAACACTGCAAACCTATACAACACAGAAGTCTGTGAGCACACGAGCGAAATTTGAATAAATATGCGAGGTCGTGTTTCAGTGCTACTCAACATTAAAAGGCTTACTTGTTTTAAAAACATATTTAAATCCAAATTTTATTTCATGCAATTGCAAGGTAAATGTATAACAGAATGAATTGCATTTAAAAGTGTGTTTTGAAAAAATTGCAACGCTGAAATGCCCACTAATTAAGCCGTAGGGTACTACAATTTTAAAACTCTGCACCCTATTGCTTTTCGAGGCGTTAAGCGGCAATATGGCACCTCATATTGTTTTCTCTTGGAATGTTGCCACAAACACAGACATAGCAATATATTTTTAATCTGTAACCTTTATTGCTATGATTAATTATTTTTATCGGTGAAACCGGGTGAAACTATAAGCTATCTATGCCACGATTCACCTATATATAAACCCTATCGATGGCCCAAATAAAGTGAACAAATAAGACAAAAATACGTATTATATGCAAATCCAGATTTATTTACGTACCTTTTTATATTTTCCGGGTTCATAAGGCAAACCGAAAAGTATATTCTCTCGGACGGTGCTGGGGAATAGCCACGCCTCTTGGCAGGCGTACGATATCTTGCCGTATTTTGAAACAGTGCCAGTCGCCGGAGGCAATTCTTTTAGTAGTAGTTGCAAAATCGAGGACTGAGAATGAAAAACAAATCATATGAACAAGTTGTTTCCAAATATATATAATATAGTTACGAGTAGAAAGATTAGTTGATGTACTTATCGTCTTTATATACTTAATATCGGAAAGTTACAGACTTTATCTCTTTACTACAGTAAGAATCAGCTGACATTTTATCGTGCATTCATTCAATATTAACTACAAAACTACTAAACATTTCGTGTATAAACTTTAGGTACCTATACTAAACTAAAACAATGAAATCTACCTTCCCAGATCCGACTGCTCCAATGATAGCGCATAGTTTCCCTTTACGCAGCCGCATGGAGATGTTCTTGAGCGCCATAAAGTTAGGGTCCCCTGTCCAACTGGCCGACACGTCATGCAAAACCAAAGCAGAGTCATCCTGATGTGATATACTTCTCGAGAATTTGCGATTCGCCGGCGCTTTGAGTTGTACATCTAAAGGGTCTGGAATTAAATTTAAAATATGATAACCGGAACTTATGTTTATTCCATTATTAGTGAGACTCATGCTTGAGCATCAATGGATCTGTTTTTTATTTTTCCGGGTAATTGGTCGAACTAAATGTGAAGTCTAGCTTAGGTTTTCATAAATACCTAAACAATTTTTCTAGGTATGATCTCGTCGCGGTTCCGGAATGAGGTTATTAAACTTTAATAAATATTTCACAGAACTATCAACCCGTCAAAACCACCGCCTACAAATATATGACTTGAACTTCGGACAGTTATATTGACCTTTGAAATGTTTCACGAACCAACAGGTGACGACGTGCTACGACATTGTCTGAATATCGATAACATTAGTTGATAAACATGTACACGTGAGTGTTACGAGAAACTGATTAATTGATTGCTAAGTCCTACCAATCTTTACTATTTTACGTGATGAGCATCGATATCTAATCAAAATAATAAAAAATCGCCAACTGCTTCCTCAAAGCCGTTATAAAATTTGATATCTCAAACGTAAACGATTTGGTATTATTACTGAATGTAGGTACATTAGCAAAGTGGTTGGTATGTGAACGTAATGATAAAGTTAATCTCTAAGCGCATTTGCTTTGCCAATCTAACTTTACCGCATTTTAATTGAATATCACTTACCTGGAGGCAATCCATCCGATTTCCGATGATAGGAGAGCGGTCGTATCGAAGAGCTCGTCCCCAAGTCGCTTTTAAACGACAAGTTGCGGAACAAGTTGGACGACACTTCCTCCGAGTGCCCCGCCAAGTCTGGCCTGTCCTCTGTAAATTAAAACATATCGTTTTGGCAACTTTACGTAAAATTAGGATGATGAGCCACTGTAACGTAACGTGAAAATTTCACTTCGCATATTAAGCCAAGTGAAATTCCTACTCTTCTTTATGTTGACTTCAATTTTGACTTGCCTATATACCTTTACATTCCGTTAAATCTGATCGTCATAATTATGATAAGACGTTGAGTGACCTAACGGAAAATAACAAGAACTAAATGAGCATCATTTACTAATTGTAAAAATAAAAGACCCTAAATGTGAATTTTTCAATCATTAAAGGTTATTTAAGGTTATTCCAATGTACATAACAAACCATAAGACGTACGTCACCAGCAATTTTTTAAGCTTTTTATGAAGTATTTCAGCCTACAAGGTTACACATTCAAATTTCCCCAACATGCGTCGAATACCGCCACAGTGGAATGCAGGGCTTATAGTGACGCATAACGTCTGAAATTCATAATATGGGACAAATCTCATACAAAAAACATGAAATGGTTAAGTGTGAACCCTCGTAATTACTTCAAATTTTTATGACCATTCTAGCTTCTCCATTCATTTAGAATAAAACGTCATTCTTGTTCTATTTATGTTAATGTTATTAATACTTAGATAGGTATATGTAACCTACACAGATAACGCTTACTGATAAAATTTAAACATTAGGCAATAAGATAATGATTGTGCCATTAAGATATTAAATTAATGATTTCAAAATAGAAGAACTAATTATTTATTTGTTCGCTGCCTGGGCATGCGCTAACTTAAGCAAGGTAGTAGCTCAAGCCGCGTTACGACGCCCAAGGGCCGATAATTCTTTCTACCTGACTGCTGAGTAAAGGGTTTTGTTTTCCAATGATTTTCGTATATTTCCACGTTTCCCATAATTTTAAGTACTGATTTTGATAAGCGTGGTGTTAAAATGTTCATAATCCCAAGACTGTATGGTTTTTGTCCCAGAACTATGAACATAATTATACACCTAATATGTCTTGATATAAAATAAAATAAAAAAAATGCCAAAATACTTTTGTTTATATTAACCGATTGAATACCGTAATTACAGAAACGATTAAGAAGCCATTGTATCTCAGGTTCCAGCGTACGAAGAAAAATATTAGAAAGAGTAGGTAAGTAGTTTTTAGGTATAGTACATACGTAGCGACAGAAACTCTTGAACTCTTCCTAGCGACACCACAAGTTCTGCAGTGAAAGATAGCACCAGCGGCAGGATTAATGTTATGTTCACCTGAGCCGCACTCATGAATTGTTGTAACGGGTAGAACTGGAACAAAACCATGTAATAAAGCGATCTATATAATCTTAATCTATACAAGGTGTAACATAATTAACGCAAGACCTCATACACCCCAATTAGAGTATTGAGTTAAAAGCATAATACAATGACCAAAACTTTTTTTTAAAGCTTGCTATTTTTATTAAGAAAATCGTGTTGATACTAGTATTACTTTATACATTTAAAATTAACTCTTATTGCCTTGAAATAAGATTTAATTTTATTTGGCTCAATCGGCGCTTAGTATGAAAAAATACATAATTAAAAAAAAAATACCTATATTAAAAGTTACTGAAATCGATTCCGTAGTCAATTATGAACAAACTACTTGCGTTTATTATGTCACACCTTGTTTATAAAAAGTCGGGTTAGTTACACCATTTATAACTCAAGAACGGCTGGACAAATTTTTATGATCTTTGATTTGTTGGATTTTTCTCCGCTCTGAATAGCAGAATAACTATTAAATTATGGGAAAAATTCGGAAGAACGGCTTTTTTAATGGTATCTCGAGAAGGGATTGACTTATATCGATGGCGGTACGAAGTTCGCCGGTCAACTAGTTATACATACCTAGTTATTTTAAAACAAAGTCGCTTGTCGTGACCGTCTGTGTGATCTTCTAAGTTACACAACGGATTTTGTTGCGATTTTCATGATCATTTACTTAGAGCATTTAATAATAATGTGTAATACATTCATATTGAACTTAAAAAAGCGTAGGATCCTCGATGTTTTGTCATGTCACCATTGCACCCGTGCAAAACAGGCGCGTGTTGCTAGAAGCTATGATATAAACTGCAGGTTTTTTCTCAAACAGAAACGTTAAAACGCCATTTACCATCAATATTAAATATAGCTTAACATCCACTGCAGATATAGGACAATATGCGAATGCAGTGTTTACTGCAAAACTAGACCATAATATAGCAGTTGTACGGTTGTACACAGCTACGAGAAAGAAATCTATGATGACAGTTCGATTAGAATCCGATGCAGTGCTCACCGTCTCACGCTCTGATAACTCGCCAGCTTTATGTTCCAACTTCCAACACGTCTAATAAGCCTTGTATTCACCTACATTTAAATAACTGATTAAATATTAATCAGTTGTATAATATTTAAAATCTCCTTAGGAAATTTTACATACTTACACCAAATGATTAAATACCTGACCGGCGCGGTGGTTTGATTGGTGAACACAGGCCATAATCATTTATATCTTTATATCCAACCACATAGAACCCATAAAGTAAAAATATCACTAACGTTACTATCCAAATTATAATGTATGTTAGGTAATGGAGCCGAACTTCACACTATCCACGGTATTCGGTTTATTATTATTTACTTAGGATTTGTATAGTAGCTGTTCAGAGGAACAATAAAATTAAGTGATGAGAAAACATTTCTGATCTGAGATTATATCCTTCCATGCATTTGGGTAAAATACATGTTTAAAATCGGCAAGCCGCTTCAACACGGAGACAATAAAATGCAGCCAATCTTCAATTGCGAATGTACCACAGATAGCGCTTTATGTTCAACAGGATTTGTGATTTTATTGCAATGGCTCTGCATGACGTTAATGGTATGGCTGCTGTGTACAAAGAGCATGGACGAAACCCGATGTTGGCGTGACTTCACTTGCTAGGCTAATGAAGGTCTTGAGTAAGAGAGAAGACGTGGAGAAGATAAACTCAGAAAGTTAGCCATTTCAACTAAAATATTTATAGGTACCTGAACATTCTGAATTGCACAAGCATTTTCGAAATTATGAAATACTGCAGGTACCTACTAAACAATTGTTTTTTAAAAATTAGATTGAATCAATTACATAATGTCAATGATAAATTATTTTAAGACGCGGCTGAATAGAACAAAATACCAAAAAATAGGACGTCAAAGAACGTAAAGTCGTAGAAGTAACGTCTAGAATAGGTATAGATTTATATAGTGAAACTTACCACATTAGCAGACATAACGTTTCCTAACAAGACGTAAGTGAGAACAGTGAAGAACAGTGCAGCTCTCTCCGTGAACATCATAACCCCGATGATCACTGTCCTTAGGAGTGTGGCCGTTGTTACTTCCTTCAGCTCTTCCGCACGCTTCTGACCCACTACGGTTTGGAACGGAAGCTCCCATGCGTACATTTTTATTACCTAAAACATAATACATATTTTATTGAAATTTTCCTAATTAACTCTAGGCACTTCGAGTGTACACCATGTGGACCGATAACAATTAAGTTTCTATTGTTTCTGCTAATTAGACGCGCGACGGGTTAAAGAAGTTTTACCACTGATATAGAACAATTAACAATCTTAGATAAATACTACTTATAACAATTTTGCGGTTCGTAGCTTCGTGCATATTAGTTTGTGGCGTGTCCGAGTCACGTAATCATCACATTATGGGTCATTATAAATCAATAATAAACTGTAAACGTGCTCAATTTCATTCAATGTACAAAAAAGTAGTGTAGTTATAGTTTGACAAAAACCGCTGTACCGCGCCTTCGGTATGTGCGCGGCGAGACGGGCAAGTGCAGGCAGTTCATTCGTCAACGCTCAGGGCGTCCCGCCCCCCGCCTCGCCGCTCATTCCTAAGGCGCGGTACAGCAGTTTCGGTCAAACCATAGTACACTACTTTTTTTACCACAAACAGTACAGTGTTTGTATGTATATGTGTGCTACATACACTTTTGCGGTAAGTCCATAACGTCAGGAAATTCTATCTTAATTCAAGGGTTTTCAGGTTAATATAATCATTTATAAACAAAGTAGGTATATTAATTAAGACAAAATATACTTAATTCACAATGTATACAGTTACTCACCTGTATCCCATTAATAACTTCGCTCATTATTTTAATTCTGTTATCTGTTTTTTCAGCTGTGCGAAGTCGAACTTTACCTAGGTACCGACCCAAACCACCTGAAAAATAACTGGGTTTTAAAAGTTTTATTTTCGTGAAAATGTCGCTTCGTTCTATTATTTACTTTGGGTTTTCCGAATTTGAGACCCCTAGAGATTTGCCGAAACACGTTGCTAACCCTTGAGACAAAGTGTCTTATGTGCCACTTCAAATCGGGTAGCAAAATTGATTCTTGACGGTGATAAATGATGGCGTGCAGTGCAGGTGAACCATAAAAGTTATGCGCTTCAGTAATGTTCGTTTTTCCGAATTAGCATCCATGTCTCGCTACTAAGTAACCGCCCACAGACACAAAACTTCTAAGTTTTGTACTGTCTGTATGAAGTTTTCTCTATATCGGGTTACCTCCTCCGGTTGTAAATCATCACACAAGTTTTAAAAAGTTTTTGGATTTGATAGTTGTTAATCTATAATTTTGTAATCATGATAGTAAAAAAAGGAAAAAACTTTCATGGTAGTAACAGCTCTATATTAGATCTTATCATCGCGACTTCGTATTTCCAAAGATAGACGATGATTCCCGAAGCGCATACTTTTCGTGGGATATCATTCTGTACCTACTTCACTACTACTATAAACATAAAATAAAAAATAAATGTGCTACTAAATTGTACATACTGTACTAAATTAAAACAAGAATATAATAAATAAATCATAAAATTACCCTGGACGGGAAGTGCAATGATGATTAAGGCAGCGAACCCGATAAAGGCGGCCATCCCCGCCTGCAAGTACCCGAAGTATATGACGGCGGCGACCTGCAGCGGGATGATCCACACGTAGTGGAGGAACATCAAAGCCAGGTCGAACCGCTGCAGGTCGTTTGACAGCAGATTCACAACCTTACCGGCCGTCGTTTCGCCTAGCGAGCCGTTGCTCATGCGCATTATCTAATAAAAATAATCTAATTTTACAACTTGGAAGCCTAAGTGTGACTGCAAACGTTTTATGGAGTAAATTCTAGAACCCATCAGATAGCTTATATATTATATCAGCACTATGGCCACTGGCAGTGGTGAGGAAACCCGTGCCATAATAATTATCAAAAAAAATGGGCCTTCTTTTCCATAGTTGTGACATATCAATGAGATAAAGCTGCTTTTGTAGACTGGTAAAAATTTAAATAACTTTTATTCTGACCTTCCTTTTAATTTAGCCGTTTAGCCATTATATTTCTTACTATTGGAATGCAATCATATACCTTTCTAAACATATAAAACAATCATATACCTTTCTAAACATCAATGAGCCGACAGCGCACCTCATCTTCATACCAAACTGCTGGCAGAACAGAGCTCCGTGATGGTTCATGAATGCTGACACCCAGTTCATCAATATCATACTGATGGCGTAGTACATGGCTGTCTCTCGGGACATGTCCGAGTCGGCTGCCCAGTATAGAAGCAAACGACTGAACAGCAATGGTGACGCCGTTCTAGGAGGGAAATGTATTTACAGATACATCTGAAGCTCTTTTGTTTTTTAAAACCTAACTGAAGATTTGTGTGATTTGACTATAAAAAGCCAAATCATTAACAAAAAAAAACAAAGACTTACAAGCGATTTTAAGAAATCATAATCATGTCTCATTATGTGCTTACCTAAGAGCTATTGAAATGAATTGCATTATACCTCCTGGCAAGTAAGACCAGAAGAATGTTCTGAAAAGAGCTTTCACAATCTTCGGCTCTCGTCCAGCTAGTTTTGCTTCTCGTTCTTCTCTCAGCCAACTCCTACAAAAAAAATTAGTACTTAATTAATACAAAATTTATATTTTGTATTATTTTGTGAGGGTTTTATTATTTTTTGTTATTTAAAAAGAATAAGTTGTCCTTATACTTATAGTAGTAAAAAAAGATGATGCCATACAAATATTAAATAACGCAACCGACGCAAATATCGTTGATTAAAGATCGTCGTTCCCGCCACATTTCCCGCTAATGCACGTCGAATGCATCATTTTATAATTTTATGGATCATCTTTTTTTTTACTACTACATAAGAAAAACTTATGCTTTTTAAATAACAAAAAAGATTTAAATGCGCACCAAAAAACCGGCAGTGTTTTTACCGCCAACCAAATATGTGTTATTTTTTTTTTAGGCTTTCAAGTGCCTGACACTTAAGACATTTTTCAAGTTGTACAAGACCTACATAAGACCACTCTTGGAGTACCTACACTAATGTCATCTGGGACCCTTATTTTAAAAAAAACATCATTCTACTTGATAATTTTCAAAGAAGGCCAACCAAGATGGTCCGCACCTTGTTCGCACCATGCGTAATCTACCTTACGAAAAATGCCTCAAAGACAAAGGGGTAGACTCATTGAGACGTATAAGATACGAACTGCCCAGCCTTCAAGATCTTTACACACTGAACGCTAACACACATTTAGCTATGGGAAAAATCATAAAAAAAGCCTTTGAAGCAATTCTTGTATAACCGAGTGTAACAGCATGGAATAGGCTCCCGGGAAATGTTGTGACGGCTCCCACACTGAACCGCTTCAAGAATCGACTGGACAGACTGAATATCTCCATGCTATACGATACACACGCATCAGCTAATTAGCTGCTAGTGTGTCTAACCAAATAATAATAATAATAAAAGGAAAAGTTTTCCTTAGATAGACACACTAACTAAGTGAGTTTGTCTGTTTGAAACTTCTCTCGAGTTTATTGTGTTCTTACCTACTATCGAGAAAATCTATACCTATTCTAAAACCACTCTACGTTTTTCTTATATTTCTCGATTACTTTCTCGATACAGCGCGCGTCATAGTCAGTCACATTCATGATTATTTTCACCTAGTAAAATGCTCATTTTACTTACAAGTTCGCGAACAAGGTTAAGCATTATTGCAACATTAACCAGTGTTCTAGTTTAATCTTACGGAATGAGTACTAATTATACATAATAGGTACCTAGTGCGTATCGCATTTTTGTTATTTTTCTAATCTTATCGTCACCTATTTCTTTGTTATATTTAATCGAATGATATGCTTATACTGTTTAAAATTGTGTTTAATAGTTAGATAAAGCATATATATGAGGCTTTCGAATCAATTTGGGTCTGGGCATAAGTATAGAGGAAGGTTTTCTTAACTCAAATCGGTAATCTTTAAACGATCCCACTTCACGGCGAGCCTCTGCTCTTGTTTATGAACCTGTGCCCTCTGGGAAAATACAGGCCTGTTGTGAGGTCTAGAAAGCCATGTGTCTAAATATAAACAGTCGAGTATTTCCCAAATAAAATTATAAGTACTGATATATTATTATCAGTACCTATACCTACACTTTAATTTTCTCAGCACATAAACTCATAACACAAGCATAGTGACTCAACGTCAAGTCATTTTCTTAATTGGGACATCACATTACAGACGAAGAATATTCGGTACAAATCTGATAAAGAAGAACATGCATGAGTCATAAAATATCATCGAATGACCAACAACACGCTACGCCAACACTATTGACCAATTAAAAGTCAACAAGATATATTTTTCCATTAATTATAGACTAATAACCTTCTAAATCATTCAGACGTTTCGATTTTATTTCCAAGACTGCGGCTATATACAATAATAATAATAAACCATTTATTATCAGGTAACCAAGACCCATAGACACATACCTTAACCTAAGTATACATAATAATATAGTATCAACTTTGTTAGTAAATAAAACTTAATAACTATGTTAGTATCACTTAGTTGCACTATGTCTTTCTGCATTCTGGTGGCACTTGTCCGCGAAAGCGGCGGAATCCTGCGGCCAAAAGCTTTCTTCCATCACCAGGTGTAGGTAGCATGTTGGTATGCGCACCACAAACGCCTTAAAGTTGACGTTGCGATGCGACTCCAGCAACTGTACTCTCGGCGCGTACTTCAACCTTTGGCGCACGTACGTCACGATGTCTTCCGCGTCAGTGGTGTAGTGGAGGCGTGGTGTGGATATAATGCACTCGAATTTACATGAATATAAAAAATAACTACAGCCTTGGCCAAAAGTATTAGGCACCCCCCATAAAACACGTGCTACTAATAAAGTATAACAAAAACAAAGCTATCTGTTAAACAATAGTCCATGAGGTGTATTCAAACGCTAATTAAAACCTTAGATAAGGTATTTTGACGTGCCATAAAACACCTGGTCCACAATTAGTGAGAAATGGCGTTTAACGACAAATATTTAAAGTTTTGCTCAGTCTTCTTTCGCTGTTCATAGTGTCAAGAAGTGAATGTGTGTTATTTATTTGTCAAGTAGAGACTGTCTATTATAGGAAATGCCTAAGCAAAGTGAACTTTGTGTAGAAAAACGGATAAAAATCCAGATTCTCCACGAAGAGGGCAAATCCCAGGTAGAGATCGCCAAGTTGGTAAAATGTTCTCGGTGTGCGGTGCAATCTGCTCTTAAAAGGTTCGCGGAGACTGGTTCTCACACAAACAGGGTGAAAACGGGCAGAAAACGTGTGACTACTGAGCGCCAGGACAGAAAACTCATTCGTGACTCTCTCAAGGACCGCAAAAAATCTTCTTCTGAACTCGCTGCAGCTCTATCGGAGGACATTAGAAAGCCGATTAGTTCTCGAACGGCAAGAAGAAGACTCACAGAAGCTGGCTTAAAAGGCTGTAAAGCCAGGAAGAAGCCTCTGTTATCCGAGAACAAGAAAAAGATCCGCTTAGAATGGGCTCTACGACACCAACATTATACCGAAGAAGATTGGTCCAATGTTGTATGGTCCGACGAATCGAATTTTGAGGCAAGTTTTTATATCATTCGTATAATACAACAACAACAACAATTACTAATTATTTCACTAACTTTTATAAGAATTACAACCAATCAAACATTGAGTGTTTTTTTATGTTGTTAGGTATTCGGAACGCCGGGTGTGACGTTTGTGAGGCGGCGTGTCGGCGAGGAATACCATCCAGATTGTGTGGTACCTACTGTCAAACACGGAGGCGGCAGCGTTATGATCTGGGGCTGCATGGCTGCCGATGGGGTTTGCGAAATGTTTATTTGCGAAGGCCGCATGAACAGTGAAAAGTACATTAATGTGCTAGAAACTGTCTTGATGCCTTCATTGGTGCGCATTTTCGGTGGCGCCAACTTAGATGGCGTCAAATTCCAGCACAATAATGCTCCATGTCATAAATCGGCGACCACGATGGCTTGGTTTAGAAATAACAGCATTGTCTTGCTGGACTGGCCGGCGCAGTCCCCAGATCTGAACCCCATCGAGCACCTTTGGGGTATACTGAAGCGAAAGATACGGCGGCATAGCATTACGTCAAAAGCAGCATTAAAAATTGCTTTAACACGTGAGTGGGATGCCATAAGTCCTGATGAGTGCACAAAGCTTGTACGCAGTATGCCGCAAAGGATTGCTGCGGTGATAAAAGCGAAGGGTGGACCCACTAAATATTAATATTTTTTTCTATTTTTTAATCAATATATAAACATAGACAACAAAATTAGTTTTATTTTTCATCCCAAATGTGTATAATGCCACAATTTTAGGGTGCCTAATACTTTTGGCCATGGCTAGTACTATGTGTCTTCCTCGTAATCGAAATACCCGTAAAGGTCCACCCCTAATCATGGGGTCGTTCAATGAACTAATTGTACGCTGTGTGCGTACAATTTCCCGCATCACCAACGTTTAGTCTTCAACAGACATTCCGCGAGAATTAGTCGAAGTTTACCACGTAGGTAAGTCTGTACTATTTCAAGAATCTAATAGCCGGAAGAAGATACCAAAAGACACCATGAGCACTATTTATAAATAGTCGTTACCAAAAAGGTGGGCCTCCGCAGCTATGTTCATTATCTAATGGAAGTACAGACAGCAGATGCATTTCTGCCAAATAAATTACAGTTTATCACTGAATGTATCCTCGCAATCTCTCTTCACCTCAGTATTTCAATTTATATTTTCCTTCAACGTTTTCCACCAACAACTAAAGATCCTCAATGACAATACAAACTGCGATCACCAATCAGATTTCAAGCTTAGTGATTAAAACATATTCATTTACGATCGATCATTAAAACGTTTTATTTATCGGCGCTTGATAACATGACTTGATGTCAAAAATAAAACAACCAGCTGACGAACTATTTTAGTTCTTATTTGGTTACATATATGGAGATCAATGGAATCATTCGCATCTTTCTGGAATTACCTGTTTGTACACTATAATCGGTATCTTTGTCGGATTAACCAATCACCATAATGCGACAAAGAGAGTAATAATTGAATATCAGCATGATTTTGAAATTAGAAATGACTAAAGTTAACGTCATTAAATAAAAGCCTATAATTTAGGGTAGGCCTATCTAGTTGACACGAGTGGTTTGATAGCTACTTCCGACAAATTTCAGGCCAATGTAGCCGTAAATTCACATTGTACATTTTATCAATGTCACCTCGTAAATGTCCACTGCCGAACTTGCTCATAATGTTTTGTTTGTTTTAATGTTTTTTATGTTTAAACTTTATCGGATTACGGATTAACATTTTACTATTACAGAATCTAGTAATAAGTAGCCAGTACCTAGCTCAGTCTTTACCGGGAACCACAAAGTACCTATTATAAAACCTTTACGCGCAATCTTTTGTAAACTACAGTAATCCGATCACGTGCAATTGTAACATAATTATTTATATGGCTTCTAAACGATTCTGATACACTTAACATGCACACAAGTGGTATTTACTATTAATCCGGTTACAGTAACAGAGCTTTTATTTACTTGCACAATTTATCGGAAAAGTTAATGTCTGAAAATGTTGCTGATACCATAGTTTTACTAAGCTTTTGTATTTTTCCTAAAGCCTAATTGGATACACAAGCTAATAAAACAATGGGGGAAGCTGGGTAAACAATAAATTGCCATGAGGTAGGAAACCAAAATAATAGGACGACGTTTTCCTGTTTAAAATTTTCGACACTGCCGAGGTAGAAAAAAATGTGAAAATAACACCAAACACGAAACTATGCTTTTGCCGATTTAAAACTTATACCTAATACCTATTCGTAAGCACAGTCAAAAGCAAACAGAATAATTGACTATAGAATCATTATAGTGTCTACAGCTATTTCTTCAAAACTTTCGCAGGCATTTATTTGAGGATTTTTCAAGTGAATGTTTAAAAACGAGCCTTTCATCTACTCTTACCAGCCTCGCAAAGGCACGAGTTCATTTGTTTTTGCAAGAACGTATTTTTATTTTCAAAACGATGGTCGACGTGCCTTGACCTAAGTATTCCATTTTTTTCTCGTTAAATTCAGTACCCAACTATGTTTGTGGAGGATGCAATAAATATTTACTTAACGCTTACCAAGATTCGATGTTATTTCCTTAACTAATATTTCACATCCGTTGCGTTGTTATCAGTGTATAAACCTTGATTGTTAATCTATTTTTTGATATTTGGTAATCTAGGATATTTATACTTACAGGCTAGGCTAGATCGATACACAACCTAGTTTCCATGTATTCAGCCGATCGATTCTGTAAAAATCTCACCGTGAAAAGTTAGGTGAAGTGAGCTTAGAGTGAGCTGTCAAGAGTATCAATCCCTAGGTATCAGGATGACACTGACGGCTCACTCCACTCTCACTTCACCTAAGTTTTCACGGTGAGATGATTACAGAATTGCACTGCTGTACATGACTCTGTAAAACCCCTTGTGTTGAAATGTTTCGTCGGTTGTTAAAAAAAATATTTGCTGTTCCATACATTTTGACCGCGCAGGTATTGCACTTTTCTACGAAACAGCTTTCTTTTTAATAACCGACGATAAGTTTTTACGCTAGGGGGTCTAGAATCATGAGCTGAATTAATTGTTACAGTTTACGCGTCGATGTCGATGTCGATGCCACCACTGTATTTATTTGGCCTCACTATTTTCTTTGTAAGTCCGTTTGACTTCTTGCAATAATATTGTCCTGAAACTTTTCAGTAGTACGTTATGTATTTAAAAACCCTATTTTCATCAGTTCAAAGTTAAATACCATTCTTAAAACGTACCTAATGTACGACGTAATAGACTTTCTCCTTCTTCCAAGAGGAAGCCTTTGGGCTGCACTGAGTCATATATCATGGACCCGGCTTTGTTCGTTCGAAACGGCTTCTATAACTATACATGCTTCACATCCCGCATATTTAACTACTGATATTAATGGAGTGGATATGATGGTTTTACGTTTCAGGTACAATACGAGGATACGAGGTAAGTACCTACTTGACTTTTCACAAAATTGGTACGACTTAGCTAAAACTTAATAGCGCAAACATGATTTTGCAGGTTGCGGGGTAAAAAGCGGATCAGTACCTAGGTAGGTAAGTTATATAACAATGCAGTGTTAATTGTCTATGTAGGTGCTTTCTAAGTCAACCTTAGACACTCTGACCTACCCAAACCCAATGCTCTGTAATGCCAACACGCAATGAACAAACGAAGTGATCAATCAAAGCCTGTTCAGTGCGAAAATAAAAGGATGATATTATAATAACTTTAGTTCTCACTATGCTTACTTATAAAACGGATGAAAAAACCTCCTCGATGATTTTTTTTACATTTGCCCATACATACATCAAAAGCACATTACCAGCACGACGAATATTGTTAGCCCAATGGTATTGTAATGGAATCCTAATTAAATAAATTGGCATACCACGAAATTATGTACAACGCTAGAGATCTAATTATGTATGCTCAATAATTTAATAACTGGAGAAAGTCAAGAGTTTCGCGTTTACTAAATCTTATGTTATGGGACTTGTGGGGACATTTTACCTGGCTTAGTATTATAGAAGAACTTTGCTTGGCCACAGTCCGTTAAGGTGAAATTGAGGTTGGTTTACTGAAAATAGATCAAGCTGTGTGTGACGATTTACGGGCAAAGGGGCATTTCAGTGTTTTCTGAGGTTGTGTCCCGCAAGGGGCAAATGAGACCTTTGTGGCCTTGTTTATTTACTAAGAGATTAGAAGAGATTAGCTTTTAAAAGTACGGGAATTGTCCCTCTGTTCTTTTGTTGGCCCATTTATTTTCTGGGTACGAAACATTAAAATAAAGAAGTTGAATATCGTACATATGTTATAAATATTATGTACATAATATGAGTTGGTCGTCGAGCGGACATGTACGCGGCGAAGCGCAGCGTTCTTCACTTTTAAACGAAACTGTTCTTTACAACTTTGTATTAGAATTTCATATTACCTACACACGCAAAGTGGAAGCAAATTGGTTACTAGCATAATCTGTTCAATATCATACGATGAAACTTTAATACAAAGGTCTGAGCTTGGATAAACATGTGCTTGCTTCATCTACGTGATAATAACAGAACGCAAATTTTAATAAGATTTGAAAAATAATTTCGATTTTCTAAAAATAAAACAATACCTATTACTTAATACATCATACACCAATCCGCACTGGGCACGCGTTGTAGATTATATCCCACTCCCACTCGAAGAGAGGAGGCCTGTGCCCCAGCAGTGGGAACATTATAGGCTGATTACGTACTTAATACATGCCTAGATCATTTTGATGTAATACTGTTTGGCCCAGTCCTGTATTATGAGAAAATCATGTTTTCTCCAGCGTGTGCATTTTCAGGAAAAACATACAATGAATAGCTTATTAAATCCTTGCGCGAGGTATTTATTGTCCTGCGGGCGGAGAGTAATGGGTAACCCTCCGTCTGATCAGGACCAGGCCCGTGCCGGACGGCGCGTACGTGTTCCACGCGCGCCTCAAAGAGATGTCAGCATAAGGAAGGGGCCCGAAAGGGCCGAAGCCTGCCGGGGCAGCGGGATTATCCGAAAGGGTTACCGCTACCCCGGAACACAAAGGGCTAAGGAAGGAACACGGGTGGGTTTTAGTCAGTAAGAGTCTGACACTCCCTTCTGCTCCACCCAGAGCGGGAGGGGTCATTGGATGATTTCCCATCCACAAAAAAGTCAAAAAAAAAAAAAAAAAGGTATTTATTGTCAAGATTCAGTTTGTAACTAAATTTAAATAATAACATTAACCATTTTTTTGTGATACTTCAAGGATTTTCAGTCATGCTTACCATATTATAAATGCCTAATAAATTATCAGAAAGTGTAATTTTGGCTAGATGAAAGTTTATTAGACAGAGTATCAAGTCTCACGCGATATTATCATAAACTGTTTGTCTTATAACCCAGACAATTTTCAACTAAAGCAACATTTAATAAACTACATATTATCATAAAAAAAATATTAAGTCTGTGAGCGCCTCAGCCACAACGAACAGCCCATTTGTAAAACATTAAATTAGAAAGAAATAAAAGTAAAGAAAATACGTTTATTTGCGGCAAAAATTACGCAAAAAAGAACACGAACACAAAAAAAACAAATTACAAGTTGGGAGAAAACATACGTCACATCATTCGTCATTGTGTGATAGTTGTGGAATATTATTATTATCCACGCAAAACGCCATCGCTCAGCATAATGCTAAGACACTATACGAGACCCAGCGGAGAGAGTCCCAGCGCTGGTTTTCAGCGACAGCCGGCGTTGGCGTTGAAAATATTGTTTTGAACTCACCTTTCGAGTGCATCTCCGACCGCTTTTGATTGATACATATTCTTAGGAGGTGGCAGGTCATCGTCTTCCAAGTCTCTTTTATTGCCAAAATAGAATATAGGCAACATCCAACAGAAAAACATTCTCATAAATGTGTTTGGCACACTCTTTTCTTTAGGCGGCACATTCTTCGGAGGTACCCCATTTTTCGCGTCTTTCGCATTTTCCTCTGCCCCCATCTTAATTATCACTAAATTAATATTAACTTACTATAACGCAAAATTATTTAATTTAATTTTTAATTTTATAGTATCGTCTCACTGGGAGCATACTATATTAGTGACGAGAGATGCGTGGAGCGTGCTCCTGCGCACGGCATGCGCGCTTCGTTCAGACTGACGGTACTGCGCGACTGAACCGCGGCCTTTACGCTCTACTTTAGTGATAATTATGATTTATGGTGAATACGACTATAATCTTTATTAGCCGCCTAATCTAAGGTCCCAAGGCGCGGCGATGACAGATATTTTACAAACTATCGTGACTTAGCAATTTAGTTAATTATGATAATTGATCATTTTCGCGCGGGTAGCAAAAGTGTGGTGAAACACAAAACAAGCCAGTAAAGATAATTTTATGTATTTTCATTACTTCAAAAAACAAAATATTATGTGAGATGAGGTTATCTTTTACAGAGCAAAATGTAGAGTAATAACATAACTTGAAGCTCACTTTGATTCTTATAAGTAGGCAAATTAAATTCATTTTGTTTACGTAATTTTAAGAACGTTCACAGTCTGATCTCAGTCTCAATCTGTCAAAAATAACTCTAATTTCCCAAGTTTTTGACATTTGTTTGTCGCCGCGATGAGGCTGAGACTAGATTTTGAATGTTTTAAATTACGAGAATTGGCCTTCAGGTATTTTCAAATACTTATTTCTTAAGTTCCTATGAATTATGTATTTAGTAAAAATAGTATAATATTTGAATAAAAATGGTATTTACATCGGGAAATATTATTGGCACAATTGCCCAAAATGAAAAAAAAAATAAACGGGTTCTCACATCCCACTTTCTTTTTGAACAAAACAAATCACGTTCGAATCTACATGACGTCACGTCGGTTCGACGGTTCGACTCCTGTCTCCATATAACTAATATGCGATAGATATCAAGTATTCTGAAATATTCTACCAAAGCGACACGAGCTGTCAGTTCCACTCCTAGGAAATATTGCACACGCAGAGTATATCTTTGTGATTTTACTTTGTCAAAAAATATGTATATGATACGATCTTACCTAGTCTGGGGCAAATTGTTTCAATTTGGTAGGAAGAAGAAAATCTTGTTTGTTATTCATCCACCCGAAAAATTCGAGGGCTGTGTCGGACTTGTCTAAACAAACACTTAAAACCTACGGGGTTCCTCCGGATACATATAAGTTCGGGGAACGTTGGCTCTCCGC
This sequence comes from Globia sparganii, assembly GCA_949316385.1. NCBI lineage: Eukaryota > Metazoa > Arthropoda > Insecta > Lepidoptera > Noctuidae > Globia > Globia sparganii. Next base: position 14,167,976 of record OX438655.1, read on the forward strand.
AGAAGCTGGTAACCATTTTTTTTTTGTTTTAGCCTATGTGGTATCACTGCTGGTCAAAGGTCTCCCCCATATTTTTACAATTTTCTTCATATTTTGCCTTCTCCGGCAATCAGTCAGGATCGAGTCCGTCAGGAAATCGTCACGCCAGCGTTTCTTAGACCTGCCGACGTCCTTCTTTAAGCACCCACTTTGTGGCAATCCTGGCCTATCTGTCCTGATGCATCCAATAAGTGTGACCTTGCATAAATATTACAGCACATAGCATAATACATAATGTTATATTATATGTACACGATAGATTTTGAAGTCCAATGGAATTTACATGTTATATCTAATCTTTTTTTCGTTTATTTTTAAAGAGGTTGGTATCAATAAATTGATCCCCATCAAGTGTTAGACAGTCGTTTTTTTACACTTTATATAATACTAGCTGGGCCTGCAGTTCCGCCCAAGTGATAAGATTTGAGAAGATACGACAAGCCATAACAGCAACTTCGAAAATATATTTTTTAATGGTTTTGCTGGTACGAAACCTTTTGTACGCGAGTCCAAATCGTAACTTAGCTGGTTTTTGTTTTTATCAAAGATTTGATTCATTCATGAAATGACATACATACCTATACAGATAGTGCAATCCACGAAGACGCGCCCCACTCTTCTTCCTAATCGTTAACGGTTATCGCTATTCAATTCCGCTAGTGTTTTAGTTTCTTCGATACACACTAATTAGCCACTTATAATAATTAGTGTGTATCGAAAAAACTAAAACACTAGCGGAATGTTGCTCACTTGTGGTGTAAGCATTAGGAAAAAGAGTGGGGTGCGTCTTCGTGGATTGCACTAACTGTACCTTGCATAATTGACATTATAATGACATGCATTATGTTGTAGATACGTTTGCCTGATCAATGTTAATGCAATGGCTCGAGTGTTTGACTTGTTTAGCATTAACACTATTAATACGAGTTAGTAACAATTTCTGTTTTAGATTATACTAATCTATATTATTATGATACATGGATTTGATTTTTAAAAAAAATTACATGTACCCTACGTCATATCACATAATTATATACATATGTGATATATCTTCAATTCTACAAAAAAACACAAATGAGACTACTTTTTAAGGGATAGGAAAAATATCCGAATGTGAAACCATTGCTGTAATGTGGTGTTGTTGACATAACATAGTGAACAGCACTCTAAGCCTGAGCTTTCCCTATTTTCCCTTTTCGCGTTATCTCGTCAAACCAAAGATTTGATAATGTCAGGGTAGAATAGATTATCACCTAATAATGTAATGCTGTAATGCCTAGTGACGGCAAAAACGTGGTACATTTGGACAGGTTTCTGTACATACAGTACGCGAGTGAAGTCGCGGGCACAGCAACATGACATACAATACATACAAATCATTTTTTAGGCATTATTCTTCTGCAGAATGTACGTAATAAGTTATTAAGTCCATAATTAGAATGAATTTAGTATAAGCAGCACAAAGATGTTAATTTCCTGGCTAGTTAATATCTGTTTTGTTGACTGTACAACTTACAGCAAAATATAGCGACCCTTCTTAGCTCCTCGTTAGGTGGAAGAATAAAGATGAGTTGCCCCAACTTGTCAGCACCTTAAGAACTGCAGTGGTATTCTGTAAAAATCTCACCGTGAAAACTTAGGTGAAGTGAGCTGTCGTTCCGGCTAATGCCAGCCGATCGATTCTGTAAAAATCTCACCGTGAAAAGTTAGGTGAAGTGAGCTAGTGAGCTGTCAAGAGTACCAATCCCTAGCATCAAGATGACACTGACAGCTCACTCCACGCTCACTTCACCTAAATTTTCACGATGAGACGGTTACAGAATCGCACTGCAGGAATTGACAATATTGACATCTCACTTCACCTAAGTTTCCACGGTGAGTTTTTTACAGAATAGACCGGCTGCTCTCTTAAAAAACAATATTACACTATCTTTGTATTATAAAGTAGTGTCGTACGATCTTCATAGGTAGTTTGTGGTCACAGTTTGTTAAAGCTGATTATCATCATCATCATTATCATGTGCAATGAGGATGTTTCTTTGTGATATTGTTGTCCTAACTGCAATCATCTACTGTCTTCTTTTATTTTCGTTGCTTATATATTTAGTATGTATGTATTTATGTATCTATAATTTTGGATATGTATATATCTGTGTATATATTTTAGTGTATTGTATACATTATATTTGCACCAACGACAGCCCCATTTTATGTCCAGGAAAATCACTGTCCATCCTAAGGTTGCCTGGAAGAGATCGCAGAAAGCGATAAGGCCGCCCATTGTATATTTTGTAGTGTTTGATGTATCTTTACTTGTTGTATTTTTGTGGTGTACAATAAAGTATATATAAATAAATAAATAAATGATATTTAAAGCTAAATCAAATTACAGACATTCATAAAAAAAACCTTCACAATTTTTCATCAGACTGATGATTGCTGCGCAAACTATCCGATACAGTTAAAAGACATTTACGATTTTAATCTGTCTCCATTCTAAAAGGGTGCAGCAGAACCATCGCGCTAGCTATTTATTACGTAACTCCTCTACTTTGATATGCTTACTTATGCTTTACACGTTAGCTGAACGTGAAAAGAAACGGTATTAACGCGACTCTTGCTCGTATCACTAGGGCTTCTGCTCACTTAGCACACGAAGGGAGCGTGACGATACATAATTATAGGTTTACTAAGTAAGCATAAAATATATTGTCATAATTTACTTTGGCATAACCAAATTCAGTATAATAATCACTACGCATAATATTATTTTTATTAGGCATAAATGATTTGCCGTAATGTTTATTCCCATAAAATACTGTTGGCATAATAATGATGAAGCATAATTTTATAAGCGCATAATCCTACTAATATTATAAATGCGAAAGTTTGTATGTATGGATGTATGGATGTTTGTTACTCTTTCACGCGAAAACTACTGAACGGATTTTGATGAAACTTTACAGTAATATAGTTTATACATCAGAATAACACATAGGATACTTTTTATCCCGATATTCCCACGGGATCGAAACTTACGCGGGTGAAACCGCGGGGCGCAGCTAGTAAATATATATAGACATTGGGTGACAAGATGGACAGCTCTTTTATGAGGCACTGGGTGCAAAAGCACGTACCGATATGTGTTTTGCCACGTAGTTATTAGTTATTGTTAGGTTACTTTGTAAGTCTTTACTAACATAGTTATTGAAGTTGTTGTTACTAATTCTATATGGATTCTGTTTCTTTATATATGATCCGCAAAAAACGATATTATATTATAATGGTAATTACAAATAATGTTCTTTGGAATAAACATAATAAACCCTAACAAATAACTCCTAACGGTTGTAGACACTATTTCGCATTATTGATTATTGCTCCAATGTAATGTCGAATGTAAGAGAAGAATACGGAATTTCGACGCACAAAATATTGATAAATGCTAATACGGTGTTAGAAAATTGCGATGATGACGTTACTGCGAAAGAATGTCTCTGCGAAGCCACTACACTTCAATGCACATTACTGCGATAGGTCTTCACTGCGATACTACTTCACTTCGATGCACGTTACCGCGAAAGATTTTCACTACGATACTACTTGACTTTGATGCACGGTAAAGGTATTTGTATTCTCATTCGCTTGTTCTTGCATTTCTGTATATAGGGTTTTTAAAAGTAACCAAACCAAACCTAAACTCTGGATGCCTTTCGTTCGCTCTTGCATCCTACGTCACCTATTGCGTTCGTGCATCGAAGCCAACTAGTATCGCAGTGAAAATCTTTTGCGGTAACGTGCATCGAAGTCTGGTAGTATTGCAGTGAAGATCTATCGCGGTAACGTGCATCGAAGTGTAGTGGCTTCGCAGAGACATTCTTACGCAGTAACGTGCATCGCATTTTTGTAGCATCGTATTAGCATTTATCGATATTTTGTGCATCGAAATTCCGTATTCTACTGCGAATTTGATGTAATAATAAGACGTAGTCGACGGAACCCCGCTTCGCGGGGCCCTATTTCTGACTACAGGGTTTAAAGGAACCTAACACGAATGAGATGAGTAGATAACGGTCAAATGTTATTTATGCTCTACGTTGTTTTACCAATTAAGTAAGTAAGTAATTAATTTAGTAAGTAATTTAGTTTGTTAAATGATGTTTTGGTGTGTTGTCTTTCAATTACTTGTCAAATGAGTTATTTACAGAAATAATAGTTGGTACAGTGATAACTTTATCAAGTATTATTTTTAAAATGGAAATTTCTGATTCGTTTTTTGTGAAATGACAGGACACCCTTTTTAATTTTTATGGCTCATGATTATTAGATGAATAAATATTATGCCTTAAAAATGTATGCAAGTAACTCCAAATTATTCCAAAACAAATTAGACCAAATGATGGTTATGCTAACCCTTTGCAATATGTCAAAGTATCATTATGCTAATAAAAGTTATGCGAAAACTTTATGCCAAACAGAATTATGTCTTAAAATTTTATGCCAAGAGGGGGATTCCCATAATCACACGTCACACTTCATATAAATCATCATATTCCTCAATTTCTAAAACGAATTGTCTGTACCACATCGTTAGCCTACTTCCATGCTCTCAAAACAATTTAAAAATGTTTTTCGTCCCGTGGGCCGTAAAAAGTTAATTTAATAATTTTTTGCGTTGTTTAATTGTCAACGTACTTTTAACGAAACTCGCGAAATAAATAACACCCTTACAGGAAAGCGATACACGTTCGGGAAGCGAGCACAATAACGCGCAGAGCGACACAATAAGTATAAAGATAAAACCAAATGGTATGTGCATTTTAATTAAACGTTAAATTGACCTTCATTTTGCTGAACACATAAGGGTACGGAAAAGTAAATACCATAAGTAAATATTGTTTACAGAATTTGGAAGCTAATGAGGGCGGGAAACGTTTGTGGAAAGGAGGGAGGCATTTAGACTAACTCACAGATTTTGCATCTTGTATTACGTAACGCAATTGTTCCTACAGAATTTCAAACTGGTAGGTTCAAACCAGTCTTCAATTTTAAACGAAATTAAAGTTATAAGTTTTTGTTGTAACTCATTATGATATATTATACAGGGTATTTGGGAGATGGATGCAAAGCTTAGAAGGGATGATTTATTAGGCCATTCACAACATATTAAGCTAAACTTGTTTTTAACGATGTCTGTTCCTTTTTTTTTTTGTTGAAACTATGGTTTTTAGCTATAAAATCCATTTTTTTTTTGTTCTATTAATTGCTAATAGTGTCTAGTTAAAGTAGTTACGTTATTTTTTTATTTATCTAATGCGTGATTACTCAAACAAAATAATTTGGGATGATGTAGGTATGTTTTTGACATAATTATTTGATGATAATCCTCCCAAACGCTTTATTTTATGCTGACTCAAAGGCTGACTCAACAAAGCAACCCGAGATTGATCTAAGGAAAACGGCATCGTCGAACGGGGCAAGACAGTAATACATGTTGAGACTCGCAAGGCCTAGGATGGCACTAGAGGTCGTAAGTACCAGACGGCACGCATTGCATGCAGCTTGCAACGAACTAGACAACCAGACAAAAAACTTTTACAAGAATTTTATTAAATTGAGACAAGGATTAATTTCCTTAGGGCTAATTTTAAAATCGACAGATAATTATTATTCGTAGAGTATAATAGACGTCTGACAGATTTTTTATGGAAGAACTGTCAGAAATTCAAAAAAATGTTTGAATCAGAAGTCGGAGAAGAATTTGTTTTTATTGCATCATTTTTACGCAATAAGTAACACTATCTCTATCTGACGATATCATCACATCTGTAACTGAAACCACGCTGAAAACAAACACTACAGACTAATCCAATATGTGTTTACCTTTAGTATCTTTATATGAGATTAATTTGGTATCAGACAATGCAATTCACGTCAGAACTATTTACTTTAGGAAGTGGGTAACGAAAGATAATTGCACAAGTATGAGTTATTGGCTTGTTTACCTGAAACTGTGGAAAATAAAATTGTGATTGGCAAAGTTCATATTGTAATTTCCTTTTTATTAATTGCCAACATTAATCAAATGATAGAATGAAATTCATTAATGCGTAGATATTTGTACATGATTGAAACAATTATAAAGATTATATAACGGCCGCTGTCGTCGTCTGCTAAATATTGGATTCTTATCTAACTGTTCCGTACAACAGGGGCTCGCCGGCGAATATTGTAGTAGGTAGGTTATCACAGTTTTATTCGGATTAGTCAGTCTGTTGTTTTTCTTTATTTCAACAAGAAAATACTATGATAGCTTATTATTAGGTACAGATTCAAAATGTACCTATGTTAATTTTAAACATAAAGTCGCTTCAAGAGAGATTGTCAAAAAAACAACATACCCCTGCTATGGTTAGTAACAAAAACATTAATAACGATCTTGAAACATCCTTTTTAGAAAGAACCTTACTCGCTTTTTTACAGTTATTTTCTCTTACGAAAATATTAACATTTGCCCGTTTCGGCTTCAAAAAATATATCTACTTTACTTGTCTAACAGATACAGATCTTCCAAAATGTAAAATAGGCTACATATATTTTCTGAAGTTTATTTAACCTTTTTACTCACTCTCGTGCTGTTTTCTCTGTAAACGTTATTTACAGAGAAAATACACGACAGAGTGTGAATGTAATGTTCATACAATTGAACTCAGTGACCCGTGTAAACTCGCTTTATTGTTCTAACATAGCGTCTTGAAAAGTAAGATTCCATTTTGAATACCTTCTTATATTTGGAAGCGACAAGCGAGGTACGGTTGGTTATGTTAACATTAATTGGTGTAGGTATAGACACTATAAAGGTAAGTATATGACATTATAAATCATCACAGCTGCATAGCTATAGAAAACAAATGCGTTGTATGCTTATTTATTGGGATTTGTGTCAAATATAAAATAAGTTGTTTAATTTTTATAAGCATTCGTTCAAGAAGCAAAAAAATTTAGGTGCCAGTAAAAAGAAAGTACTTGATTGTGATTTTTACTACAAAAGCATCATTAACTTCAACGATGAAAAGCCAAAAGTTTCGCGACAATATTTTGCCTGTAGTGCTTAAAATTGTCACCACTATAAGCTAGAGTGACAGTTGCTATTTAAAGGCACTGCTTCGACTGGGTATCGATGTTGATTAAGAAATATTTGTAGTTACATATTTGCTTAATGATTTCACTCAAATTATGTAGTCGGACGGGAATGTTTGCGTATTATTGACTAGTAATAACCCTCCTTTTTGATTCACATAGTCGGGTAAATAGATGTGCACTCTTTAGGGTTCCATACCTCGAAAGAAAAAAACGGAACCCTTATAGGATCACTTTGTTGTCCGACTGTCAAGAGCTTTTTTCTCAGGAACACCTGCAGCGGCTGCAATCCCTTGAAGCAGTGAAAAAATCAAACTTCTAAGTCAACGCAATCAAAAGATACGGGCGTTTATGTACCGGAATGAAAACCTTTATGGTAATTCCGGTCGACCTAGAATCATGAAATTTGGCAAGAAGCAATTTCATGTAGCATAAGTAAAGGAAAAAATCCGAAAACCGTAAATTAGTATTTACATACCTACAAATTTGTACAGAACCCTCGGTGCGCGAGTCGGACTCGCACTTGACCGGTTTTTTATTTGTCTAACCACTTGGCGACATAAACTTTCTTGAAATAAGTTTGTCTTTCCATGTTTTCAGTATCTGGTTTATTTTTATGTTAGACTGAATACATACGTAGAAACGGTTAAACACCTACAAATGCTTTACTCATAAAATCACATAACACCCTTGCAAGTTACGTATGTGCTAACTTTTTTATTGCGGTATATAAAAGTAGTCGTCAATAAAACTTCTCAATGAAAAGAAAATATCAATAAAGAAGAAGGGAAATAACTAGACAGTGTGCTATTTCACGCGGGGTCAATCAAGCCAGTCATTGTTTTCCATTTAACACAAATGTTCAACATCCGTCCATCATTGACCTAATAAATCCTTTTAGTGGAGAAAATATAATGTGGGGCAAGGTCGTCTGTCAATAATAAAGGATGGTGCGTATCGGAGGTATGGTGGTCGGCGATGGTGAGCGGGCGAGCGCAGAGTGCGGGTATGCGGCGCTCTGGGGCGCTGAGGGGCCGGCCGCTCGCCGCGCGCCGCAGTATGACGCGGCCCGCGAGTCGCCCGCCCGCGCCCCGAGCGACACCGCGCGTCACCTGCACACCGACACCCGACACGATGTTAACAAACTGCATCTACTACTAAACATATATCATGTGTCATAAAACAATCGTGCCTTTCTATTTAAACAACAAAATCGTTAGGTAATTATTTTATGTACCTACCGGTGTGAAAACTTTTCGTAAAAGTGAATGTTCATCAGTGGAGATAGAAAGACTAATCAAAATTATAAAACTTGAACTGGAATATTGCAAAATGTCCTAAGACACTACTACACACTAGACACATATTTTTGTCAAAGTGATTTGACGAACAAAGAATGTGTTTACAAAGAAAAGTAACGTAGCAACGGATGTCATATTAATATCAGTAAAATTATGTAACTTCTTTAATTAATTCAGCATGGCGTATTATTAAAAGAAGAGTTGGCGTAGAAGTCTAAATAAAAAACAATAGAAATATCATATGTAACCGGCAAACTAACTAAATGTAGGTTACGAACTTCAATAAGTAATGATCCTATTGTTTATCTACTTTATTTTATGACAGTGTTGTGTAGTAAACATTTTGTAAGTTAAATAGTAATTCTTACTAACAATTTTAAATGCTTTTAAGTGTAATACGTGTGTGATTAATACTAGTTTAATGTAATTCATTTTAAGCTATCAACATTGATCAAAATTAAATTAATATTACACACATTCTTTAAAGATATTAAAATGCTGATAGAACAACTAATTACAAATAAATTTAAACATAAAAATCCCAAGATCATTTCAATTTACGCGTATTTGAATTTCAGGTCCAATGAAATGTATAATAATAATTACTGACAAACAAAACGATATATCAATAAACTTATCTAATAAATATAAGCAATGTTAGAAACATAAGGACGATGTGTAATTTAATATCACTGAACATATGTAAATATTGTAAAAATGTATAGTAAATGAGGACAAATAGTGTTAAAGATATTGTTAAGCACACGACGATCAGTTGTGGTCATGGAAAACGGTGCCTTAAAATATGGGAGCAACAACAACAACAATGAGATCATTGAGGAGAAGGTGGTGAGTACTTCGTTAGCTTCACTCTTAGACCCTCTTGTGTTCTACAGCCGCGCTTTTCAACTTTCAAACTTATACGTATACGACAGATAGCCTAAAATATATGGACGCGGGGACGACGACGGGTTGCTACGGGTTTCTAATTTTATGATGTATTCTTAAATGCATGCACACCAATAGATTTTTTTATCAAAAGCAATATATATATATTGAACTGTAGTGATTGAATTTAATCTATACCTAAAACATATCACTGTAAAACAAACAACACCAATTGTATATTATTATTCTCAAACATGTCAATAAATATTTAGTATCAAAACGCGTTAAACATTAATATCAAATAGAGACTTCTTTTACTTTTTAAATGTGAGTTTATTGGAGTATAATATATATATCATTTGTGTGTATATTCTCTGAAAACTAAAATATATATTCCTCATTATTATCTTTACCTTTAACAATAGTTATTACATAGTATTGAAAGTTGTGTCCATCCATTCAAGTGCCTTGAGTGATAAACCTAGGTGTCACTTACTGTTATATTAATTTCGACAATTATCAAAACGTCTACGTTATGTAATTGTTTACATTCACTTTGTTAATACCATGCTTTCAAAAATGTGTGCGTGTTTATAATTTATTGACTGTGCTTCTTGTATCAGTATTAATTTACTCGGGACTATTCAAATGGAACAAATAATATTGCCATTCGATAGCAATGAATAAAAAAACCTAATTTTGTGACCACGCGCAAATAAGTGCTGTTATCTACGAACTATGAACCCGCGTAGACCCCGCTACGCACGTAGCCGTGCGCCTACGCTCGTAGCCGCGTTGATGTTTTCTTACGAAAACAACTCTCATGCAGTGCTTGTTAAAAAAAAACAGGCTTAATCATCATTAATTTTCAGCATTCTTTATTTTTTCATATTTTAGTACATCAAGAATGTTTATGAACAGTTATAATAATTACCAATATATTATAATTATTTGTGTAAACACACAACCAACGTCACTACATTAATTCTAGAGGATGATGACCTGAAGCATGTTCTAATCCCAGTATAAAAATACCCTCTCACATTCAACTGTGTACTTTAAAACCAAATCACATTACAGCTGTCGCGCGGGACTTTAAACGCCGCTGATGCAGTTACAACCCGATATTCCATTTACTTAATACGTTAGCTTCTTTTATTGCTCTCCTTCTTTTTCAATGTGTTAAACATTACTGGTACAGTGATAAAAATAAGATCTACCTGTCTAATAGCCGTGAGTAAACCTGCTGCCCGTCGCTAATGTCATCGTGAGATTAGCTGGATTGTTTTGATTATGATAACCTAGTGACCCATCCCTGCTTTGCACGGTTTTTATGACTTGACAAAACATCAAGATTCTTTATTATATGTAAGTTTAATATTAATATCTTATACAAATACCTTAACCTTTCGGAATAAATTCTATTGAATGATGGTAAAAACCACATCAAAATCCGTTGTGTAGTTTAGAAGAACAACGTGGTTACACAGAGAGACACACAAAGTGACTTCAATGTATGATAATTATAAGATATAGATTAAGGGCTGATATTTCAATCATAATAACTTTAATCGAGGAATAATTTTGAAATGTTGACAGTTATTTCATACAAAAACTGTCAAACCTCAATTTTATTCCTTGAATAAAACTTATCTGGCTATAGAAAAATCAGCCGTAAGTCGTCAATAGAAATAAAGGTAAAAATACAACATACTTACCTTTCAGTTCTAAAAAAAAGCAAGAATCCAATAAACACGCTTTAGTATAGAGCACACTGCCTGTTATTTTAATTAAAACAACTTTCATAAGTTATGCGAATCTTTTGTTGATCAGCATATTTCTGTAAAGAGCAACAAACCACAAACTATAATGAAAGTGGGGGAAGAATTTAATATCCCTGTAACGTCTATAAGTATTATATACTACTTTGGATTATGACATTATGCCGCCGGTCCCCGAGGAGTTACGACCACCAAGTTTAAGACTCCAACAACGACAGCTTGTAACACAAATATATGTGTTTGTCAACCTTTCCGCTATAAAAGTATAATGCGCGGAAACCCGTTAAAGTGCAGATTATCTGGATAATTGGATGATTAGTAGACGCTACAGACTTGTTAACTTCTTAGGTGCCCTTTAACTTTCTACTATCGCATATGGTTGTGCTCTTACGTGTGCTCCAATGGACGGTCTGGTTGGTGTCGTCACGCCGGTTGTCGAACAATACAGGGGTGACATCAATCTGTTACCATGGATTCAATACATGGTTTTAAACCAACCTGCGTCCTGCCCGGTCATTAAAAAAATAGCTCTATCATACCTACATTTTGACCCCATACGTATTGCACTTTTCTACGAAACAGCAGATTTTTTTTTATAACTAGTTTAAAATTCGCTAGGGGTTTAGAAACATACCCAGGGATGTACCTTACAAGCGTTGCACAGGGGGGGTTCCAGAATTGGTCTTTTAAGAGGAACCGGGGTGGTTTTAGTGAGGTAAAAATCCCACACTCTCCGATCTCCCTCCCAGGAGGTCGGGTGCCTTTTGAAGGTTTCCCCAAGAAACAATAAAAAGGGGGTCTAGAACCATTTCCTGGATTCATGGTTTCATTAATTCACTGCTGCCACTCTGTATATCATTAAACTTACTGTCTTTAGACAGGTGTAAGATACTGTACTTTAGATAGGTGTAAGGTACTGTACTTTAGATAGGTGTAAAGTACTGTATTTTTCCTCAGCACGTCGTAATCCCTTACACACTATCCTACTATAACGTAGTCTATTCCAAATACTGTGTAATCTTATTCGACCCAATCAACTATTTGATACTCACTACACAATTTCTAAGTCATTCATCAACATGGATTTTATTAATCACTAGCTTTTATTCTCTTCTACGGCCGTATGGTAAATGGTTTCACCGCTTTTCACCCCCTTCTAAGTCGTATTTTCAATCATCTCTCCTTAGCCCATCATTACGAGTACGTTGTACAGTCAGCAAAGGAGATAAGTATGCAGGGTCGTCGTATACAGTTGAAGTTTACTAAGAAACCGATTGATGTTTCGAATGAAATTTAATTTTATCAATGAACTATTTGTTTTCTATTAATTAAATTAATATTTATTCGAAAACATCAATCGGTTTCTTACTAAACTTCAACTATATTCGACGACCCTGCATACTTATCTCCTTTGCTGACTGTACATGCAAATTACATGGTTCGGCAGCTTAGAATGGGCGTTTTAATATTTCAATCAGTCGTTCAATCAATCAACTTTAACTTACACAAGATTAGAATTAACTAATTAAATAAACCAGTTAAACTCACTAGTGAAGGATTTGTTTACCGCTTAGCGTACGGTATAATTTTGCCCATAGTACCCGCCAATTTAAAACATAATTATTGTAGCGTTAGCCACTTATTAGTTTAAAGTTAAATGTGCTAACTAAAGTTCAATATCAACTTTTAGTTCCAATAGAATAGTGGTTGAGAAAATGGTATTATGAACTAATATTTGTTTAGACTAGAGTCCCTTGAGCATGTGCACTTTTGTTCTCTAACCGTTGCAAAGATAGAGAAAGGGGGCTAAGTCCCTATTTTTTAAACTTTGCTTTTTTCCGTGTTACCGGTCTGCGGATATTTTATATTCTTATTACTAGTATATAAACCCCCTCGTCGTGTTGGTGGACGAAAGTCTTCAAGCAGAGAATGCAATTTGATATGACATACTACCAATAAACATACCAACCAGAAACTATTAGTTAGTGTCTAAGAACAGCCGGTCGATTCTGTAAAAATCTCACCGTGATAACTTAGGTGAAGTGAGCTATCAATAGGGGCAATCATAATAATAATAATAAATAATAATACATGATACATCAGGTGGAGTGACAGCTTACTTCACCTAAATTTTCACGGTGAGATTTTTACAGAATAGCACTACAGTAAGTAGCACATCGTGCCTGTGCCGACTATTGTAATGTAATCGTATTGAATATTATTCAAGACTTGACATGCAGAGTCAAGTAGTTTATCTCTTTACTATAAGAGTTGACACTTATCACATTTTTATATATTCCATGTAGAGCTTTATAACTACACAATTACAATCGCAACGTAGATACAAACATATATATACTCACCAACCACGCTTGAGTAGTTTCCAGACAAATAGAATGTGACTTCAAAACTTATGTTTGCCGGCAAAGTTTTGCGATGAGTTATAGAAACTATACAATCTAAGGGTCTATATCTGTTCTCTGAAGATCTAAGAGATTTGCAGTCAACTTTAACTTTATACAAAAACTTAATTTCTTTGGTATAAAAACATAATAAAAACTTTTAAGTTTTTTTTTTTAATTTCCTGTATCAGAAATAAAAATTCTCTCACTACAAAGCTGGACGTCACACGGCAGAAGGAATGTGCAGGACAGCCGATCGCATTGTTTAAACTTGAGTATATGTATTTTCCGTTTACGGGACTGAAGCCTAAAAGCAGTACAGTAGTATTTTTTTGTTTTTAAAGAATATGAAATAGAATATAAAATAGTTTTTTTTTGCCTTGTTATTTTAATTTTTACTAAGCAAATCATCATCTGCCTAGCCTTTTCCAAACTATGTTGGGGTCGGCTTCCAGTTTTACCGGATGGCTGAATACCAGTATTTTACATGGAGCGACTACCTATCTAACCTCCACAACCCTGCAGAGCTATTCTGTAAAAATCTCACCGCGAAAACTAAGGTGAAGTGAGCTGTCATTCCACCTGATGTTAGAGTTTGCCTCCATTAATAGCTCACTGCACGGTCAATTCATCTATGTTATCACGGTGAGATTTTTACAGAATCTATAAGCTGTTACTGAGTAATATGATACCCCCTAAGACTGGTTGTCAGACTTTCGGGCGTCCATATGTACCGAATGAGAATACAGCTGCTCTGCGCCTCTCGAACTCTTCAGCGCGAGCTTTTGTTTAGAACTAGTGTTTCCTCATTGTAGTGAACACAAATGTTTTCAATTTTGAGCGAACATCGGAAGAACAGCAAACATTTGCTCAAAACAAAATGTTTGATCGGCACGGCAAGGAAGTGAAAACGCGGCTTAACAGTTTAAAGCTGATAAGCATCTTATACAGTTTTATACAATTAGTGTTTTTACGCCCTTTAATCTCCTCTTAAATGGGTGTATCGAAAGGGTAGGACCAGTTTAGTTTCACGAAATATTACGAATAATTGCTATCAAATGAATTATTTTGATTTGACATTCTCGTCTTGTGAGCTTACACAACAACGACAACAACAACGTGGGCATACATAATTTGAATAGCTTACATAAAGCTAAATTATTAGATGTGATAAATCCTTCTTTTATTTTAATTTATGAATAAAATTTCAATAAATAGGTCCTACCCACAGATATAGATAGACCTAGATAACGCAAATATCACGATCTGTATGAAAACCAAGCGTGCCATGTTTTTGACTACCCACTATGACGTCACAAGCGGTCTTTCTCACTCATGCTTAGAGATGTAAATTTAAAAAAAACCAAATGTTTTTTTTCACAATCTTGAAAAAAAAAATGAAAAAAAACTTGGCACCTTCGTTTTTTTTCTACATTTGGTTTTTTTTCAGAAAAGGTGAAATACATTAAATAATATGGAAAAAAACTAAATATGATCAAATTAGGTTTAAATCAATGAAATTAGAAATTATACATAGAGGTAGATAATAATAATTAATAACTCAACACAATTTTAATGTAGGTATAATTAATTCACACAAAAACTCTCACTGTCTCAAGCTATCGGCAGTCTGCAGTGAATTCAAACAAAACGAAGATTGGGGTAATCTCTATCCATATATGTAAACTTCAATGAGTACCTATTGCTAATTATTTTGAGCTGATATTATATTAACCAAAATTAATCTAATATCAGCTCATTTTTTATGATAACGATTACTTACTAGGTAGATATATTTTTATTTTCGTAATTTTGAAAAAAAACCTAATCCAGAAAAAAAACTGTTTTTTTTCATGTTTTTTTTCAAAGTTTTTTTTCATCTCAGAAAAAAAACCGTTTTTTTACAACTCTACTCATGCTCACCCAGCCAGCAATACACAGGACTGAGCGCGAAAGTGGCGGCTTATGATTTTTGAACATAAGTTGGTGCGATTTTTAGCACGCGAAGTTGACGCTCTTGCGTATCTAGGTGTATCCATCTGTAGTCCTACCGCAATCTACCTTTTTGGTTAGCGAAAGCAACTTTTATCCCTCAAAGGAGTCGTTATGAATGGTAATTCGTAGCCTCCAACTGCATGTCAATTCCGATAGATTGTGTAATAACGCCACTCCTGCACCCTCAGGGCTTCCGCTAACTTTTCAGATAAGTTTATGCTTTCAGATTAATTTGTTATATTTTATATATCTTCATCAGTTACATAACTTGAATTAAATATATATATCCCATTAATAAATAATAAATCCCATTGTAATTGTGCGTTCTAACAAAATTTCAATTCATAAAAACCAGTGCCTATGGAGACAGCAAAGCGAAATAAGTAATTTAGAATATATCGATCCATTTATTTACGACCTGATTGCGCCTTCGAGTCACGTTGCTAGGATATCGTGCGCCCGTCAAAATAATTTATCAATAATAAACAAGCAGTGTTGGCTGTACAGTGTGCCTTACATAAATTGAAACACCATGTCGGTCGGCGCAGCGCTCGGGGCAAATGTCAGTAACGTTTCAAATCGAGATCATTTTAATCTAGTTCGATATTTCATCGCCTGTCAGGTTATACTGGGCAATCTGAACACAAAAGTTGCGTTTCAGTGTATATTTGAAATTAGAGGACTTTTATTACTGTTCGTGATTAGTTATGATAGGAGACAATATAAACAATAAAATAAAATTATATTATTATTATTGAAAGTCTTTGACATACCTCGGGACCCTGTGGTCCCGGTCCTTTGGAAGGCGTATGAGAGGCCGAAGCCAACTCGCAGAGGCCCGTTAGACGTTTTCAATTAAATGAGGCACCATGCACCAACCGACGATTATCCCTGTCGCACTATGCAAGTGCACCCAAGAACAACCCCCGGTTGGTGTAGGACTATTGCAAGACATGGAAACAAAAATATTGGATAAATACGTTGACTGCCAGACAACAGACACAATAGAAAATCTATTGTTCGCGGTCACCGGTGACCGCGGTGGCAGTCAATGACTTAAGGGTTTTGGTGACTAAAGTGAACTGGTTATCTAGGTCTATAGAAAAAAAACATTTCTGAAAGTTGTTTCAAGTTAAGAATTCTAACTTCAAATAGCCCTTTCAAGTGTAATTTTCAATGATAACAGACACTCCAACAAGCTTCTACAGGCTTCTAGTAACATTCATTTATTATGAAACAAGATAATTGCACTGGCGAACATTTTCTTAGTAAATACTCGTCATCGATTGCCAAATTGACAACTGATATAATTTTGAAGTAGCTTTACTTTAGAACTATAGGGTAAACTGATGATTTATCATCGTAACTGTACTTTGGGTGTCGAGAGGAAACTAAAACTTGGCTGGAAAATAAAATCCATCTCTACCCCCAAGGGTCGAGAATAAACTACAGTTAGGGGTCCAGTGGACACATTATTTGTTGGGGGTCGAGGGGCCGAGAGTGGACTAAACGTAAGGATAGCATTAGCAGATTATCAGAAAAGCCTCCTGATTAGTAGTTTGCTAAGTAGTTCACGGTTTTCTGCAAGAGAGTGGTTCTTTCTACGTGGAGTAGCTTTAATAAGCTTACAGGGTAGATATAAAATGTTTTTTCTATTAATATTGCCATCTATGGTGTTGGTGGTCAGCTCGGTCATGAGTTTTAGGACTTATGTTATGAAATATTACTATTCAAAGAATAATCAAAATCATAATAAATGTCATTTATTATGATTTTGATGAAAATGCGTGAGATTAGATTGAAAAAATAAAAAAACGTAGGTATTTTACTTTTGTTAAATCTCAGATTAGATGCCACCAACTGCATCAGACTGCTTGAAAAGTATCTAAGCTTATCTTAGTTGCAGTCGGGTTTTGATTTTGTCATTACATTTTAATTTTAATCCTTCTAGTATGTTATATTGTTGTAATTGTCTCCTCAAACCCGTTGTTTTGATACCCCACATAGTAATGGTACTATTTTTTTTCAAAACCTTACGTGTTTTCATCTAAAATCCACCATTTTGATTTTATAAAAACAAAACCTGACCAATAATCAGCATATAACTAGATAATCCGGTTATTTAACAGTTTCATAAACTACTAATTCGATAATCGAATTAGTTTTTATTACCTCGCAGTAGGTGCAAAAAGTAGAGTATTCTCCTCGGGGATAGAGATGTCTTCGTTTTGGGCGAGCTTGAATCCCTCATTGCACTCAAGATTCTAGTCTTAACTCCCTCGCTTCGCTCAAAATACCGCCCGCAACATTAAGACACTGCTTTATCCCCAATAGTAGATTATTGAATAATCTTGTTTGTTTATCACGCTTTCACGCTAAAAATGAAACTTGGCACATCGGTAGACCATAATCTGCATTAAGACATAGAATAATTTTTTAATCGGTAGTACATTCCCGTAGGAAAATTTCCGAACTCCACGCGGGCGAAGCCGCGAGCAAAAGCTAGTAATTTATAATTACACTAGCTGTTGCCCGCTACTTCGTCTGTGACCCAGTCGAAAGACACGTAGTGACATCTATTATCATAATAACTTTATTGTTGTTTTCCTCGGGAAAAGCTCTCTTTTTTTTCGGGATAAAAGGTACTCTATGTCCATTTCTGTATACCTGACAACGTAGGTATATGCATTTCAGGATGATCGGTTCAGTGGTTTAGGCGTGAAAAGGTAAAAACAAATTTACTTTCGCATTTATAATATTAGTTAGGATTTAATGCCTGCCGGAATACCTGCCCCTACCAATCAGCCAGACAAAATGGACCTCCAAGTTTACTGCATAATAAGTTTCCTATACTACTACACACTGCGTAAATAATAAAAACTGAGACATTTCAATTATCACCGTTTATGACAAACTTCGTCATCATCAGAGCCAAAAGACAGTTGCTACTCGACATACAGTGGCCTCCAAAAGTTAGTAGACATTTTTCCACTTCAGCTGCAACACACCAAATTATGATTTAAAATTCTAGTTTCAAATGTTTGAACACTTAACGTTTTTAATGACTAATTCACCTATGACTTATTGCACAAAATAATCAAGTAATTCCTCAGGAGTACCTGATTATTTTTTTTAATTTGGTATCATAATGCGGCATCACAGCTGAAGTGGAAAAATGACAACTAGCTTTTGGAGACCACGGAGGTCTTCTCAAGCATCGTCACGACTGTTCTTCTGCCTCCCACATCCAGCAGATTTCCACAACCTTCACCAAGCCTCGGTCCACCTTGACAAACTTACATGTAAGATATTGATTATTCTTGCTT
The DNA here is from genome assembly GCA_949316385.1 of Globia sparganii. NCBI lineage: Eukaryota > Metazoa > Arthropoda > Insecta > Lepidoptera > Noctuidae > Globia > Globia sparganii. The sequence goes on from OX438655.1 coordinate 14,186,848, forward strand.
CCTCAGTAATTCGCTTGCCTTGCGAATACGAAATGTTATTTCAGATCTAGAACTCCGATTATCATAACCAATGCATTGAATCAACTTTCAGGGGAGCATGAGTTATTGCATTTTTGCATATTAGGCCCATAGAACAACTTCCTTTCCGTTAATCGGCCTGTATGTATGTTAACTTCTTCCACGCTTCTTACACAAAATATTAATATTCATTTTATAGCATTCTGTGACCCTATACCCGCACTTAAGTAAATCACTCTTATCTTTGATTTAAGTAGTCCTTTTTTTACACAAAAAAGCGATGACTTAAGTGCGCGTTTAAGTCTCACATGCTATAAAATAGTATAAAATATGTGTGACTTAAGTAGTATTAATGCACGTCGTATCGTAATGTACTATTTCAGAAATATCATCCAAAAGATGGGAAAAAAATCTTACAAGAGAGCATTCATATGAGATTCATTTAGTTAATATGAACGTTAGTAACCATTATTAAAATCAAAACTTATTAATTTTTTGAACCCTGTGTCCCAGCAGTGGGTACCTCACAAGTTGTTTGCCCCAGCAGTGGGCAACACACTGCGCTGTGACTGTCACATGTCCACGAATTTTTGGTTAAGCTTATAACATGTCGATTTCCTCACAATGTTTTCATCACCGTTATAAGAGCAGGTATAATCCCTCTTTAATTAAACGTTATCCGTGGATGCTACACCTGGGTATTGCCAGCCTCTTGGTGGAAATAGAGACGTGTGTGCACGCAGGAATTCATGCATAATTCGCAGGAATTCAATTCCACCGAGTCGTATTCATGCTGCGTCAAGACGACGTACGCTGTACTTAATTATACATATTTCATTAGGACTCGATGATATACCGACACTTAGATACTGAGAAGCATCATAATGAATTTGTTAGATCGCCTAAATAACTAAAATTTCTAGTTTCTATTCTAAATAGCTTCATCCGAAAGCTTTGCAACTAATTGTTTCGCTTATTGGTTAAGTTAGAGACATATATGTATACCATTGTTTGTCGTCGATAGTAATAATGGCATTCAGAGCAATAACTCAGTGATAAGATTATACAACTATTTCTATCATAGTTAACAGTAGGTATAGTAGTTCTATAAACTCCTAATAGAGCCTCGGAGACAATCTACGACTGTAGTTCTCAAATCCAACTTTATAGATTTCCCGTTTGTGACGCATTCCATTTCAGATTAAACTTCTTTAATAAATGTATTTCAGGTTTCTACAGATAAAAACCCTGAACATCTAGGAAACGTTTCACTAAGGGCTGATTTTTCCAACACCAGATAATATTATCGGATACGATGACCATTCGTCACATTGGCTATTTGGTCGCTATCCCTAATAGCTCACATTCACTAATACGTCACCTTGTGCATCTGGTCAGTTTCTTAACTCGTTTCATGCTGTATTTCGTCTCATTCCCAACTCGTCCGATGGATATGTACAACGTACAGACAGCGTCAAAAAAATTAATTAAAGTTAATAATCAAAACAATCAATAATAAAAAAAAATCAATCAATTATTAGTAATTAATAGGTGCATCACCTTTGTATCTATTTTTCGGTTTTTTTGTTCTTGTCTGTTTATACATAAAATATGTATTCTACAGTCGGAGGTTGCAAGGAAAAACCAGATAAATTGAACTTAAATATATTTTAAGATAAAAGTTACAAATAAGTGGTTGCCAATCGAAGTTTTATCAAACAATGCATATTAATTTAATATAAATCCGTTCCCACAGTTTGTGCATTGACGTCAATCATACACGTTCCGCTGACGGTGCGAAAGCATTTCTAGGCTACTCGTGTAAGGACGATACCGCCGATGGTGCATTATATTTGTTAGGGTTCCGCGCCTTATGATGATGGTTCCGTAACACCTCCACCCTTAGAACAGCGAGTATGAAAGACATTCGTCGTGAATTGAGCTGGAAGTTGGTTGGTTCCTACCCTTCTGGTAGTTTCTGGAATGGAATATGTCGGTTGTCTTTCCAAATAGTTCTCATCCGGGGTTTCTGTGGTTGTGCTCGTTTGCTTCATCCGATAGTTTCGCCATAATAAGCCAAATGTGAGTGTGGCTGCACTTAGTATTACTACATATAGAGGAATTGTAGTGTGATAAAGGCTATAGTCAGTTGTTTCATCCAAATGCAGAGGTGATTGCAGAGACATTTTGGTATTGATCTCATGAAGTTGGTCCAGGTTGATAGAGTTCAGGTTGACCTTCGGAATTGTAGAGGTGATAGTGATGTCATCCTTAGGTAGATCCATTAATTTCAAAACTTGACCTTTCAGGCGATCGTTGGTATTTGCTATAATAAATTCTGTTGTTTCCAGATAGCAGGTGTGAGGTAGTATTACGAGGTAGCTGCCATGAAGAACTCTGTATGAATCTTGTCCGCAGGATATGTGTGTTTTCGTTGGTAAGGGGAAGCTGACGCTGTAATGCTTGTCATCTAGTTTTTCATATGCTGGTGTTTTCAGATTGACGGTGACAGGGGTACAAGTTGAGGTCTTCTGCTGGGTGACGATCAATTCCTGGATACAGTCTGATGAGGGTTGCCCTTGGAGATTTTGTTTGTCCTCGCAGATATACCAGTTGCTTGACTTCGGGCATTCTGCCTCAATGTACTTGAAATCTTTCTTATAAAGGACTAGGAATGGATGTGGTGGTATGAGGACTTCATGATTGTGGTTTGGGACTATGGATAATTTATACATATCATACGTGAAGGGGAGAAAAATGGGAAATTTATATACTATAACTATGCGATTTCCTATATAATAAGAACCTATCTTAATTATATTAAAATATTCTCTAGTTTCTAAGTCTATCACCTTATCTCTGCCATATAGATTCGTAACGTTATTAATCATCGTATGTATGGAATCTAAACTTAAAATGCCGTGATGTACGGTGGAAGCTCGAATAAAACTCACTACATTTTCTAACTTATATAATTCGTGAGAAACAGAATCTACGTTATCACCTAAGATTAAAAGTACCTGACCTAAATGAGCATACTTGATTAATTCATCATCCCTAGTGGCTATACTTTCATTAATTTTCCTAAATAAAATTTCTATTTGACCTTGGTTTTTGACGATGCTGTCAATTACTTTTGAATAATGCTCTGACCAATCTTTGGATAAACTAACGTGACTGTTAAGCTCGGTTACTATTTTGTTTTCACTATCCTGAAGTAATTTTATGGCTTGGTTATAATGTTGCGCATCCGTATAGTCTAAATTCCCTGTAATGCTTTTTATTACGGAGCCAAGACCATCAACGAGTCCTCGTTTCACACGATCAGTTTCAAAGGTTTGTAACTGCTGTAAAATATTATGAAGCTTAGTTTCCAGGTAAGTGATGTGAGGTTCAAATAGGGATCTAGTTTTAGTATGTAACTCAGGGCTATTACTACGTAATTGATTAATTATTGACAATATGCTATCTCTTAAATCGTGTAGATCAATATATTGAACGAAGGAATGGTAGTGGGATATTACTTTAGCTGATCCCAGCTTGAAAGGTAAAACTCCAGGTCCGTCATTAAGACTTTCAAGTCGGATCTCTTGCATCAGCACCGGATTCAGCAAGAGATGGAGCACCAGGAGTGGCCTGCAACAATTTAGTGCCTTTTGGTAATCTCTTTAATCTAGATTTGGCCACCAGCCCTCGGTTACGCTTAGTGTAAATATGAATAGGGAGGTCTGTCATAACGACATCCGGTGTATAGCGAGGCGCTAGTTTTTGTCGCGCAGCTAAAGGGTTTTTAACGAATATTTGCTGTTCAGGGCGATAATTAACTTCAGGTTCACGATTTTTATTAATATTTTCTATAATATTTTTCCTGGCATTATTAGAAATATCCTGAATGGTATTATACGCTATTACCATTTTGTCTTTATGATTGGCCATGTATTGCTGTAATAAACGAGTGGAAATGTCTATGTCAAAAGGATCACGAGGGTCGAAGTGCCCAGTGATTACTTCCAAAGGTTTACACTTTGTAAGACTATGAATGCTATTATTATAAGCTAAAATTGCATAAGGCGTTAAATTTATTACTGACTCTAATTTATGACTAAGTTTAAGAATACGCAAATGTTCTAGTATTGTAAGGTGGAATCTCTCAACTATTCCATTTTCATTAGGTGTATGAGGAGCGACTCTATGGTGATGTATTTTATGAAAATTAACAAATTCCGCCATAAGCTGGTTAGTAAACTCAGTCCCGTTATCACTTATGATAGTTAGTGGTATACCATGATGCGTGCAAAAGTTGAGTAAAGCCTGTAAAACACTAACAGCAGTTCCGTCTCTCAAATAATAGGCCTGCCCGTATTTAGAAAATGCATCTACTATAGTTAAAAATTTCTCACTGTGAATAGTTAATAAATCTAGATGTATCACGTCAAAGGGTTTTGTAGCTGATGGCACAGTTTTAAAATGCTGCTTTATAGGATTGCGATCATATTTTGCTTGACCGCATACCTTACATTCATTTATAAATTTACCGATGTGTTCTTTCATCTTGGGCCAGTAATATTTGTGAGACAGAGCTAAGTAACACTCATTGATACCACGGTGGTTAGTTTTGCCCTCATGGTATTTGTTGATAATTTCTTGTTGTTTTAAGTGTTCTCTTACATTTTCTACTTCCTTTTTAGTTAATACTAGATTCATAGCAGAATTTTTAAATGTGCGTTGTATGATAGGTATGATTTTATACATAAAAAGAAACGGATTAATGAACAGTCCCGTTTTAGTTTTAGGGTTAACATATTCTTTTATTGAATTAACTATGTCTTCCTCTAAATTCGATTCGGAAATTTGCAAAGATATTCGGGTGTGGGTATCAAAAGGTTTAGTGATAATGGGTTTGCCTTTGATATCCCCTACGACATTAAAAATCATCTGCTTAGTAAATTTATTTAGTGGGTCCTCAGTAATAGGCACTTCAAGGATGGGATTTTCCGTATCGGTATGTACAGTGACAGTTCTAGAGATATTTTCAACTTCCGGAGCTGTCATGGTTCTAGAACCATCTAAAGAAGGTACTGTGCTAGATGGGTTGGCTATAATAGACATAACTTCCTCATTATGAAGTTCGATGCGTGAGAGGGCATCTGCGTTAGTATTATTTTTGCCTTGCTTGTACACTACTGTAAAATCATACTCGCTTAGCTTCAACCGCCACCTTGTTAATCGTTGATTAGGTTCCTTTAAATTCATAATCCACTGTAGTGGTTTATGATCCGTGATAATTTTGAATTTTTGACCAAATAGATACGGCCTGAAGTATTTTGTAGCCCAGACGATAGCCAAAAGCTCCTTCTCTATAGTGCTGTAATTTAGTTCGCTGGTGTTAAGAGTGCGTGAAGCATAAGCTATTGGTTTGTCTGCTCCAATAGTTCCTTGGGATAACACTGCGCCCAATGCTACATTTGAGGCATCAGTGGTTAGAAGGAATTCCTGACTGAAATCTGGATATTGCAATATGGGATCATTAGTGAGAAGGGTTTTGCAGTGTTCAAAGCAGTTAGTATAGTTATTATCTAACGTAATTTTGCTCCCTTTCTTCAAACATTGGGTTAGTGGTTTAGTCACACGTGCAAAATTTGGAATGAACTTTCTATAATATCCGATTAAGCCAAGGAAACGTTTGATTTCAGTTGTAGTTTTTGGTATAGGATAATTTTGAATGGCGTGGATTTTATTAGGATTAGGTTTGACACCTTCTCTACAAATAACATGGCCAAGAAATTCAGTTTCTAATTTTAAAAATTCTGACTTGTCCATTTGAATTTTGAAATTTGACTCGCGTAATTTCTGAAATACTTTCTCTAAATTTAGCATGTGCTCCTGAAGGGAGACGCTGAAAACGATTATATCGTCTAGATAAACAAGACATACTTGATTCTGGAGATCTTTCAATACATTATCCATTACGCGCTGGAATGTCGATGGGGAATTTTTCAAGCCCATCGGCATTCTTAAAAATTCGTAATGGCCGTTCTCTACATTAAACGCAGTTTTGTGAATGTCAGCTGGATCCATTTCAACCTGATAAAATCCACTAGCCAAATCTAAAGTAGTAAAATACTGACACTTGCCAAGTTTGTCTAAAACGTCCGTGATGTTGGGGATAGGGTACTTATCATCAATTGTCTTTTCATTGACTTTTCGGAAATCGACTACTAACCGCCATTTAACTTTACCAGAAGCATCGGCTTTTTTAGGTACGATCCAAATTGGAGAGCTCCATGCGGAGTCCGAAGGCCTGATAATGTTTTGTTCAAGCATTTTTTTTATCTGATCTCTGACTTCCTGTCGGTGTACATGTGGATATCTGTAGCTTTTAGTGTGAATCGGATTTTCGTCTGTAGTTTTAATTTTGTGCTTAATTTTGTTGGTGAAAGTTAAAGGTTCACCATCAAGGTAAAATACATCTGAGTAGTTTGCACAAAGATTTCGTAAGTTAGCAGTTTCTTCTGGGTTCAAATGTTCAGTTCGTAAGCGAGATAACACAGCGCTAGCGCGATCTGTTAACATTTCGGGGTTAGTTAATTCAAAATTAAATATTTCAGCTTCAATAGGACGATCAACAGAAAATATAATATCATTACATGAGGTATTAGTAATTTCTACCCAACCACGATTGTTAGTCACTTGAGTAAAACAGTCCGAAATAGTGCAGTTGCAAATAACTTGATTTTCAATTAATACTTCACCATCTCGCATATTAATAGGTAGCCTAACTAATTTTGAACTATTTGCAGGTATAATTTCTTCATACCAGTTGGCGTTTCTGGAATCATACATGTGGATAGGTATATGCGTATTCTGCGTTTTTAGTAATTTATTTCTAAGATCTATAGTAGAGTTCCAAGAATCTAATAAATCCAACCCCAATAATCCATCGAAGAAATTATGGAATTTGTATAAGTATAAAGTCACATTACTATGTATGTTAAATTCTTGAAAGCACGGAAAAGTAATTGAATAATCACATCTATTAGTAGCATGTAAACCGGTAACCTGGATTGGGGCGTAATCTAAAGGTACATGACTGAAATATTTTTCAACGACGTCAGGGCTGATGAAAGACTGGTTAGCTCCTGTGTCAACGAGAAATCTTAGCGGAGGGTCTGACAATTGAACGTAGCACAATTGTTTCTGTATCTGAAAGTTGACCTCTATTTTGGCTTCTCTAATTTCAAGGTTGTCTGAAAATTTTCGTCATTAATATTTGGGGTTTCACTTAGTTCTGGTGCAGTAGTTACTGTAGGTTCTTCAGAATAATATTGGTCATAATCAGTATAGTACTCAGCATGTTGGTCATAATTACAATAATCATAATCAGAATAATTGTTATAGTCATAATTATAAAAATCATTATAGTCGTGAGGGTCACTAAAATCACCGAAATTTACGTCACGTGTCTTAAAATAATTATTGGGGGGTGGATTTCCAAATTTACGCCAATCGTGCCCACTTGGTGGTAGTGGCTTTGGAACGAAATGGCTAACGCCACTCATTGGATGTGGTGTATTATTATTATAAGCCGGTTTGAACTGAGGCGAAGGCTGCTGCGGCTTATTAAGTAATTTAAATCCGTTATTCTGTGGGTTATAATTTGGTGGTGGAGCGCGCATCATTTGCTGCGTTCTATTAAATCCTCGGTGTTGTATTTGTGGAGGAAAATTTGGTCGCCAGCCTTGGTTGGATTGACCTTGAACAGGAAACGGCCTTGAAGGTCCTGGCATATTAAAATACTGTTCTTTAAAAGAAGGTAATTTAGGCAATAAATTATTGTGCGGTAATTTAGAATTATGATTACTACTGAATAAAGTCTGCTGCTGCCAATCTTTCCTATTAGAGTTACCTTCAGCTCTTTGTTGTAAGTATAAAGTATTGAGCTCGTCTTGTACAAACTCAAGTGCTTTTTCCATGGACTCTGGACGCATACAACGGATCCTGTAACCTAGGGGATCCTTTAGACCTCTTAGATAAGCCTGAAGAGTAAGCTTCTTGTATAATTCACGTTTAGCTCCTATGGTTGTTGCAACTGATTCGTGTAAGGAAACGTATGTCATTATGGTACTGAACAGGTTTTGGCATCGCTCATAAAATTCTTGAGGTGTACTGGACCCTTGGGTTTGAAGTGAAAGGTCATTGTATAATGCGGTCTCATCGCGGTGATCCGCAAAATTATTAACTAAAGCGTTCCGTATACCCTGCCAATTTTCTGGAATTCCGTTTGAGTTTATTAAACAAGCTGCGGAACCCGATATTTTATTTAAAATTCCATTAATTAATGCTAAGTTCGATAATTCGTGTCCGGGTTCCGTTTTAAAATATCCCAATACTAATTGATCGCATAGATTAATAAAACGCGTAAGTACGTGCGGGTTCCCATCGAACTCGGGTAATAGTCTAAGTGATTTATAAATGGTATCTATATTAGACTGAGCCATACTTTCTCCTAAATTTCTATGTTCGTCTATAGTATTGAGCCTATTAAGTGCCCTTTCGTTCAGATCAATTTTCCGGAATTGCCTAGGATGAAAAATTTTGATAGCTGAAATTCACACACTGAAAATAGAATAAATCACAAGAAAATTTTTGAAATAAATTCACAAGTAAAGTCAGGATACAGCCTATGTATGTTCATATAATTCCTATTATTATTTAATTAAAATACGAAATTATAAAATAATTCATAAGCAAGGTCGGGTGATAGTATATGTATGCAGTAACTACCTATATTTTATTAAACTGCAAATGGAAATAATAAAATAATCTGCAAATACAATTTAAAAATAATTCACGAGCAAAGTCAGGTAATATTACATGTAGGCGATAATTATTTTATTATAAACTGTAGTTAGAAATATTTAATTAACTGCAAATAATTTTCTAAAAATAATTCACGAGCAAAGTCAGGTAATGTTATATGTATGCGATATCTATTTTTAGCTGACCTACAATACAACTGTACCTAAAGCTATGTCTTTATTCCTACTCTAACACTAATTCACAAGAATAGATAAGTCGCGATCGATGTATGAAAGCGCCGACTATTCAAAAATAATATATATTTAATAAGGATAAGGATAATGAACTAGGATGGTAAGGACTAAGAAAATTTCAAAGTACTTACAACATTGTCTGGTATCTTGCTGAATCGATAGCTGGATTCACCTCGTGCCTGTAGAACTCGTAGATTCTGGATACTCGAAATCGGTCAGTCACGCGGGACTTCGGTCCGATTTTTGGGGAAATCTTCACGCGAACCGGGCCTAAATTATCTCGAGTATCCTACCGACTGCGCCAAATATGTATTCTACAGTCGGAGGTTGCAAGGAAAAACCAGATAAATTGAACTTAAATATATTTTAAGATAAAAGTTACAAATAAGTGGTTGCCAATCGAAGTTTTATCAAACAATGCATATTAATTTAATATAAATCCGTTCCCACAGTTTGTGCATTGACGTCAATCATACACGTTCCGCTGACGGTGCGAAAGCATTTCTAGGCTACTCGTGTAAGGACGATACCGCCGATGGTGCATTATATTTGTTAGGGTTCCGCGCCTTATGATGATGGTTCCGTAACACATATATGTGTGTAGGTACATAAATGGTAAAATAAATAAATGAATGGAATTCCTACATTTTTTAAATTAAACATCTACCTTTAGGCGATTTTGTGTAAATCAAAATACTAGTTAGGTACCTACCAATTTATGTTACGAGAAAGTGCACTTTTAAGTTGAGTTTATTATTATTTTGTTTCTTTATCTTCATTCTAGTAAAAATTCAAACAAGATTGTCCGAGTAGTACCTAATTTATATAATAAAATGTTGTTGTACTGAAAATGTTTATTTTGTGCTTAATTGTACATATACATCGGACGAGTTGGGAATGAGACGAAATACAGCATGAAACGAGTTAAGAAACTGACCAGACGCACAAGGTGACGTATTAGTGAATGTGACCTATTAGGTATAACGACCAAATAGCCAATGTGACGAATGGTCATCGTATCATTATATCGGAGGAATAATTTTGAATTTTTGACAATTCTTCCATACAAAAACTGTCAGATGTCAATTTTGTTCCACGAACAAAAATTATCTGTCGATTGAAAAATCTGCTCTTAGTTGAATATTTTGTTTCACGATAACGGCTAATTAAGACAACAAACAAAATAACGTCGACAGCTGGACTAATTAAATTGTTTGGCAAAAAACATACGTTTGTAAAATTATACACTGTCATATATTTTCATAATTCTTACTTTTACAAACTTTAATAATTTACTACTTTTTATTTATTTTTACCACAGTTTATTTGTCAAACAAACAGTCGTATGGAATCCTACATCGAACAAAATGAGCATTGTATTTTCAAAAGCCAACATCAGTGTGTTCCCACGCCAGTGAATCTGAAAGGTTAGTTGCGTAACGTGAAGGAGTTATCTATACGTACTGTGGCTATCTTTTGTGTATCGAGTCCTTGAACTATCGCGTGCTAATCGACGTCGAGGCCGGCTCGCAGCCCTCGCCAATCTAACGCCCATCTTCCCCGTCACGCAGTTACATCGTCTACTTACATAGATTATTGCAACACTTTCACTAACTAGCGAAGAAAGTGAGTTTAACCCCCGATCGATGAAAGCCAATTTAATCTGCTGTGAAATGTGATGGCATTGAGTTCATTGGTGTAATCGTATATCCCATTCATCAAATGAAGATTTGAAGTGTTGTTGCTATGCCAATTTACACTATTTAGCAATAATTGGGTGCTCACTTCTAGTGAATAGTTAAATATATACGTCTGACCGTCATTTATATGACATACTAACTAGTTATTATGTAATAGTGTTTAATAAGCACCTATTACTTACATTCATAACTGGTGTAAAATTTTATTGCGGCTCTGAATGAAGTAATAATATATAATATAATATAGTAATGAAGTAGTCTTTTAAAATAATCAAATAAGAAAAGAAAGAAAGAAAATTTTTTTATGATTATTAGCGCCTCTTTGGATAAATGATATTATATCTACCATTAGATTAATTTTAACTCGTGCTTAATAGATATGGCCCTTACCGCCATCTCGCGAAAATTGAGATCATAATAATCTTTTTTAGAAATAATAGTGTTCCTTCCTCGAAAACTCTATGTTCGTATCGTCGTAGCGCTCGCTTTGCATCTATGCGGTCTCAACGACACCTCTACGAGATGCTACGCGGTTCTACGCGAGTGCTACGCGTGTGCTACGCATGTTCAACGCTGTGTACTGTTATGCCGCATATATGAAAGCACCCCGAAATTAGCGGATTATTTTTTTTTTTAATTTTGGGACATAATCAAAGTATCTCGAAGTTATTGATTTTGTGTTCCAATAGTTTCACGACTTTTTTAAATATTAAAAATGTAGATACCTACTTACTTCTTAAGTATTCTATAACTAACTTAGTATTCCTCTTTACCTTATTTTGAAAATGCTAATAGTGACTTGAATGACACTACCTATTTTATTTCTAAAATCAATCTTTATTTGTGTATGTCAGGACTCTTTGGATAAGTCAAATACACTGCAAGAAATAAGCAGTAAATAAAAATGAAAAAACATTGATCTGAACTTTTGATTATTTTTTTTTTTTTAATAAAAAAAGATCTGAACTGCTTTATGTTCCATATGAGCCTAACATTCAAAACAGTATTTTATACGGTACTCCCTTTCTTCTCCTAAAATTGTTTGTCCGAAAATCATTATCCTTAACACGTTTGCTATACACTTCAGAAACCATAATGTTCAAAAATTCGAAATTTTGTTTTACATAATATTATGTTTTAAAAAATTAAAACTTTTTGAAACCGAGGACCCCGAGGACACGCTCAGGAGTCCCACTTGGGCCCGCTAGACAAAGCGATAGTGTTTTTAATTTTTTCAATGAAAATAATTCTTCGTTTTTATGATCATTTTGAACACCATTGTACAGAGGCCAGCACATCAAGCTACCCCAATCTGTCAGATTTTCCCAATTGAATATGAACCTTATTCCTTTGTGCTAAAGTTGAAAATCTATCAAAGAAATTTGACAGATTGGGGTAGGTTGACCTGCTGGCGTCTGTACATAATCATCATTGTATTGTAATCGGTTGAATCACATACCCATACTGTGAGTATGGGTATGTGATTCGGACTTAAAGGAACATTTCTTGAGTGAATTTTCCCTCTACGAGTAGTGGAAGACCCACAGGGAAGACCATAGACACGAGGGATATATTAAGCGATAGAAGATATGGCTAGAAACGGGGAGACTGCTTATAATTATGACGGCTAATAGAGATGTTTGGAAGAAAAAGTCATGCTACCCAACCTCAAATAAATTGGAGTTAGGACAAGAAGATGATGATGATTTACGGCAAACGAAAATATTTTGACGAAACTTGCACTAGTTATATCAATTCTTTGTTTTAGAAGATATTTTGCCTTTTGGAACAATTTACGTAAAGTGTATAATTATAGCAGTGTAGCTACACTAGTATGCGAATAAGTACTTAAAAAATCAATCATAATAATACTGACAAATCAACATGGAGTAGATATAAAGCAAATCAATTACTATCCCCATACAAACACATTATAACAATAAATGAAAACATTGCTAGGGATCAATAAATACGTTACAAAACGTACGCCTAAAGGATGATAAAATAAATTAAATTATTTGTTAGTAGTGTATCAGCTTCGGGGGCCTAATATCGACGTGTCACGTGATCGCGGGCCACAGCGTGTTCATCAGCGACACGGCCCGCGGCACGGCGACACCGTGCGTTCAGCTGAAATATTCGATGGTAGAAGGGGAGGTTGCGCGAGGTCACGCCTGAGCTCGGTCGTCTCCGGCCGCGTCCGTCGCCGCTCGGGCCGCGGGACGACGCGCGCACAGCGACCTCTTGCGTGCGCCGCTACAGTGCCCCATCGAGTTTACGTCCAGCGACCACGCTGCGGACTCTGCCGCTTCTCACACTGCCATCGAATTGTTATCTTAATATCGTTCCTAGGCGACTCGCCTTTAGCGAACGACCGCCGCGAATCATAGCTAAAACGTATAATTGCAACACGACACACCGAACCTAACGCATATCTCACAAAACGGGCCGTTCGTGCTGTAAACGAGTCGAGCGCTTAATCGATCGACTGCATTAAAAAGTAAAAATTATTATTATCGTTTTGCAGTCGACCTTTGCGGATTTTGTTGCGCTGCCATAGGTGTTTTTTAGTTAAATTTTACACACATAGCTAAAAGTGGTCAAATATTGCTTAGGCTTATTGACTAGTCCATAATATCGAGAGTGGTGCCGTCCGGTGCTTAGTTTGCTCAGTGAACATCAGTGCGTCAAAATTGTCGAGGTGTTTTTCTTCGTTCGTTTCGTTGCGGGCTTAGCATTATATATTCTTTCGGTTGGTTCTTGCTTTGTTTTGTTATACTTGTGGGGAAAAACGCGATCCATGCTTGGAGTTATGACTACCATGGTATGGTTTCCTTTGTCTAAGTTATTTACCTACTTTTTCTCTTCTTAGTAAAAGAAGTTAGTTCACATACATTATCACATGTTGATGCTTTTAGATTGAACGAATGTTACAACATTTTATGAAAGATCACCGAACCATTCTTCTTTCATAATTTCTTGTAGGGTTTGTTGGTTCTGACTGAGTAGTTTATATCTAGCCATTATCTAGAAATTTTGTATTTTATTTAGTCGTTTACATTGTATTTCTATAATAAAGCCGTGCTTCTCGCTTTGGAAGCTTCATTGTAACGAGAGTTACAGACGCTATATTGTACCTTACTATTCATAGTATGGCGGCGATTCTATTGTAAAACTATGCAGAGCATGCTGCCCCTCCCACGACTTCTCATTCTGGAAGGATTCCCAGGGGTTCAGCTCAGGCTTGAATTGCGCTACATATAATATTTATCAAAACTCTCGCATTGTTGGCGTTATGCACAGCTTTAATTCATCTTTAGCCACATCAGTTCGTTTTGCTACTGGACACCATTACATAACGTTGTATGCTTAAAGTCGTTTGTTGTATGTGACAAATTTCACCAGTTATTGCTGCATTATCGTTTTGAATCTTGAGTGACAGAAACAGCTGCAGAGGTCGTTTCGTTTCTCTTCATTAATTTCATAACACTGGCAACATATAATAATGAATTCATTATTTTATATAGGTATGAAGGCATAATACAAAAACAAACTTGAATAACTCCAGAACACGGTAACACAGCATACATTGTCCAAATTATAAAATTAACTTTTATATTCTTCTACACTGCAAAAACACAATCCTAATAACAAAGAAATAGGTACGGTCGCAAAAAAGGCAATGCTTTCGATTTACCACTATTCTTGCAATTAAGTACCACTAGGAATTTATCCTCGAAAAATTTCTCAAAATAGGCATTATCAATGAGAATCTGAGGCGAAGAGCTTGCGGTGATACCTACTAAGTTAGTTTCCACGAAGGGGATGAGGTGTTTTGTAATAAACAAAGCGCCTCCATAATTTACGAATTATGTATGTGTGTTTTATCGTGTTCCTTTGAGTACGTGTACATAATATGTGTGCTTCAAGTTCGCCGCTCGTCTCTTGGGCCTCGTAAAGCTAGTTTACGTAATATGGCACTCAATGCTACACATCTCTAACACTGAGTGTTGGCAAGCTGCTAAGCTCCTTTGGATTTTTTTCTTATTAAATCAACATAATCTGGGATACATTTTCATAAAATTAAAAGCTTATTGTGGCTTTAAACGGTCTATAAAGGTGTATCGCATAACAAAATTCAATAGATGCTCTTAAACAGTAAAAATTAAAATAACTAATTTTATAAAACCATATTATATTACCTATACCTACTTAGTTTTAATATTTTAAAAACTAAAATCAATATTAGCAAAAAGACAATCCTTTAAGAGGGGAACTTTCTGTATTTAATTTAGTCGTGGCTGTATCGATGTTTTTTTTTAATTCGTACAAAATTATTTACTACTAGGTAACATTTTTCTCACCAGTTAGTGAAATACCAGATTATACTGCCATTATTTGATACATCCTATAACATTAATAAATACATACTCAGCTTTGCTAATGCTAGCTACGCAGCTTTTTCAAAATTACGCGTTACTTATAATAATCAGTCATCATAATTCGCCACAATCCACACAGACCTAAGCGTTATTTAAAGTAAAACACAACAACATACAGATCTATACAAAAATTGGCTAAAGTATCAGTTTCTATAATGCTGAGATCACAATGGCAGCACGGGTTGGTTTAACAAGACGTTTCATTCGATATTCGTATTGTATTGTCGTCCAATGTCAGTTTCCTCGTGTCCGTCATTATTCTCGAGCTCCAACAACCGAGAGAACGTCTTGCGCACATTGAACATGTGCATAAAAAGATGAAAAGAACCGCCTCCCATTGACACAGTGTCTTGAATGAGCCCGGCCTCGTTCTCCGCTTTCAGGCGCTCCTAGCTGTATGCCTATTAGACGTGCTCTATACACTTGAACTACTGTCTTAGCCGACATTTGTGGAAACTCAAGCTGGTGCTTCCAAATACTTATACGATATAGTTGAGTTTCCTTTTGTCCATTCTTGTACCATTTCGCTGTTATAAAAATATACAAAACCATACCATCGTAAAATATCGTCAACACTACCATGCAGTAACTGAGATTGTTTACTAATACATAAATACGATTACCGCATTAGAATAGAACGAGGGTTGAGAAGTGTACGTGGGGATAGATCGATCATCTATGCAAAACACGGCAATCGCACTGCTGGAGTCGGCGTCGGCGTTCGAGCGAGCCGTGCTGGAATGTGAGCACCTGGAGGCGTCGGAGCACGGCGGGTTTCGGTGAGGACGTTGGCGCGGCAGCGGCATGGAGGAGCGCGCGCCGGACGTGCCGCTGATCGTGTCGCCGCCGTGCGCCGGCGCCGGCGCCGCTCTCACCACATCACGCCGCGCCGCTTCCGCGCGCGGCTCCCGCGACGACCCGCCGCCCTCCACGTGGCGCTCTTCGGTGCGCGTGCGTGACACCGGTTTCCGCGGCTCACGCAAGAGTGTCGTTCGCCTCGAACCGCCCTGTAATGGCCTCAACGGGTTGCCCGCCATCGGCAAGGAGGTAATCCATTTATCTCTTTGCCAGATAATGTGTTGCGATGAGTGTTTATTACATTAATTTAAGTTTAAACAATCTAAAATGACCGATGGTCATTTGTCGATTCACTGTTTTACTACTTAGGCTACTGCGCTTTGTCATTCAATGTTGTAAATCAGAAGGTTTAATTGTGAAAATAATTTGGTACTTACGTAAATTATATTTTCTGTGACAGACGGGCAGCAACAATAGGGAAAAAACTGTTGCGTAATTAATACTAAGTAATAGCGCATACAACGTGAAGCACCGAATGAACTTTTCATATGTTTTCAAACCTCTGTGCTTTCTCTACAACCCGCGGTGGAATATGGACCATCCCGATATACGATATTGTTCATCAATATAGTTCATTCATTTAAAATATCAAAGTAGTTCTACAACATTTTGAAATAGGAACGTTAAACTTCCGAGAACCTAAACGTTTCAACACTACTTTTAATAGATATGTTTAATTTAATAGGTTTTTATTGAACATTACTAACACAGGATTAAATCGACATGAAACCACAAATAGTCACTAGTCTGCAACTCTCCATACATACTCGTAAATACACGAATACTTCATACATTGATTTTTCATAGTTATAAATCTTAGCTTTTGAGAATGGATTTTGTTTCCTCATTTCATTGGGAATGCCTGTGCGTAATAATGCATCCTACTTGTCTTAAATATACTTATAGCACGTATGACCTAGTACCTGTTCTAGTAGTTTTAAACTATGTATATCTGTAATCATTATGTAGGTAATTTCGTGTACCTACTGAACGAAGAAGGAAAAAAAAGATTTTTTGCCTGAACAAAAACATTCCATATGAAGATTTATGTATATTGTTCATAAATCACAGCTAATAAGCAAATTGTGTCGTAAAATAAACCTACCCGGTAAATCGTCGTAGTTATGAAAGTAATTAGAATCCTTGACGTAATATTATATTGTGTTTGTATGTAGATATAAATACATGTTACTCTTTATTTCAACAATGTATAGTTTCGACAAAGTCCACTATGAAACCAATTCTATAAATCTAAAATCTAAGAATTTTTAGCAATTATTCCATGGGGCTAACTATCAATAATAAAATTAATTATATTAAATTAATTATAATAATTCAACAGAAAATAATGATCACGTGAAGTTTTATAGCTAACATATGAGTATTTCCATGTATTGTCCTGAATGCGCGTGTTCGCCGTATCGTACCCACATACGCCAGTCCACAGCTAGCTTAATCGTAGGCTCACATAAACAGTGGTGACGTCATTGTTCGCAGGTACTGTCTCTGGGCGCGACGGGCGGCCACAAGGGAACCACGCAGCCTTCTCACCCCTGCACTATCCTCCACCATTCTCCTTACAAGGTAAGAATTGTATCTACATCAGCAAATCGTCGTCTACGTACAAATGACTTTCCAAATGTTAAAACAACGATTATTAAATTTTGCTCCACAAATCTAATCTACCCTGTAATTATTTAACTGTAGCATTTGAATTGTTCATATTATAGGTAGTTTGCACATAAGAAAAGTATAAATTATATTCGTCGCATTGACCTCGCTCTACTCGACACAGTCGACACGCAACACGCTACAATTCCAAATAGTTTTGTTGTAAAATATTTAAATCGTAAACTTTAGTCTATTAAATTTGCACAAACTTGCTTTACAGGCCGCTTGGGATTGGTTGATCCTTATACTGGTGATCTACACGGCAATATTTACTCCTTACGTGGCCGCCTTTCAACTGAACGAGCCCGACTTTGATAAACGTTCTCGTAGCTTCGGCGAAGACCCCATAGTAGTCATCGATATGATCGGTAATATTTATCTTTCAAACCCAAGGTTTCAATCAAATAAATTAAACAGTGGCACAGCGACATACTTTGGCGTTTTTTACTAGATCTTTCGAATATATGGAGAGTAGTCAAGAAAACCTTGAGCTCTTCTTCAATTCCATACAACAACCAACTAAAAATCTTTTTCTGATTCATATGTAAAATGTTCACACTGTTTCATTCTATTTTATGTTTCAACAGTAATTTATAAGTACATTGCATGCATATTCAGCGTAAACTAGAACAGTAAAATGTAACGCAGCATATTTTATTTCCAGTGGACGTCACATTTATAATAGACATCCTAATAAACTTCCGCACCACGTACGTGAATGTGGCCGATGAAGTGGAGTCGGACCCCGCCAAGATCGCCATGCACTATCTGCGCGGCTGGTTCCTCATCGACCTCGTCGCCGCCATCCCGTTCGATCTGCTGCTCTTCGGCACCGATACCGACGAAGTGAGCTGCTTTACCACCTACATACACCACATTTGGTTTCATCTCACATACGATACCTACACAAACATAATTTTAGAATTAGACAACAAAAAGGAATGGCTGAATAGAAGACAAAAACACCAACGGCCTTACCGTGATTTGCAAACTCGTATCGATAGTCGCACTAACGGCTCCCTCGCCAAACAGCGAGAATCGATTCAAATCGTTTTTGGAGCGTGAACTAAGTAAGTTTGCATTTCACGGTGGATATCCAGACGATCAGTTGTCCGAAACGGTGTCACAGCTCTAGGAATCCCGAACTGAATACACTGAGAGTTCACAAAATATCAATGCAGTTAAACTAGTATATAAAAATAACACAGTGGTCACAAGTGGAGGCCATACAGTACAACAAGATTAGGGTGGCGAAGCACGATACATTCCGCATTGTGAAGGGTAAAATAGGTCATAAGAATATGAAAGCGAACTAGGTCAAGTTAGGGTTGCACGATAAACATTTCAAGACGAAACAATAAGTACTTGTACAGTGTTTGAACTGCTAAAGATTGTTTCGTTCGGGATGAACGGTTCGTTCGGACAAATGAAGTTCTGGTTATTATAACGAGTCACGTAGTTGTGGAATGCAGTCAATGCAACTGTCACTATCGATTAGGTTACCACAGCTGATCATTTAAAGATCCCACTTTATATTTGAATCAATTAGCTATTCATAGTGAATTATTTTAAAAACTATCAAACTGTGTAAAACCGACTAAAATCATATCATCCAGTATGTTTTGTTCGTAAGCAAAGTTGATTTGTGATTTTATTTTGATTTAAGACAACTACTTATTACCTGTTGATTTTGTTGACTATTAGTAACCAGTCGTGATTTATTTTATCATTTGTTAAATAGTCACGTTGTGGAGAATGCCCGAAGGTGGGTGCGTATTGAATTTGTAATACCATTTCTTGTTACAGCAGGGGCTGGAAAGTGATGAGGTATACCATCTTTGTGAACTATTTTTATGTTGCTGCCACTCAATTTTATTATATTTTTAGTTGACATATTTTATTCATTAATTTCCACTAGCCATTTTGAATCCACTAAGTGAATGCGTTAATGGAAGATATGGACGCTTCCCATGAGCAAAATGTCAATCATTCCAAGTCGTACACCGTTCCCGACATGTTCCGAGCTCACTAGTTGTATCACGAGCTTGCGCAGGGTAGCGACTTCCGACATGTACCACATGGCTAGATCCGAGCAGAACGTCGCTCTGCGTAGCGGTTATGAAATCAATCATAAGAAAATATACGTGAGTCTCAATGGTCACTCCTTCCAACATCAAAGAGCCGAGGTTGAATAGTGTTACATGATACCACCAAACAGTGGTGGCGTTAGATGCGTCTTGGTAAAGAGAAATGTATCATCTTTTTTATATTTGAGCATAATATTTTAGCTTTATTAGCACATACCAGTTACATTATATACTTAGATTTGTAATGAAATACTACTTGCATAATTACTTACTGATATAGTTAAGAACCTCATAATGTACGTACAGATTAGTACCACTAACTAGATTCACTAAAATAGCATCAAGAGAGAAAATTATATTAGAAGTCATCAAGTAGGTAATTTAGTTAGATGTTGAAAAAGAAATATTTAATACATAATTGTCATGCGGATATGATTTTATATCGAAACTACATCGGTGGAACATTTTTCATTGGCTTTTCTTAGTAAAAAAGTACGTACAAGAGTCACGAAATGCACAGAGCTTGGTAGCAATTACGCTCACACTTCCCAGACTTTATGTACCGATCAATAGATCGCCTTTATTCACGACAAGAAGCACCAAGTTATAGTGTCCGTCCCGAACTTACATAACTACTTGAAGCACCCACCTTACATCAAGCAATATATCAATATATTGATGTACAATACTGTATCCGCCACTGATCTGTATACCCACTTACATTTATTTACTCATCGTAATTTGTGTTTGTTAAAATTTTCTAATTGGTTTAAATTATCATCTACATTGTTATTTATTTTCTTACATACATAAGGATTACCTACTTTTATTTTAAATTTAAATAAATTGTTTTGAAACGATTTTATTTATTTTTGTTTTTCCTTTTTTCCAAATCCAAACTTAATAAAACTAAATCAAATCAAAAACTACCCGCAGTGCACGGTTTTAACTGAGAACCTATGAGAGATGGGGGGTACGTTTCAAAACCTATACTTTGAGTCACTCATCGAGAGCAATCCATCGACAAACAGCATCAGCTTCACAAGCAAAGCTTTCCATGATAAATACAGCACAAAACGACCACACGTGTGAATGTTATAACTATTTACAATACTAGACTTACATGTCAATATAAACTTAACTGAAATCTTTATTATTCGCCTCCAATCTAAAGCTTTTGAATAAATATTACTTTGTCTAAATAAATTAAACACATTATTTTGCTAATTTTAAAATGGTTCTATAAGTAAATTAAGTATAATGTTTTATAATTATACAATTATAAGAACTCTTCTAAAACACAAATTAATTCAATTAATACGAAATCCTCTAGGTAATAATTGAAAAAATACATATCTTTATTATGATATATAATCATACACCCGTCGAAAAAGTTGATAACTTTAGGTAAGTCCACAAAATTTTTAAATTCGGATATTTGCAAAACATTTCTGCCAAGAGTTTTTTTTTTAATGCACCGAGTTGTATGAAAGTTACTAATCTTTGTATATATTTCTAATTATTGTATTCGCTTAAAACCTAAACTCACAAGACCATTAAACATTCACAATTCAACACCGCGGTGTAACTCCGTGATCAGATACCTAACCGTAGAGGGACTTGTAATTGGCAGTGAAGTGATATCAGTAATCAAACAGTATTGTGCACCGCATTATGTACGAAGCCAGCTAATTTTATAGTTTTAAAATAATCGCTTTTAATTCTGCAAACTACATACATATTATATCTAAGTTTGAGCTCAGCAGCATTCATAGGCCAGTTTTTGCTTAGTTAGCGTGGTTTTCGCTGCGAGGCCTCGTTGATGCTATTTAGTTTTAAGCGAAAGTTTCATATAACGCTTGAATTGGGTTTGCGGCTAAGTTGCGTTGCACAGCGGCTCACGGATCGTACTGAGGTGTGGTTGTGGTGCTTGCAGACCACGACTCTCATCGGTCTGCTGAAGACGGCGCGCCTGCTGCGGCTGGTGCGCGTCGCACGCAAAATTGACAGATACTCCGAATATGGCACCGCCGTACTGCTTCTACTTATGGCCACTTTTGTCCTTATTGCTCATTGGTTGGCCTGCTTATGGTGAGTATTTAAGAATACTTGTGCCATGAGGGCAATTCAAAACAACGAGACTATAATATACCCCAATTTTCGGTATATTCCCGGCCGTCCCCACTGGGCACATTATAACAATCCGTGAAATCTCTTATTGAAATCCCCATTATTCCATTTTGACTCTCGGTCTATAGCGGAAAGAGTGGGAAATAAAATTTCCAATCGTCACCACTGGGGAGGAACGAAACTTTTTTCCCACTGGGGACGACGGGGCACGGACGACCGGGAATAAAGGCAATTTTCCTGAATATTATAACGTAATCTTTGTGCAATAGACATCTTATCTCTGTATGTAATGAAATATAGCCTCATTGTAATTGAATAGCCTCATTTGTAGAATTAGGTAGATACGAACACAAAGACATAATTCTATACTTACATATGCCAAGTGACACAAGCCCATGTTTCAATATTTTTTTTTTAATTTAATTTCAATCGTTCTTGAGGTTACTTCCACCTGTTCATCTGTTCTACAACGCTCGTGGTATCTCTCAGGTACGCTATAGGCAGTTGGGAACGCCCTCAGCTCCACGCGCCAATAGGATGGCTGGATGCTCTCGCAAATGATGTCCAAGCTTCTTATGACAACTCCACTGGTCCATCCATGAGGTAACGTACAAAAAACTTGTGTTAAAAATAAACAATTAAAATGCCAAACTAATATGAACTGTTGCTTTTCAGATCTAGATATATAACCGCTTTATACTTTACGTGCACTTCGCTAACAAGCGTTGGATTTGGGAACGTTGCGCCAAACACTGACATGGAGAAAGGGTTTACGATATTTGTTATGTTGGTTGGCTGTGAGTATTTAGGACTTACCACCGACTTCTCTGACCCGGTGCTCACGTTGTCACTCAGGCTCGAGGTAGCAGCAGACTTAGAGACAATTTTGGGAATTAAACCAAGAAAGTACAGCAGTGCTTTTTTAGGTTTATATAAGCAGGGTGAAGGCCAGCAGCTGGGTTTCCCTAAACTTGGACTCAGGGACTAATCACACTTATTCAGCTCTGTTCAGCGTTTATCCATAGAAAACAACGATTTTGTATGAAGTTCGTTCGCCTTTCCGCGGCTGAACGGACGCGTACGCATCTCATACAAAATCGTTGTTTTCTATGGACAAACGCTGAACAGAGCTGAATAAGTGTGATTAGTCCCTTAAATGTTAAACGTTCCTTCTCTATGTGTAAAGATAATTCTATTTCTTTAATGGGAGAGTTAAAACTGTTACTCCACCGGGTCAGAAAAGTCGTTAACACTGCACTCGATAAATGAACATAGCAAAATCACTAAAAACTTTCTTCTTGCAGCTCTCATGTACGCCAGTATCTTCGGTAATGTATCAGCTATCATACAAAGACTATATTCAGGAACAGCTCGTTATCATACACAGATATTAAGAGTGCGGGAATTTATCCGCTTTCATCAGGTACGAGACTGACTACTATTTGAACATTATTTTCAACTTACATGTAATATACAGAAGTTCCATATTTTAGTTACGACAATAAGGATAGGCAGCTTCGTGGTGTTTGCTCTCTTTACAGCGATAATCAGATGAATAGCGCTATCTCGCTCTGATGTCCCATTGTCATCATAACTTAGTATTAACTCTTTGTTGACTTGTAGATAACGAACCCTTTGAGACAAAGACTGGAGGAGTATTTCCAACATGCCTGGAGCTACACGAACGGTATCGACACGTCCAGCTTACTAAAAGGATTCCCGGAGTGCCTCCAAGCAGACATCTGTCTTCATCTGAACAGAAACTTGCTCGCGAATTGCTCAGCTTTTGATGGTGCTAGTCCAGGATGCTTAAGGTAACTGCAGTTTTTAAAACTAGTGTAATTATGATAAAAAGTAGTGTATTAAAAAAAAATTATCATCGATTTTTTGTCTACTACTAGATAAACCAAACAAATCGTCGTAAATATATGTTTTATTGGGTTTCATTACTTTGAACATTAGTTAGGAAAACGTTGAGTTACATTTTCCCGAACACGCCATTGTAAATTTATTGTCTATCAATATAGAAAATTCAACTTTAAAATGAATAAAATAACGTTGAGTTCTGAATGAACCTAAAAACAACCGTTGATCCCACCGACTTCCAACCACGCAATATCCAACGAGTTTTCCCACATATATGTACCTAACTGTTTTTAACCGACTTCTTTTGTTTTGTTTATAGAGCCCTCTCGCTGAGGTTCAAAACGACGCACGCGCCCCCTGGCGAGACCTTGGTGCATCGCGGCGATGTCCTCACCTCCCTTTACTTTATATCCAGAGGCTCTATAGAAATACTGAAGGACGACATTGTTATGGCCATATTAGGTGAGTTTACTAAGTTCTTTTTTTTTTTAAGAAAACAATCAAATTCTCGTTTCGGCCCCCTTTCCCTGGCTAATAAGCATAGATATTATGTATCGAATGATTGAAAAGTTTATTTCGTTTATGAAGGACTTTACACAGATTCACGAAACTTTTAAACTGAAGGTCAATTCTCGTAATTTAAAACGTTCAAAATCTAGTCGCAGTCTCATCTCGGCGACAAACAAATGTCAAAAATTTGTCAAAATGGAGGGAAATTAGAAGTATTTTTTGACAGATTGAGACCGAGATCAGAGGGGCAATTCTCGTAATTTTAAGAACGTTCACAGTCTGATCTCAGTCTCAATCTGTCAAAAATACCTCCAATTTCCCTACATTTTGACAAGTTTTTGACATTTCTTTGTCGCCAAGATGAGACTGCGAGTAGATTTTGAACGTTTCAAATTATGAGAATTGGCCTTCTGACTGTGATCGTTCTTAAAATTACGAGAATTGTCCCTCTGTTTAGTATGAATGATGCAACCAATTTGATTCATTTTCAAATCCGTTAAAATACGTATACTGGTTTATTAAATAAAAATCTCTCACCCAAAATGAATGTATGTCTTGTATTGTGCAGGTAAAGACGACATATTTGGCGAGAACCCGTGCATCTACGGCACCGTGGGCCGCAGCAACTGCCGCGTGCGAGCGCTGACGTACTGCGACCTGCACCGAGTGCATAGAGACGATCTGTTGGACGTGCTCGACTTCTACCCCGAGTTCCGCTCCTCCTTCGTCAACAACCTCGAGATCACCTACACCATGAGAGATGTAAGTAATAAATTAGGCCATATCATCATCAGCCTATCCCACTGCTGTGACACAGGCCTCCTCTCTGTGAGAGGGAATGGGCCGTAATCCAGTACCTAGGCCCAAGAGAGGATGGTGAATGTCACATATTTTCGAATATTTAGCTCTAGGGCATACCGGTTTCCTCACGATGTTTTCTTTCACCGGTTGGCATAAAATAAGGCCTTAAAAAATCGAAAATATTTGAAGCTTTATTAATATTAAAATAATTAGAAAAACCTGTAAACAACTTGTGTTACGATGATAGGATTTCCCATTAAATAATATCAAGTTAGTTCCGTAGCAAGATTATACGCTACGAGAATGGCTACGAGGCCACAATCGTAGCACGTCTACGACGGCGGAGACACTACGTAGCACGGATAAAGCTCTTTATAAAAGACAGAAACGACGAACGAACGAAGACGTTTCCGTCTTTTATAAAAGAATATAATAAAAATATATAGAATATCTTTCTCATCATCTGAAATTGAAATAAAATACTTTTGTATTTTGCGCTACGAGCCTACGACCGTAGCACGGCTACGACGGTGTAGACATATAACACGGTGTCACGGTCTCTTGAGAAAAGACAGAAATGTGATGGTTTTTCTTGTCTTATGTTGCAGGACGAATTAGGTGGTATAGAACCAAAGCGTCGCATGCGCTATGAGAACCCGTGCGATGCGCGTCTACTGCGGGAAGCGTACGCGCGCACCACACGTCGACCGCATACTGAAACCTTCGCGGAGAAAGTGGTGAGTGAAGCATTTTGCAAGCGGTATTAAATAAAGATGTTTCTATTATTATGTTGTACCTTTTAAATTGCTTGCGAAACTGTTTATTAAATCATTATGCATTCATGCCTCTTTAAAAAAGATGATTTTTATCAGTATTTTTAACAAAGTTCAACTTCCAAAAATGTGCATTTAAGTCGTCATTCA
Organism: Globia sparganii; assembly: GCA_949316385.1. Classification (NCBI taxonomy): domain Eukaryota; kingdom Metazoa; phylum Arthropoda; class Insecta; order Lepidoptera; family Noctuidae; genus Globia; species Globia sparganii. The sequence continues at coordinate 14,212,907 of OX438655.1, forward strand.
GGTCCACTTGTAGCACTCATCACTTAAGGTCTATTCCGCCATACTTTTATACCTAGAATAAATCTTATCCTGAAAATAAATTTTAAATTTTTGACAGTTTTCCATACTAGAACTGTCAGACGTCAATTTTATTCCACGAATAAAAGATATCTGACATTGGTAAAATCAGCCCTTAGGGGTTTATTTATAAACGATGATTAAAGTTCAGTAAACGTTCAAACGTCAAAAATATATGGTTAAACAGACGCTAATCACTAATTAACTTTAAGCAACTTTTATGAATAAAGAGGTAAATGCGTCTCTGTCATCCTCAAACGATTGATAGAAATATAAAATTTTAAAAATAGTTTTAGCGGTAAACGCATTTAGTGATTTGTGTGCAAGCGGGCTTAGTGTTATCCGAGATAGCTGCTCATTAAGATATTTATGATTTATGGAAACATGGTGCATGTTCTCAATAGAATGCATGCCTGAGTTTACGCATCAAATACATTTGAAGTACTCCACCGCTGTTACAGGACTCCCAGTGCAGCGACGACGACACGGAGTCGCCGGCCAGCCGCGGCATCCTCGAGTTCTCCGCGGACAAGGCGGGACAGGACGTCACGCCGCTCAACTTCAACTTCAGCAAGCAGCGCTCCACCACGCTCAACTCCATCACCGGTAAGCACACGCACTCACATGAGGAATGAACCCTTTGTTTCTTTAATATTACGACCTACCACATTCGCCCGTTCAATACAAAGTCACAAAAACCTCGGGTGGCATGTTGTGGTACCTTCCTCTCTATTCATAGAGTAGATGACCTACACATTATAGTAAATGGATGACCAATATGCATTTCCCTTCGCCATGTTTAAGTCTCTTCTTTACTGTAATACCTTGTGATCCGTTACAATTTAAATTTATTTTTCTGTTTGATTCGTTAAGGGAGTTAATTTTTGTCTTGGGATATTTTAATAATTTGTATCATTATTTTTTTTTATATTTTGCAAAAAGTTTTCAGTTAAGTAAGTTATGTCGTATCGGTATCAAGTATACGCGCACATTGTGTGGTATTCGTTTTTAACTTTTTGCAAAATTTCTACAGATGTACAAATATCATTGTAATCAATCAATTTGGACATAAATAATTAAAAATATACGTTTATGACGTTTAAAATTATAGCGACTAATTAAAGTTTATTTCATTTAGGGCAGCATGTGTTACGCTTGTTTCCTTATTTATTTATATTCCTCTTTACTGGTGACGTGGGAGGGGATGCGGTGTGGCTATCACTTAGTATCGGCACTGTTGACGAGCTCACGGTGGCCGCCAGTGGCCGCTAGTGGCCGTCAGTGGCCGTCAGTGGCCGTCAGTGGCCGCCAGTGGCTCTGATAGGAGAGAGCTTCGTGATGACGCATAGCTCTCGACCTGGCGGCCCCCGCACACCCCGCACCCCCGGTACCGCCCGCCCCGCTCTGAGCGCGGCCCTTGTGTGCAGGCATGCTAGCGCAACTTAAACGGAGCTTCCCAGACCTCTACCATCATAAAACACATCAGCCACTGCACAACAAGTACTGTAAGTATGCATATTATACTACTTTGTAGTGCATGAATCAACATCAAAAATGGTCTATAAATCAAATTAGTAACATCAAAGTACCGGTTGAATGGTTTCCATGTAAAATACTCATCTGTACAATATGGGCACGCAACTGTCAACCGGAACATTCACCCAAAATTACAACTGAATTGAATAAGAATTATTAAATTCAGAAATAAAAAAAAAATAGAATAATAAAATAAAATAATAACAATAATATTAAATGATAATGATTATAATAGAATTATTATTATATTAAACATTTGAAAAAAACAAAATATGACACATCAACACCGAGTTTAACAATATGCATCAAAATACCTACGGTATTTTACCATCAAACCATAGCTCAAATGAGAAGCATCAATAAGTAGGCTACATGCTAAATTATTCATTCTCATACCACTACTTAACTAATTTCATTATAATTCGATGAAACGTATCCCGAGATGGTAACAGTTACTATAAATTACTATACACGTGCATAATTTCCAGCGCAATCCACGCCTCAAACGTATAGAAGTCGTGCGGGCGTGCGGCGCCAGTCATCGGCGGGCCCGCTCAACGACACATCCCCGCTGACGTGCGCGGCGGCGGGCGAGCCGGCCGTGAGCACGCCCGCGCACAGTGCCACGCTGCCCGTGTCCAGCCTCAGCACCAACCCCAGCTCGTACTACACCAACGCATCGCCGTCACCGCCGGCGCCTGCGCACCAGCATGTATCGTGCGACGATATCCTCGCCCCCGCCGCACCAGCGCCCGCGCGCACTCCCTCCTGCCGCTCCGCACCGCATTCCGCCGTCAACCTGTACCAGACCGCCTGCAACGGCCGCCCCGCCGCGCTCGCTCTCTCTCATGACAAAGCACAAAATGCTGCAATCGCACAGGTAAGATTAAGCACACGGAACTTTTTAAAGCAAAGAACGGCTCTCGTACCTACTAAAAATATTCGTGTTACAGGATAGCATGTCGCCACAGTACCAGAATGTAGGAGCCGCTGCGACGGCAGCATCGGTAGCGACTGTACTTACAAGACTAGAAGAGCTAAGTCGTCGTGTAGCCGTGCTGGAGTCCGGGCTCACAGCAGACGTGCGACGTATCCTGCAGCTATTGCAGGCGCGTGAGGGCACGACGCACCACAACGCGCAGCCAGTGCACACCCCTTCCACAGTGCTACCCAAAGCCTCTCTATCGGTGCCTCAAACGAATGAGGTGACGTTCATCACCTGCAACCAATTGCTTAGTAATATAATAACAAGTCAATAATGCGTTGTTTATGTCTCTAGTGGGAGTGGAACTGGAACGGGGAGCGCGAGCGCGGCGGGCGGTGCGGGCGCGGCGAGCGCGGCGAGCGCACGCCGGGCGTGCAGCGCTCGGCGTCGGAGCCACACGCGCCGCTGCCGCCTGCGCTGCCGCCGCCACCGCACTCGCACTCGTTCTACAGGTAGTGTGAGGCGCGCGAGACGAGCGCCCCCCGCTCCCGGCCGTCGTCGCGCTCGCTCGCCGAGTCGGCGTCGTGCGGCTCGCTGGCGGGCTCGCCGGCCGGGGAGGCGCCGCCCGGCGGCACGCGCCCGTCGCCGCCGCGCGCGCGCTTCCACTTCTGCCGGCGCATAGCGCGCTGCCGGCCCGCCGACGTCCGAGGCTTCCTCTGACGCGGCCCTCACCCGACGCATGGACCAATTTTGTACTTCCGTTAACGCCTAAATAAACACGTCCTCGCGATCTCGCGAGCGGGCGGCCTCTCCCGCCCGTGCCGAGTCCATTTGTAATAAAATTTCAATAATATTCGCTTTAGTAAAACTTTAAGATTGTCCAGCGGGCCGGTTCCGGTTGGTTCGACGAAAAGACATGAAGCCGTTTCACATTATATGGTAGTGTACGACTACACGAGTGGTTAGAAATGCAATAAGTGGTGGATATATTGGGTGCTTTAATTTTATATATGTAATTTACAGGCTTTTAAGAGAAGTAAATTTTTACATGATGTATTACGTATGGGTATGTGTACAATAGCACTATCTGACCGTATTGTTCATCAACCCTTCCGGTTAATGTGTTTAAGTTAATGAATCCAAATATATTATCCAAATTGACTTATTAATGTATCTACGTAATTATTCTATTCTAGACTTCAGCTAATTCAGAATGAGGCTTATAAGACTGAGAGACTACGTAAATACCGTGAACTGTATTTCCAGAAGCGAGTACCTAAACGATAAACGCTTTCTACCCGTCCTTGCTCCTTGCCTTTACATAGTAGCTAGGTATGTGTAACACTACTATGAACGACATTATGAACTGCTCCTTGTGGAAGTGCGTTTCTGAGGTTTCACTCGACACACGTATACACAGATTCGTTGCCGCGTTGTCTGCGATGATGCATAACTACATAAATATTTTATTAAACTATTTTCGATTTCTTGTATTCGTTTACTAAAGTATTTATGACTCACAGCGTCAAGTGCATCGCAATCTGACGACGAGTGGTTACGAACATCAAAACCATTTCAATACTCATACTTAACATTAAAATCCTCGTCTCCCTTCTGATTTTACTTTAATTACTATAATTGTGGCTCAAATTGTTAACTTTATGTTGTAATGTGTATCCTAGTTACGGAGTAAGTGATTTCGCCAATATATCGTTATAAGCAATAATGAAGCCCACCGTATGTTTAGGATGTACATCGTGACTATTACGTAAGTGGCTCATAACACCCAGCGTGGTGTACAGCAACCAGATAGAGCTACAGTTTGTTGTCGCCGCACTTAGGGCTCTCAAGTTTTCTACGTTTCCGTCATCATCATATCGTACTGCGTCATATCACTCTTTAACCATTTCATATTACACTGTATTCAATTCAAATGTTATCTTTATTCAAATGAGAGTATTCGAATTATTCCTGTTATTCGTATTTATGATTAACTAAGGTGTTTGCTTTTTAAATACAGGTCAATTAAAATAAACATAATAATTCATTATTTTACTTGCACCATATTTTAAAGCAGGCACATATTCAATAAACCCTCCTGATATGCTCTCTGATGTCTTTTGTTTGCTTCCAATCTAGTTAGTACTTAAAAATAGCTACCATAAAGTATATTCTGTGCCAAAAAATTTGATGAAAATGTAAATATATGGGTTAAAAACATACCTATGGACTATGGATGCCAATTAACAGTGCTACTTTCAAAGTGAGTGATTTAATTACAATTATAGTACTTTATCGTAATTCTAATTCTAAATTGACATAAAGATGTTTTTTTTTTATTTTATTGAGGTTACTGTTTATCTCAATTTTCGTCGCAGTTTTTTCAATCATGTTATTCAAACTATAATATTGTTGGAAAAAGTGGTGACATAAAAAGTTGACTGAGATTGCATCAGAATTTAAACTGAACACGTTTGTTTACACTTTTATTAAATGTTTTGGCACAGATTATACCTATAGATACAATTGTTATGCACAGCATTATCGTTCCATAAACTTCTAACTTTATATAAAAAAACACGAGTTTATATAAAATTGAATTGAATTTCTGTTTTACAATGATACTTAAACGAGAAAGCTTTTAACTGTGGGTATACTTATGTAGACAAACACTGATCCGTGAATTATAAGTCATCATCTACCTTCTAACTGAGCTATAACTTTGGATACATACTACTTGCACACAATACTATTTATCTCATGTTTTCGATCATCTTTAGAAAATTACCATCATCTGTATCGCATGGCAATACTAACTTATATAGCGAGTTTATGACAACAAGCGGTAGAAACATAAGTAGTTGTGAAATGAAAACTGCCAAATTGATCATTTTACATGATTGTATTTGCAAAAAAAGCAGTTATTTTATTCAAATTACAAAAACATCTTTGTTAACACAGGAATGCTTCACGCTACTATTTTTTATTGGTAAACTTTAGACAATAACAGTCCAGCAAAAATTGCGTTCTAAGTCGCTATGAAAAATGTACGTATTCGTAAACTACCAAAGAAAATTTTGTTTAATTTTACCATAAATATTACAGGTTTAATTTCAAGAGAAGTGACCGTAAATATTAATCATAGAAAGTTCAATGGTTTACTTAAAAATAAATGATAATAATAAACCATTAGATTTGAAAAGAGCATGGAACATCGCACATTAGTTCTACCATTCATTTTCTGCGCGTAGTAGGTTGTATGTATGTAATGTAAATATTTAGATATGGTAGACTTAGGTTTGTAAATTGGTCAATTCCCAGATGTTATACTTATTCTTCAATCTATCTAGTTTATCAAAATTAATAGCTTTGCTTTATATTACTGTCATTATATGCCGAGCATTCTAGATATACATTTAAGCATTGTTATTTGCTTTAGTAGTTATAGAAATACAATTTGCCTGAATGTCATTTAATTAAATAGTTATCAATAAATATAACCCATTATGTATATTTAATAAATAACAAACATTAAAATTAGATCATTAGTGAAACTCAAAGATCCTATATAACATCAAAGTAACCCGCTGATATTAGATTCAATCAGGTCTCGTTCTTCCATTAATTAAATAGTTCCTGACATCATGCAAAATATACATTATTTTATGTTGACGCTTTGGATTAGGTATGTAAACAGAGGTTTCATATAAATAAATAAATGAAAATAATATAGACCAAGTTTAAAATGTATTTACAAATAAAAACAGTTGATGTCAAATATTTACGTTCGTTATTTATTAAATTTCAGATTCCTTTAGAAGAACTGCATAGCTATAACAATAAAATACCGACTTTATTATTATAAGCACTATAAATAAAATAAAACCGAGCGAAATTAGATTAATATTAGGTATTATGAGTACAAGAAGTCCCTTTAAATAAGAGCAATTAAAGTCATTCCAAAATAAGCCAATCGAAATAACTTTACTTACAAGTCTGCTACGCAAATACACATACCTGTTCAACTTGGTCACTTAAGAGTAGGTTCATTATGAAATACTATTCACAACGAATTTTATTTATATGCTCTCCCCTTGCCCTTAACATATCTCTCCAAGCACTTATCTAAAAAATCAGCAGAGTCCAAACGTGTACACTCTACAAATCCTCGCGTACCTCCATCGTTTGCTATTGTCATTATCATGGTTTATAAGCTAGGGCTCTAGAGACCCCTTCAATATTTTCTAAACCTTGCTAGAACCGTCACAAGTGTACATTTTAAACACGCTAGAATGATTTAGAAGTTTGACTAATAGCGCTTAAGCACAGGGTGTAATTTTGTTCATAAGTCATAATGATAACTTAAGATCCTAGATAATAAATATTAAAATAATATAATTACTTACTCGTACCATCGATAAAGTTAACGTAGGTATCTACTGTCTATATTAATGTTGATTAACGTAGAGTTTCGAACGCTTACTATGTTTGCCGGCACAAGTGCACCGACTCATTGATTGGGGCACTTGTGTTACCTTTTTTCTATTTTATTCGTATTGCACACTGGTCATTTTCTCCGACATAGTTAATTCTATCACATTTACAATGAATTGTTGCTGATTCAACTTGACATGTGCGTAGGTTAGAACTCATGGATGTATTATATGTTAGGATCACTACTCAAAACCATCTTAAAGGCCTATTACTGCTACAATGATGGAGTTGTAGTCGCCCGCCTCCAAGTAATGCGCAGGCGCTTCAGATTCATTATTTAATGCATTACTTACAACTTTGTGAACCTAAGTACACAGAACTGACTTTTGCGACACTTAAATATCTTTCAGCCACTAATTTACTACTTATAACTGCGTCGGTAGCACTGACTCCTACAAAATCGGACATCATCGACTAAAAGCAACACCGGTCGGTACTTTGTTTACTGAGAAAGACATTAATTTGTCGCAAATAAACTTTTAAATATTAAGGAAAGCAATTTGGAGCCGTGCTATACATAGATACTACTTATTATTTATTCTGTGACTATACGTAATATAATGAATTGTTGTATAAAACTAGCGTAGGTGCCGCGGTTTTAGCTGAGAATGCCCTTCTGAATTCAATAGATATAAGTATAGTTTAAGTCGTCACCTTGCGAAAAGATATTCGCTTAATCATTTAAAAATTGTTGCCTTGAAATATTTTAGTCACAGAAAACTGGTTGTTTCAGCTTTGAATAATCTCACAATTATATTAGAATATTGTAACGATAAGTTAAGTATTTTATATTTCAAAGAACATAAGCGCAAAGTTAACGCGTGCATTGTATTATGTAATTTTGTCTGTGATCGAAATTTTATATTGTTAAGCTGAAAATTAAGCGCACGTATAATTATTTTGAAATGCTGAACGTATTGCGTCATACATTCTGTGGGCTTTAACTAGTCATTCATTTTCCATTTTAAGTACTACCACTCCCTAAGCTCATAGGCACGTATGTATACCTACCAACTTGATTTTTTTTATTTTCATATTGCAGGTGATCTATACACTTGTTTTATGCGAGATTTCTCTTTTTCTGTAGGATATCCTTTTTATCCATTAATAATTACATCTTTAACAAAATTTAGGCATAATGTTATGAGTTTATGACCATACATAAATAGCACCTAGCCATGTTTTGAATGCTCATCATACCTCTTTAGCATTAAATATAGGGCTCGAATAAAGTTATACATTATTATATAACTTTATTCCAGTCCTATTATATATAGAAATATAATGATTAAATAGGTACCTTATTATACAGGTACTCGAAAATATCGACAATAAAGACTCCTTGCCTTCATACTCATAAAATTTCATATATTTGTATCTAAGCCCCTTTAAGGAGGAAGCGCCAGGGTACAACCGCAAAATTCGCGGGTTACCATTGCGCTTCCTACGCGCTTGCTTTGCGCTACCTACGCTTGCGCTACCTTTAAAATAATTGATGAATTATCAGGAAGCATTACAGAATGTATGGGTGAATACAAATAGGAACACGTGTATAATATTTCCTAACGATTCAGATATCTTATTGTTATTAAATATCTCACTAATTATATGAAAAGTGTACATTTAGTTATGTTATGGACAACTTCTGTTATTGACAAAACATTATTCTAAAGCATGTTGCGTGTCTGCCGAATCGTGACAACTATAATATTAAGCTAATGTACTAACAATACTTGTTGAGTTATTTGCTGTATTGAACATGTGTGAACTGTTGGGTAAGATCTATCAACAAAGGATAGGTTATAAGTTAATGCCTATGTATGTGAGTCTGCCGTTAGTAATAAATGATCGTTTACGGGACGTAAGAGACTCCTTCTATGAAATACCTACTACATTGGTAGGTAATATGGAACTCTATATCTAATTATTTATTTTGCATTTATTTCCTTTTCTTGTTCTATAAATAGAGCAGTGGAGTGTTAAGGAACTAGTTGCGGACAACCGAAAGTGTGATTACTAAACCGTGTGGCAGGAACGTCGACGTGCAAACTGTAACCATGAATTCAGCACATGATTCAAGCCCCCCCCCCCCCCCCTAACGTAAAAGACGGCTACCCGTTCAAAATATATCGCTGCCCTAGTTCAACAGTAAGATATGTTGAACAAAGTATGTTTTGAGTTAGGTATTCATACTTTTATGCTTTTACTGTCATTTGAAATGTAGTTGATTTTTTAAAACTATAGCTTAGTTTAATGTTTTAGGGAGTTATTTATACTTCAAGATAAATAAAATATTTTGTATAATAGTTTTAAGGTCGGTAAAAATATGCTTAAATGTCTCAGTGAGACATTAAAATTTAGGCACTTTGGTTGCGTTTTACACATATCCGATTTTTGAACCGGACAGAAGAGCAAAATTTTCACATGAAACAAAACTTATCTCAATTTAGATTTTTTTTAAGATATCTTACTGTTGAACTAGGGCAGCGATATGGAACAGCAATTTTTTTTTTATACCTAACCGACGAAAAATTTCAGCATGCATGGGTGTGAATCATGTAGGTATCTACTGAATCCATGGCAACAAGTTGACATGGGCGCGTCATTGTATGCTATTCTGTATTATTTACAACTCTGAGTAATGTTTTTGTATCCTGTCGATAAGTTTATAAACCATCTGGGCATGTATAAAAATATATGACTTAACTACAAATCAACAGTCGGAGTGTAGGTACCTACTAATTGCAATAATAATAAAACTAAAGAATTCTTAAGTTAAGCTGAAAATAATAAAGTGACATGTGGATTTAGGCAATAAAAAGTAGGTAGGTAGGTATATTTTTCTGATTGATTTATTGTTATCACATTTAGTTAAGACGCTTTTGAATCAGAACGTTTTTGTTACGTCTAATGCTTCAATCAAATTGAATAGGTTGTACTAAGCAATAATACCTATGTTCTTACAATACTTACATATTTTAAAGTTATTAATACATGCAGCCCTTTCTTTAGACCCACATAACCAGGACTTCAGCTTGCCCAGCTAGTACAGACTCAATGTTATACTAACTACTCGATGTTCAGTGTATATAAATATAACCAGCATGGAACGCATTGTTTTAAGGATCTTCACTCCTATAGCAATTATTTATTTTGTGCACCCAATAATGATAGTGACAACGATCAATATTTTATTTACATCTACGTTATTCTAAGCACTGACTGGAACGATATTATGACAGTTAATTTATAAGCCACAAATTTTTGCTTTAGGTATACTTTTTATACAAATTATTGAACGTTTGTTCATTATTGTTATAATAATATGCGTAAACAGTACATGTTAAATACTTACATGTACGTACTTAGAGCATTATAAACAGAGCACATTAGTCACATAGTTAATCAAAAGTTTGCATTCATTGAACAGCGCAAAATTCTCGTGGAATAAGTTCAGTGGAATAAAATATCACGCACATGCGACATATTGTTTTATTTCATCAGCTGAGAAAAGCCTTCGTTGAAGTGAAAGTAGGTATATACTAATTATATTCTCAGGTTCTCATACAGAAGAAACCTTTTCGCATTGTACAGCCGTCAGCACATCAAGCTACTACGATCTGTCAAATTTCTTCAATAGATTTTCAACTTTTCTGCTAAAGCAAAACTGTCGAAAAAAAAAATTCCCAATCAACTTTACTGGTTCAAAGTTGATTGGGAAAATTTTACTGTTTCGGGTATCTTGATGTGGTGGCGTCTGTACCTAAATAGTTTTTGCAAGCCTTGAGGTTGGACTGAAGATGGATATTATTATGTCGAAGACCAAAGTAAAGCAACGAAACACAAGCATAAAAGTAGACGTGGAGATGTCCAGGAATACCTTTACTTTTTTTTTAAGCTTTGCCCCACACTAGGAATTTCTCCTGTATCTTGGGTGCGTTTACAACATTTAAACTCACATACACAAACAGCCAGACCCGGAACAACTACTTGTAGGTCATACAAATATTTGTTCCGAGCAGGAATCGAACCCGCGACACGCAGCGCAGCAGTCAATCGCTTAACCACTGTGCCAACCGTGCCGCCAAACTTTACGTTACTTGGGCCAAGACTCTTTCCAGGCTAGGCAAGATAAAGGAATAACAACACGAAAGGAAATGCCTGGAAGTACTAAATATAAAATACTAGTCTATATGAAGAAACTATTCAAGGGTGTGTTGCCTATGGCACTGAAACACAGGCTCATGGACATGTGTTCTCTTCCCGTCTTAACTTAGAGGGCGCGGACTTGGTCTTTGACTCACATCCAGAAGTCCAAGCTCAAGGTCTGCCAACGAGAAATGGAGCGCAGTAATAGGTTTAATTAACGAATCGTGTTCGAAATACAATACTGTACTCCAAAACAAAAGATAACTTACGTGACTCAAAAGGCTGCCTAGCTTAAAAGGGACTGGGCAGAAGACGTCTGCCGCATGCTGGAAAAAATTGTGGGCCCAAGTAACACAGAACTGGTGCCCTGAGACAGTGAGGCGGGGTCGCGGCAGATCACTTATTATAGGAGATGGTGAGACGAGCTGGATAGGTTCCGTCAAAACTGGAAGGAGGACGCGCGCGTAGCCCTAACATTGAAGAATGAAAATCCAAATGCAGTAGGTATAATTCTACATGGTCAACTTAATTAACTGGTGAAACTCCACATACTTGATTGTTTTCGATCTTTAAATTGATTTTCTACTCATCATCACACGTGACTACAGCTTGAATCCGGTGAATCTGTAAGTCAAATTAAAATGTTTGTGCTTCAATCTAAGATTGCACGTTCAATCTGGCATCAACCTAAACACAAATTTTTGTTCAGTGACTGGGCAACTATTGGACAAGAGTATTAGGAAAAGTAGGGGAAAATTGTTTGAGCTGTATGGCCTTAAGTCTTAATATTAAGGTGATTGCGCAGTGATTACCGCGAAATTCAAATTTTATAACGTTTTTTGCAATTTGCAACCTAAGTATATAGATAACTCAATTTTGGAAAAAAATTTAGTTGTGCCCTTTTTCGTTATGACGGCATTATTACTAAAAAGATGTAGATTTTCCCTTACGTACATGATGTTTTCTTAGATTATATTGACAAGGATCATGGATCAAGTCATGATGTTAATATCTTTAAAGACTCACGCCTGCGGAGGCTATATATGGCTGCGATGGGCATGGGTCTTTTCTGCAGACTTTCGCAGTAAAATACATCGAAGTAAAGAACTTTCGCGACAACGAACGTCGCGATAGTAAACTTTCGCAGTAACGTATATCGCGGTAATGACCTTCGCAACTATGATTTAGACCCATGAGTAGGTACTATTTACAGACAAATTTATTTAATAGATTTTCAAAATTATAGCTAAAGCATACCTAAGCTTCAAAGTTGACTAGGAAAATTTGACAGTTTCGGGTAGCTTGATGTGCTGACGTCTGTACTTAGTACGCTTTGGAATGGGCAACTAGCTTCATCTTTCTGACTGACCGACCACTTTGACAATTAAAAAGTGCCTGTAACTAGAATTGATAGATAACATAATACTGTTATTACAAGACAAAACTAGATCAACCCATACAGTGAGTTAGCTTATTTCATAACGATTCCAACGATATAACTTTTAAACAGCTCCATTGGATAGTGTAAGAGATATCGTCATTTTAATGACACGCGCCCTTTAGCGGCAGTAGTTCCGTGACTGTCCGTGGCGGTGCCTGTGGATGGCGTGGAGCGCGCAAAAACTTGCTAGCGAGGGAAGGGTTATTTGAAATAAATTAACGCTTTGAGTTTGACACAAACATGGATTTAATTGATCGTCCAAGATCCCTCTATGGGAAAGGCCCCTTGAACCTTTGTTCAGTGTTGCCATTTCAAACATCCACAACCGACTTTAAAACGTATGACGACAGATTTAAAAATCTGTGTGCGGGCAAACCTAGCTGTATAAAACATGACAGACCACTAACACTTCACTCACTTCACTAATTCACTTCGTCACTTTTCTTAGTGATATTTCGTTAGTTTCAATTAAAACTAACGGGAAACAAACCTGCTACACTCTTAGATTTAATAAAGTACGGAATGGAACTTACTTTAGCCGTTAAGAAGACACTCCGTGCGTTGAGTGTGAGCAAACTGTGCATTGAACGCACCCCTACGGTGAGGCGCATTAGCACAGCTCATTGACTTAAAAGCCTCAGTAACCAGCACCATAATTGCGTAACACACTATCAATCGGAATCTGAATCATTTTGAAGCAAATTGCTAATCCATTGCTTCATAAATTCGAAAAAATTGTCTTCTCAACACGTAAATTACGAATGAACTATCAAAATGAAACCGATTCCGATTAATAATGTTTTACGCAATAAAGAAAATTGAGCACAACTCATGAGTGTCATGCATGAGGTACCACGTAAGAAATTCTACACGGAAGATAAGGCGGTATGGTCGAAAGCCTGCCCTTTGCGCGAGTTGAAAAAAAAAACTGTCATGAGTGTCAGACTGTCATCTGTCAGTGTCAACATAGGAAAAGCAGCAAGCCATGTGATTCAAATCAAATCGATGTTTCCCTTTGAATTCGTTTTCTAATTACTCTTTAACTGTATTTAGTTATTTATTTTATACGCCGTTCTACAACCTTATAAGAAACTATTAAGCGATGAAATATGAGTTCTCAAGCGATAAAGTGCCTTAAATGCCGCCACATATTATTTGATGATACATGCATCCTGGACAGTTCTCTCGCATGTGATCCTAAAAAATGTGAAAGTTATGATTTAAAGAGGTTCATTTACGTCAATGAGGACAAAGTGCCTGAATGGATTAGAGAAAAAGTCGAAAATGAGGAGTGGACTAAGGGTAAACTGCACTGTCTGAAATGTAACAATAGAATTGGGTCATTTGACTATATATCAGGGCGAAAATGTGAATGTGGATCATCGGTTATACCACCTATACATTTGGTGACCAGTCAAGTTGATAGGCCAATAAAAATTCAAAATATTAATAATTTAAGGATATGATATTATGTTCTGAAACGCGCTATGTTGTCTTTCTAACTTGCTACTTAATATATTGTAAAGAAAATAAAACAGATTAATTATAACTTGTATTTTATTTTGTTAAAATTTACATTTATTCAACCACCATTGCATTTGATACTGATTCATTAACTTCAATATCGCGGCATTTAGCAGCTTGTAATTCCCTTCGGATCTGTAAATACAATCAGAAAATTTAACAATTGCAACACTAAAGTAGACCTGGAAATCTATTTATTATCATTGTGATAAATTATATAATTAATTTTAAGATACCTCTGGGGTTACTGTTGGATGGGACTGTTTCCTGAGTAATTCCAAAAGGGCATCTCTCTGTTCTGTAGATATATCAGCTTTATAACGTTGAACAAATGTTAATAGTGACTGATGCCACAGAACTGGCAAATTGCGATGTTCACTTTGAAATCTGAAAAGACTAACAGTTTACTGGGATTTTGTACACATATTATTATAACTAGCCTACTATTGAAAACCAGTAGCATGCAGTTTGTCTCTATTGGAAATTCATAACTGCACTAAGGTGAAATAAGGTCACGCCTGTAATCCCTGAAGGGTTAGGCAGAGGTATACCTATAGAACACCTACATTTCACCAGTTATGTTTATGTCCCATGCAACAGGGTACTGTGGTTATATGGTAATACCCAAATAATAGTGCAATGTGATTTGGGGACAGGTCATAATATTCTATTTCAGAGGAGTACTATAAATTTTCGGGCTTAAATAAAATAATTATGTAGCCTCACCTTATGAAGTGGAAAACCACTGAATCTACGACTCTGTATGGCAATGCATACTTTTTGTCGAAGAGTATTCTTAAAAATATTGAACTTGCTCCAGTGTAATCCATTTCTGCTATCTTTAACATTGCTGCACTGGAATGCAACACTGGTACTGAATTACGTGCCAATACTGAACCAACTATGATGGCTTCACGTAGTGTGCAATCTCCTGCCTAGAAAACACCACAAATAATTATTTTACCAAAATAGAGTTGTTCATTCTTAAAAAACAAAATTCAAAATTTAAGTTACCTCCAGTAAGGGCAATAGTATACCCTTCATGAAAGCGCCAGGCTTGAAGAGTGCTTTACGTAAAGCTTGGTATAAATGAAAGTTCAATCTTTTATATTCAGCAAGGTCATCTCTCACACGAGGTAGCAGTACTAAATTATAAAATCGTTGCGCCATCTTCTCTTTCAAGTTTGACGCGAAGATTCTGGTAGCCTATAAAAAACCATTAACAAAATTTAAATGTAGGCACCATGTGAGTTTTGAGCATAGAAAGGTGTTGTGTTACAAATTCAGCTTGAACATGTATCAGGATCTTTTATTAGAAATACAATGTAAGTGGGTACACACCCTTTAGCTTTTTAATTCGGTATTACATTCTGTTTACGTTTGGATTCTTTATTCTGCTCGACTATAGTCTTTAATATCTGACGTATATGGCAAAAAAATAAGGTGTTAAGTAATTTTTAGGGTTCTGTATCTCAAAAGAAAAAATGGAACCCATATAAGATCACTTCGTTGTTCGTCTGTCAAGACCCTTCTTCTCAGAAACGCGTGAAGTTATACAGATAAAATTAATATCAAATACTCAGGGCTGCAATCCTTTGAAGTAGTGAAAAATCAATCTTCTAACTAAGTCAACGCAATCGAAACATACGGACGTTTATGTTCCGTTTATGCCGCATATTTTGACACTCGCCAGGGAATCCAAACCTATAGGGTACTTCCCGTTGACATATACTCCATTCACAATAAGATTAAACATTTAAACAAACCTTTTTTACCGTCTGTTCAATCGATTTTGACTTCTATTCCGTAGGCATAAGGATGGCATTAAAAGCAGTAAACAGTTGTTATTTTAAGCACTTTTTTTGCTTTTAATGCCATCCTTATACCTACGGAATAGAAGTCAAAATCGGTTGAACAAGCTGTAAAAAAAGGTTTGTTTAAATGTCTAATCTTATTGTAAATGGAGTATAGAATCATGAAATTTGGAAGAAGCAATGTCATGAAGCACAAGTAAAGGAGAAAATCCTGTAGTTACATACCAACAAACGTGTACGGAACCCTCGGTGCGCGAGCCCGACTCGCACTTGACCGGTTTTTTACTTTGCATACCTACTATTGTATAGAATCAAGTAACAACTTTGGATGACAAGCTTCAATGGGGCTCAAAAAAGCTCATCATAATTTTGTTATTTTCCCACGGTATTCTGTTCTGGGGAAATACCGCCGATATTCAGATAATCTTTGTTTTACAAAAAAGGACAATTTGTTCAATTTATAAATGAAGTCCCAGAAACTCCCTCAGGGTCAATCTAATGACTGTGCCTTAAAAGTAAAATTAAGAAAATATTTTGTATGCACATAAATATAAAACAGATTAATATCTGTTTAAAAAATACAGTGATATCCATAATATAAATACTAGGAACAAACACAAAGTTGTTCCTACAACCAGTGGAGCAATTGTGTAATACATTATCAATCGGAATTGGTTTCATTTAGACAGTTCAACAACATTCATTGTGTTATTTACGTGTTGAGCAGACAAATTTTTCGAACGTATGAAGCAATGAATTAGCAATTTGCTTCAAAATGATTCAGGTTCCGATTGATAGTGTGTTACGCAATTAGGGTGCAGGCTTATGAAAATAAGTGGCTTGTTTAGATGCCAATGTTGAACATGCATATGTTTTTATAATAAACTTCCGAGCCACTAAGCCTTAATAAATTCAAATCTTTTCTAGAGCGGAAACTATGCCAGAAAGCCTTTTATACTGTTAAAGACTATATTGACGACAAAAATGCCTGGGATTGAGCTGCTCCAATTAATTTACATAATGAATCTTGTTTTTTACTAAGTATTTTTTATTTTTTTCTCTCTATAGACATGAGTACTTACTTTGAAGAGTATAATATTATTTTAATTATTGTGTTATTTGTGAGGACTATGTGGATCATTGTTTTTTATTCCGTTCAGTTAGTTTTAATGATGGTCCGGCAGTTTGAATAATGTATGGGGCCTACCCAAATGTCCTTTCTTTGGCATTGTTTGTCTAATCATTTAGCTCCTTAAGTTCTGAGTTGAACTGCATGACAATTGACAAATGAGTGCACTGACTTAACAGGTCCACTCAATATGTGTGGTTCTTTCCTCAAAAGACCATTTCAGACACCAATCTACATGGTCTTCACATGATCTGACCAAGATTATGTCTGGACTTTAAAAGAGACTGTGACCTCAGTTTCTTTTGGCCTTTCTTCTCAGAGTAGTCAGATGAGAAATGCCAATCTCACAAAGTTTTTATTAAAAATAATTGACCTGTAAAAGTGTTTGTACAAACATACAGAAATAAAACCATTTATCATTATCATTTATGTTCTTCTAACTGAACAGACAGCTGTGGTGCTGCTGGGGAGTTTTTTGCGCCACTTCTTCCCGTCTAAAGCACTAGGAAGTGATAAGGGCAGTTGTTTTGGGGGACTGTCTCAAGTAATTTTGATGTTTAAAAAGTGCACACTTTCAGCCTAGTTGGAATAAATGACTTTGATTTTCATTTGACACTGCTTTATCTAATTACTACTAAGCATTTCAGAAAAATAACACAGAATTCACCAACATACTAGAACATTTCTAATAATGAAATAACCATTTCATAAACTTACTTGGTACATAGCTGCAGCTGACCAGGTAGTTGGCTCTGTGATGTACAATATTTGTTCCCAGTTCTGCAAGTGTGGAACCATTTTGAATGCCTTTGGCAGTTTTCCAGATCTGTACTTTTGTAATACATCTCTGACACCTTCATACATTGTTTTTATTCTAGAAAATACAAATCAGTAATCATTGAAGAACAGTCTTCCCTTAATTGAAAAACACCTAATCTGATTATGGAAATTGTAAGGATATTGCCTGTTTCGTTTGTGACAAATAAATTTTCCATTATTTCTTTCTTTTCAAGATATTTTCTTGAAATTCCAGAACAAGGTGGCCTTCTATAAGGCCTGTTATAACATAGGGGTTATGCATGTTGTATGTATGCGTTTTTGAGTCTTGTAAAACCCCGTTGCAGTATTGGGTTAAGGAATAAATTCTGCTTTTTAAAATAAAATTTACCTTGGATCAATGTTTTGTAACTTTAATGTTTCAACATCAGAAAACTGAGTCTGTAGCTCGGTATGCTTGTCAGTGATCTTTTCTTTTATAATATCTGCTAGAGTGCGGGTTCTCTCCGGTTTAGCTGACATGAACATTTTAAGTGCTTCTTCATCTTCTTCATTTATTTCTACATTATCGTAATATGTGTCTGGCTCCAAGTCATCTCTATCGGATCCAGTATCATCATCAGAGTCTGCATCTGTGGATAGAAATGATTATTTCTTTAATTTTTTTGTTGGCATTTCTGAAATAAATTCATACCTACTTAAAAGCAATTTAGAACATATAAAGTCAATTTTATAGTTTTCTAATTCCTGCCTTCTTGGATGGACTGCACAGCAATTTTATTCTACTATCACTATGTTGTTTTTATGAGTCTTGATTTTTCAGGTACCTGGCTCACCTTTGAATGTTGCAGGAAGTGTCACATGTTTTGCAGGGGATGGTCCATCTTCAGCATCACCTAATTCAGCTTGTTGCCTTCTTGCAGCTTTTAAGATTTTTTTGGACAATTCTGCATTTACGAACTGAAGAATAGAAAAAAAAAAAAACAACATTAAAATTTTGTATTACTAACACAAATATTTGTCAAGCAAACAATCCATGTAGGCATGAATACTCGGATCGTGAATCATGATCGACATTAAGCAGTTCGAATATCATAGATGTTCTGCTAATCAATTTAAAGACTTACTTCTTCATCATCATCTTGTCGGTTCCTATCTTTGTTTCTGTTTTTATTTTTCACAGAGGTTACTGATTCGATTTGATCTGCTAAAGCTAAATTCTTCCCAACTTGAGAGGGTTTAAACTTTTTAGCCTTTCCCATTATAGTACAATTTTAGCGACACAATATATAAGGAAGTTCTGGTTAAATATATTAAAAAAGTAGTCAAATTTGCTTGAAAAAGTAGCGAAACCAAAAGAATTCAATGAAAATGAAAACCAATGAAAACATGTGCAATTTGAGTTTGACATTGACAATCTGCTGTGACATAATGACAGTGACAATTCGTTCAGGAACCGTCTCCTGATACTACATGTCTACAGAATACAAAGGCTATTTAGTTAGATGTTTTGTTGTGCCTTGATATAACCAAGTGACGCTCGTAGAACCCGTCTCTCGATAATTTTAAGGTATGGTGCCGCATTAATGGCTACAAAGGCGATATGGGTTCGCAATGTCGTAGATAGACGTGCGGGCGGAGACAAAAGAGTTGGAAGGATAGCAGTACAGTCTGCCAACACAAACCACTGAGCGGTACCGCCGCTCCGGCGTCGCAACTATAGAATACGATAATCATTTAGATAGAGTCGCAACGCGTACACCCTACCGCGCCTCGTCTTGCTGGTAACATAATTTGTTATCAGTAAAGTTTCACCCAACAAAACAAGATAATGACTAATCCAATAATCAAATTCAAACTTGAATAACTTGATTTTCTTTTTATAAATAACCTTATTCACAGATTCTTGAACTGCCCTTAGACTACCCGTTTTTTTTTGTTGTGGATGTGAAATCATCAAATGATCCGACCCCTCCCGCTTAGGGTGGAGCAGAAGGGAGTGTCAGACTCTTACCGACTAAAACCCACCCGTGTTCCTTCCTTAGCCCTTTATGTTCTGGGGTAGCAGTAATACTTTCGGACAATCCCGCTGCCCCGGCAGGCTACGTCCCTTACGGCCCCTTCCTTATATTGCTGACATCTCTTTGAGGAGCGCGTGGAACACGTACGCGCCGTCCGGCACGGGCCTGGTCCTGATCGGAGGAAGAGTTACCCATTACTCTCCGCCCACAGGCCCGCGCCTACGGTGGCCAGGAGTCGTCACGCGGCTCCCAACGCCCGGAGCGTCTACCGCGGCGGCTGGGACGTGAGGTTCTCTCCCTCAACCGTCCCGCCACCTCCTTCGCTAGCATGACTGCTTCGCAGAAGGAGGTGACTGCCTCCCACTACCTCTCGCCTCGAACCATGGCCTGAACCAGGGCCGGGCTCTACGAGAACACGGCGGTGCTCCGCCTAAGCGAGGTAGACCTCCACCGTGTCCTCTGGGCGATCCTCGCAGTGGTAACACCCGGGCGTTTTCTTCCGCCTGATGATGTGCAAGAACAAGAACCTGCCGAAACATTCGTGTCCGGTGAGGGCCTGCGTCAAGCGGTAGGTGAGGGCGCCGTGACGCCTCAATAGCCACTCCTCAAAGAGGGGTCTTATCGCCACTATCGTGGCGTGCCCTAGACTACCCGTTTAAGCTCTCTTTTATGGTACTAATGGGTCAGAAAGTTGGGCCACAAGAGATAGGGTTAGGTGCTTGGCAGTCATGGCACTCAGATGAGGTAAGAGGAGAATCTTAAGACGTAGGTACTTAGGAATGATGAGAATTAAATATCAGTGCTTGAAACCTGTGGGAGAGGAAAAGTGGCGCGGCCAGTGTAATAATAGGTACAGCTTCCATACCTTTAATAATCATCCATTCATTCCATACCTTTAATTATCTTTAATAATCAGTATAGATTATTAAAATATACAGAGGCCAGCACATCAACCTACCCCAATCTGTCAAATTTCTTTGATAGATTTTCAACTTTATTGCAAAGGATAATAAGGTTCATATTCAATTGGGATTTGACAGATTGGGGTAGCTTGATGTGCTGGCCTCTGTACATTTATTCTCATTTTACTTTTATGGTTATGAGACAAAACATCCTCTATTGCTTCACCCTATTTACTTACTTTATACTTCTTTGCTCCTCGCATATTACTTATAATTATTTTTATTACATTATAGGTACCGGACCAGCACACTAATTCACAACCATATGACAAGCTATCGTATCGAAAATGACACATTTCAATATCCTGATTTGCCTTGCCCCCGGCAGCAAACAGCTGTCGGAAGAATAGTGGTCTTCTATTTGATTTTAAACTGACAAAATTTTCGGGTTTTGGACATTTGAACAGTGTTTAGAGGACGACAATAACATTGATTGATGTTCGATACGGTACGGAAGCGTATCGAGTGGTTGTGAATAGGTACCGGAAAGGTAGAGGCAGCAGATTATTTGAATGTTTGCTACAAGCGCAGTGCAGGAACCTGTGACCGCATTAAGAGAGAGAGACTTTCCTAGCCGCCTTTCATAGACCAAAAGACCATGGGGGATTTTGTATGGACTCCGTCCCCACCCTCCAACATCAAGGGGTGCGTGTCAATATATTAATAAGAATCCAAAAAAAGGCAAAATACCTGTTTTAGTTGCAAAACTGATAGGGTTTATTTTATAACAAAAATAATCTTTTTAGCCAAAAATGTGTCTATTTTAGATAGAAATCATATTCTTTGTAAACAAATGCAGATATGATACCTATAGATAAAATTCTCGTGTCACAGTGTTAGTTACCATACTCCTCCGAAACGGTTGGACCGATTTGTATGAAATTTTGTGTGCATATCGGATAGGTCTGAGAAACGGCTACTATCTATTTTTTTTTTTGCAAAACGTCGTTTGCTGGGTCAGCTAGTCACTACATTGTATAAAACAAAATCTCTTTCTCTGTCCCTATATCCCTATGTATGCTTAAATCTTTAAAACTACGCAACGGATTTTGAAGCGGTTTTTATAGATAGAGTGATTGAAGAGGAAGGTTTATATGTATAATGTAGCGTATTTAGTATCAGCATTGCACTCGTGCGAAGCCGGGGTGGGTCGCTAGTTGTATATAAAATAAGAATAATTCTATACAAAAAAACTTTCTTGCGTGTGCGACACGACGACGCGCGACGGTCCTCGGGGTGTTGAAGGTGGAGATCGGGCTGCCTCTGCGCATGTCCCGATAAGATCGAACGAGTTTCTTGCACCTTCGTATGTGTCGATATTAGCGTATTACTATTTGTATTGCGTAATGTCACTAAAATATTTTAGTGACATTGCGCAATACAAATAGTAAACCCTTAAATAAAGAAAATATTGGTCGCTATATTCTATTTCTCATTACTGCACACTAAGTAAATGTATATATATTCTTAGTAATTAATTAAATGGAAAATGTCTGATTAATATGAAATAATAATAATAATTAAGTATGTACCTACTCTAATAAAAAAAATCGAATAAAAAAGATATTATATCTATATTATAAATCCCAGACCCCATATATTTGTAGTAGGTGGATGCTCAAGGTAGCCCGCGAAAGCCAAATTTTCTTACGTTTTTTGCAATTTGCAAGTCTGTAATAGGTTATATGGTGATCCAAATTTAAGTCGCGACTGTAACAAATATGTATTCACAGAATTAATTTTTTCTGCTTGTGGACCGGCCGAAAGTGCAGAGTGCTGGGCCGAGGTTGCTGATGAGGCTGACGGTGATGACCATGGCAGGTATGCGCGGACACTGCATGCTGGTGGTCAGGACACCCGTTGAAGCTGTGGATGCTGGCTGGCTGGGTGACTCGCCGCTCTAAAGCTTGCGGGGGTGATCATGACGTCACGCTGAAGTAGGTGCACGAAGGCTGCGTTCATGTTCAGGGCTACCAGTATAGAGGTGTGAGAAACAGGGTGTAAAGTTCACTCAACCTGCATAGAAAAGGAAGGATCCTTCGACTAGG
Source organism: Globia sparganii (assembly GCA_949316385.1). Classification (NCBI taxonomy): domain Eukaryota; kingdom Metazoa; phylum Arthropoda; class Insecta; order Lepidoptera; family Noctuidae; genus Globia; species Globia sparganii. The sequence continues at coordinate 14,235,784 of OX438655.1, forward strand.
CGGGTGTTGTGTCTGGCGGGCAACTGCCCGATGATTCATATCGAGCTATTGTTTAAGCATATAGGGTAGTTTGCATTGTAGTTACGCAGTAAACTGCTTGCGAGATGCAGGATTTTGTGTGACATCAGTATGACGCGTTGTTCGCGTAGATACCGCTACACATTCATTATATAAATGCATGGCTATATTTAGATTGATATCTTATTTAATTTGATAATATTAACTAGCTGAAAAACCGTTAGAATTATCAATTACTTCATTATAAATTTTCTCTAGCTTATAGTCTTCATTTTAAAGGTTTAGCAGGGGCTAAAATATTGCTTAAGACTGTGCCGACCGTACAGTGGCGCCCTCATCGTTTGTTTGGTTATTGCATACAATTTAGAATGAAAATGCAGAAAATAAGCACGTTAAGTTGTGCTTCACAAGATTATACGTTAATATTATTAGAAACGGTAGTTTTATATTGTTTAGTTTCATTATAATCCTTAAAACGGACAAAAGTGGCCACTATATTCCGTTTTAAGGATTATAATAAAACCAAACAATATAAAACTACCACTTCTAATCATATTAACGTATAATCTTGTCAAGCACAACTTAACGTGCTTATTTTCTGCATTTTCATTCTAAATTGTATGAAATAACCAAACAAACGATGAGGGCGCCACTGTGCGGTCGGCACAGTCTTAAGATCCCTCAGTGAATCTATCAGCGCTTTTAACGTCTCACTTTTTGATTGAGCGTTGCTTCCTGTGCCTCAAGGATGATGCTGCTGTGCATACATGAAATATCATGCTGGAGAACAATTAACAGATTTGCAAGATGGTGCTGGTAAACGATGACCAGGCCCAATCGATGGCTACAACAATTATTTTCACTCCTAGTAAAGGATCAGAGCTGCACTCCTGGGGCGGCAATATGTTAATACTTCGCATATGTGTGGGAGTGCATACCTACACACATATGCAACAGAAGTATGACAGAAGAAGATTGGAAGATTCCAGAAGCCTGCGCAACCGAGGTGCGCACACTACAGGCGCGCTCTCTTGTATTTTTCATTACCTTAGATTTTTAACAAGAAGAATGACACTTTTATTATTTTCTACGAATTCATATATGTTAAATTAATTATATTATTTTTATTGGGGAAACACATTGGCACCCATTGCCTTCACAATTTTTTAATTTTAATTAATAATATCAGCATCGTTATATTAAGTAGCAGACCGTAAGTAATTTCAAATCAGGACAAGAAATTCGTTACTAATTAGTAACTAATTATATGCTTCAATGGCTTTGATCACATCTTTGACGCCGGCGTTAATAGAATCGATTTCGTCTTGAACAGCTCTACGGATGTTGATTTCCACAACCTTTATGATGATGGTGTCGAAGATTCTGAGGAACACGTTGAGTACGGGGTTCACCAGCCAGTCAGTGAGAACGTTGCCGGTGAAACGCACGCGGAGACGGCTGAGGAAAAACAATGCGTTAAAAAGTAAAGGTGACCCGTGTGGTAAAAGTACTTTGAATGTGCCAATGTGGACTTTCAGTTGTTCTGTTTATCTGGGATCTCAGCTTTAGTCTGTTAGGGTGCCACCACAACCGGCTCGGCCTTCTACCAAGATATAATGGACAGGGCCGTCTTGACCATATTGGGCGCGAAAATCGGGCTGAGCCCCAATTTTTGTGTTTATTCTTTTGTTTAATAATTGCTCTTTTCTCAGCATTGGGGCAGTATATAGACTAACAAAAAAAAACCTACTCTTCAATAAAATTAGGCAGGTAGGTACCTACATTTTCAAAGATCAAATTTAAAGTTTGCCGTCTTTAAAGTCGGCAAACGGTGCCACGCAACCCTTGCACCCCCGGGTAAAGACGGCCATAATGGACACTCAGTAGCACAACCGAGATAATTTTTCCACTGCTTGGATATGGCCACTTCTCTGTGTGAGGGACAGGGGCTGTAATTTACCACGTGGGTTGGGCACACAGTACAATTAAGTACCTACGTTATTATACTTAACTATAAAATATTTAAAATAAATAACAAACCCGAGGTCGGTCAGCCTGAACTGTTGAAGCTGAATTTCGTCATTATTGAAGTCAAGAAGTATGTCGACGATGACTACGAAACGGCTGAGAGTGGCAATGATACCACCCGTGGGTCCTATGTTCATCACCTTCACCAAGTACTTATATATGAACTGCAACGAGTAAAACACAAATAATTAAACATAAGTTTTGCTAAATACTTAAACGCTTTCTTCATTAATTTAAAAAAGGTTGATCTAACCCTGAGATCAGTAAACTGCAGCTGCACGCGCACGCGCAACATTTTGGCGAAGTAGTGAACATCCTGGTTGCCGGAGCGGGACACGTTCACTAGACCAGTCATGTAACCATCGTGTATCTTCAACCACGCGCTGTACGTAATCAGCAAGGGCCTCTAAAACAATATCAGAAGAAAAACATTGGTCACGTTAATTATTATATTACTATCAATTAATACTTACAATCTTAATACTTAGGTACTACCTAAAGATACAGCTATGATACTGATAGTGTAGATATTATGTTAATATGGAAAGAGAGGACCACGAGCCCATGATTCACGAAGTTACAAGATATGGACGAAAAGGAACTAGTTGGAAGCCATTGGTTAATCTGGCTGGATCTTGAATAGGCAAAAATTGCTAGATCGATCCTTCAACTAAGCCTATCACAGCAATCACAGTCCAGTCCTTACCATAGCCCTTTCTTAAGTTGAGTCACAACTTATTAATCTGTATACTTCTTGTAAGTATAAGTACTTACAACAACAACTACCAGTTCTGTCTTCAGAAAAAAAAATACTTACCACTTCAAAACCCTCTATAACGTCCGGCAGGTCCATGGGGTCCAGGCCATGCTTCTGGATCATGGGCACGAGCATGTCAATGGTGTTCTCCACATAGTCGTTCACCGTAGCAGACTGACCGAGATCACCCCAATTACGACTGCAAGAATATTACTTACTAAAATAAAAAAATTCAGTATCTAAATATTTCGCATACTTATTTAGGTACTTTTACATCCCAGGGATGTGCCTTACAGGCGTTGCCCGGGGGGTTCCGGAATTGGTCTTTTATGAGGAAAGGCAAAAAAAAATGGTACTTTTACATGATACAGGGTGGAACTCAAAACTTTAGATTCGACCTCACGTTTTTGGCAAGACATAGCCTGCGGCGGTGGCCCGGGGTGCCGGAGCTCAAGAGCGTCCTGAATCAAACTTGTGTGAAAAGGAGATTGAAGATTTTTTATGGAGCCTGCCAATACCTACTGACCATACTGTAACGCCATTGACATCCATATATAGGGTGACTGGTAATTAGTGACCGATACCTTAACACGTGATTGTACCTACTCATGATAACAAACAAGTTTTACGATGGGACCAAATCTGAATTCGCGAAAAAAAAACTGCTGTTAGGTACCTACATTTTGACCAGTTAGGCGAACATCAGATTTTTTTTCCATAATTTTAGGTTTGGTCCCATAGTAAAACTTGTTTGTTATCATGAGTACAATCACGTGTTAAGGTATCGGTCACTAATTACCAAGAAGAAGAGCTAAGATATAGTTTATTGAAATAGTATTTTGTTCTGGCTCCTCGCTCCGCTCGTCGCACTCGCACTTGAATTGTCTGTCGTTTTCAGAGTGTCAGCCATGTCGCCGCACAGTGTTTTTTGAGACTCAAAAATATTCAATAAAAAGCTGATGTCACTTTTTTGAGTCTCAAAAAACACTGTGGGCCACTCACTCGCGCTATTTTGCGCTCGCTCCTTTGTGTCAACTAGGTTCTTGATTCCCTGGGTGGCCCATGGTGGCCCCTCACTTACGCTCGAGGTTAATTTGCTGTTTTATGACATGATTGTCGTATTTTTGATGTAAAAAAGGAGGTAAGTATATAAATGATGGAAATAAATTGATAGGTGATTATTTAAATGATATGCAATTAATAATATCCCGTATATTTTTACCGCATAAAATACTAAGAAATTAGACTATGTTTGATTATGACCTAATCTTTTACGAAGATTATAACGTATAATATACGGCGTATACCTAATTATTATACGGAGAATATAATATATAAGGAGGTCAAAAATTAAAATGGTTTATTCCCGGTGTCCCCGTACGCCGTGTCCCCGTCCTACGGGGATAGCGGTAGTTCAATTAAATATTAAAAAAAACAACCGACTTCCAAAAATCACTACAAAGTGAAAAATAACTTTAATTTCTGAAGTCGGTGTCGTTGGTTCCGCGTTTTCTTTTATCGACACCGACTTCCGAAATTAAAGTTATTCTTCACTTTGTAGTGTTTTTTGGAAGTCGGTTGTTTTTTTTGTAAAAAGTTTTTTATTTTTCACTTTTTAGTGTGCCAGTTTGTAACATACCTAAGTTACAATTAGAGATGCACCGAAATTCGTTTCACATTCGGTATTACCGAAGTTCGGCAGCTTTTACCGAACTTCGTCTTCGGCCGAATTTCGGTTAGATCTGCCGAATGTCGGCCGAAATTCAGTAGCTTAAATTAATATAAATAAAAAATGGAAAATCGAAAAGAAATTTATTTTATAATGAAATCTAGATCAAATGATGATATGTAAGTAAATAGGTAACGTGGATGTTCGTTTTTGTTTTTATTTCCGTAGAAAAGAAACAACATTACCTACGTATCAAAAATATGCTTTATTAAAATTATCAATTGTAATATTATTATCTATCAGCAAGGCAGTGCCGGATTAAGCCAGCGCGGAGCCTGTAGCAAATTCTGTCAAGGGACCCTTGGTTTGCTTTAGGTTATCAAATTTATGGTACTTACCTACCTATTAAATAAAAAAATAAAATTGTTACAAACAAACTTTTCTGGATTTAATTTGGGTAAATTTAGAAATAATACTATTCATAACGACTTCTCAGGAGCAAATCGTATTCAATTTTCATCAAAGTGAGAGAATCAAGACGTTCTTGGCTCATGTTCCATATCTCACGCAAGCTTATAAAATTGCACTTCTAGAGCCTCGTGCTTGCTGTCCTTAGTAGCCACATCAGATTTTAGCAATGCAACAAACTGCACTAATTCGTTGCCTACCTATCCTCCAGATCATCCGCTTAAGCGCTGACAATATTTTTTTTTCTCTTCTGTTGGAATAGATTTTAGCTGTCGGAATATTCCAAAAACTCCAGTAATTTTATGATAAGTTTTTATTCGTCTTCTGTCTAAACTGATATTTTTTTACGTTCAGATAGAATTGGTGCGCGAGACACCTACTGCGCGGCCCTTAGCATTTGCTATTGTTGCTACATGGTTAATCCGCCACTGCAGCAAGGTAACATAACATGCTGGGTGACCGCGGGTGGCGAGCGGGACGCGCGCGTGATTGAGATTACAAGCGACGACTAGGAAAGAACACGATCTGACCTGTTCATTGAGCAAAAGCACAGAATAATTATATACAGTATTCCATCTTCATACAAACGGATGATGCGCGAGCTATGCCTACGCGCCTCGATCTCGGCATTCGCTCGGCAGGCAGACAGTCGCGAAGTCTGTGCCGCAGTGACGAACGGTCGGTGTGTTGTTTTTTTTAACAATAACCGCGCGATTTTTTCACTAAAAATAAGTTCAAGTACATATTTAATATGACGAGTAGGATATATTGTGCTGTTTTTGGTTGCATTAATTCGTCAATAACGCATCCAGGGATAACTTTTTTTAGATTACCTGGAAACTCTGAAAGGTAAGACTATAAAATAATTTTACTTACTAGTAGGTAGGTACATAATGCGTCTTTTTAATGGATAAGTATTTCCTTTTATCTCCCGAAAAAAACGATGTCTGGATTAATAAAGTGAATAGAGTAAAGGAAAGTGATTGACAAGAGTGAAATAGGTAGTTATAGGCGGTTCATGAATCATGATACGGTAGGTACTTACGCTTGTGTTAAAAACCTCGGGGTATGTGTGTTTTGTTTTGTTAGTTTGTATAATTCAAAGTAAAGACGTGGTATTTTATTATTAATACCTAATAGTTGTTTATTGTACTGTGTGTATGAATAATACTAGAAAAAATAAATTTGACCGTCTATCTGTCACTAGATAGTTGAAATTTTCTCAGATTAAGTATTTCTGCTGCTGCTATAACAACAATTATACCACTAAAAACCGTTATTTTTTTTCTCGGTATTAATAACGACAACAACAGCTAGACTCATGAGATATTCACAGAATATTTAGATATTTGAGAGGGTTGTGATTTTAAAACATTCGTAGCCAGCTGTTCAGCTTGGCATTGGTGACCAAAGAATTTTTGTTTTGAGTTGTTGCGAGTTGTAGGTACCTAATTTATAGAGACGTTTATAAGCTGAGATAAAAAGTTATTAAAATTACTCATCAGCTGTTTCTTGCATTGTAGTTGAGTAGGTAGGTGTTGATGTCCATGTTTCCCAAAACAATTTTTAATTAAGCTTTATATTAGAATGCGGATTTTTTATACTTTAAAATTTAATAATAAAGCGTTTCGTACGTCTCAGTCAAGGCGCAAATATTTTTCGGTCGCAAATTTATAAGACCGATTTGTTTTTCAAACATAAACATGGTTTTTTATTTAAATCTACCAATCAAAAAACAACATGCATTTTTATTGAACACTTCCTATTCAATTCACAAAGTACTTATTTTATTTTTTTATATAAAATAAAGTATATTTACAGTCACAAAACTAAATGGAAACACAAAGTAGGCAAATGTAATTCAAATGCTGGAGGCGGGCAGCCCTATCGCATGTTTACGTACCGCGCTGCTGTAGGCATTTATGTCCAAGATACGGCCGAGTTACAATACTGTATATAATTATACTGTGGCAAAACCGCGCGAAATGTAACCGAAGTTCGGCCGAAGGTAGCCGAACTTCGGCTTCGGTACATATTTAAACCGAACATTCGGCCGAATTCGACATTCGGCAGGACCCACATTCGGTGCAACACTAGTTACAATAGCCTAATCTCAACTGCTCATCACCTTTTATAAAACAATGATTTTCCCGATGCAGGAACGTTAATTGTTTAGGAGTTCTCCTTGTAAAAACCAGGAGAAATGGATCTGATTGAGAGGTCACCATCAGCTCCACTTCACGATACGCATTGTGTGCAACCACATTAAAGTACCTAATCGAATTGCAACCCGTGAAATATTTATTATTGAGTGGTTCCGATGGCCATCTGTGGTCTTCATCATCAGTTCCACTTCACCGAATGGTGCTTTCTGAGAGCAAATGCACGAGTTACTATGAAAAATACCCAAATCGCTATAGGTGTGCCTACAAAATTTGAGGGTTTCCCTCGATTTCCATGGGATTCCCTCATCAGATTCCGATTTGGTGACAATGGGACCACCTCGGGAGCATACTCTTTCAAATAAAAAAAGAATTTTGAAAGTCGGTCCACAATTGACGGAGAAATCAGTGAACATACATAAAAAAAAAACACATAAAGTCGATATAACCTCCTCCTTTTTGGAAGTCGGTTAAAAAAGCATTTGGTACGTTTCCATTTTTATGACTTAAAGATTATTTTACACCCAATTTTGAGTTAATGGAAATTCAAGTTTCTACTCCTTAAACTTTATTACCACCATAGAAGACAGACGCATTTGTGATTTTCTAACAAGTTTCCCGTACACACAAAATTGAACCTAAATCACATCAACAATCCTTTTCCACCCCGGTAGGAGTCGATTGACTATGCCGACCGCACAGTGGCGCCCTCATCGTTTATTTGGTTATTTCATACAATTTATAATGAAAATGCAGAAAATAAGCACGTTAAGCACGTTAATGTTCCACAAGATTATACGTTAATATTATTAGAAGCGGTATTTTTATATTGTTTAGTTTTATTATAATCCTTAAAACGGATAACAGTGGCCACTATATTCCGTTTTAAGGATTATAATAAAACTAAACAATGTAAAACTACCGCTTCTAATAATATTAACGTATGATCTTGTGAAGCACAACTTAACGTTCTTATTTTCTGCATTTTCATTATAAATTGTATCAAATAACCAAACAAACGATGAGGGCGCCACTGTGCAGTCGGCATAGTCAACTCACAGTTGTTAGTACCGAGTTTCGGGGTTATTTTTTTTCTTACTTATTAACTTTGCACCTCCTAAATTCTCTGTGAAAGTTGTTGAAAGGGTATTCTCCAGAGAGCATACACTTTCAAATAAAAAAAAGAATTTTGAAAATCCGTCGACAATTGGCGGAGTATTCGATGAACAAACATATAAAAAAAAACACAAACATCCGAACATAGTACCTCCTCCTTTTTGTTAAGTCGGTAAAAAGACTTCCCGTTGTCCCGTACACTGTCCCCGTTAATACGAGTATAGTTGAATAAAATAACTAAAAATTATCTTGTAATAATTACGGAACCCCACACAGCGTGATCCGCAAGCACTGGGTCTGTTTTTCTTTGTTCTTTTATAGCCAAGTCTTCAAATCTCGTCATGGACCATGTTTAAATTAAATAATAAGCCCAGTTTGATGCAAGATAGGTGACGGCGAAAGAATCGAGAAATATCTATAGAGCATCGCATCCTGTTGGTTATAGCCTTATAGGTAGGTAACGTTCACGGCCTATCTAGGTGTAACTTAAATGTCCTACCTGACCTGAGGCATCTTAGTGTTTGCAAAAAAATAACTTACCTATCTTCCAACAGCTTCGATGTTGGCTGACTTTTCAGGTTGATAGAGTTGGCATCAGCCGCAGCTACCAAGAAAGCTAGCACTAGGGCTGTATATTTTTTATCCATGATGCTCCGAGGACGACTTATCGACTGTGATTTCGGTAATAGTCTGAACATTTTAATAGTCCCAGCCAGGTAAGAAGATAAAGAGATTACCAAATAGCTACCTACTTATGTATGTACAAATCAATGCCGATTATTTTACAGATATTGATCATAATTGATGAGGTTTACGCTATTATAATCTGTTTGTTCCCGCGTTATCAGCAATAACAATTCTGTAGGTACCCAATTAAAATCATTCATTGTTAAAGTTGATGGAATACCCACTACTAGTATTATGCCAGCAACAGGGTACCCCGGAACACAAAGGGCTACGGAAGGAACACGGGTGGGTTTTAGTCAGTAAGAGTCTGACACTCCCTTCTGCTCCACCCAGAGAGCGGGAGGGGTCATTTGATGATTTCCCATCCACAAAAAAAAATCAACAGGGTAGTAGTTACTTATCAATTTTGTGTAGATACAGATAAGTAAGTACGTACATTATAATCGCCTATTATTATGTCGTAGTTTCGCACTAGCCCATCGATTCTGTAAAAATATCACCGTGATAACGGTGAAGTGAGCGTGAAGTGATAGATATCAATGGAGGCAATCCCTAATAGGTGGAATGACAGCTCACTTCACATTAGTTTTCACGGTGAGATTTTTACACAATAGCACTGCTGGTATTCATCATGATTGTTAATTTAATTATAACATTGAATATGAATGCAATACCTAATAATATTGTAATAGTCGGAAAGCTGTGCAGTTATCGTGCCGGGTTATTCCGTTTATCCACCCCAAAAAACCCACTCTAAGGTGGATACGCGGAAACGCATGTCCGAGAATCCACCCTAGGCCCAGTTATACAGGTTTATTTGAAAAACACCAGCAACCTCTTAAGAGGTCATTGTACTCATCATTATGACCAACTTTTACTATGGGACCAAACCAGGGGAACTATTCTCTAAGGATACAGCCTTGCGGGCAGCGCTGTCGCAGCGCTGAAACTATTGTTTTCACCGCTGCGACAGCGCTGCCCGCAAGGCTGTATCCTTAGAGAACAGCATGGCTGAAATCGCGAAAAAAAAATTAGCTGTTCCCTAACATTTTGACGAGATAGACGAAGATAAATGTAGGGAACAGCTGATTTTTATTTCACGATTTCAGGTTATTCATGTAACGAATTGGCTCAAAAAGTACTGGACCGATTTTAAAAATTCTTTCACCATTTGAATGCTACATTATCACTGATTAATATAGGCTATTTTAATTGCAAGAAAAAAATAAAATCTTTAAAAAATAAATGTCCACCCGTGCGAAGCCGGGACAGGCCGCTAGTAGTGACATAAAACAGAAACACAAAAAATATATACCCAGGAAAGACTTGCAGTCTTTCCTGGTAATATATTTTTTGTGTTTACACGGCGTGCTTTCTTTTCTGCGAAAGAATCTATTAGGTCCTCAAAGTCCGTCGCATAGGCAGTTTTGTTTTCAATTCAATGGCTAGGATCAACAAACAGTGTTTGTCACTGGATATGCGACGGGTATTCCCCTGGCAGAAATAACGCACACTACGCACGCGTTCAAAAAAAATTACTTGATCTGTTAAGATGCGTTCATAACTCACTTAATATGTGTTCAAAAACTAACTGGGCGTATGGAAATACAAAAGTTTGTTTTTCAAACATATTATATTATGATTCGATTACTTGATAATAACCTATGAGATTGAAGGAAAAGAGACTTCACTTGTTCGATATTTCGAATTCTTGCCTCAAGGATTTGGCGCCGCCATGAAACCGCCGCCCGGGGCAAGTGCCCCCAGTTGCCCCCCCCCCCCCTTAATCCGGGGCTGTATCTTACATACTTATTAAGTAGGTAATTTATTTATTTATTTAATACTTCAAGCACATTAATGTACAGAGGCGGACTTAATGCCATAGGCATTTTCTACCAGCCAACCTTTGGGTGATGCAGAGACAAACAGTGGTAGGTGCAATCATGAAAATTGAGGAATAAATATTTTTAATATAAAGATACGCATAAACCAAAATAATAAAATAAAAATTAGTAGCTAAAAAAAATAAAACAATAGTACCTATTTAATAACAATAGATTTTTTATTATGTCATTGCCCATAACCCAACCAAGAATAAATTATATCAATCTATGACCCAGCCCACGTTTTAAATGAGTTTAGCTAAAACTAACAGTTATCCTCATGTCAATATTATTATTATGCCTTCATTAAAAAGGAATACGATGCTACAATTCGAGTAAGTATTATTTTACCGCTCATTGAGCAAGCACAAATAAATGACTGTGACCTTATACAATCAGAAAGAGATATAATATTAAATTTATTCGAATAATTAAAAAATGAATGCGCACTTGACTTTACAAGTTTACACCCGCAAGTGCCGCACGAAACGGATTTTTTTAAAATTCTTTGTTTGAAAACTTATACAACTATGGACACCGATCGGCATCATGCGTGCTAATGACATCACCAGCTCAGATGGGCAATTCCCGTATTTTTAAGAACGTTCGCATTCTAATCTCAGTTTCAACCTGTCAACAAAACCTCAAATTTCCATCCATTTTTTATGAGTGTTTGACACTGTTTGTCGCTGAGATGAGATTGTGAATAAATTTTGAACGTTTTTATTTAGGGGAATTGGTCGCTTCTGATGCCGCACTGTGAAAAATATACACGAATGCGATGCTATTAATGTAGTTAAGAAGTGAACAAAGTCTTCAGAAAAATTCGCTTCTTGCGGCGTTAGTGTCGCAGGACAGTGCGATTATACATTAGTCAGTAGGTATTTGTATGAAAATAAAGACCTATCTATGTGCGTACTATAAAACTCATCAATGTGATAAGTAAGATTAAAATTATAACAAGTCATTATTTTGACTTTTTGGCATCTTTGCCGAGCATTTTTCTTCTCTGAGCCAACATGTGGCCATATAAGAAGGGGAAAATGGGAATGTATAAGAACATGTAGAAGACTAAGAAGTAATAGTAATTGAAGGCTACGTTCCATGCGTTAGGCATAGAAATTGTAAGAAGTTGTTTCTGGTCGACCTCCTCCAAAGAGTGGTACATGCACAGGAGCTCTCCTGTTATTCCGATTGGGTAGAGTATTAAGAACGTGGAATATCTGCAAACAAAGAAATGTTATTTTAGTTATGCGATTTTATATCAAACAACATAATATTTATGTCCATACCAATTAGGTACAGAGCCTCACTCAAGCATTAGGTACTTAAAACTAGTTTATCGCTATTCAGTTGGGTCGCTTCAGTGCAGTTGTTATCTACTACGCTATTAAAGCAGGGGTATAGAATCAAAACTGGTTATGTTCATCAATTTCAAAAAAGTGTTTTGAATGGTATCATTTTAATTTTGCGACAATATAAAAAACCATTCAGCATCAAATATGGATCAGTTACTAGTTATTTTGAATAAAAATATATCTAGCAATTGCAACTTTAGAATCAAACTTGGTTTCGTCCCTCTGAATTGAGTAGGTATCAAAGTTGGCTACTTACAACTTAGGAGTGCTTTATTTGAAACAAAACAGTAATGGCGACGATTGTTATGTTACCTGAGGAACAACAGCGGCTGTGGCACACAATTGATCAAATTGAGTGTGTAGTAAGCGTATCTTATAATTTCCGTAATGGACCAGGCAAGTATACACAAAGGCAAACCGGGGCTGACGGGGGCTGCTTCAGTGGCTAGTAGACAACCACATACTAAGAAGACACGCGAATATACTTGTGGCAGCACCACGGCTACTCCCGACGGTACCAAACCTATAAGAGAGTGTACCACCTGAAAAAAATTAAAAAATTGGGTATTCTGCACAAACAAAACGCACATTACAAATACAAAAAAAAAATAAAATAAAACAAAGACATAAAATATACAAATACAACGAATATATAATAATAATATATATTTAATGTAACACTACTTGCTATGTAAATATCTGTGACAGGAAGCTATTAAAACGTCATCAATTTATACTAAGTGGAAAAAAATCCTATTATTGAAGCTAACTAATAAATTACCCAATCAAAGTTAGGTAATACAATTTACATGGGACCATTTCGAAATAAACCTCTATCGAACAGATAATTTTGTAAATTCGTCTATAGTTGACGGAGTTATGCCCGAACATACATAAAAAAATATAACATGCGAATTGAGAACCTTCTCCTTTTTGAAGTCGGTTGAAAAAGAAAACGTTTTCTATTTTTTTTTAATTATCAGTGGTAGGTACACCTGGGAAGTGCATACCGTTACAATTCCAACAAGCCCAAACACGGCTAGGATACATTGTCTTATTATGGAGTTCTGATGCCTGTTTCTTGGCTTCATCATCAGATCTGATGGTAGAATGGTTCTTATTGAACGCAAATGCTTCACTTGTAGAAAAAAATACCAAAATCGCTGTACGTTTTCCCATAAAATTTTAAGAGTTCCCTCGATTTCGCCAAGATTCCATCATCAGATCCCAACTTGGTGACTATGGGACCATTTGGAAAGTATACCCTTACCAACGAAAAAAGAATTTTTCAAGTCGTTTGACAAGCGACGAAGTTAAGCGGTAAGCGCGAGTAAACATAAAAAAAAAACTTTTTAACAAAAAAAAAACCGACTTCCCTAAAAAAACACTACAAAGTGAAACCTAACTTTAATTTCGGAAGTAGGTGGCAATAAACTAAAATACAGATCCAAAGACACCGACTTCCGAAATTAAAGTTATTTTTCACTTTGTAATGTTTTTTTATGGAAGTCGGTTTTTTTTTGTTATTTTTGTAAAATTTTTTTTTATTTTTCACTTTTTAGTGGGCCAGTTTGTAACTTATCTAAGTTATAATAGCCTAATGTCAACTGCTCATCACCTTTTACAAAATATTGCTTTTCCCGATGCAGGGACGTTAATTGTTGAGGAGTTCTCTTTGTAAGAACCAGGAGAACTGAAGCTGATTGAGAAGTCACTATCAGCTCCACTTCACGATACGCATTGTGCTTAGCAACCACATTAAAGTACCTAATCGAATCGCAAACCGTGAAATATTTATTATTGAGTAGTTCCGATGGCCATCTGTGGTCTTCATCATCAGTTCCACTTCACCGAGTGGTGCTTTTTGAGAGCAAATGCACGAGTTAATATAAAAAATACCCAAATCGCTATAGGTGTACAAAATTTGAGGGTTTCCCTCGATTTCCATGGGATTCCCTCATCAGATTCCGATTTGGTGACAATGGGACCACCTCGAGAGCATACCCTTTCAAACAAAAAAAGAATTTTGAAAATCCGTCGACAATTGGCGGAGTATTCGATGAACAAAAATAAAAAAAAAAAACATACAAACATCCGAACACATAGTACCTCCTCCTTTTTGTGAAGTCGGTAAAAAATAGAAACATCCGAATTGAGAAACTCCTCCTTTTTTAGAAGTCGGTTAAAAAACATAATCCAAAAGCAGAACCGTTTTTAAGTCATAAAAAAATTACAGCTCTTTAGCTATAGATAATTTTTTACTTCTTTACTTCTAATCTAAGTAAAGATCATCTTATCGAATCGAGCAAGCTTGATTACCTATAATAGTCCGGCTTTTAAATAGCTGCAGTAGAATTCCACTTCTTACCGTCATTTTGTAAAAAAAAATTGCCACACTATCTCTACTAGTGATGTGATTAAAACGCAATTATCCCATCGTTTTAATTTAGATATTCGAAATTGACCAATTTTGATTTAACCGTAAACAATCAAATTATACTTTGTCAATACGAAGTATAATTTGATTGTTTACTACAGACTATTAACGACTGGGTTGTTATCTGAACTCCACAACCCAGTTACTGGGTAATACGATATCCCTTGGTAAAGACTGGTTGTCAGACTTTCGGGCTTCCAACTACCCGTAACAACTGTCTAAAGATTCACAAATGACAACCGGGAACAACAGTTTCACGTGCTTTCCAAGGCACGGAGGGGTCTTGGTATGTAAAGATGGTCAGCCATCCACGGACCAACCGCGGCAAGCGTAGCTTAACCTGATCGATCGACCCGTGCGCCTGTTATTACTTAGCCACAAGCCCCTCATATTGCTGCAATATTACTTTATGCTTTGTTTAAAAATACTTAAATTGCACTTTGATACTTGGTAGGTACAACCCATACATATGCATGATACACATAATTATAATGATTTTAAATACAATGACAAGACAGTAAATAGGAACATAGTACATAGATAGTAATTTATTTTGTAATTTTAATGAGTACTTACACAATAAATAGTGTATGCCTCACATTACAAACCCTGTTGTCATTTTCACACGCTTTTTGTCAAAAGATTGAGAAACTGGCCAAGTGCGAGTCGGACTGACATACCAAGGGTTCTGATGACTGTATGATATTTAGCACTATTTTTTTTTTTTAATAGGGAGTTGCCCGTGGCTACATAATAACAGCCACACACACACAGGTCGATTGACCAGGGGAGCTATTCTCTAAGGATACAGCCTTGCGGGCAGTGCTGTCGCAGCGCTGAAACTATTGTTTTCTCCGCTGCGTCAGCGCTGCCCGCAAGGCTGTATCCTTATAGAATAGCATGGCAGGTTAAGCTAAGCTTGCCGCGGTTGGTCTGTGGATGGGTGACCATCTTTACATACCGAGACCACTCCGTGCCTTGGAAAGCACGTGAAACTGTTGGTCCCGGCCATCATTTGTGGATTTTGACAGTCGTCATGGGTAGTCAGAAGCCTGAAAGTCTGACAACCAGTCTTACCAAGGGGTATCGTATTACCCAGTAACTGGGTTGTGGAGGTCAGATAGGCAGTCTCTCCATGTAAAATACTGGTATTCAGGTGCATCTGGTTAGCCGACCCCAACATAGTTGGGAAAAGGCTAGGCAGATGTTGATGATGATTATTTTTAAATATGTTTCTTTTATGGGGAACCCATTAAATTTTTAACTTTATTTTATTTTTATTATCTGTTGTTATAGTGGTAATAGAAATACACACTGAAATTTTCAACTGTCTACCTATTTGGTTCATGAGATACAGGCTATAGACTATGCCAGGCTGTGCCACATCACCCTATTTTCCGTCTTTCGTATCCAGTTTGTCCAAGCCACCTTTTTAAGGTTGTGCGGTCATTTAAGTAGTATTGAATGGACACTGCATTTGCTGCTTAACAAATACTACTTAAATGTTGTTAATAAGTACTATAAATTTACCTCAAGTACTGCAGCATTTTGGAATATAACCACAGTTGTTTTAATTAATGGCCAGAAGGTGTCCAAACTTCCACGATTAAGGAAATGTGAAAGTGTTTGCAACAGCATGTATGACCATCTGAAACAAACATTGGTTAAGTGAGCTATATTTTTCTAGGTACATACTTGTTCTCCTCTGAAACAGAACAGAGAATGAGGAGGAGGAGCAGTGTTAAATATTGCTATTATGTTATTTAAATTTATGTAAATACCAAAACTCTCTAACTTTCACCCGCCTTATTAATATAATTTGATTAAAACAACAAAAATACAAAATGTGCCATTTAATAAAATTTACAATTACTATTAAAACTAATTCTTTCAGAAGAAATTCTTTTAATTTACAAACCTTTTTATATAAAAAAAAACTATTAATGAATAAGTTGATTATTATATGTAACAGCTGCAGCACTACATAATTAATTATTTAACAGATTTTGTTTCTCTTGTGCTTTGGGTATTATGAATAGCTTACAATTACTTTTAGGTAATACTTAGGTAGGCAGGTAACAATATATTATTCCAATACAATATGCCATTTTGTTTGCGAGTAGAAATTATTTAAACTTTGAACTTACCCCAAAGTTTGGATACCATTGTATGCTAAAAGATAGAATTTTCCTATAGTGGAGGGTCCTGAACTTTTAACTTTTTTTGCACTTTTTGCTGACATGTTATCAAAAAGTAACTTATCTTTCAAGCAAGAGCTCCTATTATTTGATAATTAATAAATATAGATAGATAGCACAACTTTCTCCTGGATTCACAAATACCGAGTGACGTACGGTGCGTGAGTGAATTTGACAGACGTTTGACGTCGATGACTTTGACGTTCAGTCACTTCAGTGCACAGAATACATAAACTCCGCAGTGAGCTGAGATCAACGAATAAATATGAAGAGAGGAAGTGCCCTATTGATCTATATAAAACATTATAGAAATATCATACGATTCTATACAGAAATAAAAATATTCATCATCCATGAGGATTTTCCACCCCGGAAAGCGTGTCACGGGGCAGAAGTGGTATTTTAAGTCTGTTTATTCGGAGCCGTTTTATAGTAACGCGAGCTGATGTCCATAGAACTAACGATGACCATTAAATTGCAATAATCATTGTAGGGTTAAACCGGTCCAATGATAAATCAGCTTTAAGGAATAATAATATTCCGGACTAGCCAAAATAAATTCTGAAGGGTTTGTAGCCGGACCAGAATTTGTTAATCTGAAGGGTTTGCAGCCGGACCAGAACAAATTAATCTGAAGGGTTTGTAGCCGGACCGAACTTGTTAATCTGAAGGGTTTGCAACCGGACCAGAATATCTGAAGGGTTTGTAACCGGACCAGAACTTGTTAATCTGAAGGGTTTGCAGCCGGACCAGAACAAGTTAATCTGAAGTTTTTGTAGCCGGACCAGAACTTGTTAATCTGAAGGGTTTGCAACCGGACCAGAGCTTGATCTGAAGGGTCAATAAAGACCGGTCCAGAACTTGTTTATCTGAAGGGTCATTGAAGACCGGTCCAGAAGTTTGAAGGGTCAATACAGACCGGTCCAAAATTTTTAATCTGAAGGGTCATTGAAGACCGGTCCAGAACTAATTCTTACCTGTCTGTAGGGTTTAGATAAACCAGTCCAGATTGTAAAGTACGATTTTTATGGTCAGGATAATCGCACAATTTATGCTTATGACAGACGTATGAATTGTAAGTGCACGAGGACGTCCGCAAGTCAGTATGGCCATGTCGGCGGCGTCTCCGTCGACATTTCTCTAAGCTATAAAAAACACATGCTCCGATCACGCCATCGACAAGTACGTCACAGAACTTCTCCCACCGTGCACCGCCCCGCTGCTCGACTTGTTTTGCTATCAGTATAAAGGAGCGAGCAGCGAAGCGGGGGCGACTTGATTCGCCGCTCGACGCTCGCCGTGAACGGACGTGCCGCCGACCTCTGCCCGCTGCATCGAGTCTCACCGCTTCGCCGCCCGGTCTCGTTACGCCTGCCGTAACGATCTCCGTAGTCCCAAGACTACACCCCTGCACTATCAATAGCTGCCTTTTTCAAGGCGACGTTGATAGATTATTTCTTAACAGTGTTCATCAAAAACATTCGTCGAGGTTTTTTGCCCCTTCAGGGAAAAACCACAGTTTCGTGGTCCTTGGTGGATACCTTACGGTGCCAACGAAGCCAAGTGGGGTGGTGCCCCAATCCACCCGCTGAGCCCCTTCAGGGTAAGGCAGTCAATTGGAATCGGGAGCTAGAACCTTGGCCTTGGGGGATCTCCTAGTCAAATCTAGCTTCGAAACTAATCCTTCTCTCAACAGCTTTGCACCTAGTACGGTTGGGTGTGTCAACCCCTTCGGACTAGGACTGGTCAGGGTGTCTCTACACCCCTTTCACTGACCGGTTAGGGCCCCGTTCGCACAATAAGATTGGCGAAGGCATACTAGCTTAGGGCTCACCTTAGGTACTCACCTCCCTGTCTACACCCGACAGAGAGGGTAGGGCTACACATCCCCGGGAGCACCCACCCGGGGAGTAGGTTGTTAGGTGTTTTACGCCCCCTATGTGAGTTAGTCGCTTTTTTCTTCCCCGACCCTTTCCCCTGGCCCTACCATGTCGGACGCTATATTAATAGCATTCGTCAGGGAGGTCCTCTTAAAGGATCCCTCCTTTCTAGCCATGGCTCGAAACTCACTGAATTTCAGCGAGCTCCCTCCCCGTCGCGAGTTTCGGTCGCCGCCTTCAGCGACGTCCTTGAAAGCCCGCTTTCACCACCTTTGGCCGACCAAGGCGTTCCGATTCCGACCCCATTGTCTAGGCCGCCGCAGCCCCCGCTCCCGCACCTTCTGTGCCAGCCACCTCTGTCTCTGTGACAAAGGCCCCATCCCAGCCCGAGAGTGTGGACACGTCCGTACCTCAGTCCGACTCTGAGGATGCCCTCTCTGCCTCTTCGTCCTCCTCCGAAGACGACTTTGAAGTCGTCGGAAAGGGAAGCAAGAGAAAGAAAGGTGCTTCCTCTCACGCCAGTAAGGCTAACAAGCCGGTCGCGGCCGCCCCGTCCTCCCGCCCCCCCACCCCTCCCCCACCGCGTCTCAGGCCGCCGCTCCGTCAAGCCCTAGGGCTAATCCTCCCGACTCTGCCGCTTCTGACAAAAAGAAGCAACGCCCCCCGCCCCCCATCTTCATTCAGGAGAAGACCAAATGGACTGAAATCTCCAAGTTGTGTGTTGATCGCAAGATCAACTACTCCAACGCTAGGTCCACCCAACAGGGTATTAAGGGAATTGTCCCCTCGTCCTCGGACTACAGGGAACTTACCCGTCTGCTTCAGGTGAGGAACTACTCGTTCCACACCTACTCCCGGAGGAAGCTATGACCCGCGTGGTCATTAGGCGCGTCCCCAAGGAAATCTCCATCGAGGAGATCAAAGAAGACCTTGCTTCCCAAGGCATCCCCGTCTCCGCGGTACATCGCTTGCATAGAGTGAGAAAGGGCCTTGTCTACGACATGGTCCTTGTCATTTGCGACCCCACGGAAGGTCATCACCCGATCTTTAAGGTGAAGTCAGTCTGTTCCCTGTCCGGCATTTTAATCGAAAAGCTACGTAGGTCCAACATCATAGGCCAGTGCCATAGATGCCAACTTTATGGCCATTCCCAATCGCACTGTTACGCGACACCTAGATGCGTCAAGTGTCTAGGTGATCACGGAACAACTGATTGTTCCCGGCCTAAAGATCGCATTCTGTGCACTGAGCCACCGAGTTGTGTTCTCTGCGGCCAATCCGGGCACCCGGCTAACTACCGAGGCTGCCCCAAGGCCCCCAAAGCTTCCTCTCCCAAGCTGACAAAGCGCGCAAGCGACTGCCAGCAAAGGGAGAGTCCCTCATCTGTCAAGGTCCCCTCTTCCCAGATGCCCGCTGGGCTCAGCCCTCAGAGACCCTCCCCTTGGGGTGATCTGAATCACCAACAAGCTCCAGTAGCTTCGGTGCCCTCCCAATCCCCGACTATCCCCGCGCTGATGGATATCTCCATCCCAGCGCCATCAGTAGCCCCTGCGACCCCAGTAGCCCCCGCGACCCCAGTAACCCCCGCGACCCCTGTAGCCCCCGCGGCCCCTGTAGCCGCACCGGTAGCCCAACCCGCTACCGCTCCCAGGGCTGCTCCCGCAGGCCCCAATAGGTCCCCCCCTAACCCCCGTCACCGGCCTTGAGCGTAACAGTATGGAAGTGATAATCGGTGCTTATGCATCGTTCATCGCCCCCGCTAACGCTATGGCAGCGGAAATTAACGCCTGCAACGGCACTGCTTGGCGCATTGCCGAGGTTTTCAATGCGTATCCTCAGATCACGCAAGTCCTGCAAACACTAAAATTCTAATTGTTCCAATGGATCAACAAAGAAATAGTGTTCTCAAACCCCGTTCCCTCAAGCTAGGTTACTTCAATGCCAATGGCATTTCTTCCCAACGCGATGAGATCGCCACTTTCCTCCGCGACCTTCAGCTAGACGTTCTCCTAGTACAGGAAACCTTCGTGAAACCCCACCATCGAAACCCGAACATTGCGAACTATAAACTAGTTCGTAATGACAGGTCTCGATGTCACAAGGGTGGTACCCTTATTTACTTCAGGAAGTCCCTTCACTGTATCCCCATAGACCCACCTCCTCTCCACTCTCACCTGGAGGTCTCTATCTGTCGGCTAGGCATGACAGGTCATCAGTCCATCACCATCATTTCCGCCTATATCCCTCCCTCTGGTGGGTCTGAAGATCCCATCTCTCTCACCAGAGACTTCACTACCCTCTTCGGCCTGAGTGACTCCGTCATAATGGCGGGGGACCTCAATGCCAAGCATCCCTCCTGGAATAGCAACACGACCTCTACCAGAGGTAGGATCGTGTTCAACCTAGGCGCCACCCTAAATTTCGATGTCATCACTCCGATGTATCCCACTCATTTCCCTGGCGATCCCACCCAGCTTCCCGATGTTCTCGATGTAGCGCGCTGCTCAAGAATGTGAACATCCGTTTGCAATCTATTGAGACGTTACACGAGCTTAATTCCGATCACCGCCCTGTTATCATCCAATTAGTCCGCTATTCCGGCCCGCGTGACTCAAACCAACCCCCTCAGACTAAATTAATAACCGACTGGAGGAAATTAATCGAAAGACTGAAATCCACCACGTCGCCTCATTTGGACTCCATCCCTGACCAGATAGTCTCAGTCGCAGACACGACGGGAGCGATCGACTCGTTTACAGAGCACGTTCAATCCGTATTGACGGATTGCTCACGGGAAGTTCCAGTGATGGAAGACCATCGCTGGAAATTACCAGCTGATGTACGTGAACTGAGAACGCGGCCATTCGTGCCTACGATTCTTTCCAGTGCGACGCGAACAAAGCCCACATGCGCTATTTACAGCGTGCTGTAAAGAAACGCATTGCGGAGTGGCGTTCCGACGGTTGGGACAAGACGCTCAGCGATCTTGAGCCCACTCACCAAGCCTTCTGGCAGCTTCAGAGGAAATTACGTTCCCCTGAAGAAGTAGCCATACCTCCCCTCATACGCCCCGACACGACCGTAGCATTTGGCGCCCCCGATAAGGCCGAATGCCTCGCCGACAGCCTAGAGTCCCAATGCTCCCCCAGTACTCAACCAGTAGACCGAGCACACCTTGACAAGGTGAACGCTGAGGTCGAACGTATAGCCTCCCTCCCACCAATCGAAGACCCCGATGAACCTCTGCCTCCCGTTACTCCTGACGATGTGCAAGACATCATTAAAGGGCTCGAATCCCGCAAAGCTCCCGGCACGGACGGTATCACCAATAAGGTGTACAAGCTCCTCCCCGCCCCACTCATACTACTCATGACCGCCATCTTCAATGGCGCCATGAGCAACAACATCTTCCCGAACGCGTGGAAAGAAGCCACCGTCATAGGTATCCCAAAGCCAGGCAAACTCAAGTCTGAGCCCTCTAGCTACCGCCCCATCAGTCTGCTTAATGTCTTCGGTAAAATCTACGAGAGGCTTATTTTTAAGCGTCTCAAGGACTATGCCGAGGCAAAGAGCCTCATCCCTAACGAGCAGTTTGGTTTCCGAACCAAACACTCTTGTATCCACCAAGTCCACCGCATCGTCGAGCACATTAGCGTTGGCTTTCAGCGCAGTGCTACGACAGGCGCCCTATTCTTCGATATAGCGAAAGCATTCGACAAAGTCTGGCACAATGGCTTATTATATAAGCTATACTCTCTTGGAGTGCCAGACCGTCTCGTGCTCATCTTACGAGACTTATTTATTTATTTATTTAAACTATAAATATAATATATACCTAATTACATATAAATATAAGCACAAATACATAAAATAAATAAATGAATATATTAAAAAGAAATAAGACAAACAATGAGAAAACATTAGCGTTGTGATGATGTGCTTCCTGTCGGATCGCTCTTTTCGCTACCGCGTCGAGGGCGCACTCTCCACCCCTCACCCCATCCGTGCCGGAGTCCCCCAGGGTTCCGTTATTTCCCCCTCCTGTTCACCCTATTCACCAGCGACATTGCCACGTGTAAAAAGGCACAGTTGGCTCTATTCGCCGACGACACTGCCATTTATCACACGGGTCGCTGTCAGGACTCCACCGCTCGTACTCTCCAGACTTCCGCAAACGTCCTAGGCGCTTGGTTCCGGAAGTGGAGAATCGAGGTCAATCCTGACAAGAGTCAGGCGGTTCTCTTTTCGAATCATAGTCGATTCACCCCCCCCACAGTCCCATCACTATGTACGGCAAACAGATACCTTGGGGTAAGCAAGCGAAGTACCTAGGAGGTATCCTCGACCGTCACCTCACTTTCAGAGAGCACATAAAGACGGCTCGTTCGCGCGCCGCTTTCGCTCTCAGTAGGCTCCACTTCCTTCTCACTGCCTGAAGCAAATTGTCACTCAAGCGCAAATTGCGCCTCTACACCGCGGTCATCCGCCCTATCATGACTTACGCTTGCGTAGTCTTCGCACACGCCAACACGCCAAACCTCGTCACCTGCATAAAATGCAGACTCTCCAAAACCGTTTCCTTAGAAAGGTCACGGGAGCCCCCTTCTATGTCCGGAATAACAACCTCCATCTCGACCTTAGAATCCCCACCGTCCAGCAGTTCATGAAACGCCTCTCCAAGCGCTTCTTTGATTCTGCCATCAAGCATCCCAATCCCCTGATTGCGGCGGCCTCCCGGTACACTCCCTCTCGCATAAGTAGGATTCGCCGACCGAGGCATACTCTCACCCTCCCTGACGACGCTACGACCCTCCTACAGGAGAGTAGCAAGAAAACAAGTACTTTAAACAAGTACAAGCCCAGACAGCCGTCCTATCGTCCTCGCCGTCGAGGCCTGACGCGACGCCCCGTACTTAGTCCACCCCGACCCTTGCTCGAGCCAGCCCGCGCCGCTGAGCCTGTAGTTTTAAATTCGTCCCTAAATAATTCCGATTCAGCCTGTCCCTTGCTGCCCTCTTCCAGCGACGCCCTAAGCCGAGGTCCGAACCCCACGGGGGGTGCCTTTAGCGTGAGTCGCTTAGTTTTTAGTTAGTATTTAAACCCTGGCTGGAGGCCTTAACTTAGGCATCCACAGGAAAGCCCGGTTAAGCAGTCGACAACCTCCTACAGGTTGAACTGCGAGATGCCATTCCCAAAAAAAAAAAAAAAGCGGAAGGGGAGACTTGACCATTGGACATCGTATGGACAAAATGTGCTCGGAAACTGTCTCGCGTTACGTATCTGGTTGTGTCATGTACAGAGGCCAGTACATCAAGCTACCCCAATCTGTCAGATTTTGTCAAATGAATATGAACCTTATTCCTTTGCGCTAAAGTCTAAAATCTATCAAAGAAATTTGACAGATTGGGGTAGGTTGACCTGCTGGCGTCTGTACCTACAGTGTGTGATTTGCTAGTGTGATATTGTTTGTGAAATTATAATCTGATTTAAACTGCTAAACCGTTTTTCTATTGCGCAATAACCAACACTACCCACAGTTAGATCACAGTACTTAAAATATGTCTGATAATAACGAGACACACATATCCTCAACCGACATATATTTATTTGTGCTTATATTTATATGTAATTAGGTGTATATTATATTTATAGTTTAAATAGGTTTATGCGTAGGTATCTTTATATTTAAAATATTTATTCCTGTAATGATTGCACCTACTACTGTTTGTCTCTGCATCACCCAAAGGTTGACTGGTTGAAAATACCTATGGCATTAAGTCCGCCTCTGTACGAGCATGTGCTTGAAGTATTAAATAAATAAATAATAAATTGGTGGTTAATTTAAAATTAATTTTGTACTTGATAGTTTTAGCAATAATACTACTGCTCATTTATTATATGATTAAAAGTTTCTCATGATAACCAAGCTAGAGCAAAATATTAAATGAAACTGGAATTACAAGGAATTCAAAACTACACCGTTATTTGACAAATTAAAACAACAGAAATCGATAAATGTATTATTGTAAGAACGAAGCCAGGCCTCCGTCACTCCATGTACTTGCGCGCTATAAGTGCCTACCACCCAGCCGAGCGGTCTCGGTCCGCCGGCGGATCAAATTCAGTGCGGTTTTCGCAAGCGAAGCGCGCGCACGCCGTTCAATTTTAATAGTGCTGTTCGTTCTTCCACAGTCAGCACCAATATATAAAACAAAACAAACTTACAAATATAATAAAACAAACTTTAAAAAAGAGAACCGACTTCAAAACACTAAACCGTAAGAAATGATTTCTTCTTTGATGTCGGTGCTTTTTCGATTCGTAATTACCAGCTGTTAGCACTAACATAAAAAAAAACAAATTATTTCTTACGGCTTAGTGCTTTATTTGAAGTCGGTTCTCTTTTTTTAAGGCTTTTTTTTTAATTTCTAGTGAACATCTCCGAAGATCATCATCAAACTAAGAAGTATTATACTTATTTTAAAACGTTCTCCTAAATGTAACAAATCCTTTTCTGAAAACCGCATCGATATCGGTTTAGCCAAACGCGAGATTATCGCGCATAAACATACATACCTACAAACCATACAAGTCAAACATCTCAGTTTGGCCTGTATGTCTGATCACCTCCTTTTTTTTAAGTTGGTTAAATATTTTATAAATGATAAAATTTTTAACTGCCACATAAAAGTCAGAACATATTCACAGTTCTCAATAACATAGATAAAATGTTATGTTAATTTAATTTTATCGAAGAGGCAGCCCTGCGATTACCGTGGAATCGCGCGGTGCGAAGCAGTCACTGCTGTACGCTTGAGCATTTAGGCGCATTTTAGCATACAGTGGTTGTTGACGCGAGGGAGTAGGCAATTATCGTAATAGGTATTGGAAATTTTCTACTGAGTGAAGTATTTGTTACGTAGTAACTATTCAGTAATCTGTGACGAAGCTCGGAACGCGCCCTATATTTGAAATTCGTTCATACGGTTCATTCTTTCATAGATTCATTCAAGATTCATTAATCCGTTCGGCGTTCGTTCCAGTTCGTTCTTTTCTTTGCAACGCGTTTTCACGAGAGGTGCGATTTATTTTTTTACTCTTGGAAACTACATTTATTAGTCATTGTAATCATTTAGAGTGTTAACGCTTTCAAAGTATACTCATTTCTCCTTTTATATTTCAGTAATTCGCAGTTACAACAACAAACACAATGGTTGCGGCCAAGAAACAGGTTAGTGTCCTACACGTGTTTGTTAAAGTTGGACTTGAACGGGGTTATTTCATAACTTTCTAATTTAATAATCCTTTCTATATTAAAGTCCAAGATCAATTGATACAAGATAGGCTTGCTTATTTCATAATTTGTAAGGTTGAGAACGTATCAAACATGTTTTAAGCATTTTGCAGGTTATCTGATAAGTAGGTAATACCTATTGAAATCACACAGTAAAAATTGTTTTTGTACAACCTTCTTTAGGGTTACACCGGTCCAGCCGCCGCCCGCCGTTGATTTCGGATGAATGCAAATAAACGAGATATACCTAATCTTAGTACCATTAATTCTCTCTAACGCGTTCCGACATGTCAAGTTCTTCAATGGTTTCTCTTTTTTTTTTCAGAAAAAGACCATCGAGTCTATCAACTCCCGCTTGGCCCTGGTTATGAAATCTGGCAAGTACTGTCTTGGCTACAAACAGACACTGAAGACTCTTCGCCAGGGCAAAGCTAAGCTGGTCATCATCGCTAAGAATGCTCCTCCTCTAAGGTGAGACTACTGAGAAGTAGAGTTTCCCAATATTGTGTCTGTCAAAGGGAAGCATATGGAGTCTTTGGACTAAGAAGTATGGATTCCCTCATAGTGTTTCATGAAACAGTCAGGTTGAAGTTGGCCACTCGCCTTGTATGCCACAATCATAGACACAGTCAAATTCCAACTGTGTCTTTTATAGAAATAACAAACAGGTTAATAATGTGTTGCTATTTTAATTGAAACACGCAGATTAAACCATGACTGTTTCTGATCCACATGGGAAACCTATGGAGTAGTCGAAACTCATTTGCTGAACTTTGACAGGTGAGCAAGTTGTGCATTTGTTTCAAAAGTGTTTATACATTCAAAACTTACTGGTTAGGTACATACTTTATAGGAATGATCTATTAAATTTGTTACAATTTTGTACTTTTGTTATAGGAAATCAGAAATTGAGTATTATGCACTCCTGGCCAAGACTGGCGTCCACCACTACAGTGGAAACAACATTGAATTGGGCACAGCATGTGGAAAGTACTACAGGGTGTGCACACTCGCCATCACCGATCCTGGCGATTCTGACATCATCACCACACTGCCCGAGTCGCAGGTGTAGATGTATCTAATATAATTTAAGAAATCATTTTGGTGTTTTCTTTATCCATTCAAGTGACTGTTGAGCTCTCTTATTTTGATGATGGCACTATTATTAACCATAGACAGAGTATAGCAATTTTAAATATAGAGTTTAAAATTATAATGTACTGGACATATGCGAGGGGAAAAGGGAGGTTGCAAGTTTTCCAGTCCAGATGGCGCTGACGTCGTGTATCTCTAGGCTAACGATATTTCAGGGTGTAGACTACGGTTTGCGACTATGTACTGAAAAGATGACTTACAGCTATGTGCTGGAGTTTATAGGAAGGGCTTTGTGGTGAAATAATACTAGTAATAATAATAACAATGCATTATGCTGAATCTTCATAAGTGTTCAGGAAGCTACTTGTGGAACTCTTCAGGAAGTATCTTGCTGATGACTACGAAATTTCTGTTTATGAAGAGAGCCCGAAATTTCTTCAACTTTATTTGCTTACAAATTAATGTACCTTATACCTATATAAATGGGAGCCTAACGTGTCGCATTCGCATGTCGTAAGATAGCTTGTGAAATTACCTATCTATTTATGTGTCTTCGTCAGGATGAACGGTCACCAAGCGTATTTCACGTCGAATTTGTGCCCAAGAATTGCTTCTATTTGCTTCCCATTCTCAAACAATTGCTTCCATCGAATTCTAGAAGAATAAAACATTTTAAGGGTGACCGTTCATTCTGATGTCAGGACGGCCGGTCATCGATTCGTAGTGTCCTTGTTAAATAGAATTATTGAAATTCACGGTGGCCATTAATTACTTCCCGTTTGCTTCTCGCATTGTTTTAAAACGATAATACTGTAACCATCACGGCAATAAAGTTATCGACAAAAGTGTTGTACTTACAATAATATTTTTAGTGCCTGACAAAAAAATAAAGGCAAAACTCTTATTTATTAACTTACTCTTATTTTATTTATTTCATTGCAGTTATGCTTGAGTAGGCGATAAATCTATGGTATTGTATCGGTTGCCTAAAGCTAAGTATTACGTTATTAAAAAGAAGTGCCTATCGTATTTAGTGACAAGAATTCATACAAATGTAAACAACCAAACATATTTCAAAAACGTTCAAAGAGATGTCACTGAAGTAGATTGTGAATGCAATGTCCTATATATTTTTGATAAAATTGTGATTGTCTTTACAGTGCGGATGAAAAAATAGCATGTACAGACGCCAGCAGGTCAACCTATCCCAATCTGTCAAATTTCTTTGATAGATTTTCAACTTTAGCGCAAAGGAATAAGGTTCATATTCAATTGGGAAAATCTGACAGATTGGGGTAGCTTGATGTGCTGGCCACTGTACTAACTATAACATAATACTTAGCTTTAGGCCACCGATACAATACTATAGATTTATCGCCTACTCAAGCATAACTACAATGTTAAATAAGAGTTTTGCCTTTATTTTTTTTGGTCAGGCACTAGAAATATTATTATACAACACTTTTGTCGATAACTTTACTGCCGTGATGGTTACAGAATTATCGTTGAAAAACATTGAGAGAAGCAAACGGGAAGTAATTAATGGCCACCATGAATTTCAATAATTCTATTTAACAAGGACACTACGACTCGATGACCGGCCGTCCTCACATCAGAATGATCGGTCACCCTTAAAATGTTTTTTTTTTTTTTTCTAGAATTCGATGCAGCAATTGTTTGAGAATGGGAAGCAAATAGAAACAATAGGGAAGGGCACAAATTCGACGTGAAATACGCTTGGTGACCGTTCATCCTGACGGAGACATTTATGGTACATACCTGTTGCGTCTATTACCGCTGAAAGATTATTTATTGCTGGGCAAATGTGAAAAAACCGGTCAAGAGCAAGTCGGACTCGCGGATCGAGGGTTCTGTACCATTATTTTTAGATTTTCATCGGCGAAGCCTTCAGTCGTCAGAGAATTTTAACACTGCGGTGTAGAATATCTAAGTTTTAGGTCAGCGCCATCTCTTGACCGACAGTGAAACTAATGGATTTCTGAAAAAGTTCTATTTATAGACATCGTTATATTTTTTCTGTAATCTTTACATAAACTTCTATATCAGATAAAATAATTTCAAATTTTTCTTTATGCAAACTTCGAAGAAATGGGGGGAACGTAATTTTTTTTACATTTTACATCAAGCGTCGATAACTATGCGGCCTAAAGAAAAACTGTTTGAGAATGTGCAAACTGCGCTCTTTCATATGCTACCCCAAATGCCTTCGAAATTTCAGACCCCCTTTCAGTCCTTGTTGCAATAAAAATATACAATTGTGATGGCGCCACAGTACAGCGGACAGCGCCATCTTACAATCTGATTGGTAAACGAAGAATCACGTGATCGGAAACACAAGGGAGCCCTACCCTTGACACGATCGTCGGTGGAGGGGGATGCAGCGAAGACTGGCGGAGAGACTGAGTGTTGCGACCACATCAAAGAGTACTTTGTTTACACTGGACCACATACAGTCGACGGTTGACGGTCGAGCTCGGGCTAGAGATGGGTTGCACACTCTTTTAAAATGAGGATCGTGCGAGGCACTCTTTGTACCAAGTGTGCTAGCACACTGTGCTACCACGAATGAGGCGAGGCGGCGAGGCCGCTGGCTGAGTCTGCGGTGGCTCAGCACGTATGTGCTGTGAGTGTGTAAGTGAGTCGCGTGACTCGCCGTGCGAGTCGCGAGTGTGGTGTGCTATGTAGTGACGACAACGCGACGGCATGACGGCACACATACGCAATAGAGTAATAGAGTTGGTAGGCACACGCGGTGACTAATCGGTTAAGCGCGTCACACAGCTCACACGAGTGATGATGAGGGAAAGAGAAATGAGAATGTTTACGTGACGTCGTCAAACGAAAGCAAAAGACGGCAACTAAACTTAGACCTTATCTCCTTTGTTTATAAGTCTGTTTCTGCTAATAATGTTTCGCTAACCGCTTAAAAAGAGTGAGTGACTCGTTTCGTTCAAAACTGACAACTCGTACTTGATCGTACAGTAGTGTAGCTAAACTGTGGTGTGTGCTAGCACATCAAAATAAAATGAGTGAGTGACTCTTTTTAACCAACTGAGTAGCTACAACTGTGCTAGCACACGTGCTGAGTCACCCAACACTAGCTCGGGCAGTCTTGGCAAACGCTCAATACCAACGCACGTGTTTGTATGTCATTCAGGCTGGCTGGACAAATCTTCAAAATAGCTCGCATTTAACTAGGTCAATAGCGCATTTTATGTGACGGCTAAACACCCTTATTTTGTGACGCTACAGAATCTTAGATAATCGCTCGAAAACGTGTCCAGCCATCTTGAAAAACCACTTTTCGCTGGTCTCTCAATCTCGGTAACGGAAGTGATTTTGACGACTTTTTGCATATCAACGGGCGTCACATAAATTTGTGACAGACATCGAGCTAAAAGTTTTGTGATACGAACAGCGGTTTAGTAGAAAAATGCAAAAATCTGTGTCCAGCCATCTTGAATTTACGTATAAAACTTTTGGCTGGCACTTCTGAATCTCAATAACGGGAGCGTTTTCGAATGTAGTTCCTTTACTAACATTTAGTGACGCAATTTGTGACAGTAATAACGTTCGATTTATGGCGTCACATGTAAGGGTTTACGAGAAATCAGTAAAAACTTACATGTCCAAATAACCTGCGTTCAAGCTGGCTGGACACATGTATCTCCGCTGCCTGATGATCTACGGCCTTCGAAATATATTCAAATTTTTGTGACGGGGACGATAATGGTTTACTGAATTTGTGACGGAGAAACTTTGAGTAGTTTCAAAGATATTGATCATTTAAGTTTTCCCATACAAACATCCATTAATATTGTGAGGTGACCATAATTTTTACACAAATAAAGTCTCAATGGTATTGAGATAGAAAGTGTCGATTACATCTGGTTTTTTTATTTTTATTATGTTCGACGTTTAAAAGTGATGCCGATACTTATTTTATATAATTATGCCGATATATACTTTTTCATTTAAATACCTTCGAGCATTAGTTATCCTGACACAATGGTGTCAATTCTCTTGTACACCGAACTAAACTATGACTTAAATTACTTACTTTGGGCTATGAGAATCTTAGAGCTATTCTGCATTAAAATATCTCTAAATTTAAAAATAATTTTGACACAACCAAATCGAATTTGACAATCGCGACTCCACGTGGTAAGTAGGTATTTTTTTTGTTTGTTTGGCTTCGCACCGGTTGTGCATTCAGCCAAAAAGTAGGTACTTATTTGCCCTCATCATCATCATCTGCCTAGCCTTTTCCCAACTATGTTGAGGTCGGCTTCCAGTCTAACCGGATGCAGCTGAATACCAGTGTTGTGACCTCCACAACCCAGTTCCTGGGTAATACGATACCCCTTGGTAAGACTGGTTGTCAGACTTTCGGGCTTCTGACTACCCGTAACGGCTGTCAAAGATCCACGAATGTCAGCCAGGATGCTTTCCGAGGCACGGAGGGGTCTCGGTATGTAAAGATGGTCACCCATCCACAGACCAACCGCGGCAAGCGTAGCTTAACCTGATCGATCGACCTGTGCGGCTGTTATTATTTAGCAACGGGCCCCTCCCCGTGTTTTTTTTGAGCCGAAGGGGCATAGTGGGGCAACCTCGACCTCCTTTTTATGGAATTTATCACTTTTGTATGGAAAATATGAATAATTATTACCAACGTGTTGAATTTTAAAGGTATGCGGGTTTCTAAAAGGGGGTCGAAATTTTCATTATTTTTGCGATAGGACACACCGTTTTCGAGATATAAGCAAAAGAAAAGAAAATCAAAAAACAGTACTGTTTTTGCATCCGAAGTCGAGGTGTTGGTGTGAATTTTAGCTCATGCCAACTAATTTTATTCCACACCTTTTAAGTCGCGATTAAAAATAGTCAGATGTAGTTAGAGAATCTAAATTTTAGGTGAAAAACCTCAAATTCAGAATAGCAAAATTACTATTTTCTCTAAACTATTAACTCAGTGCAATCTTAGTGCTGTCAAACTAAAATTTAGTTAAGTTGTGTCACTTTAGTTAATTTCAGAATGGGAAATCATCATTTGACAGGAATAAACTAAATTTTGGTGATTTGTAGTCTAGTTTAGATGCATTTGAGACAAGAGAATCGGCACCAATACCTACCTATGTACTTACCATGAAAAACACCAATACCTACCTACTAAAAAGAGTAGGTATCTGCACGTAAATAATCAATAACATCAAAAAATTACCCCCCCCCCCCCCTTCCTCACTTCTACACTTTTGTCATCTATCGATTTAAGGCGAAAGCGCTAGGGTAGCCCGCGAAATTCAATTTTTTTTACGTTTTTTGCAATTTGCTGGCAGTATTAAGTTGTACGTTGATTAAAACATGATTAGCGGCCGTAACAAATATGTATTTACAGAATTATAATCTATAAATTCATCAACACAACTCTCTAAGACCAAAGTAATCCCCAAGAATGACTATTTCATGTTCACATTTGGGGATTATACTAACTTAACAAGTTGTATTACTGATTGTTGTAATGATTATAATTCTGTCAACTACTATCACCAAAACACGGATTTTCGTCCATTAAAGAAAACACCTTAAAATATACTTAGTCCTACATAAAACCTATAATATTGGTAACCCTACTGCAGTGTTTGTATGGGAAAATTTAAATGATCAATATCTTTGAAAGTAATGAAAGTTTCTCCGTCACAAATTCAGTAAATCATTATCGTCCCCGTCACAAAAATTTGAATATATTTCGAAGGCCGTAGATCATCAGGCAGCGGAGATACATGTGTCCAGCCAGCTTGAACGCAGGTTATTTGGACATGTAAGTTTTTACTGATTTCTCGTAAACCCTTACATGTAACGCCATAAATTGAACGTTATTACTGTCACAAATTGCGTCACTAAATGTTAGTAAAGGAACTATATTCGAAAACGCTCCCGTTATTGAGATTCAGAAGTGCCAGCCAAAAGTTTTATACGTAAATTCAAGATGGCTGGACACAGATTTTTGCATTTTTCTACTAAACCGCTGTTCGTATCACAAAACTTTTAGCTCGATGCCTGTCACAAATTTATGTGACGCCCGTTGATATGCAAAAAGTCGTCAAAATCACTTCCGTTACCGAGATTGAGAGACCAGCGAAAAGTGGTTTTTCAAGATGGCTGGACACGTTTTCGATCGATTATCTAAGATTCTGTAGCGTCACAAATTCTGAAATAAGGGTGTTTAGCCGTCACATAAAATGCGCTATTGACCTAGTTATATGCGAGCTATTTTGAAGATTTGTCCAGCCAGCCTGAATGACATGTGTTTGTTTCCGACGGACGTGTGCGTTTCGGTAGTTACTGTAAATTCAAATTATCTTTTCGTTCGAGTACCCACACCTATCTAAACTATGTCGGATCGTGAAGAAGACCCGATTTATCGATCTCGGCCACCCATTGATGCGACATATATATTTTTAATCATTTTTATTTCTTTCTTATATTTGCAAAATAGTTGGGCAAACGTCATCTAAAACTATTTAAATTTGATAGCTTTAGTAGTTCTTGAGATATCCAGTTGTGACAGACGGACAGACAGACAGTCTCACCATAAGGGTTCCGTTTTGCCATTTTGATACGGAACCCTAAAAAGGTGCTAATTTAACATCAAAACTATCTTTCAGGCCAATCTACCTGAAAGTTATCGAGGCCGCGAGAGCAAGAACGGCCTATAAACGAATTTGTCTGTTTGAATTATTGAGATAATCAACGAAATTAATATTGACAAATATTAATTTCGTTGATTATCTCAATACGACAAATTCGTTTATAGGCCGTTCTTGCTCTCGCGGCCTCGATAATTTTTTAGTAATGTTTAGAATCTTCATTTGTTTCAGTGTTTACTGCAATAAAATCTGGCTCTGCTGTGGAGCTCTCTTTGATGTTTAAGTAAAATGAATGATGTACAGACGCCAGCAGGTCAACCTACCCCAATCTGTCAAAAATCTTTGATAGGTTTTCAACTTTAGAACAAAGGAATAAGATTCATATTCAATTGGGAAAATCTGACAGATTGGGGTAGGTTGACCTGCTGGCGTCTGTACCTAAATAGCGGTGTCTCACATGGTACAACAACCATTGAATTTTCAGCCCTTCAATTTTACTACAATCCTTAGCAATCTTGCTGTTGATAGTATTTTGTTCTAGTCTTTTAGTAGAATAAAAATTTTGTGCTGTCATTTCAATCATTTTGAATGGCTGTTCGCTTCCTTGCTGTTAAAACAACTTGTTTCCAATGAGCAGGTTCAAAGATATTTGGAAAATATCTTTTTTTGTCGTGTAATGAGTCCAGTCTTGGTCACAAGGAAGGTATGATGAGTGACCACTAACAAAAAAAATATGTTTTATTTCTTCGACTGTAAACTGCGGGGAATTATGTAGCCCGGTGAAAATTTTTCAAGTGGGCATGGATGGCCAAATTCGAAACTATGAGGAATAGCGAAAACTACTCAAAGGAGTCTCGTGGTCGATTTAAATAAAAACTGAAACTGCATTAGATTTTTTGAACATTAATATTTCCAGTTTTGATCTAAAAAAATAACACTATTATTATTACCTACACCATTCGATAGTGTCCCTAATAAGGATCAAATTCTGGGAAGTAATGACTTAGGTACGGCAAACTTATGGAATTTCTTTCTTAATTATTTTCTCTGAGTTACGTGAAAAACTAATTCTACAAAAACACGTATAGTGCAATTGATGACTTGAAACGATCTTTGGAAAATATTCTAAATGGAATCAATAATATTGTAATGTTCAATGCAGTACAATCCCTTGAGACGTCGAACGGTCGCTTCCAGCTATGTATTGAAAAAAAAAATGGTCATAATTTTGAACAATAACTACTCAGTTCAGGTTTAATAGGTACCTGCCAGGGTCGC
Organism: Globia sparganii; assembly: GCA_949316385.1. Lineage (NCBI taxonomy): Eukaryota > Metazoa > Arthropoda > Insecta > Lepidoptera > Noctuidae > Globia > Globia sparganii. Next base: position 14,270,783 of record OX438655.1, read on the forward strand.
GGGTTGTTCGAGAGAGATACCGTGGCCCCTGGCACAGGCAACTGAAGGAACACAGGTGGGTTTTAGTCAGTAAAAGTCTGACACGCCCTCCCGCTCCCCCCAGAGCGGGAGAAGTTATTTGATAATTTCCTCCCTCAAAAAAAAAAGGTTTAATAGGTAGGTAAGTATAGGTAATGAAAAATAAAAAAGTATTTTGTTAAAAATGAGCTCTTCTTTACTTTGCCACAGAATACAATCCTAACGAAGCTTATTAGCGACACTATCGAATGGTGTAAGGTAATAATAGTTTTTTTGTTTTTTCAAAATCTACGGGTTCGGTTCCTGGCTAGAAATATTGATTTTTCAAAAATCCAATTATGGAGTTTTAGTTTTCATCAAAATCGAGCCCGAGACTCCTTTGAGTACTTTTCGCTATTCCTCATTGTTTCGGATTTGGCCATCCACGCCCACTTGAAAATTTCATCCTGATTTAGGATTATGTGTGGTTGACTATACAACCGTTTTCTACTGATGTGCGGTTGTATGTACACCAGATTTCTCAAAAAAAAAAAGGTTTACAAAACCGTTTTGCACGAACTAAAGGCAAATAGTCGCAATGTCAAAATTGTAGGTATAGCCCTCCTAACAGCTTACAGCAATCATTACTCAGTCATCCAATGGTGAAAGAGTAATTTCAACTAAAACCAATTGTTTCAGGTTGAAGCGGTCAATGAGACTGACTGCTCATAATTGAAAGAAGTGGGCAATGAATTTATAAATGAAATTAATGAAGGAGAATTTTTATAGGTTTATTATTTCAAAAATAAATCATTGTTGTTTGTAACTCATCCATGCCGTCTCTCCTGGAACTGCCGAACCTGGGAACAACAATGGTACATTAATATCAAGTAATGTTATATCATAACTGATGCGCAACAAATCTATACATTTCATTAAAGACAATAAATGAACGCGAGTGTTGAATCATGAAATAAATTATTGGCACCAACTAACGGTTTTTCCGTGCCGGCCGCCTTAACCCACGATCTCACGCCGCACGCATCAATAATTCCAATTTATACTTTATTACTATGTTTAAATAGAATTTAATTGTAAGGTTTTTACTATTTGGAATGAAAGCGGACATTCCAATTTATACCTTACGAGTGCTTTGCCACAGACTTATCAGATATTTTTCCCTACTGTTTTTATGCTAAAAAAGATCGTAGATAAGATTACTGAAGTCTATGATATTTACAGGAAAAGTTTTTGCTGTTTGTGGCTTTTCTAGTACTCAGTAGATTGGAATCATAAAAATAGATCTTGAGAATTGCCAAAATCCCATTTTCCCAAAATCTGTGAATGCAGTTAGCAACGGTTCTGAGCATGTTTTACAGGAAAACACAATGGTTAGTTACCTTACTGCCCATTTTCAAAAAGCCGCCTATATGGCATAAGTAGATTATATTTTTAAATAAAAAAAAAATAAAGTTTTAAAAACTAAAACCTGACTACTGAAAACGATGAAACAGGAAAGTACCTTCCCGTGGTCGCATGCTACCATGGCTTTTATGTATGTTAGTACAGCGGCATGCGACCACGGGAAGGTACTTTCTTGTTTCATCCTTTTCAGCAGTAGGGTTTTAGTTTTTGAACTTATTTTTTATTTAAATTATGTATTTTGGGGTTATAAGTTTGTGATAAAGTATTTGCAGAGCCGCTTATTATTATTATTTTTATTTTACTATACTATAATAGTAATATACCAAACTTATACATAAATATTTGGCTCAAATCTGAGGCGTGATTTTATAGAAATTATTCCTAATCATCGGGTGTATGCAAGCAAAGCCGTGAGAAACAGCTGACAATACATATATTTTTGAAATGTGCTAATTATTTGATAACCAACACGGCATGATCAAAATTCAATTTAATGTGACGTCACATAGCCTATAACCAGCGGATGATGAAGACACTTCCAACAATACCTCATTTATCAAATTATGACAACGAATTTAGAAGTTATGAGGGAACAGATGAACATACATACATTCATACATACCAGTCAAAATCATAACCCTCCTTTTAGTTCGCCGTAGTCGGGTAATAAATAATGTGCTGAACACATTTGTGACTTACCTGATTAGGAAGACTTCTCATCTTCAACAGTCTATCGACTGCAGCCTTTCAATATTATCAATATCAGTTGATTAAGTGGGTTGATCAATTTCATCCCATTCCTGAAAAGTGAGTAAAAAGATTAAAATAAAATAAATAACTAGTACTGTAAACAAATGAAATTAATCTACATAATACTGCATCTCAACATAACTGTGGATCAAGTGTATATTTTTATAAAATTACTTTCCTAATTAAAAAAAAATGGTAAGTATAATTTTTCCTGAAAGTGGTTTGTTCTTAGTATGTATCCACACCATGTTGCACCCAAGAGAATTCTCCTATTATTATTTTCATTAATATGCAATGTGCAAGTTTCTGCAAAGAATGGTACAAATAATGCTTTTTTCGAAAAAAACCAGCATGAGCGTGCGTGACCATCTCTGGGTGTCAACTTAGGAGTGTTAGCATAGTAATAATAGCCTAAAAAACACAATTATTTTACTTTCCTTTTGTCTTTCTACAATTTAGTTACGAAATCATTATCTTCGTTAAGGATAACCTTTACTTTTGAGTGAAATAAATAACTAATTATTATTTTGGTTTGATCATGGCCTTCTGTAAGTGCTATTACAAAGTAATTTGATCTAAATTAGTTTTACCTGTTAGACATCTCATTACAAATCGAGATCTAACTTCCAACTAAAACTTCGAGCCAGTTTTTGTATTTTGAACTTTATTCTTACTTATACCTAAACTACTTAATACAAAAACTGACTTTAGAACCAGGTCCATGTCGGCTCAACTTCTTTTACTCAACCATTTCGATTAGTCTTGTCTTATGAAATAACGATGCATGGGCTTGTTAATAAAGAAATATTATACCATGTCCATTCTTATCTTATCAGTCTTAAGGTACCTGATAGGCTCAGTCCTTTATCATCATGGAGAAAAATGTGTACATCCTCTGCCTACTCTTTCATGGAATTCAAAAGTGACATTCATATTATAACATGTTCTTTGCAATCATATCTTTTAAAGTTATTGAGCTATAGTATGGATTAATTTGCCTCTTGAAGGTAAAAAGTAGTATACTTACTTATGTAACCTTATTACTATAACAAATTGTGCAAAATCATGGTTTAAGAAAAATATGTTACCTGTTTGTCTTTATTTTGTATTCTAAAACTGAATCTTCAAAGCAGGTAGACAATAATAAGAAGAGGCATGTGTAAGTTTCTCTCGTGCTGCAGACCAAATACCTTGTTCTAGAGAATATTTACCTAGTTTATCATTAGTTCATTAAAATATAGCCCATATTATTATCTGTTACATGAGCCCACCATTTTGTTCTTGACGCATTTTGTTACTTACAAATTAAATAATTTGAAGCATTTCCCTTATTGAGTTTCCATACAATTATTTTTTCTGTAATTCAAAATACATTTTACACCTTAAAAATAAAAGAAAAAAATAAACTAGTCTACCAAGATTTATTGCTGTCTGGACTTCTGTATTTATGGGCGTAAAAATTCTGAACTTACACTTGCAAAATTTATAAAATTAAATGGAATTCACGTCCCAATCATTATGTGCACAGGGTAATATTGAATGTACAGACTATTAAAGCACATAACATTTAAGAATCACTAATAAATCGCCTTACTCACATGTATATTCTCTGGTCATAATTTTGAATGTCTAGTTATTTTCCTGTAATCCTTTGGTCTATACTGTGTTAACAGTATAAACCATAGGTTCTCTAAATGGGCGATAACGCCCCCTCGTGGGCGCTACATACTTTCAGGGGGGCAGTAGAAGACCCAGACCTATCTTATGACTATATAATATTACTCATTTAAATATAATCGTGGCAATAGAAAATCAATCGTTTTAGATTCGCGACAAATGGTGAGTAAAAAAAAATTAGGGACACTATAAAAAAACAATTCAACATGGACAGTGGACAAAATAAGTTTGAGAACCTCGACCTCTGGTATAGACCATCAGTTTTAAACAACTTTGTTGGCTGTTATTAATTTATTAGCCTACCATTTCTACAGTTTATTTGAACTTAGTCCGCCTTCATGCCACTGTTGGGAGAAGCCAATTTTAGTCTAGAGCTAATGTGGACAATTAATGTTTAAACCTTGACCTGAAGGTGACCACTTTAGAAACTGTAGTACTAGTGTAGATGTAAGTACGAAAGTTTGGCCTAGATGAGTTCTTGGAGTAGACTCATGTTTAGTTGTCTATGTACAGAATGTCGTTTATAGCCAGTTATTATCAATAGATGTAATATTGTCTCGCATATTTTCGTCGTCCTGCTGTTTGTGATTCTGTGACTATTTGAAAGCAAAACTATTAGGTAACCATTTGAAGAATAGCACCTTATCATAATAAAGGTACAGTCGTGTACTTTGTGGATATATTCTTACTTTTCTAAACTATAGCTAAGGATGGCTTAAATGTGTGATATCTAATTGCTAAAAAGAATCTTAAAACTGGTACTATGCAAGCACGAGCTCGCCCATTTTGGAATAAAGCATACACATTTATATGTTAGTTCATATTTTTATTGTGAATCGAGTCCTTAAAACTAAAACATTATGGTACTTTACCATACCATTGTTACAAAAAAATGAGCCAAAGTAGAAGTTGCTACAACAGTTAAATATTGTATATGAATTTTGCATGGTAAAATAGTGATAGTCCTATTAATAATAGATTCTTTCATGAGGTAATTTTTTTATGAAATTAGAACTTACTCTTTTCTAGTAAGATGTCTCACTATTGAAAAAAAAAAACACCCCAGTATATTTATTATTGTCTCTTCTCAATGGTCTCATTCAGTCATTTACATAATATTTATCACTCTGTCCAAACTCTCACCTAACTAAAATGTGACGTATACATCGCAAACTGCATTGTATAGTAGTACATCCATTAGCTTCAATAATTTGATCCAGATACTTTATTTTGAATGTGTACCATAAAGACGTTAATGATATTCTGTATAGTCAAACAGATCACCAGCTGCCTGTAATGCAAACAATCATAATAGACGTCAAAACTTATCCACAATTATATACATTAAACTTAACACTATGTAGCTGTAATTCATTGAAGGTCCTCAATAGCATTACGCCGTTTAAATAAATACCTTACATATTTTTAATACTGGTTCATATTTAATTAATGAATAGCATAATTATATCAGATTATGTCATCATAACTATTTTACAAAATAAATACTTTATTTTTGTAAGATCATTACTATATTAGGTATTTATTTGCGTGGTTTGTTAATATTTATTAGCTCAATTGCTTACCCTTATGGTAGCCGATTCTTATCTAATAAGACTGAATTTAAAAATACTAGACAGTTTTAATGATCAACCATTTTTCTTTTGACATCATTAAAAATGATGGTACAAAAAAAAAACTGTGAAAGATATCTTTTCCTTAGTTTACTACATAACTTTTTATATTTCAGTGCTGATTCCACTTTAAAAACATAAAATTTAAATTGTTCAATGTGGGTATCATACCCTTTCAAGGAAATGTTATGTAGCAAAACAAAGGAAATTGCTTACATTCAGTTTCCTTTGATTTTCATCCAAGTTCATTAAATGTTTCAAACTTTTGCCTCCATTTTGATGGCATCATATTATTATTATAAAATGGTCATTAACAACTGTACATGTACTCATACTAAAAACCACATTTCTATTTGGTTCCTAAACCAATCTTTCAGTCTCCTTGACACTGAATGTATGAAAACTTCAAACTACATTTAAAAATGTAATGTTTTTTTGCAATTTTATTGTATTACACAACATCCTTGGAGTATTTATCAAGTATCCTAGATTCATATTGTATTTAAAATTATGCTTTCATTTTATGTTTTCTGAATACTTCTGTATATTGGTAGTAGCCCTTGCATTCAGTGCTTATTACGTCTTAACCTAGTTCTTTTACTTATTTATTGCCAATATTCAATATGAAGTATTACCTAATGTATGTTTTACTTCAAACTAATTAGCATTAATCACTATTATAAATTTCGTGACTTTGTTGCTTATAGAGCGATTGTATAATTTCCTTGGAGTATTTTCAATATGAATATATAGTAATGATGAACCCCGTCCTAAATGACCGATGAGTATGAGCATGTGAAATCAAGTCAAATATATTTCAAAAAGCTGTTTCTAATAGAAGTCCAAATTCATCACACAGTTCACAAGGAAGATGCGACGTGGATCAGGCAGGGGGCGTTCATAAAATACGTGAGATGTTTAAGGGGGGGAAGGGGTCGAGTCAAATCTCATCTAATCTTACGTTGTCTCAGGGGGGGTCTCGGCAAATATCACGCAATTTTTTTTTATTGAAAGATTGAGCGCGTATGTTCCGCAAAGTGCGACCCTCACGAAGTTGAAGGAGCAGATGATTTTACTGAAAATTATATGGATATGTTGGTTCCAAGTCTCTATTGAGACCGCGAATGATTCTCCATGGACTGAATTAGAGTAGATATACTTTTTTTAATCACAGTAGTTACGATTTAAGTATTCTATTCTTAAATTTTTATTACACTTATAATTAAACTCTCAGCAATATTGATTACTAGTCTTAACTAGTCGTAAATAAAAGCACGAAGCAATTTTTTTTTTTCTTTTTACAATAACAATCCAACGCGTTTACGTAAGAAACCCATATTTTGAAAAATCTCACTTGAAATTGGGGGAGGGGGTTGAATAAAATCTCACGATATCTCACCAAGGGAGGGGAGGGACAGAAAATTAAAAAAAAACATCTCACGTAATTTATAGACCCCCCTAATATTATTTGATATTTCCCTGTTCTCGATTACGATTGTTGTACCCAAGTGTTCCGTGGCGTGGCTTCATCATACTTTTCGCTCATTTAGGACGAAGGGTTAGAAACATTCATTTGGGATATCACATAAGAAATTTGACTAGAATGTCGCAGAAGTAGGCTTCTACGGATTCAATATTTTCGAAACTTACCATAGTTATTGTTATACTGCGGCTGCGGTTGCTGGTAGGAGTTGTAGGAGGGCTGCGAGTATGAATCGTAGGCGGGCGCCGAAGCTCCATACGCTTGCTCGGCGCCACCGTAGCCGGCATCTCCCGCTCCACCAGCGCCACTGCCGCTGAGTTTAAATGGGAATTAATTATATAATGCAAAACCATATTATGATCTACCTCTAACCCCGCGTTTACACCTAGGTAAAAAACACGTATTCTACATTTTCGTTTATCATTTACACCTAAGACTAGTGTTGTAGGTGTACAAAACTTGTAAAAATTTTCCCAAAAATGTCCAAAGGTGAAAAAAATTATGGTATGTTTTGTAAATCTTGTAAAACATGTACCATAATCTATACTAATATTATAAAGCTGAAGAGTTTGTTTGTTTGTTTGTTTGTTTGTTTGAACGCGCTAATCTCAGGAACTACTGGTCCGATTGGAAAAACTCTTCCAGTGTTAGATAGCCCATTCATCGAGGAAGGCTATAGGCTATATATCATCACGCTAAATCCAATAGGAGCGGAGCACCAATGAAGAATGTTTCAAAATCGGGGGATTTTTTTCCTATTGAGAGCTTCTGCTGCGTGCGCTGCGTAAACGGTTAAAGTTTCGCAAAAATCATGTATGACAGAATTGTTTCCCTTTAAAAGCTTTAAAAAAAAGTCCGCGAAAGCATATGTCTATCTTTTAAGGTTAGCTCACTATAACCTCTTTTATGCTAAACAAATTTGTTCTAAAATAATGCATTATTTGCGAAGGTGTTTTTATAAACATGGTATTAATCCTTATCCAAATAAATACGTTATTCATCACATGTATTTAATTTTGAACAAAATTGCCTCTGACATCATTTGATTTCAATGTATATCTTAGGAGATATCATAGTTTTAAAATAATACTAATAATAAAGCTGAAGAGTTTGTTTGTTTGAAACACGGTTTGAAAGCTCTAAATCTCTGGAAGTATTGGTCGCATATATAAAAATATTTTTGCGTTTGATAGCCCAGTTCTTGAGGAAGGCTATATTTTATTAAACTTGACGCTAGGACCCTTAGGAGTTGAGCAAAAAGAAAAAAAGTCTGAAGTTTTCGTCAAGCGAAAACGAAGTAATAGCGCAGGCCGGCGACACGTTGCGACGGGGTGGGTCGGGGAAACAAAAAAAATTTACGCGGACGAAGTCGCGGACAGAAGCTAGTTATATTAATAAAAGGCCTAAATATTTCCTTTTAAGACTGTGCCGGATAACAGTGGCCACTATATTCCGTTTTAAGGATTATGATAAAACTAAACAATATAAAACTACCGTTTCTAATAATATTAACGTATAATCTTGTGAAGCACAACTTTACGTGCTTATTTTCTGCATTTTCATTATAAATTGTATGAAATAACCAAATAAACGATGAGGGCGCCACTGTGCGGTCGGCACAGTCTTAAGCCTAATTCCTATTTATGTTAATTTTGCACTTATCAATGTTATTTGTTTAATATCCATTTGGGACAAGCACTATGTCGTGTAGTTATCACTACATAGTATAAAACAAAGTCGCTTTCTCTGTCCCTTTGAACACTTAGATCTTTAAAACTACGCAACGGATTTTGATGCGGTTTTTTTTAATAGATAGAGTGATTCAAGAGGAAGGTTTATATATATAATACATGCATGCATGTGATGTCGTAAATAAACGCATTTTTTTGCGCTTACTTTTCAAACGCTGGCTGAACCCTACGAGATAGGTCAAAATAATGTACTACAGTATTGTACACCTTAAAAAGGTCTACAAAAAAGTCCGCAATGGTATATGTCTATTTCTTAGGGATAACCCACAATAATCATTTTTTATCCTTTACTTTTTACGAGAAATAATGGTTTATTTACGAAGCGATTTTAAGCAATACAGCATTAATCCTTATCCAATTAAGTACCTTAAATACATTTTGCATTTAATATAGATAAATTGGCCCTTGACAGCATGTAATTTAAATGAATATTTTCGAAGATATTACAGATTTAAAATGCAGCAGGGACATAGCGGTTGCTGCGGTACCGGCCGCGGCGGCGCGTGCTGGCATTCTTGAAATACCTGTACTTAATATCAGTATTGCACCCGTGCGAAGCCGGGGCGGGTCGCTAGTGTTTATTAAAAACACTTTCAAGGGCACCGTATGGCTATAGCCATCATAAGATTAAAACTTAGAAGTTTTAGTGTGGTGTGTGGTTTTAACTGGAACATGTTAAATTAGAAGATTTATGATGGTGTACTGACCTATATCCATCATTTTCATAGCTGCCTTGGCCACCTGTTGAGTAACCGTAACCTGAGCCATAGCTGCTGGAATTGTACCCTGAGGTGGGTTGAGCCGGAGCTGGTGTTGAGTAACTGTTACCCTGATAAGAGCTGGTAAAATAAAAGAAAAACATGCTTATAAAATCTGTATCTGTCCAACAAATTATGCCTGAACTGTAGTAATTTCTCAGAATCTACATTATCTGCATTTGTGTTTCAGACGGCAATTCCTATCTGCTAGATTTGTTTCATCATAGTTATAAAAGCTGGTTTGAAATGATAACATTTTAAACATATCATTAAAAAGTTATTCTTAAAATTCTCTTACCTAGGCGTGTTGTATGAGGGTTGGGCATAAGGATCAGCTGCAGGCGGCTCGTAAGGTTGATATCCAGTGTGTCTGTAAACATTGTATCTAGCTCAGCAAAATGATATAGAGCAATTCATGAATGTTAAACAATGTATTGTTAAATCAGATTAAAGAAAATCGTCATTTGTGTTTCAGACGGCACATTCCTATCGTTTTCTGGTTCATCATGTATAACTACAGACAGTTTTAGAAAAAAAGTCTGACATCATCATCTGCCTAGCCTTTTCCCAACTATTTTGAGGTTGACTTCCAGTCTAACTGGATGCAGCTGAATACCTCTAGAAAAAAGTCTGACATGATGTTTAAATACTTACGATGGTCCATAGCCATTGTTTTGTTGCGGCATATTGTGTTGCGGAGCCGCCTGCTGGTAGCCGCCCTGAGGCGCCGGCCGCCCGCCTCCACGAGGGCCATCGAATCTGACCAGAGAAAAAAATAAAGTTACTAATCACCTAATACACAAAAAATAGGGATGACAAATCATTATTTAAAGATATTTTGGCCATTATTTTAGATGGAATATATGGTAATCTGAATGCTCTAAACCTTGGTCTCTTTGCTGGACCTCCAGGTCCTCCATGCGGTGGGCCTCCACCCCTTTTAAAAGCTTGTTGAGGTTGTGACTGCAACGGCTGTATCGAAGCTGATACATGCGGTGGCGCAGGCCGCGGGCCCGTGGGTCCCGCGCCAGAGTGCGGGCCGCCCGGCCCATCGGAAGGTCCTCCCGGCGGCATTCCGTGGCCTCCACGACCACCACGTCCTACAAAAACATGTTCATGGTTAAGTTATTAGATCTAAAAAGGTGTGTCCTATGTAAGTCCTAGCTGTGCCTGCAACTTCGTACTTGTAGATGTCAGAAAAAAAAACATATAATAAAAACAACAACAACAAACAACAAAAATATAGTTTCTCCATCTCTTCTAAGATTGTCTTTGAAATATTGCTTAACCATTATGACCACCCTATGTAGAATTTCTTCGATTAATATCTTTAATTTATATTGTGTGCACTGTGTATACTAAAGAGTATTCTATTTATTTACAAAACAAAACTCTACCTGGCCTTCTTCCTGTTTTAGCTAAATGGCAAGCAAACTCCTTAATTAATTGTATAGAAGTAGATTTGATAACTATAAACTCTTTACCTCTCATTGGCATACCCCCACGGCCACCCCCCCTGTCACCTCGCTGGCCAAAGTCTCCTCGACCCCGGCCTCCTCGGCCTCTCATGGCACCAGGGCCACCGCGATTGTTGAACCCTCCACCTGTGCACAAAATTAAAACATTCTATTAAGAGTCCGTGCACAAAATTCCCTCGCTAGAGTTTAGGTAAATTCATGTTTGTGTGCACCGTTCACGCACACACGCCTAAAGATCGAGCGTAGTGATCGCTTATACAGTTTTGATCCTATAAATTATATTTTTTTATTCATATATGTATGGTTAAGAAATAAAAGTTGGAATGTTTGTCTAGTATAGTATTCGTGTAGTATAATTACCACAATCTACATAAAAATGGTACAATTTGGTGTTATATGCATTTAGGTACCTACATATTTTAGACATTCAATAACATTGAGGCATGGTAATATTATTACAGTGTTGTGACTCGGTCCTGTTCTAGAAATAATTACATACAGCCACGCGGTACGTAAACACGCGATAGGGCTGCCCGCCTACAGTATTTTAATTTCATCAACCTACTTGAGTTTATTTCTAGTCTTGTGATTGTATAGATAAATATTATATCCTACTAATATCCTATTTCCTACTAATATTATAAATGCGAAAGTTTGTGAGGATGGATGGATGGATATTTGTTACTCTTTCACGCAAAAACTACTGAACGGATTTTGATGAAACTTTACAGTAATATAGTTTATACATCAAAATAATACATAATATACTTTTTATCCCGATATTCCCACGGGATCAAAACTTACGCGGGTGAAACCGCGGGGCGCAGCTAGTTTTTAATAAAAAAAAATGAAGTTCGTTATGAATGAAATAGGAAGAGTTCAATAAAAAAACATGTTGTATTTTTTTAATTGTTAGTTTTAATAAAAAAAAAACTTTATTCAACAGTAAACAACATATCACCAGTAATTACTGTCTTTTCAGAAATTGCATTGTCATCGATTTTCAATGTACTCGTAAATACTTCTATGCACTTCTAGCGCTGTTCAAAAGTAAAAGTTTACAAGTTCTTGAGACAAAGCCGTAGTTTTTTTTTTTTGGTGATGCGATTCTTTCTTTCGACCCATTATCTAAAACAAATTTCTGTATTAATACCAGTAATTTATAGGCAGTGTTGGTCTCAATAACTAAAACACTCCATCGATTGATTAGTCAAACCAAAGCATTAAAGAACCATTAAAAAAAATATGTGTGTGGTCGGAGGACCTTCGTCAGGAACAAGGCTCCTTCTCACGTATGATTTAAAACAAAAACAAAAATTTCACAGCCGCCATTTTGGATTTACATTTTGACCTCACATCGACTATAACACCCTCGAAAACTATGAAAACGATACCCATGATGAAAAATTTGAGAATTTTCGCAGCCGCCATTTTGGATTTACAACGTCACTATCTGCTTTAAAACCCTCGAAAACCATAAAAACCACATCAATGACTAAACATTTGAATTTTTTCGCAACCGCCATTTTGCATTCATATGTTGACCTCACTACTGACTTTAGCACCCTCGAAAACTATGAAAATGACACCCATGACGAAAATTTAGAAAATTTTCGCAGCCACCATCTTGGATTTACATTTTGACCTCACCGGCTATCGACTTTAGCAACCTCAAAAACTGTAAAAATGACAACAGCGCCAGCCGAGTCCAACTATATAGCTAAGAACCATCCAAGTGACACAACACGCGCACACCAGTATTTTATATTTATATCAAAAGATTTAATGTTCTTCATAAATATACAAAGTACTTACTTAAAATAAAATTAATACTTACCGGATCAAAATGTAAATCAAAAGATTTAATGTTCTCCATAAATATACAAAGTACTTACTTAAAATAAAATTAATACTTACCGGATCAAAATATGGTAGTCGGCGTACAATTTCTGAAAATTATGTTTACGTAGAACGCACGCGCCTGCGATACAAACTGACGCGTCCTCACGCTGGGAAGGCCCGGTCGCTACTGACGGGATCGATTTTGCGCGGTCGATAATATAACTCATTTTGCCTTTTATTTACGAAATGAAGTTGTTGTTTATTTATAAAATAAAATTTAGATTCTATTAAATGGTTAGCTGAAGATTAATAGGTAATTTTTAAAATTTCTTAAAAGTATTTCTAAGGTATAGAAAAAAATACTTATTTGTCTAGAACTTTTCCAAAAATTATGTTATTTCAACATTTTTTCTTGCTATATTTTGTATTGAAGTTGAAAAAAGTGGTTCAACCACGTGCAAGTAGACCATATAATGATGCTGATGATATTTTTTAATGTTCAAAATCAAAGGTAGTTTCTTGTAAACGGATAATCAAACGTCAGTCTCGCGTCATTTTTCGGAAAACTTGTTACGAAATTTAGTGATTTTCCATGAATACTTAATTTTTTTGAAAAATCCCTTTCAGCCACATGCAAGACAAAGAACTAAACTCTTCAATTCACAAATAATTTTGTTTTTCTTTCTCTTTCTCACAACGAATGAACAAAATTGATCAAAATCGGCCAATTTCGTGCACGGCCCCTTAAGTTTCATACAATTTGTATTCATCATAGTATCTTTGGGGACTCGCATGTGCATTTACAAAGTTTAACTAGCATTTTTTATTACTTCCTACATTGTCTTAGTAAAGTTTAAATCAACTGTCTCTGTCCCCCAGTAGTGAGAGTATTATAAGCAAATTGTGATAAATATGTTCAATTGACACAGTAGCTACCATAACCTCATAATTGAAAACATGTTGCTAGGGATATTAACAGGTAAAACTCTTACGTTGTGGTGGGGCACCACGTGATTCTATCGTGGGTACTGGGTGTGGTCCCGGACCTTGAGGACCTGGAGGAAAACTGCGACCTCCTCTGTCGCCACCGCCTCCTCTCATAGGGCCGCCACGAAAACCTCGCGGTCCACCACGAAACGGAGGGCCACCTCGTGGCGGGCCACCTCTACCCCTCATGCCAGGTCCTCCCCTGAAACGAGTCAATCATTTACATTAACATCAGTGCTCTTGTGGTACATAATGATGTGGTTATTTTAGACCTAACGAGTCACATAACCTTAAATTTAACAAACTTACGGGTGACTATGATGGTTGGTATACTTATTACTAAAATGTAAACTTACCGCCCGCGCATGTCGAAACCACCTCTTCCTCCTCTTGGATTAAGACCTGGTGGTCCTCCACGACCACCACCACGAAAGCCCCGGTTTGGCGGCCCATCCATCTCTATGGATGCAGTCGCCAAATGAAGTCAAGAAACTAAACCGATAGTGCCTGATAACCACGCTAAAAGGAATTAGAACTTGTAATGTGCCCGGTGCGCCGCAGCTGAATCTGATGTTTATTTAAATAATACGAATTCGAAATGCGCCTCGCGATCACTTAACGGAAGAATAGCGATAGCGTCAGTAGTCAGTACCGGCGGCCATTAATTAGTGAAGCGCAAGCGAAATCAAAATGGCGGCAACCGGTAGTAGCTAGCTACGGTAGTTCAGTACTCCGTCCGTAGGTTTGTCTTTGTCAAAAACATATCGATGTACAGACGCCAGCAGGTCAACCTACCCCAATCTGTCAAATTTCTTTGATAGATTTTCGACTTTAGCGCAAAGAAATAAGTTTCATATTCATTTGGGAAAATCTGACAGATTGGGGTAGCTTGATGTGCTGGCCTCTGTACATAAAACACCGAAAGCATTATAGGTTTTTGATATGAATTGACTAAGTACTCTAAAATGTGCATTGTAAGAAAAGTATCCAATTTAAATGTATTTATGGCTCACTATTTTGCATTTATTGGCTTCCACATAAAAAGGTAGATAAATGCTGTCGCGGACTTTTATTTAGAACTGTTTAAGAAAAGATTCCCGTGGTACAGAGGCCAGCACATCAAGCTACCCCAATCTGTCAGATTTTCCCAATTGAATATGAACCTTATTCCTTTGTACTAAAGTTGTAAATGTATCAAAGAAAGATAGATTGGGGTAGGTTGACCTGCTGGCGTCTGTACACATATCAACATCGGTACCCATCTCCGTGGTACCCATGGTCCGCAAATTAGAACGTTTAATCATTGTAATATTATGCTAAACAAAACTTTAAATTCTAACCTGCACTCTAATTCACAACTATACAGCGTGACCAGATTCAGTATTTTTAATACTTTTTCGGTGTATTTTATCTTTTTCGGGCATCAGTATTTTTTAAGGTACTTAACTGTTTTTAAAATACTTACTTCCGCCAACCACTTACCCAAAAAAGCCCCAAAATACCTTCAAAAATACAGATGCTCGGAAAAGAAAAACTACAAAAAAAAAAATACTGAATCTGGTCACGCTGCAACTATAGGACAAGCTATCGTATCGAAAATGACACATTTCAATAACCTGATTTGCCTTGCCCCCGACAGCAAACAGCTGTCCGAAGAATAGTGGTCCTCTATTTGATTTAAACTGACAGCATTTTCGGGTTTTGGACTTCTGAACAGCGTTTAAAGGACTCCTACCATAACATTGATTGATGTTCGATACGATACGGAAGCGTATCGAGTAGTTGTGAATAGCTATGCTGGACATATTTCACGACTGATAATATTCGAAAAAATATCTTGTTATTTTTCTCTCGCTAACTTTTTATGGCTTAATATTTTTTGACAAAAATGTTAAATACATTATTCAAAAGCTAACATTGAAATGTATATGTTACGGTAAATCTGATTAATTGAAAATTATTAATATTTTTACAAAATTATTAACAATAACCACATGTTTTGGTAAATGTGAATAAACGATCGAAATTTATTACTTTTAGTAGTAATTATTAATAATTCACGACACATATTGGTGAAAGCTATAAAATAAATAAAAACCTTTTTGAGCCAATTCGTTACAAACATACATACAAATCTTTCCTCTTTATAATATTATATTAGTGTAGAAGTATAGATAACTTCCGCATGCATTACTTTTGTTTCTCAAGCATAAGCTATAATATGCATTAGCTCGTATCGGGAAATAAAATAAAAGAACTTTGGCGAGGCTTATTGAACTAGCGAGCTAGCAACATATTGTGTTTAACTGCAGATGTCTTTAACCTGTCGGTGCTGGCTTGTGAACAGATATATCATGTAGAAAATTTTAAAATGAAAAATAATGTCCAGTGAAGTAACTATTGGATATATTTGATTGAATTTTTGTATGCAGACAGGAAACGTTATTAGGTATTCGAAGTTTAATCTATAGTTAATCTGTTGCCCTAAGATAGGTTTCAACTTATTGTTCACAGTGCCCTTCACTACGAATAATAAAAGTCAAGAAATGTAAATCAAGCTCAAAAATGGCACCACGCAGATTGTTTACCGCGGTGGGCGTTCCCGAAAAGGCTACCGCGCGCCAGAATCAATCAACGGCGCTTGCCGGAATACAACACTTTACGCGAGTGCAGCTGATTGGCTTATTTGCATTTGTGTTCTTTCGTTCGAATACTCGAGGTATTTTGTCAAAGTAGTGAAGTTTGGAGCCGAATTTCTCGTTGATTTTGTTCATAGTTACGCTTCCTGACTTTTGATTATTCGTAGGACCTTCGCTGATCTGCTTAAATTTTTTTATTATGTTATGCTCTAATTTTATAGTCTTAAACTATTATTTTGTTTTAACAACTTTTTACGACTGGTTTAGTAATCTGCTTCTGTCGCCTGTCTGTATGTACGCCTATAATAATTTGTGAATACATTATAACATAACATCTTAAGTTGACGCCTGTATTCCTCGAAAGGTTAGGTAGAGGTGTACCTATAGACCCTTTAGTACACCCACATTTAGCAAGTTATGTTTAAGTTCCATGTAATAGGGGGCGAGTCTACAATAAGAGTTCAAATTCTTAAACCTTCTTACCTTCAACTTGTCAATCACAGTTCAGTCAACTTTGTACTTCGTAGACTCACTTGTTGGATTAAAAATTACTTGCTTTTTAAAAGTCGGTAAAAATCCAATATTCTTACAAAATTTAGCCGGACAAACGATTTTTTATTTTTGGAATATTTATAAAATAGATAAAACATTTATCGATAATTTTTTCCACTTCCGACATCCCTACCGGATATTTAGTGATTTTTCTAATCTATGGACTACGCCGATTGCACCACTTAGTCGTTGGCACCACAGACATTCTCGTCTCTGTGGAGACCGCGAAATTCAAATTTTCTTACGTTTTTTGCAATTTGGAACTTTAAAGCGTCAGGTTATATTGTGATCAAAATTTGATTCGCGACTATAACAGGTACGTATTTACAGAATTTTAATCATAAGAAACATTCATACATCTTTATAAGTGAGATTTGTACCATAAACACTTTTCCCTAGGAGATTTCTTCTTGTGGTACAAATCTAACATAAGAAGATGTATTAATGATTCTAATGACTATAATTCTAATGATTATAATTTAAAATTGCAAAAAACCTAAGAAAATTTGAATTTCGCGGTCTTCCACTTCCCATTCCCCTTAAGAAAAGGACAGAAGATAAATATTAGTATAGTCCTGGTACTCCGTGGTCCTGTCAAATTAGATAATCCATAGACAAGTTTAGACGTGTGTTAAAAAATTGGCTAATAACGTAGACAGCACAGAGTACTTTTGTCTAGAGATACGTCGATTTACGTCAGGTGCTGACTAATTTAATAGAAATAGAAAGAAAAAGATGCACTGAACTTAAATTTAATTTA
This sequence comes from Globia sparganii, assembly GCA_949316385.1. Lineage (NCBI taxonomy): Eukaryota > Metazoa > Arthropoda > Insecta > Lepidoptera > Noctuidae > Globia > Globia sparganii. The sequence continues at coordinate 14,288,513 of OX438655.1, forward strand.
GTTTGTGAACAACAGAATCGGGGCTATTATTATCAAATATCTATTTTATTTTTGTAAATTTGGTGTTGGTAAGTTCAACAACCCCAATCATAACGTCCGTGATAGTGAATTTGCCATGTTTTGTTGGAGGTAACGGCTGCCACAAAATTTCGTATGAATATTCATAACTAATAACCATACGACTGAAGGTGAAGGACTTGTATTCATGGTCACGAGTAAAGTTTAAAAAAAAAGATATTTCATTTGATCTTTGAGCAGCCAAAGAGTATTAAAATGTTAATATTTTATTGTTTATTCTTTTCTGGCTTGACTGGCAGTGGCATCCATAGACCAATAAATCTAGTGCAAAACTGCAAAATCTAGTGGCATCTAGCTGATCTAGCTCTCTGCTCTACATTCTGCTCATGCTCATCTGCTGCGTGTACTCCTGTGGTGTATTCTGTGATCTGCTGCTTTGTTTGTGCCCAAATTGAAAGAGAGCCTCATTAAATATAAATATTGAACAGCCACAAAACAAATTCTGAAATCTTAGCTAATATCACAGATAATATAATACTCTACGCTAAAATCTAGATGCAAGTGTAAGAAAGGAAGTGTACTAATGTCTGATTGTGTCATTTGAGAACAGTCTCAAAGATTATCAAAGCAATGCAGGATCAAGAGAATGTTTTGAAGTACTTAGTGGCAGTTGAAAAATTAGCGAGTGAAATCCTGTCGGATAAGCGTGAGATTATACTGTTGGATAAAAGAAGGAACCATAACCGTGAGGCGCTGCGGGATCTATCTAAGTCGTCTCAAAACAAATGTTGGGTGACTGTAGGATCTGTTCTAATAAAACACAATATCGATGCGACGAAAACGCTATTAGAAGCTGATCAAAATCAGTTACATATTGACATAAACAAACTCCGTAGTGATCTCAGAGTTAAAGTTAATAATTTACGGGATCTAGAAATGCAGCCGCCTGTATCTGGACTGATGCTAGTTCCCTTGTCATCAAAGGAAACTGAAGGTCTATCCAGTTCAAACTTGATTCCTTCCTAGTGTTTTTAATTTAATAAATGGTAAATTTAAATCAGCAATATTTTCTTTTTATTTATTGGAGAAAACTTGTTTGCGTTGATAACTGTTGCTGTAGTGTAAAGAGGTATGCCTGAAACTTATTAACAAGTAGAGTATGTTTACATGCTGATCTGTATGCAATGGACAAGTCTGAAACCATTACCTAGTTTGTACTAAGGGAGCATGTTGTCGAATTCAAGAAAAATTTAAACCAAAAAAATATATATTAAGTACTTATTTTAGTAAGTTAACAGAAGAGGGGTTTTGAGTAAAGGGGGAGACGAGAAATATTACCTGTAGTGTCGCATCCAAATACATATTGTCTCATAGCAGGCCAATACGGCAAAACTTATCTAATAGTGTCCAAATATCATAAACATACACTAAAGTCAGTAGACCTTTGCCTAGCAGATAAACTCAATGCAAGGACGGACTGATGAATCTGATGATGATCTCTTCAAGCTTTTATGGAGGAGCAGAGCTTCAAGTCAACACATATTAGCAGCAAACAGCATAAACAATCCAGTGCACACAAATTGCAAAACGTATCAACCATTTTGTTTTGACAATTTCTAACTTAACTGGAATTGAGGAATATTTTATTTTTGAGTTATTTCATACAGAAACTGTCAAATGTCAATTTTCTTAATTGATTGTTCACCTTACATAATTGGACGTAGTTATGCAAAAAGGATCCAACCCACAACATGACCGAAAATGAGTTGAATAGACCAAACTGCTTGTCAAGGTCTATATTTTCGATTAGCAAAAACAATCCAAGTAAAATACGAATTTTTAATGTCAAAATATTCGTATTTTACTTGGATTGTTTTTGATAATCGAAAATATAGACCTTGACAAGCAGTTTGATTTACTTAACTCATTTTCGGTCATGTTGTGGGTTGGATCCTTTTTGCATAACTACGTCCAATTGAGAATCGGTTTGGTGTAAACGCAGGGTAGTCTTACAATGCATTCAGTTCAATTAGCCGTCATGGCTCCATTATTTACAGAGCCGAGAGATATTGCCAGGTCAGTCCCTAGGTCAGCTAGCAGGATCAGTGCCCCTAGGTCGGGGCCTCTTCACTCTTAGGGAAAATCCACTTCTGCCCCTATTATCATATTTAATACTTAGTAAGCTGTGTAATGAATTATGGTGTATGAAATGCTTAAGCTTTCTATAATATAACATTTGCAATAAAAGGACCTCAAATATGTTTTTAAATTTTATTGGGCTAAGGTATTTCAAATAAAAGTCGTCAAATATATATTTTCAATATGCACAGTTATATCTTTAAACATGTAAATAATATAGTACATAACAAATAAATAGTAAATATTACCAAATTTTTAGGATTTATCCATTAATAAAAAATGTAGTTTGGTGTGATAATTATGATACAAAGTGACTTGACTAAATGCCAATTTGATAAGTGAATGAACCTTACAAATGTAAATTGAAGAATAATTTTACATTACCTCTAATTGTGTTTTGTTGAATGTTTGTTATATTTACTTATAACCTGTCAGACATGGCATTTTTCTTTGTTAATATCATAAAATTATTATGATGTAACCAATTAATAATAATCATCACCCAACTATCTTAACATTATAAACAATATGGCATATATGAATTAATAGTTGATTTCAATTACATTTTCTTTTAGAAATTATCAATTGCAACATAATATAAAACCTAAGCACATTAACTTACTTACGCATAATTGTCAATATCAAAACATTTATCCTAAAGGTTATTGCTTAATAATATATATTCCTTAATAGCTTGTAATGAAAATTATCTTCATCAGTACAAAATGCCACATTTACTAGAAGGTCCTCGAATACTTGAATGTAATATTATTTTGTGGATTGTCTTTTGAGCACATATACTAATTTCTGTCACTATCACAAGTCTTTGAATTTCGAGTGGCCAAAGCACATGATTTTGTAATATTGACTAATCTACTGGCATTATCTTGTACAGTACGGGCATGCACTTGTATGGGACGCCGTGCGGTTACAATCACAGATGAGCGGCGCGCTCGACGCCTGCCGCGCCCTTGCACTACCAGTTGGCCATGCCGGGTTTATTGAGCGTCATGAAGTATATTTGACAAGAGGAACCACCTTTGGCGGAAGAGAAGAACACTTTATCATTGCGCTCACATAAGAATTTGAGTCGTTGTGCTTTCTTGTGCATAAATACGCCATCGAGGTGACCAGTTTCTACTGAACGAATTTCGATCGCTTTGTTGCCCCAACCCATTATCTGTCCCGTGCCTATGTAGGCTACCGATGTTGGCATTTCACCCCACTGAAAGAAGACCAATATACATCATTTAAAATTTTATTAAAATACCTGTCGCAAGTACACGAATGTGGTGAAAATACAAACCTGGAGTACAATATTCTTGCTTACTCGTCCGTACGTGTTCACATAAACTCCTTCATTGTCGTAGCATAACAACAACTGAACTCCATTGGAGTTTGGGAGGGGCACAATGCAGTGTGGTACAATCGCTCCTTGTGTCTGTAAACATTAAAGATAATTATGTCATAAGTATACAAAAGAAACCTGGTTCTATGACACCAAAGTACAGTCATGATTTTGTACCCTGCTTCGCACGGGTGCAATAAACTGATGTGGCGTCATGTCAAAACATCGAGATTCCTGCGCTATATATGTTAAATATTAAATTAACTAAGTGATGGTGTAAAACCGTAACAAAATCCATTAAAAATAGGCTCCCCGACCGATTTCGGTCACGGTGGCCAATCTCAACGGAGATTGGCCAGGTACGCAGGAGATATTATAGTGCACAAGTGTGTGCGCAGACACAGGTGCACTCTCTGTTCCCTCACTCTCATAGTCCGATGGGACGGCAATGCGACAACCGGAGAGAGATCAGGCGCAGGACCCACGGCTTAACGTGCTTTCCGAGGCACGGGGGTATGACACCACCAACTTCCAAACTCCGGGCTGTTACTAAGAAATTCCTAATGGAAAAACTCAATAACACTGCCCGACCCAGGAATCGTACCCAGGACCCCACGCTCAGCAGTCGCGCTTGCGACCACGAGACCAGCGGGGCAGTTCGGGGCAAAATCCATTATTAGTAGTTTAGAAGAATTAAACATTTACACACGAAAAGCGACTTTTCAACACCACTTGTTCGAATAATGGCTCTCATTGCACCGTTTTTGGTTCACAATGCAGTTTATTACGTGTGTAGTATTTACTTTGCATTCTTCTTTTTATGCCAACAGTAAAAGAAATATGATTTTATTTCAATAAACTCATTAATTTTTGTCAACAAATTAACATTAATGGCCAGGCCTGATTTTTCAGTAGTCAGATAACTTATATCTGAAGAATAAATATGACAGTTTGACATATTTTTTAAACAAAAGCTGTCAAACTGCAATATATAATCCCCAGATAAAAATTATTTCACTATTGAAAAATCGGGCCTGTGTTTAAAAAAAAAAAATTATAACTATTTTTATGCGGTTTTTAGGGCGGCATCTAGACAGGCGCGAAAAAGAAATTCCTGACATAATTCTGTTACAAAATAATAAATTTATGAAATATTTAGTTATCCTTTGCAAGTGTGTTAAAAATCGTCGTTTGGTGTGTCGATGTCCATCCACACTAATACATAAAGTGGGAAGTTGTCTTGTCTGTCTGTAATAAAGTCGTTTTCCGAACATACTCCTGGCGATCTGTGGGTATAATGTACTTACATGCTTTGGAATATAAATATCGTAGACCGTGGCAGTGTCTAAATCAACGGCATGGAAGCCATCTGCTGATCCGTAAATTACTTTCAGTCTTGTGCTGTCTTCAATAGTCAAATCAACTAAAAGTGGTCTGAAAATGAAATAAACATCTTCACACTTGTTCTCAGCAAACAATACTTTTGGAAAGAAAGTTCTGCATATTCACAACCATTCGATACGATCCGTACCGTATCGAACCTCAATCAATATTAAAGTAGGAGACCAAAAATTGAGTTTGAATTTATCGTAGGAGACCTCTAAACGCTGTTAACTAGTCCAGATCCTGAAAATTTTAGACGACCGCTATTCTTCCGACAGCCGTCTGCTGTCTTAAGGCAAATCATGTTATCGAAATGTGTATCGAATTTTCGATACGATAGCCTGTCGGATGGTTGTGAATAGCTATGCTAATGTGAATATTTCCCGAAATAAATATTCATACCTATGTTGCAGTTCTCCAAAGTTTTTGAAGGCCATGAATTTGTGATATGGTTTGGGCGCCCACGCGTAGATCTCGATGGAGTCTTTCAGGGCGATTACAAGGAACTTAATCCTTTCGTATTTGACAATACGGAAATGAACTGCGCCCTGCAGTTCACCGACGTTAATCCAGCCATTCCTCCTTTCTGCTTGCTGTAATTTAAATACATAGTATTATTATACAGTTTTAACACATCAGTTTATCAGGCTTTCCATACCCATTCAATATGCTTCGTTTTAACAGCATGAAGTTATGGCAGTTATCTATATGGTCAATGGTTTTATACATTGACTAGCTTCTTTCTGCGACTTTGTCCGCGTGAAATTTCACCCTCTCCCATTCACCCTGTTAGGGGTGGAATTTCCAAAAACCCTTTCTTAGTGGATACCTACTCTCCACAAAGAACACACCCTCCAAATGTCATGTCTCTAGGACCAGCGGTTTAGACTGTGCGTTGATATATCAGTCAGTCAGGACTTTGAATTGTATATGTCTATATAGTATATAAAAATGCCTTTCTTTAGCTGTTTTGTTTCCTAGGAAATAGGATTTGAAATCTTGTGGATCTGGAATGTGCATTTCTAGTCTATAATACATATTTTTAATTATTAAGTTTTTGTTGTTTTTTATTATTATTTAAGACTATTAGTTTACGACTTCTAGACTTAAAATCAACTTACGTCACTAAGTCCGTCGGTGCGCAGAATTTTGGACTTGAGCCAGCTAAGGTAGTATACGCGCACACGATTCTTCTTTCCAGAAACAGTCACAAGAATGTTTTGTCCTTCTAACACTTCCATTTGTTGGAAGCGGCGTCGTGAGATCAACTGATATACTTTTCCTTGACCTGAACGGTCCAATAACATGAGACCATTCTCGGTGCCAATAAGTAAATTAACTCCTGCGAGATAAGATTATATTAAACATACATGATAACAAGGAAACGACTATTCGAGCATGTTGAGATAGTTGATAGTATTTGCTTACCCCATAGTGCTGCACAAAGGATTTCCGAATTAAATCTCTTCTTATATTTACGTATTTCGGGCGTATCAGAGGACAGGTCATGTCCCGTCGGAGTGACATTGACGTTGACGTGGCTCTCACGTCGCGAGGCATTGCCGCCGGAGCCCCCGGTGCCTCCGCTGCCGGTCGAGCCCGCGCCGAACCCGAACGTGAGAAACGAACGCTGCTTCTGTTGCAAGGGAAGGAACTGTTGTTGGGACCCCACAGACGAGTTCGAGGGGGAATGTTGTAAGGGATGTGGTGAAGCGGCGCCCACTACGAATGATTTGGACGGCGTGGATTGGACTGAGGATGTGGGCGGATGGTGATGATGATGGGAAAGAGGTGTGCCTCCGGCAATGGCTTGCCTATACTGGAACAGAGAAAACAGAAAATATTACTTTATAAGTTTTGCAATAGGTAAAGATCGATCTCAATCAAATGTTTGCAGCACATTCAGCCGCAGCATGAACCGTGTAAATTAATAAGTGATGGTTAGTCAAATAAGTCCATCTCCCATTGATTAGTTGTCATTTCAAATACAGTTGGAAAGTTATTAGCTTGATGGCTATTATCTACATTCATGACCATAACATAAAATGTGATAATGGACGAAAAATTGCAGCAGGCATGAACTTGCTGTGTATGATGTAGATAATTATGTATGCATTCGTTGAATAGACTCGATAAAGACCACTTTGATAATTCTCATTTATTTTATTATTTTAATTACATTAACTCCGATATTTTTACTACTGCTTGCATTATAAAATTAAGTTTAGAGTTTGTTTTCGAATTTTTCACATAATCGTTCACATTGCTTACACAAAACCTTTCCGTTTTGTAGTTAGCTTTACTTATTTTACGTCACAATGTGTGTGAAGTTATATTTTAACAAACGTAATTATTTACTGTGTATAGTTTAACGAGAGCCTCATATGACGAGCTGTATAGCAATTAATTAATTACCCGAAAGACCTCTGCTATAGTTACAACTGTTATTAAGCAGCCCTTAAGTAAACTGGACTACTATAGAAAGCTTTAACAAATGTATCGATCTGCATTCGATGATCAACAAAACATTTTCGAACATAATGAAAGCGTTTCTAGAAAATGCATAAATACAAGGAAGAAGTGAGATACAGATCTAACTTTCAACAAACAACAATCTATGAGAACCTTAAGCATTTCCTCTTGCATCAATTCGTTTCGTACTTACGCAGTGTTAACAGGTGTCTGCAAACCGGTCGCGCAGTGACTCCAGGATGTTTGCATGATTGACAACCATTATCACATTAATACGATAAACCAAAAGCTTGAGACACCACACAGTCATGATCCGGAGCAGGAGCTTCCAACGTACAGCTTTACACTCCAATGTTAAGGTGATTGCGCAGTGGTAGACCGTGAAATTCAAATTTTCTTAAGTTTTTTGCAATTTGCAGGTCAGTGTCAGGTTGTATCTTGATCAAAATATGATTCGCGTCTATAACTGGTACTTATTTACAGTATTATAGTCATTCGAATCATGAATATATCTTCCTAAGTAAGGCCCGTATTACAGAACGGCACTCAATATTCAAGCATTACTTAAAACTAGATTCAAGCCATTTGATTGGTTGAAACTATTTCTAAGTAATGCTTGAGTATTGAGTGATGTTCTGTAATACGGGACTTAGATTTGTACCACAATAAGAAATCTCCTAGGGAAAAGTTCTTATGGTACAAATCTCATTTAGAAAGATGTATTAATGTTTCTAATGATTATAATTCTATAAATACGTACCTGTTATAGTCGCGAATCAAATTTTGATCAGGATACAACCCGACACTGACCTGCAAATTGCAAAAAAAGTGAGAAAATTTGAATTTCGCGGTCTACCACTTCGCGTTCACCTTAATATTAATGTTACACTTCGGAGATTATATTAGGTAACAGCAAGTATGTTACTTTTATTTAAACATAAAACAATGTTTGTTGGTTTATCTGACTTAGCAATAATGGTTACAGATAAATTGCAAATTAAAGTATGGGGAATACATTTTGCTTAGAAGTACTTATGTATACGAAGCAGCTAGCGTTGGAAGCACCTCAGTAATATTTAATTATGAATACATCATGGCATGTTACTAGATATCCCATTGTAAATTATTAACCCTTAAGCACGTGTGCGGTGAAATGCCACGCAATCACAAAATTATAATTAATTTAAATTCTCATAGTACTATCTATGCAGTGAGTAAAATCTATTATGTATAATAACAATAGCCACCAGTTTAACAGAAAGCAAACCGGGGCTACTTTTGTAACTCGAGTAGAAGTTATGCTTTTTTACGCATAATTAATATAGTAAATTGAATCGTACAAATTAAATTTAACCTTTTGACCGCCACGGTCGGGTATAGCCGACAAATGAAAACGTGCCCAACACGCCACCGTCGGCTAATGCCGACAAGAAAACACCATTTTTTAAGTACAAAATAAATAAACTAAATTCAGTTTTCTGTTTCTTTTTCCTATTATTTAAAACTACATTAATTTAATATTGTAAAAACGCACAAAGATATATCCATTAGTTACATTTCACTAGACAAAACAATCATCAAAAAATGCTAATAGAAATGCTTAAAAAGGTGTACTTCTCCACGCCACAGTCGGCAAGACACGACAGCTAGTGATGGGTAAGCAAGGTAAATTATATTTCAAATTTATTATTATTTCGTTTATTTATTTAAGTATCTTAAATTATTACATTTTTAAATATTTCTTAAAATATAAAAATTAAGTATAAAAACATTTAAAAATATAAAAAATAGTGATCCGCCGCTGTCGGGAGCAGGGTCCAAGCTACCGGGGATTAGGGCTACAGAGACAGAAACCTCCTCACAATGCGAACCGTTTCGAGGAGTAGTCTTCTGAATCAGACCCTTGATCCAACCACCTAACGAGAGCCTCAATAGATGTTGATTATTATTATTATGATAGGTGGTAATAATTGTAACGGCATTATTATTGTGCGAGTGTATAAAATTAATAATAAATATGGCTAGCAGTCAAATGACTGCTGAAGAACTCCTGTGTTTTAGAAAGTGTAGAAGAGGATGATCAATTTTCTGAAGCCTTATTAGACCTTATTAGGAGAGTGCGACAGCAGAAGGACTTGGATGACATAAGTTTGCAAAGCTATGATGAGGCAGACTATTAAATATGTAGGTATTTAACTAAGTACCTAAATTGATTAAATTGTTACGAAAAGTCGGCTTCGCCTTGTTTTATTATTATGATTATTATTTACCATGTGCCACTATGTTACATCCCTACTCGCATGCGAAGAAGTTGTAAAACGTGGTGCCAGCCACGCCAGAGTCATCTCTTCCCGACCGCGGATGACGTCACGTACGAGATTAGTGATGTACGTTATTATTATTAGATTTATTCTTTTGTAGTTCTAATGTTTGCTTTTACGTTGTTTAAAACTTTGTAACTACTGTTTAATGATAGTAATAATACGAAATAGGGTCAAATTAAATAAAAGAATGATGTTACGAGTAATATTTTATTTCAAAAATAGGGGACGAAAAGCAATGGTTAATTGGTTATCGATAAGATTTTGGAATTCCTATTTTTTTTGTAGGTATTTGCGCTGAATATGCGGCTTGGCGTGAAAGGGACGCTGATACGTTTACACTCTGGCGGTCAAAAGGTTAAAGAAGTCCCTGGACGTTAAATGCGTACGAGAGGCGAATGTATATTTGTATAAATGCACATGAACATACCTCTTCACTGGTGGACTTGTCGTGGCGCGGAGGGGTGGTCGGCTGTCCCGCCTGACTCAGCAGGTCGGGGAGTACCGAGCTGGTGCGAGATCCGCTGCCTTCGTTAGCACCGCTCGACCGACCCTACACCCAATTTAACATTTTACTATATTCTGGAACATGTCTACATTCAAGTTTTTAAATTAAAGATAATAATACTTCTGTTAAAACATTCAATTCAACTTCATTACACTTAGATCTTTGGCATTTGATAAAATATAATTTTTTAAATATATTTCTCTCATAATTAATTACTTAATATAATATTGTGTGTTTTACATAATATTTCGTGCTATATTTTTTATTAAATACCAATAAAATCCGCGGAGTACTTTAATTAGTCATTATTAATTTATAGTTGTAATCATATCGAAGATAACGCAAGTTTTACAATATTTTACACAAAATCATAAACCTATGTTACTATTAACTTATCTCAAACTTAGACAAACGTTTGTATAATGTACTATAGCAATATTAATAATTTGGACAATAACAGCTCGACATACAACGGCAGCCAAACATGCAGTAGTAAAACACATTCACAAATTGATGATTGTTTCTTGCCAGCTTCTGTGGCATGGCATTAGGCAGCATTCATAAATGGTTAATTTTCAAGTGTTGATGGCGTAAGTAGGTATCGCATATATTTTGCATGTGTTGATTTCTTGGCAGGAAGACGGTATCGCGTTTAGACAATGATTAAAAAGAAAGGGGTTAGTTAAAATAAATAATGAGTTGCATTGTTAGGTGATGAAGCTGTTAAGAGATTGTTAAAGCTATGGTCTTAATTTTTCTACTGTGTTAAAAGTTCTTACTCACTACCTATTTGCACCTTTTGTCTTCCCAAACAGATTTGAACTAATACTAAATAATTCTAATAACTAGAAGAGAATTATCACGCCAAAATGTAAGACGTGTGAGCAATATCTAAAACCAATTTTCTCCTTATGTGATACATAGACGAAGTAGATATTTTAGTATGAAGTATGACAAACAAGAGCCGTAAACCATTCCCATACATTTAAGTAATTGTTATATGAACCAAAACCACTACAAACTAAATACAAAACATACATTTATTTTATAAAAGCGTCCATATTATATTATTATTGTAGATGTTAGTGAAAACCATGTTAGAAAACCAAACCCTCATACCAAATGTGAGTATAAATTATTAATCAAACTATCCTGAGCAGGGAGCAATTTACCTGATCCTGAGCGAGTACCGCTTCCTGCCCACAACTTGCCATAAGCTCTGAATGCCGGTTATATTGGGAATTTCTCCGGAAAACTATATCAGATTCAGTCTTTTCTCTGCGTGGCTTCACCACATTGCCTTCATTTACAGTATCAGAATTTGATTTATTCTCGTGGGTATTGGCAGTTAAGTCTGGCGTCCCAGCCTTTTCAAAAGATGTGCTACTCGTGAAGCAAATGCTTGTTGCTGGAGAAACACTATTTACGCTACTTTGTCGGCTTAGTCCGTTGCTTTCATTATCTTGTCTGATAAGTGCAGCAACATTTTTGAGTGCATCAATAGGGTTACTGGCTGCAATTTTCCGATCGGGGGTTCTTTTCTTTTCACTCTTTCTCGCATCACCTTGTGCTGACATTTTTAAACTATCGTTAGTTTTTATGAAATCTGTTAAAATAGGTTCTCCAGCCGACGATTTCATAACTTGTTTGCGTGAATTGTTAAATATTCCACTGGATCGTAGTTGTTTGTTTGCTCCTGCTGGGCTTTCATGTTTCGGAAAGTATATAGCGGAGTGACGTGTACTGGGTAGTGGGAAGAGGTCGGAATTTTCTCTACGGAAGCCACGGAAAAAGCGGTGTGGAGAATTGACGTCTGAATCAGATTCCTTTTTGTGTTTCAAAATATCCGCTAATTTATCCTGCGTCGATTTTTCGGTGGGTTTTTGGAATAGCTGCTTGTGTCGAGAAGGAGGAGTGGCTATAGCTTTATATTTAGACCAAGCATCTTCCATTTCTAACCGTGATTGTCTTTGCAGTTGAGCTCGTTTCTGCTCGGAATCTTTGGGTGTATCATGCTTTTCTTCTTTTTCAGAACTCTTCGATGGGAAAAAACGGGCGAAATCCCAATCCTTCAGTAACACTGCTTCATCGACATCAGACTGCCTTTTATCGTTTTCGGTATTCTCTCTCTGATGTTTGTCAAACATGTCCGATACAAAAAGTACATATAAATGATAAGAACCAAGAAACATTATAAATAACAAACGAATTAGCAGTATTTTATGCTCACTGATCTTACTTTGGCGTGAAAACCATTCATGAAAATAAAATCCAAATAAAAACACAGTCAATTTCGTTCACATGGGGCCCCATTCTGTCAGTTGCTATTTTTCATCAAGCCACACACAACATAGCACAAAAGTCACACAAATACTCCCAGTTGTAATGAAATAGGCGCTCGATAATAATAGTCCATTTTCGAAAAATAAGTTTAGTATTCTTTTTATTCAATCAATTTCTAATCTTATACTTCGAAAAAAGTCTATTTTGATATCCACTTCATTTCACCTGGCGTACATTATCCGTAAAAACAGATGTCGTGATATAATTAATATGTTAACAGATTTAGCTAGAGTAATCGATAGGCTATGTATGCATATTAGATGTCTTAAGCACTGACTAGGTTTTGCTCATGTGTATGTAGTCAAGGGGTCATGGATCGAGCTTCATGTTTCTATATCGAACGTAAAATATGATGATGATCGTGTTAGCATCGAGCGAAACACCGTGTGGTGTGTGGGAACACTCACCCGCTTCATGACGAGCGTGCGGTCGGCGTGCGTGTCGTCGTCGTCGGGCGTGGGCGGCAGCGGCCGCGTGGGCGCGCCGCCGCCCGCGCCGCCGCCGTCCTCGGCCACGGCGCTCAGGCCCGGCCTGTAACAGAACTCGGGACTGACAGGCAAACACAACCGAACGGGATGGGAAAGGCGAAACGAAAATGTGGTCCAAAAAAAAATATGCAAACAAAATTTAAATAAAAGTAATCATGGTTAGTTGAATTTTTATAAAATGAAAATGAATAATTAGGTGCAGCGCAGACGGCACACCTTTCGTGCGATCGAGTCTGCGGCGCACAAATCTGCATGGCGCGCAAAAAGTCGGTCGCGGATTTTTCACAGACTCAACGCACACGACGCACATCTTCGATCATTCTGTCGGCAGAGCTGTCTGTCTTTATAAATGTCTATCATGATATTCTGCCTTAGAAGTATCATAGTGTCCCGAAGTGCCCGAATTACACGGATTTTTTGTGCGCCGGACTTTTTGCGCGTCGTGTGCGTTACTGCATATAATTGCATAGGTTCTATTTTCACAGACTAAAAAGTGCGTCACGGATATTCTGTCGTCTGCGCTGCACCTTATGCACACTAATGTTCATTGAGATGTGTGAAGAATACAGCGGTTTCTTTGATCAACTACTTACAGAGGTTTAGGAGGGTCGCTAGCTAGTAAGGTGCCATCATTGCGCACTCGTCCACCACTCTCTTCGTTGTCAGAATCGCTATCGGAGTCTTCAAACGCCGGTTCTGGTTGGTTTCTTTCCACTGGTGGTCCTACATTAGGATGTTTATGTTGTTAATACTTGACAATATAGAAAAATAGGTTTCCGGTAATACGTGTTTATTTAGAATTAGTTTGACTAGTTCCACTCGCGACCTAGCCGCGTTAAAAGCTGGGTTGTTCGAAATTTGTCGAGCAGATCCCACATAATCACCGAAAAACCATAAGCATGAATAATATCATGAAACTTTTAGTAACAACTATAGTTTGAAAACTAATGTAAATACCTTGACCATTAGTAGGAGCGCGAGGTGGCCTGTTAGGAGGCTCGTTACCAGAGACGACGCCGAGTTCGTTAAGTTGTGCAGCCAATTTGTCCAAGTCCTGCCGAGTTGTACATTTTGTATAAAACAACTTTAAACAATAAAAATATCGTAGCCATACCATACCATCAATAATAAACGCAACTCAAATAACCTACCTCTGGCCTTCTTGGTGGAATCTGCAGTTGCAGTTTAAATCGGATGTGCAAAGAAAGTTAACAGCGTGACATGAAAATAAAAACAAAAAGCTAATAAAATTAAAGTAACAAAGAAATACATACAATAATAATTTAGCAGAATGATCAAGTCGTTACTATACTGAGTAAAATATAGCGCGATACAGGTATCATAAGCATTTTTAGAAAAGTCTTCCGTTTTTTATATGCTAGATACAAACTGAGGCTAAACAAAACTTAAGCTTTTGTTGATTTTATTTGTGTAGTTTTTGGAGCGCCACAGAAAATCATTCTTTAATATGCTGGGTGCTATTCTGTATGAAATAAATTTGAAATCGGAAGTAGCTGCAGATGTGATTAGTATCAACGCATATTTTCCGGAGTATAATAATAGCGGTGGCATCCACTCACGTACCATGGGTTTGAACAATTGATGTGAGCCGCGCTGCGGAGGCTGCGGCCCGCTGGCCGGCGGCGTGCCGTTGTTAGAGCCCGAACTATTTGACGAGCCGGACGACTTTGGTGTCGGTGGTAGAGGCCTGCAATTACCACTTTCGTTAATGTCTTACCAAAGCACATTTTTTTGAATTTAAATTATCATACAACTGAACATAATATCAGTTACAAAACAATTTATTCCATTATACATAAGACAATATTTACCTATATCTATTAGGCTGTTGTGCCTGTGGGTCTGGCACAACGATCAGTCTTTGTGGAATAGAAGGCCTTGCCGGTGGGCCTGGCTCTGCAGTACCAACAAACAGCACAGTGTTAATGAATATCACATAGTTATTGCAAAATGTGTCATATGAATAGTTAGATAGTTATATCACCTGGAATTTCCTCACGTTCTTCACGCTTGCTGTTACGTTTCGGGGGCGGCTGGGGCTGAGGCGCTTCGGCGGGTCTGGTTAATTTCACAAATGTTAAGCGACAGAAGTTAATAGGCAAAACAATTTTGTATAAATAAGCGATGACCTACCTTGGTCCTTCCTGGATTTGTTGGAAATTCCGACGCAGAGTGTCACCGCCCTGGTGAGCGGCCGCGTTGTGTACGATGGACGACGGCTCGCCGGCGACTGCGTTCTCTTCTTCCTCGCCTTCTGATCCAGAGTACTTGTAGTCCTCCCGCACCGAGTTATCCTGCTTCCGCTTCTTACACCTATCTATATGGTCCTTGAGTTGTATCCTCACTTGTCTCTCTGTGGGCTGGTCTCTATAAAATAATACAAAAAAAAATGTAAGTACATACTTAAGACTTGCTTTTATTATTATAAATCAATTTATTTCAGATAAAATCAATCCATACTACTATAAATTACAAACTATAAATACAGAGAAATAAATTATTACAATTATAGGTACCTGATGTGTTAGTAAAATTGTATGCACTTTTAGTATAACATCTGGATTTTTTAAACTGATGCATTAAAATACTGATTTACCTTATAAATGCATGTTTCAACAGCTGTTCAGTGTACGGCCGTTGATGATAGTCTTTTACAAGCACAGTTTCAATGAAACCATGAAATTTTTTAGCCCATTTCTTTGACTTGAGACGGGGCGGCGGGTTTCTGGAATTACAAGTTACATAGTTTATTAGTTTTTGCACTAGAAATAATAGGTATTGCTGTAAAATGACAATGAAATTATACCTTGGAATGAGGAAAAGAGCCCTCATCGGGTGAAGATCACAAAGAGGCGGTTGACTCTCCGCCATCTCGAGAGCAGTTATACCGAGCGACCAAAGGTCAGAACGATTATCGTATGTTGCATCAGGGTTTTCGTCGCACGCAATCACTTCGGGCGCCATCCAGTATGGAGTACCAATGAATGTATTTCTTCTACCTATAGTCCTATCGAGTTGCGCCGACACTCCAAAATCCACTGATAATATAAATGGTAGCACAAATTATTTATCATGTTTGAATTTGAGTCACACAACACTTTTAACAAATTTTAGTATTCCTTAGTTCTATGTCATAGAAGCAGAATGTACACACGGCGACACATCAAGCTATACATTTCCAGTTTTAGCTGACCTCATATTGTATAGGTTTTTCGTACGATCAGAAGTCAGCTTATACTGAATAAATATAGCTTGATATGTAGCTATGCATACAACTTACTCTATGTGTTACTAAGCAAATATCAATGTAAATATCAGAATGTTATCTAGACATGTCTGTTTGAATACATACCCAGTTTAACTTCAGCATTGTCTGTAAGCAAGACATTTTGTCCCTTGATGTCACGGTGAATGACTTTGTTAGAGTGTAAATAACTAAGACCTCTGAGAATTTCTCTACAAATGTATGAAATCCATTCTTCTTTTAACGATTGCCCCTTCGTGGACTTAACTAAATCCGTCACAGATCCTAGAAACAACAATGTTAAAAAATTAAAGTCAAAGTCGGGCTAGTAGCAATGCACAGCTATGTTGAGTTAGCTCAAGAAATAATAAATATGTAATAGTATGTGGTTCATCATGATCAGGTAATACATGAAAATAGAAAACTTATAAACATTTCTGTTAATTTACCTGTTCTAAATAAACAGAAATGTTGACTCATAACTAGGGGGTATAATCATATTACAAATAAGTCATAAAAAGTACAAGGGACACATACCAGCTCCACAGTACTCCATAACCAACCACAGTTGGTCATCCTTTCCTGGAGGGCTTTTTTTGATAAAAGCTCCATAGTATGTGGCAATGTTGCGGTGATTAGAGTACTTTTTTAGCACATTTATCTCTAGCTTTATCTCTTCCTCCTCATCTTGTGTGACATCCATAACTTTAATGGCGGCAAGTTGCCCTGTTTTTGTGTGACGCCCCTAAAATTTTATCATTCATTATTTGATGGACTAAGGGTTGATTTTTCCATCACCAAATAATTTTTATTAATAAAATTGACGTCTGACAGATTTTGGTAATTCCTCCAATAAAGTTAACCGGCGTTGAAACAATCAGCCCTAAGAATAATATAACTTCTTATATGTATGTAATTATTTGTCTTAGTTTGTTTTTTAATATCTTCATTTTAATAATCACTCAGTTTTGTATATTGGTATATTCTCACAAAGTGGATGAACACCTTGTTAGTTTCTAGATCAAAATGTGATAGATACTGCAGTTCTTGAAGCCTATTGATAATCTGACATGATGATTGTGATTAGGCTTTAGAGACTGGACATATTATTATTTTTTTGTTTGCAAGAAATTCGCTCACAGAATACGAAATGGCCACAAATCAAAAGCCATAGGTACATTTTATATGATGACCAACACAAAATTCAGACCACATTTTTTTGAATTTCATAATTTTTTTTTTTATGTTAATATAACATGTTAATATATTATTAGATGCGGTTTTACCTGCTAAAAATATGAACATTTTAATACCTGTAACAGTATTTTTTTTTATTTGTGGCCCTTTTGTATTCAGTTAGTGAATTAATAATCTTCAGATTTAATTAAGGGAATAGAATTATATGAAAGTGATTATTACCATGATTATTTAAAAAAATTGCCTATATTTGATGGTTTTAAATTTTTACAACCAAATTACTACATAATGTTGACAATACTCAGATTGAATCGAAAAAACACCATTCATTTTTAAGCTCATCTTTAAATACAAAGCAATGTTTTTGTTGTTAATTCAAGAGCCACTAACTTACTAATGTATTCTGGAATTCATAAAAATATAATCTGTTTTCTGGCAAGATTTGTGTGTATAGTATAATATACTATAAACAAAAATTTATTTCCAACAGTAAACAACATTATGGGGTTTCACACAGCATTCTCTCATCTGCTAAAAATATTATTCTATGATCACCACTCTATCCAAAAAAGTGACTAATGCAATATTCCCTAAGACAAATAACTATCCAGTCATGTTTAGCAATACTGTCTAAAGGCTGGTCATAATAAATTATGATAGTCTAATTACAGTTGTAATATAATAATATTGTCTTGATCAGATTAGTACCTTTAAGACTTTGTGAATGTCCTCTTTAGCTTACGAGCTGTATCTATTAACAATTGAATGAGTTTTTATGGTAATCTAATGTTGTGATCATAATAACTATTATGCTGTCTATTTACTCCACTATTTCAAATATTATGTTTAAACTCCCTTTCTAGAGAAGCAGGGTGAAAATTACATACCTAAATAATAAAGGATACATTTCATCTTTTAAATTATTTGTAGTTCATAAACTTGTGAAGCATAGAAGATGTAAATATGAACCTATTTACATTTTTTAGAGCAATAATAAACCAGACAAACCTCTGACCCAGATGTGGGAGTGTATAAATCAACAGAGCATATAATTTTCTACTCATAAAGATTCATCAATTTAAACTTATGTATTATTATTTATCTGAGTTGAAAATAATACCTAATCTAATGGAGTAGTAGAGAAAAAACAAAATTATCCATCACTTTAAAATGTAGTGGGTACCTATTGAAAGTCCACTGATGGGAACTAATGAAGTTCATTGACATTAATAGACAGTGCTCTTTAATTGTAATGCTTTCATTGGAGTCTATGTTAATTTTTACTAGCACCATGTCATGTATTACAGCATGTAAGTAGACCGTGAGGAGAGATCCAATAGAAGCAATCAATTTAATTACTGATAGGTGTAGTTATACGTACGAGTATAGTTTATTATTGCGCTCCAGTTTTAAATCTAGTACATACCTTGTATACTTGTCCATAGGTGCCATTTCCGACCACTTCTATGAGTTCGAATATACCAGCAGGATCCTGAAATGACACATAAATTAAATGAAATAGCATAAAAAGATTATTATGCCATTTCAAGTAAACCTTCACTTATGATTCACGCCCTGTGAGATCATTGCCCTTTGATTACTTTTTTTCTGGAAGTTTATGGAGCCCCTGCTTTCTGGATATTCAGGATGTATAATTAATAGTAATAGTTTACTTTAAAAGTTTACCTTTAGTGCGCTGAGGTCAATGTCGTCCAATGAACAATTTACAGACGGTGCCAGTTGATGCGCCATTTTGAGTATATTGTCACACACGAAGACAAAGCACGAGAACCTCACATCAATATAAAAAGCGTATAAAACACCTAAATTACGACATTGGCGATGAGATTAGGGAAATTTTCAATATCGCACGGCTAAACAATTTAATAAACTCATTGTTTACACTTAAAATTAAGTAAATTACAGATACACAATTCGTACGTCGCTCACACACCCGGCAGGGATGCCAGATTAATAAAAAAGTGTAGACAGATTATACATAAATGATTGTTAAATTGCAGTTGTTGCCCTATAAATATTTCATTATCGACAAATTATTATTAGATATAGTGAAATTACCAATTGGGCCATAATTAATGTTTTCTGATAATAATAGGAAATATAATTTTGTTCTCTAGAAGCAACAGACTTCTTTCAGTAGATCATAGCGACATCTACCGGAACTATTTCTTATTATTCTATTCAATGACTTTTATCAGCCAGGCTAGTATTCTCATCAGCCACAACTATGATCAAGAAGACCCAAGAAGGAAATATCCTGACCAAGCATAATCGAATCATAAAATTAACATATGGTAAAACCGCGTTTATGTGGGAATTATGAATCAAAACATTTTCCGCACTGCAGGCCTAAAAAACAAAAACCAACCGCGGTCGCAGCTCAAGATTTTGGGGTGAGGTGGTGACCCCACCCGATGGGTGCCGAGAAATATTTTTAGGGAGGTACATCTCCTCGTTGGTGTAGTGGTCGCAAGTGTTACTGCTGAACATAGCATGGTCCTGGGTTCAATTCCCAGGTCGGGTAAAGCGTTATTAGGTTGTTTCATGAGGAATTTTTCAGAAGCACCTTGGAGTCTGGGCTTGTGCCCAGTTGGTGGCAGTAGACTTGCTCTCTATGACAATAACTGGTGAAATGTGGGTGTAAGTACTATAATATGTAGGTACACCTCTGCCTAGCCCTTCAGGGATTAAAGGCGTGATGTTATGTTAATTATCATGTACCTACACATAGGTGTATTTATTTGCCGTGCACACCTCAGAATGGTCTGATGCCCACCATAGGATGTTTGAGGACCTATTCGAAATTCTAAGCTGGATAATACAAAAAGAAAAGGATCGGTCGTGGGATCGCTCACACTTGGGGATGGAGCCCGCTAAGCATGGCGGGCTGATAACAGTCGGGGCCCCCGACTGTTATCAGCCCCGACTCGGGGGTGTGGCGAATGTACAGACGCCAGCACATTAAGGTACCCGTAACTGTCAAATTTTCCCAATCAACTTTGAGCCGTAAGCTTAGGCGATAAAGTTGAAAATCTACTTAAGAAATTTGACAGATTGTAGTAGCTTGAAGTGCTGGCGTCTGTACAAGTATTTCCCGGGCCCCGACTTATGAGAGTAGAAGGAACAGTGGGGTTTTAGTCGGTAGGAGTCCGACATAACCCTCCGTTCTTCCCAGACGGAGGGTATCCATGAGTACTTCACCACAAAAAAAAGGTTAGGGCCAGCCCCCCTTCCCCTGGAAAAAAGATACGCCAATGTACCTACAGCTCCACATTACTTATGCTATTCAGGGACGCAGCTATTTTTAACCATCCAGGTCATGACCCCCATAACCCCCATGACCCCCGCCCCTAGAATCGCGCCTGATAAAAACAGTAGTCAAAACTAAATGGTGCAAGATTTCGCTTCCTGTTGAAAGAAGAACTTCAGAGCAGGGACTTGAAAACGAAATAGCACACTAATGTTATCGTATAACGTTCTAAAATTTGTAACGATACTTACTAAAACCTAAAAATATCAATAACGTTACAAAACATAACGTTTTAAAATATCATTTTCGTAGAACGATATTTTAAGTAACGTTATCGGTACCTATCAGTAACATTAAGCTTAACCGCTTGTAATAACGTTACAGGTGAAACGTTACAGATTCATTTGTAACTTTATTCTTCATACTTTTTCGTCATCTTTTATGTCTTAAGGCTGGCAAAAGTGGCAACGTTTAGTATCGAAATGAATAACGTTACTATATCGTTATACTAATAACGTTATATTGTGATTGAAAAGTTTAGGATTTCGTTCAGTATTATCGTTATAATCAAGGAATTCATTTTGTTACGTTCTTGGTGGAACGTACAAATTATCGTTACCGGAACTACACTTAACGTTATTTTGAGTAACGTTTGAAGTATGTACCTACCTGCTTCAGAGAGGCGCCTCTTAGTCATTCGCAGGGTAAGTAGGTGATGTGCACATTGTACAGAGGCCAGCACATCAAGCTACCCCAATCTGTCAGATTTTCCCAATTGAATATGAACCTTATTCCTTTGTGCTAAAGTTGAAAATCTATCAAAGAAATTTGACCTGCTGGCGTCTGTACAACAGGGCCAAAGGGAATTAGGTGGGTGGGGTGGAAAATCACATTGAATGTCATAAGTAGGATGTGTGGTAACTCCACACTTGATGACGCTTATTGCTGGACTTTGGCCTTTTGTAGGAGTACCTACCGATTGCTGCAGCAGAGCATTGAGGAATTAGAAGTACAATTATTTCAGTTGCATAAAACAGATGCTGTTCCTTCATGTTATCCAGAGCTCAGCTCTGTAATATTGACATGCTGTAGGTCATTTGAAAGTGAAGCTGGGCTCTGTACTGGTGTTTGCTTACCCGTTGAAATAATAGAGAGCGTCCGCGATATATCACATACATTAAAAATAATACAGAGTTCTTATACGAGTATCATAATGTTCACAGGAACCTTAGAGGTAAACTTTTTAAACACGTACCCAACGTAACATCACGCCTGTATTTTCGCAAGGGTTAAACATAAGTAGGTATGAAGTTATATATATCTACCGTCCGCTTATAAATATCTACCGTCATTAATTTATAAATTTTTGGTTGTTACCGTCAGCACCAAAACTGGAGTAAAAACGGTATTTTTTATTAAATATCTCTTCTGTTAGGGGTTTGAATTTGACATTTTTCTTTTGTTTAATACGGTGTTCAGTGTAGGTACTTCAGTATCAACTATCTTTGCAGTTGCCTGTAGTTTGCTTGTAATTAGATAATATATTCTCAATAAATACTGTAGAGATTTTAGGCTATTGTGCACATAGGATATTGTGCACACTCATGTTACCTCCGCGAGTCCGCTGGAAGATATTGGCAAGAAATATGAGACAAAAATTCAGTTAGTTTCAGAATAAAAGACAGTAGGCGTCAGATCCAGCTACAGAACACTATACGCCTAAAGCGGAGGATCTGGCTGACAAGCCAAGTGATAAGAATGTAAAAATATTAATAGTATGAGGATCATAATAATTAAGCTACCTAAAAGAAAATTGTTTTTTTTTCATTTTTCCTGGTACAGAGGCTAGCACATCAAGCTACCCCAATCTGTCAAATTTTCCCAATTGAATATGAACCTTATTCCTTTCATGTAAAGTTGAAAATCTATCAAAGATTGGGGTAGCTTGATGTGCTGGCCTCTGTACAATTAGCATCCCTCCGTGCTACATAATAATATGGTGCCGGGTATTATTTAATTAACGTTTTTAATGTAGGTAAAACGCAGCGTGCACAAGGTGTAATATTGTGTGAAGAAGAAAAGTAATCCCCATTTAATATATGATAAGGCAAGGCCTATCGCACGCCAAGAAGAGAACAGAGCTAAGTGGTGTTTATATTCTTTTTGTAAAGAGAGCGAGATGGCTCAGCAGGTGCAGTTCTTGTTGGGCACCAACGGCGTACGCCTAGAGAATTTTATAGAAGAGTTTAAGCTAATAATTTCTGACTATAATAAATAGCGTGAGAGCAATTGCGCGCTAATCTTGGGCGCATTTCTTGAGGGTGCGATGTATTTCCATAATTATACTTAAGGTGCCACTTATCGATATTTTTTCAATACAAATTTCGAGAGAATATTACTCCATTATTTGACATTGTGCATCCAAAGTTAAATATGATATCGTTCTGACTTATTATTAATTGTGTCTATACGGAAACAAAATAGTAAAATAAAAAGCTATTAAAAAGTTATGAGCCAACAAATATTCATTTTTCTTGCTATTTTTAACGAACTTTGGGTATAAATAAGTAATAAAAGAACTGTAAAATCTTCAAAACCAAGTCCGTATCGACAAAGATCAGTTATCGAAGAGATCAAAAAACTTTATTTTTAATTAATTTATGCAGTGGTTTTTTCATAAAACTCGATTTTCCGAAGCACTGTTCGAATTTTTTTACGCGCCTGTCAGTTCGTAACGATGTTTCTGTGCGTTAGAACTAGACGTTGTTCGTGTAGACTAGCGTCTAATTGCTCATCACTGATATTAGCGTTGTCGGACACGAAGCCAGGCGAGACAGCGTGTTTTTGGCCATGACCACCAGTGAGTTCGAGCTCGCGACTAGTTTACTGTTAAGCGAGGGAATTAGTTTTAAATCGATATGCGGCAGGTTAAGAGCAGAGTTTCCGTGCCGCAAAGTTAAAGCAGCGTATAGGGTGCAAGAAGAGGAGATTGCACAAGGTATGTGGGCAGAAAACGAGTGAATAGTCTCTCGTTCATTAATCCTGATAAAGTTTTATCCCTCTGATGCTATAATACCGTGCGAGATACGAGACCGTTACTGACTTGCGAGTTCCCAAGGGGGAGGTATTCTAAGGAAAGAAAGAAAGAAAATAAGTTTATTTGACCCAGCTTAAGTAAGGCACATAAAAACAATAACAAAAAAAAAAAAAAATAAATAAATAAAAAAACTTAAAATAATATTGTGTGCCTCACGGCTGCGCCAAATAGGCCCAGTTCAGCATAAATGTCAGACAACTAATGCTGACGCTGGTTTTCAACTGGACCCTATGTTACGAGGTAAGGCTAATTCTATCATTGCTTGTACCTTCTGCCTAGACGCCAAATGCATTCTAACGTTATGATTTTAATACCTTTCCGCGAAGAAATATAGGTTGTGTTACTACCCTACCGGTTGAAGCTCGGCCTAAATTGAAGCACGTAACGTAAGCTCCGCCTCTTCCGCTCACGTTTGTTCTCGATGATACCTTATCTGAATCAACTCGACGTTATCTTGCCAATCTAGGATTTACAGCTCTGCTGCAACAGTTCATTTTTGGCAATGTTCATGAAGTAGGTACAATAAGTACAACACCATATTCACAAAGAGATAAAACATAATAGTGGGCGGGCGTCTGAACGCTAGATTAGGTCGAGTGATTTTAAATATCACGTTGCTAGTACTTGGCATTTATTCGTGCCGCGAAGTAAGAAAATACCTAGACCAACTTGTGTTTTTTATTTCAGGTGCTTGTGTGGTAATTAAAATGCTATATTCCTAGATACTAGATATATCGGGGTAAGTAACATACAGAACATGCGAGTATCTAAATCCCATACTCCTGTACAATCATGAAGTTGGTCGGTAGGAGCCTCCCTCTGGGTTTCCCCACCTGTTTAAAAAAAAAAATATATATATATCATCCGTCTATGCACACTCATAGGAAAATAAATGGGCATATAATCTAACACTGCAGCACTCCTGATTTAACAAAAGACGGTGACGAGATATCAAATATGCTACTCGGTTAGCAAATCCTGCCTGTAGGTAGGGGGAAATAGGAAAGAAAGGGAATTATAGGTATACTTTATTTATTTACCCATGTTACATAGTCCCATTTCCATATAATAGAGGGCAACCTATTATCATATTTATCACTAACCTATCGGACATAAATCCAGACTTCTCTTGAAAAAACAGTTGACTGACCCGGCGATCACTACTCCCAGCAGTTCAACAGTCAGTTAGACCAACGAGTTTAGCAGTCTGTGTTTCTAAATTGTCGGACGAGGTTTGGATGTGAACGTGTAGGTAATTAAAGATATTGAGATCTTATTGATAGGTTATGAGTTCACTATGATTACGTAAAAATAAGTATTTCTTAAGTGAAGATACTTATGGTTGTGTATGCTAGTTACTAGCCTAGATAGTTGGCTCAACACGACGTGTGGTGTTGCACAAACCCAAACTAAAATTATTGACTAGATATTATAGAAGTAAAGTATAGCCGCGGTGCTACGTGCACCCGCGCGGCCGTGCATACCGAATCGTAAGATCAAAGCACGCATAGGTAGTTACTTTACCTACTCCAACACCCACACAGGCGCAGGCCGCGTCACGTCGCAGCGTGTCGGTGTTGCGCACACATGCAGGCGCACGCGAACACTAATAAAAGTATAATAAATGTTAGCGAGACACAAGCGCGGCGTACGGTA
Source organism: Globia sparganii (assembly GCA_949316385.1). Lineage (NCBI taxonomy): Eukaryota > Metazoa > Arthropoda > Insecta > Lepidoptera > Noctuidae > Globia > Globia sparganii. Next base: position 14,314,019 of record OX438655.1, read on the forward strand.
CTATTTGTTCGGGAGGGAGGTTGGAGGCACTCATACAAGCGAGGGAGAGGCTGTATCGGTGCTGCCAGCCAGTTTACCGTTGCGAGGCGCGTAGTGCGGCCGGACGCTGGACCGCCACCCGCGCGCCGCCGGCACCCCGAAGCTCTCCGCAGCCCGACTCCGCCACCCTGGACTGTCTCGGGACGCCACCCCTGTGCTCCCCCACGCGGACTCCTGTTTATGAACACGACCCTTGTCGCGTTACCTTACCTACAGACTAAGTGCTACGACTCGTGCTTATTTCACTGGAGTGTTAATCCGATTTCAGAATATTTATTGGATCGCTTCATCATAGGCGAAGGTGAGTTTTGCATTTAGTTTATCTGTTTGTTATACTTTGTTATTACCTTAGATGTTAATCCAGTACCTAATATGAAGGCATATTTATTTTAATTTACAAAGACAAGATTTAAGTATTTAATAATTGTAATATTTAAGTTTCAAAAAAGTACAGCGGTTGCGATAACTATTGCTAAATTAATGTTTCCACAAATGAAGAAATTATCATTTGGTTGATAATAATATTGAAATTTATAAACGCGGATGAAGTAAAAAGTATGTAATTATTTCATGAAACAGTCGGAGAGTATAAATGTGGGCGGTGAGGTAATTGTTGTATAGTTTACCTTATAAGTTGCATTGATTATTACGTCTGGAGCTTACCATAGCAAGAATATAATATGTGAATGCAGTTTTGGTCTTTGAGTTCAGCTTAATTACTTGAAAACTCTAGATTTGGAAGAAAGCGTAAGGAAACCGTAGCTACGTTCCAACGCCACTGACGTATTCGCCTTTAGTTGGAAGCTATATTATACAAAATTCGTTTTAATTATAGTTATTTACTCACATTATATCACATACTATATTTCTTATTATCATAACATTCTATACACATGCATATTTTGTTAACATGCTTGAACGTTGAGGCGCCTAGCATCACAAAATATTGACAGAAAATTGAATTGTGTCGAGCGCCGTGTCATGTTCTGTTCAAAAGACTTCAACGCGCAGTAGCACCTATTGAACTCGTGCGAACATTGCGCACTACATACATACAATATGACATACACTAACTATCTATACGTTAAATTTTCTCTATATTTTTCTCACGATTGACCATACGGAATGTAGGTAACGGACACATGCATAGATTTCGTGAGAGAAGTCAAATAAAACCTGCCGGATAGTTATTAGAATAAGGAAAATTGTTAAAATAACTGTCAATTATACACGGAAATAAAACGCGGCTTTACTGTCATGTGTAATGATGAATTAAAGGGTGGAAGATGGCATTAAGATACCAATTTATTTAGCTATCTCTTAAAATGAGTAGTTAAAGCTACAAAAATTAAAAAGCACAAAGTTTAAATGGATACGTAGCACATGGCATTATATATACATACCTAATATACGTCAACTTTAATGAGAAAAAAGAATTTTCCATATACACTTACTGTATATATTGACTAGTAAGATTCTTATTGGTATCTAGACTATTAAATAACATTTAAAATGTTGCATTTGCACTCTGTTACTCTGACTTTGTTGATCTGATTCTGTGTCACTCAAATTACACGTCGAGAGTAATAAAAACGTTTAAGTTAAATTACAAGTCAGGTATGAACGGAAGAAAAACTCGCTGTCTTATAAAACCAGGGTCTGTAGCAAGTACTCATGTTTATAGGTACAGTTGTCTTATATCCGGTTCAGAATTAACTTTATGGGTTATTGCTTTAGATTACAATAAATACTTCTTATATGCCTATAATGTATACTTAGTAATATATTTAATAGTGTAGGTACCTAAAAAGATGTACCTACCTACATATTGTTTGCGTATTTTACAGAATATTAAGTGTAATACCTGAAATATTTAACAGCATTTTTTATGTAGCTCTTATGCCAAACTTTACATTGATTTCAACAGTACAGTATCTTTTTACATTTTCAAAATACTTGCCACTTGTGCCATTAATTAAATTGCCCATTATGTTAAACATTTTTGGTGGCGAATTATTCCAACAGAATTTCGTTATTCCAATAATCGTGATAAAACTTCCATATTCCTAATTGTTAGCTGATCTGCAGTCATTAAAGCATTTATCGATATATCCACGATAAGTGTTTTATTGACTTAAGTAAGTATTTTATAGCGGACCGCGGTTACCTTGAGAGTAGTATTGAATTGGACAAAGGATACGACGTCACAGTACGAATTAGCCCGTGGCGATAGTACAATGAGATGGCATGAAGGTGATGGAGCTTGTTAGCTCGGAGCCGGCAAGGGGAGCGTGTATTGTTCGCAACACTACCTTCAGTCGAACTCGAATGGCTTGTTGAATTCGTGACATCACTGCGTGTATATCGCTGGCTTGCAGCAAGCTGAAAAAGAAAAAAAAATTGGTAAATCCAAAAGTGCACGACTCATAATGCTCATTTGATCGTATAAAAACTATAGATATAGATATTATAGTAGTTTTTTAGTTATTATAATTAAACTACTTTGAATAAAAGAGAAATTAAAAGAGCCATTTTTAATAGGGTTTCTCCTATGGGTGAAATTATTTTATTAAAAAAAATACTCAATGAATTGATTCGCAAGCTACAATATTAGGCCAATTCTGCTAATTTAAAACGTTCAAAATCTAGTCGCAGTCTCATCTCGGCAACAAACAAACGTCAAAAACTTGTCAAAATGTAGGGAAATTTGAAGTATTTTTGACAGATTGACACTGAGATCAGACTGTGAACGTTCTTAAAAATTACGAGAATTGCCCCTCAGGTTTCACATTTGATTGACGGGAAATTTTTAGAAATATTTGATGTTTTTTTCGTTTCTACTGCATTAAATCAATTTTTGTAAAGTAAAGATTTAATTTCTATTATTATCTATCCCATGGTATATAAATTAAGTAGGTTCTGTGTACTAGCAGGAGTATAACAATAGAAACAGTTGCAGAAAGGAGGCAAAGAAAATTTTCAATCATAAAGCACTCTCTAATGCTTCGCATTATGAGTCGTGTAAAATCCTACTAAAGGACTAACGGCATCTAATTATGTAGAATACGTAGCAAATCAATATATTTGTCACAAATCAAAAATTTCCATTTTGCTATTACTTGTCCTGACATAGTATAAAACAAAGTCGCCGAAATGTCTGTACGCGCATAACTTTCAAATGACTGCATCAAATCGGATAATTCTATTTTTTTTGTGTTCGGTATTGCCAGGAAAAGCTTTGTAAAAAAAACAATTCGGAGATTCGAAAAAAAAATCACATCCGTGTGAAGCTAGGGCGGGCCGCTAGTTATAAATAACTAGCGGCCCGCCCTAGCTTCACACGGATGCGATTTTTTTTACACCTAGATATTACACCTAGAAATATCGGTTAGAGGAAGTTCATTTTTTATAAACAACGACAATTCTATCAAAAATTTCGTGACGGAAAGCAGTGAACTTAATTTACAACGAAAATCACTTGATGTAATTTCGGCCTAAAGTTAGTACTTAGGTAATTTAAAAGCGTTCTTGGCGCAAGCACTCCGAATTTCCATCGTTTAATTTTCAGGAAATATGTCGCTAGGCTAAGTGAAAATTATCATAATGAGTGTATAAGCCATCGTTACCATCAATATCTTAAAGATAAGAAATCTGGTCGCTATTGGTCTGAGGCCACTGGGCTAGGCTATCAACCTGACTTATGCACCTTTGGGACCTTTAAACCTAACACGCTATTACTTACGAGTTTCTAAGTAGGTATAGAATCAACTCACTTTTTGCCCCGGAGAGTATTCGGGAAGTAAGTCTGATTTGCAATTGAGAGATTTGCAATTCACATGCAGACATTTTGTACATACCAATGATCCGGAGACGACCATAATCTATGTGGTGTTAGATTAACGTTGGATAAACGATCTTTATTGATAATGCTGTAGTTGTACCTTAAGAGGTGAAAATAGTTGTCAGTAAAAGCCTAACAATAGGATTCGCGAAATATTTTCGTGTTTTCTGCTTTTCTATGCCGGTTAGTAAGCATTCTGATCTCCACAATGTTTAGGAATAGGTCGCTGTGGAAAAAGAAGCAAATCATATGAGGCGCCGAATAGTCTACCACAATCTATAACTGATATTGCCAAGATCGCACTTTGCTATCTAACATCTATCTTTTTCTCATTAACTTGCTGGGATCCACACAGCAAAGCAAAGTGGTAATTTGGAGGACATTGTCTGAACCAATTCAAAAACTTGAATGCACCTTCATTACTTATTTGTATTTGGCTTAATGTGTATTGTTAGGAGCAGTGAATAGAAATAGCTCCGTGGATGCTGAGCATGAGCGCCGGTCGTCGTGGCTCGTCGGCGCATGATCGCGTTACGCAATCAAATGCTCCACACGACGGCTCAGCCGCCACAGATATTCTTAACTATACCTTATAATGCGTCACGATTTGTCCTTTTAATTGTGTTCCAATTCCGAACGTTGGAAATCGGTGTGTCTAGTCTATCTCATTTAAATGAAATGCTTCAATTTTTTTTACAACTTGTCGTGGCACGCAACTTTAATGACATATAATGTGCGCTTTTATAATTTATAATGTGACGATATTATCATGGATGTCCACGTCCACGTCACGGCATCACGATAACACAGGGAAGTAAAATTTATGGAGATATATGAAGACGCTTTTAAATTTCCGTTCACGATAACGTTACAATGTGCAAATAATACCATACATTTTAAGGACGTGGACTAAGACGTCCAAAGTAATATCACTACGTTAGAAATTATAAAAGCGCACATTGGGTTAGTAAATATTTCTTTTAAAATTAAGAATTAGCACCTCTCTAGCTTTTTGTTTCGGTATCCACTCCGATTTCATGTAGTGGGTCAACGACAAAATTATATTTGCGCCTAAACTAATAAAATATAACATCAAATAATGAACATTTTATTTTTAAAAGTTTAAGATTAAGTAATCATTCAAACATAATACACAGAATTATTATATATTGTAATCGTTGAAAGAGACTTAACTGAACAGGAAAATCTTGATTTCTTTGTTAGCATGAATGAAGATACATACGCATTAGTCTGTTTGTGCTACTAGGCCTTAATAGGCCATAAAGAAAGTGTACATACACCTATAAACAAATTCTCTCTGGAAAAGCTAAGGATAAAGCCACGGGTACCAATACGTTACGTAGGTTTAAAAAAATGTTATTATGTGAGAATTGAAGTCTCATTAGGGTTATATGTTTCCAGATATCCGGAACCAAAGTTTGAACATATTAAAATACATTAACTTATCAAAAACAAAAACCGCTCAGTTTCTAGCAAAATACTAATATATATTATGTTATAAATCAAATAAAATAATTTCGTAAATTACACCAATTTATTTGGACGCATAGTAATTTATAAGTTTTTTGCTAATGTATCATTGAAAGTAAATTATAACGAACTTGATGTAAGTGTAAGCGAGGGCATTTCGTTGAACATAGTTCTAGAATTTTCTTTGACACTCTTCTGATTAAAAAAATCGCGCGCCGTTTCTTCTTAATTGATAAGGCATAGCATAGGCATCACATTCGGAGTGGTATCGGTTTGAGAGCTCGCATGTTATGGCGAGTCACCGTTCCGGAACTGGTTTTTTATTTGCCAATAGGTATCTAAAATAACTAAAACCCATTTTTTTCTCAACTGAGGTTTTCAGAAATAAAATGACTAGTGAGTGTCTAGATTAAAACAAACCTGGTTTTAAACATTATTTTCCTTCACTGAGTAACATATGTAGTAACAAAATCTTAGAAGATATATTTAAAGTGTTACATACGATGAAATTGCATATATACAGACATATAATATGTTTAAATCTAAGGCAGAAGGTAGTTTCGTATCGGCCACAAAAACAAACGTACAATAACATAGAGTACTATGTCGGTTTAAGATAAGAACAATAGAATATCTTGTCAACGACAGTTGTATGAATAAGAGTTTAGATTTCTGCGTCCGCGTCCATATAGAAATGAGAAAACCATTGGAATGTGAATACTTAATAGTTTGTTTGATAATTACAAAGATACGATTTATATTTGGATATTAGTAGATATTTGCGATCTCAAACATAATTAAGTACCATAAAACGATTAAGATGTGTCTGTCGACGTTGTTCAATAGTGTTATACTTAGTGAAGAAATTCTCTATTCCTTATGTACTTAATTGTGCACATTGTAATTGATTAATTAGAGAGCCTTGCGAATGAAAATAGTTACACGGAGTGCTGTTTGCTAGTTGGTTAAACAATAGCATTCTTAAGGCTGTGTACGACGTAATGTGAAAACGGTAACCTTTCTGTGGAATAAGCGGCCTAACGTAATGTTGATATCGTTGGTCGGGAATCGACTACACGGTCTGAAGGGAGTTTCGCTTAGTTTATCGATACTTTAGAAACATTACGTGATTAAGTGAAATCACTTATTCATGTGAATGTTTAGATGTATCTTTTGAGTATTTGATGTCTATCACCTCGTAACGGCGCATTGAATGTAGGTATTCCAAATAAGCACATGAGAGTGTTCCTTCTCACTACCACTCTTCGGAGCTCTAAGGCCAATGTTATGAATATTTGAACCAAAAAGTGCCAATTGAATTTCCATGTGCCAATCAAAAATCAAAACCGTGAGACGGTGGCCACGTAACTCGATGCTGTACGTAGCTAACATAATAATAACAATCTATAACTCTCGCCAATTCGAAGGTGTAAAATACACTGCAGTGAATGGACTCCGCCTGTCCGGTCTGTTATGATTTTCGGAGAAAGTGCGATAATGACAGCTCAAAAATCTCTCTCCGTTAATTATTTATTATGTAATTAATAATTATAATAAATGAACTTTTATTGTAAATATTCATTGTTGGGTTTGATGAGAGTTCGATAATTGTTTCAAAGTTGAACCGCCCACGCTTTATTTATCTACTTTAGAAGCGCGAATTTATTTTGACTTTTGAATGTTTCTTGAATAGTTTTTGCCACATAGGGTCAAGAGATGCCATTTGCCCGTACTATCTCAATGAGTTGAGTTCTTTTAAATGCTTTAATCTAGCACGCCATACCTCGCTACTATCTAGTGATGTATTCTGTTCAAGCACCTAGCAGGTGCACGATAAATATTCAACCTTAACAACGACAAAAAACAAATTTAAAATTTTGCAAAGAAGTAATTAAATTACAAATGACTTAAAAAAAACTATTTAGTTGAGTAAATTAGAGCAAAATTGGCAGTGTTGGAGCCTTGACCCCTCGCGTGTGGAGCGCAGGCGCGGCGCGACGCGGAAGGTTGGTGCTCGGCCGACCGCGACGTGCACTCCTGCGCAGAAAGTGTTTGTCCTTGCCGTACAGCGTGTAACCTTTACCCCTGAAACAAAAACAGACGATTAATTCATTAGGCTCTATCTGATTGATAACTTTCGGCACGCAATGAGGAAAATGTTGTATGCCACTAAAAGCGTGATTGACACAAAAACACTCTTTTCAAGTAAGGAAGGTTTGCGTAATTACTAATTAGAAGTTTACAAGCTTCATCTCTTATGTTTAGATTCCAATTTACTTTTAGTTTCACAGAAAAGGAATGATATATACAGGGTGAAATTGAAAACATGCGACAAATCGAAATGGGAGATTGTACTCATCATTATGAACAACTTTTACTATGGAACCAAACCTGAAAATGCGAAAAAAAAATCATTTGTTCCTTACAAATATGTTCGTATATAACTCGTCAAAATGTAGGGAACAGCTGATTTTTTCGCGATTGCAGCTTTGTTCCCTTAGTAAAAGTTGTTCATAATGATGAGTTCAATCTCCCATTTCGGTTTGTCGCATGTTTTAATTTCACCCTGTATAAAAGATGGATGGAACGTTTATCGATGATACCTATGAATACCTAGCTTGAGCCATTTCTATGATTTTGAAAATTAACTATCCTTTTCATTAACAGATATGCGTTTCTATGAACACAAAGTAGCGAGGATAGTAACTAAAAGAAATAACAGTTTATAGATTTATGTATCGGTATCAGTCACTTGTCTACTCGCCCTCGTTATTTTACTAAAGAAATACATTAAGCAGAACTAGAATGATAACAATACAGATCTAATAAATTGATAAGTTAAGTACTTATCAAACAATTTAATTCCGTATGAAAAATTGTGTCATACCTAGTCATAGACGATACCTATTTTTTTGTCTTTTTACCCGACTGCGGCGAAGCCTAAAAGGAGGGTTATGTGTTTGACCTGTAAGTAAGTATGTATGTATCTCCCTCGTAACACCTAAACGAATGAACGGATTTGGATAAAATATACGTCTTTAGATTTGTCTTGGTAGGGCGAGCCTCACTGGCTACATTAAAATAAAAACAATGTAAAATGGTGGTTTTGGGGTGCCATATTGTAGCATTAGAATTTTTTCTTCTTCTAATACTATCGAGTGGGATAGGTATCAAAACGAAGGGTTTTAAAAGGTGACTTTTACAAAAATTTATACAATTTATAATTATGTTTAAAAGTAATTCGAAGTGACAAATCGTGATAAACACGAACTAAATCGTCTGCGAAATCTTCCACATTTGTAAACTAAAAAGCTGGAAATAAAAAAAGTAATTAATAAAACTAAAAAACCCGACAGTTGGAAGTAGGCCGGAACAAAATACATTTTTATTTTTTTCAAACTCAAATGAGTCCCGCCTGCTTCCAACTTTTATTCAATTTAAAATGAGCTTGTTTTTAGCTTTCAGTTTTTTTTTAACTTAAGTTTTTTACCGCAGTCGGGTGTTTTAGTTTTTTTAATTACCTACTTTTTTATTTGTAATGTGCGTTGTTTGTGCAGAATAAACTATTTTTCTTTCTTTCTTTTCTATTGTAAATTATATTTTACAGTTACCTCTAGCATCTGTAGTCGTATTTATTGATGGGTTGTTAGGTAATTCAATCAATCAATTTGGTTTCATAAACTTACGACATATAATCATCGTATGAAAACACTTGCTTCTTTAATGGTTAAGGTAATTTAAAATAACCATCAAGTTATTGGAGAATTTACGGTGTTTTTGTCATTAAGTACAGCAATGGTGAACATTAGAATTTTATGAGGACATAAAAAAAATGTAGGTTTAATAATTTATATCTAGGGTAGATCGATAAATAAACGATGGATTTCCGGTAGATACTAGGTATATAGCATTTTATAAAAGGGTAAAATAAAAAAAGTAGTTCGCTCTGAATGACTATTTTGTAAATGTTGAATTTGTAAAGAAAGTTGCTTATCTATATAATAAATCTTTTTTGATTGGCAATCCACTCTATCTATATGTTACCACTTGCGTCTTAATGATCATTTTATTAAAATAATTAGAGAAATCTCCATAGCTAATATTAATGACAGCAGAAGAAAATATCGTTATGTACCTACGTTCTTTCCGGATATTGGTACAGACGAAAACAAAAATAATGTGAAGCTGTGCGGTCTGTCAGGCTTTTTACATTTCCAATTAACTAATATCTATTCCACTCAGTATCTTTATGTTACTGAACAATGCCATTTGTCATAGAACATGTTTTATTTATTTATTTATTTATTTAAACTTTTCGCACAAAAAGGTACAAAGGCGGACTTAATGCCTTAGGCGTTTGTGCATGCATAAACATTTAACTTATTATTGATAATCCAGTAACTTATTTATTCGATGTATTTTGATTCCACTCCTCGAGAGTGTTTTTGTGTTTAGTGTTTTTTTATTTACTACCTTTATATACCGTAATATTCATAATTTAACCTTAGTTAACTAAAGGTTCTGTAGCTAATCTATTTATATATCAAATGACAAATATATAGAACATATACGTATATAGTGGCAACGTCATAGTTTCCGAAATCTAATAATATACGATACGAGATACGGACTCGCATATTTTAAAGGCCGTAGTGTGACTAATCTCTACATTAAATTAAATATGTAGAAATACACTGAAATCAAACATATATATGAAGTGTTTCGTAGTAGTGCATAAACATAGGCACACATACACAGAAGACGGTGGTTTTTGTCGAATATTAGAGTCGAAGAAACCGCCGAATACCGCTAGCAGTGCCGTCGGTTATTGCTCTCGGATTCCGCAACAAATTAACATGTATTCGGTACGTCTACATTTTATACCTAGTAATTTTACTTTAAATTTGTTTTTTAACTACATGGAAAGTTTTCTGATAAGTATTTTAATGTGAAGTTAAAAATGCACTTATTGCTTATCTGAATGCATTATATCAATGTGCTTTAATCAATATGAGTAAGGAGAGGCGATTATTCTCCGCAAGTATGTCGACAATCAGGCTGCCGCGTATTTGTAAGAGGAGAACGAGGACGGGCCGTTTAGCATTTTGCACTAGCTTACGTTGTTTGTTTGTTTGGCCGCTAGGAAGTGGGTCCTCATATTAGAGGTACAATGAGGACATACACGTGTAGGCTGCTTTTTGTTTTACATCCTGTACGATACTCTTACCGATGTGTACCAAGTTTTTCCTCAATGTGAAGTAGTGTTGGCACAAATCATTACATCCTGACCGCATGTCACATGTAGCTACTTGCATATTTTATGTTATTCGAGCGTCGTTGTTGAGTTCCGACGAGCTGTCTGTCTCAAGATATTTACATTCTGTTGTAGCAATAGGAAGGGGTTTCCCTTATCGCCCAGTATTAAAATAACTTTGGATTGGGAAAATATTTATAGCAGGCGAGAAAAGGTTGTGTAACTGACTCCCCGGAACATACGAGCGCAATATGAAACGGTGCAGCATACTGCATTATTTTATTTTGTTTGTCACGAAGTCATTCGAAAATTATGCTGATATTATGAGCAATTAATTTAGCAATTTCATTTTCTAACCCGTAATTTATATGAAACCTGTTTGTATTCTAATGAAATCCGAATATAATTCCATTAGTTTATCGTCATATGATAAGCAAATTAATATGCAGCGTAAAAAAAAATGTAAAGCTCTTGCTAAAATTCTAACTAGCCACAAAATCGAAAACTGGTTTGTTGTTCGAATATTCTATGATAGAGTGCAAGTGAAAGTCATGATTGTACATAGAAACAGTTCCGGTTTATCTTAGTTTTTATCATTAATTAGTAAGTCGTGCTTAAGACGAACAATTATGTACTTAGACCATAAATGTATGAAGCCTAATTTCAAATCCTCATTGGCGCTTCCCAGGCTCCCGCACCGCGCCCGTAGCCGTAGCAGGTCGTAGCTACGTAGAGCCTTAGCTCGTAGCCATTCCCGCTACAATTCTCCCACTTTTACATTTGACTAGTATAATGATATTTACAAGAAATTTCTTGCCCAAAAGATTGATGTTAAAATAAGTAAAACTATTTTTTATATCTAAATTGTAAAAAAATAATGCATGTATTAACTGACTCCGCAAACGTCGTTTTGCAAAAAAAAAAAATAGATAGTAGCCGATTCTCAGACCTACCCGATATGCACACAAAATTTCATACAAATCGGTCCAGCCGTTTCGGAGGAGTATGTTAACTAACACTGTGGCACGAGAATTTTATATATTAGATAAAAAGTGTGCTATTCATAAGATTTTTGAGAACGAGCAGTTTCTAAATATGGATATGATAGTTTATATGATATGTACCTATGTGTACCTAGTTTTTACAGGTTAGTACAGGTATTTTTTCTCTTCATTGTTCCTTTCAACCGAAGCACCTGCCATCTAATCTCTTCACCACCCTTGGTTGACTGGTAGAGAATGCCTAAGGTATTAAGTCCGCCTTTGTACCTTTTTGTGCGAAAAGTTTAAATAAATACAATAACATTAATTAAAATATTAATAAATATAATAAAAAATACAATGATTCATCTGTTGTGCTACAAATCGATCTCAGCAAGAAATAATAATAAGAGTACAAAGCACGCGTCGATTGAGATAATGACATTTCAAACGTCCTTCAATGACACTTGGATGCGGAAATTAAATGGCTAAATTACTACCTACATTCAAGTGCAGAACCGAACCAGCGGTATCACAATAGTACAATACATATCAGCAGGTAATGCAAATTGTACAGTCGAGTTCATAAATATATGGGCAGTGACAAAATTTCTAAATATTATAAGCGTTAAAATGTTCTTACAATGCTATACAAACTTAGACATAAATAAAATGTTAACATACATTTAAAGTTTCAAAATATTAGCGTTATAATGATCATCATTTAAGGCTTATAATATTTTGAAACTTTGTCACTGCCAATGTATTAATGAACTCGACTGTACTATTGTACCTGTACTACGGCACTATGTATTTTCAATTTGCCCACTGAACTCAATTTTCTAGACATCAATCCATGAGCTCAGATCTATTTTTATTCTGGCAATTCCGACATTTGTGTTTCAGGTGCCTAGCTCTGTACGTGATTTGAATTAGACATTAGGAAGTATCAAATCATGCAAGCAGCATCTCAGACGTCCTTGTGGCTTATTTCCTGTATAATAATTTTGGCCAAATGTGTACGAAATTTGCGCAAAAATAAAGGAGTTAAGGAACTTCACGTAGATACGAACGTAATTAAATGCAGTTGTAGTCACGTATAAAATGTTCGTTGCCATTGTTTGTTGTAGTTACTGCGTCCTGCGTCATATGTAGCGGGTCTGTGGAACTGTGGATGGTGGGCATAGGCAGCCAGTGCCGACTAGGTCTACAATACACGACTGTGTTCCACCAGCGCGCTGCTGAACAAAAACTCTTGTCATTTAATCCGAGCTGTCGAGCGTGGGATTACAAGCGTAGTTTTAGGTATAAATTAAATTTTAATTCGCGTTGTACTTTTCCAGCGGTTCAACTGACCTTCGTGTCTTAACGATAAAACCGGAGCATTTCAAGGAAGTTTAACTAAATATACCTAAAGTTTTTGTCTTGCGGACCTTTGAGAAGTTAGGTGCATATTGTTTACCTGAACTCTGAAGATAAATATTTTTATGGAAATTAGTTGGGGTTACACAGGGACAAGACACAGGTCCGAGAGCTGTGGTGTAACTTAGGTGGTGTCTGAATCGTGGACTCGACAGGTAAGGCATAGACATGATCTGACTCCGACTCTGAAACAATTTCAATTAGAAAACACTTTTCTTGTATGATCCTTGTGTTGACATAACACACGTGTCTATCTAATCCATAGAATGAAAATTCAAAAGTCTTAGATTATAAACATTGATATAAATCATTACGTGCTATTCATAATGCGGGTAACATAAAGTAACGTTAACTACCTTCATTTGTTCCAGTGAGAACCCAGTGTGAAGCCTTATCTGGCTTTGTTATTATTACAATACTAATAATGCGTCCCAGATGAATCTGCAAAATGAATAAAACCGCAACTGTGGTATCCAATTAAGTGGATTGCTAATAAAAGTGAAATCGAAGCGAGTGCAGTGGCCGCACGGCTGCGCGGCTGAGACGGGCGCTGCGCACGCCTCGCGCCGAGTCGCCGGCGACGGCTCACACCACCGCCGAGTACACACTTATAGTACTGTTCAGACATTTGTTCTCAATCTCAACGTGCACTTTTGTTCTTTGTGTACAACTGTACACACACGCATTCAGATTCTGTTCCAAATTCCAAAACAATCATTGAGGGCCATTCCAACTGATAACACTTTCGTGTTCACTTCAAAGTATTTTAATGATCACGGACGTATTTTGATTCTATTCTGTCGATTTCAATTCGCGTGGGATGCGCTACCGGACCGGCAATAAAATTCCTCCCATAATATTTGATATTTAATTTTGAAACATCGCTGACAGGAAAGGTTTAAGTACCTATTATGACGCTTTTATATTGTCTGGTGCCTAAATATCTACAGTTAACCGGAACATCTCGGCTAAGCTGAATATTATTGTAATAGCAAGAATATCACAGATTATAATTTTGTATGTTAGTTTGAACACATTATTATGTATGAATGGAATTTGAATTTCATTTAATGCACTTTTACGGAATAAATTAAAGATTTCTTGGATTATGTTTCCTACTTTCCTAGTGCTCCTTATTAGTCCTTATCTTTGAGTTATAAATAGTTTGTACTTATAACTTATCATTTTTTATTCTTCTCTCTCTTAATTCTCATGGGCTTCCTCCATCGTGGGGGTGACAGAGAGGCATGCCGGACACTTACCGGCTAAAACCACCGCGGTGTTCCACCTCTACCTATGGCCGGGGGTGCGGAATTCGCATAAGCATTCACCGCTCCCCCAACAGGCAATTCTAGCTTACCATGCGTACACAAAACCGTGTAAACCTACCTACATCCAGGTACATTAAATTATTTGGTGCTTTTTCAGACGATGGTTGATCAAACAAATAAATAAATATGATGAAGTATTATAACGAGCAAATATTAAGTTGAACATCGAAGTTTAAATCTTAGCAGATAATTAATAGCCTCCCCGACCGATTTCGGTCACGGTGGCCAATCTCAACGGAGATTAGCCGGGTGCGCAGGAGATATTATAGTGCACAAGTGTGCGTGCATACACAGGTGCACTCTCTGTTCCTTTACTCTCATAGTCCGATGGGACGGCAATACGACATGACCGGAGAGAGATCAGGCGCAAGACCAACGGCTTTACGTGCTTCCCGAGGCATGGGGGTATTAAACCGCCAACTTCCAAACTCCGGACTGTTACTAAGAAATTCCTAATGGAAAAACTCAATAACACTTTGTCCGACCCGGGAATCGACCCCAGGAAATCACGCTTAGCAGTCGCGCTTGCAACCACGAGACCAACGAGGCAGATACGTGCATTATGTATAGCTGTTAAAATGCTAATTTACCAAACCTAGTTTTCTAACGATTTATACACTACCAATACTTATATCATTTGTCTTCCATCTTAGCGAGTGCTAAGATGGATCAGTTACAAGAGTAATGCAATTGTAGAGCATAGCAGTTAAACACATTTGTCTGGTTAACGTAGATCATGCTCTTATAATGTTTTAAATACATTTTGTAAAAAGAACCACTGTAGGTACCTCTTAATAATTAATTGAATAACTTCAGCCTGAAATACTTAACGCCGACCTAAATATCTCTTAACCCTAATGAGCTGTATGAATTCAGGGCACTTCGACGCGGGGTGGATTAGGTTTAAAGGTTCCCGTCAATTAATTGAGTTAGTTTTCCTATTCAGTGATTCGGACTACTGGAAATTCAGACTGAACTGTTTAGGCATACAGTGATAGGTAAGGAACCCATCCTAACCTATCCCTTTATGCCTAAACAGTTTTATGTCGGTCTGAAGAATACATATACAATTTATTCACGTTTAGGGGAACCATTGATATAGGCATCAATTTTTGAATATCGGGTATTAAAGGTTCCACTTCCGAAATATAGGTGTGTGATGTAGATAAACTTTTTCTATTTTCCATAATTAATTTGAAGGACGTTTGTTTTTAAAGGGACAACGACATAAACTTTAAAATATTGTTTACGAACACAGTGCGAGGGGCGTGCGAAGTGGTCGCGGGGCGAAGTGCGAGACTCGCGCGCAACATGATTTATCGCGCGCTTAGATCCGGTTCGCGCCACCACCGCAACCCACGCCGAGCTTTGCTCTATTATCAGGCCGAAATGATCACTCTGTACTCCGTACAATTATATTATTCGCTTGCTTGTGTTACTTGTGATCGAATATGATATTTTTAAAATATTCAAATATTCGTTTAAGAAAGCTCTGATTAATTGGACATTAGAATAATATTTATTCAAAAAGTTAAATTCACATTTAGTCTCAAGTTTCATGAGTGATAGTGAAAAATAAACAGTCTTGTAGAAACCAAAAAAACTTAGGTAAGTACTTTAATGTTTGAAGTCTGGCAATGATAATACGTAAACGGTACAAAAACCACGAATGTTGGTCAAGCATCTCTTTTAGTACTTTCTTCAAATAAATAGCTGTGAATTGATGTATGAGATGAAATGTAAATAACTGTAGATATTTTTAACATTATAAAATGATATTTTTGTTCACCTTGCGGGGCGTGACAAGCTTCTGAGACGAATCGAAAGTGTCTGGGTATTTCCTTAGAATCTAATACCCAAAACAATATTCTGTAATAATGTTTGATTTATATATTTTGAATAAGTTCTCAAAGCGTAGCTTTAGATTAACTTTCTACTTCTGTACAAAGAGTAAGTAACAATATTTTATACAGGGTGAAATTGAAAACATGCGACAAACCGAAATGGAAGATTGTACTCATCATTATGAACAATTTTTACTAAGGGACCAAAGCTGCAATCGCGAAAAAAAAATTAGCTGTTCTCTACATTTTGATGTGTTATGCGAACATAAATGTAGGAAACAGCTTTTTTTTTCGTGATTTCAGGTTTGGTCCCATAGTAAAAGTTGTTCATAATGATGAGTACAATCTCCCATTTCGATTTGTCGCATGTTTTAAATTTTACCCTGTATTGTCCATACTTAAAGAGTATTTTCATCTAGGCTGTTGAAGTAAAGTAACCTGAATCGTTATAAAATATTAATGGAATTAATTTTTTGATGCTTTAATGAGCTTGAATAAATTTAGTAATCCTCCCCCCACATTTTTATTTACTTTTACATATTATTATTGTTCTTGTGTACTGTTAGCTTTAAAATTATGTAAATACTAGCTGCACCCCGCGGTTTCACCCGCGTAAGTTTTGATCCCGTGGGAATATCGGGATAAAAAGTATTCTATGTGTTATTCTGATGTACAAACTATATTACTGTAAAGTTTCATCAAAATTCGTTCAGTAGTTTTTGCGTGAAAGAGTAACAAACATCCATCCATCCATCCTCACAAACTTTCGCATTTATAATATTAGTAGGATTATCTTAAATATTTGTCAATAAATATTGTAATGGTGTAAATTAAACATGAATGTCCCCGTTATTGACCAAAACAGGTAAACCTTTTATTCTTGACTCGGTCCAGGAAAACATTCGTTTCAATTCTGTTCATCAGAGGAGAAACAAAACCTATCTAGTGCTTTGTCTGGTTGATATGTTCCGGGTGTGTACAACCCGCAGCCCAGTGATATCATTAGGCGGCTGAGCATGATGGCTGCTCGCGTGGCGGCGGAGCACGGCGAGTCAGCGACATACCGTCACGCCATACACCGCGTTTTGTAACACACCACGACTCCCCGCTTTACGTACAATACTTGCCATTTTGCTTACCTTCGACGAATTGAGCGTGAGAATGCTGAAACTTCAGCTACTTGCTTTATGGGTTTGTTTATTTATAAGCCAGTTTTGAAGCTATGGTAAATATAATAGTTAAATATAAGATAATATAATAGTTGAATAGAAATTCAACCGCATCTTGATCTCTTTCATCGTCATTGTTGCCGTTCACAATGCTACATTTTCAAATTGGTTGAATTTTCTTGCAGAAATAGGTTAATTTACTGGCTAAACAGGTCCCAACTTGTTTGTTTGGGTATTTCTCATTAACTGCAGACGATAATTTTGAAGCAGATCAAGAGCAATGAGATTAAATCAAAAGAAACTTAACAAATCTCAGTTCCTCCTATTTTAACTTAAAAAGAAAGTCTAAATTGGCTAATGAACATGATGGCTCACACTTATGTCAAATAAAAACTGCGCTTCTGCTATTATCTAGACAAATCACGATTTGCCTGATGCGATTCTCACGCCACTGGCAGTGGCCTATAATGAGTCACTAGACGGTGTGGCGTGGCGCTCGAGTGGCGTGTGTGTGGCGTGCGTGCGCGCACTGCGACTTCGTGTTACGGTTAATGTTAGCTTGCATCACACGCAGCGCGGACGATGACGCCGAAAGAGACAACGAAGGAAAGTCGTGATGAAAACCTTACATTAGCGTTCACGTTTGCATTAATATAATTACAGATAAAAATTACTTACTTATTAAAAGTTTTTATTATTGAAAATTAAGTTTTGCAACATTTTAAATTGTTTATTCAGTAGTTCATCAACAAAGAAAGTTGAATTTATAATGTTTGATCGTCGCCGCTTTGTGCGGTGAGGCAGCGTTCACTGTTCGCCGCCTGCGCACTGCGCACACGTTGCGCCTGTCATGATTATTGATTGACCAATTGAACTCGAACGTCTCATTATTTGTTTGAAATTTGTATTGTGACAGAGATAATTGCTAGAGATGTTGCTAAAATGGCGTTTTATTGTAAATAATCAATGGAATGTACATTTTGAGCAGCTTTGTGGTTACTACTCAAATAGGTTAACTATGATTTAAAGCCTACACATCTGCGAATAATTTAAATGTAGAGTTACGGTCTTAATCATAAAACCTATTAGGATTCTAATGAAAAAAAAAAACAGTGTTATAAGACTATTTTCTGACCAATATTTCAAACACAAAAATGTATAAGTAATTCTGTAGGGTATAAAATTTCCAAGCGAGCAAGAATTACACGCTTTAACACCGTAGATATCTACGTGGAAGTGAACCTCTAATGTTATATTGGGTATAGATACACGTGTATTTTACTACTAAGCAAGTTTTTTTTATAACCTTCCTTTTCTTCCAAATCGATGACTCATTATAGAATCGGCCAATTATAAAATGTAGGTAAGTGCGCTAAGCTGCTCTACGCCAGGGGAACTAATCGGAGTTAATTAAATTCTGTTTACATAACACAAGAGTGTTATCATACGATAGTACACCTAAAGACTATGAGACAGTAGAAGAACGGTAGATAAGAGAAGGTACCCGTACACTGGACTTGAAGAATAAAAATGTTACTAAACATAACCTAAGAATTGATAAACATAGTTCACGATACCAGTCTGTAAAATTATTCAACCGGTTGCCTTTAGACATAAAAAGTGCTGTCTACAGTAAGTAGCGCTTCAAAATAAAACTAAAAAATGTCCAATTGAATAAGTGTGTATACTGTAGAAGAACTCTAATTTTATTGAGATAATCAGGGGTTGTTATTGGATTTTGTTCATTCTGATTTTATTGATCTAACTATAAAATTAATATTATTGTTTTTAATTAATTTTATCAATATAAGCTAATTTATCTTTAATTAATTATTTTATTGTTATTATTTTAAAATTTAAGGTGTTGGCCATATTTTTTAATTTACATGTCGAAGTACTATTGAAGAAATGTAATTAAAAAAAAATCATTTTGTTTTTTTTTTACTGCAAATAACCCCAGCTGTCACCCTGTTTCGTTTGATCCACGATTTTTGCCCACCCTGTATATAAAATTCAAGGTCCTGACCGACTGATATATCAACGCACAGCCTAAACTACTGGTCCTAGAGACATTTAATTTGGAGGGTGTGTTCTTTGTGAAGAGTAGGTATCCACTAAGAAAGGGTTTTTCGAAATTCTACCCCTAAGAGGGTGAACGTGGGGAGGGTGAAATTTTACGCGGACGAAGTCGTGGGCAGAAGCTTGTTGTCTATATTATTCGTATGAAGGGTCAACTATTTTATTATGCAGAGACAAATTTTTGTACAATGTTACTAAATCGACTATTATAAACAAGAACAAAACAATAATTATATGATTATAAACATAATTATTATGTTATACTGGTTTCTTTAGGTGTTGTCCTGTTTTATACTCGTATCCACAATTTAATTAATATAAACGTGATCTGATATTAATAAAATTTTAACGTTCCCATAAACAATGATGCCTGTGACAAGGTTTCTCAGAAAATAAACTCCACTATAGACTTTAACGAGAATTCTGCAATACAATAAATGAACGGAAAACAATTTAAATACTCAATCGTGTGAACTACGTCATAAATTTCGAATTTATAATTAAACAAAACTTTCTAAGTAGTAATCCCTAGATGTACCTAACCATAACGATTGCTAATTATAGCGACATCGAACAAACGCAATTATACCCAAAATCCTCATTAGGTTATAGGTGTAATAATGTAATGCCAGTCTGGCGATAAGTACGAGTAATTAATTAGCGTTTTGTACCGCGTGTGGTCCCGAGTCGCGCCGGTATCGGCATCGCTCGCAACTAATGTAGACTTAAATTATATCGCCGAAAAGAAAAAGTGTACCAATTGAGCTGTGTAAAAGCTAGACGTAAATCAAATTGAAGATGCCCGATAAAGTGGATAATAATTAGTGGAAGACGTGAAAGCGTTGGGAGAAAAATTCGTGAGAGTTAGTGTGATTGTGCATTTGGTGAGGAACATCCGGTTGAGGCGCGTGGCACAAGCGCTCCGCGGTAAGTATTTATTTGCTATGAACATTATATTCTTAATCACAGATTCATCAATACTTCATATATTCTTGTCATATTATTATAAGAGTAGGGGAATACCGAAGAAACGATGGATAGACTGTGTGAATGAGAAATGGGGTGACTACCGAGATGACGATTAAAAGAGAAGTATGGAAGAAAAACATGTTGCGCCGAGCACAAACAAATTGGGTTGATAAGGGGTTGATTGATGAAAGTTCTTCTCATATTTTAACTCCAATGTTCTAACTATCAATGTTCTAATTAAAAGTCTCGGCCCTTTGAAACAAACACGCCACGAATACATTAACGTATCATCAGATATATTCGTTCAAAGTATTTACAAGGATACAGGCTGCATTAGTGTGTCATGATACATATTCTAATTGATGTTCCCATTAGTTTACGGGCAGACCAACAAAAATTCCAAAAACGGTGTTACTGTTAGGTACCTAATAAGGGCTTGAACAAGTCTCAGCAACCCACCAGCGATGCTCGATACTTCGTACAAGGAGATAGGCATTTAATTGGGAGCGATTCACCATTTGCGAATATATTGAAACGATCAAGATGCATGTTCCATTAGAGATGATCCTCCATTGAGATTCAAGACTTGATCACACACACTAACCTCGGAGAGCTTTTGAATAGATAATTAATACTATTGATATTAAGAGACATAAGTATTACGAAAGTTCTCAAAAAGATTTTCCAAAGCGTGCGTTATTGTATTGTAAGTTGAAATGTACTGTAAGAAAATATTAAATTGAAATATATAAATAGTGATAACATTTTCGCAGTTATAAGCTACACAGCTTGCTTGGGAAAAATTATTTATGGTAGGTACATTGTAAGTTGTACGTTATATGAGAAGAAACTGTAAAGCAGAATATATTATGAGAAACTTATTCCGTACGGGCTTCGTAAGCTCACATGCTTTTGCAAAACATAATATAATTGGCAAAAAGCATATAACATGTTTATTGCTATGTTTATTCACTGGTGCAAGATATCACAATTTAAATGATGATGTCCGATGTTTATTGGTGTTGTTATGCATAGTAACAGCGCATAATGCAGTTTGCTGATGACGTTGACATTTAGACGCATGTAATATGCATCAGTTCTGCTTTAATGAACTTTCTTATGCAAATATATTTTTGTGATGATATTTTTATTAATTGGTTAATATTACCTATTAATATTTTATAATCTTGTTAATTGCTATTTATGTTTTTTTGCCAGCGATTGAGGAAAATATGACTAATTCTAACACATATAAACGTCTTGTCATCTCACAGAAAGTGAAATCACTTTGCGGGCTTAAGCTGCGAGAGTCAGAGGTTAAACACTAACAATCTTGACGATAATAAACGTTATTGAAATCATATTACTGTCATAACTAGTTTAAGATGATGAATAAACCGACATTTATTGTAATAAATTAATAATTATCTATTGATATAGTATTTTGACGTGTGACATCATTTTCTTGCACTCCGTGGCATTGAGTTGGTACTTCGCCAGTACCTAATAGAAATAATATTTATTATTATAAACTCTTTTTAATTATCCGCCATAAAAAAGTTACACATTTTGAATTCAATATCAATATTAATTCTTTACCTGTGTGTGTGTCTATGTACCTACCTACAAGGAAACAAATAACACGTGATGCCTTTTATGAAGAAAATAATTATTAGATACTTGAATTTCTATTTGTATTTTATTGCGATCTTGATATGCCAATAAATCCATGGTTAGAATGTCAGGTTGAAATGGATTTTTCCTACAATCTATTATTATATCGGCGCTTATTAACATGTCCGGTTATTGCTTGTTGCGATGATTGATTGAGGCGAGATTACTTCTTAAAATATTTTGCAAAAAGTGGTTTGGTAATCAACTTTTGGTTTACAATTATCTGTTCAGTCTTTTAGAATATACACTATACAGGGTATCCATATTTCACTACAACATGCGACATAAATTCTACATCTAATTTAAATCAGGCACTCTCACTTATACTGGAATTTGCCATTACGATCCACCTAGATATTACGCAGAAGCGGGGCAGCGATCAGCCGCCCACGGCGACGGTACCTAGGTACATACCTTGTACGTACATGCTCGTGATTCGCGATACAAAAAGTTTTGTACAAGTATAGTATACAAATACTAGCAATGATTCGCTGAAATACCGTTACACTGCCGGATTCAATGACTCTACGGCCAAAAACCACTTGTAACGACTTCGTGGATACCGTGTTCTCTATACCGATTGTAAAAACGTTAAACGTTTGTAGGTGCTACCTACATATAAAATATATAATAGCTGCAACATAATTTTTGAGCATACAGAATAATATCTGCAATAAAACTGAATTTCAAGAAGAGAGAAATTTAAAGGAGAATGGGTAAGACCGTACTTAGACACAAAGTTAGTTGTAGCATTATGAACTACTAGCTTCTGCCCGCGACTTCGTCCACGTGGAATTTCACCCTCCTCCAATTCACCCTCTTAGGGATGGAATTACGAAAACCCTTTCTTAGTGGATACGTACTCTTCACAAAGAAACACCCTCATGTCTCTAGGACCAGCGGTTTAGGCTGTGCGTTGATATATCAGTCAGTCAGGACTTTTTATCTTCTCCTAATATATGAAATTCTCATGTCATAGTGTTAGTTACCATACTCCTCCGAAACGGCTGGAACGATTTGTATGAAATTTGGTGTGCATATCGGGTAGGTCTGAGAATCGGCCACTATTTTTTTTTTTTTTTTTGCAAAACGGCGTTTGCGGGGTCAGCTAGTTTTATATATTTTGATGTTGATTTTTGTTGTCTTCATGGAGTAGGTAGTTTAATTAATCCTAAGAATGTCTGAATCCACTTGGAGAAAAAAGATATGTGAAGAAATTAAATTGATTTAATAAAGGGAAATATTTAACTTATCCTCTCAAAACTTATTGACCTAATACATATATAAGTACTTTTTAAAATTAATGAACTTTCAAAAACTTTTTTTGCTTCTAATGACGCACTTTTTTTTAATAATTGAGAATCTTTTTAACTTTCTGTAAGTTTTGGTGATGCATAAAAGAAAATGTGTATTTAATCAACCCTTAAAAATAATCACTATGCGCTGCTAAAAATTTGATTGAATACTCTAATATAATGATTGTGCCTGTTTTTGTGAACCTCAATCCTATTGTGGGGTCCTAAAAATACTAAATGGCCAAGTAACTGCAACCAACTTGGTAGCAGCGGTCGCTGGCTCCTTGCGCGGCATCGCTCGTATCGATCGCTCGGCTTGGTTGGTTGGTCACAGTTTCAACCTAACCTAACCCGTTTGGTCGGGGTACCCCAGCTTAGTTACTATTGTGACAAAAGGCCAGAAAGTAAAAAAGAGTTTCAATGATTTAAAAAAAAAAGTACACCATTAGAAGCGCAAACAGTTTTTGAAGATTCATTAATCTCTGAAAGGGTTCATCGTCAGCAAGTCAATAAGTGTTTAGAGAATAAGTTAAATATTTCCCTTTAATAAATCAATCTTAGTTCCTCATATATCTTTTATCTCCAAATGAATTCAGACATGCTTTCCTAGGATTAATTAAACTACTACCTTAAAGCATAAAATACAGACATACGTTTTGTTTTTTACGAGTTTATAATGCTACAGTCAAATTTTTATTTCGGTACTTACAGGGCCCGTACAAAACACTTACCTATAGTCCTATAATGTGTAAACGATGAAGTTATATTGAAATTCTCTTGTTATATTGGAAGACTAATATGAAATAATGCAACGTTATTATGTAGAAGTTAATAGGCATCGGAGTTAATAGAGCCCTAAACTTTATTATGCCGTGAGCGTTTATTGCGTCCATAATAGAGTGAGCGCTCTGCTTGCGGTCTCGACCTTTTAGCTGTAGTAATTATTGTTTAATATTACGGCAGTAGGTAGCCGACGTAACTCCCGCGCTGTGACAGGTAGTACCTAGCTACCGGTAAATATTATGCAACGAGCCGGACACAACACAATGTTAAGTGCATTATATCTATATGATACTGAACGCTTCGTGACTCGCCCGATCCTGATTGCGGGCGATAGCGGATATGTCCGCAAAGTCATGATATATCATGACATATAAAAATGTAGGTATTCATAGCAGGCATTTATACAGCGTTCGTGGTAATCTCGTATATTACAGACATAAGTATGTCTTGGAATGTGTCTTGATAGCTTTGACAATAATAAAGTGGAGAGTACTAAGAAGACATCAGTCGGAGGCATCAGATCTTCGTAATGTGAGCGGTCATCACCCGCGCCTTTGTACCAACGTGTAACTAACATTGCGATGCGGTTAAAGGTAAACACGTTAAAGCAATAACATTAATATCACTCGTTTACATTTAAGGAATTGATACAATCAATCAGGAAGTTTCTTCATATGTTGAACCCCAGAACCTTGTTTTTTAATGCAGGTACCTACAAGTCAATCATTCCTGTAACGCTTTAAGATTTAAGACTGTCACAGAATCTCATAGTTTCAATCTTGCACACAGTACATCTGATTTATGTTGGTGTTTTTGGTCTTCCGTAATTTAAAATGTTTTTAACTTAATATTTTACTACCAGCCAGTTTTTAACACGTCCATAAATAAATCTAAAAGACACACCTAGTAACTTTACGTACGAAAACTTACTCATTTGGACTTAATTTAAATTATGACGTCGACTCGGGCTTTTATAATTATGATTTAGGTAGACCTGTTATATCTATTCGACTGAGTTCCAATCATTAATAATCTTTAGCGTGATGGATGATTACCGACTTCAAAAAAAAGGAGGTTATCAATTCGATACGTACCTATGTATGTAATATTATTGGAACTGCAATATATTCACATATTACTATATGAATTCCAAACAAATATACAAAACTTTATAGATGTATGTATGTATGTTTGTCCACGCATTTCTCCGCAACTATAAATCGGATTGTGACCATTTTTTTTATTAGCTTACGTTTACTTCAACTTAGGGAACAATGCAACTTTCATCAAAATCGGCTCAGTAGTTTTCAAGATATGGACTCATACTTGTAAGTGTAACGGCCTGGTTTAATGATACGAGCTACTGGTGTGATGTCAAAGGGAAAGCATCTCAAAACCTTGGTCAAATTCTAGTGCAATATTTTCAACAAAATTATTACCTATTTATAACAAAAAATATCAAGTTTTCACTTAAAACTAAAAAATACCAAATATATAATATAGTAATAAAAGAAATCGACTTCAATAAGAAATCAACTCAAAATTATGAAATAACTTTAATTTCGGAAGTCGGTGGCAAAAAACTAAAACTAAAATACAGATCCCAAAACACCGACTCCCGAAATTAAAGTTATTTAATAATTTTGAGTTAATTTCTTTTTGAAGTCGATTAATTTTTTTTAAATTACTTTTTTTCGTTTTATTTATTGTAATTATTGTACTTGGTTTGCATCTTGAGCTAGATAAGATAACCAAGAAACGCCCTAACATTATATTTTTACATAAGATAGCCCTAACATTATGTAAAAATATAATGTTAGGGCTTTTCTTGGTTTCATGGGGAGTTTTCACATTACAAGTGCACGCATTTTGTGCAAACAATGATAAGTTGGAAGTTAGAAAAAAATAAATGTGTACCTATTTTATAATTTCAAACAATTGGCTTCAGAATTGTTTCAACGTGTTCTAATGGAAGCTAAGACCGAGCTTGTCAAAGAAAATAAATTGCTTTATTCGATGTTCAATTGCTTAATCTAATGACAAATCTATAGTCGTAAGTTCATAGGTACTATACTTATCCCTTAAATTTTGTATGAAAGTTTATATTTGAGAGTGTTGCGGTGTGATAGAAATCAATAGAAAATATTAATTTACTATGTCTGCAGATGAAACAATAGGAATGCACTTTCAATTAATCTGATCGTATAAAGCACCTGTTTTATTGATAATAATGATTCTCCTTTGTTTTTGCTCGTAGGTCCGTTACATAGACACTAGAGTTTTTGTGGTACTACTGTCTTAAACATAGGAAAGGTAAATATGAAATTAGATAGATATATAATCAAACATGCGGCCGAAAAATAAACGTTAACCCATGTGGTCAATAATATAAGTTATAATTATATGATTATTAGTCAACGATAAGATGCTAATTTATTCCAACTTAATTAACTATTATAAATTTCTACACATTGTTGCAAACGGCCTTGTTACACAATGTATGCAATATAACACACATATTATCTACAATATTAACATGCGGAGCGTTTCTCTTTCATAGGTATAGCTCTGCGCTCAAAACATTGCCACGGCGCTTTTGGACACACATTTCTTTAATTTTTAAAGAAACTACCTACATATTTTGAAGTATGATTCATTAGTGAAACAATTAAGCTATAATTTGTAGATAGCGGGACGTAAAGACGACGCTGTGTCTGGTTTGCCTAGATACCTACGTGAAAATGTGACAGCGGCTACATGAATTTTTGATTTACAATTTATACATCTATTGTTTACGTTAATGATAACGTAAACAATAGATGATGAATCGTGTTTCTGTGACAAATAAATATATTTTCTTTCTTTCTTCTTTGATACATATTCAGTTAAATTTTATAGTTAATGTTATATAACTTAGTAATTACATGATCTAATGTATTGTATTGTACTTATTTTAATTTATTAAAGTCTTAGGTTATGTAAACAGCCGACCAAGTCTCCATTTTGAGGAAAATCTGTGAGTCAGCTGCGTTGAGGTTGAGACACAGATTTATAGGTGAAGTAAATATGTAATACCTACCTACTATTTTATTACTCATTAATTTTCTTTAAACATATTGAAGCAGGCAACATTGTGGATGAAGTGTATTTAGTAATCCATCTATATTACTTAATACGACACGGGGGTTATGGTCCACGCGTTTATTTGCTCCGTTAATTTCCAGCTTAATAATAAGCAGGACAAGAAAACGATCTCTGTTTGCAATTTAAATACGACAAAACTGTTTGAAACACAGCTATCACACATTCAAACTGGTCATATTTAACACTTTACTAACTTGATTAATACATACGCTTTCTAAAAACATTAAATGGGTATAAAATTGTGCATTAACAGGTGTGAGTATGCGTACGCGTCGTACAGTAGCGGCTTTTGTAAACATCGGCGCATGATTGCTCACTCGAACGCCGAGACACTTCACACTGCGACCTCACACTATGAACTACTGACAAATATTTGTCCAATCTTTGTCCGAGAAAATGTCTTTAGGAACTCTAATATGTTTTTGTTTAATTAAAATTTTGATTATTACAATTACTACTATGATCGAAGAATGGGGACAAGGATGACGATTTGATCTTGTCGTATCGTAGTGCATAGAACTTTAATATAACTAGAGTAGATAGGTTATTTATTTTATTTGTTATATCTTCGGAATGATAGATACTATTTGTATTTCCAATCTTCCAATGTAGCCCTTTGGTATACCGCAGTCTACCGTAATGGTAGTCCAGATTAAATAATCGATATAATTATGTACTTAATTACATTTTAAACGATACAGCCATATTTAAAGACTCCAAGATCGAGGTAATGGCTTACAAGCGAAAGTCCTACCGAAGTAGTAATGTCGGGTTTCAAAACGAAGAGGTAAGCTTAAGTGAACTTCAATACTTATAGATAGGTACATAAAATTGAATGATATGTTCCAAAGTGTGTAAGTAAATTAAAAAGTAAGTCAAGCGCAGGTCCGTTTCTCCTCTTGATTGACGTGACAACTTGATCTGGCAGCTCGGCAGGCGCGCGCGCACGCTCTCGTCTACATACGCCTACGACTCAAACTTTTATTCTCACACAGAAGAATACCTAAAGTTCAATCCAAATATAATACCTATTGTGTTATGTTAAAATCAATAAAGAGGCAAATAAAGCTAATCTAAATAAAAATGTAATTATTACACTGTTTAGAAATTTCAGGAATCCGGAACAGCAGTCGTAGTTAGTATCTTTACATTTCTTTTCTCGAGTAATAATAACCATTAAAAATATTATTCTGTGGTTACATCCGTCTTTTTTATGATATTAAATACCATGTGGTATATAATTCCTGTGTTAGGATATTATATTTTCATTTTAATAGTTTGTAGTTTATTTAGTATTAGAAGTTTGTACATATTAGATAATAATAATAATAAAAGATAAAAAAAGATTGAAGATAGTGTATAACTTGGGTATTGTTTATTTTTTTTAATGAACAATTTATTGAACATTCAGTTTCAATAGTTCGCGCAGACGGCGCCGGCGCAAGGCATCACTTTTTCCCCATCTCACTATAATCCTCTGAAACATTGGCTTGGTGTCGTCACAACATTAAAATAGCACTTTAAATTATGATTAAAATGTGTCCATAAATAAGATTTTGCTTGTACTAAACAGGCAAATAAGCCAAAATCATCAGCCAGACTACAGGAGAATACACTTTGAAACCAAAGGCGCTTAAATGTGTATTAAGCTTATTTATTGCCACACTGGGAATTTTCTCATGGGGCACTTACATATTAGATACCCTTAGTTAATAGACACATTTGCTTGTGAAAGTTATATGTAACTACGAAGAGTTCAAAGTTCTGCATTAATTACAAGTTAGCTCCGGAACCAATTGAGCCATTCGATCGATTCATTATTGTAATTACACGTATGTTATAATAAACAGTACGTATATGCATCTAACGAATAAATATCCTTTATACTTTTAATATGTAGGTACATGACGAACACAAATTATCTACATATAGTTAATTGCTTTTATCATTATTGCTGTCAATAAAAACCTTTTCCAAAATATAATTACTGACACAAATGAGATCGCTGTCTGAAAGTATTTTATTGACCATTAAAGTGGTTACCGACTCGCGAGTCAGTAAATCATAAATTTTATCCATACATTAAAGCTATACATAAAAGCTAGAAGGATTCAACTGCGCTTTCACTATCGTCGTCTCTTTTGATTTTTGTTAATTCCATGCGTATTATTGACGTGAACTGTCCTGAAAATATCATTTAGGCCGATGCGATTATAGCCGAACATAAATGAAAAAAATCGTACGAGAAATTAACATTAAATAATGACAGCGTGTCAGACCGGCCAGCTCGACCACCTCCATTGCGAAATGCAGATCGAAAGCACTTGCCTACACAAACCTGCGTAATGTTTTTGCAATCGATATAAATGTATTTCTATTAATGAATGTGAAACTCGCTCGCAGTGATAGATGCAAAATGAGAAACGATTAATATTTTGTCGAACGGCGGAATGTCGTGTATGGTGTTATTTACATAGCGAATACGGGTGCGGATAACGTGACTATGATTATAGAGCTGCATTATATCGTGCGCTTAATGCAACGCCGGGCTGCGTAATGTTAACACAATGGTTTGCTTCTTACAGTGAAAATACTCATATTAATGCGGAAAAGAAATTCATGTTGCAGCTCGACAAAAGGGTGTTTTCAGTGATACGATGTGGCTATTTACTGAAGATGTGTTAGTGAATCACAATAGCAAAGCGTTCTAGACGTCGCCGTATGAAAGTAAACACGTGAGGCTGCGGCCGCGTGTGTCGGAGGCTGTCGCGGTCGGTTTCACCTCGCACTTGTATCTTGTGATCTCGTCGCGGAGGCGTTTCGCGCGCCTTTTTTGGAATAACTCGAGCAAAATTCGTCGGAAACTTTTATTTTACTTCGCGCGAGTTGCACTCAAAAATCGGATTTTTATTTTAATGAGCCAGTTTCGCGTCGACTTCTCGCTCGCACCCGCCGCTGCACTGAATAAATAAATGAGTTGCTCTACTTTCTATGAGATCGTTTCTTTGGGCGGTCCGATGAGACTTGCCTGTTACGCAGAGCGGCTTTGTACTGCTCGCTCGTGCCTGTGCGCGGACCGCCGCAGCCGCCGAGCACCGCGTGCGCATCAACAACATTGCTCTTTTACTCTCTACACAATAACAATTCTATTTTGAGATACATTTCAGTCACGATTTATATAGTTAGTAACAGATTTCTTTGTCAGAAAAGGCCAGCTGCTTAGAATCTATACATATAACTACTTGCACCTCTACAGGGTTCGGATTCCTTAAGTTCCACGTTGATGCTATGATGTTATTACATAGGTACGTCACCTTTTGCATGCCAGAATATAGTATAGATCTACACGACTGACACTAGTGGCGTCACTAGATAATTAATTCAAAGTGGTATCTCTAATATTGCATTTTTTCCACACATAGAGAGCTATCAGTATCAGTACAATATATCTCTGCCACATTATGCGCAACCGTTTATGTTTGTGAAGTTGCAGATAAAATCGCAACCTACTGATTTTATGAAATGCAACATATTTGTGGTATCTCTAAGATATGTCACCGCTAATACAATGTCAAGCTTTAGAATTAATTTATGAACGCTCAACATAGAATTAATTTATTAGTACTTAACTATTGCATGTAAAATGATGACTACCTTCTCGAAGAAAGCGTCTGCTTGTTAGCATATGCATTGAGGCCTGTATTACATTCATGAATCATGTTTTCATGACATAATGACGTCGATAGACTGTCAGCCGCGTAGTAGAGCATCTTCACACGACTCGTTATTATATTCATAAAGCAAGCTCCTCCCACGCACGTGTCGCCGGTCTCTAGTTTGTCGAGTTAGCAAAATATCGTTTTTAAATGTTTACCTCCACCGCCGCCGCCCCACCCTCAAAACTCATGGGAATAAGGCGTGAGTTTAGGTATGTGTATGTAAATGGGAGATTTTTAATTATTCGACATCAGTAGATAGGTTAAAGTTGACATAAAGTTTTAATAAATTAATAGATAGGTGATTATTAATACATTTTTGCAATATAACGTAACATTTTCAAATTAACATAAGTATGCTTCGCGGTTAGAACTCATCAGATTCATTGCTTGTATATACCTTCTAAACTATTGCTTGCTTTTTATTTATTTATTCAAAGCATTGCCTTTGCTAGTGATTGTTTCAGTTCCATTGATTGCTTCATACAAATATGGTATTGAATTAAGTTTATTACTAACATTTCCCTGTTATTGAAATATTTTCATCTCGATAGAAAATAAGGAAATGCAGAAATAAGATATTGAAATATAAATTAGAACATGTAAAGCGATTGAACACGGACGATTATGCAAGTGATTGAACCATCAATACGGCTTTATGCAAGATCTCTCGTATCATATGATACGACGCTTATTGGTCATATTCAGAGCTTGTTGCCTACCGGACATGGAAAGGACTTGCTCGGTATTATTAGTGCAATGCACTTGCATGCGTCACTACGCGAAGGACACGCTTTGTCTGGATCAGGTGGTCGCGCAGCAGGTGAGGGGCGAGCGGGGGGCGCGCGGACCGCGGCGGGGGCAGAGGGGGGCGCGGCTCGAGGCCGCTTCCTGTCGCAGGACTGGTTCTACGGTTTGCACCACTTTTGTTTTGCACCAGTTTCCAACTAAACAAACAACCTTTTAACGTTTAATTTACCACTTCATGCTCGTATGCGCATTAAGCTTGTATATAAACTACCTAAATGGTTGACTACTTATGAATAATTTCCTTCGTTCTCCATATACACAATTAATATAATTATATATCACACCACACACATGCGAATTGACATTGGTTGTGGGCATTAACTTTAAATTGTTCAGAGTTAATTGTACTCTTTTCTGTTATTTAATGATTACACATTTCTTTTATGGGGACAACAACAATCAGTCCTTAATGCATTCTATTATGTGTTTTTCACGACCGACCATCTGAATTTCTTTCGCACCACGACTGTACTTTAAATATGGAACAAGGCATTGAATGCCACAGTTATGGCCAATAATAACGTCGTGTAGAAAGTTGGCAGTGTTAACTCCCCTTGAAATTCGTATCGCCGAATTTTTGATAATAAAAACCAATTTACTCTGAATCCTGTAGCAAATCATCGCTTTATAATCCTCAAAACCTTCGCGAAGACTTCGTTAAAGACCAATTTTAACAATTTTATTGAGTTTGAAGCAATTTCATTGTTATTCCTTTTTACTTTGTTGTGATAAAACCGGTTCCATGGACTCTAGGTATTCTTTTTGAAAAAAATAAATAAATACGTGTGTCAAATAATTTCGTAATGCTTGAGAAGAACTCATTCATAATTATAATATGAAACAATTTGTTTCATCCTAGGTCTTCGTCTTAGAATTTATTATTACAATTTAATTTGCACATTTTACTATCGATGTTTGGATGCAAATTAACATTCAATACTTTTATTACAGATATAAACTCGTCAGCTGTCTGCATCAAACCAAAAGGTGAGCATCATAAAATTTTATAGTGGTCAACTATTTTTGACTAAGTGACATTTTGTCAAGGTTCCATTAGGAATGAGAAATGACGTGGATGTTACATGATTGTACAACGAAGGTGAAAGTCAATCGCAAGTCATCTCGTCTGTATGCACCTCCGCCGCTGCTGCTGCTCATTGAATCTGCAACGTACTGAATTAATGAATAGAATCGTATGAAGGATGGACAATAACTATATCGAGCTATACTTAACTTGCACTCAACCGGGACAACATTGTTCGTCACCACTCAGCGGCTTGAACATGATTTATTAAGGCTTCGTAGCTGTTATTTTTTTATTAAAGCACATTAAGCGGAGTGGTTCCTGGTGCCTGAACGCGACCTAACCTTTGAGATATGTTAATATTTTCAACTGGTATACCTGTCCAGCCATTTGGTTGACAATGCTTTTGTTCAAGTATGGCTTGAGCGTGACATATTAAGGCTTCGCGGATTTTATTACTTACAACAAAAAATTACATAAATTGGTTCGATTTATGGTTACTAATTTCCACACCACTTCATCTCTGAACCGCTTTATTAAGATTTTATAACGTCGCTGTTTTTGTGTCGTTTTATTTTTATTTTTTTACATTTAAATATTTTGTTCCTATATGTTTATTATCTTGGTGGTTTGGGCAGTCCCAAATATAATCTTAGTTTATATTGAGGTTGTGACTGTAACCGCAGACGCGTCTGAGGATGTTAAAGAAGCTGTACTGGCCATGATTTTATGCCATTAACGTAGGGCAAGAGTCAAGGGTATGGCACCGGGTGGTCCGCTAAGTCGCAGCGCTGTTCAGCGCGTGTGAGCCAACAGACAACCCGTGGTAACCTTTGCGTGGCACAAACATCGTCTTTGCATCAATATATGTATGCATTATACATAATTCGTTTGGAAAAAATCTTTAAGATGAACTAACTTGTATCCTTGAACTTACAATATATTTGAACACTTACAATAATTTCTTATTAATGTAAAGAGAGGCAACTTTCTACGACTACCACAATCTTTTTGAAATATGCGTAAAATATAAGAACATCTAACGAGATTTTGTAATTTTGGGCATGTGAAGTCGAAAATAGCTTTTAGTGTAAATTAGTTAAAATGGAACTCGTATTTCCTACTTAAGTTTTAATCACGTTCCGCGTATCTAAATTAATATTTAGTTTCTACCCATTGAGTATAAAAATATTTTATTTAGAACTTATGACGGTAGTCAGTGACGTTAATCCTAGGCAGGTCAAAATTTCCAAAGCTAGCACTAAAATAATTTTACATACCTAAGACTAAAACACGTTTGCTTTCATTAGTGCTGGCAGCTTTCGCTATAGTTTGCAATCGTACTATATAATATTTTTAATCTTATTGAAATAGGAATAAGATTCAGACTTGAATCAATCACTTTTTTTATTAAAATTTCATCTCGATCATAATGATGATGATGCTTCGTATCCTTTTGCTTAATATGGAAATGGCAAGTTTATCCGACCATATTTCTTGTTAACATTTCATTCGCTTCTTAGTATCAATCATAAAAAATCAATATGCATGCATTTGTTCGTTATGGAATATTATTAACATAAAAAATGGTTGGATTAGGATAAAAATTAATTAATTAAGTAATAATATTAATTAATTAAGTTATTCAAAACGGTCTCTTTTATTTAAATTTTTAAACGAAAACATCTACAGTTATTGCGTTATCGTCAAAATAATAACGAGAACGAGTGTAAAGATTGATAGTCATTTCTGAAAAACTAAAAAACTAATATTGACGTATTCATTGAAGCCGGCTGGTATTAGAATGTATGCAGGAGGCTCTTACTCTATAAGTACAGTTCATATTTAATTAAAAATATCCAGTAATTTAATCTACCTTCCAATTTGGAGAGAAGGCTTTGGGTTTAATTGCTCTATTACTGCTAAAATTGCTTCAAAAATTCATAGTGCATGTGGGTGTGTGTGTTCATTACAGTGCTTTTTTACATCTGTACAACTGTTAGACACCCACTAACAAAAAAACTTTACCGTGAATCTGCCACTAAGATACTCCGTACTTAAGGTGATTGCGCAGTGATTACCGCGAAATTCAAATTTTCTTACGTTTTTTGCAATTAGCTGGTCAGTGTCAGGTTGTATCTTGATCAAAATATGATTCGCGACTATAACAGGTACTTATTCACAGAATTATAGTCATTAGAATCATTAATACATCTTCCTAAGTTAGATTTGTACCACAAGAAGAAATCTCCTAGGGAAAAGTGTTTATAGTACAAATCTCACTTATAAAGATGTATGAATATTTCTTATGATTATAATTCTGTAAATACGTACCTGTTATAGTTGCAAATCAAATTTTGATCAAGATACAACCTGACACTGACCTGCAAATTGCAAAACACGTAAGAAAATTTGAATTTCGCGGTCTACCACTTCCCATTCACCTTAACGTTATTTTATTTGACTAGGTGACGCAATAGGAATTGGCGTCAATTGTGTTTGACAACAGAGAATATTTTGGACCTTGTATGCATATTTCAATAAATACTTTAAACTTACTAGTACTTATAAATTGCAACGAAACTTTTTGAGTCTTGAGGCTTTCCCGAAAACGGAAATTCCTCTAAAATTATTATTCTTAAATGTATCTACTATAATGTAAAAGGAAATGGTCATCGTTTTATTAATTTTATTCAGACAATCTTAAAAGATGGCATTCGTTATAGTTGAAAGCTTAGATATAAGTATGTGTAGTAGATAAAAGCTCATAAAAGTACAAATCTTCTGTTTTTTGAATGTGTCATCGTTATTGATTGTACGAATTAATATCACAGTGCAGGTTGTAGGTCATCAATTAATTTCCGTATAACAATATTTATCCGTCAACTTACAATAACATAATATTATAAATCTATAAAAAACATACGAAATTCAAAATAAAATATTTATTAAGAAAAATATGTGTTACGATAATATAATATCGTAGTTTGAGAAGGCTCTGTTTATCTGTCGTTTGTATAGCATGCATGTACTTTATTTGGATGCACTGTTCTATAAAGATAGTGTTCCATTTATTTGGCCTAGTTGAATTAAAAATTCACCAGTTACAGTTATATTTAGAACAAGCTTGCACAGCAACTGATGTTAATTAATTTATAAGCCAATTTAAACAAATATAATAACTTTACCATGTTTTGAAGAATATAGCTAAGCACAGTGTCGTAAGAGCACATTATTATTAGTCTGGAACTAGCATGCGTTTAGCACAGCTTTTAATGGCGTTAATAAAAAAGAAATAAAACTTTGTCTGAATGTTAAAAAAAAACAAGTTGGCAACAAGCCAACTTGTGTTTTTGCAAAACCAGTTTATATATTTTATGAAGTGGTATTGCGCACAGTTATGCACGATCTATATATTTTATGTAGTGCGCGAAATCTCCAACAATACCCTATATTGAACAGTTACAATCTCATAATAACCGAGAAATATGGAATCCAATTCTTTAATTGTTGAAACAGACACATTTTAGAAAAAAAAAAAAAAAAAAACTCGTGGCACAGATATGACGGGAACTAACATCAAGACTGTTGTTTGCCTTTATTGCTTCCAAGAAAAAATCAATTCATAGAGTTCTATATCATTAAAGTTTTCACTTTCTTGATGAATCATATTGTGGAACCAATTGACGACAAAATACTCGTGCTAAGTATTATAATCAAATCAATAAAGGTTACGGAGTCAGCAGAACTATTCTACTTATTAAAATTAATGATGTCAAGCAACTATTTTTACAAAATATATGAAGTAACAAAGTAAGCACGTTAAATGTGTAAACACTATTTATTAAGTAACGTTTTACACTACATATGCCATAAATTGTTACGTTAATATGTGTGTCATAAGCTGTGCAAAACTATACGCAGTGATATCGCGCGTTGATGTCTTTTCCATGGCACAGCTTTTAATGGAACTTCATAAATAGCTAAGCATTTATCTTCAATGTACATTTATCCTTTGTGGCTCGTTAACTGACATTTATTTTAATAACAAGATATAATGATCGTGTTGTATCTACTATGAATCGCTTTACGGCTTTGGAACTTATTACACTACTAAACTTTTATACTGTGCGCACTTTAGAACAGTAATTGCTTACACAATTATATGTTTTCAAAATTGCTTACGCAGTATCAGTGTTTGCGTCATTTGGTGAGGGTTTTAGTGGCCTAAATGTTTTGAAAGCTTATTTTTAATGAGCACTTCGATATTTTAATTTGATTTGATAATAATCCAAGGCCATCAGATATAGGGAAATCAAAGGTTTAGTGCGTTTACTAAGTCGAATTATTATTAAAACTTGGAAATCGAAATTCTCGACTGCTTGCAGCGTGGTATGCAGGACCAATTAACATGGAATGTTTTTATTTAAATTACTGTAGTAGTAGTTAAGTGATACAGCTTCAACGATTTTTATCGCTGACTGTAAGCATAAAACTAATTTATCTTTAATAATATAATAATAATAAAACATTTATTTCAGATGTAGTCCGTATACTGTCAGTAACACAAAAAACCTTATAGCCATTGTTAGTACATTTAAAAACAAAAACAAAGCCACAAAAAAAATAAAAATAAAAATCATAAAGTGGCACTGCACAGGACTGCCAGTTTATGCCAAACCCTGGACGCGACCACCCGCAGTGTGTAGTCGCATCCAGTGCCGCCACATCGGCGAGTCTCATCGGCCCACAAACATGCTCAGAAGGCTGTTTTTAATATATTGTTTTAAATATAACTTTTAATACAAAATAATTATGTGAAAAAATGCAGACATTGTAGCTAATCTAGTGAGAATAAGGAACCAATACCGTCAGAAATTAATTCCTCTTAGCAACTATGAATATAAAAATAAGGACTAAAAAAAGCCTCGGCCGAATCGGAAACTCCATTGGAACAATAATAATATAGTGTCAGTGGTAAAGTGGAACAAGGAACTCTCGTAGTGGCGACTGGTACGTTGAACCTCCCGGGGCGGCGTATGTGTGCACGCACACGCGCGCACTGTGCACGTGCACGACGCCGACACTGTGCACACGTCAGCGCCGTGCGTCCGTGTGCGTCTAATAAACGTGTGTAAGTACTTTAATCTGATTCATGGCGCGATACGTACGTAAGGCGCATGAGGTTTTAGTAGCACGCGTTACATTTTATTATTTCCTAATTTATTCGTATACCCATAAAGTTCACATTATAATAGCGCGACGTTAACTTCGGCACACGAACATGTTGTTTCACAGAAAACAAATTCTCGTATGATCTGTGTAGGAATGATTAAGTTGTTACAAATACGCGCGGCATCGGCATCTAACTTAATGTTTATAGGACGAGCGCGTCGCGGTCTGCGGCCGGGCGGCGCGTCGTGCCTGCTCCGGCTCTGAACGCTCCACCATCCACCACGTTGCCTGAAGGCAATCACTTGTACTTTGTCGACGCATAAACAAGATTTATGTCGCTGTAACTCCGAACTCGCATATTTATTAAAGGGAAGCGTGTTCTAACTTAGGACTGCAATAAGTTACTATTATTAATACTACATTAGCGTATAAGAATCAGATACCTAATGTCCATTTAACGACTTATCCAATATCTTAGTTCTGACTTCCTTAATTTGTTTTCATTTATGACTATTTGATGCAGTACAAAGAGCTGAACTTAATATTGCTGTAAAATGTTTTATGGCCCATAATAATGGTTTCATAGTTCTTATACGATATAGCAGTGATACATGCATATTTGTGTGATTATAAAGTTGATGGAGGCTGTGCAAGTGTGCAACTTCCTTGTAGCCACGTGCGTTTGTTCATGAGATAACTTGTTAACAGAAGACACGTCAGCGCCGGTGGCCCACTAAAGCTCGGCCCACACAACACTTGATACAATCTAAATAAACTTTTCTAACTGACGTCTCTACACATAGACTATTTAAACATAGTAAGTAAATTACATACACAATTACATAAAACATGGTGACAATCTGACAGTACTTTACAGTCGAGTACTTTAGCAGCGAAACAAGTGTCGTATGTCGACTGAGTGAAGTCCGCGTTGATACCAGCGCCAGTAAACTAGTAGTGCATGTTCGTTGATAGCTGCGCTCGCACGGCGCGGCGCGGGCGCTGCTGGTTGCGACAGCCGCACGATCAGCCGCGTGATCGTCCTTGCTTGTTGCTCAACGCTCGATAAGTGCACGATATTAGCGCCATCTTAAAAGCTTTTGAGTACGAAAATAAAATCGGTAATAAGAACAAAAAGTAATTAAAGACGGCTATAACTGTTTTGGTGTTGGTCGGCGCCGGTGTAACGCAGCCTCTAGTTCCATCGACCTTTACTGGTTCGTATTTCGAAACTTGTACAGCTAAATGTTCTAAAAATAGTTTCCTGCAGGTTGCTTGGATTCTCGTCATTATATTTCGACATTCTTCATCGGTTAGGTTAATGTCAAAGAAGACTATTTGTTTTAATTTGTCTGAAGATCTAATTAAAATATGAATACCCGAAGGTATTTTGTCAACAACAGTCAGTGTCACTGAACTATACTATGTAAGCCGCATAAACAAAAGACGTTACCGTAAACCTAATTATGATATCAGTGATTGCTTATTTGTACTTACATCAATAAATAAAAATGGGTAATTTAAAGATAGTTAACTCAT
Source organism: Globia sparganii (assembly GCA_949316385.1). NCBI lineage: Eukaryota > Metazoa > Arthropoda > Insecta > Lepidoptera > Noctuidae > Globia > Globia sparganii. Next base: position 14,353,598 of record OX438655.1, read on the forward strand.
CACTGCCACACACTCACCCACTCTCTATAAGTAGATGCATAAAAGAAACAAAAAATAACCTTCACTGTTCCGCATAAGAAGTGTAGGAAAAGACTATAAGAAGGTAGTAGGTAAGTAGAATGTAAAAAAAAAACCTTAAAAAGCTATCTTTTCCAATATCAAAATCCATTATGAACGAGACTATTGTTACTTTTCGTGGAATCTTTGTCGTGTTGTGTTTTTTAAGGCTGCGCAGTGTAGGTCATCTGTATAATTGTGACGTGTATGAGTCTGTAACAAATAGGATTGTGAGTAACAAAGGATGTTGCGCAAGGCATTGCTATTTATTGATAAATGTCATTAGTGACGTGCATCGGGGGCTCGTGGCTAAATAACAAATGATTGATCTACGAGATTAAGCTGCATTTGAACCGGCTAGTTCGGGCACGGGTGAGTTTACTTTGTTCACTATTGTATTAGAGAGACATTTTACGATGCGGCTACGCAGTACCAATAAAAGTCATGAAAACCCAGCCTAAAGAATATTTTAGCTCCGTATCGAGACTGCGAAGAAGTTTCACGGTGGTCGCGTAGAGCGCAGACCATGCGTAATAGGCGCGTTGCAGCCGCGTACGCCGTGTGCAGAAGTAGTGTCATAACTGCTTAGGCCATGCGTAGCAGTTCTGTTTTAGCCACGTAGGCCACGCGTAGAAGTTGCGTTGTACCCGTGGAAGCCCAATGTAGAAGAAGCGTCGTAGCCACCAAGACTGACTGCAAGAGTGCGTAGCAGGCGCGGTGTAGCCGCGTAGGCTTTGCGTAGCAGGCGCGGTGTAGCCGCGTAGGCTTTGCGTAGCAGGCGCGGTGTAGCCGCGTAGGCTTTGTGTAGCAGGCGCTGTGTAGCCGCGTAGGCTTTGCGTAGAAGGCGCGGTGTAGCAACGTAGGCTTTGCGTAGCAGGCGCGGTGTAGCCGCGTAGGCTGTGCGTTGAACGCTTTAATATCAAAAATGATTGATAACGAAATGGACTGCGAGGAAGAAAAAGAAAATAAAACCTCAAACGATGGGAAATTAAAACAGAGGGGCAATTCTCGTAATTTTAAAAATGTTCACAGTCTGATCTCAGTCTCAATCTGTCAAAAATACCTTTAACTTCCCTACATTTTGACAAGATTTTAACATTTGTTTGTCGCTGAGATGAGACTGCGACTGGATTTTGAACGTTTTAAATTTCGAGAATCGGCCTTCAGGTCGCTGTGTACAATATGACGGCGTCAACGTAATATTGATAAGCATTGGTTAGGTTAGGCTGAAAGCTGACCCCACAATTGTTGGGAAAAGCGATACAGCCCAGGCTGATGAAGGCCGTAATCGTAAGTTACGAGACAAACAGATTGTAATCTCACAATGGCTAGGACGAGGGGTCGCGGGTCGCGCTCATTACGTTGCATTCAGACATTAATTGAAGTAGACTTGTCTGTTAATTACAAGTTCAATAACATTCGCTTCCATTCAATGCATTTCATTTTGTAAGGTAGGTAAGTTCTGATTTAAAATGTTTCTTTCTTTGTAACAAATCGTTGTCGTGTCATGTACATGGTGTGAGAGGGTGGTTGGTCCAAGCAGATGCTGCTGAATGTATGGCAACAGAACTGTCTGATCTCGCTGCTCAAATCAAGTAAATCAGCTCATTACAATTTTTCCAAAGGCACCTTCTTAAGTTACTATAGGAAAACAATACTTTATTATAATGAAGAGATAAAGTATAAAATGCGATAAACTGCTCAGTTATAGGAAAATGTCAAGTAGGCTAGCTATTTCTAATAAGATTCATAATAGACAAGCAGGCGTCGCCGGCACTCGGCGTTGCAAGTTACAGATATTGCTTTACTTGAATGTTAATAGCTCCGCGTTTTTATAAAAGTAACTACTAAAACTAATTTGTTCTATATAAAGACTATGTGTTAATGTAGCTAGTTCATATTTGAGGTATTTATCTAACAAATTCCGTAATATCCGTTAGGAGTAATCTAATGCACTCACACATACAAACACACACACATGCAAGGCTAGGTTACTAACACAGTGGGCACACGTGCACAGTGGAGGCAGCGCGGAACGAGTTCACACCGACCTGCTGCGCCCGCGCAAGAAAGAACTCAGCCAAGGACGCCGGCGTAACGGTCCGTGTGCGGGGGGCGGAGAGCACGCGGGGCGTGGCGGGACGGGGGAGGGGGGCCCGGTCCCGCTAGCCACACCGCGTGCCCGCGGGACGCATGGGATGCACTGGACACTGATTCATGCTGACCGTTGCGTCATCGCTCCGTAAATGTTGCTAGAAACTTTTATGATTTAATTCTAATTAGTTAATAACCTTTTCATAACGTTATTAACCTAATTCATTTAAAATTAATCATTTTATCGTAATCGTTTAAACACTAACATGATTCCTATTAGAAAAAATATCGTCAGACGCATCGCTTCAATGCGGCTTCGCTGATTAATGTCTTTAAACGTCGATAATAATTTGTTAACATCAATAAACACAGTTAAAATTATGATAGATGTGTCCTAAATGAAGCATATTTCTTAAGAAAATCCAATTTTAAGTTCCTTCGCTCGGCCATCGACCCTAAAAACCTTATTTTCTTTCTCACTCGCTCTCACTAACTTGAATAGTTTTGTCTCACAGTCACGAAAACCGCTGTTCTGTCTTTATTTTGTTACATTACGGCCAAGAACAATGACTATTCGTCGATAGGACCGTGTTCCTATATCTATTCTTTTCTGGCATGCGGGCCGCGGGCGCGCCGCGAGTGAGACGACTAGCTTTCTGAAGCGCGCAGCCTCAGCTGAATGTTTCGAATTCCTATTGGGCCGCCGAGAGCTTAAAGATGGCCACTCGAAGACCGTTTTCTCGTTACGATAACCTAATTTTATTCCATTACGTCGGTAGTCGTTCTGCTTAAATTTCAATAAGGCAACTCCATTAAGTTCGAATGTCAGGAGGTAATGCGAGTAAAAAGACAGCGACCTCGCGGGCGTATGTTCGCACGCTGCGCCCGCACCCCCCCGCACTTCCCCCCGGCCACCGGTAGCTCCCCGCGCGCCCACAGCCTCCGCGACCCGCGCTGCTCCCGAGCGGGTGATTCAACTGTGTTTGTTCGGAAATGTCGAAGGTTTGCCGGACGTCAACAGACACGGAACTACCTTCAGCTTGAGCGTGTTTCCAGGTATCATTTTAATTTTATCTATCTAGAGCACCGATAGATTTATGCGGTACGAAAGAGTGCTCGAGCACAATTAATGTTTAGTAACTTAATACAGCTAAAATAGAGCCGCATTACTGCATAAAGCAGAGTGTTATCAACAAGCAATTCCAAAATGTACAGCATTATAATATCGCCACTACCGTACCACTAGTTAAGCCGTTTGTGGCTTTACAATAGTTTACAATATAAAAGACATCAACGCGCTGTATACCTTTATTGGAAAATCATGCGTGCAGCAAATTCTTGGTAGCTTTTTTTATTATTTAATGTGTTTCATTAATTTGAACAACGCTAAGCAAACAGAAGTAGTCATATCTAAACATTCTTAAAATTTCAAATTGGTATATTATGCACGTTTTTTCCACACCTAAAGAGACTACAAGAATTTACATAATGTATTTAATTGCCTATCCATAATATTGTTAGTTGAAGGCCTATTCAAATATATATTTGAGTGTAATATTTGCATATGCTACTATTCATCATAAATATATTCGGCAAGCGCCGGCGTTACGCTGCAAAATATGACACCTCGCTTTAAATAAATACAACTTTTGTACACATGTAAGTATACTAACTATGGAATATGTCACCTTTTGTCATTGATATTTTTCCGCTGTTAATCATGTCGCGGATTATACTAGAATCCTGTTCAAGTTTTTTTTACTTATTATTGAGGTTCCAGTTTGACGGCTCTCGTGGAGCCGTGGCGCGCTACGATACGCGATAGGAGATAGCGGACCACGTGCCACGTGGAGCGGCCCATAATAATAATGTTTATCAATTAAACTCTTGAATGCTCTATTAATATATTAACCTTTGCATGGTTTCAATAATGAACCTCATTTCATTTTATTTATTTATTATTTACTTTAAGGTTCACCCACAGCATATATATACAAACAGATAGTAAATCAGACGGTAATATTCTAATACACTTATGTGCCAATTACAGGTAAACATAACACTGACCACAACTTACTCACTAACTTGAGTCTAGGTGTACAATTGATTAGGAAAATATAAAAAAGAAAAACAAATAATTAAGTTACGAAAATAAAATAAAAACAGAGATTGCACCATTAATCAGAAATTACGACTACGTTTCATTGGTGTGTAGGGAAGCCATGATTTTTGATTTGAACTTCAACTTAGGGTCATTTTATTTAGGGTTAAATGCGCAAAGTTTAAGTTAAACGTTGTATAAAATAATTAAGTCTTATTATAAGGCAATAAGACTCAATTTTGAATGCTTAAAGCAATGCTAGGATCAACACAATTTTATTAATAAAAATAGTTAGCTTTAAAAAAAACAGTTTTGTTCATTGTATTATGCTTTTAACTCAATGCTCTAATTGGGATGTATGAGGTTTTGCGCATTTAACGTTACACGTTGTATAAGGTGTTAAAAATATTGCCGGACAAACTTTAAGAGGTGCTTTAGACCATCGAACTGAACAACTTTCACTATGGGACCAACTCTGAAATCACGAAAAAAAAAACAGCTGTTTAAAACAATAGTTCAATACCTAGCTGGGTATTTGACCAAAATGTATAAAACAGCTGATTTTTTTTCGTGATTTCAGAGTTGCTCCCATAGTGAAAGTTTGATGGTCTAAAGCACCTCTTAAAGTTTTACGGGTTAATTTTTTTACACTTTGTATATACGGATTTATTAAATGAATTAAGATTTTCACACACCTTAATGAGTGGTGAGTTGAGACCTGTATTTGTAGAGGTAGTAGGGCGCTGCAATATTGTGGTTATAGGAAAGCGTGGAATTCTAGGCGGAACCTTTAAGGTGAATGCTTCAGGTAGCCCGCGAAATTCAAATATTCTTACGTTTTTTTGCAATTTGCAAGTAAGTATTAGATTGTATGTTGCTCAAAATTTGATTCACGGCCTTCCATGATGCCCGTTGTATGCCCTCCCGACGCTGAGAATGTATTGCGTAAAAGGGATCCCAGGCAACACTAATATTCCAGCTTGCTACGCATTAAGGCATTTTAGTTTGAATAGATCTAAATTCTTGCGTATTACGTTTAAGAAAACCGAGCAGTTGAGCAGCTTTTTTAACGCAATGATCACTCCGAGATCCCGAACCTCATCCACCTTAGTTAGTGTTTTGCTATTAATTTTATATTATGTCACACTAGCTTGCGTTTTTGTGAATATAATAAATATAATGTGAAAACATTTTTTAACGTTAAGAGTCATGCCATTTTTGTTGCACCAATCTTGTATTCGATATATGTCAGTTTAAATCGCGATCGAGTCGTTCGGTGACTTTATTGTCTTATAAATCTTTAAATCGTCAGCGAACACTAAAAACTTGCAGTTTTTGATTTGATGTGTTATATTTAAAAAATTGGCGCTAGATGGAATCCTTGCGGTACTCCCGAGACAGAAACATATGGTTGTGGTGTGTAACCATTCAAAACAACAGTCTGTGACTGCAGTTTCGAAATGTTTAAACATTTTACTAGTCCAAAAGCTGATTTTTACCTGCATCTTTTTCTAAATGTAAACGCATTTAACGAGTCTTTAATGCAATGCAGGTGTTTACGAATTTCATAATATTTTTCAAAAAAACTGAGATATTTACTAAACATTCTCACGCTTTAAGTATCCTACAAGTTATTGAAATTCAAGTAAAGAGAACTGAAATAAAGCCCTTCAAAGGAAATATGGAAATTTTATGACGTAGCTATATTTAAGTACTTTTAACACTATTTGAATGTACCATAGACAATGAGCATATATACGAACAAAAGAACCAAAGCTACAAAAAGACAAACGCTTGTAACCAATGTATAACAAAAAATAGAACTCGTGTATTCTTGCACTTTTTGTTTCAGCAAGAAAATAAAGTAAACATTAATAAGTAAACATTAATTAATATCGAACGGAAAGTAAATTAAATGTAAATAAAATAAGCGAGTTCAGCTTCTGAATTGCTCGTTTTTAATTCCACGCACCGAATGAGAAGCGATGTGCACGCGATGCTCGTAGCTTCAAATTACGTAGCGATCATGCTGAACTGTAACGTCAGAAAAACTAAGTAATTCTTTATTGTCCGCCATGATTAAACAGTTGGTGAATGGATATTCTTTGGCACGCATAATAGCAAAGTTTAGACTGATAAAGAGATTTAGCTTCATTGTGACTTAGTAAAGACTAAAGGAACCAATTCTGGGCTAGTGGTGGTCTGTGGTTCAAACAGTTAATTTTTCGTTGTAATGTATGCTCGTAGTTAATAAAAACTAACCAGTGTCCAGAAAGTTCCATTAAATTGATCTAAATTAGAAACTAACTCAATCAATATTCGAAAAAAAATGGAGGCGTGCCTGTATTTTTTACTTCAGTGTGTTTTTTTTCATCTGCCAAGCACATACCTTATTTTTTACCATTGCCACTCGAAAAAGGGCATTTTATTCATCGAAAACAGTGAATAAAACTCTCTTTTAGTCACTGAGTGAATAAAAACATTTTGAATTTGGAACAAGCACGAATATACGAATTATATACAAAAATAAATAAAACGTGCTGAAAGTACGTACTGGCTGGCTATACGGAGCTATTCCATAATAAAAAAAAAACCCGCCATTTTAGGTTCTTTTCTATCTGTTATCGTTGTTTTAAGTCATTGGAAAATCTAATAACATAAATTATGATAAAATGAGTTCTTCCAGTGACGAAAATGAGACACTAACTCCGGAATCATTTCGAAATAAAGCAGCAATTATAGTAAAATGTGATAAATACTATACTACTATTTATTTTCTCGCAGTCGATGGTAAAAAGTAGAGTACACAACTCGTGAAAAAAATAATTCATCTCGGTCCTTGTATCCCTCGCTCCGCTCAGGATTCAAATCTAGAATACCTCGCTACGCTCGGGATTCTATTCTAGAATCCTTCGCTGCTCTCGGGATCCAACGTAGTCCCTCGAATTAAATTCCCTTTTTTTTCACTTGTTGTATAATCTACTATTATCCAGTATATTTAAAAAATTGTCTAATGAAATATACGCACTAAAAAATCGTATACGCCAAAACGAATTTGTGAGCAATCTATTGAAATTAGGCTTCTGTAATTACTGACGAGATACTTATTGGATGGACAGCAATTTCTTTTTTTTTACATCAAGACTACCCGGAAACACATGGCAAAATTTGTGGGTCATCTCTTAGCATTGTTACTTGACTTACGACTAGCTACCGAGTTTCTTTTTCACTAAAACGTCTTTAGATTAAAGTCGGAATCCAATTAAAATATTAATCAGTTTTGTGGTCATGGCGAAAACTAACATCTATTAAGATCACATAATGTTCTGTCGTAAATCAAAGTATGGTGTGTAGATAAAATACAGATTTCGATATTACTTCCAATATCTCATGCAATATTGATGGTTTCTGCGTATTTGTAATGTTAATTTTTCTAACGACACGGTAAATAAAGTTAATGTAAAGGGTCTATTTTATCTTCTCCATCGCCGCAAATTACCATTTCAGATACACAAAAAACATTAATATTGCATGAGATGGGCACTAGAACTTAACAAGTGACCTCAGATAAAGTTTACTTCAATGTTGACGACGCGCTTCATCTCACATGTGAAAGCAGTATCACACTAATATTATAAAGGCGAAAGTTTGCTTCACGCTCAAACGGCTGGACCAATATTGATAAAATTTTGTATGGAGGTAGCTGACACCCTGGATTAACATATAGGCTACTTTTTATCCCTATATTCTTACGGGATCGAAACTTATGCGGGTGAAACCGCGGGGCGCAGCTAGTAATTTATAATATTTTACTTAATAATTACCTCACTATAATAAAGTTTCTTGTCGTTAGAAGAGAACGAGCTTACAGTAGTTATTACAAAACGCATTAAATTCAAACATAATATTGAGGAAACGAAGGAAGCACTATGTTTCTTGTGCTTTAAAGAGCATTGTACAAATATTGGTCAAAAGAAATGTTTTTGCTTATGTTTCTAAAGGCGTGTCCGTCGAAGTAATAAATTTTGCGGTGGCTGTAATAATAAGCACATCTTGACAGCTAGTGCGTATTTAATGAAAATAGATGTTATTGATGCGTTTGGTCTAATCGCCTAATGGATTCGATATCCAGGTTAAGTGGGGCGTGTTTTCAATTTCTCGCATCTCTCAGGTCGAGGTCAGTTGCTAGCGGCACGTTTTAGAGCATGTCACATCTTGTTGAACCAAATTGTTTATATCGAGCACTTTAGCAGAAGGATCACGACTGCACAGAGCACTCAAATTGAATATGTCGATATTACGCTAATATACATAAATGTATGAGATTAGAAAGTTGTGCCAGTGCTGTGCCCTAATTTTGATATTCAGATAACTATCACCTGCATTGTTTTAAACAAAGATGGCATACTAAAATTATTTCATACTTCTTTTTTACTTCTACCCAAAGTGCAAAAAGCCATTATGAAACTTCAAAGAACGTTTTATTTTCATAAAGCAATTAGGTACGAAATGTTAAAACAAATGAATCTGTAGGATTACAATGTTACAAACTAGCTGGGTTGGTCGTGTAAAAGCGATATGTCTGACGTAAGTTGTGCAGATCTAGTAAATCGCTGTCTTATAGAAATTGCATCTACAATAGTGTTAAGTTTTAACTACGCGATAACCGCGTTAAAACGCTGTCAGTTAATAATATTCTAAAACAATGATGACACTGACAGTTTTTTGACGCAGTTTAGATTGTGCTGATCGCGTTCAGTTTCATTGGTGAAATTCGCCCTAATTCACTTTTTATTTCTCGTTCACTCATGCCAGTATGACGTCAAAATAAAGATAAGAATGCGGAGAAAGTTCCATTAAAATTAGTTCAGTGGTCTTGTTAATTACCGCCCTCCACCTACATCCTGGTTGGCAGGACCTTACGTTTACATTGCCTCATTTCAACTTGTCCTATTTCCAGTTATTACTTTTTTATGTAGAGTTTTTATTAGATCTCGTTTCTTTGAAGTAACTAATCTGCGTATAACCCCGCTTGGTTGAACTAAAAAGGTCCTGTGTCTGATTAATTGATATAAATGGGAATTACAACTTAACATAGCATAATCAGCCTTTAATGTTCCCAGTGCTGGGACACAGGTCTCCTCTTTTTGAGAGGGGGTGGGCCGTAATCCACCACGCGGGCCTAGCGTGGGTTGGTAGATGTCACATGTCTTCGAATTACAACTTATCGTGTAGCATTAAATACAGAGTACATACCTACTTTTTTCTTGGTTTTATTTGGCCTGCTTACAATAATTCAATAATGCGAATCGTAAAGTACATGTATAACTTTAGGTATTTTTACGTGCAGTAAAGTTCTATGTAAACCATGAGCCTCGCTTTATTCATACTATTGGTATATGAATTTCAAACAACAAAAAATAGTAGCCTGTTGTCAATTAAAGAACAATTTGACGCACTCTTACACCAACTGCTATTCGCCTATTCAGAACACATTATAATTTAAAAAATAATGGGCCCTTATTATCATACACATGTGCCACAAGATCACTTCTTTGTAATATTAAGGGATTATATAGAAGGCCGTGTCCAATTTATAGTGTGCTAATAAAATAATCATGTTATTTGTGGTTATGGCTATATTATCTCAAGAATGCGGTTAATAAGGAAAGTCAAAGGCATATTTTCTGTATATTAATAATTCATATAATCTCTTAAAAGCATTGAGTCGAGTGTAGGATCGCCACTGAATAAAAAAACAAGAAATCCTAAGCTGCATTTACGTGAACAAAAGGTATGTTGGTATTTGAATAGAGAGCGTCAGAACAGCGACGCTCAATCTTTGTCATTATTGTAGCAAATTAATCATAAGTGAAATTGCTTACCGACTAATTTGCGAACCACTATCTGGCGATTTAATCGTTTCTTTTCATACCCACAGCATAGACTCGACGAACTGACGTTTCAAAAATAATGATTCAATTTTAAGTAGTTGCTTTAAATTCTGTTAATCTTTCTTTATGCTTTAATAACAAATCCATAAGTTCGTAGTAGTGACGACTAACCAATTTTTTATTATAAATATATTTTAATGTAAATATAAACATCTGTGGAAGATAAAACGAGATCATGAGCGAGCGTACGTGCACGTGTTGGTCGGAACAAACAAATTATGTGACACTTTTGTGTTCTGTCCTAGATAAATGGTTCGCGCATACAAAAAATGTGCTTTAGTTAAATTGAAATTCAATAGAATTATCAGTCAAATCAAACAAGAAACGACCTAGGTATATACCGTATGGTCAATTTAATTTGGAAACGAACGTTCTTAACTGGTCAAAGTTATTAAATGATTAGAATCTGATCTGACCACTTAATAGATAATAATATCCTTAAACCAGTACTGGTTCTCGTCAACTACCTACATTGAATTACAACGTCTTAAAGAAATCAATTTGCATTAGTAAATCTGTCTGTTTGTGATAACGCCGGCCCAGTTCTTTTCACTTAGAATGAGTAATTGATCACCCAATGTTCAGCAGCACAACATAGTAGACATAGACGTTTGTAAGCGCTACTGAAATCATGATGACTCGATGTCGAAATGGATAATATTAAAGTCAAAGTATTTATTTCAAATAGGCACATAAAAGGCACTTTTGGAACTTACAATAAAATATAATTTAGTCTAGTCACCCCTTCCAAAGGGCAGTTTTCATTTGGAGTAGAATGGGCAAGAAACTCCACCGTTACTCTTTTAAAGTGTTTTACATTATTTTGTAAAATTTATTGATTGCGATCATAATAACTAATTATTAATTGATTTCTTGCATAGGTGCAGTGTTGTTTTAAATCTCCACCCTGTGATGAGAACCAAGCAACCGTAATACTTCTAGCAATCTGAAATCTCCAAGGCCAAAAACGCATGTCCAGTCCATAACACGTGTCACAACATACGCGGCAATATTTCGCGGAGTACCTCCAACAATTTACGAGGAAACGAGCATTTCGCAAAACTGATTGCAAACCGTCGAGATTGGTTCTCGAGTGTGGCGTGTCTAATTTATCACAAATGTGCATCAGTGTAACAGAACAGGCGAGGATCGGCGCGGAGCGCAGGCCGCCGCGCGTTCTTGTCTGTACGCCACCGACACCACCGACGCCACCGGGTTGCAGTGTCAATCCTGTCGCATAAATAATGCTGATAAACTTCCCGCTTTCCACTGAATTATGTCTCGTACACGTCGTAAATACTCACGCACATTTGTAATTCAAAATTTTTAGATTTCAACAGAGTGCAACTTTAGAAACGTTTACTATTTAATAGCTCTGTTTTCGAGCTAAGATTAAAGTTGGAAAGTTATTGAGCTGTGTACATAATGCTCTCAGTAATTTTATGATATCGTAGTAAATATATAATTTCATTTTTCGGACATTATTTCCTAAGCATTTTCAAACGTACCTAATGCAGCTGTAATTTGTTTTAAGCATCTTAAAGGCCCTTTGTATTCGTATTTCAGAGGACTGAACTTTCTATGGCTACAACTTAGAATAGCTAATAAATCATAAAATTTTAAGTGTGCACAATTGAAGTTGCTTCAATAGGCAACAAGCTATAACAGAGAACAATACTTCCTATTAATTTCTATTTGCCCAAGAAATAAAATATATCGAAACGGTATCTTTACTAATATGTCAATGTTGAAGTTTATATCTACAAATCAAAATTGTATAACATTATTTTAGTGTTATACAGTTACGCTACGCTTAAATTAATTAAGACTTGTCTTCAGTAACAATCTTCAATGCACAGGTAGGTTGTATGTATAATTTTATGGATTTATGTATTTCAGTAGTACTTAGTCATCATCTTTGAATGTTAATATCTCGGAAACGTGACATTTTACGGGGTGGGGTCTTATGATGTTTTCTGTTTGCATTGATGTCAACTATCGATTTATACACATGCGTGACCGCCATTTTAAAAATGGCGCGACATTAGGCTTGCCACGATCTTCAAACCCCTTTCAGTATTCCGCAGCTTTGTACATCCAGTTTAATTTGTCAAGCACATTACAATAAATCTTTTGCAGTCAATGTTGTCATATTCGAACAAAAGTGAAGGTGCTATAATAAATCTGTGTTGTGTTATAATAAATCTAGTCGTTATTCGTTTAGTGTGTCGCTTGGGCTTACAAATATTTTCGCTGAGTAGTACAAGAGCTGCGTGTACGCCGCGCGCCGACCCGGCACGGAGCGCGAGGTGCCGCATTGGCGCGGGCGCACTACAACAGGGATTGCGAACATTTTTACATTTGCGTATCATTGAAACAAAAAATAATGTGCTTTAGACGTGCCACTGATACCTATCTAATAGACATAATTTAAAGAATTAATATTCTTTTAAACTCCTTTATATCCATTAGGACGACCTCTAACGCAAATTGATTGAATTTTATAATCAGACGTGCCTAGAATATCTGTCGTGGCATGTGTTCGCCATCCCTGCACTACAAGAAACCTAGTTAAGTGAGAGTGCATATTATGATAAATTGTTCGATCATTATGTATTCTCTCAAAGTATTTACATGATGGCGCTGTAGGTCACACTCTTAACTTTAATGTTACTATTTGTCTTCTGTAATATGTTTTGGGAAAGTTTTTGAATATTAGTGTCTCGATGGCGAATTACTTTTAAATTTGAAAAAGAACTTCTCAGTATGTAACATAAGACCTATCATGTCAAGAGATAAACAGCATAGCCAAACTAAAAGTATCGTTAATACGACTGAAGGTGCTAAAACATGCAATCTCTGTTTCCCAAAAGGTACGAAACCCTCAAAGATCGTTCAACTCAAATCCAGCCATGAAAAAAGTTTAATTTGAAAGGAGTATTTTGCTGCTATTTTAAAGTTTCTAGGTAAACAGGAAGTATAAACAGATTCCAAATATTTCGCTAAGAGACAGGAGGAACCTGAGGACTTCAAGGTTCTTATAAAAGACCCTCAAAATGCTACTGATATACAAAGTAACTACGTCATAAATTTAAAACAAGAATTCGTTTATAGTGCAAGAAGCATTTGTTAGTCGTTCATTAATTACAGAGTTAACGTTCCAAATCTTTTAAAAAATTGCGATTTTTTAATACTTTTTTATGTTAGTAGACTATAAGAACTCCAGAATTTCATATACGTAGGTAGGCACATAACTGGTCAAATTCTTATCTCATAAAGTAAGGAGTATTACTGCATTTTGTAATAAATTAATCAACATTGCGGTTCGCAGTTTTTAAATGTCAATATGTAGAGCACTTTATGAAAGAATATTAAGTAAAATATGTTTTCACTTAAAACCTGCCGCAATTACCTTGATAAACCGCCACAAAGTATAAACTCTTTAATTAAAAAGTAAATTCAGGTTTGGCAGCCACGCTGCCGCACTGCGCATGCTTTTTCTTATGAATTGTAATTTGGCTATATTCATTACAAAAGTTCCATTGTTGAGTGTCACAGGCGAATAGCAATTGACATACCATTTTTTATACCACTTTATGTAGAAGACGCACCAGGAAACCATATAAGGGCGAAGCAACAACTAATTAAACTATATATTCAAGGAATTGATATTTTAAGATTTTAATGTGGATACTAAGGCTTTTTAATGAAAGCCATCCACTTGAATATTGATATAACCATAAATGTAGAAATGATTCTACTTTGAGAACAGGAAAATGATTTAAAATATTCCAAGTTAAATAACAAAAGTGAAGTATTACGTTTAGACAACATCTACTTTCTTTGTGAGAGAACATTAAAATTCGATTAGCAATACATATGATTATGATGTGATGCATCCACTGTGATTCTCACTTGGTATGAATTACTAAAATATCGGTGACTACTGACCTCTGGCAAAGAAACCTTACAAAAGAAACAGGACAAACAAAATAAAATAAAATAGTTGGAACCAATTAAAAAAGCCATTAACAACGCGAATAACGATCTCTTGTTTATTGATTTAAATTTCAAAAGAGCGCGTCACGTGGTTGTCGCGATGTGGCACAGTGCGCAAGCGCACCGTCTTCGTCGCTCGAGCTTTAATTGGCGGACATGTCCGGTATTTTTCGTCATCGGCTCGGATGGCCTGGGACCGGCCTAACATTTGCTAACCCAATTCACTAGCCGTAGATATCGTAAATGCGAGAAGTCGAACACAATAGTGTAGTCTATAAACGTTGATAGTCTGAGCGCACTAAATCTTTTAGTACCGATCTATGTTAATCGATAGGACATTAACAACGGTGCGTCGGTAATGGTCAGTCCTGGGACACAACGTGCTCAAGGCTGCGCTCGGTGAAAGGATTCGTCGTGTATCTGGATCATCCCGACAGCGACATCCGCGAACCGTGCCTCTGCCTACGCGCAGCCGGCAAATAGCACAAACACTGCACGCGCTAATTTGTAACCGACACGACAACAGGTATTAAACAACTGATATTAATATCTTATTCAAATTTTGAACTACTCTTCGACGGAAGCATGTTTGATATAAATGTAATAGTCTTTTCCTGTCATTAAAGACCATTTCTAATGTCCCAGCATACATATCCATCCGTAATATTGATTAAATTTTAATGGTAGAGATATTAGATTATACGCAATAAAGCTTTTTACTTCAATTATTTTTTTATTCAGACATTTTCTTGCAATAGTTTTTCTAAAACATTAACTTAAACTCCACTAGTGAACGCTGCCCGAAAATTGGTTCAGAATAAATAGATACATGAAGCCTGCGAATAGTAATTATTAGTGGTTTGCTCGATGTACAACACGGGGCCACATCGACACCGCCGTGGAATATGCAAATGATGTTAAACTGCAGCTTACGAAACTGCTCCGGCTCTCCGAGCGATAGACGTGATAATACCTATAAATAAGGACAAACTATTAATGGTGAAATAAATTGATGTGAGATCACGATTTGAAAATTATTAACCTGAAGTCATTTACACCGTGGAAAGCGATCTGTGCGCTGTTATATGCACACTTACCTACTTATGGGACACGACTACTGCTTTTGTAGACATACTTGGAAGCTGTTTATGACCATGTCGTGCTAAGATGTCCAAAGTTGGGGTTTGCATAAATTCCTAGTGATCGAAATTGAAACACCCCTGTTAGTGTTTAGGAATACTGTATAATCAATTTATAATCCTTTGGACAAATAATGTTTGTTTAAGATCGTATTTTCTATCGATAGGTATAGTAGACAACAACTCAGTTCAAGCTGTCTTGTAACTTTTATAAGTGAACTTTAAAACATTATCGAATGCAATATTAATCAGAAATCCATGACCATGCATTGTTGCTTAAGCTGGCTGGACAACGCCCAGCAATAACAGTTATTTTTTTATTGACGTCATCTCAGTTTTTAAGTCTAGATGATAAAGCTTCTCTTCCGCCAGTATTTAAATAATGTTATATCTGCAAAATAATTGGTTGGCGTGCATATAAAAATCGTTTAATGTTGATTGATTACCTGTTGATTGCATTACTTATAAGAGATATCATGTATAGAAGTTTTCGGTGCACATAACGTTCTAGCCTCGTATGATTGCAGCTAAACAGATGAGCTTCATTAAGATTCGTGCCAGACATATTGCTAGGCGCGATGTGAGATATTACTACCCGTTAGTAATTGCGAACCGAGATACAACTTATTACACGACTGTTGTCGGCTTATAATTGTCTATCCATTACTATGTATCATGAGAAAACTTCCCTAGCGCATCGGTATAACATATCTAATTAAAATATTTAAATTAAAAGATACCCATACATAGTTCACAAGCGTAAACAAGGTTTTGGTGATGAATGTGTTTTTGATTGAATTATTTTAGAATAGACAACGAATAAATAATTATTCCAATACTTAATTACTTAATATAATGTAAATACAAGAAGGTTCTTAATATGTTTCCTATTCACGAGTCGGAGAAAAAAGTGAGATGATTTATATACAATCAAATAGATATGAATAGCGTATTAAAATATTGCGGCTACGGTGATCAGCGTGGGCTCCAATCTGAATTTATTATATTATTAAATGGTATTCATGCAACGACTGTATTCGATTCGGCAACATGCTAATCGTGAACGAAAAGAAGCTGCATGTTTTATTAATGCATATCATTATATATATTGTGGCATAAAGTTTGAGCTTTTTGAAATTGGGTTTTACACAACTTGGTTACTTAAGTTTTAACTCTAAAATTAAATCTTATAAAAGCCTTTGTAGAAAATATTTTTTACAGTTTTAGCTACATGGAGGTTTACTGAAGTTCAATTAGGTATTTACAGAAAAAAAAATATGTGTCCGAGAAATCCTTAACGCAAAAGTTTTCATAATTACAACAAGTACGCAAGTACGTAGTGTTGTTGTTACGTACGTATATTGTTGGTATCTGGTCATTATACATTAAAATTATATGTGTATGGAGTTCGTTTAAACATTAGCGTTTATGCACGCTATAATTTTACTTCCCGAATGGCAAGTAACAAGTTGCAACAACTCGTTTATTTATACCGAGATCAATACGTGAACGAATAATTACATTGACTTTTGCTCTCGGTTATTTTATAATAACAAAATCTGGAATTACTTATTGCTCGGTATTGAGTAGGTATATAAACGTGGTTTTCTTTTTATTTGTAGAATAAATTTATTTGGCTTTATGTAGAAGCTTATTCGGCAATCGTTAAAACGGAATGTATTGTAACTTTTGCATTTATTATAATTGTTGTAGTTATCATTGTGCTGGTTCACCGTATTCTTTATTCTGTGACGTTAGCTCCTTAGCATTAATCCATACATAAATCTTCTCTTACATCAACCACAGGCGATTGCGGTTGCATATTGCTTAGTCAGATGTAACACCTGATTATTAGGGATATGTGCACTCCTCAAAATCAATAGCAAAAAAATCTAACAAAAATAGAAATCCAGTTGATATCCGGTTCGGTAGTAGGTACCTACTTCACACTTTCTTAAACTAACTGCATTGCGTGTAAAAATCTAAACCTACCTTTACTGGTGGCACATCGTATGTCATGTATGTATGTACTGTTAAAATTAAGCAAAAATAAAATAACTCAGTGACGTGCAAAAAAGTATCAAAGTGAACAGTGACATCCAAGCCCGACCGGGTAATTTAATATTCGTAAAACTATCCGATAAAAATAACAAAGCAAAACTGCACCAGGTGCTACTTTCGTTTTTCAGCCACTCATTGACCCGCCTGTCAAAAGCTTAACGCCAATTTGCCTCTGTATTATATTAGCACGCTTCATACATAATCGAACGTGCATGTTAACTAGCAATTAGTCAGTATCTTCATTTATTTTCGCTATACAAGAGAAGCTGCGTCTGTCAAAGGCTAACTGACTTTTTTGTCTGGACATCAAAAGTCATCGCTTCAACATCTTTTCAACGCGACCTTTTCTTTCCAAACAGTTTTTTGTTCTAAATTGATTTATCAGGTGAGCACTGAATTACATTTATATATACCTCACGAATAATAAGAATATTTATAAATTGTCATCTAGAGATCGTATCTATTGAACGCCTATGTGTTTGTTTCCTCATTTAATTTAACTGCATAATATTTTTGATGAAATAACTTTTTAATTTAACGTGAAATGTTTAACTTCGTGGGGCCTTATTATTATTGGGTCAAAATAACGTAATGTAACGCATACCTGTAATTTTTAAAGTGAGAGGTCAAATTGAAACAAAAACTGTGGGCATTCCAGGGAATTTTAAACGAGGAAGAAGCTTAAATTATTTACTTAACAATATCGATTTTGTTCCGATAATGTCTGCGGAGGAACCTACTCACGTAAATAACAGTGATTAAAACACCATAAGAGAGTGAAGGTAGGTTCGCACGAAACCAGATCGAACCGGATCCAAATTGGAGGGAGCGTTTTCTGTAACTGGAGCAGACGGCCGTCTCGAATATCGCCCCTTATGTCGATAATAAGATTTTCTTTCGTACGCCGCAATACTGCAGTTTCTCTTTTTTGTAAGTGCACCTGTGATGTAGGCCAATCATGGCTTATTTCAACACGAACTCGTGATTGACGCTTATCCCACACAGTATTGTCCTATGCAGTATGCAGATGAATACCAAGAACGTTTGTTTTGTTTACATATAGGTAGCAACTTTGATTCTTATAGGTAAATAGTTTGTAGTTGTAGTCGTAGTGTAGTGACATAATTATTATAATAAAAGTAAGGAAACTAACCCCTCTTAATGATCTTTTATTAAGTATAACTTGAGATTTTCATCTTTAGTAATTAGTGTATAAGTATTATTATATTATATTTATACAGAATTAAAGTTCATCGCAGGAGAGTTCACGTTAGTGTTAAGTATTTTGTTTGAGTAAAATTAATTACATATGAAAAATGCGACATTTTGTTTTCTTCTAATAAAATTAAATGTTATGTAACCATGTTAGAAGACTAATCTATTATCTAATTTTACAGCACTGATTTGTTATAGGTATTACTGGCTATTTATTTAACGATCCCAGAATTGATGAGCTAATTAAGTTCGTGAATCGGATCCACAAAATCAGCGCCATTACGTAACGTAGTCTGGTAATGTGTCCAATTAGCTTGAGCCACTGAGCTGTTTTCTAGGACAAAGCGGTCATCTCAGTATAATTTTGGTTCCTAATCGAGCTAAACCTGAACGGCAGGTAGGCACACCCGCTCATAGAAATGCAGAATATAACCGTCTAAATCATTATACCTAGCGATTATAGACATCAATAAAACATCTCTTATTTGGTAACACATAAATAAAATATCTAATAGAAAGCTAGATTGTTTTTATTGTATTCAAAATTGTGACAAAATTTGGGTTTGTTCAAATAGACAACACAAACAAACGGGACTAGAGTTATGATTTCTCTAAAAGATTTATGGTATTGCTGCTCTAGGCATCTGCATATAGGAATAGATATCCTAAGTTGTAAACGTCTGCAGTAAAAGGGCACTGCTCCGACTGTGCTGTCAATAAGTGATATGTATGAGTTACTGTGACATCAAAGTGCATTAAATATTCTAAATCGCTGAAATCTATCTTAGCAACATTAGCATGTGTCCAATCATTTGAGTCGGTGTCGGCGCGGGCGCAGTGTTCGCGCCGCGTGGGAACTCGAGCACCACTATCCGATATAAATACTAACCATATTTTACGTCAGAATTCGACGCACTCTAGTTGCGCGTAACCAAGTAATCTCCGCCATTAATGTCACGACTAGATTGTGCATCCTTGCGTAGCCACCGGTCTCCCAGTTGCCATAAATCAGTGTGTAAACCGCAAGCGACCTATATTGGCATTTATAGCAGCCTTATACTACTGACTCGTACATAGTACCGCCACGTTTACCTATTATTAACCAAATTAATTGTTTAACTAGATTTCGAGCATAATAAGCACCGGTGTAACTGAATTGCAAAACTACTTCATCAAACTACTTGCCTATTTAAATTAGAGTTAATTCGTGTGTGAAACATCAAACGCGTTTTCAATGAATGTGGTAAGCTATAAAAGTATGCCGTTGATAAGGGAAACATTAACTCGGGTGGAGATGGAGAATCTTTGGAACTTAGAAACACGCTCGTGGCGAGCCGTTTAATTGCATGAACCGCGTGTCATTCGAGTTTATAGTAACGCCCCCCAACGTATCAGTACGCAACGTTAATTTCACTTTTACTGGTATCCGACTCGTTATAATAATCTGGCATAAAATTGCAACAGTATCAGAGATCAAAGGCTGTTCGTAGGCAGCAAGCGGTCATCTTCTGCTCAAATGTCAGAGGTCGCGCCGCCCGCCGGCGACGCGCTCTGGTATGCGGCCGAGCCAACCAGCTCCCAGTTACGGCTGCCTAGCTAAAACCAATTGATATGAAACAGAGCGACCATTATACAAATCATTCCTATCATTGTGGATCCTTATGTCATTAAGGTACAAAATCACAGCTATTTAAATGTTAGCATTGTTAAATGTCAGCTGATGATTAGTCAATTATGTCATAAAGTAGGTAAATTACAAGTTTTATATCTTAACGTTAATGTCACAATAATATGAAGATAATTAAAAGTTTAGTCAAGTTAACTTCATGTGTTGTTAGGTACTTATTACTCGATATAACATTTGAAGTGCTATAAGATTCAAAGACTTACCTTCAAAAATAATTCCTGGCTAACTCATTATGATGTGAGTAGTATTTCTTTGTGTTCAAATAATTTAATTGTAAAAAAAACAAACGTAATCAATTCGCAGGCACACACAATCATAACATAGTGCTGCACGTCGAACGTCGCCTTGAATTGCAGAGAATGACCAGCGGCATGTTCAGGTTTATTTCGAATCAATTCTATGTAAAACGTCCAATTAAAACCGTCACAATGTGGTCGCGGCTATCGCGGTCCAATCTGTGTCGGTCGCGGACTCGCAGGCAGCGCTGGTCGCAGAGCTGGTCGCTCCGCGTAACACTTGGATCATGCGCTGGATCAGTCCCGGCTCGCCGATTACTCATTATCGTCACATCGGAACTTCTCAGTTAATTGTCCGCGTATTTTTGTTGTAAATACGACGCAATTTGTAGACATCGTTCGATAGCTCGCGGAGATAAAGTCGGCCATTGTAGTTGCGATATTGAGGCCGCTTATTCGTGTTAATTAAAGATATCGAACTAGATCTACTATACCGATATTGAGTGGACTATTTTATAAAACGACATGCATTATTTTCGTTCATAATAAACATAAGATATGGACTTTTGTATTTAACTAAAGTTGTAATTGCACATAATGCAAAGCTTATTACGTCAACATGTCCACTGCGTCTATAATAATATATCCTTCAATTAATTTAAGAATGCTATTAATAGATATCGGTTCATAAATCCTCTAGAAGCATTAATTACTTGCCTGAGATGGCATGAAGGTAGAAATAATACAAATGGGTATAAAATGTAATGAGTATTCGCACTAACAAACATTGCAATTTAAGATTTCTAGATATATAAGAGAGGTAAGGTTTCTCCGCAGCTCTACCTTATTAGTCGCATCAATAGGTAATAGAAATGTTATTAGTAACTTGTGTATACGTCGCCGGCTCTTCTCACTACTGACCACATTCCTGACTGCTGGTAAAAACTCGTAATACACCTATGAGAACAAATTAGAAAATATCTTGAGCTTTAAATTTCATTAGCTTTTTACTGTGAAAAATATTCTTATGAAAAATAATAATTAAGAATAACAATATAAGAGATACCTATAACGTTTGTATAGCAGTTAATGTTTGTTGGTATCGGTGGTTGGCGTCGGCGCGGGCGCAGCGTGCGTGGCGCAACCGCGCTCGTTAACCCACATGCACCGCGCCGCGCTGCCACTGCTCAATACAAAGTCATCAAATTCACATCCTTGCTTGCCGATAATACTTGTTTTAACTAATTACTCAATTAGATGTACAACCAATTTGATTACTATTGTTTTGTATCAATTAGGTTAGATTTACGTCAACCTGAGACTTTCGAAGTCAAATTACAACTTTGACACAGGTAGGCAGCATAAAACAATCTAGGTCAAGTAAAGTGGCCATTAACTAACTTCATGCAGCTGGTGTTTTCTCAGAAGGTGCCTAAATTAATTTAAAACAGAAAACCCGTATAGGTACTCGTGTAACGCTAAAAGTTGACCAATTTTTTTTTAATATGCAAATACATTATGCCCAGAATGACACGCTAAATTATTTGTTACCGTGTTGCGAATACGAACCCGAACCAATGGCAATAATCGACGCTTATCGGTTAAGTTAATAGCGTACGATGCTATTACGAGACCAAATTCTCAGAAAAACCACCACGGCGACCTTAACGTAGCCAACTATAATGGTTACCTGCATCTTTACCTACCAAAGCCTGGAATTACCCACTACGAAACTAACCGTAGACGTACCGGCAATTTAACCCAATATTTTTACCTTTATGATAGATACTTATGCCTCACGAACCATCGACAATGTTTCCTATAAGCAATTTAAAGTTAATCCATCGCTCGAAACGTTCCACGATTGTGCAATAGGGTTTAAGTAATGTCAAAAGCACTATTTTTAACAGTGTTAGTTGCACAACAATTTTGCATGTTAACTTAGTGTTTCGTTTAAACTAATGACAAGCTGTACACAATTTAGTACAGTTAAATATGTTTGTGAAGCAATGACGTAAAGTACTGATTGAATTTAGAAGTTTACGAGCCACTCGCAAGAGAGTAAATAGATTAATTTATGATCATCACTAAGCTGAGCTTACTTCATTGTCCAGCGCTGGTAGTCTGCAAGTTAATCAACAAAATAATAGGAAATCATAAGAAAATATCAACTTAATAGACCGAATGTGCCAAACATAAAGCATATAAACCTAGATTAAATATATAATTCCTTATTTCATCAGATGTTGTAGCAAAATACACGAGCCCGAACAACTACAAACATTCAAACAAAAAATAACGTCATTGTTCTTAATTAAAGATTCGTTCCAGAATTTTTTATTGCTCACAAGTATTAAATTCCGTTTTGAAGATAACAACAGTTATTAAGCACATTCGAAGACGTCACGATATTTTATTTATTTTTATAACAGCTTGAATGATATATGTATAGTAGGTAAAATATGGAATTAAAGAGTTACTGTTCCATCTACGTAATTATCTACTACAATACTATCAAACAAAGACTTTTTGTAAATATGTATAAGCACAGTTTACACAGTTTTCTTGATAAATGATCAAATCGTATACTTAAATCATAATATTAACAACTCGAGAATGAATACCAGCAATACGTACACATAGTTTAGTATTGGTGTCTGTAAACTATACAGCAAGTAAATAATATTTCGTCAAATATCAACGAGTTACCATTGTATCAGCTGTCAGATGAAACTTAATATCGAGTGTTTCGGTCCCTCGCGCTTGCTCCAATTCATCGTGTCGTTTGACAGACCTTTCTCATTTTACGACATGTATATTGAACATGTACGGAAACCTCCAACGTTAAATATAACAGAACATAACAATTACACATTTTAGAATACGATATAAGCAACGAAGGATGTGGAAATGCGTATCATAATGTAGAAAGTAAAATTGTTTAGATAACCACTAGAATCACATACCGTGGGATGATCTCAATTCTGCTCTCATTTTAATAAAATTTAATGTTCCGTTTTATTATTTGGTGTTCGCGCTGAAAGCCGGCTTGGCTCGAAAAGCACCGCGCAGGCGGCGCGGGCCCAGCGCGCAGGCGCTACGTGATGCCTAATAGGCGCGACGCGTGACTTGCTCGCCCTGGTTTTGTACAGGATCAAAACACTCGGAGCGAGCTTATTAATTAAACATTTAGATACGGATATATTCTGCTTTATGATATGCGATGCCGACCCAGTATACATTCCCAGTACTCCACTAATAGATATGTATAACTATAATACTGTTGTCTTTGTTAATTGAGTAATGTTATTAAACTTTTTTTTTCCTTTTTCCAGATTGACTTCGCTCCTTGACTTCGGACACCTTCATAACATCATGGATAATGTGGTCAATTGCACTTACTTTGCCAAAAGCCTGGTTAATTAAGTTCTCGACCAACAAGGATAGGGTTGGGGTGAATAATGGGAAAAAGGAACGTACGGATCAAGTTCGCACACTGCATTGGTCCACCGATTGACTCGAGCACGCTGGGCACGTCCGAGTAGCACCCCAGCCCGCGCCCCGCACTCCCGCACTCTCAGTTACCGACGCTCTAGCGACTGCCAATAAAGTACAAGTCATACCGGGTTATTCACTTATTTAAATTTAGATATATTTATTGTAGTACAAAGATAAATTGAACACAAACATTCCGAGTTTGACGTAGCAAAACTGACAGGAGAACGAACCGAGTTATCGTCCTCGGTTGTAAATGAAACGGTAGTCATGACGGCCACTGCCCCAGAACTGTCAAAGTCGGATTTCTTTGATTTCGTGACGTCCAATGAGGTTACTGATGCCCAGTACAAACAACAGATGCGTTCTGTAAATGTGTTCATGGAATCACCCGACTCGAGGTCAAACCCACTGCTCTCAGAGGAGCCCAAAGAACAGAACAATAATAGCTTGCTGAGCGTAGGTGGCGCGCAAATCGGCGCCAACAGTGGCATGGCCACTGCCACCACTTCCACGACGCTACAGAGTTTCGACTCCATTTGGAACGTGGACCGCGAACGTGATCGCTTAGATACTACCATGTTAGAGGATCTCAACAAGTTTTACTGGAACCAGGAAAGCGATATTAATGGCACGCATCCCTGCACAGACACGGCAATTTCAAATAAATTAATAAACAACACGGATGGACAAATTTACACACTGACTGTATTAAATCACGACATGACGGAAACCAGTTCGAATCGATACTGGGCTAAAGAAGAAGACGTGTCTATGTCTAGTCCAACTGACATAGAGCCGCACAACTCCTTAGATCTCGAATCCATATTAAATATGAACGGATTCCCCAATGACTTCAACCAAGATTTACCAAAAGTAGAGGGTTTCACTTACGAGGATGGCGACTCAGAAAGCCAACACGCTGATTTGAGTACTAGTGATTTAGTAAAAGTGGAACCCTACAGTTACGAAGAAGGTGAGTTTCAGAGTAGTGACAAAAAAGATGACTCCCATAGTTCATCTATTCTCGTAACACCAGCCTTATTAGAAAGTCAAGTAGAATTTAATAACAATAACAATGATTGGAAAATAACGGATCAAAATACAGAATCCAATGAGTCTTTGCTCAGAAGCGCGTTACAAGGAAAAGCCTTTATTAGATATAGTACTATACAAAAAAATCCTGCAAAAGTCGATGTTAGTAGTGAACTGAAACGAGTCATTGCCACAAATAACAACAAACCTGATGTACCATCAATGTACCAAGACAGCAAAGATGAACTCTTGATGGCGATTTCGCCACCTAATCGTTTAAATATTTCGATATTATTAGAAGACCCCAGCAACTCTGTTGTTTCAAATGGGGAAAATCCATCATCGACGCAAAGTGTCGACGACATTTTATTGTCACGACTAGATACTAACTACCCGGAAGACTACGAAAAGTTAAAGAGGATAGCAACGGAACTCGGAGAATCGATGCAACCGTTCTGTACCGTAGAACCTATTGACCCGACGCGAAGTGTCTATAACATCCATCACGTCAACGGTGAACTAGTGACCATGATCCCCGCCGGGGAAGTCCAGCTGAACCAGCACTTGCAAATAGTGACAGCATCGCCCACCGTGACGAGCACGAAGCCGGGAAATAGAAGATATAAGAAACCGCAGAATAAGAACCCGGCGCCGACGCCGCAAACGCAGTCGGGGACGGCCATTCAAGCCGCTACCTCTACGTCGAATGGAGTGAGGAAAGAGAGATCTCTCCACTACTGCTCCATTTGTTCGAAAGGATTCAAGGACAAATACTCAGTGAACGTGCACGTGCGGACGCACACGGGTGAGAAGCCCTTCACGTGTTCGCTGTGCGGCAAGAGCTTCAGGCAGAAGGCGCACCTCGCCAAGCACTACCAGACGCACATCGCGCAGAAGACCGCCGCCGCCAACGGCGCCGTCAAGCCCAACAAGCAGAGGTAACGCGCGCCCGCGCACCGCACACCGCTCACACCCCATTGATAGTCAATTGTACTTTATCATGGTGATATAATAACAAATGTATTTTCTTATAATAATCGATACTTAAAGGCTGAAAATATCACAGATGAATTTGGTAAGGTGCTAATAAAGTAATAATTTATAGAGAAATAAGACAGTTACGAAAGAGAGATGTGAAGGTTCTCGGCCGTTAATCTTATTTGTTAATTTGTATGTAATTCCGCCCGTTACCGTATACATTTTAGCTTTAGCTAAGAACAGATACTTTTAAGTGTTTTACAAGATTATATAAAATCAACTTACATTGCATATTTATTAGTCATAAATACTAGTTTACGTTAGAAGTCATATTTGTAAACAACTTTATTCATTTTGGTATAAGTAGGTAGATATCTGACGCTAGTTCCTTGATATAAGTAATGGCACCCGACACGACCCTGGCGCCAACTGTGGTTCCTTAAAGCGTTTGTTTAAACGGATTATCGACAATGTGCCTCAAAGTAACATCAGATAAATAGTGAACAATGATGAGCACCGCTGGTGTTACTGGTCGCCGCGGCGCCGTAGTAATTTCTCCCGCTGTGCGACCGACTGAACTTTCTAAAAATAAAAATAAATAAGACTAAAAGAACGAGTATTCAGAACCCAGCATCTTTCACCGCTCAACTATCGCATCTCTTCAATGTGCTCCTCTCGGTTTGAACAGTGATTTTTATTTTTTCGAGTATGGCTGCACTATCATTTTTCGACATTTCTATTTACTTAGAGTTACTCTGCGATGTTTAAGATAAAGCTCTGTACAAAAGTTGAATACTTGCGCTATTATTATAATGTACTCCTCGGAAATTGGAACGTAATAGCTTGTTCGGGACGGGAGGGACCATTATTCGAGTGTCCATATCGGACGACGCGACGCAGTGAACGGTTTCTCATTCCCAATATTACATCTTTCGCCTCATACTGGGAGAGGCCTGATTGCCCTCAGATTGCTATAAATTATAAATACAAGTGCTGTTTCAATCGCCTTTAAAATGTGCTCCCTTTCTCGTCTAACAAATTGGCCTTTCTTTGTTCCGTCTGTGTGTTTATAACACAGGGCCTCGCCCTGTCATTATTTATATATACGTACCTAGATAGTCTCTTAGACATTGTTTACTATCGAACACCTATGTAAGTAATCATTTTATGTCTTCCCATTATTACCTACCAGTTATTAGCCATGAAACAGTAATCTTGAGTTTGAAAGTGCATGAAAGTACTGTGCATGCTTACCTTCCACTTAGTGAAAGTAATTACCTAATACGAGTATAGACATCACTCTAATCTGTTTCACTGACATTTTCAGATACCTTTCTATGCAGTCAGGTTGTTCGTGCTCAGTTTATTTCTTCTATAGAACTGAATGTTATCGTTATTTTCGTGAGGATTTGAAAGAATAGTTTTTCTTTTTATTTTCATTTGAGACTCTTTCATAGCAATCATGCGACATGTAGTGAATAGCCAGAAAGTTTTGTGAAAGCACTTTCAGAGCACATTAATTAAAAAAAATAAACGCGTCATTAGGTTAAATTCGCCAAGTGCCTCCTCACAGCAGGTCCCGAGTCAATGACGGTTAACGAAAATTAGTTAAATTAGCGTAAACTAGCTAATTCTGCAACATAATAATAATATAATCATACCGTTTCTAAGAAACAGTTTTCTTTAGTGGTGGCAGTTAGTTCAATTTGATGCCTATTTAGTACAACTGAATGCTTTTTTTTTCTAGAAAGGAATTCTTACATGGTCACGGCTACATACTTAGGCAGCCATAATTATGAGAGAAAATAAACGGCTAACCAGGCGATACAATAGTAAACAAAAATGAATGCTAATACAGCTGGCACATAAGTTAACTCAAGATATAGGTACTTTACTTAGTAGTCGCAGTGGTTATGAGCCATTTCGTGGTCACTGATCAATGTATCAGTGCAGTACAATAAATACGTTAATAGGTTTTACCATGCACTGTCTATTACAATAGTTCAATTATGTGCCGTGATTGAAATTAAACCACCGGAATTAAGGTCAAGTTATAATATTTCGGCCTCCGCACGTCAGGCGCGCGGTATCACATACAATGTCATAGCGGCACGACCTACCTAGTAATTTTTTTTTATTAAACTTTTTCATTAGAAGTTTATTGAAACTAATTTAGCTATGCTTAAAACTCCCTACCTACCGACCAAGTTGTGAATATAAAATAACAGACCTTAAGGTTTACCTGGTTTACGTCCGAATCTATCATCTAGCTACAGATTTTTTGATGTCCTAAAATGTATGTTTTGCTTATAGTCGTTTCGTCACTCGGCCCTTCCGTCCACAAGCTAAATGGAATACATAAATATCTACCTACGTCTATACCGATTTGTTAATTTTAGAAACAGCTTTACTAGCTCCGATCATGGCAACAAATTTAATTATTTACACTTACCGCATACAAGAATAACCTTTAAAACAAACTGGCAATTTCTAAAACCCTATCATTAAACAGGAAATCAATAAAACAACATTGTAAATCAACAAATTAATTGAACTCAGCAGTTCGTTAAAGATTTGTAGATAGAGATATCAATATTGAATTTATTTGTACCTTACATTACAGTCTAAAGTAATTATATGTATTGTTTCTTCGTATCGGCTTCGTTGGACTAATTAATAAGTTTGACGATATCTCTCATATTCTGTTTTGAAACTGCCGCTGTTAACTTCTCTACTTACTTATAAATGCTATGTTGCCGATAAAAATATGCATCTTGCCAGTAGCAATACTGATGAACAAAGAATGTTCAGTATTCAGCTATTTGTAAACGAACACTGCCTCTCGAAGCTCCTGCGTGACTGTGACACTGCAAATATAAACTAAGTGTTTGCGTGAACGTTACTTAAGTTTTTTAGTTCTGAGTCCCAACCCTTTAAGTATTTCGGTTTAATTTTACAATAATTTTGTGTGAACGCTTCATAAGTACCTAGCTGATATGATTAAAGAACGTTCTACAGAAAAGCTTTTGTCGATTAAGAACTACTAAATAATCATACTATTATATACAGAACAAATTATATTGTATCGCATTAAAATTCACGCGGCACATCTTCCAAAATGATTTTCAGACTGAATTTTGTACCTACACTGTCTCCTCGGTATGAGCGTAGTACGCGCATGTTACGAGCAATAAGAAGCTTTCTATTGAGATTGTCGTAAATATGTTTAAAAGTATAGTTGTAAAGCCAGAGGAAACTCTTTAACAATACTCATTATCTTGTAAATATGTATCATGAATGAATTTTATAGAAAAGTTGACTTTGGAAGTAAATTTTATACTCTACCACTTGTATCTCATTAGATGGTATTTGAATTACTAGCGAATTTATAGTTTTAATAAGTACCTAAATAAGAAACATTGAGAGATTTACCAGATTACGTTAAGATACTATGGCTACCTTCATAAATTATGTGAGTGCATAAATGGTTGTTAATATATTCATGTAATATATTAAATTATGTTGGTTTTTGAGTACATTATTTTGAAAAGGTTTATTATTAAAAAGGATTATATCGATCGATTTTTATTGCATTTGTTCCTGAGTTGATTATTAGATTTTATTGATAATTATGTCTTGTTTATAAGGTTCTATGAGTAATTATTGCATGAATAATTTAATTTTATATAGTATCGGAGTTGTTGTAAGGGAGACGTGGATGACTCGCTATCGACGATGATTTATAATGTAATACTTTGTAAATACTGTTTATTTATTGAAGGTTGCCTCTCGATTCATGAGGGCGTCGCTGTCGGCTCTTATTTCATTTCAATTAACATTATCTTAATTCATCTAAACTTCCCACTTTAACATAAATTTTGTTTTTATTCCACTCACTCAAACTGAAATTCTCAATAAATTAATAGTCGTAAGGTAGTTTTCTCCTGTTTCATAAATATTATAAACATTGAAAAGGTTTGTCTACGTCGCCCTTAAGCTGAGCCGTCCTGTACAATACTTCATTATTTATTTTTAGAATTATATTTTAAGGTGAAGAAAATATGAAAACAAAAACATAATTGTATTTTGATTAACCGGAGCTGTGATTTTTTGCTTATCTGTATATCTATTAGACAGTGTGAGTGTGGTGCTCGCACGCAGCTCACTGCACTGATTCAATCACTGTGGTCTTCCGAACACCAAGCGACACGTGCACTGCCATTGCGCCGCCTGCTCCACCTCTGTCGAACGAGACACGTTTTTTATCAGAACCTGTTTTTGTACCGTGAATATATATTTAGACATAACGAGACTATAAAGGCCTACTAATATTGACAAAATGGCAACATAAAATTTTGCATGTTGATCGTACTAGGTTAAAGGTATATTGGGTTTTTTCCGTCGACCATTTAACTGAAAATATGAAAAACAAGTCATGCTTTCATGTTTTACGTATTAACAATTCGGCTGTTCAAAATCAAAACTTAGAAACTAAGTTATTTTTTAATCGTTTTTTTTTAAATTAAAAAAAAACGATTAAAAAAAACTTAGTTACTAGGTTTTAGTTAGTAAGTAAACGTAGAAAAATAACTGAAATTACTGATACCCAATGAAATATTTTATTAAACTTGACAACATAATACCTACTCTTAGATAAGTAAGTTCATAAAGCAAGGTGCGCAAGAGCATGGCACGTGAAAGCCTAGTGTCAGACATAAAGTCAGATTAGATCTGATCACGTTAAATCAGTATCACACCGTAAGGTACGTGTAATATAATAAATGTAGCTACCATAATTTTTTACAACATTTACAGTTTTATAATGAATTTCTTATATTTTTACTTTCCTATGTTAGTTTGCTAATAAAATGTTTTTTTTATATAATATGATATTTTGTTTTTTTTTCTTTCATCAACATTACCGGCCAGCATGCTGCGCCATCTTCAAATAAAGTATAAGGGCAGAAGGAACATGAACATAATCAACGTCCAATTCTGGACAAATGCTTCTCCAATCGCACTCCAATTAACTAGATACTAGTCTATTTTCATCAAATTGCTACCATCTATCGACATCAAATGGAAATTATTGGCCTTTTCACGCAAACTGAAGAGTCAACTAAGTACCTATAATTTAGCTTATAGGTATTGAAACGATGAGCTGACGTTCACTGCACTTTAACGATCAAAATCCAGTCGTGAACACCTCATGCAGATTTTGAAACTTATAAGTCTATGCTAAAGAGTGAGTAATTTTCATGGACACTTTCAGAATATTTAAATGATGAAACTCGCATCACAACTGCGAATGGTTTAATTAAGACCGTCCTACTTGGAAAAATATACGCATGCCTAAAGTGGCTCCTGAAAAGGATGCCTGGAAGGATTTGGCTTCCCCAAATCCTCTCAGACAGCCTTTGCTCAGCAGTGGGACAGCATGGATTAATTAAAAAAAAAGGTAGGAGGTAATCTGACAGCCTTGAACAGCGTGACTGCTTTGTTGGTCACTGATACTAGGCGTATGGCCGTGGGTTCGATCCCCAGGGAAGGGAGCTACAAGGGTTAGTTATTCGATTAAGAATTTCTTAGTAGCAGAACTAAGTCTGGATATATGTTTGGCTGATGGAAAGATGCTAACACCATCTATTTAATATGTAACGGTATCTACAACGCCACATACGAACAACGCGTCATACTGATGTCACAAAATCCAGCATCTCACAAGCAGAGTTTACCGCGCGTAGCATACATACATGAATCATCATGTTTGTCTCTGCATCACCCAAAGGTTGACTAGTAGAAAATGCCTATGGCATTAAGTCCGCCTCTGTACATGTATGTGCTTGAAGTATTAAATAAATAATAAATAAATCATCGGGCAGTTGCCCTCCGGACACAACACCCGTCTGGTCGGAGGATCTTCCCTTTTCTATGGAGGTTGAGTGAACTTTACACCGTGTTCCTCACACCTCTATAAGTATATAGGTACATGTACATACTCATACATAGGACTTTTACACAAAACTGGCGCAAAGTGGATAGGTAAGTATACTTCATATGCACCAATGTGTAGGTACCCCTTTGGGGAACAAAGCTACGTTAGTTACTAGCGAATTAATTTGGTAAGTATAAATATTGCTAATCTTCAGTATTACGACAGATGAAAATAATTCGTCAAGACCACTCACAAATCTTTACCTAGGAGGAAGAAACAGTTTTGTTTCCGGGATTTTCTCTTAGCTATAGAAGTAAGTAACTGCACTCAAGATCAACCACTTTTAAAACAATACGTAGAAATACCTATTATTGCACTAACCAGGAAAAAATACGAAAATTATATTTAAGCTCAAATTATATCTCCAAGAGGGGTTTTCCTGTAAGACCACAAAACCCGAAAACAAAATAAAAATGCAGTGTAAATCACTGCATTTTTATTTTGTTTTCGGTTTTGATGCGAGTTCACACTATCAGCATTATTTCTGGGTTTATAAATGTAGGCCCACATTAGTTCATCCGTGCCTATACTTCAAATAACCACAGCTTAGACGGGTAAGTACCTACGTCCTAATCATTATATCAAATAAGTACGTCCAATCGTTACAGATTAATCTAAAAGGTACCTAGGTTGGTACTTGAAGAGGTCTTTAGGATGATAGTGTTAAAGAAGCTCTTTAACCATTTTTGATTATTAACTAGATATATTAATCGTGAAAAAACCAAAACACAATGAAAGAAATTTTTGCTTAACAGCAATAAAATTTTTGGTTACTGCCAACCGAAAAATAGGGACTTTTATAGGGATTATACAACCAAACCAAGTTTTGCTGTTTGTGTTCAGATAATTACAGCCTTAATTAAGTAACGAACAATGACCCAGTTTACGTGTTAATTCCAAACAGTTTACCGAGTTTAGGGCCTCACCGAAGCCATTGTGATAACGTTAAGATGAGTTAACAAAAGGCACAGGTATATAAATAGTTGGCGGATAGTCGACGGGCATTGTTTTCCGCGGTTCCGGCGCACACGCACCAACCTAAGCCGGTAATTAGTTCTATTGTGGATGGACCGATGCTATCGACGCCACAAATACTTCCGATGGATTTACGTACCTGCTTTCCACTCATTGTTTACTTATGTGCTCTTTATTAATCGTCCGTCGGTCCGACCCACCGACCGGCACAAAGAGCATCGCGCCCAATTAATTTCTGTCCAACCATCGCTTTGTTTAAACGATGTTAAACAAGAAACAAGCTCTTTAGTCTTTATTAAATTATACAAAGGTGTAGAAACAATTTTAGATAAATGGTGTAAATAAACACCTCCCTTATTCATATACAGAACATATGTGTATGCGCAATAAAAATGGAAAAAAAACTGGATTCGTAGCAATAGCAAAAGGGAAAAGCGATACATAAGGGCAGACAACAATCCTTATAAAGTAAACAGAGCGATCGTACGAATCCAAAATAACTAAGTTATGAGCTCAAGAAAGCGGACAGTAAAACCAGTAAAACGGAAGTATAGCGGACGACCTTCCTTCGTATCTGTTGACGCGCGCTCCAACGACTAATAAAAAAACAAGCTCATTTATAAAGTCCAACATGAGTCGTGCCCGTATGATATGTTATCGCATGGAAGGCAAATACACAAATGATGCATCATACTTAATGTAAACAGACTTGTGAATATTGTGAGGCACTTCAACTTTCTCCGAGTGATGGCTCGTCAGTCATCATATATTATAGACGATTTTCCAGTTATCACTTTTATAACTTAATGCTTAAGTTAACATGGCCTTAATATAAGGAGGGGCCCGTGGCTAAATAATAACAGCCGCACAGGTCGATCGATCAGATTAAGCTACGCTTGCCGCGGTTGGTCGGTGGATGGGTGACCATCTTTACATAACGAGATCCCTCCGTGCCTTAGAAAGCACGTTAAGCCGTTGGTCCCGGCTGTCATTCGTGGATCTTTGACAGTCGTTACGGGTAGTCAAAAGCCCGAAAGTCTGACAACCAGTCTTACCAAGGGGTATCGTATTACCCAGTAACTGGGTTGTGGAGGTCAGATAGGCAGTCGCTCCATGTAAAACACTGGTATTCAGCTGCATCCGGTTAGACTGGAAGCCGACCCCAACATAGTTGGGAAAAGGCTAGGCTGATGATGAGCCTCTAAATTCAAACACATAAGGAATGATTGCTTTACCGTTAAAAAACTGTAATTTTTACCAAATAACATGATGACCGGTCTGTAATGGTCTAGACTCGGAGTGAAGAAAAAAGACGGATTTAACAGTAAAACGAACAAATAAACTTTAATTACAAAAATAGCAGATAAATATATTACATAGGGTTTTCAACGACGATGACAGACCAAAAAAAAAGTGCACATCAATTTGACGGCTAAAAGAAATTAAATTAACATTCTATAAAAAGTTCCTATGGTAGTTGCGTCGCTTACATAGCCCCACCTTAGTGCTGCTGGCGCAGCACTAGCTAATCTAAGGAGAACTTAGCGACGCGTGCCACAGATCTTTTAATGCTACCTAATTGCGTTCGTACCTGTACCACTCGCACTCTGCCGTCCCTTCCAGGAAAAACCTCCTCTATGATGCCTCGTGGCCACACGTTACGTGGCGCATCAGGGTCGGCAATAAACACTAAGTCTCCAACTTGAAGAGGCTTGTTTCCGTCATCGGTCCACTTTTGCCGTGGTATCATCGTAGGCAGTACTTCGGTGACCCATCTTTTCCAAAACATATCGGACAACCGTTGTGCTACCCGCCATTGTCGACGCCGGTACAGGTCCGAATCTTGATAGCTGCCTAGCTGCGGTGAAGTAGAAGAGGAGCCGAGCAAAAAATGGTTAGGCGTCAAAGACTCTTTACTGTTTACGTCCACCGAGACGTTGCCAAGTGGACGGCCATTCACCATAGCTTCTACCTCAGCCAGCAGAGTGTTCAGCACCTCCTCTTTAGGCGCTCTTTCTTTAAGGACGACCTTCAGAGCAACCTTTCACTACGAATTAAGCGCTCCCATGATCCACCCCAGTGGGGGCTAGCCGGCGGTATGAAGGTCCATCGAGTGCCGTGAATGCCGGCAGCGGTCTGCAGAAGCTGCTCATCAAGTTCCATAGCTGACTTCTTGAGTTCTGCGTCTGCACCTCTCAAATTAGTCCCGTTATCGGAATATAAATGGGCAGGCCATCCGCGCCTTGAAGCCATTCTCCGAAGAGCCATAATCAGCGAATCGGTACTGAGCGACGACACTGTCTCCAAATGAATTTCCCTAACAGTGAGGCAGGTAAAGAGGACCCCGTACCTTTTCTCTATACGTCTGCCAACTGTAACGTCCATGGGTCCAAAGAGATCGATGCCGCAATGAGTGAACGGTCGCTGATGATGGGATACTCTAGCACCTGGTAAGTTACCCATTTTTGGCATCTGTGGTTTTACCTTTCGTATCCTACAAAGCATACATCTAGTTGTTATTTCTTTAACAGTAGGTCTCATTCGAATTAACCAAAATTTTTTTTCTCAGGTTATTTACCACCATCTCCTGATTGCCGTGACACGCTTGTACATGGTAATGTCTAACGATTAACTTTGCTACTTGACTTCTTCCATCTAAAATTATAGGATGCTTAGCATCAAAAGAAACACCATCAGCGGCATCTATGCGCCCACCCACTCGAAGAACATCCTGCTCATCTAAGAAAGGCGTTAACTTAAGTAATTTGCTACTTTTACCTAAGCATTTTCCATTTTTTACTAAAATTATATCCATAGAAAATGATTTTCCTTGAGCATTTCGTAAAAGCAGAATCTCAGCGCGTTTCATAGCAGTGTAGTCATCAGTTTCTTTCTTTTGACATTTATCTATGAATTTTAGCATTGCACTTGTACTTCTGAGCAACCGAATCCAAGACGAAAACCGCATCGGGTCCGGTTCAGTTGCTGCGTTTTCAGATACATTTTTGTGAACTATATTTGATATACATTCTATGTCAGACTCTTCAATGATCGGTGCAAATATACTCGACGGCCACGAAGTCTCTGTGTCGTATAAAAATGCAGGTCCATTAAACCACTCCCCATCCAGCTGAACACTATCAAAGTTCTCGCGAGTAGCTTTATCTGCAACGTTCATTGACGTAGGTACGTATCTCCATTCTTTAATTTGCGTTAACTCGTCGATTTCTCCTAAGCGGTGAGCAACATAAGGTTTGTATGACCGTGTGTTGTTGCGCACCCACTGCAGCACCGTCGTGGAATCACACCAAAAAAATCGTTCGGTTGCTATAATTCTATGTGTGGACTGTAAAGTTTGCGCTAACCTGGCAGCTATGATTGCTGCCTGTAATTCTAACCTCGGTACTGTAACGAGTTTTACAGGTGCAACTCGACATTTACTCGCAACGAAGCAAACCCTTATTTGTCCATTGCCATCCAACCAACGCCAATAAGCAACAGCGCACATGGCTTGCATAGACGCGTCACAAAAAACATGTAGTTGTAAACAATTATAAACTGTTTCATCACTCAATTGGTTGGTCGGTATTTGGGCGCTCACTCGTGCAGCGTTACTCGCTCCTGCTGCAGCGTGAGGTGACAACGGCGTGTTCACTCGCTGGTAACAGCGTGGTATTCGAATACTACTTATTGTTTTTAATAGCATCAACCATTTAAAATAAATATCTTCCGTTATGTTTTCGTCCCAGTTCACATTAGATTTCCAGGTTTCCTGAAGTAATATTTTCCCATTAATAATGAATGGTGACAGAAACCCATGGACGTCAAACAATGACATAATAACTTTTAATAACTCGCGCTTCGTAGCACATTTGGTGCCATTCAGAATTTCTTCCGGTATACGCTTGAATGTGGTATTAAAGCCCAGGGTGTCATCGACAGGGTACCATAATATACCCAAGGCGCGTTCACCTTCGTGCCTTGCTCCAATCTTCACGGCTACGGCCGAGGTGGCGAGCAACTCTTCGGGTAAACTGTTTAAAACTATCTTGCTGTTACTAAGCCAATTACGTATCTCGAAGCCCCCTTGTTTATATATATGTATTATGTCGCGCGCTCGGTCAATGCAGGCTTCGTCGTTCGGTAGACTATCAATATAATCATCCATATAATGCTGTTCGAGAATAGCTTGAACGGCTTGAGGATTTGAAGATTCGAAACGTCGCGCGTTCTTATTCTTAACAAACTGTGCAACAAAAGGTGCGCAATTCGCACCAAATATCAAGGAAGTCATTTTAAGCGTCTTAATGGGCTCGTAAGGGGCTCTCGCGCCATAAAAATCTAAGAGCATCTTGATCACTCTCCATAAAAATCTAAGAGCATCTTGATCACTCTCCCTGATTTTAACTCGTAAAAACATATCCTTGATGTCGCCTATTACGGCGATCTCATGTTCGCGAAAACGCAACAAAATGCCTAACAAAGAAAGCAATAAATCGGGACCCGTTAATAAATAGTCATTCAGTGATAAGCCGCGCGTTTTAGCCGCCGCATCAAAAACAAGACGAAGTTTCCCTTTGTTTGGGTTGTCTACCCCAAAATGAGGTAAGTACCAAGTTTTTATAGGTTTCGATAAGTTTGTAATTTCCTTAGCAAAGTCGTTGTCTAACAAATGCTTAACACGATCTCGGTACCTTTGTGCGTACTGCCCATTTAAGGACATTTTCTTCTCTAAACTATGCAGCCTAGACAGTGCCGTACGTTCAGAATCAGGCATCTTACACCTAGCATCCTTCCAGGGCAGACCCACGTGCCATCGACAATCAATCAGCTTAGCCGTTCGTTCCAGGTGTTCCAGAGCGCGCAGTTCATCAGCGTTCTGGCGCGGTTTCCCGGATATTCCCATAGATTCGATAGTAAATGACTTTCTTACCATCTCGTGCAGGTCTTCGAAAGAAGTGATTGCCAACCCTGATTGTACCTCGGAGACGTGTAGAGTGGAGAAACACCCGCGCGTCGAGAGAGAGACAGGCACCAGTCCGTGGACGCACCATCCCAGCGGAGTACGAGTGGCACAAGGTTCGTTACATTTGCCGACTCTAACATCTAACGGTAATAATAAATTATAATTATCCTGACCTATCAAAATTTCAGGTTTAGTATAAGAATAACAAAATAAATCTTTTAAATTACTTAAATGTTCATAGTTTTTAAAATTAACTAAATCAATATTTTGTACAGGTACACTAAAGTTCTGGAAACTACGAGCAGAAATTTTAAATCTCTCACCATTATGGTTCGCTATACAAACACTCAACACGTCAGCGTCGCACACCAGCGCGCTGTCGCCCCACGCGCCCTGCACACGCAGCGTCTCGCGGCGCCCGCGGAGCCCGGCGCGTGACGCCAGCTCTGCACTGATCAGAGTTACAGTAGATCCATCGTCTAGCAATGCACTTGTATTGACAATACCGTTAGGTCCATACACAGTTACAGGCACAACTTTCAGCAATACTTTACATTCGCCATTCTTGATATGAGTGACTGTTTCAGGTGCCACCGGCGGTGGCGGCGACGACGGTTCGGATGCAGCATTGCTATCGCTGTTCGATGATTGAGGTATTTTGTAGTGCAGTAACCTATGGTGTGGTAGACCACAGTTCTCGACGTCACATGCTGAAGCTGGACAGGTTGCTCTATCGTGATCTGCATTCATACATTTGAAGCATATCCGGTTTCGCTTCACGAAACTCCATCGATCTCTACGTAATGCTTTTCGAAATTTCTTACAGTCCTGTAGTTTATGTTTTGAGATACGACAGAACTTGCATTTTTCACTATCATCGCTAGTTTTGTTTAATAAAACTGTACCTTGCGTATAATTTGCGACGTTTTTATTGTTCAATAGAACCATAGACGACACTTTAAAAGCTTCCTCGTTTAAAAATTCGGAAATATCGAACCATGTTGGCTTTCTTCCTTGTTTAATAAATGTGTAGCTGTAATCTGCCCACTTTGATAGCAGAACTGATGGCAACTTAGATAAAATGCATGTAGTTATTCCTATTCCATTCAAGTATTCATCTTGCCCAATTACTTTGACAGCGGCTACACAATTTCTCACTTTGACTGCGAAGGGCACAATATCTTTATAATATTCTTGTGATACTGGATGTAATTTCTTGATATCAACCATAATGCGTGACAAAATGATGTTAGGATTTCCAAACTGAAGCTCAAGTGTAGATATTACTGTTTCAGGCGAGGTTGCACTTATCAACAAGGCCGAGACAGCTTCGCGAGCTGATCCCTTCAAACATTTCCTTAGGCGCCACAAATTTTCATTATCATTGAAATTACATATTTTAGACGATTCTTCATATGCTTGTTTAAAGTGGAGCCACTCCATGGGGTCGCCAGAAAAGGGTGGTAATTCCCTTGGTGTGCAAATTCTACTTAACAGGTTTGAATTAAGTCCATTATTGGTAGAAGCGGCTGCAAGATCCTTTAATGCGCGCCCAGCAGGTGAACTGTTCCATCAGTGCCGACATTCTGTGTGGTCGGCGGGCATGCCACGTCCGATGTATGACCCTTGTCGTGGACGGGCTGTACCAACAGCTCTTGGTTGCTGTGCTCTAGCCACTCTTCTACACCCTTGTTAGTGTGATCTGACATTACACTACGTTCGTCGTCGATCTCTGCTAAGTTTGTCTCTAGTCGTTTATTTATTAAATCTAATTCTATCCTCGCCCGCGCCTCTGCAGCCTCTAACTCTAGTCTTTTTCTCCGTGCAAGTACAGAGGAAGATGAAGACCTCTTAGACTTTGTTTTGCAGACTTGAAACGTTGTAGACAACATATCTACAGCGGATAGCGATCGTGGTTCCTTTTCAACTACACTTTCGAGAAGAGTTTTGTCACCTTGACGCTGTAAGTCTTTCACACTTACTTGTTCCTCGCTCGCTGGTAGTGTTGGTGGAACCTCTTGTATCGAAGACTTCGCCTGTTGTTCCGCTAGTTTCTTTGAAGCACTTCGAGTGAACATTGTTGGTGGTGAATGAAACATTAATCCGGCTCGAAGGACCAACTGTAATGGTCTAGACTCGGAGTGAAGAAAAAAGACGGATTTAACAGTAAAACGAACAAATAAACTTTAATTACAAAAATAGCAGATAAATATATTACATAGGATTTTCAACGACGATGACAGACCAAAAAAAAAAGTGCACATCAATTTGACGGCTAAAAGAAATTAAATTAACATTCTATAAAAAGTTCCTATGGTAGTTGCGTCGCTTACACGGTCTATAAGCATTAGGTACTACAGTAGAGGTTTACAGGCTTATCTTTATATAACCATATATCTATCAAACTGATAAAAGCCATCTAATGGTGTCCTGCGCTCCAAGGATTTTCATACACAACCGTCTTGTTTTTGCCATAAAAACGAGTATGTTACCTTTTCGGAATTAATAATAATAATCTTTATTTATATAAAACAGATTGTAGTACATTTAACAGTTTTTTAACAAAGTGGGTAGTATTCTATCTCTGGCAATCAAATGGGTGACGTGCTGTTCTCCTTGCTAGGCTATGACATAGCCTGTATTAAGGAGTAACAGTGCCGATCCCCTCTAATTGTATTACTACAATTTTATGTTTACAACTTATAATTTTTAAATAAGTACAAGTATTGAATTACTTGTAATCAATACAGAACGTGGGAGAAAAGTTGCGAAATTCGACAATT
Source organism: Globia sparganii (assembly GCA_949316385.1). Classification (NCBI taxonomy): domain Eukaryota; kingdom Metazoa; phylum Arthropoda; class Insecta; order Lepidoptera; family Noctuidae; genus Globia; species Globia sparganii. The sequence continues at coordinate 14,394,368 of OX438655.1, forward strand.
GTTAACCAGTTGATTAAATAAAATGAATCACCGTTGAATCATGACCGCAGTTACTCCGGTTAACACTATTACCTACTTTGTATAGCTAAACCACAGTTAAAGCAAAATAACCATTATTATTTCCAAAATGTAATATTGAAAGCACTGTAGGAAACGAACGAATCTTCAAAATAATAAATGATACGCAGAGTGAAAACAACAGACAAAGTACGCAATGTAACCAGACGTCATTAGTTGGCGCGCTTACAGGAAATGGAACATTATGAGTGAAAACTGAGCATTCTGCATTTTCAACTGAACGGTGAGGATACTCATGTCTAGTCACATGAACAGTTAGTAGTAATAGATGAGTAATCGTCAATATCTTCTCAGCGGCAATAATACCTCGGCGGCCGCGGTATGTTGTTTGGGCGGCGGCCGTAGGTATTGTCCGTAATCACTACATCTGTTGCTCATCCCGCTATTAAACACGGAGCACAATTGGAATTTCTTATAGGTCTCAATCAAACGTTGAGGCTGGCTAGTACCTATTGCTGGTTTAGCAATGTGTGCTTCCTAATAGTACTTAATTCCATCTGAACTGGCCGAAGAGCGTTAAAAATTGTTTTGACGTTTAACCTTTTGCCTAAAATCTGGACTGTGTTAAAACTTCAAAAGTTGGTACTTAATTGAAAACAGCAGTATACGAAGGATTATGTTTATTTATATTGAATGACTTTTAATTTTAATTATTTGTAGAGTCGCACCTATTCATAAGTATGTTTACTTCATGTTAACTCGACGTCGCGGCTGACGACCTCTCATTCGCTTTTTAATCCGCCTGTTACCCAGATTTATCATAGCATCGTGTCAGACATATCTGAGTAGGTAGTCACATTTGACTTGAACTCACGCGTCATCTCCAATGAAAAGGGTTAACCTTTTCACAGAGCGATTAGAAAATCGCTAAAGCTGATTTGTAAAACATCAACTACCAAAATGAAGCTTTCATTAACCGCTCTAACTTTCTACTATAGATCTTATACGGAAGTTACATAGAGCAGAGATAAGTGGACAGTGCGCGATAACATCGCGTCGATGTAGACTCCATAACAACGATAATTTATTGTCGTTACAGGAGACTCACGAACACTAAACTTACTTGACAATGTAATGAAATTGCTAATTTAGCGCTGAAACCGATTCATACAATGAGTTTTAAGTACAAAGAGGTTCGATTAAACGATGTAACATCAAAATATGCAATTAGGATATCAGTAATTGCATATTTTGATGTAGGCACATTGTTTTGTAATTGTACACTTGTCAATGAATTAGCTATTAGTATTAGGTATTGTATTTCTGGCAGAAATTCTATAATCCAATTGACAAAGAAAATCAAATTAACAACGACGATTAATAACGATTAATTAAGTTTACTGCAAATTGTTTTAGTGACCCGTAGGTAGATAGTAGGTACAGTAATAGATGACTTCTGAAAATTCCTCTTCTTATTGTGTTCATCAATTGTTTGCGGTCTAGCACTCGATTTACCACCTACAAACGCATTCATAAGTGATGTCACTTCATTCCCCGAAACTTCGAGTATCGATTAGCTATAATTTTGTTGCTGAAGAGTTATGGGTCATTTTACACAAATTTAGTTCACAGGTTGGTAGCACGTTGCATTCTTAACTCTCTTGGGCAGCCTAATCCCAAGTTGGGCTGATCTTAACAGTCATGGTTAGAGATCTCAGTAACATACCTATTCTTCGTCAAACTTTCGTGTTTACGGTCAGTGATCGCATCTTAAATACGTTTTTCTGCAGACTTATTCACATTTTTTTTTATGCATTTAATTTTTTCATATGAGGGTTAAATAGGTATATTGCCATTTAATTCTACATCACTTTGATTAAATACGACACGCCGCTGCAGTTGACGCCATTATCAAAAATAAACCTAATGTGGTATTCTAATTCAGTTGCTTTGTATTCCGTACACGACCAAGTTGACAATGGAACTGAGTTTTTTTTTTCAAAATTGCTTTCTTATGACGATACTTTGTTGTCTAGACGTTGAACAATATTTTTTTTACAGAAAATATTTAGAACAAATTAGTCATTCGCAGTCCATGTGTACACTTTAATTTACATAATGTTGAGTCATTAATCAATCAAGCCATTTAATCAAAGTAGTTTGTGCAAAGTTGGTCATCCGTGCAAAATGCGTATGGCATTTTAATTGTCATTTTACTCATTATAAGGAAGCTGCTGTTTTGATGATGAGAGACAGGAAGTAATCGTGAGACAACTAAGGTTAAGCTTATAAAGTTACACACATTATACGATTATAATTGCTTTACTGAAGATTCAGTTAAGTCTTACCTACATGGAAATCTCAACGCTCTTTGCCAGACCATTGACGTGGGACCTATAAGATTTTATTTTTAATATTTCCTTATCTACATATTTTGCTGTACGGTAGGTGTAGGCCTAGGTATCAGCTAGCCTCGTATTCTATTGAAACTCGGTAGATATACTGCGCTAGGCCAGCTCAAGGTATAAATGTTACCAATAACGAGCGGTCATACTAACATACTCGTACATGATTTTCATTTCCTAACGTATCATTTTCCTTTCCCTTTCTTCTTTTCCTTATCATCCACTTCTATTACTTTTATAAATCTGCGGAGTAATTGCGTAACACACTATTAATAGTACTGGCATTTTGACAGTTCAATAACATCCATTGCGTTATTAACGTTGTGAGCGGACAATTTTTTCGAAAACATGAATCAATGGATTTGCAATATCGTTCAAAATTACTAAGATTGAGATTGATAAACGATAAATGATTTTATTTCTGTAAGTCGGTTCATATAAAAACTTTACACGTCAATCATATTTTAAAAACTAGATGAGGTCGGCTTTTCCTGTCTGACTACTCTGAGAAGAATGGCCGAAACAAACTCAACGGTCACAGTTTCTTTTAAAGTGAATAAAAACCAATTAGTGATTATGATCTGACCATAATCTTGGTAAGATCATTTAGATTGGTGTCTAAAAAGATATTTTGAAGAAAGAACCACACAGATTAAGTGGACCTATCCAGTCAGAGTAGTATGCATTTGTCAGTAATCATGCAGCTCAACTCAGAACTTCAAAGGAGCGATTCGACGAACAATACCAAAGAAAGGACATTTGGGTACACCGCATATTACTCAAAACGCCAGACCATGACTTAAACTAAACGAAAAAAATATTGGCCCACATAGTCTAAATTACAATCACAATAATTAAAATAATATAATAGGTACTTTACAAAGTAAATATTCATGTCATTGTAGGTATATGAAAAATTCATAAATGTCAATCCGGAAATAATCTTGGTCAGATTATTTTGAGGACCATGTAGATTGGTGTCTAAAATGGTATTTTGAGGAAAGAACCACACAGATTTTAGTGGACTTGTCCAGCCAGTGCACGCATTTGTCAATTATTTTGCAGCTTAACTCAGAACTAAAGGAGCTCAACGATTAGACGAACAATACCAAAGCACGAAAATTTGGGGAAAAAAGTACTAAAACTGCCAGACCATCATTAAAAGTAACAAACAATGATCGTAAATAAAAAACAATGATCATAGATCATTGTTTTTTTTTTTTTTTTTTTCAGTTAGTTTAATCAATATTTGACATAATATTATATACTTTACAAGGTAAATATTCATGTATATGTAAAATGGTACAAGAAAAGAAAAAAAAATAGTTAGCAAAAAAAAACCGGATTCACTGTATAAAATTGGAATAGCTCCAATAGTATAGTAGTGGGTTTTGTCCTCAATATAGTCTTTAATATAAAAGGCTTTCTGGCATAGTTTTCGTTTTATAAAAGATTTCAATTTATTGAGGCTTAGTTCTAGAATGTGGCTAGGCAGTTTATTATAAAAATGTACACATTGGCATATAACATAATCAGCTTATAATATTCCCACTGCTGGGAGACAGGCCTCCTCTCTATGAGAAGGAGTGGGCCGTAATCTACCACGCGGGCCCAGTGCGGGTTGGTAGATGTCACAGGTCTTCGAATTTTTGGTTCTAGGAGATGCCGGTTTCCTCACGATGTTTTCCTTCACCGTTTTAAGAGCAATGGTGATGAAATAATTTACACAAAGTAAAGCGCCTGACGGGGTTCGAACCTATGACCTACAACTCGTAAGTCGCGGCCGTTATCACTGGGCCACCACTGCTCCCGGCATTTAACAAGCCACTTATTTTTTTGAGGCTGGTTGTAGGAACAACAAAGTGTTTGTTCATAGTATTTATATTATGATATCACTGTATTTTATGAACAGATTTATTTTAATGTGCTTATAAAATATACCGAGAAATCACAATCATTTATTAATCTCAGTAAAGTCTCTGAGGCGCATTTTTTTATAAAACAAAAAGGCTGAATATCAGCGGCATTTCCCTACAACAGAATACCGTACTATGACATCACACTATGAAAATGGCTAAAGTATACTAAACGGGCTGTCTCTAAATTAGGCATATCACAAATTTTTCTAACGGCGTACGCTGCAGAGCTAAGTTGTAAAAAAATTGCCAATTTATCTATACGGGGGGTTATTGAAGTTTTGCATCCTAAGTCATGCCTAAAAACACGGTAGTATCTTCGGGATTCAACACTTCACCCTTTATGAGCACACTAGTTTTTACTTGTCTAACATCAACAGCATCAGCCTATTGCAGTCCACTGCTGGACATAAACCTCTTCCAGGCTGCGCCATAACACCCTGTCCTCTGTCTTCCGCATCCAGTCCGTCCCAGCCACCTCCTTTAGGTCGTCCGTCTATCTAGCTGGGGGGGCGCCCCGCCCTATGCTTGCCGATACGCGGTCTCCACACCAGGACTCGTCAGCTCCACCGGCCATTGGTGCTTCGACAAACATGGCCAGCCCACTGCCGCTTCCGTTTGGTTAATCTGCAAGCTATGTCTAACAAGAGGTATCGTAAACTTAATTAGTTTTTTTTCTCGTTAAGAAGTAGTTTGTTAACATTAAACTAGTTAACCACTTAGGGAGGGCGCTATTTACATTTTCAGTAACCAGTTGCTGACGTTTAAGTTTAAATAAAAGCGTATTGTCTGCAAATAACACTATATCACGATTATCTTTTATGAGGTAAGACAAGTCATTAATATAAATAAGAAACAAAAAAGAGCGAAGAATTGCCCTGGGGGACCCCCATAGTTCCCCATAGTTAGTTAGTTCGATCCAGGTGATATTTTTCCGTTAACATCAACTCTCTGAATCCTATCACTTAAGTATGAAGTAAGAAGATTCATAGGGCCGTTCCGGATTCCGTAGTTGAGCACTTTCCTAATTAATTTTTCATGAAGAACGTAATCGAATGCCTTGGAAAAATCGCTAAAGATGCCCAAAGCATCTCATTTATCCTCCAATGCATTATAAACATGTCCTAAAAGTTCAACACGAATCAGAAGTCGAACGATCCCTTGCAAAACTGAACTGTTTCTTATGTAGCAATTTATGTTTTAAAGCATCTTTGCCATTGAACCCGAAAAGAGCTCCATATTGGTGACCCCAAAAAAAGCTCCATATTGAAGTGTGAGATCCTAAATATTACCTCAGGATTTTAACCGAGTGGTGTGTGGTGCAAGCCACAAGCGCAATTTTGTTTTCAAAATATCTTACAGTCAGAAAGTCAAGTTTCTTCTTTTATATAGTTAGTCATTTATAATATATAGTAACTCACCACGGTCAATACAATTTTTAAAAATAACAGCTAGTGTAGGTGCTATAATGTTTATATCGACTTAGCAACGTATATAGAAGTACCCCGCGGGTTTTTTTTACATTTAACGTGTGAAAGGTTACAATTATAGATATCTTTACAGGTGTCTTTGTTACTTGCCATTTTAATCATCTGCGGCCTAGCCGAATTATTGAAAATAGAAAATATTTTATTGTCCAGGTAATACAGTAAGCAGATTCACTGGTTAAAAGCAAGTTGAGACGACACGAGTAGCTTAAAATATTACCTACAGCTAGGTTACAATAGGATTTGCTAGTGAGCCCCAAACTAGACAGTTAGTCGGTATCTTGGGTCTCGGATTACGAATTCCAGAGTGGAGACGAGTGGTGATTTCAGGTATTGTATGGGATGTGTGTATGTGTGATGTGTGTGTGGTGTGTGTGTGTGCGTGTTTGTTCCATTGTTCTTCGTTTGATTTGATGTCAGGTTAGAGTTAAAGACTCTATTAATTTTACCGAGGCATCATAACCAGTGTTAAGCAAAGTTTCCTTTAAAATTTTTTTGCATCTGAATGAAGTAGTATTTTTTATTTCGCAGAGTTTGCAGACTTTATTGTACGTGTTAATGAGAGAGTAGGCTGGGGAGCGTCTTGCTAGCAATGAGGTACTATCAGGTCTTGGGATTCTGTAATTTCTTTTGCTTATTATAGATGTGTAGTCAGGTCTGTTTTTAATATTTTTGTGCGTTTTTGTGCAGGCAGAAAGAATGAAAAGCTGACGGACTCTGAGGACTCTCGTTTCGCGGTAGAGAAGATCAGTAGAGAACCGGTAGGGCATCTTAAAAGTTACTTTAAGAAGCGCCCTCTGTGCTCTTTCAGCTTCGATCAAGTAGGTTTTTCCAGCACTACCCCACACGCTGATGCAATACTGAATTATCGATTGGCATAGCGCTAGGTAAACTTTTTGTAGTGTGTCTGTGGGCAGACAATCACGTAGTCTACGCATGGTGTGAATAAGTTTTCTCATTCTTCCAGAAAGGTTGGTTATATGTTGCTTAAATGTTAGGTGGTCGTCGATTAGAATACCGAGGTATTTGATGTAAGATGTACGTTCAAGGAGAGGACAGTCGCAAGAGGAAATAGAAATGTTAGATGAGCAATAGTTTGAGTTTAAGGTGTTCCGGAGGGTTTGAAGCGGCGGTTTTGGAGAAAACAATGTATTTCGTTTTACTGCCATTTAGCGTGAGCATTTTTCTATCCAGGTTGTTTGCGATTAGTGATAATCCCTCTTCTGCTAGAGAGTGTACGTGCTCCCACGATTTCCCGTGAAATATTGCGGCAGTGTCATCTGCATATGTTATAATTTCAGCATTATTTACGGAAAGGTTGAGTATGTCGTTAATATAGACAATGAAAAGCGTGGGGCCAAGTACACTGCCCTGTGGAACTCCAAAATCAATGGGGAGTTGATCACTAGTGAAAGAGCTTACTTTAGTGTACTGCTTCCGGTTTGTCAGGTAGCTTTTAAACCATTCAAGGCAAATTCCTCGTACTCCAATGCACTCTAGTTTCTTAAGGAGAAGGCCAGTTGAAACCGTGTCGAATGCCTTTGCAAGGTCAAAGAAGATGGCAAGGCATTTTTAATTTTTCTCAATATGAGAAGAGACACAATCAGCAAGGGGAGTTGCAGACATTTAGACGGCTATAGTCACCTGTTTAAAGCCCGCATGACGGGTTAAAAACTACTGTATCACCATTCATGATGACAACATGTGTTTGTGTGTGAAAAAATCACAGGGTTTAAATAAAATACGATTTGTTGGATTATGCCACAATAACATAGCTCAGTTTAATGTTCGTAATTAGATAATATTCAATGTTATCTTAGTAAAAAAAAACATATACCTACTGCGTCATTACAAAAATACCTAACCTTATTTAAATGAAACAATTTCAACCACGTTAATCAAGATCTTGCATTAAAATGTCTTACAACAAAAATAAATAAATACATAACTACTCTAAATTACTTTAAACTTATGAAGTAGCTAAAACTGTGCACTGGCGACCGCCTTTGGGTTTATACCCTGGTTTTGATATCACAATAGTTCATAATCATTATCGTAACATTTTACACAATTATACAGTATGATGATCTAAAACCACAGAAACAAAATTTGGCAGAAATAGTTTATAACGTAACAAGTGTCCAAAAATATTAATTTAATGTGAATCTATCTATGTACTTATGCCTAAAAAAATATCAAATTAATGAGTTGAAATGAGGTGGACTTAATAACTAAAAAATAAATTTAATTCATTTGATGTAATAAACATAATGCTCGTATCAAAATATTGTTAAAAAATAATCTAACGAAATTGAAATTATTGAACAGTTAACGAAACAAACTTATTTTCTTTAATTGTTTACCAACGTAATGTGCGACGTAGTGTCCTTATTAACATAAGTCGTCATGTACGTAATTATTTTCATGAATCTTCAACTATTTTTCTATGTCACACAGATCATTATTAATACTAATACAATGTAGTATATAAAATGTCATACATGTTGTATAAAATTGTTTTAAGCACTACTTAAAGACTTCAGTCCTTTGAAGCTTACTTCTTGGGGTCTCTGTAGACGCCCATGAAGAGGATGGAGTTGGTGGGGCGTTCGTAGATGAGGTACACGAAGGGGAAGTTGGCAATGAAGCGGCTTGGCTCCGCCGGCCGGGATGAGCGGAAGCCAAAGATCGCTGTTGCTGCTGCTGCTACTGTGCCTTTAAACGAACACTCACTTTAATAACGCGGCATATGAATGTGATAATCGAAAACGTTCAAATAACAAGGTGCACAGAGAAGAAAAACTCTCTTACGATTGATTTTCTCAGTTTTAAATTTCAAGATTAGTATAAGTGTAAGGGAACAAGTGTATCATATACCTATATGCTACACTTGTTCAACTAAAACATCAAAATAAAACACTAAAAGCTATAGTTTAATGTTTTCCTTATAGCCTTATTTTTTGGAGAATAGTGAAAGTTCCTAATTCGTTAAGTGCGTGTGATTCTGAATGTTATGAGAGCGGGCTTTAACATAATGATGAGTCGTGTTAAGAGTAATATTTCGACAATGACTTGCAGATTTGTATCTCTTAACGCCTACATAATTGATTTGCGGTTTCTTACCTTCCTCATCGTTCTGAATCTTCGCCTTGTGAATGGCGTTATCGAACAGAATGCCACGCTGTTCCGACAGCGTGGTGAAGTCTGCTGTCTCGTTGAACAAGTCACCCACTCCTAGTTTTTCCAACACCTAAAACGCATGAAGCACTTATTAGTTTTCAAATTATTTATAACTCACGCACCTATTCGTTATATAAACAAAGTTGTTTCTGCAGTTGTAACCGAAAATGGCCCTGATTCTGTTGTTCACAAACTAAACTAAATTTAAGTACAGTGAATCTTTTTCTTTCTATTTCTTTAAGAAAAGGACAGAAGATAATAAATTAGACAATCCATAGACAAGTTTAGACGTGATTAAAAAATTGGCTACTAAAAATACATCAATTTACGTCAGGCGCTGACTAATTTGACAAGACTAAACTAATATTTATCTTGTGTCCTTTTCATAATGAAATAAAAAGAAAAAGATGCATTGTACTTAAATTTAGTTTAGTCTGTGAACAACAGAATCGGGGCCAATATCTGATACCTATTTTAAAAAATATTGGCGCCGAATCTGATGTTCACAAACTAAACTAAATTTAAGTTCAGTGCATCTTTTTCTTTCTATTTCATTAAGAAAAGGACAGAAGAGAAATATTAGTTTAATCCTGTCAAATTATATAATTCATAGACAAGCTTAGACGTGATAAAAAATTGGCTACTAAAAATACGTCAATTTACGTTAGGCGCTGACTCATTTGACAGGACTATACTAATATTTATTTTCTGTCCTTTTCATATTGAAATAGAAAGAAAAATATTCACTGAACTTATTTGGTTAGGTTTGTGAACAACAGAATCGTGGCCATTGACATAAATAGCAAAGTCACTTAGAAATATCATAATCTTTTAAATTATCGAAACTAACTATTTTCAAGCTTCTGCTGAAGCATGAAGTTTCTCTGACTACTAAGAATGAGTGCCGTTATCAAAATAATGTAAGGTGTGCTGTGTGTGTGTGGTGCATTGAAATATACAGGTTCAACTGCAGTGACATCGTCTGCAATAGACGGATTTTTTTAAGTCTACAAATTGCTTGTACTTACGTCTCTCATGGGAAGGCTCCTTTCAACGGTGAACTTGGGAATTTCGACGATGACCTCGCGACCCATGTAGCCTTCTTCCACTACGGCAGCCAGGCGCTCAGGAGTTAGGTTCGCGATAATGTTCGTAACACCTGTTGACAAAATACCGTTTATAAAATAATGCTTATGTACTATAATGATTGTAAGGGAACCGTCTAATATCTGTACCTGACCCACAACGTCCAATAACTATACCTACCCATAATCATGATATTCCAATGTCATGATTATGTAGAAAATGTTTTGTAGGTACCTAATTAATTTAGTGAATAAGTTTGAGATATTTCTGTCGTTTCAAATATATTAAATAAGCTACATATTAGTACAGCACGAGCCAACCGTATCCGTAACAGACACCAGCTTCAGAATAGTTTTTAAATCATATCGACTAGTTACACCCAGGCGTCACACGAGTAATAGTAGCAGCGGTAGCAAGTAAAGTATGATTGATGCAACCTCCAGAGCAACAGGTCAAATAAAGCAAGAAATAATCCATAAGACTTAAATTGGAGTGTACCGTTATTAACCGAGTGAACTAGAAAGCACGGCTAACAGTAAGTACCATCATTCATATCAGATTAAGCGTTCAGATCTGTATCAAACATTTATAAACGAGAGGCGATGGGATCGAAAGTGTTTTTTTGACTTCAAAACAAAGATTTTAATCGTCTTCATGGAACGACTGTATTTTTGTGACATAGCATTTAACAACCGATATAGATATTAGGTCCTTACATATGAAATTAGCGTTTTGTCGTACTGACCACTTTGATCTGAAATATCTGCTCTTTGGTTAAGAATTCCAAATTCAAATTTATAAATTCATGTAGCTGGTACATTTGAGTTTTGAAAACTGTCATTCATTTGTTTTTTCCTCATTATTTTTTTCTTTGGCGTCGCTTATTACCGCACAATGGAAAACATGAAATATCGGTATATTTACGAGTACGAGTTCTACCGTGGCACCAGTGCTGCAGAAACAGTTCGAAGGATTAATTATGTGTACGGCGCTGGTGTCGCAAAAGAAAGCATGGTACGTATTTGGTTTCAACGTTTTCGTTCTGGAAATTTCGACCTTCAGAACCAACCCCGTGGACGGCCGGAGACCAAAGTGGAAAATGAAGAATTAAAGGCTATTGTGGAAGCGAATCCATCACAAAGCACTTCAGAGATAGCTGCAGGCTTCGGGGTAAGTGATAAAACTGTATTAATCTACTTGAAGCAAATCGGGAAAGTAAAAAAACTTGAACTACGGGTACCTCATGAATTGAGTGAATCGAACTTGCAAACACGCGTCGACTGCTGTGTTACTTTGCTCAACCGACACAATAATGAAGGGATTTTAAATCGAATCATTACTTGTGATGAAAAGGGGATACTGTACGATAATCGGAAGCGCTTGTCGCAATGGCTGAACCCTGGAGAACCAGCCAAATCCTGCCCTAAACGAAAATTGACTCAGAAAAAGTTACTTGTGAGTGTTTGGTGGACTAGCGCCGGTGTCGTTCACTACAGCTTTCTAAAATCTGGCCAAACGATTACGGCAGATATCTATTGTCAGCAACTGCAAACCATGAAGGAAGAACTAGCTGCTAAACAACCGAGATTGGTCAATCGCTCTAGGCCACTGCTGCTTCACGACAACGCAAGACCACACACTGCACAACAAACAATCACTAAGTTAGATGAGCTACAATTGGAATGTCTGCGACATCCACCGTACTCCCCGGACCTTGCTCCAACAGATTATCATTTTTTTCCGGAATTTGGACAACTTCTTACAAGGAAAAAAATTCAACTCCGATGCGGCAGTCCAAACCGCCTTCAAAGAATTCATTGATTCTCGCCCCCATGGTTTTTTTAGTAAAGGGATCAATGATCAATTTTTAGTAAATAAATCAACTACCTATGAGATGGCAAAAGTGCATAGATAACAACGGTGCATACTTTGTTTAATTAAATATATTTTACAAAAAAAAAAATACTTTATATTCCTCCCGTACAAAACGCTAATTTCATATGTAAGGACCTAATATTTTTTTATTTAGAAGAGTAGTTACATTTCCGTCTCATGAAAACTGTCATGATAAGCGATTCAAAGATTGAGAGAAAATTATGAATTCATACAGCAAATCACCAAAGCGTTTATTGAAATGTTTTTTGAATGCGATTTTTACTTATATTTATTTATTTTATTAATGATCCCACATGGGCAACATCTTGGCAGACTTGCCACAAAGGATTTATTGCGAGATTGCTGTTACGGCAAATAAAATTACCGAATCGCTGATATGAAATAAAATAATATAGACAAGTAGACTAACCTTCCTTCATGGAGTAAGGGGGCAGCAAGATGTACATGCTGACGTCGTTGCCCTTGTACGGCAGCTCCAGGATCTGGGCTCCTAGCTCGTCGCTTACCACTGGAATGGAAAATAAACATTAAATATAAAATGATGATAGATTTCGTTAATCCTGATTCCTGACACTTTTCTGCGTACCTTTATGACATGAACAAAAATGATGACTTTGTATAAAAATAATAATCACTTACTGTAGTGGAAAGTTCCCTTCTGCTTCATGAACGGCACGAGCGTCTGACGAGTCTCGGACACAAAGAAGGCTTCTTTCTTCGTCCTCTCCTTGGGGAACTTGGAGGCCCACACTCCCTTAAAGTAGGCCGCATTGGCAAGCACCAGTTTAGTTGCCTGGGTGACTCCGTCTTCGGGTAGCAGGTCCTTGATGTTGTTCTTGGTGATGCGGCTGACCCAGTCGTTGATGTAAACTCGAGCAGCTTCGGAGTTCTCACGGAAGTTCTGCAAATAACATTATTTTCGGAACGAAGTTCTTTAACAGAGCTTGCAGTAGAAGTAAACTTGGGGAAATCGTCATATTAATAAAAAGAGTCAGAGGGCGAGAGATAGTTGTCATGGTTTTCAAGGGTGCCAAAGCCGATAGTGAGGTCAAAATAAAAATCCAAGATGGCGGCTGCAAAAATTTTTAAATTTTTCGTAATGGGTATCGTTTTCATAGATTTCGAGGGTGGTGAAGCCGATAATGAGGTCAAAATGAAAATCCAAGATAGCGGCTGCAAATATTTTCAAATTTTCGCAGCCACCATCTAGGATTTTCATTTTGAACTTCGTTCCTGCCGGGGTCCCCCGGCCTCACTTAACTTTTAAAATTATTGACTAAATACTTTTGTTTACGAAGCGTTGACACCATTTTCCTTATCATTGTTTCCGTGTAGAAAAATTGACATGTACGCAGCAGTGAAACTGTAGAGTTTACTGAAAAGCTACTACAAGTACATGGTACAATACTTGAGCAGACGTTACCCGTTGGTTTCACATGTTTTTACAAAATAACAACTAAAGACATGTAGGCCGTAATAGCCTATCTATGATGAAACTTTCTGCAGATTAAGGACAGTGAACAGTTTGGTGAACACGCAAACGCTTTAGTTTCGTCAAACATTCTGTAGCAAATAGGTAATAAACAGTAGTGATAGTTACCAGCGTCTCCAGCTCGTCGCCGAACAGGTCCAGCATGCACTGGCGCACCTGCAGCCCGTTGTCCGTGAACAGCTTGTTCGCGCTCGTGAACTCATAGCTGTCACTGTTGTTGTTAGTCGCCCGCGACCGCTGGTCCACCTTGTATGCCGTCATCAGGTTGATCTTGTCCTAGAATTGATTAAACGATGCTGTTTAGGTTCTGTTTTACAGTTTAATCACATACCTATTTGTTTTTCAGTAAGTAGTTATGATTCACAACAACATATCACCCATTTCACAACAAACCCATTATATTTCTGCCAATAGTAGTGACAAATTATTTCCAGAATTAAATACCGGTACAGTTCTTAATTTCCACTTCGAAAAGGTAGAATATTTTCGTTTGTAATGTGTTTGTTTTTGTTGTTTTTTGTTGCGTTGTTTTTGTGAAAGATCGCTCTTAGCAACAATACCGCCCATTGTGTCACCCTTTGTAAAATTTCTATATTTATGTCTGTAATTTATATTGTGTACACAATAAAGAGTATTCTATTCTATTCTATGTTTTTGTTGATCAAAAATAAAAACCAAAAATATCATCAGAAATAGAAAAACAACGTGTTACCTACCATACTCTCAGCAATCTTCAAGGATTCCTTCAATGAGTGTTCAGTTTGTCCACCAGCGGAGAAGTATGCTAGTATCAGCGCGTGGTACACGGAGAACGGAGAGAAGAAGATGTTGTCGTCAGGGACTGCCTCGTTGATGGCACTGAACAAGTTGAGAGTGAACTCCAGCTGTCCACTGTACAATGAGGTGCGAGCTTCAGGGTCCAACTTCTTTGAGGAGTCATCTTTGTAAAAACACTGGCTGTTGACGGTCGCAATGACCAGGAGGCCCACCGCCACTACTTTCAACATGACGGCACTGGAACAATAAGACAACATATTTCAGAAACAGTTTCCTCAAGCTACGTTAAAGTGTAGGAAAAAATTACAGCGAGAGATACCTAAGCTGCTGCGCGTTTAACATCCTAGTATGTATTGACTATTTCTGTTCGAGTTCATGGAGTTATATACTATGTTTTAGGTACATGTGTCATTAAGTGATTATACCTACCTATCAATAATGATTCATAATTGCTAACATGTTAAAATAGAGGTGTAAATACAGTGTTTAAATTCAGGTCGTGTTAACAGCAAAAAAATAGTTTTGCAAAGGAAAACGGTTTTTACACGTACCTAATTATTGATATTATAATTGGGTCTTATTTAAAATTCTTGCGCCACGGTTGCCATTGTTTACACTGGTCTGACAAGTCGGCATGAGTTGGACGGAAATACTTAAAACTGACGGCAGAACAATGGGGTTTTTAGAGTAAATATCATTTATATTATTTTTATTTGTATGTTAGAAAAATACGGAGCGATTCATTTTTAGATGATTGCTCAGTGATCAGTTGCTTTGCATGTATGTATAGGTAATTACGTGATTTTCATAATAGATTAAGTAATCGCTGAAAGAAATTGGTTCGTATTTTGGGCAATTTGGGCATATTTTCTGCAATAAATGTCCAAAATGCCTGGAGATATGCCAATTTCTAGTCACAGATTGTATACCTATATGCACATCTAAATTACATAGGTAAGCTTGGTAAAAAAGATTGCGTTGGTACAAAGTTTGCTTAACTTAAATACGGTAAGTTCTAATATAAAAACACAGCCAGGTTCGGCCTCGTTACAAGTGCGTTATGTTCAGTAGGTTGGTATTGTCAAACAAGACGTAACGAGCCTACGGTTCAATGATTCTGACTATGATAAAAAGCACTAAGCTAAGCCAGACAGAATTTATTTTATCCGTGGCTATTTCACCGCGCTTTCTCCTCGGAGCAGAAGTGGGGTAGACGGGTAGTGCGGTCAGCTACCCATGAAACATACAGCATGCCATTACCTACGATTCGCCCCGACTTTTAAATTTCGCACATTCGAGATTTTTGCGTCTATACCTATAATTCTATTAGTAGCCATCATAATTTGTTTTATGGTTGCACTATATAGCAGAATAAGAACATTCTGAATATCTTCTTTGTTAGATTAGTCTAAGATGGCATTTTTTTAAATTTTACTTTGATTATTTTAACCTTTCAAACTAGTTTTAGTTTTTTTCGAAATGAATACTCTTCAAAATCAAAAAAAAAAACAAAATCAAAATCATTTATTCAAATCGGGCTGAGAATCAGCACTTTTCGAACGGCATAATTAAATTACATAAGTCCCCCAAAACGCCCGCCCTTCACAAAGACATACAAAATGTAATTTGACTGCATCATGCTCGATTTATATACGCTGCCAATAAACTTGATCGATAGGTAGACTAATCACCTACCTGTAGGTATATAGAAAACTTGTGAAAGCTATCTAATTATCGTGTGTCACATCTCTATATCTAATTAAATAATCTAGGTTCAAAAATGAAGGTCATATCTGTTAGCTGTTCAATCATGTCCGGCAATGGCGTATGATTGATTAATGGCCTCGAATCTACTACACTCAGCCTCATCCGGGGCTTGTTACTCGAATCATCTATCCCACTATGTTCCGGAATGTATTGATTATACGGATGGGAAAACCCCAGCCGTATTGTATGTAATGCTTGTTAAAGCTTGACCTGATAACCGACACGCGTCTACATATTGCAATCAAGTACTACGTACGAACACATGCTTCGAATAAACGTGTTATAACGTATTAAACATAACGTGCAAATTTAATGAGTTGCCTGGTGCACAAAGCCGGCCAATGACATAATTCACCCGTTGCATTGTTCATAATCAGAAAACCTTCAAGAATCATTAATATATTCTCAGACTCGTTTTTCCTCTTATGTTCTGACACTGCATTTCAGAAAAAAATTAAGGTTTAACCTCTATAGTCTTTAGAGTCACTCATCCAAAAGGATATGACATGTATGTATGCTTAAGAAATAACACCGTCTTATGTAAACGAAAGTGGGACATAAAGTGTACCGTTTTCGAGAAATGATGAGTCAGCAATTATCATTTAATTTCATTTGACCTCACTTTAAAGACTGGTGTGCACATCCGATTTCATTAAATATTCGTTTACATTTTTACATCATGGATGTTGGATAACATAGTAAACATTTGAATCGCCACATTTATTACCTAACTATAACACTGTCTAGTTTTATCTAATGCAAGCTCGATCGTGATGAAATAAATTGCGATACTGAATCGCCATTTATCGTAAGATTACAGGAGCATTTGAATTTAACCGACGCGACAGAAGGAACAAAACTTCGCGGTTAAATTATGTATATTATCAATAATTCATATGGTGCATGCGTGCACCGAGAGTTCGAGAGCTCAGCAGAGTGACGTCACAGGGAATCCCAGCCTCCCGCGAGTCGCGAGTAGGTCATACAGTGGCGCCACCGGCAATCGGTACCGCTCAATGCTTGGATTTCCCTTTGAAATCAATGCTGCAGCGAAAGTCAGGCAACACGTCATCCTCG
Source organism: Globia sparganii (assembly GCA_949316385.1). Taxonomy (NCBI): domain Eukaryota; kingdom Metazoa; phylum Arthropoda; class Insecta; order Lepidoptera; family Noctuidae; genus Globia; species Globia sparganii. The sequence goes on from OX438655.1 coordinate 14,411,469, forward strand.
ACACATTTGTTACACAACCGGACAGAAAAACCGTGTCACTACGGTATTGATAATATTCAAAAATATCTAAGTACCTCGAAAACTGTGATTGATTGGAACACAATGTTATGACAAAAATGAGTAGGTGTATGGTTTTTGTATGGAATCACGTATTTGTGAAATTAGAAACTAGGTTTTACAATAGGTTAGGATGACAGTAAGTTTATTATTTGTCCATTTTATTTTTCTGAAACGACAAAATATTTTCGAAAAATCCCATTGTGAGAAGAAAAAAATATAGGTATATTATATGGTTTTGGTAAAGTGTAAAGCTACGTGACAACGTCCATATTCTATTATAACGGAAATATTTCATGAGTTTGGGTACAGACGCCAACACATCAAGCTACCCGAAACTATCAAATTTTACCAATCAACTTTGATAACAATCAATTTCAATAAAGTTGAAAATCTATTAAAGAAATTTGACAGATTGTACGAGTAGATGCTTGATGTGCTGACGTCTGTACATTCAAGTAGAGATTGCGTAGTTGGAAGGAACCTGTTTCATAACCGTTTATTTGAATTAGGCAATGTAAAACAGTAAAGCGGCGAAATGTGAGTGTAGGTACTATGTCTATAGATTTACCTCTGCCTAACCCTTCCGCAAAACAGGCGTGATGCTATGTTATGTGTTAACAATAAAGTGGTAATCATATCATGATGTACCTACCTACATAACACCACATTCAAATCCCTATTGAAAATCGAGTTGTTCTGTACTTAAAACTTATAATCAAAATATTCGTCTACTTAAATACTAGCATATTAATAAATACCTGTATTGACACGCATTTTAAATACGGCCTAACCTAACTCTACACACCTACCTACTTAGGAAAAGTAAAACACAAACACGTAGGTATGTGAACAACCCCCATAAAACGACTTACTACGTTTTGTGTTAGCGAGGTATGTTAAATCATAGTAATTTATTTTTCCGCGTCCTTTAAGTCATGTGAATCATGTTCGCCGCTTTAATAACGATAATCACATACCGTACCGAAACTAAATACTTAACTAAGTAATCGATATTTTGAAGCATTGCACTACTTTAGGGTTAACACGGTACAATTTGTACAGCGGCAAGTAAAAAGTTAAAAAACTTGAAGTCCAGAAGAAGAAGCTAGGGCAAAGGGCTTCATCATCAGCCTGTGCATCAGACTGTGCTTTCACGACTATTATAATTACATTTTCATTTGCGATTGCGAGAATACAATGTTCAAACAAATATGGAAAATTGTACAGACGCCAGCAGGTCAACCTACCCCAATCTGTCAAATTTCTTTGATAGATTTTCAACTTAAGCACAAAGTAATAAGGTTAATATTCAATTGGGAAAATCTGACAGATTGGGGTAACTTGATGTGCTGGCCTCTGTACAAAATCAAAAGGTTATGCTAACAACGCTGTACACTCTTGTTACATATATCGAAAAACCCAATGCAACGATTTGACGAGCTAGCATCTGCTTACTGCGTGCAGTAACAATTTCACGGATTTTCATTGTTCCAAATGAAAAGGCCTCGGGTTTCCCGCAAGAGGTTATTGTGGTTTCTCCCACAATTTAAAAACACCCAGCTTCCATCATTGTCTCATAAATATCTGCAATGCAGATATTTATCCGCAACAGACCAGCGATTAAACGATATTATAATATTATTCCAGATTATTCATATTATTCAAGCGAAAAGGAATAAATCCCGGCATCGTCTCTATATTAGAGCGAGTTCGATTAAAGCTGTATTGGGCTTCGCATTTTATGTGAGTGGTCGACCTCCACAGGCTACGCCGTATGCGCATCGCGTATTGCTGAATGTACTAACGGTTTTATTAAACGACCAGCGAACCTCAAGGGTTTTTATTGAACGTTTTATGGAAACATTCAGCTTTCGAGATTTAAGTTTAATGCAGTGACTTGATTGATCGCACATTTGCACATTATTTGTGTTTAAGAAACATACTATAAAAGGTATTTAAGTGTAGAAAACTGTAGGGAAAACTTTAAGAAATCTGTAAATAGGTAGCTGGTGAAACTGTGGGAAAGTTTAATGTATTCATTATGGTGACATTATGAGTTAACGAAAATGAAGTAACCGGTTAGGCAAACAAAACGAAAAAAAAACAATTTTCTTGAAATAAAAATATGTTTATACAGTTTTGTTAAATTCAGTTCACATATTTATGAGCTTGGCAAGCAAGTAGATACAAAGTTGTGATGTTAATCTTTTTCTATTTACTATCAACGGAACATCAAAAAGTAGAACTTCTTGCACAGCAAGAACAAACCGTCCGAATTTTCAGAAAACTACTCAACATTCCTACACTGATATGCAGCCTACTCAAAAAAAGAAGTGATAAAATCAATATTATTGTTGAGATATAAAAAAAATCTAGTGACCATCATGAAGAAGATTCTTAAAAGACTCATTTGTTTGTCCCTGTTCAAGGCAACAGGAACTAGTAAAGACGGAGAAGAAGATTGGATGCCAAATAACAGAGGGGCAATTCTCTTAATTTTTAAGAACGTTCACAGTTTGATCTCAGTTTTAATCTGTCAAAAATACCTCAAATTTCCCTACATTTTGACAAATTTTTGACATTTGTTTGTCGCCGAGATGAGACTGCGACGAGATTTGGAACGTTTTATATTACGAGAATTGGTCTGCTGAATTCTGCACAGAATTCAAATTTATCTTAGTTTCGGTAATTGCATGTGGGCTAGCTTTCCAGGTGTATTTTTATTTTGGGTTTAGCTAAGCTTACTTCCAATTAAAGCGTAATTCTACATAGGTATTTTTTGTTCTTTTACATTGAAACACGTAGCTCCTCGTAATTTCAGCACTATTGTACCAATAATAAAGACTTCGTCCTCCAAAATTGTTTGCCTGTGCCTTTTTCGAACAATATTACGAGTGTTTCTGGCGACCTCGGCTCGTTTGGTCCATTTTTCGGAAACATTAAGGCCACACACCAGGTTGCACGCGTAACGTTTGCATAAGATCCTCGAAGAACGGGCACACAGCCGGAATAACAATTAACCGTCGATAATAACTGTATACACATTGAATGTGCTATTGAAGAAAATATTTTGTAGCTTTTAGGTGATAGAGGGGCTTGTGGCTAAGTAATAACAGCCGCACGGGTCTATCAATCAGGTTAAGCTACGTTTGCCACGGTTGGTCCGTGGATGGGTGACCATCTTCACATACAAAGACCCCTCCGTGCCTCGGAAAGTACGTTAAGCCGTTGGTCCCGGTTGTCATTCGTGGATCTTTGACAGTCCTTACGGGTCGACAGTAGGCCGAAAGTCTGACAACCTGTCTGACCAAGAGGTATCGTATTACCCAGTAACTGGAATGTGGAGGTCAGATAGGCAGTCGCTTCATGTAAATTACTGGTATTCAGCTTCAACCGGTCAGACTAGAAGAGGACCCCGACATAGTTGGGAAAAGGTTAGGCAGATGAGGTGATTTCGCAGAATAATTTGAAGAAGTCTTCGAGAAAGTGCAATAATTTTAAGGGTTTTTAGCTTTAATTACCCGCTACCATACTCTATTTTTTAATATTCCTCTGAAAAAATTATTGAAACTTATCAGATAGCAGTAGATAACATTAATTACCCCTTATCACTGATCCTTTAGGCGCTATGCATTAGTGAAAATCTCAAAGCTCAATACTTACTTTAAGAGGACGGGACGCGTTACAACATATAGCTCGATGCGCCTCTGGTTGCAGAGGTGCACCGATAGCTTATGGTATTCTGTCTAAGATACTAAAGTTAACAATAGCGGGTTTGATCTGAGGTTGCAATGGGTTCCATCGCATATAGGCTTACAGGGTAATGAGGAGGCTGACCGTTTGGCAAAATTGGGAACAGATGAAGGAAAAGAAATACATATTAAATCATATTATGTGGAACTATTACCTAAATATAAATACAAGTGTCATGATCTTTGGAAAGAATACTTCCATGAGAGATCGAAGAATAAAGGAATATGGTATAGATGTATGATATCGGAGCCTCCTCATATACCATGGTTTTGTAACAGTAAGTTAAACAGAGGGCTTGTTGTGGTCGCACACAGACTGCGGTCTGGGCACATGCCCATGCAAAAAAATCTGCTGTTCAGTACCTACATATTGACCAGTTAGGCGAACATAAATGACGGAACAGCAGATTTTTTTTTCACAATTTCAGGTTTGGTCCCATAGTAAAAGTTGTTTGTTATCATGAGTACAAGCACATGTTTAAATATCGGTCACTAATTATCAGTCACCGTATATACAATAATACTGATTTTTTGTCAGATAATTCTACAAGCAACATACAAAGCATTAGTGTTTTAATTTTTTAGTCCAAAAATCGATTTTTTTGTTTTTTTGTAATTGCTTCATATTTTGCAATAAATTACCAGCGTTGTGTCGTCGCGCTTCTCTTTCTTTTCTATGCAATCCGACAGTGACCGCACTTTAGGTCATGTAGTCCCCTTAAGAATTTCATAGAGCTTTTGAAGCTTTGACTCTATATTTCACCTCCACACAAGTGTTGCAAAAAAAAAAGAAATCTTTGAAAGAATTAAAGAAAACAAGTTTCTATATTTGCCATTCTATGATTATGATCATTAGTAGTTTACTCCATTGTGTAGATATTACAAAAACTTCCAGGGGCCCAAGTCTGCTATTTTTATAAATTCGTCATTCCAACACGATCCCATTGTCATTTTGCTAAATTCATGGCCGCTCTATAACTGAAATGTTCGAACTACTAAATGTTCGAACCTTTGTTGGCTTGTTGGGTTTCATTTTTTTAAAACATAATTATACCTTTTCCTAAACATAAAAAGAAAACATTTTCTGCACGACTGATCTTTTATATACTTACGGGAGAAATTGGACCCTATAGATATAAGAGATAACGAAACAATTACAAAAATATAAACTAGGAATACTAAGAAAGCCTTGTAGCTTCTCTTTTTCAAACATGATAATAAAAGTATATCAAGATTGTGCGCATGACGGAAGCTATGCATAAACAATAATAAATAACACATGTGAGCTCAATGCATAGGTAAATAAGAAATAAGAGGGTTTCCCAGACCATTGATTTTTGCAATAATGGCAATTTACTCAGAATTATTTAGATGTACGAAATATTAAGCAACTAATTAATTCCAGAATTTTCCAAGAAAACATCAACACGAGTGATTCTTACCTCTGAGAAAATAATTGTTAATGCAAATCATCAGCCATGAGTCCTAAAGTAGGTAATGCATATCTAATAATAATAATGTTTATTCCTAAGCGTAGGTAACCACAATTATTGGCTATCACACGAGGACCTAATCTAACTAGGTTAGGTACTACCTACAGATACCAGATAATATTAATTACTATCTAAATTCTCTGAAACGCATGATTAAACCAGTCGCACCATCGCATCGGTATCATAGTCATATAGATAGTATCTTTTAAGGGCTACAGATAAGACAAAGGTAAAGTCAACAAAACAGTTATCATTCAGGGAGCTTGTGTTAGTTCGTACGACTATTTTTTCGACGAATGATTTGTATATTATGTAGGCAAGACCTTGTCATCGCTTGTCTTGTGCTCAAAAAGCTGGAATGCTTTCAGGAACTAATGCTGAAAGTTTTTTGCGTGTTTCCTATTTAATTTTAATGATGGCGTACCTGCCAAATTGTGAGCGGTTGAGTAATTTTTTTAGAGATGTGGTAAGGAACCAAGGAAGTTTATTTTTGAAAACTATAGTCTGTTCATTCTTACTTATGTCTAATTTCTCGAAAATGGTATTAGTATCTACGTGACGTCTGAAGTTTCAGATATGTAAAATGTTCATTTTAACACCGATAAAGTATAGGTACTAAGTAGGGTACTACAATAAAACAAAGCGAAAATAATAAAGACACAAGTTAGTTCCAAACAAGAGAAACCCGCTCCGAAAAATAAAGTAGGTACCTACTTATAATATAAAGTTCCTGAAAACGTCATTTTGATTAAGTAGCCTTAAACAGGTATATATCTAGTAATGTGCAACGAATTAAAGCGACATGGATGTTTATGTGCGCGTACCTACTGTTGCGAAAATTCGTCACAGTAAATTAGAAAGCGTGCATGATAATCTGCCAGGCGGTGACGGACCTGTGTTGTGTGTTGATACACACGCTGCACAGTTACACAAGATTTGTGAGAACCTGTCTGTTTGATTACGGAACAACAATTGTCAAGTAATTATAGGGAAACTGTAGAACAGTACCTATGTATCTAGGTATAGATCCATGTATCTAAAGATAAGTAAAATCTTTAACCATTCTGAAGGTAAAGCAAAAACATATACTGTGATTTTCTAAAATGACTGCAGCCATCCAATAAAAACAACAGGTACGAACTAAAAATGAAACAAAACAAATAACTCACCAAGTGATGTCCTTATGGTGCACGAAGGTTTTTGAAATAATTTTATTTATTGATTTAAAATATTTAATAACTAAAGCGTCTCACAATAATATACCGGTTTAATACAAATTTTATGCACGGTACATTGGTATTTAAAATAACATGCGGAGCGTAACGTTGCACTGTAGCGAGACTCGGAGACAGACTGAGTGAATGAGGGCCGGTTGCTATCCTCTTTTATGTTAGTATTGTAAACTGGTATGCGTGCTCACCAGCCGATGTCAACGGGAGGTAAAATTAAAAGAATACTTTTTATTAAATCGCCCACACAATACACATTGGATCAAAACCGTGCTAAATGAGATATAATCTCTGATAAATTAATCGTTGCGCGTAACCGTTAACTGTATTGGTCACATAACTGTAAGACCTTGTGTGTGTCAACAATGGCCGCAGCAGGGGCAGCGTTTATCGGCAGGGCCCTTGAATGTCGCACCTAAAACTAATATGATTACAAAACAAGAAAGACCTACCAACACAATTTTGTTAACAACCATCCACTGCCAATTTAAGGCCATTAAAGTAAGTATCAATTATTTGTGTGGGTCGCTTGTCACGCTGCAGGTAATTTCATGAAAACATCAGAGGTGCAATTCCCCCTGCCGGGGCAGCGGGATTGTCCGAAAGGGTTACCGCTACCCCGGAACACAAAGGGCTAAGGAAGGAACACGGCTGGGTTTTAGTCAGTAAGAGTCTGACACTCCCTTCTGCTCCACCCAGAGCGGGAGGGGTCATTTGATAATTTTCCATCCACAGAAAAAAAAAGAGGGGCAATTCCCGTATTTTTAAGAGCGTTCGCAATCAGTCAATTATAACCCCACTTTTCACGTCGGGGGTTAAAAGTAGGTACTACTAATTTCCCTAAATTTTGGACAAGTTTTTGACACTGGTTGTCACTGAGATGGGATTGTAACTAGATTTTGAACGGTTTTAATTACAGGAATTGGCCTTCTGAACTTGCTACGTTTCATCTGTATATTATATTTTAGCTTTACTATCATCCTGAATACCTCTTTCAGAAATAGCTCCTCTACAGATAATTTGGAACATCTGAAAAGTTTGGTGTTTTTTTCGAGCCTTAAAGAGTCGCGATCGTAGCTCAGTCACGGTCAACCTCTTTTTATTCAACATGTAAATACTGTATAATGTAGGTCTTACTACTCGGTAGGTAAAGTTTGAGACCGTGCCATTGACCTACTCGAGTTTAGTGAGATACGATACCTACTTTTGAATGGTCATCCCCGCCTTCAGATGAGCTGATCGGACAACAATAGAATGATCGACGAAATGTCGAATTGTTGGGACTTTCTATTGGAATATCTGTTGCTTTATCTTCACTCTCTTTTTCAACATACTTTATGATGAAACACATTCTTATAGAATAGTTTAGATTTAGACTTTAGTCACAACTTCATCGGCCGTGATGGAGGCATCCAGGCCTGATATCCGCAGATCGACACATTTAATAGGCGTGGTCACTTGAATTTCTTCACCTAAGGATTCTCTGAGTTTTTCGACCAGCGCGTCCGCCATTGGGCCACTGGCGGCCACTCGTAATTGTAGCTTGGAGATAGAACTTCACGGCGAAAACTATAAATATGAACACCACCTAAAGCAAAGTGGCAACAGGAATTGATTGTGATTGTGAGCTTGATTTTGGAAAAAACTAAAACCTCTATCAATTGTAGGTAATTGCTTGCAAAAAGCGATTGCAGGTATGGTTGAGAGTATGCTATCCTATTCAACTACATTTACGTCCACTCAGTGTTCCCCGTCCTCAAGTGTTGCTGATCCCAGGACGATGATTGTATCTCGAAAGACCGTCGACAAATCTATATAAATAAAACGAAGTCGGGTTATTTATACCATTTCGTCGGCTAAGTATTCTAAGCTGCTAACTCCATGTTTGGAGACGTTTTGACGTTCTGACGTTTTGGTATCAAATGAAAGAGAAAAATATTATCTCTTTAATTTGATACCAAAAAGTCAGTTTAGCCAAACATGGAGTTAGCAGCTTAGAATACTTAGCCGGCGATTTGTAACTCAAGAACGGCTGGACCGATTTTTATGATCTTTGATTTATTGGATTTGTCTCCGCACTGAATAAGAAAATAAAACTATTAAAGCATGGAAAACATTAACGAAAAAATTATAATGAAGATAATTCATTTTCTTATACATTTTGAATATATCGATTCTGAGGCGGTATGAAGTTCGCCGGGTTAGCTAATAATGAAATAAGCAGTCAATTACCTAGACACTATAATAAGGCAAGCGCGTTGTCTTAGCCGTTCTGCCGCACTTCGAAGCCTGGCTGAAAAGAGGGGAGCGCATCTCCTTCAGGTTCACCCAGGTGCTCACCGGACATGGTTGTTTCGGTGAGTATGTACCGTAATAGAACAGAATTGGGCGAGAGGCCACGGCAAATTGCCAGCACTGCAGAGGCAGCCTGGATTCCGCACAACACAGGCTCGAAGAGTACCCTGCGTGGGCCTCCGAGCGGCGGGTCCTGGTTGCCAGGGTCGGGCGAGACCTGTCTCTGCCGGCAGTAGTGAGGACTATGCTGGCAGAGACAGAGAAATGGACGGAAGTAGCGTCCTTCTGTAAGACCGTTATGGTAAAGAAGGCCGCCGATCCTGCTTGGAGAAGGAGGCGTCGGGGAGGTACAGTGGTCACGTGCTGCCGCGCATAGCGAGGCTCAGGCTCACTGTAAAGGGGCCTCCGCCCCTTTACAGTATCTCCAGGAATGTGCCTAACAGGCGTTGCACATGGTTCCGGAATTGATCTTTTAAGAGGAACCGGGACGACCCCTATGTGATGATAGTGATCACCGAGGTGGTTTTAGTGAGGTAAAAATCCCACACTCCCGAACCTCCCTCCCCGGAAGTCGGATGCCTTTTGAAGTTATCCCCGCGAAAACAAAAAAAAAAGGAAGTACCTACGTTGGATGACCGGCCCAACGCTCATTTTTTTTCCTCTGTTTTGGGGTTTTTATCTAAACAGATATGTCAACCCAACACTAAACAGATATGTTTACCAATCATTTTGACACATACCTAAACTATACTAAACAGTTAAACAATCTATGAAACACTGTGATAAAGATAGAAGTCAGCGATGAAGGACTAGGCCCAGCGCTCTTGGCTCTACTGGTTTAGCGTAGCTGTAACAATATCGTAGCCATCGCGTAGCAGTAGCGTAGCCGCAGCGTAATAACAGTGGCGTAGCAGTAGTGTAGTAAGTGTAGCAGTGGCGTAGGTAGTGTGTAGCAGTGGCGTAGCAGTAGTGTAGCAGTGGCGTAGCAGTAGTGTAGCAGTGGCGTAGGTAGTGTGTAGCAGTGGCGTAGCGGTAGTGTAGCAGTGCCGTAGGTAGTGTGTAGCAGTAGCGTAGGTAGTGTGTAGCAGTGGCGTAGGTAGTGTGTAGCAGTGGCGTAGCAGTAGTGTAGCAGTGGCGTAGGTAGTGTGTAGCAGTGGCGTAGGTAGTGTGTAGCAGTGGCGTAGCAGTAGTGTAGCAGTGGCGTAGGTAGTGTGTAGCAGTGGCGTAGCGGTAGTGTAGCAGTGCCGTAGGTAGTGTGTAGCAGTAGCGTAGGTAGTGTGTAGCAGTGGCGTAGGTAGTGTGTAGCAGTGGCGTAGCAGTAGTGTAGCAGTGGCGTAGGTAGTGTGTAGCAGTGGCGTAGGTAGTGTGTAGCAGTGGCGTAGCAGTAGTGTAGCAGTGGCGTAGGTAGTGTGTAGCAGTGGCGTAGGTAGTGTGTAGCAGTGGCGTAGCAGTAGTGTAGCAGTGGCGTAGGTAGTGTGTAGCAGTGGCGTAGGTAGTGTGTAGCAGTGGCATAGCAGTAGTGTAGCAGTGGCGTAGCAGCAGTGTAGCAGTGGCGTAGCAGTAGTGTAGCAGTGGCGTAGGTAGTGTGTAGCAGTGGCGTAGCAGTAATATAGCAGTGGCGTAGGTAGTGTGTAGCAGTAGCGTAGCGGTAGTGTAGCAGTGCCGTAGGTAGTGTGTAGCAGTAGCGTAGGTAGTGTGTAGCATTGGCGTAGGTAGTGTGTAGCAGTGGCGTAGCAGTAGTGGAGCAGTGGCGTAGCAGTAGCGTAGCAGTGGCGTAGGTAGTGTGTAGCAGTGACGTAGCAGTAGTGTAGCAGTGGCGTAGGTAGTGTGTAGCAGTGGCGTAGCGGTAGTGTAGCAGTGCCGTAGGTAGTGTGTAGCAGTAGCGTAGGTAGTGTGTAGCAGTGGCGTAGGTAGTGTGTAGCAGTGGCGTAGCAGTAGTGTAGCAGTGGCGTAGCAGTAGCGTAGCAGTGGCGTAGGTAGTGTGTAGTAGTGACGTAGGTAGTGTGTAGCAGTGGCATAGCAGTAGTGTAGCAGTGGCGTAGGTAGGGTGTAGGAGTGGCGTAGCAGTAGTGTCAGTCCCCCCTAGTGGGTTCCCACATTGTCGAGGCGGGGGGCTCAGTAGCCGTGGCTTGGTCACCCACGGTGAAGCGAAGAGGAACCCGAGGAGGGGCCGCTAGTCAGGGCTTTTGCCGGTAAACCGACGGCGTAGCGGCCAACAAGTGCGTTGCGGTGCCGCTTGGGCGACATCGCAACTGAGGCGGGCCGCGATGTCGTATGGGAGGCATCACGGCTGACTGTTGGGGGCAGCGGCGGCTCTCCCGCCGCGGCCCCCAACCCTGCCGGTATTCCGATGTGCCGCTCTCCCTACCTTCCGCGGCCTTAAAGGGGTCGCTACAGTCTGATGGCGGACGCGGTGGGGCCGCAAGAGAGGAGTGTTGGTATGACGTTGGCCGCTCAAGTGTGTAGCAGTAGTGTAGCAGTAACGTAGCAGTAGTGTAGCAGCAGCGCAGCTGTAGCGCGGCCGTAATGTGCTAACTGGTAACTCATATAGATATACAACCAGCCAAAATCAGAAAAATCTGTCGGACATATTATTATGCATATTTGTTTTGTGCAGGATTTCAGGAATCGAACCCGTGACACGTAGCTCCAGCCAATCGCTAAACCAATTATTCAACCATGTCGTCAAATTATGACGATAATGAAAGCAGTTTTCAGCCCGATCATACCCCTAGTACCTTTTTTTTTTTTTTTCTACGTGGAGAAATGCTCATGCATACTGCACTACCACGGGGAGATAGTGTAGTTATGTGGGACTCTTACCCACTAAAACTCCACGGTGTCCTCCTCCGCCGCTTATGGCGGGAACACGGGCACGCGTTAGCACTCATCCGTGAACCCGCCGCGGCTATCCGTCACCGGACCCTCCTCTGGGGAGTGCTCCCCATCACCGGCGCACCAGAACACATAGCACGCCGTGACCACCCCAGGGACCAAACCACCACATGGGCGCCAGACGACCCCGTGTCTCGGCACCCTTGGTCCCCTTGCGGCGGGTCAGGTCGTTGGCCCCGCCGCCTGCCAATTTTCGGCCGAGGAGGATAGGGAGAGTGGCCAACGTAATACCAACACTCCTCCTCCCCTGCGGCCCCACCGCGTCCGCCATCGACGGTGGCGACCCCGTCAAGGCCGCGGAAGGTAGGGAGAGCGGCGCACCGCAATACCGGCACTCCTCTCCCGCCGCGGTCTCCAACCTTCAGCCGCGATGCCTCCCATACGACATCGCGGCCCGCCTCAGTTGCGATGTCGCCCAAGCGGCACCGCAACCTACTTGTTGGCCGCTACGTCGTCGGCTTACAGGCAAAAGCCCTGACGAGCGGCCCCTCCTCGGGTTCCTCTTCGCTTCACCGTGGGTGACCAAGCCACGGTTACTGAGCCCCCCCGCCTCGACAATGCGGGAACCCACCGGGGGGGACCCCTAGTACCTAGTGCCGATCGATTTCTGTTGTGCTCGTAGATTCGTTTTGTTTACCTACTACTACAAAATAATGTTTCTTTCTTTTACAAAACCTATAGAAAAAAAGATTATTCTTTATTAGATCGGTTAGTGTGAATGTGCCTTAAGTTCTACAATAGGCTGCGATAGACCGTGAGTTGAGAAATCCCCAGACCAACATAGTAATTATGTATGTTTTAGTATACCTATCCAATTTATTATTTTTTCCTTATCAAATACTTCCTACTCTGACCCTTTATCTAATCTAAGTCTGCTGTAAAGTACGACTCTATCTATCTGTTGAAGTGTTTGTTTATTTCGTTCTTTCTAGAAGATCTATCAAAAGTAGTATTGTTAGAATATTACAGTTTAAATCAGTAAGTTGTACCGATCACGTTTATGAAAATTGGTACCTCAATACCGGTACCGTAACGGTATTTGCAAACCCGCAAATACTAATTGCGGATGAAAAAGCCAAACCAGTAACTTTTTTTATGGGTTTTTAAGTAACATCCACCAAAACGCACTAAGCCCACGTTTTAGAGGACGGTCCACTCCCACTCACAGAGAGGAGGCCCGAGTCCCAGCAGTGGGAACGTTTTATGCGTATAATTTTGGTAGGCTTAGGCGGATCACCCACTGCAATGTTTCACGCGTCGGAGCGCGGGAAACGGAGCCAAATTCCCCGCGCGGAAGCGCGTTTTTATTGAATTTGTATGTAAAAAAACCGGTTAAGTGCGAGTCGGACTCGCGCACCGAGGGTTCCGTACAAAGTAGGTATGTTACAAATTTACGGTTTTCGGAATTTTTCCTTTATATGTGCTATTAAAAATTGCTTCATGCGAAATTTCAAGATTCTAGATCGACTCCCTTTAGGTTTTGATTCCCTCGCGAGTAGTTGCGGCATTGAAAATATGCGGCTTAAATTGCTATTTCTTTTGATTGCGTTGACATAATGTTTGATTTTATTACAGCTTAAAGGTATTATAGACCTGAGTATTTGATATGAATTTCAATTTAATACCTCTACGCGTTCATGAGAAAAGAAGTAGTAACTTTAAAATTTTCAAAAATATTTTTTATTATATGTTGTAACTAAAAATTTACGGTTTTCGCAATTTTCCCTTTATCTCTACTATAAGAAGTTACTTCGTACCAAATTTCAAGATTCTAAGTTCACGGGAAGTACCCTGTAGGTTTTGATTCCCTCGCGAGTAGTTGCGACTTTGAAAATATGCGGCTTAATTGCTATTTCTTTTGATTGCTTTGGCTTAGAAGTTTGATTTTTTCACAGCTCCAAGGGACAGTAGACCTAAGTATTACATATAAATTTCAGTTTGACACCTTCACGCGTTCCTGAGAAAAGAAGTAGTAACTTTAAAATTTTCAAAAATATTTTTTATTAGGTATATGTTGTAACTAAAAATTTACGGTTTTCGCAATTTTTCATTTATCTGTACTATAAGAAGTTACTTCGTACCAAATTTCAAGATTCTAAGTTCACGGGAAGTACCCTGTAGGTTTTGATTCCCGTGCGAGTTTCGAAAATTTGCGGAAATTTGCGGCATAAACGGCTGTATCTTTTGATTGCTTTGGCTTAGAAGTTTGATTTTTTTCACAGCTCCAAGGGACAGTAGACCTAACTATTACATATTAATTTCGGGTTGATAACTTCACGCGTTCCTGAGAAAAACGGTCTTGGCAGACGGACGGACGGACAACGAAGTGATCCTATAAGGGTTCCGTTTTTTCCTTTTGAGGTACGGAACCCTAAAAATCACGCGCGGTGGCACGTTACCTGCGTCCCGCCGCGTGAAGCGGTGCAGTGGGTGATCCGCCTTATACCTTGGCTTGAGACTAGAAATCTCTTAACTAGTAGATACGTAGGTAGAGATACGACCAACTGTGTAACCTTATGTGAGGAGGTGTTTCTTATCTATAATTATCCATTTTAACTCATCGCCAACCTTATCTACACTAGACAATATCATCATTAACAGGCATCATTTCTACAACCTCGCATTGACCTTCACTATGAATGAGCATTCAAAACCGTATCACAGTATGGTAGACATTCGTGATTGCAGTTCGTTGTAAGGGTCAGCGCACACAATTCAACAAAAAAAATTTTGAAGTCGGTGTCGTTTGCTTTGCATTTTCGTTGTTTGCCACCGACTTCCGAAATTAAAGTTATTTTTCACTTTGGAAGTCAGTTGCTTTTTTTTTGTAAAAATGGTTTTATTTTTTACTTTTAAGTTGTACTTACCCCACACTAATTCGTCTAACACTACTTCCTATGTAAATATCAGTGACAGGAAGTCATTAAAACATCATCAATATAAACTAAGTGGCAAAAATACGTATTATTGAAGCTACGTCAAAAACTACCCAAGCAAAGTTAATAAAATTTATATGGGACCACCCCTGAGGCACACTCTACATTAAAAAGCATTTTTGAAATCGATTTACAATGTGTGCGTTACCCCAGGAAAATAATGTCGAAAATAGTCATTTAAATCTTATAGATAATTAGTTGCCCAGCTCCTGTAATTGTTGCGCTCATTTTTAAATTTGTTGCACTTATAGTTTTTTAGTTATTTCACAAAAACATTTCATTCACTTTTTTTAATGGGAATATTGAAACAAATATTAGCTACTAGCGGCCTGTCCCGGCTTCGCACGGGTGGACATTTATTTTTTAAACATTTTTTTTCTTGCAATTAAAATAGCCTATAATAATCAGTGATATTGTAGTATTCAAATGGTGAAAGAGTTTTTAAAATCGGCCCAGTACTTTTTGAGCCAATTCGTTACAAACATACATACAAATCTTTCCTCTTTATAATATTAGTATAGAAGTATAGATATAATTAGTTGTCTAGACGAGGTAAATGTTGCACCTTATTTTGTATTTGTTCTTTCTTTGGCTGCGAAGTTATTCGAAATCCTGCTGGAGTAACGTTTGTGATTTTGCTGGATCTCTGAAACGGTTAAGCGGATTCTTATCATCTTTTGTACATAACTTCTTAGGAATTAGTTGTAATTTGTTGTGCAATAAAAAAACCAAAATAATGCACCGTTTAAAAGTTATTTAATTAAATATAAAAACGCTTTGATAGGTCCTAACACTCTAAATAAGAGGTCTTAAGACTAACTTTAAACGTTATTTTGTAGCTTGTAACTGCCTTCAAATGTGTGTGAAGTTTCATTAGTATCCTGTAAGCAACTAACAAATTATGATGATATTCAGTTCTTCACGTTCACGGTCAAAATGCGCGCGGAGTTATTTGGCCACCGATAAACCTGTGGGCCGATTCTACTAACAAAATTGTTCAAAAATCGCAATGGAACCACAGCTGAATCACGGCTGTTATGCGTTTTCATATTCTACTAATGAACAACGATTCAACTGCGGTTACGTTTTAGTTTAAGCCAACGATCGATCGAAATGATTTCAAAATATATTCTGCTAACAAAATCGAACATGAGCGTGACGTATAATAACTTTCTACTGTTATTTTGACACTTGTTAGAATCGAATTGTCTAAATATAATTTTGTATTCGAAAATACTTTCGGTGACATTTAGGTAACATTTTTTAGGTTCAACTTTTTTTCTTGGGTATTATTAAACATACTATATATAAAAATAATGGAAAATGTCATAAGTAATAGCAAAATTGCTCTCTGTGATTGTTTTAAAGTTTAATTATTATTTTAAAAGTTAATTCGAAATGATTATTTTACCTGTAAATAAAAATTATTTAAGAAACATGTAGTTTTCTTTAACACTTGTGTACACATCTGTACTAAACTTGTAACACTATCCTACATATTTTAAAAGATAGCATAGTGTACTACGCGGTCGCTTTTTTGCTTTTTTGTAACCACCTAAACTTGGTCGGGTTACCACGGTCTTGCGCTTCATAATGACTTTCATTTTATTATCTCGTTAATTATTGTATGTATTAAGCTGAAATTTTACAGGTATAAAACTAAACTAATCTATATAAATAAAAATGAATTGCTGTTCGTTAGTCTCGCTAAAACTCGAGAACGGCTGAACGGATTTATCTTATCTTTGTCTTGAAATGTTCGTGGAGGTCTAGGGAAGGTTTAAAAGGTGGGAAAAATCGAATAATTCTCGGGAAAACCTTAAAAACAGCCCTTTTCTATTTCCCATACAAACTTTTTCTAAATAAAATGTAGAGTCACTTTTATTTATCGATTGAGGCAGTACGAAGTCTGCCGGGTCAGCTAGTTATTGATATAAAATTCATTTCATATATCCACTTATAGGTTTATCGGTGGCCAAATAACTCCGCGCGCATTTTGGTCAAAATGCGCGCATTTCTCCACGTTCACGGTCGTGAGCGTGGAGAAATGAATATCATCATAATTTGTTAGTTACTTACAGGATACTAATGAAACTTCACACACATTTGAAGGCAGTTACAAGCTACAAAATAACGTTTAAAGTTAGTCTTAAGACCTCTTATTTAGAGTATTAGGACCTATCGAAGCGTTTTTATATTTAATTAAATAAATTTTAAATGGTGCATTATTATGGTTTTTTTATTGCACAACAAATTACAACTAATTCCTAAGAAGTTATGTACAAAAGATGATAAGAATCCGCTTAACCGTTTCAGAGATCCAGCAAAATCATAAACGTTACTCCAGCAGGATCTCGAATAACTTCGCAGCCGAAGAAAGAACAAATACAAAATAAGGTGCAACATTTACCTCGTCTAGACAACTAATTATATAACTAATATTTGTTTCAATATTCCCATTAAAAAAAATGTCTGGCTGAGGTAACGTTTTAAACGTTACCCCAGCAGAAAATGTTTTTGTGAAATAACTAAAAAACTATAAGTGCAACAAATTAAAAAATGAGCGCAACAATTACAGAAGCTGGGCAACTAATATTATCTATAAGATTTAAATGACTATTTTCGACATTATTTTGCTGGGGTAACGCACACATTTACAATTGCCGGAGATATCGTGTAACAAACATACAAAAAAAAACAACATACAGTCGAAAAAAGAACCTCCTTCCTTCTAATGTCGGTTAAAAATAGTCGATCACGCTCGAACACAAAGCACAGGGAATCATCTCTTGCACGCTATTTTAAATTAAGTGATTAAAAGTTATAGCACACATTATGAACTCGGAAAGGGATCGCCTTGCCATGAAACATGCGTCAACCTGACGTAAGGACGTAACACGTCGACTCGTCGATACCGTTGGTTGGTGCTGCAGGCAGGCCGCAGGAGGGTGAACGAAGAGACGTAAGTTTGGGTACGGAGAGACATAAGCGTAGGGACGACGAGCCGTAAGCGCGGGACCTGCAAGTTGACCACGCACCGCACCTCGGTTCTTGAAATTGTCCCGAGGCGAAGCGATTACGTTAAGATTCCGATTAGCGTTGCAGTAGGAAGTTTCATTCAAAGAATACTGAATGGCTCGCCGAGTTGATACGATGACGGTCCCTTTCCGAGTTGATATGTGTGTACCTATAGTTGGTTATCAATACATCAATGAAACACTGCTCGAGCATTTTCGCTGCTCTGTCTATACTGATCCTAATGAGACCGAAGTTCAGAAATGACTGTCATCTCGACGGCTGGTTGATGGTGCTGTAGGCAGACGCGGGAGGAGTGAAAGGGGCAAGGGTGGACAAAATGACAAGTTCGGGTATGGAGAGACGTAAGCGCGGGGACGACGAGCCCTAAGTGCAGGGACGACGAGCCGTAAGTGCGGGGACGACGAGCCGTAAGCGCGGGGACTGCAAGTTGACCACGCACCGCATCGCGGCGATTACGTTACGATTCCGATTAGTGTGCGTTGCAGTAGACAAAGAATACTGAATGGCTCGAGTTGATATGGTGACGATCCCTTTCCGAGTTGATATGTGTGCTATGTCCTTTAAGATGGACGGCGCCGCCGCCGAGGCCGGTCCTGAAAAAGGTGGCGATACAACCTGGACGCGTACCACGAGGGCTGGTTCGTGATGGGGCAGGAAGAGTTCCTGGAAGGACCCAGGGGAGGCCTTTGCCCAACATAGATACCTGTACTGATCGAAGTCAACGTGAAGCCAAAAATTGGTAGAAAGCGTCATCACCAAAACTGTTAGGTCGAAAACCTTTGTATTGTACACTATCACTGTCGTCGTCAAGCCCAGGGACAGGGAAAAATTGTTGACGACGAAGTGCGTGTAGCATCAGAATGTTGATTAATAGGATCTAAATAAAAAACTTAAGTAAATATAAGAAAATGTTTATTATGCAAAATATTTTATACGATACAGGCAAATAAAGCAAAACAAAATGACATCTTACAAAACTGAACTTAGTCTTCGTAATATAAAAATTAAGAATACATTATTAATGTAAAAAAAGTAAAATCATTCTATACACCAATGAAAAGTGTACGAATAAGGCACCGAGATGTATTATGCGAGATATAACATACATACATAATTATAATTATGCAATATGTGTACTTAACTGTAGGAATGTAGACAATCCCTCTTGAACATACTGTTCGTCGTACAAAACGTTCTTGCCTCCAAAGAGTTACAAAATATACTTATGTTAAATGTTTTACTTGCTTGCCTTTGGGAGTTTGCTAACCTCGTGGAAGTAAGCCGCGAACAACTTTATCTGTAACAATAACAAAAGAAATTAGCGGGATTTACTCAGAAAAAAATGTTGAATAGTCTGTCAGTCAGTACACCGTCTGAATGATTACATATTTGGTAGTACGTGGGTATGTATGTGGTAGGTGTTACGTATTTTGTTTGGTGTTTGGATGTCCAATGGAAATTCCAGAGCAAGCCGCCGCTAGCCGAAATGTTGATACTAGGTCATTAACTATTCCATAATTGATCATTTAACCTTTTCACCGCCAACGTATACAGAACGCGACGCCTCGCCAGGCGCCAAGCTATAAATCTATAACGAAATATAAAGTAAACAGTAGTGATGAGGGTATCGTCATGTCGATGATTGAGATTTATACGCGTTAAGTCAAGTTTTATTTATAATTTTACGAATATAAATAAAAACTGTTTGAATATTTACATATTTGTTTTATTTCACAGTATCCCTAGTAACAAAAACGAGCATAAATATCAAAGAAACAAAATACATAACTCAATTATAACTGTAGGAAATGAAGTACATCTCTATTTGTTTCATGACGTCAGTCTTTGACTTCATTTCAAGTCCTTGGCGCTCAGAGCACGTTAAATTCAATTCTGATTAGGGATGTGGTCTATGGTCTTTCTTTCTTCTATTTTTGTCTAGTTTGTGGCTACCGAACATTTCACCTATGTACTGAATTCATACTTTTTGATGAATAACCGTTATAAGCTATTCTGAAAAAAATATCTATAAATTTAAAAATAATTTTGACACAAGCAAATTGAATTTGACAATCGCGCTTCCACGTGGTAAGTAGGTACTATTTTTTTTGTTTGGCTTCGCACGGTTTGTGCATTCAGCCAAAAAGTAGGTACTTATTTGCCCTACCCCGTGTTTTTTTTAGCCGAAGGTACGCAATGGTGCAGCCTCGACGTCTTTTTTATGGAATTTACCACTTTTGTATGGAAAATATTAAAAATTATTACCAAAGTGTTGAGTTTTAGGGGTTTAAGGCCTCCCTACTCCCTTTCCACTTCTCTCTGTTCAAAGCTGCTAAGAACCAGTTCTTGTTGAAGGTGTCCAGCTCATCCCGCCATCTCCGTCTTGGCCTGCCACGAAGTCGCTTGCCATTAAGGGGATTACCTCGCTCAAATCCCATAAACACGGTAAGTTTAAAGAAGATTGTAGATGAATCCTCTTGTGCGTTTGCCATATAAAAATTATATGGTATACTTAAGGTCATCACAAATACATTGTATTGTTTAAAATTTTAATAACCTTTCCCAAATTTTGGGAAAAAATCTTATTATATAGCCCCTTTTTCAACCTAAATTGTAAATTTTCTTTGTAACTGCTGAATAGTTCGGCATGAATTTTGTACCAAAAAATATGTAATGATGTATTTCACAATTTGTATTGTTTTTTTTTTCTTATTTCTTTTAATATTTTTTAATAATGAATAAAAACCCGAAACTTCAACAATACCCCGCTGGAGCACCCCCGCTTAGGCCTGTGACGCGTACTCGGGACGCGATACATCAGTGTCTCGATGACTCTTGTGACGGGTGGACTATACGCGCGTTATTTTTTTCAAATAAAATCTAAAAGTTCACGTTTTGAATGATTTTTGAATTAAATCATATTGTAAATAGTACAAATATAAATATTTCGTAAAATAACAATAGAAATTAAGTTTGTAAATATATTTAAAGTACTTTGTAATTTAATTTTGTTTCTTGAACCTATCATAGAGTAAGTCCCGTATTACAGAACGTCACTCAGTACTCAAGCATTACTTAAAACTAGTTTCAACCAATCAAATGGCTTGAATCTAGTTTTAAGTAATGCTTGAGTATTGAGTGACATTCTGTAATACGGGCCTAAGCCTGACTATGCCTAAATAAGAATAAAATGTAAGGTGAAGCGTGGCCGAGCTCTCCAAAATTATTGGTACTCGTAAGTACCTACCCTATTGAGTACATTATTTCTAGTGTGTTTATTGTTTATCGTTTTTAGCCATCTTGAGAATTTCGTT
The DNA here is from genome assembly GCA_949316385.1 of Globia sparganii. Classification (NCBI taxonomy): domain Eukaryota; kingdom Metazoa; phylum Arthropoda; class Insecta; order Lepidoptera; family Noctuidae; genus Globia; species Globia sparganii. Next base: position 14,432,482 of record OX438655.1, read on the forward strand.
TGATGGAGGATGGAGACCTAGATGACTGATGATGTCGCCTACCTGATGGTGGACTGCGAAGGTGGGTATTGGGATCTCATTGACGGCACTACGTACGTCCATCGTGTTTGGACTCATTTGAAAGGTCTCAGGGAGATCTTAGTCACTGATGATGTCACCTACTTGATGGTGGACGCCGAAGGTGGGTATAGGATCTCAGTGACGGCAATACGTAGAACCATCGTGTTTGGATTCATTTGAAAGGTCTCATGGAGACCTTGGTGATTCACAATGTAACTTACCTGATGGTGGACTGATGAACTCCGAAGGTGGTTATAAGATCTCAGTGACGGCGCTACGTAGAATGATCGTGTTTGGACTCATTTGAAAGGTCTTACGGAGATCATGGTGATTGACGATGTAACTTACCTGATGATGCACTCCGAAGGTGGGTATAGGATCTCGCTGATGGCACTACGTAGAACCATCATGTTTGGACTCATTTGAAAGGTCTCATGGAGACCTTGGTGATTGACGATGTAACTTACCTGATGGTGGACTCTGAAGGTGGGTATAGGATCTCTGTGACGGCACTACGTGGACCCATCGTGTTTGGACTCATTTGAAAGGTCTCATGGAGACCTTGATGATTGGCGATGTAACTTACCTGATGGTGGACTCTGAAAGTGGATATGGGATCTCAGTGACTGCACTACGTAGAACCATCGTGTTTGGACTCATTTGAAAGGTCTCAGGGAGACCTTAGTCACTGATGATGTCACCTACCTGATGGTGGACGCCGAAGGTGGGTATAGGATCTCAGTGACGGCACCACGTAGGACCATCGTGTTTTGACTCATTTGAAAGGTCTCATGGAGACCTTGGTGATTGACGATGTCACTTACCTGATGGTGGGCGCCGAAGGTGGGTATAGGATCTCAGTGACGGCACTACGTAGAACCATCGTGTTTGGACTCATTTGAAAGGTCTCATGGAGACCTTGGTGATTGACGATGTAACTTACCTGATGGTGGACTGATGGACTCCGAAGGTGGTTATAAGATCTCAGTGACGGTGCTACGTAGAATGATCGTGTTTGGACTCATTTGAAAGGTCTTACGGAGACCTTGGTGATTGACGATGTAACTTACCTGATGATGCACTCCGAAGGTGGGTATAGGATCTCGCTGATGGCACTACGTAGAACCATCGTGTTTGGACTCATTTGAAAGGTCTCATGGAGACCTTGGTGATTGACGATGTAACTTACCTGATGGTGGACTCTGAAGGTGGGTATAGGATCTCAGTAACGGCACTACGTAGAACCATCGTGTTTGGACTCATTTGAATGGTCTCAGGTAGACCTTAGTCACTGATGATGTCACCTACCTGATGGTGGACGCCGAAGGTGGGTATAGGATCTCAGTGACGGCACTACGTAGGACCATCGTGTTTGGACTCATTTGAAAGGTCTCATGGAGACCTTAGTGATTGACGATGTAACTTACCTGATGGTGGACTGATGGACTCCGAAGGTGGTTATAAGATCTCAGTGACGGCGCTACGTAGAATGATCGTGTTTGGACTCATTTGCAATAAAGAACAAGGAAGACCGGAAAAAGGTGCATAACCTACAAAAACCAGAAGACGAAAATATGTGTGTTCTTCTAGAAAGCCTACATCCACCGTCACCACCAACACCAATCCCAATAAATGACCAACCTACCTGTTCACGGTATTTGAATTTCAGTGACTTTTAACGGGAATCAAGAGTGAGACAACATTTTTAAATTTTTATTATACAATTATTTAAGTAATTTAAAAACAGTCACAACGGCAACATTAAAACAAAATCAAAACTTAAATATTTTTTTATTTATGCCAGTCGTTATCAGACATCCAACTTTATTACTACATATGGGAAATAAATGGTCAAATTAAATTAGCTCGCGATACCCATCACTTCTGTGAAGTTTTGCCAGCTAATTTAATTTGATCTTAATTATAAAGTGTACTCATGAATATGAACAACTTTTACTATGGTTGGGACCAACTCTGAAATATTAAAAAAAAACAGCTGTTCCATACATTTTGATCATATATACGTATTGCACTTTTGTATGGAACAGCTGTTTTTTTTTAAATATTTTGTTTACACCTTATAGATAATATTGTTCATTGCTCTACAAATATACTAAGACATACGTACATCCCAATATTATATGATATTAAAAATAGAGAATAGGGGCCCCCCCTATTCTCTATATAAAGACGATAACCCACTGGTAATATTGAAAGTTAGGTCTTCCTAACTATTTCCGTTACTGAGAACCGATAAGCACTTACCTGGTCATCATCAGACCTTCAGAATGTATCATGTAGTAGCACCAGTGCTCAATTAGATAAATGTTGAAAGCTAGGTCATCCTAACTATTCCCGTTACTGAGAACCGATAAGCACTTCCCTGGTCATCATCAGACCTTCAGAATGTATCATGTAGTAGCACCATTGCTCAATTAGATAAATGTTGAAAGCTAGGTCATCCTAACTATTCTCGTTACTGAGAACCGATAAGCACTTACCTGGTCATCATCAGACCTTCAGAATGTATCATGTAGAGGCACCAGTGCTCAATTAGATAAATGTTGAAAGCTAGGTCATCCTAACTATTCCCGTTACTGAGAACCGATAAGCACTTCCCTGGTCATCATCAGACCTTCAGAATGTATCATGTAGTAGCACCATTGCTCAATTAGATAAATGTTGAAAGCTAGGTCATCCTAACTATTCTCGTTACTGAGAACCGATAAGCACTTACCTGGTCATCATCAGACCTTCAGAATATATCATGTAGAGGCACCAGTGCTCAATTAGATAAATGTTGAAAGCTAGGTCATCCTAACTAATCCTGTTACTGAGAACCGATAAGCACTTCCCTGGTCATCATCAGACCTTCAGAATGTATCATGTAAAAGCACCATTGCTCAATTAGATAAATGTTGAAAGCTAGGTCATCCTAACTATTCCCGTTACTAAGAACCGATAAGCACTTACCTGGTCATCTTAAGACCTTCAGAATGTATCATGTAGTAGCACCAGTGCTCAATTAGATAAATGTTGAAAGCTAGGTCGTCCTAACTATTCCCGTTACTGAGAACCGATAAGCACTTCCCTGGTCATCATCAGACCTTCAGAATGTATCATGTAGTAGCACCATTGCTCAATTAGATAAATGTTGAAAGCTAGGTCATCCTAACTATTCCCGTTACTGAGAACCGATAAGCACTTCCCTGGTCATCATCAGACCTTCAGAATGTATCATGTAGTAGGACCATTGCTCAATTAGATAAATGTTGAAAGCTAGGTTATCCTAACTATTCCCATTACTGAGAACTGATAAGCACTTCCCTGGTCATCATCAGACCTTCAGAATGTATCATGTAGTAGCACCAGTGCTCAATTAGATATATGTTGAAAGCTCGGTCATCCTAACTATTCCCGTTACTGAGAACCGATAAGCACTTCCCTGGTCATCATCAGACCTTCAGAATGTATCATGTAGTAGCACCATTGCTCAATTAGATAAATGTTGAAAGCTAGGTCATCCTAACTATTCTCGTTACTGAGAACCGATAAGCACTTACCTGGTCATCATCAGACCTTCAGAATGTATCATGTAGAGGCACCAGTGCTCAATTAGATAAATGTTGAAAGCTAGGTCATCCTAACTAATCCTGTTACTGAGAACCGATAAGCACTTCCCTGGTCATCATCAGACCTTCAGAATGTATCATGTAGTAGCACCATTGCTCAATTAGATAAATGTTGAAAGCTAGGTCATCCTAACTATTCCCGTTACTGAGAACCGATAAGCACTTCCCTGGTCATCATCAGACCTTCAGAATGTATCATGTAGTAGCACCATTGCTCAATTAGATAAATGTTGAAAGCTAGGTCATCCTAACTATTCCCGTTACTGAGAACCGATAAGCACTTCCCTGGTCATCATCAGACCTTCAGAATGTATCATGTAGTAGCACCATTGCTCAAATAGATAAATGTTGAAAGCTAGGTCATCCTAATTATTCCCGTCACTGAGAACCAATAAGCACTTACCTGGTCATCTTCAGACCCACAGAATGTATCGTGTAGTAGCACCAGTGCTCAATAAACTGATAAAAGCTAGGTCAACAGGCAAAGTGCATCATTTTTAAAATACAAAATAAATATAAATTATGATTTAGGTACTTGTACAAAACTCCTACGAGGAATTCAATCTAATAAAGCTCTCAGAGAACGAATAAAATAGGCAAAAACGATGACAACTCTGTGACACATCTGTATTCTTACTTTCTTTGTTTTTAATATGGTCGTTTGTCGGTAGAGGGCGCCAAAATTATAATTGCTAGTACAGAGGTCAAATCCTTAAGGTCATCGAGCAATGTAATACCCTTAAGAGGGACCCATTGGGTCGTAAGTTTGGCCCATTCTTCGTCTGACATGCGGCAGATGTGTCCAGCCCAGTTCCATTTTAGCGTGCCAGCTTTCCAAGTGACATCAGTTATCTTTGTGATGGAACGGATGGTCGTATTCCTAACCCGGTCTGTTAGTTTGATACCCAGAATACTCCGTTCCATAGCCCTCTGGCAAAACCTCGAGCGTGGACCTCTGCTGATTTGTCAAAGACCATGTTTGACTACCATATATGTGGATGGAAAGTATGCACATGTCAATGAGTCTTCTCTTAAGGGACAAAGGAAGATCACCCTTTGTAAGGTCTTTCATGGCCCAATAGCTCCTCCAAATTAATAGATACCTACCTACTAATATATAGTAATTATAGTTTAGGTCTCATTATTATTAACTCAGCAGTATTATCAGGTGATGACGAATGGAATCTACTAAATCTGCTCTCCTTTAGTTTAGCCGAATTTGTCAACCGAATATGTCCGTTTGCTGAATTCGTTTTGACCGGTATAAGTTTCCACGAAACACTAGTCAAGTAGTCAGGTTGAGACCAAATATGGCCAAACTAAATACAATTTACACTAGTCGGTGACCGCGTTGTTCTTCTAAACTACACAACGGATTTTGATGCGGTTTTCACCATCATCTAGATCATTTTTGTTCCGCAAGGTTTATGTGTTGAAACTTTTTAGTTGACAACATGTTTTCAAATTGATATTCGAACATATGTGTATTTTTATAATGACTTGAGTCATTCTTTGTAAAAATACTTGAATAGAAAAATTTTCTCTGTGCAAACAACGTTTTTACTTCCATATCCTAGTTATCTAGTTTATTACATCAAACTTAAAGAAATCTCGATTTTTGACGTGATAACGTCTTATAAATCGATGAAAACCAGCTGTACACACGAAAAAGTGTCACGTTCCGCCTGAGCCTGAGCGTGCAAGCGAGAGCGCGGAACAAGCGATAGAGAGGCACGATCGGCCCAAGTGTTTGCTTGTGACACATTTATTCATCAATATTTCTTTATGACGTTATCACGTAAAACTTAATGTAAATGAACTCGGCCCAGAATTCGGCTACCCCTGTAACGTGCAGCTGACAGGACACGCAGGACACGATACTAAATGTCCCATCGTTTGTGGAACAGCACCACATTTACACTCCAAGGCGGAGTCGTCTATGAATCTCCACCCGAACAGGTTTTCCTTGCTTCTGCCAACCTGGATCCAGAGTCTGTTTAAAGACTTCCAGCCTATCGATTCTGTAAAAATCTCCCCGTGATAACACAGGTGAAGTGAGAGTGAAGTGAGCTATCAATAGAGGCAATCCCTAACATCAGGTGGAATGACAGCTCACTTCACCTTAGTTTCCACGGTGAGATTTTTACAGAATAGCACTGCAGGTTACCCAAGGTAACGTAAAACTATCGTCCGTAAACCGACTTTACAGACAACCCATTTTTTTTTTTGTCAAGTTGTAAAAACCGTGCGACGCAGGGGCGGGTCGCTGGTCATATAACAAGTGTACACTCACGCCCTCGATGTAGTTGCGCACGTTGATCTTCTCGTTCTGCGAGTGCGCCATGTCGTCGCCCGCGCCCATGGGCAGCAGCAGCACGTTGCGCGAACTGGCCTCCTGCAGCGTGATGGTCACCGGGATGGAGCCGCCCTCGCGAGACATGTCGGGCTCCGTCTACACCAAACAAATTCATTTTAGTTATAATAATAGCCTCCCCGACCGATTTCGATCACGGTTGCCAATCTCAACGGAGATTAGCCAGGTACGCAGGAGATATTATAGTGCACAAGTGTGCGCCCAGACATAGGGGCACTCCCTCTTCCCTCACTCTCATAGTCCGATGGGAGGGCAATCCGACACGACCGGAGAGAGTTCAGGCGCAGGACCAACGGCTTAACGTGCTTTCTGAAGCGCGGGGGTATCATACCGCCAACTTCCAAACTCCGGGCTGTCACTAAGAAATTCCTAATGGAAAAACTCAATAACACTGCCCGGCCCGGAAATCGAACCCAGGACCCCAAGCTCAGCAGTCGCGCTTGCGACCGCGAGACCAACAGGGCAGTGTTTTCCAAGACTTCGGCCACGTGTATTTTGTATTTCATCGTAAATATTCCTATTTTTTTTAATATTATGTTTTCTTTTGACAGACATACAAAATTATTAGGATTAATCCTATATAGTACCTACATTATTCACCGTAAATTAATTTTGTATTTCACCAATTTTGATTTTGTATTTGCTATTTATTTTATTTAGGATGAAAAGGTGCCTCTTTCTTTATTTATCTTTTATGCTATTGTCTCGTTTAAAATCATTGGCCCAAAACAATATCATTATAAAGTATTCTGAAGGGAAATGATAGACTGCAGTAGCCTATAATCTATAAACTCTTTGCAGCAATTAAGCAGTCGACTCAAAAAGCCTTACAAGATAGATCATCCTGGTAGCGCGCGCCGCAGCTTGGTAGTGAGGGTGGTCAGGGTTCTCTGTCCACGCCCGCCCGCTTTGTGCCGTGATGCGCATTTTGTTGGGAGAGCCCCGAGCCGCCCACTGTAAACAAAAATACAATGATTTGAAAGAATACATTCTGAAAGTTGTTTTTATTATGAATACTAGATATTTAATTGTCGATGTAAAAAAGCACTTGGAACAGCTGGAACCCTTGCAAATCCTTTTTGTTTTGCATCTAAGACTTACAACACCTAATCCAGACTCATTATAGCAATTCATAAACAAAACAGTGCAATACAGAGCAATATTTCATAATTCAATTTAGTAATATTGATTCATTAATCAAAACGGCGAAATATTGCCAACTTTCCGAAGATTATGTTCTGAGTTAAGGCTGCCTGTATCACCATGTATCTATCATTTATTTTCTATCTAGGTATTTTCCGATCAACATACTAGACATTTTCTAACTACGGTTGCAGTACAGACTAATAATGTGTTAAAATTATCAGTATTTTACCTATTTGACATGCTTTGATACGAGTGCAACTATCACAGATCAATGTTGTACCTCAAAGATATCCTAAAAATCAACTACAACCTCCATTGTAGGTTTTGGGAATAATTTCATAATCGTCTGAACATACATGAAATAGGATGCTACTCTTTATTGCGGTAAAATCCCTGAGTCATCTATTGCAAAACCTGTCCATTACTTTTCTCATTAGGTATTATTTAAATTTAACTATTGTGTAAAACAATGAGTCTTGTTATCGCTCATAGAAGCATGCGGGGGAATCCCGTGCCATAAATATATTGTGTGACTAAGCTATTTATAAAAAGAAGTTCTAATTTCAATTCTAACCTTCTTGTTGATGAAATCAAAGACTAGCTTCTCTACTTCTTCGGGTTCCTGGTTTGGTACAATTCTTATGGAGAACTTGCCAATAACTTTTCCTGGAATTACAGTCTTCGCTCCGGGTTGGAACGCAGCTCCTAAAAAGGTATTTAGATGATAAATTGTTACATGAAATAATGAAATATTACGCATATTTGACCATTATAAATACAAATTTATACGATTATACCTTCAATGCCGTGTAGTGAAAGGCTTGGGTATCTCCAGCGGTGCATTAATATTTGTTCCTTGTCGCCATTATGAGCCAATTTAGGAGCACCAATGGATTTTCTACAAAGAAGAATGAATTATCGTTAGTAAAGAACTGGTGATAACAGGATCCATATTTTATTGTTTAATGTTAGTAACAGACGATTAACATTTGATATCTAGTTTCGAATGCCTGTCTAATTACTCTAGTATCCTGATGGATCACGTAGATATTATACATGCCAAAGGTATCCGTATATAACAGGTATAAAGATCGTCATTATGATCATTTTTTGTACTGAACCATACCTTGGAACCTTCCGGTTACGGAGATATTGAATGTCCAAATTCTAACTTTTACCGACGTTTTTTTTTACGAAAACAAGTTTTTAAAGTTATAAATAACACAACTTTAAATTCCAACACGACCCCTGTACCATTGCATGCACCCATAAGCACAATGTTTTGCGTGCGTTACATTACACACTATCGCAAACGGCAAATTTTCACACCAAAAGTAAAAGTTTTTTCCCAGAAATTATTTTTGTGTAATGTTACATAATTTGATGTACAGAATGCGTAGCTGACGGCTATGTGATGTGTCTTTTTACACCCTGTATGAGGTCTCCAGTTTGTTAAACACAGTCCATTACAGTCTTTGTAACTGATTAAAACAAAGCTAGGTAGGTACTAGATACCTAAAAAACTAGGAAACTATATCAACCACTCATACCCGGAATAAGGATGATAAATCAGCATTGGTTTCAAGTTACCACAATGTAATAAATACCTACATAATGTCAAATATGTAGTAAGTAAGTAAGGTACTTTATGTAATACGAATCAAAAGTCTAGGGTTCAAAGACCGCAATATCGTAAACAATGTGATAATTCAATATTGACTCATTCCGCAAACAGTATTCTGATACCGTATCAATTTACATTTACAACAGCTGGCACAGATAATTGTCTCTACTTGTTACATTTTTTTGGTAATTGCAACAGCTTTTGCGTTTAGTAGGTACGGTAACTGCTGTACTGTGGAGCGTAGAATCGACTGTTCAAGATTTACGTTAAGCGTTTACGTAACTATAACATCCATCCATAACGTATTCAGGGAAACAAAGACTTAATGGATAAATGCAACTGCCACTGTCGTGTAACATACACCTACGTATGTATCACAACGAATTAGAGCTGGTTCACATTAGGTCGGACCGACAGTTTACCGTTGACCGAAAGTCGGTTGTTGATGTTCACATTAGACGCTGCCGACCCGACCTAATGTGAACACCACTGACGGTACGGTCGTTTTACTGCCCGGATCGTCACAAAGCAGTCAGTCGTGAGTTGACTTTTGTATAGGTACGATGGACGACGACGAGGTTTTAATTGTAATGTGGTATGTAAATAGAAGGCAGAAAAAAAGAAAAGGAAATATTGGGTGCATCCAATTATTGCCGAGTGAAATGAAGTTAGAACATTTCAAACTTTAAGAAGTGATGAGCTAAAGTTTTATAATTACTTTAGAATGTCCATTCGTTCCTTTCCTGCTCGCGCGAGTGCCGAGAGCGGGCAATGAGCGGGTGGAAGGGTGGCGGGCGGGTGGTTCCGCCGCTTCGCGCCGACAAATGTGAACGGCGCTATACTTGCCAGTACGCCAATATTATGCCGATCCGACAGAAATCGTGGCTGAACATCCGGTAAAAGTGTCGGCTCCGTTAGTTTTCTCGGGTCGCCCATAAGTGAACGGCACTATTGAAATACGCCATATACATTTATGCCAATATGGATCCGAAACGTTTGTCGGCCCGATAAAACTGTCGGTCCGACCTAATGTGAACTCGCTGTTAGGGGAGTAGTTCTTTTAGGTACCTACATATTATAGTCTCTTGGGCGGTTGGGCCATAAGGTACACAGGTCAGCACATCAAGCTACCCCAATGTGTTAAATTTTCCCAATTGAATATGTACCTTATTCCTTTGAAGTAAAGTTGAAAATCTATCAAAAAGATTGGGGTAGCTTGATGTGCTGGCCTCTGTACAAAAGATTTGCTATCCAGTGTTATTTTCTTTACTGTTTCGTTTTTTGCCTAAAAACTGATCATAATCAATTGATTTGTCTGTGTTGCCTAAAAGGAAAAGCAGAAATATTTTGATTTCAACAGTACAAAACCTGAAAAAGAAAATAACCGGTTATGAAGTAGAACGTCGTACCTGTAGCCATCGGTATCAAAATCAATGTTCGTATACAGTTTCTTCTCCGTCTCTGTCAGCGGCGCGACCGAGTCGTAGATACCGTCGATGTGAATCTTGCCATTTTTGTCCACAAGCTCATTCATCAGATAAATTAGATCAGTCATCGCTGTAAATTGAACAATCATTCTCAATTGACGGTGTCGGTATTACTTCTTTGTGTCGCTAAATTGCTGATAGTTTTACAATTGGAAGTTGAAAACCATACAAAAATTGCAGGCATTTCAATTTATAATATTGGAAGGGCCGTCAATTGTCAATCCTTGATTATATATTCAAAATTCGGTGGTCAATCAACTATTTCATAACTCATTATATTTAGAATAAGTGTAGCGTTGATACTATCGAGTTCCATAGTAACTAGCTTTCGTAATGAGACAAGGTATGGTTTATCAACAAGATAAAAGTATTGTGAAAGGATAATTAAATGTTTATCAGTTATTGTAACCTTATTGTAGGTAGAATTATGTAGGATATTAAATACTTAAAGCCGTGCATGGATAGCAAATGTGAACGAGTTGAGCATTATTTGGCATTTGTCTTGATTTATATATGAAAACTGTTTTAATAGTCAGGTAATATACCATTGTTCATGCTGTAGCTGCAGCAATATTCTCATCACAGTTATGCATCATAAAATTTATATTTGCATTAGTTTTCTATTTTATTTTTATGTTTTGTTTTATTAGTTTTATCATGCAACACTTGGAATGTTGTGACGTCTCAATGAGCACAGTGGCTGAGTGGTTAGTTTTCTGCACGGGTTTTATTCTGGGTAGTATAAAAAAAAAACGGTCAAGCGCGAGTCGGACTCGCGCACCGAGGGTTCTGTACAAAGTAGGTATGTAACTACAAAATTTTTCCTTTACTTCTGCTACATGACCTTGCTTCTTGCCAAATTTCATGATTCTAACTCAACGGGAAATACCCTATACATTTTGATCCCCTTGAGAGTGTCGAAATATACGTTTTTTGCGGCATAAACGGCCGTATCTTTTTTTTACGTGAACTTAGAAGTTTGATTTTTCTTACAACTTCAAGGGACCGCAGACCTGAATATATGGTTTTAATTTCAACTCGATACCTCCACGCGTTCCCGCGATAAAGGGTCTTGACAGACAGACGGACGCACGGACGACAAAGTGATCCTATAAGGGTTCCGTTTTTTTCCTTTTGAGGTATGGAACCCTAAAAAAAAGAAACTTGAGAAATATATCAAATCCAATAATACCTTCATGGACAGTTCCACCATAGACACCACTGTGTAAATCCATTTGAGCGCATTCAATCTCCAAGAAATAGTAGCTGATACCACGCAGGCCATATGTGATGCAGGGCTTAGTGGTGCCGAGCCAGTAGTTATCTGATATGCACACATAGTCTACATCTTTAAAGAATCCCTCTGGTTTTAATTTCTCCAAGAGTAGAGCATCTAGACCTTCTGAACCAGACTCTTCCATACATTCAAGCACAAACTTTAAATTCACAGGCAGCTGAAAATAATCATTTAGAATTCATATTTCTTTGAAGCTAATATAGAAAGAAAGTTATATCTTTTATATGTATACATATTATATGTTCCAAAGGTTGTTATTATGCTGCTGGAAATAAATGTTTATCATTACAGATACATCTTCTCAGTTATGTTATCTATTGCAAAGGATAAAATTATATAATAAGACAAATAATGCAATGTATTCTGTATCAACAGTACTGTAGAACGTAAATAGTGATAATAAAATATAAGAAATTATTAAATAAAATGATAAGTTACAATATATTTACCTCTTCACCAACGGCTTTGTACGCATTAATAGCATGAACCCAGCCAAGTACTGGACCCTTATCATCAGTAGAACCACGGCCAAACAGCTTGCCATCACGTTCCACCAGCTCAAATGGCTCTGTTAACCACCCATCCGATTTCAACGCTGGTTGAACATCTAAATGTCCATATATGCAAATAGTTTGCTTTATGGGGTCCTAAAATAATAAAACATACTCTATATAAAAGACATACCTATTTATTATTTTAGAAAGGTGAATGAACAGTTTAAGTATTCATCATGTAAATTAAATAACATGTAACTGTAATAAACAAAGCAGTATCAATAATATAACTGGTTAGGTATCACTCTGGTTTAATGCAAAACACATTTAAAATCTTGGCATGTGTTTATGCTGTCTACACTAATAATCAGGCTGAAGGGTTTGTTTGTTTGAATGCGCTAATACAGGGTGTCCCTGGAAGTGTGGAGCAAATCGAATAGGGGCGTGGGCAAGGTCATTTCCAAACTTTTCGGTCCTGAGAATAATTGATGATTGAGAATTATTTTACGGTTCAAAAGTTGTGACCAATTTTTTTCAATTGTTTCGCATAGTGCTCATAGAAAAAAAATTATTTAAAAAAACTATCAGGGCTGTCTAAAAAACTTAAATTGACAGTTCCTGGTAGTTTTTTTTAAATGATTTTGTTCTTTGAGCGCTATGCAAACTGTAAAAGAATTCACCAACATTCTCAGGATCAAAAAGTTTGGAAATAACTTTGCCCATGCCCCTATTTGATTTGATCCATACTTCCAGGGACACCCTGTAACTGGGACTACCGGTCAGTTTAAAAAAAATCTTATTGCATATAGCCCAATTCTTCAGGAAGGTTATAGGCTATTAAACATGACGCTAGGATTCTTAAGAGACAAGCAAAATTTAAAAAAAGTGAGAAAGAATGCTAAGCGAAAATGAAATATTAGCATGGGCAGTCAGTTGGACTTGGCACATTGAATTTGGGGGACATATCCCTGTCTAGATCTAGGTGTGCGATATTACCTATGTAAACAGTTTATTGTTCCTTTGAGTATAAAAAACAATAGGAATAACACAATAGTTTTTATAGATATAAGTTGATAACAATGCAAAAAAATCCATAAAAGTGTGATATGATTATAAAAATCTATTTTCATGTAACATACTTTTATGTTTTATGGCAGGAGTATTAATGGATTCAGACATACCCATAAAATGGCAAACAGAGAGTGATAATCGCCATAATTTAATTTTGTTATACAGGATGTTCGGCAGAACATTGAACACACAAAAATGGCAGATAGATGGGGTTGTCTGCTGCCTACCCATCCCAAAAAAAATTACACAGGCCCCACAGTTTTTTTTTAATTTATTTTTTTATGACCAACATTTGTGAGTTTTAAAACTTTGAAGGAACTCTTTCTTTTGTTTTTGTCACGACTATTGGTAGATTCATCTAAAATTATTGTTTGGTTCAAATAGTAACTGGACAAATAGTTATAAGCCATCAAACATTACAAAAAGGGATAAAACGTGATTTTGAGCTTTTCTTTGCATTGCATTAAAAAAAACTGTGGATTTTAGTAATAATTAATTATAAACCTTTTCAAATATTAAAAAATTAACAAAAAACTTAGGGGCCTAGGTATTTTATTTTTTTTTGGCCTGGGTAGGTAGCAGATGACCCCACCTATCTGCCATTTTCGTGTGTTCAACGTTCTGCCGAACACCCTGTATCTCGTTCCATCCAATCCTTTACTTGTATCTATGAGGTTTTACAGATTGGAGTCTGCTCTAAGCCCTATTTTTTACATGTACTAAGTGACCAGAGGTTCATAGATATTCATATCTATGATTTAATATGTTTTTAAACAGGAATAATATAGGATCTGTGAGTAAAAGGTAAGCGATTTAGTAGGCTAATGTAACAAAAAGCACTTATTTTTCGTGAATTTTTAAAAACAGGGTAAGCTAAATAAAACCGTTTACTATATAAGTGATAAGATAAAACCAATATTTTTATTCAATAAGATGTAATTTAATCTTATCATGGGTCCCAGAAATTTAAATAACCGCATTAAATCTAACCAGCCTTAAACTCTGAAGTAGGCAAATGTAGGCTGATTTGACATAACTATGTCTAGAAGAAATTGAAGGACTGGAAAACCTGCCTCTAAGATGACCCTCTCTCTGTCTGAACCTTTAACTCTTAAAGCAAATTAATAAGAGTAATACTTACATTACCCAAAACGCCTACTAAAACGGGGGGCAGTTTGACTTCCCGTCCATCAATAGTCTGATAGCCTACATCCCTGAGCTCAGTGGTCGCGCCAACTTCCTTTAACTTCTCCTGCATCCACTCCACCATCCGAACGCAGTCATTGCGGTACTTGATGTCACACGACACCGATGGAATAGCAACTGCTTCCTTTAAAAGTTGCTTGAAAGTATCCACATTATCATCTACGTACTTAAATACTTGAGGCAATGTCCTATCTGCCATCTTAGGGTTCTGCTTGTGCGACTGCGAATAATGTCGATGAACAGGACAATTTATAAAATTATTTGCAATAGATGACACTCTCGCGGCCGGGAACTTTAAAACATTAGTAATGCATTTCGCCGTTCTAATCAAAGACGAAGTCATGATGATCAGACATCAGTGTGACCATCTTATAAATGGCGAATCTGCCACAGACTGGGCAAAATAATCTGTCAAAATCTGCAAAACTTGGCACCAAAAACATGCTTTACATTTACAAAATACACAACGCATTCAATGAAATTTCAATAATCACCAAAAATATTTAACAATTTTCTTAGCCATTATTATACCTATACAATACTTACTCTATGTATCCGCGTTTGCCTCGTAATTTCGTCATTTTCGGTGTACACATAGAGTTTGACGACATCTTTTTGATCATGTTTTTAGTTGGTATAAAGGAGTCAAAGTCTCTGTGTTCCTTAATTAACTCTTTTGTTACCCAAAAATTAGGAACCGATTCTATAATTCTGTTTTATTTAAATTCACTTGAGAAATCCCCGTATAATTTGGCCATAAACAGAAGTTGCCAGTTCAATAAAATCATTTGCAATCTAAATAAATAGAAAACCGATGTAATTATTACATTTACAAAAGATGAATTCATTGAAAATTCAACTAAGGTAATGTGAATTTTCTTGAAATCATTTAAAACTGCCGAAATCCGCCACTTTTGTAAATCGTCAGCACGATCTGCCACAGACAAAATTTAGGAGTGCAATCTGCCAAAATGGCAGAAATCTGCCACGAATGGTCACACTAGGATGGTGATAGCAACATGACAGGTAAGTGTCACTTTGACATTGACGCCAGCCTTGAGAAAGAGAAAAATGTATTTTAAGGTGAATGGGAAGTGGTAGACCGCGAAATTCAAATTATATTACGTTTTTTGCAATTCGCAGGTCAGTATCAGGTTGTATCTTGATCATAATTTGATTCGCGACTATGACACGTACGTATCTAAAGAATTATAATCATTAATACATCTTCCTAAGTGAGATTTGTACCACAAACACTTTTCCATGAGAGATTTCTTCATGTGGTACAAATCTAAGTTAGGAAGATGTATTAATGATTCTATTGATTATAATTCTTTAGATACGTACCTGTTATAGTCGCGAATAAAATTTTAATAAAGATACAACCTGAAACAGACCTGCAAATTGCAAAAAACGTAATAAAAATTGAATTTCGCGGTAACCACTGCGCAATCACCTTAAACACTAGTGTTTATTGCGTGGAAGTGGTTACTTTTCTTTACACCGTAAAATTAGTGAAAATAAAATCAGTTCTGAGCTTAGAGCATTAAACCAACTTGTTGGTTTAATGCTCTAAGGTTCTGAGTATGCCGACCGCACAGTGGCGCCCTCATCATTTGTTTGGTTATTTCTTACAATTTAGAATGAAAATGCAGAAAATAATCACGTTAAGTTGTGCTTCACAAGATTATACGTTGATATTATTAGAAACGGTAGTTTTATATTGTTTAGTTTTATTATAATCCTTAAAACGGATAACAGTGGCCACTATATTCCGTTTTAAGGATTATAATAAAACTAAACAATGTAAAACTATAATAATACTAACGTATAATCTTGTGAAGCACAACTTAACGTGATTATTTTCTACATTTTCATTCTAAATTGTATGAAATAACCAAACAAACGATGAAGGCGCCACTGTGCTGTCGGCATAGTATTAAGGTGATTGCGCAGTGATTACCGCGAAATTCAAATTTTCTTACGTTTTTTTCAATTAGCAGGTCAGTGTCTGGTTGTATCTTGATCAAAATATGATTCGAGACTATAACAGGTACTCATTCACAGAATTATAGTCATTAGAATCATTAATACATCTTCATAAGTTAGATTTGTACCACAAGAAGAAATCTCCTGGGGAAAAGTGTTTATGGTACAAATCTCACTTATAGAGATGTATGAATGTTTCTTATGATTATAATTCTGTAAATACGTACCTGTTAGGTGCAACGCAGACGACAGACTATCCGTGACGCACTTTTTAGTCTGTGAAAATAGAACATATGCAATTATATGCAGTAACGCACACGACGCGCAAAAAGTCCGGCGCACAAAAAATCCGTGTAATTCGGGCAGACCGCGCCGCGCCGCGCCACGCCGCTCCGCACAAAAAGTGTGTGAAAAAAATTGAACATTTGCTTCAACGCGCGCTAACGCAGACGGCGCACACTAGTCGGCAATCTGCATTTACTAGGGGTGGACGTAACGCACGCGATCTATTATCATGGCGCGATTTAATATCAAAATAATACTTCGCGATCTCTGCACGATTTCCATAGCGTCTACGTCCCTACTACACTCTACAGCTCTGCCGACAGAATGATCGAAGATGTGCGTCGAGTCTGTGAAAAATCCGCGACTGACTTTTTGCGCGCCGTGCAGACTTTTTGTGCGCCGCAGACTCGATCGCACAAAAAGTGTGCCTTCTGCGCTGCACCTTATAGTCGCGAATCAAATTTTGATCAAGATACAACCTGACACAGACCTGCAAATTGCAAAAATCGTAAGAAATTTTGAATTTCGCGGTCTACCACTTCCCATTCACCTTAAGGTGAATGCTTCAGATAGCCCGCGAAATTCGAATTTTCTTACGTTTTTTTGCAATTTGCAATTATGTATTAGGTTGAATGTTGATCAAAATTTGATCCCCGGTCGTAAAAAGTATGTGTTTACATAATTATAATCATTAAAGTCATCAATACGACTCTATTAAGACCATGTAACCCTAACTACGACATTCCATGATTTTAGGATTACCTGGTCTTAAAAAGTTGTATTGATGACTTTAATGATTATAATTACACACAGCCACACACACAGCACATTACAGTTACAGCCGCGAATCAATTTTGGATCACCTTATAACCTAATACCACAGATGATAGGACACACCGTTTTCGAGATATAAGTAAAAGAAAAGAAAACAGCACTTTAGTTCATGCCAACTAATTTTATTCCACACCTTTTTAGTCGCGATTAAAAATAGTCAGATTTAGTTAGAAATGCTAAATTTTAGGTGAAAAACGTCAAATTCAGAATAGCAAAATTCCCATTTTCAGGAAACTAATATCTCAGTGCTGGAGTGCTGTTAAAGTGTCAAACTAAAATAAAGTTAGGTAAGTTGTGTCACTTTAGTCAATTTCAGAATGGGAAATCGTCGTTTGACAGGAATAAACTAAATTTTGGTGATTTTTAGTCTAGTTTAGACGCATTTGTGACAAGAGAATCGGCACCATTTTAGTTATTATTGGTTTATATTTCCTTTCTTCCTGTTTCATTCTCAACAATAAATCAAACAACTAGATACGAGTGCCACTACCACGATAGTTTCTTTTGCATAAACCAAAGTTGACAACCCTAGCGCAACCGCCGAGCGTAGGTATGAAAAGTGAAGTACATACATGTGATTGACCTCTGTACTCTCTGTGTTTTGTGGTACAACCAAATTAACAGTTGGGCTAAGCACACATCCTTCATTTACAGGTTGAAATTTTATTCACCGTTTTCCTCTTAAAGGGGTCATTGTGCTCATAATTATGAACAACTTTTACTATGGGACCAAACATAAAATCGCGAAAAAAAAAATCAGCTGTTCCCTGCATTTTGACGAGTTATGCGAACATAAAAATGTAGGGAACAGCTGATTTTTTTTTCACGATTTCAGGTTTGTTCCCTTTTAAAAGTTGTTCATAATGATGAGTACAAAACGTTGATTATTTCACCCTGTGTAATAGTTTTGATACCTAGTTAATATCGTCGTTTGTTTAAATTTCACGGCACAAAGAACATCGGTCAAATTTCTATAGAAGCTGGACCTGACTATTATTTTCAGTGTACAAAACCAAATTATAGTGAAAATGAATTGTTTTTAAGTAGTAAACACAATCCCGTTCGAAAATAATATCTTAAAAGCCATGATATTTTAATAATAATAAAAAACTTTTGAATAAATAAGTCGTCGGCGAAGCCCAAAAGGATAGTTAGCGATCAGCAAGAGGGTATTATTTAGCGATCTTATTTATTTATTTGGATTTCCCTCAGATAATGATCCAAAAATACGACTGATTAATCAAAGCGCACTGACACACGAAAAAAACTAGGGGCTTGTTCTGGCTGAGCCACCATAACTGATTTCAATTCTGACTGAACAGAGGGTTAGTCGCTAGATACCGTCTTTCAGTCTGCATTGCTACTGGGTAAAATAGCACAGTGCGTTGTTGTTGTGAATTGTGATACGTAATCACAAACAACAATTTGATGCGAATGATCAAATGTGTCAATCAATATGGCGGGCGCGCGTCGATGACATACTATCATGACGTTCCGTTGTACGTAATTGAACAAAACGCTGATACTTACTATGAACCTAGATAATTATTTTTTATGACAAGATTCAATACATAATAAAAACAGCACTAGTTAATTTGATACCTAAGTATCTAGAGAATTGAATTACATTTAGTAACTATTCAGGAAAACGTGAGCAATTAATAATCATTGAATACCTAAATCATTTCAGCAAAATGAATCGTCAATAGGTGCGTTCTGAAAATGACAATCTAAATAATTTCCAAAGAAATTACATAATAAAAAAAAAAGAATATCTTTTTTTCTGGCGTTTTAAAGACATATTTCTAATGTTTTTTAAGACCTTAAACAATGACGGATTTTTTCATATATATGGCATATTGGGACGCCACCGCCTCGTCGTCAGGTACGATTTGGCCATCCTCCTTTAAATAGGTGTATTCTACTCTTTTTAGCAACCATGATTTCTACCAGCGTATTCTTTGAACACTTTTCTTTAAAGATTTTACAAGGATACAAGCAACACAAATGTTCTCCAGGCGGATTTTATAAAAAAAGTACTGTGTTTTGGACTCTGGCAGAAGATGTTCGTGACATAGTACATAGTCTAGGCATCGCTTCTGCTTTGCTATAATCCGTGATCAAATCAATCAATCAATCAAAATGTCCGCCATAACTTGTTTCGGACATGGGATAGGTACTTTTTATCCCGGTTGTAGGGTCCTGTGGGATAATTTCCGACCTCCGCGCGAGCGAAACTGCAAGCAAAAGCTACTAGTAATGTATAAAATATTTTTAATTAAACAAAAAAAAAACCGGGGTAATTGGGTATGTAAAGTTTTTTTCAGGTATTTTTTTTATATTTTTAATTTATAGATTTAGTTATTTTATGCAACTAATTTCAAAATTTTGGTTTTCTAAGCAGCCATTAATTTTAAATAAATTTTCTAAATTCTGCTTCAAAAGTAGGCTGAAGAGTTCAATATCTATGCCACGTATAACACAGTAATAAAAATTCTAAATTTGACGTTTTTTGCTTGACATCAGAAACTTCAAGCATGACACTAGACAGTTTTAGAGGTGGGAATGATCGACATAATCGATTGAACATTTACTTAATACAGTTATTAATTTTGTATAGGGAGAAGTGGAAGGAGGGAAGGGAGGCCTTTGCCCTGCAGTGGGACAAAAATGACTGATAATTAAATTAAATAATACATATTATTAATATGTCACTATCAAAATCAAACCAATAACAAGTAGCTACAGTACCTAGTTATATTTTCAAGTTTGCAACACTATTTGTGGTTACAAAATAGTTCGAATGATTTTTAAACTTAAATATTATTATTTAAAGGGAATGCATTTTATTTAAGCTATCATTATAATGATTGATTAACGATCATTCAGTTTGATCATTCAATTTCGCGGTCTACCACTTCCCATTCACCTTAAGGTGAATGCTTCAGATAGCCCGCGAAATTCGAATTTTCTTACGTTTTTTTGCAATTTGCAATTATGTATTAGGTTGAATGTTGATCAAAATTTGATCCCCGGTCGTAAAAAGTATGTGTTTACATAATTATAATCATTAAAGTCATCAATACGACTCTATTAAGACCATGTAACCCTAACTACGACATTCCATGATTTTAGGATTACCTGGTCTTAAAAAGTTGTATTGATGACTTTAATGATTATAATTACACACAGCCACACACACAGCACATTACAGTTACAGCCGCGAATCAATTTTGGATCACCTTATAACCTAATACCACAGATGATAGGACACACCGTTTTCGAGATATAAGTAAAAGAAAAGAAAACAGCACTTTAGTTCATGCCAACTAATTTTATTCCACACCTTTTTAGTCGCGATTAAAAATAGTCAGATTTAGTTAGAAATGCTAAATTTTAGGTGAAAAACGTCAAATTCAGAATAGCAAAATTCCCATTTTCAGGAAACTAATATCTCAGTGCTGGAGTGCTGTTAAAGTGTCAAACTAAAATATAGTTAGGTAAGTTGTGTCACTTTAGTCAATTTCAGAATGGGAAATCGTCGTTTGACAGGAATAAACTAAATTTTGGTGATTTTTAGTCTAGTTTAGACGCATTTGTGACAAGAGAATCGGCACCATTTTAGTTATTATTGGTTTATATTTCCTTTCTTCCTGTTTCATTCTCAACAATAAATCAAACAACTAGATACGAGTGCCACTACCACGATAGTTTCTTTTGCATAAACCAAAGTTGACAACCCTAGCGCAACCGCCGAGCGTAGGTATGAAAAGTGAAGTACATACATGTGATTGACCTCTGTACTCTCTGTGTTTTGTGGTACAACCAAATTAACAGTTGGGCTAAGCACACATCCTTCATTTACAGGTTGAAATTTTATTCACCGTTTTCCTCTTAAAGGGGTCATTGTGCTCATAATTATGAACAACTTTTACTATGGGACCAAACATAAAATCGCGAAAAAAAAAATCAGCTGTTCCCTGCATTTTGACGAGTTATGCGAACATAAAAATGTAGGGAACAGCTGATTTTTTTTTCACGATTTCAGGTTTGTTCCCTTTTAAAAGTTGTTCATAATGATGAGTACAAAACGTTGATTATTTCACCCTGTGTAATAGTTTTGATACCTAGTTAATATCGTCGTTTGTTTAAATTTCACGGCACAAAGAACATCGGTCAAATTTCTATAGAAGCTGGACCTGACTATTATTTTCAGTGTACAAAACCAAATTATAGTGAAAATGAATTGTTTTTAAGTAGTAAACACAATCCCGTTCGAAAATAATATCTTAAAAGCCATGATATTTTAATAATAATAAAAAACTTTTGAATAAATAAGTCGTCGGCGAAGCCCAAAAGGATAGTTAGCGATCAGCAAGAGGGTATTATTTAGCGATCTTATTTATTTATTTGGATTTCCCTCAGATAATGATCCAAAAATACGACTGATTAATCAAAGCGCACTGACACACGAAAAAAACTAGGGGCTTGTTCTGGCTGAGCCACCATAACTGATTTCAATTCTGACTGAACAGAGGGTTAGTCGCTAGATACCGTCTTTCAGTCTGCATTGCTACTGGGTAAAATAGCACAGTGCGTTGTTGTTGTGAATTGTGATACGTAATCACAAACAACAATTTGATGCGAATGATCAAATGTGTCAATCAATATGGCGGGCGCGCGTCGATGACATACTATCATGACGTTCCGTTGTACGTAATTGAACAAAACGCTGATACTTACTATGAACCTAGATAATTATTTTTTATGACAAGATTCAATACATAATAAAAACAGCACTAGTTAATTTGATACCTAAGTATCTAGAGAATTGAATTACATTTAGTAACTATTCAGGAAAACGTGAGCAATTAATAATCATTGAATACCTAAATCATTTCAGCAAAATGAATCGTCAATAGGTGCGTTCTGAAAATGACAATCTAAATAATTTCCAAAGAAATTACATAATAAAAAAAAAAGAATATCTTTTTTTCTGGCGTTTTAAAGACATATTTCTAATGTTTTTTAAGACCTTAAACAATGACGGATTTTTTCATATATATGGCATATTGGGACGCCACCGCCTCGTCGTCAGGTACGATTTGGCCATCCTCCTTTAAATAGGTGTATTCTACTCTTTTTAGCAACCATGATTTCTACCAGCGTATTCTTTGAACACTTTTCTTTAAAGATTTTACAAGGATACAAGCAACACAAATGTTCTCCAGGCGGATTTTATAAAAAAAGTACTGTGTTTTGGACTCTGGCAGAAGATGTTCGTGACATAGTACATAGTCTAGGCATCGCTTCTGCTTTGCTATAATCCGTGATCAAATCAATCAATCAATCAAAATGTCCGCCATAACTTGTTTCGGACATGGGATAGGTACTTTTTATCCCGGTTGTAGGGTCCTGTGGGATAATTTCCGACCTCCGCGCGAGCGAAACTGCAAGCAAAAGCTACTAGTAATGTATAAAATATTTTTAATTAAACAAAAAAAAAACCGGGGTAATTGGGTATGTAAAGTTTTTTTCAGGTATTTTTTTTATATTTTTAATTTATAGATTTAGTTATTTTATGCAACTAATTTCAAAATTTTGGTTTTCTAAGCAGCCATTAATTTTAAATAAATTTTCTAAATTCTGCTTCAAAAGTAGGCTGAAGAGTTCAATATCTATGCCACGTATAACACAGTAATAAAAATTCTAAATTTGACGTTTTTTGCTTGACATCAGAAACTTCAAGCATGACACTAGACAGTTTTAGAGGTGGGAATGATCGACATAATCGATTGAACATTTACTTAATACAGTTATTAATTTTGTATAGGGAGAAGTGGAAGGAGGGAAGGGAGGCCTTTGCCCTGCAGTGGGACAAAAATGACTGATAATTAAATTAAATAATACATATTATTAATATGTCACTATCAAAATCAAACCAATAACAAGTAGCTACAGTACCTAGTTATATTTTCAAGTTTGCAACACTATTTGTGGTTACAAAATAGTTCGAATGATTTTTAAACTTAAATATTATTATTTAAAGGGAATGCATTTTATTTAAGCTATCATTATAATGATTGATTAACGATCATTCAGAATTCGGGATTTAGATTTTATGTGTGAATAGATTTTCAATGTTTGATTTGAATCGATTCAAAGGCCGAAATTTTCGCACGACTGCATTACATACCTATATTATTATGGTCATCCCTATAGTTGACATTACCTATATGACTTTAAGTTTTTATCATATGATGAGAGGAGGCACCGAAAGTATTCTCAATCTGCTTACTTGTGACGTCATTTGGAGGTCAAATGAAAGTCAAATGGTATTAAGTGTTTATGTTAAAATAAACTTCATCTTATAATTTTAAGCACTAAAAATAGAAAAATTAAGTTAAGAAACCTTAAATCTCGAAATGGTTTCGGAATCAGCGCAGGATTTTTTTTCTTTACATACCGAATTACCAGTCACCTACGAGGTACGGAACATAGATAAAATACTAAATGTACAAGTAAGGAATCAGATTCACTCGATACAGATCCAGAAGTAGGACTTACTAGCGCCATAATGTCGATGAGTACTAAGTATATGGGTGTCGGCATCGGAAAATAGGGGCGTAATAATGCTCTCTGACATATATAGAGTTATCTGTGATAGTGCTATTACGTCTCGGTACATCTTGCCAAATAAAAAATTACGTATATTAGAAACAATTTTTATTTCTATTGTCATTTAAAACTTGAGTTAGGATGAGGTCAATATAAATATAAATGAGTAAATTATATCTATCTAAACGTTTTCTGACATACATTATAATATATTATAATGTACGGTTTATACTGTTACGGTTCACCGAAGAGGTCCAGTCCAGGTACGCGTGCGCATAACAACCACATCTCATAGCGTTTTAGGACAGTCTAGTATGCTAGAGATCAGATACTTTCTCTTCGCTATTCACAGTATGTTGTCACTCGAAAGAACTATATTTCGATTTTGCGCCTGTCGTCTGCACAGCTTCAAGAAACTAGATCATGTTAATTCTAATACAGGCTCCGGTCTACCCGCACAGGTAGAGCTCTCCGGTGGCATGTATGGTCACCATAATACATTTGTGTTTTCTGGGTTTAGCTGATGGAGTTACGAGTATTACATACTGTGAGTGTTATTATTGATTATTTTATATTCTATGACGATATAAACAAGAAACGTATACAGAGTCAAATTAAATTAGCTAGCGAAACTCCGCAGACGTGACTGATATCGATATAAAGGGTGTCCCTGGAAGTATGGATCAAATCGAATAGGGGCGTGGGCAAGGTTATTTCCAAACTTTTTGATCCTGAGAATGATTGATGATTGAGAATTATTTTACAGTTCAAAAGCTGTGACCAATTTTTTTCAATAGTTTCGCATAGTGCTCAAAGAAAAAAAAACTATCAGGGCTGTCTAAAAAACTTAAATTGACAGTTCCTGGTAGTTTTTTTAAACGATTTTGTTCTTTGAGCACTATGCAAAATGATTGAAAATAACAAAAGTTGGTCATAACTTTTGAACCGTAAAGAAATTCACCAAAATTCTCAGGATCAAAAATTTTGGAAATGACTTTGCCCACGCCCCTATTTGATTTGATCTATACTTTCAGGGACACCCTGTATAAATGTGATACAACAAAAAAAAAATGATTTGATGGTATTATTTTTTGGGTGTTAACGAATGCAGGTGGTTTAATTACTCGGAAATATCGGTTTACATATCACTTCTTTTTTCGTGTAAACTTCACAGACGCGATGGGTATCGTAATTTTACACGACAAAACAAAAAAAAACTGTTCTTCTTAATTTATACTTCAAGTTAATACACTAATAGCGATAGTTGACAAAAAAATGTCATCTAATTTTTTTGTTTTACCATGTTTATACGCGAAACTCCGAATATGTGGTAAAAATATATAGCGAAACTCCGCAGCTAACACTCCACTAGTTAATTTAATTTGACCCCCTATATAGCAAGACGTAAAAAGGCCTATCCGAATAAACTTCCTAGTTCATTTAGTCTAATAATCATGGTCAAAGCCCTCTTCGGCTTTGACTTTAACCAGTATTCGGAAGTTCATTTCAATACACAGGCGTGGAATGTTTTCTTATTAAACTACCTCCGAAGCTCCGACTGCTTCACACATAACCCTCACAAACAACAGTCTTCTTTCCTAACACTTCGTTCGGTGTTGTTCTCAACAGTTGACAGTCCTCAGTATGCTGGAACAAAAATATCACAGAATTAACTTAATTAGCAGAGAGTTCTTGATTTTAGCAATCTGTCAGATCTGTACCCATTTGGGCAGACAGATTTGGCGCATATTGGTTTGTACAACAACATAGAGCACAGCTATTTCTTTATAACAACACCAGCTATTGATCACCACGCTTGCACAAAACCAGTTGGCGATTTCAGATGTAAGTATGTATATTGACTACTAGCGGCCAGTCCCGGCTTCGCACGGGTGGACATTTATTTTTTAAACATTATATTTTTTTTCTTGCAATTAAAATAGCCTATAATAGCCTATCAGTGATAATGTAGCATTCGAATGGTGAAAGAATTTTTAAAATCGGTCCAGTACTTTTTGAGCCAATTCGTTACAAACATACATACATATCTTTCCTCTTTATAATATTAGTATAGATAAAGTCCTTTCCTCACGATGTTTTTGCCTTGTCCGGATTTGAATCCGCAACCTCGTGCATGAGAGGCGAGGCATAACTACTGGGCCATCAGGATACAATATTTTTTAGAGATTTATTTATAAACGTCTAGCTTCTGCCCGTGAGTTCGTCCGCGTGAAATTTCGGGCACCCGAGCCATCCCATCACTCACCCATTATACTAATTCGTTTTAGCTAAGCGTTCTTTGTCTTTTTTTTTTCTCTGCTCCTAAGGGTCGTAGCGGAAAGTTAAATAGCCTATAATAACCTTCCTCAAGAATTGGGGTATCAATTAATGCAAAATGAAATTTTAAAGTCCGACTGGTAGTTCCGGCGCTTACCCCCTACATACATATAAACAAACAAGTTTTACTTCTTTATATATGATTAAAGTTAAGTGACTGTTAAACATCAAAAATGTATGGTTAAACAGTCGCTAATCACTACTTAACTTTAAGCAATGTTTATGAATAAAGGAGTTAATGTCTTTAAAAAAATATTTACCCAGAAGCGGCATCATCGTTGACTATAGAATGCGCGGGTGCGTCAGTGAATATCCTTGCGGCGTGTCTCTGCAGCCAGTACGTGAGCAGCGCGGCCAGCAGCGTGAGTGCGGCGCCGGCGCCGGCCGCCAGGCGCGCGCCCGCGCCGCTCGCCGACACGAACAGGCGCGCCGACATCGCCTGCCACACTGACTCCGTCCAAGTCGAGTATTCGCCCGACTTTAGGTTGTAGTCTGAAGTAGACGGTGACATCACATTATTTTACTAACTTTAGCAAGTGTTTTTATTAACATTGATGTAGATCGCTAAAATAATTGTTTGGAAGATCCTGATCAATTTGCGGCAGTCTGATTCGACAAAGTACGATTTATTTAGAACCTCAATGAAAAAGGGAATAAATAAGTGAGGTGACAAGGATTAAAATAGATTCTAGGTAAAACATCATTAAGGCCTGTTTTTTTGTTTGGGATCTTCAGAGGCATCTTTTTGCCTGACTGTAATGAAAGGTTAGGTATTTATTTTTAAGAATTACAAAAACAATCAACTACTTGTTACTCAAATCTCAATACTATGAGCAATAATGAACTAACCTGGAATAGTGAATGCAGGGCTCAGTGCGGCGCTGATATTCATTGTCGTCTGTATACAAACTCCACTGTGATTCCAACCTCTAAGATAGTATTGTGAAAAACCCTGAAACATCAGACATATTCTATGCTAAGAGACACACACATCTTCTCAGAAAACAGGTGGTATATAATGATATGGTATAACGAAGTTCCTGCTTCTAGAAGCAGCAGTACTTACAGGTGCATTCATATCGTAGCACGCCGTGCGGTTGACAGACAGGGGTGTGCCAGTGAGCAGCGCGAGCAGATGTCCCGCGAATACGGGCGCAGTGGACGACCAGGCGGTGACGCCCACGTACAGGGGCGCGGGACGCTCAGGCGGCTTTTCTTCGGTCCCGCTCGAAGCATATTCCGCCGCCTGTATCAAGCGACACGCCTGACTCTGCAGGAAACAGTAGAGCATCTCGTCTACCTACAATGAAACAGTCACCAATCAGTCAGGCTTGTGTCGCTTGTCAGTGCAAGCTAACTATAATTTTTGGTAAGCAAAGGTCAGGATTTTCCATCATTACAAAAATATCGTTTGCTAGCATTATTATTACGTGCACTCAAATGTATTGAAAATTTAACATTTTAGTCATGCAATATTTATAACTATTTTTTTTATTGCAAAGTTGGCCTGCTCTTTGCCTGGATCTCGCCTGATGGATAACGATGGATGAGGTCTACGATTAAGTGAGGGGTCCTAAAAGTTGCAACTTTATTTTAAATGCTTCTTGTGAAAAATAATGCACACTCACCAAATGCGCCGACGCAGAAATATCACCAACATAGGCCTTTCCTGTAACTCTTTGGTACAGTGTTC
Organism: Globia sparganii; assembly: GCA_949316385.1. Lineage (NCBI taxonomy): Eukaryota > Metazoa > Arthropoda > Insecta > Lepidoptera > Noctuidae > Globia > Globia sparganii. Next base: position 14,460,629 of record OX438655.1, read on the forward strand.
GTGCTAGGACTGTGGCGAGCCGGGCGATTTTCACTTGCGAGTCGGTCGCCTTCATCGTTCCGTTTGCCAAAAGGGCGTCGGTAGATATAACTGGAAATAAATTAGATATCAGGAAATTTCGAAACATTGATTATTTTCTACCCCATTGTAGCAAAGCCCAAAAGGAGGGTAATTTTTTTAGAAGTTTTATTTCGAAAGAACTTTACTTAATATCACACTCACATGTGCCATTGTTGTCGACCGTGATATTGTGATAACTATAATCAATGTTATCATAACTATCCAAAACAGAATGGTAAAACATATTAGTGAACGTAGCGTTGAAGTCAGCCAATAGAATTTCGGGTAATGTTCCACTTTCAGTTTCATTTTTAAGAATTCTTCGGAATGAATGCAGCGACGATGGCGGAAAATGAGTGGAGTACTCAGACGATAACGTAATGTTTTTCTGCAGGTTACTCGAAAATATGTTGAGGAATTCTGCTATCTGCAAGAAAACGCTTGAATTTCAATATCTTGGTGAAAGCATCTTCAGTACCCCCTTATGGGCAGCGGGATTGTCCGAAAGAGTTACCGCTGCCCCGGAACACAAATGGCTAAGGAAGGAACACGGGTGGGTTTTAGTCAGTAAGAGTCTGACACTCCCTTCTGTTCCACCCAGAGCGGGAGGGGTCATTTGATGATTTCCCATCCACACAAAAAAAAAAGTACCCCCTTATGTAAAATTTATAAAATTAGTTATAAATCACGGAAACCACGCTAACCCGTTGTTACCAGCTGTTATTCGTAGATCTTCGACAGTCGTTACGGGTAGTCAGAAGCCCAAATATCTGACAACCAGTTTCAACTACATTGCAAACTATAGTTTTATATAATTTAGGTGCATTTTTTAAGAACCATGGATCCGTTTATTATGATAATATTATGATGTTGACTTGAAAGACAGTGGCAGTTGAGAGTATATCATGCTCACTTAAATGTCTCACTGATGGCCGCGCGTGTGTCGCGTCATTCGGTTTCCTACGAAATGGTTGAGCTGGATGGTGCTGATCCACGGGTCATGTTCGTGAACGCGCGCCGTCGGTTGAAACTGGTCAACTCTTAACTGTCAGGACTTATTTTTTTATCTTATATTTTGAATTGATTCTTCATTTGATTTTTTGTACATTGTTCTCACATATAGAAGCAACAAGAATAATGTATTAACCATCTATTACTAGAAGTAGCCTTATTCATTAGATCAAAGTTAGGTAATATTTATATATACTAGCTTCCGCTCGCGGCTAGGCCCGCGTGGTATGTCGATTAAAAGTATGCCTACTTATGTCCTTTCTAAGGGTTCAAAGTATAGCTATACCAAATTTCATTAAAATCGGTCCAGCCGTTTCGGAGATTAGCCGGAACAAGCAGAAAATTTTAAAAAGTGTTTTTTGGTTATAGGTGCTGTAGGCACTTTACCCAGGGAGGGGGTGCCTTACAGGCGTTGCACGGGGTGTTCCGGAATTTGTCTTTTTAGAGGAACCGGGACCACCCCTATGTGCTGATGGTGACCACCGAGATGGTTTTAGTGAGGTAAAAATCACTCCCCGACCTCCCTCCCCAGAAGTCGGGTGCCTTTTGAAGGATTCCCCCCGAAAACAAAAAAAAAGGTAAGTACACAACATAAGCATTTGCTTGTTTTGCTTTTATTTTGATATTTTGACAAACAGCCACCTCCATTTTATTAATTTTTTTAGATTTAGATAAAAGATTATTTAAATGCCAAAACTTTTACATAAATGTTGCTGATTTTGGGTAATTTGTTATCATAAACGAATGTTCAACCTATTTTTATACACGCTAATTTTGATCATTTATATTGTAAATACCTATTATTATGTTATATGTTAAGATCATTTTATGTGTAGATTCCCTTACCTACTTGCTTTTACTAAATAAGTACCTAATTGGAAAAGAGATATACCTAATATTATAACCTGTATTTGTAATTAAATTTCATTTCTATTTATATAAAATTCGATTGTTTAAAATTTTTGCTTAAAGAAAAAGGAACCGGCACCCTAATTGCGTAACACACTATTACTCTCAATTTGAATCAATTTGAAACATATTGCTAATCCATTGCTCCCTAAGTTTGAAAAATGTGTCTGCTCAACAATGTAAATAACGCAATGAATGTTGTTGAACTGTCAAAATGAAACCGATTGCTACTGATAGTGTGTTACGTAATTACCCTGCAGGACTATAAATGAAAATTACAATTTATCTGTAATAATATCCTCCCCGACCGATTTCGGTTCCGGTGGCCAATCTCAATGGAGATTAGCCAGGTACGCAGGAGATATTATAGTGCACAAGTGTGTGCGCAGACACAGGTGCACTCTCTCTTCCCTCACTCTCATAGTCCGATGGGACGGCAATCCGACACGACCGGAGAGAGATCAGGCGCAGGACCAACGGCTTAACGTGCTTTCCGAGGCACGGGTGTATTAAACCGCCAACTTCCAAACTCCGGACTGTTACTAAGAAATTCCTAATGGAAAAACTCAATAACACTTTGTCCGACCCGGGAATCGAACCCAGGACCCTACGCTCAGCAGTCACGCTTGCAACCACGAGACCAACGGGGCAGAATTTATCTGTATACCTACATCATAAGCAAATCTATGACTGTCACTGATTTGAACTTAGGTGAACATAATAGAGAGAATTCTATTTTATTCAGCACATGTGGAATTATATATAGTAAAAAGAGCGAAACCTTCCCCTAGAGCTGAAAAGCATCCCTTACCTGAGGTACATCAACATCGTAGGGCACGAAGGCGTTGATATTCCAAATGCTATCATGTCTCGATAGGGAGCCGCCTATTTGACCCACTTCCACGTGCAGGCGAATATCCTTCACCGCTAGTGGCGCGCCGGCCGGCCACTCACCCTTACGTATGTCGTACGCGACACGTTGAGAACCGATGTAGTCAAACGCTTCACCATTGAATAATGTCCATAGCACATTTTGATCTGAAATTATATCATGTTTTTGTAACACACTATGCTAAACACCAAGACTCGAAGCTGTTGAACCTCGTGATATCTCGGTCCCGCGCAGAGATGTGAATTATTTGAAATACATATATTTGAAATGCAAATACAAAATGCAAAATACCTATTTCTATTTTGTATTTGAAATACTTTTTTTCTAAATGTATTTTGTATTTTATTTAAAATGCTTTTTTAAAAATATTTAGTATTTATAAAATACAAAATAGTTTTGTTACATTTCTAATTAATTTTTCCAAATTTACATTCTTAAATCCAAGACCACCTTATTTATGAACGCACCTGATCGTGATTGTAGTGTTGTCATTGTCAACTAGAACAATAATGCCAACATTGCGGCCCATGCAAGTCAGAAAAAAAAACGACTGTCAAACCATCGTCAAACAAACTTGAAGTCGAAGGCCGGTTCGTGTGTTGATTTTTAGTTTTTATTGCGATTTTGCTCAGTTTTCTTCGCTTGCTGGATATAAATAAATAAAATGTAAAACATTACAGTTATAAATAGTTAAGTACCTAGTTATTGTTATTTTTACTAGCCTAACGTAAAATATAATTTAACCGATATAGACCGACATTAGTTGATCACAATATCGCATAATTCGGGCCTATTCGATGTTATTGTTTAATTCATGGATTTTACGTTTTTATGTAGATAACACATTTATTTACTAACCCTTAATCTGCATGATAAGCTATTTCTTATACACTAGCTTCTTACGACAGACGTTGTTCTGTCATAAAAAAAATTAATGTGATTCATTGTTATACATATGTATATTGTATGTACAGTACATCATTAAGTGATATATAAAACCTCATATTTTTTCAGGGACAAAAACATTCCATTCATATTAAAACACTTCTTCAAAGTTGTTACAAATGATCCTGGAAGTGACGTAAATATATCAGGATCTTGCAAAAAGTGTTTGAAAACACTAAAAGGAAGTTTGAATTCTACATCCAACTTTTTGGTGCGTGTTTGGTGGGATTGGAAAGGAATCGTCCACTATGAGCTTTTGCCGCCGGGTAAAACTATCGCTTCTGACCTCTACTGTCAACAACTGATGAGGTTAAAAGAAGCTATTGAGAAAAACCGGCCGGAGCTGGTGAATAGGAAGGGCGTGGTGTTTCATCACGACAACGCCAGACCGCACTCATCTATAGCCACTCAGCAAAAATTGAGAGAGCTTGGCTGGGATGTGTTGATGTATCCTCCGTATAGCCCTGATCTTGCTCCATCAGATTTTCACCTGTTTCGGTCACTTCAGAACTCTTTAGGAAGCATAAAGTTAACCTCAAAAGAACACTGTGAAAACTACCTGTCAGTTTTTTTTTATAAAAATCTCAAAACTTCTACAGCAATGGGATCATGGCATTGCCCACAAGATGGCAACAAGTCATCGATCAAAACGGCACATACATATTATAAATAAATAAAAAATTAAACCTAAAACAAATTTTTTTTTTTGTATGAAAAATACGAAAATACTTTTGCCCCGACCTAATATGTTAAATAAATATAAGTGTATAAGTTAAATAAAAATAATGTCCTTAACAATGTATTTTATTTTCAAAACCTATTTTGAAAATACGTATTTTACATTTTGTATTTAAATACTTTTATTTAAAACTATTTTGTATTTCTATTTGAAATAGTGCTAACAACTATGCATTTGCATTTTGTATTTAAATACTTTTACAAAACTATTTTTCACATCTCTGGTCCCGCGTTTTATGACGGCAGCTGCCTTAAAAGTTGGCGAGTAGGTACTTTAGTGAAAATAATTCCTTACCATACGATGCTGCATCTTTAATGGGAATCATTTGAGACAGGGTCGTGGCCGCTGTAAGCAGTGTCACCATGCCAACCACGGAGCTCGCCGCACCAGGAGATACTCCTGAAAAGGTAGAATGTTGATAATAGCACATGCAATACTTTTCGTACTGCTGCAAGTGTAGGACATTTTAAAAGTCTTTGTTTTGACTCACCATCAAATAAAGAAGCTGTGTCAATTCTTGCTGTCACTAATGTTACTCCTTGATGATTCTTATTGTCCTATAACATAATAGAATATAGAATAGAATATTTATTTGCCAGAAACATTGTGTTTATAAAGGTGTTCATACATTGCATAGTGCTACATGTCTCACCATTTTAACGGTATGCAAAACAATTTACAATTAAATGAAGTTCTTACATAAATTTTCAATTTACACTACATTAATTTTAAATATTTCATCATTTATATATTTATTTATTATATTATATATACCTATATACTACACACTTTTTTTTTACCATGTTATTAAATAAATCAATACATTTAACATAATTATTATCATTTAACTTAAATCATTACCTATGCCTGTATTTTGATGCCATATCAAGAAAAAAAAATTTACATGGACATTTTACGAAAAACTCGTGAATTGAGTAAGTAAATAATAATAAAACAATATTAATTATATTTTATCCTGTGCTGCTCACATCTTGTAGATTCCCATGATCTTCATCAAGTGGGCTGGTCCACCTAATGGAGAGGTACCCTACGCTGCGCTTTTCTGTAATTTGTAGTAATTTGAGAACATTTTGGTGTGGGCCATCTGATTATTGATTGATTATTATTGAGAGTTAAAACGTTTTCACAAGATGAGTATCTACCCCAAATACATGGAAAGTAATACAAACCATTGTCCTAGGGAAGAGAGAATAGTAGATATTGTGACCACCCAGAGGATCACATACTTTTGTAGGTGTCAATAGTGCTGATGAAGCTGATCTATAAATATAAGAAAAAACATTAAAATGTCACAATATTTAAAAAAAAATATATCTACTTATAATCAAAGTGTAACATAACATTTAATTCAGGATATGTCAACTTTCTGCAAGCTAAATATTCAACAAATGATAATGTCTAACAAATAATCATGATTCAAAAAACAGTTTTTATTGGGACAAAAAAAATCTGCACACAAACTAAAGATTGCAACGGTGTCATACCTAAAACAAAACAAAAACATGCAAATCACAGTCTACAAACCTTCTTAAACATACTTCAGTGTCAACCGCAGCAAACATAAAGGAATTCAATTGTACTGAGCATAATGGTCTCCCCTTCTGATTTGATCTGTCTATAAGATTATACCTGAAAATTTCAATGCATTACGAAACAATTTAGAATATGACACAATTAACATCAGTACTTTTTTAAGGCTTAAAAATGACATGAGAATAGTCTTGTAAAATAATTTACATACTTTGTATAGCATTGATCAATTTTATCAATCTCTGATGATCTTGAACGTGGCATATAAAATATGGGGAATGGGATATCTTTTCGCAGGAGTCCAGTTCCTTTTTCATTCCATGTAATACCATTTGGTGAAGTATCTGAGCAACTACTTCCAGGAGCTGATGAATACTCATTGGGACATCTTGTCTCTTGACTGAATGACCCGGCACTGTAAGACAGTAAACAGTATTAATAATTATGTGCTTGTGATGATCGATGCTTATGCCTTATTTGTATCAGAAGAGGCCTTTGCCCTGCAGATGGCATAATAATAGTAAAAAAAGGGTACCTAGCAAAAAAAAGGCATATTTTATGAACAATTACCTTCCTGTAATATTGTCATGTACTACAATTCCAGCAATAATGGCAGGTTGCTCCATAAGAAGTTCAATAACATCAGAAAACAGAGAAGTGCTCAAAACAACCATGTATGGCCCAGCTGTAGCATTTTGCAGCAGCCAATGTGCATCATGGATTTCTTTTATCATATGGACCACACCCACTGCACCATTATCACCCGCTAAAAAAAATATACTTATTGAATATTGTGGATAATTAATTAGTTTGCAATTTATTGATACATACCGGTGAATATAACACTAAAATCTAATCAAACTAAATGCAAAAAACATAATTAACTATGCAAAAATTAAAAAACTTAATATTAAAAATTAATAAACCTAAACTATTAAAAAACCTTTGTACTGAAATTTATTATACTTAATTATGTCATATCCCTATGTATTTTACTGTGTGTACATAAATAATAAAATAAATAAATAAAAATCCCAACTGCCAAAACAATCTAATTTAATTAACTTTCCTTATTGTGGTGACTTTTACAATGAGTTTTTTTTTACATTGTCTTTTAGGTCTACTGGTTTATACTGGCCATTGTGTATTATGATTTTGAAATAGAAAATATGTTCATGATTCATGAACATTGCAGTCACATACATGAACACCCTGTTTGATGAGTTCCATTAAGACGTCTAAAACATGCTGCTCCTCCCTCAATTGATGAGTATATATTCTCATGAAGCCTTTGTAAGTTTCCCACTAGAAAATAACAAAGTATAACTGAACAATTTAATTTCAAACACACAAATGAGCACAGAATACAGGAAGGAAAATCAAGATGTTAAAACATTTTAGAGCCTCTTTACAATATCGACAAATAGAAGCATCAAGAGTATTTGAGGACTATTTAACATGAGTGTTGAGTGTTGAACATGAGAGGTATCCAATCAACAGTCATCACTACAAATTACTAGCTTTCCAACATTAAAAACTCAGTCAAAAACTGAAACAACTTACATCTGTTAAAACTGAAAATCAATAACAAAACCAGGAAATTAGAAAGTGCCATTGTTTTCGCATTACTATGGTCCAACGCTCAGATTACTCGTGTAATCTGATTGTTAAAAATCTTTTATTTAATTATGTATGTTTTAACATTGAAGAATAACACAAAATAGAAAAATACAGTGTACTGTTAATTTGTTAGAACATGACACATTCTGTTCATGACGTGACGATGACATTTGTTTTTTTTTGTATTATTTTATGGCCTGGTTGCTGGGACCTTTTAGCCAAGACTGTATTTGGTGTACTAATTTTCCTCAACGATGACATTTTATAGGAATTAAAATCACAGATAAAATAATGAATGAATATCAAACCACTAAGACAAAGGCCGACTAAAAAAAAATTGTTTATACATCTCTTCTCCCTTTTTGAAGTCGGTAAAAAAACCGACCAAATAGGTGTCGGAACACGAACAGTGAAATGAAAGATTCTATTGTTGGGATAAAGTTGGTAGGTATACCACCTGTGGTTGAGATGAATATTTCGCACAAACAGTATTGTATAAGACTGTGCCGACCGCACAGTGGCGCCCTCATCGTTTGTTTGGTTATTTTATACAATTTAGAATGAAAATGCAGAAAATAAGCACGTTAAGTTGTGCTTCACAAGATTATACGTTAATATTATTAGAAGCGGTAGTTTTATATTGTTTAGTTTTATTATAATCCTTAAAACGGAATATAGTGGCCACTTTTATCCGTTTTTTTTTTCTATATATCGACTGCAAGCATAAGCTAGTATTTAAAAAAATATTATAAGTAAGAATGTTTCTGCATTTATAACCGAAAATCTTTGGTAATCTATGCTATGCGTGCTATTTTATGCATGCTATGCTATGCATGCCATGTTAAGCTTGCTATGATATGCATGCTATACAATGCTATGCTATGCTATGCATGCTATGCTATGCATGCTATGTTAAGCTTGCTATGATATGCATGCTATACAATGCTATGCTATGCTATGCATGCTATGCTATGGTCCGCCCATTGTGTCACCCTTTACAAAAGTTCTATATTTATGTCTGTAATTTATAATGGTGTACAGAGGCCAGCACATCAAGCTACCCCAATCTGTCAGATTTTCCCAATTGAATAGGAACCTTATTCCTGTGCTAAAGTTGAAAATCTATCAAAGAAATTTGACAGATTGGGGTAGGTTGACCTGCTGGTGTCTGTACACAATAAAGAGTATTCTATTCTATTCTATGGTATGCACGCTACGCTATGCATAACATTTTTTGGTATTTTTCAGAATCTCATTTGGGTGAATTAGGTGAAAATTTACTTTATATATCACATTTGGGTAAATTAGGTGATGACATCCCTAAGAACCTTCCAGAGTATTTTCGGATCTTTTTTTTGTGATCTAGACCTCTGAGTTCTCAAGCACGTTTTACTTTCTAAGAATACTTTTCACATATCCAAAAACAATGGTTTGAGGGGCGTGACTAGCATAAATTAGCATATAAAGCTTAATATTTTACTAACAAATTCCGAATCGATGAATGTTCATTACTTACGTTATTATAAGACATCCAGCGACACCCCACACAACGGAATAAACGAGTTGAAAAATCATACCCGGGGGTAAAACGGGTTTTTGGGTTTCTCGTTTATAGGAGTTACAGGCTTTTACTTATTCGTAGGTTACAGGTATAGACCCGTAAGCAAGGAACCCAAAAAACCCGTTTTTCAAGATTTTATTTCACAACTTTGCTGGCGTGATTACTATATTGGCAGGGACCTACGAATAAGTAATTACTTATACGTAGGCAGGGACATCGATGTTCAACCTGTCTCTGATTCTGAATCCCTCTGCGTTGAAATTTTTCGTCGATGGTTAGGATCATAAATACAGAATTCATGGTTTCAGTTTATCGCACGAAGTCCTTCCACCCTGTTTATAACCATGTCAAAATACAACTTTTTAGTACCAGGGGCTTCTGAATTAAACCGCCGACATGCGACAGACTGTTTCAGTTTTGTCAAGTCCATCTGTCTGTCACAGACAGATGGACTTGGCAAAACTATAAGGGTTCCTTGTTTTACTACGGAACCCGTAATTTGTTTGTTTATTTATGGCTACACCAAGGGACTTTTTTTCTTTAGGTGACAGCCGTTTAAGTTTGTATCAAAAAAGCTTGCTGCTCGATCCAATCGAGTATCGATTTTGTGTACAAATCAAAGAGCAAAATATGCTTGCGATGCATGCAAAGTAGCCAAGCCAAATCTGGTCCACACTTGTCTCATCTTTGGTTATCATTATCGGTAGTTTGGATTTGGACATAAAAGACTCACATGATCGCGTATCATTCTACGTCCATATTAGTGATAATGATACAAATGTGCCACGCACCAGAGAAGTGATACACCAAAATCATAGAAATGTGGACAAAGCTAGAAAGCTCTATGAAGTTAGAAGTGTGCGGCAAGTGCCAGGTGGTTTTATTTGGCATCATTATTTATTTATTATTATTATAACACCTTAAATCTACCATTACCATTACAGGTTGCCCTAATACGATAGTAATTATCCTAACGAGGCGGTCCGGCCAGTACTCGAGCGCTAGCTCGGGAGGTACCACGGCTACCTGTTATTTCGGGTGACGCAGGTGCTCTCGGGTCATGGTTGCTTCGGGAAGTACCTTTTTTTTTTGTGGATGGGAAATCATCAAATGACTCCTCCCGCTCAGGGTGGAGCAGGAGGGAGTGTCAGACTCTTACCGACTAAAATCCACCCGTGTTCCTTCCTTAGCTCTTTATGTTCCGGGGCAGCGGTAACCCTTTCGGACAATCCCACTCCCCCGGCAGGCTACGGCCCTTACGGGCCCCTTCCTTGTTGCTGACATCTCTTTGAGGCGCGCGTGGAACACGTACGCGCCGTCCAGCACGGGCCTGGTCCTGATCGGATGGAGAGTTACCCCTTACTCTCCGCCCGCAGGCCCTCGCCTACGGTGGCCGGGAGTCGTCACGCGGCTCCCGACGCCCGGGGCGTCTCTCGCGGCGGCTGGAACGTGAGGCTCTCTCCCTCAGCCGTCCCGCCACCTCCTTCGCTAGCATGACTGCTTCGCAGAAGGAGGTGACTGCCTCCCACTCCCTGTCGCCCTGGACCATGGCTTGAACTAGGGCCGGGCGCGAGAAGTCGCCGCCAGCGCGAGAGGTCGCCGCCGCTGCCGATCGCCTCTACGAGAACACGGCGGTGCTCCGCCCACGCGGGGCAGACCTCCACCGTATTCGGGGAGTACCTGTGTCGCATAAATAGGGAGCCGGACGCCCGGTGTCACCACTGCGTCGACTGCCGGGAGGACACGGCGTGGCATGCACTGGCAGAAGGTGCCACTTGGGAGGAACCGCACCTTGCCCTCATCTCAGAAGTAGGCAGTGACCTGTCACTGCCGGCCGTAATCGACTCGGGGATCGGCAGCGAAGAGTTCTGGGACGCGGTGGTTTCTTTCTGCGAAACAGTCGTCTCGCAGATGGAGGCTTCGGAAAGGGAGAGGGCGATCTAATCTACTCACCCGGCACGCTGCAGGCGCACCGGGCGTCGGTGGAGGGCGGACAACGCCATCTTCCAGCCCGCCTAAATGGGTCCAGGGGCGATGGACTTGGGGATGTCCGTCGCCCCCCCACACATCAGGACCCGAGGTAGCAGCGCGTAGTATTCCACAAGCGCCCCTCTTAGAGTCGCGGGGGGAGTCAAACATCTAGAGGAGGCCCGCAAGGGCGAGCCGGCACGAGTTGCAGAAGGATCGTACGTTCCCGCAACCCCCGGCGTAAGTGTGAGATGGAACATCGGATGAAACTCCGGCCACCCGCCCTAGGGCGGAGGACATCATGAGGATTTGCGAACCCGAAAACAAAAAAAAAATTAAAATGTCATCATCAATACCAGTGGCGTAGCTTGTCTTAAAGCGGCCCTATATAAAATCTTTTTGGGGGCCTTTTTCACGGTTCCTATTTTTTATATGGAAGTCGTCTGAGAAGAACGGTTGTTGCTGTCGGACTTCTACCGAAAACTTCACTATTCCTTCTGTACCATAAGTCGGGGGCCCGGGAGATACTGGTAGATTCACCAATTTAGATTTTTTAAAATATTTTTCTGATAATTAAGATTTGGCCTATTACCCTGAGACTAAGGAACTATTACCCGATTCCGGCTTGACGTGGGACATTCTGTATTATATACGGTGACTGATAATTAGTGAACGATACTTTAACACGTGCTTGTACTCATGATAACAAACAACTTTTACTATGGGACCAAACCTGAAATACTGAAAAAAAATCTGCTGTTCAGTCATTTATGTTTGCCTAACTGGTCAAAATGTAGGTACTGAACAGCAGATTTTTTTTCGCGAATTCAGGTTTGATTCCAAAGTAAAAGTTGTTTGTTATCATGAGTACAATCACGTGTTTAGGTATCGGTCACTAATTACCAGTCACCCTATATAGCTTGTCCCACACAAGCTAAAATGTAATTTTGTGATGTTGCAAGACCCACTAGTATTTTTATTTCATATAATGTCAACACTGTACATGTAATTTTATATGGACGCCATTTGTTAAACGACAGCTGTGTTGTATGGATTAAAATTTATCCGAAGTTTCACTGTTCACTTGGCTAGTTTTAGGCTAACTTTATGAGTTATTTTCTTCATAGCTGAGAAATTAAATTCGCTATGTCGGAACAGGTGGAGGTAAAGGTATGTATACAATACACGGATTGCTACAGTGTAAATGAACAGTAAAGCTTCCATTGTTCAACCTTGTCCGTTGGTCGATAATTTTTAACAAAAATGGTTTTCAATCACTGTTGCAATTATTGTTGACTATTTAATTAGTTACTTTCGTACTTAATTTTATGATGACTATCTTTTAAAATTTGTAAATATTTGTTGAATTATTAAAATTGTATGCACAGTTGTTAACAATTGCTCCACCATTTTAAATTTCGCAATTCTACTAAAATATTATTATTTGTTGTAAAGGGTAACAAAGGGAAGACTAGAAACATTAAATTATTTACCATTATATTTAAATTGTATAATTTTAAACACTGACAGACTAACTTTTTTCAAAATCACAGTACCTATTACAAAAAAAAAAAACGTCACCATTATTATACACGTGTGATTTTATGAATTGCGTAGCTATTTTACTACTTTCTATGTTTCCTTTACTAGAAATCCTAATTCACGAATTGATGGAAAGCAATGGAACAAATATTTATTGGGACACCCTTTTCCTCCCTTCTTAATAATCTGAAACAGTTTGACCATGAAAATTAACATTGTATTAAAAAATTATACAAATTATTATTTTATGGAGGTATATGTAGCTATCTATAGCTTACTTTTTGAATATTTAATGTCGGACAACTCTGGCAAGATACTTTTTTAACAATTTAAGGAATATTTTTTCTCCTACCAATGTAGGTAGGAGAAAAAATTGTAATAACTGTACAAGTAACAGGGGTCAGTGGTTTGTCTTAGGGGTGGGTTTCAATTTTATTTATTTTATTACTGTAATTTCGTTCTCACCAATGAGTTCTTTATGTATGTACATTAGAATAATTTTGAGACATGCAAATACCTTTGGAAAACCTCCTTTCCCAAGTTTGGGTTTGTAATTATGAGAACATCAAAAGACTACTAACAGGCATTGAGATTGATACTCACTTATTAATTTGCTTTTTTGTATTACTAACTAAACAAAGCCTTGCACAAGTCACCTTGACAAAATTACCACACTGGGTGATTTATACACATAGAATACAAACTAACAGAAAACACAAGACAGACATAAATTCAAATACCTACCTACATTACAAAATTAATAGTTTTTTCACCTTCAACTTTTATCTAGGTACTTTTGTATATGTGATAAAAAATTTTGTGCTTGCACCTTAAGAAAATAATAAAATACAACTAAAATATCTTGAAAAATTAATTCAGGATGCAAAACATAATCCATCCATCCTGTCAGAGATTTGACACAACAACAGATACTGCAAAAAAAGAAATCCTAATATCCAAGATTGAGCTGGTACAGATTCTATAATATTTAATTTTTTCCAGCCTGATGCACTGCCAGATTTAGATGACCTACTTCAATGTCCTGTCTGCTATGAGATCCCATCAGGTCAAATATTTCAATGTAATGAGGGCCACCATGTATGTGGTCGATGCAAAATGCGTCTTGATGTGTGCCCTGTTTGCAGAGCATTGTTTTTCGGAACTCGAAATTATGCCATGGAAGAACTCATTGCAAATGTTAGAAAACTAAGAGCTTTTGTAAGTATTCCTTTTTATAATATTGGTGTTATTTCCCATTTAAAACCCATGTCTATCATTGATTTCGTGTTTGATAAAATATACTTTCACTGAGAACCTTCAAGGCCTTCAAAGTCAAACTCAAATTAATCTCAAATGAAAACAAATATTGTGTGTCTAAATAACTGTATATGCCTAAATCTATTATATTATTTGCAATTTCAGAAGCTTGGTGGGAAAGTCACTACAGATTCTTGCCCTGAAAATAATACACCAGCTAAAGAGAACACAATTGAAGTACCTGAAATTGAAAGTGTAGCTGATGATGCAAGCGAGCAGTCTAGTGTAAGTAATAATAATACATATAATGGAAAAAACTCTTCCATTTCAGTACACCAACATTCATGTTAGTCATGGTCTTACTCTCATGTTTGATGACTGCTTTAGAGTTTAGTATATGTTTTTTTTTTTAAGTATTCTCACCTAATCTAATTCATGTTTACAGCAATCTACACAAAGACCTCCACAAGCTTGCAAAGGGCTCTTTCGTTGTCTCTCATGCAAGAATGGAAATGGAGTAAGGCTCCCTGCAGCTCGCTTGCTCAATCATCTACGTTATTTCCATTCTCCTGAACTTATTGAGGTAACCCAAGTTGTTTTATTCATTTATTGTAAAATCTTTTAAAAAAATATGTTTTCACATTGAAATAAAACACTTATATCTGACAGCACTTTCTTTAAAAATTTAACACACTACTGAAATTAAAGTTGGCAGGTAATTTGGACTAATTAAAAAGTAACACTAAGAGGTAACAGCCTATACCAATGCTATTTTATCATAACTGTATTATTATATAGTTACTTTATTTTAGGGCAAATCTGAAAATGGTGAATATGTACAAGCGTGGCAGTTTTCTACAGTACCTGGAAGAATTGTTACTGCAGTACGCGTATCAGACATGGGAATATTCTTTTTGATAATTGAAATAACCAGTAAGCAAGCAAATTTATTTAATGAGAGAAAGAATGTAAATGTTGTACTAGAAAATAATTTAAACATTGATTGTTTCAGATGATAATGTATGCGCATGGTTATCCATGGCTGCATCCCCTTGGGTAGCACACGAGTTTTCATACACAGTCACCATTTCTGGCAATGATCGAGAAGCAATTTTTTCTGATTGTGTAAGCAAAAAATTATGATTATTATGAAAACAGTACAAAAATCATAGTTTTGATGTAATAAGGTATTAATTTTGAATTATTTTCAGGTTTGGTCTGTAAGATCGTGTGAAGGCTCTCTAAAGAAACGTGGACATTGCCTGGTAGTGAGCGGCATAGACGCGAGGGCATTAATTGCACCCGTATCAATAAGCGGGAAACTATCTGTTCGTCGTACACCAGCTGAACAGCTGGCAACCCAAACTCAGCCCCGCGCCGTCTTACGTGTTGCCAACCGCGGCAACAATCGCGAAAACTCGCACACACACGCTCATGACTTAGAGCCTTTCCTGCAAGATTTACAAAACGACGTAGCCAGGCTCTCCCGAGCATTTGCTACGCTTGGACGTGAAGCAAACGCTCTAGTGCGTTCTGAAGCGGAAATGCGAGCTAGAATTGAAAGGCACAACACTGGTGCGAACGAACGCACCAGCACCTCATCTGAAGAGGAATCTCCACCTGCAATAGATAATATTATTCAAGATAATAACAGTGCGGAAGGCATGCATCTATCACGTAGTGCGCGCAGACGCATGCGGCAGCGTCTTAGGACTGCCCTTAACGCAACACAGCCACCTGTACCAGCTCCCAGGGCCGTTAACGTTCCACAAAGGCAGAATGGCCCCATACAAAATAATAACATGCAACAACGTCACCTTATGACTGGGCTCGCGATAGTACAGCAGCCGCCCGTGCCACCCCCAGTAGCTCCAGTTGTCCCGCCGCCCATGGCTCCGCCACCGGTAGCGCCGCCATCGTCCAGTGGAACGTCTAATCAACCTGGAAACGGGAATGTGCGTGTCAATAAGAAGAAGCGACGTCATCGCAGATAAATTAACGTTGTTTGTTTAGTTAGGTGTATATTAATGAATTTGTAAACTAAGTAAAAAGTTTACATTATTAATGGTGTATGTTATAAAATTGACTGCTCTTTGAGTCTCATAACTTTCCTCTGGGGCTATCATAATGTTAATGACTCCATGTTGTAAATATTTCGTCTTTTGACAACTGCAATTTTTGCGAGTGCTGTGATAACATGTTGCAAGTTCATGCAATTTAAATGGTTAACTACTTAATATTTTCGTTAATTGAAGTATCCCCAGAGTATTTTGTGAATTAACAGATACCCATTAGGATAAATTAATTGTTATAAGTTAATTTCAGTTAATGAAATGCATTTTGAGAAATATTTTTGACTATGATATTTCAAGAATATCAATTTGAATAGTGTTTAAATAATAATTGTGAAATGTGCTTTTTTAATCCTGAATGTAATCATGATTTTTGTTGTAGGACTAAAATCGCTATTTAATTAATTACAATAACTATTAATATTCTAGACAGAATAGTTGTAATTATAAAGCCGAAATTTTAATAGTTTTTTATTTGTCTCAACCAACCAAAGGCATTGGCTTGGACCTTGACCACCCCAGTCAGATTAGGAGAGATACCGTGGCCCCTGGCACAGGCAACTGAAGGAACACTGGTGAGTTTTAGTCAGTAAAAGTGGTCTGACACGCCCGCCCGCTTCGCCCAGAGCGGAAATTATTTGATAACTTCCCACCCTCAAAAAAAAAAATACGACATGTTTTAGTGCCCGTGCCGCCTCAGTCGTATTTAAAAAGAACTGAGAACCTATGTTATTTATTTTTTATGTACAGAGGTTGTGTGAGGTGCAGAGAATATTCAGGACATGTGCCATACAATTTATTATATAGAGAGATTTTTTAAACGATCTTGTTGCAATGATTGAATGATGTAAATAAAGTTTTATGTGGAAAAAGAAAAAAAGACAATACCTAATAATGTTCTTCAGAGTATGACCGAAATATACTACAATAAATCTTACAAAAACAAAAAGAAATGAAAGTATCAATAGCTATTGTTTTATTTCCCATTTATTCAGATTAATGTAATTCAAATGATATCTAAATATTAATATTTCTAATAGATAACTCTGTTACAAGAATATCTAAATAAAAACAACATTATGGATGGATCTAGGTTGCGCGAAATACTAACACGGATGTAGTTTAGTATTTTCATCGCAGAGGGCGCTTTTTATTCTGTTATAATCTAAATCTCGCAAGATGGCCCTCTATTTCAGTTTATACAAAGTACTCTTTGATTCTGCGTACGCGCATTTGTAGTTCCCGATCCGTATTATTGTATTTCGTTGTAATTACCATAAGTAAGTGCGTCGAGTTGAGCCTTGTGTTCATCCCCTTAGTATTGGGACCTTACTTCGAAATTGTTGTACAGACGCCAGCAGGTCAACCTACCCCAATCTGTCAAATTTCTTCGTACATATTCAATTGGGAAAATCTGACAGATTGGGGTAGCTTGATGTGCTGAGCTTTACTGTGCGTTAAAGACACTTTTTGTAATAATATAATATTAATTCTTTGTTTTTACCGACTTCACAAAAAGGAGGAGGTACTATGTTCGGATGTTTGTATGTTTTTTTTTTTTTTTTGTAATTTTGTTCATCGAATACTCCGCCATTTGTTGACGGATTTTCAAAATTCTTTTTTTGTTCGAAAGTAGATAGTTCTGAGGTGGTCCCATTGTCACCAAGTTAGGATCTGATGATGGGATCTTAGAGAAATCGAGGGCAGCCCTCAAATTTTATAGGCTCACTTATTGTTTTTCGCATATTTTATGAAGTATCTTGTGTATTTGCGTATGGTTGTCACCATCTCAGGTAGCTGAGCTGATGATGGAAGGTACAACTCCTTAACAGTAAGAAGTTACTCGAACAGACAAGGACAGTTTTAGTAAATTGTTTTGATGTTTGATATGGCATTTGCCACATTTGGTCTCATGATCATCAAGTCATGACCTTATGCTGCAGTCAGGATAGTCTGCAGAGTACCTAACTCCTCGACAACTAACAGCAGATATACCGTGTTTAGGCTCATTGAAAAGGGCTCGATGTGTGGATAAACGTACTGTTAATGAGAAACACCGAAGTACATAGAGACTTGATGCTGAAGCCAGGAGCATCAGAAAAAGTACAAACTTTGAAATTACAGCACCGTAGTCGTGTTTGGGCTCATTTTAAACAGAACTAAATTTTAAGTTCAATGCAATGTTGACATAAGTCTGGCCTGATGCTGCCAGGATTATCAGCGGGATCCTGGAGAAATCGAAGGAACTCTTCAAATATTCTAGGCACACCTATAGCAATTCGGGTATTATTTATAGTAACTCGTGCATTTGCTTTCGGAAAGCAAAATTTTGTGAAGTAAAACTGATGATGAAGACCACAGATGGCCACCAAGATTAATCAATAATAATATTTCACAGGTTGCGATTCGATTACTTTAATATGGTTGCTAAGCAATTTATGCTCCCCACAATGCGAATGGTGAAATGGAGCTGATGGTGGAGTACCAGGAGAACTCAACAATTAACGTCCCTGTATCGGGAAAAGTGATATTTTGTAAAAGGCGATGAGCTTGATGCATTATAAACAGACCCACTAAAAAGCGAGAAATAAAAACTTTTTAACAAAAAAAAAAAACGACTTCCATAAAAAAACACTACAAAGTGAAAAATAACTTTAATTTCGGAAGTCGGTGGCAATAAACTAAATACAGATCCTAAGACACCGACTTCCGAAATTAAAGTTATTTTTCACTTTGTAGTGTTTTTTTGTGGAAGTCGGTTTTTTTTTTTGTTAAAAAGTTTTTTCTTTCTACCTTTTAATATTTTCATTCCATTGGGACTATTTTGTTTCGTCCTATTTCTTTTATTTTCTTTCTATTTATTTTTTTTGTTTCGTCTTATTTATTTAAATTAGAACATGATAGCTTGTATGAATAGCTCTTTATGTAAGCATGTGATTAGTTTGGGGACAATTTACAGATGGCGTATTGTCAAACAGGAATGCAATTATAACACGTAAGAGGGCTCTCTTTTCCCTGTATATTAGTTTACTCTTTGCTGGTTTCTATGAAAATATTTTAGTTAGGTAAGTATTTTTATCAACTGTATAAGCACAACCTTGTTTTCAATATAAATTTTCAATTTACAACATTTTGTAAGCCTTAGAATGTACGTCACCGTAATAGAAACGTCATTTCATAGAAGTGATCTTGTTAGAGTTTGCGCTATTGCCCGCAAGATGGCATAAACTGTAACTAATATAGAATATTCTGGAACAATAATGCCTTGTATTACGTTTCTTGCCGGGCGCTACTAGTTTCCGGTTCGTATCATTATTAATACATAAGTACAAGGTCTGATTACAGATTGTTCTGTAACAAAGAGTACTTTGTATAAACTGAAATAGAGGGCCATCTCGCGAGATTTGGATGATAACAGAATAAAAAGCGCCCTCTGCGATGAAAATTCTAAACTACATCCGTGTCGGCAGTATTTTATTCGCGCGACCTATATCCATCCCTAATGTTGTTTTTATCTAAATATTCTTGTAACAGATAACCCTGTTACAAGAATATTTAGATATTTGAATTAGGTACATTAATCTAAATAAATGGGAAATAAAACAATATTGAAACTTTCATTTCTTTTTGTAAAATTTATTGTAGTATATTTCAGCCATACTCTAAAGAACATTATTATTGTCTTTTTTCTTTTTCTACTTATAACTTTATTTACATCATTGCAATAAGATCGTTTAGAAATCTCACTGATTATATGGCACATGTCCTGAATTTGTGAAAATAGATAGATAAAACTTTCATTTGGGTAACACAACGAACCACGCCCAGAATATTCTCTGCACCTCACACAACACACATAGATTTAACTTAGTAGCGGACAACGAAGAACGATTACACATTACAGGAGAACGACATCGAAACATCAGCAACCATTTTTGTTTATTACTCAGGGCTGCCAGATGTGTTTTTTTATTTTTCCCCAAATTTGAAATATTTTTTCTCCAAAATGATAATTTTTTTTTTAGTTTTACCCACAGGCAAAAACTTTGTAGTACAAAAAAAACCGCCCGACTTCTTAACAGTTGTCGTGCCCCCAGCGCCCGGCACAGTGATTTGAAAAAAAAAAACAGTTTAATTAATAAAAAAACCCAGAGTAAACGAGCTCTGGTATTTGGTCGTTAATATACGATACCCTGGCGAAATGGACACGAAAATATTTGCGAATTAATCCGACGTACCTAAGCGCTTAAAAGGTTAAGCAATTGTAACCATTAGGAAACAATTTTTAATGACAAAAATAAAGTAGACTAACCTAACTGAACACAACATCGACAAAATCATAAAAGAGCATTGCACGCTCTTTGATTGAAACTAAATGGACATCAGTAATGTAGTAAGTAGATTTTATTAATTAACCATCAAGCAAATTATTTCCAGTTATCTATACAAATAGTTTGAACTTCAAGCTTCTACTTACTAAAATAGCTTACAATGATGCACATCGTTTTTTTCTTTGGTGTCTCTAGAGGTACACACGACGAAATAATATCAAGCTATACATTTCCGGTTTTAGCTGAGCTCACATTGTATAGGCTTGTCGTACAATAAGAAGTCATCTTATACTGGAAATGTATGGCTTGATAAAATATGTCGATTACTCTCATCGATTAGCATCGAATAATTATAATATTAAAAATACCCAAAATTCTCCATGATTTTTTTCCTCTTTCCAAACATTTCTCCAAATATTTCATTTCTCCAGGAGCCAAATTTTTGCCCGAAATTGCGAAAAAAATACCCAGTCTGGTAACCCTGTTATTACTTGCCAGCTGCCAGTGCTGCCAGGGCATATATTTAAATATGTCTAAATTCTTACCAAGTATTTTTGTTTCGACATTTTTTTCAGCAAAAATGACTTATCATCATGGACACGTACTTTTATATTTAATTTATTCTAACAAACCCTATATTTACAATAAACAAATGTGTGTCTTTATCTCCATTACAACTTTCAAACTCCTATTTAGCAAATAATTAATTACTTATAGCAACACATTTTTAAGTACTACTAATATTATACCATTTATTTAAGGAGAGCATTGTAAACCTTAGTGCAGTATTAAGTTTTGAGTATTTTTTATTTTCTTACATTATACGCTACACCAGCGCCTCTGGATTTACAATATTAAACTAGTAGATTAAAATACTACAAAATTGTAAAGCTGTTAACTAGCTGGAAATATATCTTATGTACTGTCATCTGTAATAAGTTGGGTTATCACGATGCTGTGTTGCAGGGTGTAAAGTACTAAGATTGTATGGCATGTTCTGTAATCTGAGCATAGTGTAGCGTAATTATTGTAAATAGTGCCGAATGAGTTGAAGAGAAGCTACTGAATCTTTCTGCAAAAAATATTCGTAAGTACCTACCTACCTACCTATTGCTTTTATAACCAGGGACCATTTTGGTTACCCATTGAAAGGGTTTTTGATAGGGTTTTGACAAAGTGTTGTTTTAAAACCAATTTCATATTGATTACACTCTTTGACGAAAACCCTCATCAATGGATAACCTCTTCCAAACCCTTTCGATTTGATTACCTGTATATTCAAAAACCCATTCTTGGTGGGTTATACTTTTTAATGGTAAAACGTTTTGAACGGGTTACCCTTTCAACGACTGTAACAGAGTTACCCATTCGGACTACAAGTATTGTAATTTTATCTCTCGTGCCCTTTACTTTAAAGTACTAAACTGCATGCATTTGGCAGGTATGCGTCAAGTCTCAACACACAGTCTAGGCCCTAGCCGTAGCGACTCCATACACATACGATTATAGTTATTATTATAGTGATTTTCTGTCTGTCTTATAGTGATTTTCTGTCTGATTATAGTTGTCTGTCTGTCTTATAGTGATTTTCTGTCTGATTATAGTTATTATTATAGTGATTTTCTGTCTGAACTTAAGACGCTGACAAGACCGAAATAGGCTTGTCTCAAACTATTTTTTAGCCAAATCTGTACAGTTTGTAACGGCGAAAAAAATATATGTTAATCTTAAACATATTTCTGAGAACCTTGTTGTATTCAAAACACGTTTTTGAAAGGTTTTCTTGATACAAAAAAATAATAAACTAACCTCTTAAAATGATCTTGTAACAAAAATATCTGTATTACTCATCAACGTACGTTGGTAAAATTTATAATAATAACGTATCATATTTAAATACAGAACTTGGTTGTTTTTTATTTTTGAATACTCAACTTATATAAAAGTAATTAATTATTTTATGATAATTATGTCTAAAGTTAGGAGCGTCGCGTCATCGCGCTTCTCTTTCTTATGTATGCAGTTCGACAGTGATCGCATAGACGCGCTGCTAGACGGACGTATGTCACTTTGCCCCGCAACCCCGCTATCCGTTCGTTTAATATTTTGTTGTTTGACAACTTATTTTATTATGTTTTTATAACTACAATACATTGTAAAAATATTGGCACGTAAAGATATTTGTATAGGATATTTTATAAGTTGCACATAATTATAACTAGTTCTAAGTTGAGTAAATATTTTCTGTGCAAAATGGGAAGCAAACAAAAATGCCGAGGCCAGCAAAAAAAGCGCTTTTAAACTAATAAACAAAAATATCTCATGGAAGTAGTAAAATAAGTAATTTTTTATAATGTAATATTGACAAAACAAGTACACGAACAAAAATGAAATTATAATTAAATAGGTACTTTAAAGGCTATTTTGTACAACTCATAGCGTAAATTCATCTACAACGATAACGCATGGTTGGTCTAGTGGTATTAACATAGGTTCTGGTCAACTAATTTAGAGTTCGAAAGCAAGTCAAAAGTCTTAGAAAATTTGATTAGGATCCATTTTTTTATTTTGTAATTTTAGGAAATTTTCATTGTTTTATTTTTATATTAAAATATATATATATATATATATTCAGTAAAAAGAGACGTTTGGTGAACAGTTCGGGAGCAGGTGAAGCTTCGGAAATTGTTTTTCACCAAAAATTTTATTACTTAGATGATAGAAAGAAAGTCACAAATAAGTCCAGTGAGAAACATCGAATTTACATAGACCTATGACTCATCTTAGAACTGGATTTATAGGAAAATACTCGTAGGTTTGTCCATTGTTTCTTGCCCACTCTATACAAGGTGTCCCTGGAAGTATGGATTTTTTTGGAAGTTTAGCATTTTTTGTTTTTCTAAACTACCTCCTAAAGACGGATAGGGGGGGTGGCAAAATGTGTATGGAAGAATTTTAACACGCGGTCCAATAATATAAACTCGAAACTCAGTATGTATAATTAAAACAAAAATAAATAATAAAGTGTAACCGGGTTTTTCGAAAATCTAACCCTAACGGAGTAGTCAATTTCACAGAGGAGTATTTTATTGCGTAGCTTGATTAACTGGAAAATTGGTATAAATAATATTTAAGTCAAGTTATAGAAACATCCCAAACGTTTTTTCAAAATTTCGCCCCTATGGGGATAAAAACTGTGAAGGTGAAAAGGCGGGGATACAGTGAATATGAAAAATCTTATTCCTTTGGTTATGAAACTTGAAACTTTTCCACATTTTCCTGAGTAAATAATAAAGATTGTCACTTTTAGTTTTAAAAAACCCCTCACAGAGAATTTAGAGGGTGAGAAAGTTAATAGGTAAGAAAAAAATTAACCCGCTGTCGGATTAACATGTGTTTTAGGGTTTTTCAAAAATCGACTCCTACCGGGGTGAAAAAGGGTAGGTAATAAAGTCTATGGGGTAGAAAATGGGTATAAATAATCTTTAAGTCATAAAAATGTAAACAAACCAAACGCTTTTTTAATAGAAACAAGCTCTGTCGTGATGAAAAGGGAGGACAGTTTATTTGAAACATCTTAGGTAGTTTAACTAAAAAATTAGTCCGAATATTTATTTCTTTAAATAAAGTATAAAGATCGTAAACATTAATTTTAGTAATTTTACTAAGGGGAGGTGGAGAGGGTGTTAAATTTATTTGAGGAAAGTACGAAACCCACGAGGAAGAAGTCGCGGGCAAAAGCTAGTGTTGAATAAAAAATACCAAAGCATACACGATGATATATCTAACAAGTGGGAACAGGTAGCTTTTTATTGTATTAATATTAATTTATACAAATAATAAATATAAAAAGCAAATAAAGAATATAATATATTTGTGATAATGCTATTATTGATCGAAGGTGATAATAATGAAAATTTTGCTAATATAGTTTGAGTTTTTATCATCCTTACGTTTATATTGTTTCAGTATAAATAGTGTCTTAAAATAATTTAAAAAGGGGTCAAAACATTCATTTGTTTTTTTAATCGCCTTGTCTAATTTGTTTTTAGCACTTCATACAGAACAATAAATATATAAGAGCGCCATTTATTGGTTCATTGGTAATTATTATTGACCGCGTCACTTTGTTTCATCCTTGGTAGTTCGCTGTATCACCGCCTTTTAAGAATGGCGCTAGGATATCGGAGAAATAGTGGGCGTGGCTAAAAATACCGAAACATCGGAGCTCAATAACGGTTTTCAGCGTCTTAAATAAGAATTAAGAAAGCACCGTCCTATCAAACTGAGTAAGAAACACTAATGAACGATTTTATACGATTCCAAACTTCCAAGGTCAATACCTTTTCCTCGACTCCAATGTAATTTACAATGATTTGATTTAAAACCCTTTGATTACCCCGACAAACCCTTTCAAAGGGTTAACTTCTTCAATTAGAAATCATACGAGAGCCGGTAACATCTTGTACTAGTTAACTTATTGATAGGGTTACCCTAACGTCAGTGTTATGAAAGAGCTACCACTACCAAGAGGTAACATTTTCCGTTGCTCTAGGCGCACAATCTGTAACACTTTCGAAAGAATTAACTTATATTCGGGGTTGTACGGTCCCTGTTTATAACACATAGTTAACTATTATTTTATTATTATACCTACTATATTTATTATATAACAATATTTTATCAGTAAAATAAAATTGATATTACAATACTAAAATGTTCAAGTAAAAACATCCAAGTGTTATTTATTTGTTCAAATAGCGCCCTCTCTTGTAGAATTAAGTTACCCTTTACCACAGAATACCTAATAGTACTTCGTACAGAATGGCCACTCCCTTCCCCGCGCCGACATCAGATGAATCCGAAATCGTTAGGGAGTAGTGTTCATTCCGACGTATCGGACTACTGTCGGACGGGCCCGTTACCTCGTTGACGGACTTAGGGAGTAGACCCCCTGATACCGCACATCGCGGCGTTCGTCGGTGGGTCATTAGCTAGGGGCGCTCACAAAGAACCGCAGCACTACTGCTGACACGAACACTCAATTTTGCGATTTAAAAGTTTTATTTGAGTTTTAATGACGATGGTTGGATATTGTGATGCTTTTCCGAATTTGTATTTACATAAAATGTTTGTAAGATACCTATCGCATTTTAATACCATGCAATTTAATAACCGATTATTTATAGTTAAATAAGTCATTTAAACGAAAATATTTCTCACTTTGGCATTATTGATTGAATAGATAAACCTCTTTTAAACCGACTTTAAAAAAGGAGGAGGTTCTCAATTTGGTTGTATTTTTTTTTTATCTTTGTTTCCTCAGCACGCCGTCATTATTTGTAAACCGATTTGGAAAATTATTTTTTTATTTCAAAGGATATACTTGTCCCATTGTGGTCAAAATCCAGGTCTGATGACGGGATCCTGGAGAAATCGAAGGAACTCTTCAAATATTATAGGCACACCTATAGCGATTCGGGTATTAAGTATTTATAGTAACTCCCCAAGTAGCACACAAGCTGCTTAAATGGCTTCTGTACAACCTGAATGTTGTATAATAGCTGGTCAAGGGATTTACTATAATACTCAAGTTGTTCAGTAGCGTATTTAATAGTGCTTTAACAGGCATGTGGTACAATAGCCGAACAACGGTAAATATAATCCCAATGAATATACAAAGGCGTGTCATAGTGTTATTGTACGGGCATTTGATATAAAGCAGAGTTATAAATACCTTTTAAAACACCACGAGGTCTTATAGAGGGCTTTAGTAGTTAAAAGTATTTAATTGGAGTTATACGTTTCCTTTAAAGCGCGTTAGGTTGTACATTGTATAATTCTAAACCTGTAAGCTGTAAAATATAACTTATTACAGCTTTTGAAACGCTATATCTACAACAGAGAAATATAATTATATAGTCGCACGTAAGCCGTTATATTTGAGACTTTTACAGCAACTGTATGGTAAATAGCTGAATAAGGCAAGAAAAACACGCTATATACAGCTAAAAGAAAAAATAACTGTTTCTATGGTCACTATAACAGCTGAAGCGAGAGAAGAGTGTTTTACTAATTTAATTGCTTCATTGTGACTCCATTTTGTGAAAGATTAACGTAAATTTATCATGGATAGCCAAAAAGCGTGGAAATTAAGAAAAAAACATGGAAGTGTGAGGAAAAATATTAGCAAAGAATATCGGAATATAATTAATAATCGACCAGAACATACGGCAAAAAATTTGGAAGCGCTTTAGCTGACAATATTATTAGTAATTTCGAAGAAGTTGAGGCAGGTGACGCTGCATCAAATAATGTTATCAGTGTTGAAAACTCTAACAGTCAAGTGTTTGTTGAAAATAAAGAATGTTCCGTAGGTTGTAGGTTTTTATTTATTTTTTATTATCTGATTAGTAATATCAAATAAGATAGATTGATTCTGGAGTATATTTTGTATATCACAATTTGGTTCCTGTATTGTCGCAGCTTAAGTTCTTGAGTTGTCAGAAAGTATTATAAACGTTTCGCCAGGTTGAGATTCAGACGCATTCCTGCAGTCAATTTTAGCTGTTGAAGTATTCCCGCAGTCCTCTTGTAACACCTGAAAGACATGAGATTTAGATTTTATTTTGACATTTGATCTAGCAAAGTGCGAGAGAAACTATTACCTAATATTTTCATTATATCGATCTAAATTACGTTAATTTTACTATGATGAAAATAACCTTTACTTAAAAGTTCTAAATGTCTAAAGCGCAGGCCACATAAAAATGGCGCCGGGCGCGGACGTGGCACAGGCGGCTTCCTATTCTATTCAAATTTCATACAAAACGCATGGAAACAAAGCATAATTTAGGACACACGGTCTGTCGTTGCTCGGACGTGGTTATGACGCGCCATATTGTGCTTTATTTCCATGCGTTTTGTATGAAATTTGTACGCCAGTAATTCTAACTAAAAACCCCTGATGCCTGAAAAAACAAAATAGCAATCTCTGGTAGGTTACGGTTTAGAGACCTTGTTTTTTTTTCTATGTACTTCTTAGATAGTTCTCTGATAATAATCTAAGTTTCATTACTGGCGAAAGAAAAAAAATTATGCCAAAGAAGATTCTAACAAAAGACCCCTAAATAAAATGACCCTTAGAATATCAATAGTCCGTTGTACAACCTTAGACTCTTTAAAGAATATATTAATTGCTGATATATACCTAAAAAGGTACAATAAAACTTCAATACCATAATTGTAGAACCGAAAGGTCTACAACGGTGGATACTAGGGGCCTAAATCGATAGAACGGTTTTAATAAACTCTGAAGGCTCTTATAACTGAGACGCCATTAATACATAGTTTATGATAAAAGCAATTCACATGATTATTTATAATTTTTAACATCATAATTATATATAAAAATCGAATTCACGTCACTCTTTCTCACCCCAGATTCTAAAGAAACTACTTATAAAGCTAAACTATATCTTATATAAACTAAATTCAAACCCTATAATTAATTACTGTTGATTTAATTACTAAAATAAAGGATAATATAGACAAAAAACCATTAGTTCTAGGTGTTTTTATCGACCTAAAAAAAGCATTTGATACTGTCAGCCATGTCATCCTTTTGAAAAAGCTAAAAATCATAGGAATTACTTCTACAGCCTACAAAATGTTCGAGTCTTTTCTTACTAATCGGCAACAGATCGTCAAACTTGATAAATTTGCAAGTGCCCCGGCCAATATGCAGTGCGCAGTACCTCAGGGATCGGTGCTGGGTCCATTGCTTTTCCTCATATATATTAACGACATTAGTACTGCTGGACTGACTGGACACATATCACTGTATGCAGAATTGCAGACGACACATGTCTTTTTTATTTTGGCGATTCCATCACTGAAATTATCTCAGAAGCACAGAAAGATCTTAATGTTTTAAATGTATGGCTTAGTCAAAACCTTCTGACTATGAATGTTAGTAAAACAGCTTACATAATTTTCGCAGCAAAGAATAAAAAAATACCATCATTCCCAAATCTCACAATAAATAACCAACCGTTACGAAAATCAACGCATGAAAAGTATTTGGGCCTAATTGTGGACAGTAAGTTGACATTCAGAGCGCATATTGACTACGTAAGATCTCGAATACTCCCATTAACCGGAGCCATACGTAACATTGCAAAATGCGTACCCTACAAGCTAAGACATACTATTTACAACACGCTAGTCAAGCCGCATTTGGAATATCTGATCCAAGTATGGGGACAAGCTGCAAAAACAAATCAACAGCACCTACAACGAGCACAAAATAAAATAATCAAAGTCCTCTTCAATTACAATTACTATACTCCTACAGAATTACTCTACAAAAAAACAAAACTACTTAATCTACAACAATTGTATACATACCATACATGCATCTGCATGACTATCCGGAAGATCCTTAAGACCAACATACACACAAATATTTCATTTACACAAAAGACTCATAGATATAATACCCGTAATCAAGACGACCTGGTAGTATACAGTATGAGGGGGTCCGGCTATATAATAAATTACCTAAAAAGGTCAGAGAGTGTACAAGCATACCAGCATTTAAAAAAGGCCTAAGGAATTACCTGTTAGATTCATAAGTTTAGTCTAGTAGACACTTAAGTTTAGCTTGATCT
The DNA here is from genome assembly GCA_949316385.1 of Globia sparganii. Lineage (NCBI taxonomy): Eukaryota > Metazoa > Arthropoda > Insecta > Lepidoptera > Noctuidae > Globia > Globia sparganii. The sequence goes on from OX438655.1 coordinate 14,489,759, forward strand.
GTTTTGTTTTTTCTTTAGACTTAAGTACAGAGGCCAGCACATCAAGCTACCCTAATCTGTCAAGTTTCTTTGATAGATTTTCAACTTTACTACAAAGAAGCAAGGTTCATATTCAATTGGGAAAATTTGACAGATTGGGGTAGCTTGATGTGCTGGGGAGCTATTCTCTAAGGATACAGCCTTGCGGACAGCGCTGTCGCAACTGTCAAACCCACCGCGACAGCGCTGTCCGCAAGGCTGTATCCTTAGAGAATAGCATGGCTGGCCTCTGTACCTTCATACTTGCTAGAAACTAAACTATGGTGTTCAGTTTCTCGGATGGCTTGAACGTCGTATTTTAGACTACAACTTATTGTTAATTTAGTTAAGTTTCTCTTTAAGTGAGCTGTAATTTGTTCTTTGAGAAATAAATGTCTTTAAACCGAATTAAATGTACTTTTTAGACAAAAAACTGCATAAATAGCAGGCGCGTGAAAAATTTAGCTAAAAAATATGTATATATTTACAATAAACTGGTACTCGCACTGGTATTTTGCATGCATAAAAGAAAAATCAAGACATACTTATTTTTTAACTATTTTCAGTCGTATTTTCCATCAATCACTTTCCATTGGCACTAGTCTTTGTTAAAATGGTTCATTTCCCCAAAATATTGCTACCGTATACGTAATATAGACCCGTAAACTCTAATTCAGAGACACAGACGCATCTAAATAAGATGCGAGCGCTATAGTTGCGCTAAAAGAACTTATTTTAGATACTTAGGCGCACACTATCGCTTGCATAGCATCTATGTGAGATACATAGATGCTACTAACACACATTTACGTACATTGTAGAGACACTGTAGAACCTTAGGCCGTATAAATCGGTGCCTCTTTCGGGGGTACAGCGGCGCTATATACGCTTGCTATCAAAGAAATTTGACAGATTGGGGTAGGTTGACTTGCTGGCGTCTGTACATCTACTGTGGAACTTGTTTATGGAGCCAATGCCGTTATTAAGAACTTCTAACCGGCCAGTGTACGGCTTGTTAAAGAGCTTGTGTGCTACTTGGGTCGTGCATTTGCTCTCGGAAAGCAACTTTTAGTGAAGTGGAACTGATGATGAAGACCACAGATGGCCACGGGGACTTCTCAATAATAAGTATTTCACAGGTTGCGATTTGATTACTTTAATATGGTTGCTAAGCACAATTTATGCTCGTCACAATGCGAATGGTGAAATGGAGCTGATGGTGGAGTATCAGGAGAACTCCTCAACAATTAACGTCCCTGCATCGGGAAAAGCAATATAATTATATTTTGTAAAAGGCGATGAGCAAGTTGACATTAGGCTATTGTACCTTGTATAAACAGACCCACTAAAAAGCGAGAAATAAAAACTTTTTTACAAAAAAAAAAAAAAAAAACCAAAAAACTACAAAGTGAAAAATAACTTTAATTTCGGAAGTCGGTGGCAACAAACTAAAATACAGATCCAAAGACACCTACTTCCGAAATTAAAGTAATTGTTAAAAAGTTTTACTTATTAACTAATAAAATATTATTTTTATTTCATTACGCACCCGACTAACTAGATAAACAATTGAACGCCGCTCGTACAAGGTTACGTATCGTCGTCGCTCACCACCATTTTTTTTTTACGTTACGCACGACAGCCAACCCTGCTAGAGTTCACGCACACATTTGCACGTGTACTAACGTCATTTGGCTGTGTAGTAGTAATTTGGCTATGTGTGGTAATTATTTTGCGCGCGTTGTACGGAGTGTGCGGGGTGTGCCTTTACTCAACAACAGGGGGCATTTTTGGCAGGCGATGACGGCTTGAATATCTAATGCATTAATAATTATTTATTTTCTGTTGATTTTTAGTTCCGTTAGACAAAATAAGCTTGGTAAATAACGGTGACTTATATTTACGACAACCGTGTTTTACAGTTTTAGTACAGACGCCAGCATATCAAGCTACCCGAAACAGTAAAATTTTCCCAATCAACCTTGAACCTTATGCTTTAGCAATAAAGCTTAAAATCTATTGAAGAAATTTGACAGATTGTATTAGCTTGATATGCTAGCATCTGTACATTGTGTATTTTTTACTATAAGTTATTTAAAGAAGGTGGAGGATCGACACATTCGACACCAATAAATTAAACTTTGTATAGGTACAGTGGGCTGCATCAATTGGGTACCCCAGTTGTATTAAAATTAACTTTGCTACAACTTTGCAATTCAAACGTATACATCCTTATGAATAACACAAAAAGTATTCATATGCCGGACGAGATTCGAACCATCGAACCATTGGTTATCCATTAATTACCGCGAGCTCTTACAAACTGAGCCAGTTAGGTAGTTAGTAATACAATGAATTAATAATCTACTTAGCGTTATAATTCTGTCTCTGTCTAATCGATTTAGATGAGCTCGCAGAGAATGCATACTATCTATTTGTTAATTGAGGGTAGTTATGCAAACATTTTACTAATCTCTAATGAAGTTACCGTCTGATGAGTACATAGTTTTGATTCTCCTTTTGCACACGATAAGTGTTTGTGTTAAAAAAAATTAAAATGATAGATAATTTCTTGAGAACAAAGATTGTAGTTCTTTATTATTCTACTAGTTTGAAAGGCAAATTGTCAACCATTTTATGTAGTTGTTTTAAGTTGATTATTTTGCTGTGAAGCAAACCAAACTTTTTTAAAGTTACAGTTAGTTATCTATACTATTAGTTAGGTAAATAGTTAAGTTTTCAATTTATAATAAAATTTACTAAAATAAATTATATTTCTTTTATCTATACTAATATTATAAAGCTGAAGAGTTTGTTTGTTTGTTTGTTTGTTTGTTTGTTTGAACGCGCTAATCTCAGGAACTGCTGGTCCGATTTGAAAAAGTCTTTCAGTGTTAGATAGCCCATTCATCGAGGAAGGCTATAGGCTATATATCATCACGCTAAAACCAATAGGAGCGGAGCACCAATGAAGAATGTTTCAAAATCGGGGGATTTTTTTCCTATTGAGAGCTTCCGCTGCGTGCGCTGCCTAAACGGTACAAGTTTCGCAAAAATCATATATGACAGAATTGTTCCCCTTTAAAAGTTTAAAAAAAAAGGCCGCGACAGCATATGTCTATCTTTTAAGGTTAGCTCACTATAACCTCTTTTATGCTAACCAAATTTGTTCTAAAATAATGCATTATTTGCGAAGGTGTTTTTATAAACATGGTATTAATCCTTATCCAAATAAATACGTTATTCATCACATGTATTTAATTTTAAACAAAATTGCTTCTGACATCATTTGATTTCAATGTATATCTTAGGAGATATCATAGTTTTAAAATAATACTAATAATAAAGCTGAAGAGTTTGTTTGTTTGAAACACGGTTTGAAAGCTCTAAATCTCTGGAAGTATTGGTTGCATATATAAAAATATTTTTGCGTTTGATAGCCCAGTTCTTGAGGAAGGCTATATTCTATTAAACTTGACGCAAGGACCCTTAGGAGTTGAGCAAAAAGAAAAAAAGTCTGAAGTTTTCGCCAAGCGAAAAGGAAGTAATAGCGCAGGCCGGCGACACGTTGCGACGGGGTGGATCGGGGAAACAAAAAAAAATTACGCGGACGAAGTCGCGGGCAGAAGCTAGTTTTAATATAAACCTACTGGTTATAACAATATATAAAAGAAAAAGTTGTATTTATACTGACTTAGAGAAAAATAAAATTTGACGACAACAAAAACCTAATTATATCATACTGCCAGAATAGAACTTGAATCAGCGGATTCATATGTCACACCCTCAACCTTCAGACCAACTAAACTGTTACCATCACTATTGAAATATTGCATGTATTTTTTGTGCATTGTTGTTTACGTATAAACTGCAAAATATTACAATAAAATACAAAACTGATAGATGCGGCCATCACGGGTTCGAACGTAGGTGCTTTCAAGGGGGGTACCCACATCGTGATTCTCACTGTACATTACATACATTCTAATCTATATATATAAAAATGAATAGCTGTTCGTTACTCTCGCTAAAACTCGAGAACGGCTGAACGGATTTATCTTATCTTGGTCTTGAAATGTTCGTGGAGGTCTAGGGAAGGTTTAAAAGGTGAGAAAAAATCGAATAATTCCCGGGAAAACCCTAAAAACAGCCCTTTTCTATTTCCCATACAAACGTTTTCTAAATAAAATGTAGAGTCAATTTGAACTTTATTGCTATTCAATAAAGTTCATATTAAATTATAATCACTCACTGTTGTCTAAGCAATGTAGGTATGTTCTTAACGTCAAAGAGTCAATTTGCAATTTATTACCGCTATCTACTACTACTACTACTATCTTAAGTTTTGTCACAAATTAAATTTCTGAACGCAAAATTGACATTAGATTTGACAACCATCTAATATGTCAATCCATCCCATAGATCCTTCCTGTCACACTAAAACGTAGTGATTAAAAATACTCTTTGTTTCGCACTTCACAACACGGAAAAAAGTATTACGATATTGTGTTACGATATCTATGAGTGCATCCTTCTTTAATTGTGAGTGACGATTAGGTGCAGCGCAGACGACAGACTATCCGTGACGCACTTTTTAGTCTGTGAAAATAGAACCTATGCAATTATATGCAGTAACGCACACGACGCGCAAAAAGTCCGGCGCACAAAAAATCCGTGTAATTCGGGCAGACCGCACCGCGCCGCGCCGCGCCGCCGCTCCGCACAAAAAGTGTGTGAAAAAAATTTAACGTTTGCTTCAACGCGCGGTAACGCAGACGGCGCACACTTTAGTCGGCAATCTGCATTTGCTAGGGGTGGACGTAACGCACGCGATCTATTATCATGGCGCGATTTATTATCAAAATAATACATCGCGATCTCTGCACGATTTCCATAGCGTCTACGTCCCTACAGCTCTGCCGACAGAATGATCGAAGATGTGCGTCGTGTGCGTTGAGTCTGTGAAAAATCCGCGACCGGCTTTTTGCGCGCCATGCAGACTTTTTGTACGCTGCAGACTCGATCGCACAAAAAGTGTGCCGTCTGCGCTGCACCTTAATTTATACAAAAGTTTAGGTCTTTTATTTATCGATTGAGGCAGTACGAAGTCTGCCGGGTCAGCTAGTATAATAAATAATAATATACATGTCGGAGGAGTGAAGTAAAAGGTTTGTTTACGTACTAGTCGCGTCATCTATTAGCGTTTATGATACCTTACTCGATTAATCAAATCGATAACAGTTGTCATTGAGTCAGTGGTTCGAGTCGGGGTTGTCAATGAACTGTCGCGTGTGGCGTTTGACATCTGTCAGATGCCAAGGTGAGACCAGTGTGTTAGCTTAGCGACACGATTGACATCCAGAGTTGGACCGCGCCGGGTGTGCGCACTGATTCTACCCAACCACGTGCAACACGGTGGACACCGATAGCATTTCGGATAAAAATCCCTCAACATCTCCGACATACATAATAATATATGTCGTGAATGGATGGCGCCACAGTACAGCGGACAGCGCCATCTAACAATTTAATTGGTAAACGAAGGATCATGTGATCGGAAACACAAGGGAGCCATACCCTTGACACGATCGTCGGTGGAGTGGATGCAGCGAGAACTGGCGGGGAGACCGAGTGTTGCGACAGTCGACAGTCGACAGTCTACAGTCGACGGTCGAGCTCGGACAGTCTTGGCAAACTCTCAATACCAACGCACGTGTTTGTTTCCGACGCACGTGTGCGTTCCGGTTGTTAATCGCTAGTTTATTAAAGCTACTGTAAATTCAAATTATCTTTTCGTTCGAGTACCCACTGTAATGCCCACACCTATCTAAACTATGTCGAATCGTGAAGAGGACCCGATGTATCGCATCTCGGCCACCCAATGATGCGACATACCTATATAGGGTGACTGGTAATTAGTGACCGATACCTAAACACGTAATTGTACTCATGATAACAAACAACTTTTACTATGGGACCAAACCTGAATTCGCGAAAAAAAATCAGCTGTTCCCTACATTTTGACGAGATAGACGAAGATAAATGTAGGGAACAGCTGATTTTTTTTTCGCTATTTCAGATTTGATCCCATAGTAAAAGTTGTTTATTATCATGAGTACAAGCACGTGTTTAAGTATCGGTCACTAATTACCAGTCACCGTATATATAGAATGAGATTAGTAATAGCAGGCTATTAGATATTTTATTAGTAATATTAGAATGTATGTAATGTACAGACGCCAGCAGGTCAACCTAGCCCAATCTGTCAAAATTCTTTGATAGATTTTCAACTTTAGCACAAAGGAATAAAGTTCATATTCAATTGGGAAAATCTGACAGATTGGGGTAGCTTGATGTGCTGGCCACCGTACCTAGATAAAATAGACACTTTTTCTTATCATGTTATAAGTTCTGGCTTTCAAATGTCCTTTAATATAAAAGCCAGAACTTATTATAATGATCATAATAATATTTGAGAAAGACGGTCACTGGTGACGATTCTCTTGTACACCGAACTAAACTAACTAAACTATCACTAAAATTCCTTACTTTTGGCTATGAGAATCTTAGAGATATTCTGCATCAAAATATCTATAAATTTAAAAATAATTTTGACACAACCAAATCGAATTTTGCAATCGCGACTGCACGTGGTAAGTAGGTACTTTTTGTTTGTTTGTTTGGCTTCGCACGGTTTGTGCATTCAGCCAAAAAGTAGGTACTTATTTTCCCTCATCGTCATCATCTGCCTAGCCTTTTCCCAACTATGTTGGGGTCGGCTTTCAGTATAACCGGATGCAGCTGAATACCAGTGTTTTACATGGAGCGACTGCCTATCTGACCTCCACAACCCAGTTACTGGGTAATACGATACCCCTTGGTAAGACTGGTTGTCAGACTTTCGGGCTTCTGACTACCCGTAACGACTGTCAAAGCTCCACGAATGACAGCCGGGACCAACGGCTTAACGTGCTTTCCGTGGCATGGAGGAGTCTCGGTATGTAAAGATGATCACCCATCGACAGGCCAACCGCGGCAAGCGTAGCTTAACCTGATCGATCGACCTGTGCGGCTGTTAATATTTAGCCACGGGCCCCTGCCCGTGTTTTTTTGAGCCGAAGTGGGGCAACGACCTCTTTTTTATGGAATTTTTTACTTTTGTATGGAAAATATGAAAAATTATTACCAACGTGTTGAGTTTAAGGGGTTTACGGGTCTCTTAAAGGGGGTCGAAATTTTCATTATTTTTGCGATAGGACACACCGTTTTCCAGATATAAGCAAAAGAAAATAAAAAAACAGTACTGTTTTTGCATCGGAAGTCGAGGTGTTGGTATGAATTTTAGTTCATGTCCACTAATCTTATTCCACACCTTTTTAGTCGAAACTAAAAATAGTCAGATTTAGTTAGAAAATCTAAATTTTAGGTGAAAAACCTCAAATTCAGAATAGCAAAATTACTGTTTTCACTAAACTAATATCTCAGTGCAATCTTAGTGCTGTCAAACTAAAATTTAGTTAAGTTGTGTCACTTTAGTTAATTCCAGAATGGGAAATCGTCGTTTGACAGGAATAAACTAAATTTTAGTGATTTTTAGTCTAGTTTAGACGCATTTGTGACAAGAGAGTCGGCACCACTAACTAACAAGAAAACTCAGGTTGCGCTATAAAGCGGTTACGAACGCTATGTATTTTGCCTACGATTTCGCTTCTGGTTGATTAATCTATGACACATGCTATTTGTCCTTGTCGCGCTACAGTTGCCATCGTATTCTCTATCCTGTTCGAACCATGTTGATAATTCGAAATTTATTTGTAAATGAGAAATAAAATCGTAACAAAATACAAATATGACGTTCTTTTATAATACTTACGTATGGTATGAAATTCCTTCACTCTTATTTATCTTGGAACCATAGTTTTTGCACTTTCGTAACAGACAGAGCTTGGCATTTTAGATAATTTATTCTCACGCTACGCACACGCTTTGCTTCGCTCGCTGCTATTAGCCGACTAAATGAAATTGCGACAATTGTCTGAATTTGTCTGCAACAATTTGCGCGCGCTAGTGCCATATCTACCTCTATATTGTTTATAATATCATTGCATACAACTGTTTATACAGCGCATGCCAATAATTATGTTAAAAGAGGTACATATTTCTTTCCGACTTGCTAGAAAAAAGTTGTGATAGTTCATTTAAAATGCAAGCTAAATTTAAATACAATTTATAGCTTAGAACACTCAGGAATAATGAAGCTTGCTTGTATTTTGTCTGAATAACTCCATCTATTCGAACTTACCGAAATTAGGTGCGAACATGACTGTATTCGATAAGTTAGAAGGTAAAGTTATCTATACTCCACGAGATGGCAGAGTCGTGCTGTTGAGTTTCGCTATTCGACAACAGATGTCGTGGTACGAACTTTTCTGTTTCCTGCAAGTCCGAGTCTGAGAATGTGATGTGAAATTACTTTTATGCGATCGTTTCGCGATCACAACTAACATAACCTTGTTTTAATTTAAATATTTTTTCATTTTGCTAAGCAGTGCGATGTTCAAATAACAGTTATAAACTATTCATTTAGCAATATTCATTTCTGTATCAATGTGAACTTATTTAGAACAAAAGACAGAATTCCTTTTGTTCTTCGTATGAAATTCGTTTTGGCCTAAAACACGTTAATGTAACAGACATTACACATGATGATTTGAGAAACTGGAAATTATACGGTGAGTTTACGGAATTTACTTGGGACCTCTGAAAAATACCAGCTGTTATTCCTCTGAGGGACCAAAATATGTTGATCATTTACATGTATGACACAAAATATTTCAGCGGGAAATTTCAGAAATTTTCTATCCTCTGAGATTTTGGCAGTACCTCTGTTAGGGCTCATTCAGTCGCTGTTTTTTTTATTCCCTTGTGTGTCAATCTCCTCTATTATATAAAATTACATTATATCTAAGAATAATATTTAAGCATGTATCAGCTCTTAATGTTTAAGGTCCACCAATCATATTTATGCTCATCTATTCTGCCCAATGTTTATTTATTTACTAATCTAATTATCTGCTAACCTGTTGATTAGTTAGGTTGTCAGGTTTTTCTGAACTTAGGGTATAAAAATTACCATGATTTATACCTATGTTTAGACTATAAGTTACTGTGGTTAATTTTTATATCATTTGTAACAAATTCCTAGAAATCCCATGCAGATATTGCGACCGGAGTCGGCTGCCAAAGACACAGACAAAGAGCTTTCTAATCTTTTGCTTACATCCACACAGATGGTCAGCAACTGTGGAGACCTTTGCCTTTTTTTAGATATTAGCTAAATAGGTAGGTAAGCATGTAAGTTTTGGAATTAAATTTATGGTTCAGTTACAAAAGTGATAATATTCTGAGTAGCAACTGTGTTTAGTAAACTTTTGAATAAGTATGGCTCATAGATGCACATTCACTGTTAAAGTCGTTATCTCTTCCATACCCTTTATTTTGTACCCATATTCGCAAATGAATAAATGATTATGATTATGATTATCTTCCTGTAACAACTTCCAGATATATAATAACTACAAAATTAGTGGTCCCTTCATCATCGTTGTACCCGAAATCCACTGTATATTGATTTTATTTACAGGATCAAAGTAACCATGGATGAAATACAAGTTGACCCAAAGCTTTTTGTCACATGCCGGTTATGTCTTGAAGATTTAGGACAGTACCAGATAGTACCCAGTGTGCAGCAGCAAATTAAATACTGCTTTGATATAGAGGTAAGGACTGTCTACTCACACTAATGTCTGTTATTTATTTGTGTACCTTTCATACTTCTCAAAGGTATCTGATCTGCTTCTGACAGGTTGTTTTAGGGTTCCATACCCCAAAAGGTAAAAACGAAATCCTTATAGGATCACTTTTTTGTCTGTCCGTCCATCTGTCTGTCTGTCTGTCTGTCAAGACTCTTTATCTTGGGAACGTGTTGAAGTATCGAGTTGAAATTAAAAGTAAACTTCTAAATTAACGTAAACAAAAGTTACGGCCAATTATGCCGCAAAAAACGTATATTTCGATACTCTCAAAGGAATCAAAATGTATAGGGCACTTCCCGTTGACTTAGAATCATGAAATTAGCAAGAAGCAAGAAGGTCATGTAGCACAAGTAAAGGAAAAAATCGTGTGTGTTACCCCAGCAAACTAATGTCGAAAATAGTCATTTAAATCTTATAGATAATTAGTTGCCCAGCTCTATAATTGTTGCGCTCATTTTTAAATTTGTTGCACTTATAGTTTTTTAGTTATTTCACAAAAACATTTCCTGCTGGGGTAACGTTTAAAACGTTACCCCAGCCAGACATTTTTCTTTTTAAGGGGAATATTGAAACAAATATTAGCTATATAATTAGTTGTCTAGACGAGGTAAATGTTGCACCTTATTTTGTATTTGTTCTTTCTTCGGCTGCGAAGTTATTCGAGAACCTACTGGAGTAACGTTTGCGGTTTTGCTGGATCTCTGAAACGGTTAAGCGGATTCTTATCATCTTTTGTACATAACTTCTTAGGAATTAGTTGTAATTTGTTGTGCAATAAAAAAACCAAAATAATGCACCGTTTAAAGGTTATTTAATTAAATATAAAAACGCTTCGATAGGTCCTAACACTCTAAATAAGAGGTTTTATGACTTAACTAGCTTCTGCGCGCGACTTCGTCCGCGTAAATTTTTTTTGTTTCCCCGATCCACCCCCTCGCAATGTGTCGCCGGCCTGCGCTATTACTTCGTTTTCGCTTGGCGAAAACTTCAGACTTTTTTTCTTTTTGCTCAACTCCTAAGGGTCCTAGCGTCAAGTTTAATAGAATATAGCCTTCCTCAAGAACTGGGCTATCAAACGCAAAAATATTTTTATATATGTGACCAATACTTCCAGAGATTTGGAGCTTTCAAACCGTGTTTCAAACAAACAAACTCTTCAGGTTTATTATTAGTATTATTTTAAAACTATGATATCTCCTAAGATATACATTGAAATCAAATGATGTCACAGGCAATTTTGTTCAAAATTAAATACATGTGATGAATAACGTATTTATTTGGATAAGGATTAATACCATGTTTATAAAAACACCTTCGCAAATAATGCATTATTTTAGAACAAATTTGGTTAGCATAAAAGAGGTTATAGTGAGCTAACCTTAAAAGATAGACATATGCTGTCGCGGACTTTTTTTTAAAGCTTTTAAAGGGGAACAATTCTGTCATATATGATTTTTGCGAAACTGTAACCGTTTACGCAGCGCACGCAGCGGAAGCTCTCAATAGGAAAAAAATCCCCCGATTTTGAAACATTCTTCATTGGTGCTCCGCTCCTGTTGGTTTTAGCGTGATGATATATAGCCTATAGCCTTCCTCGATGAATGGGCTATCTAACACTGAAAGAGTTTTTCAAATCGGACCAGGAGTTCCTGAGATTAGCGCGTTCAAACAAACAAACAAACAAACTCTTCAGCTTTATAATATTAGTATAGATTTAAATGTTATTTTGTAGCTTTTTCAAATGTGTGTGAAGTTTCATTAGTATCCTGTAAGTAACTTACAAATTAGGATGATATTCAGTTCTCCTCGTTCACGGTCAAAATGCGCGCGGAGTTATTTGGCCACCGATAAACCTATAAGTGGATATATGAAATGAATTAGTTGCTTAGTTTAGTTTTATACCTGTAAAATTTCAGCGTAGTACATACAATAATTAACGAGATAATAAAATAAAAGTCATTAGGAAGCGCAAGACCGTGGTAACCCGACCAAGTTTAGGTGGTGACAATAAAAGCGACCGCGTAGTACATTATGCTATCTTTTAAAATGTTTAGTATAATACACCTTACAAGTTCGGTACAGATGCGTACACTGTTAAATACATACAAACAATATTATGAAGCGCAAAGACCGTGGTAACCCGACCAAGTTTAGGTGGTTATCCACATACAGGTTTATCGGTGGCCAAATAACTCCGCGCGCATTTTGACCGTGAACGTGTAGAACTGAATATCATCATAATTTGTTAGTTACTTACAGGATACTAATGAAACTTCATACAATTTGAAGGTAGTTACAAGCTACAAAACAACGTTTAAAGTAAGTCTTCAGACCTCTTATTTAGAGTGTTAGGACCTATTGAAGCGTTTTTATATTTAATAAAATAACCTTTAAACGGTGCATTATTATGGTTTTTTTATTGCACAACAAATTACAACTAATTCCTAAGAAGTTATGTACAAAAGATGATAAGAATCCGCTTAACCGTTTCAGAGATCCAGCAAAACCGCAAACGTTACTCCAGCAGGATCTCGAATAACTTCGCAGCCAAAAAAAGAACAAATACAAAATAAGGTGCAACATTTACCTCGTCTAGACAACTAATTGTATAGCTATTTAGCTAATATTTGTTTCAATATTCCCATTAAAAAGAAAAATTTCTGGCTGGGGTAACGTTTTAAACGTTACCCCAGTAGGAAATGTTTTTGTGAAATAACTAAAAAACTATAAGTGCAACAAAAAAAATGAGCGCAACAATTACAGGAGCTGGGCAACTAATTATCTATAAGATTTAAATGACTTTTTTCGACATTATTTTGCTGGGGTAACGCACACGAAAATATCCGAAAACCGTAAATTTGTAATTACATACCTACTTTGTACGGAACCCTCGATGCGCGAGCCCGACTCGCACTAGACCGGTTTTTTAAAATTTTTTATTATGTTTAGTTAAAAAAATATATCTTTAAGTACTTCTAATTATTTTTAGCTTGAGAAAATAAGTGGAGGGTATACCAAATAATCTTAAACATCTAATTTCAGGTTGAGCCGTTTGATGGTCTGCCACAACTAATATGTATGAAATGTAAAGAGGTTTTAAACAAGTTCCACACAGTTAAGACCACATTCTGTGAGAAGCAAACTAACTTGAGAAACAAGGTGATAAAAAAGGATGTAAGTTCTCATTATCTTTCAATTATGTAACATGTTTTTGACCATGTTCCTTGGGTTCACAAATGGTTGCCTTGCCCTATAATTTCTCGTCTAACATGTACTTACTACAATCGTATCAAGAAAGTTTTAATGTTATTTTACATAATGATACAGGTGAACAATTCCCGATTTATTTATAAATGTTGCTTAGAGTTAAGAGATATTTAAACATCAAAAAAAAAAAAATATTGTTAAACAGTCACTAATCATTACTTAACTTTAAGCAATGTTTATAAATAAACCCCTTAATGAACAAGTCAACAATATTATATTGTATAGATGTAGACACCTGTCCTAATAGTAGGTATTTTATAGGAATATTTAAATTTTTATTTGGGGGTCATCCATAAAGTATGTCACACTGATTTCGTGAGTTTTCGACCCCTCCCCCATCCTTTTCATAGTTGGTCACATTTGTGAGACCACCCCCTCCCTAGTGTGACGTCACTTATTTTGCAATTTTACATCTAGAAATTATTAAATTAAATCAGCAGTTCTGAAATTGGTTTTACTTCCATTTAAATTATTGTTTAATATAATCAACATCAAATCAAACATTTGAAAATATTTACAAAACAATAAATTATCTATACTTATAATATTATAAAGCTGAAGAGTTTGTTTGTTTGTTTGTTTGTTTGTTTGTTTGTTTGAACGCGCTAATCTCAGGAACTACTGGTCCGATTTGAAAACTCTTTCAGTGTTAGATAGCCCATTCATCGAGGAAGGCTATAGGCTATATATCATCACGCTAAATCCAATAGGAGCGGAGCACTAATGAAGAATGTTTCAAAATCGGGGGTTTTTTTCCTATTGAGAGCTTCCGCTGCATGCGCTGCCTAAACGGTTAAAGTTTCGCAAAAATCATATATGACAGAATTGTTTCCCTTTAAAAGCTTTAAAAAAAAGTCCGCGACAGCATATGTCTATCTTTTAAGGTTAGCTCACTATAACCTCTTTTATGCTAACCAAATTTGTTCTAAAATAATGCATTATTTGCGAAGGTGTTTTTATAAACATGGTATTAATCCTTATCCAAATAAATACGTTATTCATCACATGTATTTAATTTTGAACAAAATTGCCTCTGACATCATTTGATTTCAATGTATATCTTAGGAGATATCATAGTTTTAAAATAATACTAATAATAAAGCTGAAGAGTTTGTTTGTTTGAAACACGGTTTGAAAGCTCTATATCTCTGGAAGTATTGGTCGCATATATAAAAATATTTTTGCGTTTGATAGCCCAGTTCTTGAGGAAGGCTATATTCTATTAAACTTGACGCTAGGACCTTTAGGAGTTGAACAAAAAGAAAAAAAGTCTGAAGTTTTCGCCAAGCGAAAACGAAGTAATAGCGTAGGCCGGCGACACGTTGCGACGGGGTGGGTCGGAGAAACAAAAAAAAATTACGCGGACGAAGTCGCGGACAGAAGCTAGTTAATTATATTATGATAAAAATATGATATGATGCGATCCGACCGATTTCGGCCTGGGCGATTGCTTCAACTCCGCAGTAGAAGTCATTCGCGAGCTCGCATGTGGCTTATGTAGGTAGCCAATCTTTTTTGAGAAAATCCTTACGCATTGCGGGCAAGTGTGGACACAATCTATGTAATTATAGTTAATTGCCGTAGGTGGTCGGGCTTTCAGTTGATCACGTTTGGCATCAAGCTCAAGGCGCCGCCGTAATTCAAAATCATGAACATTTTTTTCTTTTAATATTAATGGCAGTTACAAACTTAATCATTCCATGGACTTTGAACCGACTCCTTCAAATTATTTATAATCGGCATAGCAGTCACTTCGTTCTCGTTTGGGTTGTTAATGTCAGGAAAATTCCATATGTCAACATCTTGTTCATCCAACCATATAGCATCATCGACAATATCGACATCATCCAAACAAAATTTTCACTGGCACTTCTAGCAGCAATTCTTTGAAGGCGAATCTTTGTGATGGGCAAAACTTCTTGTTGCCTCTTGTGTGATTGCTTGTTGGTACTAACCATCTGATCTAATCATCTGTGGTTTATATTTTACATCATACAAGGCCTAGAAGCGTTGTATGATGTAAAATACACGATCGCTTAAACAAGTATGCCTCGACACTGGAGCAATAGCTATCATACGGAACTTGCTCAAATGTGATGACGCTCGGAGATCCAAAGATAGCTGAAGTAACAGTGCAACAAAACCTTCGAAATCATCTTTTTCTGTGGTCAAAGGGCTCATAGGTGACCGGCGCGGCGTGTGACACTAGTACAGCGAGTGTGAACTCGCCAACAAAACAATAATTTAAACCTTATGCCCATACAGAGTTGGAAATATTTTTAAGTATTTCCTTATGTAGTTCAAATTTCCGGTCGTCCCCGCCCCGTCGTCCCCACTGGGCACATTTTAACAATCCGTGAAATCTCTCTTATTGAAATCCCCATTATTGCATATTGACTCTCGGTCTCTAACGGAACGAGTGGGAAATAAAAAGTTCCAATCGTCACCACTGGGGAGAAGGAAACTTTTTTTCCCACTCATGCCCAGTGGGCACGACAGGGAGGGGACGACCGGGAATAAACCAAATTTAGCATTTTAAGACTTGATGTAAAAGATTTTGACATGTGACGTCACGAAACTTAGGACCTCTCCCACCCCTTGTCAAACAAAATCACACTTCGTCGACCCCACAGATATAGATACACCTAGATAACGCAAGAGCATCTACTTCGCGTGCCAAAATCGCACCAAATAACGTTCAAAAAGCCGCCACTTTCGCGCTCAGTCCTGTGTATTGCTGGCTGGGTGAAGCGTGAGTGAGAAAGAGCGCTTGTGACGTCATAGTAGGTAGTCACAAAATGGTACGCTTGGTTTTCATACAGCTCGTGATACTTGTGTTATCTAGGTCTATCTATATCTGTAATCGACACCCTCCCCCCTCTTAAAGTGTGACGTACTTTATGGATGGTCCCTTGTCAGAAAACTGTTGATTAAAAACACAGATATAGATACACCTAGCTAGATAACGCAAGAACAACTACTTCGCGTGCCAAAAATCACACCAACTTATGTTCAAAAATCGTAAGCCGTCACTCTCACGCTCAGTCCTGTGTACTGCTGGCTGGGTGAGCGTGAGTGAGAAAGAGCGCTTGTGACGTCATAGTAGGTAGTCAAAAAATGGCACGCTTCGTTTTCATATAGATCGTGATACTTGCGTAATCTAGGTCTATCTATATCTGTGATTAAAAATATGTAACTGTTTTATGCCTGTATTTTTTTTTCTGTTCTTGTATTTTGCAATCGCCTTTTTTGCCAAATTGTGAAAAGGGATGGTAATTTCCTTCCTGCTTACTTCCACCTCTTTCTTACATAAGTGTAACAAAAGCCGTCTCCTGCGCGTGTTTTTTCGAAACATTATACAAATACAAAAAACCTTACACATAAACATTGTTTTCATACACAAGCTGTCTCCTGCGTGTTCAAATATTTTTTAGTTTAGGTACTTCATAACACTGAATAACACATTTTGTGTGGTGTGGATGTCGTAATGAGTACCGACGAAGAAGACGTGCTATGTTTTAGCAATTTTATTATAGACTCAATATCGAGGAGAAGACAGATTTCGAGTCAGACCGTATTCAGATTTATGACTTCAAAATTTTGACAATTTACCAAGACCTGCGGATTGGTCAGAATGGTCGGACAATCTATAAAATGGGTCCTCGCGAGTCTCTTATAAACAAATTCAAAGAAATTGATATACTAACTCTGCCTTCTCTTTATATTTTAGAAATTATTTTGTATGTTCGCAAAAACTTAGGACTTTTCAAAATAAGAAGCGATTTCTATAATATAAATACACGTAGTAAAGATGAAATTGAGATACCTAAATTTAGATTAACTATATGTATAACTAGCAAGTCATTTCTTATACAACGTGTAACGTTAAATGCGCAAAATCTCATACACCCTGTAGCGACAGGGAACGCAATACGAGATCTTGCTTAGGTATACTTAATGCGGCCGCCACACTATGCTCCTTGCGCTGCTCATCGCGCTGCCGCTATTTGCCGCGATGTTGCCCTCTCTGCCCACACACTGCTCTACTCGCGCAATTAATCGCGACGTTCCTCACTTGTCATTCGCCTTTGCAATGGACGATGAAGCTGTGGCAGCGTGCGCGCTATGCATTTTTTTTAGTATAACTAATTAAAAATTTGGAAAATTCAAAAGTGCACGCCTCACACGCGTATTGTAGTACAAATTGAAATGAATTTACTAGAAGAGGAACTTATTGAAAAAATTGTTTTTGAAAATGAATGTTAAAAAACCCAGTAAATTCCATTGAATTTCATTAATATCTTTAAAACGGTTATCAGTTCAATCATGATAAGAAATAGGGTTCATCCTCAGTATAAGTGGAAATTTATTCAAAAGGATTTATTACAATTAATTGCGTATATTTTTCTAAAACGTGCAGAAAAACAAGTGCACAGACCAACGGACAGCAGTACTAATATTTTTTAAAGTACATTTTTTTGTTATATATACTAAAAACATAAATGAAAAAATACGCTGACTTTATTATTTAATTTAACTAGTTTTCAAAACATCCCTTTTTTATTTATTTAGTGTCTAGCTTGGGAGATAAGAGCGATTTTATATTGTAAAAATCGCCACATAGCGGCCTATCAAAAGTAAAGTACTCCTACGTGCTTACGCGTTGTAAGGCGTGCAATATCAATGTCGTAAAAAGAAATATACATCGTCGACGTCATCCTCGCCGAAGGAGATGGTGGATCACATCTATCCATCACACTACAGCATCACATATATTCAAATGCCAAAACTGTGTACGCGTGCGTCTTGCGTGAGCGCTCGATGCGGAGTGTGACCGCGCAATTATGTGGCCAGCCACTCGCGCTCGTATTGCCGGTCCTTTGACTCGCGCGCAAAAAACCAACAAAAGAGGGAGCGATGGGTACGATGAGCAGCATGACGTGCGGCATGACGAGTGATGTTGCCACACTACCTCTCTGCTTCCTTTCCTCGCTACTTCCCATGCCACTCGTCGAGTGTGTGGCAGGCCTATAACATTATACAACGATGATGAGTCATCCACATGTATTGTCGTCATGGGATTACCCTGAAACATTTTTCGCCTGCGCGTTACACATGGTGCCGAGTCGGACAAACCCTCTCAAAATATGTCTATTCAGCCATTGTAATAGTTAGGGAGGCGAGGTAGCTAAATGGCGTAATTCAACGGCGCCGTCGAGACCTATCAAAATCGAAAGATAAAATGATTTCGAAAAGAAAAGCTCTTATGGTAAAAACCATTTTAGCGGTGGGCTTGGCGTGTACGGTTTTTCAAAAATGTTAAAAAAAACAGTTACTTGGGCATTCTCGAGCGCGTCAGATATTCATACTACGTTTGCCCCAAGTGCCTCTGATAACAACGGTATACTAATCTGCCGGTTTGCGTTGTGGGGGTAGGCATATAAAGTAGTCAAAAATGCAAAAAAAAAAAATTTACTCGAGCGCGTCAGATTTTCGGAAGGGGTGTTAAGTAGGCCCCAAGGAAGCTCCCTTTAAAAAAACTGACGATTTCGGCGTGACGATAAGTTGTGATGAATTTTTGAAAATGCAAAAAAAAAAAGTTTTTTTGAAATACTCGAGCGCGTCAGATTTTCATAGGGGAGGTTTATATCGGTATCCTGAAAGCATATTTCCTTAATCTGACAAAAATGTTGGTGGGTTCTCTTAATCTGATCGAAAAAGGTTTTTTGGTTTCTTTTTTTCCTTTCTTTCTCCTTGATAAAACGGGGAATTTAAGAATGACAATAAAGCGATAGATACAACCAACGTAAATGTAGATGAAATATAGTACGAATTGTATTATTTATTGTATCAAAAAAAATGAAATGAAATACAAATTGTATTATAATTGTATTGTTATGTATGACCTTTACATTTTTGCTCAATACAATTCATCAAAGTTTCCAGCACATTCGAGAAATATACCGTCGGGTCTCTTCTCTCTCTTCAATCGTCGTTATACTGAGGGCACATAGGTCTACGGTAGGGGACCATAAACATATATATATATATATATATCTATATATATATAGGGTGTACCGAAAATTCCCTTCTACCATTCTTTCCCCACCATCAATGTTGCGAAATAAAGGAAAAATACTGGTAGGACGGCATATTTCCGCGAAGCGCTCAGTCTGTATTACATGTTTATGGCAAATTCCTCTTTTTTGCTTCAATTCTTCACTTCGTTTTGCTTACGGTACGTCCAAAAAACAATTTGAGGATCAACAGGCTATCTATCTATACATATAATAAAACAGTAAAAAAACTGTGTCTGTACATTGAATATATTAAAAAAAAAATACTTGAGGGGGGTTTAGAAACAGTAATAGAGCACGAATCCAAAAAAAAAAATTTGTCTGTTTGTCTGTTTGTCTGTTTGTCTGTTTGTTTGTACACGCTAATCTTCGGAACTACTGGACGGATTTGAATGATTTTTTTTTTGTTGTATAGGTATTAAGTCTGGGCAACATATAGGCTATAATTTATTTTGGAAAATGGAACACCTGATGCAGAACCGCAACAGACCAGCTAAAGTATAAGAGATACAATAATGGTACCATAGCAAAAATTGTTCCACGTGATGAGAATTTTCTGCTGAGAGAATAAATTTGAAGATCTGGAACACCTGATGTGGAACTCCAAGAGCCCAGCTACACCATAACATATACAGGAATGAAGATTTAGCACAAGTTGTTCAATCTGATGAGCACTCTCTGTTGACTTATAAAAATCGAAGATCTGGAACACCTGTTGTGGAACTCCAAGAGCCCAGCTACACCATAACACATATAGGAATGACGTTTTAGCAAAAGTTGTTCAATCTGATGAGAACTCTCTGTTGACTTATAAAAATCGAAGATCTGGAACACCTGTTGTGGAACTCCAAGAGCCCAGCTATACCATAACACATTTATAGGAATTACGTTTTAGCAAAAGTTGTTCAATCTGATGAGAACTCTCTGTTGACTTATAAAAATCGAAGATCTGGAACACCTGTTGTGGAACTCCAAGAGCCCAGCTACACCATAACACATATAGGAATGACGTTTTAACAAAAGTTGTTCAATCTGATGAGAACTCTCTGTTGACTTATAAAAATCGAAGATCTGGAACACCTGTTGTGGAACTCCAAGAGCCCAGCTACACCATAACACATTTATAGGAATGACGTTTTGGCAAAAGAGCCCAGCTACACTATAACATATATAGGAATGACGTTTTAGCAAAAGTTGTTCAATCTGATGAGCACTCTCTGTTGACTTATAAAAATCGAAGATCTGGAACACCTGTTGTGGAACTCCGAGAGCCCAGCTACACCAAAACACATATAGGAATGACGTCTTAGCAAAAGTTGTTCGATCTGATGGGTATTTCCTGTTGACTTATAAAAATCGAAGATCAGAAACATCTGATGTGGAAATCAAAGCTATCACTAATTTCACTGTATAATTATAAAATAACATAAGCTGGGAGTACCTCCACGCGGTGAAGGCGGTAACAGTTTAGGACTGATTTTCGGTGACGATGGTATATCATTGAAAAGTTGACTCTACTGGTCAAAACTCCCAATTATTTTTATACTTTATCAATAAATATGCCTTCGGGCTTATGTTATTTGAGTGTTTAATTTCCTTTGCCATTTATCTTCGTGACACGGTAGCCTACCCGGTAACGCAGGGGAGCAGTCACTTAGATTTTAATTGGTCAGGTATATTCACAATAAAACTATAACCATGCCTAGAAAGAGGTCAAATCTTTCCCAATGTTCCAAAGGAGCTGAAAGATTGAGGATCATAAGATCCCAAGAATCTACCGAAGAGCGTCAGGAGAGACTTGATGCTGTTCGAAAACATCAAGCTGCAACTCGCTCCGTGGAAACCTCTTCGGATCGCGAAGTACGCCTGCGTTCTCAGCGTATTCGCACATCTACTAACAGGTCTTTTGAAACGAGTGATGAACGTGATGCGCGAGTAACTGCTGATCGAGATTATCATACATTGTCCCGAACACGCACACAACAAAATATTCATAATCAGTTAGAAAGTGAGAGAGAAAGAATTGCTGGAGTACGGCATGAAGAGACAGAAGAAGAGCGCAACGAACGTTTGAATTCTGATCGACTTCGACATTCTCTGAACAGAATGTCGATATCATCTGAAGAATCGGATGTGTCTCAAGACAGAGACACATCCGATCCGACAGAGATATAGACGACGTGGCAACCTTCCTTGGGTTGATAAGGAGTGCATTTACGTATACTCTTATGAATGACTTGATTGACTACGCCACGTATTCCGCCATCGGAGGTATGGTTCAAAATTGTACTTTTTGTGAAGCTGTTAAATGGCAAAAAGAAACAAACGGTATGTGTTGCTCAGGTGGAAAAGTACATATTGAAATATTACAAAATCCTCCAGAAATATTAAGATCACTGCTAATTGGTGACCATCCACAGTCAAAACATTTCTTGGACAACATCTGTATACAATGCCTTTCAAATGACATCTTTTGGTGCGAAACAGATTTCAAGAGGCCTATTTATGCCAACATTCAAAGTGCAAGGCCAAGTTTACCACCTTATTGGTTCATTATTGTCTGAAAATGACCCCAAATTTCTCCAAATATATTTCGTATCCAATTATCAAGATCAGGCAAATATTAGAAACCAAAACTTTCCGCACTTGAACAAATAGTCTGATTTCACTGCTTCAAAATATGTTGCATGAAGTAAATCCCTACGTACAGTTTTAAATCTGCCTTAGAATCTATAAATATATATATAAAAATGGTGCCATAGCAAAAATTATTCCACGTGAAGAGCATTTTCTGCTGTGAGAATAAATCTGAAGATCTGGAACACCTGTTGTGGAACTCCAAAGCCCAGCGACACTACAACATATATAGGAATGACGTCTTAGCAAAAGTTGTTTAGTCTGATGGGAAATTTCTGTTGACTTACAAAAATGAGAGATCCGGAACGTCTCGAATCGTCTCGAATCGTCTCGCGCATCCCGTTGTTTTCCCGTCCCCGGGCTCTTAGAATTCGACATCAGACGTTTCAGATCTTCGATTTTGACGACCCCGTTGTCGCTGGCATAATCAACAGGATCCGCGTACGAAGTCGCGGGCAGAAGCTAGTTGAATAATATATATGAAACTGTACATGTTAATAATACTTTTGTATACAGATACACGCGTAGCTTTTTCCGAGTCCACGAAAATTGTCGAGAAGCTTTAGAAAAAAAAAATTGTGAGATATAATAAAAGTCACATAATTTAATTATCGTTATTTCATATCAATTTTTTTTAACACCCTCAGTTTTCGAGATACACTCAAAAAACCGGGAGTTTGAGTTTTTATGATGCTTCAAGTCAAAAAGTTTTAACTTTGGACAAAAATGTAAAGAGACCTTTTTTGTGTAAAATAAAATTACCTTTTTTGTTTACTTAAACTTTTTTTTTGTAAGATGAATCGTTCGCGACTTATATGCCGCAACGCGTTTTTCGGAAGACGAAATGGCTCCTCCACACTTCTGGTCATGCGGAAACCGGCAGATTTTGTATTTTTAGTGAGTTTTAGATTATATTCTTCAAAATAAAAAAATAAAAAATCGCGCTCGAGAATGCCGGATTAACGTTTTTTTTTTACAAGTTCGCGACCCTATAACTCGGCGGCGGCAAGGACTTATCGTCAGATTAGTTAAATTTAGTCTTAAAACACTAAAATCAACCCCCAATATCTTAATCTGACGCGCTCGAGTATTTCAGACTATCGATTTTTTTTTACTAATCTGATCGTCTATCCTAGGCGCGCGTCACTACTTAGAGAGCTAAATACTTTACAAGGTTGTTCTATTAGGTCTAAGGTATCTCTCATATCTCAAACTGCCACGCTCGAGTATTACCGAAAATTCCCCTATTCGCCTCCCTAACTATAAACTACGACTGTTTCGTCAAGTGGAGAAACCCTGAACCATTACACAGCTTGTTGTTAGTAGGTATCGAATATTTTTAAGGTCATAAGGTCAGTCATGGAAGTAATAATGACAAATGGCCCATAATTATTGTTTAAAAATCGTCTTGCAAGGTTTGACCCTTTTATACATACAGATATGTATACATATACATGTATATACTTTCTTACAGAAAAGTGTGGTTACGTATAAGAAAGTAGATAAAAAAAAATTTATGATATCTCTAAAATAGTTATGGTTTCATCACCAATGAAGTATCGTGGATAGCTTGTTTCTTTTCTTTAGTTTATCAGTAAGAAAATAAATGAGAAAACTAAAATTTTCGGTTGGATAATGTAGATAAGCATAAAAACTAACACCCTGCGAACCGCTATTTTATCCTACTATGCAATTATACAAAGTTGATACGACAGATGGGCTTTCCTTTAAACTGCCTATACTAGGTATCATTATCAAGCTCTCTACCAAAAATCAATTAAATTGAAACAGTAGTTTAGTCGCAAATGATTTTTTAAGTTTTTGCACCGTTTGAACACGATGTATTTTTCCTAACAGCTGATTATGTCTATAGGCATAGGTCATGCACCTTAAAACGATAAATCTACGATACGTTGTTGCCGCTCTTAGGCAAGTCATAAACCAATACGTAGTACATAAGAGAGTGACAATCCTATTGGCAAAACATCACGTGCGTAAAAGAAATAGAAATAGGTCAGTGTGTTGCTATTGTATCTTAGATCCTTGCGACACAAAATACCGAAAGTACAGAAGTCCACGCTCGGCGGTCGCGCTATGGTTTGTAAACTTTGGCTTATGCACAAAAAACTATCGTGGTAGTGGCACTCGCATCTAGTTATTTGATTTATTGATGAGAAACGAAAAAACCAATAATAACTAAAATATTTTAATTTTAATGTTATTGTTACATTACAAATTTGTCACAAAGTGCTACAAAGTCATGTTCGCTTTTACTTTACGGCGCGGGACCGGGAGCCGGGGCGCTTACCTACCTACCTAACTACTGTGTTACGTTAATACAAACCATCGAAATACAAGCAAATACCTACTTACCTCTCTGAAACAACTGGTAGATTAAAAAACGACAATTCACCGTTTAATGTTGAATTTAAACAACCGTCCACTGAACAGTTATAATTTTTTTTTATTGCTCCATTTTTGCACTTCATAGACGCATGTCTCAAGCGGATGGCACTTGCGCTCGCACTAGTCCCAACCAGTCCGAGATATCGTGTCCGTGAGCGGTGTCTATGTGTGCGTTGCTCGAGCGCACTTTGTATGTAGATTGACTTCTGTACTCTCTGTATTTTGTGCTTGCGATCAGTAAGTGGGGCTTCCAAAAAACTTGTTTTTTCAGTGCGCCGACGCTACCCTTCCGGAACGTAGGTACGTACGCGGAAGCTCCTGCGCCCTTATTGTTTTGTCGAACTTGTGGGCTGACAATAATTGTGAATTTGTTTTGTTATTGTGATAGGACACTAAATAAGTTTAAGACAGTATTCCTTTTTTTATTGTGACAGGACACGTAACTTGGGATTATTATTATTTAGTGTTAGTGTTTTTTTTTTTGTAATTGACTGTTTTTATTGTTATAGTTAAACTTTGGTTGTGTGTGTGTATAATTAAAGTGTTCAAAAATACCTCGTGTAACTGACACGGCGTCAGAATACACTGACATGATTTTAATCTACGGCGAATGCCGTGGAAACGCAACGTTAGCTCTACGAACTTACAGAGAAAGGTATGGTGATAGCCGCAATTGCCCTAGGAATGCCCGCACCATACAGTTGGCAGTACAAAGATTACGGGTCAATAAACGTATAGTGCTGTAACAGGAGGGAGTGCCACCGCGGTAAATGCCCGCTGCTTGGGACGAAAGAATTTTAGACAATATTTCCCGCAGCCCGACGAGTCTCCACAGAGCCGCCCGGCAGTTTAGATGTTGCCATAGAACTATCCACAAGGTTCTAAAACGTAAAAAACGCAAACCTTCTAAATATCGGAAGGTGCAAACTTTTTTATCGAGAGACTTGCCGATCAGCAACAGTTACTGCCAATGGCTACTAAATAAAACATCCGAAGACCGTCATTTCTTAACTAATTTAATATGGACCGATGAGAGTACTTTTACTCGGACCGATCTGAAATCGGCAAAATCTCCGGTACTGCAGTTTGGAAAATCCACAGTGTGTTTCGAGTTACTGCCCGCGCGCGACGTTGGACGTTGCCACTTTGTATAGTTATCCAAGGTCAGTCACCAGGCCCAAGTTTTTATGAAGTTTGGGTTTCTCCTTTATTTACAAAGGGTGGTTGCGTTTTACTCTGATTTGTAAGCTATTTAGTTTGTTTGAAACAAAAAAATTCTCATTTATGGTGCTTTTTATTTTTATACCGTATCGAATGAATACTAAACACGTATAGTATACGTAGTGTAATTTAATGCCCCTCTGTCGTATCAACTCTGTATAAAGTAAAATATGTTTTCTATTTACACGTTTCTTGCCAATGTTGCCGGCAAGTTTGGAAACATTCGCGGCAGTTTTGGCAACTTTCGCAATATCGCCGGCAATTTTCATGCCTAATCTCAACCTTACATAACCTAATAAAATCAGATAAATTGGAAGAAACTTTTCCAAACGTAGAAATTGCTACAAGAATATTCCTTTGCCTAATGGTTACCAATTGTAGTGGAGAGCGGTCATTTTCGCAGCTTAAGAGAATAAAAAATGAATTGCGAACAACAATTTTACAAGAACGACTGAGTAATTTGTCAATTATGTGCATAGAAAGTGATATCCTTCAAAAAAATAATAAAAGATTTTGCTCAACAGAAATCCCGAAAGGAACCGTTATCGTAATCGTAATTTTTACTTGCCAAAAGGGCCCCAAATTCTTGTGTGCCCAAGGGCCCCAGCCTAGTTTAAGACGGCCCTGGGCGTAGCTACTATAGTTCCACTCTTACTGAACATAGCGTGATGTACCTACCTAAAATAGCTTCTTAGAGTAATGTACCGACGCCAGCACATCAAGCTACCACAATTTGTCAAATTTCTTTTTCTTTTCAACTTCATTGCTAAAGCATAAGGTTCAAAGTTGATTCGGAAAATTTGACAGTTTCGGGTAGCTTGATGTGCTACACATCAAGCTATATATTTCCAGTTTTAGCTGACCTCGCATTGTATAGGTTTTTCGTACAATCAGAAGTCAGCTTATCATCATCTGCCTAGCCTTTTCCCAACTATGTTGGGGTCGGCTTCCAGTCTAAGCGGATGCAGCTGATTATCAGTGTTTTACATGGAGCGACTGCCTATCTGACCTCCACAACCCAGTTACCGGGTAATACGATACCACTTGGTAAGACTGGTTGTCAGACTTTCGGGCTTCTCACTACCCGTAACGACTGTCAAAGATCCACGAATGACAGCCGGGACCAACGGCTTAACGAGCCTTCCGAGGCACTGAGGGGTCTCGGTATGTAAAGATGGTCACCCATCCACAGACCAACCGCGGCAAGCGTAGCTTAACCTAATCGATCGACCTGTGCGGCTCTATTATTTAGCCACGGGCCCCTCGCTAGCCCCTAGCTTTTACTGGGTAATAGCTTGATGTGTAGTCGTGCGTAGGTACTAAGTAATAATCTTAAAGTAGTGGAATATATTTTAGTAGGTAGTCTTAAGACTGTGCCGACCCTACAGTGGCGCCCTCATCGTTTGTTTGGTTATTTCATACAATTTAGAATGAAAATGCAGAAAACAAGCACGTTAAGTTGTGCTTCACAAGATTATACGTTAATATTATTAGAAGCGGTAGTTTTATATTGTTTAGTTTCATTATAATCCTTAAAACGGATAAAAGTGGCCACTATATTCCGTTTTAAGGATTATGATAAAACTAAACAATATAAAACTACCGCTTCTAATAATATTAACGTATAATCTTGTGAAGCACAACTTAACGTGCTTGTTTTCTGCATTTTCAATCTAAATTGTATGAAATAACCAAACAAACGATGAGGGCGCCACTGTAGGGTCGGCACAGTCTTAAGTAGTAGGTTTCTTCCTCAACTTGACTGAGAAAGAAACCACTATATGTCTCGCTGTTTATGTTGGCAACATAGAAATCCTTGAATATGTTTTCTATCGAGATGCAACTGTTAACACATCTGTACATACTAAAAAAGGTTTTATAGCAAATAGAACTAAAAAGTGAAAAATAAAATATAGTTTAAAAAAACACGCTTTAATAGCAAATCGAACTAAAAATCAGAAAATAACTTTTATATTTATGTTTTATTCAACTGTTATAAAAAGTATACTAACTCAATATGATTCAATAATTTTCAAAAATTCTAAAATATAAATAAAGTTATGAAAAGAAAATTAATTTCATTGTAAAAAAGCGTGGGGTGCTTTTTATATCATATTTCTATATTAACTCTATGTTTACAAATAACTACTATAATTATATATTTACAATAATAAATATCGAGCACCCCACGGTTTTTTATAATGAAATTAATTTTCTTTTCATAACTTTATTTATATTTTAGAATTTTTGAAAATTATTGAATCATATTGAGTTAGTATACTTTTTATAACAGTTGAATAAAACATAAATATAAAAGTTATTTTCTGATTTTTAGTTCGATTTGCTATTAAAGCGTTTTCTTTTAGTTTTTTTAAACTATATTTTTTTGTAGACCTTTCTTATTTTGTAAATGTGCGGACTTTGTAGGCCTTGTAGACTTTAGATACTTGTTGACAGGCCTACGCTGTCCTCCCATACCTACTGTAATTTGAAAACATTGTAAAGCCAATTATTTTTAAAAGAGTAACCATGGAGTTTCTTGCCGGTTCTTCTCCATAGGAAACGACCAATTGGAACCGTGCACCTAGCTTCTGACGTTTCGTAAGTGCCCATGTATGCCTAAGTGAAATAAAATGTTTTGATTTGATTGATGACCGGTTGGGATTGACAATTTCTTTCGTGTTTCTGAAACTGATTTTGAAGAATTGGTTTTATTTATACGATCCGATGTGCAGATGTGATGTGATAAGATGTGCGTGGTGGCGCGGCGGCGCTTGAAAATGAAACAAACCCTTCCCCTCTTCACTAGGGATGAAAATTGCCGAATGTTTCCGAAACTTACTAGGAAAGTTTCCAATATTGCCGGCAATATTGATCAATATTGTCGGAAAGGTGTGCGTTACCCCAGCAAAATAATGTCGAAAATAGTCATTTGAATCGTATAGATAATTAGTTGCCCAGCTCCTGTAATTTTTGCGCTCATTTTTAAATTTGTTGCACTTATAGTTTTTTTTGTTATTTCACAAAAACATTTTCCGCCTGGGTTTTTTTTTTTTTTGTGGATGGGAAATCATCCAATGACCCCTCCCGCTCTGGGTGGAGCAGAAGGGAGTGTCAGACTCTTACTGACTAAAACCCACCCGTGTTCCTTCCTTAGCCCTTTGTGTTTAAAACGTTACCCCAGACAGACATTTTTTTTAATGGGAATATTGAAACAAATATTAGCTATATAATTAGTTGTCTAGACGAGGTAAATGTTGCACCTTATTTTGTATTTGTTCTTTCTTCGGCTGCGAAGTTATTCGAGATCCTGCTGGAGTAACGTTTGCGGTTTTGCTGGATCTCTGAAACGGTTAAGCGGATTCTTATCATCTTTTGTACATAACTTCTTAGGAATTAGTTGTAATTTGTTGTGCAATAAAAAAACCAAAATAATGCACCGTTTAAAGGTTTTTTAATTAAATATAAAAACGCTTCGATAGGTCCTAACACTAAATAAGAGGTCTTAAGACTTACTTTAAACGTTATTTTGTAGCTTGTTCAAATGTGTGTGAAGTTGCATTAGTATCCTGTAAGTAACTTACAAATTATGATGATATTCAGTTCTCCACGTTCACGGTCAAAATGCGCGCGGAGTTATTTGGCCACCGATAAACCTATAAGTGGATATATGAAATGAATTTTATATCAATAATTAGTTGCTTAGTTTAGTTTTATACCTGTACAATTTCAGCGTAGTACATACAATAATTAACGAGATAATAAAATAAAAGTCATTAGGGAGCGCAAGACCGTGGTAACCCGACCAAGTTTAGGTGGTTACAAAAAAGCGACCGCGTAGTACACTATGCTATCTTATAAAATATGTAGGATAGTGTTACAAGTTTAGTACAGATGTGTACACAAGTGTTAAAAAAAACTACGTTTCTTAAATAATTTTTATTTACAGGTAAAATAATCATTTCAAATGAATTTTTAAAATATTAATTAAACTTTAAAAAAATCACTGACAGCAATTTTGCTTTTACTTATGGCATTTTCCATTATTTTTTAAATGAATGATTTCAGTTAAAGTACACTATTTCATTAAAAATTAAAATTTTCAAAATATTAATTATTTATAAAGTTTACGCTGACTTCTCATTTTCAGGAAATCCTATACAATGCGAGATCAGCATATTCTGAAAATGTATAGCTTGATCTGTAGCCGTGCGTACTTAAAATTCAATACTTAGTAGCTTATGCCGTTAAAAAAAAATTACAATTTTAGATAGGTACCTATCAAAATATACTAATAATAATAATGTGTATCTACACATTATGCAAGCTTACCTTGTTCGTGAATTCATCAAGCCACACACACAATAATTAAGGTCCTCAAGAGGAGCAGTCCACATTAATTATAAAATAACTAGGTACACACTTATTGGTGCCGATTCTCTTGTCACAAATGCGTCTAAACTAAACTAAAAATCACCAAAATTTAGTTTATTTCTGTCAAACGACGATTTCCATTCTGAAATTAACTAAAGTGACACAACTTAACTAAATTTTAGTTTGACAGCACTAAGATTGCACTGAGATATTAGTTTTGTGAAAATAGTAATTTTGCTATACTGAATTTGACGTTTTTCATCTAAAATTTAGATTTTCTAACTAAATCTGAGTATTTTTAATCGCGACTAAAAAGGTGTGGAAAAAAATTAGTTGGCATGAATTAAATTTACACCAACACCTCGACTTCAGATGCAAAAACAGTACTGTTTTTTTATTTTCTTCTGCTTATATCTCGAAAACGGTGTGTCCTATCGCAAAAATAATGAAAATTTCAACCCCCTTTAGGAGACCCGTAAACCCCTAAAACTCAACACGTTGGTAATATTTTCCATACAAAAGAGGAAAATTCCATAAAAAAAGAGGTCAAGGTTGCCCCACTGCGCACCTACGGCTCAAAAAAAAAAAACACGGGGACGGGCCCGTGGCTAAATAATAACAGCCGCACAGGTCGATCGATCAGGTTAAGCTACTCTTATCGCGGTTGGTCTGTGTATGGTGTGTCTGTGGTGTGGTGACCATCTTTACATACCGACACGGAGGGGTGTCGGTATGTAAAGATGGTGATGCCTCGGAAAGCACGTTAAGCCGTTGGTCCCGGCTGTCATTCGTGGAGCTTTGACAGTCGTTACGGGTAGTCAGAAGCCCGAAAGTTTGACAACCAGCCTTACCAAGGGGTATCGTATTACCCAGTAACTGGGTTGTGGAGGTCAGATAGGCAGTCGCTCCAAGTAAAACACTGCTGTTCAGCTGCATCCGGTTAGACTGGAAGCCGACCCCAACATAGTTTGATAAAGGCTAGGCAGATGATGATGATGAGGGCAAATAAGGACCTATTTTTGGCTGAATGCACAAACCGTGCGAAGCCAAACAAACAAAAAAAAAGTACCTGCTTACCACGTGGAGTCGCGATTGTCAAATTCGATTTGGTTGTGTCAAAATTATTTTTAAATTTAGAGATATTTTAATGCAGAATAGCTCTAAGATTCTCATAGCCAAAAGTAAGGATTTTTAGTGATAGTTTAGTTAGTTTAGTTCGGTGTACAAGAGAATCGGCACCATTACCTTATTTTGATTTACGATAACTTAAATATTGAATACTACGTTGGTACGTTACCCCTCACTAGTTGCTTAGACATTTGACAAATTGTGTAAGTTCGGATCAGTAGGTTTTGAGAAAATCGCGGACATACAAACAAACATACATATATACGGGTCGAATAAAGAACCTTCTTTTTTGAAGTCGGTTAAAAACGTCAACTTGTTGATGTTGATCAAATCGTCTTGCAAGGTTTGACCCTTTTATACATACATATATAATATATACATATACATGTATATACTTTCCTACATACAAGTGTGGTTACATATAAGTATATAAAAAAAAATTGATGATATCTCTAAAATAGTTATGGTTTCATCGCCAATGAAGTATCGTGGATAGCTTGTTTCTTTTCTTTAGTTTATCAGTAAGAAAATTAATGCGAAAACTAAAATTTTCGGTTGGATAATGTAGATAAGCATAAAAACTAACACTGCAAACCGCTATTTTATCCTACTATGCAATTATACAGAGTTGATACGACAGAGGGGCATTAAATTACACTACGTATACTATACGTGCTTAGTATTAATTCGATACGGTATAAGAATAAAAAGCGCCATAAATGAGATTTTTTTTTTCAAACAAACTAAATAGCTTACAAATCAGAGTAAAACGCAACCACCCTTTGTAAATAAAGGAGAAACCCAAACTTCATATAAACTTGGGCCTGGTGACTGACCTTGGATACCTACCTAACAAAGTGGCAACGTCCAACGTCGCGCGCGGGCAGGAACTCGAAACACGTGTGGATTTTCCAAACTGCAGTACCGGAGATTTTGCCGATTCCAGATGCGCCGGTCCGAGTAAAAGTACTCTCATCGGTCCATATTAAATTAGTTAAGAAATGACGGTCTTCGGATGTTTTATTTAGTAGCCATTGGCAGTAACTGTTGCTGATCGGCAAGTCTCTCGATAACAAAGTTTGCACCTTCCGATATTGAGAAGGTTTGCGTTTTTTACGTTTTAGAACCTTGTGGATAGTTCTATGGCAACATCCAATGATATTTTAGTAAACAGATAGGTTATACACTTACAAAACAACAGAAAAAAGTGTTTCGCGCCGAGAGGCAACACACATACACACTTTTCATTCATTTTACATTTCACTACAAGCAAAAAGGATAGAAAAAGGATAGCTTGATAAAACCATTAGGAAAAAAGTGACAGCTAGATGTTGTCAATTGCGCGTGAATATAAACAAACATTATTCGAGCCACCAATCACCGCACGTTGGCATCATAGACTAACAAATTAACTAGGCAGAAAGTGCAAACCGCGTGTACAGAATTTGTAGTCGGGATTTGTGCCTATGCAACGAATAAACACTATTTAAAGGTAGGTAGGTGAAAATAAAAACGTTTTAAAAAGAAAGAAATATATACTTAGATATATTTTGTGAAATAATTGTAAACATAATAAATATAAAAGCGTTCTTTTTGAGAAGTGTTCGACCTTTGTTTGAAGTATATTTATCAGTAGCCTTGAAATGATTGCTACAAATTCTACTGCTTTTTGAAGGCGTCCAGCTGGATTCACTTCTTTGTTTACAAACAATTGCGATCCACTCTTGAAGCCTTATCTCAGTGTTGAAAACCTACGAAGAAAAGACAGCAAATAGTCAAACTCGCTGTTGTCACACAGTAAAATAATATAACGATTAATTTATTTGTTTACGTACAATTGCGAATTGCGATCCATTCTTGAAGCCTGATCTCAATGGTAGCTTTATTTTAACACTATCTGTGACATATTATGATAAGGATAAGCTATTAATATTTTCTTTTCCTATATATTACATGTTTAATTTATAATTAAATATATCAAACAAAATTATAAAGAAAAGTTATTAAAAGGGAAACTAGAACTCTGCTGTAAAGATAACTTTACTGCCTAATATTCGCATCTGTACTTTTATTCTATGTCCGGAGTGCACGCATCCTTGTCGTTCTTACGACAAAAAATGTATTTTCCATCTCTTTCTTTTTTCTAACCTCCAAATATCAGAATATTAGGAAAATAATTGAAATATATTAATAAATCGAAACATATTGTGTATTTACGTGTGGTATGAGATCCCTTGTGTTTTATTAACTCTGGTATCATAATTGGTACACTTTCTAAATACACAAGATGGCATTTTGGATGGTAATTACGTAGCAGTGCGCACCGTATCACTCGTAGACGTGCGTGACACAGACTAAAGGCAATACGTCCCAATTAGGACGAGGTTTTCTAGTCTTCACGATTTGCGCGCTCATAACATATCTGTTTACCATAATATCATTGGCAACATCTAAACTGCCGGGCGGCTCTGTGGAGACTCGTCGGGCTGCGGGAAAAATTGTCTAAAAATCTTTCGTCCCAAGCAGCGGGCATTTGCCGCGGTGGCACTCCCTCCTGTTACAGCACTATAAGTTTATTGTCCCGTAATCTTTGTACTGCCAACTGTATGGTGCGGGCATTCCTAGGGCAATTGCGGCTATCACCATACCTTTCTCTGTAAGTTCGTAGAGCTAACGTTGCGTTTCCACGGCATTCGCCGTAGATTAAAATCATGTCAGTGTATTCTGACGCCGTGTCAGTTACACGAGGTATTTTTGAACACTTTAATTATACACACACACAACCAAAGTTTAACTATCACAATAAAAACAGTCAATTACAAAAAAAAAAAAAACACTAACACTAAATAATAATAATCCCAAGTTACGTGTCCTGTCACAATAAAAAAAAGGAATACTGTCTTAGGCTGAGGCTACAGTAGGCAGCGATTTGCGATGTCACTGGAAGAGCGAAACGAGAAAAACATGGTATGGCTACATTATAAGCGAAATTCCGCCGTATATTCGGCGATGATGGCTGATATGTTGATGTAGCCGATGCCGTGATTACATTAATATTGTTCCTATCGCATAAAGAAATCAAAGATCGCTAGTAATATTTGATGTACGGTGTAGCCATATACGTGAGCATTCATTTACTTGTTTTTATCGCTCATGTGTCGCAGGTCGCGTCGCGGCCTAATGTAGCCTCAGCCTTAAACTTATTTAGTTTCCTATCACAATAACAAAACAAAATCACAATTATTGTCAGCGCACGAGTTCGACAAAACAATAAGGGCGCAGGAGCTTCCGCGTACGTACCTACGTTCCGGAAAGGTAGCGTCGGCGCACTGAAAAAACAAGTTTTTTGGAGGCCCCACTTACTGATCGCAAGCACAAAATACAGAGAGTACAGAAGTCAATCTACATACAAAGTGCGCTCGAGCAACGCACACATAGACACCGCTCACGGACACGATATCTCGGACTGGTTGGGACTAGTGCGAGCGCGAGTGCCATCCGCTTGAGACAC
Source organism: Globia sparganii (assembly GCA_949316385.1). Lineage (NCBI taxonomy): Eukaryota > Metazoa > Arthropoda > Insecta > Lepidoptera > Noctuidae > Globia > Globia sparganii. The sequence continues at coordinate 14,524,213 of OX438655.1, forward strand.
GCGTCTATGAAGTGCAAAAATGGAGCAATAAAAAAAAATTATAACTGTTCAGTGGACGGTTGTTTAAATTCAACATTAAACGGTGAATTGTCGTTTTTTAATCTACCAGTTGTTTCAGAGAGGTAAGTAGGTATTTGCTTGTATTTCGATGGTTTGTATTAACGTAACACAGTAGTTAGGTAGGTAGGTAAGCGCCCCGGCCCCCTGTCCCGCGCCGTAAAGTAAAAGCGAACATGACTTTGTAGCACTTTGTGACAAATTTGTAACGTAACAATAACATTAAAATTCAAATATTTTAGTTATTATTGGTTTTTTCGTTTCTTTCTGTTTCATTCTCAACAATAAATCAAACAACAGACTAGATGCGAGTGCCACTACCACGATAGTTTTTTGTGCATATGCCAAAGTTGACAACCATAGCGCGACCGCCGAGCGTAGGTATGAAAAGTGAAGTACATACATGTGATTGACTTCTGTACTCTCGGTATTTTGTGTCGCAAGGATCTAAGATACAATAGCAACACACTGACCTATTTCTATTTCTTTTACGCACGTGATGTTGCTAATAGGATTGTCACTCTCTTATGTACGTATTGGTTTATGACTTGCGTAAGAGCGGCAACAACGTATCGTAGATGTATCGTTTTAAGGTGCATGACTTATGCGCTATACGCATAGGTCATGCACCTTACATAATCAGCTGTTAGGAAAAATACATCGTGTTCAAACGGGGCAAAAACTTAAAAAATCATTTGCGACCAAACTACTGTTTCAATTTCATTGATTTTTGGTAAAGAGCTTGATAATTATCACCTAGTAGTTTAAAGGAAAGCCCCTCTGTCGTATCAACTTTGTATAAAGTAAAATATGTTTTCTATTTACACGTTTCTTGCCAATGTTGCCGGCAAGTGTGGAAACATTCGCGGCAGTTTTGGCAACTTTCGCAATATTGCCGGCAATTTTCATGCCTACTCTTCACCCGCGCGGGGACTGTTTTCCATGCATTTCGGAAAACAAGAACATCGTGTGATTTAGCACTTAACTAGGAAATTGAACATCTCTGCTTTGAGTTTTTAGGATTTGCTATCTCTTTATGCAATTGTGGGTTGCTTTTACTGTCATCCGTTTTATTCTTAACCTGATGACACACATAGAACTATTATTACTAGCGTAGTACTTTATCTCAGTGATGACATAATATAGGTAGGTACCTGCAAGTTGAAACAACTATACTCCATTTACAATAAGATTAGACATTTAAACAAACCTTTTTTACCGTCCGTTCAACCAATTTTGACTTATATTCCGTTGGCATAAGGATGTCATTCCTTATGCCTACGGAATAGAAGGTTTGTTTAAATGTCTAATCTTTTTGTAAATGGAGTATAGCAACAAAACACAAATCAATATGTTTTTATTTTTCCTCAGGAAATATTCTGTATCCAGCCACAACAAGACACTGTCAGTTCAAGCCAACAAGTTTCTGAAGCCATAGAACCACACCAATCAAACAAACAAATAAACAATGAACCATTTAACTCATCAAAGAAAAAGTCAAAAAGGAAAAGACTGATACTACAATCGTCTTCATGTAGTGATGACGAATCGGAACAATCATTCCAAACTTCAAAATCTCAAAAAAAGAAACCCTCAAGACGGAGACCTAAAAGTCCAATGCCATGGGAGGCAGATTACAAGAAATTGATATCATGTAAGCTGTGCAATAGTGTTTGGTTGAATAGAAGATCTCTTGCGAATCATAACCGTGTTCATGAACTCATCAGAGAAAGATATAAAAATATATTCAAAAGACAATGTACAGTAAATTTGTTCAAAATTGATGACAAACCTAATATAACGGGATTGAATAACATGGTAGTTCACAGTAGCGACAAAATTGTTGCACCTGGTAACTCCTATTTTTATACCATTTATTCAAAAGATGTTGCTAGTATTAACAATGTTATGAGTAATTCCCTGCAAAATGAAGACAGAAACAAATGTTTCATTCAAGAGTCTTCAGATGGCGAGGAAGTAATTGGATTTAAATCAACAAACAGAAAAACACGTCTTATATCGAGAAGTTCCAATGAAACAGTTGTTATAGGAAGCAAAAGTAACAAATTGTCATCTGATGAAGAGGACTCTAAGAGTACAGTTCGAGATAGTATTGATGGTCCATTAAGCAATGATCAATGCATAAACATTGATGATTCATCTGATAGTGAATCTGACCAAGGTAAAGTGGAGAAGAGTGGAAAAGTTAAGCAACCCATAGAGGCAAAACTTGGCGATTATAAAGTAATACAAGGAATTATATCCATGTGTGTTAATTCATTCCATAAAAAAAACGAGTCATCAGAGGTTGATATGTTATATATGAATGTTAACCGAAAAAAAAAAGACAATGCTCTTATAAGCAATGAATCTCAACTAAAACATAAAGTATTAAGCATTGGAAGAAAAACTATTAATAAACAAGGTTTCAATTGTACTGGTTTGCTTCGGTATATGGAGCATAAGAGTCTTGAAATAGAGTGGATACCGAAAGCACAGTCGTTGCATCCTAAAGACATAAATTACATACGAATTTTAACAAAACTACGCGGCGATTTAAACTTAGATGATGACCCTGGATGGGTTAACGTACCTGCAGCGTCTCAGCCGAAGCCATCTAATTCGGTACCGCTCAACAATTCAATTTCAATTGCTGCTCCTAACAAATCTTTGAGCAATGTTCCAGTTAGTAATGACTCCACAGCAGCAAAGATTGGAACAAGTATGCTACCACACATTGAAACAAGTCAGCTAGAACATATCAACGACCAGGCTAAATTGGACACAATGCCAGCCATGTTGTCATATTTAGATAGTAAAGCAAGTACTTCTGATTCAAAAAAACTGTTAAATGCCAACCCTGTAGCAAATCCCAAACAATTACCAAAGAAATTGGGACTAGGCAATGAATCAAGATCTAATAAGACAGTTACCCAACAAAGCACATACCATACTACTAATGATGATAGTGAATTTAATCCTATCATTACCTCTACTACTTCTTTGGCATCAATTCCAAATAAAGAACAGGTGCAAGACGCTAATATGAAAAATAGCATTACTTCGGAAGAGATCAGTAAAGCAGAAACAACTGCCCCAAGAATTAAAGTGAAGCCAGTATCTGAGTTAATGTCGGAAAGAACTTTAGATATAATGAAAGAACAAACAACAACTGTTCCTGACAGTAACATATTCGTAAGTCATCTTTGGCCGCACCAAATACCGTTAAATACTTTTGTTCCGAATATTGTACCACAGATGCTAGTTACCAGTCCACCATTACAAATTCTACAAATGCCAACTCTTAATTCAAATACTGCCTATCAACCAATGCCTGGTCCAATGACATCAAATACTAAAGCGGAGTATGTAATACTTGATACAACTGATTTTCCGAACACAAAAACAGAATCACCCATTAAGTATGTGAAGGATCTTTTGCAGTTGCACAATATATTTTTATTAGATCCCAATGAAACTTTAACAAACAATTTTATTTGTCTTATCAAATTTAAAGTTGTATTTAAGCAAGACTATCAAAAAGACACACCTGTTATACTCTGTCTGTCATTATCATGTTTTAAAAATACTTTTAGTTTCCAAGTTAGAGATAGAAATCAGGAGATTATAGATATGACAAAAATATCTGCGAATTGGCAATGGGAAATACTTCAAACGTATCGTGGAGATGTAAGTAACAAAGTGTTACAAAATGCTCGAAAGTATAGTCAAGAGACATTTGACTTGACTTATAATTTCTTTTGCTTGCTCAAAGCAATCAATTGTCGTAAACCTCGTTGAGGCCTTGAAGCTTGTGGCTAAGTTTTACTTTTATTTTTTGTTGTTTTAATACAACGTGGCGCTACAATGGCGACATTAATTTAACACACGGGTAGAGCTAGTGCCTATTAATCATATAAATTTTGATAGGTTAAAATAATTCGTAAATTGAAAAAAAAATGTTTTCAAACAAACTAAATAATAAAAAAGTAACTAAAATTGGGATCACCCTTGCAAAAATTCATTCATGAAATCACTTACCTATACTCCATTTACAATAAGATTAGAAATTTAAACAAACCTTTTTTACCGTCGGTTCAATCGATTTTGACTTCAATTTCGTAGGCATAAGGATGGCATTAAAAGCAGCAAACAGTTGTTATTGTAAGCACTTTTTTTGCTTTTAATGCCATCCTTATTCCTACGGAATAGAAGTCAAAATCGGTTGAATAAGCTGTAAAAAAGGTGTAAAGCTGCTGGCTTACGTTAACTCGGAGCGGCAACGCGTCGTTTCGCGCGCTAACAATCGCGCAACACGTCTTGTATGTACCTACTCGTGATCGGTCCGATTCTTTGACGGCTTATCAAAGAAACCGAGCGACGCAAGTGGTACCTACAGCGGAGGTGCTTAGTGTCTAACGGAGTATGCACTTTTCTAAATTTGAATGGGTGCCACTTTTCGCGCTTTAATATCCTATGGACGGCTCTGTGATGGACTTGAAAATTAGGATCATGTCCGCATATTCAGCTGCTGTGTAGTTCGGATGTGTATTTGCCATCACGATCACAAGTTTACACAAGCATTAATAAAATAACACAAATAAAAGCGTCCGTATCGCAAGAGATGTAAACGTACCTACTAGATTACAAAACGAAAACAAAGCAAATCGTCTTTATCGCAGTATCTAATTACACAAAAATAAATAAATAAAGCAAAAAATATTAGACACCGTAGTGTGAAGAAGTGTATCAAGGACACGGGTTCGGCTATCACTAGAAATGCAAAAAAAGAATTCGAGTTCGGTGCGGCGGCGGGTGGAAGGGAGGGCGCGCGTCGCCTGCGCCGCTCGCCGACAAAGGGCTATCTCTTTCCTTCAATTGGGTACTCTTTGCATTTGTTTCATCCTAATAGTATTGCTTATTCGTTCTAATTTCATTGATGCGATGTTATGATCCGTGACCCCGGCAAATGACCGCTGCGCGACAGTTCTTTAAATACAGGTTGCTCTAAGATGCCATTTTCTAAAATTTAAAATAAATCCGTAAATAATAACGTTTAATAGAAATATAATTTCTAAATGAAACGAAAATGTGAAAACGTATATGTTTGTTAAATTAATGTCACCATTGTGGCGCCACGTTGTATATTTTTCTGTGATTGACACAGTTTACCGCAGCAAAGCTATAGCTGGCAGTGCACCAAGTGCGTGCCAACTGTATAGTCTGCACTTGATGCGGTCTGTTGCTGCTATATTTGTCAAAGTCAAAGTCAAAACGTTTATTGCAAACTAAGTGTAAAATGTTGGTTGGTTGATGGTATTTTGAAAACGATTGATGATTAAGTTTTTGGATACAATGATTGTTTTGTTTTTAATTAAGCAACTAGATGCTTAGAAACAAATCGTCTTGGAGACCTAGACTAGAAGCGCCAAATACGCAAAAGTCGCCCATAAAATGATACTGATCAGCTCTTCTGAACACGGTGTGACCGGGTTTTCGGTTTGGTAGTCATCAGAGCTCACGCAAGAAATGAAAGTCACAGTGTCAGTCAGTGTGTGTTGTCAGTCAGTGGTCGCTGTCGGCCGGATACGGCGAAGAGGACTGTACTTTATATAATAAAATTATTCATGATATAAGTATGGTTTAATATAGATGTTTTGATTTTTACCATATGAACCTCGCTATCCTAGCAGGCAACTAACTATGCGTAACGGCTTAGATAGGATTTGAGCACGCCAACGCGTATGATCTGGTTTTTAAGATATTGTTTATTTTAGATATTATGCGTCAGAGGACGACTCATTCTTACTAGTTTAGTTGACAGACTCACAGCTAATTATTATTGCAAACTTGAAAATAGTTGTTAGAAGCTTCGTCTCTGTGGGGTATTCTAATCATGCGCTCCGGCGACGACGCTATTTTTAATTCTCTCTGGTTAACCAAAACTGTCATCCCATCTGATGGCTAGGGGTTGTCACTGTTGACACCTCCACTTAACATAAGTTCTACGGTTAGATGTTTTACAGTATAGCACTACTGCTCGATCATCTTGTCTGCCTGACCCTTAGCAGACGTCAATTATTTCTTTAACTCATATGAGGAAATACGGTTGGTCGTTCTCCATAGAAACGCTCTCGCCTATTTTCTTTCTGGTTAATGGCCATAAAGTAATTATTTTTTACAGAATAATAAATATTGGCCCCGATTTTGTTGTTCACAAACTAAACTAAATTTAAGTTCAGTGCATCTTTTTCTTTCTATTTCATTAAGACTATACCGACCGCACAGTGGCGCCCTCATCGTTTGTTTGGTTATTTCTTAAAGTTTAGAATGAAAATGCAGAAAATAAGCACGTTAAGTTGTGCGAAACGGAATATAGTGGCCACTGTTATCCGTTTTAAGGATTATAATAAAACTACCGCTTCTGATAATATTAACGTATAATCTTGTGAAGCACAACTTAACGTGCTTATTTTCTGCATTTTCATTCTAAATTGTATGAAATAACCAAGCAAACGATGAGGGCGCCACTGTGCGGTCGGCATAGTCTTAAGAAAAGGACAGAAGATAAATATTAGTTTAGTCCTGTCAAATTAGTCAGCGCCTGACGTAAATTGGCGTATTTTTAGTAGCCAATTTTTTAATCACATCTAAAGTTGTCTATGGATTATCTAATTTGACAGGACTAAACTAATATTTATCTTCTGCCGTTTTCATAATGAAACAGAAAGAAAAAGATGCACTGAACTTAAATTTTGTTTAGTTTGTGAATAACAGAATCGGGGCCATTAACTACTTGTATGTCCTTGTTTTCCTTTCTGATAATACATTATTTTTTAGACACTATGTAGAGTAGAACCCTCAACAAATGCAGATTTAAACGGCTGACAACATAGGCCTAGTGTACAGATTTGACAACTATTAATGAAAAAAGAAAAACATAGGGATACAGTATAATTATATCCTTCTTATTCAGTTTATGAAATATCTTTTAAATTTCACCAATTTTGGAGGAGGAAATAGGCTAGAACCAAAACTCGAATTATGACTTTTTACTTAGGCTTTTTCAAAAGTCTCTCCAACCGCATTTCCTCAGCAACGTTTCTAAATGAAGGCTAGAGTTTACTAGAGTATAAATGAATATTTTTCATCTGACTTCTTTATAATTGTGAAATTGTATTTGTCCGTTCTGGCTTTTCACTTTACTTATGTAACATTGTTTTTATAAAGAAGTAAATACTGACATTCCTCTTGCATACCATCTGTGTAAGTAAAACGTAATGAAACAGAACAGTAAGTTAAGTGCTCTTTAGGGATTCCAAGTTTAAGAACTGCTGTTCTAGGTTGTCTATAATATTGTCTGGCTGAAAGTTGGCCATTATGATAAGTCACATGTTAGATAGTTACTTTATGTATTTTGTGTTATTATGTTACTTATATTCTTACATAATTATAGTTTGTTAATAATCTTTCCATTGTTGTTTTACAAACTAAAAAGTTTTCTTTAAATTAGTTCATAAATAAGTAACTGAACGACAATTAAATGAAGATTCATGGTTACAGACTGTATAGTTATTATATTCTTAATAATAAAAGAAAAACAATTTATAAGTTTTTTTTTTAAACTATATCTGAATTCATAAAAAAAAAACAAATTTAAAGTGTCCATATGGTTTGAACGTCTAACAAAACGTCTTCAGGTGGCGAATGTTTGTGGAACATAAAATATCCTTGAATTTGCGCTGGGCTCACCACTTTCTTCTGCTCCAGGACCCTAAACAACACAAAAAAAGTATAGATATTATATACATACACACATAAAATGGCATATTTTTAAAAGGTATTAATTTACATACTTTCTTGCAAATGTTTTTGAATGTTCTGGTGCTTTGTCTCCTTTATAAAATCGTAGAAACATAAGTTCTATTTGTTCTTGATCACAATATCCTACGAACTCTTTCATATCTACTCTGCCTGGTCTAATCAAAGCTGGATCCAATCTGAAAAATAATGCAAAGCATTTTACGCAGACTTCTAACGCAAGTATGTATAGCAACCGCCCCGCATTTAAAGTAAGACTGGTTGTCAGACTTGCGGGCTTATGACTACCCGTAACGACTGTCAAATATCCACGAATGACAGCCGGGACCAACGGCATAACGTGCTTTCCGAGGCACGGAGGGGTCTCGGTATGTAAAGATGGTCACCCATCCACAGACCAACCACGGCAAGTGTAGCTTAACCTGATCGATCGACCTGTGCGGCTGTTATTATTTAGCCACGGGGCCCTATATAACAATAACATTAAAACTAATGTCATTCAGGCTGTCTGGACAAATCTTCAAAATAGCTCGCATTTAACTAGGTCAATAGCGCATTTTATGTGACGGCTAAACACCCTTATTTCAGAATTTGTGACGCTACAGAATCTTAGATAATCGATCGAAAACCTGTCCAGCCATCTTGAAAAACCACTTTTCGCTGGTCTCTCAATCTCGGTAACGGAAGTGATTTTGACGACTTTTTGCATATCAACGGGCGTCACATAAATTTGTGACAGGCATCGAGCTAAAAGTTTTGTGATACAAACAGCGGTTTAGTAGAGAAATGCAAAAATCTGTGTCCAGCCATCTTGAAATTACGTATAAAACTTTTGGCTGGCACTTTTGAATCTCAATAACGGGAGCGTTTTCAAATATGGTTCCTTTACTAACATTTAGTGACGCAATTTGTGACAGTAATAACGTTTGATTTATAGCGTCACATGTAAGGGTTTACGAGAAATCAGTAAAAACTTATATGTCCAACCAACCTTCGTTCAAGCTGGCTGGACACATGTAGGTATCTCCGCTGCCTGGTGATCTACGGCCTTCGAAATATATTCAAATTTTTGTGACGGGGACGATAGGTAATGATTTACTGAATTTGTGACTGAGAAACTTTGAGTAGTTTCAAAGATATTGATCATTTAAATTTTCCTATACAAACATCCATTAATATTGTGAGGTGACCATAATCTATACTAATATTATAAAGCTGAAGAGTTTGTTTGTTTGTTTGAACGCGCTAATCTCAGGAACTGCTGGTCCGATTTGAAAAACTCTTTCAGTGTTAGATAGCCCATTCATCGAGGAAGGCTATAGGCTATATTATATCATCACGCTAAATCCAATAGGAGCGGAGCACCAATGAAGAATGTTTCAAAATCGGGGGATTTTTTTCCTATTGAGGGCTTCCGCTGCGTGCGCTGCGTAAACGGTTAAAGTTTCGCAAAAATCATATATGACAGAATTGTTCCCCTTTAAAAGCCTTAAAAAAAAGTCCGCGGCAGCTTAAGTCTATCTTTTAAGGTTTAGCTCACTATAACCTCTTTTATGCTAACCAAATTTGTTCTAAAATAATGCATTATTTGCGAAGGTGTTTTTATAAACATGGTATTAATCCTTATCCAAATAAATACGTTATTCATCACATGTATTTAATTTTGAACAAAATTGCCTCTGACATCATTTGATTTCAATGTATATCTTAGGAGATATCATAGTTTTAAAATAATCTATACTAATATTATAAAGCTGAAGAGTTTGTTTGTTTGTTTGTTTGTTTGAACGCGCTAATCTCAGGAACTACTGGTCCGATTTGAAAAACTCTTTCAGTGTTAGATAGCCCATTCATCGAGGAAGGCTATAGGCTATATATCATCACGCTAAAACCAATAGGAGCGGAGCACCAATGAAGAATGTTTCGAAATCGGGGGATTTTTTTCCTATTGAGAGCTTCCGCTGCGTGCGCTGCGTAAACGGTTAAAGTTTCGCAAAAATCATATATGACAGAATTGTTCCCCTTTAAAAGCTTAAAAAAAACGTCCGCAACAGCATATGTCTATCTTTTAAGGTTAGCTCACTATAACCTCTTTTATGCTAACCAAATTTGTTCTAAAATAATGCATTATTTGCGAAGGTGTTTTTATAAACATGGTATTAATCCTTATCCAAATAAATACGTTATTCATCACATGTATTTAATTTTGAACAAAATTGCCTCTGACATCATTTGATTTCAATGTATATCTTAGGAGATATAATAGTTTTAAAATAATACTAATAATAAAGCTGAAGAGTTTCTTTGTTTGAAACACGGTTTGAAAGCTCTAAATCTCTGGAAGTATTGGTCGCATATGTATATAAAAATATTTTTGCGTTTGATAGCCCAGTTCTTGAGGAAGGCTATATTCTATTAAACTTGACGCTAGGACCCTTAGGAGTTGAGCAAAAAGAAAAACAGTCTGAAGTTTTCGCCAAGCGAAAACGAAGTAATAGCGCAGGCCGGCGACACGTTGCGACGGGGTGGATCGGGGAAACAAAAAAAATTTACGCGGACGAAGTCGCGGGCAGAAGCTAGTACTAATAATAAAGCTGAAGAGTTTGTTTGTTTGAAACACGGTTTGAAAGCTCTAAATCTCTGGAAGTATTGGTCGCTAATATAAAAATATTTTTGCGTTTGATAGCCCAGTTCTTGAGGAAGGCTATATTCTATTAAACTTGACGCTAGGACCCTTAGGAGTTGAGCAAAAAGAAAAAAAGTCTGAAGTTTTCGCCAAGCGAAAACGAAGTAATAGCGCAGGCCGGCGACACGTTGCGACGGGGTGGGTCGGGGAAACAAAAAAAATTTACGCGGACGAAGTCGCGGACAGAAGCTAGTTTTTACATAAATAAAGTCTCAATGGTAGTGAGTAGTGAGATAGGAAGTGTCGATTCCATCTGGTTTTTTATTTTTATTATGTCCGACGTTTAAAAGTGATGCCGATATTTTATATAATTGTGCCTATATATACTTTTTCATTTAAATACCTTCGAGCATTAGTTATCCTGACACAATAGTGTCAATTCTCTTGTACACCGAACTAAACTATGACTAAAATTAGGTACTTACTTTTGGCTATGAGAATCTTAGAGCTATTCTGCATTAAAATATCTCTAAATTTAAAAATAATTTTGACACAACCAAATCGAATTTGACAATCGCGACTCCACGTGGTAAGTAGGTAATTTTTTTTTTGTTTTTTTGGCTTCGCACGGTTTGTGCATTCAGCCAAAAAGTAGGTACTTATTTGCCCTCATCATCATCTGCCTAGCCTTTTCCCAACTATTTTGGGGTCGGCTTCCAGTCTAACTGGATGCAGCTGAATACCAGTGTTTTACATGGAGCGACTGCCTATCTGACCTCCACAACCCAGTTATTGGGTAATACGATACGCCTTGGTAAGACTGGTTGTCAGACTTTCGGGCTTCTGACTACCCGTAACGTAACGGCTGTCAAAGATCCACGAATGACAGCCGGGATGGTTTCCGAGGCACGGGGGGGTCTCGGTATGTAATGATCCATCCACAGACCAACCGCGGCAAGCGTAGCTTAACCTGATCGATCGACCTGGGCCTCAAGTCTGCTATTACAATAGTGTCAGAATGGTCTATCACTGATTTCATAACTGTCGATTTTGACAAGTTTAAATCTACTAATATAATGGCGTCATTATGACTTTCCAATGGTCAACCACTGACACACCATTGAAAGAAATGGTAATGTCGTACCTAATGACAAATGAATAAATATCTGTGCCTCCTGTGATAAGTGATATAACTCGAGTTGTACCCTTTTTGTGATTTTCACATGAGCATCATCAAAAAAAAAATACGTCTTTTTTGGTCTAACTCACGTTCTTCTATCTGCTATAGTTTCGGAGATAATTTTGTGCAAAGTGATACAACTATAGGGATTTTGGCAAAAAATTCGTTACAATCGATATTTGTCAAGATGTAACCCCAAAACCGGTCACTTAACACACAATTTTTCGTGCTTCGTGATTTAAATGCTATTGTATTTAACTTCACATTCACAGGAGGCACAGAATATGTGCATTTGGATTGAGTGATCTTTTTTTATTTCGTGACAAAATCTGATTGTACATTTAGTCAAAAATAGTCAAAACTGATAGCCCAAAGTAAAAAATTTGTCACTCTCAAGGGTCTTCAGTTATTGCCCAAAATGTGGATCACTCAAATCAGACATTTTGCAAAAACGGCTATGAGCTAAATCTCAACAAAAACTTACTCTACTGACTAAATTTATACCTCAAAAATTTGTTAACAAATTGTCACAATATTTTTTAAAACCATCAAGCCATTTAAAGCTACTTCCAGGTATCTATGACAGTATCATTGGATCACTCAGTACAGACACCATTTTGTCTGAGAGATCGTTGTAATAAGGCTTGGTTGACTTTTTCTATACATCTGTTTTTTTAATCGTAAAATGTACGTTCCGAATATATTTGTACAATAAATATCATAACACAAATACCTTTTGTTAAAAAGTTATGAGTAATTCAATGTTTTTAAATTTGCTGAACTGAGTGATCCTTATGAATACTTATAGGCATCTACCTGTTTCATATTGATTTACACAACTTACGATTAATTTTTGTACAACTTTATGACTAAAGTTTTACATAAAAATTATTTTCATAGACGGCTTAGTTTACGAGATATTAGATTTTTAATTTTTTAAAGAAATTGAGTGTTGTAGGGTACATATGATTTTAACTTTTAATGTATATATTTAAATGTTTCATATTTTATTGTTATTTGATGCGTCGCACGAATAAATTACAATTTCGAGCGGCTATTGTTGTTTACATCTTTGGCAAATTTTGAGACGTCGGACCCTAAATAAATACGTTCGGTACTTACATTGTTCTTGCATAAAACAGGAAAACCACTGATACTGTCACTATCACGTAAGCTCACTTATGTGCACTAAATGTCGTACAAAAATAAATGAAATGTGCGACTAAGCAAATAACAATAAAATATGAAACATTTAAATATATACATTAAAAGTTAAAATCATATGTACCCTACAAGGCGTAATTTATTTAAAAAATTAAAAATCTAATATCTCGTAAACTAAGCCGTCTATGTAAATAATTTTTATGTAAAAATTTAGTCATAAAGTTGTACAAAAATTAATCGTAAGTTGTGTAAATCAATACGAAACAGGTAGTTACCTATAAGTATTCATAAGGATCACTCAGTTCAGCAAATTTGAAAACATTTAATTACTCATAACTTTTTAACAAAAGGTATTTGTGTTATGATATTTATTGTACAAATATATTGGGAACATATATTTTAGGATTAAAAAAAGATGTACAGAAAAAGTCAACCTAAACCTTATTACAACGATCTCTCAGACAAAATGGTGTCTGTACTGAGTGATCCAATGATACTGTCTTAAATACCTGGAAGTAGCTTCAAATGGCTTGATGGTTTTAAAAAATATTGTGACAATTTGTTAACAAATTTTTGAGGTATAAACTTAGTCAGTAGAGTAAGTTTTTGTTGAGATTTAGCTCATAGCCGTTTTTGCAAAATGTCTGATTTGAGTGATCCACATTTTGGGCAATAACTGAAGACCCTTGAGAGTGACAAATTTTTTACTTTGAGCTATGAGTTTTGACTATTTTTGACTAAATGTACAATCAGATTTTATCACGAAATAAAAAAAGATCACTCAATCCAAATGCACATGCACAGAATTACTTCCAAAATTAAATATCTATCAAAAAATCTAAATTATATAGAGAAAGAAAATGTTTTGTTCTACAAAAGAGTGCACTGATATTAATTTACCTAGCCCACTTAATTAACGAACTAGATTTTTTAAAATCTTGTTTTTGCTGTCCTGTAAAATGACGTTTTTTGACTTGTATCACTTATCACAGGAGGCACAGATATAATGTTTAGGTATTGCTATTACGAACTTCTTACTACTTCAGATTGCAAACACTAATACGTAATATGTAAAACATACTTATACAACGTGTAACGAAATGGGTATATATATAGAGAAGGCCCGGCTTCTTTGGATGATATCAAACGATATAGGAAGGGTTTTTTAATCCTATCGCCACATGTTCGGAAGTTATGAGATTTTTTAATACATTGATACCAGAAACCGAACTTTTCAAATTGAAATAAACACATCACTAGCACTAAAACAGCTGATCGGTGTCACCGACCTATTTGTAAGTAAAGATAAACCTCCTACTCCTGGTATTTCTGAATAAACGGTTCCGCATGTTTATTTTTTATTCACAAAATATTATTAAGTACTGACTTTTCCTAAACTTTGATTATGTTTGTGAACTAGCTACCTACAATACAATTAATTGGTCTAGGTATCAAAAGTTAACGAAATATTTAGATACCTGCTTGAATTGTCACGTATCATTTACACACTTGTTGGTTTTTTACGTAGTTGTCCTTTTGTAGAAGATTACTTTGTAGATAATTATTATCTACCTCGTAGTAATCTTCCACCCGCCACCCACCTTTCCATCATACCTACAACACAGTAAATACCTAATTCAAAAACAATATTCCTGTAAATTTCCTAACATTATTTCTAACCTTTTATTTTGGTGGCCATAAAGATGAACGATTTTTTGCTTTAAATCGATTTTTCATTCGATTCACAGATCGAATCTCGTGCTCTTCTTACATCGATCTTCTAAAAATTCATTCAAAAATCGTAATTAAAAAATTTTAAACAGCATTTAACACACCTCTATTTTGTGACATATTTACAGTTGCCAGTCAGGTAGGTACGTCAATAATATTTGATAACCTTTCCGGCGTAATTCAAATGGATGATTAATATGTTTCAATCTTCGGACAAGTTAAAAAGTGTCGGCATACTTATGTAATTGATCTTGTTTGAAATAGATAAACCTACCTATTCGCTGTTTATGATTGTCAGCACAATGCTTTGGGCAAATATGAACTTGAACTATTAAGAGCCTTTATTTACACATACGATCCAAGAGATTCGATTCACGTTACTATTGAATCGATTTGCTTGAAGATCGCATTAAAACGATTTTTTCGAAAAATCGACAGCTTGTACAGACGCCAGCAGGTCAACCTACCCCAATCTGTCAAATTTCTTTGTTATGTTTTCAACTTTAGCACAAAGGAATAAGGTTCATATTCAATTGGGAAAATCTGACAGATTGGGGTAGCTTGATGTGCTGGCCTCTGTACAACCATTGAATTGATCATAAAAATCGAATCCTTACGTGCATCCTACCGGGAATTAATTGCTTAAATAAACATTATTATTTGCCATTAGTACTTAGAATAGAAAAAGGATTTAGAAACCATTTTTTTGTCCAACTGAACCCAAAACATCATTTCAATTCACCTCTTCGCAACTTATTCTTCTCCTAGTACAAATAAAATCACAGTGGGTTCCGTTCATAATTTTTAAAATAAGGTTATTTTTTTACTAATTAAGACGTAAACTATTAGCAACAAGTTAATCGTTTTTTTTTATTACAAAATAATACCACGCACGCATAATTTTTGTGTGTAGGACTAACCGAAAGAATTATCGGAGTTCACGGTCTGTCGGTGCTGTTTGAGTGGTACATAGGTTTTATTAGTTTGAGCACGTTTAGTCTTTGTTATTATAATTCAAATAAAGAATGTCGCAAAATTGCATGTAACTGTCGAAAGAAATTAATAAAAGTACTAGAAGCGCATGAGTAACAGGAATTGTTATTTCCGAATTGAATATCGTTTGCTCACAGAACCCTGATTACGTCGCTACACACACAATGTAACATCGATGTGTGTGTAAACCTAATGACTTTTAGGTACCAGGATAGCAGGGAATAGGAGTTTCATTTTGGGCATTATTGTTATTGCTTTGCTCGTCGCCGTCAGTCGACGTCTGTCCTGCGTCTAGTACATTCGTTTTTATCCCTATGATAATTATGCGCATCAGTAATTTGCGAGCTGCCCAAGAACTGTACCGTCACCGTTTTATTGAGGGTAGACCAGATGCTGAGCGTCGATAGATGCCTTCGTCAGCATGTTTTAGTTTGATCTCGGATGGTACATCGGCTTGGTGCCTCTAACCATAGGTAATCAGGTACCTATGGCGAGCGCTGCGCAACGACGGTCAGCACCCATGTGCGTGTGTAGTGTACGCAGTGCAGTGTGATACAAATTAAAGTGCGGATTGAGGCCGCTTTCAGGACAATAACACCAGACATGCTACGTAATGTGTGTCCATGAACAAGTGAGCGGCCTTGTGCATACAATACCAAGGTCACCACATCGAACCCCATCTTTAAAAATGTAAGTCAATTTACTAAATTAAGCAAAGCTTTAAGATTTTACTGTTTACTCGGTATAAAGTAATAATAAGGGATGAAACTAGTTAACCTAGGTACCTACCTAAACTTTGTTTCGATTGTTTACTTAAGTTTTGTTATTCCAGTTTTTACGTGCAATTTCTAGCTTAATAACGAGTAAACAGTAAATCAATAATTAGAATTACACATTAATTTTTACATCACGGTAAAGTACGTATGGCTTATTGCGCGCGCGCGCGGCGGCGGCGGAATATTCCGTCAGTTGGCGCCGACAAAGAACACCGCCTCGCGCCTGCGCAGTAGGCTACGGTACTAGGCGCGCAGAGTTACGGAAGAGATTTATCGTGATATTAGCAAGTAACTTAAAAAGTTATTGACCTACGTAGTGCGGTGACACGTTTGTTATGATTTGAATTTAAGAAACCAATGAAACCGAAAATTTGGTATCAATTCTTAGAGTATTTTATTTTGAGTTGAAACTATGTATAGTGACTCTATACCAGCTGTTATATTTACTCCTTCAGGATCACTACAGCGTTTAAATTACACCCTGTATATTAAATGAAATCTCTAGAATGAAATTTGGTAGTTTTTCTCGACCATTGACCGACCAATGATCGACCATTATGAATTTAGCAGATTACGAACTTTTGATTACGAACTTAAGCAAAATGATAATGGGATCGTGTTGGAATGACGAATTTATAAAAATAGCAGACTTGGGCCCCTGCCCACGCATCAATCTTAGGTGCAGCGCAGACGACAGACTATCCGTGACGCACTTTTTAGTCTGTGAAAATAGAACCTATGCAATTATATGCAGTAACGCACACGACGCGCAAAAAGTCCGGCGCACAAAAAATCCGTGTAATTCGGGCAGACCGCGCCGCGCCGCTCCGCACAAAAAGTCGGTGAAAAAAATGGAACGTTTGCTTCAACGCGCGCTAACGCAGACGGCGCACACTTTAGTCGGCAATCTGCATTTGCTAGGGGTGGACATAACGCACGCGATCTATTATCATGGCGCGATTTATTATCAAAATAATACTTCGCGATGTCTGCACGATTTCCATAACGTCTACGTCCCTACAGCTCTGCCGACAGAATGATCGAAGATGTGCGTCGTGTGCGTTGAGTCTGTGAAAAATCCGCGGCCGACTTTTTGCGCGCCATGCAGACTTTTTGTGCGCCGCAGACTCGATCGCACAAAAAGTGTGCCGTCTGCGCTGCACCTAAACAGCTAACACAACCTTAGAATACTGACAGGGCCACTGCTCCGCAAACAAATATCTATAGGCACCACAGACAGTCCACTCTGCAGCAGAGGCTGCTTTAGCACAGAGGAATCACCCACCCACGTCATCCTGAAATGTGAGGTGGCGCGCAGCGGCAAGCAAATCCTGTGTAGGTAGTTTCGTGAAGCCTGTGGATCTCCAGGAAGCTTCTGGGTAGACCTAGGCCTAGGCTGACTATGCTAGCCAGGACCCACCACTTGCACCGAATGTGAGGCTGGATATGGATAATCGAGTCCACTTATTACTACTACTACCACACTTTTAACAGTATAGTGCATAGATGTATCATGCAGAGATCTTACCTTTCTAGATAATTTGTAGTCATAAAAACTATTCTGGCCTCTGTAGATGCAACACCGTCAAGGCAATTGAGAAGTCCACTAAACGTTACGCGATTAAGACCTTCATATGCCGACTTTTGTGCTGCTGTGTCTTCTCGGGAACTAAAGGCAGCATCTACGTCTTCTAATAATATTATTGATTGCTGTGGTGCAACACTGAAAATTTTTTTTATAAAATGTTCTAATTACATTTTAATATACAGGTGAATTATGGAGATGGGGACTTCAAAGCAAAAAAACAACCGGTGAAAGACGGTGGATTTCAGTTTGTTTTGTTCGAAACTTTGTTTTTGACCAGGCTTCATGCCATATGCATACAAAAGAGTTACTGTAACCAGCAGTAGGATTGCTGGTAAGGATGTAAATAAAATGATCAAATCATGTAAATGCTTTGTTACCCTTTGTTGTAGTTGTATATAATATCAAATTAAAACAATACCTAAGAAGGTGATTTAGCCTGTCATCAGTGAGTCCTCTTTCAGATAAATTCAGTACACATATGTTGTATTCCAATTCACCTGCCAATGCCATAATAAATGAAGATTTTCCACATCCGGGTGGACCATATAGCAAGTAACCTGAAATTAACAAGACAAACTTATTAAGACATTTCCACATACATAATAGAGTTAAGGTATTGATATAATTGGAGAATAAAATATTCCTACTGTCATAGAATTAAAATTAATTGGTCAGCAACAGTTTTAGGTGAGAGCATACAAGATATTTTGGGCATTCTTGTAAGTTTCTGATCATTTACCTCTCCGATATGGGATTCCTCTGTCAGTATACCAATGGGGACTGTTGATGAAGTCCAAACAGTCATCTAGAATTTTGTCTGCCAAGCCAGAACGGAGCACCACACTGGGAAGGGGACGCCGTCGTCTTGGATGGCCAAATGGACGCCATTCTGACCCCATGGCTGTGTACATAACTGTCATCCCTTCATGCTGCTTTAGAGCCATAGTTCTAGCTGGAATCCAAAATTCATACATCATATTATTATGTTTACTTAAGCAGAAAACTGTAACTAGGGTATGACACTTATCTGAGCAAATTAAAATTATGTAATAGGTATGCAATAATACTAAATTCAAATAAAATATCCTACCCTCTTCTAAAATGTTAAAATATAACTCCTTGTTTCTTCCAAATGCTGTTAGGGTAACAGTCTCCCATGGAACACCCATATGAAGATCTAAAGTGTGTTGTTCTCTTGTGCGGTCTACCTTGATCCATGTGCCACCATACCTGAAATATGCCAGATTAATTAATTTCATCATCCTAAACATTTAAAATACTGTTGCGAAATTTGGAAGGCTTACCTAAAAAAATGTTGACCTACGCTGGGAATGAAGTCATATTTAGTTTTTATTTGGCCAGTGTCTTTTTGAAGGAAAGACGTTTCTACACTTAAGTGCTGAGTATGTCTGGCACCTTTGTGCGTTATCCACTGCAGCAACCATTGGTAGGACTTGTCTCTACATGGAACTTCAAGAGTGATCATACAATGCCTCCGAAATAGTATCATAGACGTCTGTACACCTTTTCGTAATATTGCTGCACCAGCACCAATTCCAAATAAACCAAAACCAGCGCCAAAATAAGGATTTTGCGCCAGAGAAGCTATATACTCTGCGATAGCCATATTTTCAATGTTTTAATTAAGTCATCAATTTTGCTATAATATTGGTTTCACATAAATAAACCCTATCACCGTAATTTTAGTATGATAGTGAGGACAGCTGTGAGGTGACGCTGACATTAACATTTGATGTTTTTGACAATCAGCTGTTTGTAATGTTACTATCGCGAAAATTTTAATGCATCTACTATTTTTTTAAAGGTTACGCTGATATTCTTGGTAGATTTTTGATATTTTTGCATAATTTTCATTACCTACCCATATCAAAAGGCTCTTTCAATTTAAGCGTTTGCTGCCGGACGGTTGTTATGTCACAGCCAACTAGCTTATAAATGATAAATGATTTTATTTCTGTAAGTAGGTTTGTAGGTACAGACGCCAGCAGGTCAACCTACCCCAATCTGTTCAACTTTAGCGCAAAGGAATAACGTTGATATTCAATTGGGAAAATCTGACAGATTGAGGTAGCTTGATGTGCTGGCCTCTGTACATACAAACACTTTTACACGTCAATCATATTTTTTAAAAACGAGATTAGGTCGGCGTTTCCTACCTGACTACTCTGAGAAGAAAGGCCGAAACAAACTCAGAGGTCACAGTCTCTTTTAAAGTCCAGACATAATCTTGGTCAGATCATGTGGAGACCATGTAGATTGGTGTCTGAAATGGTCTTTTGAGGAAAGAACCACATAGATTGAGTGGACCTGTCCAGTCAGTGCACGCATTTGTCAGTAATCATGCAGCTCAACTCAAACTTAGGGAGCTCAACGATTCGACGAACAATACCAAAGAAAGGACATTTGGGTAGGTCGCATAAATTACTCAAACTGCCAGACCATGACTAAAACTATCTGAGAAAAAAATAAAGGCAAAATAAAATTAACCCACATAGTCTTCACATTCACAGTCATTAAAAATAATATAATACTTTACAAAGTAGGTAAATATTCATGTCACTGTATAACTAATGTTTAGAATCCGATCTGACGCCACGGTTTTTGGGAATAATATAGTAAATTTAATAACGATTCCAATGAACCTGGAACGCAACTCCTACGTCCATAAACAAAATTACTAAAAATAAAAGTATAGCGGTCGGGAACGCGCTCGATGTCACTGACAGTTCGTGGTCGATTTTTGGCATTGGGACAATCGAGCGTTTTCGTTCGCGGTCGATTTTTGGCTTCGGGCGCGTGAGTGTGTAAAATTTATCAATGTCAATGTGTATATAAAAATCCAGAAATAGTCTTGGTCAGATCATTTTGAGGACCATGTAGATTGGTGTCTGAAATGGTCTTTTGAGGAAAGAACCACACAGATTGAGCGGACCTGTCTAGTCAGTGCTCCCATTTGTCAAAAAATGTGCAGCTCAACTCAGAACTTGAACTTGCTTAATCGGTTGAAGGCAACTCAAATCAAATTAAAAGTAATTTATTCCAATTATGCTGAGAATCAACACGTCAAACGTCAAAATTACGTAAGACAGTCCCCCAAAACACCCGCCCTTCACCACTTCCTAGTGCTTTCGCTGGTAAGAAGAAATTAATGGCGCAACAAACTCCCCAGCAGCACAGTTGTCTGTTCAGTTAGAAAATACTTGATTCTATGCAATAGTAGTTACGCAAAGTAATCAACATTACAAGATAGGTACTGAACGAGACACAATATAATTTAATTATTTGTTAACATGTATATGGGCACTTAGTGTCCCTCAAAGTGTTATTTAGCCTCTCATTAATTAACAGCCTAATCTTTTTACTAAACGTGCCGTTTATAAAGCGGCCTGAATTATATTCATTATACTTAGTATAGGTTTGGTTGGTCCTGTGAGTCTGTGACCAACCACGCGCGCTCCGAATTGCCCATAAAGTAAAAGTACTCTGTGCAGTGCAGGGCAACGGGGCACCCTAACTAAATGGGTTAGGTTAGGTTACAACTGTGACATTGGTGCTCGACAGCCGGTGGGATTTCGGCCCCCACTTCCGGTAGCTGGCGCCCAAGTTGTTGGGCGAGGCTGGGGTGCTGTCAACGCTACTTCCCAATCTGGGGGATCCCCACCGCCTGTAGGCGGCTCTACGTGGGGATC
This sequence comes from Globia sparganii, assembly GCA_949316385.1. Taxonomy (NCBI): domain Eukaryota; kingdom Metazoa; phylum Arthropoda; class Insecta; order Lepidoptera; family Noctuidae; genus Globia; species Globia sparganii. Next base: position 14,545,859 of record OX438655.1, read on the forward strand.
GTGCAATGGATGACCCTGTATGGGGCCCCGATCTGGGCGACTGACCTGACGGCCAGTAGCATCGCAGTTTTACGAAAGCCGCAGAGAGCGATGGCCGTCAGAGTGGTCCGGGGGTATCGCACGATCTCTTACGAGGTGGCTTGCGTACTGGCCGGATCCCCGCTTTGGGACCTGGAGGCGAAAGTACTCGCGTCGCTGTGTACCGGTGGCGCGAGTAAGCGCGGACGCGAGGCGAGCAGCCGATGCAGCGCCACATGGTGCTGCGTCGGTCTCAGCTTCGCGAGTTCCTGGTGGCGGAATGGCGGGACAGGCTTTCACGCCCTACCGCCGGCCTCGTCACTATCGAGGCGGTCCGGCCGGTACTCCAGCGCTGGCTCTGGAGGAGGCACGGTTCCCTGTCGTTTCGGGTGACGCAGGTGCTCTCGAGGCATGTTTGCCTCGGGAAGTACCTGTGTCGCCTAAAAAGGGAGCCGGACGCCCGGTGTCACCACTGCGTCGACTGCCGGGAGAACACGTTACGGCATGGCAGACGCTGGCAGAATATGCCGCTTGGGAGAAGCCACGCCATACCCTCATTTCAGAAGTAACCAGTGACCTGTCGCTGCCGGCCGTGGTCGAGTCAATGGTTGGCGGCGAAGAGTCCTGGGACGCGGTGGGATTTCCTTCTGCGAAACGGTCGTCTCGCAGAAGGAGGCTGCGGAAAGGGAAAGAGAGATCTCGTCCACTCACCCGGCCCGCAACAGGCACACCGGGCGTCGACGGAGGGCGGATAACGCCCTCTTCCAGCCCACCTAAATGGGTCCAGGGGCGACGGACTAGGGAACGTCTGTTGGCCTCCACACATCAGCGGCGCTTAGTGTTCCACGCCCGCCCCTCTTAGACGTTGCAGGGGGAGTCGAACACCTCCCTCCCCTCCCTGACCAGAGGAGGCCCGCAGTGCCGGGCCGGCAGCAGCCGGAGGTTGCGGAAGGATCGTACGTTGGATCGTACGTTCCCGCGACTCCCGGCGTAGGTGTGAGATGGAACACCGGGGTGGTTTTTAGTCAGTAAGAGTCTGACAGACCCCGCCGCCCGCCCCAGGGCGGCACACATCAATGAGGATTTTCCACCCCGGAAACAAAAAAAAAAGTCAGAACTGTGACCAACCACGCGCGAGCCGAGCGAGAGTTACTTCCAAGGGCGTGAGTTACTTTCAAGGGCGTGAGTTACTTCCAAGGGCGTGAGTTACTGAAAGGCTCATTAAGCTTGTTGGTTGCGATGTATACCTTAGGTGTGACCTTATGCTACATATTATTTAGCTTATTTAACGGACATTTTAATGACAACATAGCTGGGCTATGCATATGATGTTGGCAGAACTACTCTGGACGAGCTTTATCAATAAAACGCACCGACAGCTTCCTAGTTTTCCCTTTTATAAAGCTACAATTATACCGGCTGACTTTACCGTCTGGACAAAACAGGGTATAAAAGGTGATTTTTTCAAAAACCTAAAATTTAATTAACCTAGCAATAAATACTATTACATAGTTGAAGTAAACTTTTCATAACGGGCTGATTTTTCAATCAACCCATAAAATTTTTATTCGTTGAATAAAATTGAAATTTTGACAGTTATTTCATGCAAAAACTGTCAAACGTCAATTTTATTCTTCGAATAATAGCTATCTGGCGATGGAAAAATCAAACCTAAAGCAAAAAAAAAAATAATAATAACAAATAGGTAATAAAATAAAAAACAACCGACTTCCAAAATAAAACACTAAAAAGTGAAAAACAACCGACTTCCAAAAAGACAGGTCAAAGTGAAATATAACTATAATATCGGAAGTCGGTGTCGTTGGTTTCGCATTTTCGTTGTTTAATTGTTCAGCTGCATCCGGTTAGACTGGAAGCCGTCCCCAATACCTACATAGTTGGGAAAAGGCTCTGGCTAGGCAGATGATGAGTTGCACTTGTACCTACGGCTTCGCACGGGTGGACATCCTATATTAATCAGTGATAATGTAGCATTCAAATAGTGAAAGAATTTTTAAAATCGGTCCAGTACTTTTTGAGCCAATTCGTTACAAACACACATACAAATCTTTCCTCTTTATAATATTATTACTAGCAGTGCCCCGCGGTTTCACCCGCGTTATGTTGAGGAAAAAAACCTACTACTTAAACTACTAAAATTTATATTCCACTACTTTATGAGTATTACTTAGTACGCACGACTACATGAAGCTATTGCCCAGTAAAAGCTAGGGGCTAGCAAGGGGCCCGTGGTTAATAATAACAGCCGCACAGGTCGATCGATCAGGTTAAGCTACGCTTGCCACGGTTGGTCTGTGGATGGACTCCTCAGTGCCTCGGAAAGCACGTTAAGCCGTTGGTCCCGGTTGTCATTCGTGGATCTTTGACAGTCGTTACGGGTAGTTAGAAGTCCGAAAGTCTGACAACCAGTCTTACCAAGTAGTATCGTATTACCCAGTAAATGGGTTGTGGAGGTCAGATAGGCAGTCGCTCCATGTAAAACACTGGTATTCAGCTGCATCCGGTTAGACTTGAAGCTGACCCCAACATAGTTGGGAAAAGGCTAGACTAGAATGATAAGCTGACTTCTGATTGTACGAAAAACATATACAATGCGAGGTCAGCTAAAACTGGAAATGTATAGCCGTGTATATTATATAATTAATGTGTAGCCGTGTGTACAGACGCCAGCACATCAAGCTACCCGAAACTGTAAAATTTCCCCAATCAACTTTGAACCTTATGGTTTAGCAATAAAGTCGAAAATCTATTAAAGAAATTACAGATTAGATAGTGAAAGAATTTTTCAAATCGGTCCAGTACTTTTTGAGCCAATTCGTTACAAACATACATAAAAATCTTTCTTCTTTATAATATTAGTATACATTAGTATAGATTATATTAAGTATAGATATAAAATAAGTAAAAAAAATCGTATTATTTAAGCTAACTCAAAAACTACCCAAATAAAGTTAATAAAATTTATATGGCACCATCCCTGAGGCATACCCTATAATATACATTAAAAAAAAGTATTTTTGAAATCGATTCTTAATTGCCGGAGATATCGCGTAACAGTTTTAAACATAAACTACAAAAAACTGTGTTTTACATAGTCGAGAACCTCCTCCCTTTTGAAGTCGTTTAAAAAAAATAAGATGTTATATTTGATTTTTGTGAATAAAAATTGGTGATTTATGTGCCCTGTTTTTGTCCAGACGGTAAAATAGTCAGCCGGTAGGTGTACAGTCACGAACACTAATATGTCAACACTTGGCAACTTTCAATTGCGGTTTTTTCGTGAAATAACAAATGCAACGTTGAAATATGACACTTTACATAAACCTATAGGTTCGAAAATACTATGTTCGTAATAACATAAAATTTCATTGAAAAATAAAGGAGATAATCGCCCTTGAATAAAACCAAGTGTATACATACTTTTGCTCGTGACTGTACCTATATATCTACCCACCATCCGTGGCTTTGCCTATAATACCTACACAATATTGTATTGTAAGTAGGTATACCATGTTCATTCTACATCATGCACCAACCTATAGACTGCCCGATTGCCCTCTCTAATATTGTTTTGTTATAAAAAATGGAGTGGCGTGACGCCGCCGTGCGTCGGCCGGGACAATGATAGGGGTCGCGTGACCCGCACCGCATCACATCAAAGCAGTTTAAAAGCGCAAGGGAGACTACATAGGTACCTACTTATGAACAAGTTATACCCGCAACTTCATAAAATCATAATAATATAGGTTCATCATATCAGTAATAGTTAAGTCTGGTTGTAGTAATATTTCTTATTAAAAGTGTTATTTTCTTGTTTAGTAAGAAGAAAACGTGTGGCGCCGACCCCAAGTTACAAGGTCAAGGGCAGAAAGATGATAATGAAGAGATATTCACTCTATCAACTACTATTTGAGAAATTACTAAAGTTTTAGTAGGTACGTTAGGTAGGTACCTAGGTAGGGATCTACCTATTAAAAACTAAAAAAAATCGAATCTAATATAATATTTATTCCCACGGAAAGTGTGTAAGGTACCTTTACCTACTTAGGTACCTACTGTTGTTTTATTAGTGATTCGTTCTTTTTGAATGATGTATTATGCCTATCTACAGGGCTATGCGACTTTCGGACTATCTTTAAGACGAAATAGTAAATATCGAATAATAACAAACATGTATTGTTTGAAACTGTTATTGGTGCTATTAGTGTTTGTAAAACAAGAAGCAGATTTAGCAATAGCTGTTCGCAAGTTTGTCTATCAAAAGGATATATCTGAGTATTGCCGGCGGCGCGTCATGCCTTCCGTGTTTCTCGGTAGACAAGTCATTGGTGCTTACTCACAAATACTGCACTTCTCGCGGTTGGAACTGCCTTATAGTTGCTTTGTTAGTATTAGGTATGTATAAAGTGCAAGTATCTTCTCATTGAGTGAATGAATTGCATGCGTCGAATTTTTCATTCAGCTTCATAGATTAAAACTATCACCGCACATAACGCTAGGTGGTCTTGCAAAAGCAAACTTCCTAAAACGAAACAGTACTTAATTGACGTCTTATTAGCTTACAGGTTGTTGCAACCATTTTCAGAGGTGTCAAAGTCAACTGCCGATCGATTCTGTAAAAATCTCACCGTGAAAAGTTAGGTGAAGTGAGCAGTGAGCTGTCAAGTGTATCAATCCCTAGCATCAGGATGACACTGACAGCTCACTCCACGCTCACTTCACCTAAGTTTTCACGGTGAGATAATTACAGAATCGCACTACTGAAGTTAGCAACAAACACGATATTACGCCTTTAGGTATTTCTTAAAGAGTTAGGCAGAGGTGTACGGTTTTAAGTACCACATTTCGTGAGTTATGTTTAAATCCCATGTATGTCTAGCCTATCGCGTATGTGAGCGTATGTGAGTCTATTGCTAACAACCAGGAATAAATCCAGACTTCAAGCTGCTACTGATCTAACCTAGGACAGGCCAGGACCGCATGATCGGCAGTCTCGCTTGCGACCAGTAGATGCAACAAGGCAGGCATATCAATAAATAATAATAATTACATTATTGACAGGACAGAATCAGGCAGTAACATAATATTGGTGATACAGCTCATGTCTGATAAGAGTTTGATAGACTCTTGTCGTGACAGCAAAAACCAGCTGGTAGTATACGAAATAGGGGAGACCTTCGGCGGGTACTGGGGCGCCTTGCCGGATAATGTGATGAAGTCGGAACCAACCCCAAATGAGAACCGGTATACTTTGAAAACAACACAGCCAACGACCACCACCACTACTGCGAGGAGGTACTTAATTATCCAATAAAAGCTTTAAAAATGAAACAGAAAATACATCCCAAAAATCCCGACTGCAACTAAAAGTTCAACTAGCTCACTCTTCAAGCAATCTGATGCAGTTGTCGCCGCCAACTATGTACCTACATTGGCGCCATCAAGTCTGAGATTGAACTATAACTGGTAACTTCGACCACTTAAAAAGGGTTTTGAAAGAGGCCTTTGTTTGTCCAACTCAGTTGATATTATCGTATTCAGAATCAACTAAGTAACGTCCCGCAAAGTCAAGGCATTATAATGTTAATTCTCCTCCTTAAAGAACTACTCGACGGAGGACAACGTCTTCTACAACGGAGAATTTGGAGGACACGATGAAGAACTCTACCAATCCGGTAGGTGACATCGTCGTGGAGGTGCCGCTAGTCAACGTGTCTGCCATCCTGGTGCCTGGCGACCTACCCAGCGTCCCTTTTTTTGATGAAGAGGAGCCTTTTGATACTATGATTGACGTCAAACCTAAGTAATTATTATCATAATCAATTTGATAGCGCCCTTATTTCGTAGCAGTGACTGGTCTGTAGTACGTACCTAACATTTGAACTAATGCTTAAATTAAGAAAATTGTCCTTAGTTTTCGTAGTTCCAGTGATGGGTAGGTACCTATTGTAATAGGTACTGGACTGCGTTTGATCGAACGGTATAGTCAGTTATGTTGTAACCGCTTTTGACATATCCCGCCTCAGGGAGAGAGTATCAATGAGTCTTCTCTACATAACAAAAAAAAAAAAAATTGGGATTAAGGTGTTAAATGCAGCTATTACCGACCCTGTTATATTTTCAAGTTCGCTACGCTCGCCCTTGCATTCTACATTCTTCTAAATTTCTGAAAAACTCGACAATAATAAGTAAGTAACTCTTATTTCCGTCTACGTCCGTGAATAGCATAATATAAAGATGAAAATACAACTCCCTGAAATAAATAATTATGATTATTTTTTTGATGATGATGCCTAGGATGTAGACAGTGTATAATATATTATGAATATTATACTGTACTTCTTTTTTCATCGTTATTAATTCTTCGATTATTTTTATTAAATAAATAGATTTACACCAAAAACCTGAGAAGATCGGAGGGGCCTCAGTTTGTTTTACCGCACTGTGGGGTAATTGCGTAACACACTATCAGTAGCAATGGGTTTCATTTTGACAATTGAACAACATTCATTGCGTTAGTTACGTTGTGGAGTAGACATATTTTTCGCAATTATGAAGCAATGGATATCCTTCAAAATTATTCAGATTGAGATTGATAGTGTGTTACGCAATTAGGTTGCTGGGCCCCCAGCAGGCTTAGTCCGCCACTAGCTATCATATATTTCCATAAAATAACGATCTTATCTGAACGAACAAGGGCAAGTGTGAAACAGCAAAAAAAAAATCCGGGACGACCACGAACACTCATCGCTTTTTAATATTGTGTGAGGTATTTTTGCTCGTGACTACATTTATGTAAGTATTTGTACTCGTTGAAGATATTTATAAAAACTTTGTACCTAAGTAGTTCGTTCTTCTTATTAGCGTGTCAATCTAAATAGAGGCGGCTTAGGAGTAGGACTGTCGGTCAGTAGGACGTTGATCGGTCTGAAATGTTTATTAGGCCTGGTGTGAGCTACAAGACGAAGGTTCTGCCTCTGGTGCAGTTTGCGATATCAGACGAGGTGAACGGGCGGTGCCTTAGCGACGAGCACGAGACAGGCACCCCGCGGTACGAGGTCGACGTGAACTCTGACATATTCACACCTGACGCCAGGTGATGTTGTATTATATTATGGTTTAATTCGTATAATATATTAAAGGCAGACGAAAGGCAGCTGGAGTTGGTTGATCTCGAATAGGGTTGACTCGGCTGTGCCTGCTGCCTGCATGGCTGGGAGCTGCAAGTTATAATAATTTTGTAGCTCACTTTTGACTAAAGATACCTTCTTTATTCATTAGATTTTTATGTGGAAAACTTCAAAAATTGATTTCCTGTTATATATGGTAGAATCCGACGACCTTAAAAAGGTGACGGATAGACAGGATGCTGAAAGGCGGAAAAACGGGTGTTGTAACTTGGTAGAACCGTTCACTGATAAGATCTCTAAAACATTTCAGATTATCATATCCTCTGCTGCGCCTATCTCCTATGAGTAAACAGCGTGGGAAATATAAATACAATATTAACAGCAGACTCGATTTTAAGAAAAACAGGAAATTTATGGCAGAAAAGGAAGCTTTATTCTATCAGACGTAATTATTTTAATAACTATTTACCATCTACATACGTGTGTTTTTTATTTACCTTAATTTAACAGAGGTACTTACTTGGCACCGCGTATTACATTTTCAGGTCACAGGCTCCGCATGAAAAATCCTCATTTGACGCTCAACTAAGCGACTTGTTATTTAACAGCAAGAAAGACACTGAACAACGTTTAAATCCCTTTGAAATAGTGGACGCCATCTTAAAAAACCTCAGCAAAACTAAAGAGGAAGATCAAAAAACGAGTATGAAAATTGACAAAGACGTCGCTAACCTTTTGCAAGGGCTTGCTAAAACAGGACATCGTGAAAGTGGTCAGTACAATTTATTGGCGGGTGTTCTCTTGTATCCTATATACTTATTTTCCTTGTAAAAGATGATATAGCTACGAAGGAAGCGAATTTAGAGGTGACGGCTCATAAAGATGCACCTTTCGATAAAAAAGTGTTGTGACCCCAATTAAATTAGGATAAGGGCAGGCGGGTGGCGATTATATAACTTCCTAAATTATAGGAAGAAATCAAGGCTTTTACCATGGATAAGGTTGATTTGATCATAACAACACTGATACAACCAAATCGACAGTCCACGCTGCTACGGACAGAGTTTACGGGAACCGAACCTATGCTCCCGCATGGGTTCCACACACTCAACAGACGCCCTTTGATCGCGCACATTTTCAAAATAAATAAATGACATGTCGGATTTTGGAATATGCTATGCTATATATCATTGGAATATGCTATGCTATATAGCCACCTCTTCGCGTAGCCCACAGATTATTATATTAATATCTAATGCGTCCGTTCATTCACACGAAGTTTATACTTATGTACCTAGGTAGATTCATTCTAATATGAATGACTTTTTAATTGATTCAGTCATTCTTGTAATATCTGCTGGTGTCAGTTTGCACTTACTCATATGTGGTACTAAGTATTTTAGTGTCATTACATAAATGTTGCGTGTGTAGTCACCAGGATCCATCTGATTTACATATATGTAAATACTAATAATATTAATATTTACTGAATAGTTCTACGGTAGAACTAATGGGAATTTTTTTCCCACTAGTACTACGATATTTGGCATAACAAAATAGTAGAACTAGTGGGATTCTCTATTCCTACTTGTTCTACTGAACAGTTCCACGGTAGAACTAATGAGAATTTTTTTTCTCACTAGTACTACGATATTAGGTATAACAAAATAGTAGAACTAGTGGGAGTCTCTATTTCCCACTTGTTCTGCCTGCTCCATCGGTAGAACTAATGGGATATTTTGTTCTCACTAGTACTACGTTTTGATAGGTTCTAGAAATGGAAGTAAAATACCAATTAAGCTAGTCGTATCTCAATATTAGGTTTAAAAGACACTTAGATATTACTGGAAACATTACAACACTATTAATTAAAGACACATTGTTTATATAATGATAAATATTGTAATAATAATTAAAATAATTTTTCAACTTTTAATTTTTTTGTGACAGTAGACAAAACCTGAATTCGTCAGTATGATCCGGAGTCCAAACAAGAGTCTATGCAATGGATTAAAAAAGGAGAAAGACCACCAAAGAAGTTTAAAGTGGAAAAGTCGGCCTCTAAGATTATGGCGACCATTTTCTGGGAAAGCGAGGGAATTTTATTAATTGATTACCTACTTGTCTAAAGGAACTAATATGAATGGTCAATACTACGCCAACATTTGAACATTTGACATTTCTATATTACAATTTATATTTTCTTTTACTTAGTCAATGTGTCTTAAATAAATATTATTACAATATTTACCATTAAATAAACAATGTGTCTTTAATTAATAGTGTTGTAATGTTTCCAGTAATATCTAAGTGTCTTTTAAACCAAATATTGAGATACGACTAGCTTAATTGGTACCTACTTTACTTCCATTTCTAGAACCTATCAAAACGTAGTACTAATGAGAACAAAATATCCCATTAGTTCTACCGATGGAACAGGTAGAACAAGTGGGAAATAGAGACTCCCACTAGTTCTACTATTTTTTTATACCTAATATCGTAGTACTAGTGAGAATAAAAAATCGCATTAGTTCTACCGTGGAACCGTTCAGTAGAACAAGTGGGAATAGAGAATCCCACTAGTTCTACTATTTTGTTATACCAAATATCGTAGTACTAGTGGGAAAAAAAAATTCCATTAGTTCTACCGTAGAAAATTCCCATTAGTTCTACCGTAGAAAATTCCCATTAGTTCTACCGTAGAACTGGTCAGTAGAACTAGTGGGAACAAACGTAAATTTTGAGTATAAAATATTCGACACTTGAATGATGTCCTTTACTTTATAAACGTTGAATATACAATTTTATTCTGTAAGTATAGCTTTTTTGGAGGTTTAGTCATACCTACTTCTCGATTTTACACAACAACTCTTTTAACAAAACCAGCTACAGACAGCAGTGTCATTGAAAAATAGACTTACCTAAAGATACGTCTTTCGTCGAGACGTTTACAAAAACATTAATGTTTCGTATCCTGCAGTGTTCTTAGTGCCAAATGCTTCATGGTACACGCGACATCCCACGAGCAGGTCACGGGTCATCTCTACCAAGTACAGAACCGACTCCATCACTTGGAGACAACCATCTGCCAGCTACAGGTATATCATCTTCTCTCGTCTCGTGGTGAAAATATTCAGGGAATCTCAGATGTCGTAAGTTGAAAGACGCTAGGTTAAGGATATGTAGGTGTGACTATGGAAGGAGGAGGGTTTTAACTCTCTTTTTAGCTGCCCCTTAAAAACTTTTTACTGATCAGTAACAACTTACCCACATTATAGTAGCATTGGTCCCTAGACTGTTATCTTTTATATCAATTTTTCAACCTGAATTTGGGTATTGTTTAAATGAAAAACAAAGCCTTAAATAAAATGTAGTTTATTTTAAAAAAATACACACAATATTTCCAGAACAAATTACCTAGAAGAAGAAGACACATCAAATGCGGAGGGTTTGTCAGAAGACGCCAGTAAATTGTCCAATTCAGTGCAGACTATGAATAACAATGAGTCTGTGATCATTGATGTTGGGAGGAGTGGACCACTACTGCCCCCAGCTCTAGATATCGACCGAGTTATATTAAATGGTATTGAGTCTTAATTACCAAGTATACATACATAATCAAAACATTTTACAACTAGCCCTCATTATTCAATATTTTCACATATTATTTTTACATTGGCTGGGACGCCAGCACAAAACTACAATCTGTCAAATTTATTTAATAGATTTTCAACTTTAAAGCATAAGGTTCACAGTTGATTGGGAGACAATTTCAGGTAGCTTGATGTGCTGGCGTCTGTACCTACTTATTCGAAAAAAAAACAATTAAATTATTTCCTTAGGTGTATAGGTAAACATGTAAGTAAGTCATAATTATTATAAAATAGACAATGTGTAAGTTACTTTATTTTAAGAAACGAAAAATATTTTTAGATCTTCATTTCACAAGTAAGTAACTCACTGACAGGCGATTTAATAAAATCAGTTTATTTTCAGTTACACAACAAAATAATGATATGGGGAAAAGTATAATAACTACTTATCCGGAAACGTTGGATTCAGAAGTGAGTGGCTCTACCACTACTGCTACTACGCCTGAAACGTATGTTTTATGTATCATCTGCATAGCTATATCTTTCTGTAGTTATAGGAAGTGTTTTAATTGACCACCTACTAGTTATATATGCATTGGCGTAGCTAGAGATTTTGTCTAGGGGGGGCAGACGTCCAGCTGAACGAGCTGAACCATTCACAGTCATCTAATGAGAGATTATAAATGACACGTTGTAATAAATAATCCCTCCAAAAACATTTAATGTAAAATAGGTTGCCAAGACTTAAATGTTAAACGCTTTCATTGTTATAAAGTTATCAGTAGGCAAATTCTCGTAATTTAAAACGTTCAAAATCTAGTCGCAGTTTCATCTCGGCGACAAATAAATGTCAAAAACTTGTCAAAATGTAGGGAAAATTGACTTATTTTTGACAGAATGAGACTGAGATCAGACTGTGAACGTTCTTTATAATTACGAGAATTGCCCCTCAGATCTAATGTACAGTCAAGCCCCTAACTATACAAAGACATCTTGGTCAAAATGTACGGGTCTAATAAAAAGCGATTAAACAGTAAGTAATTATTTAATACTGTCCGTTTTTCTAGGATGGGCAAAGAAGTTTTTAGGGTAGGCATTGCCCACCCTTGCCCCCCTAGCTACGCCCATGGTTATAAGTTTATAAATGAACTTAGCGTAAAACAATGAGACTATGCGAATAAATATGAGGTGTAAGTATGGGCCTGGTATAACATAATCAGCCTGTAATGTTCCCACTGCTGGGACACAGGCCTCCTGAGAGAGGGAGTGGGCCGTAATCGTCGTAGTCATTTCTATTGAGAATGTAATATTTAGAATGTTTGGATTTGTATTAGTAATATGTAAAAACTACAAATGGTGCATGTTGTGTTAACCTATAAGTAATTGTTGCACTTATAAATGTATTAATATAATAGTAATGTATTATTTAGGAAAATATTTGTAAAATGTATTGCGTAAACAACTGTTGACTTACCTAAATAAATAAATAAATCCACCACGCGGGCCCAGTGCGGGTTACCTATTCTGCCTATCGATTCTGTAAAAATCTCACCGTGGTAACATAGGTGAAGTGAGCGTGAAGTGAACTATCAATGAAGGCAATCCCTAACATCGGGTGGAATGACAGCTCACTTCACCTTAGTTTTCACGGTGAGATTTTTACAGAATAGCACTGCTGAATTCCGCAACCTAGGTGTGACGGGCAATTGTGAATATTTTTTTATCGAAAATGGTTACGCTATAGCTATGCATCAACCAAATAGAGGTTGAACACTGACTGAGGTATATCACCCACATATAGCAACACTAGCTTCTGCCCGCGACTTCGTCCGCGTAAATTTTTTTTGTTTCCCCGACCCACCCCGTCGCAACGTGTCGCCGGCCTGCGCTATTACTTCGTTTTCGCTTGGCGAAAACTTCAGACTTTTTTTCTTTTTGCTCAACTCCTAAGGGTCCTAGCGTCAAGTTTAATAGAATATAGCCTTCCTCAAGAACTGGGCTATCAAACGCAAAAATATTTTTATATATGCGACCAATACTTCCAGAGATTTAGAGCTTTCAAACCGTGTTTCAAACAACCAACTCTTCAGCATTATTACACACATCAAAAGTGTCTAGGGATCAACATATATTTTTGCAATAACTTTTCTCCTGATTGATATTAATTAAAATTTTCTTTAAGGATTCATCAAATAAAGTGTTTTCGTTTGTCACAGTAACGATAAACCAAGTCACCTTTGCATTAATAAAGAAATTTGCCATTTTCCTAATAAAGGGATTTTTGACATTTGAACCACTAACACAAAAGTTCGAAAAAAAGACTGAAATAACAGTTTTCTCTAAAATTTTATTGGGTAACTTAAACAATTAATAATCCGTGTTTCTACCGCGAACACTAACAACACAAGAACATCGGTTTGGCATACTCAAAATGAGTTCATCCAAATCACGCTGTGGAATGGCCGCCCATGTTCGTTGCAACAACAAAAAAAGGTCTTCTTGCGACTGGATACCCTCCATATTCGGCAGAGCTCTTCTCTGTAGCATATCCCATGCATGCTCAATCGGGTTCAAGTCTGGCGACTGAGCAGGCCAGGGCAGGACATTGATGTTAGCTGCGGCGAGAGTCTGTCTTACAACTCTTGCGGTGTGCGGTCGTGCATTATCATGCATTAACTGAAATAAGGGACCGATTTGCACTTGTAGAGGAACGATGACGTCTGATACAATCGTCTCAGCATAAATTTGAGCGTTGAGGTTGCCTCTGATCCAAATCAACTCAGTTCTTCCGCCGATCCAAATACCCGCCCATACCATGATGGTTCCACCACTATAAGGATGGACTTCCTGGCAGGATTTTAATCGCTGTTGGCGTCCAGGGGTTCTCCAGTGTAGTATACGTCTTGTATCCGGTCTCATACCAAAACGAGACTCATCAGAAAAGCACACGAAACGCCATTGTTCTTCTGCCCAATTTCTGTGTTCAAGAGCCCATTGATATCGAATCCTACGATTGTGCATTGCTATAGGTGGTACCCGTAGCGGTCTTCGGGAATGAAGGTTCACTTCATGCAAGCGGTTTCTGACTGTTTGGTCGCTAATTAAGTTCCCTGAAGAGTGATGAAGCCTCACGGCAAACATCATGGCGGTTATTGTTGGAGCTCTTCGAGTTAAGATTTGAATGTATCGGTCTTGTCTCCGTGTGGTGCAGCGATACCGTCCTCCATGGCGCTCAGCCACGGTACCAGTGCTTCGGTAACGTGTCCAAAGTCGACTGATAACACTCTGACTTGTATTCAGAGCTAAAGCCACAGTACGTTGCCGGGAACCAGCTTCTATCATTCCCACGGCTCTGAGCATTTATTCCCTGCTTAAATGACGTCGCCGCTCCATAATAACGTTGGTTTTAATCAGTAGTAGGGAAACAGTAGCACTAATAATGTCTTCAATGCGTTGTATGTTTTTATAGGGAAAATATTGACAGCTGATTTTCATCTTTTACTCGAATTTGATTCACAGTTCCTGATTCAAATTATGAAATGCACCCAAAAGGATCCATATAAATTTATAAAATCATAAATTTATTACAAAGCCACATCTCAATCTCAAGAAATCCGCATAAAAATGCTTGATCCCTAGACACTTTTGATGTGTGTATTAGTATTATTTTAAAACTATGATATCTCCTAATATATACATTGAAATCAAATGATGTCACAGGCAATTTTGTTCAAAATTAAATACATGTGATGAATAACGTATTTATTTGGATAAGGATTAATACCATGTTTATAAAAACACCTTCGCAAATAATGCATTATTTTAGAACAAATTTGGTTAGCATAAAAGAGGTTATAGTGAGCTAACCTTAAAAGATAGACATATGCTGTCGCGGACTTTTTTTTAAAGATTTTAAAGGGGAACAATTCTGTCATATATGATTTTTGCGAAACTTTAACCGTTTACGCAGCGCACGCAGCGGAAGCTCTCAATAGGGAAAAAATCCCCCGATTTTGAAACATTCTTCATTGGTGCTCCGCTCCTATTGGTTTTAGCGTGATGATATATATCTATAGCCTTCCTCGATGAATGGGCTATCTAACACTGAAAGAGTTTTTCAAATCGGACTAGTAGTTCCTGAGATTAGCGCGTTCAAACAAACAAACAAACAAACTCTTCAGCTTTATAATATTAACTAGTATAGATTACTAGATATCTAAAGGACCAAACATAGATTACAGTATAAGAAATAATAAATTGCTAAGCGATCGCCTACTCGTATGGTACTGGGGGGCGATTCTACTAATTTGCAACGTTACACATTCAATTCGACACCTCCATGCAAAAACATCGTAACTCACTTTTTGTGATTTTACAGAAGAGCGATTTTAAAGTTTGAAAAATTATAGCAAACTCAAAACACCCCGTACAATTTTTGAAGCTGGCTCTATTTAATATAGTTTAGGCGGACTATAAATAGGTATGGTTAAGTTGTAAAATAAAAATTATTTTCATGGGTTTTCATGACTTACGTGAAAAGCAAAACAGTGAAATGACATATAAGTTACGAGGACAAACATTGTATGTCTGAGTTACAATTTAGTTTTTTCTAGTTTAATTTATTTTTGTGGTCAGATAATTGTAACTCCAAGGTGTTAAGTTACATATTTTTAGAAACGAAAGTGAATAGAATTACAATGATAGTACAGAAAAAATGCATTTTTTTTTACATAACAATGCCGTTGTAACTCAATTTTTGGAAAAAAGTGAGTTACGATGTTATTGCATGGAGGTGTCGAATTGTGTTTTAATAACAGTTCGATTTCGATCGCCGTTCGATTGTTACTTATAAAGGCATTTTACTATATCCTATGCAAACTGGAAACTAAACCTTTGCTGAATCGTAACTGAATGGTAGCGGGAACGTAACAGCGGGTAAACATGCCAAACAACATGCCAAATAGTATGTTTAATAGTACCACAGAAAAATAAACGAGTGTGCTTATGACCACACGACTGAAGTGAAACTTCTTTCGCTCCATCTGTTTGTATGTATATATATATGTGTGTACAATATATACATGTATACACATATACATATAATTTTAAACGTAGAATATTGAATGTATTGAACAAAATATTAATTCATAAAATTGTTCAAAACGAAATAGAATTACGAAATTTCATTTACTAGCTATAAGAGAAAGAGAGAAAGAAAATGTGCGCGCGCACTGCTCTCTCTTGCTCCTACACTGTGATACAGACAATAAGCCTGCAGTGTGCTTAGATATACGGAACGTATTTGGCTATGAGAGGAAGAGAGAAAGAAAATGTGCGCGCGCACTGCTGTCTCTTGCTTATATCCCCCACTTAACTTCCGTTCGCCTTGCCCGATCACACTTTTCGTAACGCTTACGTCACGCGTTCGCCAGCTTACTCCCCAAGTCAAGCGTGCGTAAAGAAGTTTCACTTCAAAAAAATTGAACCTAAAAATGTTACATACATGTCACCGAAAGTATTTTCGAATACAAAATTATATTTAGACCATCAGATTCTAACAAGTGTCAAAATAACAGTAGAATGTGACTAAACGTCACGCTCATGTTCGATTTTGTTAGCATAATATATTTTGAAATGATTTCGATCGATCGTTGGCTTAAACTAAAACGTAACCACAATTGAATTGTTGTTCATTAGTAGAATATGAAAACGCTTAACAGCCGTGATTCAGCTGTGGTTCCATTGCGATTCTTGAACAATTTTGTTAATAGAATCGGCCCTCTGGCCTATTTCCTTTGGTCGAAGTCGAACTGTATGCCTTGCAATATTTTGTATTGTTGGTGGGTATGGCTATTTTCATAAAATACTGAAACTTTAACAGATGATTCTTGTACAAAATACAGTTCACACTTTTTAGGGGCAGCCGATCGATTCTGTAAAAATCTAACCGTGATAACTTAAATGAAGTGAGCTATCAATAGAGGCAATCCATAACGTCAGGTGGAATGACAGATTACTTCACCTTAGTTTTCACAGAAATGAGAAAATGATGAGTGGGTGAGTGAGTGTGTGTGTGTGGTGTGATGGTGAGATTTTTACAGAATAGCAATGCTGTCATATTATTAGATTGTATCAACATTGTAGGAGGTACGCCATAAGATTTTTTTTCCTATTATAATAAACCTGATCGAACCGGAATGACAATGTTGTATCTTCTAGAGTGAAACCTATGACTCTAGTAGATCACGAATCGTGGGAGAACATGGTGCAAGCGGCATCTTTAATGGCTGTCATGCTGAATCAATCCGTCACCTCGAGTGTGGATGAAGAAAAGCAAGGACTTAACGTAACATTATTGCCACCAAGGTTAGTTAGTGTACCTACTTCTTAATTTGTAGTTTTTCTTAAATCAAGCTACAACGTAACAATGATTGGGTTTGTTCGTGTCTGTAAAAATCTCACCGTGAAAACTAAGGTTAATTAGGTACCTAAGCTTGAAGTGTGCTGTCATTCCACCTGATGGTAGGGATTGGTAGTGTTGCTTACTTCACGCACACTTCACCTTAGTGTTGACAGCTCACATCAAGATCAGTCCACCTTAGTTTTCACGGTGAGTTTTATTTACAGCTATAGTAAACAAGGTAGGTAGATAATAAGAGATAGATTGATTGAAGAAAAGGTATATGTAACCTTTGTATGGAAGTTGACATGGCTAGAGATGTACTAGCAGATAGAGATAGAAATGGATGGGAGAAAAAGATGTCATGCATTTAATTACTCTTGCTTCATTTAAATAGGAATAAAGGTAAATAGGTTAATGTAATTCAATGGAATATTAAGTAGTCTGTAAATGGTGATTCGTAGACATGTTACATGCTTACCTACGTCTTATAAGCAGCAATGTGATGGGACGTAAGAAGCGATTCATGCACGCGATCCCCATAGAGCACGCCAGGCCGCAGCACCTGCCGGCCAACATCGAGATCCCCACCTCCACCGTGCACACCGACCAGATATCAGATGCGCAGGAGTTTCAGCGGCTGATTGAATTGCAAGACGATGAGGTTTGTTAATTTTAAGTTCAATTGTTGTTATTTTTCTTGTTCAATAAGTTTTCTAACTTATGAAAATTCTATATTCATACGAAGTAGATCTCTTATAAATTCTACTTGAAACGAAAACACTTTTACACCATAGATATTTATAAATGAGGAGATCGTACATATTGTACCGAGGCAGAAGGTTGAAAAAAAGCAAAAACTGGAAACTCTGGAACACCCTAATGAAAAATATTTTATGCTGTAATTACAAGTGGAATAATAGTTTTAAGGATAAATGATTAATTGATTATGTTGAGTTAATATGCTTAGATACATGACCGTGTGGCGCTTCGTTACCTACGTCAGTATGTGGGGCCGGCGCTCTTCAACATCTGTGACTTCAACAAGACGGCTCCCGCACCTGCTAGACACGTCTACTTGTTCAACTCTTCCAGACTAGTGCTCGCTATCACCAACTTCACTGTTAGTTAAAAGCATTATTCCACTTCTATTGTTACGTGATGGTTAGTTAAAATCGTTGATGACAACAGCTACAACTATAATTACAATTGGCAAAATAAGTAACCTGCATACATGTTATGTCATATTTTTCAGTTTCATGTGAAAAATATGACATGACATTGCAATAAGAACATTGCAGACTATTCGTGATGTTTTATAGAAATGTTAATTTCACTGGGCAGTGCTATTCTGTAAAAATCTCACCGTGAAAACTAAGGTGAAGTGAGCTGTCATTCCACCTGATGTTAGGGATTGCCTCCATTGATAGTTTACTTCACGCTCACTTCACCTATGTCATCACGGTGAGATTTTTACAGAATCGATAGGCTGGAATTGAAACGAACAAGCTAAACTTTCCAACAAAATTAAGATTGTGCTAGTAGTAGGTTCACGGCAACACACAGGTAGGTTCCAACTTATGTTCTCACTGAGAACGCTCGTTGTGCATGTGCGTGCCAGTCATTTACAGTTAGGCTATTGCCGGTTATATTGGACATTATATCCGACAGGAGAATCTGCAATGTAAGAACTAGGAAAAACCAAAGTTGTATGTATACAGATGGAGCGCATGACGGTGGTGATGACGTCTGCGCGGACGCTGCTGACGAGCGACGCGCGCTGCGCGACCGCGCACCTCGAGTGCCAGGTCTCCGGCGCGCGTGTCTGCATCGACTCGCTTAGCGCCTGTGATGGCGTGCCAAACTGTGGCTCATACGGTACATAACCTGTGCTAAATACCTCCTGCTGGTAGGTACTTACTTGTGTTTCTTGCTTGTAGATGGCCTTATTCATATGCACAAATGATGACGTGCAACTAATATTCGTTGGTGCTGTTTCTAATAAAGGACAACTTGTGAAATGGCAACATAAGGATTTTTTTTTTTCACACAGACATATACGATGAAGATCGCCTAAAATGCGGGGGCTCGGCAGGGCTCCAGCACAACGTGTGTCTCGCAGCTATAACATTCCTGGCGGTGTTACTTACCATACTGTACACCGTGCACTACTGGCTCAAGCGATGTGTACCCAAAGTTTCCGATGCTTTCTTCATATACACCGACGCTGCTGAGAATGTGTGAGTTGTTTTCAATGTTTATAAACAGCGGTGCTATTCTGTAAAAATCTCATCGTGAAAACTAAGGTGAAGTGAGCTGTCATTCCACCTGATGTTAGGGATTGCCTCCATTGATAGTTCACTTCACGCTCACTTCACCTATGTTATCACGGTGAGATTTTTTCAGAATCGGCTGTACCTACCTTGTCGGAGTTGTCGAGTATGGATTTTGTGTGACAATCCTGGGACAAACAATCGTAAATCTTTTTTTGTCATCATGACCCCAGCCTGCCTCTAAAAAACACAATCAACATTTAGTTCCTAAAAGCTAAATTTAGCAGCAGTAGGGCCTTTTAATTTAGGTACCGGTGAAACTTCACAGACGTGATGGGTATCGGCTTCTAATAGCAGCGTAGCTATGGCCTCTTCGGAACTACTAACTTAGTTTGTTCAGATTTACCATGATAGTTAACTTTCTGTATAACTCGGAGCTTACTATATTTTTCTTATATTACGTAAATCAAAATTGACGAAGATACGATGCTTTTAAAATTCTCAATACGTCACACCTTGGTATAATTTTTAGTGCTTTCTGACGTCACGAGCCCCCTCCCGAGTTTTTATGCGTTTTATCTTTGTCAATATTCATTGATTTACAATAACAAAAAATACGTGTCCATTATTTTCCAATACTCTAACTGACAGACTAAATAGATTTTCAATTTATTGATGGTGGAAACTAGCCTATTGTATCTTAATTTTGCTTTGGTTGGGTACTGGGCAGTGGCTATTGGTGCTTTATAGGATCGACTGTTTATCGTGTCGTGTGTAATGATCATGCATGAATGATCTGTATTTTAACCATTTAGCTTCAGATTTGGATTTGTTTTCAGTTTGTACTTGGACCCTATTATGCGTTCTCCACGTGATACTGAAGATCCAAAAGACATTTTTCGCAGTGCTGCCATGCAAGAATATATGGAGTACATAGATATGCGAATAGAGAAAAAGACTGTCGGCTCCTTTATTAGTAGATTATCCCGATTTTTTAGATGTAATCGTAAGAAAAAAATATCACGAATTTTAGGTGATAAAATCATTGAAGGAGAATATGATGTGCTGGACCCTGGCGACCGCCGGTTCTTTTCGTATACCGACGTAGAATTAGGTAAAATGGGACCTCCTCTTGCGACCGATGTCGCAGTACAAACAGGATCAAGTTTAGAAATGCAAATAAAAGATGAAATCATAATAAATGAGCGAATGACTCAAGTTGATTCAGACAGCGAAGATATAAAACGAAGATCAGAAGCCAGAAGATCCATTCTAGATTTAGAAATGACATATAAAGAACCTTCGGACGAATTAAGTATTTTAAATTTTTTCAGACGTGCTAGATCAGTTTCCATGCAAATGTCATCATCTCATGCGGTACAAAATGCTGAAATCCAAACTAAGTACCCATCTCATACAGAAGAGAAAGAAATTCAATGTCTCGAATATGACCATAGCCTCATTACACCCGAGACTGTAAGTGTAATAGCAACCACGGGCGCAGTAAATGATAAAAAGCCAGAAGCGGGCTTTGTTCGAAAGAAATTAAGATTTGAGGAAGAAATGACCACGACTCAAGTTAGTGATAATGATGTAGTGGATGAAAAACTCGTAACTGACCAGCAGCTTCGACGGAGTGTTGTATACGGAGGTGGTAAACATGTTCTAGACGACACGTACTCAAACAGTAACCAAGATGAACCAAGCACTAGTACGGGAAACAGGGAATTCAAATCGTACTTTTGGGGCAGCAGTAAAAATAAACCTAAAAAGCCAAATAAAAAGAAGACACAGCATCTTAATTTGCGTTGAAGAATATAATTTCGATTTTATAGATACTTTTTAATTAATTTTGAATGTGAACTTTATTGTAGCGACTAAATCATGTTTTATTTTATAGGAAAGGTAATAGAATGGTACTGAATACCTAGTGAATAGTTGTATATTTTATTGAATTTAATAAAAACGTTTTGATTTATGTGTATAGGTAATTATTATTTACGAATATAGCTGACGTCGCGCGTCGGTTGAAGATGGTCGGCACAGCGGCGTCTGCGCCCGCGCCGCTATTTCCTAATTAAGACCAATTGTGCACCGGATAGAACACGTGCCAAAATGTGTGATGTCTTTTTAATGCCATACCGTCATCGCGTATACCTACTGTCATTATTTTCAATTTGAATTATGAGTTTTTTAAATATTTTACTGCGTTTACTAGGGACATCGGTTCTTTTGGAAGTCAGAATACAATTTTTTGAGACGTAGGTTCCTACTTATCTACGCTGGTCAATGTTGTAAAAGATCTTTGTAATGTTTCATAGATCACCGATACTTACGATTTTTTATAGCCTATAAGTAGGTTAGGTTAAAACACAAAATAACATTAAGTATTGGGAAAGTTCTAGTAATAGGCTAGTCACCGTAGACACAAAATAATCGCGATAGCTCGCAAAAATTGCACTACACTGATTTTTTGGGATGTTGTTAGGATAGTAGTGTGAAACCAAATTTACAGCTTCGAAAGACCTGTGCAGCTGCGTAGGGCTCGAAATACGCACGAAACGCATGCACTTTACAGTTGATTTGTTTCGGTCTCGGGTTTAGTAAAGCCACAGAGCACGGCTTCGCAAACGTCTGTAAACATACTTTAAAATTGTATTGGGTGATTTATAATGGGAATCTATTACAACCCCGCAGAATGGGATCTATTTAGTAAAGTCTCTAGTAAAGAACTGAGAGTCTGTCTAGTAAAGAACGAATATCCGAAGAACTTTAATATATCTTCAAAACCTTCGATATATTTATTTGGTGCTGCTAATCCAATTATGGTAGAACCATAACAACGATTTACAAAAATATTTGAACTATGTATTTCAAGACTTGAATTACAGAATATAACCGATAAAAGATAAAGTGATAGGTATTTACTGAAGTCTGTTATTACTTCAATATATAGACAACAAACACTAAATGTACAGGATATTGCAGTGACAAACGAATGGCTCGTTTTATTGGAGGCAATGAAATTTATCTTAGAGCTTTTATGTCAGTTCCAAAAAAGATAGATGTAAAAGTGTCAGACTAGGAGCGGGAGCCGAGAGCCGGTGCGCGAGGTCATTTCAATTGAAATCAATTAAAGCAATTGAGTCCAATTGAGCGGGCGGCAGATTCTGCGTCGTGCAGCGTGCTCCGTCGCCAGAGAGATTTTATGTGAAGCGCCTACGCGCCGACCGTCACATGACTCACTTGCACATCATCCTGACCTTTTTCTAGCATGCTCCTATATAAAATATTTACATAGTAATTGAGTACATAAACTGTGTGGACTCGACATTAAATGAAGCATTCGTGGGTTACATATGTACATATCTATATGTTGTTATCTACATTAATTTTATAATCATCTCGGTATGCACAATATGTACATTATGTTGTCATTGAAAAGTTTTAAGTAGGTGCATATACTTGCATACTCAGGCCCGAAGTACCTACTAGAAGTACCTATTTTGGGCATGCCGACGAGTAGACTCAGTTTTGCTGTCGGCGATATATAATAATAACAACAAAATATTCGAATGGAAATTGAAAATCAGTAATATTTCAGATTAAATAAAAACATTTTTTCTAATTTATGTTGTGAGATCACTTAAAACTTTACGAGACTACATTTTTTTGTAATTGTAGGTAATAAAAAAAGCGATGAACAAGAATAAAATAGTAACGAGTTTATTTAGTTTGAAATTTATCGTTAACTTGTAAGACCTCTTTGGTCACACGCGTAACGTATTAGTAGATATATTTAGTGGTCGTACGCACGAAGCTTGACGCACTGCGATCCCCGGGTTGGGAAAAGTGTTATATAGCTTTCCATTAGAAAACTCTCAATAAGCAGCAGCTTGGAGTATGGATTTGGCACAAATCAAATATACCTAAATGTGGGTGTACCTGTGATGTCGTGAAGTATAGGTTGATGTGTTTTTATTTTTTGACACACACTAAGCCTAAAATTAGGTACTATGAAGTAAAATTAATAAATTTGTTCTTGCCTTACTAATGGATGAATTTTTATTGCTACATTTTCGATACATCATCATTTTTAATACTAGAAATAAAGATAAATTAGAACAACCTTTTTTCAGATTATCTAAAGTGCAAACATCTTTTACGGGGTACTGTGTTAAATGCTACAACAAAATACCTTTTGATATATTACAATTAAATGAAAGAAAATTTAAAACTCATATTAAAAGTACACTTTGTAAACAAGGATATTACAAATTGGAGGATTATATCCAAGATAACAATGTTTGGAAACATGTTGGTCCTGCTCCATAGGACAATCTAGAGTCTAGACAACATCAAACTGGTTGCTAATTTAATTTAAACATACACATTTTTTTTTTTAAATACATTGTTTTTTACATTCTGTGACAAATGTAACTCACACACTTTTTAAAATACTAGTAAAATTTTACAATCTTTGTAAATATGTGAGCACCATGTATCTATCACATAATTGATTCACCAGTCTGTTATATTTTTAATTCTTTTACCATTTTTGGTAGACTAAATTTTATTTTAGGTGCATCGTCTTCACATATAATTATATAATGGATGTATACAAAAACTTGTAAAACATTTTAAAAGAGTAACGGTGGAGTTTCTTGCCCATTCTTCTCCACACGAAAACTACATTTTGGAATGGGCGACTAGAATCATTTCTATTTTTTAATTTTGACGTTCAAAAGTGCCTTTTAAATGCCTATTTGAAATAAATGATTTGACTTTGACTTTGATTTTATCATTCAGCCGAAAGCCGTCTCTAGGTAATTAATACAGCAACAGACATTCTAGTTCATAACGACGCCTGCGATTTATGTTTTTTTTCCGGGTTTTTCATTTATTTACATTTTTGCTACGTGTGGCGGTCGTGCATTGTTTCATCATAATCTTTTATTGGCTCGCTGACGTGGAAGTCAATTCTAAGGTGTTTGTGAAAACTAGCAACCCACCCCTGCTTCGCACGGTTTTAAGGACTTGAAAAAACATCGAGATTTCTTAACTATTGTAAGTTTAATAATAATATACACATAACCTTCGGGTATCAATTCTCTTAGCGATGGTTAAAAACAACATCAAAATCCGTTATGTAGTTTACAAGAACAACGTGGTGGTCACACAGATACCTAGACACGAATAGTGAATTTAATCCATACTTCCAAACTAATATTATAAATTAAAAAATAACTCTGTCTGTCTGTATGTTACCTTTTCAAACCTAAACCAATTAACGGGTTTTGATAACATTTGGCAAGGAGACATATATTATCCCGAGGAAGGACATAGGCTACTTTTTGTCTCTTAAGTAATTCTAAAAGGGGTGATATAGGGGATGAAAGTTTGTGTGGTAATCACGTAATTCTTCAATTCTTTCCAAAAGCATACATTTGAATTTTCACATAACTTAAGAACCCAGTATTTCTTAAGTAAAATAAACGAACCATTACGTGATTCAGCATCCTTGTAAAATCATCCCCAAAGAGGGTAAAATAAGGGATGATTTTAAAATGTATATGAATTTATTAAATAAGGGATGATTTTAAAATTTATATAAATTTATTAACAACATTTTTGTGTACTTGTATTTAAGTATTTAAGGGATTGGAAATATCTGTTACCTTTCATGCCTTAACAGTTGAACGGAATTGAAAGAAAGGCATGACCTCGTATAGGCCATGATCTGGCCTAGTAAGGCATAGGATTGTTTTTATCCCGGTAGTACGTTCCCGTGGGATAATTTCCAACGTTCACGCGGGCGAAGCCGCAAAAGCTAGTTTTTAATATGTAAGATATAGAAGTTCCCTTTGAACATTTTCATCCAAACAGTAACATAAGCTCATCCGATTTGATTAAGATGTTTGGGACCTTTGCACATTTAACTGAAACTGAAACTTAAATATAATAAATTAGGTACATATTCTGTAGTTTATTTTTGAATCTCTTTTAAAAATTATTTATTAAATGACGACTTCGTTACTATAATTTCCGCGTGGTCCTTTCGAAGATTTATGAAAACTCTCCATGAACTCTACCTAGAATAGGACTAAGGCCTATTTGTCCAAAGAGTTTGCAAAAGAGCAAGCCGGATTTGCGAAAGAGAAAGGCACCCGGGAACAAATATTAATTGTTCATCACATTATTGAGAACAGACCTATATCTGCTTCGTAGACTTCTCCAAGGCATCGACTCGGTGAAATCGCCAAAGTTGTGGAATACTTCACTGGGATTGGGCACGCCAAAACACCTAGTGCATCTATCGAGAAAGTTAAATGAGACAAGCACAGGTTCCGTTCGAATCGATGAAATCTTGTCAGTTTCCGTCCTAGAACTGTCAAGGTTGTATAATATCGCCGCTCGTCTTCAATGTTTACACCGAAATCATCATGTGCATTACTCTAGAGGATTGGACAGACGGTCTCTCAATCGGTGGTTACGTCATTGCAAATCTTCGATACGCTGATAACACGCCCGAAGTACCTAAAATTGCGAAATGTGACGTGGTCCAGTCCTACATTTATCTTAGGGCGTTAATCTCAAACGCGGTGGATGCATAGGTGAAATCAAGAGACGTATGGCGATCATCATCGCTGGACAAGCTGAAAAAAATCTGGAGGAACAGAGATCTTATAAAAGCCACCAAGATCTGGCTTGTTCAAATATTGATTTTCCCTATGTTCCTATACGCTGCTGAGACCTGGACGCTGCGTGGCATCGAGAAAAAGAAGATAGACGTTAGTTATGGAAATGTGGCGCTGGAGAAGAATGCTTAGGATATCTTGGATTGAGTTTCGCACCAACACCTCATACGCCAAGAACTTAACATCAAGAAACGTCTATTTGTTCAAACGCACACCCTCAAATACTTCGGACATATCTCGAGGCATGGGGGTGATTTCATAAAGCGCCTTGTTGTGTAGGGTAGAGTGGAGGGCACTACACCACGCGGACGCTCACTCGTGAGATGGACTGACCAAATTATATTCCCAGTGGGTGATCCCTTGCACAAAATTTACCAGAAATCGGAGTAGATGGCGAGAAATCGTGAGGCGAATTACATCAACCCCTAGACAAGAAACTACATGAGGACCACGACCGCCTTGACAAGAGTGCTAAGAAGAAGAAGAAGAGAATAGGTTATCTATTAATAAATTTGAAGTACTTATTTATTATTCAAAACAGGAAATAGACTCCTTCAACCGTTAATTTCGTATAGTTTTTTTTGTTTGTACCTTATTTATTTTCCCCAATTGCTTTATGAATTACAGTGGTTTAGTGAAAAAACTATGTTAAAATATAAGAAATGAAGTCACCCAAAGGCAATGGAGAGGGCTATGCTTTGGGTTTCCCTGCGTGACTTAGAACCATGAAATTTGGCAAGAAGCAAGGGTCCTATAGCACAAGTAAAGGAAAACATCCGAAAACCGTAAATTTGTAGTTACTATACCTACATACTTTGTACGGAACCCTCGGTGCGCGAGTCCGACTCGCACTTGACCAGTTTTTTTTTTATGTTAGCCTATACTGTCCCACTGCTGAGCATTGGCATCTACGTTCATAAAAGAATTTGAGTAATACTTAATTGCCTATCACATTTAGAGCTCTGTAGCTCCTCATTGGCCCCGATTCTGTTGTTCACAAACTAAACTAAATTTAGGTTCAGTGCATCTTTTTCTTTCTATTTCAATATGAAAAGGACAGAAGATAAATATTAGTTTATTCCCGTCAAATTAGATAATCCATAGACAATTTTAGACGTGATTAAAAAATTGACTACTAATACGTCAATTTACGTCAGGCGCTGACTAATTTGACAGTACTAAACTAATATTTATTTTCTGTCCTTTTCATAATGAAATAGTACGAAAAAGATGCACTGAACTTAAATTTAGTTTAGTTTGTGTCGTACAACAGAATTGGGCCATTGACTAACAATCGAGAGAAGTCGTCGTAATAAAAGTGCGTTATTTGTGCTTATATATATATATATATATGTGTAATTAGGTATATATTATATTCCTAGTTTTAATAGGTTTATGCGTATCTTTATATTTAAAATATTTATTCCTCAATTTTCATGATTGCACCTACCACTGTTTGTCTCTGCATCACCCAAAGGTTGACTGGTAGAAAATACCTATGGCATTAAGTCCGCCTGTGTACATTTATGTGCTTGAAGTATTTAATAAATAAATAAATAAAAGGATTTTTATCCATTGGCATATTAGCATAAGCATAACCAGCCTATGATGTTCCCACTGCTTCCCGGGACAGAGGCCTCCTCTCTTCGAGAGGGAGTGGGCTGTAATCTACCACGCGGGCCCAGTGCGGGTTGGTAGATGTCACAAGTCTTCGAATTTTTTGGTTCTAGGATATGCCGGTTTCCTCACGATGTTTTTCTTCACCGTTTTGAGAGTAGTGGTGATGAAATTATTTACACAAAGTAAAGCGCCTGGGTTCGAATCCATGACTTACAACTTGTAAGTCGGGGCTGTTACAACTGGGCTATCGCTGCTCTATATATCTTTGCGTTATTGGGCGTTAGGGCATATTATGTGGGGGTGTTGGATAGGTGTTCCAATAAATTGGGAGTACGTCATGGACATTTTTCGGTTCAGAGATCCGTTTGCAAAAGATTTAGCTTTAAAAAGCGCAAATTTTTGTTATAGTCACGTCCCCCTTTCATCCAAACCATTGTATTTGGACATGGAACATAAGCGTGAATATTTTCGGTTACAACCGCTGAAATGTCTTTGATTTTCATCGTTTATTCTAAAATACTATGAAATACAAAATAAAATAAAAACAATACTGTGCACGTGTAAATATTTATCCCAACTACAGAAGCCTTGACTGCGTGGTTCGACACGCATTTGGCCGGTTTTTCACTTTTGATTTGTTTTTTCACTACGAGTGATAGATTTCGAATCAAAAGCAAAATGAACAAAAAGTGAAGCGTCTTATAAGTATCGGCTCTTTGATTTTGTACCGCCTACGGAATTTCCCTCCTCTCCTGTAGATTTTTACAACAAACATGTAGTTAGCATTGAGCCTTTTGTGTTAATAATCGATACCAACCTGCTCAGAAGTCATTTCAGCTGATACTGGGTTATACTAATAGGTTATAGAAATTTAATTGAGGTACCTATATATTTGAATGTAATGTTATTTTATCCTAGGTTGTGTCTTATGAAGTGAGTGCCTCTTAATTTTTACCCGACTACGGCGAAGCAAAAAGGAGGGTTATGATTTTACCCGGAATGTATGTATGTATGGTCATCTGTTCCCTCATAACTTCTAAACTACTTGTCATAATTTGACAAATGAGGTATCGTTTGAAGCGTCTTGATCGTACACTGGTTATAGGCTATGTAACGTCACATTAAATTAAATATGGCGCCCTCTAGCGGACATAAAGTCATGACCTAAAAAAATGTTGCTCACCCGATAATTAGGAATCATTTCTATAAAATCACTCCTCAGATTTGAGCCAAACATATTTATTTATGTACTTATGAGTTTAGTATATTATCTAGGTACATGTAAAACAATAAAACTTAAACAAAAAAAAATATAAGCGGCTCTGTAAATACCCCAAAACAATTTAAATAAAATATACCTAAAACCCGACTACTGAAATATCATGCGCTAAAAGAATGAAAAAAAGTTTAACCCTTTGACCGCCACGGTCGTGTATAGCCGACAAATGAAAACGTGCCCAACACGTCACCCTAGGCTAATGACGACAAGAAAACACCATGTTTTAAGTACAAAATAAATAAATTAAATTCAGTTTTCTGTGTTTATACTTAAAACATGGTGTTTTTTTGTCGGCATTGGCGTGTTGGGCACGTTTTCATTTGTCGTATATACACGACCGTGGTGGTCAAAGGATTAAAAACTAAAACCCGACTAGAAAAGGATGAAACAAGAAAGTACCTTCCCGTGGTCGCATGCCGCTGTACTAAAATACTCCTTGGTAGCATGCGACCACGGGAAGGCACTTTTTTGTTTCATCCTTTTCAGTAGTCGGGTTTAAGTTTTTAAACTTTTTTTCATACTTTTTAGAGCGTGATTTTTCAGTAGTCGGGTTTTAGTTTTTGAACTTATGATACACTGATTAGGCACCGACATAAATTATAACTGAATTCTGACACCAAACAAGACTTGTCTAAGAATCAAACAAGATATGAACAATGTGATTAGAAGATAACCAAAAAAAAAAAGCCCTTTACGAACTGTAATTTCGACATTATTCATAGATTTTACTATATATAAAATTACTTACCTGCTATGTACCTAGGGCCTAAGCTCATTGTTTTTATAGTATAGAAATACTCTAAAGTTTTTATGTTAGCTCTTTAGGCGCCTACGTACCAAAGTAGCGCTTAATTTCAGGCGGCACGAAATGTTCCGATGCAGACAACACAGAATCCTTGAACAGAGCACGCAACTGCTATCGATACAACACTTCCCACTTCAGTTTCCGCACTACACAATCATCACAGTTCTGGGGCACAAAACACAATCAAACTTTAGCAATTTTAGCAGACCAATGCACCAGAACACAATAATATGAACACACGCGATTTACTAAGAGTGTGTTTGACCGTGACCCATTTGTTTCAAAGCACACAAACTGCAAATGCGACGAGAAGTGCATCAGCGAGTGCAATTCGTGTTGTCTGAAAGTCACCAATAAGCCCAATGAAGCAGAGATCCCGCTGGCGAGCGCCAGCACCAACCTAAATAGACTCTGATCATCTAAATTGACTTCAATTAAATAACAACCGAAATTGTTGAAATGCGCCATTACTCCCTCGACGCTAATCTAAGTGCCAATAGTCAGGGCGAATGTTTTATTAATAATAGCCAGCAATAACTGTTAATTAATAATTAAGCGATGGTGTAGTCAATCGGCATTAGTGTGCTGCGTCGCTGTCTCGACGAAGCGCGCATTCATATCAGCTGCATCCGCGCGAGCCTTGTTCTACCAGTGATACAGTAACGTGTGCTCTGGTGTATTTATTTCTTTTTCTGGTGGTGTAGCAAATTTTAATTGTTGAGTAGGGTTAGTGTACATAACAGCAAACAGGTTGTTAATTTAAATACAGCACCTACTCGTCATATATTAATTTCAACCTACCTATGAGAAACAGTTTCCATTCAAGTGGTTTCTACAGGTATATTAGGATAGTGAAAATGATTATGAGAATATTATTTGCAATGGATGTGATTCTTTTCCCACGGCTATAAATCATGGAAGAGACATATGAGTGGTGTTGATACGGATTTACAATAAAGTACTTTCAAAATAATGATGTGGGCGTTTGCGCCCTACAATAGCACCGATACAAACAAATATCGGGAGAGTTTGTGGGAATCCCGCATATTGCGCCGACGACGGCGGTGAGGCCGCGCGCGCCCGCAGCAGGCGCGCGAAGGGGCCCGCAGTGCCGCGCCGCGCTGTGCCGGGGGAGTGGCTACACTGCGCTGCGATTGGCTTCCCGGCACACTCGCGCCACAGTCCTAAGCGCCCACTGCACGTAGTCGAATCTGTCTCCTCCGGCCCCACACTATGAGCCAAAATAGCACTTGCACGCGCGCTCTCGCCTGTCTCGGACGTGCTACTCATTGGTTTAAAACCTACGTCGAGCGACGTATTATGGTAATATAAATTGACCAACCGTAGAGCAAATTCGGTTAGTTCGTTAAAGTTGATTAAAGCCATTTAACCGGGACGGACACGAGGATACGAACGGCGCGAGCGTTCGTCGATCCCGGGGGTTTGGTTAAATGAAGTCAAATTGTTTAATATCGGAGTAGATAGATAAATCTGTGTGTCGGGTTCGGTTCGGTGGTCGAGCTGAGCAGCGGCGCGACGGAGCCGAGCGAGGTGCGCGCCGAGGTAGCGGGCCCACCGCCGCCCGCCGCCGACGGCTACATGTACGTGTGCGAAGGGCCCGGGGCTGCGCCGCGCTACGAGTGCGCCTTCGAGCCGGGGCCGCACATGGAGCAGGGGCCCTTCGACGAGCACATGTTCGGCGAGTTCGGCAAGGAGCGGCACGTGGCGGTGGTGGTGGGCGACATCGGCGAGCTATACCGCGATGAGCTACCAGGCTTCGCGCCCGCCGCCGCCGAGCACAAGCGCAAAGACGAGCCGCTGCTGCTGCAGGCGCCGGAGCCCAGCCCCGCGCCGCACCCGCACCCGCCACCGCCGACCACCACCTCCAAGAAGAGCGACAAGAAGAAGAGCGACAACAACGGAATCAAGAAGAAAAAAACTAGGTGGGTGTTTATTCTGATTTTTATTATATTCTCCTCCAGTTTAATGTATAGAATAATGATAAATTTAAACATTTATTCAGTAAAGAAAACAATAATAAAATCTTAATACAAAATAATAATCGTACAAAATATGCCTACGCGGCTACGAAATTTCTATTTGCTACGAAGATGTCTTGCAGCGGTCTTACTCGTAGCAAGTCGGCTACGAATAATCTTCGTAGAGCATTCGTAGCGGAACGCTACGTAGAATTCCGTAGCTTTTAATTAGACGTTTATTAAATGTGTAATGAAAAGTATGTCTATTTGCACAGTTTGGATGTCTGATATATACCTACGATATGTATGGTCTTACGCGAATGGATAAAATATAGATCGCAGGAATAACTAGGTATGAAGTCGGAAAGACCGCCGGTAACTGAGAAGATGTAGGGAAAGCAGCTGTCATGGTATGGACATTTATTATTATTATTTATTCTTTTACAATCTTACATTAACATTACAGGTACACACCCAATGCGATAATGTGACTAAATGATTATCATTTACCTACCAGTTAATAAATCGAGAGTCACCCTCACGAATTCCGCCAATGTACAGTTAAAAATGTCAAGCCTCTGTGAGGCGCTGTTTATTAACCGTGAACATGTGATGCGCAGGAATGAGGAACATGTCGTTAGGAAATGGCGGCGGTATAAAATTACTATTTTAATCTCGTGACTTCTTATTTTTATCAATAAAAGACAGCACATAAATGAAAATGCCCCGTAGAGCGATATATCTCCAGCCCCAAGTTGTTTTATAAGCATAATCATAGATCCAGACTCACAGCAAATATTCTATACAAATAATTAATGCGAGAACAAAGCCTGCAACCTACAGCCTAATAGCGTGATACACTAGGAATAACAATCTCTTTAATTTTGACACTCATGAAGTTAACAAGATAATAAATCCTTGGGAACCATTTTTATCAAAAACAAATTTTTCAAGCATAGTTTTTGTTTGGCCACTGTACCGATGTCGATTATTTTGCAAGCGACCTTTTTCAAACATAGTTAGCTACGAATGAAGTATGAAGCAACGGACTTTGTTGTATTGTCTAAAGGAAAGTTCCAGTCTGAGTCTGTAATTCTATAATGAGCCTAAAATATTCCTACTGCTGGGACACATCACCAACCATCTTTACCAATAGGCCACCACTGCACTCCGACTGTTTATCAATTTTATATTGACAATAGAAACTACTACGAACCGCACCATGACGACTCTCTCGTTCAGAAGGTCTGACCATACTTTTTCTCTCTCGCAAAAAGTACAAACCCTGTCTTCTTAATTTCTCTTGCACAGTTTTCACTGAAACTACGATAAACACTGCACAACGTATCTTTGTAAATATCTATTCAACTACATTGACAGTCAACAGTGCCAATAAAAAGGAAATGGACAAGTTATAATGAACGGTTTGCACTCTTCAAATCTTTTGGTTCCAAGTGGTATCATTGGTTCCACATGCATCGGCACGCGCCGCTGTCACAGGTGAACGGCGCAGGCGCACCCTCCCCGCATTAACTGTATCGTATCGTCGCGAACCACCCCTGTTCTATTAATTATTTGCATAACTAATACGATGATTTTTAATACACGATAAAAACCATATGGCTGGATGGTGGTTTATTAGATGTTTACATTTTTAGAAATAAGTATTAGTTTGTTTACATTTTGTGCAAGTTTTATAATATATTTTTGAATAAAGTTTTAAGGAATTGCCGTATGTTTTGCGGCAAGGAATTGGTTATTTTTTATAAGCTAATGTTAAGAAGACAGGCAGAACTCCTAATACTTACCTAATGCTATAAACAATTTCTATGCTAAGGCGTGGTCATTGTGGAAAATGTTGGTAAGATGATTAAAACTAATTTGTATTTAAGTTATAAATATCGACAGTTCGTTGCTTTTTTTCTCAAGAACCCCACATCATTTTGGGAACAATATAATAGGTAGTACATACGGGATAAAATAAGGAAGATCATTACTTCTTTTGATTACTTAACAAATAACTTTAAGATTTATCAGATAAGATAAAAACGCGTGAAAATAATAATTCATAACGGCTCGACACCCTTATGATCGAGACAAAGCCTCTGGCGGCACCCTTTTCTAAGTAACAACACTTGGCGTCTTACAATAACTGCTATAAAACTACCCAGGCGACGTGTTTCGTTCAGATTAATTACCCGTATGACCGCGGGGAGTCAATTGCCTTATCTCACCATCTCTTGAATGGAGGGTACAGCGCTTAATGAATGTAGTTGCAACACCAGCTCAGTGATCGCTTCGTAGATAGCGTACGGGAACAATTATGTAGTTCATCTCTAAATATTTACAACTCGAATTAAATATGTAGTTGGTACTGTAGCCATGTCAACCATGTGTAGGTATTTTTTAATTTAGCAGCGTATTTATTAGTTTATAGGTAAGTGACAAAAACCTCAAATCGTAGAAGGCATTATTTTGTTACTAGGCTATAAGGACCTAGAAATTAAGTGTAGTATAGAAAAAAAAATTGCATACCTTATGACGTGTCCAATCCAACAACCATTTTTTTAAAATCGCGATGATAGGCACTATGATGTGTCGTAATAAAATATCAAATTAAAATGTGGTGTAATTATTAATAACACGATGCCGCTATAAGTTTAAAGTCAATTGGCAGGCAATTAGAGGTGCTCGCGCGCAACGGGGGTGAATTTCGTTTCACGCTCAATCAATTTCTGCGCGTGCGGCCCGCAGCCATATTGCACGCGTCAGATGGTAGATGTGCTCGGGAATGATAGATAAGGATTTTGTTTGTGAATGTATAATTGAGAGTATAACAAGTTACTTTACAATTGGAGAGTGGTTTATTTTTTGAGAACCACCTATAAGCTTCGATTGCACCTACCTACACCAAGCGATACAGCCGATCGATTCTGTAAAAATCTCACGGTGAAAAGAGCTTAGAGTGAGCTGTCAAGAGTATCAATCCCTAGCATCAGGATGAGACTGACAGCTCACTCCACGCTCACTTCACTTCACCTAAGTTTTCACGGTGAGATGGTTACAGAATCGCACTGCAGTATCTTCACTGTGTAGAGAGTGAGTTGTCAAAAAAGGCTGCAATCTTTGTTTCATTTTACTTCTTAGGTATTTATTTTCTGTTAATTTTGACTAGTTTTTAAACATTATATTTTCTTTCTCAGAACTACTTTTACTGCGTATCAACTCGAGGAACTAGAGCGAGCGTTCGAGCGCGCGCCGTACCCCGACGTGTTCGCAAGAGAAGAACTGGCTCTTAAACTTAACTTGTCTGAATCACGAGTACAGGTTGGTACACAAACTATTTCATGTATTAATAAGTGGCTGGAGCTACGTCAAAGTCTAACTACATTAAAATACAGTGTATTCATGAATACTTATTATTTTTCAATAGGTTTGGTTCCAAAACCGAAGAGCGAAATGGCGCAAACGAGAGCCTCCACGCAAAACAGGGTACATCGGTTCCAGTTCACCGAGTTCAACCACATTAGGTGGTGGTTTCTCCGGCATCGGTGGCAACTTGCCAGCTTTCCCGCAGAACGGCCTGCCCGCCCCGTCAGACTCCTGGTCGTACCAGCATTCCTACGAACTCTCCTCGCATCATTTACTGTCATCTAGCAGCGGTGGATATCCGGGCTTCAACGCACAACCAGCTGCGTATTCTTACACGACCGTGCTCAATGGCCACGACGGACAGATGTTTGCGCCGCGGCACTCTTACGAGTATGGGGAGGGTAGTCCACCTCCGCTAGGCGTGCGCGACTACCCGATGATGGCGGCGCACTCGCCGCAGATGGAGGCACACGCGCACGACGACAAGCTGGAGTACCGCTCGCACGAGCACGAGGACAAGTACGCGGCGTGCGCGCTGCAGGACGAGCCACCGCGGTACGCCGCGCCGCCCGACGACTACGACAAATGCGCGCTCGCGGCGCACGATAAGCACTACGAGATGGAGCGCCACGCCGACCTCACGCAGCCCGTCGTCGTCAAGATGGAGCCCAGCACCGGGCAGGCGTACACCACCTTGCCTCCTTTTTTGAATTGAAATACTCCTTTTCGAAATTATCCTAGCGTTAATGTTCTAAGCCAGAGTAATTTCGAAAGGGAGTATTAGCTAGGAATGCAACAGATGGATAGGAAATGATCAGATAGCTCCTCTACCGTTGTTTTGTTCTCATTGTTTAAAAGTAGTGCATGCTTGATGATATCTACCTTTTATATGAATTAATTCACTGATTAGGTATATACAGTAATGTTTATACAGTAATGAGTTCATATAAAGTGGATAATAATTAGAATATTATGTATACTATATAGGAATAGGTACTATCTAGGTATTAAAATATATAAATTTCATAATTGGTATGCGATTAAATATCTAGATATTGAAGTAGGTAGGTAAAATGTTTTATATTTTTGTAGTTATAAAATTATGAAGCGTTTTAAAGTTTTTGCAATAATGTAAATATTTACTTATTTAAATATAATTAGACATAAACAAATGTGCCTCTTTAAAGTTTAATTTGTTTGTAGGTTTTGTGTAATTTATAAGCTTACTATGATATTTAATACAACTCTCACCAATGTTTGCAGTCGCTCTGAAACTGTGGCGAATATTGCACGGTAAAACTATTCAGTGTTAGGACGCGCGGGCGTGCACAGGGGTGCGGGACGCAAGGGAGCACTTAGTTTGTGATCCTCCCTCCTCCTCCTGTACGAATCGCAATAAATACTTTTTCTTTCTTTATTTTAGAGCGACCCAAAATATTGGCGAGAGTTATAATTTCAAATAGTACATACTATCCGTTAAGGTGCTATTGAGATTGAGAACTCTTAGAATTAGTAATGTGACAGTGCTTGACAGGAAGCTGAATCAAAATACCTAACTCTCGTGGCTTCACAATCAATTTCTGAAAGCTCCGTTTTATTAGCATTTTGTCGGGTAGTTGGAACTATTCATTGAGTAAAATACTCGTAGACTTCGCTTCTCGTGCATTCCTTGTGCCTTATCTTGACAGTGCTTGTGATCGTTGATACAAGCATCTTTTTGTTCTCAGTTTAGTCGTAGATATGTTATATGTATTTATTGATTTGAGAAAATATAGTAGGTAATGTATAAGTCATTACCATATTTTCTCGAATCAAATCATATGTAAGATGATACGTTAGGTAGTAGTTTGTAAATAAGTTTCGAAAACGTGAACAGTTTGTGCCAAAAATTATTTAATAAGTAAGTCGTCCTGACAAGGGCGCAGCATCCAATAGGTGCTTATTTAGACATCGAGTTTTAGGTAGTTTAGATTAGTTAGGATAGTTTATTATTTTTTATTTATTTTGATAACAAAATATGCTTTCGTCTTCTTGTCGTTTTACAAAGTGAGTGATGAGTGTTTCACTCCAATGGGTGGAATGGTAAAATAAACATGCACAGTAATTGCGTAACACACTATCAATCACAACCTAAATTATTTCGAAGGATTGCTAATCAATTGCTTTATAAAAATCATTAAAAATTTACAGGGCTGTTAATTTAATTTTGTTCGATAGCCCTGATATTTTTTTAAATGTTTTTTTTCTTTGAGCACTAAGCGAAGTGATTAAAACAAAAAACAAAAATTGGTCAAAATTTTTTAACCGTAAAAAAATTCACCGAAAATCTCAGGGTTACAAAGTTTGAAAATGGCCTTGTCCACGCCCCTATTCGATTTGATCCATACTTCCAGTAACATCCTGAATGTTCGAAATATGTGTCTGCTCAACAACGTAAATAACGCAATGATTGTTGTTGAACTGTCAAAATGAAATCTATTCCTACTGTTAGTGTATTACGAAATTACCCCGCTGATTATTTTTATTACGGTTTCATAATGAGTGCAGAATAGTTCAAATGTAAGACCGCAGCGTCGGTATACGCACATAGTAAGTTAGTCGCTTATTTTTCAAAACGAAAACCAAAGATTCATGGTACCATGAATGCTACGTTTAGTTCAACAAAAGACAGGCGAAGCCATATTATTTGTATAGCTTCTGATCTGTGGATACAGAATAAGAGCCTTCCTTCGTCATGTTACGAACTGGGGTCGGCGGGTCGATGACACGACGAGGGCATTGCATTAGTTACTCGTTGCACTTAAGATAATTCGTTACATCGGACTCAACTAAACGAGACAATAATCAATATCTATATTTATATGTTGTACTAAAAAGGGGCAAAGTTTTACAGAATATCTATACTAATATAATAAAGCTGAAGAGTTTGTTTGTTTGAACGCTAATCTCTGGAACTAACGGTCGGATTCGATAGCCTAATTTTTGAGGAAGGATATACGGAATTTAACATCAAACTAAGTCCCTTAGGAAGCGAGCAAAAAGAAAAAATCAGAAAGAACGCTAAACGAAAACGAGGTAAGGCCGTTTACACATTATGCCGTAGCTACAGCGGCACCATCGTCGACGCGGTGCCGCTGTATTAGTTACCCTTGAATTTGTAGCGCGGGCGGGCGAGGGAATTTATAACAATGTGGGCTGTTATTTTAGTATATTGTGTATCTTACGACTTCCACGTAAACGCAGACGCGGGCAGAAGCATGCATATATTATATCTGCTAACATTTTACAGTTCTTGAAAATAATAGCAGGGTATAGGTACATATAAACAGAGAAATAAAAAAAAAATTGATTTGTGTCCTCTGCATGTGTACTGTTTATAATAGAGCATTTATACTAAGTTATGTAAGTTAAGAGAGCAATAAGCTAGATATTTTGTAATATTTAATTATAAGGAAGACGAGAAATTATAATACAAATGTGCTTAAAGTGAGTTTTTTATTTAATGGTGACCTTTTCTTACATTTATACATATTTACACACCAGTCAATACATACTTTCATATGTACGGTCACCAAAAGGAGATAAGTACCTAGGGTCGTCGGATATAATTGAAGTTTAGTAAGAAACCGGTGGATGTTTTTGAATAAAAGTTAATTTAATGAATAGGAGAAATAAACAGTTTATTTATCAAGTTAAATTTCATTCAAAAACTTCCATCGGTCTCTTTTGGTGACTGTACAAAATCTATTTAATAAAATCTTAAAATCATTTACTGACATATAATGCACACCGTAAACTGCTGCGTCTAGAAGCGATAATTTAGTACGAGTTCCTTATACAGGGCCAATTAAATTAGGTAGCGAAACTCTACAGACGTAATGGGTATCGATATCTAAACACCATTAAATATAAAGATCTGAAGCCCAATTCTCGTAATTTAAAACATTCAAAATCTAGTCGCAGTCTCATCTCAGCGACAAACAAATGTCAAAATCTTTTCAAAATCTAGGGAAATTTGAGGTATTTTTGACAGATTGAGACTGAGATCAGAGGGGCAATTCTCGTAATTTTTAAGAACGTTCAGTCTGATCTCAGTCTCAATCTGTCAAAAATACGTAAAATTTCCCTACATTTTGACAAGTTTTTGACATTTTTTGTCGCCGAGGTGAGACTGCGATTAGATTTTGAACGTTTTAAATTACGAGAATTGGCCTACTGACTGTGAACGTTCTTAAAAATTACGAGAATTGCCCCTCTGATGTTTGTTTTTTAGGTGCAACAACTGCTACAGGCTATTGCTGTTACTAGAAGTCATCATTTTGCCTTTTCTCAACTATGTTGGGGTCGGCTTCCAGTCTAACCGGATGCAGCTGAGTACCAGTATTTTCTCTGTATCTGACCTCCACAACCAATTACTGGGTAATACGAAACCCTTTGGTAAGACTGGTTATCAGACTTTCGGGCTTCTGACGACCCTTAACGACAGCCGGGATCAATGACTTAACGTGCTTTCCGAGGCACGGAGGTTCTTGGTATGTAAAGGTGGTCACCCATCCACGGACCAACCGCGGCAAGCGCAGCTTAACCTGATCGATCGACCCGTGCGGCTGTTATTACTTAGCCACAAGCCTCTCAAGCCCTTGTGGTTACTTGAAGTATGAGTTGAGAATATCTGTTTTCTTTTGTTTTATTGTGTTTAGATATCGATACCCATTACGTCTGTGGAGTTTCGCCAGCTTGTTTAATTTGACCCTGTATAACGAATGTGAGCAATAAGGCAGGTTTTTGGCAAATTCATCGCATAAGGGGGTTTAACAGCGGATGAAAGTTTGTATAGAAGTTCGTCATTTTTGTCGATGGGAAGTTCTAGGGTTTGTAATTTATAAAGGTTTTAGTAACATGAAACAAATACTATATAGTAGCAAGATAATCTTGATACTTTGTTTAGCTTCATTAAAAGTTGAGCATTCCCATACCGCTCGACCGAGTGCAGAGTTTTAAACAGCGCTCTGTTCGAGGTTACAGTATAAGCCGCAGAAAAGATTTTGACCAAATATTGTACAAATTAAATGATAAGTTAATTCAGAGCCACATCTGGTCAGTTGTGCTGGCAAAATGTTAAATCAGTGGAGCCTTTCAATAAATAAAGATATAGTATATTGAACGAATCTAACAATTTGCTTTCGGCGCAGTATGATTTTTGAACTTTCTCATCGAGTGACCTCTCAATTGCGTCCGCGAGTCACAATAGCATCAGTTTGTTTGGGTAACCACCTTAACACCGTCATGGCGTGCCCAAATACCGTCACCACTAAAATGGTATTTCTTTTCAATGGTATACAACACTAGGCTTAGGATCTGATCGTCGGTGAGGCTGTTAAAATGAACATTGTAGTTTAGATCCTCTTTCAATCGTTCATTTGTTTCTCGTTCTCCGCGCATGCTTAGCAGGTAGTCTACGTGGTATTTTACTTCAGAACTGGAAATAAAAAGTAAGTATGTAATTAATTAAATGCCCACGAAATTATATTAACTAGAAAAAAAGTCTAGAAATAGAAATTGTTATAGAAACAGAGCTTTATACGAAATTCATACATACGAGAATAAAATGGCGCTGGACACTGGTCATCTACTTGAATAAGTAAAAAAGCGTTATCGCGATAACTCCTGCCTTGGCATAGACAGAACAGAACTATGGTGAATCTACATAAAACAACTCTGCACTCTACCAAACTATAGAAGACACCATATCTCCTATTTCCATAAGAATTTCGGACTCGAAATACAGATGGAATTCAAAACGATACTTACACAGGATACAGGAGTATAAAACAATTTTTAAAAATGATTTGATCATCGAATTTCTTCTTGAGAAACTGTATATTTTCATCAATAACATTCATGGCGACGTGTAGCCAGTACTTGTGTCGTCTCAGTTGACTCAACACACTGCTGACGAGCGCTGCCTGGCCGGCGTCGTTGTGGGCCGGCAACTTGTTGAGAGACGAAGATATAAGTATTGCTATGTCTCTCCCGCAGACTTTGTCACCGAAACTGTTGATGTAACTACGGAAAGAAGGATAGTACATTATGCTTTATTGTGTCCAATAGAAAGTGTTATGACACAATATTTATTTGATTAACTATAAAGGTGAGTATAGACTAGAGCGTTTACTTGTATTAGAACATCGAGCATTCGCCGTTTTTTACATTTTATCGAACCTCAATTCGAACCATTGCGGACCCACCATACCACTGGCCATAGCCAAGAAAATAGTGTTGTTATTAACTAGTTTACCACAACACTATTTTCTCAATGGTATAGTTTTAGACCCACCATACCACCAGAGGTATGGCCAGTGGTATGGTGGGTCCGCAATGGATTCGAACACGACACTCGATGTTTTGTTACAACCTGATTTTAAATATATATTTTTTAAATGTATATTGGTGTAACATTTTGTCGAGCAAAGGCACGAATGCAAGAATGAATGCAAGGTAGAAAGAAATGTTACAAGTAAATATTCACTCGCCGTGAGCATTGTCGAACGCATTGATATCAAAATATATTATTGAAAAAAATAAGGATTATAGTTTAGTTTCGCGGGAACGTTACATTACATGGAAATGCTTTTGGAAATTGAGCTTTAGCCTGTATTGTATCAGTCGTAAAAACGTTAAATTACATGTAAATGCTCGAGAAAATTCTCTAGTCATGTATAGGTAAGTACTGCAAGATGCTTTAAATGAATTTATTATAGGGTTAGTTTTTAGTGATTCTTGGTGAAAGTTGTGCTAAGAGATGTAAAGATGTTGAATAAAGCTATTCTGTAACTGAAAACTTATCGACTAATGGATCAGGAAAAGCAGTGCCCGCCGCGATCACCACGCACAAATCATGATCCTGCAAATTATTTAAATTCCAACTAGGAAGAAAATTGGCAGGACTGTCGGAAGCTCGAATCTGTGCTAACTGGCGAATTGAAACCTTCAATCAATCGTCAAGGTTATTAGTGTCGTTGGGCAATTGAGTTGTTGACAATACTACCAATAAAATCAATATCTATGTCGAAGATGTCTTTCTTTGAAAGCATTATGTTTAATATCAAATGCATGACTCACTTGTTGAACACTTTTGTAGACGACACTAAGTGATTCAGACTGTAGCATTGTTTTTTTGCAGACTCCATCTTGGTAAGACGACTCAGCATTTTCTTCTTATGTATTACCAATAGGAGAATCTAGAGATTGGAAGAAAACAAAATAAATATTGCAAATAAAAGTAATTATTTTGTATTATTTTGCTTTGGGATAAGAAAACTTATTTCGGTTAGGTACAGTCAACAGCAAAAGCAGATGATGAAAATCAGAAATCCAATACTAATTAACCAATTTCCAATAACTCGTCAGAATTAAAAAAATTCTCACCCTAGGATTTGTGGACAGTACTTGGTACTCTTTTGAGTTCCTGAGCTCCTCTAGTCGCTCGCGGACTGTCTCTGGTCTCATACAGTATACCTTCAGACATCGCCTTTGAGCTTCCAATGATATTCTGTACTCCTGAAATAAAATTACAGTGCAATTTAGGAAAAGTTAAAAGTAAAGAAATGATTATGAACTTTTTATGGGTCAAGGTCCTATATACAGGCTGTACCCAGTTTGGGACCTGCTGTTAAATCAGTCTAAGTTTTCTGTTGGTTAGAACTGCATGCTAATACTTATGTTTGTGAACTATGTGTAAGTTTTAATAAATTATTTAATAAAGTAACGTGGCAATGCTGCCAGCCTTTTGGGCACTGTTCCTGTTGACAGCGATGCGGACGAATTTTTCGATGCCATATGATTATTTTGCTTATTTTATACATGTACATATTATTATTTTAAATGACCAAGTGACCTACTATTTACATAAAATAAGCTATTATTTTATGTAAATCACTCACTCACTCACTTGGTCACTTGGTTGGTGGTGATTTGTCACTTGGTTAATAAATAATGAATAAATATAAATTATGGACTGATTTATATCTAGATAAAATTAACTGACGAAACTCCATAGTAATAAAGTCTGTAAAGTCTGTAGTTTCGCCAACCAATTTCATTCAATATTGTATAACAGATAATGCCTACTAAAGTTGTCAATATTATTTGTATTCAAAGTAGTGAAGTTGTTGTATTATATTTCAAAAGTAGTTTGATCTAATATACAATATTACCTCTAAAATATCTCGAACTTGTATAACAGAATTGTAATTATTCTTCAATATAGCAGGTTCTATTTTCAAAGCATCTCGAATGTCCATACCAGCCAGGGTTCCAACATTCTCTAATATAAGTTTAGTATGTAAAGGATCTGCAGATATGACAAACCCATTTCTTCTAATGCCTGCATTATCAAACTTGATGTCATTGTGTGCGATGTTGATTGCTTCTTGAATGTCCGACATAGGCTTGTGTTTTAGAGGTAGGTAATTTTTACAGTACTTTTTAAATTCTTCTGGTGTCACTGTTAGCTTCCACTGAAGAAATCTTTCTAGCACACTCATGCGGATTGTTACTGCAATCATACAAATTTCTGTTGGTACTTCTACTTATTAACAAACATTTACATT
This sequence comes from Globia sparganii, assembly GCA_949316385.1. Classification (NCBI taxonomy): domain Eukaryota; kingdom Metazoa; phylum Arthropoda; class Insecta; order Lepidoptera; family Noctuidae; genus Globia; species Globia sparganii. The sequence goes on from OX438655.1 coordinate 14,589,659, forward strand.
AGTCCGCAATAATCCTTGTAAATATGTTGTTGTGCCTTGCTTATTAACACGTTGACTGCCAGACAACAGACACAATAGAAAATCTATTGTTCGCAGTCACCGGTGACCACGGCAGCAGTCAATGACTTAAATAAACAAAAAAGGATTTTTATTAACAAGTTATATTAGGTTTTAGAACAATCATTTTATTGTAGTTGTTTTTTAAAGAGGCTTTCGCTTTATCGTTGTCCACCAGGGTGACATTATTTATTTTAAAAGTAAGCAAGTGCAGGCTATGTATATTATTTACCTAGCCTTTTCCCAACTATGTTGGGGTTGGCTTCCAGTCTAACCGGATGCAGCTGAATATCATTATTTTACATGGAGCAATTGCCTATCTGACGTCCACAACCCACTTATTGGGTAATGTGATACCCCTTAGTAAGATTGGTTGTCAGACTTTCGGGCTTCTGACGACCCATAATGACTGTCAAAGATCTACAAATGACAGTTGGAACCAAAAGCTTAACGTGCTTCCGAGGCACGGAACTAACAAAATTATTGTAAACTACCTGCACCCTGTATTCTCACCCATATAAATCTCAGTCCTGTGGTAATATGGGGATAGAAAGTATCCTAAGTTCTAATCCAGGTCATGGTCTACACTTGTTCTAAATTTCATCCAAATCCATTCTGCAGTTTTAGTATGGAAGCATAACTAACAAATATACAAAAACTCAAATCTTTTCTCTTTATAATATTAGTTTTCATAATATGTAAATGCTAACATTTTACTTACATATAGATGTGTCAGTATCAGAGAAGTTTTGTGAAGTTTTACTACTGGCAGGCCATTCTTGGAACTTGTCTAAAATTGTTTGTTCCATTTGAAAGTCTGTAGGAAGCAAACCTTCTTTTTTCAGCCGAGCTATTGTTCTTGATTTTATAAGTGTGTGGTATCTGAAAGTCAGTGCAAAATTATAATAACTGCTTTGTGTCTTAACTACCATAACAAAGGGGTACCATAATAGGGATGCAGGGGTGATTTGAATGAAACTTTAAAATGGATATTTACATTGAAATAATATGTCCATGGCATTAAGTCCGCCTCTGTACATTTATGTGCTTGAAGTATTAAATAAATAAATAATATAGTTTGCTCATTTGCTGCCAAAACAGAATCTAATGTGTTTATCGCGTCATATCCTTGTTGAACAAATGAACAAACTATATTATTTCAACATTAAAATTTATTTTAAAGTTTTGTCCCTGTTATTCACCCTGTTACATGGTACTTCAAACCTTTTGCCATGCATTAATTGTTTTGAATCCATTACTCACTTTATGATATGTTTAGCAGAAATACTGATAAAACCACACTCTCTAAGTATTTCCCCATAGTTGTCCATAGTGATTGGGTTCATACTAAACACGTGAAGATTACGGCAAGCCTCCTCAGGCGTGATTCCAAACTTCTGTAGTATCTGCAGCGTGCACTGCAGGCGGTCATGAGTTACCTCATCGATATGTGGGTGTTTCTTCTTCAATAAGGTTAGGTAGTCGTCTGATATTGATTCACCTGTAACATGAAAAAAATCATTTTATTTCTAAAATGAAACTATATGGATTTCTATTGGGGTTGTGTTAAACTGAAAGCTGTGTTCCGAGTTTGGTACAGATTTAAAAAAATATATGTCTCGGTCAGTGGGTCGTCTTAGGGGTCACTACTGTAATTAGAAACATAACCTTGCTATTACATCTATTAAGTATAAGAATCACACTCAAAGCTTTTTATAGCTAAATTATAGTCCGTAATAGTTACATGTTATTGTTATTTGTTATGTTATTTATTATACTTATATCACCTGTAGTTTTCTTGTAGAAATCTAAAATCGGTAAGTTGTGATGGTATTTTCTCGATACAACTTGAGAAAAATAAGAGAAATGTAAACCACCACCACTTAAATATCTCAATCTTTTGATATAGGACCGCATATTATAGTCTGAATGTTTTAGCTAATTGTTATAGTTTTAATTATTCGTTCCCTTAACGTTTTACAAATGTAAATAATAACAAACCCGCACGATTTCTTTTCTTTTTGAGTTGTTGTCAATATGACATTGACACTTGACAGATCATTTACTGGTAGGAGCCGTGAGGTACAAGTGTTCTGTGGGTAGGAAAGACCTTTGACGATCCATCCGGTAAAACTGTTGTAAATCTCTATACAAAAATAGGATAGTGACTGAATTAATAATATTTACTGTAATACTCCCATTTCAGTAACAAACACTTTATTTTTCTAGGCCAGGCCATTGATCATAATGGATGAAATTGGGGGAAATGAAATGTCGCACCCAATTTTTAATCTTGTGTCAATGTTGACAGTTGAATTTTGTCAAGTCAATGTCAATTTGTCACGGGCAAGTCGAGTCGCTGAACCTTAGTTTACGTGTTTTTATTAATTTTATTAGTTAAATTAAAAGCAAATCAGTATGTACTCTGCGTAAAAACAATATCCGTGAACTAGCTAAGTGGAATAAAGGATCTGTGGCTGAAGGTTAGTTTTTGCTACACATGTTCCCCTTCCCATGTTCGTATTTACTTACGTTATTATTAAAGTATACAAGCGTACTCATTCTATATTCGCCCCTAAGACGATCCTTTCCAGAACCTAATAAAATGACTCTTTTCAGATGGACTGGACAGCAGTTAGAAACCAGTTCAAGCAAACATGGCTCACTACTATTCTGAGCCTCATTTTGTTTTCTGGTGTTACATATTTTCTATTATGGGCAGAGGTAAGCAACTTTAATGGCCAGAACAGCAGCTTTGCTTTTTTTTATTAGTTACTGACGAAGTATTTCTATGTTTTTGTTTTGTAATTTTCAGAGCCAAACAATCCAAAGCAATATGATGCTAGAGGAACTGGTGTCGGCAGCCGAGAGTATTGACGTTCATACTAGCGACGAAGCGGCGCGCTATGAGGGCCGAGTCGTGCATATTGTGGGCCCACTGAGAATACTAGAACCAATATCTGAGCCAGACTATAATATACAAGTACAAGCAGTAAAGTTGAGGAAGAGAGTACAAATGTATCAATGGATTGAAGAAACTACGTAAGTGGCAATTTGACCTAGCTACACATGTAAACAATTTTTGGTATAGTTTCATCTGCTGTTAGTGTTTCACAGTACAGCACTGTGAAACACATTACACATTAAAATTTGTGTGATTTTTGTATGGATGTAAAAATCTAATCAGGGGCTGATTAGATTTTAATAACTCATCATAATTGGAGTCATTCTTAGTGAATAAATATAAAATTATAACAATGTTTTGTAGAGAACAAGAGAATTTCCTAAGTGAACCAGCTGAGGAGTCTCGCAAGACATACTGGTACCACAAAGACTGGCGGGACTATGTGGTGGAGTCCTCCCTGTTCTACATCAGACCTGGCCATCACAACCCTCCCTCCATGCCCATGTTCAGTGAGACTCATATTGCTGAAAATGTAAAGATTGGATGGCTTTATTTAGGTATGTTATTACTTAATCTTTGTTTTTAGATTTATTTGGATACCTGTCGTACCATGACAAATAAATTTTGGAATAATCTATACTAATATTATAAAGAGGAAAGATTTGTATGTATGTTTGTAACGAATTGGCTCAAAAAGTACTGGACCGATTTAAAAAATTCTTTCACCATTTGAATGCTACATTATCACTGATTAATATAGGCTTTTTTAATTGCAAGAAAAAAATGTTTAAAAAATAAATGTCCACCCGTGCGAAGCCGGGACAGGCCGCTAGTTATATTATAATTTAACTATTGTGGAATAATTATATTATATTAACCATAACTGTGTCGGAAACCTCACTTTTTGGCCGAAACTGCCTTTGAGAAGTGTATAATGCAATTTTCTCAAAGATATGAATTACTCTATTTTCAGGTATTGACGTGAAGCGCAAAGTAGTAGACTACTATGAGATTTGGTCTGACTCCAGACCAGAGCGCAGTGACATCAAATTACATTCAGGTTTCTACTACCATGGAGAAAGTGCTCTGGAACATGAGATCGGCGACCTTCGGATACACTTCTCGTATGCAGGGCGTGAGGATGATATTGTAAGTTTAATTTAAATATGAGTAGGTTAGGGTGCTGTTGCTCCAGCCTTTGTTGAGCAACAGCCTGCTGAATGAAGATAACCAACAATGTCTCAAATATTCAAAATGCGGAAGCAGAAAGTATCTGCACTTACTTTCTTTAAGAGTAAACTAGTGCGAGCTCGAACTCACTGGTGGCATGGCCAAAAAGCACGCTGTCTCACCTGACTTCGTGTCCGACAGAGATAGTATCAGTGATGAGCAGTTAGATGCTAGTCTACACGCACAACGTCTAGTTCTCACGCAAAGAAACACCGTTCCGAACTGACAGGCGCGTAAAAAAAATTTAAAGTTCTTTGGAAAATCGAGTTTTATGAAAAAAACCACTCCATAAATCACTTATAAATAAAGTTTATTGAACTCTACGATAACTGAGCTTTGTAGGTCCCGACTTTGTTTTGAAGATTTTGCAGTTCTTATAATACTTATTTAGAGAGATGCACCGAAATTCGTTTCACATTCGGTATCACCGAAGTTCGGCAGCTTTTACCGAACTTCGTCTCCGGCCGAATTTCGGTTAGGTCTGCCGAATGTTGGCCGAAATTCGGTAGCTCGGTAGCTTAAATTAATTTAAATAAGAAATGGAAAAGTGAAAAGAAATTAATTTTAAAATTAAATCTAGATCAAATGATAATTTGTAAGTAAATAGGTAACGTGGATGTTCGTTTTTGTTTTTATTTCCGTAGAAAAGAACATCACGTATCAAAAATATGCTATCATCAGCAAGGTAACATAACATTCTGGGTGACCGCGGGTGGCGAGCGGGACGCGCGCGTGATTGAAATTACAAGCGACGACGAGGAACGAACACGATCTGACCTGCCTATCGATTCTGTAAAAATGGCACCGTGATGACATAGGTGAAGTGAGCGTGAAATGAACTATCGATGGAGGCAATCCCTAACATCAGGTGGAATGACAGCTCACTTCACCTTAGTTTTCACGGTGAGATTTTACAGAATAGCACTGCTGTTCATTGAGCAAAAGCGCGCGAAATGTAACCGAAGTTCGGCCGAATTTGACATTCGGCAGGACCCAAATTCGGTGCAACACTACATTTACGCAAGAAAAACGAATCTTTGTTGGCTCATAACTTTTTAATAGTATTCTGTTTCCGTACAGACAAAATTAATAATAAGTCAAAACGATATGATATTTAACTTTGGATGCACAATGTCAACAAGTGTAGTAATACTCTCCCGAAATTTGTATGGAAAAAATATTGACTAGTGGCACAATGAATGGTAGTGTAATTGTTCTTAAAATATCAAGTTTTTACAAGAAAAGAAAATTAAAATCGGCGAATTATGTTTGCATAGTAAAAACGTAAAAAATCCATTCTACATTTACCAAATGACCTCAAATGTCTATTTGCCTTTCAGTACACTGCAGTGGGAGTAGTAGAAGGTGGCAACCTGCAAGCTTACAGTCCAACAAGGTTCCCTTCTGCTGATCCCATTTGTCTACTGCGCAAAGGCTCCTACAGTTTGAATCAGCTGCATGACTTAGAGAGGAGAGATGCAAATCTGCACACATGGAAATATCGACTTTTGGGATTTGTACAAGTTTTTGCGTCTGCAATGACTTTGCATCCTGATTGGGTGACACTACGTAAGTTTAAACCTTTAAATACAAAAGCTAACCATACTGTAGCATACAAACGGAAACGAGCCCACACGAGCGTAGCAGGATTCCGCCGTTTGATGGTTACTTTGATGCTTGTACAATTTTGCACTTAATGGCACAGAAAATGTGTAGTATTAAAAATCATTAGAAAATTCTGTGTTGTAAGCTGCAGATGATAAATGGCATTTCTTACTTGCTGTCTGGCTTCCTGAAGTTCGCCTTGAGACACATTTAATAAGACCTTGTACCATTTGCCAAGTTAAATAAATCCCATTTCGATTGCTGTCAATAAAATGAGTGCCGCTTCGTCTTTTTGTGCGCTAATAGAAGTTCAATCTTATGTGTATGACTATAATGCCGTCTTTCTTTTTCAGTTTTACAATGTCAGTGGATATCAAGCAATTTAAGGCGGTGTACAAGGTTTTGGGTGAACTTGGTCCTGTCTTTTTCGTATACATTATTCATCATTGCTATACCGTGGTAAGTATTAAGCGGTTAAATATTTGCCTGCGCTACTTTAATTAAAGTTTTCTTAGTCCATATCATCTATACATTGGTGTCATAAGAATGGTATATTCTGACTATATAATATAATGTTGCAGGTTGGTTCACAAGCCGACATTCGGTGCCATGGTGCTCGGCGGTGCGATGGCCCCTCTCCTGCACTACTCGACGCTGCTGTCGCGGCGTGACGCCACGCCCGATCCCCCGCCTTACAACAGATGGAACAACAACCCACACTGAACAAAACTCTTCTGGCTTACCATGACATGAATTCACTTGGAATCCACTCAGTTCAGGCACAAGCTAGATTCTAGCTGCTAAGAAGAACAGCTTCGGCGAAGCACGACATCGATAAAATTCACGTTAATGCGTAAATAACTACCTAATTTACAAGAATGGATTTTAAAGTTATGGGTACGGCCTCTATGCTCTGCGATAATCTAGTGACCATTTAAATATGGAAATATAACTGGCTGATCGGTAAAGTCGCGCATACGGTAAGTCACTAAACCGCCGCCGCCGCCACATAGCAGCCGCAGTGACGTCTATCATGAAAAGTATGGCAGCAGGCAAAAAACACTAGGAAAACACACCAAGTTACTTTCTTAAATAACGTTTCATTCGCCGGTAAATTGCAGACGCTATGTAGCGGCCACCATTCTTCTAGAAAACCGTAGCTTTAAGGCTGATTTTTCTAACGCCAGATACCTTGGTTAGAGGAATAATTTTGGATTTTTGACGTCATTATTATTCTATGGATAAAAGATATCTTTCATTGGAAAATAAGCATTGAACATAGAAGTATAAGCAAAAGTGGTTTCTACCATAAAGTACAAACAGTTGAGCTGTGCTTGCTGTGACACTGCCAGTAATATTGCATTTTATAAGGATTAGCACCACATATATAGATAGACCTAGATAACGCAAGTGTCACGATTATGAAAACAAGCGTGCCATTTTTTGGCTACCTACTATGACGTCACAAGCACTCTTTCTCACGCTCACCCACCCAACAGTACACAGGACTGAGCGCGAAAAAGTGGCGGCTTACGATTTTGTACATAAATTGGTGCGATTTTTGGCACGCGAAGTAGTTGCTCTTGCGTTATCTAGGTGTATACCTGTGGTTAGCACCCTAATTGCGTAAAACACTATTAAACACAATCTGAATAATTTTCTCTCTTCACTAATACATTGCTTCATAAGTTCGAAAAAAATGTCTGCTCAACAATGTAAATAATGCAATGAATGTTGTTGAACTGTCAAAATGAAAGCCATTGCTATTGTTAGTGTGTTACGCAAATACCCCGCTGGTAACAAAAAGGATATTTTGAGTAAAATTGATAATGGCCCCGATTCTGTTGTTCACAAACTAAACTAAATTTAAGTTCAGTGCATCTTTTTCTTTCTATTTCATTAAGAAAAGGACAGAAGATAAATATTAGTTTAGTCCTGTCAAATTAGTCAGCGCCTGACGTAAATTGACGTATTTATAGTAGCCAATTTTTTTATCACTTCTAAACTTGTCTATGGATTATCTAATTTGACAGGACTAAACTAATATTTATCTTCTGTCTTTTTCATAATTAAATAGAATGAAAAAGATGCACTGAACTTAAATTTGATTTAGTTTGTGAACAACAGAATCAGGGCCAATGGGTATCCTTACTCATAGGTAATATTATCTAGTCTGAATATTGTTAACTGAATATTAATATTGTAAGTAGACTGATTGTACCTAGACCTTCGTACTTAATGTAGAATTGATATTGCATTCGTACAAAATATAAACATCCTGTAGTTAATGTATATACATAATGTATAAGCCTTATCCTATTAAGTACTTATGTACAGAGATCATAAAAAATTGTCAATTTCTGTATTTTTGCCCCCTTAAGTAAGCACCTTAAACTGAAATTAACTGAATAATAACATAATAAATGTTTTGATAAAACTGTAATATAGCAATTAATAATCTCATCATAATGAATAATGACGTATTAAATAATTTATATCTAATGCAATAAGTTATTAATAATGATTTTTATTAGCTTAAAAGGTGTAGGTTGTACACACGATGACATGTCAAGTTCTATACATTTCCAGTTTTAGCTGACCTCGCATTATACAGGGTTATTTGAAAAACACCAGCAACCTCTTAAGAGGTCATTGTACTCATCATTATGAACAACTTTTACTATGGGACCAAACCTGAAATCGCGAAAAAAAAAATCAGCTGTTCCCTATATTTTGACGAGATAGACGAAGATAAATGAATGTATGGGAACAGCTTTTTTTTATTTCACGATTTCAGGTTTGGTCCCATAGTAAAAGTTGTTCATAATGATGAGTACAATGACCTCTTAAGAGGTTGCTGGTGTTTATCAAATAACCCTGTATCGATAGGCTTTTCATACAATAAGAAGTTAACTTATACTGGAAATGTATAGCTTGATGTGTTGCTGTGCGTACCGTGTAGGGCAAATAAATGATAAAGTATATGTATTTTTGTGTGACCAACTGTAAAAAATTATAAAAGTATTTATTTATATTATTTCGCTTCCTTAAAGGGCTTAACCAAAATGCTAAGTAAAGTAATTATGGAGGTTCTGGAGACAAGTATATTTTGAGCAGTTGAGAACTGTTTTCGTTTGAATTATTAACGTATACCATCGCGATGTGTACTTCCTGTATTTGGAGTACAGATGCAATACGGCCGATGAATCATGGCCGGTCGAAACGTAGGCTCCGAATTGTCACGCATGTCCTCTCACTCACACTTGCCTCATGTCACCATTTGGTTCCTAAAAAATGTTATTGGGCTTACTTCTCCGCAAAGTTCGGAGCGGCCATGATTTATTGGCCGTATTATAATAAAGGTGGCAGGGACATAGGGACAGGAATTCAGTACATGATTCTGAACACTGCGTTGAAATTTCTTGTTGTTTATAAAAAAAAAACGAGTTGTTTCATATATTTTGACTGCGTAGGTATTGCACTTTTCTATGAAACAGCAGTTTTTTTTTAGGGGGGCCCGTGGCTAAATAATAACAGCCGCACAGGTCGATCGATCAGGTTATTTACGCTTGCCGCGGTTGGTCTGTGGATGGGTGACCATCTTTACATGCCGAGATCCCTTCGTGCCTCGGAAAGCACGGTAAGCCGTTGGTCCCGGCTGTCATTCGTGGATCTTTGACAGTCGTTACGGCTAGTCAGAAGCCCGAAAGTCTGACAACCAGTCTTACCAAGGGGTATCGTAGTAGGGTCAGGACACTTTGATCGACGGCGTTCGACGGTTTGTCCATACAAAAACAGAGCAAAGTATGGAACGACGTGCGCATCCTTTCGCTACGACGCGACGAACGCGCTCCGGCGGCGGACTGACACAAAACGCCGATCGCAAGCGCCTCCGTAAACGGTGGATCGGCATAATGCTTACTAGTGTGCTCCTTTTCAATCGGCAAAGTGCGAAAGGCCGTCGATCAGTGTGTCCTGACCCTTACCCAGTAACTGGATTGTGGAGGTCAGATAGGCAGTCGCTCCATGTAAAATACTGGTATTCAGCTGCATTCGGTTAGACTGGAAGTCGACCGCAACATAGTTGGGAAAAGGCTAGGCAGATGAGCAGTTTTTTTTAATACTTAACCGATAAAAAAATTCTAAGGCCAGAATCATGTGTTGAATTTATGGTTACAGATTAATTGCGCTCTTCATGTAGGTTGTATTATATATTTTTTATTGATTTGTACCTACTCGTATTTAACTATGCCATATCCTGTACAAGGTACACAAGTGAACCAATTACTAAGTAAGTCTAGTTTTAAAGATTTTACCTTGGGGGTATTTATGTAGTTTTCAATACCAAGGCAAACGCTAAAGCACTGTAGAGATAACACTATTCAAATTCACGAACTGTCTTATTAATTTTACTACATTATAATAATTATGAAAATAATCAATCCCTCTGGTTGTGAAAAACTGCTTTTATCGGATCTGCTTTACCTACATAAATGAAATACTATTTTGAAAATAAACTCCTGATTAATATGCATTCGTTTTACTTAACTAACCTAAGTTACAATAATTTATTGTTCCAATAACAGTGCTACAGATATTTTTTCACCAGTTATGGATAAGCAAAACTTACTTATCTCTAGTGGTAGGGATCACCTGTTGTATCCTGTACTAGTTAAAAATCTGCATCATAGGAGACAGGACTATTACAATAAAACATCCAAAGCCGATTTCGGCTATGGTGGCTATTTCAATTTAGAATACACTAACAGCAACATCATTTTGTAACTAACTTACGTATATGATCGTCAAAGGCTAATAAAGTGCAACCGACGCACATAGGAGTATTTGACCCAAAAACGCGAATAAAAGTCAATGTATACAAAGTAAACAAATCCCGGAAATGGTTGATACATATTGGCACCGCAATGCATAGAGAACAAAAATCTAGCGTCATTTTATTTTAATAAGCTTGCGTTAAGTTGTAGGTAGTCATTGTCTTAGTACCTTGCAGCGAATACGTAAAAAAATAATAAGTGAACGATTTTGAAGTCCTGCATTCAGAACTATGTTGTGATGTTAAGAGTGGATTAAAGAACCATTTTTATGATGGATACTATTGAACCAGGTATGTACTATATGTATTAGTCAATTATTTCAAAATAATACGAGTATATTAGTAGATAATGTAGTTATTATGAACCGCAAATAAAACTAATGATATTTTGGGTTAAAAATATATAGATTAGAGTTTTTGTTGTATTTTTGGGAGTTTCCCGGTAATTTTTTTGTTTTCATAAGTTGATATAACTATCCTACTTTTAGAATAAGTTAAGATTAGGTGCCTAAATTTGCCTATTGTATGTTTTTTTTTCTATTTTTCGACGATGTCATTGTACAAAACAAAATTAACTATGCGCTTCATATTCTAATATCAACTTTTTTTCTCTTGTAGGTGGTTCTGGTGTCAGAATTAAGACACAAGATTGTTTACTTAATATGGCCAAAACTAGTACAGAAAGAGAATTTTCAAAAAAGTGAATTTTTGTGGAGAATGCGATGATTAACAAACCATAATTTCCCGTTGAACAAATACAAGAGTTTCGCCGCAAATTTTCGTATATTAAATCAGAAATGATGAACCAGACCAGGTGGCTTGCGGCCAACAGGACTGAACATGTTTTCACAAAGAAAAATCGTAACAACAATGACGGGAACACAAATCGAAGATTCTTTGAGAAACCGTAAGTTTCTTCAGAAATTCTTGGGATCGATCTAAGGATGATAGAAAGATTTGCTGCAATATTGGAAGTGATTTCCAGTGGGCATCAAATTAATATTGGAAAATTTTCAACATTTTGCCGCGGTACAGCATTCCTATATGTAGAGTTGCACTCCTGGCATCCCATAACTCCTACAGTACACAAGGTACTGATTCAAATTTCCCTCGTGGCTCAACATGCCCTCTTACCTATCGGAACCTTGTCGGAAGAAGCAGGTGCAGATGCAAGAAATAAACACTTCCGGCAATTTCACCCAAATATTTCACGAAAGTTTTCTCGAGAGCAATGCAACCAAGACGTTCTGGACAGGTTGCTCCTAACATCAGATCCCTTCATGAGTAGTAAGTATGAGGCCGAAACTACTGAAAAGATTAAGGCCATTTAGCGCAGCAGCCATGGAAATGTTATTGCCAAGTGCAGTTCCTCAACTTGCCATGCCTCCATCAAATGAAAAAGTTGAAATTACCGAAGATATGGATGAAACGAATAATTCTATCGATGAAGACGAGTGGGACTCTTCCTCTGAGTAATTATAGCCTAGAAATAAACAGTTTTATTAAATTTTTTAATGTTTTATTACACTTTTTCCTGAAGAAGTAGCTTAAATACGTTTCACTCTTTGCCATTTTCCAAACCCCATTAGTAAAAAATAAATTTTACTATACATATTACCGTTTTGAACTTATATGTCATTTAAGACCGCAAAATAATTTTGTCCGTATTTTGGAGTCAAATACCCCTGTGTGCGACGCTGCTAAAAAAAACTGTCTATTACTCATAAACATAATCATAACATATAAGCTGATGAAAATATACCTACATAAAAAAGATACGTAGGTACAGACGAACATATAACCTCCTCCTTTTATGAAGTCGGTTAAAAACTAATAATCACAATTATCTATATAGGTACCTGTATAAAATTCAATGTCCTGACTGACTGAATGATATATCAACGCAAAAGCCCAAACCGCTGGACCTAGAGACTTGAAATTTTGCACATAGATACCTTATACAGTGTAGGCATCCACTAAGGAAGGATTTTTGGAAATTCCATCCCTGAGAGGGACAAATAGGGGATGAAAGTTTGTATGAAAAATCTTATTCCTTCAGTTAATAAACTTGAAACTTGGCATGAATACTTATCTAAGTAAATTATGAAGCTTTATCATTTTTAATTTTACTAAACTACCCCCTAACAGAGGATTGGGGGGTGTCAAAATTTGTATGGAAGAATTTTAACGCGCAGTCCGATTAACTCGAAACTCAGTATTTATACTTAAGACCAAAAGTAAAGAATAACGTGTATCAGGGTTTTTCGAAAATCTACCCCTAACGGGGAGAAAAGGGGTAGTTAATTTTACTGGGGAGGATTTTACTGCGTGGCTTGATTAACTCAAAAATTAGTATAAATCATCTGAGAGTCAAGTAATGAACACATTCCAAACGATTTTTCGAAATTCTACCCGTGTGGGCGTTAAAAGCGGGGATACAGTTTATATGAAAAATCTTAATTATTTGGTTAATAAACTTGAAACTTGGCACGAATACTTATCTAAGTAAATTAGGAAGTTTGGCATTTTTTCCTTTTCTAAACAACCCCCAAAAGGGAGATTGGGGGTGTCTACATTTGTATGGAAGAAATTTAACGAGTCATCCGATTAAGTCGAAACTCAGTATTTATACTTAAGACTGAAAATAAAGAATAACGTGTATCAGGGTTTTGCGAAAATCTACCACTGACGGGGTGAAAAGGGGTAGTTAATTTTCCATTTTACTGCGTGTCTTGATTAACTCGAAAATTGCTATACATAATCTTTGAGTCAAGTTATGGTAACATCCCAAACGTGTTTTCAATATTTTGCCCCTATATAAATACTGTGATAAAAACTGTGAATGTGAAAAGGTGGGATACATTTAATATGAAAAATCTTATTCCTTGGGTTAAGAAACTTGGGACTTTTCAACATTTGCCTCAGTAAATAATAAAGATTGTAACTTTTAGTTTCAAAAAACCCTTCACAGAGAATTTAGGACAGGGGTCACCAATTAGTTTCGCTCGGGGTCCGTTTTAAGAAATGAAATGACCATCGCGGTCTGCACAACATTTTATAGAAAAAAAATATTTATTAAACGATTGTAATCACGGAAATAGATAACAAAGGTATTTTTTTACATATCAATGAGAAAAATGACATTTTGTTGCGGACTATCTGTCTGAAGTTTGTGGTAAAATTGGTGCAAGCTGACATTAAATCCTGGAGATGTTCATCAGTAAGTCGAGTGCTTCTAGCTCATTTGATGAAGTCATCCAATTTCTTTGATCAAAAATGCACATTGGACCAAGTTATTGGATAAGTGGCATATCAGCCTTAGCTCGTTACTTCACCCGGCCGATTTCGAAAAGACGTCAAGAAAGCTTATGCGGTGGATACATGTTTATTAAATTACGTACTCTGTAGTGCAAGTTGCTGTGTTCTCGCGGTCTGCACAAAATGGGTCGGCGGTCCGGATGCGGACCGCGGTCCGCCATTTGGCGACTCCTGATTTAGGAGGTGACAAAGTTAATAGGTAAGAAAAAAAAAACCGGCCAAGTGCGAGTCGGACTCGCGCACCGAGGGTTCCGTACAAACCTATAGGTATATAAGTAAAAGTTCACCCATCACGACAATAGTTATGGTATTTTTATTGCAAAATGAAATTTATAACATTACAACATGGAAACATGGAGGAGCATAAATTAATGACAAAGGTCTCTATAACGTTTCAGTAATCCTTTATTTTATATTAACACATATCATTTATTTTATAATATAACTGAAATACCTACACTAGCCTTGCAGCAGCCTTGCAAAAGTCTGCTGACGAATGAGGGCAAGCTTTTTATCAAAGTTATTTATTTACAAATTTTTTTAGTCACTTAGTAGTAGGTAATTTAGAAATCTGGTACAAACATGTTAATTATGAATTAAATTTGAACCAGATCTGTAAATGGTGACTGAAAAAGGTATGAATAGTATCACAATGAACATTGAAGTTCGAAAAAACATTATCTATACCTAGTTGTACTACTTCGTGCAGTGCTAGTGTTTATTAACGGAAACATGTTTATGGATGAAAATTATGTAGAAATTCCATTTATTTATTTATTTTAATACTTCAAGCACATAAATGTACAGAGGCGGACTTAATGCCATAGGCATTTTCTACCAGTCAACCTTTGGGTGATGCAGAGACAAACAGTGGTAGGTGCAATCATGAAAATTGAGGAATAAATATTTTAAATATAAAGATACGCATAAACCTATTAAAACTATGAATATAATATATACCTAGTTATATACAGGGTGCAATTGAAGTCATGGGCATTATTTTAACCTAAGGCACTACTCATGATACTAATTGCATTAGGGCTACTATTACGCAAATCAAAAATATTATTAATGCAAGTATGGAAAACCTTAAAATGTAGTAAGTCATAGAAAGTATCAAACACTTTGCGCTTCTCGATAGCAAATGCGTAGGTACATTACGCCGTACGCGTCATTGGGCGTGAATGCTTTGACCCCGCCCGACTCACGTGACATTCGTAAGTTGCCAATGAATTGATTCATAATAAATTCCAACTTTCCCTTCGTACTTTGCCGGCTTAGGACGGTCAAAACTACGTCAACTAACATACATGAAAAAAAACATTTACGTACCTAGCTTGTGGATTGTTTTGAAAAAACCTTATTTGTCGGTAAAGTGACAGAGGGTAAACGGGTGCTCTTCCACGGGCTTGTGCATGTGCTGGCACGTGAAAAGACGAAAAATCCAACAGGTTCTTAGTGGTTCTGGTGGAATGAGACCCCGTGAAGGAATAGGGTCGTTTGGGTTGCGGCGATGGAACATTTCACGAGTTCATACAACCATTTGTGGGTATTGTTGGTTGGTGTACCTAGCCTGCACATTACGCGGTCGAGGCATCGTGTACACAAACACACACACAACACACAAATACTACACTAACACTTAATACACTGCAATCCAAGCACCGTATGACGCGAGCGGCGAGTACGGCGATTACATCACGAGATCAATAAATCAATTACGCGTCAATGCACCTGCGCAGTCGTTATGACACTGGTTCCGGGTTCACGTTGCGGCGGGAAGCAGACCCCGCGCGGGGGTGATATTCGTATTTTTGCGAGTGAGGGAGTGGGACGGAGAGAGTTCAGGGAATCCCGCCGGACGGCATGTCTTTTAGCCCATTGTTATTATTACTTGTAAGGAAAAACCCGCGCGCGCGCAGGTGATGTTTGTTTACATTTCGCTTTGCGCTGTACTGCGCTTTAAGATTTTGATACTTCAACATTTATTGGCGTTAACGAAGTATTTTGTTTTAATTACTTTAATGTGTTTATTTGCAATAATAAGCCTTGTGCAATTTGACTTACTACATTTTTAAGGTTTTCCTTAATTGCATTAATAATATTTTTGATTTGCGTATTAATAGCCCTAATGCAATCAGTATCGTGAGTAGTGCCTTAGGTTAAAATAATGCCCATGACTTCAATTCCACCCTGTATATATATATATATATATAGGGTTTTCGGAATTTTTCCTTTAAATGTGCTATTAAACATTGCTTCATGCCAAATTCAAGATTCTAGATCGACTGGAAGTACCCTTTAGGTTTTGATTCCCTCGCGAGTAGTTGCGGGTTTGAAAATATGCGGCTTAAATTGCTATTTCTTTTGATTGCGTTAACATAAAAGTTTGATTTTGTTACAGCTTAAAGGTATTATAGACCTGAGTATTTGATATGAATTTCAATATAATACCTTTACGCGTTCATGAGAAAAGAAGTAGTAACTTTAAAATTTTCAAAAATATTTTTTAGTATATTATATAACTAAAAATTTACGGTTTTCGCAATTTTTCCTTTATCTGTACTATAAGAAGTTACTTCGTACCAAATTTCAAGATTCTAAATTTACGGGAAGTACCCTGTAGGTTTTGATTCCCGTGCGAGTTTTGAAAATTTGCGGAAATTTGCGGCACAAACGACTGTATCTTTTGATTGCTTTGGCTTAGAAGTTTGATTTTTTCATAGCTCCAAGGGGCAGTAGATTTGAGTATTAGATATAAATTTCAGTTTGATACCTCCACGCGTTTCTGAGAAAAACGGTCTTGACAGACGGACGGACAACGAAGTGATCCTATAAGGGTTCCGTTTTTCCTTATGAGGTACGGAACCCTAAAAATAACCCGCTGTCGGATTAAGTTGAAACTCGGTACTAACTTAAAGGGTTTTACTTCGACTCGAATCGACTCCTACCGGGGTGGAAAAGGGTAATAAAGTTTAAGGAGTAGAAACTCTAACTTCCATTTAAAAATGTGTGTAAAATAATCTTTAAGTCATAAAAATGGAAACGTACCTTTTTTTTTTTTTTTGTGGATGGGAAATCATCCAATGACCCCTCCCGCTCTGGGTGGAGCAGAAGGGAGTGTCAGACTCTTACTGACTAAAACCCACCCGTGTTCCTTCCTTAGCCCTTTGTGTTCCGGGGTAGCGGTAACCCTTTCGGACAATCCCGCTGCCCCGGCAGGCTTCGGCCCTTTCGGGCCCCTTCCTTGCTGCTGACATCTCTTTGAGGCGCGCGTGGAACACGTACGCGCCGTCCGGCACGGGCCTGGTCCTGATCGGACGGAGAGTTACCCATTACTCTCCGCCCGCAGGCCCGCGCCTACGGTGGCCGGGAGTCGTCTCGCGGCTCCCGACGCCCGGGGCGTCTCCCGCGGCGGCTGGGACGTGAGGCCCTCTCCCTCAGCCGTCCCGCCACCTCCTTCGCTAGCATGACTGCTTCGCAGAAGGAGGTGACTGCCTCCCACTCCCTCTCGCCCCGGACCATGGCTTGAACCAGGGCCGGGCGCGAGAGGTCGCCGCCGCTGCCGATCGCCTCTGCGAGAACACGGCGGTGCTCCGCCCAATTGGGGCATACCGCCACCGTATGCTCCACCGTGTCCTCCGGGCGACCCTCGCAGTGGTGACACCCGGGCGTTTCCTCCCGCCCGATGATGTGCAGGTACCTCCCGAAACACCCGTGTCCGGTGAGGACCTGCGTCAGGCGGTAGGTGAGGGCGCCGTGGCGCCTCTCTAGCCACTCCTCAAAGAGGGGTCTTACCGCCGCTATCGCGGCGTGCCCTATGGAAACGTACCTAACAAATGCTTTTTTATTATAAAGGGTGTCCCAAAATTAACGCAAGATTTGAATTTGCCGCCATTTATGCAGTACAGTGTTGCCAACCCTAAAAACAAAATAAATCGACAGTTGACAGTTTAGGGTTAGTAAAAATGGAGCGTTACGCAATAGAACAACGTGTCTTCATTGTTGAGCAATATTTCAAAAATAATGAATGCTTGGCGGTCAAGCAGTGACTGTTAGGTACTTCTGCTCGATATCGCGACATGATAACACGGTTCTTTTTGCCGAAATTGGATGATATTGATGTGGCCAATATGTGGTTTCAACAAGACGGTGCCACATGCCATACAGCCCGTGAAACACTTCAATTATTGCATGAGACATTTCCAGGTCGTGTACTCTCTCGTTTCGGTGATCAGAATTGGCCCCCTAGATCGTGTGATTTAACACCATTAGATTTCTTTTTATGGGGATATCTAAAATCACAGGTCTACGTCAACAAGCCCACAACTACGTGTGCATTAAAGGAGGAGATGCAACGTTGCATCAACGAAATTCAGCCACATTTATGCAGAACGGTCATGGAAAATTTCGACAAACGAGTGCGTATGTGTATGCAAAGCCGCGGAGGCCATTTGCCCGATGTGTTATTCCATAAATAACCCTATCCTATGTACTTTATGAATCAATAAAAAAATTACAATCAAAAGACTAAAAACTGTGTTTTCTATTTAATTCAAATCTTGCGTTAATTTTGGGACACCCTTTATTATAAACAAGACCTGCCGATCGATTCAGTAAAAATCTCACCGTGATAACTTAGGTGAAGTGAGCTATCAATAGGGGCAGTCCCTAACATCAGGTGGAATAACAGCTCACTTCACATTAGTTTTCACGGTGAGATTTTTACAGAACAGCAGTGAAAAGGGAGGACAGTTTGTTTGAAACATCTTAGGTAGTTTAACTAAAAAATTGGCCAGAATACTTATTTCTCTAAATAAAGTATAAAGATCGTAAACATTAATTTTCGAAATAACTACCTTTCAAGGGGAGGTGGAGAGGTTGTTAAATTTATTTGAGGAAAGTACGAAACCCACGCGGACGAAGTCGAGGGCAAAAGCTACCTAGTTTAGGTATAACGTTCGCTTTTTTGTGAAGTCCAGCAGTGCTATTCTGTAAAAATCTCACCGTGAAAACTAAGGTGAAGTGAGTTGTCATTCCACCTGATGTTAGAGATTGCCTCCATTGATAAGTTCACTTCACGCTCACTGCACCTATGTTATCACGGTGAGATTTTTACAGAATCGATAGGCAGTTATGTCGGGGTAGTTTATTATATTGCATGGAACACGTTTATCTTATTTATTATGGAGTCGTTTTGGTTTGGCTCAAGCCGGTAATTTACTACAATAGGTAATAAGACTAAGGGCGCTGCGGCGCGGCGGCGTTTGCAGCCGATCGTACGCACGCGCAGTGCACGCCTTATCAGCTGATCGCACTCCGCCCAACGAATACAGATTCAGCCGAAACAGTTCTCTTCTATTTTACGGTTGTGATTTTTATATTCAAGGTTAGATAACAGTTAACTGTTTTCTTAAATCATCGTCTTATGTTGCAAAGTATAATCGTGTTAAAGGAATTTTATTCAGTGTGTGGTTCAACATATAACAAAGATGAAAGCTGCAGCGATGTCGGTTTGGATATTTATTAACATCCTCTGCTTCGGTATGTGCGGCTATTTGTATTTAATTTGGTATCAATACTGGATGTACGACGAAAAACAGAGAAATTCGAGCAGGACGTCAGAAAATCCACCTAAAACAATGGTTTCTGGTGTTAATTATCAGGATAAATACGCAGCGGAAAATCTGAAATTTAAATTACCATTTAACTCGACTTTAACAATCGATGTCCTTCGAAAAAATCGGAGGTCGGCAGTAGGCGGTTACTGGAGCAATGGCGGATCAAGTCAAACATCGAACAAGACTGGTGGTTCAAATATCCTTCCGTCCAACAACATAGTGAGAAAAAGTAACGGCAGTCCCAGGTTCCCCAACATACACAAGCCGTTATTGGAGTTCGACAGCGATAAATATGTTTGCAACGACTTACTATCAACAGACTGTGAAGAACGAAGTGCGCAATTCAAGGAGCTGTTGCTAAAAGAGTTTCATAGAGTCCTTATGGGGGAAAGCAAAGTGTTTACATCGGGCTTAGACGCTCACAATACATATGATGTTAAATATAATAGTAGTAATCGTAAGACAAGTTCTAGAGAAGAGGTGATGTGTGCCCTGAAAGGTGTGAAGTTACAGACAGTGACAGCTGATGATGAACCGTTTGCGAGGCTCGGGTTTAGGATACCGAGAGCACCATTGCAGGAGGGACGTCACTATAATACTTGTGCGGTAGTCACAAGCGCTGGAGCCTTGCTTGGCTCAGAATTAGGAAAATTTATAGGTAAGGCACGTACCTACTTGTTCCAATTCCTGCATACTTTTATATGCACGTATGTAGAAATAAGTTCGCACTTTTTCGCTACTAAAGAATTAGTCAGTTGAGCAACTGTCACAGCTAGTCTCCCAGTACAGCCAAGATAAAAACTCACTTCTGATCCGTTATAAAATGTCTCCATCTTTTCTGTTATTTCTTCGGCAAAAAATTACATATTCGTTGGGACTAGTGACTCCTGTGGATCACTCTATTTATAGTTAGGTACAGTTCTGACAAATATGAATGAGTAGCTTGCTAATTGCTTACGAGGCAGGTAGGTACCAACTTTTCTATTACTATAAATTGATGTACCTATTCTCAAAGCCTTTAAGCGTACACTGCGCATGATTCACAATACACATGAGTCGGCCGTTGTATGAGTGTTCTAAGTCGCACGTAGTATGCCTACTTAGTCGCTAGTCTATTTACAGTTATCGCCACAAATGTGCTTTTTAGTTACAAAGCTTTATTATTTGTTATTCTTGTTAGCTAAGTCAGAAACCGGTAATGGCCCATTAACGTTAAATATACCTATTACATTTTTTTGATGTTGAGTGCAAGTGATTCAATTATGGCCTAGATGGGTTTGAGAAAGTTTAGATAGGTACACAGGTGGGTTGGTAGTGTTAGCTTCGTTCAGTTCGTAATAAATAGGTTTGGTTATTTTAAATATTCTGTTGGGACTTAAACATAACAGGCAAAATGTGGGTGTTGCATTAGTTGCGTCTCTGCTTAACCCTTCGGGGATTACAGGTTGTTATGTTTTTATCTTATGTATTGAGTGTTTATATACTTTATAATACATGAATGTACGGTCAGTATGGGTAGGTGATCGACCGTGTATTGTGCCACTTATCGCATCGGATCTCCGCTTTGTGAAACGCATTGACATGCGTAGTCCGGCCTCTTCGACGAACGGCCCAAATCGTATGCGAATTACACGAATTATTGTCCATGAGACTTCACTGATTACTCACTGAAACAGATTAAATAACTACATTATTGTGTCAGTAAGTACGTTGTCGCCAATATGTATGGTAATGTTGTTATGATGCAGGTGTCCACTTTGTATTAAATTGAATTAAACATAGTATGCACTATTTCATATTGTGTGATTAGGTATTACAGAAGTATACATGGGTGCCTAATTAATATAATAATTATGTTTGATCTAATTTAATAAGTAAGATTTCACTCTACGTTTTGAGGAAATCCCGTAGATAAGCAGATAATATTGGGTATAATCATCAAGCATAATCGCATTCTAACACGAGTGCAACAAACAAAGAACCTCTATTTTTCATCACAAATGTCTCCATGTAGGGACCATTATTAGCACTCATTAGATACTGATATGTGAACAGACGTATCATACAGAATATTTCTATCTTCTTTATTTTGACACCTTCTTTGAAGTTATGCCCTGCACTCGTGTTGAGATAAGGGTAAACTATTTGTGTGGTCAAATAACTCCGAGACATGGCCGACATGTGGCCGAACACTTACCTATCTAAGGGAAGGTGTGCTGTGCCTGGTATATAGGTCTGACCTATATGGGTTCAAATACACACATCCAATTTCAGTATGCTTTTGCGATTTCCAATGATTTATTTAAGAGTTTGAAACTGTTTTATGATAAAGATACCTACATAGAAAACATGATTGAAAATCATTTTTTTCCATAAAAAAAAACGACTTCCCAAGAAAATAACTACAAAGTGAAAAATAACTTTAATTTCGGACAGTCAGTGTCGTTGGTTCCGCATTTTCGTTTTTTGACACCGACTTTCGAAATTAAAGTCCTAGTAAGAATAAGGAGACCTGGAGCTGATTGAGAAGTCACCATCAGCTCCACTTCACCATACGCATTGTGACGAGTATAAATTGCTTAGCAACCACATTAAAGTACCTAATCGAGACTCGCAACTCGTGAAATACTTATTAATGAGACTATTCAATAATAAGTATTTCACAGGTTGCGACTTCACTTTCACAGACTCCTCCGATGGCCATCTGTGGTCTTCATCATCAATTCCACTTCACCAAATGGTGCTTTCCAAGAGCAAATGCACGAGTTACTAATTTACTATAAAATACCCAAATAGCTATAGGTGTGCCTATAAAATTTGAGGGTTTCCCTCGATTTTCATGGGATTCCTTCATCAGATTCCGACTTAGTGACATCGGGACCACCTGAAGAGCATAACCTTTCAAACAAAAAAAAAAATTAAAATAGGTCCACAATTGACGGAGAAATCGGTGGACATACCTACATTAAAAAAAAACATATAAAGTCGAACATATAACCTCCTCGTTTTTGGAAGTCGGTTAATAAAGGTATCTACATAGAAAACATGATTGAAAATCATTGATAATTTGGTATCGTCTGGTGTATCGCTGTTGTCTCGGTCAGCCCTAAGTTGTAAGTCTAGGCTATTGTCACGCAAATAGCTACTGCTTTGCTCGTTATACAATTTGTTATCAGGCTTTGATTTATTCATGTCACTATCTTTGTTTTACACAGAAACGCATGGTTTGATATGCTGATTCGATAGGTTTGACCAGTGGCGCCGGCGCCTGCGTCGCTCTTCTGTAATACCAACGCGTCCGCACCGGAAAATCCAACTCATATCAACTATGATAATAGTCGTATAAAAGTTGTTTTGTTTGTTTATTTCCATAAGACAATATTCTCTTCAAAAGTCTCGTAACCGCTAAATTATTCCAGATATTTCTGTTTTGATGATTAAGTGATGCACATTCATTCACAAAATTGCATTTTTTATGTTCAAATCCACCTGAATACTCGTATGCATGCTAAATGTCAAAGGTAAAAAATTTGATGATTCACAATTGCAACGAATAATATTATTATTTTATTGCATTTGCGTTAGTCACAGAGTAACCACATGTCTTTGTCCTTTCTCGAAAATCTGCTGATAACTTTATAGCCCAGACATGGAACAGACAATGACACATACTTCCGAGTGGGGAGACACGTGTAAGGACATCTTTACTTATTGTTTATTAAAGATTTGCGTACTGTTTTCCTTTACCTAGGTAGGTACACGGCAGGTTGTAAAGAACTCTACATGTATCAATCAATCAATTAAGTTTATCACAGTTCAATTCAGGACAGGATTTTCTCAGATAGAATGCTCAAGCCACATCAGTCATTCGACTTCCGCTTTCAAATTACCTTCCTGAGCAACCTGACTGTACAGTTGTATCGTATTGTGAAAAGACAACACAATATTGTCTTTGCTGTAGATATTCTCTCAACACACAGTTGGTTGCAAGCCAAGTCGAACTTGAGATACATACATGCAACAACTCCATCAACAGAGCCAAACATTAATGTTTATTGACATTCTGCAAAACAAAACAAAACAATACTTGCGCAGGAAAATACCAGCCTTTAACGATGTCGAGAGTTCTACGACAATGTAGAATCACAAGGAAGCGAGAAAGATGCATCGCATTTCAAAGAAACTTTAAGTATCGCAAGTGTAAGTAAGTAATATAAAATTAAACAGCTTATTTCTGAGGAAAGCATTTTGCCGGAGCTTTTGACGGAGCTTAACTTGAAATTCGTCTTCATATCGGCTCATCTGCGGCAGGCTGTTCTAAAGAAAGGGAGTGGCAAATGACTTGGAAGTGTGTGGTGCCACACCCCCTCATTTCTCGTTCTGTACTTAGTTTAGTCATGACTCGTTTTGAGTTATATTGTTTTTTTGTCTTGGAATAATCACTTACAGCAGAACTTATACGTTGTTTAACACATTTTTGTCATACAGGAATTCTCATTAATGATAGAATACTTCAGAATAGGTACCACATCCAAATACAATACAGTTACAAAAATTATATTGTGTTATCTAGCCTATTTTATTGGAGGTCCATGATTATCATAAAGGCAGATCGCTAAGGCTAAGCCAAGATTTCGTTGTATTTGCGTCAAGTTGAGGCTATCAAGGTACAAATCGTAACTACAGTAATAACTTGTTTATGTTGATACTAAGTAATCGTTCATCTAATTTTTCTTTGTAATTTTTATGATGGGCAATAAAGAAAGTACAAAACACAGTGGGAACTTTATGATATATGTATATAAATGGCAGGACTTCAAACGCCGAAACCGCGCCATTTTGGCAAAATTTTGCACTCATTTTGATTTATCACTTACTTAGAGAAAAGTTTGTTTCAAGAGAAATGGCGGTAAATAAAAGGGTGTAGGTACGTAAATATACCGTACGTCCGTAAGCAAGGTTGTTCTAACTATAGGAGTTGAATCAAAGACCAGCAATGAAAGAAAAGCTGTCCAGGATACGTGTGGTGTATTGTTGGCGTGGTGTCATCAACCCACACGTAAAGGGCGTGCATAATTCATGTTGTACCATTGTGCGCTTCCAACATACAATACGCCGGCAATAAGGAGCTTCCCGCGCTCCTCTGCGCCATTATATTGCTGGTATTATATTATAATGTTGGCAGTAACGGTCCAAGGGAATGTGAGTTTAACCTTTCATAGACAAACCGTGGTAGTTATTTGTAAATATAACTGCGTCTGGCGTCTGTACATAAAATATGATTTCTTTGATATTTTTATGAAAACGAAGTTTTTCTTATGATTTTCCTTTGAGGATTAGCATTATTAACCAATCAGTAGGTAGGTACTGTTTGCTTCCTCTCATTTGATAAATAACTAAACAAAACTAAGTAAACTGTAATGTAAACATTCTGTATGTAGCCTGGTAGCTGTGATAAACAAAGGGCTGCGCCTGTTGCCTCATACATTATTGATCAGTTTTATTTTCCATTAAGTGGTATCGTCTGCATTTTCGTTTGCTTTCGAAGTGTGAACACGTGACCAGCCCTACTGTTTCCATTAATACACATTCATTATTTAATTCTAAGTCTTTAGTAATCAGTTTTATGATTTTTACTAACGTAAACAAGTAAGTACCTACCTGCCTACATAGGTACCAGTGTGAATAAAACGAACTCAGTGAATGACAGAAAAAGTAACCGTTTACTTAATTATAGTTGAAGAATAGGTGTAATTATCAAGTCTTTTATTATCAATCTTGTTGTTTACTTCTATTGTTCCGCTTTCTTATATGTACGGACCATCGCGTCGCCGGTGACGGCGGCCGGCGTGCGCAAGATTGCATGTTTTATTTCCGTAGATGACTTAATTATATTATTTTTAAGCTCAACGTAATGCTTATTGGCAGGTCGGGTTATTTAACGTTGCATACCTGTAATCCTTTACATTCTTACTGTATCCTGTATCTGTACAGGAAACAAAAAAATTTTGTTTTAAATCATCTCTCGATGATGTAAAACAAATTTTTTGTTGTTTTTGTTGTTTGTTATGTGTTTCTTGATAACTAACTAATAGGTAGATACCTACTTAATTAGAGGTGCGTAGTACTCGCAACGGGCGTCGTGTGTGTATGACCAGCCGGTCGATTCTGTAAAAATCTCACCGTGATAACTTAGGTGAAGTGAGCTATCAATAGGGGCAATCCCTAACATCAGGTGGAATGACAGCTCACTTCACCCAAGTTTTCACGGTGAGATTTGTACGGAATCGATCGGCTGATGTATGAACGTAAACGAAGCAAAAGGAGTATGGAAGGATCGCAGCAGGTGGCGTTCTGTAGTTTCTGCCATGGGAAGGAGCATATGTGCTCTGGTTACTGATGTGGTGCTAAATATAATGACTTAAGTTCTATTTTACAAACAGGTGTTCCTATTTGGTTACTTGAGTCTGGTTCGGGTAGCATTATGTACCTACCGTTGTACACTATACCTATGGTTGACTATAGCAGGTGCTGTAACTTAGTGTAGGTACACAAAGAAAAAAGATTTCACTAATTTGTTGTCTATGCGAATGTTTCAAAATTACTGAAATGGAGCGGAAACAACTCACAAGGTCTGATAACATTATTTTATAAACGTAAAGAGTCATTGCAATCGTTATTGTATGAGTTACAAGAGCCAAGGCCTTGTACGAATTATAACTATTATGACAATGATCTATGGTCACGATTGGCAGTCAACAAATTTTTTTTATTTGTCATACCTATTGTTTGTCGTAGACTCTGTGCAATTATTACCCGGAAGGAAAGAACAAAATGCCGTATGGTACACCTACATATAACCCATGCGCGGTACCGAGGGGGGGGGGGTTGTGGGGGTCATGACCCCCCCCAAAATCATTCAAGCTGTCGAGTCTGAATAATTGAGTTGTCTTACCAACCTAACTTATGCCACGGAGACCTCGACGGGCTTATAACATTATGAACATAGGTAGACATGGGGACTGCCACAGAAGTAAAAACTTAAAACTATGAAATGACAGTGGGTTTATTAACACGCGTAAAAAGTTTTTACATCAAAAAGCCTGTTGTAAAATATACTGGATGAAATTGAATAGGTTCGCCAAATTAATACATCTAATTCAACGTGATATAAAGAAAATTTAGAGCATGTCATTAAGGAAAGGGATGCACATGATACGTGCGCTTATGCAAGCGGTTTGGCAACGTCGTCGCGCGTCCTTCTTTTTGTAGGTACGGCCAAAATTAGGTAAGTACTACTATTTCAACGTGTTGCCAACTTGATTCATGTTGTGAACTTGTGATTTCTGCGATGACTAGATTGCTTATCGCACGCGCGCTAAAATTTACACTTGAATTTTCTAATTTGTTTTGATAATTTAGAAAAAAAATCCGTAAGTATCGACGTTTATTCTTATCTACTTGAAGGCAATAACTTAGTTTGAACTATCTAAGACGATAATTACACGATTTTTTTCAAGAATTTTGATTTGGGACATGACAATTTATAATGATGTAGCAGTTACTGGACCTCCTATTTCGATTTGGCACAAGTTTTCAATTTCATTCTGTAGAATCTAGGATGCTCGGGATATTGGGAACCCCGTTCGTAAGGCCAGATTCCAAAGCCTAAACTGTTGTAAAACGAGTGCATTTCGTCTTAATTCGATAAATTAAGTTCTCTTTCTGTATAATGGTCAAAAGAAAACGGAACCTATTGAAGGTAGGGTCCTAAAATTTTCAGGCACGCTTCACTCGCTCTTGCAATCTGCATTCTGTTGATTCTTGAGCATTTCTTCTTAAGTCGGCAAAGCAAGCAATTCCTAGTCCTTTTAGAATGAAAAGAACATCGAGCCTATCCGAGAATGTGTAAAATTTTCGAGCTCGCTTCGCTCGCTCTTGTAATCTAAATTCTCATAGTTGCTTGGACTTGCCTGCATGAATCGACAATGTAACTCCTATTTCAGCATAAAAATATCAAACAAACCGAGGCGGGTTGTTAAAATTTTCGAGCTCGCTTCGCTCGCTCTTGCAATCTAAATTCTCATAGTTGCTTGGACTTGCCTGCATAAATCGACAGTGTAACTCCTATTTCAGCATAAAAATATCAAACAAAACCTAAATAAACCGAGGCGGGTTGTTAAAATTTTCGAGCTCGCTTCGCTCGCTCTTGCAATCTAAATTCTTATAGTTGCTTGGACTTGCCTGCATAAATTGACAATGTAACTCCTATTTCACCATAAAAATATCAAACAAAACCTAACCAAACCGAGGCGGTTGTTAAAATTTTCGAGCTCGCTTCGCTCGCTCTTCCCATCCTACATAAGCTGGCATTATTAAATAACCCCCCATGTTATAAGGGGCGAGTCTACTGCAATCAACGGGCATAAATCCATACACCGGGCTATTTCTGAGAAATTTCTGATGGAAAAACCAAATAACATTTTACCCGACCTAGGAATCGAACCCAGGACCTCATGCTCAGCAGTAACGCTTGCGACCACTACACAAACGAGGATATGTACCCTTAAAATACTCGTCGGCACCCATGGTGACCCCCCCAAAATCTTGGGCTGTGACCGCGCCTGAATAACCTTAGTCAATGACTGGGTTGTACCGCATAACCTAGATAAATGAGTGAATTACTCAGAGGGAATTGCGTAAACCTGTGGTTGAGTCCTGTTATTAAAAATTAAAAAACCCTATTCATTTTGGTGACCTAACTGATAGGACATTAGCCTGACGATATGTAAATAAATGGTAATTTATTTTAAATATTACGTCAGTTAAAATAAATGGTTAGGTATTTATTTTAATTATTAGGTACGTCAATATATTATTCAGGGGCTAACGCATTTCCCACTGAGTAATTCACATAATATATGTATATCTAGGCTATGCGGTACAACCCAGTACCCTATAAAATCCCAAAATTACCTTATAAAAGTCTAAAAGTTAGATTGTACCTAAGCTCAAAGCTGAATTTCTCGTATAGGTATATTTTGAGAGTTGAAATAATTATTATACATAATATCTCTTTTAAAGTAAGTAGGTACAGAACTTAGCAGATGGGATACATAGGGCCCTGATCAGCTAGATTAGGTACAAACAAACTTATTTATGTCCACAGATTCTCACGACATGGTATTGAGATTCAACAACGCGCCCACAGAAAATTATACGGAGAGTGTCGGCTCCAAGACTACTTTCAGAGTGCTCAATTCACAGGTAGGTTGGCTACTGTACCGTTAAAATAAAAATATTATTACAAATTCCACGATCCTAAAAATCTTTACACCACAATATTCTCTCGAATATAACTAAAAAGGTTGCACCAAAATTATTAATAAGTATCTACTAAGCCAATTTCTCTGAAGGCATTTTAACAAGAAGAATAAAAAATAAAAAAAAAGTTTAAAAACTCGACTGCTGAAAAGGATGAAACAAGAAAGTACCTTCCCGTGGTCACATGCCGCTGCACTAACATAAATACAGAGTTGATACGACAGAGGGGCATTAAATTACACTACGTATACTATACGTGTTTAGTATTAATTCGATACGGTATAAAAATAAAAAGCATCATAAATGAGAATTTTTTTGTTTCAAACAAACTAAATAGCTTACAAATCAGAATAAAACGCAACCACCCTTTGTAAATAAAGGAGAAACCCAAACTTCATAAAAACTTGGGCCTGGTGACTGACCTTGGATAACTATACAAAGTGGCAACGTCCAACGTCGCGCGCGGGCAGAGTAACTCGAAACACACTGTGGATTTTCCAAACTGCAGTACCGGAGATTTTGCCGATTCCAGATCGGTCCGAGTAAAAGTACTCTCATCGGTCCATATTAAATTAGTTAAGAAATGACGGTCTTCGGATGTTTTATTTAGTAGCCATTGGCAGTAACTGTTGCTGATCGGCAAGTCTCTCGATAAAAAAGTTTGCACCTTCCGATAAGGAAGGTTTGCGTTTTTTACGTTTTAGAACCTTGGAGATAGTTCTATGGCAACATCTAAACTGCCGGGCGGCTCTGTGGAGACTAGTCGGGCTGCGGGAAAAATTGTCTAAAATTCTTTCGTCCCAAGCAGCGGGCATTTACCGCGGTGGCACTCCCTCCTGTTACAGCACTATACGTTTATTGTCCCGTAATCTTTGTACTGCCAACTGTATGGTGCGGGCATTCCTAGGACAATTGCGGCTATCACCATACCTTTCTCTGTAAGTTCGTAGAGCTAACGTTGCGTTTCCACGGCATTCGCCGTAGATTAAAATCATGTCAGTGTATTCTGACGCCGTGTCAGTTACACGAGGTATTTTTGAACACTTTAATTATACACACACACAACCAAAGTTTAACTATCACAATAGAAACAGTCAATTACAAAAAAAAAAAAACACTAACACTAAATAATAATAATCCCAAGTTACGTGTCCTGTCCTGTCACAATAAAAAAAGGAATACTGTCTTAAACTTATTTAGTGTCCTATCACAATAACAAAACAAATTCACAATTATTGTCAGCGCACAAGTTCGACAAAACAATAAGGGCGCAGGAGCTTCCGCGTACGTACCTACGTTCCGGAAGGGTAGCGTCGGCGCACTGAAAAAACAAGTTTTTTGGAGGCCCCACTTACTGATCGCAAGCACAGAATACAGAGAGTACAGAAGTCAATCTACATACAAAGTGCGCTCGAGCAACGCACACATAGACACCGCTCACGGACACGATATCTCGGACTGGTTGGGACTAGTGCGAGCGCAAGTGCCATCCGCTTGAGACATGCGTCTATGAAGTGCAAAAATGGAGCAATAAAAAAAAATTATAACTGTTCAGTGGACGGTTGTTTAAATTCAACATTAAACGGTGAATTGTCGTTTTTTAATCTACCAGTTGTTTCAGAGAGGTAAGTAGGTATTTGCTTGTATTTCGATGGTTTGTATTAACGTAACACAGTAGTTAGGTAGGTAGGTAAGCGCCCCGGCCCCCAGTCCCGCGCCGTAAAGTAAAAGCGAACATGACTTTGTAGCACTTTGTGACAAAGTAATGTAACAATAACATTAAAATTAAAATATTTTAGTTATTATTGGTTTTTTCGTTTCTCATCATCATCAATAAATCAAACAACTAGATGCGAGTGCCACTACCACGATAGTTTTTTGTGCATAAGCCAAAGTTGACAACCATAGCGCGACCGCCGAGCGTAGACTTCTGTACTCTCGGTATTCTGTGTCGCAAGGATCTAAGATACAATAGCAACACACTGACCTATTTCTATTTCTTTTACGCACGTGATGTTTTGCCAATAGGATTGTCACTCTCTTATGTACTACGTATTGGTTTATGACTTGCGTAAGAGCGGCAACAACGTATCGTAGATTTATCGTTTTAAGGTGCATGACCTATGCCTGTAGACATAATCAGCTGTTAGGAAAAATACATCGTGTTCAAACGGTGCAAAAACTTAAAAAATCATTTGCGACTAAACTACTGTTTCAATTTAATTGATTTTTGGTAGAGAGCTTGATAATGATACCTAGTATAGGCAGTTTAAAGGAAAGCCCATCTGTCGTATCAACTTTGTATAAGCTATGGTAGCATGCGACCACGAGAAGGTAGCGGACAGTCAAGGCGCTTCTAACGATATCTCATTTGTCATATTATTATAAGTATTTTTGAAGTTATGAGGGAACAGATGAACATACATACCGGTCAAAATCATAACCCTCCATTTTGCTTCGCCGTAGTCGAGTAAAAATAAAACTAGGGCTTCACATAGTAGTATTTTCTATATTTCGATATCTAGAGGTTGCACAACAGTAACAATAAAAGGCAAGCTGATTTAGACGGTGAAAAAATAATAATGCCATTTTTAGTAATGAAAAATAATAATAAAAAAACATATAGCTTTACAATAAGTTGTGCGTAAAAAAGTCCCATACAGCATTGATGCAAAAAAGTTTTTTTTTGTTTGGTACCAATCATATTCAACCACATACCTAGTTCAATTAAACATAAATTTATTTAAGAAAAGGCTTAGATCATTACTGTTGAATAATGCATATTACAGCATGTCGGAACTTTTGACAGACAAAATTTAATGACTGTTTCTGACTTTAGTTGGTGCTCATTGAGTACGTTATTAAGTAAAAGTCTATTTTAACATTGCACGTGACATTTTTTGTATTATTTTAATTATTTTAAGTACTTATTACTTTTCTCTCTTTCTGTTTACACATTATCCCCTTACTAATAAACCTATTATATCAGATGAATAGATACACACCGAATTCTCTCTTTCAGTCGTCAGTAATTTGACTTTCGAAAGAGGAAGACAAAGCGTTGTGTAACTATTCAGACGCTATACAACGTTTATTGGTAAGGGAGTATTTGAATATTGACGTATTAGTAACCGTATGATTTATATTTTTCTTTTAGACAGTTTATTTTACCATTTATGTACACACATATATAAACAGTCAAGAAAAAAACAGAACAGAAAAATTGGTACAAAGGTTATGCAGTTATATTTTCTTATTTTTTATTTTTGAGAAAATCGATTAATAATATATGGGTTTGATTAATGCACATATGTTATCAATTTTAGTGCCTATAAATGATATCAATGAATATTTGTACGCCTTCTGGTATAACATAGCGCGCTTGTAATTTTTTATAACAACTATTCATTGTAGGTACCTATGTTAATAAAATGATTAAGTGACTTTCGCAAAACGCCAGTTGCAGATGAAAATGTTCACGAATTCACGAATAACTAAAAAGGATTTTGCCTTTTATAAATTAAATATTTTTGGGATTTTACAGAATTTTATTTCAATTTCAGGTGATAGCCAAGCCTGAATTTAAATTTTTGGAGGACTCGATGTTTCGAAATGTGTCCATTCTGATATGGGATCCGGCGAACTACTCATCAACATTAGAAGACTGGTACCATTCTCCTGATTATCCTTTGTTCCCTGTTTATAAAAAGTAAGTAAATTTTTCGGGAGTGCCTCTGCTGTCACAGCCACACCGGCAGCTGATTTGGTCGTCGGCGCTGGCTATTGGTAGATGTGACCAGATCTTAGAATTGATCATTTTATGAAGAGTTCCGTCGTTTCCTGAAATAGCCAGCTAAAATTGACCATATCGTTTAAACATCAACGTTTAATGATATGTCAGTCGAGTGGTTTAAGGTGTAGTAAAAATTCTAAATAAAGAAGGAACTTTTGTATTGCTTTTGTAAGTACAAAAAATAGGTTAAAAATGTAATAAAAATTTTAGGAATATGATATAAGATTTATGATCTTGAGCTATGAGCAGAATAAAAACAAAGCGACCTCAACGCCTCTACCGTTGTATAATCTAACTATTTTATGATATTATCACTAATGTTTGGCCACATAATGAAGTAGTCGTGCGTTTAACTGTTCGTAACAGAAAACGTTGAGTATTCAATGATCTGGCCAGACCACAAATGATGATGTGACCAGCGGTCGATGTTCTATTTCATGAAATGGTCGAACACTCCATGCAATAATCAATTCTAAGATCTGGGCGCGACCTATATACGTATGCGAATTGGCTACCAGCGCGGTGCTGTCATATCAAAACTACATAACTTTTCTGATCGATTAAATGGATATTCTAAGATCGATTATATTGTTATATTTTTGTTTTATAAATATTTTTACGCCTGACTTTGATAGGAATGGGTCCTATCAAAGTCAGGCGTAAAAATATTTTTAGCTGAGTTCACAAAGCTGAAGAAATGTAAATCCCTTTCATTTTAAGAAAAAAAAAAAAACGAAAATGGATTGTTTTAATCGTCCTCATTAATCGTGCCCTTTCATTGTTTCAGGCTGCTTGAACAGAATCACAACGCAGATGTCCATTTGCTGAACCCCCAAGTGCTATGGGCATTATGGTCGGTGCTACAAGACTCGTCTCCTTACCGCCTGCGGAGAAACCCTCCATCATCAGGCTTTATAGGTGCGTCATTGAAAATATGAATTGTAACGAAAGGGTTTGATTTTCTGACTGTTTACTTTATAGATTTCCAATAAAAAAATAAATATTATTTTCATTTAACCGTATGCTATATCTAATAAAGGTAAGTATCGCTACCAATATCAATGACTACGAACAATCTAATAACTACGAGATGTACCTCAAATTAAAATAAAGCGACAATAAATATTAATTTATTTTCAAAGTGTGTCTGTTTTTAATTGTAAGCTTGTTGTTCTTCATTTACCGTTCAATATTATTTCAGTCAGAGATTCTCTTTGTCAGTCTGCTACCTTTTCAGGTCTATGGTTCGCGCTGCACCGTTGCGCGCGCGTGCGCATGCTCGAGTACGTGCCGTCTGCGCGCGCGACGCGCCGGTGCCACTACCACGCGGCGCACGACGACGCCGCGTGCACTCTCGGCGCATGGCACCCGCTCGCGCACGAGAAGACCCTCGCAGAGCGCATACGCGATAATCAAGACGTACAAGTCTTCCAACGAGGGATTATTGATGTACCTGGATTTAGTAGCATTTCTTGTCCTTAAGTACATTGCTGGAAATATGTTAAATGTTGGCAAAATACTAACATGTTTAGTTGAATAATTGCTGTATATTGTTTAATAATGTGTTGTTTTCTCACCTACATTATTTTTTTTACAATTAGGTATCATAATTTCACAATAATCCCTTTCATTTGTACGAAAATCGACATTGGGTTCTCCGATAGCTTTTTATTTTTGTCTTGGTTTTTTATAAGGTGCAAGCCAATAGTAGTGTTTCGCCTCAAAACGAGACTGATAGTATTGTTCAAGGCGTTAGCGCAGCGCCTACGTAACGCTACGCAGCGCTACGTAACGCTACGCAACGCTACGTAACGCTACGCCACGCCTACGCGGCGTCTTGCGTGACAACTCCTAGTGCGAAAACATCTGACGATTGTTAGGACCATCAACAAGACCATAAGACACACATATAACGGATTATTACAAAACGAGTTCTAACTTTAGACCTAAAGCCAGCCACCTTTGAGCCAGTTATCTATTGTATTTTGAACTTTATTCCGACAAACGAAAAGTTCCTAATGCAAAATTGACAATTTAGATGCGGATTTAGCGCTGGTTTTTATTAATAATAATAATAATAATAATAATATTCCACAACTATCACACAACGCCATCTAGTCCCAAGCTAAGCAGAGCTTGTGTTATGGGTACTAGACAACTGATAAACATACTTATATATTTCTAAATACATAAATATTATAGATAAATTACACCCAGACACAGAACAAATGATTGTGCTCATTACACAAACATTTGTCCTGGGTGGGAATCGAACCCACGACCTCCGGCATAGCAGTCAGGGTCACTAACCACTAGACCAACAGGCCTGACAAATTAATGAGAATTTGACGGATTATAGTTCGAAAGGCTTAAACCCGGGTCTAAAGATAAACTTTGTTTTGTAATAAGGCCGATAATGTTTTCTTCCTTTTTTTTTCAGAGTGTCAGATTCTTACTGACTAAAATCCACCCGTGTCCTTAGCCCTTTATGTTCCGGGGTAGCGGTAACCCTTTCGGACAATCCCGGTGCAATGTTTTCTTACTTGGTTCTATAGATGATATACTCTCATCTCATACATTAGTTTGAATCACTCAATATTAAAATGGTTACCTACCTAGATGTCCTATTTAGCTATGCCTGTAACGAATTGCTTTGTATAACGTTTGTTATTCAACTGTACATAAGTTAGCCAATGAAGGTGATCGTAATATTAATTAGATTGTAGATTTTTATGATTGAAGTTCCGAAAATGCAATTTTGTTTTAGGTGAAGTAAGCAGTTGAATGAAAGCTCAATTGATTGAAATCGATCTATACAATGGACGGGTTTTCTGTTATACAAATTTATTTATTTTTCAGTTAATTATAAAATGATTTACCTATTATGATTAAGTAATTGTACTACAAAATAAGATGTCTTCCTGAACGTTCTATAAATAGCTTTAAGCCTAGAGTTTATTTATTGACATGACATTAAAAAATCTATACCGTAGCCAGCAACTACATATTTGTCAGCTAATCTGATTGAAGCAACTTTCATTCGTGTTTAGCATAATAATAACTTAGGTTATTGCTTTATGTATTGAAATCAAACAGAGATCATTTTGCCATTTTTTTAGTTGGTAGAGCGTATTACAATACTTCTATGTATTGCACTAAGAACATAATTATAATTATGTATAGGTATATATATGGTTAAATAAAATATTTATACACATTATTAAAGTTCGTATTTATTTTAAACATTCATGTATTAGTACTAACGTTATTAAAATGAATAACTAGGTACCTGAAGTTTTGCCGGCTCTTCTAGGGCCTACCTCTTCGAAAGGTACGTTTTGACGTTAGTTTGAAACTTCAGGAAGTAAATATGTAATTATTATAGCTGTTTTATGTGATTCAGGTAAGGTCATATCGGCCATGAAGTGCCCTTGTCCATCTTGTATTTTTAGCGATTTGTTAGCGTACGGAGCGGGCGGATGTGCTGCCAGAATACTGATAGGGCTCGCTGCTCGAAGATGATTAGTGATTCAGTGTGAGCGCGCGGAATTAGCGCGCCATGTCCGAGATGCGGAGCAGGCAAACACACCTCGTACAAGCAAAGTTCCAATGGCCTTGCCCTGCCGGCGATTCGGTACCGGCGGATACGACTACGATGACCCGACGTGCACCCTATGGTCAACGTACCTACTGCATGCACAAATGACCAGACAGAGCAATGAACGACATATCACAACGATATCGACTGCCTCGACACTAATCGACTAGTATCGTTCGTCAACAGTTTTATGTAGTGCGCGTGTCGCAGCAGCGGTTATGGTCTATCGCTTCCTCCTTCGTGTTCATCTCCATCGATTCGTACAAAGTCCGCGAACTTACAACACATGAATCTTAAGCGATTTATAACTACCATGTTTATATTCCACACACTTTTGTACCAAATACCGAACATTTTAATAATGAGCGTATGGTGGGCAGTTTCTTGCATAGTTTAATAACGATGATGTTAAGCGGAACTTATTTTCCTCGTGTATTGTACTTTGACACTGCATGTCGGTAGCCTTCTGTGTGTTAGGTCATTGGCTCTGGTTGTTTCGCAGAATAGTGCAACAAGTGTGCGGCCGGCGCGATGAGTGCTAATGTGATACATCCCTACTGCACTAAGGCACTAGGTATTCCGTAAACATATGAAGGTAATGCTGTCAGTGTACTAGGAAGCGCTGGATGTGTGCCTAGTACACCCTAGCACTGGCCGCCGTCCAGCAATAGCGAATACCACTAGTATTCATGTGCTCAATAACATATATTTACACAATTTGTTTACTTAATGCGATAACTTGCATACCTGCCAGGTTGCAATGTTAATTTGTGCAAAATAATCCTGCGACTTCTTTGTAGTTGAAAGTGCTATTTCTCGCGGCTAATCCTCATGTTTTTAGCAAGGATGTTCCCAGAACATGTGAGCTCCACTATCGAAGATCTCCGGCACGGAACCGGTCCATTTCACCGTTATTACTATGTTTACCGGTGACTCACTGCTTGCGTTAGTGAATGACTTTTGTCCTTACCATTTTACTCTTCGTCTAATAATATGTTTATTCGTTATATGTAGTATAAACAACTAGAAAAGTGCTGATGACACTGCAGTATTTTACAGGAATAAACAAAAAAATGATTGTAAACAAAGAATGATGTATCGTAACATTTGGCTGAACACTCGAGTAGTACCGGTACAGTGCTGTAGCCATAAGCTAAGGAAGTGTAATTAATTATAATAATGCACAAGTACTAAGACTAAGTACTGAGCATGCCCTTGGCAACTTGTGAAGGTTTCAAAGCTTTGTTCTGCCGGCGACATGCGCATCTCATAATAAATAATCAACTTATTGATACGAAATTATGCGTCAGACTCATTATACTTAGTGTACTAAAGGAAATGACAAAATTGAATGCTGAATGGAACGATTTATGGTCTTGAGAATTTCTTAAACATAATATCTAAGTAAAAGTTAAGTAGGGAAATTAGTAAAGTTTCCTCCCACGTGTGACGTAACACAATTGCGTAATTTGGTTAGGGCACCTCTAATAAACAAGTGTATAATGTAGGTCAGTGGGCTAGGGTGATTCGATTTAAGCCCTTGTTATGACGTATAAGGACATATACGATTTATCCTGTATCCCTTCCTTGCATGGGCTTACTCTTGTAAAATACGTAAGTATACGAAAATGGTCATTAATTGGGCCGAGAGTGATTCATTTGCTTCAATTGGTCTGAATCACTTGAGATTTTTTAGGTGGTCAAGCTCGTATTGACGCACGAGCCATCGGTACTATCTATTATTACAAGCACTTGTGTTTTGATTTTGTAGGACAGTCTCATTGGTGTCACTTCGGTTCTTGTTAAATGCAAACCACAAATCCCATAAACAATTAGTTGTGACTATCCTTAATTGAGAAGGAAATGTGCCTTATTGTTGTTTTAAATGAGAATATAGGTTGGTCGTAGAAATAAGAAAATTCTTCTAGTTCTAAAAAGTTAAATGGGAAAATTTTAGTAGGTATGTATGCAGTTCCTATTATAAATGCGATATTTATTGAGATGGTAGGTATACCTATTTGCCTATTAGTTTATTCGAAGTATAGGTACCTACTTACTTACCTACATCGTCTCCGCTGTACGCTGTCAGCGCGAGACCTACTGTCATGGCAATCTAGGTTTATATCCAGCAGTGGACGTCTTTCGGCTGAAATCGTTGATTTCTTCAAGAGAGGTAGACAGCATATGATTGGAGTAGAGAGAGCATCCTTCTAGATCAAAGTAAAGCTTTACTTTAGCGTTGTTAATCTGATGATGATAGTGCTGCCATCTAGCCGACTTCGGCCACAGTTACACTAATCAATGGGTGGTAATGATGGTTATACATCAGCGTATAATGTTCCCACTTCTGGGACACAGGCCTCCTCTCGGTGAGAGAGAGTGGGCGGTAATCCACCACGCGGGCCTAGTGCGGGTTGGTAGATGTCACATGTCTTCAAATTTTTGGTTCTAGGGTTGCCGGTTCCCTTACTATGTTACCCTTAACCGTTTTGAGAGCAGTAGAGAACTAAAGCGCCTGTCTGGGTTCGAACCTATGAATTAGCAACTCGTAAGTCGCGATCGTTACCACTGGACCCAGTGGTAACGATCGCGTCGCGTCTTACGGAGCATGAAACTTCATACGCATAAGCACGATATAAAGGTCTAAAAAGTTAGTTCAGAACATTTTTTAAATGTCTTATTTAAAAAAAGATAACTGGAAATCTCTGTTTCTATGGAAAGTTAAAAATCGGTCTAATTTGGCTGTAACACTATTTTTCGAAAATGTTCTTAACTAACTTTTTAGATCTTTGTATCCTGCTTAGCTGGTATGCGTATCAAGTTTGTATGAAATGCCGTACGTAGTAAACGCTCTTAATGCAGGTTTATTAAAACTAATTTTCTAATACCTGTATTTTTTTACCTCTGTGTCTGTCACATTCCTCTTCCGGTTAAATATTATATTACAAGAAGATATTCAAATATACTTCCCCGATTCATTTCTGTAGGTATAATTAATATTCTGAATTAAAAATAGTTAATTAATCATAGATTCTCGGTTGTCTATTATGTCAGGACGAAGCTGCGTAACTAATAATGGAACGTGGATTTACCGCAGGAGTGACTTGATCTACTACTTTTAAATTATAGGTAAGTACCTATATAAGAATATGAAACTTTATTTTTCGTTTGATAGTCCTCATGGATACCCTCCGTCTGGGAAGAACTTAGGGTTACGTCGGACTACTATCGACTAAACCCCCACTGTTCCTTCTATTACCATGAGTTGGGGGTGATACTCGTACATTCGCCGCACCCCGAATGATATTAGCCCGCCATGCCTAGCGGGCCACATCACCAAGTGCGGCCGATCCCACGACCGTACGTCCTTCCATTATGGCGCGCATACTGCGTGCCACCTCTTTGAGCCTGACTGGTCGAGCTACGACACGGCCCCAATTTTGCCGCCAGCAAGCCCCTTCTTATGGTGGCCGGAGATCGTTAAGCGTCCTTTGACGCTCGGTTGCTCTTCTGGTGCGGGTGAAATGAGAGGTATCTCTCTCCGCCGCCTCCTTTGCATGCATAACGTACTCGCAAAAAGAGGCCACAGCATCCCACGCAGTTTCGCTTCCGACCATGGACTGAACCACGGCTGAAAGCGAGAGATCACCCGTACCAAATGTCGCGACGAGGGCTCAGCACTGTTGGGCCTAAGGTGAACAGTCCTCCAGCGTATGTGGCGTCCTGTCGTCGTGGCAGTCCACACGGGTGATGATAAGCGGGTGTCCGCTCCCGACCTATGCGACGCAAGTATTTCCCGAAACCGATAACAGTACCTGACTTAATTTATCAATACCTACACACGGACATAATAATAATAATTATACATAATTGATTTAAATGAATATATAATTTTAATAATGATGACGATAAAAATAAATACCTGACAAAAGTTACCTAACCTACTATACAAAACGTAATAATAATATACATACATACATTAATTGCTATAATAATAATTTGACAATAAAAATAAATAAAATATCTGACATAATTTACAAATTCTTTTAAAATAGTCATGATATTAATAATAATGACGATAAAAAATTAATAAAAATACCTGACTTAATTTATCAATAGGTACTTACTTACACACGGACATAATAATAATAATTATACATAATTGATTTAAATGAATATATAAATAATGATGACGATAAGAATAAATACCTGACAAAAGCTGCCTAACCTGCTTATAAAAACATAGTAATAATATACATACATAAATTAATTTCTTTAATAACAATTTGACGATAAAATAAATAAAATATCTAACATAATTTACAAATTCTTATGCAATAGTCATAATATTATAATAACATGCATACACAATAAATTAAAAAATCACAATACAAAAATAAATTAAAAATCGGACACAATCTACCAATACTTATACAAGTATATATACATCTATTAGATCTACCTACAATAATTAATTCCGTGAATTGTTTTTTTTGGCGCCATCCTTTCTCCTACCTTTGCTGTGCCCGACAGGGTCCATATTGATCTTGACAATATTTCATACCATCTATGTACATAATATGGAATGCAATAAAGAATTGAGTATTGAGTATTGAAACATCCGTGTCCAGTAAGCTCCTGCGTCAGCCGGAAACTGAGGGCGCCATGCTGCCTCTCCAGCTGAATAGCTCCATAACAGGCCTTACCGTTACTATTGTGGCGAGCCCCCACCTGGGTTGCGCAAGTCGTTCCGTCCATTCAGTCACAAAGATCTGACGGACTTCGGTCCTTCGTGTCTGTAATTACCGGGGAACCGGAGGCTGACTACGAACAAGTTCCACCTTCCGCCAGCGATATAGGGATGCAAGGATTTTTGCGTCCAGATCCCAGGGCGTTGATCCGTCCAGGAGAGTTGCTGCCTCGTAGGAGATCGTACGGTGTCCTCTTATCATCCTAACAGCCATCGATCTTTGTGGCCTTCGCAATATTGCGACATTGCGGTCAGTCAGGATGTCTGCCCACATGCCACTTTTACCCGAAAAATTTCAGGGAGGGACTGGACTTTATGTCTATGTATTCTTTCTTTTAAATTAATCCTACTAATATTATAATGTGAAATTTTGTGAAGATGTTTGGATGTTTGTTACTCAATCACGCGTAAACCGTTGAACGGATTTTTATGAAATTTGACACACAGATAGTTAACAGGATTAACACATTGAATACTTTTTATTCCGATATTACCACGGGATCGAAACTAACGCGGGTGAAACCGCGGGGCGCTGCTAGTTTGTTATAATTATATTATAATAATTATTTATTTACTAGCTGACCCGGCAGACTTCGTACTGCCTCAATCGATAAATAAAAGACAATTGACTCTACATTTTATTTAGAAAACGTTTGTATGGGAAATAGAAAAGGGCTGTTTTTAGGGTTTTCCCGGGAATCATTCGATTTTTTTCACCTTTTAAACCCTCCCTAGACCTCCACGAACATTTCAAGACCAAGATAAGATAAATCCGTTCAGCCGTTCTCGAGTTTTAGCGAGACTAACGAACAGCAATTAATTTTTATATATATAGATTTTCACGTCTTGTACCAGGAGTTTCTGTTTCACAAGAGTCAAGTATTCACTTTATTTATCTACTCTGGAAACTCTTAGATGACTCTTAAAATTTAGGCAGGAAGGTGTGTCTGTGTCTTTAGATATTTTTATTACGCTCGAACAACGGGACGATGATGCATCAATCATTGTGGGGTATGTGAGAACAATCTATTCAATTTGGATCTAAGAGCAGCCACTTAGAAATACGATGTGACTCACTGACTTGTGCCCTAAATAGTTTGACAGTTTATAATGAAGCACGCATCAACACCTTTCCGGAAAGATGATGACGGGGACTTTTAATACTTTAAAATATATTAATTCATATATGTT
Organism: Globia sparganii; assembly: GCA_949316385.1. Lineage (NCBI taxonomy): Eukaryota > Metazoa > Arthropoda > Insecta > Lepidoptera > Noctuidae > Globia > Globia sparganii. Next base: position 14,631,885 of record OX438655.1, read on the forward strand.
TTTTTTTAGGAAAACCCAGTTGTCAACTGTGCTGGGATTGGGACGCACTTTGATCAGATGACTCGTTACTTTTAAACCAGTATTCTTGTTTAGTGGAGCAGATGGAATTCGGAAGCCTGCCCACTGCTGTAAAATGGCCATGATGTTGCGTCGTTCTGCATATTATACCACGTCTGTACCTATATGATAATAATTACACGTTCTTTTTTGGCTTTTATTGGCAGGAAAACATAGTCTTAATTTTGTAAAAACCCACTGTTTATTCCAGAACAAATTTTCAGGAATATCTTTACGTACTTAATGTAAAGTTATGAAATTACCATTTCCTTAATTGAATGTGTAAAATATCCATAACTTTGGGTCATTCAACATGGTTCTGGATATTACACCACAGCTGTGTCCTCATGGTAACAAATACATTTTTTTTTTGGCATTTATAGCTTAACCTAAATGTTAGACAGGAAAACATCATCTAAATCTTGTAAAAAATTGTCTTTACCTAATGTAAAATTATTGAATTACTATTTCCTTAATTGAATACACCTAAGTACATTTCAGTAAGCTCTTTACATAGTTAGGTAGTAGTTGTTCGTGTAAAGTTCACTAAAGGCTCCATATGATTCACGACTGCTCCAAACAGAACCACTCTTTATGTAACTGAACTGTTACTAATTTTACAGTTTCAGCCTTCTGCGTAATAATTTCAGTCTACTTTGTTTCAGCAAAACAAAGCACTGAAAACATCCATACAAACCTAATTGTATGAAGGTTTCCAGGTCATTCATGTTTTGGTTACCCTGGATTAACCGTATACGAAACAAATAAATTGTTCATACTTTTACACGTGAATGCAGAAAATCGTGGCGCATTTAATCGTTATAAACTGCTTGCGTTAACTCAATAATCCTAATATAAAACCTTTGATTAATGTACGGAATAGTGCGCATACGACAAAGTGATGCAGTCACCTACGTAGTTATCACTTGCTCTCATTCTCTTACGGAAAACTATATATCTTAAAATCATGACACGTGTAAACTGCTACTTATATGAAACGAACAATGTAAAATTCATCTGTCCATTCGCGGCAACGCAGTGTAAGCTGCGATGGCGATTTCGAGGAATTTATAAAATAAATATGTATTAAGCTTAACTGGTATTTTGTCTGTTTTATGAGTTAACATTTTACTTACGCGATTTATTTTATTGGAACGCGCGATTTACGGGCTTTAGGATAACAATTTAAAATATTTTTCAAGTTATAAAGCATCGTTTTGTGTTTGCGCATTCTCGGCACACGTCGATTTGAATTCGTATCGTTTTACTACTATCGTTCGGTTTATTGCCGCTTTGCAAATTCACTACAAGACATTATCCTGAGTTACACTCACATTTTAAAAATGAAAGGAATGTTTGTAATACGCGTAAAGTAAAAAATTCGAAAATATTTATTTTGCTAATTGTTAGGTCATTTAAAGGGCGTGGAACATCACGTTTTAGGATAGTGTAATTTGTGTGAACTTTAAAGTCGATGCAGCGCGGTGTAATGAAGGCGAAGCTTCGAGTTGAAAAACCTTCAATTCGTGCAAGAATTCGGTGAATTTATTGCTGTTTTTACTCGACCGTTGACTAATACGATCGATCGGAATGCCAATCTATTACTTGCTTAGGTATTTCAACTTTTGTATATTTATTAATATCATCGGAAGGCTAGAACTTCCTCAAAAAGTTCTGCTCGTAGTTTAATGAAACCTCAAACTATATCTCCTTAGGTGAGTGAATTAAAAAATTAAGTTTCTAAAGCCTTTTTTGATGAAAAAGGCTTTAGAAACTTCATTTTTGAATTCGCTTAGAGACAATGAATCATAACTGTATAGTCTGAAGGTAGGTATCTATTCTTACTCACGTTGTAGGTACCGCATTGGGTACCTATACCTCAAACAATGCAGTATTTTCTTTAAAATTGATTTATCGTTCTTAGTCAAATATTTACGGTTACAATTAAAGCGATTTAAATGGAAGTTCATCGACTTGGCAGAGGAAGGTCGTTGGCAAATGTCACGAGTGCGGGTGAATCGCATCAGTTCCGACTGCTAGTCTAACTTGGCAATAGCGGCGGATCTCTTGCCAAACTGCTTCCAGTGCGAACGGACATTGCTGCATAATTAAGGCTTGATACAGTTAAATATGAACTTGTTTTAAAGGTCAATAGGCTTAACAATTGATTACAGAAGTATTTTTCTTAATTATTTTTTACCAAATTGTTTCAATCAATTTTTTTTTCGACATTATCATAAAACCCAGAAGTACATATATATACCTAGATTTCATATTAGTTATCAATAAGCTCATGCGCGGCTAAGCAAAATAATAAGTATAATAGGTTATAATAGGTTTTACCTAAATATAATAACGTTTTTAAAAGCTTACCTTTAACTTAATGATTTTTTGGTTTATCTGGTTTATTGAAAACCAGTAGATATTACGTCCAAACATCCGGAAAACGGAAACTTTTATCAATCGAGCATAAGTGATTTCTATAAATATGAGTTTGAGTGTGTTATTTTTATTTTCAAACAAGATAATATTTACATAACACGAAAGCTAACCGTTCTAAAAACAGCAGCAGAAAGAATGAGTGTGTTATTGAATCGAAATAGGTAATTCATGACATTTCGAGTATTTTGAACGTAGAGTTTACAACTTACAACTACACTACTTATATTATCTATGTATCTATTATAGTAGGTATATTATGTTGCACCACTGACAACTCCATTATTATATATCCACGCAATCACTGTCTACTCCAAGGTTGCAATAGTTAAAATTTTTTGTTATGTATTTTCTGGTGTACAATAAAGTATATGTAAATAAATAAATTTCTCTCCCTTTCCTTAAACTTGTGTTACAAGTGAAAATTTTTCGCCGATAGTACCGATAGCCTGTGGTGACACGATGAATGGCATTGCAGCCGAGCTTACTAGCCGTCCACGGAACGCACACACGTTCGGAATGTGTCCCACGCTGTTAAGTCTAGAGCAGCCGTTAAAGAAGACAAATGAGAACGTTGCTGAGGCTACATTTATTATTGTTTATGTATGTCTGCAAGATATGCATGCATATGTATATATTATTTCATTGCTACGCCGGAGATTGATTGATAGATGACGTTGGGACGATGTAGTCCTTAAGTCTAGATCTCCTTTATTGCAGCGCACGTAAGTTACAATACCAATAAATACACTTAAGACCCGAAAATTTTCTTTCAACTTTTTATTATCACTCCCAATTTATCATGACAATACAAGGCAGATCAAATAGGAGTCCCTTGACCAAATGCTGATACTCAGTTGGATTAATCAAGCTAAACTGCTTAAAGCCGAAATATTGTGGATTGTGATATCTTAATAAGGGCGCATTCGAATTCCACCAAACTTTTATACCTAGAATAAGTCTTAACCTGAGAATAAATTTTGAATTTTTGACAGTCTTTCACACTACAACTGTCATGCGTCAATTTTATTCCACGATTAAAAGATAGTTTAACATACACACACAAAGATATGTATAAACACAATTTGGTTTGGGCGAAGATAGAAGTTGTGAAATGTTTGTACCCTTTCGGTGCGCAGCTCAGTTGACGGACGTCAGTTATACTTGTCAAAATAAAACAAAGGTGCGCGCCGAATGGGAAGCTTCTAGAGACTTTGGTAAAATCAGCCCTTAAGTAGGTATTCATTTTACGTGTCCCAAAGTTCAACGATAAGCGGACCAACAATTTTTTTTTCCTTATTTTTTCACAAGTAGTCATGATCAGGTCCATCCTCTGGTGCACGCTTATCGTTGAGTTTTGGGACACGCTGTATATATACCACATCACGTAATTGTTTTACCGACTTTTCATGTACCTATCTACAAATACAAAATTAGGTAGGTTCATTAATTTTAGTGCCTTGACAAACGCAATACAACAATTTGTTAGAGTAACAATGTAGTTCAAAAACTGTGAGTTATTCAACTAGATAGGGCTTTCTGTTTGTCTAAAGACTGATAGCATCAGAAGCAATTAGAAGAAGGTTACATGCTTACGTTGTTCTAGGAATCAATCACTGTCAGCGTCAACCATTCAATTCAATCAGAGAGAGGGCCCAGTTGTTAGAGCTTATCTTTGATAGAACATGCGATTGAGCAACGCAGGAACTGAGCAATTAGCGCCTTTTATTGAAATCATAATTACGATATTAAACAATTATCGATCGTATGACGCAGGGTGTACGTACTTTTGTAACTTGACTTTAGCAAAAAAAAAAAAATTATGAAAGTATCGGGATACGTTAACTAGTCTGCGAAGTTGATGAGTCCTTCCACAGCATTGTGTAATCGTACTACCAGGCAGAGCCATAAAATATAATGAGTATGTTAAGTCTATTACTTTAATGGTGATCTCGGAACTAAAGTTACGCTATAGTAATGTTGTTTATTATGTCACTCGAGATGAAAGAGGCAATTAGAATAATTATAAGTGTACTTACTTTGATTCATGGCATGAAGTAGGTTTTATTATAGCATTGTAGAGGGAATAATCCTGGCGGTATGTTGCGAGAAATCAATGTCTTTGGCAGCCTGCACTATTGAGTTAAGCTCCTAGCCAAGAGGAATAAGTAGTATCCGTATCCGACAACTTAGTACACATTTATTATACTTACCTGCTTATTACATATATTGAGGCTCTATGGTAACCTTGCAAGTAGGTTCTGAATAACAATTTCATTTGCATTTGAAAAAACCCACGACACATCCGAGAAAACTTAAAAAATGTGTTTTCTACTCGTAATTTTCCTGGTAAGCCAAAGAACATTGTCTTTATTTAGGTTCAAAATGTGTACGTGAGAATGGCAAATCAAAACTATTGAAAATCTAGAGAATCAGTCATTATGAAACTCAAATATCGGTATGATTTTTCAATCGCACAAAGAAATTGCCTTATGACTTAAACAATGGATTATCTATTGTTCATAAGTTAAGGAAAGAAATCGAAATTGTTATTAGGAAAACCTCAAACATAGGGCAAAAACTACCTCAAATACCGGGTAACTGGTAGGTGTATGAGTGAGCCGGGGTGGATTGAATCACCGGCCTCCATCGTAATCGGGCTCGATCGTAGATTCGTGGCCCGCTGTTTTCGGCACTGGTTTCCCAGAACAAACTCGTTGCTGCTTTATTGTACTCGCCTTGAGAAATTTCTACGTTTTTCATGGAAATTGGAATATTTCGTTGAGTGTCACGAATATCTAGAGGCATTACCCATTGTAGAATTATTTTCCAGAATTTTGATGGCAAAAGGTACACATACATTGAACGATAAGGATTAGACCAAATAATAATAATAAAAAAATAATTATCAGTGTACATTAAGATATTATGACCTACTTACAAACATTTGCATTTTCACCACTCAATCAAATGAGTTTGTAATATTTGTTTTTAATATTATGAGTTTGTATTATTGAGTTTGTTAATGTAATGAGTTTGTATTTTTCTTTAGTTACTCTACCAGCATAATTAGTCATGCATAAGTTTAAAGAATCCTTACATAGTAGTAGTATAAAACAAAGTCTCCGAAATGTCTGTACGCGCATAACGTCCTAATGACTGCGCCAAATTGGAAAAATATTTTTTTGTTGTGTTCGGTATTGCCAGGACAAGGTTTGTACGAAAGAAGATTTCAAAAATTAAAAAAAAAATATTGCACCCGTGTGAAGCTGGGGCGGGCCGCTAGTTTAAAATAAAATAGCTAGCCATGAGCTTTGTAAAAATTCCGAAAGAAATTTTACGCAAGTCTGTATTCCTTATTTCCTTACAAAAGCTCCTAAATAAGAACTAACATCTCATAACCTTACATCAACGACACACTGCGAGCAAAAGGAACACGTTAATAGTCTAACCTACTCTAAACCTTCGCGAAGCTAGGTGACACAATAAACAATACCGCCACATTGTAACAAAGAAAGTTGGCACGGCATCAAAGGCGGCATCGCCTGTTATGACCACGATGCCACTACAATACCGTATGTACGACCTTCACCTCACCGACTCACCGTGGCTAAGGGAAGCTACCACCACCCTCGAGCTTTAGTCACCTCACACAATAGCTTTGTCATCACAGGTCTTCCCAAGGTCGGATTGTCATGCCCGATGAGCTAACACCACGTACCTACCCGGTACCTCGTTACCTGTATCGATAGGTGACTGATTACCGGGAAAAGGGGTACAATAGCTGATAATACATAGAATGTGGTTAAGCTATGAATGTATATGGACATTCATTTATTGTTTTATGCGCGTGAATCAGTACCGGTTGTAGGAAGCTATCGCTTTTACCTTTGAGACGTGGTGGGTGATCCAAATTAAAGCTTTCTGTGTTTGCAAGTCGGTAAATTAATTAAATGAATCGCCTTACTATTCAATACCCATGTAAAAGTCTCAAATAGATCTGACTTCCTTTTGTCAATCCTTGCAATAGAATTAAAACCTTTCCGTGTTAGAGATTTTATTTTAAAACTTAAAGCTACGTATAAAGTTATCTTCAAGGTAGACCATGTCGTAGTAAACCGCCAAGGTTCCGTAGTAAGAAGATCATGCAACGATATACGGAGTAGTACGTCTTGGTACAGTCGAATTACACGAGTGTTGTTGTCAAGAATGTTGAATATTCATCTATTATGCTGCAATAGCTTCACAATATTACGAATTGATTTAATTTCTGTTATTAAAGAGTCAATGGTCTTACTATAAGTACAGCGACACGTTTAAACGTAATTGTTACGAGTAACGCGTGGCTCGTAAAGGGTACCTACGTAGTGCGTAGGTACCTATAGTTCACAAATGTATGTGTATCAGGTTCCGATTATCACTTATTACCAGCTGCGTTGGCACTGTGCCAACTACGAGTACACAGTAAACAAACAATTTCCTATCAGAAAATCCCAGACAAATTTTGGCAGACTTATCTCTGTTTTTCTGGTAGACCCTAAAGTATAAACTGTATAATTTGTTTGTTCAAAAATATACTACAATTTAAGAGTACGGTGACATACTTTGTGACAGTTGTTTCTATGGACAGATTTTGAAATCTGTGTCTGAACTAACATTAGTCAAGTTATTCGTATTAATAACCGTATTTTAAAGAAACTGCTTATAATGGCAGTTTCTTACATCCCTTGAAGCTCAAGATTAATCACATTTAAATGAGAATTTATTCTTTTAAATGAATTTTAAACCAAAATTTCGTTTAAGCGTTAGTTTTAGTGCGCATGGGCAAAGCATCTTACTGATATGAGACACGAGATTTCCTGCACCTTGCAGGTTTTCCTATTGTTTTATTAGCGCTTGCAATAAATAGGTAAACATCGTTTTTCTTTTTAAATGATCTACGCGTCCTCTGCGCAGATTCTGCAAGCGTCTATTAGCATCTACGCGACGTCTACGATGCGTCTACGACTATGCTGAATAATCGGCCGGTGTCGTTCCTTTCGCTAAGTTACGACAATAATTAAACTTACTGTGACAGTCACCTACTATCATTTATTGTGTAAATATTATCAGATGTATGTAATAACAAACACGATAAATAAATAAATTTTACTTTAGTATCGGTAGCCACTTGAAGTACATTACTCATACCACTTGTAGGCGTAAAAATAGTGATTTACTATGGGTATTTCACCAATTAAATAATATCACGAGAAATCATCAAATAAATGTGTTGTTACTAAGAACCGGCGGTTCCGCTTATGTTCTCATTTATTATAATAATGCATGTAATTATTGAGGTTTAATACATTAATAATTGCAATTACTATATAGTTTATTTGACAGGTGATTTTACATATTCATGGGAAATAATTTTCCACGGGAAATCTTCAGTGGGTTTTGAAAAATCATTTAAACCATTTTAAACATTGGACTTTATACTATGTAGAACGTTCCTAGAGTTGTCAAGACATACAAAACATACTTTACTCCCTGATTGTTAAATAGCCACTGTATTTTTCCACATAAACTTCTAATGATGATGATGGGTAAGTATACGAGCAACCCCTTTAATTGCCTGCTATTGACTGAAAAGAAATGAAGATGACTACTGTTTTCCGAAATATTCTGTTGATGGAAAATATCGATATTTCTTATAAATTACTATGAAGGAACGTGGCAAAATTGTTGCACGATTCTGTCTTATATAATTGACTCGGCTTAAGTACTTAGTAGTTATTTTCCTTTTAACCTGGCTCGCATGTAACAACATGTAATTACAGCTATGTCTCACATTTTCTCTAGCCATTGTTCTCAATTAGGTGATAATTCAATTATAATTCTTACAGTTTTCTACAGGAAAATGTATGTATTCAATTAGTAAAATTATCAAGGTAATTGAAAAAGTCACATACCTACAATATAAGATTTTTTATTATTTCATTCGCTATAAAATTACAAGCTGAGGCTGAATGCCTGTAGCCATGTCTGTGGGGAGTACTTATGATGATGCGAAACTTTTCAAGACGATTGCTATAACGTTTCGTAACTCAGAACAGTCTTCCGCGCGATTAAATTTGATTTGCTTAGGCATAATATTATGTAGGAATGAAGCATATTTTTATGATCAATACTACTTTTTAGATGTTATCGAACTTTGCGAATTCCTGTGATGCATCTTCATAATGCATGCATATCAGGTAAAATTTGAGGAAACTGGAAGTGAGTGCAATAAAAAACAAGTTAAAGTATTCAACGAAAGCGCATAAAGTTTTCCTGTAAAGTTGCAGTGCGTAGGGGCGGGCGGAGGCTTCGCGGCGGGCGGGAGCGGTGGGGCCGCGTGCGTTATAAGGAGTGCGCGGCGGCGCGGCGCACACTCTGCCAAACTCGCGGTCTGCGGTAGGTCGTGTCACGCGGTGGCGCAACGATCGCAGCCGTTCCCGCCATACAAACGAACACATTTTCTTTGAAATTTCGTGCAATTGCAAAGAAAAAAGTGAACAAAGCGGGACATTCGGTGACTCGAGAGTGCCTTGTGATTTTTGTTTATACATGAATAGACTCTATTTTTTTATCGATATTTTACAAATTTCGGTAGTAATAGAGGTACGAGACGTGATAGCACTAGTGAAACGAAGACATTAACGTTTCAAGTAGTGAGGATTGCGTGAACTTCGCACTGGACCAGTCTAACAGGTTAGTTGATAAAATTTCCGTGTTTGTCTGTGTGATTAGACGGACAAAGGACAGATCGCTTGATACATTGATTACTATAACTATATAAGGTACCACTAAAGTCAACTTTATAACCATTCATCAATTTTATAATAATATTGTGTTGTGTCATTGAGTGATTAAATCTGCCCATACAGATAACTTAATGGAACTAACTCCTTCACGTGATCCCTTCACCTTTCTATAAAGTTATAATTCACGAAGTCTATGAAATCTGTGCAATATTTGAAATCTGGTGATTTGGAGTATTGCTGGTTTGGTGTCACGGTCGCCAGCTGACATTGTCGTAATGCTACGGTACACTAGCTCCGGCGTAGTAAAATTAAAGTTAGCGTCTAAAGTCTATCCCAATAATAGGAGCACCTTTTATTTACAACTACGTTGACCTCTGCCTCTAGACTCGTGTATGCTGATAACTTTGTTTCACTATCAATCGAAGTTATTGAATAACTGACACGATGTTTATTTATGTGTAAGAACATTATTTTGATGAAAATTCAATTCCAATTTTCCGCACGTAGCGTTATCTACGCTCTCAATAAAATTACTTTTATCAAACTGTTGTCATTTGATAAGAAAGAGTGCTAAGATTACCTCTAACTGATGTAAAAAGGCACTTTCTTTTTAAAATATTTGTAGACGCTATAAAACGTGTAACAAAACATTAAAAGTTTCTTATGTTTGAAAGAAAGAGTTGAAGCGTGCCTGCTGCTCTCCTTATCAGATAATCTTCGTGGATAAGGACGTAAACATTATCTATCTGATAACACTAAGATCTGTATGAACTCATTCTTCGAGCATTCCTTTAGTTTACTGTACTTGTTATGTAAAGAATGTATTGATAACTTTATAAACTGAATGATTGATAACACAGTGCAATCAGAAAATGTTTTTGCAGAAGGGTTTTCGATTTATTTGACTTACGAGTTTCCGATATGTCACTTCTGTCAACGTTTAATTACTTTTTATCGGCCTCACCTGATTCTAGTTTGTTTGAAGTTTGTTGTTTGTATATATGTACATGTTGCAAGGTAATTTGCTTTTAATATCTCATACTCATGCCACATTTGGGGCCAGTTGCAATTCGTGATTTTGATCATACACTTTACATATGCTTCACATCTACTTAAGTTTGATTAATTAATTTCTGTGTTTTCTAAAATAACTTAAGCGTGTATCTTACAGTGTAAGTTTCTCAGTTAAAGTTTTTTGTTATAAGAATGACAAACACGCGGGTCATATTTTCAGTGTGAGAAACTATATAATGTAGGTAACTGAACAAGTAAATCAATATAACAGGTCCTCAATACCATTAGTACATTTTTAAATTAATAAAAGTGGATGGCAAGAGTGCCCTAAGTTGTATAGTAAACAAACATGTGCGGTTAGTATGTTCTGCGACCGTAGTGAGTCACAGTATAGTCACTACGTTGTTGTCGGGCCGCCGAACTTGACACGAAATGTTGGAAAGCATGAGCACATTAATTATGTATGTAGTCGCTACTTAAATTCAATGTCAAAGTACAGAAAGAACATTTCTCCGTCTGTTCATAAAAAAAGTTTAACCTCGGACTACTTTCTTTGATAACGTGTTATAGTTTTACCATTTTGAAATAATTATGAAGAATAAGAAATGGGATTTGCTCATGTTACATACGAGTATCACCTATTAAAAATATTAAAACATTACCTACAACTAATTGATATATTCGTATATCGGTTATTAAAGAAATACAATAATACTGATAACTATCGTTATTTATTGAATAAAAGCTCCAATTACGTTAAATGAAGAGCAACTGATTGAAAACTGTGACTTTGTTCACACTGTGACTCAAAACCTTAAAGTTGTGTCTATAAGTATCATAAGTCACCACATACTTATTCGTTTAATGATCAATTAAACGCAATTATACAATCATGGAAGCTGATGCATTCAAATGAACAAGTGATAATCGAGGAAATGATTTCCTTTATTATACGATGTTAGAAAAATAGATACAAATAGGTAATATATAAATGCATTTGCATAGGAAACCACAGATTCGTTTAACATTCAGGTATAATTATGACCTAAGCCATACATTAGTAATGTTCAGAATGTTCTCTGTTCGTAATAACTGACGTCCGTAAGGGTGATGTGGAGTCACTTGTGACCCTGAGATTTATTCAACCAAAACATGGTTTGACTCATGCCGCGGCAGTTTCCACCATTCGTTACCGTTTTATGTAACACGAATGGATGACAAGGAAAATGGAAGATCGGAGGTACTTAGAGGATCATTAATAGGGAGTTATAGACACTGGAACCAGGAAGATAAGAACATAGCAGCGTGCCTGTATTCCCCAAAGAGTTAGACGGAGGTGTACAGTTCATTCATATTTAGGCAGTTGATGTCCCATGTGGCCCCATGTGGGCGAGCCTATTGCCGTTATGGCAATAAGCTTGCCCCGGGCACAAATCCGGGCTCAGGCCCCCTACTGAGAAACTCCTGATGGTCAAATCCAATATACTTTACCTCCGACCTAGGAATCGAATCCAGGATCTCATGCTCAGTAGTTGCACTTGCCACTAGATCAACAAAACAGTCAATATTCACATGTCTATCGACTAAATCATTGCAGTTAAATATTTTTACAGAGATTTTTCCATAACAACAATATTGCAAATAAAATACACACTAGCTAGTTGCATGATATCTCGATAATGATAAGCTATTAGTATTGCCCGCGAGGATCCGGAAGCAGGAAGCGTTCCAATGCCGTGTCAATGCGAAGCGGCGCGGGCGTACGTCAGGCGGGACCACACGGCGCATGCGCTCTCATTGAGATGCATCTCAGAATCGCACCCGCCGTCATCACAGCGCATGTACAATGAACCGATGATGTCAATCACGAACTTTAAAGGCTCTCGGTCAGGCTCGCGAAATTCCGTCTGTATTTTATAGTGGCATTTATAATGTTCGGTATATTATCGTTTTGACAATGAGATTAAAGATTGAGATCTATAGTTCTCCGGATCGCATTTCGCCCATGGCGGCCAATCTCAACGAAGACTAGCCTTCTGCGCGTGAGGTATAATACCTCATTTACATTCAGCCCCTGCCACTGCTCCTCGCGCTGCCGGCGATACTTCCCTAAATACTGCCGCAGCAGGATCGAGAGAAGTGTGTGTTTACATACTGCCCTACCACTCACTTCGCTTTCAAGTTTCGCCGGGCAGCGCGAGTGGCAATGGCAGTGGCATGAGAAGTATAGTTTTTACACACTCGTCCTGCCCACTTCCCTGCCCACTTCCCTGCTCACTACGGCTGAATGTAAATGAAGCATTATAGTGCACTAGCGTGTGCGTAGACACAGGTGCAGTCTCCCTTCCCTCTCTCTCATAGCCCGATGGGGCGACATGGGATTGAGATCTACATAACCAATATCAAGCCTGTATTTTCCGAAAAGTTAGGCGGAGGATCGAGGTCTCTTTGGAGAAAACTTCATACGTAATCCATATCTCCTGCCTGCCCATGTTACTACAGGTCGGCCCAATATGTTTTTCTCTCCGCTTTTCTCCCGTTATCCGTCACGTTTACCTATAAACGTCAAAAATAATAAAGAATATGTAACTACCACCTTACTAATTAACGTTGTATAGCGTCTGTATAGTTACACAACGCATTGTCTTCTTCTTTCGGAAGTCAAATTACTGCCGATCGATTCTGTAAAAATCTCACCGTGAAAAGTTAGGTGAAGTGAGTTAGAGTGAGCTGTCAAGAGTATCAATCCCTAGCATCAGGATGACACTGACAGCTCACTCCACGCTCACTTCACCTAAGTTTTCACGGTGAGATGGTTACAGAATCGCGATGCTGAACGAGAGAAATCGGTGTGTAACTATTCATCTGATATAATTTGTTTATTATTAAAGGGGTTAGATTCTTTGTATCAAAAGTTCAATAGAATACCTAACTTGCTAAGTTATTAGTCCTACTGATGAATCATCATTTTAATAAAATGAAATAAGTTGGAAATACTATTCAACATTATTTCCATTACTACGAATTTTAAGTCAAACAGACCTAAATAAAAGCACTTAGTCTTACTGATTCTCTGAAAGTTCTTGTTTGTAATGACGTAGTTATATTTGTGAAAAAATGTAAACATGTTTAAAAATTATTTATTTGATTTACACGACTTAAGAAACCAATTACATAAATGAAAGTAAGTACATATAATAAGTACGTAGTAAGTACCAACACAAAACATAAACTAATAACAACAATTAAATACTATTATTCTCACAAAAATGTAGGCACCATTAACATTATAAACTACGACCTGTAAATTGTGGTTAAAATAAGGAAAACGGTTCGTCTTTTACATAATATTAAGTTGACTTAATACGCTGCACTGAACAGGATGAAACGACTTATTTGTAAACAAAGTTCGTGGTGCTCTCTCTATTGTTTAATTTATTTATTCCACCTTTCTTTATTAATCTTGCCTACAGGGTGGTCAAAAAGTCGTGGATCAAACGAAATAGGGAGACAAAGGAAGTAATTTCCAACGCGTTTAAATTGAGAAATAATTTTTGGTAACGTTTCAAAATTTTTGGAAAATAATTAATTGCTCTTAAAATTAATAATACAACAGCGTTTGTTTTATTGTTTTATATAACATTTTTTTAATTAGTCTAATTTGTAAAAGAACTCGGTATACAAAAATATTCACAACTTTTAGGGCAATTGAATTATGGCCATACTGTAGAAAGATTTTTGGTTGGAAATTACCTCCTATAACTCCCTATTTCGTTTGTTCCACGACTTTTTGACCACTCTGTATACTTATAAGGGCCCTTAGTATCTCTAGTAGGCTTAGCAAGTAATCTGAAACGCTTGAAATAAACTATCGATTACATGATTTAGCTTGGCATCATGTTTACACAGTCCGGGTTATCGATTGCAATTTTATTGTCGGGGTCGGATCGATTAAATAGTAATTAAATATAATCAGTTTCACTAAGATAACTGAAAATATTTGAATGCAATCGTTTAGATGCTATAGAAAAAAAATGTCGATAAATGATGTTAGGTAAGAGATTCGAATCCAATGTCGGTGAAACCGGCGCGGGCGCAGCGTCACCTCCGCGCCGTCACGCTTTGGCAAGCGGAACATTGCTGGCGACACCTCTCATAGATCCGCGCTTTCGGTTTTACTCGTAGAGATTGACCTAACGAATATATCACGTCTATGAGATTGATTTTTGTGATGTTTATCATAATTTACTGTTAAATCATAATCTGCTAGCCTTTTGGCAACCATGTAGGAGTCTGCTTCCAGTCTAACCGGATGAAGTTGAAAACCAGTATTTATCTGATATTATTAGAGGATATTAAAAGGTTGTTATTAGAAGGTAACAATTTTTTGCCATTCATTTTTGCTAATAAATAAATACGCGGAAATTTGGTTGCTAGTGAATTAGGATATGAAATATGTATTTAAAGCACTTTTTTGGATCCTTTAAACAGAGTTACCTGCCAATCAGGTAGTTACTAGAAGTTTCTAGTTTAATTAATTATATTCGATAAAAACCCACTTGAACTTTACATATAAAAAGTTTTGAGTAGTTTATTATGGCATTTCTTGAAGTCCTTGTCTTGTAGCGGTCTATGTAGAGGTCCATGTTAAGTATTATTAAATACCTTCTCATGAGGAAGGAAACAAGTAGTTAGGATTAGTTCATAAAATATGCGTGAAACATTAATGAAAGTTTTCGACGTAGTTAGTAGTCTCAGGTGTGGCAGACGCACTAAGTATCAACTCTCGAGAGGGCTCTTGAGAGAAAAAAAATAAGGGGAGCGGCAGGCACGCTTCAACTCTTTCTTTCTCTCTCTTTCACTTTTTCTCTTCTTCTATTGTAGAGGTTTAGAGTCTGTGATTATAAATTATTAATCATGCAACCTAGAACCAGAATTCGAAAGCATGTATCTATTAAATCAACCCGCTATGGTCTCTCGTGGTGGATTACGGCCCGCTCCCTTTCACAGAGACGAGTCTTGTGTCCCAGCAGTGGGATTTGGGAACGTCATAGGCTGACTATGTAAGCATGCATCTGTAAAAAAACTATAAAGTAAGTAATATCTAGTTATGAAGAAAAACCATTAGCACCCATATTCTCAATCTTCTGCTTTGTTATAGCAAATGATTAAATCCGCGCTGAATCACAAATCTCTTGAGTATAACTACGGACATGGAATACATACAGCTGAATATCTAATCAGTTCCCCACATTGTGTAGCCGCTATATACCTATATATATGCTGTTGGCTACAAACAATTTATCATTTACAAAGATAATACTAGGTGTTTGTTTGACAAGCCCTTCGCAACTCACGACGAAAATATCTAGGTCATCTAGCGGTGTATGACTGACAGACCCATTTCTATGAATGAATGTAGTGCAAGTGCAATCAGTTTTGATTGGTATGGTGCCATCATTCTCATTATAGGCGACGACAATAGATATATAATTTTGATTTGCAGCTATGCAAATACACGCATCAAAAGTGTCTAGGGATCAAGCATTTTTATGCGGATTTCTTGAGATTGAGATGTGGCTTTGTAATAAATTTATGATTTTATAAATTTATATGGATCCTTTTTGGTGCATTTCATAATTTGAATCAGGAACTGTGAATCAAATTCGAGTAAAAGATGAAAATCAGCTGTCAATATTTTCCCTATAAAAACATACAACGCATTGAAGACATTATTAGTGCTACTGTTTCCCTACTACTGATTAAAACCAACGTTATTATGGAGCGGCGACGTCATTTAAGCAGGGAAGAAATGCTCAGAGCCGTGGGAATGATAGAAGCTGGTTCCCGGCAACGTACTGTGGCTTTAGCTCTGAATACAAGTCAGAGTGTTATCAGTCGACTTTGGACACGTTACCGAAGCACTGGTACCGTGGCTGAGCGCCATGGAGGACGGTATCGCTGCACCACACGGAGACAAGACCGATACATTCAAATCTTAACTCGAAGAGCTCCAACAATAACCGCCATGATGTTAGCCGTGAGGCTTCATCACTCTTCAGGGAACTTAATTAGCGACCAAACAGTCAGAAACCGCTTGCATGAAGTGAACCTTCATTCCCGAAGACCGCTACGGGTACCACCTATAGCAATGCACAATCGTAGGATTCGATATCAATGGGCTCTTGAACACAGAAATTGGGCAGAAGAACAATGGCGTTTCGTGTGCTTTTCTGATGAGTCTCGTTTTGGTATGAGACCGGATACAAGACGTATACGACACTGGAGAACCCCTGGACGCCAACAGCGATTAAAATCCTGCCAGGAAGTCCATCCTTATAGTGGTGGAACCATCATGGTATGGGCGGGTATTTGGATCGGCGGAAGAACTGAGTTGATTTGGATCAGAGGCAACCTCAACGCTCAAATTTATGCTGAGACGATTGTATCAGACGTCATCGTTCCTCTACAAGTGCAAATCGGTCCCTTATTTCAGTTAATGCATGATAATGCACGACCGCACACCGCAAGAGTTGTAAGACAGACTCTCGCCGCAGCTAACATCAATGTCCTGCCCTGGCCTGCTCAGTCGCCAGACTTGAACCCGATTGAGCATGCATGGGATATGCTACAGAGAAGAGCTCTGCCGAATATGGAGGGTATCCAGTCGCAAGAAGACCTTTTTTTGTTGTTGCAACGAACATGGGCGGCCATTCCACAGCGTAATTTGGATGAACTCATTTTGAGTATGCCAAACCGATGTTCTTGTGTTGTTAGTGTTCGCGGTAGAAACACGGATTATTAATTGTTTAAGTTACCCAATAAAATTTTAGAGAAAACTGTTATTTCAGTCTTTTTTTCGAACTTTTGTGTTAGTGGTTCAAATGTCAAAAATCCCTTTATTAGGAAAATGGCAAATTTCTTTATTAATGCAAAGGTGACTTGGTTTATCGTTACTGTGACAAACGAAAACACTTTATTTGATGAATCCTTAAAGAAAATTTTAATTAATATCAATCAGGAGAAAAGTTATTGCAAAAATATATGTTGATCCCTAGACACTTTTGATGTGTGTAGTTAAAGCGTTGTGCTGTTTAACAACTTAAAAGAAAGTCTACTTGACCTTTTAAATCGTCGTATAATGTCGCTATTTGAAATCACCAACATTATTCAAAATCTGTAGTTCTTTTTAAGCTACTAGTATGAGTAATCATTTCAATATCTGTAATAATATTATATCTGTATATTTACAAAACAATAATATATAATTATTATGTATTTAGTTTTGTCTTGATAATCCAGAAAGAACTTACGTAAGTGTACAGATGATGGCCACTGACTCACAGCAATTAACGATGTCGCGGATATGACGCAGAGCCGACCTCTACAAAAACCTGTAACCTAAAGATAACAACTAAGTATAAATAAAATATAAATGCCTATATTTTATGATTAATGTTTAAACGTTACCGGTTTTAGTACGATATTAGGATGTTGTATAACAATCGTGAATGCATTTTCATTCTAAAAGCGGTGACGTAAACAGTTAGGTTGTTCACATGTCGCGATAATAATTGTTACTAATTCTTTGTTTCAGATAACATATCAACGTGGTGCTCGAAGATATCGACGACTATATTTTACTATACTTACAAACCAAATAGGTTAAGAAAACGACACAGGAGTAATGACAATTATTCCGTCCTTTAGATAATTTTTACAAAACTGTAGTATAAGGAACTATATCAAATGAGCATATCTAGTAGAAGATTAAGGATATCACCAGGAAACATGGCGTTCGTTAGTTTGAGGAGTAGTCTGAGGATACTGTGGACGGCGACGGTGGCGCTGGTGTTCCTGACCAGGAGTAGCGCCGCGCCGACCTTCGGTAATGCAGACAACGCGATGGTAAGTCGATTACAATTTTTTGCATTAAAAGAAAAACGTTCGCAAATCGAACTGTACATTTTTTGCTTTTTCTAGCGCAATAATTTTGAAATATTGGCGTTGAAATGGATTGTTATTTGTAACTGCACATAATTTAATATCTCGTTTAATCGTTGTAGATAACGATAGCACTGAATAGACTTGACAAAGTACTTGTTAGTGTTATTAGAAAGGTATTTATTGTAATACGGATTTCCTCTACATCCTGGAGATAATCGATAATTATTATCATCGGAATCGGAAATGATATAAGGTGCGCATAGCGATCGCTGAGTCAACTTTTCTCAGAACACCGTTCACCGGCGCTTCATAAATTAAATTAAATCTGAGTCCCATACAATGATACTAGGTAGAGTAACACACTCGTAGGTGTTTGTAGTAACGTGTTCATTCATAAATCGAGGTAGACCAGCCGAGATAAGTGGCCCGCCTTTCGCTTCGACGCTAGAACACTTTATTTGTCTTCTCATTTCGTTTGTTTAAAACGGATCGTGACTCACGCGCACCATATAAGACATGTGTGTTAAGTGTATGTGTATGGGTGTAGCAAGATATTGGTCATTATACTTTTTCAATGGGCATTACGTCATTTGTGTAGTATTTGCAAAATACGCTAATGTTGTGTATGAATCAATGGCTATAAATTAATCATGGAATCAACATCCTTTTTACGAGTCCGGTCTGATACCACCGACCCGCTTTATATAATTATATATTTTAAATGTTGATTCTTTTTAAATAGTAGGTTTTCCAAACATGAGATGTTTGTAGAGTTTGTTTGTTCTAATTGCTATTTTCAATCTAGAGGAGTTATCAAGATGTCTGTGTGTGACGTATTTTATGATAAAGTCTTTTTGGTTGATAAGACAAGCCCATACATTGTGATTAGACTATATGAGAGCAACGACGACTGCATTATAAAAGGCTTTTGTTAGTCATCCATAGTGGGTCAAGCATTAAGCTCTGTTCTTTGATGACAATGATAAAAAATATGGAGATTATTTCACCGAGGTTCAAGTAGAAGTTTTTGATGAAGCTACTTGAAATATTGTTTCTATTTTGGATTTAATTAATTTGTCGCGTGAATAAACGATAACAAACAAACAAATTGGTAATCCTTTCTATGTACAAACCTACACCAGGTAGACAATCATCTTTTATGCTATCATGATGATTTTAAATGGAAATTCAAGGGTACAATTGATAGGAATTAAACAACCGTCATGTTCCTTTAGACACTAACTTCGGAAAATCTAGCAATCAAGTCAAGGATCTGGGACACGCAGTGCCATTACATTAGGCATGCATAGCACGAATAGGACAATCATTCCAATACTATGTTTGATACCTACTCAATTTAAAATTTACTCATAAATAAAAAGGGATAGTGCACATAAACATCTAATCGCGAACTGAGTCACACTCAGTGCAGCAAGAATTATTACTTCTACGGGATTCTAGAGGATACACGTAAATAATAAAATCTCATCGTTTCTCGGAATACGGCGCGGGCGCCTGAGTCACAACGAGTTGTTGAGCTCGCTTGCCATCAAGTTCTAGGTCATAGAGCACAGCGACCGGCAACCGCACGGCAACGCAATACCCGCACCACTCTACATACTAAGGCTGCGGTTATGTGGCAGTGGTTAGCGTGGCGGAAACAATTCACAAAAATCAAAAAGAGAACATCGGAAAAAAGAAGTAAAGACGGTCAAGCTTTCAAGAAAATTTTTGAAAGCTCATGAGCACAGCAAGGCAGAGCAATTGGAATCCTTTACGACTTCGGGGCTACTTTCGTTCCTATAGCTCATCTGATGCCAATAGCAGAGAATGTAAAGATGACGAAAAATCTAATCTTAACACCTTCAGATGGTGAGTTCACTGATAGTTTTGTAAAAAAAACTGTATAGTAGATAATATGGGCTAAGGTTTCACATATATTATTTGACAACGGCCGCTCCGCTTCTCGCTGCCTGCTGGCCTATAACCGCCGCCTCCTCCGACTCACAACTTAATGCTGCATAAGTAGACATTCCTATTACAGTCATATATTGCTAATAATTTCTAGTAAGCTGTCTTGAATTCAATATCGATATTAAATAAATTACTCGTTGGAATAAATATGGCTAATATTATAATACTAGCTTCTGCCCGCGACTTCGTACGCGGATCCTGTTGATTATGCCAGCGACAACGGGGTTGTCAAAATCGAAAATCTGAAATGTCTGATGTCGAATTCTAATAGCCCGGGGACGGGAAAACAACGGGATGCGCGAGACGATTCGAGACGTTCCAGATCTTTCATTTTTGTAAGTCAACAGAAAATTCCCATCAGACTAAACAACTTTTTCTAAGACGTCATTCCTATATATGTTGTAGTGTCGCTGGGCTTTGGAGTTCCACAACAGGTGTTCCAGATCTTCAGATTTATTCTCACAGCAGAAAATGCTCTTCACGTGGAATAATTTTTGCTATGGCACCATTTTTATATATATTTTTATAGATTCTAAGGCAGATTTAAAACTGTGTACGTAGGGATTTACTTCATGCAACATATTTTGAAGCAGTGAAATCAGACTATTTGTTCAAGTGCGGAAAGTTTTGGTTTCTAATATTTGCCTGATCTTGATAATTAGATACGAAACATATTTGGAGAAACTTGGGGTCATTTTCAGACAATAATGAACCAATAAGGTGGTAAACTTGGCCTTGCACTTTGAATGTTGGCATAAATGGGCCTCCTGAAATCTGTTTCGCACCAAAAGATGTCATTTGAAAGGCATTGTATACGGATGTTGTCCAAGAAATGTTTTGACTGTGGATGGTCACCAATTAGCAGTGATCTTAATATTTCTGGAGGATTTTGTAATATTTCAATATGTACTTTTCCACCTGAGCAACACATACCGTTTGTTTCTTTTTGTCATTTAACAGCTTCACAAAAAGTACAATTTTGAACCATACCTCCGATGGCGGAATACGTGGCGTAGTCAATCAAGTCATTCATAAGAGTATACGTAAATGCACTCCGTTCCTTATCAACCCAAGGAAGGTTGCCACGTCTTACGGCTATATCTCTGTCGGATCGGATGTGTCTCTGTCTTGAGACACATCCGATTCTTCAGATGATATCGACATTCTGTTCAGAGAATGTCGAAGTCGATCAGAATTCAAACGTTCGTTGCGCTCTTCTTCTGTCTCTTCATGCCGTACTCCAGCAATTCTTTCTCTCTCACTTTCTAACTGATTATGAATATTTTGTTGTGTGCGTGTTCGGGACAATGTATGATAATCTCGATCACCAGTTACTCGCGCATCACGTTCATCACTCGTTTCAAAAGACCTGTTAGTAGATGTGCGAATACGCTGAGAACGCAGGCGTGCTTCGCAATCCGAAGAGGTTTCCACGGAGCGAGTTGCAGCCTGATGTTTTCGAACAGCATCAAGTCTCTCCTGACGCTCTTCGGTAGATTCTTGCGATCTTATGATCCTCAATCTTTCAGCTCCTTTGGAACATTGGGAAAGATTTGACCTCTTTCTAGGCATGGTTATAGTTTTATTGTGAATATACCTGATCAATTAAAATCTAAGTGACTGCTCCCCTGCGTTACCGGGTAGGCTACCGTGTCACGAAGATAAATGGCAAAGGAAATTAAACACTCAAATAACATAAGCCCGAAGGCATATTTATTGATAAAGTAAAAAAATTAATGGGAGTTTTGACCAGTAGAGTCAACTTTTCAATGATATACCATCGTCATCGAAAATCAGTCCTAAACTGTTACCGCCTTCACCGTGTGGAGGTACTCCCAGCTTATGTTATTTTATAATTATACAGTGAAATTAGTGATAGCTTTGATTTCCACATCAGATGTTTCTGATCTTCGATTTTTATAAGTCAACAGGAAATGCCCATCAGATCGAACAACTTTTGCTAAGACGTCATTCCTATATGTGTTTTGGTGTAGCTGGGCTCTCGGAGTTCCACAACAGGTGTTCCAGATCTTCGATTTTTATAAGTCAACAGGGAGTGCTCATCAGATCGAACAACTTTTGCTAAAACGTCATTCCTATATATGTTATAGTGTAGCTGGGCTCTTGGAGTTCCACATCAGGTGTTCCAGATCTTCGATTTTTATAAGTCAACAGAGAGTTCTCATCAGATTGAACAACTTTTGCTAAAACGTCATTCCTATAAATGTGTTATGGTGTAGCTGGGCTCTTGGAGTTCCACAACAGGTGTTCCAGATCTTCGATTTTTATAAGTCAACAGAGAGTTCTCATCAGATTGAACAACTTTTGCTAAAACGTCATTCCTATATGTGTTATGGTGTAGCTGGGCTCTTGGAGTTCCACAACAGGTGTTCCAGATCTTCGATTTTTATAAGTCAGCAGAGAGTTCTCATCAGATTGAACAACTTTTGCTAAAACGTCATTCCTATAAGTGTTATGGTGTAGCTGGGCTCTTGGAGTTCCACAACAGGTGTTCCAGATCTTCGATTTTTATAAGTCAACATAGAGTTCTCATCAGATTGAACAACTTTTGCTAAAACGTCATTCCTATATGTGTTATGGTGTAGCTGGGCTCTTGGAGTTCCACAACAGGTGTTCCAGATCTTCGATTTTTATAAGTCAACAGAGAGTGCTCATCAGATTGAACAACTTTTGCTAAATCGTCATTCCTATATATGTTATGGTGTAGCTGGGCTCTTGGAGTTCCACATCAGGTGTTCCAGATCTTCAAATTTATTCTCTCAGCAGAAAATGCTCATCACGTGGAACAATTTTTGCTATGGTACCATTATTGTATCTCTTATACTTTAGCTGGTCTGTTGCGGTTCTGCATCAGGTGTTCCATTTTCCAAAATAAATTATAGCCTATATGTTGCCCAGACTTAATACCTATACAACAAAAAAAAATCATTCAAATCCGTCGTGTAGTTCCGAAGATTAGCGTGTACAAACAAACAGACAAACAGACAAACAGACACATTTTTTTTTTTGGATTCGTGCTCTATTACTGTTTCTAAACCACCCTCAAGTGTTTTTTTTTTAATATATTCAATGTACAGACACAGTTTTTTTACTGTTTTATTATATGTATAGATTTATTTAATCATTATTGGTTGTTCAGGCTTGTTGGTTTAATAGTAATAATTTATAAACAAAGACAATACATTAATATAAAATATTTTATATGCTTGTAATATTAACATATCATCACGCCTATATTCTTCAAGGGGCTGAGCAGAGGGGTATAGTAGGTATCGCTCACATTTCGCTACTTTATTTGTGTTCCATCGGCGGCCGGGCGTGTAATATTGTGGAAATATAAAAGCGGAATAGGTAAAAAGTAATTGATTTAGGTACTTACAATAAAATAAAACAAACGATGATCTTAGCCCTTTTATTATGAATCAACTTCATTATTTACATTCTATACAGTCACTCACATAAATGGGAATAAGTGAGAATGACATAACTATTGAGGATTGAGGCCAACAAAGGAAAGTTATAGCAGAAGATTTAACTATTTGTAAGCCAATCACGTGTTGTTATGGAAGCTCGCCAAAGTCTTAGATCATAAAGATGCATTTCCTTAACATTCTTGGACAAAGCTTCACTACGTATATAGGTACACCTATAACATAGATCTGTCGATCTTCGAAGATGATCTTAGATGGTACTGGCAGTTCACTTCATTCTGTATGTTTGTTTCTACTGTATGTATTGTATAGCTAGTAAATTTTAAATCCGTAATTGGCTGTAAGACTAGCATAGACAGTGTTAAAAAATTATCCCGATAAACTTTAAGAGGTGCTTTAGACCATCGAACTGAACAACTTTCACTATGGGACCAACTTTGAAATCACGAAAAAAAAAAATCTGCTGTTTAATACATTTTGGTCAAGTAGGTATTGAACTTTTGTATTAACAGCAGATTTTTTTTCATGATTTCAGAGTTGGTCCCATAGTGAAAGTTGTTCAGTTCGATGGTCTAAAACACCTCTTAAAGTTTGTAGGGTTAACTTTTTAACACCTTATATATCTATACTTATAATAAATCTGTAGAGAGGTCAATTCTGTACATGAAATATATTTCCAAAATAACTATCAGCGGGTGATTAGTGATCGTTACTGACGCCAAAAATGCGATCAGTAAAATTTTTGTCTGTCTGTCTGTATGTTCGTTATAGAAACAAAAACCACTCGACGGATTTCAACGAAACTTGGTACAATTGTTCTTCATACTCCTGGGCAGGTTATAGTATACTTTTCATCACGCTACGATCAATAGGAGCAGAGCAGTGAAGGGAAATGTTGGGAAAACAGGATTTCTTTTTAGGTGAAGTAGTAATAGGTTAGTAGTAGTTAGTTAGTAGTAGGAAAGTTTTGGTTAATTTATGTTCAGTTTTTTTTTAATATTAAGTAGGTAAAAGCGTAGGTACTTTTATTAATTATAGGTATAGGTATTATTAATTATAGTAGTTATAGGTATTTAGTTTTAAGTGAAGTAGGTTTTATTATATATTATTTTATATATTAGACGTAGTTATATATTTTTAGTTATTCAAGCCCCAAGCGGACGCCGGCGTCCGCCCGCTATTGTCTTGAAAAACGCGTTGAATGAGAAATACGCGTTCTCAAGAATCGGCAGAAGAAAGAGCACATCGGTTAAACTCTATGAGAGTTAGTGCCTCAATTTCCGGAAGTCATTATTCCACGCGGACGAAGTCGCTGGCAAAAGCTAGTTATAATATAAAATTTCAAAGAGCTGTGGATTTTGTGAATAAATAAATAAATAAATCTACTCGCATTGCCACTGCGCCAGATGGGCCTCTACCAGGTTGTCTACTAACATCCTGTTCTTGCCTTTCGCATCCATTCTGGCCCAGCTGACTTCCAAAAGTTGTCGGGACTTTAAAACAGGGCGGTCTATGTGACAAGTAATTTCGCGGATAAATAAAAATGCGAATCGCCAAATTACAATCTAATCAATTAAACGATAAGGTCTGCAAAACTGAGTAAAATAGCCGTGGTTATGTCAAGGATAATATGCGTCCTACTAACCCGCTTCCACTCGCATGGCGAACTTAGGGTAATTATATTCACATTTTGAATTCTGATACAAAAGGCGACCGCTTTTGAGTGCATTAGTTTATTGACTTTTCTTTGCTTGTTGAAATCGAAATGTTATAATCTGGCAAAGAAATAACACAAGTTCTAGTTAATAATGCGAGGAAGCCTAACCGCTAAAAATATACCTAATAAGAAAAATATAGAACATAGAACCTTAGGCTTAGTTGGGCTATGCTTGCGGTATTTGTTAATTTCTGGGATTGTAATTGATCATCCAATCAAATAATATTAATCTACCTTATCATAAAGATATAATCATATTCTATACTAATATTATAAAGAGGAAAGATTTGTATGTATGTTTGTAACGAATTGGCTCAAAAAGTACTGGACCGATTTTAAAAATCTTTCACCATTTGAATGCTACATTATCACTGATTAATATAGGTTTTTTTAATTGCAAGAAAAAAATAAAATGTTTAAAAAAGAAATGTCCACCCGTGCGAAGCCGGGACAGCCCGCTAGTATTATAATGTTTATGTCATTAATCATTCCGTAGACAAAACTGATTTTTCTCAATGAAAACTCAAATTGAATGGAAAATCTCAGTTTCAGCAACAATAACAGTAAATCGATTGCTCTTGTAAAGTATAAAGCACTGAATTGTATTGATACGGGATTCATAATAATGCCAACAATGTAACTGAACGAATGTAGAGGCACAACACGGTGGCGTTACTTGGTTAAACTTTTCGCAAGTGAAAAATGGTATACTCACGATAAGATAAGCGTATAAAAAGCAATGTGACTTGATTAATTGAATCTGTAAAAAGTCTTAGAAGCTAACTGAGCACTTCTACCTGGTCAAGAGCAATCTGTGGTTTCATTAATTCGTTTCCATGAAGACCGGTTCGAGACATGATTAACAGATAGGTAAGCCTACTCTTAATTGACAGAGTACGACACTCGCTGACATGGAAAAACCATAAAATATTATACAGCATCGCCAACTCGCTGTCACGCCAGACTTGTTTACATTCTCAATTGCGCTAATAAAAATGTCATTCGTCATAATAGTTCCATATCAAATTATCCCATATTTCATTCCGTACTACAATAGAATATCAGATAAGTTACGTTGAAACAACATGAAAATGTTCGGGCTGCAACGAGCGGTACACGAAATATTGAAATTCAGAAATCGTTACTAGGATACGGCTCCGGACAGACGAATGTCGTGCGTTCAGCATCGAATTCAGTCACGATAAGGTATTTTTGTAAGGCAGTATGTAATGCAGGTATTTTCGACCACAATTTATAGGTCGTTGTACCTTACCCACGTGATAAACCCAAGATGTTATGGTCGGCACATTGTCATGGCCCAGGCATTTCCTGTCATTTGAAACAGGTACTGTTATGATAAACGTATCCATATAAAGAGGGTCATTCTCCTGTCTAAGGCTCCTCTGGAGAACAATAGCCGAGGCAGAAAGTGCCAAGAACCTGTGATGTTCTTTGTTTTCATCATTCCTACTCGACTCGATTAATGCGATATAAAAATTCGTCGCGTGTTCCACACGACGACGGGACATCTCTCGGAAATTTTCCTTTGAATGTTTAGAACAATGACCTGGTGAAACATAATCGTCGACGTGCCTCATTTAGGTTTTATTGATGCTTCAATGTTTATTAAAAAGATTATGCTGTTTTGTTATATCATCTCCGCAGTAGTCTATTTAGAGTATGTTGTGCTAGTTTAGATGCCTCGTGCATATTGTAACTGTCAACAAGGTGTCGACCGCCTCCTTGATATTCGTTTCGGGAAATGCGTATCTTCGTATCTCAAGATCACACTGGAGGCTGCCGACGTGCGAGACGCTCTTGAGATCGTGATTCGTGATCAAAAACAAAATATTTTTAACGTACAATGCCACCGACCGTAAGTCTTTTAACCCTGGTCACGATTCACAATCCTGAGAAATAAATATTTTTTTGGATTTCGCAGAACATGATGACGAACTGTGAGATGTCGCTAGATCTCCTAAAAGATAGGTAACAACTAGCCTATTTTTAAGATTTTGGGCGGAATAAAGACAGATAAATTATTATCTAAAAAGATAAAGTTAAGAGATGTATGTTTAACATGGAAAAGCGTGCCGATGACATAAATGAGACGTGTGTAATGCTTGGACAATAGCTTGTGTCCAGCAGAGACAAAAAGCGACCGGGTCACCTCTGTATTACCGTAATCTGAACGGACCGCTTTTTGGTAACGGGATTATATTATGTGCTTTCTGCGTGTATGCATTTGTGAAGATGAGTTTGTGATGAGTGGTGAGTTAGTGATGAGTGGTGGCTGGTGGTGGTGGTGGTGGCAGGTCGGCGCGCATGCGCGTCACGCACGCAGGAAGCGCGCGGCGACCTTCGGCACGCGCGCCACGGCCAGCGTCCTCTGATCGCTACTGCTTATTGTACCATCTGATTGCTACCATATATTTGATCTCACTGTGATACAATGCCATATCCATACATTACAGATATACTTACATCTTATTTACAGCCGGGAATAGGGATTTGAGCATCATAGTTATTCTTGGTTGATTTTTTGTTCGATGAGTCTCAAATGCAAGAAAATTATGTTGTTTTTTTTTTCAAAGCACTATAATTGAGTGTTCGTCTAACAGGTGGCTAATATTATGTCCATTCAATAGTAATAATTACTACACGTGTCGCTTATTTATAGATGAAGTGAGTGTTTGAGCCACTTATCCCGCGAAAAAGGATAATTGCTTCATTAGCTCTGAATAATTATAAAAGAAATATTACAAGCATTTAATAAAAGGGGCTAAGTAATAATAGTTAATTGAGTTATAAAATTGGTGCCACATTCTTTGTATTGTTTTTGCAAACTGTGTATACCTATTCACCTACTGAGACTGACATTCCACGATGATATCCTATCATAGGATAAGGTCGAGCACTTGAAGCGATGTAATCTATCTGTTCTCGGAATTAATTGGAATGCAGTAGGCAACGTAGGTACATCCACATTAATCGATAGAAAAGAATCCTGTGCATTCGTAGGTTGACCCGATGTATTTAAAAGCCATGACTCGATACACGTGTATGGTCGCCGATGATTGGCAAGCAATCATCAGATCAAAGTCTATTATATTTGAAAAGTAAGACAATGTGCTATGGTCCACGTGACAAACGCGAGGATACACACACAAAGAGCGGGCTAACTTTGCCGCAAAAAAACATTTTCTACATTCTACTACGGAAAAGTGGAGTTTCACACGCGATAAATTCTATTTTAATCTTTCGTCAATCGCAACGTAATTGAAACTAATTATGAGGTAATTATCCATCCTTTGCGCGTGCGCATGAATAAGTGCGGTTAGCGGTCCGCGCGCAGCTTTGATGCGTCTATCGCTAAACCGCAGTTTATCAATGGTCAATATTTCAGTAGGTAGGAACACAGGTTCAAGTTTGTATAACCACAGGTTAGGTAGACCTATAGATACTTTAATAATAACTGGCTCGTTGTCCATGAATTATTTAGCCTATTCATAATTTATATTCTACCCACAAAGTTATATCATACAAAAGTGCAATACTTACAACTTACACAGTCAACATATGTATTAAACAGCAGATTTATTTTTTTAAAAATATTCCACGTTGGGGTCTACAATCATGTGCTGAATTCGAGGTTTCCGGCGACTGGGATCGCAATTAACTGGAACCGCGGTCCCAGTTGCCGGATCTATTTAATTTTAATATTTTTCTTCCGGCGACTGCGACCACCCATAAATGAATAAAAACATATCTATTGTTCAAGCCAAAAACAGTACAGTCAAATGAAAAAAATAAATGATGTTTTTGAATCAAAAAGTTATAATAAAAATGTATGGGTGGTCCCAGTCGCCGGTAGAAAAATATTAATATTAAATGGATCTGGCAACTGGGACCGCGGTTTCAGTTAATTGCGGTCCCAGTCGCCGGAAACCTCCTGAATTCATTGTAAATGCCATCTATATTAAATAGCTAAGTAATGAAAATGTCGCTTAGAATATTGCTGTTGTTTACTCTAAAAAACAAAATATATAACGCAAAAAGCAAAGTTGCATTTTAATGTGATATATTAACATAAACCAATGACAGGATGGACAAACAAACATGTTGTTTTAAATTATATAATAGGCGTCACCGTCGGTCCAAATTAATTATTATTCATCTATGTTTGTATGGGAGCCATTTATCTTCAACGTGTGTATTTTTAAATGAGAAATGTATGGAAGGCTCTATGTGTTTGTTTATCTATGTCGCATATACAATATCTACATTCCTGAAACGTCTCACGTTCACAAGAAAATATAGGAATTAATTGTGGATACGACACGTGTATAAAGCTCACCACCATTTTATTATTCATGTAAACAGAAAAAAGTTTACATAATATTGTTATTAATGCGTAGAAAAATGTAAATAAATATGTCGGATTTGAATTGAATGGTAATTTTATTACCATCAGAAAAACCATTTTCCCCGATGCTTACGATGTGTACTCAGTATTATTGTCAACATTGTGAAAGAATTAACTAGCATAGGCTGTAATTACATAATTAATATCTGTCATTTAGTTCTTTGCGTTTGCGATTGAGTTTTATAGATTATTTATTAAGGTTGATTCCTAACACCGTGCATAAATATGATATGTTTATTACATGTGTCATATACACATAGTGATGTTAAGACACTAATAGGGAATAAATAAGTGTAACAGGTGAACTTATTATGTTGTGCAAACACCATAATAACATTAATATAGTCCACGAGCGGTTGGTGGCGCAGTGGTGAAAACATGTCACCCTGTTGGCATGTCCCCACGTGGTCTATAAAACGAGAACTCTGATAATTTGTACCAATTTATGCAATTGCGTGATACATATATATACTTTTAATTTAATTACATGTATACAAGATGGTGTAATGAGAAAACAAGATGCTGCGCTGTTTATACAATGTGTAAATTAAAGACAAATCGTAGAATATTAACTTTTACAAGCTTTTATTAACATAATTATCATTCTCTTGAGCTTATTCCAATTTGTTTGGGGTCGACGTATCCCGTCCTCTACCATACATCAGTATTAGTCGCTTAGAGTATATAATTACAGTAGCTTAGTCGTCATCTCAGTAGTCACCCCAATTTCAACAGTTGTCGTTTTCTCTACAAATACTTTATGCTAGTATAATTTACCCCTTATAATAATTCTACCTTTTTGTTTGCTACCACTAAGCGTTTTTGTTGCATCTTCATTTGAATACATCCTATACAGGGTTTTCAACGCGTAATTATAATAACAGATGGTATGTACAGAGGTGCTGCAATATAAGTGGCGCAGGCGGCGCGGGTCGTTAGCATTGTAACAAGATAAATGCACTATATTTACTGCCTGCTTACACTTCTCAGGATTAATGCACTCTATCTTATCTAGTGTTTGCTTTTGATAATTTTAATAAATCATACAAAAAACACGTTGCAAAACATTTACTGAAAAAAAAAGGAAGTAGGTCTGACACAACAAAACCAACAGTCGATTTATTTTGTCAAGAATAACAAGCTTTTTTAACAGGTTGAATTAGTTAATAATGACTAGTGACATGAAAAATCAATCTCGGTACAGTTAGTATGTGTCGGTTTCAATCTTTGTCAAAACAGAACCACTATCACAGTATCACCATGTGACATTGACAACATCTCGGCATATTCGGCACATGCTTAACATTACGCATACAGGGGAGTGTTGACGAATACCTACACGTGTCAGGTCTTCCCGGGAGCCTATATCTGAGCGATCGCTGAGAGCAGATGCATTTCTTGGAACATGCTCGCGTGACAGCCGAGGCATATTTACAACAACTCCTATTAAGCACTTCGGACTACTGATTATGATTAGCTGGCCATTGTGATAGCCTATAATGAGCAACCTGTATTGTTTGTTAGAGCATGTGCACTACATGCTTCTAACTTCTAGTAAGGGGCAGGCTTTATTTGGTGGGGTCAGAGTTGATAAGATAACTTTCGGTCACACCTGTGAAAACCTGTGATCAATTTTATTCGTACTTCGCCTTTTTTGGTTCTTGCAGTGATTCAGTTTTCTAAATAATTACTAATTAAAATATTTTATTTCAATGTCCATTAGGCCAATTACATTAGTTTAAGACAATCAGCATCTGCCTAGCTTTTTCACAAATCAGTTGTGTTCGGCTGCCAGTCTAACCAGATACAGCTGAACACCAGTATTATTTTAAGACAATACATTTTTTAGACACTACACAATTAGACAAATAGACAATATATATATATAATACAAATAGACAATACACAATTAAAAGTATATATATGTATCACGCAATTGCATAAATTTGTTGTTCTTTATAAAAATCTAATAAAGAAAATTATTTTTCAAATAGGTACTTAGATTGAGTAATACCATCATTGTTTCCAAAGAGTACGATCACTATCAACATGATGCGAATATACCAATTTTAACATGATAAAAAGCAATTCTTGTGCAAATTAAAGGTGATTTATCGCTACACCATACATTATGGCACTGTATGGACGGCTCTCAATTTTGCCATAATACCGGAGGTGCAATTTAATGATGGTTCTACGTGAATCCGAGCCAATGTCAGCGGGTACAATGAGTAAAGTACGCAATCATACATAGGTGTCATTAAATGCCCGCATAGTTTACATTGTAATCGCTTGGCTATAGATAATCGGCCCATGGCGTTCTCCAGCACATGTGTACATATTGCGCCTTTTTTGTCGTGCCTCTCTGAATACTAATAACGATTATCATATTCCTTTATGTTACGTAACATCGTATGCTAATGTAATTATTATATTTGCTTTATTGACAGTCTTTATTGTGTGTTTTGCACGCGATCTTAAATGCGCATAAAAGTTTCGCTATCGTTTAGCAATGAACTTAGAGCAATGAGTAATTTTTGTTTATGTGGGCGATATAGGTTAGTAAATGATCTGACACTAATTGATACAAGTACCGTTTATAGCCAGTAACTGTTAAAAAGTTGATTTATTTAACAAAGCAAAGTATTTAATAAATCTTTTTGGGCAGTGAGTGCAGTGACTAATATACCTACCTACCAAGGCGTTAAAGACCATGAATTTGGAAGGACATCTTCTACTTCTATCTCTGATAAAATAAGCTCGTATCACAAAATGTAAGGACAGTACCTAATACGATGACATATTCAATAAACAAAAGGTAGGTCGGGAACCGGAAGTGGATATTACTAACAAAGCTATGAGTAAGATTAGGCTTTAGTAATGAGTAAGTACCTACCTATGTTTTTAAAAAAAGAGGAAATTATGAATCATGATTTAAAAATAAATAGGTCATTGACACAAGTGTTTTTTTTTTTTTTTTCAAGAAGACCTGTTTATGTTTTTACGACAATTCGCACAGGTTATTGGTAGGTAAGTTTAAACTCATTAACACTTTTTTTACACCGATAAGTATATACCGAAAATCTGTGATCACCTCTGATTAGTGAACTATGTTGTCAAATATCAGTAAAACTGTCTGTATATAATTAGCTGACCAAAACAGCCATATACCAATTAGTAAATTGATTCGAGATTTGATTGCTTATAGTTATGTATAAATAAATAAAAAACAGCCTTTCAGTATTCATATAATTCAGTTTTATACATTGTCTTTATTTTAATAGGTCTCATAAAAAAATCGTCTGTTGTAGCAATGAGCTCTGTAAATTTCATTAATTAATATGGTCGTGTCATACAAAGCTCGTAATAAACGCAAAAACATTAGCAATGGGATGACTCAGTGCCAGCTCGTGGTTTAGGACATTTCAGTTCACAGCTCGACAAGTAGCTACCTACTTATCCTTTCTATTGAAAGTGCCGTTAATCGCAGCCGACCCGTTACCTCGATTGAAAATAACTGGCATAACATATCGTCATCCTTAAAGTCTACATGTTCACGTTCAGTTGTTTAAGTTCGTGATTTACAGTTTGCCTATGTATGTTGGATCGTGTTCTTATTGGTTTAATCTTGAAGTAAAAGCTCAAATTGTACCACTGTAATTACTATGAGACATTGGGAATTGAATACTCGGAAATGACCAGCAACGTTCAAAATCAATAAAAATTCCTTTAAATGTGATTGCCCTTAAAAACAGTCCACCGTGAGATGGGTTTGACAGGTATTAGCATTACCTGCAATATTCTGGTTGAAGTGTGTGCTTGTTTAAGACGTCAAACATCGGAACAGAGTTATTTTTTCCAATTAGCATTGTTACACAGCAATGATGCATGATACGTGCCGTTGAACGTCCCCTGAGGCTGTAGAAATTTGCATGATTTAAGTAGGTCTGTGGAGCACAGCGCCGCAGGCTGCGCCGTGAGATCAGCGCGGGCGCAGGCTCCGACAGTACCCGTTACTCATGGGGACACACTGACCCCGATATGCTCATACGAAACCATTATTTAAACGCCTCCATCAATAATCCTTCCGCTGTATAATACAGGTCACTCTTATTCCTTTCACTTATAAGTTTAAGATAAATACGCTTTACCGGCGAGACGCTACTTTTTGCAGTTGCCCGACAATACTCGTGTATCGTGAACCAGCGCGTGTTTCCAAAGAATTCTTACATGTAAGGAACAATAGTTTGCTCAGGATCATTGTTACCAATACGATATGTAGACCAAATAGCAGGCTACAATATTTACATTGATACGAGGTGAGACGTACAAGTCGTGCGTTTTGGTTCGCTTTGGTTTGTGTAACAAACAACAATGGCCTGCAACTTTGTGCCACAATGTCAATGGCCTGGCCCAACGCACCCAAAATGTGACGAATCTCTCACGATTAGTCATCGACATAAACATTGATTTATTTGCATTCAAAATTATGCATGCGTTGGGTTCAGCCGATCAATTCTTTAAAAATCTCACCGTGATAACTTAGGTGAAGTGCGCGTGAAGTGAGCTATCAATAGGGGCAATCCTTAGAACATCAGGTGGAATGACAGCTCACTTCACCTTAGTTTTCACGGTGAGATTTTTACAGAATAACACTGCAGTACTTAAGCTGAAATAAATACATTGTGTAATGTACACATATGAGAGCTTTTCTTATCATTGAACTTTTGGAATCGCAAATACAAACAATGGAAATAGTGAGCAATAAAATATGATACGCAAGTACCTCTAGGTATATTTCATACCTACTCAGGTCAATCACTCATTCGTGATGATATCTGTAAAACATACGTTTGATTTGCTTAACAAATAGAAGAAATCTTTGAAAATATGTTTAGTATTCTCGAGGCACGGGACGCATTGGACAGACAATAGTAAACACGGGCTTTTGGGGGTATTGACTGCGGGATTAACAGTGACATTGTTGTGAGTATTCCCCGGCGTGAGGGGGAACAAAGAGCCTGCAGGCGCTCGCGCTAGTGTGCGGAGATATGCGCGCGCATTGAGATGCAGCGCACGCGCACCGCCACTGCCCAAGGTCGCCATGTCTCCGTATACCATCCGCGACAAACGAATGCAGCCCTCTAACGATATCTGTATCACGTCTTCCTTTACATACTGTACTTAACGCATTGAACCCAAACACGAAGAACCCAAAGCTTGCATCTGCTTTCGTTGATATAATATAATATATAATAATATATAGGTAATTTTGCTTAATATCGTAATGAGATTATCTCGTTGCGAAATGAATAAAACAAACTAAGTTACATGTCGGATAAGAAATTATCTTCTTCTTATCCATGTATTTACTCTAACGACGTGGTTCACGTTATCAAGCGCGTTGACAATAAACAATGGGTAGGTAACCTTGTGGTGAGGTGAGATAATATAACGTCAGTAAGTACTTGCACAAGATAAACGAGAGCTCTGTAAGCTATTTAGTAAATTAGACCACGTCACGACATGTCTTTTTTCACGTTGAGAGCAACGTTGTATGATATTCGTTAATTCTGGTCCTAAAATCAGTTATAGGGAAATCCATTTTAACGCCTAATTAAAAAATGTAACCCTTTGTGATTCATAGAGCTGTTAGCTCTGTTGTCTTTATGTACCAATGCTAATGGATCTCTGTTTTCATTCGACTGAAATTTAGGACTGCACTTAGAACCTAATTCACGTTAGACAAGCACCAATGGCAGCTTATGCACACTATTGAGCACAATTTAACAAGTAGCTAGACATCTTTCGTATGAGAACAGAGGCCTACTCCAAACTTGGATACGGCAGACTGAAGGAGATGTGTACTTTCAGATGTACTTAGCGCAATACGGGTATCTGAGTCCCTCAGTGAGGAATCCGTCAAGTGGACACATCATGGACGAGAGCTCATGGCGCCGAGCCATCGCCGAGTTCCAGAGCTTTGCCGGGCTCAACGCTACAGGTAAGCCTATCTTCAAATACATCGGCTTATCAGTCGAAAGTCTGTCATTCCACATTTAGTGCCAACTGGTACATTAATCATTTACAATAAATGTTAGGAAACGATAATTATATTTCTACTCCAGGGAACGTATGGTCTTAGTACAAGTAATCATTATTTTTCTTTTAGAAGCGGCAGTATTTTACCAAAAGTAAAAAAAAAATCATTGAAATAATGCTAATTGTCAAACTGCTTGATGTTATTATTTGTATTATGGGTAGGTCTGTTGTAGGTGAAATAGTGATTAATATATTTATTTTTGACACTTGTTAAAACTTATTTATTAAATAGTGTCCTGAGCAAATTATATCTAAGGAATGATTCAGTTAAGTAAATGTTGTTCGGAGGTGCCTCCGTCCTCTAATATTCACGGATCATTACACTTTGAATAAGAGACAATCAATTGTGGTCTAAGAAAGCTGCAATCATTACTTTGTTGAAATTTTAATGTAAAACCGTTTGCGTAAGTCGTGATTACGATCTGTTACTTTGCTTAAATTAATATTGCACCGATCTGATGGGTATAATAGGTTTATCATAAACAGACAGTAAAAAACATTGCCATCTATCAACACATAACAAGATCATAAAAAAGATAATGTATGGCTGCCTCATTAATTATATTTCTTTCTCATAAATTATAATTCTATTCATCTTTAAATACTGGATTAAATCAATTATGTCAATTGCATTAAAAAGATCATTAATCAACTCCGTATGTAAAACTGCATCGTTTATTATAGCGGGTTATGTAATGAAGTGTGGTAACAGAGAAGTCTGGCTAGATGCGTGTAAGTGACCAAGCATTTCTTGCATTACAAAGGTTGACATAATTAATGTGATGTTAGCCCACATCCGGATCACCTTGACCTTGCAAAATGCTAATTCCAACTGAAACTATGCGTCTGCCTGTCATTTCTTAAGGGTTGTCCGTTGGCCAGAAGCCAGCTAAGACTCCTCAATAGACATTTTTTACTTTATCTACCAGAACGGATCAAAAGCCTTTGTGATCATTTATGACGATAGCAAGCTACGCTATACTTGCGTTGAATATGAGATTTGCAAATATTAACATTTTAACGGTAACCCTTGAATTAGCCGGTCGTTAGTTCTGTACAGTTGGTCGGGTAGCCTTGGTCCTCATCACAGTTATTACAATCACACACATCCACGAAGCAATTTATAAGTCTGCGATCTCCACAACCGACTATTTAAACATGCTAGAATTATGTGGGCAGAGCTCGACTCGTCTTCGTTCACGTACGTGCCTTGACACGAGAAGTAGTTTATTGGTCTTGACTATGACTGAAGGCAGAGTTGTTATGTAAGCAAATAACGCACAGACGGCACATATAAATACATAATTCATTATCTGTCACTGCATGAGTTCGGACGAGCTGGTCACAAACACTACGTTATGATGCCTTTCAAGATTTAATGATGACGTCCACTTAGGACTAAATTAATTTATATCAGGGAATGTAACCTACCTGAAACATAAGAACATCTTCTACGTAAATGTGTGTTTATATTAATGACGCGTTCATTAATTCCTCTTCCTGCAATACAGATATTAAATGTGAAGCAGTTTTCCTTATGGCGTATTTTAACAAGTACATTGTTATTCCCCGTAACTATGAATGTGAATCGATCGCATCGCCTTAGAATTCCAACTCACAGCTGATCAGCGGTCGCGGTGACCATGGTTCCTCATTATTCATCGTTTTCCGTGTGCGGTTTTGGTTGATGTGATTCTGTAATTACTTCCTTGTCATCGTTAGTTATAAAAAGTCTATGTTTGTCCTTTGACACTCCGTAGTGTTTTACGATGCAAATGAGTTAATAATTGAAATTCAACTGTTCTAACGCACGATCCTAAACTGCCTTAGTGCTAAGAACAAAGATAACATTAGTCATGGCGATTAAAAACCGCAAATCACATAAGCAAAATCTTTAAATATAATTTGTTTACATTCGTTTACAGGTGAATTAGACGAGGAAACGACAAAGGTAATGTCATTGCCAAGGTGCGGCGTGCGGGATAAAGTAGGCTTCGGAGAAAGCCGAGCCAAGAGATACGCGCTGCAGGGTGAGTGTCCCTTCATTTAAATATTATTTATTGTCATTGTTGTTTAAATGAAATAATTATTTGTACATGACCATGATCACGATCAACCTCAACAAATATACATTTTCTGTGAACTGCCTTTACTTAAATATTGACGCAAATCGTTTGTCTAGGTTCAAGATGGCGTGTCAAGAACCTCACCTACAGGATCTCTAAGTATCCATCTAAGCTGAACCGTGCTGAGGTTGACGCCGAACTTGCCAAAGCCTTCTCAGTGTGGTCGGACTACACAGACCTTACCTTCACACAGAAGCGGTCCGGACAAGTCCACATTGAAATCAGGCAAGTTCATCATGAACTCGGATATATAACACTAGATTTAAGATTTAGATTGCATGTCAATTCTCAATAACGCTTGGAGGTCATCATACGACAGTTATTTTTACCATTATTTTTAGGTTACTTATACAGAAATATTGAATTGAAAGCCTTTAGGCGCGATTGGTCCAATGTTCAAAAAGATGTTCAATTCGCAGTTGGTCCAAAATGGACAATGTTTCCCAGATTATATAATCTATATCAGCATTATTTTTAGTATATTCGAAACCTGAATATTATAGTTTGTTCAGATTATGTAACTGAATCGATTCCAACAGTTGTAGATCGTAGGTTCGAATCCCGACAGGTGCTTTAATTTGTGTAATTATTTCATCAATACTGCTCTCAAAACGGTGAAGGAAAACATCGTGAGGAAACCGGCATGTCTTAGAGCCAAAAACTCGAAGACCTGTGACATTGCCCAAACCGCACTGGGCGCGTGTGGTGGATTACGGCCCATTCCCTATGAGAGAGGAGGCCTGTGTCCCAGTACTGGGAAAATTATAGACTGACTAGCTGTGCCCCGCGGTGTCACCCACCCCTCATGACTGGCCGCCTTGCAGAGTTATTTTAAAACTATGATAACCTATGACATCTAAGATATTCATTGAAATCAAATGAAGTCAAGGGCAATTTTGTTCAAAATTAAATATTTGTGATGAATACCTTATTTATTTGGATATATATATACAAAGTTGATACGACAGATGGGCTTTCCTTTAAACTGCCTATACTAGGTATCATTATCAAGCTCTCTACCAAAAATCAATTAAATTGAAACAGTAGTTTAGTCGCAAATGATTTTTTAAGTTTTTGCACCGTTTGAACACGATGTATTTTTCCTAACAGCTGATTATGTCTACAGGCATAGGTCATGCACCTTAAAACGATAAATCTACGATACGTTGTTGCCGCTCTTACGCAAGTCATAAACCAATACGTAGTACATAAGAGAGTGACAATCCTATTGGCTAAACATCACGTGCGTAAAAGAAATAGAAATAGGTCAGTGTGTTGCTGTTGTATCTTAGATCCTTGCGACACAGAATACCGAGAGTACAGAAGTCTACGCTCGGCGGTCGCGCTATGGTTGTCAACTTTGGCTTATGCACAAAAAACTATCGTGGTAGTGGCACTCGCATCTAGTTGTTTGATTTATTGATGATGATGAGAAACGAAAAAACCAATAATAACTAAAATATTTTAATTTTAATGTTATTGTTACATTACTTTGTCACAAAGTGCTACAAAGTCATGTTCGCTTTTACTTTACGGCGCGGGACTGGGGGCCGGGGCGCTTACCTACCTACCTAACTACTGTGTTACGTTAATACAAACCATCGAAATACAAGCAAATAAATAAATAAATAAATAAATAAATACAATTTATTTTCTCACCACAATATTTAAAGATTAACAAGTAGGTACTGCTTAGTAATAAGTAATACACATTACAATATTGTGGGAGACTGGTGCCTAAGCTAGGCCGAAACCTGTGTTTCAGGACACCAGGTCTCCACCCCGGGAACAATGTCTGGGCGTACTAAAGCGTTACACCATATATCATGCGGCGAGTACAGCGTTGTGGAAAGTTGAGTGATTGTGTACGAGATGTGATTATGTATGTGTGTATGTGTGTGTTGTGGGTGATTTTTTGTAGGTATATGTAATTTTTATGAAGTGGCAGTTATGAATTAAAGGTTTATGAGTTTATTATAAGGACACTTTCGGTATTCTCGTAAGACAGTTTCAAGAGCCAACTGGTAAGTTTGTTAATCAAATTAATCCTATTCAAGGTATATATATCAAGAAGACGATGGATTTTATTATAAATTCGAGCACTTAATACGTTGAAGTGCCGACCTGCAAAAGAAGTACGACACCGAGTAGTATTACAAACTGGGTAACCTTTACGCTTTTTTAAAAGTTTATTATCAAGAGGAAGCAAAGAATGACGACGTAGTACCGCACGTAGAATGAAGAGTTGACGTACGTTGAGGACTTTTGATTCCGAGTAGAGCAGGGCGGTTGGGTAATCTCGGCGTTTGAACTGCATAACTTTAAGAATTGCCCTTTGCGCTCGTTCAACCTGGACTAAGTAAGTCTTGCAGGTTCCTCCCCAAGCAGAAATGCAGTATGTAAGAACGGAGACACACAGGCTCTGGTAAACAAGAAACAGGGTTTCACGGTCAGCTGAGTGTCTCAGTTCTTTGAAAATATATATTAATTTTCTGATTCGCGAGCTTAGTGCATCAGTGTGGGCAGCAAATACCTACTTACCTCTCTGAAACAACTGGTAGATTAAAAAACGACAATTCACCGTTTAATGTTGAATTTAAACAACCGTCCACTGAACAGTTATAATTTTTTTTATTGCTCCATTTTTGCACTTCATAGACGCATGTCTCAAGCGGATGGCACTTGCGCTCGCACTAGTCCCAACCAGTCCGAGATATCGTGTCCGTGAGCGGTGTCTATGTGTGCGTTGCTCGAGCGCACTTTGTATGTAGATTGACTTCTGTACTCTCTGTATTCTGTGCTTGCGATCAGTAAGTGGGGCCTCCAAAAAACTTGTTTTTTCAGTGCGCCGACGCTACCCTTCCGGAACGTAGGTAGGTACGCGGAAGCTCCTGCGCCCTTATTGTTTTGTCGAACTTGTGCGCTGACAATAATTGTGAATTTATTTTGTTATTGTGATAGGACACTAAATAAGTTTAAGACAGTATTCCTTTTTTTATTGTGACAGGACAGGACACGTAACTTGGGATTATTATTATTTAGTGTTAGTGTTTTTTTTTTTTGTAATTGACTGTTTCTATTGTGATAGTTAAACTTTGGTTGTGTGTGTGTATAATTAAAGTGTTCAAAAATACCTCGTGTAACTGACACGGCGTCAGAATACACTGACATGATTTTAATCTACGGCGAATGCCGTGGAAACGCAACGTTAGCTCTACGAACTTACAGAGAAAGGTATTGTGATAGCCGCAATTGCCCTAGGAATGCCCGCACCATACAGTTGGCAGTACAAAGATTACGGGACAATAAACGTATAGTGCTGTAACAGGAGGGAGTGCCACCGCGGTAAATGCCCGCTGCTTGGGACGAAAGAATTTTAGACAATTTTTCCCGCAGCCCGACGAGTCTCCACAGAGCCGCCCGGCAGTTTAGATGTTGCCATAGAACTATCTACAAGGTTCTAAAACGTAAAAAACGCAAACCTTCTAAATATCGGAAGGTGCAAACTTTTTTATGGAGAGACTTGCCGATCAGCAACAGTTACTGCCAATGGCTACTAAATAAAACATCCGAAGACCGTCATTTCTTAACTAATTTAATATGGACCGATGAGAGTACTTTTACTCGGACCGATCTGGAATCGGCAAAATCTCCGGTACTGCAGTTTGGAAAATCCACAGTGTGTTTCGAGTTACTCTGCCCGCGCGCGACGTTGGACGTTGCCACTTTGTATAGTTATCCAAGGTCAGTCACCAGGCCCAAGTTTTTATGAAGTTTGGGTTTCTCCTTTATTTACAAAGGGTGGTTGCGTTTTACTCTGATTTGTAAGCTATTTAGTTTGTTTGAAAAAAAAAAATCTCATTTATGGCGCTTTTTATTTGTATACCGTATCGAATTAATACTAAACACGTATAGTATACGTAGTGTAATTTAATGCCCCTCGGTCGTATCAACTCTGTATATATTGATATATGAGATATATCATGTTTATAAAAACACTGTCTCAAATAATGCAATATTTTAGAACAAATTTGATTACCATAAAAAATGTTATAGTGAGTCAACCTTAAAAGATAGACATATGCTGTCTAGGACTTTTTTTACTTTTAAAGGGAAACAATTCCGTTATACATGATTTTGCGTAACTTTAACCGTTGCTTACGCAGCGTACGCAACGGAAGCTCTCAAAAGGAATATTTTTTCCCGTTTTTCCGTTTCAAGATTTTTCATTGATGCTCCGCTCCTATTGGTTGTAGCGTAATGTTATATAGCCTATAACCTTTCTCGATAAATGGACTATCCAACACAAGAATATTTTTTCAATTCGAACCAGTAGTTCCTGAAAAATAAACAAACAACCAACCAAACAAACATACAATTTCTTCAGCTTTATAATATTAGTATAGATAGATTATGCTATACTGATGAAAATTTCAACAGGTGGCATTGAAAGCAGAAAACTACAAATAGCGTTGCTAAAGTACTTAACAGCAGTATTAAGTAATCTGTAATTTTGGTTTTGCGACTTTCTGTTCAATTTCGCATTGTATCGTGCTTAATTGAAAGTTTATTCAAAAATTAGAATACTGTTCGTGCGAAACGAAATTAGAATAAAATAGCGCGGCCACCGCGCATCGTTTAGATCTGTGCACAGATATTTAAATCGTGCCAGTGGCCGCCCGTATTGTAGGTAGGGTTATTTGAATCAGTCATAATAGGTTTTTGGTCACAATCCACGAGTAATCTTTGTTGCGTAACTTGAATAGTTGCCATTGAATGGACGCGTAACTACTTGTAGTAATGCAAGTTACTGTTGATTCGCGATGGTCATTGATCGAATAGGACATTTTATTTCTATTTATTGTCACTGCGATTTCATAATTTTTCGTATTACGCGATCTTATTTATGTTAATTAGTTTTTCAAGTGCTGTAGACATGGTTTAATAAAATTATTTCTTTTCCCTCTAGGTTTGAGAAGGGAGAGCACGGAGACGGTGATCCCTTCGATGGTCCTGGTGGCACTCTTGCTCACGCTTACTTCCCCGTAAGTATTCTACAATATTATAAGAGTCATGCTTTGTACAAAGATTCCAACATATTATGGTTTAAAAGTATTAAAATAACGGCGCGGTCATTCCTTTTCAACACGGGTAAAGCTATTTGTATCCACATTAAATAGCGTTTAGGCAATTGTATTTTTCTATTCAGGCCGTGTCGCAATGAACAATTGGAATTGTTATAGGTTATCCAAAATAGTTTTTTACCCGTTTCGTTGTAAGTGACGATGCTAATCGTAGAGTACCTGACCAAATGCCTGACGAATCTAGATGTTTTTTTTTTCAATTTAGGTACACATTGTCCGATAGTTTTTGAATAACTTAACAAGCGACAAATCAATTGCTCAGAAAAGTAGATTGTGCTTGCTAATTTAGTTTTAATGCGCTATTTGTTGTAGAAAATTGATTGGATTAGGATCCCGCAATTATTTTATATGTTATCAGATGAACTAACAACAAGGACTTACAACAAATCAGAATGTCCATTATGTTGTTACATTTAAAAGTAACGGATGTAACAGATTGTCGCCTAAATAGTGAAAGTTCTTTTGTACTTAAATGGGATAATAAAACGTTTTATTGTGCTAAACAAATTATTATATATATATTTGTTCTGTTTACAACAATGTACTTTGAACATTATTGTTATTCCATTCGTTGTGTTCCGAACCTGCCGCTAAGCACTGAATATATAACACAGACTTTTCTTTTTAGTCTGTTTTGCATAAATTACGGTGAAAGACGTGAATATTTGTATAGTTAGAAAATCCGTTTATTTTTTCATGGTTTACTGACTGACTTAGCCTCACGTGACCGAGCCTTAATATGAAAAGTAAACGTTGAATAAGTATCATAAATCCATGTTTTAGACAGACTCAGTTGACACAAGAAATAACATGAAACTGTTGCTGTGCAAGTAGCGGTGTTTTGAGAACAAGTTTGTAGAACTAATCACAATTATTTGGCCTAATTTTTCTTTTAGAATTATGTACCTATATGATATTCATGATACATGTAGACAAGACAGTAAAAAAGGCTTCGAAGTATCTTCTATAAGCAGTGGTGTTGGCAAAAGTACACCACGATTAGGTGGTCTGATTGCAAATACTTGAAGAAATTGTAATAGTCAATTTTAGAAAGCAATGATAGGAAGTGAGTAGGAATAACTTTAAGATCATGCATCATCCTCTTGCAAACGCCTTTTGCATCCATCCAACAAAATTGAAATGAGTTATTGCAAAATCAATCACTATAATTACCTACCGAGAATTGTACGTGCGGCTGACTAAGGTTTTATAACAATATGACAATTATTGATTCATCGGTAATGATGTTGTTTTCCATTTTTCCTCAATGGCTCGTTTGTGCAGGTGTACGGAGGCGACGCTCACTTCGATGATGCCGAGATGTGGTCCATCAACTCGAGGAGAGGAACCAATCTCTTCCAGGTAATTATAAGACCACTACTGGTTAAATGTTGCCTTGTTATAAGGAGATTTGCGAAGCTGTTTTGATTTGTAATTTTGTAACTTATTCCGAAGTCTAACTGTTCATAGGTCCGAGTCAGTCATGTCTGAGTTAATTTTGACTAACTTTAGATAGGAACTAGTTACTGACTTTTT
Organism: Globia sparganii; assembly: GCA_949316385.1. Lineage (NCBI taxonomy): Eukaryota > Metazoa > Arthropoda > Insecta > Lepidoptera > Noctuidae > Globia > Globia sparganii. The sequence goes on from OX438655.1 coordinate 14,676,607, forward strand.
AAAATTTCTCCTAGTAATATGATCTAATAAAATAAGGTATAATATTTAAAATTTCCAAATTCGATAAATACAAAACTTCTCCATTCAACATATTGTCACATCCGCAGGTCGCCGCGCACGAGTTCGGTCACTCACTGGGGTTGTCCCACAGTGACGTGCGTTCAGCACTCATGGCTCCCTTCTACAGAGGATATGACCCTGCTTTCCAGCTTGACCAGGATGACATCCAAGGAATTCAGGTTAATACTGATTATTATAACATGTTGCATAAAGAAAAGCTTCTTAGTTTTGTTTGTTAAACTTAAATGATGTTTTTTTTTTTTGTAGTAATTCATAATTCAGAGACGGACTGCTTTTTCACTACTAAGACAACTGTTCTAGTACGAAAATCGCTGACCCCAACATGACACATATTTCCACTTCCAAAAAGTCTAGAACAACGAAGAAAAAAAGTCTTCCCTCAAATTCAAACACATACCTAACTGACATTTCTATTATCTACAGGCTCTATACGGTCACAAGTCGCAAACGGATATCGGTGGCCCAGTGCCTGCCGCGCCCTCTGTGCCCCGCGCCACCACGCAGCAACCTTCAGCCGAGGACCCGGCCCTCTGTGGAGATCCTAAGTTCGACACCATCTTCAATTCAGCGGACGGTGGCACTTTCATATTCAAAGGTATGGAAATGAGACATGGTGTATTAAGTTTTAGATTGATTACTTTGTCCTCGATATTTTCCATTTTTGGGGACTTTTATAGCTGACACCATCGTAACTTTTTCATTATAATTAAAAAAAATCACCTAGGCAAGTTACTTTTGGGAAAGATAAGATTCGTTGATTGACAGCACCGTCAATTATTGTCAAAGCGAACTCACTTTTGTTGCTTGCCTGTTTGATGACGATCGCTCCTGGAATTTTTAAAGAGCACTCTTTTTGGTCATTCCAAGTTCAGACCAAGCAAACTATACCAACTAGAAACGCCGTATTCATAGTAGTGGTGACTACTTATTGTTGAATCGGCGTTTCTTTTAATTTTTCAGCTTAAGAGGAAATGTGTTTGGAGAGACTTTTGAAAAAGCCTAAGTAAAAAGTCTTAATTTGAAGTTTGGCGCTCGCCTATTTCGTCGTCCAACATGGGACTAATTTTAAAGCTATTTCATAAACTGAATAAGAAGGATATGTACTATGTCCCTATCTTTTTTTTTTCATTAAAAGTTGTCAAATTTGTACACTAAGCCTCTGTTGACAGCGGTTTAAATCGGCAATTTTAAGCATTTTGGGTTGTAGTGCTTATAAAAATAATGAATCATCAAAAATGAAAACATAGGGACATACAAGTAGTTAATATTTATTATTCTATAAAAAATATTGATTTATGGTCATTAACCAGAAAGAAAACAGGCGAGAGCATTTCTATGGAAAAACGACCACCCGCATTTCCTCATGTAGCAAGAAAGTACAAAAACCAGAAATTATTGACAAAAGTTCCCGTTCTTTGTTTCCAGGTGAGCACTACTGGCGACTCACGGAGGACGGCGTCGCGTCCGGCTACCCACGTCTGATCTCCCGCGCATGGCCCGGTCTGCCCGGCAACATCGACGCGGCATTCACTTACAAGAATGGCAAGACGTACTTCTTCAAGGGATCCAAGTACTGGAGGTACAACGGACAGAAGGTCGACGGAGATTATCCTAAAGACATCAGTGAAGGTATGCTTTTGTATTTTTTTATTGGTTGGAAATTATGAGACTTGAAATCTTGGGTTCATATAAAGTTATACGAGATTGTTGTTCATACATTTTTAAGTGCAGTAGAATTTTATGGTAATTTTTATTATTTTTCCTTTCATTATAAGTAAACTTCATCTAAAATGCACAAATCAGCTAATCCGTTACTGTTTGGTTCAGGTTTCACCGGTATCCCAGACAACCTGGATGCTGCTCTAGTCTGGTCAGGCAACGGCAAGATCTATTTCTACAAAGGCTCGAAGTTCTGGCGTTTCGACCCGTCACAGAGGCCGCCCGTCAAGGCTACCTACCCCAAGCCCCTCTCCAACTGGGAAGGCATTCCTGACGGCATTGATGCTGCCTTACAGTATACTAATGGATACACGTACTTCTTCAAGGGAGGATCGTACTGGCGGTTTAATGATAGAACCTTCAGTGTAAGTACCTAACAAAGCTATCTTCAATCTGACAACTACTGGTCAAAGCTGGGCCGCGGATTCTGTTCTGAGCGTACATTTCTTTGCGTAGTGTGAACTGTCAAGCAATCAAATATTTACTCTATAATATACGCCATAAGGATTACCATACTTAGGCATTGGCAGTATGTTAAGCACAGAAAAGCACACAGTTTACAATGAATAATATGTAAAACATTTAATTAATGTTCAGGTGGACTCAGACACTCCAGCGTTCCCGCGGTCGACAGCATTCTGGTGGCTCGGCTGCAGTAGCGCGCCGCGCGGCACCGTGGGAGGTAACGCGCGCCTTTCCGACAACACCGAAGACGACGACGACGTCGGAGACATTCTGTTCGACGCAGGTAGGCGGATACCCAGACCGCGTGACTGACCAATGATGTTCTGACACGTTGACGTGACTGAAACGTACTGGACTAACGACGATGATAACTTTCACAAGTTTGCTCCAGATTGAAAGCACACTCCGTGCGAACCACTCAAATTCTCTAAAAATGATCTTTGAGTGGTTTTGTTTTACTTTAATGATAGCCGTATGGCTTGAAACCCAAATCACCTTAATTACACTAAAGAAAATATTTAGCCTTACTCGCACAACAAAAGACTTCAACGCGAGACCAATGTAGCCATTGAATGCACTTGTGAGCTACGTTTGCAAAGATCAAGTTTTCAGATTTAATTAACGATGTATTTTTCTACTTGTCAATTAAATGTGATGAGCTACAGTCCAAAAGTACCTACTCAGAAATAACTTCATGTTTGCGTCAGTATAACGATAAAATTTTTAAATACCCACAGTTATGCCTTATGCGCTTTGACTGACCAATTCCCTGTTTTTATGTGCTGTGTTTTGAACTAAGGTACTCTAAAATGCTTTATTTTAATCTGAAACAGCCCCCTAGAGAGAAATAATACATCGGCCTTAATTAAAATAAAACTCCCTTGACTGTGATAAGGAGAGCTGACCAACTCATGAATAAATGGCAGTAGGACGAACCACTCGTCGACTCCACCGTTCCATGTTTGCTCTTGTGTCTATGTGTATGTTTGTCTATTACTAAGTTGTTTTGTACCTTCTCGTAAACCTGCTGTCCAATAATTTATTGTATGTTGTTATAGAACCAACTGAATTGTAAATCAATACCTACTTCTTTATTGATTTTTTTACAATCTAATCAATACAATTTCTGGTAACCTTCTACGTTAATTTCGGTAACGGTTTTCATGTATTAACTCAATAACATTAATTAGATTTTTCATTTACTAATCGATTTACTACGTAGAAACTAACTAATGTTCAGCTTTGTTAACAGCTAACTTGTTTTTATGAAAAGCAACTAACCCTAGTACTGGCTGAATTCATCCAGTCAGCTTAGTTTCCTACTAACAAAAATGAGCATATTGCTTAAGATGGCCTCAATATAACTAATACTGAGAGGTGTTGCCTATGTGGTGGCTTATTGAATGAGTGCAGTGGCTGACGGTGACCGGTCCTCGACCTCGACGACTTCGCGGCTTCTGGGCGCATCCGAACCTACTTGCTGTTGTCAAAAACTTTGGCAAGCTCACAAAAAACAACAAAACTAAAGTATCGCTGTTTGCCGCAGTTTTTACAACGCAGTCGAATTTTGCAATGTTTTCGGAGAAAAAATATAATTTAGTCTCACTTTGCAATGCAAGCACAGTTAATTGTTATCACTAGCACCAAACCAGTAAACCAGTTTTAAAGATTTTTTGCACTTTTGTTAATGGAAATGTATTTGCCGAATCGATCAGGGTAATAAGGGATGAAATAGCTATCAGTTTTCCACGGTTTCTAGCAAAATAGCGCGTAGTTATGCATTCTAAGTTCGAGCTATTTAATAATAAAAGTCTTTACTTAATCACATTTACTAAACAATGCACGTCGATCCGGCAAATATGAAATACCAAACTTGTGTTGATTCAATTTTCACTATTTTTGTTCAGTGTTGTGTTTGCACCAAATTTTAAATGTGTCTTAATCACTTAGTTATAACGTCACCAACAACAATCAGTCACCGTGTTGTAATATTAATTAAAATATCGGTGGCTGGGGCGTGTTCACGTGTCCATGTTTGTGTGTGTTTTGTTTCTAGGTGTAAAATCATCCGCTCCCAGATCATTCTTCTGGTTCAGGAAATAGCCTCGGTGGACTGTTCCTGAATATTGTACATAGAGAAATTACATAAAGAACAAAGACTCAATTAGTTACATACAATATAAGAATACCAGTGAGATTATAGAACATAAGCGGTGATTTTAGTACCAGCGAGCTTGTCGCGCGCTGCCTGTACGTTACTTTCATTTCACTTGCATGTTTAGCATGGTAGTTAGTGCTTGCGTGTGGTGGAGGCGATCACGCCAGCCTATACAGCTTTGTATAATATTATAATAACGCTTTGCTTACTTATATTTACTTTATTTATAACTTATCTACGCTCTTAGATAGATAAACCTTTAGACGGCCAGGCTGCATAGCAAGGTCAGCCATTCTATGATAAGACGGTCCTCAGCTGCCTATATAATTTGTCTACCTAAGAAAGTATAGTCTAAAATAGTCATCAGCATTTCGGGTTCTAGGTAATCTTTTACTGTGGTTTCGGAACTAATCTTATAGTAAGTACAATTAGTTTGAACACGGATTTAGATTTCTCACGTTAACGGTGATAGGGTAGTACAAAACATAACAATGTTTTTATATGAAACTCATCGGTTTCCAGGAGTGTCCAAGAATAAAGTAAACGTAGTCGTGTTGAACATTTAATAAATTGCAACGTTTGTTTTCGTCAGTTCGACGAAGATAAGTTCAGTGTAAGATAAAGTTTTTGAGCTGCATTCAGCAAATAAACGCACGTTTGATTTGGGTTATTAGCAGTGTGAATCACGGATCTAAATAATATTTGCACAACATACAAATAAATTGCATTTTTTTCGACTGCTTTGTTGGTGAAGATGGTGCGCAACAGCGAATTATTTATCTATTGTATATTTTAAATACATAGGTAAAATACTGACATTAAAAAACCTCAATGGTTCCCTAGTATTGCTGATATATCATACAGATATAAATAATGATAACAGTTGCATGAAGAAAGAAAACTGATTGTAATTGTTCATGTCCTTATATATATTTTCATAGATTAGTTTTGTGACTAACACAAGCGTGAAGCATGACTCTGACTCACTGTGACACAGCGAGTTGATATTTTAACACTATAGTAGATTTATTTGAGAAAAAAAATACGGTAGACAACTGAATGTTGAAATTGGTGGTAATATTAACTAAACGGCCCCAGGTTGGAAAACTTTTCGAACGGAGGCTTTCAAAATAAATTGAATAGAAATAGTAGGTAATGCATGTCTATAGTCGAGTTTAAGATGTGATTCGTCTAACTTGCATATAAAGAAATTACTACTATTCATGAAATCATACATACTTCTTGGAGTGACTTTCGTATACCCCACTATTTTTAAATAGGCCAATTAAAAGTCAGAATAAGCGCTATTTATTGCGATATAGTTTACCAATTATAAAATTATACTGCGTCTCTTAACTTTAAATAGCAAATTATTTTTTTTATTCTTTAATACAGTGTTCTGATTTCACGAATAGTATACTGTAACTATGTGGACCGAGAGACGAAAGCATCAACAAAAAAACCATGTAAATATTATGATGTAGTAGTTAGTAGTAGTTGCACATACTAGTGGTACCGGTGTCGGGGAACTAAAGTAATATTGCTAAAAGCAAGTTCATGTTTCAGTGGTGAGCGTTCAGTCTTCAGGCGCTAGACTGTAACATGAGGTTCACTCGCGGCCCCGAGCCGCGTCGTTTAATAGGAGGTTTTCACCACCTCCGCCGCGTCTTCACTCATCCGCATCTGTAGGTTTATTTTAATTTCATTTTGATTTTGTACTGTCAACTCCATTTCTTCTTTTGTTTTGCTATAGCGCATTGTGAAACTTTCTTATCACTGACGTGTAGTTTAAAATGAAATGATAAATGAGCAATAGTGAAGTACAATAAGTATAGTACCATTTCCTGTCCTATTTGCTCGTTATTTTATTAGGACATGAGTTCACACAAAATGGAGTTCACAGTATCAAATAATCGCACATTTTACATTTTGTGTAATCGTTTTGTTAAGTGTCCAATGTCCTAATGCACATGTTAAGTTGTCTTTATGTAAGATTGGTAAACCTCACAGTGCACAATAGCACGGCAGCATGATCTGAAGTGGGCACGTCCACTTTTTCCACACAATCTAAAGTAGGGATGAATCAGAATACAAATAAAAAAAGTAACAAAATAATAATAATTTTAAATAAAATAAAATAAATTCATCCCTTCATAGTCAAGTGATTAGGAAAAGTGGACGTTTCCATAAAATTTAATAGTTCGTGTTAAGCATAAAGTATTGTGCATGCAGATGGGTCGGATTCTGGCGACAACAGTGGGCATAGCGGTGCAAGCGCTCGCGGCCTGCTGACGCCGCTGTCGCTGGCGGCGCTGGCGACGCTAGTGGCGCTGGTAACGCAGGCGCTGCACCCACGCACCTAGCGCCCTCCGGCCTCATGGCCCCGGCCACCTGGCCCCTGGCCCCCGGCCAATACCCGCGCCGCGCGAACCGCGGCACTGACTGTGATGTGTGCTGTGTGCCTGGACGCGTTCGGTATATTGTGTATAGCGAATGCGCTGCTGTGATGACGAGTGCGCCTTTTTTATACTGCGAGAACGATAATTTAATGCGAAGTCATAGTTTTTATACTTAAGATAAATAGATGATGTAAGCTCGTGTGTGATATTGACGTAAGCGACGATTTTTATATTAAAATATTTAAAGTGACCATATTTCTGCTTTTTATTTCAAACCTTAATATCCCAGGGATAAATAATACACGCGTTTGTATTTTTAATCGGTTTATTTAACGTTTTTTCTGTTTTCCCAATAATTCTTCTTAAGTTATTAATTACAGTTTTATTAAATATGACAATATTTTTCGTTTTTATTCCATTTTCATAAACGCATTTTTTTAATAAACATCTTCACAATTCATCATAACACGGTCGTGCGACCTACTGTCTCAATCGTTCTAAACTCTTAGGAAAATGCAAATAATATTAAATTTCAAAATCTGTCTACGATTATTCGAACGTGATTAATCTTACTTCGAGTGTCGAACGATGTCTACATGCGACGGTGGCGCGGCCCACGACGGACTACGCGGCTGCTACGCCGCGCCTACGGCGTAGGCGGGCGTAGCAGCCGGGAGTGGCGGCCGCCGCCACCCGCGAGCCCTCGTCGCACACTAACAGTTTATAATCATTTAGAAGGCGTAACATAAGACTTATTACACGATCACTACTCGAGAAACACCTACAAACACATCCTAGATCATATCAATATATCTGAGCCCGCGTGTGAGAGAAGGCGCCGCGACGCGCCCGCGCCCGCGCTGCACGCCGCGCTCGCCTTCGACGTGCTTACCCTTGTTATCATTATGAGTTAAGATTTTATTCTACGCTACCTTTCTCACTATGAATTAGGCAATTTAATGATATTATTTATAGAGATTAAAATTATGTATAAGCAGTCCTGATGACAGATCGACAATTATTTTAATGTACTTTTCATCAACAGTGCAATCCTAACTACATAGTTAATCAAAACGATATTTAACATAAACATTCAACTTCGGTATATCATGTGCTTTATAAAGTCCTCATAATCATACATATATTTATATGATCTAGAACTTATCAGGAATAAATGAGACCGATGCGATTCTGTACAGAACACGTTAGAACTAAATACGAACACGCAACCACACGTTCAGAGTAAACAGTACAAAACGTGCTTAAAGTGTAACTAAACGGTACGGTCAGATGAACGGTTACAAGTCTCACCTGGAGCCAACGTAACGCTATCAAATTAACACAAAACATTTACTTTTAATGGAAATAACACTAATGACATTAATTATATTTATACTTATTTATGAACAAACCTTTCAATGAAACAAATAAGTAGATAGATCGCAGGCATTCTAACCTTCGTAACGTCCAACAGCACGTGATCCGTCTATGTTCTTATACCAGTAGGCCAATTCTGCTAATTTAAAACGTTCAAAATCTAGTCACAGTCTCATCTCGGCGACAAACAAATGTCAAAAACTTGTCAAAATGTAGGGAAATTTGAAGTATTTTTGACAGATTGAGACTGAGATCAGACTGTGAACGTTCTTAAAAATTACAAGAATTGCCCCTCTGTATTAAATACAGACATGTGACGTCTCTATTAACAATTTGGTGCTAGTACACGAGTCGACAGTTATTTTCGACATTCTTTGTTGTGCTAATAAAAAATAATGAATTTTAAACTATATTTAATTAGTTTCTAAGGGTTCAGACCGTTAGGTATTTAAAATATTTATGAATATATAATTCAATCATTCTTGTTCGAATACTTTTTGTTTGCTTGAAGGACATTCTTATTTTAAAATGACTAGGGACTGAGGAAACTCCAAGCGCTTCCTAAGCTCGTGACTGAACTTAAAGTCTAAGTATTGCTCTTGTCAAAGTATTGCGGCGAACTTACTTGGACAAGTACATAAAGTTAGAACGCAGTATTGTACAATATTAACTACCTATCACGGGCAGAAGAGTTAGTGTTATTGGCTAGAGATTTTGTTTTAAAACTGAATAGACAGAAAAGAAAGACCATTTTATTTTAATCTCATCTCATTGATAAAATAAGTAAACCTAACGATCACCTAACTGTTGTGGTCGGAAACTCATTTATAATAATTGAATTGACATTGCACTTTCACAAAGTACAAGTTAAGTAAAAAGCCTCGTTTATCTGGGAAAATAGTAAACTCCACTTGACTTATTTCACATATTTCACTCAAAATTCCTTTCACCATTAAAATCATTAAGTCTATCTACCAGCTGCGAGCACATACCTTAGCCTCGGATGCTAACATCCACGAAAGTAATTGACTTAATGCATGTCATTATCTCATGGTATCTGCCTACCCGTGTACCTTATAAACTGCCAGGATAATATATTTTATATATTATTTTACTGGGTAATTCTAAAATGACTTAGATTTATCTACATATTTGTTTTGTAACCAAACTGGATTTAATGAAATAATAAAAGTAACATTACCCAATGATTTTAATTCAGACAATGTACTCTAAAGAGAAACTTTCGGGGTTGAAACATGAATCGCTTACCTATGAACCTTCAGTTTAAAATAACGTACAAATTGTTAAATCTATTTAAATGTATTATGTATTGATACACTATAACTTCATAAGACTTGATACATTTTCAAATGTGTCTTAATTTACTTAACTCCTGCCTAAACAATTGAAGGCCATATCGTATCGTGTTACTTGTAGTCGGTAACCGTAACATTACCCGGTTCAATCACAATACTTCTTCAGAGGATTCGCACAATATCAGAGTGACAACACAAATAAAAACGTCCATTATTTCATCATTTTCCGTATTTTATGTCCGATGCTGACTATACAACACAGAAACTTAAAAATCCGCATGTTTTTCGACATTATTTTACTGCACTAATACAAAATGAAATCGATAATATGCATTACAAAATCTTCAAACGTGAATCATATTCGTTGTTTCTTAAGATTCGGATGTGGTATTACAATAAATATAAATATGGTAAGTCTTGGTGATGAGTCTTAACTCTTGAGTAGTCTTGAGTACTAGCTACTTCGTTCCCGCTCCAATGCTTTTTTAAATTTAATTTAGTTTATTCAAACCAGAAAGAAACTCCTCTGTATTTAGCCATGAAGTTAAAAATACGCTTTACATAAAAGATCTATATTTACTAATTTATTTTAACACCACAGCTGAGCCACATCTTACTTTTAATACCCCTAAGCATAGTGACAGCTACTGGCAGTCATCGAAAATAATAATCATATTTTGTATAAAATATTTTAACATTACCATTACGGAAACATTTCATCGAACGACCATCAATACATATGTATTAGTACTTATCAGTACTGACTGAATATAACATCGTTATATGAAATCAAGTACATATCACAGCGATTGAAAAAATGTAGAACGTTCCGTACATTGTTTTGTTTATTACTTACTATGTCGTGGATTACTGCTGAAAATGTAAAGGCTACAATTTGGTGTTTTGCTTACATATTACACTATTTATGTACTTTTGAGAATAATAATGTACGTAAATACACATTTAAATTGCTTAATCATCGATGGACGACCCCGAAAGCCTATATTTCTGTTTGTTTTGTGCGTGTGTGTGACAGTCAACTGAGTTGCCGCGCAACCTAAGGTGAGGGACTTAAAATATAGAACAGTATAACTAGTTAATTCCTGATTATCGAATAATTTACATTGAAATGGACTTGAGGTAAGATTCGCTGCCTCACCGCTAGGGGTGGCAGCGAGAGCTGGAAGTCTGGAACTGACAAACAAGCTCAGAGTGGAGTACAACGGAACTTCAGCAAGAGAACCACGATATGGCGGACAAACGAACGACCTCGGCAGCAGACGGAGCATGGGAGTTCCTACGTTCATTATTTCCTAATCTTTACTTTCCAGTTACATTTTACAGCTAAATACATACGTTTTCGTACACTGCTTTACATCAGCTTGTCATCATATTATTTGTGCGTTAAACATTTACACTTTATTTATGTACATCAAAACATACGTATATTATTTCAAAACATAATGTATACACTATCACCAAACGTTTAACGAAATATTAAGAATACACCCGTTACACTAAACCTAGAGAGAATGGCACGTTGTGTGTGTACGCGTGCGAGAGTGCGCGTGTGTAGTCGGTGAGCGTGCGCCGCGTGTGCACCGATCGACTTCGCTCGTCACCGCTCGTCACCGCTCGTCACCGCTCGTCTCACGTTACGGGCTTTAGTATGAAGATCTTCTTTGAATTATTGCTGATTTTGCTGAACAGATGGAGACTGCTATAAACTGATATTCTTCGTTGCGCTCGTGTGTTGTTTATTGGGTATAGGTAATATGTATATTTGAGACAAAACATATGTTGTATTAAATTCGTAGCAAATTGTCAACATACCTTGCAGGGCTATGATGGGGTGATTGTCGTTATTGAACAGATGACAAATCAAAGTTACAGTACTTAACATCCGAACCGAACTCCTCTCTTTTGGTCTTTCACTATCTACTCTAATAAAGTGAACGAGTGAAGACATCGATAGTGTAGAGTGGCAACACTCACAAGAAGAAATGCACGGTCAATGTGTAAGTTTTAACGAGTGCTCGAAATTGATCCAATTAATTATGTTCTAGTAATTCATTTTCTATTACTAAATTTTAGACATTTGATAATTTAATTTATATATAGATAGATACACGAAGATACCGTGAAAGAGCGCCTACGCAGTAGGGCAACGATCAACTCGCAAAATGTTGCTGTTTATTTTAATAAATTGATGTGCATAAAGACCTGACTCTCTGAAATGAATTTACCAGAAACTTCCCCTATTAAGATATTCTAGTTAGATTCTTAGATTTAATATGAAATTAAAAGTTATTTATATTTGTGAATTTATCAAACAATATTAATTTCGACATGAAGTTCAATTTAAGTGTTACAATATCTGTAGTCAATTAATTGCAAACAATCGATCTCAAACTTTTTATTGTTAACATCTCTCGAACTCTAATACCTACTATAAACTCTCTTGAAGAGACTAACACTATGATTTTCAACATTTTACTTTCAACTGCGGTTACCAAATGTAATGACGATGCGATGGAGAGACTACACTACCCTTCCCTGTCACTGCGTTAACGAGATGAAGGCAATACAACGAGTGATAAACCGATGCATTTAGCTAAAACAAACGGGTAGGTATGCGCGCATTCAGTTACGTGGTGCGAATGTCCGAGTTCAGTGACAGCACAGCTATGAGGCGCAGGACGCGTTCACTTTAGAGTGAAGGCACTGAGGAGCACGAGCGAACAACGTACTCGACTGAAACAATAACGACTCACTGATCTATTGTCACGACTTGCTCACACTTTCTAATTCTCCTAGTCTATATAGTGAACTCTTTACTGAAGGGATATTTTCATTTGAAAATACTATGAAAATAGTTGATAGGCTTGTAGACGAAGTTTTTTAAACGTCGAGTGATATGAGTATGGAGGCATCAGTACAGCGAGACTGCGGAAGTACCGCGAGGCTGCCCGCGTGCATCACACAGATAGACAAACAGATCAGCTCATATTGAAGTTGACACAAACCAAGTCTTAAGAAGCGTTAATAGACCTTTAGCACCTTCGGTGACGACGATTAAGTATGGGAGTGGAAACAACAAACCGTTTTTGACATATGTACACACGATAAAAACGTAAAAAATAACTTACTTAATATTATTATCATTTATTTGAATACAACAACTACATGCCTTCTGAGGGCAATATTCTCAACAAATGTTCATTCAATAAAGTCTTAATAACCATTAAATTATGTTTTTCATCACATAATGTTTAACGATACTCTTCTAATATTCTTCAAAAATAAAACAAAACTAACAAATGTTGTTACCTATAAATGTTGAAACAACAATACAATGAAGGTCATTTACCATTATCAATAGTCGACACGATATACATATACAATAATATATATTAAAAATCAATTCATATAAAAATCATTTTCAACCATTCTGTATTACCAAAATGTTAGATCATAAGACGGAATATATTGCATATAACTTTCATTATATGCATTATTCATAATATTTTACTTCTTACAAAACAACAACTACTTTATTAATCCTATATTATTTCATTTATACATAATCATGTAATCACTATTAATTAGGCGTTGACGTGCGAACGGGCGGGCGTCGCCGCGGCGGCAGCGGCGTGCAAGCGCCCCGTGGGTCACTCGGCGGTGTGAGTGGCTGTGCCGTGCTGCCCTCGCGCCGCCGCCGGGACCCCGACCCGCACTCGCTGCACTAGTGCAACATTACAAAAATAACTCTCTAAGAAACCATCCTCCAGTACGAGTATACCTACCTATTGTCACATGTTCAAAAGAGTAGAGTTCTCTCGTCGGGATCGTGTTCCCGAAACTTGTCGCGTTAACTTTGTGCGTCGGAGGTATAAACTAAGGTACGGTAAGAGATCCCAGACGTGAGGCCTACTCTTTATCCCACGGCGAATGAGTATGCTGAGAATTTCAACCTGTCAAAGCTTGCGATTATGGCGCGTATGTAATATATAAGTATTTTATTGCATCAGGTGTTTGGTCTATATAATAATGTAGTAAAAAAGTATCATCACACGATACCTAACACAAAGTACTCTTCGAACTTTACTTATGTATGTACGTTGGTTGAAACTTCATGAGCGACCTTTATTGAGTTATGCTTCTTAACAATTTCGTGTAAAATATTGCTTTTTTCCATGAAGGTACACAAACTAGATCAGCATTCAGAACTCAAACTGTGTGCCTTATGAACAATTATGTAACTGTAAAACACTATGTAAAATATACGCAACATCTTCGCTTAACGTAAAACATGTATCTTTGTTTACAAATCGTGCCAAAAATATTAACATATTGGCCGGAACATCGGCAAACAGCGCTTACGAGATAAATGCATAAATTAATTCATGAGTGAACATTTGGTGTTTCCATGTTTCGGGTGTAACCAACGAGCGGACACAAATATTAACTTAGAGTGTGTGTAGCGGGCGGCGGCGGTGCGGCGGCGCGCGCTCCGCCGCCGCGGCTCGCGTCCCTCGTCGGTCTCGTAACCGCACGCTATTTATTATTATAAGTTCTGCACTAACAGAGGTTCTGATCGCTGGCCGGCGATCGCGGGACGCGCGGGTGCGACGCACGTGAACGTAAAACTATAACCTCGAATCGCGCACTTTCACTAAACGTGTGGGGGCGGTCCAGTGGGTCCGTGCGAGTGCGGCCAGGCCGAGCAGCAGCAGCGCGAGCAAGGCGCGCGGGGGTGGGGGGCGGGGGGCGCCGGCGCCGGTCGCTGCGTACGGCACGGAGCAACCGGCGCCGCGCTCCTCCACCGGCGGGCAGCGCTCGGCGTCCGGCCGCACCGTCTCGGTCAGCCGCAGCTCGCACCGGTAGCACAGCCTCCCCTCGCAATACCAGTAGCAGCACTCGTCCCGACCGTAGTTGGACTTGTTCGCCTGCGCACCCGTCTCCGGGATGCGCGGGTCTGAAATCAGTCGTCACAGTATATTAGACGAACCGTATCATGCTATGCATATGCTGATTTAATACATCCCATGTCAATTTCGGCTACACTGACTATTTTTGTTTCTGACAGCTATAGGTTACGAGCGTGTGCTCTAATGCAGCTAATGTAGCCTAGATAAGTACTTACATCTATACTTATAATAAATCTGTAGAGAGGTCAATTTTGTACATGAAATATATTTCCAAAATAACTATCAGCGGGTGATTAGTGATCGATACTGACGCCAAAAATGCAATCAGTAACATTTTTGTCTGTCTGTCTGTCTGTCTGTATGTTCGTTATAGAAACAAAAACCACTCGACGGATTTCAACGAAACTTGGTACAATTGTTCTTCATACTCCTGGGCAGGTTATAGTATACTTTTCATCACGCTACGATCAATAGGAGCAGAGCAGTGAAGGGAAATGTTGGGAAAACAGGATTTCTTTTTAGGTGAAGTAGTAATAGGTTAGTAGTAGTTAGTTAGTAGTAGGAAAGTTTTGGTTAATTTATGTTCAGTTTTTTTTAATATTAAGTAGGTAAAAGCGTAGGTACTTTTATTAATTATAGGTATAGGTATTATTAATTATAGTAGTTATAGGTATTTAGTTTTAAGTGAAGTAGGTTTTATTATATATTATTTTATATATTAGACGTAGTTATATATTTTTAGTTATTCAAGCCCCAAGCGGACGCCGGCGTCCGCCCGCTATTGTCTTGAAAAACGCGTTGAATGAGAAATACGCGTTCTCAAGAATCGGCAGAAGAAAGAGCACATCGGTTAAACTCTATGAGAGTTAGTGCCTCAATTTCCGGAAGTCATTATTCCACGCGGACGAAGTCGCTGGCAAAAGCTAGTATTACAATAAATGTGAACAATTTGATTATAACGGTTGTTAAAAGACGCTTAATGAAGCCGAGAGTCACTTGTTCTTCCCGTAATCTTCGGTTGCCGTATTGTGATCATGTTTTGGATCATATCCAATGACCCCAGTACCATTGCAGCACGTATGTGCATGCAACAAGCACAATGCGCGCAACGCATGCACATGTTTTGCACTTACACTGAGCACTATCGTAAATAGCGAATTATAACACCAAAAATATATTCCAGCAATTATTTTTGTATAGTTACATAGATGATAGTTATACAGCCTATAGATATAGTCGTGTTCAGTTCACAAGTGTACCAATTTATAAATGAACTTAGATTCGCGAACTGATGCCAGAATTTAAAGTGGAAGGAAAGTTAAACCGAAAAGTGCAAAGCAACAATTGGTCAGAGACAAAGACTTCTTTCTACGAGCACAAAGAAAAATAAAGTAGCATGCAACTCGCCAGAGGTGGTATTTGCTTTGTCCTCTATCGTTTTGAACTGCGGCCAAGCCATAGCGGAAGGCTAATTGCGCCTAATCTTGAAATCCGTTGATCATTCAACGTATTTAAGTGTACAGAATGCTCGTGAATTTCATAAAAATATCCTGAGCCAAACCATTATTTTCACTTACGTCACTGAATACGAAAATGTTATCACATTCATATATCTCGTAAGAGGATTTCCATTATTAATATAGGTACCTATTTCTGTCGCCGAAAATGAATATATAATGAATATAAACAAGATAATCAAAGAAGAAAAAGGAAGTGTCTAGTCTAGAGTCAGTTGTTAGGTCTTCGCAAGTCAAATGAAGCTGACACCTACCACATTCATTATTGCACTGTATATACAACATTTGCAGTACTTACTTGCACATCGCAGATACCTTCAATATTACGTTATTCGGCGTAACATTAATTCATAAACGAACATTTAATTCTTTTTTTTCCAATACAAATCATTTTCATTTTTATATCAACTTTTATGGTAGTTTGTAAAGTAATGAGGTATATATGTGTTTTAGATGTATGACTGTGAATCACGAGCAGGCAGCATCCACAAAATAGTTAAAACCAAGCTGGATTGACACATAGGATGACGTTTTCGACTTTTGGGTTGTGATGTTTGAACTGCAGTCGGCAAATAATAGAAACTCACCGAGACATAGGAACGTAGGCTCGCCGGCGTACTGTGTGGGGTATGCGGGCGCGCGATCCGCCGGCAGGAAGTAGGGGCAGTGTTGCTCGACGAGCTGGCAGACGGAAAGGCAAGGCTTGAGGCGGACGATGGGCCGGCCGGGCCCCGCGGCGGCGGCGCGCACCCAGCGACCCACCACGCCGCCCGCGCCTCCGCGCCGCCGATCCAGGTGTCCCACGCGCTCCAGGTGCCGCGCGTGCCACCGCGCCGCGTGCTCGGCAGGCGCACGCCGCGACCTGCCCCCCTCTTCGCTGCCCTCTTCTGCCCCTTCTTCCACCCATAGTGGCACCATTGTACTGCACGCCCAACGTCGATAAGTCTCCTGAAACACACGTTGAAGAAACCTTTTTGTAATTATCTTTCAGAAATTGCATTCTAAACTTAAAAAAGTCATGTAAAATATCCGAACTTCACGATGAAGCTCTTCAGGCAGAAATAAGATTTGATGTAGAAACATAAATGGTTTAAAGTGCTCCGCGACATAGATCTGTGGGACTAAGATCTGTATAGCGATTACAAGTCGGAAGACGGAGCGGTAATCGACGATCCAATAGATGTAGAGATACGCGCAATGGACCCGCGAGTATCAGCGCTGAATCTGACTAAACTAGGCGATGTCACTCACTACCAACTATTTTAATAATATTACAGCAGTTTCTACGATATCAAAGACCTAAATTGTTGTAAATAGTTTCTCTACCGTAGTGAAAATCATATATTCAGATAAATCGTCAGAGGTCCAAATGTTTCTCTCAGTTTTAAGACATCGTCGAAAATCCTCTTTATACAAGAGGATTTTGGAGGAAAAAACCAGGTTTGTTTTCTACTTATCTATTACAACTTGCACTCAAAATTGAGATTTGCTTGATATTATAACGAATTAACAACCAAATACTCGAACAAAGGATCACTTTCCTTCCAATCTAGATTACAATCGGTAGTGCTTCTAAACTTATAGTTGGAATCGTGCAAATGCTCGCGGTGACAGCTAGTGGCGCCGCAAGACCCTTCTCACTTTTATCGTGACAGCATTTTTCATTCTCGCAGGAAATCACACTCACTAAGCTAGTGATTAATTAGTTATCAGGCCTAAGCTGTATTTACAGTGCATATATGAAAGGTAGGCTGCAGTGTTATTACGAAAACCTCCCCTAGTAGGTACGAGGAACAAACAGTAATCGTAAATAAAGTGAGTTCAGGCGCGCGTGACAATAGGACGACTATATAGGAAGATAATATAGTAGATACAGGCGATAGGAATCAGTAGTATAATATAGTGTTACTTCAAATTAATTCTGCCAAAACATATCAAGGCATCGCATGTGTTTGCGATGTCATTCAAAAGAAGGAAATTGGTAATTTGATTTACGATTTCTTGTTTTAATTTCCTGTCTTAAGGATTAAAGTTCAGTTTCAGTGTTTTATATAATACATCTGCCAGAACTTCCAAAATAATTTTATTTTTACCATAAGCTACGAGAAAAAGTTTTTGCTAGAAGGCTGAACTTGGCAACTTTCTGGCCAAGAGTTCAATTTTAATGCCCACCAAGTAAATATGTTATAAACTAATTAAGTATTAGCCGCATTTAAAACTTAATTAACCTCCCCTAATCGACGTAATTAATACACAAAGCAAACACTAATGACATTACGTATAATGTAATACAAATATTGTGTAACCGTTAACGCTCGGCATAAAGGTGTAATGTCCTCGTTGTATCGCATAATTGATGTTGCACGTTAGTCGGGGATGCCCCAATTAACACTCCCCGATCGCTTAATATCCAATACAATGCCCTTTTACGACCATTCGTCCATCTAATAGCTCGTTGACACTGCATTTGGCCTATAAACATTTGCAAAAGGTTTTTGACGTAAGCAAAGCTGATTGTAAGTTATCTTGTAATTTTAGAAATTTATTCAAGGTGAAAAAAAGTTTTTTTTGCTGTCTTTTTTTGTGTCGTAAACCTATTAAGAAAATCAGACAGCAATAGCTTTCCATGAAATAAGAACCTGCATATCACGCAAGTACTTTTAATAAATGAATAAAGTGGTTGCGTGTTTATAACAATTTTGATGAAAACGGGTATTGATTCAACTAGATTTCACAAAACGGTTTCTCATAAAAAAACTCAATATAGCTACAACAATAAAAACAAGCACTATCCGCTGCGTATCCCGGGAGGTACATCATAATAATATTTTCTAATCACGTAATGTTGGCTGTTGCGGCGCGCGGTGTGCCCGGGTGTCTAACAAATCAGAACAAATGAACATCATGTCAAGCAACGTCGTCTCAGCGGGCGTCGGTGCCTCGATCCAACGCCGCGGGGCTGAGGGGGCAGGCGGGGGGACGTGCGTCCAACCCTATATCCAATCAATCATAGAGTGGGCGCGATGTGTCGCTCGATAACCGCATCCATGTGTGCCTTCTGTTTATAATATTACCTTTAAATAAGCCTAGACAAAACTAACAGTGATGTTCTTGAGTCAAAAAATTGATAGCTATGTATTCACTTCCTGTGAAGGGGTTTTACTTTTGTTTGTGTGTATGAAATTCACGATACGGTTATGTTTGGGAGGCTTTTCGCTAATGTAAAAAACGGAGAATATTTTCCTGTTCCTGGGGTTACACCGTAGGTGCTACGAAATGTTACAAGGTGTTACGAGATCTAGCGATTGTTTAAATCTGGTTAATATCCAGCTATTTTGTCATTAACGTGAAAGCTTAGATACATATTACAATATAATAAATCTTTGCGCCATATGCTGTACAAGTTGCAAAAGTTGGAGCAACGAGGTGCTAAGAGATTTATCGATTTATCAACACAAATCTTTAATTTTTTTAAATACTATATTCATTTTGTCACGAATCTTAAGCTTAGATACTATGTTTTAATAATCATCTTTGCGCCATATTTATGCTATACAAGTTACAGAGTTGGAGCTACGAGATGCTACGACGTGCTACGCGAGTCGACAACTTATTAAAAGACATCTTAATTAAAAATAATTCATGTGTCCAAGTACTTGTTGTTGTAATCAGTCTTGGTGACATACGCTTTTTAAATGACGGAAGCTACGAAATACCACGACGTGCTACGCGATATGGCAATTTCTTAAAATTGATTCTTTCTTCTATCAGTAATGTCAAAGCTTAGCATAACATATAATTATAATTAAATTAAATTTACCTATCATTTGGATCCTCCTGCATCTGCTCAAGTTTTATACTTCTAAAATTAAATTGGTGCCTAAGGATGGACGGCGCCGCCGAGGCCGGTAAAGGAAAAGGTAGCGAGAAGACTTAGACGTGCACCGCAAGATCGAGGTGGCGCTCAAAGAAAAGGATGCCTGGAAGGATTTGGGGGAAGTCTTTGCTCAGCAGTGGGACATAAAGGGGTAACTAAAAAAAATGAATTAATTTGGATCACACACTAGAACGCGCCACGAAACGGGACGCAGATAACGTGCACCCGCGCGTGATATTTTACATATCAATAATAACGCTTTTCCGTGCGGGGCATTTGGCTCCGTGTCCCGCGCCCCGTCGCGTGCTACGTTGCAGTGTTTTATCCGCCCAATTGTATGACCTTTAAAAAAAGCAGGTTACTGATTCCTTGAAATCTTTGACCTACCAATAAGTTATAAGTTACCAAGTCGATAGATGGAGAGTAAGTAGCATTGATGGTGGCCCTTCAATCACATCGGCCACCAATACTTATATCAATAGTCAACTAAAGAGAGGCCTTCATTCCACTGTTACGATATAATATAGATACTGATATTTTCTATACTATTTTCCTCCCACACTGAAAAGGTTGCTGTGTAAGCCGACCTATCCGGTACAATTTTTCTTGTCGCTACAAGCTATCCTACAAAAATAGATTAAATAGACGTGAAGTAATTAGCTTATCAGTTTATCAGCAAGGTTGGGCAGCAGAGCTGATCGCTAAGAGTACCAATAATAGTGGAAGCTTAGTAGGCGATACTTAAATGTACGTACAGGCACAACCTAAATGCGTTCGTCGTCGTTAGGACTATTTTTGTCTGCTCAATGCACGATATAATCTGTTTCCGACTCAGCATTTATAAATATACTGCGACGTAATGACGCCAAAACCGCAGAATGACATTCAGCCATCTTCTTACCAATATAAAAATATGACACTGATTGAGTCTGAATATTTTTTTTAAGTTGCTATCTCGTTAGAACTGTCAACTGGACGTTGGTCGAAGGTGTATGCTATTTTGATCTTCGTTATCAAGTAATCTATATATATAAAAATGAATTGCTGTTCGTTAGTCTCGCTAAAACTCGAGAACGGCTGAAAGGATGTATCTTATCTTGGTCTTGAAATGTTCGTGGAGGTCTAGGGAAGGTTTAAAAGGTGAGAAAAAATCGAATAATTCCCTGCAAAACCCGAAAAACAGCCCTTTTCTATTTCCCATACAAACGTTTTCTAAATAAAATGTAGAGTCAATTTGAACTTTATTGCTGTTCAATAAAGTTCATATTAAATTATAATCACTCACTGTTGTCTAAGCAATGTAGGTGTGTTCCTAACGTCAAAGAGTCAATTTGCAATTTATTACCGCTGCACAAAGTTCAAATTCAATCATGTCTATCAAAATAGTCTTCGCGTGCGCGTTGGAGGATCTAATGTTGCGTTCCGAAACTAAACAAAAGTGAATCGCGAAGCGACAAAAATTGCATAGTCACAAAATGTAATAGATCATTAGTAGTACTGATTAAGTTAATTTTAGATAACTTCAGTTGTTAATCTATTTTTTTTTAAGATTGATAAATCTTAAATTTTGTCAAAAATAAAATTTCTGAACGCTAAATTGTAGATTTAACAACCATCTAATATGTCAATCCATCCTGTCACACTAAAACGTAGTGATTATATACTCTTTGTGTCGCACTTCAGAACACGGAAAATAGAATTACGATATTGTGTTACGATATCTGTGAGTGCAATAAAAATTTAAAAAAAATGATTAAATACTGATTCGTTTTGTTTGTTTTAAAATTATTTTTTCAAAAGTTTAGGTCTTTTATTTATCGAATGAGGCAGTATGAAGTCTGCCGGGTCAGCTAGTTCAATATAGCTTTATATGCAATAGTCTGCGCAGCGCCGTAGCTTCAGAAGGTTTGTATACAACATTATTTTTAGGAGGTATATATGCGAATATAGTTTGATCAGAATAAGTAATTTTTACACCATGTTATATTTTGTTCCAAAAATATTTAAAAAAGGTTTTAAGTTGGACACCGAGCGACACTACGTAATCAATATCGAGCGCAAGACGACGCGACGCTGCATGCGCGGGAGGCGTGAGCGCACCGCGTGCCTCGCGGTGAGCATGTTTTCACGGAAAACTAGGTAACATAACAAGCTTATAACTTTGTGATTTTCCATGATACAGTTTTGAAATTTTGTACATATATTCTTTACATAAAAGTACTAGACACGTGTTTTGGGTTTTGCATATAGGTACTAAAACTAATGTTGTATATATGACTTGATAAAGGAAAGAATTTTAAATCTAACGAAGATATAAAAGACTTCGACTGTACATCTGACGCATTTTTAGCTACCTTGCTACCACGTAGCTGGCTGGCTAATATATTACCATGGCATTAGCTATTCGTATATATTTTACGCCAATTCGAAAGTACAAGAAGATTATTTTATTATGAAAGCATTAGCGATTAATAGCCCATACGTACGTTGTACAAGTCAGTGCGGTTATCGGCCCAGTGACCTCGCAAGCCGATTAACAGCCGCATCTAAATTGTACACTGTAGGCCAATAGCGAAGGATGACTCACTCACTATGATAAATACATTACGTTCTAATAGGCCGGGTCTTGGCTGTATATATCTACATTACTCGTATATTAAGATAGCGTCAACTGAAATGCTTTATCACAATTTAGGTGATCACAGTGTTCGGTCATTTAAAATACGGCCTTAAAACAAATAGTACCATTTAGTCATCGCTGATAAGTTGTTGAGATAGATTATGGAAGTCGGTTAGGACCTTCATGTACCTATGTATATACAACATTATTTTTAGTATATGCGAAACCTGAATATATTTTTTTCAGAATAAGTAACTGAATCGATTCCGATAATTTTTACACCATGTTATAATTTGTCCCAAAAATATTTAAAACTAGCGGCCCGTCCCGGTTTCGCAAGGGTGGACATTTCTTTTTTAAACATTTTATTTTTTCTTGCAATTAAAAAAGCCTATATTAATCAGTGATAATGTAGCATTCAAATGGTGAAAGAATTTTTAAAATCGGTCCAGTACTTTTTGAGCCAATTCGTTACAAACATACTTACATACAAATCTTTCCTCTTTATAATATTAGTATAGATAGGTTACAAGTTGGAAACCGAGCGACACTACTTAATCATTATCGAGCGCAAGACGACGCGACGCTGCATGCGCGGGCGGCGCGGCGAGCATGTTTTTGTACGGAAAACTAGGTAACATAACAAGCTTATAACTTTGTGATTTTTTATGATACAGTTTTGAAATTTTGTACATAGATTCTTTACATAAAATACTAAACACATTTTTCTATATAGGTTGACATCGCCGCACAAACTGTAGCCATGAATTCAGCACATGTTTTTAGACCCCTAGCGTGGCCATTTTTAGTCGGTTATCAAAAACAAACTGACATTTCATAGGCAAGTGGCTACGCGGTCAAAATGTACAGAACATCAAATTTTCTTTTTAAGGGGACTGCATGACCTTAAGCGCGTTCACTGTCGGACTGCATAGAAAAGATAGAGAAGGGCGATCACACAACGCTGGCATTTATTGCGGTGCTTTAGTATGTCGCTTGTAAAATAATCTGACCTAAAAGAAAAATGATAAAAATCATACTAATATACATATACTTATATTAATATGGTTTTTATTGTAAAAAAAAAGTTTTTAGAGGTATCTTCATGATTTTTTTCTATAGTAATAAATTAATTGTTTTCAACACACTATCTAACTAGCATATATCCTGAAGAATATCATATATTCTTTTGATTTTGTTTACTATAGTCGGTCATATACTTTTAGGCATTATAAAACTTGCGTTTTTTTTGCGTTTAGGTCCTGTAGTCCCCTTAATAGCCGGCGAAAAAATATCATCGAGTTCAGGATCATGTACTGAATGTACTGAATCCATGGTAACAGGTTGTACATCGATGTCTCTGTCAACCTGCATGTATGAAACTTACGTTTTTTCTTTCTCTAATGTAGATTAAAAGTATTTAGTGAAATAGTTGGTATTTTTTAAAATTATTGAAATAAATCACCTTTAATGTCTCTATAATTATCCTGTATACTCTACACAACCCTTAAAGCAATATGGTTCTATTAACATTAACTAGCTGACGTATACTTGGCACTGGATGCCCATTCATTATGGTTGGATTACTGATAATAATACAATGCTTATGCCCTTTAGCTACGTCTACTGGCGATTGATATAGTTGTATTATCGACAGTACAAACCACATTAATGGTTAAAGAGAGATGACGCTATCGTCACGTAAACTAAATACTTACGTACTTATATTAGAAGTAAATTCAGAGCTTAATGCTCTGAATTTACTTCTAATATAAAATAAAAAAGTTAATCTAACCAGGATATCTCGTTATTATAAGGAACAGTAAAGTGTAAAGATTAAGTGGAAGCGTTATCAAAACGTAATTTTCGCATTTAGTATTCACTAGTGCCAAAACTGTGTAGGTATATAAATTGAAATACTCAAACAATAACACTGCATTATTATTATAGTGTTAATCTCAAATAATAACAATAAAACTGAACCAACAAATTAGAAGTGCGTGCGCATACAAATTTTGAATTTCAAAATAGATGCATCATCAAACGAAAATGTTTTACCACGATTACAAAAAGAAGACATAAATACCTATTTCGTAAGTAGTTCGAGCAGCGAGTTAGCTCATAAAAACGTTGCTCGACAGACCAAGAATGAAGATGTGAGTTCGCGTCCCGCAATCTACACGTCTCTTTTTGGATATTTCAAGATTTTTGAAGAATTTATTTTCTAAACAATACATAATTGATAAATTGCGTCATGTTGTCCCTTTTTTCGTATTTTTTGATAAAATAGAAAGTGATAAAGCATGAAGTAAAAACTCTTCACAATTTAACTACAAAAGCATTCAACGTATTTTTTTCAGTCAACACTGTGAGGAAGGCTAAAGCAGTTATATTAGCGTACTGAGTTTTTATTATTTTTCTGCATATTTAATAAATATTTTTTTAAAACATGGAATCCCTCAGTAACGTTACTATAAAGAAAAGCCGCATACCACGCTCTCTCTCGTTTTTCCAATGAATCTATGGACAGTTTAGCATCAGACTTAAGCGTCAAAAGTATGACCGACCTATACCTATACACACCTAAAAACTGATGAAACCGTATACTTAAAAACACATTTTAGAATCTTAAGGGGCAGATTATGAGCGTGCATATTAAAATAGAAATAAAATCACTGGGTTTAGAGCACACTTCTTTGAAACAACAATTAACGGACGAAAAGTTTAAAGCTCTTCAGAAAATTGTAGGTACACCACAAGCACCAATTCCAAAACTACCTCTACGTGCAATACAAGAATCTTTAAAAAAATATTTACCTAATAAAAGCATACTATCCGCTAGAAAACTAGACCTGTCTAGGTCTAGTATGCTTGCGTATAGAAGTCGATGTCTATCGACTTCTATACGCCTGCACTACCTTCTAGCAGAACTGTTACTGATATAATTAGAAAAGAAAACAAAAATGACACAACAGTTATTGATTCAATAGAAACGGGTTTCATTGCAATTACCAAGACGAATACACTACATCCGATCTCACACGAAGAACATAAATACAACCAACAACTAACAAGCCAAAATAAGTAGCAAACCTGGATATAGAAAGATACTTATGCTGTCGGACGAGCAAGGAAAAGGTATAGTTCAAGGGCTACTGAAGCAGAAAGAAGAGAATACATTCATCTATATCTATACTTATAATAAATCTGTAGAGAGGTCAATTCTGTACATGAAATATATTTCCAAAATAACTATCAGCGGGTGATTAGTGATCGTAACTGACGCCAAATATGCAATCAGTAAAATTTTTGTCTGTCTGTCTGTATGTTCGTTATAGAAACAAAAACCACTCGACGGATTTCAACGAAACTTGGTACAATTGTTCTTCATACTCCTGGGCAGGTTATAGTATACTTTTCAGCACGCTACGATCAATAGGAGCAGAGCAGTGAAGGGAAATGTTGGGAAAACAGGATTTCTTTTTAGGTGAAGTAGTAATAGGTTAGTAGTAGGTAAGTTTTGGTTAATTTATGTTCAGTTTTTTTTAATATTAAGTAGGTAAAAGCGTAGGTACTTTTATTAATTATAGGTATAGGTATTATTAATTATAGTAGTTATAGGTATTTAGTTTTAAGTGAAGTAGGTTTTATTATATATTATTTTATATATTAGACGTAGTTATATATTTTTAGTTATTCAAGCCCCAAGCGGACGCCGGCGTCCGCCCGCTATTGTCTTGAAAAACGCGTTGAATGAGAAATACGCGTTCTCAAGAATCGGCAGAAGAAAGAGCACATCGGTTAAACTCTATTAGAGTTAGTGCCTCAATTTCCGGAAGTCATTTTTCCACGCGGACGAAGTCGCTGGCAAAAGCTAGTTATAAATAAATATGCCTTAACAGGGATTAGGAAACCAGGTGCAAGTACAGAAGAAATCTTGTGGTGTTATAACAAATTAACTGAAAATTTTACAAAAAAAAATACAGCGTGATTATAATGACCGGTAAAAATTACTCGAACCCTGTTTTTATGGCTGAAATGTCTGCAGCAGTTAAGATTCTGAAAGATTATAATATCTTGCATTTCTGAATGAGCATAAACTTAAATTTAAATTGAAACTGCTTGCACATAACTATAAAAACTGCAATTTCATTGAGCAAATAGCTACAATAGTACCTATTATAAAACAACTAATACACGAAATAAACGTTGTACAATACTACAACAAATGTCTTGTGTCATGTCGAGTATTCAATATTAGTGCGATATCGGTTGAACCGGTGAATCAACCCAAAAAGGCACTATTTCTTATTATTTTTATAAAATTATTATACCACAACCTATGTCTAAAAACGTGTCAGCGGAGAACATACCGGTAGTAAAGAACCATTTTTTCGTACACAATAAAAAAGAATATAGTAAAAGTAGTTTTTCAGTTTATCAAAATATTACTGGGGCTTTAAGCAAACTTAATTATATAGATCTGACCATTAATGATATGAGTGAATCTGGTATAAATATAGATGTAATGTGCTTGAGCGAACATTTTGTCATTGAAGGGAAAGAAAAGTACGTACGGTTGGTGCCATTAATTCGCGGCCTGATCAGCGACGAGGGGGAACATGCATACTTTGCAAAAATCACCTCCAAGGTACTGAATTAAAGGAAATTAATGAATTCCGCATTGAAAAACACTTTTACATTTTTGCGGGCTTGAAATCAAATTTATATATGTAATCTTACTATGTGTACATAGAGCACCCTCATCTAACATTATTAAATATATTTATTATTAATAAAATATATTTATTTTTTGAAAACTTAAGCAAAACCCTACTAAAACTATAAAATAAAAAGTAAAATAATAATAGCAGGAGACTTCAATATAAACCACGCAAAGATATTAAAAGCACAAAATTCAAAGAACTAATTTCAAATTATGGAATCTGGTGCCATATTCAAGAGGCCGCTAGGATGAATACATGTATCGATAACATCATCAGTAACATTCCAAATGTAATAGGTAAAACTCATATTGGTCCCGATTCTATTGTACACAAACTAAACTAAATTTAAGGTCAGTGCATCTTTTTCTTATTATTTCATTATGAAAGGACAGAAGATAAATATTAGTTTAGTCCCATCAAATCAGATAATCCATAGACAAGTTTAGGCGTGATTAAAAATTGGCTACTAAAAATACGTCAATTTACGTCAGTCGCTGACTAATTTGACAGGACTAAACTAATATTTATCTTCTGTCCTTTTCATATTGAAATAGAAAGAAAAAGATGCACAGAACTTAAATTTAGTTTAGTTTGTTAACAACAGAATCGGGGCCAATTGTCAAACGGAGCAAAGATAACGTAACGTCTCGTAAATATAGTTAGTATAGTTGAAAATGGTATTACAGTTATAGGCTCTGAAATCGCAAATTTATATAATAACTTCTTTACTGATATTGTTGAATCCAATACGGCCTTACAAAATAACACTAACAACCAAAGTTATATAAAAAGCAACGACAACAGCATATTTCTAAACCCTACTAATCCGACTGTCATTTTTACCATAATAAAAACATTAAATAGTACTAAGGCATCCGGTTATTATGATATTACCTACCTACTACAAACCATCTAAAACATATCGCTCAATACATTGCAGAACCAATTTCATATATCATCAACTTATCATTACACCAAGGCTGTTTCCCGGATAAACTCAAGATATCTGTAAGAAAACCACTTCATAACATAGGCTATAAGAGCTGATTTATCCAACGCCAGATAATTTTATCCGAGGAATAATTTTGAATTTTTGACAGTTTTTCCATACAAAATCTGTCAGATGTAAATTTTATTCCAGGAATAAAAATTTTATTCCAGGAATAAAATTTATCTGTCTATTGAAAAATCAACCCTAAATCAGATAAAAATAATTACCGACCTATTTCTCTGATATTAATCGTATCGAAAGTCTTTTAAAGAGTTATGCTCAAAAGACTTCTCTCTTTAATAAGTATAAGGTTCTTGCTAAAGAGCAATACGGGTTTAGAAAGAGCAGATCAACTTCACTAGCAGCGTTTGACCTAGCTAAATCAATTTTAAATAATATTAACGCTAAAGTTACACCATCAGCCCTGCTCTTGGTCCTAAACAAAGCTTTCGATTTTTTTCATCAGTCATTTCTTCTCGATAAATTTAATAAAATCGGGTTATGAAGTTCAGCCTTAAATAATATAGATAAAAAGAAAATATTAATTTTCAAAACGCAAATGAATAAATGCTTCCAACTTAAAATATCTCGTAGAAACCAATTAGTCGAACAAGTACATAAAAAAATCTGGGGATAACACTCACCTGGAAAGAACATATTGACGAAATATTATTATATTATATTATTATTTATTTATGCTTTAAAAAAAGTTAAGGATGAGACATATAAACAAACTGCGATGATGGTGTATCACGCCTATATTGTTTTGTTGCATTATTCGGTATGGTATTATTGTTTGGGGAAATTCCACGGAAATATCTAGAATACGAATAGCAAAAAAAAAAAATGTACTCGTACAATCTATAACATGGACTGGTCTGAATCATGTAGACCAGTGTTTAAATTACATAAACTTCTTACCGTTCCTTGCATTTACATTTACGAAATCACAAACTCTTTGAAAGTAAACTAAATTTTAACAAACGAAAAGTCACCAGTATTTATTGAAAATCCCTGTACCTAGGATATAACTATTCAGGTGCTGTGCGTATATGGCGCCACTTATATATAAATCATTACCTATCTGCATAACAGAACTACCTTATAAAAAATTCTGTGTGGTTTTTAAAAAATGGTTGATATCGCATAGTTAAACGGTTTTATTTTTTTATTCTGTCGGCGAATTCCTGAACAAAAAATCTTGTCAGTCCTACCACTTCAGAATTGCATTATAATATTTTTTTTATTATTTATGTTCCTTTGTTGATTTAGTTAACTAAGTTATTAGTATATTACTGCATGTTGTTACTACCTACTTCATGAACGGCGGAATGTGTCTTTGCACTACAATTTTTTATATCATCTTTTGTACTTACCACATTTTGTGGAAATAAACAATTTTCATTTGATTTTATTAGATACATAATCAGCCTATAATGTTCCCACTGCTGGGACACAGGCCTCCTCTCATTTTATTAGATATATGTACATATTTTACTACGTCAGAACTCAGTACATAATTCTTCTTTTATTCCTGGTCCCGTAATTTGGGGTCAGGTCTCCTCACATTTCTGCGCCAAGTTGTTCTGTCTTGGGTTGTCGGTTCAGGCTTTCTTAAGGTCTCTTTTTATATTTGAGCACCAGGTCAATCGCGGGCTATCTTTTGTTCCGGCAGATTTAGTGCAATTTGTACTACATGATATTCATTGCGTCTTTTAATGTGTCCATACCAGTACACAGTACTTAACACTTGACACTTAACGCCCCTCGACGTAATAACAATAAAGCATCTATTGTGTCTCGTTCAGTGTCCTTCAATGTGTTAATTAGGAAAATATATTCTGAAACACATTAAACCTAGGCACGAACATTATTCTCAGAACATTCTCAATAAAAAATTGTATTATATGAAAATTGCAGAATTCTACGAAAGAAATTATGCAGAACTTAACCCCACACTAAGTTATGCAAAAACTTTACAGGTTATGCTTTACCAGGAATAATCAGTGTTGTTAAACGAATAGCGTGCACTTTGAGCTGCTGTAGTAAAAACAACACAAAAGAAAAAATGTTTTAAAGTAAATTCATAGACCGTTGAAAACCTTATAAAAATATAAGATCCGAGTTTCGGATATTTACGATACCTATGGGGAATCTTAGTTTTGAAACTGGAACAGTACATATGTATGTCTTGAGTAAAATATCTTCTCTCCATTCTTCCAAGATTGAAAGATAGTAAAGATACGGTATGAGGAACGTGGAGTTCAACCGTAAGTTATGAACATCGTACTCGCTGATAAAATGCTATAATTTAAAAAGATAATCGTAGAATAAACGAACTATTATTATGATTTAGTCCTACAGTATTCATACAGTACACGGCTACAAGAACTTACTGTGCTATATTTTTACAAAAACCACAACTTCTATATAACTAATCTAAACTTTTATTCTTATTGTGTTGACAATCCATAAATCTTCACTAATGTTAAAGCTTAGCTCTGCAAAACATTAGCTGGTAACAACACTGCAACACTACTGAATACTCCAGAACTTAAATTGGACAAAATAGGCCAGAAATATAAAAAATATTTATACCAAAAGATGTGTAATGTATTAGTAGGAATTATAGCAGACATGGCTGATGGATGAGCCGGCCGGACAAGTGTCGACTCACGGTTATCAAATCATGCTCCGCTTATAATGTGGGCTACCATTAGCGGTGCCGCCAAACAGCTAAGTACCAAATCGCTGAGAAATGTATCAATTCATAATCATATTATATTAGGACAACGTTTTGAAGGGACATTTTTGATCTGGAATTTATAAATCTTTCCATGGTTTATATTGTTTCTTCTCAGCGTGTCGATGGCAATTCTCAGGAGGTGTCAGGAGGTCTACCCCCGTAGCACGAGGTCCGTAGTTTCAGCCGAAGCTACAGACGATTCCTACTCCGTATCACCTACATAAGGCTACAGTCATGGACATAAGATTAGTTTGGAGCTAAAATCAAGAATGAATAACATCATGATTTGACAATTCTCCCTAATCGCAATGTGTTTGTATCCGCCCAAAAAACTAATTAATCGGGTGTAGGCTTCAAAGTTTAGAAGTTTCAAACTACTTTTGGACGGGCCAGTATCTTAAAGAGTAGGCCTCCAGCTCCGAACTTAGTTACGGGTATTGTATTATGCAGGAATTAGGGCAAGCCAGACAGATACATCTGTATCCATTGTTTGCGGAATAGCACCATATTCATATTTGATCAAATAATATGTGTCTACAATATATCTAAAGATGTAACTGAAAGAGAAGAACTTTTTTGATAAAAAAACATACCGGATAGTACACATAATATCGAATTGAGTCCAGCTACTATTTCTTCTTATATTTTTGAACAGAAATTGGTTGTTTGTTTGAATGAAATCGGTCGTAGAATAAGATTTTGAAATAAAACCACTTATTAGTCATTACTTTTTCAGCTTAACAGTAATCCTGGCCATTTATTTATTATCTATGTAGGAGGCAATTCGGCAAGGAAGACCACCCACGTTTGTACGGAGGATTTTAGTGTCTTATGGACTCTGTTGCTGTACACTATTATTAGATACCAATGTGTTTGCAATACCTACACATCAGTGTTGATTGCTTCTTAGCAACGATTCAATCACCAACATACAATTTGCGGACGACTTAACGACATGTGAACCCAGAAACCGAATTATCAAAAATAAGAAACGAGACAATCTCAAACCCGAGAAAGCGCTCAAATAAGTCAAATAGACGTAAATTTAATAGCGAGCATTTCAGAATAAAAAGCAAAATTAACAAAATAAACAGACAGCAAACAAACAGTAGCCTCCTGGCGTGGAGTAATCCTCTTATCGCGTTATCCCGGCCTCGGTTGATCAGACATTTTGTTTCCGTTACCTGCGCCGCGCCGCCTCGGAAGCAGTCGGAACCACTCGGAACTAAGATAAGCCGTTTAAAACAAAACATGTATTTGTATCCGTCCTTTATCTCTGGCCGCGCCAACCAACACTACTTGTTCTTGGAGGATATCCAACGTGTCGGAATTGTTGTTATTTGTCTTTTTAATTTAGTTTTATGTTATCTACAGTGAGATTAAATTATTGTACACTTGAGTAAACTAAAACTGTTAACTTAATACATATTAAAAAAAAACGAATTCCTAATTTTAAAAAATACACAAATTCTTTTCTAAAATCGAAACCCAAAATGAAGTTGTGTCTCAAGAATATTTTCTTTACAGTTAGTTCAATAGAAAACAAATAGCCTTGGGCTTAAGAAAAGGCCTCGTTCTATTATTTGAGGAAACAAAAAGTTTTTCTTTCTTAAAATTAATGAACTAGATCCTGAGTTTGACATTAAAACGTGCCGGTTTTTCGGAGTATCAAATGAACAGTATTAGTTACTTATTGATATCGAAAGATCTTAATTACCTTTGCATACTGTTAATTTTATCGTAATACTGTATTGATTTTCCTCAACCAATATCTCATAAATCATTATAGAATACGTCTAGACAACATATAACTGAAATGCAAACAAAGTAGCGTCATTATGTGTTTAAATACTTGAGCTCATATTGTTATTAAAGTCTTTGTTTAGCTAAGCGCAAAACTTGAAATAAAGTTAAAATACTCCATGCGAGGAAGTCATTATTTTTAAAATACTCTGCTACAATATTGGAATTGAGAGCGGAAAATGTTGCTACGCCTGAAGCCGTAGCGCTACGGTCGGCTACGCGGCTACGGGGAGGACTGCGGCGCGGCGGGCTCGCGACGGGTCGCGCCGGGCCGCATCCGCAGCCTCTTGGGTGAATAGCGTCGCCGCCGCCGGCAGATGATATTGTGCGCCGGTTCCGCCCGTCGAACGAACCCCGGCCCACGCCGCCATTTGTAACAATTTGTTAACTCTACTATCGAAACGGTTACTTTCTACAAGATAGATGCAATGGCTGTGTAAATCAAATTCACGGTCTGGTTTCTTTTTCTGTAAACTGACGTTATTTTATTCCCGTTGTGAGATATATGCAAAAACCAACATAAAATGTTATGATGTGACTCTATAAACTATCGCGCTTTGTTGTTATCTTGACTTCTGTCTGTTCTGGAGTATGTTTGTGAGTGCTCTAAGGTAAATTGTTGGTAAAAATAAATAGACTCCTTTTTACAGTTTTTTTTTTTACTAGTAGGTACGTAAATGTGGCATTTACTTACTGACATTGTTCAGTTCAGACAGTTCCTTTATATAAAGAACTCAAATATTATGCTTTATCCTCAATCCCAATAGATATAAAGATAGATTTTGGGGATACCGAGACTACAAACCGTATTCTAACGTTATCTCAACAGATAATCAATCCACCAAGGGGTAGGCAGAGGTGCATAAGCATACTAAGCATCGCCACTTCGAGTTGTTGAGAGCTTCTCGCATCCAGCGGAGTCCATGTTGCGGAGGGCCTTCCAAAGCTACGTCTCCCGGTACGCAGTCGCCGAAAAAGTTGTGCGCATGTAATTAGCATTTTGTTTTTATTAACTCGCCAATGCTAGGCGTACAGACACTGTGCAACAGTTTTCTAGATTATTTCTTTGTGGATCAAGATAATATGTAACAGCGATGTATTTTATGTAATATATACTTTCAACCTTTGCTTTTTTACATTTATTTTTATCTATACATAGTAATTAAGCTGAAGAGTTTGTTTGCTTGAATGCGCTAATATCTGGAACTTGAAGATGGATTTGAAAATTCTGCATTTGATAGCCAAGTTATTGAGGAAGGTTTAACAGTATTTCACATCCCGCTACGACCCAAAGAGCAAAAAGAAAAAAAAACTAGAAAAACCCTAAGCGAAAACAAAGTAACAGCGCGGGCGCCCGCGATGGGATGCGACGCGATGGGTCGGGGGCCGAAATTTCACGCGGACGAAGTCACGGCCAGAAGCTAGTATACTATTATATTATACTATTTTTATATTAATAGTTCTCGTCTCTACAACCGTATTAACAAAATAGCATACATACATAATTTAACAAAAAACAAGTGCAAAAAAGAATTACAAATCCTCTTACTAAAGTTAAATTACCGGGAGACTGAAGATCTTCTCAAATCAATCCAATAGATGTATTTTAAAAAACAGACGCATACATACACTCACACATACACTCAATCACACACCCTCATATACACTGACACGTACACCCACTCACACACGCACATATATAGAATCACTCACCTGTGCACTCTCGTGCACGCACAAGCACAAATGTTCTAACTAAGGAAATAAGTAGCTTAATTTTAATTTAATGTTTATGTTATTACCTTATTATATTTTTGAAGAGTTCACTTATATAGCACGTTCGAATTTAATTTAGTTAATGTAACCTATCTTGGAAGGCGCTGATGTCTGTGATACAATGATTTTCT
Organism: Globia sparganii; assembly: GCA_949316385.1. Classification (NCBI taxonomy): domain Eukaryota; kingdom Metazoa; phylum Arthropoda; class Insecta; order Lepidoptera; family Noctuidae; genus Globia; species Globia sparganii. The sequence goes on from OX438655.1 coordinate 14,711,238, forward strand.
TTCATTAGTACAGGCACCAACGATATATTTTTTTTCTGTAATGCTAATTATTACTTATGCTAAAATTGTTTTTGTGAACCTTAAATGTGTTTTTTCTGAAATAAAATTTATTATTATTTATATTACTATATACTGCTAGACCCTGTAGAAGATGGCGGGACGAGCTAAAGAAAGTTATTTATTTTTTTTATCTAGAATGTTTTTTACCACCAACTCTGGATTTTTATCCCATACATGTTTGGGCATTCTCCTTTCCGGACTGCTATTAGAAAACCCAGATAGAACAACATTTTGACCTGCCTGAAAAACGAAGCCTGGACCGCACATCTGACGCGCATGCGGCCACTCCACCAACGAAGCTGTCATGTCTTCAGACTGTTTAAACGAGTGTGCGTATAGTTAAGTGAAATATACGTTGAAAGTGAATAAATAAGTCAAACCCGTACTTTGGGTCGTCGAGACGAGACGAGGCGTCTCTAAGCTGAAACTTGACTGAATTAATTATAAACAAAAGTACGGCAACTGTCTCAGTGAAATACCTTCGCAGTTATTAGAAGGATGGGTTCAATCCACACTCAATATTAATTGATTGAAATATAAATAATAATACAAACTCGCTTCGAATAAGGTCAAAATCAGGCTATTAGACTAGATTTTAGACTCAACTACTTCGGGGTCAAAGTAAAATCATTTATTTCAAATAGGACCATAAATGGCTCTTTTGAACGTCAAAATTTACAAAAAATAGAATTGATTCTAGTCGCTCCTTCCAAAAGGTACTTTCGTATGGAGAAGGACGGGCAAGAAACTCCACCGTTACTCTTTTAAAATGTTTTACAAGGTTTTGTATAGGTACCTCCATTATATAATGTGTGAAGACGATGCGTATGACGGGGCGTACTTCGATACAGCCTACTCTCTTTTCAACCACACCTTGACGTACAAGTATAAAATATTTATTTATATATACTTTATTGTGCACCAGAAAATACTGTACAAAGAAAAAATACATTTAACACTACAAAACATACAATGGGCGGCCTTATCGCTTTCTACGATCTCTTCCAGGCAACCTTGGAATGGACAGTGATTGCGTGGACATAAAAATGGGGTAAAATGTAATGTAATAAATAAATCTTTGTAAGAAATTCTCATTAAAACCAAATAACCTTTGCTATAGTGGTCTATAAGAAAGTAGTTTCAATAGTTAGTCAACCTAAAGTTAGTACTGCAGCGATATTATTAAAAATTAAAATGTAACCAATGTTTGGATAATAATAACCAATTTTGACTCACAAGATAACATTTTGGATCTGAGGATGATAAAACAACCCGTAAAACTAGCTTCTGCACACGGTTTCATCCCCGTGAAACTTCGGAACCCGACACATCGCGTCGCATCGCGTCGCTCGCTCGTGCTACTACTTCGTTTTCGCTCGGTGTTCTTTCTCACTTTTTTTTACCTTTTGCTCGCGGCTACTAAGGGTCGTAGCGTGATGTTTAGCACTTATTAAACGTCATACACAACTAAAGTCAAGAATGGTCCAAAATCATCACATTACATCCAACATTATTCTAGACTAGCTGCGCCCCGTGGTTTCACCCGCGTAGGTTTCGATCCCGTAGGAATATCGGGATAAAAAGTATCCTATGTGTTATTCTGATGTATAAGCTATATTACTGTACAGTTTCATCAAAATCCGTTTAGCAGTTTTTGCGTGAAAGAGTAACAAACATCCATCCATCCATCCTCACAAACTTTCGCATTTATAATATTAGTAGGAATAGTAGGAATTAGTAGGAAGTAGGATTATAATACAGTATCAGCCGCATCAATACAGCTATGATAATGCAGCGCACTAAATAATGAACGTTTGCCAAAAGCGGAATATATAGTAATTAGTTAATCGGCCTAAAATTATTGGCACATCACTATCAGCCGGAACCCAGTGTCGCACGCAGTACGCTGACGAAACTCTCTCGGGAGCTTTATTAAAATTTCTTCTCACTCGAAGCGACACAATTTAATAATGCATGTCGTAAAATTGTTTCTCGACAACCTTATCGTATGGCATTAACATCAAATTGTTTATTTCAACATGAACTGTGTGGTGTGGCGATTATTGTAAGTAATTTTATTAATTTGGTTTAAGAATAGAGATTTTATTTTCATGATTTATTTTCGTCAACTAGTAGTAGTAGTAGTGTTGTTAACTAGCTGCACCAAGAGGATTCACCTGCTTAAGTCTTGATCCCGTAGAAATATGGGGACAAAAAGTCTCATATGTCCTAATCCAGGCCATAGTCTATCCATGTGCCAAATTTCATGCAAATCTGTTCAGCCGTTTTAGCGTGAAAGCGTAACAAAGAAACAAACAAAAAAATTAAATCTTTTTTACAATATTTGTTTAGATTTGTGTGTTACTGTTTTGTGATTCAAAGAACAATAGCAATAAACTTAAAATAACAGTTTAGATGTGAGAAGCGCAACACTTGTCGGACATCTGAATAATTAATTATGCAAAATGCAAAGATTTCTAATAAATACAATGAGGCTTTCAAACTCTGAATGATTAATTAATTTTTCATTAAAATTTTCAGTCATTATCATTCTGATTGAAATTGCCTAATTGACGCGTATGAGTGCGATCGGTTTATCTATTTTCTTTGAACGCCTAAACTGCTTCGTTCAACATATATTGCGACTTCTTAAAGGATTACAAGTGTGACGGTGATAGATTTCAGTTTCAGTTCTCGTTAATAATTCACTACATGATCCGAAATCCTATTGTGAATGTAGGCCACGTGGTGTCGGTCGGTCGTTATAAGGCGCGGAAGGATGGAGGCATATCATAACACCATAAGTTAACTTTCCACCGCAAACATCTCAATCAACGACTTGTGGATCGATTCCTTCTATTTAATCGGCGCTACCCTCTCGTGAAATTAACAACGATCAAAATTAAACGTTTAGGTACTAGACACGCTTTCGACAGTGGGCGGCGTGATTAATCACACGCCTTGAATATTGCAGGCGAGTGTCCCCGAGGAGCAGCTGTACTCAAACAATGCAGAACACTTCATCAGAGAAGCTTAATTCTGATTTAAACGGCAACATCGATCGACAACTCGGGCGTCGAGTAGTTAAGCATCGCCTCGGGCTCGGTTAGGTAAGCGACGACGTAAATTGTTGATGCGCGCGCCGACGGTTGCCAGCCATCAAATATGCACCACATTTCCCACGTCAAGTGGGCAACTTGCTCTAACCTCCTAGACACAACGGCACAAATGGATACCACGATGCTACTTTGACAGCTCGACACAGCAGGCACATGACGTAACACCGATATCGTCTAATGTGTTTCACACTATTTTGATTCTGCCTGTAAACCTTCTGGAAGTTATTTTAACCTAGCGTTTGTAGGAATTATTTACGTTTGCTTGCTGTCTAGAAGTACACTTTTTGTGTCTTCACAATATTAGAAGTAGTCTGGCCGAAATTGCGTTTAACGTCCGAAAGATTTGGTAAGAGATTGCGATGGGTGCCAAATACGGTATTTATTATGGTAGTTAATACGGTTTTTATAGACATCTAATGCAGTGGCCCAGTGATCCACCTCGTTCTTAGAAGTCTTGTAGCTCATTTATATTCTTCCGTTCTGAGATTTGTAATTAACACGCTGGTACAAAAGTCCATTCGGATGTAGTTCACGACTAATTTTTTATGTTGATTCGTAACTCGCACCTCACGACCCCTTTCTGGATAACCAAGTAATTAAGTCGGATGTCTTACAATATCGTTATAAACAGGCAATTGTGAATTATTTGATTGAGGAAAACATTGTAAAATTTCCTTAAGATGTTGCGGGAAAAGTGGGTAGGTACGCTGGCGGTGACGGACGGCCGACAAAGCTAGGCATGAAAGAAGCCCATAGCGGTTAGATTAATCGTGAAAGCGTAATTCACGTGGCGAGCCTGTCACGTTGCGGGCGGCGGAGGGAGGGGCGCGGGCCTGCACGACCGGTGCACGTGGCCACCGACATATAACCACCTCTATCGATCGCGATAACTACTGCCGATCAGAGAATAACAAAACAAGCTGCAACCACGGTTGCATGCGCGGCCGTCAAACGAGTTCCGAATTCAAAATCGAAATTCTTACAATTTGCAAATGGAAATTCTTATGTAAATCTATCATTTGGGTTTCAAAGCCAACTGCATGCAGGAAATTCTTACTTTACCTTATTTGCCTTAGAATGAAACCTCTTTACCAGATAGAAGTTCGTTACCTATCACATGAAACCAATACAATCAGCAAATTGGATGCATTGCGGGGTGCCTGTAGCAGTCATTATGCTCCAGCTATACTGCAAAACTGCAACCCTGCAGACAACTCCAACAGCCAAAGTATTGCGAAATTAGCAAATTGCAACGCGAAATGATACCATTACCATATACGACCGCTTCATAGCTGCTACACAGTTTAGTTCGTGCCAACTCACATGGTGGCCTTTAAGAGCCTTAAATCATTAATTAACGTCAGTTTTTTTTTACCAGAAAACGATAGTCACTTACAGATACTTTTTAAAGTACCTAATTCATTCACCACTTGAAAAGGAGCTCGTAATAGATAATGGCTACGGTCTACGACGCAAATCAATCGATTGTTGCGGTCAATCAAAATTGCTACGGTTAAGTCTTGAATGGGTGGCCGTTGTTTACGCATGTAATCGTGGCACCTCGATGGCCGGGCACATGTTAAGCCACATCGATCCGGCTCTCATGCGGATAACTGACAGCCCGAAATTGACAACCGAACCGTGGGACGCCGGTAGTTTACGAAGGTCAGATGCCCGTGACTTCCTGTGAAAATCGGACTTTTAGGTGCATTTGATCCGATTGGAAACCTGCGTGTCTAGTAGCTACTTTTATTTATGATGGAGTTTCTGAGATGTCAATGTCGGTGGAAGGGAGGACTTTGCCCAGCAGTGGGACAGAATTGGCTGATAATAATAATGATAATAATAATGATGTCGGTGAGAATGCCTAATGTCATTATTTCGTAAGAAATATCGACGTACTGAGATATATTATATATAGCATGCAGTATCTCGTCATGAAAATCTACTGTGTAACTTCAGCTCACCTACTATCCATCCCTATATAAAAGAAAACAGATGCTCAAACAATATTGCAACTAGTCTAATTGAAACTTATTGATTTAAAGCACAACGCATAACAACAAAATGTAACAATATAAAAAAAATAAAAACATTCTCGCCATTCAGTTAAAAATTCTAATTTTATTCTCCTATTGGAATCAGCACAATAAGTCAGAACTTATATCCAAATAGACTTGGTTTTGAAGAAATAATTTATACCAAACTCACTCGAAATACTATTGCGAATGGCGCATGACAATTTTTCCAATAAACCTTCACTTATGTACATGTAATTTAGGAAAATTATCTTTAAGACCGTGGTTTTAAGGTTGACATTCATGTATTTTAGGAGTCGCTGGGGAAGTGAGGTGAGGGATGAAGGGCAGGTCATCGGCCCCGCGCCCCCGCGCCCCCCTCAGGCGGAGGCTGCGAGGACATTGCAGGCTGTCGGCCGAGAGAGCCGAGCGAGCCGGGCGCGCCCGTACACACCATATGTCTTCTTGACATGTTTATTGAAAACTCGCAGATAACAATCGCCCGCTAATATAAAATTCAAACCATTCAATGTTTTCTTTAATAAAATAAGAAAAAGTTCCTAGATTCCGGTGTTACTTGGATTTTGGGTTTTCAGAATTATCTTGACTCATTGAAGACTGAACAATGATAATATAATTATACTATATTCATTGATATTTCAACTATTGAACATGAAACATGGACATTGGAATTAAAAAAAAAACCGGTCAAGTGCGTGTCGGGCCACCGCAGTGTAGGGTTCCGTAGTTTTTATAACAGCCAAGTGCGGGTCGTATTCGCTGATTGATAGTTTCGTACCATGCTCTAACTAAAAGCCAAACATGACTACCTATCTAATTTGACTTCCTATACAAATCCTCCATTTTTTCACGGAAAGCTTTAATTTTTTTTTGAGATTTGGATAAGACTTGTCATAGCCGGTCTTTTGAATTTAAATACAGGACACAGAGCGACACTACTCACTGGTTACAAAAAAATAAAATTGAGGATGTAGTTTACTATACCTGGGGAGGAGCTTTGTTTGATATTATATAGCAAAATAAAAAAAATCGAAATTTTCGAGTCAAATACAATTGGTCGACTATTACTCGTAAACTTGTAAAGCCTACTTCATTATATATAGGTACTACTGCCATGACATTTGAATTTCTAACTACAACCGTTTAGGGGGGGGGAGGCACTTGACTCTAACGAAAATTGGTACTTTAAAGCTTGATAAGTCACGAACGGTTTACTTAATCAAAAAACGGTCTTCCCAAACCCCTAATATTTTTAAAAGACCTATCCAACGATATCCCTCACTATGGGAAGGACGAAAAAAAACATCATCCCCACTTTACATGTAGGGGAGGTACCCTAAGTAATTGTTTTTTTTTTTATTTGTTTTACTACTTTTTTGGCGTCATTAACGTGTATACTATGTCAAATTACAACTTTCTAATACCAATAGTTTTTGAGCTAAACCGCGGACAGACAGACAGACGGACATGGCGAAACTATAAGGGTTCCTTGTTGACTACGGAACCTTTAAAAGACAAGCACAGCAAACTTGTCATTTTTCCTATGACTTTCATGAGTATCTCCACAGAGACATCCTATGGAAACACGAACACGTAAGGCATAAAGTTTAATAGTAATTAAAGCTACCATACCTAACTAATAACTAAACGTTATAAACAAAACATATATCTGAACTTAAACCGACGCTGGCACGAGTTAATCTTACTCATCTTTTTTCTAGCAGAAACGAGAATAAAACTTTAATGCGAATATCAAACCTTGATTTTTCATTGAAGTGATCTTTCATTTCCTCCCTATAATTCCTGGCGGAATAGTTAGAAGGGTATTATAGCATAATATAACCCAGTTTTCCAATGACGGTATTAGGTATCAATGTGATAGAAGGCACGCCTATCGTTATTTATTGGGCACAGTTCCAATTCCGGACCGTAATCGAGAAATTTTCTTACAGTAAACTCAATTATACTTTTTCTCGATCTGGGGATCGAATCCGTCTTCTTCGAACTTAGAAGCGTTAGTGGTCAGATTCCGTGCTTATTGCTGCCGATATCAAAATTATGTTATGAGTATGGTTATATGCAGAGAATTTTACTAAAACCCTGTCAACTCTGGTAAAGTCTTCTAAATCTGTTCCGCTTTGTTTTAATATTATTTTTCAAACGCTGTGATATGGTTTTCAAACGCTACAATTCGTCCTAGAACTACCATTTAAATAAATAGACTGGTAATTTGAATCAGAAATTCCTTAAATAAAAGACTTGTTATAGGGAGTGAGTTATTAGGGAGACAGGTTGAAAACAGCAACATCTACATTTACCTGTAGGTATACAATTACAGGATAGGTACCTGAAGCAAACAATTACCTACAGTAACAATCAGCTGTATATTAGACACTGATTTAAACTAGAACAAGCGCACGTTTTAAACTAAATTAACGAGAAGTATTAGTCAAAGTTGGCATGTGTGAGTAAACTTGAAACTGAATACAAAGATAGTTTAAAAAGCATAGTAACTTGAAAACTGAATCCTGGCTTAATCGTTTTTCATTTCAATAAACCAATACCTATCTTGATAAAGCGACTGGTTACATAAAACCTTAGCTTAAGTATATTTAGTGCCGATAAAATAACTACGTGCTCCACCAAACAAACATTAGCTTTGCTCATGTCGGTAACTAAGTAATTAAAAGATTTGTAATTTTTATGTTCTGATACGACAAAGTTACTGTCAACATCATTAAAGTAGCTATAGGTAGATATGAGCTCCGCACCCGGGTTTTTTAACTGACTTTTAAAAAGGAGTAGGTTTTTGTCCGTATATGAATATTCTCTTAATATTTGTTCATCGATGTTTTTGTCAATTGTGGACAGATTTTGAAATTTTTTGTGCAGTGGCAACATATAAATTTTATTAACTTTGCTTGGGTACTTTTTTTTTTCAGTTAGCTTAAATAATACGATGCTGATGATGTTATAATAACTTCCTGACACTGATATTCATATAGCAAGTATATAGTAAGTAGTAGTGTATATGAATATGTCTGGGTTAGGTACCACAACTAACAAGTGAAAAATAAAAACTTTTTCTAAAAAATACAACTGACTTCCAAAAAAAACGCTGCAAAGTTAATTTCAGAAGTCGGTAGCAAAAATCGAAAAGACAAGACCAAAGACTTCCGAAAATAAAGTTATTTTTCACTTTGTAGTGTTTTCAGTCGGTTGTTTTTTTTTTTTTTTTGGAAAGAGTTTTTCATGTTATGAACCTGACATGACAACGTCTAGAAAAAAAACACCTTCAAAATATGATCTCAACATCGAACCAAAAAAGTATATTATATGAATCGTCATATCTATACATATAATAAAATCGTAGGAAAGTCAAAACTGTACATTGAATATTTTTTAAAAAGAATACTTGGGGCGTGATCTACAATCGATATCGAAGCCAAAAATATAGTTTTTAGAATTTTTGTCTGTTTGTCTGTTTGTCTGTTTGTCTGTCCGGGATAAACTCAAAAATTACTGCATGGATTTACTTCAAATTTTGCATGAATATTACTAAGAGGTCAGGTCAACATATAGGCTACATATTATCACGCTATCACCTACGGGGGAGGAGCTGTGAATCTTTATTTTTCTTACGCATTCTGTGACAGCGTTTAATCTAACGACGCATATCTAAATGTTGTTTTTGAGTAAGCCATGCTATTATCTAGCTTTACACTATAAAAACTACGCCATTTAAGTAACTTGGGCAGAGAAATGTAGTTTAATGAATGTTAGTAGTTTAAAGACAATTTTAAAACAGCGCCATCTATGAGATTTCATAAAAATCAAATAAGTTACATGTTAACATTTTTTGGAAATTAATAATTTAAATTTGATCATGTTGGCGAGGTAAGTAGTTAGTTATTCTAAAAATTCATAGATGGTGATGTGCATTTTCTTCATGAAAGTTGTATCGTATAGTTTGTTTTGACAAATTCAAGTTCCAACAAAACCCTCAAAATCTTGAGCAGAGTTGAGGAAGACAATTAAAAAAAAAATGCGGTGTCAAGTATTACAAAAAAGTTATGTTCATTGATGATGATCATTTCATTTCATGACACCCTCACGGAGGCGAGCGTCAGTGACAGTCCCAGCCGCATGCGTCATCTGTTTGCCGTCATCTTGGTGTTTTGTGGAGTCGCGAACCCGGTAGCTTTGTGGGAGAAGTATCGCCATCATCTGTCTGAAGATTTTCTACGAGCTTTGAGGCGCGCTACTGAAGACGAAGTCGAAGTAACTGATGAACGCGTGCTGAACACCTGTCTCAGTTCACTTCAATATGTGGTCATTTCTATCGGCGGCAATCCACTGATCGAATATGGGTTACCAGCTCCCCAATCATCACCGTATCAAGACCGTGAAAATCGGGAGTATAACGCGAAATGACCACCATACGAAATGACCATGTCGCTTTGTTCTCTTCAGAGCAAAAGCAAATTTATGACAACGTCCTTGAAAGCGTTGGGCAAAACCAGGGTAAAATGTTTTTCTTGGATGCTCCTGGTGGAACAGGAAAAACATTTGTTACCACTGGCATACTTGCAGAGGTCAGGAGGCAAGGCAAAATTGCTATTGCTGTAGCGTCGTCGGGAATCGCTACCACACTGCTTCCGAGTGGCAAGACATCACATGCCATGTTTAAAATTCCCATCGATTTAGAGAGCGCCGAAACGCCTGTTTGTGGTGTGTCACGTAACAGCGATAAGGGACACGTGCTCAAGGATTGCTCTCTGATCGTATGGGATGAGTGTACGATGGCCAATAGGAAGGCAGTTGAGACCGTGGACAGAATCCTGCAGGACATCCGCAGGAACGAACATTTGATGGGTGGTGTCACAGTTCTGTTCAGTGGTGATTTTCGGCAAACGCTTTCCGTGGTGACGCGGGGCTCGAGGGCTGACGAGGTGAATGCTTCGTTGAAACGATCTTCGTTGTGGTCACGAGTTCGTACGCTGCGCTTGACCATTAATATGAGAGCTCGGCTCGGCGGCAATGCACGTGCTCAAGAATTCTCCGATGTTGTTCTAAGTCTTGGCGAAGGCACTCTACCAGAAGAGAGAGGTGGTGCTTCCAGAGTCTCTCGGTAGAGAAGAGAATAAATAATTTAGAAGAAATAATTCGCTGTGTATACGGGGACATCAGTCGTATACCGCACCAGCAGAATTCTTGGGTGTGTGAGCGGGCCATTTTGATGCCCGAAAATGATCAGGCTGCAGCAATTAACGAATGCATTCTCTCGGAAATTGAGGGGAATAAAGTGGTCTACACCTCGATAAACACTGTTGTCGAGCAAGATGACGCCACACATTATCCCGTGGAATTTCTGAGCTCCCTGTCAGCAAGTGGACTTCCAGCGCATACCATCAAGCTGAAGGTCGGTGTTCCGATTATGCTTCTTCGGAACCTATCTCCTCCGAAGTTGTGTTAACCGCCTTAAAGTCATCTCGCTCCACAGACACACCATTGAGGCGGAAATTCTGACGGGTTGTGGCGTCGGCGAGGCAGTATTTATACCACGCATTCCCCTAATACCTCATAACGTCCTGTTCCAGTTCAAGAGCGTACAGTTCCCCGTGAGTGTTTGCTTCGCGATGACCATCAATAAGTCGCAGGGCAGTGGGTGTCGACCTCAGGACGAGTTGCTTGTCACACGGGCAACTGTACGTCGCTTGCTCCCGCGTCGCCAGTCCTGACTCTCTTTACATTTTGGCTCCTGGCAGCGTAACTACCAACGTAATTTATAGGGAAGTGTTGTAAAGTATGATACCTTTGTACGTATTTTTACTCTTTTGTGACCTGGAATGTATTCCTGCATTATTTTCTCTATTTCCTTCAGTCACATCTTATGACTGAACTCAGCAGGATTCCCATATAACTCTCTTCACTTGCTTCGCTTGCAAAAAAAACTTATATTTTAATGCTATTTTAAAAGTTGTGTACTTATAATGCTATAGCGACACTGGCATCTTAGGTATTTTTGGTGCTGTAGAGCATGCACGCAGACGACGTCGCGGGCAGCAGCTAGTCTGAAATATATTTTTATAATGCTTTGTCTTATCAGATTACTGATAATACATAGAATCCCGTAAAAAAGTTGAATACTCCCGCTTACAATATCGACGTGGTTGAATTCCCTTTCCTGTCACTTTTACGACTTTAACAGAAAAGCCATTACTTTAACCTATTTCAAAAAGCTTTTATTCTCCTATGCATCATTCTAATGAATCTCTTACTAAAGCGAATTGAATATTTTAGCTTACTTCAATAAAATATTGACAGTAACTTCTGCTACCGAAATAAATTAAAACATTCAGTTTCTGTTTTACAGTCTATTCCATTCTATTTTGTATTATGACAAGCAAAGCCGATGTCGACCATTCTGCCAATGTGTAAAATGAATTGGAAAAGCAAGTGTGCATTTTTATTATAAATTAAAAAATAGAACGACAAAAATCTTCGATACACACACATACAGTTGAACTTAATCTTGTGGGATACGGTACAGTCAACCGCATATCATTGGTAACAAGATGAAATTGACAACGCCTTTATGTCATAAAGTCATAACAGTAAGGGTGATTTGCGCAGTACATGTGTATACTGCTATGCGGATGACTATACACTTTTCTCCGGCACCATTGGTTATCAATAAAAAATAATCGTCCACTTATACTATGAAGACCTTACAAGACAGAATGACAAAAGTGTAAAATATCAAACCTTCAAACTTTGCACACTAACATCACGTCTTTGTAGGTAGGTACCTACTATATCGGGTGCCTTCATAAGGTATATCAATGACAAAGCAGCTCTATTAATTAATCAAGTAATAAGCACGAAGCTGAAAGCCGACTTCAGCCGGCGATGAAACTGATACACGGTTGACATTCCTTTGTAATTGTATTCTGTTAATTACTAAAGTGCAGACAGGGTAGGTGTGTTGGTCAAGTGGGTGGGCGAGCCAGCGCTTGTCATGACATGAATACACGGAATTAATGCTATTAGTGTAGGCCTGTAATATTAGGGTATCTTAGCTTACAAACTGATAAGTATCCTTTACGGACTGGTACAAATTGTTAGTTTGAAGGTAAAGTGGTCAACATGAACTGAAGTAGATAGATAGAGAACAGATGCATGAATTGAACTCTTTGAATTTTGGCGTAAATACCATAGTATATACTGAGAAATAGTCTCAATGTTGCACTTAAAGCCTCGTATTCGACAGATACATCAATAATTGTGGCAAGAGTCAAACTTTGTAAGGTCGAATGATAGACTTACATGGGATATATAGGTTAATGCACCATCAAAAATTCAGATACTCAGCTTTATATGCATACCTAAGCTTCGAAGCAGACTTTCGGATGATGATAAAGCCGATCAAACTAATGGCATTCCGGCCTCGTCGAACAACGGAGAGTACATGCAGCTGAAGCCTTTGTAAGTGTATCTTGTTAATTAATAAAGTAGACATGTAGGTGTGGTGTCGAGTGGGTAGACGAGGCAATGCGGTTGTCATGTGTTAGTACTGAGGCTTCGACGCGGCGAGTCGCGCGCTATCGGCGCGATCGTTCGCTCCGCGCCACTCCACCGGGTTTTTGGGTCAAGCGGGTTGTGACCGGTGTTGCTGCTTTAGTGATTGCCCTCTCATGTCCAGGAATTTAGTGAATGCATGTTCAGTATACAGAATGTAATGAAGAAATCACAGATGATTCGGGGAATTTGTACTAGCTTTGAACTTGAGTGTATCGAGTCGATATCTTGCGCCAGATTGATGTAGGTCAGCTGTTCGATACGGCTAGGAATGTTCGTAAAAGTATTGTACCGCTTCGTATGCCTGAATTAACTGCAGATGAGAGTAACAACAATAACAATAATAAATGTGACCACTTTATCAGTTCAAGATTAAAGTTTTGTTTTTGCCTGTTTGAATTAGTTTTCCTTTTTTTGCCTTAAAAAATGTAGTTTTACATTGTTTAAGTGTAAACTTATAGGTAACTGCATAGTAAAATGAACACAAGGAGTGATAAAAGGAGATTTCGTTCTAAGATTTAAAGTAAAACATTAAGCAATCCCAACAATACTCAAGTACCTACTGAAATATGAAACTATCAGAAAAGCGCTTATTAGTTGCAAGTAGAAGAACAAGTCTTCATATGCTTACAAACATTGCATTGGAAGTCAGCAAACTAAAACTTTTCTTTGAACATAAGTTATCGGGTCATCGGAACACATGTTGCTATAGTGTATAAAAACAGCAATAAACATAAAACCGGGGTGGAAATCAATTCGGCGGAGGAACTTGATGTTGAGAGCGGCATCGCGACGAGCCTCTCGAGCGCGTATCAAAAAAGGTGAGTTTTATGAATTTCAACATCTCGAGCCGTTTGACGAGTAATCCGGCCGAGGCATTGTGCCTCGAGAGAACTCCACCGTTATTACGACACGAGGGCCTCGCCAACGCAACCGACACATACTTTGCGAGGCCTATTACCGCACTCCCACACTATACAGAGACGTCGACTCATAATTACGTACCATAACTCGTTCTTGCTATGAAAGAATCCTAAGGATTCTACTACGTAGAGTGAATGCCTGATGAGATCCTTTACCGTTATCTAAAGGTTTAACAACACCTATTTGAATGAAGCCTTCTCTATAAACAAACTACCTTTTTAACACAGCCTTGTTTGTCAGTATCGTCCATGAAATATTTAATTAAACAAGGCTGGTATTAAAAACCTTGTTTCAAAATAAGTGGGTTGTGAGAGGATCTAAATATCTAATTGTAATCTTATTTGCATTTAAACCGTTCGCTCCTTCGCTTCGAGAGAATTTCAAGTTAACTATGACGGCGGCGCGCGGCGATGTCTGGCGGTGCCTGGCCGCAAATTACGGCTGTACGAATTTGCTTCTTACACCAGGCGCGAGCAAAGTTTTTGATTGAAATAATAGATATTATTAGAATTAATTGCGATGCTGCGAATACGGATACCGATTTGATACTCTGACATGTACTTTAATTATTTCGAACAAATGACGGCCCAAAACACTCTTCTGATCGATTTGGCAATTAATTAGTTAACGCTGTCTTCCGTTACCACTTCAGTCTGTTGCGTAAACAATCGTATGCGGAAACATAACAACAGACGTGTTATTGTGTTAACCTACGACTTTTAAGCTACTTTAAGCATGGTAGATTAATTTGTGGATTTTGTGTTTATTGTAAAGTTTTCATTGAAAATCTAGATGAATAAGATGTATAAATAATACAGTAATTGTCAGAAGAAACACCTGTTTAGTAATTGGAGTACAAAACATAGGAGCAAGCAGCGGCGGTCGCGGGGCACGTGTAGCCGGGCACGCGGCCTGTCCCCAGGGCTCTTCCCGATCGCACAGACACACACACACAATCAAGCTAATAAATAGGTATCATATCGATTACCCACAATCCCGCGTAATTCAATCCATTGAGACGTTCCGCACGACCGTGAGAGATCTTCTTTTATGATCCCACCAAAACTCGATAAAGATAAATACTTATTTAAAAAGAAAATCCTCCTCACTGCTGTCTCTTTGTGTTTAATGACGCATACTAAATCTTGAATAGGAACATGAGAGCCGCATAGGTGAAAAAAATAGAAAACATACTAGGTACCTTACAGAGAAGACATATTATCTAAGTGTGCCACCAGCAATCGTAAAACCATTTCTACTCCGCTTGAAAACACATTTTAAAACTAAAGTCGTCAACTGAATGGAAGAAAAACATCAATTTTAAAAGTTACACGCAGTGATAAGAGTGGAAGAAGGAGCTTAATTTGAAGTTGAATGGTAAAACGTTGAACTCGAATGGAAATATAACTGGATGAGACAGCAGTTGCTAGGGCCGTTTTCATCGTATGCTGACGATACGTCACAAAATCATCAAAATCAAACGTCCATAAATACAATTTCGGAGTTGATCAATTCGATGTTGCAAAGCTAATAGGGAAACAATAATGTCACCCAATCACCGTAACAGAACTCGACAGCTCAAACATGGCTTGAAAATCAAATGAGCTGTAATTTGTTCATGAGCATGCCACTAACAATTCACTGCTTGTACTCTAGTTTTAAGCCCATAACAGTGATTGTTAACCCTTATTTCAGAGTAAACATGTTATAATTATTCCGTCATTATGTGCGTCAACCAGCATCAACTTTTATAACCCAACGGATGGTTATGGAGCGATGCAGCCGTTGTCCGTTTCGGTCATAACTTTTAATTAACCGCACTTTACAAACTAACCTTGTTAATCGTCTTACGCTTCAACGCTCATTCATAATTGCCCCTCGTAAAATCAGGGAAGGACTGTAACAAAATAGAGTATGTAGGTACGAGACGAATTTCATGCCCCAATGTTCGACAGACGACTTTTAGTTATTAGGACAATTAATCATGAATGTAACCACCATGTACGCGCATGGTGGTTACGTGTCGTTCCACATGTTTCAGTAAAAACATCGCTTCACATTCTGCTAACTTAATCAAGAATATTCAAACCTAACAAAGTAACAAATATTAACTAAACAATTACCAGCTAAGGATGTGAAATGAGTCTAATAAAAATACATATAAAGACCACACAAGCAGGATAATCCATATTATTTTATATAAAAAATGACAAAAAAATATAGATGGATCATTCTGCTAACCCCCAGAAGGAAGAGGCGTGAATATTCACTGGATGAACCATGCTTCTATAATATATATAACTGTAATCATCAGAACCTCGGAATGTTGTATACGTTATGCGATGTCTCAGAACTTACTATACATATAACGTTCATTGTATGTATGACCTTCATTCACTGCACCGGGTCAGCGTATCATCGCTGCTGAAATTCCAAGAACGGTTACACTAGACTCAATCGCGTAACTCCCTTCCTCCTTCCCTTTACCTGCAGTACCCATTCTCCATTTGAATATTTTTGCGGAGATATCACCCCGTAGCACAATCGTAACCCTTTTTCGTAGCTTTCGTAGCGCTCGTAGCAACTGCTATGACGCAAGCATTTATTTTCTGTTGATTAATGTTTTTCATGAAAATTAATTATGATGTTTTTTTTTTATTATCATATCAGTGTAGGAAGTGGAAAATGCTATACGGAAATTGTGTTAATATTTTTTATGCACGTCTCACCACGGTGCTAATAAAATTCAACCATCAAGAAAATTATGAATCTTATCTACTTATTTATTTACTTAGGTAAATAAATAAGTAGATAAGATTCATAATATATTTTATATATTTAACAAAACTAATTTAGAGTTCCGGAAAAGATTTAGAAAGATAGTCTGTGTAGTGTAACCAAAAAATAATAGCCAGTAGGCAGTAACGATAAAAAAACACCGGAATTTGATAGTAATTATTTTCCCTATTTAGGCGGAAAAATAATAAGAGGGTATAAGTGCGGTATAAGCATAGTCTGTGAGTAACATCGAGATCGTCATGAGAAAACTTGCAAAGAGAAGCGTCAAGTTTGCGGGCGGCAAGGGAGAGCGGGTGTGGGGCGCGGGGGGCGCGGGATGCGGAGGTCACGGATCAGCTGGGCGGCGGCCATATTGATTCCCCGGCCTGTTTGATCGGCGCCACCCGTCCCCCGCCGCGCCACCACCCCGCTCCCACACCAGCTCCACGGATTAATAGACGAGAACAACTTTTATGATTTCAACTCAAACAGAACGATGGCCTATTTAATGTTACCGGTAAAGTGCGAAACGGGGGAAACGCACACATAATGTACGATTGCATGCTTAATTACGGACTATTCGATAAAAGTTGATCTTTAATACTAAAATCGAATTGTGTTGTGTTACAGTAATTTATTCCGCAGTAAATCGCTGTTATTTCCAGCAGCCACGTTGAATTATCTTTGGAATGAACAGAATCCTTAACATAAAAGGTTTTAGAGATTGTTCTATGCCCCTTATCGCTATCGTGCCAATTGGTTCGCTACTGTTTACATCGATACGGTCCAAAGTACTCGTACAAAACAAATCAAAGTCGCTCTGTACGATGCAACGCGGCATCAGTCTGCCTTAAATAATAGTCGGCTGTAGAGCACTCAGCGGATGAAACAATGACCGTATTGAATATGATGTTCGTACATTTGGGCAAACAAATGGCCTGTAAACAAATGGGCACGACTCACGAGGGTATAGGAATGTATGTAAGAAAAATCGAAACGTGACTAGCTAACTCGAGTCGGCTCTAAATTGAACGGGCCTAAAGTAAAGTAGGCGAGGCGAGCGGCGAGCGGCGTAGACGAATTTCAAGTGTTTCTTTTACCGTGAAGAAGTGGCGCGTGCAGGAGAGCGGGTGAGCCACGCGCCCGCCGAGCGCACACACACAGCCGCCGTGTGTGTGTGTATGTGTGTTATACTCAACTTTTCAAGACGCTCGTTAAAATTGATATACAGCAATAAGTTAATTACAGTGGCCGGTAATATCAAATGAGCCTGCAAATTATTTTATTTTTATTTTTTGCATGAATAGAGCGAACTTCTATATCGGTATCACAAATATTCAACACCTGCTTACCAATAACGTCACATACCACCTACTAGTTTTGACAATATCAACATGGTGTCAAATATCAGCGGTCAATTCGGTCACCGTTCAAGTTCAGTGGGGTCGTTTGTGGACACGAATATAAGCGTGGTAAGTACATTGTAGTAGAAATGAGTGGGTTATAAGCCAGTAATTGTGCGGTAATGTAATATTGGGAAACTGATAGTTTCTGTTACAGTTAAGTATGTATCTCGCCTACGTCTACCGATGTGGAAATTTCGACCATTTCGTCTTCACAGAATAGTCAGCGCAAGACATATTTAGAAGAATTATAAGTGAAGTAGTTCTATTATAACAATCTTCATAATAGTTTGTCCTTAAGATTATTTTCTATTTTGAGAATGTACCCTTCAATGAACAAACGATGTATCGATAAACACCTACGTACGTTCCTTATAAAATAGCGAGACAGATAATAGTGATCTGTTTCTTTTTTTTTTTTTAACTTAAAACTTTTCTTAGTAATTTCACGTTGGTAATTGCAGTGTTTAACTCATTTAACGAACAAACGAATTACGGCGTTCCATGAAAACAAAAACACTTTAGTAAAGTTTGCAATTTAGTAGAACTGTATTCTACAGATTCGAGCAATCAATGAAACCGCCAGACCGTTCATCCCAAAAATATCGAAGAAAAGAGAGACGGGTGCGAACGACCACTCATAATCAGTGTATAGCAAAAGTGGGCTGTTCCAATTATGTTGACATTACACATGGTTTGGTACATTAAGCTACCAATTAGAGGCGCACGGCGGGCGCGGGTGGAAGGCTACAAGCCGTTTAACCACGCGCTAGATTACCACTCTAGTTGACTACTCGATTTATTCACTTACCGATGTTCAATCGAGAGCCACTTTTATAACTTCTCAGTAATAAAATTCTGAGTGACACCACTGCTCGTGTGGTTTTAAAATGCGCGAACGTAGCTTTTGACATAAATGCTTTCAACGAGACCTGAAGAACTTACCGGTTTACGATTCAGTTGACAGATCCAACTACTAACAAGGATTAATTTTAAGGTGATTTATATCTATTTATTTGTGCAAATAAACGCATGTTCATTATTTTCCTTTTATTCTATCTGAACATTTTCAGCTAACATGAAACCTCTAACTATGGTATAATAAACTCACATCTTTTTCCTTTTGCGGTAGACTGAAACTAAAGAAGCTAGAGTTACGAACTTAACTTAAACTATCTTAAAGATACTCCTTTTCGCCCACGTATGAAAGTTCAAATGGATCTTGATCAAAGTCCGACAAAGTAAATAACGACGCATTTATTAATAAATTGCATTGAAAGCAAGTGAAATCAGTTTAACCAAATTTATAAACACTGGCATAAAAAAAATATATACCTACTTATCGAAGAAAAACTGTACCAATTTGAACGCTTTCAGAGTGTTTGATGCGATCAACCAGTTTGAACTGTACCACTTTGTAACTGTCTGAATCGTGACTGGTTGAAAGTATCATACCCCATGAACGTGTTTGGAGCAGGAATTTCGCATGTAAACATAATACGAAGTATAATACATTAAAGGAAGATGAGTATGATGAAGGAAACAAGCATTATTTACATCCTACACAATTTCCTAATATAATATTCTTCATGATAATCAGGTAAGAATAAAAACAAGGCACTTATTTATCATCACGCACGAGTTGAAAGTTACCCGAGAAAAATACGTACTTTAGGTAATATGGCCGTAGTATTATATGCATAAACAGCTTTATCTACTGATATGGATGTTGCAAAAGAACATGCGATATGAGACTTTGAGCAACTGAATTGGCGAACTATCACCACTAATCTACGACTAATAATAACTGTGTTGTTGGTAGTACATACAAAGAAAAGAAGGGTTCTAAGCTTTTGATCATTAAAAGCTTTTTTTGTGACATTAATGATCAAAGTCACAGACGGATAGCAACCCTTTCCACCTGACGGCGTGTTCGGGCCAATAGGGTGCAACAACACATAAATAGTATAACCTGTTTATTTGATCAAACATGGGCGAGCCGCCGGTCGGTACAGTTCCGCGGCGCGCCGCAGTCAGCCTGCATCCGTGTGCACTTGGCTTCACGCCAACACAAACACTAATACGCTGACGTTGTTACATAATTGCTTCGTTTTTACCAGCGCTACCAATTTTCACATATCGCTTGCCACCGAAAATATAAAGCAATTATATTTTATCAGTTCAGCATCCGAGAGAGAACGTCGTTAACTCGATTTTAGCAAATATTGTAAACTGTCGCGGGTGTTTAATTTAATAGCGTTTAGTCAATATTTACAGCATGCCATTAAGTGTGTGATATCATCTTTTAATGCAAGAGGTACACAATTCGAGTAGATTTGTAGATAAAATGCAAAAAGTAGATGACTATCCTTCTTTTGTTTAAGTAAACTAATAACTGGGAACATTATGTTCATAAAATAATGCAAAAAAAACTTTAAATATATTGTCTAAATATGGGGTCTGGGGGACCCCACATAGTAAACTCCCTTAAAGATACAGATGCAGGCCAGAACTTTATTATACAAAAAGAAGCGATTCATTCACGAGGGTCTACGAGGCTACGAAGTGCTACGAGAAATATTGTTCGTAGATGCGCTACGATCAACCTTGGCTACCAACTTATTCTAAAATATTATAGGAACACATCTACATTGCAACATAGTATAGATATAATTTGTTGCAATTTGGACGGTAATTAAACACAACAATGATGCGAGGGAACATGATATATGTTTTAAGATGAGCCCGACCGGGCTGACTCGGCAGCAACTCGCAGCCGCCACAAAAAGAGAGGGTATTAATTTTCGCGACCTGCCGCCCTCTAATTATAATGAGAAACTTTCGGCAACTTAGCTCGTGTTACATACAGCTCTGTTAGTCGTTGTTTTCAACGTAAAGTTTTTAGGGTTCCACGGGATTATAGACAAAAAAAAAACATGTTCAACCATCCTCTATGACCTTGATTATGCCGTAATTCTTTAATTAACACATTTGTAGAATATGTGTAGTACTTTCAAGTACAAAGTTCGAGGACAAAGAATTTTTCACCTAACCCAACATTTGAGTTCAAATGAAATTAGAATGAGAAAAATAAAATTACAGCCCCACACGCAAACAGGCCGGATATTATAAAATTGAAAACCAAACACATAATGCAAAACACACAGTTTACCCAAATACTATGTAATGTATGTAATGATAAGTTATTGCGGATAAATTGATGTTGTTTAATATCATAAAGTATTGAATGAAGTGCATTTGACCTAAGGTTTGTACGTTGCTTCGTGTATTATTTATTCCGGAGTGCTCCCAGCCCAACAATTGTTCATATACTTAGTTTCAAAATAAAAGTATACCCACACCATGTTCTGTGTACATGTAAGAAGTTAATACATGAGCAATATTCCAAACTATTAGCGGCCATCCCACGTTTAGTTTAAAACCAAATGATACATAGTGGTCGTTAATATTAAAGTATGGACACACTTTGTGGTCTTTTTAGTTAATATGGCTTAAGTGCACTTCATTAAATTAATGGACGTAGGTGTTTGCCTGCGTGTAGTGCTGTTATTCTTTGTCATTATCAATAGTGTGTATTATAATGTTTACCTAACAGGCTACCATAGGAATGTATCTATTGCTCTGTTAGTTGTGGAAACATGTTCGGTCAATGGAGTATCGAACGATTGATCTGACGTAGGTCAGTTAGTCAGCCCTCATTTCTTTTCCTTATGACGAAAGTATTGCTACTTAATGTGCCCTTATATAATTTTTGACGTGACGATATTGTTGTGGACGTCCAAGTCCACATCACGGCATCACGATAACACGGGATTTTTTAATGGAAATTAATTAATTAATTTAAATTTTCCATCCTTGACAGCGTTATAACGTGCACGCATATCCATACATTTTATAGACGTCGACGTCCACGATGATATCGTCGCCTTAGAAATTATATAAGCGCACAGTGATTACAAAACAAGCCGTGTGCCCCATCGGATTAGGTACCCATCGGCAAAAATCACGAACTTCCATACAAACGTTCACCTCTTTAGAAGATGAATTTTCAATAATCCTTAGTAGTTAAATATATGAGAAACACTTGTATAAAATTTCATTATGCATTTAGGCTGTGCGTTGTCTGTCAGTGAAACAATGAGTGAATTTAAGATTTTTATTAAGTAGGTAAAGTTGACGTTATAATCCCAGTATGCGCTATTTACTGTGATATGACGCAAGCCTTTAACTATGTAAACCATAATGTTCTACTTCAGAAATTAGTGGCATATGGCATAAAAGGAAATATACCTAACCTTATAGAGTCTTACCTAACAGAAAAGAGTACTCAGAAATATCAAAAAGAGAGGAAATTTACATATCTGGCGAGCAAACACCTATTCACGGTGTCCCACAAGGGAACGTGCTTGGATCTCTATTATTTATCCTATATATCAATGGCCTGCCTGATGCTATTGACTACACAAATTTTCTTGGTGTAATGATAGACGCAAAACTGAACTGGAAAGTGCACATCTATATATATAAAAAGAGAAGTCCTGACTGACTGACTGACTGACTGACTGACTGACTGACTGACTCATCAACGCCCAGCCTAAACCCTTGGACCTAGAAAGCTGAAATTTTGCACAGAGGTTTTCTTTTTATTGTAGACGAGGAATAAGGAAGAAATTTTCGAAATTCAACCCCTAAGGGAGTTAAATAGGGGATGAAAGTTTGTATGAAAACTCTTATTCCTTGGGTTAATAAACTTGAAACTTGGCACGAATACTTATCTAAGTAAATTATGAAAATTGGTCTTTTTTGTTTTTCTAAACTACCTTCTAAAGGGGGATGGGGGGGTGTCAAAATTTGTATGGAAGAATTTTAACGTGCGGTCTCCGATTAAGTCGAAACTCAGTATTTATACTTAAGACCAAAAGTAAAGAATAACATGTATCAGGGTTTTGCTAAAATCTACCTCTGACGGGGTGAAAAGGAGTAGTTAATTTTCCATTTTACTGCGTGGCTTGATTAACTCGAAAATTGTTGGACATAATCTTTGAGTCAAGTTATGAACACATCCCAAACATTTTTCAAAATTCCTCCTGTGTGGGGTGAAAAGTGGGGAAAAACTTTATACGAAAAATCTTATGCCTAAGTAAATAATAAGAAATGGGTCTTTCGAAAGTAGACCCCTGACGGGTAAAAAAGTGGTAATTCGATTTTTAAGGCCGGTATTATAGTGCATAGCTTGATTTACTCCAAAAAAATGGTATGAATAAATTCAAGCTTCAAACTTGGCACAAATACTTATCTAAGTAAATTATAGCTTGTCATTTTATGTTTTTCTGCTCTAAAGGGAGATTGAGGGTGTCAGTTTGTATGGAAGAATTTTATCGCGCGGTCCAATAATATAAACTTGGAACTTAGTATGTATACTTAAGACCAAAATAAATAAAAAAGTGTGACTGGGTTTTTCGAAAATCTAACCCTAACGGGGTGAACGGGGGTAGTCCATATCACAGAGGAGTATTTTATTGCGTGGCTTGATTCAATGGGAAATTGGTATAAATAATCTTTGAGTCAAGATATGGAAACGTCCCAAACATGTTTTCAATATTTCGCCCCTATGGGGATAAAAACTGTGAAGGTGAAAAGGTGGTCTTATTCCTTTGGTTAAGAAACTTGAAACTTTTCAACATTTGCCTCAGTAAATAATAAAGATTGTCACTTTTAGGGGTTTACTACTTACTTAAAATAAAAAAGTATGAGTTTTAGGGTTTTACTTATTCGACTCCTACCGGGGTGGAAAAGGGTAATAAAGTTTAAGGAGTAGAAACTTCAACTTCCATTAACACGAAAATGGGTATAAATAATCTTTATATCATAAAAATGGAAACGTACCAAATGCAAAAACAAGCCCTGTCGTGATGAAAAGGAAGGATAGTTTATTTGAAACATCTTAGGTAGTTTAACTAAAATATTGGCCCGAATACTTATTTCTTTAAATAAAGTAAGTATAAAGATCGTAATCAATAATTTTCGAAATACCTTTCAGGGGGAGGTGGAGAGGGTGTGAAATTTATTTGAGGAAAGTACGAAACCCACGCGGACGAAGTCGCGGGCAAAAGCTAGTTGAATATATAGGCAAAAAACAGCTCGTTCGCGTGTCTTGTACAAACTATCCTCAAAACTTAACCCAGGTGCTTTGCAGGTGCCTATCATGGATTGGTGGCATCACTTCTGAAAGATCACAAAGAAATAGCGTGTAAGATCCAAAAGAGATGTATTCGGGCTATGTTTAAGCTACAAACAACAGAAAGCTGCAGACCATTGTTTAAAAATACAAATTATTAACTTTTTCGTGTCTATACATTTTAGAAGTTGCATCTTTTGTAAAGTCTAACTATCTCCACGACGACCTGACATTTTTCCGCGCAACAGACGTGACAATAGCAAATTTGCTTGCACTCGGCCAAAACTGCCCTCATGGGGAAAAGTTTTTTTGTATATCCCCGAAAATATACAACAAATTACCACAGTCATATAAAGCCAAACCAACAAATCAATTTAAAAATAAGAATCAAAATCTACTAACAGACAAGTGTTATTATTATAATTTAAATGACTTTTTGACTTTTGACATGCTTGAATGTTTATATTATTATTTCTATAGTTAGTATTATTATTCTCATAAAATTTTGTAATGAATGTTAGTGACCCAGTATTTAGTCTTCAGTTTATTGAATTCATAATTTGAGAGTTACGTTAAAAAAAAAAAATTTGCCTCGTCAGGCAAAACATGTACAGACTTGCTACCTATATTTAAGATCTTATGTGCTTGATTTGTATGTAAATGTTTGTTTGACAAATCAATTATCTTTATCTTTGATTTTGAACCGCCACTTGAATACAGCAAGCTTTGTAGAATTTAGGTCCTTGAACCCGTTGCATAACGTAAAGTTACGTACCTACTCGAATGCACGTCTTTCAAGGTCCGGTCTGTCCAGTAATTACTCGTATATTGATTTATCGTAGTATTTCGCTGCAGCTACATGCTTCGAGTTATAGTAAGCCGTTCTGTTCGCTCGTACACAGGGGCTGTCGTATTCACACGACATGCAACTGATACAGCCTTTAACATCGATTGAAACGTCACAACTGTTATTTATTAAGAGATAAGCAGATAGGTACACTTATTTTATGGTCCTATAATAAGTGTTGGAAAGGAGCTCAAATGTAATCTAAGTAACGCATTCATAAGACTCTCACACTCTGTACCCAAATATTACTTAAATATTATAATTATAATAATATACGTAATACGGGAAATATTAGTGCTTATAGTGCCAAATCCTACTTAAATATTTTATTTTTTAATAACAAAGTTTGTATGTTTGGATGTTTGTTACTCAATAACGCAAAAATACAGGCACATATGTAGTATATAGAATACTTATAATTTTAATCACGGTAGTACGTCCCCGTGGAACATTTGCCGACATCTATGCGGGTGAAACCGTGGCCAATAACTGTAAGCAAATAAAATACTGAGACAAAAATCTTAAGATAAAATTAAACATTTTTCAAACTGAAGTCCACCCAACAATCGTATTCAATCGCCCGCAAGTTAATGAAAACTTTAACAATAGCAAGTCCATAACAATTGTCTTGAAAACATCAACCCACGATGTGCAGGAAGCCCTACGAAGCCTTACTGGTTTAAATTAACAATCAAAGCGCCGCGGTCTCATGTCAATATGGAAGCCTTCTAAAGTATTCCACTAAGAGTGGGGCTCGGTAATTTCCTCACTAAACGAGCGTTGCACAAAGTAATTTATGCATCGCATTAATAAAACATGACTATGTAAACGCGTTGACGCAGTTTGGGAGGCCCGTCAGCACTGAGTGGCTTGCATCACAATACAGCGACAATCTGACGGATTATTTACTTTACTATGGCTTATTATTGAACGAGACTTTCGAGGATAATTCGTTTGAATTTTCACAGTATGACGTTGTCAATGAAAGGTTGAGGTTGAGGTTGCCTGGAAGAGATCGCAGAAAGCGATAAGGCCGCCCATTGTATGTTTTGTAGTAATAATTGTTTTTTTTTTTTGTTATGTATTTTCTGGTGTACAATAAAGTATATATAAATAAATAAATAATAAATGAATGAACATACACTGATTATCCATTTCAATGCATAGACATGTACTGCTAATTACCCACATGAAAATATGGCTATGTTTTCTATAATACCACTTAGAGGAACGTTTGGATATGATTAATGTAGCGTAATTATTTTATGGTCTTACGCGCCCCACAAATACTCCGTACGTTATTAAAATTATGACACCACTTCCCCGCTATAAAGATCAGTATCAGAACTTCTGGCAGCAGTAACCACCCTACACAATGCGTTTAATATGGACTAATGGCCTCCCAAAGTTCCCAAAATACACAGGTATTTGTAATGTAGTACTTGTGTGTGTAAGTTGGCAATGGTAAACATATAGAGTTAATATTTTAGAGGCGAGTATTACAAGAGCACTAATTTGCAGAGAAGTTGCCGTATGCTCGCGTATGCAAACAAGCCCAGAGTGCCTCTTCACTTCACATTTAAGAAGAGCTACTTTACCATTTGCGTTTCTACTAAGAAAGTAAGTGTAAAGATAACTATTTCTAAGCCTTAGTACTTCATTTTAAAACCAGCTCGGGTAGAAGGAACTGTGATAAAAATTAACTGTATAAACTATAGTCCTACCCAAAAATAACCTATCGGTATCTTAAAACTACCTTTAATACATGAGTTACAACAATCACAAAAAAAGGCTGAAACGGACGAAGTAAAAGAGGTATGTAATGATTAACACGTGGCGTTCTATACTTCTTGCTTACCCTATGGGAAAAAAAAACGTGAATATACGTATGCATATAACTCTCTTTTGACCGATCAGCACAACTAAAACCACATATCCAGTACTAGCCTGTTATTTTATATTACTTCTATAATATGAATCTCCCTCAATGGTGACAAGTCATATTAAAATTCCCGAATGTGTGTGTAAATGTGGGTCGTAATGCAAGTAGGTCAGGGCGCCAGAGCTCCGGAGACGGGCCGCGCCGACCCGACTTCATCACCGTTCTACTAACAGGAAAATTTATCCCACTATAGTCCTTTTTACTGAACGCCAATCATACCAATCGAGTGTTCTTAGTTACGCCTACAACCGAATAAAATGTGACCCGTGGTTATCCCTCAAATTTGCACTGTGGTATAGGGTTCGGACTTTCATTTACTTTGAATCCAACCGACGGCAACGGAATGATTTTTTGTTTCTTCTTCTGTGATAAGTACTAAAAGCGATGAATAGTTCATTAAACGAGTACATAGATCTTACAGGCATATTCTTGTCGTAACTGGTAAATTATTTCTAAATCAATCATTATAATACGAAGTATCAGTTAAAAAACTCAGTTAAGTTTTATAACCATAAGAAACTTGATTATTGATTATTGATAAAGGAAGTTGAGTTTCGAATATCAAGTTTCACTAACCCTCATTTGTTACTGCTAGGTTTATTCCATGAAAGCACAGCGTGAAGATTTTAATGTAGAGCACGATTTACATATTTAATAGTTGTTCTGAGGCTAGCGACAGAATCAGTCGACAGGATGTTAGTCGAGATGTAGAGACAAGTGTCGTGCAGTGACAATGACATTCCTTATTTCACGTGCTGAAACTGTCGTAGGTGCTTGACTTAGAACTCCACACAATAATAGGATGTGTCGTTCGTTAAACTTCTACCAGATATAAATTCATATATCTACCAGACAGGCACTATATCTATAATATTATTTTTTTTAAATGTTGCCTAAAAAATTTGAACACGGTTATTTACCAGATAACATGGGCGGATCTTATGAAGAAGTTAGTGAAACAGGCTGTAGATTAATAAGAATAAAACTTATAATCAGATATTTTTTTGTTTATTGTATCGAAGTTACATTACGAAGCTTTTAATAAAGGAATGTTTAGTAATTAAATTAAAGCCTATCTTTGTATCTCGCCATTACAAGGGGTCACTATTATATTCCATTGAAGAGCCGCCTCCGCGAGCGACGATACTTAAGTACGTCCGGCGCAGTTTCAAGGGGAAAAATTTATGTCAAAAAAAAATTGACCAACTCTGCTTCTCATCTGTATGAACAATACAAGAATAGTTTATATTACACCATGATAAAAATATGACTACCCACTCGCCTAAGCTAGGTGCTATAAAGAGTCACTAACCTGAGGGGCAATTTTAAGAACGTTCACAGTCTGATCTAAGTCTCTATCTGTCAAAAATACCTCTAATTTCCATACATTTTTGACATTTGTTTGGCGCCGAGATGAGACTGCGACTAGATTTTGAACGTTTTAAATTACGAGGATTGGCCTTCTGATCTGAGTCACAGCATGTATTGACTGGACAGGACCACTCAAACCTGTATGGCTGGCTCTTTTCTCAAAAGACCATCTCAGACATTAATTAATATGCATGGCCTGACCAAGATTATGTCTGGACTTTAAAAGAGGCTATGACCTCCTAATTAGTTTCGGTCTTTCTGCTCAGATTAGTCGGATAGGAATAAAAAATGGAACGCGCCCAGAAACCACTAAGTTGTATCCATAGCAATTTATTGTCGTAGAATTAATTATCAGCTATAAAAACTATATTTTTTCCACTAAACTTAAGTGTAGTGAAGTGTTAACTGCCCAATAATTGTTTGCAGTGTGATACAAACAATAATAAACAAAAATAAAAACTCGAAAAAGTGCCGGTCATAGTGACTAATTCGCGTGCGCAAGGAATCCTCACGGTTGTGCGAACTAGCGAAAGGCGAAAGTCCTGTGTACGCGTAATCTTGATCATTATCAGTGCTACCAACACTCTGACGACGCAGAAGCGTTCCAGTGGCGAATAAAGTGTACCAAGTTGCATTTATCATGGATGAAAACATAACGTTAAGAAAAAAACAAATCCTCTCTTCGTCGTTCTCAGAAACGTCACTTTTCGATGCTACTGTTATGAGTATGCCAGAAACTTCACTGCGGGACGATGAAACCATTGCGACGCTACAGGAAGAGATCAACGATTTAAGGATTAAGCTGCAAAGCGCGAATCAGGAAGTTGACAACTTGCTATGTGAAAATAAAAATTTAAAGTCTGATTTGGATAAATGTAATCGTATAATAGAATTTTATAAGCAGGTGGGTACAGGAGAACCCAAGTGTGCCACTACAAGTTCTAAACGAAAGGCTTCAAACATAAAACTCCAAGTGAGTAGCCTAACATCAACCCCAACAAAAAAACCATTTGGAAATAAATCTACACGCCGAATACAAACTTTGAATAAGGAGACCCAAACCAGTAATCTCAAGGATCATACGCCAGCAAAAATAAAACATCAAACTTCAGCAGCCTATAGTAATAAACAACTTAGAACGGAAAATGCATGCAAACAAACACAAACTGATGTAAATATTTGCGATAGTACTCCTATACATCAGGACAACAAAACTGAAACAACCCATACTGTTACAGCAACAAAACAAATCAATAATAATTCGGACCCCTGTAATTTAAAACATAGCAAAATTTGCATCTTAAGCACCGACAACAGAAATAAATTGCTTGACATTGCAGAAAAAACTATCACTAAATGTGGGCTGTGTCACTACATCTTACCTCATAGAAGTATTCAAGCACTCCTGAAAGGCATCAAAGAAAAACTTGCAAATTTCACCATGCTGGACTACTGCGTTATACTGATAGGTGGCGAAGACTTCCAAGTCACATGTAATTATTATGACAGTATTTTATTAATAAGACAAGTTTTACAAGAAATAACAAATACAAACATAATTATATGCACACCAACGTACAAATTCTTTAATAATAATTACTTATACAATTCGAGAGTAGAAACTTTTAATCATTTGTTATATTTGGATACAAATACTCATGGACATGCTTATTTTATAGATAGTAACAAGAATTTAACATATGATGATGCCATGTTCAATAAACGCACGGGCATGATAAATTACTCCGGAATGAAATCAATTTTTAATGACATTTATGACATGATTATTTATATTCAAAGTGTAAATACTAATTATTATGAAATATGTGGATTTGACATAAATGACAAAATGCATACTAATAATTCTCAGATAACGTCAGCGACTAGTGCAGAAGAACAAAACTCGCAGTTTTTTCTATAAGTCTCTGAATATTCTGCACCAAAATATTGCCGGTTTGTTGAACAAATCGGACTTATTGACTGTTCAATTGAAAAATCTTGAAAATCAAGGAACTATAATAGACGTTCTCTGTATATCTGAACATTTTATTACATCTGGCCATGAAAGTTTGTTGTACGTTCCTGGTTTTCATCCCGCTGCTTTCTTTTGTCGCGAAACAAATCGCGGAGGGACTTGTATTCTAGTTAGAACTGGGCATCAATACAAGGAACTGCCAGATATTGCTAAGCACTCTGTGACAGGCGTTTTTGAAATGTGTGGAATTGAATTGACAATTCATTCTATTATTGTGATTTGTGTTTATAGAATTCCTAAATATAACTATTTGACATTTTATGATAGGCTTGACATTGTTTTGAATAAGTTATGTTTGTTCAATAGAAAAAAAATTGTATTGTGTGGCGATTTAAATATTGATACGTTAAAAAGGAATAGGGTTACTTTAGAACTAGAGAATTTTTTACTGAATTATAACTTGAAATTAGAAATAAATCAACCTACCAGGCTCAGTAGTAACACATGTATCGATAATTTCGCGCATAACTTGCGAAGACGATGTAAAGTTGAAATTATGGATCTTATCCTTTCTGATCACACGTCACAGATACTCAGGGTTCCCATAAATAGAACATGCCGCTTAAAATTCTGGAAAACTATTAAAAAAGACTACTCAACAGAGAACCTCAAAAAGTTCCGCGACTGCATTCGAAGTTCAACCTTTACAGATGTATATGCAAGTAACGATGCCAATATAGCTTACAAAAGATTTTATGAAACGTTCTCCTTATTCTACAAACTTTGCTTTCCTGATAAAATAATAACAATTCATACAAATAAGAACTTAAAATGGGTATCGCGCGGCATAAAAAGCTGTAGCAAAAAACAAAGAAAATTACTGTGGACATACAGACTAAATCCTATATTAGAAAATAAAACTAACTTTAAAAAATACTCTTCACAATATAAGAAAATTATAAGGCTTACACAAAAAGCTCAAAATGATAATTATATAAAAACCTCGAAGAATAAGTCGAAAGCTACATGGCAAATTGTCAATAGACCTAAAAATAACTATCCTAAAGAACAAATAATGACTATTAATAAATCTTACCAGACCTTTTCAAAACCTTTTGACATTGCAAATACATTTAATAATTATTTTATAGATCAAATTGAGAATAATATTAAAACTGACATTGAATTTGACAATAGATTAGATAATTTAACAAGCCAATCAATGTTCATGCTGCCTGTTCTAGCAAACGACATGATTTCGGCCATAAGATCACTTAAAAATACAAGTACTGTAGGATTTGACGGTATGTCAACAAAGGTGATAAAATTTGTGAACGAACTTATAGCACCCGTATTAGCGCATATTATGAACCTTGGCATTGCTGACGGAGTTTATCCTGAAGACTTGAAGAAAGTTATTATCAAACCACTACATAAAAAAGATAACAAAACTGATATGCAGAACTATAGGCCAATAGCTAAAATTTCTGTATTTTCCAAGATCTTCGAAAAAATTATTTATAAGTCTCTGTATTGTTATCTCAATAAATTTGACTTATTATGCAAGGAACAATATGGGTTTAGGAAGAATACCACGATCAACATGGCAATTTTTGATTTTTTACGTAGTACTTTGTTGGCAGTAGACCAAAAAGCTCCTGTCTGTGCTATCTACACAGATATGACCAAAGCCTTCGATTACGTAAAGCACGACATCTTGTTGGACAAGCTGCGTAACTACGGTATCAGAGGTAACATTTTAAAACTACTCGAATCCTATCTCTCCAACAGAATGCAATGTACAGAGATTGCAAGAATATGTGAAAAGACTAAATTTGAAAAGAGTTTTTTATCTCATCCTAGATTAATAAAGTTTGGTGTCCCACAGGGTAGCGTCCTTGGGCCACCTCTTTTCTTGATCTATATAAATGATCTGCCAAAGGTGACTCAACATCAAATGGTGATGTTTGCAGACGACAGTACTGCCATAGTGAAATGTATTGATCGCAATATTTATCAAGACGACATAAATAATACATTATCGGACATAATTAACTGGCTTGATAAAAATAATTTAGTTATTAATTTAAAGAAAACCAAAATAATGCACTTTCACCAAAGAACTGAAGTACCAAAAGTAAATATTAGACATAGTAACTGTGACATTGAGGAAGTTAAAGTAGCAAAATTCTTAGGTTTACTCCTTGATAATCAGCTTAACTGGAAGGCCTACATAGAGGACCTAAGTAAGAAAATAAATAAATCAGCATACGCACTTTTCCAAATTGCAAGAAAAGTTAACATGAATGCACTACTAGTTGCATATCACGGCCTAGTAGCCGCAATTTTGCGATATGGTATTGTTTTTTGGGGCAATTCTACTGATAAAGATATAGTTTTTAAGGCACAAAAAAGATGCATCAGATCGATGTGTGGTCTGAAAATTGATGATAGCTGTGTACCAATTTTTAAATCGCTGAAAATATTAACCTTACCCTCATTATATATTTTTGAAATGAGTGTTTTCGTCAAAACAAACATGAGGTTGTTCGAAAAAGTGTCAACTTTACGAGATGTAGCGATTCGTAGCCAATACGCAAACTCTTTGAGTAATCAGCGTTGTAAGACAGCCTTAGTGAGAAAGAGCGTCTTAGGCATGGCACCGCGCATTTACAATAAATTACCAGATAATATAAAAAAATTGAATGCTACACAATTCAAAATAAAATTAAAGCTGTTGTTAATTGAAAAATGTTATTATACGATTGATGAATTTTTTAATGATAAATTAATGTAGACTTATTTTATTTGAATTTCTTGCTGAATATTGACACTATAGTAATGAAGCATTGATTGTAGAAATTAATTCCTAATGTGACATTTTAATTATTGTTATTATTATTTTTGTTTTTTATTGATTATTTTTTATTTTTTTTAACATCATTCTATGAATATTGACATATTATACCTATTAAATAATTTGTGTTTACCTCTCGCATGATTAATATATTTTTTTTATTTCGCATGCAACCATATATTTGTACGCCTCTTGGCATAACATAGCGACCTATCTTTGATTTAAGAACTGTACTCAATACCTATGTTACACAAATAAAATTGATTTGATTTGATTTGATTTGATTTGAAACATCGAACTCGTCTAGTTTTAAAACATAATTTATTTTTGACGTGTTTTTTGGGACCAATTTACAGAAATACATGTCATTTATCATCACGCCGGGTGCACTTCAAAGCTTTTTCAATGCACACTATCATTTAACATCTCGAATAAGTATCAATATCGTGACCTGGTTGTACGAGGAAACCTCTCCCACGGCTAATTCATGTGTGGAAACTGAGAGCCGTAAGTATATCTAATTACATAAGCACAGATTTTAATGAAGGCTCCACAGAACTTCGCTCCTAAAGCTTGAAACCGTAATTCCCCTGCCTTTTGTTCCCTTTGTCTCGGATACAGTACCACTCGAATCTTCGGTTAGGTGTCGACGACGAATGTTTTGGGAACTATTTTTTTTCTCGTAAATCTATTAAACCCGCTGTATTATTAATACTCGTAACTTATTAAAGGGCCTGGCATGAATGTATCTATCTTGACTTCGCTTTCGCATTGCGGAGCTCAAAATTTGTGACATTTTATACGTTAGAAACAACTTTTTTATCATATTAAAATTAACAAATGTATTACTATGTATAGTTATGATAATTATCTGCCTCACATCATTAACACGGTAGCTCAAGCCCCAGCGAAATGAAACACTTGACAATATTCAAACATAACATAAAGCTTTGGAGTCGACGCCGGTTATCCACGGTCGTGAGTTCGTGACAAAGTTTCATTTGCAAACTGCTGATAGTGTCCATGGCGTGACATGGACACAAAGCTAGAACTATATTAAAAATAAATTGGCAATAAGTATCTGTGACAAGACTGAACATATGTAAAATTCAAAATGCTACGGAAGGTAGGTGAAATCATTGCGAGACAGCGGCACAGGACGCATGCGCGGCCCGCACGCATGCGCACCGCCACTTAACCTCAATCCGAGGCATGTTTTTGAATGAAACTTCATTCGGAGCCGGCCCCCGCGACCGTACTTTGCTTTTAGGTGATTTCGGCACTCGAGACGACTTAGCTAACCTTACGAATGTACGTCTACAACATAAGTATCGAGTCCGCAAGCAAGCTTCAATTACAGACGGAGTGGGAAGGAGTTTCACTCGACATTCAGAATGTTTTACATAAACCATTATAAACAAAGGGAAGTCATTCAGATGTATTTCTTATTCTTTGGCTTGCTTTCTATGGCTTCAATATTTTAACAACTTATAATAATTTAAATAATTAACACAACTAACTGCACTTATAATTACTTACAAACTTCACGTAAAGTAACATTACCTAATACCTAAAATTTTCAGGACATTTCTTAGTAATTCTTACTATTGGCTAAATTATATCTCCTAGTTTGTAATCTACTTCAAATAATCTGAACTTACAAAACTCATTGATATTCAATTTAAACTGAGAAAAATATAAAAGGCTCTCTATTGAGCAATGCGAAACTGAAGACGGTCGACAAAAGGTATCCGCCCACTATACAGAATGTAACAACTGCCGGTTCCGGGCAGGCACACACTGACACGAACGTTGCATGACAGCTAGGAACTCCTTCCGCGGCAAATTAAATCACTGTTTGTACGGGATTTTCTACAGCCACTTAAATTATTTTTGAGTTAGTTATGCGTATTGTA
Organism: Globia sparganii; assembly: GCA_949316385.1. Taxonomy (NCBI): domain Eukaryota; kingdom Metazoa; phylum Arthropoda; class Insecta; order Lepidoptera; family Noctuidae; genus Globia; species Globia sparganii. The sequence goes on from OX438655.1 coordinate 14,746,249, forward strand.
GAAAAATAAATTGTATTGTGTGTATGGCTAGTTTAAAATAAAAATTAAGGCAGCACTTAGATAAATGTCAATGTTGATAGGTATAATGTGAACCTAAAAGTACGTAATCTGCATTCGCGATTTATTTGCAAAAAATGTAAACAAATATGAGTTAATGGAAAAATAACTTTAAATCCTACAAAATAAAGTTCAATTTACGCTACAACTTCAAACATTTTTACAACTTTTTCAATAGTGCTAGTCACTCTGAAATCAATTTAATTACCATTAAAATAAAGTTGATATTTGTTTAACTTGTAATAATATTAATTTGAAACATAAGTTTGAATAGACTTTAGGTGTTCCTTTAGGTAAAGGTTCATACATAAACTCACGACTTCTTCCCATGAGGGTAGGCAGAAACTATAGAACGCCACCTGCTACGAGCCTTACACACCTACCCCTTTTGCATCGTTTACGGTCATACATCTACACTACTAACCTAAAAGAAGTTTGTTCGAAATCAATAATAGAATTGTTTTTTAACCATGGATGGTAACTACCTGTATTTTGTCATACCATGACGTATCTAATAATTTTGAGTCAATTTTCTTTGCAGCGCTACGCGGGCACCGGAAAACCGTATTCATCCCTTTTCATATTTCCTTTTAACATGTTTGACATCGACTCCTTTATTACATCTTATAGGGATGTTTAAGCTTTTGTCTATACTACACATGGCATTGTAAGTTTCAGTAATAATAACAGTGACCTCAGTTTGTAACTAAGGAACAGACACGACTTCCAGGTACCTACCTACAGGTAAGTACGCCATAACAGTTGGACCAACCACACTCTTGCAGTTTCTAATAAATACCACTGTCACTATGCATGTACCATTAAAGGAAAAATAAATGCGATATTGACGAATGAATGAACTTCATATAATACAATTAGTAACAAAATGTGTTAATCGTTAAATTGGATTTACAATAAACAAACGATAATACGTTTAGGACAAGTGTGAGAAACGAGATAATAGGAGGAAAGACTGTTTGGGTTTTTACATGAGAATTATACGTATTTGATTTAAGTACCTAAGACGACCAAGTAACTAAAAGTCATATTAAGTGAATTCAAAAATAGTTTTCAAATATGCCAAATGAAATTACTTGTTTTAGTTTTGAATAACGATGTGACCCAAACATAGTTTCAAACTGTCCTTATAAATCGCCAACACATTGTCTGTAGACTTTTACAGACTTGAAAAAAATACTTGTAGATATGCTAAAACACGGCGAAATAACCAAAAAGTTAATGATGATTTTAACTAATGTACAAATGCAGTTAATAAACAGAGAAATATCGGTCGGGCCATGCCTTGGACAAATTCGGAATATGATTGTTAATGGCGAACTGCGTAATAGGAGTATGTATGTGACATATTTTTATTTGACAACACTATTTTCTCAGTGGTATAGTTTTCACCATACCCCTGGGGGTATGGCCAGTGGTATGGTGGGTCCGCAATGTGCACCATCTTGGGCACAGTTAGCACTACATATAATTATAACTGTTGTCTATGACCAATAGGTATGTTCCATCACCATACTTATTTGCCATAATCGTTATGTATGTAGTTAAGGCATAAGTTACGATTTTCAGACATCGAGTATGAAAAGCAAAAAGTGGCAGGGCGTCCATAGTAACGTAACGTACTTATGTTGTTATGCGGAGTTTTCTATAAATAGGTTCGTTTAAACCGATATCTGAAAATCGTAACCGATGTACTACTGTACACAGACAATATCGAGTGCAATTCATACAACATCAACTTCATAGAGATGGTTTTTAATTAATGATGAGAGTGATTTACGTAATGAGAGCTAGAAGACGGGCATCGTCGCCGAGAGAGGCCGAGAAAACGCTGGCGTGATGACTTGGAGGCGTTTATGGGTGATTGGCCGGAGAAAGCAAAACACAGAAAAGAATAAAAAGTTGTAGGGAAGACCTTTGCCCAGCAATGGGACAATACAAGTAGAAAAAAAAGGATAATTAAATAATTTATACAAACAAGTATAAAATATCTTATTTTGAAATAAGCAAAGATATTTGCGAATCTAAATTCCTCGTAACGAACGTCTTAATTAAATACTCAAAGGAAAATAACACATAAAATATGAGAACAAATAGTAAGAAACTTAACACTTACGCTAAATCTTTAGTGTCAAAACAATGGCACAAGAATGGATACGTTGTGTTCGTGAATTACCCAGGGTGGGCTCGGGATTACTACTTGACATATTAAATTAATTCACGGAAAACACCTGCACTCTCACTCCAGACGAACAAACAAACATGAATTATGATTACGAAGAGGATTTTCTTCAGAAACTTTGTCAACGATGGTACCGCGTGTTAAAACAATGTCGCAATTATTACGCCTTTGTATTTAGGTAGATACGAAGGTGCGTCTACATAGAGTTTTTTCGGGACACGAATGGAATATGGCACCTTTATCGTGCGATCTATCGCAGGATTACCTATGTACTACCTAAGCTGGAACAGTGGTTGCGCAGGAGCAGTGGTGGCTATGTGAAAACGGCCTCGACTTACGAATTGTAGGTCGTAGGTTCAAACCCTATAATTTGTGTAAATTATTTCACCACAACCGTTCTCTTAACGGTAAAGGAAAACATCGTGAGGAAACCGGCATGTTTTAGAACCAAAAATTGTGATGTCTACCAACCAGCACTGGGCCCGCGAGGTGAATTACGGCCTTATATTAAACTTTATAGTCTGATTATGCTTGTGCTATGAAAGCTAAGATAAGAAATTAAAGATTTTGATTTTTAAGACAATATCAAAATCAACGGTTTACATATTGTTTGTTGCAAAGCTCGATAATGTTGCTACTAAGAATAATCTTGCTATAGAATGAATGAAAAGGTATGATTTTAATAAAAACATAGCTCGATGTAAATATTTTAAGGAATTATGAAAACAAAATAATTTCAACCAAACGATATTTAAGTAAACTACCTACAATAACATGAGTGTTATCGAAGATAAAAAAAAATCCTATCAATCAACAATACGATTCTATACTGCAAGATGTCTAGGTTTGATAAATGTCGTGTAAATATATACAAACAAGTAGTTTCAAAAACAGGCACTCTATTTAGCCGTTATTTACGAATAAAAACAAGGAAGAAGATAAATAAGAAAAACAAGATAATTTCAAGGTCACCTTGAAATAGAGTGCCTGTTTCATTTTTACTATGTTCGGATGTTTGTATGTTTTTTTTTTTTTTTGTATGTTTGTTCATCGAATACTCCGCCAATTGTCGACGGATTTTCAAAATTCTTTTTTGTTGAAAGGGTATGCTCCCGAGGTCATCCCATTGTCACCAAATTGGAATGCGATGAAGGAATCCCATGGAAATCGAGGGAAACCCTCAAATTTTGTAGGCACACCTATAGCGATTTGGGTATTTTTTATAGTAACTCGTGCATTTGCTCTCAGAAAGCACCATTTGGTGAAGTGGAACTGATGATGAAGACCACAGATGGCCATCGGAACTACTCAATAATAAATATTTCACGGTTTGCGATTCGATTAGGTACTTTAATGTGGTCGCTAAGCACAATGCGTATCGTGAAGTGGAGCTGATAGTGACTTCTCAATCAGCTCCAGTTCTCCTGGTTCTTACAAGGAGAACTCCTCAACAATTAACGTCCCTGCATCGGAAAAAGTAACATTTTGTAAAAGGTTATGAGCAGTTGACGTTAGGCTATTGTAACTTAGATATGTTACAAACTGGCCCACTAAAAAGTGAACAATAAAAAACTTTTTTACAAAAAAAACTACCGACTTCCAAAAAAACACTACAAAGTGAAAAATAACTTTAATTTCGGAAGTCGGTGTCAATAAATGAAAATGCGGAACCAACGACACCGACTTCCGAAATTAAAGTTATTTTTCACTTTGTAGTGTTTTTCGGAAGTCGGTAGTTTTTTTTTGTAAAAAAGTTTTTATAATTAATGAAACTAATGTTTGACATTAACAAGCCCACTTAGGGCTACTTTTTCAATCGACAGATAATTTTTATTCGTGGAATAAAATTGACGTCTGACAGATTTTGCATGGTCTACTAGAACTGTCAAAAATTTAAAATTATTCCTCAGATAAAATTATCTGGCGTTGGAAGAATCAGCCTTTAGTGTTATAGATGAATCAGGTCGAACGATAAGAAGGCCGATTCCCGTAATTAAAAACATTCAAATCTAGTCGTAATATGATCTCAGCAACAATCAATGTCAAAAATGTAGGGAATTTATAGGTATTTTTGACAGATCAAGACTGAGATCAGACTGTGAACGTACTTAAAATTACGAGAATCGCCCCTCTGGTTAAGCTACGCTTGCCGAGGCCTGGCTGTGGATGGGCCTTTACTTACCGAGACCTCTCCGTGCCTACGTTGGTCCCAGCACTCATTCGTGGATCTTTGACAGTTGTTACGGGTTGACAGAAGCCGGAAAGTCTGATAACCAGCGTTACCATGGGGCATCGTATTACCCAGTAACTGGGTTGTGAATGTCAGATAGACAGTCGCTCCATGTTAAATACTGGTGTTCAGCTGCATCAGTTTAGACTTTCACAACAATGTTAGGAAAGAGCTAGGCACATGATGGATATTGAATTGAAAAAGTCACATTGGTACTTGCTCGGATTTGAACCCAGAACCTTGTGCATGAAAACTTGGCGAAGCCATACCCACTGGGTCATCATGACTATTACTTTCTAAGCTCATTATAGACATCATTGACATCGGTGAAGGAAAACATCGTCAGGAAACCTGGACTTATACCCCTTACTAATAAGCGTTGTACAGCGTCTGTATAGTTACACAACGCTTTGTCTTCTTCTTTCGAAAGTCAAATTACTGACGACTGAAAGAGAGAAATCAGTATGTAACTGTTCACCTGTTATAATATGTTTGCCGCGTGGACGTTTGAGTGTCAGTAAAGGGGATAGTTAATATAAGTCTGAAATCGCCATCCCGTCTTGAGCAACCGTGGTGATCAATAATAAGGTGGGATTAAAGTATTATAGATATCAAAATAATAACAAACAGCTTTTTATCTCAATCAGAATGGCTGAAGCATGAGAATGCGAAGCATTTAGTGTGGTCTTCATGAGAAATCTTTGAAATTTCGAGTCATTATGGTTTCTATTTAGCTGTTTTAACCAATCCTTCTTTGTATTGCAACGAAATGGTGTATTCTTAAACGAACTTTTAACAAAAAAGATGTGTTATGTTTTCAGGGTTTATGACGTTCCGTTCATGGGTTCAATCGTCTATACTACCCAATCAACTTCAAGAACCAAACTACTATGTGACCAAACGCCTTGTCACCTGGTAATAATATTGAAAAATAAAACATTCTCGTTTTAAATATCCGCCAACATTCAATATTTAAATATTCCTCCGCTAAGCGGAACAAATCTAGGCACTTACTTCCCAGTGGATTTTATTACTTTACAAATAAAATAAAAATAGGTGGGGTTAACGGAGTGGCAAACGGCTGAAAGCTTTCAGATGTTTCAACTGCAGGTGACATCGCCGTTAAGAGGAAATGGCTACCGACACGCCACCTTCAGGCAATCCTTTGACAACCATCTCATAATAACCGTAACCTAAAAGAAAATAAAGTAATAACAGTGGACAATGCTTAGGTACTTACCTACCGGCTGCTTAAGCTAAAGTTTCCTAGGGAAGCGGTTCTGTCATATTTTAATGGCCGTCATAAAAATGTCTGTAATTTTCAGAAATAAATTTAATTTATATTGGTTATCCGATATTGTGTGACCGTTTAAGCTTTAAACTACACACATCAAAAGTGTCTAGGGATCAAGCATTTTTATGCGGATTTCTTGAGATTGAGATGTGGCTTTGTAATAAATTTATGATTTTATAAATTTATATGGATCCTTTTTGGTGCATTTCATAATTTGAATCAGGAACTGTGAATCAAATTCGAGTAAAAGATGAAAATCAGCTGTCAATATTTTCCCTATAAAAACATACAACGCATTGAAGACATTATTAGTGCTACTGTTTCCCTACTACTGATTAAAACCAACGTTATTATGGAGCGGCGACGTCATTTAAGCAGGGAAGAAATGCTCAGAGCCGTGGGAATGATAGAAGCTGGTTCCCGGCAACGTACTGTGGCTTTAGCTCTGAATACAAGTCAGAGTGTTATCAGTCGACTTTGGACACGTTACCGAAGCACTGGTACCGTGGCTGAGCGCCATGGAGGACGGTATCGCTGCACCACACGGAGACAAGACCGATACATTCAAATCTTAACTCGAAGAGCTCCAACAATAACCGCCATGATGTTAGCCGTGAGGCTTCATCACTCTTCAGGGAACTTAATTAGCGACCAAACAGTCAGAAACCGCTTGCATGAAGTGAACCTTCATTCCCGAAGACCGCTACGGGTACCACCTATAGCAATGCACAATCGTAGGATTCGATATCAATGGGCTCTTGAACACAGAAATTGGGCAGAAGAACAATGGCGTTTCGTGTGCTTTTCTGATGAGTCTCGTTTTGGTATGAGACCGGATACAAGACGTATACGACACTGGAGAACCCCTGGACGCCAACAGCGATTAAAATCCTGCCAGGAAGTCCATCCTTATAGTGGTGGAACCATCATGGTATGGGCGGGTATTTGGATCGGCGGAAGAACTGAGTTGATTTGGATCAGAGGCAAACTCAACGCTCAAATTTATGCTGAGACGATTGTATCAGACGTCATCGTTCCTCTACAAGTGCAAATCGGTCCCTTATTTCAGTTAATGCATGATAATGCACGACCGCACACCGCAAGAGTTGTAAGACAGACTCTCGCCGCAGCTAACATCAATGTCCTGCCCTGGCCTGCTCAGTCGCCAGACTTGAACCCGATTGAGCATGCATGGGATATGCTACAGAGAAGAGCTCTGCCGAATATGGAGGGTATCCAGTCGCAAGAAGACCTTTTTTTGTTGTTGCAACGAACATGGGCGGCCATTCCACAGCGTGATTTGGATGAACTCATTTTGAGTATGCCAAACCGATGTTCTTGTGTTGTTAGTGTTCGCGGTAGAAACACGGATTATTAATTGTTTAAGTTACCCAATAAAATTTTAGAGAAAACTGTTATTTCAGTCTTTTTTTCGAACTTTTGTGTTAGTGGTTCAAATGTCAAAAATCCCTTTATTAGGAAAATGGCAAATTTCTTTATTAATGCAAAGGTGACTTGGTTTATCGTTACTGTGACAAACGAAAACACTTTATTTGATGAATCCTTAAAGAAAATTTTAATTAATATCAATCAGGAGAAAAGTTATTGCAAAAATATATGTTGATCCCTAGACACTTTTGATGTGTGTATAAAACGTACAGGCGTACACGCGTATATGTAACGTATATTATAACAAATTCATATTATTTTTATATTCACCAACAAAATAGTCGACGTTACAGCATAAACATTCTATAGTTAGTATGTCACTAATGATGTGAGGATGCTTGGATGTTTGAATGTTTGTGACTTAATAATCTTATAATTTCGGCTGCACTGGATTTGTATGAAACTTGACAGACAGATTAACTGTTCACCATGTCGTATATTAAACACACTGATTGCTCTTTACAGTTAAACTATGGACACAGCTATTTCAACTCATTTTTTCGCAAACACTTTCCAGCTAGACCATTACTCAATTAAAATTGACATCTAATTTTATTTTTTTATTTTGCCTATATCTGTGTATGTGTTTAATTTCTAACCATAGACATTAAAATATCAAACAGTGCAATGAAATACAGATTATTATCAGCCTATTATTAAACACTGAAAGACATTTAGCGAAATGTTCGATTTATTTCATATTGAGTCCAATCCCTGTCTTAGTCCAATCATTATAAAACCTAATTGAAAACCAACTGGCTGAAAACTATACCACCTATAGAGGTGGGAGAGGACCTTTAGTAAAATTAAAAACACACATGTTTTTTTTTTTTTTCATTTTAAGACATTTTTAACATTTTTCGAAGGGTTTTCAGCCAGCTTTATTTTGGTTAAACTCTTAAAAGAGGGTGTGTTCTTTTTACATCAGCCTCTTTGACTCACGATCAATCCGTTCTCGATAGAACGGCTTTTTTAGATACCATTAAAAAAGCCGTTCCATACAAAATTTATGAGAAGATGAATTATCTTTTTGTGAATTTTCCCATGTTTTAATAGTTATTCTGCTATTCGGGGCAGAGACAAATCCAACATTTGTTGGATTTGTCAAAGATCATAAAAATCGGTCCAGCCGTTCTTGAGTTATAAATGGTGTAACTAACCCAACTTTGTTTTATAGATATTTGTCACGTTATCATGAACGTCGACGTCTACGATTTTACCGTTGACGAACAATTTCATAATAACCGTTTCCGAAAACGGATAACGTGATGCGTCTTCATATATTTTTATACAATTTTACTGCCCTGTGTTATCGTAAAGCCGTGGAAGTCCACGATAATATCGTCACGTTAGAGACTAAAAAAACGCTCAATGGCATTGATAACGATAGTAAAGGAAACTGCACCACTATCAATATGATCATTTGTTGTCAGAATACAACGTGTATTAACTATTAAAATGAGCTGCTAGAAGGTAGCTTTATTATACATAACAACCCATAAACCTCTACTGCGGAACGTTCTCTTAATACTGACCCACAATAGATGGTCCTGAGGGTATAAGGTGAAGTATTGGCATAATCACTACGCTTAGCGGAACGGAGTATATCATGTACTTGAGGAAAGACTAGTGTGTCAAGGTATATTTTGAGGGATTACCTTTCAATGTGTTTCTTATACAGAAAAACAGTCTTCAATAGGTCAATAGGTAATTCTTTTTTACAAATCTATACGATACTTATTATATGGATGATTAAGTTACAGTCTGCTCTATTATTAAATCATGTTATATATCTGGTAACATTTAATATTTTAAAAAAAATAAGTTGGGAATCTCCTGTGGTAAGTAGGTTATTAGGTTCTTTTAGGCACAATTTTTCAGAAGTCAGATAACTTATATCTGAAGAAAAAAATGACAGTATGACATATTATTTATACAAAACCGAAATATTTATTCCTCAGATATTAATAATCTGATTTTAGAAAAATACATAAGTATTTTTTAATACCGGAGCCAACCTATAGGTACCTACAATATTATATGGCTTTACATGTATGTAGATGACAAAACAAGAAAATAATATATGGGATGATTAAGGAAACTAAATACATGCTTAGGAAAGTGAAATAAATAGTACCTAACCTAAACAAAGTCGACCTATGAAGACCGTCGAAAACTATGCGAAATGGAAGAGCTTTTGAAGCGACCACCTGCATATTTATACGAGTACTAGCTGACCCGGCAGACTTCGTACTGCCTCAATCGATAAATAAAAGACAATTGACTCTACATTTTATTTAGAAAACGTTTGTATGGGAAATAGAAAAGGGCTGTTTTTAGGGTTTTCCCGGGAATTATTAGATTTTTCTCACCCACCTTTTAAACCTTCCCTAGACCTCCACGAACATTTCAAGACCAAGATAAGATAAATCCGTTCAGCCGTTCTCGAGTTTTAGCGAGACTAACGAACAGCAATTAATTTTTATATATATAGATGTATGTATCTTGCAAATTTATTTACGAGATACATGTAAACATATTTATTTTTCTGCCCTGTTGGTCGCGTGTTCGCAAGCGCTACTGCTGAGCGTGGGGTCCTGGAATCGATTCCCAGATCGGGTAAAGTGTTAAATTGGGGTTTTCCATTAGAAATTACTTAATAACAGCCCAGAGTTTGGAAGTTAGCGGTGTCTCGGAAAGCACGATAAGCCGTTGGTCCAGCGCCTGATCTCTCTCCGGTCGTATCGGATTGCGTGCCGTGCCATCGTACTACAAGAGTCAGGGAAGAGACAGTGCACCTGTGTCTGCGCATATGCTAGTTCACTATAATATCTCTCGCGCCAAATGCTAGTCTCCGTTGAGATTAGCCACCATGGGCGAAATTCGGCCTAGAGGACTTTTTTTAGATATATTTATGTATGTATCTTGTATATTTATCTACAATTTACATGTATGTTCTTGTATCTCATGTATCTTACTATACATATAACTCTATGAAAAGCGTTTATATCTTGATAGTTTGGTAAAGGATCACACGTCTGCCTCGTTGGCCTCGTCAATACATATAACTCTATGAAAAACGTTTATATCTTGATTGTTTGGTAGAGGATCACACGTTTAATAATTTGACAGTAGCACCCCAGAATCTAGATTTATGCCCGGAAGATGGTTCACCCCATTAGGTTTCAACAGTGCAGTAACACATAACTAACAATACATACAGGGTGACGATTTAGTCACCTGCATCCGTCAGGGGGTGATTCTCTACCCATTTTTTTAAACAATTTTCGTTACTCATTTATTTTTTTTACTAGTTTTTTTTTTAATATTCGGGTATTAGTTTTATGGCAAAATTGTTTAGAACTGATGTCGTATTATGTTAGTTAGACGGTTTTTATTTTGATGTCACGTGTATTGGGGTATAACCGCAGAACACGGGACATCCAAAAACCAGACTCGTTTAGCCATATGTATTAATATACTAACAAAGCAATGCTAGAGTAGGTTTACAGTCCTCATCTGTCAATCATAATTAGTATACTTTACACAAAAGCATTTCTAATAAAATATTTAGCAAGTATACATACATACTGGCTCCTGAAATACAGGTACTTTTTCTAACCTAGCTCTGGAGCTAGGGTCTCAAATTTTTCTGTAACGTGTCTTTATGCCAATAAAGATTTTATTTATTTATTTATATATAAACTCACGCCTCTACCCGTGGGGGTAGGTAGAAACTACAGAACGCTACCTGCTACGATCCTTACATACTGCTTTGGCTTCGTCAACATTCATACATCTGGTCTGGGCCTCAAGTCTACTGTTAAAATAGTGTCAGAATGGTCTATCATTGATTTCAAAATTGTTGATTTGACAAGTTTGGTAATCTACTAATATAATGGCGTCATTATGACTTTCCAATGGTCACTCCATTGAAAGAAATGGCATAAAATGGTAATCTCGTACATAATGACAAATGAATAAATCGACACCTGCAAGGAAAAACATCGTAACTCATTTTTAGTATTTTTCCAGGAGAGTGCGTCAAAGATAAAAAAAATCTCTCAGGTTTCGGTTAAGCCAACCAACCTTGAAAATTTGAGGCAACGAGAGAATGGCCGTACTTTTTATGATTGTATTATAATAATATTATAATATAATCATAAATAAGTATAAGTATGACGCGCTCTCCTGAAAATTTACGTTACGTTACAATTTTTAAGTTACGATGTTTTTCCTTGCAGGTGTCGAAATTTAATGTTTTTTTGCTATTTACGAACTTCTTACTACTTCAGATTGCTTTCATCATTAAAACGTAATATGTAAAAATATATACTAAATGAAATCTAGCATGAACCTATTACTAAATGTAATAGTTTTTCGAAAATCATTTCTACTAACGGGTTTTATAATAATGGTAATACGACAATGTCATTATAAAACAATTCTATTACGAGACCATTGACCGACCAATGATCGACCATTATGAATTTAGCAGATTACGAACTTTTAGCAAGATGACAATGGTATCGTGTTGGGATGACGAATTTATACAAATAGCAGACTTGGGCCCCTGGTCTGGTGGGTGTAGCGAGCACATTTTAGTAATATTGTGTCTATTTTTTTATTCGTATTGACAGGTCTTCAAGTATTGCGTAACGTTCAGGGGTTCGCTTACTTTAAGTTATTATTAATAATATACACAAGGCGGCAGTCATCGACGCGCAAACTGTAACCATGAATTCAGCACGTGACCCCCTTGCGTGGATTTTTTTTTGCCGGTTACAAAAATAATCAGCTGTTTCATAGAAAAGTGCAATACCTACGCAGTCAAAATTTATGAAACTGAATTTTTTTTTTTTAACGACCGACATCGTCGTAACATATATTGTACTGAATCCATGGTTACAGCAGTGCTATTCTGTAAAAATCTCACCGTGAAAACTAAAGTGAAGTGAGCTGTCATTCCACCCGATGTTAGAGTTTGCCTTCATTGATAAGCTCACTTCAGGCTCACTTCATTTATGTGAGATTTTTACAGAATCCACAGGCAGTTTGCGCGTCGATGTGACACCCTGTAGAAAACATTAATGTTTAGTGTGATTTTACCATAAAAATATTGGAGTTAGAAAACCCTTTCGTATATAAAGTGGGTATTCTGTTTATTTACAAAACTTTGTCTCATGTGTCTCATGTATTTTTTTCATAAACAAGGATTAATAAAAATATAGATGAGCCATTACAGGTCCGCGTCCAATTTCTCAGAGAATAACAGCCACATCTATAATAAATCTGTAAGATTTCCGTGATTGACCGGGCCGTCTGTTCAGTTAGTAGCTATGTATCGATTCTACGTCATATTGCTGCTGAATGGCTGCTTCATGATGTGTTTACTATCTATGATTCATCGCATGACGTTATACAGTATGGTCATTATGGAAAAAACTTTCAGATAGGTAGGTATTGCAAAGGTTGACCGACTGTGATATTAAATATTAGTAATTTGAATAAGTAGGTAAGTAACCTAATTAATTTGTATTTCTTCTTTGTTATTACGATACTATTACAAAGAAAACGTTGACATACGACAGTGCAATATCTTCTCGAAGAATATTTTTTCTTAATAACTGCCGGCCATTACCGGTGAATCGAGTCGTTTATGACAGCAATCATTCACGTTTCCCTGAATTTAATTGGTTGGTCTTGTGCGACAGTATCGGGAGCACCCATCTGCGTTATCTCGGTGACGGATTAACCAGTTCCAGCCTAGTTGGAGCCTCCTCCTCAAGCACTACTAGTGGCAGGGGCGTGTATCTGGCGCCCGCATTAACCCTGCATTAACACACAATATATTATATCTGAGAGTGTGTGGATCTTGACTTTCTTGTATTTATGAAGAACCTCCTACATAATAGCTGTAGGATGATAATAAATTGTCCTAATACAACTTTATGGTAGGATGAATGAATATTGGATAGATATGAGACTATTTTTAGGTGATTTTGTGTATGATGTGATGATAATATGATGGATGTCATCAGCATTTTAGTATTTGTTTATAATTTATCTATATATTTTCACTAGATTTCAGACTATGTATTGCCTGTAGCTACGACAGTATAAAATATGTTCCTATATGTATTAAAGTTTCTATACATTATCCGATTGCTAGTTGTGTCGCGGCTGCGGCCGCCTGTCACCCGCACTGCGCGCTGACAAATGGTCGGGCGGCGGATCCATCACCCACACTGACACCAGCCAGCCTCCACGCGACCTCCAGCTCTGTCCGCACTATACTTAGGTTAAGAAACGTGTCTTGCCCAACTGGATCGATACACGCATATAATCGTCTAACCGGAGGAGCGATTTCACGCAATGTACTAGTGATTTATCACTACCATAATCTTTTATAGCAACTGAAATTTAATCAAGTAAAAATCATGATAATTTCCACATCATTTCAGGGTTAACCCACACAGCAACAACCGTTGAGTAACGAAGCATTTGTTACTCATTTTGACCATAAACACTTCAGTCTCTATGGATCAGTAAGTTTTAAAGATGACAGTGATAGATTCCGTTGTTGCAGCGAGCACTGTAAACGTTTCTACACATGGGAACAGACAGGCTGATGAGCGCACGGTGTCTGGTGGTGACACTCACCTGGCACTCGTGACACGTGTGCACGGAGTAGGGCTGGTCGCAATCGTATCTTCTGAGGATGTCGACAAAATCGCAGTGCACGCGCGCAACCATAGCGTCGAGACCGAGGAGGTCGTGCAGCGCGCGCTCGCAGCGCTCCCCGCCGGCGAGCACGTCGGCGCGCGCGCCGCGGTCCAGCGCGGAGGCGGGCGAGCGCTCGCAGCACGCGCGCAGCCGCAGCTCGGCGAGGCGCCGCGCGCGTGCACCGATACCTAGCGCGCACAGGTGCGGCACGTCGCGCAAAGTAAGCGCGTCGGGCGCGCCGCCGCCGCCGCCGCACGCCGCGCCCCCGCACTCGCGCACGCTGCCCGCGCCCTCCTCCTCCAGGTCGCACGCGCTCAGCCAGGGGTTGAGGCGCGCGAGCGGACTCACGGCCAAGCCCGCGGCCGCCATCAGCAGCAGCAGCAGCAGCGGCGGCGCTCGCATGGCGGGGGCGGCGCCGCTAGCGGGGGCCGGCCCGCCGGGCGCGGCGCTGCCTCATACCGCATCGCGCATGGCGACCTACTCGCGCGGCCCGGGCCGCGGGGCCGCCGCGCGGGGTGGGCGCGCCGCCATGTCGCTCGCTCGCCGCTCGACTGACTCCCCCCGGGCGCGCATCGATCGCCCCGCGCCCCGCACCCGCCGCTGCGCGCGCCCGCAAAGCCTCCGCTACCGTTATGTAATGGTGCGCGCGCACCCTTAGGTTCCGCCCGCCGCCGCTGCCGCCCTCTCGCGACACACACAATTTTCCGCCCGCCCAACAGCGCGCTACTCAGCATTCGTAGGAACTGTTGTAATGAAGGACCCATAGATGGCGTTACACTATTTTAAGTTTACTTTTACTGTTTTAAATGGTTCAGAGAATATATTTGGAAACCTTTGTCCATTTATAACCTACAGTGCACGCAGAATTAATATTTGGAATTCTAATCGTATTTAGCAAGTTGACAATCTCAAATGCTAAAAGTTTATTGTTAGGGTAGTGTAGTGAACGAGTTTGGGAAAAGAATGAAAGATTAAAATAGTTGAATTTGAAGAAATCCCAAGAAATTGAGTTTCTTCTACTGGAATATTGTATAATACGACAAAATATGCTTTAATTTTTTACTCAAGTTCAATGATTTTTTTCAAAGGTGAAATCTTTTTTTTTTTTCTCTTCGTTAAGTTATATTAATTAACGAATATAATGTTTTAAAGTTTGTTATTAAATTCATTTAAAACTATGCACACCGGCCCATGAGACGAGGTCTATAGAAACATTTTAGAAACCCCTCTTCAAGGGTTTCCTGAAGCGCCCTCGTGTATGTTCCGGGATTATTTATAGTTTAGGAGCAAGACGGTTTTTAATATTTTTTGGGATATTCTCACTTCGAACAAGTAGCCTAAACTAACGTTTTAATACGCTACTCAACAAAGTCTAGGGAACAACCTGACTATATCAACTTATATAAGAAAACTTTAGAAAAAATACTCGCCAACAAAAATGTAAATGTCGTTTAAACCTGCATTAAATAATTGTTCGAAATTTAAAAAAAAATCTTTAAAACTAAAGCATGGAGGCCGTGTACACATTATGCCGTGGCAGCAGCGGCGGCGGCGGTCGCGCCGCCGCTGCCGCGCCACCGCGGTGCCGCTGTATTGGTTGCCCTTGGATTTGTATGAACCCTTGCACATGGCGTCGCGGTGGCGGCGGTGAGTTTTAATAGGTCTTATCAAAACTCGCCGCCGCCGCCACGGCGCTGTGTGTGGATTCATATAAATCCAAGGGTGACTAGTGCAGCAGCGCCGCGGTGGCGGCGGTGCCGCTGCAGCTGCGGCATAATGTGTAAACTGCCTTACCTACTTTAGAGATTACTGTCCATAATCGTTTTATTTTTGCTTGTGAAAACCATTTTCGCTGCTTTCTTGTAACTTTTGTGACTCTGGAGCGTTATCATGTGGTCATTTAATGCGGGAAGAGATTCTGAAGGCTGTGGGTATCTGAAAGCAGGGCGCGGCCAACGTGAAACTGCGGATGCTGTCCACACGCAGCCAAGCGTAATTGCCGATTATGGGTGCGTAACAGGGCTACAGGAAATGATGCTGAACGTCACCAAGGAAGATACATGGTTATTACTCAAAGACAAGACGGCTTTCTGCAAAATGCTGCGAGAAGGCAGCATCAAACTACGACTCGCCAGCTGGTAGGAAGACTTCAGTCTCAGCACCAAGTGGTCATCAGTGATCAAACCGCTAGGAGCAGATTTGAAGTTAATCTTCTTGATCGCAGACTGCTTAGAGCTCCAGCTCTTCGACGCGAAAATCGAGGGCGACAATTTATTGTGGACTAACACACGTTTGGACTGGACCGACACTTTTTTTTTCTGATGAATCGCGGTTTGGATTTCATCCCGATTCAAGAAGAGTGCGTGTTTGGTGAATTCCTGGTCGCCAGAGTCAAATCCAGAATCCTCAGGCAATACATCCGGATCAGGGCCGAACGATTATGGTGTGGACTAGAATTCGCTGGGGTGGAAGAACGAACCTCGTTTTGATATGAGGCAATTTAAATGCGGAACAATACTGTAACGAGATTGTGCAAGTGTGCAACCTAAGGTCATCCCTTACCGATAGCAGTATGGCCAAGATTTCATGTTCATGCATGATAATGTGCGTGTACACACGGCCAGACAAATGATGAATGTGCTCTGCGAGAACAATGTCACGCTATTAGAGTGGCCTGCTCAGTACGCTGATCTCATCCCATAGAGCAGGGTTTCGCAAAGTGGGGTACGCGAACCCCTAGGGGTTCGCCATTCGACGGCAGGGGGTTCTCGACAAGACTTACGTAACGTACGTATTAAGCAACAGGAGTCATTATTAGAAATGTCCGCAGACGAAACTCTTCAAGCTGATTTAAAAAAGATGTCTTTGATAGATTTTTGGGCAGCTAGACAGGAAGAGTATCCCGAACGCAAAGCGGTGAATTTCCTTTTACCCTTTGTTACAACATACTTATGTGAGAGTGGGTTTTCACACTTGGTCATGATAAAAACTAAATACAGAAATCGACTTGATGCCGAGTCAGAATTAAGGTTAAAATTGTCCAAAATTACTCCTAAAATTGACTCCATTTGTGACAAGAAACAAGCACACCCATCACATTAATATTAGTAAAAATATATTTCTTTTTGTACTTTATTTGTTATCTTTTATTGAAATGAAAACATTATTTTCTTCAACAGTCAATTTTATTGTTTTCTTTGGGGGGTTAGGAGGAGGGAGGTTTAATTAGTTAGTTGTGGGGTTCGCTGTCATCTGGAAACTTTAACAGGGGTACGTGGAGCCGAAAGTTTGAGAAACCCTGCCATAGAGCATACGTGGGGTTTGCTCGGGAGCGTTCAGTGACCTTCCCTAAAATTTTACGACCGAAGAAGAGATTTTTGCACATCTTCATCATAATACACGTGGAAACTTGTGATTGGCCTTATTTTGTGAAAACTATTATTTACTGTATCTGTTTAGCTGTAAGTTTTCCTAAAATAAATTAAATAAATAAATCTTTCCAGAGTATGGAGCAATACGCCACAGGTGACAATAGACAACCTGATACTCAGCTGCCACGACAATGTAGAGCCGCGGCGAATGCCTTGGAAAGTCAAACAGATTATTAAAAATTTGCTAGGAATGTTTTTTTTTTTATATAATGCTACCTGGGCTTTGTTTTTTTTATCTACCAAAAAGTGTTTTTTTTTTTCGTTTTCGGTTCCATTTTAGATTTCTCAATAGATTTTTATTTTTTAACTAGCAACCCTTTTATTTAATTAAACAATTAAAATTTATATTAAATTATGCTTCTTTTTATATAAAACTAGCGACCCGACACAGCTTCGCACGGGTGCAATGCTGATACTAAGTATAGGAATTTCAAGAATGTAACAACCGCTATGTTCCTGCATTTTAAATCTGTAATATCTTCGAAAATATTCATTTAAATTACATGTTCTAAAGGGCCATATTTATCTATATTAAATGCACAATGTATTTAACGTACCTAATTGGATAAGGATTAATGCTGTATTGCTTAAAATCGCTTCGTAAATAAGCCATTATTTCACGTAAAAAGTAAAGGATAAAAAATGATTATTGTAGGTTATCCCTAAGAGATAGACATATACCATCGTATACTTTTTTGTAGACCTTTTTAAGGTGTACAATACTGTAGTACATTATTTTGACCTATCTTGTAGGGTTCAGCCAGGGTTTGAAAAGTAAGCGCAAAAAAATGTGTTTATTTACGACATAACATTAGAAACCTCTAAAATTATCAATGTTTCTCTACTATACATGCATGCATGTATTATATATATAAACCTTCCTCTTGAATCACTCTATCTATTAAAAAAAAACCGCATCAAAATCCGTTGCGTAGTTTTAAAGATCTAAGCGTACATAGGGATAGAGAAAGCGACTTTGTTTTATACTATGTAGTGATATGTTGTATCAAAAGTGTTTCAATTTAAATCATTACTATGAATACGCTTGTTCCCGAGACTTTGTTGAGTAGTGTATATCTAACACGATATTACCTACATAAAAACTGCAAACAGCTCTTAAATACGAGTGTACATTTTACCAGGAACAGATCATTACTGGTTGAGTGGGGTGTCACTCACAGATGCACATATTCTGCAGCCACAAATAATTAGATATAGGTATGCGCCACATCCAGTTAAAATCCTTTATGCATGAATGAAACATTGCACCGGGTTCATTAGGTAGGTATGTTATATTTTATTATTTAAGAAAACGCAAATGGGACAGCTGAAAAACTGAAGGATACCGTAAAAGTACCGTTATATACCTGTTGATATATGTATACTTACCTAAGCTTAAAGTAAAAAGAAATAGTCTCTGAAGCTGCAGGTTTTCGAGCTGCGCAAAACGTAGAATTTTATTTAAGAGCGTTCGCAAAAAGCAAGGAATATCCGAAGGGAAAGAGAGAACAATATCACCGGCACTCTAATTGCGTAACACACTATTACTCTCAATTTAAAGCATTTTGAAGCATATTGCTAATCCATTGCTCCATATGTTCGAAAAGTGTATCTGCTCAACAACGTAAATAAAGCAATGAATGTTGTTGAACTGTCAAAATCGTGTGTGTTACGCAATTACCCTGCGGTTTACGAAAACCTCGACAAAGCAACGGTCACCACAAATACCCAAGACTAGTTGGAAGTAATGCGTTTAGTTTAGTTCTCAATTATTATGCAGTTTGGAAACGTTCAACACGCACCATGAATATCTAATGATAGTCTACTAGTAAGCATATTAGGGTAGGCCTTTCCCAAGAAGGCATTCCGTTATAACAGTGGTACTAGCACGTCCCTAGCAACAGTGACGTTAGACTATAATCAACACGTAGGGTCATTCCATTGCTTGAGCATTGTCTTGGATTAATAGATTTATGTAAAATGGTCAGCTACTCATAATACTATAAATTCTTTATTCCTGATGGCTTATGCCGTTTATCTATTTATTTATTTATTCACAAGGCAACTACAACAGGCAATAATCACAATAAGTATATCACTAGGTTCAAATTATAGGTTTCGACCTGACTATCACCCAAAGGGTAGTCGCACAACATGACCAACAACAACAATAATAATGATAACAACTACAGTAAGAAATAAAAATAAAACTTAATTGACAAAATTATAGCTACAAGGTAGGTATGAGCGTCTGCCCTCCGACACACTACTACTTATGCAGGGAATGCGTAGGAGACCAAACACGCCAGGTTAAGTACATAATTGACATAAAGTTACATATTTAAAGAGAACAGTATTTAAAGCGTTACAAAATTAAAAAGAAACGAGTACATACAAGCCTTTTAAAAGCAGCGGCACGAGAATCGAAGATATCAATACTGTTATTGTCTTTTGAAATTTCATTGTAAAGTCGACACATTCTCATGATAGCGTTATAATAAGAAGGTGTTATTTGTAAAGACTAAAAATCGCATTGGAACCACAGCTGAATCACGGCTGTTAAGCGTTTTCATATTCTACTAATGAACAACGATTCAACTACGGTTACGTTTTAGTTTAAGCCAACGATCGATCGAAATAAATTCAAAATACACACATCAAAAGTGTCTAGGGATCAACATATATTTTTGCAATAACTTTTCTCCTGATTGATATTAATTAAAATTTTCTTTAAGGATTCATCAAATAAAGTGTTTTCGTTTGTCACAGTAACGATAAACCAAGTCACCTTTGCATTAATAAAGAAAGCCATTTTCCTAATAAAGGGATTTTTGACATTTGAACCACTAACACAAAAGTTCGAAAAAAAGACTGAAATAACAGTTTTCTCTAAAATTTTATTGGGTAACTTAAACAATTAATAATCCGTGTTTCTACCGCGAACACTAACAACACAAGAACATCGGTTTGGCATACTCAAAATGAGTTCATCCAAATCACGCTGTGGAATGGCCGCCCATGTTCGTTGCAACAACAAAAAAAGGTCTTCTTGCGACTGGATACCCTCCATATTCGGCAGAGCTCTTCTCTGTAGCATATCCCATGCATGCTCAATCGGGTTCAAGTCTGGCGACTGAGCAGGCCAGGGCAGGACATTGATGTTAGCTGCGGCGAGAGTCTGTCTTACAACTCTTGCGGTGTGCGGTCGTGCATTATCATGCATTAACTGAAATAAGGGACCGATTTGCACTTGTAGAGGAACGATGACGTCTGATACAATCGTCTCAGCATAAATTTGAGCGTTGAGGTTGCCTCTGATCCAAATCAACTCAGTTCTTCTGCCGATCCAAATACCCGCCCATACCATGATGGTTCCACCACTATAAGGATGGACTTCCTGGCAGGATTTTAATCGCTGTTGGCGTCCAGGGGTTCTCCAGTGTCGTATACGTCTTGTATCCGGTCTCATACCAAAACGAGACTCATCAGAAAAGCACACGAAACGCCATTGTTCTTCTGCCCAATTTCTGTGTTCAAGAGCCCATTGATATCGAATCCTACGATTGTGCATTGCTATAGGTGGTACCCGTAGCGGTCTTCGGGAATGAAGGTTCACTTCATGCAAGCGGTTTCTGACTGTTTGGTCGCTAATTAGGTTCCCTGAAGAGTGATGAAGCCTCACGGCTAACATCATGGCGGTTATTGTTGGAGCTCTTCGAGTTAAGATTTGAATGTATCGGTCTTGTCTCCGTGTAGTGCAGCGATACCGTCCTCCATGGCGCTCAGCCACGGTACCAGTGCTTCGGTAACGTGTCCAAAGTCGACTGATAACACTCTGACTTGTATTCAGAGCTAAAGCCACAGTACGTTGCCGGGAACCAGCTTCTATCATTCTCACGGCTCTGAGCATTTCTTCCCTGCTTAAATGACGTCGCCGCTCCATAATAACGTTGGTTTTAATCAGTAGTAGGGAAACAGTAGCACTAATAATGTCTTCAATGCGTTGTATGTTTTTATAGGGAAAATATTGACAGCTGATTTTCATCTTTTACTCGAATTTGATTCACAGTTCCTGATTCAAATTATGAAATGCACCAAAAAGGATCCATATAAATTTATAAAATCATAAATTTATTACAAAGCCACATCTCAATCTCAAGAAATCCGCATAAAAATGCTTGATGCCTAGACACTTTTGATGTGTGTCGTGATGAAACACCACGCCCTTCCTATTCACCAGCTCCGGCCGGTTTTTCTCAATAGCTTCTTTTAACCTCATCAGTTGTTGACAGTAGAGGTCAGAATCGATAGTTTTACCCGACGGCAAAAGCTCATAGTGGACGATTCCTTTCCAATCCCACCAAACACACAGCATCACTTTGTTCCGAGTCAGGCCGGGCTTTGCCACGGTCTGTGGGGCTTGCCCATGCTTCGACCACGATCTTTTTCGGTCATTCTTAACGTAAGTGATCCATTTTTCATCACCCGTAATCAACCGTTTATGAAATGGGTCGGAATTATTACGTTTCAACAAAGAATCGCAAATGGAAACACGTTGCATTAAGTTTCTCTCAGTGAGATCATGTGGTACCCAAATATCAAGTTTTTTCTTGTACCCAGACTTTTGTAAATGCCGTAAAACTGTTTTGTGATCAACATCCAGTTCTTCAGCAATATCATAACTACTAACATGTCGATCTTGCTCCATTTTTTCAAAAATGGCACTGATTTTATCCGCGACAGGGCGTCCAGAGCGAGCTTCATCCTTCACACTAAAATTTCCTGACTTGAAACGCTTGAACCACATTTGTGCTACTCGTATTGATACCGCATTAGGTCCGTAAACCGCACAAATTTTATTCGCGGCGTTCGTCGCATTTTTACCTTTTTTGTAATAAAATTTTAAAATGTACCGAATTTCTTCGTCACATACGTTCATTTTGCTTGCTTGAAAAACAATTCAGAAATGGCGGGAACTAGTTTTTTTTTTTATTTATTGCATCTTTAGAATGTCAACATTTAATAGTATTAAAACCAGCCAGTTACATTCAGTACTGCCAAAGAGGTTTGATTACTAACAATAGATTCAAAATACGAAAATATTTTTGCCCCGACATATTAAATGTAGGGAACAGCTGATTTTTTTTTCGCGAATTCAGGTTTGGTCCCATAGTAAAAGTTGTTTGTTATCATGAGTACAAGCACGTGTTTAAGTATCGGTCACTAATTACCAGTCACCGTATATTTCTTACTAGGCTTTTATAAAGTAAAATAAAACTTTGAGGTTTTTTCAACCCTTTGGTAGACCTTGATATAAAACCGATCTATCTCAAAAAATCTACCTAAAAAAATCCACCATTACGTGGATACGCGGAAATGCATGTCCGAGAATACACCCTAAGTCTATAAATTCTGTTTCTTCAATTAGGCCTAGGGTAATCCACCACGTCGCAGCTACAAAATCTAGGCAGTGTCTGTCCTGTGTGTCAATATCTTACGTGTTAATAGTGTTTGCAGACAGACAGATCTACAATCGATGAGGTCTTAATCTGGTCGCTATTGCCCACACGGTGGATTTCAATGGCCAAATGTGATACAGGTGAATAAACGTTTTCATACAAATTAGCACCCGTCCACGTGTCGTCGTTGTGGTACGGTACGTGTGATCGGGCTCTAAGGACTTTCCTTTCATGTTTCTGCTTTGTAAACGTAAAATGCCGAAGGACGCACTCAGCTGACTTCGAAAGTGATTATGCAACCCTACGCTATTCGAGTGAACGTCTTCAGCAGCTGCAGCGGCAATTTGTAGGCGATGGCCTACAAAAAAATCATCAAGCGAGACGGCTGTCAAGCGCCTGAGTAGAAAAACATCTGAAAAACGGTCCCTAAAACTTCAAGCGATGCCAACGCACTAAGGACCGATTCTGTATAATATTATTTTGCTCATTGTACCTTAGTACCTTAGTTTTATCTTAGAAATTGTCTTTCTTAAAAGACAATTTCTAAGATAAAACATATTATAGACTCGATGTTTCCTTGTGGGTGGTCCAGTGTTCATGTCAATTGTTGAATGCCTGCGCATACCATAGAGGTAAGTTTAACTATCCATTCCGCATCAACAATACCACAGTATAATAAAGTCACCAGTATTACGTCTTCATAAATATCGCCCGAAACAACTCAATTCGAAATCTCGGTGTACACCAATATTCAAAAGTCGCGCGTGCGCCGCATTTACAATAAGGACGCGGACGGTGCGCAATGCGGACATTTATTTACGTGAAATATGGCACGAAGTTATCGACTGTAGGTATTATACAGTGTATGGATGATTGAATTCATCAATATTGAAACCAGAAATAACATTTTTTTAATTACCAACTCAGTCAGCAATGCATGCTGTATCGACCCCTAATATTATAACATCATGTTAGCTGGTACGCGTCTTGGGCGGCCGACGCTGATACAGCATTCACGGTAGCGTCAGTAAGATAAGGCTAGCACCCGGCGACACGCACCCGTAGAGATAAGGTAGGCCACCAAGGACCTAGTATTAAGAACATTATTGAGTCTGTGTTAAAATGCCTTCGCGACTAGACTCTCTCTCTCATTTAAAAACCTTCAGCAGTGGCTGCGGTTGTTAAGCCTAAAAAATTACTTTGTTTTTGTTTATTTATGTTATGTAGGTACTTATTTCCATATTTACAGAAGCGTAGCGAGCATAACTTTGCTGACAGATACTAGGTGAGTATCTTTCTTTTTTCATGCGATCGATGCCGATTGAAGGAACGCAGTTGTTAATCCTTTTTTCCTCCGTATTGAATTAGGCATATGAAATAAATGATTAAATATTAATATTTAATCATTTATTATATGGGATTAACAATGCATTACTTATATACTGTTTGTTTTTTGTCTTATTATGCAATCTTACGCTAAGGTTAAAAGTACCTAGTGTTCGATCGAAGATGTTCTTGTCCGATCGAGCTTGATGATTTTATATTTAATTCTACCTCGAGGCAATGTAATGCAGGCAATGGTCAGGTGGGCATACAGTTGCCTTACTGTGAGAACTTTACTCATTCAGCATAACGTTAAGCCATATACCTTTTTGTCATAAACATTTAGTACGGGAGTGATATGAAGATTCGAATGACGTTATTGCGACGCACGCTATTTTGAAAAACTTTACGAGTGGTACGCTAGTACCTACGAATATTTTGGTATAGAAATCCACTATTGCGAATAGCATATGCTAATCTGAATTTGTCTGGGGATCGATTTCGCGACCCCGATAAAGCCTTATTTTTATATTGGGTTTAGGAAACAAGAGCAATGAGAAGTATTATTTTAAGTTAACTTTTTAATTTCCTTAAGTAAGTATAGTAATCAACAAATAAAATTATACTTAGGTGGTACTACTACTCACTACCAAAAGTAGGTACCTAAGTATAATTTTAGGTTAGGTGACAACACTGTTAGAACGTAATATTCTTCGAAATATTTAGTGACAGCTTCTGCTTCTTCTGGAAAAACGCTCTCCCTCAACCGTATAAAGACATCTGAAGGCCAATTCACGTAATTTAAAACGTTAAAAATGTAGTCGCAATCTAATCTCGGCGACAAACAAATGTCAAAAACTTGTCAAAATGTAGGGAAATTAGAAGTATTTTTTGACAGATTGAGACTGAGATCAGACTGTGAACGTTCTTAAAATTACGAGAATTGCCCCTCAGGTATATTTTACGGAGACAAGTAGGCCAAAGCTACATAATATCGCATTTTCAAGGCGAACTTACTGTCTGTGCCATATCTCTCACTGAGCCCACTCCCTAGTTATCTAACTAATATTAATCATTTATACTTAGTCTTACTTAGTGGCTGCAACCGGTTAGAATGGCAGCATTGTATTTCTCGGAGGAACCACGGGTAAAGAAAATCCCCGTGGTACCTTCCAGAGACTACGGGTGGGACCATGGGTCACACACGGTCCCTATTACCATACTGTTTGGCGGTAACAATTTAAGAATGCTGAAAATATACACTGTTGCAGAGTTCTTAAATTGTGTCAGCTTACTGTCGAATCTTTTAAATATCAATATGAGTCTTCGAGCTCAAGTAGTGACAGTTTAAAATTTGTATGCCAAAGGAAACTTTGTATATGCGCCCAAATATTTAACGCAGGGAAATCTGGTTATGTATAAGCAACAGCAGTCAGGAGCAAGACACGAATGTGCTTTAACTTTGAAACTTTTAGCGGGGAGGAATATCTAAAAAATACAGACTATTACGAATTTTGCAAGCAAGACTTGCACCACAAGTTACCTGATTTGTGAAAAACATTTTAATGTACAGGACATACTTTAACAAATAGCAAGGGATTAAAAAGAATGCTCTCATCATTAATTTTCTCGGACTTATAAAGTACAATTACAATACATGAGACACAGTCAGTGGACAACCCTAGTACGTGTTTATCTACCGAGCGGCTGTAGGTAATTATTTCAAGACACTGCCGAGACGTAATACTGCTTACTTTATTATACTGTGACAATGCTGGCGCACGCTAGACAATACCTCAAGAAATCCCATGCAGTTGCCAAGTGGTGCGGGCCCTCCTGTGAAGTGACATACCTACGGATAAACATATGCTTTGTTACAATGGCATGGCGCATTTATTGCTATTGTAATTAGGCCACAAACGTGTAAGTTTATACGAAGTAAACAACAAGTTACGTGACGACACATCTTCTGTCTCTCTCGTTGGTCAGAGATCGGGGGATGTCTCTGTCCCTCAGTCGTGACGTAACGCGCCCGCGCACTCTTCGAGTGCATTCACTCACAGCGTAAACCGCGCAAGATCACAACGTAGACGATATTCCATCCATTTTTTTTTTCATTATTGTGTTGAATAAAACAGATTGTTACATCAAGAACGTTGTTCTCGATACATAGACTAGCAAGTTGTAAGTGTTGTGATAATATTCAAATAAGGGATTTATGAAATTGAACGAAGGTTAAATTTCATCACACTATGGACGCCACAAGTAAGTAAACTGGTTTTAGAGATATACAATACCGTAAAAACCCAAACACAACTATAAACGTACTAAAAACAAAAAGGTAGGTATTCAATAAAGTATTCCTCGTTATGCCATAGGTACTTAGCTACAAAAATATGCGAAAACTTTTTCCTAGTAAGCAGGTACCTAATATTGCTCTACTGTGTATGAATTATATAGACTTACAAAATGCTTTAAAAATAGTTCCCTCATCCCAACTTTGTCAATGTAAATATTCTCATAACATTATTAGATAACAATCTTAGATGATGCACTAAGTAGCCTCAGCTAGGTTAACCATTTAATGTATTCATCCTTTTAAATTACCGTTTCAATGTTTAAACCAAATCTGTTTATGTAAAAAAAAAAAACACCAAAAACTTGAACAATGAGTAAGTACTTATTTAATCATGTTCAGTACGCCGCTAATGTTTAAATAATGAGCTCTATTAAATCGTACATTATTGCTTATAATACTAGGTAGCCCCGGTTATCACTTTCCGTTTGTAAAGCCTTGTATTTGT
This sequence comes from Globia sparganii, assembly GCA_949316385.1. NCBI lineage: Eukaryota > Metazoa > Arthropoda > Insecta > Lepidoptera > Noctuidae > Globia > Globia sparganii. The sequence continues at coordinate 14,773,222 of OX438655.1, forward strand.
AAAGCCTTGTAGCTGTGAAGTCACGCCCTGAATATCGTCAGTTGTAATTTCATCATAACCGTCCCCAGCTGACGGAGCAAAAACGAACAATATCTGTCGAGCGGACAATACAACAAAACTTTATCAACATATTAACCTCGTGTTATACGTTAATCATCACGCATAATTTACTCATTGTTGTTTCTGCATCCTACCTCGGCCTCTTAGAAGGACGATAAAGTTCCATCAAATGGATCAATTCATGTTAATTGTAAATCACAGCATGTCTTTCGTTATACTTATTACAACATATCAGCAACAAAAGTGAGTAAGCGAAAACCATCACGATCCAACCAACCTCTTTCTTCAGTTAATCATTTCAAAACTCGAAAAAGGTTCAATATTCTTGCGTTTTTGTCTAAAAGATGTTGAAGTGGTTTCCCACGTCACGAAAGAACGCCTCCAAAACCACAATCTTTAAAATCACGACTTTTAAATCGATTAGAGTTTGAATCGTCTCGCATTCACGAATTCTAAAATAAATCCTATGACTCATTCAGTGAGTGGATTAGGCGACGAAAATGCTTTGTAGCCTTTGCTTAGCAACCAAAATATAGGTATCATTCATGTTATCCTTTTAGCATGAACTCCTATTTTGGATTTGGCTTATCCCAGTATGACGCTAACACGACTATTAATAACTTGTCTAGCTAAAAAATGGACAAGGTCAGCATTACAAAATCTCACTTGACCCGAATAGCACACCATTTACATGACTTACATCACATTTGTCTCCCAGTAATGTTTGTTTGACTGATGACTGTCTAATCGTAAGGAATACCTCAAGTTCGCAAAATAGAATATGACAACAAAACATAACAATTCCTAATGTTTAACAATATCCCATCTTGTTTTTCAGTGGAAAACAAAATGGGTCTCCCGCCACCTTACGAACAAACGAGGCCTAACCCTGCACCGCCACCATCGTACTTCGGCGACAACCCTCCTCCACCACCTGGTTTAGTAATTCCACCGGCCCCAGGGCCGCGCACCACCGTCATCACGTCACCGCCACCCCTGCCGGGAGCCCGCCCAGGAAAGATGGGCCCTGGACCCTCAGGCACTAACTGCCCAACTTGCAACAAATCCATCGTGACGACAGTTGAATATGTCCCCAACAACCGCACACACATCATTTCAGCAGCTCTGTGCGTTTTAGCTGGGTAAGCAAGAATATTATATTAGTTATTTGACGATAAGATAATTTGTTCCCTATCCACAAGAACAACTACTGTATCAAAATGTCCGTCAATATTATTCGTGTGTTTGAGGTCAACTGATAAAGAACCGACTCTTTAGTTCCATCAGATTTTGCTCTGGTATCATTTTTGGATTTTAAATTCAAAACAACTTCTGTTTTTACCGCAATTCATGACGCAAAAAACTAGTTTTGGTAGACACGTTTCGTAACTAGTTTCCGTACTTGTATGACTAATGGTTATAAATTCATTAGAAACGTTGTTTTATGTATTAGGTGCTACACATTGAGCTATATAACTAGAGAAGCAAACCTCAATAAAATGTGTCAAAAAAATGTAGCCACTTTATAAACGCGACGACGTAGCTTTGAAACCACTAAACATTTAAAAGTAAACATATATCTGTCTCACTTACACACGTCGTAAGAATAATACCGTCGCTTAGATTAGACAAAGACCGCAGTATAAACATGCAATGACGGGATGGGGTTGCCTACCCATGCAAAATTTTACCCAACATTTTAAGCCATAAAAAGCGTTTTAGGTTAAGTTAAATTATTTTAAAAATATTTGAATTATGTATTTCTTATTGGATGTGTTATAGAAGTTTATAAATAATGAAAATAACTAAGACATTTTCTTTTTGAATGTTTTTTATTTATTATTAATGAAATTGAATGATTTAGTAGGTAGCCAGTCAGTTTCTTTTCTCAGCAATCGGATTATTTCCACCCATTTTTCACGGCGTGCTGCATCTTTAGGCACCCTGCTACGTTGTTATTATTAAAAAAATACTTAAAATCACTTATTCCATAAATTAAAAACTCCCACTAATATGGGAAACTAAAACTAAATTTTTAGTGGTAACACTGAACCTAATTTACAAAATTCTACATTTTATTGCGTTTTATGTTGATATAAACACAGAGACAATTAATTTACGTGTGGAAAGTAATTCCGGTTAATTTATTATGTTTTTGTGATCTTGAATCGCACTCTTTCGCGATATTTTTTGTCGTATGTCACTCGGTTGACTTCGGTTGGCGTCACACAGAGCATTGAACTGACGTTAGCTACGCTGATGGCTGTAGCCATCAGACTAGTGGCAACGCCTTGGTGCGGTAATTGCTAATCTAGTGTAACATATATATCAATGGTGCTACAGCATTGCTACTAAACTGAAATTACCAAGTAATAATAGTATAAATAGTAAAGTAAAACATATCGCAACACCGACGACAAACAGTTGTAAAATTATTTTAACTACAGCTACATTAATGCTATTAATAAACACTGATAACGACTACAATCACCTGTTTTAAGGCTAAAGAATCCACCACTAACGTTGCTTACTGATATAAGAAAGACCTAAAATCCTCGTTGGCGCCTCAGACGTCAACTGTGACAACAGTGCACTGTCTTATCAGTCTGTGCAGTGTCTGTCTATTAATGAGGAATTTAGTGTATGAAGGGTTGTGATATTACATTGTTTAGTGGGAATACCAAGTATTTAAATAACATTATGGCTCCTGCGAAAAGAATAAGTATAGTTCACAAAACCTTTTACAAAATCGTTTCGCATAAAGCAGAAACCATTTTCTCGGTATGTATCCCGTACCTATATGGAGATCAACTCATGTTCTATTAATTAGCGATAAATGTTTTCAATAGGTAATCCTAACGATGATTCATTGGATTCATGCGTACACTTAGTAGCTCCAACGACGCTATTCACGTGACGGAAAACTACCATATTAGAGACAGAATTATCAGCAGTGCTCTTAACCTCATTTTTTACACCAAATAGAAGTTATTTTTATGTAGAAATATGATTGACTTCTTGATTGAGCTTCTGCCCGCGTGAAATTTCTTGTTCATCCAATCCACCCCGTCGCATTGCATCGCCCGTCCACGCTATATTACTTCGTTTTAGTTTAGCGTTCTTTCTTTTCGGCTTCTTTTTATTTTTGCTCGGTTCCTGAGGGTCCTAGCGTGATGTTAAACGTGCGTGGTTGTTGGCCTATGGCCTTCCTCAAGAATTGGGCTATCAAATGCAGATTTTTTTCAAGTCCAACTTTTAGTTCGAGAGATTAGCGCGTTCAAACCAACAAACAAATAAACTCTTCAGCTTTATTATACTCGTAAATGATGATTGATTATAACTTGAATTACCTACATTGTTCACAGATGCTGCTGCGGCTGCTTCGTGCCGTATTGTATGCGGTCTTGCAAGACTGCCAACCACTACTGTCCTCAGTGCAAGGCGTTCGTCGGTTCCTATACGCCATCGTGATCATACTCATCTTCCTCGTTCTCGTATTTCATCAAATCTTTCATATTTTGAAAGGCTTTGTTATTCTATAAAGTAATCTAAATAAGAAGTTGGTGTTTTACGTGTCACAATAAAAAATCTCATGTGATGTATCTCAATTCTCATATACTTAGGAAAGTTATCTAACCCATTCTGCCAGATGGTTTGATGTCAACTTTCTTGCACTCGAAGACGTATATTAAGTACCTTATATATTTATAGTTTAATAAATAATAATAATATAATGTGCAGGGCTTTAAAAAAAACAAATCCCAATAGACTAAAAAAATATATTCGTTGTCATTTAACTTGTCATAAAGTATTTTCATTACCTAGCATCTAAAACAATTTCAATTTTAAACTATTTTTAAACTGCATGTGTTCCCAAAATCGACATTTCATTGTATCGCAAACCTCAAATGCATATACTATGTTGGTATCTAAGTACATATCAATTAATCATGTGCGGCATCTAAAATTCCTAAATCATCTAAATACGACTTTACGACGCACAATTTTAAGTCGCTTATTATAACATAAATAATACATATAATTATTATGTATTTGATCACGTTTGACCAAATACCTGTCGAATTTATAATTTATTTTATGTGTTAGATAATAGCTAACTATTAAGTATATTTTTTATGAAAATATAAGTTACTTATTTAAAAAAGTTTCGCTGACAATGTCATATATATTAAAATGTTGTATATTAAATTCTGTGATATACTTTTTTCAATGGTCTTTTTTACGATTTCTACCTACTTATAATTTAATAAATAAATAATTGTTCAAGAATGATTATATTTTTATTTAATACTTATTGCGGAATGATCCAATTTCCTTTTTAGCTTTGCATAGATCCATAAATTAATGTAAGTAAGTATTCGACGCAAGCAGGTACTGAAAAAATCAGATGTCTCTGGTCAAGCAGTTCTTTTGCTAAACCGTAATCTCATGTAAAAAACATATGTTTCCTCGTACCTATCGACTAAGTAGGTATTTCATAAAACCCCAAAAACTAATTTTCACGTTCTGACTAAACTATTCTACACTAACAAAGTACGGTCTACCTAGGAATTTGTTTCCAATTCTGAGTACGCGTTTTATTTAGGTAATTAAATTATAATTTAAAAACAAATTTTATCTGCCACCGTAAGCTTGTGAACAATGTGAATAATCTAAGTATCTCACGAGATCGTAAACTGTCGATAAATTGTGACATATGGTATAGGTACCTACTGCTTACAAAATATAAGAATTTTCGATACTTTATAATCTATCCATGTCAAACCATCAAATTGTGATCGAAACTACACTTACCGACAGGTTTCACAATCTGTCCGATTTTATGACTCTTAAAATTGTGAACCGTCCGAGATTGGTCGGTCTTGTCTTGGCGGTAGGTTGTTCTTTGTCCATAGAGTTAGAAAACAAACACACGAGTCAAATAAAGGAAATACACATTTAATTTTGTTTGAGATCAAGTAGGTAGGTACCTACTTATGTCAACCAATATATTTTTTTAATAAACAATACTAATCAATAACTAAGACGTTACGTATGGCAAGAAAATAAAAATAAAGAAACAGAAAACGAAACAAAACATTCAGTTATTGTTGCAATTGTTTAACAATTTGACACAAAATTTATCTAAAAGAATAAGTTATATTGCATTTTATATAAACAGAAGGGTTCAGTTCATAATAATTGATCGACTGCTTACAATCTCGCGAGATAGATTATAGGCTAACGGTGTTCACAATCATACGGTGACATGTAGGTACGTATATCCCATTCTACACGAGAAATATACTACGTATAATTATTACATCATAAGAGTTGATTCAGCCGGTAACATAACTGGATAAATGAGGATGTTCTATACACAACTGCCTACCTACTCCTTCCGAAATTACAGATATCATCATCGGCCGACGACAGTCAACGACGTTATGTATAAAAATAGATTAGAAACATTCAACTTATGAAACTGTTAACAACCACAAGGATAGAAGTACCTTAAAATATAACAGCTCGTCTGCTATACATGCCCAAATACTGGCGGCAGTTGGGGCAGTAATGTTCGACGTTTTTCCACCTCTTCGTAACGTACGGAATTATGCAGCAACACAACCACCTGTAAACATTTCAGAACTTTTAAACCAAAAATGTTCAGAAAGAATAGAATATTCTATTTCTCTTTATTATGTAGATATATCCTAAAAAAATACATAGAAAAACTTTTTTAGAAAAAAAAACAACCGTCTTCCAAAAAAAACAATACAAAGTGAAAAATAACTTTAATTTCGGAAGTTGGTGTCGTTCGTTTCGTATTTTCGTTTTTTGACACTGACTTCCGAAATTAAAGTTATTTTTTACTTTGTAGTGTTTTGTTTTTTGGAAATCGGTTATTTTTTTTTTAAGTTTTTATTCTTTACTTTTTAGTTGTAACTATCCCACACAAATTCATGTAGATACTTGCTATGTAAATATCAGTGACAGGAAGCTATTAAAACATCATCAATATAAACTAAGTGGAAAAAATTCTACTGTTATAGCTAACTCAAAAACTACCCAAGCAAAGTGAATTTATTTATTTAAATAACAATTCGCATTGTGTTTGAATTATATAGTAAGTACAGACGCCAGCAGGTCAACCTACCCCAATCTGTCAAATTTCTTTGATAGATTTTCAACTTTAGCACAAAGGAATAAGGTTCATATTCAATTAGGAAAATCTGACAGATTGGGGTAGCTTGATGTGCTGGCCTCTGTACATTAATCTATATATATAAAAATGAATTGCTGTTCGTTTGTCTCGCTAACACTCGAGAACGGCTGAACGGATTTATCTTATCTTGGTCTTGAAATGTTCGTGGAGGTCTAGGGAAGGTTTAAAACGTGAGAAAAAATCGAATAATTTCCGGGAAAACCCTAAAAACAGCCCTTTTCTATTTCCCATACAAAAGTTTTCTAAATAAAATGTAGAGTCAATTGTCTTTTATTTATCGATTGCAGCAGTACGAAGTCTGCCGGGTCAGCTAATTAATTAATAAAATTTATATGGGACCATTTCGGAATAAAATCTTTAAAAAAAAAAAAAATTTTGTAAATCCGTCTATTTAAGACGGAGTTATGCCCGAAGATACATAAATATATATATATTATATATACTTACATATAAACTTCCGAATTGAGAACCTCCTCCATTTTAAAAGTCGGTTAAAAATAAAAATTAGAAAACGTAAAATATGCTCTAAGGAAAAGTAAGTACTTTCGGACTTCCTATAACATCACGCCTGTACTCTCTAAAGGGGAACGCAGATGTGTTCAGTACGAGTATACCACGGAACACCCTCATTTGTGTCAAAGCTGTTATTGGGGTAGGTACCTCTATATCTTGCAAGTAAATTCGGGCATAACTTTTTGTTTATGAATTGATTTAATTAACCATGTATGGTCGGGCATAACTCCGTCATTTAAAGTCGGATTTGCAAAATTCTTTAATTTTTTAATGGATAAGGTATGCCTCCTCATATAAATTTTATTAATAACTTTGCTTGGGTAGTTTTTGAGTTAGCTTCAATAATAGGAATTTTTTCCACTTATTATTGATGATTATGATTGATTGATTGATTATGATTGAGATGATTATTGATGATGTTTTAATAGCTTCCTGTCACTGATATTTACATAGCAAGTAGTGTTATATGAATTCGTGTGGGGCAGGTACCTGCAACTAAAAAGTAAAAAATAAAAACTTTTTTTACAAAAAGAAACAACCGACTTCCAAAAAAAAAACATTACAAATTGAAAAATAACTTTAATTTCGGAAGTCGGTGTCAAAAAACGAAAATGCGAAAGCAACGATACCGACTTCCGAAATTAAAGTTATTTTTCACTTTGTAATGTTTTTTTTTGGAAGTCGGTTGTTTCTTTTTGTAAAAAAAGTTTTTATTTTTTACTTTTTAGTTGTAGGTACCTGCCCCACACGAATGTCTTTTTTTGAAAGTCGGTTGTTGCATACGTAGGTATACACAAAGATAAATCTTGACTCGATGATTCCAACTTCTCAAGGTGTGCATGTATGATATTGAAATCGAAGATGTTTATATGCACGATATAGGTACACAATTAGTGCAATAATATTAACTGAAATTGGTAGCGAAGGTCTAATAAGGAAGACGGTAGTAATTAAATTAACGCACGAGTGTAACGCCAGTACAGTCAACAGCAAAAGTAGATGATGAAAATCAGAAATTCAATACTAATTAATGAACGGAGTTCGCGTCAGAACTGTGTGGCGTCGAAGTAGTAAATGTTTGGTATTATTTACAATCACATAACGACACTTCGACGCCACACAGTTCAGACGCGAACTCCGTTCATTAGTATTGAATTTCTGATTTTCATCATCTACTTTTGCTGTTGACTGTACCTCAATCCGATGTCGGGGACAATTTGTAAGATAAATATAATTCAAACTGTCACCCTGCTTTGTCCCCTTAAGAGGACAGATTGGAAAAAAAGTTCGATCTGTCCCCCTGTTAGCAACAAATGGACATGACAGTCCGAACTTCATTCACCCCTATGTCTTTTTAATCCTGTTTATCCCCTATAGAATTTAATATATTAATTCTTTGAAGTACCTAATGCCACATGTAGGTTACAAATTAATGCCCTTACCAAAATACTCACCAAAAGAATATGCCAAGAATTAAAGCGAAGATGTGCGTGAATTTTGAGTTTTTATAATTGGCTTTTGTCATGACATCTTCGTAGCAGAAAGGGCACCGCATGCCGACTGGCTCAGAGCCGACCTGTAACAGCTCCATCTCGATACCCACGGCATCCTCTATCTGATGATACGCGGGGGTCTCCACTGCGGCATAACAAACATGTCAGGAAAGTAATAGGATAAGAGACGACGATCAACAGCTACGGAAGTAGGTACCTACCTATACCCACCTCCCTCGGAACAGTCAAGGATCTCAAGGACCTCAAGGACCTTCGAAAAGCAACCAAAATCAAGAGGGCACAATTATCAATTCCCGTAATTTATACATTGACTAGCAAGTCCTAAGTCAACCTAGGTCAAAATACTTCCTTAAAATTCCTCAGAAGTAATTTGAAGCAGTTATTTTTACGATTATAACTTATTTTGTGACATGTTAGTGATATGTATGACTCATATAAGTAGGTACATAAGTTCAAGTAGACTTCATGTTTTCATGCGTTTATTATCTTATTCCAAGAGATAATAGGTAGATGCGGATTTCGCAACAAATTCTAGATTGACGTAGGAATTAACTATGTAGGTAAAAATGCATAGGTACAATAACTCAATAAGTAAATAAAATATCTGATGCACATTAAAAACAAATTCACGGTTGACAAATCTGTAAGTCGGGCGCTTTTTACAATTATTGAACAATGCTGAAAAAATTAAAGTGCAAAATAAGTAGGTACCTAGTAGGTAACTGCCTGATAAGTACGTCAGGGGAGTTGTCATTTATATCGTAATAAAGTATACGAAATCGTTAATATTTTCATTTAATTAGATTGCTTTGCTATTTAGATTGCTAATTAGATTGACCTAGGTATTAGAAAAAAGACATTTCACTTACTTGTTGTTTATAAAATGCGACGCGAGTGATAACGTTCAAGTGCCACCAATGATAAATCCTTCACGCACACTATAAGAATGTTTGGTTACCAAACAAACTGCTAATCAAGGAGCGATCAACCCAAGATTAATTGATAAACACTAATCGTAACGTATTTATATCGCAGTTATTATTCTTATTCAATCCTCTATTATTATAAATATAATGGTAAACCACCAACTCCGTATTCAGAAAATAAGTTGTCTGTCAACGCGATGATATTTATCAATGAAGCGCCGATATTGGTTATCGAATAGATAACAAATATATATCAAACAGGTCATTCTCTTAGTAAAAGACCTAATTACTTTCCTGGATACCCACGCGTTGAAATGAAACTTCCTACATGTGCAAATATTCAACTGTGTGTGCCTATATACATAAACTAGCTGCGCACCGCGGTTTCACCCGTATACCTAAGTACCGATCCCGAGGCAATATGGTGATAAAAAGCATCCTATGTCCTAATCCAAGTCATGATCTACCCATGTGCAAATTTCATCGTTTAGTGTGTACCTACCTAAGTGAAACAAATAAACATACAAAAAATCGAATCTTTTCTCTTTATATTAAATACTAGCTGCTGCCCGCGACGTCGTCTGCGTGAAGGCTCCACAGCACCAAAAATACCTAAGATGCCAGTGTCGCTATATAGCATTATAAGTACACAACTTTTAAAATAGCATTGAAATATAAGTTTTTTTTGCAAGCGAAGCAAGTGAAGAGAGTTATATGGGAATCCTGCTGAGTTCAGTCATAAGATGTGACTGAACGAAATAGAGAAAATTATCCAGGAATACATTCCAGGACACAAAAAAGTAAAAATACGTACAAAGGTATCATACCTTACAACACTTCTCTATAAACTACGTTGGTAGTTATGCTGCCAGGAGCCAAAATGTAAAGAGAGTCAGGACTGGTGACGCGGGAATTATTGATGGTCATTGCGAAGCAAACACTCATGGGGAACTCTACGCGCTTGAACTGGAACGGTAAATTATGAGGTATGAGGGGAATGCGTGGTATAAATACTGCCTCGCCGACGCCACAACCCGTAAGAATTTCCGCCTCAATGGTGTGTCTGTGGAGCGAGATGACTTTTAGGCGGGTTACACAACTTCGGAGGAGATAAGTTCCGAAGAAGCATAATCGGAACACCGACCTTCAGCTTGACGGTATGCGCTGGAAGTCCACTTGCTGACAGGGAGCTCAGAAATTCCACGGGATAATGTGTGGCGTCATCTTGCTCGACAGCAGTGTTTATCGAGGTGTAGACCACTTTATTCCCCTCAATTTCCGAGAGAATGCATTCGTTAATTGCTGCAGCCTGATCATTTTTGGGCATCAAAATGGCCCGCTAACACACCCAAGAATTCTGCTGGTGCGGTATATGACTGATGTCCCCGTACACACAGCGAATTAGTTCTTCTAAGCTGGATACTACTCTACCGAGAGACTCTGGAAGCACCACCTGTCCACCTATCTCTTCTGGTAGAGTGCCTTCGCCAAGACTTAGAAGGACATCGGAGAATTCTTGAGCACGTGCATTGCCGCCGAGCCGAGCTCTCATATTAATGGTCAAGCGCAGCGTACGAACTCATGACCACAACGAAGATCGTTTCAACGAAGCATTCACCTCGTCAGCTCTCGAGCCCCGCGTCACCACGGGAAGAGTTTGCCAAAAATCACCACTGAACAGAACTGTGACACCACCCATCAAATGTTCGTTCCTGCGGATGTCCTGCAGGGTTCTGTCCACGGCCTCAACTGCCTTCCTATTGGCCATCGTACACTCATCCCATACGATCAGAGAGCAATCCTTGAGCAAATGTCCTTTATCGCTGTTACGTGGTACACATCACAAACAGGCGTTTCGGCGCTCTCTAAATCGATGGGAATTTTAAACATGGCATGTGCTGTCTTGCCACTCGGAAGCAGTGTGGTAGCGATTCCCGACGACGCTACAGCAATAGCAATTTTGCCTTGCCTCCTGACCTCTGCAAGTATGCCAGTGGTAACAAATGTTTTTCCAGTTCCACCAGGAGCATCCAAGAAAAACATTTTACCCTGGTTTTGGCCAAAGCTTTCAAGGACGGTGTCATAAAGTTTTTGCTCTGAAGAGAACAAAGCGACATGGTCATTTCGTATGGTGGTAAATTCGCCTGGATCGTAATTTGTCTCAGCGTTATACTCCCGATTTCCACGGTCTTGATACGGTGATGATTGGGGAGCTGGTAACCCATATTCGATCATTGTATTGCTGCCGATAGAAATGACCACATCTTGAAGTGAACTGAGACAGGTGTTCAGCACGCGTTCATCAGTTACTTCAACTTAGTCTCCAGTAGCACGCCTCAAAGCTCGTAGAAAATCTTCAGACAGATGATGGCGATACTTCTCCCACAAAGCTACCGGGTTCGCGACTCCAAAAAACACCAAGATGACGACAAACAGATGACGCATGCGGCTGGGACTGTCACTGACGCTAGCCTCCGCGAGGGTGTCATGAAATGAAATGATCATCATCAATGAACATAACTTTTTTGTAATACTTAACACCGCATTTTTTTTTAAATTGTCTTCCTCAACTCTGCTCAAGATTTTGAGGGTTTTGTTGGAACTTGAATTTGTCAAAACGGACTATACGATACAACTCAAGAAAAAAATGCACATCACCATCTATGAATTTAAAGAATAACTAACTACTTACCTCGCCAACATGATCAAATTTAAATTATTAATTTTCAAAAAATGTTAACATGTAACTTGATTTGATTTTTGTGAAATCTCATAGATGGCGCTGTTTTAAAATTCTCTTTATACTACTAACATTCATTAAACTATATTTCTCTGCCCAGGTTACTTAAATGGCGTAGTTTTTATAGTGTAAAGCTAGATAATAGCATGGCTTACTCAAAAACAACATTTAAATATGCGTCGTTAGATTACACGCTGTCACAGAATGCGTAAGAAAAATAAAGATTCACAGCTCTTCCCCCGTAGGTGATAGCGTGATAATATGTAGCCTATATGTTGACCTGACCTCTTAGTAATATTCATGCAAAATTTGAAGTAAATCCATGCAGTACTTTTTGAGTTTATCCCGGACAGACAAACAGACAAACAGACAAAAATTCTAAAAATTATATTTTTGGCTTCGATATCGATTGTAGATTACGCCCCAAGTATTCTTTTTAAAAAATATTCAATGTACAGTTTTGACTTTCCTACGATTTTATTATATGTATATATATATAGATTAAGTTTTGGAATTGAAAAAGAAAGCTTAAGCTTATGCGATCTAACGAATAGGTAATTAAAAAAACTTGTACTTCTCTTTCTCAATACTGTATCTATAGAACATAGACTACCCTAATACCTACTTTTCCACTGAAGTGTAAAATTTTAAATATCAAGCAGTAGGTACCCGCCATCTAGACCACTTCTTTTCAGGATGAATCCTGATTGTATTATCGTTTTGTACTAAAAAAAGTCATTCAACTTCGATTATGTACAACCGCAGGGGACTCAAAATATAGGTACTAAGTATACAACTAAACTTTTTCAATTATGAGTAAGTACAAAATAATGTGATAGCATCTATTAGCATGACTCTATCGAACTTGGAAGCAATAAATGCGGCGAGGCGACCGTTTCCTGTCGAAATAGTATAAAATGATACTTAATTATAATGACCAGGGACTAGAAACGTTACTCAAAATAACGTTACACGTAGTTCCGGTACCGATAATTTGTACCATTCCACCAAGATTGTAACAAAATTAAATCCTTGGCCATAACGATATTGTCAAACGGAACGAAATCGTAAACTGTTCAGTAACGATATTATCAATATATCGTTATTAGTATAACGATATAATAACGTTATTCATTTCGATACTCAACGTTGCCACTATTGCCAGCTTCATGACTTCTAAGATGCAAAAGACGAAAAAGTATGAAGAATAATGTTAAAAATGAATCTGTAACATTGCACCTGTAACGCGGATATTATTATTATAGCTTAATGTTATAGCTTAACCTATAACGTTACCTAGAATATTGTTCTACGAAAACAATAGGTATTCTATAACTTTTTTTAACGTTATTGATATTTTTAGTTTTTAGTATCGTTACAAATTTTGGAACGTTATACGATAACATTAATGGTAACGGAACGAAATTCATTTCGTTTTCAAGTCCCTGATATTGACCCACAACGTCCTTACATTTTGATATGTCTCAATCAGGTTGTCCCAAAGACATGATTATTCCTTAGACTATTTTAACCTCAAATGGTCTAAAGATTGTCCGGAGCCCCAGCCTGTACTGATGCCAGATTTATAGTCTAAGGTCCCCCAAGAATTTAACAAATTATTCAAAGCCTAAATAGATCAGTAGCCACAATTGGAAAAAAAATAAGAGCCTATCTATTATATTTTTTCATGATGGCAATAACTAAATTCTGACATTTGATTCTGACTGTCAGTACTGTCACTGTCAATCGTTTTTGTGATGTGATGCGGCTTGAATGTCATCTCGTCTCACTAAATCCAAAGATTCATAAATAAAAACAAATTACAATTTATCTGAAACCATCTGTAGAAATGTCTTAGCATCTGAATGATCATAACATTGCGTGTATTACTAAAATGAGCAAATATTGTTATAATAACTAGCCTATATAACTCAGAATGGACGTAGACCTGCTACGACCAGGCACCGTGCCTATCTCTCCAGACACAATCCTATGGTTTGAATTTCTTCTAGACCCAAATTTACTGAAGAAGCATCTCAGCAAACCTAATCCAGGTAAGAAATTTTGTTTACTAGAAATCAACAACAACAAACAAAAAAATTAAAGTGTTAAAATATGTTGCCTAGGTACTGAAATTCATGGCATACCTACTTACCTATAATTATTACGATTCAAAAGATGTAAAAAATCCATATTTTTTTTAAGCAAGACTTCATTTCCAAATTCTACTTACCCAGAAACTCTTGGCTTGTTCTCTGTTTTGCATAGGCGACTGTGATCAGTCTCACCTAATTAGTATCTCCAGTGTTTTCAATTATTGTTGTATTGTTGTCTCCATATTGTATTAAGTATTTTGCAAATTATTTTTTTTTTATTTTAATTCAACCAATTTGTAAGTTACTAAATGTTACGTCAATATGCCATGTTCACAGAACCTACAGCATGTGAGTTGATAGAGGAGTTTCTATCAGTTAACACCAAGAATGGTACTTCCAAGCCCACTAGTGAACGTGTGGTGGATGTGGATGCTCCACCAACCCCCCCATTGGCCACCACTCCCGCACCTGCACTTTTCACACGAAAACAACTGGCTCTGAAGATTCTGGCTTTGAAAGTTGCTTCAACTTTACATTGGAATTTAGGTAAGCTTTAATATTTATTAATTAAAGGACATGGCTAAATTTCTCACTAGCACTCAAATATTTATTTATAAATTATTACGTGTTTATTATTCTCATAGAACTTTTGTGAACTAATTAAATAATTAAAAGTTTTTTTACTTATTTTCCCATGATTTTTGTTTGACAAGGAGAACATAATGATGTTGATGTTTTGTTTTACCAAAAATGTGGACAGTAAACCTACCTTTATAGATGTTTGCATAAGCTGAAATAAACAGAATGAATTTTTTTTTTTTCACCTCAGTACCTACCTACTGCTCAAAACATTGATATTTTTAATTACCTTCATCTGATTTCTAGAAATGATTGACAAAATCTGCAAAGGAATTCCAGATTTATCCAGCACCAACTGACCCTCAAATTATGTTTTTGACCTCTCCACATTTATATTTTCAAGATTTTTGTTTTATCAGAATTCTTTATTGTGATGTGTGAAGTTAGAAAGAGAGAAATCTGTCACCTTCATTCTTATTCTCACTTTTCTTATCTGCTCTACTAAGGGCTGATTTTTCCAAGGCCAGGTAACTTTCTTGGAAGAATAATTGTGAACTTTTGACAGTTCTTTCATACAAAAACTGTCAGAAGTCAATTTTATTCCACAAATAAAAATTATTGGTTGATTGAAAAATCGGCCCTAAGTATTCTTATGAAATTTTCAGACATATTTGAGAACAAGCTGCCTCCTCAGATTCAGCAACAGTTAATGCAGGATCTGGTGTACATGTCAACTGATGCAGCATTTGCTGTGCCTCCGCAGGTAAAAAAAAAATATCCAATAAAAAAAAAATTGTTTATTTGATAACCTTAAACATACAACAAATTTGAGATTGGAGCCTCCTTTTAAGCAACAATAAGTAATGTTATTATCTAGAACAATATGCTATTAAAAACATCTGCTTGGTAATAGTACACATGCAGGCTAGATTGAAATATAACTTTATAACTGTCTGGCAGTTTTAAGTATTTTGTATATGGCCTACGGAAATGTCCTGCAGATCTGGTAGCATCGTGTGATGGGTCATTGATCACTCTAAAATAGGGTTGAGTTACACAGTGACTGTTGAATACATGCCCTCTGTTGTGACCAGCTGATTGATTCCGTAAAATTCTCACCGTGGTAACTTAGGTGAAGTGAGCTATCAATAGGGGCAATCCCTAACATCAGGTGGAATGACAGCTCACCTCACCTTAGTTTTCACGGTGAGATTTTCACAGAATAGCACTGCAGGTCAACTCAAAGCTGCAATGGCTCTTTCTTCAAAAGGGCTTCCAGACATGGCCCTACATTGTTAGACTCACATAAAATCCTAATAATTATAATGTTTGGATTTTAAAAGAGCCAATGACTGCTGTTTGTTTCGGCATTCCTTCTCAGGTATCAGTCAGCTAGGAAAAGCCATTTCCAAACGCCATCTAGTTTTAAAATATTGAAGTGTAAAAGTGTCTGAAAAAATCTACTTACAGAAATAAACATTTCATTTCAATAAACCGAGCTTATAACAGTTCACTTCTGGAAATGAGTTTAAAAACAACCAATCCTCTATTTGATAAGACTGCTTTTTATATTTACATAAATTGCTTCTAGGACTGAATGGAAACTATATCAAAAGTCTATCTCTTTCGCAGGAAATACCAGCAGAATTGCTGCAGCAGCCACAGGTGCAGTTTGCTTTGGTTTTGTACCACAGATGGATAATAAGGTTCCCAGTGAAGGCAGCACTCTATTCCAAGTCAAACAAAATGTCTTACATCCACATGTAAGTACCTGTTGTTTTTATAGGAATTTGCAATTTATTATTAAGTACTAATTTTTAAATATAACTGATTTAATTAATTTACCATCATTTGAATCAAATTACTTTATTAACTTTACTTTTTTTTTATTAATTTTTAAAACGCCTTACCCTGTTAAACTAAAAAAAAAAACTTAAATTTAATTTTTCTCATAAATGTTTCACTTTTACTCAGGGGTTTAATAGTCTAATTCATCGGTAATAATCTTCCCTACAACCTCCTAGCAGGAATAGGTTGATTAACCATATTCAATTACTATAAATAAATATTTGTATTTCAGTTTATGTAATCTTATTTACATAACCACTATTAGCAGCTTAATAGCTCCACCTTTTTTTTCCTACATTCACACTTTTTGTTATGACAGACCTGGCATGCAACTGGACAGCACCTACACACCAATAAATCAAAACTTCGAGAAAATCTTACGAATGTGTGAAGCCTCTCGCTTACAAAGTATTTTGTTCTTAGATGAGATATTGTCGTATTATGAACCAACATCAAGTACTGGTCGTAAAGAATCGAAAAAGATTAAAGTCCCTGTGAGTGAAACATTTGTACATCTTACTGAAGACTCATGTGATATGAACCATAACTGGAATGCTGGTGGCGTCCTGATCAGTCAACATGAATTTGCAATGCAAATACATTTTGACTTATGTTATAATTATTTCTTCTATGGTCAACATAGTTTGGCTAAGAAGCACATACTTGGATGTAGAGAAAATTCAAATCTGCTAGAGAGAGAAACATCAATCTATGGATATGGTCCACACAGAGTGATGCCCTGGGGAGAGTTTCACTATGCAAGCATGGCAAGAGATGATATCTTAGGATACATAAGGGCATTGAATTTGGGCTATGAAGTGTTAAATGAGGAGCCCTCATTGTTACAAAAACTTCAAGACTCCATAGCAAATCATTACACGGGAATCATCGCAGTTCTACAAGCTGATAACTTGACGCGGGAGATCCCAATGATTCACAGACAAGTTGCTGAGCTTGACATTCAAGGGTCTGCCTCAAGTGGCGCCTTCACCGTAGCACGTGATCTACTAAACAGAGTATCGGCGCTGAATGCCGTCAGATACGCCTTAGAAGGAGGGTTGCCCTCTACTCATCAAGACTTCCTGAACAAATTCAAAACAGTTGGCATAAAGTTCTTTGATCTTTTGTTCTGGGCACTCGCCCCTGTTTTAATGTCTGATTTATCAGAAGCCGACTGGGAAAATTTAAGAACGTTTTACCTTCACTTAGCGACGTCACAGTGTAGACTCCCAATCGACAGAATTGACGAGTATTTGAAAAAGCACATTGGTGAATCAGCAGAGATCATAAGGAAGAAATTAATTTCCGATGACCAATTGAACACGATTCTTAATGATCCCGTCAACATCGACGATGAAAACATGGATATACCTCGAGAATTACTTACAGATGATTGGGAAACACCAGACTTTGAGTTTAAGTCTGTGCCAGAGTTAGAGATGGGTAGACTCAAGAAGCGCCTTATTGAGGCTTCGACGGCAGACGAAGTTCGAATGTGTTTGGTGAAGTTGGCGATGATGGCTCCAGCGTCACCTCTGTGGAAGTTAAGCCCATCGTGGAAGCCGGCAGGAGAGTTATGTAATGCCTTGATATCTTTGCCGAGAGGATTCTTACAAGACTTCGGTTATGTTGTCTCTGGGGCGGCGCGAGCGAGAGCGGAGGCCGGGTGCTCCCGCGCGGCTCTATCATTGCTCTCTGTACTAGAAGGCGAGGCTCGCAGCCAATTGGGCTCTGGCAACGATCCCACACTCTACCGGCTGTGTCGTCAACTGTCCTGGGAAGTTCTTCTGCTGCAAATTAATGTAGTGTTGAGCGAGTGGCCACACCATAGAATCAATTTGAGTGTGTTGGCAAACAAATGCAAAGCTTGTATAGCTACTGTGACCTCCGGAGACGTCGTCGTTCCTAGACCACAGGTGAGAGAGATAAACTATTTCTTTCCAACATCCTTTGATTTTTATTACTAACTTGTCGGTGTGGGTTTTTTTTGTGCACGGATCCCTAATTGTTTTTCTAAAATAATAGCCTAAGTTAATAAATAATTTAATTTCACTCCTTATAACATCAGCTATCTGCCAGTGAATGTCCCGTTGGTCTAGCCGTTTCGTAGATTAGCCAGAATAAACAGACAGACAGAAAATTTGTAAAAATTGATTTTTTGATACAAGTACCGTAATAATAAACGTTTTATAGCGTTTGTTTAGTTACACAACGCTTTGTCTTCTTGTTTCGAAAGTCAAATTCCTGACAAGGACAACTGAATGAGAGAAATCGGTGTATTGTTCATCTGATATAATACATTTATTAATAAGGGGGTTACTAAAATGTTGTTATTTTGTCATTACAAACAGACACTCCAATTTTATTTATTTTTACAATTATTTCGTATATTTCATCAATTAGGTACTTCTGTTTATCCGCAGGTAATCGAAGCGTGTTGGATTTGTTTGATAAATGCGTGTGAATGGGAAGGAGTGGGCATCACGACGGGGCCGGGCGAGGTCGCCGCAAATCTTTGTGCCGCCTGCTTCGAGTTGCAGCGAGGGAAAGCCTCTAGGAAATTTCCTAGGCCATTGTGGGATTTCGGTAAGTGCCGTTTTAAATAGGTACATAGAAGAACTTTTTAATTTTTTTTCTATACCAATGCTATAAATCCTCTATAAAAGTTTCTGAAACAGTTAGCTTATTGCCAACATTAAAACAACCAGTGTCGTACTAACCATAATGTCATCCAAATGAGTGCTATAATGTTGTACTAAATTTCATTATGCAACTCCTTTGCTTTTTCGATCCCTTCCTTACTCATCAAGCAGCCACATTCTCACTATTCAATTCGTGGTATCTTTATGAATAAAAAAAAAACATTGTTATGCACGCGCGTTTCACTACCACACAGCGCCGTAATTTTAAAAATAAACTTATAGGTTATTAGAATTCATGTCGCATCCCGCCATTTTTGTTCGATATTAGTATTGCAAAAATGTATTACATTATTGTTTACAAAAATAAGTGATACAAGCTTTGATGCGCAGCAATTAAACTTTCCATGAATTTACATAGAGTTCTTACAACACTGTACAACACCCTATGGTTTCAAAACCTTATAAAGAGGATTCATATCATGAGTGTAGTTAGTCTTGTATGCAACTGGACATAATTAGGTATTAAAACACTCGTGTGATTAACCCACATGCGTAATATCCTTAGGCCTGAGTTCACCAACTTTCAAACCACCGGCACAGAATACCTAATAGTACTTCGTACAGAATAGCCACTCCCTACCCCGCGCTGACATCAGATACCGCACCTCACCCCGCACACCCGCGGCATTATCGGCGGTTCTTTAGCTCGGGGCGCTCACAAAGAACCGCAGCACTGTACTGCTGACACGAGCACACAATTTTGCGATTTAAAAGTTTTATCTGAGTTTTAATCACGACGGTTCGATATTGTGATGCTTTTCCGAATTTGTATTTACATATATGTTTGTAAGATATCGCATTTTAATACCATGCGATATAATAACCGATTATTTATAGTTAAGTAGGTCATTTAAACGAAAATATTTTAGTGTAAGCAATATTTAGCTAAGTACCTTATTTGCATGGGTATTTGCTTTGTGATAGCAAAATTTAGTGAAGTGGGACTGATGATGAAGACCACAGATGGCCACCGGGACTACTCAATAATAAGTATTTCACAGGTTGCGGTTCGATTACTTTAATATGTTTGCTAAGCACAATTTATGCTCGTCACAATGCGAATGGTGAAATGGAGCTGATGATGGAGTACCAAGAGAACTTCTCAACAATTAACGTCCTGCATCGGGAAAAGCAATATTTTGTACAAGGCGATGAGCAAGTTGACATTAGGCTATTGTAACTTAGATACTTTATAAACAGACCCACTAAAAAGCGAGAAATAAAAACTTTTTAGCAAAAAAAAAAAACCGACTTCCAAAAAAACACTAAATACAAAGTGAAAAATAACTTTAATTTCGTAAGTCGGTGGCAATAAACTAAAATACAGATCCAAAGACACCGACATCCGAAATTAAAGTTATTGTTAAAAAGTTTTACATTTATTACTTAACTATTATAATATTATTTTTATTTCATTACGAACCCGACTAATTAGTTATACAATCAAACTAGTCCTTTCTAGTCGCGTCGTCGTCGTTCCCGCCTTTTTTTTACGCTCCGCACGACAACCAACCCTACTAGAGTTTACGCACACATTTGCACGTGTACCGACGTCATTTGGCTATGTAGTAGTAGTAGGTAATTATTTTGCGCGCGTTGTACGGAGTGTCCGGGGTGTGCCACCGGTTAGGTATTTAAACGTTTATGTCAAATTTCCTAAGGAAATTTTAAATATAGAAGTGATTAAATATTTAATCAGTTGATTTAAATGTTGGTGAACACAATGCTAAGTTTGTAAGTCCTGGCTGGGGGCCTTAAAGTAATTTTTGGCCACCACAGGACAGTCCGGTTAAGCAGTTAGGCAACCTTAGCGAGTTGCATCTGCGAGTGGTCATGTCAAAAAAAAAATATATACTTATTATTCAACAGTTGCATTAATAACTATTGCATTTCGCTCTAATTATAATCAACCTTTAATGTTCCCACTGCTGAGACATAGACCTCGTCTCTTCTTTACACAAAGCAAAGTGCTTGCCTGGATTCGAACCCATGACCTATATTTCGTAAGTCGGGGCCGTTACCACTAGGCCACCACTGCCCTCTATTTCACTCTAATGTTAGGCATTTTTCTCGCTAATCTTATTGTATTGGTCTTATTATCGAGCGCTTTTAAATCATTGTAATTTGAACCTTATGTCAATGAACATAATTATGAGGTATATGACGCGAGATCTTGATTTGTAACAGCGTAATTTTGTTTAATCTAGGTCTACCTTTCTTTCCTTTCAGCCTTAGCTGTGTACTGCACCGGACCCGCCCCGGTGAAGAGGTCTGCAGGGGGAAATCCTACACACTCGCGCGAAGCGCCCGGCGTCTCCGAAGCTCGGAATGCTTTCAACGGGTTCCTATCCACCCTAAGAGAACCCCTCGCCGTCAGCGTGATGCTCTCACTCCTCGCCAGAATATACAATGTTCTAATAGATGACAACTCCTTGGAACTTGTGGTGGATTATACCAATCTCTGGCCGAATAACATATCGAATGTGAATAACTATAACGCTAAATTCGTGCTGGAATCTCTGACCGATCTTCTTGAAAGGAGTTTGAAACTCTATCCTTATAATACGTCATGGTAAGTTTTAAATTACCGTATTATTTATGCCCTATCCTTACATTTTTGTTCCCTCCTTACTGAGCCATTACCACCATTTTCTACCCGAAAAGTGACTCATCTGACCAATCTCTTAAAAATACCAACCTCTTTTTAACAGACTTCAAAAAGGAGGTTCTGTATTCGACCCGTATGTATGTGTTTATGTATGTTTGTATGTCCGCGATTTTCTCAAAAACTCATGAACCAATTTTGATGTTTCTTTCACTAACATAATTTACATACTTTCAGGAAGGTTTTAGTATATAATACATTAGGTAATTATTCTTATGTACGGAGTTATATGCATAAATGTACTGCTCCGGAATTTCTATGTGAATTTTGATGATTCTTCTTGTTTGGCACCGCTTGGCTGAAATTGTATATCTATGTATTGTTTTTAATGGATAAGATATGCCACAGGGGTGGTCGTTAAAACTAATAAATAAATAAAATCATCGTGAGGGAACCAGGAAGTATAAAAATATTATTATTATACTTCCTGGTTCCCTCTCGATGTTTTACCTTCACCCATGCAAGTAATTAATACTCGGTACTTTCATAATATTATGCAAATTCAAATAATTTATTTTCTCTTCACAAAAATTGGTATCATATAAATTTAGACAAGCTTAGAAACTAGTTTGTGAGAGACTGGTGTCTGCACTAGGAATACCTGTATAACAGATCACCAAGGTCCCACCACACGGTATGTGAACATAATTAGTTATTTAGTAAATGTGAATGGATATAGGCCATAACATAAAATCAAAAATAAACATACAAATTAAAAACAATAAAACAAAAAGAGAAACGGCGAAACGAATGTCGGAGAAATGTTTCAGAATCGGAAAAAAGATGATGTGTAGAGAACGTAGGGAATTGAACTATTTTGGATGAGTTAGTAAATCCTCAGTTACTTTATAATCTA
Organism: Globia sparganii; assembly: GCA_949316385.1. Lineage (NCBI taxonomy): Eukaryota > Metazoa > Arthropoda > Insecta > Lepidoptera > Noctuidae > Globia > Globia sparganii. Next base: position 14,795,947 of record OX438655.1, read on the forward strand.
AATTATGGAGCCATTCAACTAGAGCAATCTTACAAGCCTTTGTTGTTAGGTGATAAATCGTTGTAATACGATTAATTTTATTATACACGGTTATTTAAATAAAAATCAGCTGTTCCCTACATTTATCTTCGTCTATCTCGTCAAATGTAGGGAACAGCTGATTTTTTTCGCAATTTCAGGTTTGGTCCCATAGTAAAAGTTGTTCATAATGATGAGTACAATGACCTCTTAAGAGGTTGCTGGTGTTTTTCAAATAACCCTGTATAAGTGGGAACCTAAGAAAGTATAAAACCTTTGAGAGAAACTCGTTCTTAGACATTTAGTCGTATGACAGACAGAGTATTTTCGGCGTTTTTCTGAGGTAGAGGAGGGATCAAAAGTTAAGGACTTTTTATGTTATTAATCTAACACTTCCATAGTGAATAACACTCATCATTTTCCTCATCAGGCTCCGTTTATACGGCGACGTAGAGATGGCAGAGGGTCGTTGGGGCGCAGCGCTACGGCGATACCTTTGCGGTGCAGCGGCGGGCTCATGGCACTTCGCTAAACGCGCTCCCGACGAGCCCAGCATAGCTCGGCGCGCGGCGCGATGCTGCCAGGCACTCAATGCGCCCACGCAAGCCGCCGCGCTGTGCCAGCTGCCCGACGAACCAGACTACACCACCGCCTTCAAGTGCCTCGCAGAAAAGGTAGGCATCTTATTGTAAAACTATTTGCCTATAATAAACTTTAGTGGTGTTTAAAAAGGGGATCGTTTGTGGTCTTAACGCGACTGCGCTAATTTAAATAAAACTCTATAACCTCTCACGTGTCCTAGGAAATACCTAGGTCTTTCCAGGGTTACCAGATTGGGTACTTTTTTCACAATTTTTGGATAAAAATTTGGCTCCTGGAGAATGTCGATGTTGTGTTCCGAAAGTCGCGGCCGAAAGTGACCACTTCACGAAACTGTAAAATGTCCGCGCGAACGAAAGTTACCACTTCACAAAGCATAGAATATCCGAACGGACGTAAGTCACCACGACAAATTTTATTTTTTTAATTTTTTTGTGTTTTTTTACAAATTTCTAATTTTTTTGTGTACAAAATGTTCGCCAAAACAAGATAACGGAAAAATGGACAGGTGCGCTTATCAGTGGCTACTTTATTTAATGTCACTAAAAACTGTTCCCTAATGGTTACAATTGAATAATAGTACAAACTTTTTGCCTTTGGGTAAAATTTAGAAAAATTGTACCATTTTGGAGAAAAATTATTTCAAATTTAGGAAAAAATAAAGAATGACATCTGGCAACCCTGAGAGGTCAATAACTGGTAACTTTCGTGCGCGGGGGCATCTCAGACAATAAATAATCTACCGTGGGGTGTAGGTCTGCTTCTGGTAATTTGGCATCTCCCTTTCCACAGACGGGCACCGCGGCTGACGCTATGGACGGGTACTACGGCTGCATCTGGGACGGCACCCTGCTGGAGGTGGGCGTGGCGCTGCACGCGCGGCGCGGCGAGGGAGGGCGGCGCGCCCGCGCAGTGCGCGCGGCGGGCGCGCTGGAGCTCAACGCGAACAACAGCGAGGACATACAACGTGAAGCCGCCGCCATACGCCGCGCAAGGCTACTGCGTGCGCTCACCAACCAGTACGTCGCCTGACCACTGCGCATACGGCTAACTGTATATTTTCTTTGGTTCTTTTTTTTAATAAGGTATTTTTTGTGATACGATTTTAAATGTAATATACTAAAATATAATTACTTATCATGAACTATTCGAAGTTTTATTAGGTCGCCCATCATTTCTCTCTTTATATAACAATTAAACACATGTGTATGCATAGTAAATGCTTTATTAAAAATAAGTACAAAAATAAGATACATTTCAAACATGTTGATAACAGCACGTAGGTTGGTATTTTTCTTTTGCCGAAACAGATATTTGGCAAATCTCATCGTTTAGTTAGAATGACATGTTGTATTATATCTCCTGTATAGAAATATTATAACGTAAATCCATCGTTTTTATATTATGACAACCTTACAGAAACAAAAGATGGATTAATCTTTTTAAAACCTTATGACGATACCGTTCGGTATAATCAATTGATTTTATGTAGTAGGTACTTACTACTAATAAATATGGCACAAAATCAACTCTACTCAAACTCGGTATGCTTGTAGAAACTTACAACTTACAAAGTTATTTTATTTTGATATAGTTTAGACATTTGTATCATTAATCACAAAACGGCATTAACGTTGTAAAATCGATACGTATAGTACAAATATCGCAGAAAAATTGAATTCATCTTGTTTTCCTTTTGGACCTGCTAGAAATACATTGCAAAAGTTCTCAGTAGAATGAACATAACTGTCAGGTTTGTTAGACGTCACACATACATAATTATATAATAGAGCAAGTCTCATCCTACATAAAAATCAGTCATTTTCCTGTCTAAAGAGCCATTCGATTTTCATAATTAGATATCACATTAATTTTGCTCTTCATTGGTGTACCAAAGATTATAAAATGTTTGTAACATTAATATTCTGCAAGTTATGGAGATATACATTTAATAACAAGTTCCTTGTAAGGTTTATCACCATGAACGGTCATTGACCCAAAAAACATCTTGAAACGATGTGGATGAACAAAACAAACATCGCACGAAATCTGTGGCGTTTTTTCATTGGTTTATTTTGGATCTAGCTCAACCATCCGTAACGTATTCGAGAAGTTTTCTGTATAAAACTATTATCTATAAATAGAAAAGTGTATAAAGAAATAATTAATACAGGGACTGTAACGTTGTATTTACTTGACATAAGTGCCGAGGTATCTCTGGCAGTTGGGGCAGTAGTGATCTGAGTTTTTGGCTGATTCAGCGCCGTACGGAACACAGCACAAACAACTGGAAAAATAAACAAATCAATTTTACTCTCGTTTCAAAAAAGGTGTTTTCAGAATGATTAATAGGTACTATTCAAAATACTTAAAAATCTTAAAGTTGCAGCTACAACAAAATTTTATGTGAGAGCGTAATGCTACGGCTACATGACTACATTGTTACGATAAAGCGAACTACACTTTGAGCGATCTCTGTTGTACAGCGAGACGTCGAACGGTGTGCAAGAGACAGCGCGCGAAGTGTAGTTCGCTTTATAGCGACAATCTAGCCGTAGTATTAAAGTTACTTTTCTGAATTCTCAACCTAAACCTATAATCCGGAAACTAAATTATGAAGCGTAGTTTACATACCACAGCATGCCCCAGAGTGCGGCGGCCATATGCGTGCGCGACGTGGTGGTGTACTTCACCGCAGTCTTGACGGACGCGTGGCAGAACTGACAAGTCGTCACCGTGTTCTCGGGACCCAGCAGCTGCTTCTGAAACAACGGTACTGTTAGCCCCGACAAAACATCAGAATCATTATTGGCTCTGTTCCTTACTCAGATAATTAGTCTCCAACGAAGACTTGTTTATTTGCTTGTAGATACTTATTGCAATGACGAATGCCCAAAATTTAGCGGGCATGCATTAAAAAAAAAAAACACGAAATAAACATAATTTTAAACAAGTCGTTCTGAATGCGGTACCCGGGCTAGTCATTTATATTCCATTGCCGTCGTCCTTCTCATGTTATTGTATGACTTATGTACGATTGTATGTGTATGTAAAATATACGTATATCAAATTGTAGGAAAGAAAATATTATTTGCAAATACCGCTGGTGCTGCTGGCATCGGCTCTGGCATTTGTTGCGGCGCCGCCGGGGCTGGGACTTTTGGGTTAAACTTCTTAATCTGTAAGAAAACATACAGGATGTGATGAAATGCCAATACCGTTGCTCTTATAATAAACTAGCGACCCCCCCCCCTTTGCACAGGTGCGATCTAACTAGCCATAGCGCAAGTTATAAAGAGTAGAATCGAAGACTGAAATCGACACCTCCATGCAATAACATCGTAACTCACTTTTTGTGATTTTACAGGAGAGCGATTTTAAAGTTTGATAGCAAACTCAAAACACCCCGTACAGTTTTTGAAACTGGCTCTATTTAATACAGGTAGTTTAGGCGGACTATAAATGGGTATGGTTAAGTTGTAAAAGAAAAATTGTTTTCGTGGGTTTTCATGACTTACGTGAAACAGCGATCGTAAAACAGTGATATGACATATAAGTTACGAGGACAAACATTGTATGTCTGAGTTACAATTTAGTTTTTTTGTAGTTTAATTTGTTTTTGTGGTCAGATAATTGTAACTCCAAGGTGTTAAGTTACATATTTTTAGAAACGAAAGGGAATAGAATTACAATGATAATACAGAAAAAATGCATTTTTTTTTACATAACAATGCCGTTGTAACTCAATTTTTGGAAAAAAGTAAGTTACGATGTTATTGCATGGAGGTGTAATAATCAGCCGTCCCATACATTTGGGTCGAGTAGGTTTTATTTTATTAAAGTTTTATATGGGACAGTTGATAATTTTTTCGCGATCATGCGATATTGCTCCAATGGAGAAAGTTGTTCTGTTTGATGGTCTGCACCACAACCTTAAATCTGACCATACCCTGTACAAGTACCAATGTAATAGATGGCGGTATGCTACTAAACATTTTGTAATGGAAAAACACTTATGTACAGACGCCAGCAGGTCAACCTACCCCAATCTGTCAAATTTCTTTGATAGATTTTCAACTTTAGCACAAAGGAATAAGGTTCATATTCAATTGGGAAAATCTGACAGATTGGGGTAGCTTGATGTGCTGGCCTCTGTACCTAGTACAAATTAAAATATCAATCATACCTACTCACTCAGGAATACCAGGGAGTTGTTCTATTCTAAGGATAAAACGTCATTATTCATTAGGATACGTTGACCATTCGTCACATTGGCTATTTGGTCGCTATTCCTAATAGGTCACATTCACTAATACGTCACCTTGTGCATCTGCGGAGCAATGGGCATTGTCCATATTTTTTTATATGTTGTAATTGAAAAACCATTTCGAGGAATAGCGTTACTGATCATTACGGACTAATTAATTATGAAAAATATTCATATTTTATTGTTAGTTATGATAAAATACGATTGACCTTCTTTGCCCTCCAAATCACATCAGCTTGGCCGTACAGTTTTGTATCGTTACCTCAGGAATTAAAAAATAAGTAGCAAGTATTGTCTAATCTGTCTAGTGTCAAACTAAAATGTCAAACATGTAAACATAATTACAGTTTCAAGTTTTTACAATATATTATTCCTACGACTTGCCTCATAATCTCGTAAAATCTCACTACACTATGATGGCTGCTAGTAGAAATATACTCTATTATCATAACGGTCTCAACTTTAGGCAGGTTTTAGGAGTCAGCTTTAACAAAAGTATCGCTCATTGTGATCATTTGTAGTCGTGTTTGTAGTTCAGGAAAACGAACAATAAATAATGTCACTGCGTTGGTTATTAGTGACGTACTTACACCTTCAAAAACCACTTTCCGTTTATAAGGAGGATCGGCACATACGGTTTGTACCTATATTAAAAACGCTAGGATAGGATTCGATTTTAGATGACGTCTATTGATACTGACAGATGTGACGTGTTGACAGATTGTATTTTTTTTATTTATGTACTAGTGAGGCAACGGCACTTATTTGTGCCACTGATGACGTCACCTGCCTTAAAAATTTTAAATATTTAAATCTTTTTTTTTTAAATAACTATTGAGCCAATCCTCAAAATATTCAAATTAGTTTCTCAAATTGCTCTAAATTTTCAAAAAATAAAATAAAATCTAATGGTTAGAAATTTTAGACAATCCCCATTGCGTAACACATTATCGATCGGAATCCGTTTCATTTTGACAGTTCAACAACATTCATTGCGTTATTTACGTGTTGAACGGAAAAAAATTTCGAACTTATGAAGCAATGGATTAGCAATTTGCTTCAAAATGATTCAGATTCCGATTGATAGTGTGTTACGCAATTAGAGTGCTGGTCAGTGTTCCTGCTTGTGTCGGGAATGCGCATTTCATGAGCATGTTATTTAAAAAAAGTTACCTAGCTTTTTTTGTTTTGAACTTTGACGTTTTATATTAATTTCAAAGCCAAAGCATTTATTTCAATTAGGCACATAAAAGGCGCTTTTGACCGTCAAAAAATAGAATTGATTCTAGTCGCCCCTTCCAAAAGGTAGTTTTAGTATGGAGAAGAATAGGCAAAAAACTCCACCGTTCTCTTTTAAAATGTTTTATAATATTTTGCATTCATTAAATATATAATAATATGTGAAGACGATGCACCTAAAATAAAATGACTAAACTTACAACAATAGGTACAAGAATTAAAAGTGAAACCATGACATATAAATTAATTATCTGATAGATACCTACATGGTGCTCACATATTTACAAACATGGTAAAAGTAGACGTTTCAATTCTGTAACCCATATCATTTGTACCAGCTGACTGCATCGTTAATTGCTACTTATTCGTTGCATTGACATTTTATTTTGTTTTGTTGCGGTATAGGCTTGTCAACTGAAAAAATCTAATTAATCCGTCAGTTAGATTATCAAAAAATATTTGACCCGTATTTCTTTCTTTTGTTACGTAAACCAAAATTGACGAAGATACGACGCTTTTAAAATTCTCAATACCTCACACCTTGGTATTATTTTTAGTGCGTTCTGACTTCACGAGCCCCCACTCCCGAGTTTTGATGCGTTTTATCTTTGTCAATATTCATCGATTTGCAAAAACAAAAAATACGTGTCCATTATTTTCCAATACTCTAACTGACGGACTAAATAGATTCTCAATTTATTGATGGTGGAAACTAGACTATTGTGAAATCTTATTTTATTATTAGAGTGCTTAACATCATGTCCTTGTCGAGGTTCAGGCCGCAACGAGGGTCTAATAACACTTTAGTTATGAAGGGCTTGTTGAAAATAATATTTTTTTAACGATACCTACAGAAAACCTTATAAAACAAACTATGATGCAACTCTTCCAAGAAATTCTAAAAAGCAGATTATCGGATAGTTTTGTGTCATTTTAAAATTATAACAGAACAAGCCGTGTGCTGGATGGGGATATTCCCATAGGAAAAATTACGAACTTCCATACAAACCCTATTTAACCTCTTGAGAAGATGAATTTTTGAATTCCTTCATTCTTGAGCTCTAGAACGCTTGTGCAAAATGTTATAATTCTAGAGCCAGCGGTTATGGCTGTGCGTTTTCTGTCAGTGAATTTAATTTATTAAATATAGATTTTAGATCTACGAATCGGCAAGCGTTATGTGGGACGCCGCGCCCCCCAGCTAGACAGACCGACTAAATTAAAGTGGCTGGGACAGACTGCATGCGCAAGTTGGAGGACAGGGTGTTGTGGCACTGCCTGGGAGAGGCCATCATGTCCACCAGCGGACTGCGATAGGCTGAGTTGTAGATTTTAGATGATGTAAAAGTGACACCACACCCACACCAGTGGTAACTATTTGACACTGACAGCGCCTTTATGTCGCGTCGTAGCAGTAAGGACGCTGTTCGTAATACAAGCGCTACTGTTGACTGCACAACGAGGCAATGATATGTAAAACTACCAGAAACAGTTATTATTATAAATTACCTGAACTTGGTTTTCGAACTCCGAAGGATACAGAGGAAGTCCGTCGTCCATGACCGGTCTGTAACAAAAAGCAATTTATTAATTTAGTTGATGGTATCGTAACGGGGCAATGCCTTAGAGGTGGCAAAAGACGAGATCCATTACGAAGACCGATAGCAAACAAACCACTAAAATTGGTTTGCCTTGTTTAAATGTTAGATTAGAATTAAATGAGCAAGTCTGGACAGTGGACACAGTCGACGCGTCGGGCAGACGGGACGTTGTTGGTCCTTATTTTTATTAATCTTTATTCATGTAAGTAATTAGTTAACATTGCCTTACTGACTACTAATATATGAGCCACATGGTGAGTTCAATCTCAGAATTTTAGGTACTGGAACAAGGGTTGCCAACTTGCCAGATGGCCGGGAAATTCGGGAATGTCTCGGAATTTTGCGAAATACATTCACATTTTTATATATTTAACTAGCGGCCCGCCCCAGTTTCGCACGCGTACAATTTTTTTTCCGAAATTTTCTTTTTTACAAACATTCCAGGCAATACCTAACACAATAAAAACTTTTTAACAAAAAAAAACAACCGACTTCAAAAAAAAAAACACTACAAAGTGTAAAATAACTTTAATTTTAATTTCGGAAGTCGGTGTCTTTGGTTTTGTATTTACGTTTTTGCCACCGACTCGCTTAACTATCTTAATCGAGATATCTTATCGCCACCCGTGAAATACTTATTATCATTGAAGAGTTCCTGTGGCTATCTGTGGTCTCCTTCATCAGTTCCACTTCACCAAATTATACTTTGTGAATGCAAATGCTTGACATGTTGATGAAAATACCAAAATTGCTATATGTATGCCTATAATATTTGAGGAGTTCCCTCAATTCCTCATGGATCCCATCATCAGAACTGGATTTTGACAAAAATGGGACCAATCTGGAAGCATATCCTTTCAAATAAAAAAAAAAAACCAAATCGGTTCATAAATGACGGCGTACTGAGGTAACAAACATTAAAAAAAAAATACAACCGAATTGATAACCTCCTCCTTTTTGAAGTCGTTTAACAAAAAAAGAATTATCCAATTTGGTGCAGTCATTCGGAAGTTATGATAAGGACTATGGCCCGATTCCATTAGGTACCGTAGAATTATCACGGAAATGACAAGCCTGTATCTGGCATCCCTAACTGTAACAGACAATGATGTGTGGCCTTCTGCAGTTATTACAACTATAGGTACCTGATTAAATCAAATAACATAATTCCGCTATGTGTTATTTACTCAACAACTGCATTTTATATCGAGCTGCATGATGTGTAGATAACAAACATGCAGCAACCTAGCAGTATCATGTTACAAGGAATGCACACACTTTCATACCAAATATCCATCTAGATCTGCAATATGTAGGTACCTACTCACGTTATTTCGGTACCTATGTCCTAACCAATGCTTGTGACCTTAACGGGCAAAGAATACACAATATGCACATAATAGAGAGAAAAAAGCTTTACAAAAGTTATTATAGTTAAAACAAATTATATCGTTCAAAGAAACACCTCAGGAACTAAATAGTCAAAAGTACATAACCATCAATTTCATTTACACGGTCGGAAAAATAGTAGGTAAGTATACCTATTTACTGATCTTAATATGGTGCAAACCGAAACAAGGAAAACCCTAACTTGCATCTAAGTTTAATTTTAATAAAGTTTCCATAAGGAAAAAATAAATGACATAGTTAAATATGTCAAGAAATATCATTATAAGTAATAACAACAATATTAATTAACAATCAATTATAAGACACAATAAATCCAAGTCTCAAAAGTCGATTGTCTTGCACAATCATGTATACTTAGGCCTGAGTTCACCAACATTCAAACCACCGGTTAGGTATTTAAACAGTTGGTTTATGTTAAATTTAGGAAATTTTAAATATAGAACTGATTAAATATTTAATCAGTTGATTTAAGTGTTGGTGAACACAAGGCTTAGTGGTTGATGCGTTCGTTTTCCTTGTTTGATTTGCACTAATCCGGTTTTCTCTCGAATCCGAAGGAGGAAAATGAAAAATGAACGCATTTTATGTTGAAAGAGGCTAGGCCGGCAAAATTTATTGTATGTTGTAGTTAAGGATAATCTGTATTCGACCCGTATGTATGTTTGTATTATGTATATGTATGTTTGTATGTCTGCGATTTTCTCAAAAACTTATGAACCAATTTTGATAATTATTTCATTATTGTGATCACATACTTTCAGGAAGGTTTTAGTATCTAATACATTGTACGAAGTTATAAGCATAAACCTACTGCATCTCCGGCATGTCTATGCGAATTTTGATGATTCTTCTAGTCAGTGTCTTCAATTCTTCAATGCACTAGTGTTAATTGAATGTGTGTGGGATATGTACAACTAAAAAGTGAAAAATAAAAACTTTTTTTGCAAAAAGCACAACCGTTGTCCAAAAAAAACAACAAAGTGGAAAGATAACTTTAATTTCGGAAGTCGGTGTCAAAAAACGAAAATGCGGAACCAACGACACCGACTTTCGAAATTAAAGTTATTTTTCGCTTTGTTGTTTTAATGTGGACTTTTGTTTTCATTCTTAGTCGTAACGTTAAAGTAGGTTGTAGATGTAAGAAAGTCCTCCTGGATACCGGGATACTTTATTTATTTATACGGGGTTATTTGAAAAACACCAACAACCTATTAAGAGGTCATTGTACTCATCATTTTGAACAACTTTTACTATGGGACCAAACCTGAAACCGCGAAATAAAAATCAGTTGTTCCCTACATTTATCTTCGTCTATCTCGTCAAAATGTAGGGAGCAGCTGATTTTTTTTTTCGCGATTTCAGGTTTGGTCCCATAGTAAAAGTTGTTCATAATGATGAATACAATGACCTCTTAAGAGGTTGCTGGTGTTTTTCAAATAACCCTGTATATTCTTTATTGTAACACCACACCAGAAAATACATAACAAAAAATACAATTATCTCTACAAAACATACCAATGGGCGGCCTTATCGCTTTCAGCGATATCTTCCGTAAGTACGCACCAAACCCCCCCCCCCCTTCCCTTGCTCGGCGCCCCGGGCGCCGAGTGGGCTGTTACGCGGTGGGGGAGACGTGTGATTATTGGTGTACCTACCTATTTCATTACAGTTCAGTAGGTACATTAAAGTAATTGTATGTGGTACCTATGGTGAATGGTGAATGACTGGAAGTGTGGCAAGCAATTATCATGGTATTAATTATATATATATCATATATCTATACATGGCATGTGATGCGGTTAGACTGGAAGCCGACCGTAAAAGGCAGATGATGATGTCATGCGGAGGAATGAGGAAAATGTCGTGAGGAAAGTTTGAGTAGGTATGAATAAGGGCTATAAGAGTAGAGAAAGACCAAAGAAACGATAGATGTGTATGGCTAAAAAAGGGATGACTACTGAGATAACGACTAATAGAGAAATATGGAAGAAAAAGACATGTTACGACGACCCCAAATAAATTGATATATGGCCAAGAGAATGATGATGTAGTGGTATAATACATAAGCACCTATTTGGGTGCTTAAATAAATGTTCAATCTAATTGTGTGGGTCCTTACGTTTACCTGATTACACAAATAAAAGGGTCCAGAGACAAACGTTCTAGATTCTCATTTCATTCAAAAACAGATAAGTAGAGAAATTTCAATGGGCCTCATTAGAAGGCTGAAAGTCACCGAAGAGGCAATGGACAGGGCTCTGCTTCAAATTTCCCTACGCTATTGAATCAGAAATGAAGAGATCAGTAGGAGAACCAAGGTAACCGACATAGCCCGAAGAATTGCCAAACTAAAATGGCAATGGGCAGGACACATTGCTCGCAGAACGGATGTCCGATGGGGCCGAAATGAGTGGGGACCGCGTAATGAAAGGCGTCTCACAAGATGGACCGATGAGGCGATGACCTGGTGAAGGCCGGAAGAATCCGCTGAATGTGGGATCACAAAACCGGTCGAAGTGGCGGTGCTTGGGGAGGCCTATGTCCAACAGTGGACGTCTTTCGGCTGAAATGATGATGATGTGAGTTATTTTATAAGCCGTTACTTTCACGGTAACGACACATTAAGTCAAACTGAACAATTTCAGAATATTTTTTTTCGTCAATGCATACCGAACCAATAAAATTATCTTCAGCCTTCTCTTGGTGCGATCAGCTCAATTGCTTTGTATTCAAATATATTCATCAATGTTAACAAAATGCCAACTTGAGTATTCTACAGACAAACGCATTTTGAGAAGCAAACCCATGTCACAAAATCGTTGCTCAAAAAAACCTACCTACTTGGAAACCTACATAAAAGTACTAGGTATGCAAAACAACAAGCATGGATTCTCAGAACCTGCAGTTTTTTAAAGTTAATTAAAACATTGAACGTGGCCCGCACATTGAGAAGTCTCCAAAACAAACACCGTTTAACCCGTTCGTTCTCTGTCACGAGTATCAAGGTTAGAGGGGTTAAGTCTAAAACTACGAAGTCAAAAGTCATCTTACCTTTGCAGTGATCCGATTCGAGACGAAAACTGGTTTTGGAATTATTTAAAATTTTGTTTACGACACAAATGCAAACCGGACAAACAAGATAGGAATGATACGTTTCACGAAGCGACCGCTTGCACCAGTCTGTCGGATTCAACACGCAAGCTACGAATGCCGAATGGTCGATCAACAAAGTTCTCTTGAACAAAGCCCGACACCTAAATAACATAAAAGCGTCTGATACGAATTTATACGAACTCATCCGGACTTTACCGAACGATGTTTAGTATAAAAATAATAATGATGTCACAGCAGCATATTATTCAGTCTAGACTTGATCTTGATCTATACTTCTATACTAATATTATAAAGAGGAAAGGTTTGTATGTATGTTTGTAACGAACTGGCTCAAAAAGTACTGGACCGATTTTTAAAATTCTTCACCATTTGAATGCTACATTATCACTGATTAATATAGGTAGGCTTTTTTAATTGCAAGAAAAAATAAATTGTTTAAAAAAATAATGTCCACCCGTGCGAAGCCGGGACGGACCGCTAGTCATCAATAAAGTCAAATTCGTTACATACTACACCTATTATGAATTCAAAAAGTATCTACATGTGGATGTTTATTAAGGGTTAGGCTGAGGTGTAACTAATAGGTAGATATACTTAGTACAATGTAAGTACCTACACCCACATTAAAAAATACAAAAATAACCTAATCCTTGTTCTACAGCTATGCATCAATATTTCCAGCTCTTGCAGAAGCTATGTTGCAACACACATTTACAACGTTCTCTCCTTTGGACTTTCTTTCAACGGAACCTAGAACTTACGAGTCAGCTCGCTCATGACAGATTCGTTCTTAAATAGTATTTCCTTGTGCAGAGATAGGTGCAGATCATCCATACTGTAGATACTGACAATCATAAATAAAGTTTCGGAAACGAGAAGTCCTAACAAACCGTACCTAATGGTTCATGGTTCTTACAGGCCAAAAGGGGCCTAATTGGCCTCCCCTTGCAATTATGTCCATTTTTGAGAACACAAAGAGAGAATGTTTCAAGAAATAATTAAATGATGAGCTGATGTTTTAGTAAAAAGGTTTCGTCGATTCTCGATAGATTTTTAAGTACCTATTCCAAATCTCCGAGATTCGATTTAAAGCATTTTCTCTGTCGCTTTGTAAAAATTCGCGTGAAGGAGGTCGGGGAATTCCTAACATAACATACCTACCTATTAGATATTTATGTTGACACATTTTAGGCGCGGTGTCACAGGTTTTGGGATGTCGAATTTTCTACTTAAGATCGTGAGAGGGAATGTCTATTGGCGCAGAATAGGGATACGAGTAAACTATAGAACAGAGGGGCTATTCTCGTCATTTAAAGAACGTTCTCAGTCTGATCTCAGTCTCAATCTGTCAAAAAAACATTTTGAACAAGTTTTTGACATTGCTTGTCGCTGAGATGAGATAAGACTGGTTGTCAGTTTTTCGGGCTTCTGACGACCCGTAACGACTGCCAAAGATCCACGAATGACTGCCGGGATCAACCGCTTAACGTGTTTCCCGAGGCACGGAGGGGTCTTGGTATGTAAAGATGGTCACCCATCCACAGACCAACCGCGGCAAGCGCAGCTTAACCTGATCAAGCGATCCGCGTGGCTACTATAACTTAGCCACAAGCCCCTCCAAGACTTATGTATCTATCTATGTAAGTATACTAATAATAAAGCTGAAGAGTTTGTATGAACGCGCTAATCTCTGAAACTACCGGCTGGATTTGAAAAATTATTATTGCATTCGGTACCTAGCCCAATTCTTGAGGAAGGCATAGACAGAAATGATAAACGTCAACAAACTTTTGGCGACTGGAATTCAAGTAGGATATAATTTGACAACAAAGCGACGGTTAGCAAAAAAATAATAAGTACCTACATTAGGTACTGCAGTGCTATTCTGTAAAAATCTCACCGTGAAAATGAAGGTGGAGTGAGCTGTCATTCCACCTGTCTATCGATTGTGTAAAAATCTCACCGTGATAACATAGGTGAAGTGAGCGTGAAGTGAACTATCAATGGAGGCAATCGCCTAACATCAGCAGTGCTATTCTGTAAAAATCTCACCGTGAAAACTAAGGTGAAGTGAGCTGTCATTCCACCTGATGTTAGGGATTGCCTACATTGATAGTTCACTTCACGCTCACTTCACCTATGTTATCACGGTGAGATTTTAACAGAATCGATAGGCAGGTGGAATGACAGCTCACTTCACCTTAGTTTTCACAGTAAGATTTTTACAGAATAGCACTGCTATTGTTAGGAATTGCCCCTATGGCTCACTTCACGCTCACTTCACCTAAGTTATCACGGTGAGATTTTTACAGAATCGATTGGCTGCAGCGGCTGAGGCATTGATGGACGGACTAAGTCCATCAATGCCTAGTTGTGACCACCCAAGTAACACATCAAAGCAGCATAGCGGCCGACTTACAGCATTTCTGTATCGTTTTCGCATTTTGAGTTAGTTTATAGTAGCATTACAAACGTGTATAGGGCTACTGCAATGCTTATTTGGGCACAAATTATACGGCTTTAGATCCTAAACAGGTTCACAACAGTTGTTTAATTGCATTACAGGCGCATTATATTAGCATTACTGTGGTCAAATAAGGTATCAATCGCATTAAAGAAGCATTATTACGGTCAATAAAGTTGCCAATCGCATTACAGAAGCATTATACTAGCAATATTAATGATAATGAAGATGTTAATTGCATTACAAAAGCATTAGACTAGCATTAGAATGTAGTAAAAGAATGATTAGAGTTATTTAAGTGTTCACAGTTAGAACTTAAATAAATCCTAGATCATTGCAAAAACATCTCTAATACCACGGTACAAATTTTATAATACAATTAACGTTGCAATTTAACTACTTTGTCTCCCAATTTATGGACGAAGACGGTCAAAACTGAGTGACTGACATATTTGTTTGCATCAAATCAAAATTTATAATACTGGTTAAGTTTTTGACTCTTTTGTTATTTCATCATGCCTTCAAATATTACTGTGCCATTTAGTTTACTGTAAATGTCTACAATAGTTTCAGTGAAAATTTTCACGCGCCTTCGATATTTTGTGGTTTTGATATAAAATGTTATTTATAGAAATGTGTGAAATAACCAAAACAATTGTGTATTCCTAGTTTAAAACGAATTTTGCTTAACTACATTATAGTATTTGTTGGGTAGTATTAAATTAAGTTATATATCATTATTTTACAGGTCTATTGCTTTTATAAATAGGTCCGAATGATAATATTTTTTGGTTATAAAATATTTACAAAATGGTGTCGGTCTATAGCAGCCTTGTGAGCCTTTAAAAAGGCTAATTAATGCCGCCAGCAGTATAAATACTCACGCGTGAACAATTATTAAGCCAGAGGCCAGAGAGAAGACTTTTGAATTTTTGATGAACCACTGTAGTGCCATTATCTATAAAGTAGTTCTATATGGGTTCACCGGTATACTAGTAGACTTGATGTAGACTGAAATAGTGCCATTACTTGAACGCAATTTTGGGGTTCCTTGAGCATAACAATATACCCCATTTTAGAATTTTTGTACAACTTGATGAGTGCAAGGCTTTCTGCATAGTTATTCACAACCCTACGACAGGCTATCGTATCGAAAATGACATGATGATGAAAATGATTTCGATAACCTGATTTGACTTGCAGGGGGCAAGTCAAATCAGGTATATCGTGAAACTAAATGCTGCACTTATTTTTACCTATATTAAATTACACGTACAATGAAATCACAACTTAATTTTGTTATTAGCGTATTATAATAGTTATACACACTCGGATATGCAACACACACAGCTACATTAATAATATTAATATATATAGCCTGTATAGGTACGACCACCATAAAAATTGCTGTTGTTGTGTTGATCATATAATATGTGCTTTTCGCCAATATGGCCGACAAATGGTTTTACGAATACAGTAAAATGAATGTATATACAGCTTTACGCATTACAATAACTCACATGTATTTGATTAAAGAGCTGTTAGCTGTACAACAGAACTCAGTTGATCTTTAAAAATGCAAGCATTACATTGATTCACGTTTATGCCGTTCAGCAGTACTAGGCTGTTACTAACCACTTAAAAGTGCTATTACACAACAAAAAGCATTAGAAACAGTTCAAAGCTGTATATCGGATTTACGGTGCATTATAATGGTACAAGTTTATGTTATTAAGCAGCATTAGGCATTATCTTACTACTTAAAAATGCTATTGTAGACCCTAAGGCACTAAACACAGCTAAAAGCTGTATAGCGCATTTACGTGTCATTATAATGGTTCATGTTTATGCTATTAAACAGCATTAAGCATTTCTTTACTACTTAAAAATGCTATTGTAGATCCAAATGCACTAAAAACAGCTGAAAGCTATACAGCTGCGTTGTGATTTGCTGCACTAAAACTAAAGGCTTTACAAAAGCATTTTGATATACCATTATCCAACTGTTATACAGTGTAAAGCATCATAATGGTTTTAAAATGCTAATATAAAGCGTCAAGATGCTCGGTGAACTTACATAAGAGTTTATACGGATCTTAAGTTCTACATAAGTTTACTATTCGTTTCTTAAAATGCTTCCTGTGTTACTTGGGCAAGGCTTATATAATAAGCGGAAATAAAAACTAAGTAGTACCTATATATGCAGAACTTTTTAGTTGAAAAAACTTTTTAACAAAAAACAAAACCGACTTCCATAAAAAAACACTACAAAGTGAAAAATAACTTTAATTTCGGAAGTCGGTGTCTTTGGATCTGTATTTTAGTTTATTGCCACTGACTTCCGAAATTAAAGTTATTTTTCACTTTGTAGTGTTTTTTTTATGGAAGTCGGTTTTGTTTTTTGTTAAAAAGTTTTTATTTCTCGCTTTTTAGTGGGACTGTTTATAATGCATCAAAGTTACAATAGCCTAATGTCAACTTGCTCATCGCCTTTTACAAAATATTACTTTTCCCGATACAGGGACGTTCATTGTTGAGGAGTTCTCCTGGTACTCCACCATCAGCTCCATTTCACCATTCGCATTGTGACGAGCATAAATTGCTTAGCAACCATATTAAAGTAATCGAATCGCAACCTGTGAAATACTTATTATTGAGTAGTCCCGGTGGCCATCTGTGGTCTTCATCATCAGTTTTACTTCATTAAATTTTGCTTTCCGAAAGCAAATGCACGAGTTACTATAAATAATACCCGAATCGCTATAGGTGTGCCTATAATATTTGAAGAGTTCCTTCGATTTCTCCAGGATCCCGCTGATAATCCTGGCTGCAGCCCAGACTTATGTCAACATTGCATTGAACTTAAAATTTAGTCCTGTTTAAAATGAGCCCAAACACAACTACGGTGCTGTAATTTCAAGGTTTGTACTTTTTCTGATGCTCCAGGCTTCAGCATCAAGTCTCTATGTACTTCGGTGTTTCACATTAACAGTACGTTTATCCACACATCGAGCCCTTTTCAATAAGCCTAAACACGATATACCTGCTGTTAGTTGTCGAGGAGTTAGGTACTCTGCAGACTATCCTGACTGCAGCATCAGGTCATGACTTGATGATCATGAGACCAAATGTGGCAAATGCCTTATCAAACATCAAAACAATTTACTAAAACTGTCCTTGCCTGTTCGAGTAACTTCTTACTGTTAAGGAGTTGTACCTTCCATCATCAGTCCAGCTACCTGAGATGGTGACAATCATACGCAAATACACAAGATACTTCATAAAATATGCGAAAAATAATAAGTGAGCCTATAAAATTTGAGGGTTGCCCTCGATTTCTCCAGGATCCAATCATCAGATCCTGACTTGGTGACTATGGGACCACTTCAGAAGTATCTCCTTTCGAACAAAAAAATAATTTTGAAAATCGGTCCACAATTGGCGGAGTAATCGCGTAACAAACACACAAAAAAAAAAAACATACCGTCGAATTGATAACCTCCTCCTTTTGGAAGTCGGTTAAAAATACAATTACTTTTCAAAATCAATGACGAACAACAAACAACAATAATTTTTCCCGCGTTAAAGTGTTCATTTGTTTTTTTTTTTTTTCATTAAACAGCTTTCTATTTGCAAGCCAGTTCGATTCTATTATAAAGAGGATCTATTATAAAGAGAAGATCTATTATAAAGAGGAAAGATCTGTATGTATGTTTGTAACGAATTGGCTCAAAAAGTACTGAACCGATTTTAAAAATTCTTTCACCATTTGAATGCTACATTATCACTGATTAATATAGGCTATTCTAATTGCAAGAAAAAAATAAAATGTTTAAAAAATAAATTTCCGCCCGTGCGAAGCCGGGACAGGCCATGTTTCGGAGTAAAAGAGCGTTCCATTTTTAAATTACACGACAGATATGAGTTTAATAAGCATTGATATTATATGTTACACATAAGTATATATGTATTTAACTCAATGTTAAGTAATTTATTTGGCCGCTAAACCACGACAGATATGGATTTTCATACAACTTTTGCTGGCCGCTGCTCGCAACCAGCACAGCAATACAGCAATTTCGATTTATCTCGTAGAAGGTTGTCAAAATAATGCTCAAATTTCCAAGCATGTTTGAGAAAAAAATGTTGGTAGTTGAATTAGTCAATAAAAACGCTATAATGTACAATATTAAAAATCTATGGTAGAAATCCATGTTCTTTTCGTTTTCGTTCGTAGGAATTCACCTACCTATTGGATATTCGTACAAAATCACAACTTTTTAGAAGGTCAAATTAAATTAACATTTTTATTAATACGAGGGCGGCACTGAAAATTTCGGGAATCAAGGAAGTGACACAACATTACTATTTAAAAATGTATTTATTGCTTTTCGAAGTATTCTCCGCGAAATTTGACACATTTTTCCATACGATGAAACCAATTATTGAAGCAACCATTCCATTCGGAAGTTGGGGTCTCCAAAATGGCCGTTTTGTAGGCGTCCATTAGGGCTTAGGTCGGGGCTGTACGGCGGATGGTCTAATAATTATTCTATGTTTTCTTGCTCTAAAAACTCTTTTGTTCTGTGCGCGGTGTGAGAACTCGCATTGTCGTAATGGAGGATGATGCGGCGGTTGCAGTTCTCTTTACGGAGTTCAGAAACGACCTGTGGCAAACAAATGCTAACATAACATTCTGCATTAACCGTTCTTTGTCCCTCAAGAGGAATAGTCGTAACATGGCCGGTTTTGGAGACAAACGTGGCCACCATTTTTTTTGCAACACTGTGAACGAACAATTTTTGTTGGCTTTAACTCATTTTCGAACACCCAAACTCGTGACTGGTTTTTTGTTTCGGGTTCGTACGCATATATCCAGGATTCGTCACCTGATACGATGTTGTATACAGCATTTGAGGATCCTGCGTGGAATCTTTCGAGAGTTCTGACGCACCAAGTAACGCGAGCCGCGTTTTGCTCTTCACAGAGCGAATGCGGTATCCATCGGGAAAACAACTTTTTTACACCTAATTGTTCATGCAAGATTATTTGTAGTTGACTCATGCCAATGTCTAAAGTTGCCCGAATTTCGCGGTATGTCACATGTCGATCTTCCTCAATCAGCTTACGCACAGCATCAACGTTTTCTTGGGTGACTGCAGTTTTTGGACGACCTTGACGGGGATCATCACTGAGCTTGACACGTCCACGTTGAATTCAGCAAACCAGCGATAAATTGTGGTTTTGGATGGGGCTTCATCACCAAATGCAGAAATCATCCGGTCAACACACTGTTTTTGTGTTAAACCACTTCGAAAGTCATAATAAATCATCGCTCTTGAATTTTCTCGAGTCAATTCCATTTTCTCAACGACTAAACAAGTTTGAAAAAACCTTGTGACAAGACCGAGAATCTTTTTTTAAATAAATAAATGGTATTCGATTTTTAAAACCGAGGAGTTTTCTATTAAAAATATTTTAATATGACAGGAACAGTGGAAATATTCTATTCCCGATACTTTTAGTGCAGCCCTCGTATTAAATTAACGGTTTATGCCATGTGCCACTCAAGAAGAGGTAAGAAGGCACTCGAGACGATAGTACCTAAACTCTTCGGTTTATGCCATGTGCCACTCAAGAAGAGGTAAGAAGGCACTCGAGACGATAGTACCTAAACTCTTTGATGGGCCGGGGCAGCGGGATTATCCGAAAGGGTTACCGCTACCCCGGAACACAAAGGGCTAAGGAAGGAACACGGGTGGGTTTTAGTCAGTAAGAGTCTGACACTCCCTTCTGCTCCACCCAGAGCGGGAGGGGTCATTGGATGATTTCCCATCCACAAAAAAAAAAAAAAAACTCTTTGATGGGATGGGTATTGGTTTTTTCATCTCCTTTGATCAATCTTTACGGGCGGCGTCGAAAAAAGAAATAAAATAAAACACGATATTTTCAACTATGTTTATTCAACAATAATATCGCCTATTGTTAATTAATTTGTAATTCATATGCGACACATAAAGTTGTTTATAAAAACGCGATGCAATACCGATTAACACTTTCTTCGACAAACTATGCGTAAGTAGTAACAAACTGAAACAGAATGTAAGAAGTAGTTTTTAAATCGTATACGAACTCATACCTAAGTCCACGTCCGCACGGACGTAAAAATATCGCGGCGGGTTTTTATCGCGCACTGGATTTTCATATCTCGGTGTTGAACCGAGCATTGAGGATCTAATAGAGCGCATCCCAACGCGTCAAAAAAACACACCGTTAGATTTTGAACAATCGGTGGCGGCGGCGCTAAGCAGTGCATTGAAAACTCAGTGCGAAAAAAAAAATGCCGCCGGAAAAAGACGCCCGTTCGTACCTGTAAGTAAGCCCTATGTAAAATATGTAAATTCATGCAAAAGGACAAACAGAACTGTTGTAAAGTTGTGAAAACAACAACACAACACAATTGACATTTCTCATGGAGGCTTCTATTTTACATAAAATGTATAGTAGGTATGATAGTATCTACCTTTATGTTTATTTACCAAGAAAAAGTGATCATCCACGGCATTATTTCAAATGCAAACCATAGGTAGGCATGCCTTCGGTAGTTAAATGCAAGCACGTTAATTTTTACAGGTATGCGACGATTTTAAACAACTCAACATGCAGTCAGGGTTGAAAATTAACCCAGGGTCACACGATTTTTATCCCGCCGCGATTTTTTTTTGCGCACTGGATTTACAACGCCCTGCTCAGAGCCAAGAGTTGAAAATCCAAAAATGTGTTTTTAACGCGGTATCTAGTGCGCGATAAAATCCCGCCGCGATATTTTTACGCCCGTGCCTATATGAGCTTAAAATTAACAGTGTAGTAAGTAGGTATGTAATATCAATTCAAGATTACAGTTCGCAGTCACCCTTCTAAGACCCATTCTACACATAACAGTCAGTCCTCTATTAACGGGAAAATACACACCGTTCATAAAATAGGCCAGTGCAACTGGTACAATCATAGCTTGCATGCAAGTAAATAAGACTATCATCTGCGCCAACTCCGAAAGCAAATTTGTAGAGTATTACCGTGCAATCAGGTACTTACCTACAGAAGTAAAAGGCTTTCATTACCTACGCTTCCGGAGCTATTAACATCTTGATCAAATGTTCGCAAAACATCACACGGGCAACTAATATAATAACTATTTTTTCTTTGGCTCGTAACTTAAGTATTAGTAACTACAGTACACTTTTTACAAAGACGCTTTAGATTTAAAATGTACAAAATAAAATTATATTTTGCCAATTCTTTTAATCCTCATTAGCAAATATAATAAAACGAGAATCATAAAACAATTTCCGTTGCAAGATATTTGCATTGTAAAACAATTCCAACCAATACGACAATGAACGTCTTTGTAAGGACTTTACGGTTGATCCCGATGATTTAAAAATGTCCAATTCATAAATAATTAAGTAGATGACAGACAATCAGATTAATTTGAACTTGTAACTAACTAAGTAAGTAAGTATCCCTACCTAAGTAAGTATACCTACCTAACTAAGTAAGTATCGATATCTAGGTTTTAATTAGATTTTTTAATCACAGTCAATCTAGTAGATAAGTACACATAGTAGATAAAAATTTAAAATAAGGACTTGATAACTGTATCGGGAACTGTGCAGAGATCAAAATCCAAGAAGTCCTAGGACTAAACAGTAGTTATTTATTATTCTAACAACTATTACGCTGAGTTAGTTTTAACAAGAGGAAAAACTAATACTCGTGAACTTCTATGTGAGACTAATACCTGGACTATTATTTTATCAATCAATCAATATTTTATTTAGAAAGAGCTTTAGATTTTGCGTTTTCCTTAGTTCGTTCCTGCGCCAAAGACCCAGGGGCACAGCACATGTTTGAAGCCACGCCCGCTGAATTACCATTTGCAATAAACGAATTCAAATTGAAATAGGTTTATTAATCTTCTTAAAATTGAAGGATGGGATAAAGATATAGTTTTATTGATTTCCTAAATTTTGAACTGGCTATTTATTGTTCAAAATGATCTCATTTTATTACTTAGGTACATACCTAATACCTATCCCTGTGGTGTTTATATTCGCAAATGATAATCGGCTATTGCTTATTGGCTAGCATTATCTTAGTGTCACTTGAGCTGGGAATGCAGTAAATGCGAATAAAAAATCTTTGAGCTACACTACACTCAATTTAATTTCAATCCCTTACATGATTCATTGAAGCCGGCGTGACACATATCAAGTTTATCCCAGCCAATACCTAAATACATTGAGGAGGAAAACTAGACAATTGTGAATTATTGTTAGTTTCTAGGTGGTTATTACATTACACGTCAATGTATAAGTAAAGTAATCTATACGACAAACGCTTCTAGAGCCAACATGGCGAGAGCTGCGATGGCCGCAACGACAGGAACAGTCACCACCCACGCGAATATTATGTTCCTGTTGGACAAAACATGACGTCATTACTCGTAAATTGATAACAGGAAAGGGAAGGTCCCCATTACAATCTACACTACAATCTGTGTACCTAAGGCCCCTCGCCCGCGGCGACTTTCTATAGCGAAGCTGTCGCGCTGTTTCGTAAACGCACGACTGCATCGCTACGAACGTGCATTATTCGCATTTGCAACGCGCTACCTGTGGCGCTACAGAAGCGATGCCAACGCGCTACAGCATCAGACTGTATCGATGCAAACGCGCGACTGTGTCGGATGACATCGGGGAGAAAACGGAGGGAGGTAATGTTGCCTCAATGTAGTCGTGTCCGTTTCGACTGCTCGGCCAGAGTGTCGTCGAAGAAAAACGACTACGTCAACATTACGAAGGAATTTGTAAAACACTAACAATGAAAGTCGCAAATTCGTAGATCTAATATTCAGAAAGTTATAAAGGTTTAATCATGGCCGCGCGGTCGGCATATGGAGAACCGCGCGGCCACGCAGTTCTCTTAAACGGAGCTTAGTAGAGGTCCCATTCTTTTTGCTAACCACTCATACGATTTCGAAGAAAATGTAGATACTATTAATAAAGCCCTAATGTTTAGATTTCACGACCTACAGCACTTAAATCCTATGGCCGCGCGGTCGGCACACGGACAACCGCGCGGCCACGCAGTTTTCTTAAACTGAGCTTAGTAGAGCTGTGGTAGAGGTCCCATTCTTTTTGCTAACAACTCATACGATTTCGAAGAAAATGTAGATAGTATTAATAAAGCCCTAATGTTTGGATTTCACGACCTATAAGCACTTAAATTCTATGGCCGTGCGGTCGGCACACGGAGAACCGCGCGGCCACGCAGTTTTCTTAAACTGAGTTAGTAGAGCTGTGGTAGAGGTCCCATTCTTTTTGCTAACCACTGATACGATTGCGAAGAAAATGTAGATAGTATAAATAAAGCCCTAATATTTGGATTTCACGACCTACAACACTTAAAATCTATAATGCAAGTTAGAAGTAGGGTGACCAGAATTTACGGTGCGTCAATCAGACATTTTCAATTTTATTAAGATAAATATGTAAGTACCTTTTATTGTAAAAAGGTTTAATGATTGTCTATTCGATTAGTACCTACTTACTTAAACGAAAAAATATGCTTTCCTACCTCCTTATGACGTAAACACTGCTATTTTTTATTTTTTGCGTTCGTTTAAAAAACTGATGTACTTAGTATTTTTAATGATGACGCCTAAATAGCCTATTGCAGTAGTGCACGCATTTTTGCAAAAGTGTATTGCATGTGTATGTCAGTGTGGTTGTTTTGCGGGTAAGCCACAGATCGAAATCGTATGAGTGGTTAGCAAAAATAATGGGACCTCTACTAAGCTCGCGTGGCCGCGCGGTTCTCCATGTGCCGACCGCGCGGCCATATTTAAACCTTTATAACTTTCTGAATATTAGATCTACGAATTTGCGACTTTCATTGTTAGTGTTTTACAAATTCCTTCGTAATGTTGACGTAGTCGTTTTTCTTCGACGACACAGTGGCCGAGCAGCTGCATCGCTACAAAAGGTCGCCCTGGGGGAGGGGCCTAAACAAGATGAGCAATAATCATTATAAATAGTAATAAATGCAAAAATAAAACTACTAAAGAAATTTTGTAATTTTTGCTTCATAAAACATGATGCAATATAACCAGCTACACTGACACTTATAGTGTCTATTAGGCAAGCAATAAATGTTAAAATCTGTAAGTATAAACATACCGGAATAAACTCCAGTCGACTGGCTTGTCGGAGAAGTAGCCGATACAGACGACAGAGCCGACCTTACAGTGTGTGGTTGAGACCGGCAGACCGGCCTTGCTAGCCACCAGGACCGTCAGTGCAGCCCCGAGCTCGATCGTAAAGCCCCTGTGAGCCAAAAACATTACTTTATTTGCAGTTTTCTTTACAATTGACGTAAATCTCAGATTTTAAACTCAGATGAAATTGCTAGGTAGATAATGATTTAAGTACCTATACATATTTACTTAAACATTAAAATAATGAGCTCAGGAACTAAACTGCTTGACCACTAATTTCGTGTTTGCGTGTGTTTTAATTCTTTATTGAAAAATCTTGTGCCATCAAAATCGTGAGTAGGTACTTATTCTGTACGTGAAATTAGTAGAAGCTCGACTAACGTGTCAGGTGTGATGCTGGTGAGGTCTTCCCCGACGGTGCGGATGACGCGGCGACCCCACAGCCACAGGCCCATTGCGATGCCCACGCCGCCGAACACTAGGATGGCTAGAGGAGTCTCCGCGCGGGAGTGGGCGCCCCCTTCAGAGTATAACAGCCAGAGAGCCACCAGGGGACCGATCGCGTTACTGCGGAACAAAAGAATCGTGTTAAGTACTCGTATATACCTTTGTACTCAAATTATAATTATGTCATACGAGTATCTTTATGTATTTTACTGTGTGTACATCCTACTTCCTTCCTACTATCCTACTTAATCCTACTTCCTACTCCTACTAATATTATAAATGCGAAAGTTTGTGAGGATGGATGTTTGTTACTCTTTCACGCAAAAACTACTGAACGGATTTGGACGAAACTTTACAGTAATATAGTTTATACATCAGAATAACACATAGGATACTTTTTATCCCGATATTCCCACGGGATCAAACCTTACGCAGATGAAACCGCGGGGCGCAGCTAGTAAATCTATATATACAGTGTGGAATTGAAGTCATGGGCATTATTTTAACCTAAGGCACTACTCACGATACTGATTGCATTAGGGCTATTAATACGCAAATCAAAAATATTATTAATGCAATTAAGGAAAACCTTAAAAATGTAGTAAGTCAAATTGCACAAGGCTTATTATTGCAAATAAACACTTAAAGTAATTAAAACAAAATACTTCGTTAACGCCAATAAATGTTGAAGTATCAAAATCTTAAAGCGCAGTACAGCGCAAAGCGAAATGTAAACAAACATCACCTGCGCGCGCGCGGGTTTTTCCTTACAAGTAATAATAACAATGGGCTAAAAGACATGCCGTCCGGCGGGATTCCCTGAACTCTCTCCGTCCCACTCCCTCACTCACAAAAATACGAATATCACCCCCGCGCGGGGTCTGCTTCCCGCCGCAACGTGAACCCGGAACCAGTGTCATAACGACTGCGCAGGTGCATTGACGCGTAATTGATTTATTGATCCCGTGATGTAATCGCCGTACTCGCCGCTCGCGTCATACGGTGCTTGGATTGCAGTGTATTAAGTGTTAGTGTAGTATTTGTGTGTTGTGTGTGTGTTTGTGTACACGATGCCTCGACCGCGTAATGTGCAGGCTAGGTACACCAACCAACAATACCCACAAATGGTTGTATGAACTCGTGAAATGTTCCATCGCCGCAACCCAAACGACCCTATTCCTTCACGGGGTCTCATTCCACCAGAACCACTAAGAACCTGTTGGATTTTTCGTCTTTTCACGTGCCAGCACATGCACAAGCCCGTGGAAGAGCACCCGTTTACCCTCTGTCACTTTACCGACAAATAAGGTTTTTTCAAAACAATCCACAAGCTAGGTACGTAAATGTTTTTTTTAATGTATGTTAGTTGACGTAGTTTTGACCGTCCTAAGCCGGCAAAGTACGAAGGGAAAGTTGGAATTTATTATGAATCAATTCATTGGCAACTTACGAATGTCACGTGAGTCGGGCGGGGTCAAAGAATTCACGCCCAATGACGCGTACGGCGTAATGTACCTACGCATTTGCTATCGAGAAGCGCAAAGTGTTTGATACTTTCTATGACTTACTACATTTTAAGGTTTTCCATACTTGCATTAATAATATTTTTGATTTGCCTAATAGTAGCCGTAATGCAATTAGTATCATGAGTAGTGCCTTAGGTTAAAATAATGCCCATGACTTCAATTGCACGCTGTATAAAAAATAATTGCTGTTTGTTAGTCTCGCTAAAACTCGAGAACGGCTGAACGGATTTATCTTATCTTGGTCTTGAAATGTTCGTGGAGGTCTAGGGAAGGTTTAAAAGCTGAGAAAAAATCGAATAATTCCCGGGAAAACCCTAAAAACAGCCCTTTTCTATTTCCCATACAAACGTTTTCTAAATAAAATGTAGAGTCAATTTGAACTTTATTGCAAAATAATAAGAACACTTCATGCTTCATTCAAAAAATGTTTTTTTTATTAAATACGGATTCGTTTTGTTTGTTTTAAAATTAATTTATACAAAAGTTTAGGTCTTTTATTTAGCGACTGAAGCAGTACGAAGTCTGCCGGGGTAGCTAGTAATAAAATAAATAAATAAATATATTTTTTTGTTTGCAAATCAATTCATAGTAGTATGTTTAGTTTGTATCATTACAGTATGTAACAAATATATCAACGGAGGTGTAGGGGTATCATCAACAACATAGTAGGAACATAATATCTTCAAGCGGCTTTACCTGACGTCATTGCCACCGTGCGCAAATGCCCCAAAGGTGGCGGTGAGGACCTGCAGGAAGGAGAAGAGCCGCAGCTCGCCGGGCGGCGGAGCGGGCGCGGGCTCGGGCGGCGGGGACACGCCGCGCAGCAGCGGCGCGGCGCTGGAGTTGGGTGTCATGGCCGCGCGGCTCGCCACCTGCGCCGCCGTGCAGCGCTCGATGCTCCACGCGCTGCCACCGTCTGGACCCTGCAGAATAGACATAAGGAGATATATATATATATGTCGGGTACACCAGGCTGGCAGTAAGAAGGGACGTCGCACTGGTCAAGTACGTGGCGAGCGTACTGTTGGGGTTGCTGCACCACCCGGAGGTGCTAGCAGCGCTGCGGCTGCGCGCGCCGGACGGGTGCGTAGGTGCGCGCCGCCGCCCCGCTCTGTTAGACGTGCCAGCGGCTAGAACAAACCTACTTAAGTTTGCCCCTATGTCACGAGCCGCACGTATTATTAACATTAGTACAGTATCGGAGGATATATTTGGGCAAAACCTGCTGAAATTAATTAAAAAGGTACAATTAATCATTGAGAAGGGTCTTATATTATAATAACAGACATTTTTCAATGATTGATTCAAGCCATGTGGGCGTGGTTGCAACAGCGTTATAACGTTGTTGCAATTTTGCATACATGGCAGGTGATTTTATTTTATTTTATTTTTGTAAAGGATATGGTGACTTGTAACATCGCCTTGGATAATTCTGTAAAGATGTTATAATTGTGGTTTCAATAAATAAATATATACCAGACTATAATGATAAAGAGGTTTGGGGCAATGCAGGTAGACAACGTACAGCCAACAGCAAAAGTAGATGATGAAAATCTGAAATTCAATACTGATGAACGGAGTTCGCGTCAGAACTGGGTGGCGTCGAAGTGTCGTTATGTGATTGTAAATTTTATTATACCAAACGTTTAGGTACTACTTCGACGCCACACAGTTCTGACGCGAACTCCGTTCATTAATTAGTATTGAATTTCTGATTTTCATCATCTACTTTTACTGTACTTGAAGATAAGCTCACCTTGTCAAGTCGTGGTGGTGGTGTATCAAATTCCACGCAGTGTGTGGCCCTCGCGGCCGCTAACCTGTCGAACTCCCCGCGCGCTATCGTGTCGCAAGAACCCAGAAAACCATTCTTAGAGTCGTAGCTCTCGCCCATACCGGCCATTTGAGCAGAGTCCAAACTTTTACAACAACTTAACGTCTCGTCTATGTATTTCAAGGTGTTAATCTGAGGGTCCGCATCTATGAGTTGTAACCGTGACTTGTTTGGTGGGCTGAGACTCCTGGAGAGTATGCTGCAGTCGTCCATGGTGGCTAGGAGTGCGCGGTTTCTGGCGTTCATCACCCCGACGGAGGTCTTGTCTGCGTCGCTCAGGGTGACCATCTCCGCACTCTCCGCAATAGCCTCGAGTACTTTGCCATCTTCAGACAGAAGGGACGTGGGACGTTGCGCGACGCTGCTTTTATTGGAGTGTGTTGGAGTATTCGCTGGAGTTGTTTCTGTAATATTATATTAAGTATAACGTTAAATGTTGGGATATTTGATAGCAATCAAATAATACTACTGAAGCTTAGACTCATAATTATCTTAAATATAAAATCCCCACCATTAGATAATCCAAGCGAAAAGTTGACAGGAGGCGCGACGAGCCGTCGCTTATAGTAGGGCACAAGGAATGCGCTTACGCAGACCGCAACCAGTGCGCCAATCGCCATCGAAGTCACTAGAGCCAGCCACAGCGGGATGTTGTCCATTGCCAGTACTGGAAATAATGGACAGTTATTTATAATTCTAAATATCACTGATTTCATACGTTCTGTGATTCTGTCCAACTAGAAAATTTTACGACGGCACATCTGTATTAAATAGGGGTTAAGGATAAAATACGCATAGCTCTTTAGAGAACAGTATATAAAGAGCTACAATGCAGCATTTTCTAACAATACTTGTTGGTTTCGAGAATTCGTAGCCCTTTCGTAGCAAGTTGCTACACAAGAGCTACGAATTCTAGAAAAAACCGAATTATACGTACTTCGCTTAATCTTTGAGGTTGTTTTAACCTTAATTTTTTGTAAGAGCTTGCTTACACTTAGGTCCATCATGCACCACGCTCAGCACGTTCACGGACACGGTAGCTCCGTAGAAGAATGGCAACGCTTTGAGGCCAGATTTGATGGGCTGCGGCGACCTCAGGATAAACCGACGCACACACCAGTACAGAAGGGCTGATGCCGTACCGCTGAGTGCCGGGGATATGAACCACGACGCCACTGGGGACAAAGGACGATACCTACTCATAAGATGTGTCTACGCTAAGGTCTACAAAGTGCTACTGCAATGCGAACTGCTAAGCTGCACACTTTTTAGGCCTCCCCCACATTAGGCGCGCGCTTTCCTCGGGCGTGTGAGCGCCGCGGGCGCCGCGTGCGCGACGTGACTGCGCTGCGTAAGCGTCGCGTGTTGCCGTCGTGTGACGTGTGTGCAGCGAGCGTGCGGCGCGCACGCGGCGCTCGCCACCATGTGACTGACCGAAACAGTAGCGGGCGGCGGGGATAGCGGGCGAAGGGGCAAGAACGCGACTCGAGTGCCGCGTGCGCGCCGCGCGCGTGCCGCTTGCACTTTTCACACACGCCGCAGAGCAGCAAAACGCGACGCTCACGCAGCGCGCTCGCAACGCCCGCGCTGCGCCCGCGCTACTCACACGCCCGAGGATCGCGCACGCCTAATGTGGGGTCAGCCTTACGGTAATTCTGCTTAATTTTAGTCGATCTACCACTTCAAATCTTATCTCTTTATGTTTATACTTATTCTAACATCTTTGCATCCATTACTTTGTATTATAATCTACTCATTTTACCGCTAATATATTGATCTTTATTTAAGCGATTTGCTACGAAACAGATGGAAGGAGGGAAACAAAAAAGTACGATACCGCTTTGTAAGTAAATATAGGTAAGTAAGTAAGTACCTACTTCGATCAAATCGTTCCTTTTAACGGGCATTCAAGGTCGCACCGCTTCCTTAGAACGCGCGCGAGACTGGGTAAATACTTAAGCCTTTATGATTCGACACAATTAACTACAAGGTTAGGCAGTACAAACATTCCTACTTACAGCCATTATTATGAAACCCAAGTGCCTACATACCCACATTGAACGTAACATGTTAATAGTTTTCTCAGAATTATAGTATAATGTAGATACTATCCAATTTCAGTGGGCTGGCTTAATGCCGCTATCTAGATTAATTAACTGATCATATAATTTCTTGAAAACGAAACAACTCATAACTATCGAAACAATCACACAGCCGTTAACCACTTGGCCACAACTGCTCTCAAAAAACGGTGAAGGAAATCATCGTGAGAAAACCGGCATGTACTAGAACCAAAAAATCGAAGACATGTGACATCTACCAACCCGCACTGGGCCCGCGTGCTGGAGTATGGCCCACTCCATCTCACCGAGAGGAGGCCTGTGTCCCAGTAGTGGGAACATTATAGGCTGATATTGATGAATGATAATTTCTTGAAAATGAAACAACTCATAACTATCGAAACAATCATCACTGGCTTTCATTATCCTACTGGCGAAATGAGGGTATTCTGTAGGTATACCTACATCTCTACCTAACCCTTCTGGGAACACAGGCGTGAAGTTATGTTATGTGTGTAAATGTAGGTATGCCAGTGTCAAGGGAACTTTATGCCATGCCGTCACTTAGAAATTTACTGTTTTCACGCTTCTTGTGTCACTATCAATCTCAATCTGAATTATTTTGAAGTATGTTGCTAATCCATTGACCCCATGTTCGAAACACTTTTCTGCTCAACAACGTAAATAGCGCAATGAATGTTGTTGAACTGTCAAAATGAAAGCCAGTGCTACTGATAGTGTCCAATTTACGCAATTACCCCGCCGGTATATAAAACAAAACAATCCTCGCAAACCATTTGATAAGCTTGAACTGAAAACATCGAACAATAGGCGCAAGTACGAATAGCTATTGAATAATCAAGCAAATGGGCCTTATCTCCAAAGATATCAAACGACCCTAGCGTATTTTCATGAGTCTCTCTAATTTGGTCTCAGTCATAAAATAATCAGCCATTAAGTTGTGTAAAAACAACATGTTTTTACTTTCGATAGTAGGGTATCTAACCATCAAATAACTCTTTCGACAAGGGGAGACACATTATAAATCCATAAGATTAGAAATAAGTCCTAAATAAAGTGTCTAAGGGTGAATTTCAACAAACTTTTATACCTAGAATTAAGGCCGATATTTCCAACGCCAGATAATTTTATCCGAGGAATAATTTTGAATTTTTGACAGTTCTTCCATACAAAAGCTGTCAGACGTCAATTTTATTCTATGAATAAAAATTATCTGTCGATTGAAAAATCAGCCATTTGTCTTATACTGAGAATAAATTATAAATTTTTGACAGTTTTTCATAATGTATAAAGTTACGAGACTTTTTTTTTTTGTGGATGGGAAATCATCAAATGACCCCTCCCGCTCAGGGTGGAGCAGAAGGGAGTGTCAGATTCTTACTGACTAAACTTATGTTCCGGGGCAGCGGTAACCCTTTCGGACAATCCCGCTGCCCCGAAAGTTACGAGACTAAAGATCACTTTGATTTTGAGAGGCTTGTGAGTGGTAGCAACCCAACCACAACCTTATTTCAACGACAATTAGGATCACTTTGTTTTAACAGTAATTCAAAATCAAAGATAAAATAACTGTGAAAGGACTATAAGATTAACATTACGTATTATTTGATAATTAGTTCAACATTATGACTGTTCATAAATTACCTAAGGCTGATAAATTTACGTTTTTTCTAATTATGTTAATATTAGTTTTAGGTCGGTTCCCCCTGATCCATCCTTTTCGCAAAGTAACCCCAAGAGACGAAGGGTAAAGAGTGACTTACCAATAGCTCCGAGAGTAGACCAGCGCACACCGATGGGGCCTTTGGCTGTGAGCGTGAAGCCCACAGTGGCCCCGACCATGGAGTGGGTTCCGGAGACAGGCAGCCGCAGTGCCGTAGCCACGATCAGCCAGATGGCACCCGATATCAGCGCCGACAGACAACCAGCAGCCAACAACTTCTCGCCACCGTCAGCATATAAAGACACGTCCAAAATGCCTTTACGCATTGTGTCCGATACCTTATATCCTGTGGAGATGAGCGGTAATAAAGTTACAGCATGGTAAGAACTAAATTAGCGTGATCTAAACGTACTAACATTACACAAATATCTAGTGGTTTAGTGTCCTCCAAGCCATTATTTGTTTGATGGCAGTGATCTATAGCTTCGCATTCTAGTGGTATTAGGTACCTATCTTATAGTTCAGGTTCACCTCTAAGTACTAGGAATCACTAAATACCTCCTTAGTATAAAAACTCCCACAGGTTGTAGGGACAGAAAATAAGGTCAGTTTGTTTAAAAGATTTTTCAGCAATCGTTTTTTTTTGTTTTAGTAATTACTGTGATTATTTGACTCACCTATAAGCACTGCGCCGGCGATCTCGAAGATAGTCGCAAGAATGCAAGCCTGCGTGAGCGTCAGCACCTTGGAGCCGACGCTGGTGCCGAACGAGTTGGCCACATCGTTGGCACCAATGCCGAAAGCCAATACAAACGCCACCACGAACCCGCTAACCACAAGCCATAGCAAATCATCAGAAAACGGTTCCATTATTTTGCCTTTCCAGTTATTTAATTCTACCAACCAATTTTGTTATAAAAGAACATTTTTGTAGCACCTAACCAAACGCAAATATTACCATAGTTAACAATAAGCTTGGCTCTATATCTATATTAATTCCTTAACACTTGTTGAAAACAATCCCTTCTTAACTTTAAACAGTCGAATTTCCATTCCTTTATAGAAAAATAACACTATAGAATGTGTAATAGCTAAAGATTAATTAGTTACGACTTCAAAAGCAATCGATATACCAGTTATAAATTTTTAAATATTTAGTAATAAAGTAATTCGAAACTTATGTTGTGGTTGTGCGTCACAATGTTTGATGTTTAAATAGTATTTCGTATAGATGACGATGGCTCGTTAATTTTGGCTTCATCATTTCTGTAAAACAAATTAAAACAAATGAGAAGCTTGGATCGTAAATAGATTTCACGAGGTATTTATTTAGATATTTTAATATATAGCTGGTCGCAAATTAAAATCATGATAGAACCGGCAAAGTATTAGAACGGTAGGTTTTCTTATACGATTCAAGTAGGAACATAGGCAGTCCTTAACCTAGACGAATTTCTAATAGAGTATCCCATTCATCACACATATTATATGAGAGCGAGCGTCCAAAATGGTTGTCCACATGTTTTCTCGATATCGATTCGACGCCATTTGATTTATTAAAATCTCACTAAACAACGATCACTGCAATACACCGTAAAACTACCTAGTGCTTCTTTTTTTCTTTTGAAAGGAGCTCGTAGTAAAAATTGGATCAAAATTGCGTCACATACGTCCTCAATTTCCATCATCGTTGTATATTTTTAAAGTGTCAGCTCATGTCACAGCTATCGTATAACACGTGTCGATATACTAAACACCATGTCACCTCAATGAAAATCTAATTAGGCGTTACACTTGCGATTCAGTTACATAATCAAACATGTTTCATTATAGGAAAAACGTTATCACTTACTTTTGAAAAGGTAGGATTTTATAGTCCTAAAATCGTTTGTAGTGAAGAAGCACGAGGTTTCGCCTTGAGCTCCTCAGGTGTGGACTGAAGTTGACGAGGGTCGCACCGGGTCGCCGAATGAATGGAGCATGCGCGTAGGGCACTAGCCACCCCACTCCAACCCCCCTATTCAGACGCGAACACAATAAAAATGTTTGTTCCATAGCAAAAGAACCCTTAACGTTACCAACTGTAGTCAGCTGGGGAACCGGCTTAAAAAAGCCAATGGTAGCCTATTAAAATTGGCGTTTATGGATCGGATTCCACCACTTTTAGAATTTTTAATAATCGACCTTTTCATTTATTTAATGATGTTCTCATATTTTATTTTTGGCAATTTGTATCCGAGTTACTGATGTCCGTAGCGTATCATTTCATATCTCATTGATCTCATGTCGAGGCAGTAAGAAATAATGCTTAGTCGCTATAGGTGCGGCGAGGTGTGCTATACTTACTCCTAAATTTCTCTCCACTATTGGCGTCTACTTTGCATCCGGCTAGACTGGAAGCCGACCCCAATAAAGTTGGGAAAAGGCTAGGCAGATGATGGTGATATTGGCGTCTACTTTAGGACCAAGACCAATGCAGGCCATTGATTACCATCACCTGATTGATTGATACTCAAATCTTTAGATAAACTCTTGAAGATCTGAATTCTGAATAATGGTACCCCCCCCCCCTCCCCCAATCATTCAAGCTGTTAAGAGTCTGAATAATTGATTTGTCTTACTAACTTAACTTGTGCCACGGAGACCTCGATGAGCATATACAAAAACATTAAGGACATAGGCAGACATGGGGACTGCCACAGAAGTGAAAACCTAAAACTATGAAATGACAGTGGGTTTTTAACACGCGAAAATCCTGTTGTAAAATACACTGGATGAAATTGAATAGGTTCGCCAAATTAAAACCTCTAATTCAACGTGATAAAAAGAAAAAAATCCGTAAGTATCGACGATTATTCGTATCTACTTCAAGGCAATAACTTAGTTATTAGCAGTTACTGGACCTCCTATTTCGATTTGGCGCAAGTTTTCAATTTCATCCTGTAGAATCTAGAATGCAAAAGCGAGCGAAGCAACTCGGGATATTGGGCACCCCGTAGGTAC
Organism: Globia sparganii; assembly: GCA_949316385.1. Lineage (NCBI taxonomy): Eukaryota > Metazoa > Arthropoda > Insecta > Lepidoptera > Noctuidae > Globia > Globia sparganii. The sequence continues at coordinate 14,831,493 of OX438655.1, forward strand.
AGAGGCCAGCACATCAAGCTACCCCAATCTGTCAGATTTTCCCAATTGAATATGAACCTTATTCCTTTGTGCTAAAGTTGAAAATCTATCAAAGAAATTTGACAGATTGGGGTAGGTTGACCTGCTGGCGTCTGTACGTAAGGCCAGATTCCAAAGCCTATCCTGTTGTAAAACGGGTGCTTTTCGTCTTAATTCGATATATTAAGTTCTCTTTCTGTATAATGGTCAAATGAATACGGAACCTATTTAAGGTAGGGTGCTAAAATTCTCAGGCTTGCTTCACTCGCTCTTGCAAATCTGCATTCTGTTGATTCTTGAGCTTTTCTTCATAGGTCGACAAACTAAGCAATTCCTAGTCCTTTTACAATGAAAAGAAAATCGAACCTATCCGAGAATGTGCATTTTCGAGCTCGCATCGCTCGCTCTTGCAATCTAAATTCTCATAGTTGCTAGGTGTTGCGGACGCCGAACTAAAATATCGACGGAGCCGCACGCATGAGCAGGTTCCGACGAGTCGAAACCTGTCGGGAGTCCGCTCCGTCGATACACGATCAGGCCTGAAACTGCGTTAAGCGGACGCCCGCGCGGTACCATACAAAAGTGCACCGTCGCGGGGCCCCGCGCGGGTGTACGTTGCGGGGAGGCGGGCCCCGCGCCAGCGCAACGGTGCCCGTTTCCGTGCGACGGATACCCGCGCGGGGGCACGCCCGGGACCCGCTAGCGGTAACACGCACGGGCTTGTTCAGTTAATAACGCTATGTTATACGGACCTAGGGTTGCCAACCCTACTATATAATATAGTATCCTACTGTATTAGAGGCCCGACTGCTATATTTCTGAAGAAAGTAATATAGTAGGCAAAACTACTATATTATTAGGCATCAAACCCTCTAAGCAATAATATTCGTTTCAAAACGTGTAAACGTAAAACGAAACGTAACTATTTTTTAAAGGTTCTGCTAGGTAGAGTTTGTGTTTTGGAAATAGGTACTTATTTTTGAAGTTAATTTTCCGAAGTTCTCAAATATTAATAGATTAGTAAAAACTTTGTATTTCTAAAATGAACCGTGGTAATAATGATAATGGCGAAACTATGAACGCTGGCTCTATAGCGCTGCCACGAAAAAATACGAAGTGGCTGCAAACGTTTAAAACCGAATGGGAGTTCAAGATTGGTTAGTTCGCGAACCCGTTAATATTTACAATGGGAAATGCACGATTAGTGGGATAGTTTTCTCTATTAGTAAAAGTGGAGTTGCACAAGCGATGAAGCATTTCATGAAGCATATGGGACCAGGCGAATGACCTTTATAAAGACAGAGATGCAAGAACAGCTACGTAGTAATATATTAAGTTCTCCATCGACACGACTGTATATGCACAACGTTAAAATTGAACTAGCGACACTGCGTAAATAAAACGCCGCGACGGGTACCCGCGACGGGGCCCGTACCGTTCCCACAGAGCCCACCCGCGTGTCCACGCGCGTAGACACGCGACGGTTGTACGTCGCGGGCGCCCGCTTAACGCAGTTTCAGGCCTCACAGTGGGCCAAATTGGCGGGGGGTATAGCGCTCGGGACGGGGTGCCGCCGGCCCGAGCGCTTAGCGCGAATGGTTATAAATAGAGGACGCTCGTAGTGCGCGGGCGTCAGTCGATTAAAACTCTCAACTTGCTAAGTATGTTAACAACTAGAAAATAAAGCTACGTGAACTAAGCAAAGTCTTTCAATTAATACAGTCCACTTGAACAATAATCAGCCTGAAGGGTTACTATAACCACTACAGTTTCTGGTCCTACGAGCCGGATAACCAAGTCCAGTACAGTTCTTGGTCCATACGAGCCGGATAACCAAGTCCAGCATAGTTTCCGGTCCTCCGCGCTCCGAATGAAGAATACGTGCCACGATAATTCTGGTACGTATAAGTGCGGGCGGATGAAGAAAACACCTGCAACCTGCGAATGAACGAGAGAGTCGACTGTCCACTACGAGGATCTGGAATAACGACGGCCAGAATTGAAGTAGTGTCGCCGTCCAGAACCTCGCGAGTGCCTGTGCCTAGTGAAAAAGTGCGTGTGCTAACTATTTAGGCGGGAAAACGCCGAGCCTGAACGTGTGCCGGTCCCCGTCTATCTAGGCTAAAGAAAAGTGCATGTCCGAACTATTTTACGCGGGAAAACGCCGAGCCTGAACGTGTGCCGGTCCCCGTCAATCTAGGCTGAATAAACAGTGCGTGTGAACGAACTATTTAGGCGGGAAAACGCCGAGCCTGAACGTGTGCCGGTCCCCGTCTATCTACTAGGCTGAAGAAACATTGCGTGCGAACGAACTATTTTACGCGGGAAAACGTCGAGCCTGAACGTGTGCCGATCCGTGTAACTAGCTAAATAAATATAGTGCGTACTTGTGTTTACAACTGTAGATGGAACAATATAGTGCGTACCTGTGTTTACAACTGTAAACGGAACTTATAAGTGCGTGCCCGTGCCTGCTACCTAGGCGGAACTTTATAGACAGAACAATATAGTGCGTAACTGTGTCTGCTATACAAGCAGAACCTACAGTGCCTGTGCCTGCTATCCAGGCAGAATCAACGAGTGACGGCGCCTGCCTACCTGAGTCTGACATCGTCTGTACTAACCGTATAAGTACCGACCATGGTCGTCACAAGGAGCCAGTCAGACTTGGCTGAATTGGAAGAACAGAGGCGCAGCCAAGAAGCCGCACGCCGCCAAGAGGAAGGAAGAATAGAGAGGGAGCGACTTCAACGGGTGTCCTTAGATCCGCCGCCCTCACCCTTCTCAAGGCTGGCGGAGACAAGCACAGCTGGACCCTCCGGGGTCAGAACTACGATGACCACGCAACAACAAGCCAGGTCACCTGCAAGGTCGCTACGGTCGCACCGATCAACCACAAGTGTCACAACGCGACTGCGACTAGCAGAACTGAACGCAGCAGAGAGACTGGCAGCTCTACAAAGAAAGCAGCTGGACATGGAAATGGACCTGGTCAAGAAGAGATTAGCTGCAGAGGTATCTGCCATCAACGATGAGGAGAGCGTCAACGACGAGCCAATAAATGAAGAACCTCATACCAAGGTCGACGAGTGGCTACGAACAAACCCACTCGACTCACGGGGGGAGGAGGCAGCCAAGAGTACCAGGGAGGAGCCAAGACAACTGAGGTTCGAGGTACCTAGGCTACGATCGCCCACTCCCACCAGAACGAGGAACAGCATCGAGCAATTGGCCACCACGCTTGAGAAGATGGCCAGACCCCGTCCGCGATATACAGACCTGCCAACATTCACTGGAGCTGCTAGCGAATGGCTGCCCTTCAAAGCAGCCGTTCGAGACTCAACACAGATGTACCAGATTCCAGAAGCAGAGAACATTCACAGACTGAGGAGCTGCCTAAAGGGAGATGCCCGGGATGCTGTGGCCGCACTACTACATACGGCCACAGACTCGAACATCATAATGAAGACCTTAGAACAATGCTTCGGGCGTCCTGAAATTATTATTGATCGGGCGCTCGATGACTTGAAGAAACTCCCAAGACCTGGAGCATCAGCAGCCGACCTCAATAGCTTCGCTGTGAAACTACAGAACATCGTCTGCGTGTTGAAGACCATCGACCGAAGGGGTTACCTCTTCAATCCCCTGCTGACGAGGGAGGTGTTGGACAAACTCAGTCCCCATCTCCGCTCGCGCTGGTGCGACTACGCATACGAAAACGAAGGGACGACCGATCCAGAAATCGTCGTGATCTCCCGATTCTTAATGAGGGAGGCGGACAGGGCACTACGTTACACTTATGCCCCATCTACGTGCACCGCCGCGAGCCAGAAGAAAGAAACACGACCCGCAGTGACCCAAAAGAAGAAAGCGACTGTCTACAACACCGTCGCCGCAGCGGAAGAAGAGAAGATGCCGTGCCCTGGGTGCGAACAAGCACACACTCTACCCCAATGCCCTAAATACAAGGCATTCACGATCGAGCAACGATGGGAGTTTCTCAAAGAAAAGAAAATATGCTTCAAGTGCGCCCAACGACGACACCGACGCATCGGATGCAAAGCAAAGCCCTGCGGTGTGGATCAATGTCGCCGACCACATCACGCGACCCTACACCAAACACCACCGCAAACAGAGGCGGCCAAGCCAGCAGAGACACCGAAGCAAGAAGCAGTCCTATCCGTCACGCCGCAACCAGCTATGGGACAACGATCAGTATTATTGAAGATGTGTCCCATCATCGTGTCCGGACCAAAAGGGGAGGTGCAGACCTACGCGCTCCTAGACGAAGGAGCTACAATAACCCTAGTAGACAAGGAGTTAGCTTCCAGCATCGGGGCAGAGGGGCCATCACTACCACTACACCTAAACGGCGTCAACATGAGCCAACAAGAGACGAACAGCCAGCTCATCACTATTGATGTCAGAGGGATAAATGAAACTGAGAAGTACAAGGTCAGAGCAAGGACCATCAAAAACCTGCAGCTGCACCAGCAGGCCATACCCGAAACCCTTCTCCAGCACGAGCACCTGAGGGACCTTCCCAGGGACGAGGTGTGCTACGAACGAGCACGCCCCGGGCTCTTAGTGGGAACTGACCACTGGGAGTGCATCGTTTCCAGGGAGCTCAGGACCGGCGCTCCGAACGAGCCGGCCGCATCAAGGACAAAGCTGGGATGGGTGGTGCATGGAACCGCACCACGCAGCGCCCTTCTACAGAAAGGCAGGGTGCTGCACGTATACGAGCCCGACCGAGAATCGAACGTGAGCAACCAACAGCTCCACCACTTTGTCGAGGCTCATTTCAAAATAGAAGCTCTCTGCATAGAGGGAAAGCCGCGAATACGAGAGGCAGATCAGCGAGCCATGAAGATCGTCGAGGCAACCACCAAGAAGACCGACACAGGGTACGAGGTGGGGCTGCCGTGGCGAAGAGATGACACCGCCATGCCACCTAGCTACAGCCAAGCACTCCGTCGCCTCACGACCATCGAGAAGAAAATGGACGCCGACCCTGAATTCGCCAGAGAGTACTCCAACCAGATACAGAACCTGCTGCAGAAAGGATACGCCACACCGTGCGACGGCTCGGAACGTACGAGCCCGGTGTGCTGGTACCTGCCACACTTTGCCGTGCAGAACCCAAACAAGCCCGGCAAGTGTAGGCTGGTATTTGACGCAGCCGCGAGAAGCCACAGAATATGCCTCAATGATGAACTTCTGGAGGGACCGGACCTGCTACTGTCGCTGCCAGGAATCCTGTTCCGATTCAGGGAAAAGGCGGTGGCAGTAACAGCGGACATACAAGAAATGTTCCTACGTATAAAGATCAGACCAGAAGATCAACTAGCGCAGCAGTTCCTGTGGCGAGGCGATGAACGAGACACGCCTCCACTCAAATTCAAGATGAAGAGCATGATCTTCGGCGCCGCGAGCTCCCCGTACATGGCTCATTATGTCCGTAATCACAACGCGGACATGCATGGGCAGGAGTTCCCGCGAGCGCTAGCGGCTATAAAAGAAAGCCACTACATGGACGACCTAGTGGCGAGCTATGACGACCCGATGGAAGCCTGGAGAGCGTTGGAAGAAACGAGAACGGTGCACGCCAACGCCGGCTTCACGCTGTGGGGATGGAACGCTAGCGATCAGTCAGTGCTGCGCGACATACCTCCTGAACTGTACGCCACTGCACCCACACAACTGGGGGGAGAACAGCCGGAAAGCAAGATACTCGGCTTGTTCTGGAACGCCGAACGACATGAACTTGGGTTCAATACATCCATGAACCGAGTGCCAGCGGAGGTACGAGACCGGGCTCGCGCGCCGACCAAGCGCGAAGCCCTAAGCGCCGTGATGTCAATCTACGACCCACTTGGACTGCTAAGCCACTACACCATCCGCTCTAAGATCATCTTACAGAGCTTATGGCGCCTCCAGACGACGTGGGACGAAGAGATACCAGCAGAAGAGAACGAGCTCTTCGCATCGTGGTTGGCACACCTGAACGAGATAACCAAACTCCGACTGCCACGCTGCTACACGACGAAGAAGTACGACCACATCGACCTCCACGTGCTTTGTGACGCCAGCGAACAGGCCTATGCGACCGTGGCCTACTGGAGGATCACAGGCAGCGACGGGAGTGTCGCCGTAGTATTGGTGGCGGCCAAAGCCAAGGTAGCGCCAAGACAGGCGCAGACCATACCTCGGCTCGAACTACAAGCAGCTGTCATCGGGGCAAGACTCGCCGACACGATAAGAAGGGAACACCGCTTGAAGATTGGTCGGACAACCTACTGGACCGACTCGTCCACCGTGATCCATTGGATCCACAACGACATGCGACGCTACACACCGTTCGTCGCACACAGACTGGGTGAGATCGCTGAACTCACTAACAAAGGAGAATGGCGATGGCTGCCAACGGAACATAACGTGGCGGACGACGCAACGAGGCTCAGCGACACTCCACTGAGCACAACGGATCGATGGTTCCAGGGGCCTGCCTTCCTATACCAACCGGAAGAACGATGGCCCAAGATGTCAACGCGAGAAGAAGAAGACAACGAGGTCCTGCACACCAGAGAAGAACCGGGACGAGACAGCTGGCTACCCGACCCTGCCCGCTTCTCGAAATATGAAATCCTGGTAAGGGCCACTGCACGAGCGCTTGCCTTCACTGACATCTGCCGACGTAAGGCGACCAGCATGGAGCATCGACACATCCAGCGCGCCGAGAGGGAACTAATCCGGCACGCGCAAGAAGACAGCTTTAACGAAGAACTAAAAAGGATCAAATCTGCTCACCCCTTAACAAAGTCGAGCAGGCTGTATCGACTAGATCCTATATTAGAGGATGGACTCCTGAAGGTGCGAGGACGGATCGAGGCTTCCTCAGCGCCCACCGAGACGAAGCGCCCCATCATCATAGATGGCCGACACCCACTGGCCAAGCTCATCGTGCAACGGGAACACTGCGCTGCGGGGCACGCCAACAGGGAGCGTGTAACGAACGACCTACGGCAGCGCTACTGGGTCATTCACCTACGACCCACCGTGCGCACGATTGAAAGGAACTGCGCCTTCTGCAAGAGACTGAGGGGAACGCCCAAGACGCCGGCCACAGGAGATCTGCCGCACGCCCGCCTGGATCCTTTCCACCGCCCGTTTACTAACTGCGGGGTGGATTACTTTGGACCAATGATGGTCAAGGTGGGCCGTCGCCGAGAGAAGAGGTGGGGGGCATTGTTTACATGCCTCACCTCTCGCGCCGTACACATCGAGCTTGTGGCGTCCCTCTCAATCGACTCTGCGATCATGGCGCTGAGAAGAATGGCTGCGCGCAGAGGATGGCCGCGGCTAATGTACTCTGACAACGGAACGAACTTCCGCGGGGCTGATCAACAGCTACGCAAAGCCTACACTGAGTGGCTGCCCGCTCTGAACGACGAGGGGCTGCAACATCGCATGGAGTGGCGCTTCATACCCCCTGGCGCGCCCCATCAAGGCGGCGCGTGGGAAAGGATGGTGCGCTCCGTGAAGACAGCGCTCAAGGTGACCCTGCGGGAGAAGGCGCCAACAGAAGAAGTTCTCAGCACACTTCTCACCGAAGCTGAGTTCTCGATAAACGCGAGACCATTGACCCACGTCAGCGTGGACCCTAGCGACCCCGAGGCCTTGACCCCCAACCACTTCCTGTTGGGGTCATCGAACGGCCTGCCAGCGACGGGACCCTGCGACGAGGCCGACCGACGAGCATGGCGAGCTAGCCAGGCGCTCGCCGACCATTTCTGGCGGCGCTGGCTACGGGAGTACCTGCCGACCCTGGTGCCACGCGGCGAGCCCAAGAACGGCCCCTGCAGGCTGGAGACGTGGTCCTAGTAGTCGACCACACGCTGCCCCGGAACACCTGGCCGATGGGAGTCGTCGAGCGAACGCATCCTGGAGCAGACGGCAGCATTCGAGTCGTAGAGGTGCGAACCAGAACCGGCATCTTCCGACGCCCGGTGAGCAAGCTCGTCGTCCTGATGAAGAAGGAAGAGGCTACGCAGGCTGCGCCGGGGGGAGAACTGTTGCGGACGCCGAACTAAAATATCGACGGAGCCGCACGCATGAGCAGGTTCCGACGAGTCGAAACCTGTCGGGAGTCCGCTCCGTCGATACACGATCACAGTGGGCCAAATTGGCGGGGGGTATAGCGCTCGGGACGGGGTGCCGCCGGCCCGAGCGCTTAGCGCGAATGGTTATAAATAGAGGACGCTCGTAGTGCGCGGGCGTCAGTCGATTAAAACTCTCAACTTGCTAAGTATGTTAACAACTAGAAAATAAAGCTACGTGAACTAAGCAAAGTCTTTCAATTAATACAGTCCACTTGAACAATAATCAGCCTGAAGGGTTACTATAACCACTACACTAGGGCTTGCCTGCATAAATCGACAATTTAACTCCCATTTCTGCATAAAAATATGAAACAAAATCCAACCAAACCTAGGCGGGTTGTTAGAATTTTCGAGCTCGCTCCGCTCGCTCTTCCCACCCTACATATTAATCTATCATATCACCACGCCTTTAATCCCCGGAGGGTTAGGCAGTTGTGTAAGTACCTTCATATAGTACATACACCCACATTTCGCCAGTTATGTTGAAGTCTCATGTTATAAGGGGCGACCCTACTGCAATCAACCGGGCACAAATCCAGACTCCGGGCTGCCTCTGAGAAATTTCTGATGGAAAAACCTAATAACACTTTACCCGACCTAAGAATCGAACCCAGGACCTCATGCTCAGCAGTAACGCTTGCGACCACTACACTAACGAGGAGATGTATAGGTAGGGTCATCATGCCGTGGAATAATTTTAAGGGTAGGTAGGTACCCTTAAAATATTCCACGGCATGGTGACCCCCCCCAAAATCTTGGGCTACGACCGCGCCTGTCAATTACAATCTACATAAATCATTTTGAAGGATACATATAGACAATCCAATGCTTCATATGTTCGAAAAATGTGTCTGCTCAGCAACGTAAATAGCGCAATGAATGTTGTTGAACTGTCAAAATGAAAGCCATTGCTACTGTTAGTGTGTTACGCAACGCAATTACTCCGCTAATTTTTCATTATCAGAAGATGGCGATATAGCGTGATAACGCCTATATAAAAATTATGAGCAATTCTTTTTTCAGCCTTCTCAATAGTCTGTTATTCTGTGACATGTTTGCTTTTAACAAATTATAGGCGCTTTACTTGTGTAAAAGTACGGTTGTATCTACCTTCTGGCAATGCTAGCTAGAGCTAGGGCTTTGAGACTGATTTAGAAACTGGATAGTTAGTGTCGGGTGCTGCTACTGTTATGTTATGACCGTTAAGAACTTAACACCCACCCTAAAAGCGCAGCGGTGCAGTGGTAGCGGCAGATGTACAGAAATACATCTCCTTTACCCTTCTATGTTTCTTTTGTGGTGTAAAAAATATCATAATACTTATTTGTACCACATCACAATTCACAACCAACTAGTTAAAAAATCAGTTGGTGCGCACGATGACAGCTATAAAACTGGAAATGTATAGCTTGATATGTCGCCGTATGTACTACCTACCTGCGTATGTTCGGAAAACCGAGCTTTATGTGTAAGGGACAATTTCCGCAAGCGAGATGTGGAAATAGCAAATTACAATAGCGATACATAAGGGCGTCCATTGTAACTTAATGTTTTGTAGTGTGTTGTTTTGTTCTTTTTTACAAAATATTTTTCTAGAGTACTTACAATAAAGTATGTATATATTTATATAAATAAATTGTCATTTTCTCACCTTTGGTGGACGCTACAACTTGGCCTCTCCACAGTAGTGGAGACTTACAATTTGTACACTAGGCCGTTCGTTCTGTCTGAACGAGCGGCCTAGAGTGTACAAATTTGAAAACAAAGATAAACAAGGGAAACAGTTTACATCCTTCTTATTCAGTTTATGGAATATCTTTTAAATTGGTCCAATATAGGAGGAGGAAATAGGTGAGAGCCAAACCTTGAATTACCTACGACTTTTTACTTAGGATTTTTCAAGTCTCTCCGACCGCATTTATTCTTGAAGTCCGTAGAAAGCACATAGTGGATAAGAAAATAATTTGAACATTTAAAATAGATACTTCTTTTATGTTTCCGATTAGTGACCGCGTCTGCCTAGACTAAACCCGGCCTAGTGCCTGCCTATTCTGATAACCAATGCACGCCACTGTCTCCAATGTACCTCTGCAGTTTTATACAAAGTATGTACTTACCTACTAAGTTTTGTACTACGACTATGTTTGATTAACTGGATAGGTATTACTAACTTGTAAGTAATATTACTTGTAAGTTTGTATTCTATGATAATGCGAAATAATGTTGTTTTATTATTCACTCACTGTTCCCAGGTGACTGTTGATAAGAATAGTGATAAAAGGTTAAAGGTGAGGATTGCTGATCAGAAGTACCTACTTACATTATACAGACATGGATAGGTGGTAGGTAGGTATAAAATATTTAGGTATTTATCCTGAAAGTTCCTACCTATTCTGTATTTACAAACAGCCGGACCGAAAACAACAATTTGTACCTATGTACAAATTGTTGTTTTCGGTCTATATGTGGTTGAAATACTTATTATCCTTCTTTTGGGCACCACCGCAGTCGGGTAAAAAAAATCGATGTATAATTAAAAAAACAGTAAGTAATTTATTGAACTACTACACAATATACAAAATTTAATAGTTTCTGTTTTAAAGTTCATCAAACAAGAATTAACATTAGTGACCATCACCCGCTTTACATTTCAATATGGATGTAATCCTATTTTAGCTAATTGAATGTGTTGTACCATTGCCAGTCAGCTTGAATATTATTATTATTACACTTAAGTATTTATCTACATTTATACTTGTATTTAACTATATGATGATACAGAATATCACAAGAAAATAAAAAACTTGCAACTAAATCTATTTCACTTTAAATGCCCCCAATAAAAATAAAATATTAAAGTTACAAAGTTATTTGCTCCCAATTATTTCATAATTCAGGTTGTTTTCAATGAGTTTTTCGACAATTTTGGTGTCTTTGAAAACAGCGCCTGGAGTAAAAACCCCACCAGCCCTGGGCAAGTTCTCTCTCTCCTTAAGGATGGTGAATGCTGACATAAGAAGTGCAACCACTGTGGCACCGTATCCTGGGTTTGTTCCAGACACCTTGGCAACAACAGTCTTATTTGGCTTTGTGTTCTCCACATCAGCACCACTCTCCCATCCCTTCCCAACAAGTTCAAATGTGAAGTGGGTATTATTCATCACATTGTCAGTTGGACCCTCTCTTGTCACCATGCCCAAAGAACAAACCTTCGGATACTTGAGCAAAATATTTCTTGTAAATGCGATTTTCGTCATGATGAAAAGTAAAACTGCACCAAAGATGGAGAAGATTGACTGTGTCAGACTACCAGATTTGAAATATGCTCTGAACTGGATTGGACGCTGCTGTTCCTTGTGGTATAAGTAGCGCTGAGTGCGATAGACCACTGACTCATCGGCCCCAAGAAACGGAAGATACCATTTGCTATCTATCTTTTGTAGTGTTTGTCGCTCCAGCTTAGGCTTCAAGCGTGGTAAAGGCTCTGGGTACAACTTCTTTCTCAAAGCTGGTAGCTCATTATGGTGAGCAATGCCATTGATAAGTGACTCCCAAGTACCATAGTTGATAAGGCCACGTTCCCGCGACTCTGCTGCAATCTCTGGTGGTATATAAGTCTTAAGGTAGGACTCCACTGAGTTAAGTGTGCCTACAAAGTGTTGTTTCAAGAAAATGACGCCCATGTCGCACGGGATGCTGTCCCAACCACACGCACTAACGATGAAAACTCCCGCATCGCGCGCTTGCTCATCATACCGGAGCTGCATTAACTCCATGAACTGTGGTTCACCACTGACATCCACATAGTTAGTCTTGTTCTCCACCGCCGCTTTAACTACAGGCTCTCCGTACATACGATAAGGGCCGCAGCAGTTCACTATAATTTTTGTTTGAGCGCACATATCGCTAAGGGCCTTCCCGTCATCTACGTCTGCTACTATGACCTTGACGCTGGAGAGATTTTCCCCTGTTTTTTGAGACACTTCCGTCATTAGGGCACCAAGTTTCGTCTCGGAGCGACCAGCAATTCCCCAAGATCCAACTCCATACTTCTTGGCGAACTTTACCATGTGAATCACAGCCTGCTTGCCTGTGAAGCCTGTGGCGCCAAATATCACCAGATCTAAACGCGACATTTTTAAATGGAAACCTTTTAAGCACTTAGTAGCTACCGGCTTTTATCTTGCACTGATATCACGGTAAAATGTAAATGCTTATTATTTTCTTCCCGCTACGCGACTTTCATTGGCGACAAAGTACTCTTTGATTGGCGATAACAAATCAGAAATACCTCCTACGTACTTAATCGGTGTGAATGAATTGACCGTAGCACGTACCGAACAAAGTTTAGTAACGACCTTTCATAATTATTAATTGAATAACTATATGGAGGTTATGCTCTTTATTAGTAATCATGACCTCATCATGACATCACAGACTACAATATTATAGTAAATAAGTTCCTTGCTACAACTACATTATAATCATAACATTAATTTTTCTTTATGGTTGACTCACTCTATCCTTTTTTGTGATAATCAAATTTGTTCTAAAATAATGCATTATTTGCGAAGGTGTTTATAAAAACATGATTTAATCCTTATCCAAATAAATACGTTATTCATCATAAGTATTTCATTTTGAACAAGATTGCCCTTGATATCATTTGATTTCAACAAATATATTAGGAGTTATCATTGTTTTAAAATAAATCAGCACGGCCGCCGCACACCGGTAGCTGTGAGTGTGCGAGGTTCAGTGTGACCATCTTATAAATGGCGAATCTGCCACAGACTGGGCAAAAAATCTGCCAAAATCTGCAACACTTGGCGCCAAAAATTTGCCTTACCAAATACACAACGAACTCAATGAAATTTCTTTAATCAACTCTTTTGTTACCCAAAAATTAGGAACTTTTTCCTTATTTTTGTGAAATTCCCGTATGATTTGGCCATGAAACAGAAGTTTCCAGTTCGATAAAATCATTTGTAATCTAATTTTATCGAAAACCTGATGTAAACATTGAAAAAAGATTAATTCCTTAAAAATTTTAATTAAATAGTGTGGATTTTCTAGAAATATTTTAAATCTGCCGAAATCTGCCACTTTTATAAATTGTCAGCATGATCTGCCACAGTCAAAATTTAGGAGCGAAATCTGCCAAAATGGCAGAAATCTGCCACAAATGGTCACGCTGGCGAGGTATAATATAGTTCCCCTCTTAGGTGCGAAACGCACGGCGGGGCGGGGCAATCTTTTTGACCGCGTTGCAATAAAGACCGCGTCTGTCCGTCGATGCCCGCGGCTACCATTACCGGAAACACAAAGCACACGAGGGACGGAGGCAGTTAGTTCACGACGTTAAATTGTTCATTGACTGAGCTAGCCACCCCGCGCCGTTGTCTGCGTTACTGCATGCAAACTGGTTTGTGTGATCCATGGCGGGCAGCCACGGATATGCTGCGCCGCCAGTGCGGCGGCGGCGCGGTCTTTTTGCCCTATAAGTGCGTTGGTAGTATAGGATTCCCTTTGCACTATCGTTCGCGGTCAAATTGACCGGCCCGGCCCGCCCCGGCGTGTGTTTCGCGCCTTACTGATCATAGCGTGATGTACAGAGGCCAGCACATCAAGCTACCCCAATCTGTCAGATTTTCCCAATTGAATATGAACCTTATTCCTTTGGGCTAAAGTTGAAAATCTATCAAAGAAATTTGACAGCTTGGGGTAGGTTGACCTGCTAGCGTCTGTACCTAAAATAGCTTCTTAAAGTAATGTACACACAGCTCCACATCAAGCTATAGATTTACAGTTTTAGCTGACCTCGCATTGTATAGGTTTTTCATACAATCAGAAGTCAGCTTATACTGGTTAATTATCTTGATGTGTAACCGTGCGTACTAAGTATTAAAGTACCTAATATATTTTAGTAGTATAGTAGGTACATAGGTTTTTTCCTCAAATTAAGTCGGGTGAAACCGCGGGACATTGCTACTTTGCCAGAACTGTCTAAATATTCTGTGGTCCACTGTGGTCCACTGATGCACAACTTGACATAGAACATTATGAACATAGAATAGAAATAAAGAATCTAAAGTTACCACACTCGTTAGATAGAATAAAATTTTAAAAAAGATAGACAAATGCTGTCGCGGACATTTTTTTAGGACTAGGAGGAACAATTCCGTTATACATTATTTTTGCGTAACTTTAACCGTTTACGCAGCGCACGTAATGGAAGCTCTCAAAAGGAATAATTTTTCCCGTTTTTGCAACAGTTTTCATTTGTGCGACGCTCCTATTGGTTGTACAGCGGCCAGCGCATCAAGCTACCCCAATCTGCCAGATTTTTTTTACTTATTTAGAAGGAATATGAGGTCGTGCTTTTTATGCCACACGCTCCTCACATTCCACTGTAGGAATACTTGGCGAGACGCCATTTTTAATTTGAAGAAGTAGTGAAATAAGTTGATCGGCAACGTTGGACGGTGATTGGGAAATAGCAGAAGAGGAAGAAATAATAGTAGGTATGAGTTTTACAAAGTGTTAATGAAATAACCCAAAACCTCGGACACCCAAACCGATTTTTATATTAATAAATTGATATGACATATAATTATTTATTTTCAAAAAGTATAGTAAAAGATATTTGTAAATGTTGTTGTCGCGCTACTTCTTACAGATTCGTAGCTCTATCGTCGCCGGCGCGCTTCCCGGCCTTGGCGCCAACTCTAGCACCCCCTCTCCTCACCCTCGCCCGCGCTGTTTGTTTTCATTGCGTTGGACAGTAGCGTACAGCGTCATTAAAAAATATTAGACACGGCATGACAAATAATTATTTTTTGAAAAAAAAAAAATAACCCATATTAAAAATTTTTGTATTCGATTTTGCTGCCGATTCTAAACAAACTAGTTTCAGGTTTTGGGTTATTTCATTAACACATTGTATAAGGAGTTCAATAATAATAGAACCGGTATTATTGGAAGAAACATTATTTTGATTAAGAGCGCAGCCATTAGGCTGTGAAGGTAGGGGAGAACTAACTATCTGCTGATGAGCAACTTTGTCGTAAGATGGGGAAAGAGGGGCATGGGTCCTGGGTTTGAGTGTCACAGTTTTGCGGTAGGACTGAGAAATTGGGGTTTTGGCGATGTTGGCATAATTGCGGGAAGCTGTTGGGATAATCTTACTAGCCTCGGCATAAGGAATGGATTTCTCAGCCATGACTGTCTTAATAGCCTTCTGTCTACCATACTCGGGGCATGACCTGCTATTGGCGAAGTGATTACCCGAACAAAGCACACAGAAGGGCTCGCCCTCAGAAATGTTGACCAGGGTGATCGTGGCCACATTTACTGCAGCGTGGTTTAGACCTGCATGTATTCGCCACATGTCCAAATCTGCAACACTTGCGGCATTGAATTGTCTGGTATACGTACTGCTCAACAGGGAGGGATGTATAACAACAGTAAATCCTATTTGGTAAGACTTGTCCGTCAAATGTCAGAACACATGTCTCAGTGGCTTTCCACTCATTAACCCCGTCTCGTTGAGTTTTTCTATTAATACGACGGACTTTCAGTATTTGCCAACAGCCTGAGGGCACAGTCAAATAAGTCATAGCTTCTTCTTCCGTAATATCTGAGGGAACACCGGTAACAACACCCATCCTTGTGACATTAAATGTAGGGATTGATGCGGTGTAACTATATTTGGACAACAGACTGTTTACCAAGAAAGAGTTAGCGTCCTGGGGGGAGGCAAATTCCACTGAGACACGGTTTCTACCGACTCTGTTAACCCCACCACGAACAATGTTCGCAATGTTGTTATTTAAAACGAATTTCGCGAAATTTACAGGATGTAGGGTAGTGCCAGCATTTGGTTGATTCTCAATACGAGAAACGTGAACAATATAAGGTACCTTATCCATTACGGAGTACTTATTCCGACCTATTTGGCTTTTTGGTTGCTTGCTTGGGGGGGTTGGTGTCAATATTTCTTCGCTAACAGGACGTTTGCGTGAATTTTGTTGGGATTGTGTTACATCCATCTCTGTAACACTACAAACAACATCCGCGAATTGAGACAATGGATTCGGAGAAAAGGGTGAAAAAGGAGTTGAAGGATCTGCACCCTAATTGCGAAACACACTATCGATCTCAATTTGAATCATTTTGATGCATATTGCTAATCCATTGCTTCATATGTTCGAAAAATGTGTCTGCTCAACAATGTAAAAAACGCAATGAACGTTGTCGATCTGTCAAAATGAAACCCATTGTTAATAATAGTGTGTTACGCAATTACCCCGCTGGGGGGTCAGGATCAGGGGGTTTATTCTCATCCATCCTGTATAGAACGAGATTTAAAACAAGACAATCACAATACAAACCTAGTTACGAACACAAGGACGACACACATAAATAAGAACAAGTCGAAAAAGTATCAACAGTAACACAAATAGCTAAAAATTCTAATCACACGTGCTATCCAAGAACACCGTGGCGAGAATCCCAAATCAATTACATCCCAACTCGGAACGCACGGACTGTCGCTACTGTCAGTGCAGTGACATTGTCAGTCTGTTGTCAAAAAGCTAATAATTTGAAATTTTTCCTAAATGTTTTGTAATACATTTGCATAACTTAGAAAATAACTACGTTGTTTTTATAATAATGTAACAGAATAAGTATAGCAAAAAAACAATATAATGTTCTGTAGAAATGTTTGGTGTGCGGCTGAGATGACGAATAGTTGGTACGAAAAATTTATAATTACTTACTGGTTAAATTGGTGATAAATTAAAATTTAATTATCTTTTTGCACATTTTAGCAGACCGTTGCTCCTCCAGCAAGGCCGTGGTTGTCCCAGTAATGTCCGGCTGGTGGTCCGCAACTCTATTCACAACAGTCGGCGAGGCGGTCGGCGGACTGTCCTCGAGCCTGATCCGTTATCTCAAATACAAATAGAATCCGGACCTCTATATGCTAGGGCGCTGTGGAAACCCTTCTTTTTTACAGTTGGGGTGAGAATGATACTTATCATAAGTAAAATACATTATTTTTAAATATATCTGCAATAATATTATTGATATTAATTGATGAGACCTTAATAAATAAACATGACGACAATACAAGCATTTAAACTGATGGGCAATTCTCGCCAATATAATACAGTACTTAGCTACATTTACACACATGCTACATAACAAATTCTAAAACTTTTTTCAATAAGTATTATTAAATCATGTAGAAATACTTGTTATCACTGTCTTCTAGGTATCTGCAATAAGTCTAACTGGCTGCGTGATTTGGGAATACGAGACTGTACGTGCACATGCCTCATCATTTCTCAACAAACCAAGCACCTGGTTGAGTGCTCAGCAAAGAAAATTCAAGACACACCTTGTATGTATCAAACTTTGAAATGCTGTTAGAAATAACAACTCAATTAATTGAATGTTTTTGTAGTGTAGTTGCCAAACAAATTTTATTATTATAAGCCTGTGTTGTACTACTGCAGGGCAAAGGCCTCCCTACCCTCTTTCCACTTTTCCCGGTCTATTGCGATTGTGGGCCAAGCCTTTAAGAAGGAGTCCAGCTCATCCCACCAAACTAATTAGATATTGAATTATGTTTTAGCAAAAGGCAGAGCCAGGACCAATAACCAAATGGTGGAGGTCACTAAGAGATAGTGAGAAAGTGTTTTATCCAATATTGGCTGCTAATGTATTGGTTTTTGGCGCCTGGCGGGTGAGGGCTTTGCAGCCCTATATGATCAAATACTTCTGTTCAAATCCCTCAGGAAGTATGTTTTCATTTAATTGAAGCAATATGGTACATGATTTTTGGTGAATAGTAAAAGTCAATAATTGAATTAAATTGGTTCCATAATCAGGTTCAAGATGTCTTCCGATGTTGTTGTCTACATTCAGCCATTACTCAGCAATGCACTTGGCTGCAAATATGTATGTTCTATACAGCTTCATGCCAGGTGAGCTACATACTTTTATAAATTAATATGCATATCGTCGACCGTAGGTTCAATTGAGGTAAGGGACAAGATACCCAATGTCCCTTACCTCAATTGAACCTACGGTCGACGATATAATTATCTTAAATTTTTGCTTTTAAAAACAATGGAAACTTCATAACTTTCCATTGTTTTTAAATTTCTTATCAAAACAGTGGGGAAATTCTCGTGATTATAAGAACATTCACAGTCTGATCTCAGTCTCAATCTGTCAAAAAATATGTGTAATTTCCCTACATTTTGAATTGCCCCTCTGTTTTCATGTCTGTGTGATGCATTCATTTCAGCATTCAAGAAAATGAAACAAAAATGAATGAATGATGGCTTTATGACATGATTTTTCAAAATCAATCAATTCAAAATATTTTATTTCACATACTTCTGATGTTTCATAAGTGCCCTTGTAGGTTTACAAGGGCACTTATGAAACGTCAGAGGCTAGGTGCATGATTCCATTCCATGGGAAAGAACCGGCAAGAATATTGACAGTTACTCTTTTAAAAATAATTGGCTTTTACAATATTTTCAAATTACAGTAGGTATGGGAGGACAGCGTTTTTTTATTCTAAAGGTCTCCACCCAGTACCCTATTCCATAAACGGGCTGTAACTTATCCTTCACAGTCACAGAAATTGCTACTCTGAGTTGAGTTCGTGGATTATGTACAGTCCGGTCCGGTTATGGATCTGGATAGTGGGTGGAAACCTTCAGTTCTTGGTGTAATACTGACCTGACACTGAAATAAATCTAAGTATTTTTTTACTGACTTTCGAAATTCCATGTTATCTACGTTTTTGCACACCTTGAAGGCATCGGAAGGAGTAAAGTAAAACAGCACCAAAAAAGGCTCAACTTAAGAAAATGATTTACACAAAAATGATACTAATAAGTTTGTTCCACCTGCCATGTTCTGTCTCTACATCGCCCTCAGGTTGACTGGTAGAAAACGCCTCTGCCATTAAATCCACATTTGTATAATATATTTTTACTTGTACATAGTTTTAATAAATAAATAATAATAAACATATATTTTTTCTCCGAACAGCTGCAGTAGCTTCATTAGGAAAGGAACAATTCGTAGCCATGTACTTGAGTGCTGGTGTAATTAGCAGCTTTGCCAGCTTTCTGTACAAGGTTCTACTAAACCAACCTGGTCTTAGCCTTGGTGCGGTAAGTATACTTTAAAAGTTCAATAAAGTTACATATGTAGAAACAACCCACTACCTACTACAATCAGTGTCACAAATACACTTGCGTGCAAAAAAAAACGACCCACCCTATGCTTTTCGATTTGAAACAATTTTCTGGTCGAAAATGTCCCGCCGCTTTTTTAATCGGCGGATGCTGGGTTGATTTTTTTGCACGCAAGTGTATAAGGACGATCAAACATACCAAATGAGCTGAGCAACTAAAGAAATTAGACTTAGATCTCAATTGGATCGAATTCTACGCCAAATAACAATTGTCCTGTACTGTGTTCACTCTGAAACACCTTGTGTCATAGAGATAAAATTTAATGTTCTCGTTCATAGAATTTTTCATTCAGAAATTAATAGTTGGTGTAATGTATAATAATTATTATTTGTTCTACAAACAAACCCGTTTACTAATCGTAATCACATACTGATTTCTGTAATCGCTTCAATGGTCACAGTACACATGCAACGCGATAGTTAACACATGCACGGTATGAGGCACATGCCTAAATTCAACATAGTTATGGAATTGGAATCAGGCGTGTTACTTTGCGGAAATCCATGACAGTAAAATGTTACATAAGCATTTTTTTTTAAATGCCGTAATAGCTACCTCCATGTCCTAATTTTGCATGAATATGTTTTCGGGTGAAAGAATCGGTCCTGCATACTGCATTCAACCCTGTATCGCAAAAACTATATAACGTGTAACGTTAAATGCGCAAAACCTCATACACCCCAATTAGAGCATTGAGTTAAAAGCTACAATGAACAGAACATTTTTTTTTAAGTCTTTTTTCAGTCTTATTGCCTTAAAATAAGACTTAATTTTCTTTGGCTCAATCGGCGGATAGTATGGCAAAATACATCATTTTTGAAAAAAAAACCTATATTAAAAGTTACTGAATTCGATTCACTAGTCAATTATGAACAAACTATTTTCAGGTTTTGCGCATTTAACGTTACACGTTGTATATAGTTGTTGCGGAATAAAAACTTAATATTTTTTTTAAATCCAACCTAAAGCTATAAACATTCGGGCAACGAATGTATAAAGTACTACTTACGGTACTACTTTGCTTGCTTTAGTGCGAGATTGCATTATGTAAACCAATTGCCGTATGCACGGCTGGACAGGTCTCCCTCAAGCATTGCCTTGCCACAACAAGCGTTTTTACGCATAGACAAAGAGAATGGACTAAGCATTCTGTATTCAGTTGTGCAGTGAATATAGAACGAAAAGAACGAGAGAAAGCGAATGTGCAGCCAGTATATTGTCTCTTTAGTAGTACTACATGTATTCGTCGGACAGTCGCTTTGTCTCTTTCAAGAGTGGTCACTTTCAGGGTAATCTTGACCGTAGTGGGCGCCGGGGTGCGAAATTCAGCCTGAGCCTTTAAATTTCGAGGTTTGAGTACGCATGGTATGTGTAGGTATAAGGCGATTGGCTTGCGCCCCCTAAGACCCTGCGCCCAGGTGCCACACACCCCTTGCACCCCCGGGTAAGGACGGCCCTGGTCACTTTTGTGAGGCTAACGCTCAGTCCGTTCTTTATGTCAAACAAAGGTACTGCGCATCCAGCGCATTTCCGCGACCTTCACTAAATCGGCGGTCCATCTCGCTCGCCCATTTATCGTTGTCGTTGGCAATCAAGTATAGCCTATCTCTTGTTAATATCCTATAATAAAAATAATGTTCCTTTTTTTTCTTTCTTTCAGTCGGGTGCAATAATGTCTGTTTTGGCCTACGTATGTGTCCAATATCCTGACACCAGGCTAAGCATAATCTTTTTGCCTATGTACACATTTGCTGCTGGCACGGTGAATACATAATTTGATTAATTGATTGTAGCTTAATTTTCATAAGGATAGGTACCATATAAATTGTATTTTGATGTTTATGTCGCAGGCAATAAAGGTCATAATGAGCGTGGACTTAGCTGGCGTAGTTTTTGGATGGAAATTCTTTGACCACGCGGCGCATCTTGGTGGTGCTTTATTTGGAATGTGAGTATAAAACTAACATCCTCATCCAACCTAATAGTCCTCTGTAGATAATTGCAAAACTATATTCGATAATAACACTGAAATGTTGTTTAAAACAGTGTGTGTGCAAGATTGATTTAAAAAAGGAAGGTGAGAAGGCGTTAAGGTTGTAGAAGGTAGGTGTGACTTAAAACTCATATTAAAAAAATAAATAAAAATAAAACCAGACTACTGATTACTGAAAAGTATGCAACAACTAAGTACACACGGCTACACACAGAGGCGTGCCTAGGGGTCAAAATTAGAGCAAGCCCACAAAATTTCAACATATAAAAAAACTGAGAACTGGTTGATTTTCTTGTTGTTAGCAGTACTAACATCATTATTATAATATTAGTAAGAAAGAGTACATAATTATTTCAAGCATCAGTACGTAATTGCCATAAGCGCCATCTATATCAATGAATGCGCAAACCACAGCGCATAATTCATAATTCGCACCAGATGGCGTCCAAATTATCGATGTATTGTTCATTTGCCGTACGCATTACTAGAGGAATTAAATTTTTAAAGTCGATTGAAAATGTTAACATGAGATAATACCCTATAACATTTATACTTAATCATCATGATAGTTTTCGCCACGTCTAATCTTCATTTCAAAAAAGGTGAAGTAAAGACTAACTTAATGACAGAAAACTCAATGTATTTACATACCTCTTCGATGATAGTTTCCGATTTCACACGATAAAAGAACACTATATTCATTAACCATTTTCAAAATCATAGGGAATGACATCGACGCAATCAATAATTTTAAATTTAAATAATAAAACTAATTCTCAAAATATTCAAACTTCAAAACAATAACAAATGCGGCATCGCGCCACGCGTGCATTGCTTTCACAACTCACTTTATGCGGATCAACGCGGCTATGCATTTGCGCGAACTTCATGCCTCTCAATAGCCGGGCTTTTAATTTAATTGAAATTGTGCATAGGTAATTAGGTACTTACCAATCTATCAACAAATTTAGACGTTTCTATAGCAATTTGTAGGCGAAAACTGCGAGACAGAGAAAGGAAAGGCAAGCCAGCTAAAAAGCCATACTAGTGTGTGAGCGAGATGGCGCTTTTCATCATCATCATTCATCATTATTTATTTATTCATAACAATTTACATTGTGTTGAAAATTATATTAAAAAAATAATTAAATATAAAAGAATTATCAAATGCAGAAACAATACCAAATACAATGTTAAATAATTTTATCACATACAATATAAAAGCCTAGCCATTAGAATTGATTTGAAAAGAGTTCAAGGGTCAATTCATATTTAAAAAAAAGTCAACAAATAAATATAATGTCAAAATAATAGTAGGTAGGCATAATGTCAAAATCAGTCTCAAAAATATTAGGAGTACAACTTGATCAGGTTATGAGCACAGTGTTAGAGTAAAAAAAAAAAAAAGTAACTTCAAGCTATTATTTTTTATCATTCATAAATTCTGATACCGAGTAAAAACATTTTTCCAACAAGAAGGCTTTTAATTTAATTTTAAAAGAGTGAGAGCTATGAACTAATAATTTTAAATCTGTCGGTAACCTATTAAATAACTCCACTGCTTGGTATCTGGACCAATGCTTCGCTATGGTAAGATTAGGTGCCATTTTATGTTTAAATTCCTTACTTCTTGTGCTTTCTCTTAACTTACGTTCCTCTTGTGATTCATACTCATGAATATACTTAGCAAAGTGATTTTGAATTACTAATATATATAAACTTGGTACTGTCAAAAATTCTAATTCTATAAAGTGCTCTCTACAAGAGTCTCTTTGTGAGATCCTTACTATGTTTCTTATGGCACGTTTCTGTAAAATAAACGCTTTCTGACAGTTATAGCTGTAGCTGTTACCCCAGAGCATTATGCTGTATCTTAATCTAGACTCTACCAGCGCGTAATATATAGCCTTCGGTTGCTTTAGATCTAACATATCTCTAAGGCTTCTGAGTGCATAGCATGCTGATGAAATTGAAGAGTCAATAGCAGCTAGTTCCTGTTTCCAGTTTAAATGCACATCTATGTTAATCCCTAAAAATTTAACTTTGTCCACTAAATCAATATTTTTTCCTTTGATTTGTACATCTAAATTGTCACCATGTCTGGTTGTAGTCTTAAACAAAATGATGTTTGTCTTACTTGTATTAAGCAAAAGGTTATTGGCTGTAAACCAATCGCAGAGATTTTGTAGGCTTTTATTTACATTTTTGGTCAATTCTTTTAAGTCATTTGCCCCAATTATTATATTTGTATCATCTGCAAAAATAACAAGTTTTACATCAGGCTGAACGTAATGCATAAAGTTAAGCAAGTCTTTAGTAAATAAAATAAATAGTATTGGTCCTAAAATGGAGCCTTGGGGCACTCCACGTTTTATATTTGTGATTTTAGAGGTGTGTATGACTTCATGATTACTTTCATCGATGTTTTTTACTTCGACAAACATTCGCCTATTTAGTAAGTATGATCTTAAAAGTTTTAAGGACTTGCCTCTGATACCATAATATTCAAGTTTATTGAGCAGCAATTCATAATCGATCGTATCAAAAGCGGAGCTTAGGTCGATGAAAAGCCCTGCCACTTTCATTTTGTCATTTAATTTAATAATTATGTCATTTATAAGAGTGTTTATTGCATCAGAGCAACCGACGCCTTTCTGATATCCAGAATAGTCCAAATTGTCTTAAATTAATTATTTTATTTAAATGTACCATCAGCCTAGTTTTAATAATTTTTTCAAATACTTTTGATAAGGTTGGCAAAAAGGATATAGGTCGGTAATTTTTTGGGTCAGTCTTAATACCTTTTTGAAAATTGGAACTACTTTAGCCAATTTGAACTGATCTGGAAAGACTGACTCTTCAATACATTTATTAAAAAAATCAGAAAGAGGGAGTGCCAAAGAGTCTATATTCTCCTTCAAAATTGATATAGGTAAGTCATCAAAACCGCAAGATTTTTATT
This sequence comes from Globia sparganii, assembly GCA_949316385.1. Taxonomy (NCBI): domain Eukaryota; kingdom Metazoa; phylum Arthropoda; class Insecta; order Lepidoptera; family Noctuidae; genus Globia; species Globia sparganii. Next base: position 14,855,916 of record OX438655.1, read on the forward strand.
GGCCATTTTACTAATAATCTTTGCGATTTCAGATGGTGTTGTTGGATAGAAAGTTAAATCACTTTCGACTATTTTTGTACTTTCTAATAGAAAAGTCATTGCCTTTTCTTTTTCATTGCTAGCGAGTGACGACTTGAACACAAAACTGTCAATGAAGTGATTTGCAACCTGCTGAGGGTCAGTTATCACTTCATTGTTCACTTTTAGGATTAAATTTCTACATTGTCTATTAGTTGTTTTCTTTGTAAATTCATTAACAAGTGTCCACGTCAGCTTTGTTATATTATTAGCGGTATTTAAATGATTTATTATGCCCTTTTTTTTGGTTTGCTGAATAACTCTTCTATAAATTCGAACATATTTGGTTTTATACCTTTTGAGGCTAGCATTATTTACTGTACCTGAGCATAATACTCTTTTCATCTTACTTGAAACTTTAACCCCTTTAGTAATCCAATGTATCGATATATTTTTATATGGCTTTATTCTAATTGACTTCTTTCGGTAACAATCTTGGAATGCTTTACCAAGACAGCTTATAAAACAGTTAATTCCCATATTAGTCCAATTTATATTGCTAATACTACTTTGAACGCATTGTATAGCGTTTAGAGGCGAAATTGGCGCGTTTGGCATTATAGCGCGTAATTTTATTCTATGAATGATTGCAACCTAGCCCAGTGCGCGTGGCAGATAAAGTTCGGATTTCGAAATTTTATTATTCATATGACATGAATGAGTTCAAGTTCATTGACTGGTACTTTTTTAATATATTTTTTATTGATAGATTGAAACGTACTTAAACGTTTGTTGTTGTGAATTATGATATTATTAGGAAAACCCGGGCTTTTTGGCTTCTATGAAGGTACTGCCACTGGCTACACATCAAGCTATACAATTCCAGTTTTAGCTACCTCGCATTGTATAGGTTTTTCGTACAATCGAAGTCAGCTTATGCTGGTTTTGTATAGCTTGATGTGTAGCCGCGTGTACCTTCCCGTGGTTGCATGCCGCTGTACTAACATACATAATATAAGCTATGGTAGCATGCAACCACGGGAAGGTACTTTCTTGTATCATCCTTTTCAGTAGTTGGGTTTTAGTTTTTAAACTTTTTTTATTTAATTATTTTGGGGCTTATTTCAGTAATATTTATATTGTTTGTGCTAATTAAGCCCTTACATTCGATACCCCACAAGGCACCATCCCAAAATATTTATTTTTAAATTCCTTACTTTACGTCCTGTAGAGGGCGCCATTTCGAATGTAGTGTGACGTTACATGGCCTATAACCAGCGGACGGCCAAGACTCTTCTAACGATACCTCATTTGTCAAATTATTATAAGTACTTTTGAAGTTATGAGTGAACAAATGAACATACATATATGACGGTCAAAAGCATAACCCTGCTTTTTGCTTCGCCGTAGTCGAGTAAAAATAGCGGCACTAGGCGGCAAGGCCTATAATTTTGTTACTGATCTGCACCCTAATTGCGTTACACATTTTCAATCTCAATCATTTTGAAGGATATTGCTAATCCATTTCTTCATTATGTTCGAAAAATTTGTCTGCTCAACAACGTAAATAACGCAATGAATGTTGTTGAACTGTCAAAATGAAAGCCATTGCTGCTGTTGGTGTGTTACGCAACTACCCCGCAGGCTCTTTCTCAAGAAGTTGATTTGCTTGAATGATTGCACCTATTACATGGAAAACGAAACTTATGTATTAATTCTGATTTAATTTGGTAATATTTATTGAGTAGTCTTCTTTCAAGAAAGAGTATTTACACTGTATGCGGTTGTTAAGGTGCCAGTTTTCGATATTTTTTCTATACAAATTTCGGGAGAATATTACTCCACTGTTTGACATTGTGCATTCAAAGTTAAACATGATATCGTTTTGACTTATTATTAATTGTGTCTGTACGGAAACAGAATAGTAAAATAATAAGCCATTAAAAAGTTATGAGCCATAAAAGATTCGTTTTTCTTGCTATTTTTAACGTAACTTTGGGTGCAAATAAGTAATAAAAGAACTAAAAATCTTCAAAACCAAGTCCGTACCGACAAAGCTCAGTTATCGAAGAGATCAATAAACTTTATTATGCAGTGGTTTTTTCATAAAACCCGAAGCACTTTTCAAATATTTTTACGCGTCTATCAGTTCGGAACGGTGTTTCTGCGCGTGAAAACTAGACGCTGTTCGTGTAGACTAGCGTCTAACAGTAACTGCTCATCACTGATATTAGCGCAGTCGGACACGAAGCCAGGCGAGACAGCGTGTTTTTTGACCTTGACCACCAGCGAGTTCGAGCTCGCGACTAGTTTACTCTTAATATGGCGTATCGAGTTTTAGGAAAATATCGACTTTGCACAGTCACATCAGTGGTAACACTTGCACTACGAAAACCGCCCTTACTGCTACGACATAAAGGAACTGTCACAGACAACTTGTTACCACTGATGTCGGTTTGACTGGGCAGTGCGAGCGTCATCTCTGTCACTGATACCTGCATGTGATGCACCATACGGTTCAAATGTTAACGTTCGCGAACGGCCGGACGCGGTCTGCGAGCACCGTGGCAACTCTGTACCTGCACGCCGCATATACCGTCATTAGCCTGTGTCAGGTCGGTCATTGAACGCGACGGTATAATGGGTGCTAACTCGTATTAATAAAAATAAAAAAAATATCATGTGTCGTTATGGTAGCCCGAGACAGTGGGTGGATTGTGGAAACCTTAAAACGTGATGTGTCTTACTAACGCCCATACCTACCTATTGGGCCAAAGTTAAATACCTTATCATGTAGTGGTAATAAGCTACTGAAGCCACATAACCTACCTATCAATGCATCAATCCTACGTATCTGTATCCTCAATGTCAATTTAATTTCCAGGGCTTGGTGTCACTGGGGCACCACCAGCATATGGGGGAACAGAGATAAATTTCTGCAGTATTACCATACTCTTAGGAAAAACGACACGGGAAGGTAGCAAATTGACGAACTGGCAAGTATAACAATTTTTGTTAAGAAAATTTTAAAAATGTAACCTGACAAATTATATTTTAATGTTTGAAAAATAATATTTTGTTTTTATTGATGGATGGTGATATAAATTATATTAGCATTAATGTCTGTAAGCAGAAAATGTGAGTGCATAAAAAGATATATTATTTTTTTATAATAACAACTTTACTGTAAATATAAAAAAAGATATTATTAAAAATGCATTTCACAATATTGACTATGTCAATAATATGGTTTTCTTGATTAAGCCTTCAGTATTTTGGCGTGGAAGTCGAAGTGTTCGCCGATGTAAGTGGAGATGTGGTAGTACGAGTGATCATAACCTTCGCGTAAATTAAGTATGACTGGTACACCGACTGACCGGCACGCTTCCACCAAGTTTTCAGGGAGTAATTGCTTCTCTAAATAAAATTTGTCACTAGATCCCTGGAAAAAGAAACAAAACATATTACATTTTATTTTAGTAGGTAACTATAAAATTGGTTACTGTCCCAAAGCAGAGCAAAGCCTCTTCGCTAAAAAAAAGGACTAGCTTTGAGATAAACTAGAACACAACATTTAAGCAATTTTTGCACAAGAAACTTTTTTTTGGAAAAATAACTCCATAAATTCGTATTTTGATTGGCCAAAGTACTTATTGAAAGATTATGACTCAATCTTTTTTTTTTACTAATCTTACCTGGTCTAGAAGTAAAGTAAGTGGGGGCCCATCATATTTCTTGACTAACTCTGACGCATCCCACTCAGCCCACTTGGATTTGTCTTCTCCCAAATACCCATTTAAAGCCTTGATACCCCATGGGCATTCCATAGGATTGCAAATGGGTGCAAATGCACTTACTGATTTGTACAAACCAGGGTTTCTAAGGGTGGATACTAAAGCCCCATGACCCCCCATGCTGAAAAAGTAGAATAGAATAGTATTATAGAATAGAATACTCTTTTTCTTTCTTTCTTTCTCTTTTCTCTCATTGATTTATTTAGGATCTCTAACAAAAGATATATTGTATAATATGACAAATATACAAGTTAACTACGCACAAGGCGAAAGCGGGGCACCGCGCGAGGAAGCGGGAGAGAGGCAGCATTCCAGCGAGGTGCGTAGTTAATTCGCACAGGTTCTAGGTTATATGGCAGGAGAATCCAGAGTTTTTCAGCACGAAAACTTGGTAGAAGTAGACTGCGTGATGAGCAAACACCAAAAATATATTTGAAAAGCTTGAAATAGTAACCCTGCTTTAGGGGCCCGCTATTAGATTTTCAAAAGGACAAAAAATAACGGATGTTCATCGCCGTTGATTTTCATCTCATCTTCCGGAGCCTCACTCAAAGCGACTTAAATGGGCAAATCTGACGAAGTTATTGTGGGTTTTCACAAGTCTGACGACGCCGAAAATTTTAATTTGGACATTTTTCAAGAGGATATTCAGTACGAATAAAAGTTATTCTCAGGGATAAATATAAATATCTGATGGATGGAGCCTTTTGGCAAATCTGACGAAATTTAATTAATTCAGAAAAATACCCAAAACTAGTCATAATTTTGCATGGATCTCTAAAAGTCAGTCAAACTCAAGTTTATTTTAATGAACCCGCTTGATATCGTTTTTGAAACCGTCCTTTTTTTGATAGTTCTCTTTTTGTCATTAACCCTTTAACCGCCATCGCCGTAATATTACGTGTTGTAAGAATATTACCTCACACGCCACGTCGGAATATTGCGTAAGTCCTGTCATTTAAAAAATGTACAATAAATGTTGAATTTGTTTACTAAATCTTACTATATTTCGTGTAATTACTTTATTTTTAACAGTACTAGATACATATTTTAGCTAATTGAATGAAATAATTAATGGTTCGCAGTTTGTGATACGTCTAAATATCAACCTACTTCGCCGAACCCGTGATTTCACGCAGACTAGTGTTGTACCACATATGAAACTCCTGATGCTAAATTAATAAAAAAGATCCTGTTTTTTTATCAAACTATCAACTAAACATTCATTAAAATGTCATAGTTTATTAACGATTTAATTATTTATTCAAAACCCAATAAGCTTTAGTGAAATAATATGTAGAAATCAACAAAGAGATATAAATTATCGACTTATTCCAGAACGTCACTAGTACAGGCTATCCGCGAACGCCGTCGCCGTAATTTTACGTGCGGCTCAAGGTAAACTAAAGTCATAAACTTTGAATAAACGTCAGTTGCGCTAGCGCCATCGCCGTGATAACACGTGCACTCTTTATTATTAGTTCTAAGCTAGTATCGAGAAGTTGTCGATGATGTTATACGACGACGAAGAACTATTAAATATATTGCAGCAATCAAACAATGATATTTGTAGTAGTGGCAGTTCAACGGATAGCGATAATGAATCGATAAATCACTCTTTTGTTTTTCAAGTCTGTATATTTATCCTACAGCCAAAAAGACAACTAGATAATAATAATAAAGAAAAATTAAAGTTAATTTAGTTATTTTAATTGTTGTTAGTTAATATTATTTGTATCCCAATATTTTAACACTCAATACATTAATCGTATTAAACAAATCAAATTTAAATGGCCTGCGCAGACTACGGATTTTTGTCCGCGGACTTTTTTGTCCGCGGACTTTTTTGTCCGCTAAAATAGATCGCTTACAACTGTATCGAGTAACGCAAACGAGGGATTAAAAGTACCGCGTACAAAAAGTCCCCCTAATAACCGAGGACATGCGGAGAGCGGACCGGACAAAAGTACGGGGGAGTCCGCGAAAAAAACAGAACTCGTGTGACTAGGCGAAGCAACGCACATGGCGGACTTTTGCGCGTGATGTACGTATGCCCGTATTTCCGGGGAACAAATGATCGCACACCGTGTGCGTTGAGTTCGCGGTAAATCCGCGGCGGACTTTTTATTCGCGGAGCGTACTTTTTTTTCCGCCGCGAAGAAAAGTCCGTCGTCTGCGCAGGCCATGAGACTTAACAAAAAATCAAGGGACTTTCAGCCCGTGTCCTTCTCCAGAATATTATTTTTTTATGAAGAATTAACAATGGAGACTAATTACTTAACGTATATTTGAAGACATTAACGTAGGATGTTTGAAGACTGATTTATGTGCGGTACTACTTAATAAAGAAATTAAGCTTTGATTAAAAATGTTTAAGTTTTATTTATTTCATTAGTTTATCGATAACTATATTTTACAACACTATTCAAAATTGTACCTAAACCACACCCCGGACACTCCGTACAACGCGCGCAAAATAATTACCTACTACTACTACATAGCCAAATGACGTTGGTACACGTGCAAATGTGTGCGTAAACTCTAGTAGGGTTGGTTGTCGTGTCGTGCGGAGCGTAAAAAAAATGGCGGGAACGACGACGATGCGACTAGAAAGGACTAGTTTGATTGTTTAACTAATTAGTCGGGTTCGTAATGAAATAAAAATAATATTACAATAGTTAAGTAATAAATGTAAAACTTTTTAACAATAACTTTAATTTCGGAAGTCGGTGTCTTTGAATCTGTATTTTAGTTTATTGCTACCGACTTACGAAATTAAAGTTATTTTTCACTTTGTACTTAGTGTTTTTTGGAAGTCGGTTTTTTTTTGCTAAAAAGTTTTGATTTCTCGCTTTTTAATGGGTCTGTTTATAAAGTATCTAAGTTACAATAGCCTAATGTCAACTTGCTCATCGCCTTGTACAAAATATTGCTTTTCCCGATGCAGGGACGTTAATTGTTGAGGAGTTCTCTTGGTACTCCATCATCAGCTCCATTTCACCATTCGCATTGTGACGAGCATAAATTGTGCTTAGCAAACATATTAAAGCAATCGAATCGCAACCTGTGAAATACTTATTATTGAGTAGTCCCGGTGGCCATCTGTGGTCTTCATCATCAGTTCCACTTCACTAAATGTTGCTATCCCAGAGCAAATACCCATGCAAATAAGGTACTTAGCTAAATATTGCTTACACTAAAATATTTTTGTTTAAATGATCTACTTAACTATAAATAATCGGTTATTATATCGCATGGTATTAAAATGCGATATCTTACAAATATTTATGTAAATACAAATTCGGAAAAGCATCACAATATCGAACCATCGTGATTAAAACTCAGATAAAACTTTTAAATCGCAAAATTGTGTGTTCGTGTCAGCAGTACAGTGCTGCGGTTCTTTGTGAGCGCCCCGAGCTAATAACCGCTGATAATGTCGCGGGTGTGCGGTATCTGATGTCAGCGCGGGGTAGGGAGTGGCCATTCTGTACGAAGTACTATTCGGTATTCTGTGCCTAAACGTTGCTGGCGCTAGATGCACTCCACGCGAATTATGACATGGTGGTTAAAGGGTTAAAAAATACCTAATACTTCTGCTTAGGGTGCGTTTCCACTGAAGCGGAGCTGGGCGGAGTGGAGCGGAGACGTGCAGGAATCGACCAATAACAATGGTTGAAATGCTCATTGCGTCACTCATCTCGTCTATGATTGGAAGATTCTCCGCTTCAGTGGAAACGCACCCTTAGGCTTCTGCAGCGAGTTGTGTAGGTAAAATAAAAGATCATGAGATACCGATTTATTTTTGCACAAGCTATTTATTTGCCTTAGGGCTGATTTTTTCAAGTCAATTATCATTTATCCGTGGAATAAATTGACGTTAGACAGTTTTTTCATACGAAATTTGTTGTATAGTCCATTTATCAAGGAAGGCTATATAACATCACGCTACGACCAACAGCAGCGGAGCTACAATGAAAAATGTTGCAAAAACGGGAAAAAATATTCCTTTTGAGAGCTTTCGTTGCGTACGCTACGTAAACGGTTAAAAGTTACGCAAAAATTGTTTTCCTTTAAAAGTTCTAAAAAAAAGTCCGATGAAAAATGTCTATCTTTGAAGGTTGACTCACTATAACCTTTTTTAAGGTAATCGAATTTGTTCTAAAATAATGTATGCGAAGGTGTTTTTTATACATAATATTAATCCTTATCCAAATAAATACGTTATTCATCACAAGTATTTCATTTTGAACAAAATTTCACTTGACATCATTTGATTTCAATGAATATCATAGGAGATATTAGGGTTTTAAAGTAATACTAATAATAGCTGAAAAGTTCATTTGTTTGAAGGCACTAATCCCTGGAAGTATCGGTCGGATTTATAAAAATCTTTTTGCATTTGATAGCCCAATTTTTGGGGAAGGCAAAGAGTAAAAAAATCAGAAGTTTTCGCTAAGCGAAAACGAAGTAATAGCGCAGGCAGGCGATGTGATGCGACGGGGTGGGTCGAGGAACAAAAAATTTCACGCGGGCAGAAGTTAGTATTTTATAGATTTACCTGTGTCCCATAATGCCAACCCTCTCAGCATCAACCACATTGCTAAATGCTTGCAGCACTAACTCATACAGTTCCTTATTAAGGTAACTGCTCATTCTGTAATTCTTTGACCATGGTTCTTTAGTGGCATCGAGGTAAAATCCAGCACCTACTCCAAAGTCCCAGGAGTCATCATCACCAGGGATCTTCACACCTCTGGGAGATGTGTCTGGGCCCACAACAATGATTCCATGCTCTGCTGCATACCTAAAAAAATATTATTATATATAATTTCAAGAATGTCCTATCATGGTCATGTGTTCAAATATTTTTATCTATAACTATTATTGGCCTCGATTCTGTTATTCACATACTAAACTAAATTTAAGTTCAGTGCATCTATTTCTTTAAGAAAAGGACAGAAGATAAATATTAGTTTAGTGCTGTCAAATTAGATAATCCATAGACAAGTTTAGACGTAATTAAAAAATTGGCTACTAAAAATAAATCAATTTATGTCAGGCGCTGACTAATTTCACAGGACTAAACTAATATTTATCTTCTGTCATTTTCAGAATGAAATAGAAAGAAAAAGATGCACTGAACTTAAATTTAGTTTAATTTGTGAACAACAGAATCGGGGCCATTATTAAGAAAAACCAAGTATTATAATAGATAATGATAACCATCTTAATATTTTTGATAAGCAAGTTATAGTTATAATTAACATTCACTTCTATAGTCTGCACAGGTTCAAAAAGCTCCATAAACACATTTTTTTATATCTTTATAAGGGGCTAACATGTATTAAATGATAATCTAAAGTTAAGCGCAGCGGAAGCGGCCGTATTTCCATACAAAAAAGCGCGGTGCGGCCGGCCTTGAAGTGTGTGATGGCGCCGATTATTCCCGATGTCCATCACTTGTTTGGCCACCACTGGGGGACAGCGAAACAACTTAAAAATTATTCTCGCTGTCTATTCAACCCATGAAGTGTCCCAGTGGTGACTGGGGGACACTTTATGGGTTGAATAGTTCGAATCTGTTCCAAAACCGAATCAGGGCATCCCCGACTTCACGTAGTCTTTTGGCTGCTACCCCTAGTGTATATAAAACCGGAGGCGCGAAGAAAGAGCAACCCCAGCCCGCTGTAACAAGCTCACCTCCGCAGCTTCGGCTTGCTGCAGCCTCAGCCGCTACGGCTCGCACATGCCTATGCTTTGTTGGGTAAGGTAAGGGTTGGTTAAGTTTGTTTTTTTTTTTTTGGTTGCACTTCCCGCAGCGCCGGAGATGATGCAGAAGCGTTTTGAGGTTAGGTTACAATAATTAGTCCCCATATTGTGGACAACGAGAATATTTTTTCAAAGTTGTTTCGGCACTGGGGTCCCCCAGTGGTGGCCAAATAAGTAGTGGACATCGGGAATAATCGTGATGGCGCCTGTACACTCCTCGAGGCACCGCGAGGCATGATAAGTGCAAGAGTGTATAATGCTACTCGCTTCGTCTCTTATTACTTCTCCTCGCCTCGTCTGCTCTCCGTTCCGAGTCGGTTTTTTTCTGCGCGATTCAAAGGGTCTCGCTTACACTCGTGAGGCGACGCGAGTGCGTCACTATACATTCTCGCGTCGTTCAGTTTCTTTTTCAGGGTTCCGTAAATCTGACAAGGTACCCTTATAGTTTCGTCATGTCCGTCTGTCTGCCTGTCCGAGGTTTTGCTAAGAGACCGTTGGTACTAGAAAGCTGTAATTTTGTAGGAGTGTGTATATCAACTACGCCGACAATGTGCTAAAATAAAATTTTGGAAAATATTTTTTTTAGTGTAGCTCCCCTACATGTGAAGTGGGGATGAATATTTTTTCATCCCCATCGTGTGGATATAGTTGAATAGGTCTTCTAAAGTGACTTGGGGGATGCTAAAATTATTTTTCGATTTAATGCTCTGTAGCGGTATCTACAACGCCACATGCGAACAACGCGTCATACTGACGTCACGAAATCCTGCATCTCGCAAGCAGAGTTTACCGCGCAACTAGCATAGATACAACGGCCCAAAATGAATCATTGGGCAGTTGCCCGCCAGACACAACACCCGTCTGGTCGGAGGGTCCTCCCTTTTCTATAGAGTATGAGTGAACTTTACACCCTGTTCCTCATACTTCTAAAGCTCCATTTACGAAATATTAAACTTTAAAGTTCAAATTTTTGGTCCAGTAGGGCGTCCTCCCCCTCTAAAAGCTAAACTGCCGGCTTGAAAAATCTGGAAAAATTCACAATGATAGTGCATTTCATGAACTTTAAAGGAAAATTATAGCGGTTAAGATTATTAGTTTAGCAGTAATAGTTGTTGAACTTGGGTGTTGGATCATTTTGTACCAAATACTAAATCCTTAGCATTAATCCTTTAAAGTGACTAAGATGAATTAGTTGCTTGTTTATAACGGGTAAAGACTTGCATTGAAAAACAAAATATGAAATAAAAAAGCAATCGCACTCTTATGTTTTAGCTTTAGCAGGAAGAAAATGGTTATTATTAGTTAATGTCTAATCTGTTTAAATAATTATCTTCGAAATCAACATTTTGTCATTAGTTTAGTATCGCTATTCGATAACAGAGGGCGTTGTGCCGTGACGTCACTTTTGTAGATCGCGGTGTTAAGATTTTCTTGCAAGGTGTGACCTCCGTGGTTACGTTATGTGTTAAAGTTTTGTTTTACTCTGGACACCCTTGTTTACATCCATTTGCTTCTACACGAGGTGGTTCTCATAAAGTAAACGTTTTTTCTAACTTCCCATGTGAAGTCGGATTTTATAGCTACCATCGTCCTTGTGGAGCCGTTTTTAAACGTTTAAGACCATCACACTTCTGATCGAAATCCCCACAAATCTTGAAATGATAATTCAAATATAAAGTCGATATTTGTTATTATAACCATTAACTCCCAATGTCTTTACCATTACTTATATTCAGAATAAAGATCAACAGAATCGTACTGTATTGTGATAACGGGCTACTACGGAACCCTACATTGTGCGTGGCCCGACAAGCACTTGGCCGGTTTTTTTACATTACTTCAAGCCCGCGGTAGCTTTTAATATCTGTGCTTACCGTGTTCTATTTCGATACATAGTGAGTTTATACCATCAAAGTTTACGCCATTTAAAAAAAAAGTTTTTGATTGGTTTATGTGCATGTAATTTATAATAACTGATAGCGCATAGGGTAACAGCTGCCGTAACCTGTAACAAGTCCATCTTCTTGGCGTTCGCAACCGTACTGAATAAACAAGAGTGTACAGGGTCACACTCGTCACTCGCTTCTCGCGCGAGTGCTCTCAGCGAAACATGGCGAGTGCACTCGCGGAAGCGTGTACAGGCGCCATGATGGTTCATTAAATACATAATTTACTATACTGATGTAGTGTGTATATTGTGTGAGGGTGTGTTGTTGTCTTGTCCACACTTGTATCATTTTGGTAGGGTAAGAGAAACATACCCAAGTTAAGGCTGTCGCATATAAGGATGGGCTGCGCTACCACTCAATGCATTTCTAGAATCCTCCTAGTGTGCTAGTTTGAACAGAAAATTATACGCGATCATGTGATATTTTGCATGCAAATGTGTGATAATATGACAATTTTGAAATGCTTTGCGTTTGCCCCGCCCTTATCTGCATCTGTATTAGGTGACTGAGAGCCAAGAAAGGTGAAGACTACTTTTGGTGGAAATCAAGTGCTATAAATCACTTGAGACTTAGATATCGCCAACATTGAACACACCTTTTTTAATCATAACTTTATTGCCCTTACTTCCACATTATTTTGCAACATGCTTTAGTCACCATTCTCCTGCCCTAATCCCAATTTATTTGGGGTCCAAGCCACATGTCATTCCTTCCATACTTCTCTATTAGTTGTCATTTCGGTAGTCACCCCCTTCCTAACCATAATTATCATCATTCACAGTCCATCCATCATTTCTTTGGTCTTCCCCAACTCTTATAGTCATAAACATTCATAATCAAAACTTTCCTCATTCCTATGTATCACATGCTCATATCATATTTTGCAACATGTTTATGTTGATTGAATCTTTTGAATCTAACACCACACTAGCCAAAAAAAAATAGAAAAATGTAAAAGAAATACCTTTGGAACCCTGATTTAGTGATGAAGTTCTGCTCACTGCAAGTCAGTCCAGAGAGATAGAATATGACAGGCAACTTGACATCACCACACTCTGCCTGGGGTGGCAGGTATACTGAGAAGTTCATCTTACATTTTAGTTCAGAAGACTCGTGGGAGTAAACCTTCTGATGACCCCCAAATATCTTATTGGATGAAACCAATGACAGACCTTCCATGGTGGTTTTCTGAAATAATATAAATAGCATTTATACCTCTATGTGTGAGAGTGGCAGAGAGGAATGTTCAAAATTATTAGATAAAAAAAGTAAATTTAGATGTGACATTCTGATAAATAAATATCTTTGTTGCCTGTAGACAATAAAATTATACTAAAGTATACATAAAGGTAGGTACTAAAAGAAACCGAAACCATGACTTTTAAATCAACTAAATAAATTAACATTCGGCTAAAGCAACAAGCATTCGGCACATCATGTGAAAAATGTTATCGTGACGTAAACCTCGATTAGGTGATATCGACCGGTCAAACTTTATTAAATAAATTTACGATACCGGCAGGTTTTGGTTAGGTATGGAAAATAAACTATACCTACATAAGTTTCTCTTGGATTACCTGCCTTGTGAGTGTCACGCAAAACTGAGGCACTGAATCAACTGTGCGCCAAATGGGCCGAAAAGCGATTGCAAGTGCGTGAACACCAATATTTCCTTCCACTACCACAGAACTACAACCCAACGACTGAATCTGAATGACATTAGTCAAATCATAAATAAAGTACCAAACAATGATGTACCAAATAATTATATTTTGAAGAAAGAAAGGTTACATTACAGTACAGTGCAGTGACATTTGACTTGACACTGACAGTTGACATACTGACTGACAGCTGACACCTTAGAATATACATCCTAGGGACCCGAAATGTTTGACTATAGGAAAACACAGATAAACAATTATGAGGCTTATCGACGCCAAAACTTTGCATATGTGAAAAAGGGTAACAGTGTTTTTGACAGTGACTATCATGGCAATCCTTCATTCCTAGCGTCACTAAAATACCTATTTGCGGCCGGTCGCTAATTCGCTATTTTATCCTCTCACTGTTTGGTACCAAAGTTCCACGTCAACTGTCAAATGCTCTTGAGCTGTGGATATAATTTGTGAATATTGGAGTAATTTGCTGTGTGATTGTGTTTGAACTCGGTTCTATAGTGGAAGTCGTCAGTAGCAAGATGCCCAATTGCAATATAATCGGATGTAGCATCAAAAGAAGCAGAAATCACCCGAAGACAACCCGCACCAGTATGTGTACTTAATTTCAGCTGAAATATCATTAGATTTAGAGGATAAATAAAAGATTCTGCATTCGTTGAAGAGTTTCAACAGCAAAGCATTCATATTTTCCCTTTTCTCTTTTATTTTCAAGTTTTATTTCATGAAATCATTTTCTTTGTTATTGTAGGGATAGAGTAGTGCATTTGACATTATTATATTTATCGATAATGCTATTTTATGGTTCTTTATTGGTTGGAAACAATCGGTGTTGGAAATTGTGAGATGTCAACAAAAACAATTCATATTTGTTCTCTTCACTTTGAAGAATCTAGTTTCAACCGGACACTGAATAAAGTAATTGAGACAGAGTGGGAGATATCTCTCGCTTGTCTTCAATATCTATTAAAGCTTACTTATATTTTATTTGTTTCAGATTTATTAAGCGAATTAAAGGACAAATGTCAAAAACAGCCCAAGAAGATAAAGAGACTTAACGAGAAATTTTTAATACAAACGAAAATATTATGGAAAGAAATCTCCTGAAAGAATATCACATCGAAATTATTGATCAAAATTGTATAGTTCAGAAATAAATGAGTGATTTGTTTGTTGTTGTTTTTTCCTGTTTGAATATAAATAAATACTTAATCATAATTTATTGTTGATTTTTAATGAAAGCCCACTATCATCTGCATGTTAGAAAAGGTAGGTGTTGGAAACTTAACATCTAAATTTCAAAAATATTAATTATGTTAGTTCCGTCATTATATCCCGTGAAATTCAAATTTTCACACATTTTTTTCCAAATTGTAGTTCTGTTACAATTTTTTTTTTAAGTATTCAAATTATTATCAATTATCATCAGCGGTCCATTGACGATAACACGTCTTATGGCTTAGCTGTGAAAGATGGACGAACCTACAAATAACTTAAATGAAATACCTAAGTTAAAAAACTTGGGGTATTTTTACCCGTAGATATTGTACCGTGAGTCCGTGACACTAAGAAAACATTCTCACAATCTTTTATCGATGTTATTTTATAGAAATATCGATTAGGGGCTGCTCTTTTCCTTGGTTGCTAAGCACAATTTATGCTCGTCACAATGCGAATGGTGAAATGGAGCTGATGGTGGAGTACCAGGAGAACTCCTCAACAATTAACGTCCCTGCATCGGGAAAAGCAATACTTATGTATGTATTTTGTAAAAGGCGATGAGCAAGTTGACATTAGGCTATTGTACAGACGCCAGCAGGTCAACCTACCCTAATCTGTCAAATTTCTTTGATAGATTTTCAACTTTAGCACAAAGGAATAAGGTTCATATTCAACTGGGAAAATGTGACAGATTGGGGTAGCTTGATGTGCTGGCCTCTGTACTAGATATTACGGACGACGCCACACAGAGCCGTCGCGCTCGACGCGACGGTAAAAGTATAAACAGACGATCGAATCGGTGCGACCCGCACCAGCGAACTGTACGGTGTGCTCTACACAACAGACGAGCACACCGGACTCCGAACCCTCCAGTCGTATTGTGCTAGCATTGCGTGAACACGTCTCGACATACCGCCTATTCTATAGAAACAGGCCAAAATTGCATTAATTATTATTATTAGTTGTTATTTTTTTTTAAAGTATTTGAAACGCTTGATCGCGTGCATCTTTATTACAATAAACACTATGCGTTAGATTCCACAAACATGGAAGTCTTTATACAACTCCAACAACTCTTTTCTCCGTACTAACAGTGTCTTCTTGGCATTGCTCGGAATCCATGTCTGATAACACGTCGCGACGCGTTGCGCGTACGGTGGCACAATAGCGACTAGACCGACAATTGGTTCGGTGCGCCGTCCACACGATCGAATCGGTTCGGATCGAACCGCGTTCGATGTGCAAGCGCTCCGAACCACCCGTACCGATATTAATAATAATAATGTCCGGCGGACCGTGCACCACACGAGTGAATATGGTTCGGGGCGCACCATGTTCGTGGTTCGGCCCGAACCAAGTTCGATCGTCTGTTTATACTTTACCCGTCAGCGTCACGCCGCGCCGAGCGTGAATACAACTCAGAAGCGGCGGGGCGGGGGGGTGTTCGTGCTCGACGTATGTATGTACGAATGGGCGCGCGGCGGGACGGGACGTGATCGCGCCCGCAGTATGACCGATGCCGCCGCGCCAGCGCCGCGTCGCCACCCCGCCATGTCGCGCCCCGCCAAGTCACGTCGGCTGTGTGCAGCGACCATTACTTTTTAACTAATAAAATATTATTTTTATTTCATTACGAACCCGACTTAAAGCATTAAACCACAGTATAATTTTAGACAGTATTGTAACTCGGCCGTATCTTGGACATAAATGCCTACAGCCGCGCGGTACGTAAACATGCGATAGGGCTGCCCGCCTCCAGCATTTGAATTACATTTGCCTACTTTGTGTTTCCATTTAGTTTTGTGACTGTAAATATACTTTATTTTATATAAAAAAATAAAATAAGTACTTTGTGAATTGAATAGGAAGTGTCCAATAAAAATGCATGTTGTTTTTTGATTGGTAGATTTAATTAAAAAACCATGTTTATGTTTGAAAAACAAATCGGTCTTATAAATTTGCGACCGAAAAATATTTGCGCCTTGACTGAGACATACGAAACGCTTTATTATTAAATTTTAAAGTATAAGTAATCCGCATTCTAATATAAAGCTTAATTAAAAATTGTTTTGGGAAACATGGACAAGGTGGAGAACTCCAATCTTTACAAACTTCAACACCTACCTACTCAACTACAATGCAAGAAACAGCTGACGAGTAATTTTAATAACTTTTTATCTCAGCTTATTAACGTCTCTATAAATTAGGTACCTACAACTCGCATCAACTCAAAACAAAAATTCTTTGGTCACCAATGCCAAGCTGAACAGCTGGCTACGAATGTTTTAAAATCACAACCCTCTCAAATATCTAAATATTCTGTGAATATCTCATGAGTCTAGCTGTTGTTGTCGTTATTAATACCGAGAAAAAAAAACGGTTTTTAGTGGTATAATTGTTGTTATAGCAGCAGCAGAAATACTTAATCTGAGAAAATTTCAACTATCTAGTGACAGACAGACGGTCAAATTTATTTTGTTCTAGTATTATTCATACACACAGTACAATAAACAACTACTTATTATTAATAATAAAATACCACGTCTTTACTTTGAATTATACAAACTAACAAAACAAAACACACATGCCCCGAGGTTTTTAACACAAGCATATTAAGTACCTACCGTATCATGATTCATGAACCGCCTATAACTACCTATTTCACTCTTGTCAATCACTTTCCTTTACTCTATTCACTTTATTAATCCAGACATCGTTTTTTTCGGGAGATAAAAGGAAATACTTATCCATTAAAAAGACACATTATGTACCTACCTACTAGTAAGTAAAATTATTTTATAGTCTTACCTTTCAGAGTTTCCAGGTAATCTAAAAAAAGTTATTCCTGGATGCGTTATTGACGAATTCATGCAACCAAAAACAGCACAATATATCCTACTCGTCATATTAAATATGTACTTGAACTTATTTTTAGTGAAAAAATCGCGCGGTTATTGTTAAAAAAAACGAGTGTGCTTATGACCACACGACTGAAGTGAATCTTCTTTCGCTCCATCTGTATGTATATTTCATTTACTAGCTATAAGAGAAAGAGAGAAAGAAAATGTGCGCGCGCACTGCTCTCTCTTGCTCCTACACTGTGATACAGACAATAAGCCTGCAGTGTGCTTAGATATACGGAACGTATTTGGCTATGAGAGGAAGAGAGAAAGGAAATGTGCGCGCGCACTGCTGTCTCTTGCTTATATCCCCCACTTAACTTCCGTTCGCCTTGCCCGATCACACTTTTCGTAACGCTTACGTCACGCGTTCGCCAGCTTACTCCCCAAGTCAAGCGTGCGTAAAGAAGTTTCACTTCAAAAACAACACACCGACCGTTCGTCACTGCGGCACAGTCGCGACTGTCTGCCTGCCGAGCGAATGCCGAGATCGAGGCGCGTAGGCATAGCTCGCGCATCGTCCGTTTGTATGAAGATGGAATACTGTATATAATTATTCTGTGATTAAACCAACCGGAGACGCAACGAGCATTAATATCTATGCGAATAAGTCTGTCACTTTCATCGCGGGGGACGCACACAAATAGTGACAACAAACTAATGCATTTTCGATCGCGTTGTTACGCACGCACACGAAAAAATAATCGAATACAAGCTTAAACTATTCGCACACATGTACTAACTCACACAGAGACGCCTTGTCAGGATACGGGATGACGTCACTTTTGTGTAAGCGATGAAAGTGCTTAACACTATCGATATTTTGCTGTCGATGAGTTCAGCCAATAGTGTTGTGATAAAAAAGGCTCTTCTTTATTTAATTGTTTTTTCATATTTACTTATCAAATTGATCTTCAATGCAGATCAATTCTTTTTAAATAGGTAACATAGGATTTAGATTTTAAAGTTAGTCTATAAGGATTCATTGCCACGGTACAAGAACTGCCGGTCGATTCTGTAAAAATCTCACCATGAAAACTTAGGTGAAGTGAGTTTGTTTTATCTAGGAATTGACACTATTGACAGCTCACTCCACGCTCACTTCACCTGAGTTTTCACGGTAAGATTTTCACAGAATAGCATCGCTGCCTCGATGGTCTAGTGTTCGCAAGGATGAATGCTGAACACGACGTTCTGAGTTCAATACCCGGGTCGGGCAGTGTTATTGGTTTTCTTACTAGGAATTTCTCAGTAGCATCACGGAGTCTCTTGATATTAGATTGTATTCTAGAACATGAAGCTTCAAAATGCTGTGAGCAAATTGTACTAGTACGTTTAGGAGTCCACGAAACATGATTTGCTCAAGCCCAAATCCAAACATTCCGAGTCATTGCATCTTTTGGAAATCTGAAAAATTAATAGAATAACACAGGGACTGATTACCCAAAAATAAAGGTACCTTTAAATTTGGGTATGACGTCAGACCGTTAAATAACGATAACCGAAATATAACGATATCGTTATTTTTTAAAGTAGCCGGTTTTTTAAGGTACGAAATTCATACCGGTATATTTCAGTAGAAGTACCATAACCTTTTAAATAATATCAGTACCAATAACTTAACCTTTTTAAATAAGGGTTTTCTTTGACACACCGCCTCGCCACTCTGTCTGTTTCTGTCGTTAGCGATTGTTAAATCACTCCATGTCCTTCACACGCTAACTACCTACCACTAGTACAACAAACATAAGGTCAAGTTGCAGCAAGTTGTTGTAGACACCCCCGTGCACCCGCGCCGCGCCGTCACCATGTTTTTCGGTACCGAAATCGTATAACGGTTAAATAACAATTTATCCTAACCTTTATTTATATGGGTACCGGTATAGCTCAACATCTATTTTGAATCGGTATCGTTATATTTTTGAGGTATCTTAACCTTTAAACGTAACCGCTTTCAGTCCCTGGAATAACATACTCATAAAGTCGATATCGATATTTGTTTCTATGCTGTCACAGCCCTCATTTTGCTACAGTGTGGCCTATTTTTAAATATAAAAATTGCGTATTTTCGGGATAACTTGACCCGCAAATATTTTATAGTACTGAAGAATAACGATATGAGAAAATTTTAAGAGATTTGTGGAACATAAGTTTGATATCATTAATCAATTATTTGATAATAAATAGCAATTTTTTAAAGGCTTTAGTAAAAAAATCTTATAAAGTAACAAAATAAGTTGTAAAGAGTAATAAGAATAACAAATGCGAAATAGAAGTTTGAAATAATTGTCAATATTTATAAATTACAACTTTAAAAATTACACTAAATTAGGTCTTGTACGATTTAGTGGCAACATTTATTGACCGACCGACAATATTTTATGGTTTATCGTCGCTCACCGCCATTTTTTACGCTACGCACGAAAGCCAACCCTGCTAGAGTTCATGCACACATTTGCACGTGTAGCGTGTACTAACGTCATTTGGCTATGTAGTAGTAGTAGGTAATTATTTTGCGCGCGTTGTACGGAGTGTCCGGGGTGTGGTGCCGTGCACCATTGAGCTAAATATCAATGCCGTGCACACTGCTTTTCATCCCCTTCTAGTAGAAAAATAAATATGAGAAGCTTTTATTGAAGACTAGCTTTTGCCCGCGGCTTCACTCGCGTTAAATTCGGCGTAACACGGTTAAAAAAAAAAAGTAGCCTATGTCAATCTCCATCCCTTCAACTATCTCCACTTAAAAAATCACGTCAATTCGTCGCTCCGTTTTGCCGTGAAAGACGGACAAACAAACAGACACACACAATTCACATTTATAATATTAGTATGGATAACCGCCCGGACGGTTAAGTTATGAAACTTTCCATAACTTTTTATGAAACTTAGATCGGAATTCAAAGATTTTGAAAAAAATAATAGTAAGAAAATGTACAAATTTTATTGATGTTAGTGTTAGATGATAGTGATATCAGACGGCGTGGCATGAGATATCATTATCTCAGCCGATCGATTCTGTAAAAATCTCACCGTGATAACTTATAGGTGAAGTGAGCGTGAAGTGAGCTGTCAATAGGGACAATCCTTAACATCAGGTGGAATGACAGTTCACTTCACCTTAGTTTTCACGGTGAGATTTTTACAGAATAGCACTGCTGGTCAAAGTGAAATAAAACACACTGTATTTCTACCACATCATTATTTAATAAACAAGGAAGAAAAGCTTATTAAACATAATTATTAGAAATTGCTTTTTATCCTGCAATATTTAAAGAAAAAAATGTCTAACTAATATACTTAGCACAATAATATGATTTACAAATTTGAACTTAAAAAATTAAGTAGGTAGATGATTAATTGGAAAATGGTTTTAATTTGAATGCCAAGCCAACACTCATTGCTTATTTGTTTTCCAGGACAAATATGTATTCCAGAACAGAGCAACTACTTGAACTAATAAAACTTGATATTGGAGGGGAACATAGGTAAAATTTACAATCTGTACCCATGGCCAAAGTAGGTAGTTAGACTTTAAAACATCTAAGTAATTATCTTCTAAATCACTGATAATATTATCAGAGTCCTTACCTTGCATAAATGCCACTGCACTAAGGATAGCAACTAAAAATAGTGGTGCAAATACAATCTGATCAATGAACACTTTCTTCAAGGCTACAGCTGTACCGGTGGAACCTACATACTTGTACAATGCTCCATACCAAACTCGCAACGCAGGTCCCTGATAAAGTAAAAGGTTAAACTGTTAGACACATTAACATTATTCACAGATGGCTTAACTCACTAAACAGGCCTTCACAAGTGTTCATAAAGGTTTAAAATGAGGATGCAGTTAACTGTAACATTGTACTGTGCAGTTTCAATGTGGTCTTTGAGACACAATTGCTTGTAAACCAATACTTTATATCAGTGGTGAAGGGTGAATTTATATGTACGTTTGCCCCGCACGGCCCCGCTGAATTTGCGATTTAGGTGTGCACCAATGGAATGTACTCGCCTCTAGGAGTATATGTACCGGTTTCTTTTTCAATGTACCTCTGTACTTTTGAAGAAATATGCATAAAAAGGGGGCCGTGCCAGCCAAACGTTTTCAGCACGGCCCCCGTGTAACTTGAAATATATAAAGCGTATTAAAAAGGTTCATATACTCAAGGAATGTACTCTATTAACACGTTATATGTACCGTAACAGATACTGTGAATTCGTAATAACAAATAATATATAGATGTGGAAAGGGGGCCGTGCTGAAAAAAAAACATATAAGAAAATATCTAAAAAAGACAAAACAACCTTAGCCAAAAACTATTAAAATATAATTGATGTTTGGCAAGTAACATATGTACCGCATTAGTTTCTCATACAACTTGCAAAATTTAAAAAATAAACCAATTTTTGTTTATTCAGCACGGCCCTCTATAGTTGCCTATATCTTTTTAAATATGACATGTTTGTTTACAAAATTTGACTTCCTAAATTATGTATAGGAGTACATTCGTTCCCAATAAATTGCGATTCTGCTGTATTAGTACTTTAAAAGATAAATTGAATCAAAAATATCATATAATACAACCGATAGGGTGACCATGATTCCACGTACACATACATACATAATCAGCCTATAATTCCAACTGCTGGGACACAGGCCTCCTCTCTGTGAGAGGTAGCCGTAATCCACCACGCGGGCCCAGTGCGGTTTGGTAGATGTCACATGTCTTCGAATTTTTGGTTCTAGGACATGCCGGTTTCCTCACGATGTTTTCCTATGATTCGTGATTCCACGTGAGAATGGATAAAAAACTTCTGCATAATTTGAGTAAATCTTTAGTAAAATCAAAAATATCGTAATCTGTATTAACGATAACTATAAGGGCATTTTCGTCAAAATAGCTACCAACCCTCTTATGGGATGTCCCATACATACAAGTTGCAAATAACTAACATTTTTATGACATGGAAGTATCGATTAATTATTGAATAGATGCAAAAGACTAAAGTTTTCTTTTTTTACTTAAATTGTTAACAGAAACTTATAACAAAATTAAATCCAGAATTGTGGCATCTTACGTCTTGCAGTACTGTCCTCTTTTAGATGTGACCTATGTTAAACTATTTCTTCGCTATTTGCTTCTTATTACATACTCCACATATTTTAGTTTTTGTTATCAATTTGTAGCTTTCAATCATGTTAAACTCTATAATATTATAATACAAGTATTTAATAACATTTTAAAATTTATATTCTGTCCCCTTGGTATGTGTTAAGTGGACATGTCCTTGCACCGTGACCGTAAATTGAATCCATTGTAGTACTGATTTTTTTCTACTACTCGCCGATTTTTTATTTAAATAACAACACCAAATCAAATATGTTAACACCAGCAGCCTTTTTGAAGTGTCAGTTTTGATCTGTCTTCAGTGGACACTCGAGTTCGACCGGTAACGGCCTTTTTCCGGACTTTTTTATTACCTGGTAACGGTCATGACCAAAACGTATATAAGTTACTATTTATTTACATATATTATTTGAAATAAGCGCCTTATAATAAAAAAAATACATACATAGCAAAATTTGTAAGATTTATCATTCGACTAAACCAAGAATTAGCTAAAATATCCAAAACAATTTCAGTAAGCTATTTTCAAAGATAGGTAGCAGTTTAAACGAAAATGCCCATAATAGTAGTAAGTAATAGGTCGCAAATCAACAAGTTTCGCTCAAAAGGCTTAAAAAAATCATAGATATATTTCCAATAAATCACACGGATTGAACCGTACATTACAATAAAATTACAGATTCATTACATTTCACAGATTAGTTACGTTTACCTATAGAATAATCACAGAAAACTATAACTATGTGTCACTAACACTACAGAGCTTAAAAGGCTTTGAAAAATCACAGATACGTTTCCAACAATTCACATCGATTGAAGTACCTATATTACAATAATATTACTTACATTAATCACATTAATATTATTTGGAATAATCACAGGCAACTAATTCAACCTACGTAATCACAGTAGTGTTTCAAGCAACTGTAATAATTAGAATATTGTTATTATTTTTACATAATTATAAAACATCAAAGATCACTCGCGAATCATATTTAAATTAACATACAACCTGACGCTGACCTGCAATTGCAAAAAATCGTATGAAAATTTGTATTTCGCGGGCTACACTGAAGCAAATACCCATAAGTAACGTCATACTCATAAGTAACGTCTAATTTTATAAACGTCTAATATACCTATGGTAGGTATACGCCTATAAAGTTAGGTTTTGTGACTTAAGAATTCTAACCTTAGACTTAATCAAGAAATGATTACGCAACAAGCAATTACTTCTATTGTATACGGGTGTAAGACTTAGCACACTCTCGCTTACACTTCACTGTGCCGTGAGCGGGTGCTTCATACATTTTGATATTTTTAAATTTTATTAAATAAACCTAGTACTTAAGTAAATTGATTTTAGTACATATCAAATCCGTTTCTTAAGTACAAATAAATTATATGATTACTTTCAACTACCTGTTTATTAACATTCCATTTCCGTGCTTGAAATAGAATTCACTGCTCAAAGACACGTAGAAAACACGTGAATACGGAAATTAATGGAGCAATGTTTACATTTACTGCTGTAGGTATATTGTGCGCGTAAAGATGTGACTGATCAATAAACACTCGAGCGCAACTGCGCAACATGAAGTAACCGCGACACCAGCGCTACTTCAAAAATCACGGTAGCGTCAGTGGACTAATAGCGACCGCACAGGACAAGTTTTAACTGATTTAATTCCCTTAAAAGATGTCATCGCTAATATTAATTTTCAAGAAAAAAAAAAAAATGTACAAAAAGAATGTTTATTTCAATGTAGTCACATAATTTAATTATTTATTATTATTTATTTATTTATATATACTTTATTGTACACCAGAAAATACATAACAAAAAAAAACACTTATTACTACAAAACATACAATGGGCGGCCTTAGAATACAATTATGTACCTAATATATGGAACCATGGTCACCCTGTCAGTTGTATTATATGATATTTTTGATCCAATTTATCTTTTAAAGTACTAATACAGCAGAATCGCAATTTATTGGGAACGAATGTACTCCTATACATAATTTAGGAAGTCGAATTTTGTAAACAAACATGTCATATTTAAAAAGATATAGGCAACTATAGAGGGCCGTGCTGAATAAACAAAAATTGGTTTATTTTTTAAATTTTGCAAGTTGTATGAGAAACTAATGCGGTACATATGTTACTTGCCAAACATCAATTATATTTTAATAGTTTTTGGCTAAGGTTGTTTTGTCTTTTTTAGATATTTTCTTATATGTTTTTTTTTCAGCACGGCCCCCTTTCCACATCTATATATTATTTGTTATTACGAATTCACAATATCTGTTACGGTACATATAACGTGTTAATAGAGTACATTCCTTGAGTATATGAACCTTTTTAATACGCTTTATATTTTTCAAGTTACACGGGGGCCGTGCTGAAAACGTTTGGCTGGCACGGCCCCCTTTTTATGCATATTTCTTCAAAAGTACAGAGGTACATTGAAAAAGAAACCGGTACATATACTCCTAGAGGCGAGTACATTCCATTGGTGCACACCTAAATCGCAAATTCAGCGGGGCCGTGCGGGGCAAATGTACATGAATTTATGACAGAGGTAAGCCGAAGCAAGAAAAAAATGTCAATAAACCGTTTCCTTATATTTAAATGATGAATTGACTAGAGTGGTTGTGTTCTGAATTTTCAAAGGGAAGCCGCCGGGAATCGAGTTGTATGGTACCTTCGCCACTGCTTTATATTCTAACTAAGCCATAGCAGTCTGTATAATGTTATTCATGAGATTTATTCCTTACTAGCTTCTGCCTGCTAATTCGTTTGTGTGGAAGTTGTTAATCATTGGTTATCAAAAAAAAAACAATGCATGGGGGTTCAGAAATCAATGTTCCTGACACCCTGTAGATAATTCTATGGCTTAAAATGAAATCTCATTAATGATTTATTGTACAGACTGCAATAAGATAGTGGTGTTACAGTCAGATCAAAAGAACATAGTTAGACAGGATTTAACCCCACACCAAAAGTATTAGGGCTGCGATGTTGCTCTAGCTAGACGATAAAACTAATAGTATGATATAAACAAAATATTGTTGTTTGCTTATACCAATATTTGATTTTAAAAAATCACCATAATTTCGATGCTGCATGAGCAACAGCATGAGTACAAATAAAGTGTTTTTTAAACTCAATGAATAGGTTACTTACTCCTACAAAAAAGCCTATAGAAGAAAACTTTAACGTCCTCATAAGATCTATATTTGTGATGGATTTGCGCTCGATGAAAGTCTGACTGATTAAATCACCCGAGCCCATCAGAGCTCCAGTCTGTACTGCTTGTACTAAGTATGGTCTTCTACGTAAAACGTCTTGGTACGCTTTAAATAAACCACGAAAATTCATAATTGCTTGAATCCTCACTTATTCATATTCCAAAAATAACTAGACAGACAAACTCTTAGAAATATTTATATTTCAAAATATTCTCTTCGAGAGTTAACTTGATCGATCCATGGGCACGATTGTATTGGATTCATTGACGAATTGATTTTACCCGGGGTACCCGGTAAGTAACTTTTCTTCAACGACTTGGCAAATAATTGAACATGCTCTGTGATTGAAATCACGAACACTGGCAGAAATCACTGGTCGAAACTCGAAATTAATTTCGAAATTCATTCATGACATTGACATGATTGACAAGTTGTTGACGGTCGAACCAGAGTTGCCAATCCCAGATTCCCAATTTTCTGTTTTGAAATCAAGAACTCTTCGCTCGACGACACGCATGGGGCGTTTGAAAACGGCAGTATCAGCAACAAGGACATCAGGATTTTTGTTTGTGTTTTAATTTATTTTGTTAAAACACAAACTCCAAACCCAAAAACCAGGTTTTTCCGGTTTTTTTTTTTTTGTTCGTGTTTTCATTTATTTTGTTCCCAAATCCAGGTTTTTCCACACTAAATAATAAGCAGAATATGGTGTTCCTCACATCTGTCTTGCCTTTATTGACCGGCTTGAGTGGAGATTCGCAAGAGCAAATATGCTCGGAGGAAGGAAGTATTCCAGTAAGATGCTGGTAGGGATCTTGACCGTACTTCCGGGATTGTCTTGATAGCCGTGGAATACCTCTCCACTCGGCATAAGCACCTCAAGACTTGTTGCTGAATAGACATAAACACTATGTGCTAGCGAACGTTTTCGAAGCCCCATTATTGAGTGTGCAAGTCACCCTCTGCCATTTTATCTGTGTAATTTATTTATAAACATTGGTCAGACTGGGGCTATAGTATTTCCATAGCCCTAAATAACCAGTACACTATAGCCACATAAACCCATAATACAATATCTTTGTTTCCATTCTTGCAATAGTCCTATACCAACGGACCCCCGTTAGTGTCCTTGTTGGGTGCACTTGCATAGTGCGAACAGGGATAATCGTCATTGAATGTCTAACGGGCTTCTACGAGTTCGCTTCGGCCCCTCGTAAACCTTCCAAAAGTCCGGGACCTCAGGGTCCCGAGAAATGCAGTCTCGAGAAATGTCAAAAGACATAAAATAGTTCATATAATTTTAATCATTATTTATTCTAGAAACTATCAAAGTATGAACTATCGATACTATGTAACGGTGGGATGTCAAATTCCCCGCATTTTCCCCGCATAATGATAGACCCAATAAATCCCCAATCAACTTGAGATTTCCCGCAGTTTGGGGAATTCCCCACAAATTGGCAGCGCTGGGCCAAACAAGTTGCCTGGGCATAAAAAAAAAACTTTTAACTATACTTTATGTAAACCGCAGCAGTTCCGAAGCGAAATTGCCGGTTTTAACGGACAGATTTGATGATGATTCTAAAGGTGCCTATTGACGATACGTCCATCAAAACAAATGGAGTGTATGTCTTCCGAAATCTATTCGTGAACGTGAAAAAACGTATGCCAATTGAATGGACGCCGTCGAGATTTGGATTTACAAGCAGTTGGAAAATTGGAAATCCATGAATCCAAGCCAAACGGACGTCATTTGCAGCCGACCGCAGGCCGACTGTCAATGTGAAAAACGTACGCAAATTGTCCATGAATGGTAGGCAAAACCGCGTCCTGAGACCGCGTCCATTTTTTTGTGATTTTTGTCTCAGTTTAAGTCGGCGGTAAATGTGCTGGATCATAAGAGTTCTGTGGCTGGGTCTCATCATCGTCATCAGCCTATTAGCTGTCCACTGCTGGACATAGGCCTCTTCTATTCCATGCCATTCAACTCGATTTTCGGCAACTCTCATCCAGCTGCTACCAGCCATCCTACGAAGATCGTCTCTCCACCTAGCCTGAGGGCGTCCCACCTAACGTTACCGATTCGCGGTCTCCACTCAAGAATACGTCTACTCCAACGGTCATCGGTTCTACGGCTAATAATGGCCGGCCCATTGCCACTTCAGCTTGCTTTTTCTGTGAGCTACCAATGTTCTTTAACTGGGTCACAGAATACCTAATAGTACTTCGTACAGAATGGCCACTCCCTACCCCGCGCTGACATCAGATACCGCACCTCACCCCGCACACCGGCGGCATTATCGGCGGTTCTTTAGCTCGGGGCGCTCACAAAGAACCGCAGCACTGTACTGCTGACACGAGCACATAATTTTGCGATTTAAAAGTTTTATCTGAGTTTTAATCACGATGGTTCGATATTGTGATACTTTTCCGAATTTGTATTTACATAAATGTTTATAAGATATCGCATTTTAATACAATGCGATATAATAACCGATTATTTATAGTTAAGTAGGTCATTTAAACGAAAATATTTTAGTGTAAGCAATATTTAGCTAAGTACCTTATTTGCATGGGTATTTGCTCTGGGATAGCAACATTTAGTGAAGTGGAACTGATGATGAAGACCACAGATGGCCACCGGGACTACTCAATAATAAGTATTTCACAGGTTGCGATTCGATTTCTTTAATATGTTTGCTAAGCACATTTTATGCTCGTCACAATGCGAATGGTGAAATGGAGCTGATGATGGAGTACCAAGAGAACTTCTCAACAATTAACGTCCCTGCATCGGGAAAAGCAATATTTTGTACAAGGCGATGAGCAAGTTGACATTAGGCTATTGTAACTTAGATACTTTATAAATACACCCACTAAAAAGCGAGAAATAAAAACTTTTTAGCAAAAAAAAAACCGACTTCCAAAAAAACACTAAATACAAAGTGAAAAATAACTTTAATTTCGTAAGTCGGTGGCAATAAACTAAAATACAGATCCAAAGACACCGACATCCGAAATTAAAGTTATTGTTAAAAAGTTTTACATTTATTACTTAACTATTATAATATTATTTTTATTTCATTACGAACCCGACTAATTAGATAAACAATCAAACTAGTCCTTTCTAGTCGCGTCGTCGTCGTTCCCGCCTTTTTTTTACGCTCCGCACGACAACCAACCCTACTAGAGTTTACGCACACATTTGCACGTGTACCGACGTCATTTGGCTATGTAGTAGTAGTAGGTAATTATTTTGCGCGCGTTGTACGGAGTGTCCGGGGTGTGACTGGGTGTAAAAAAATGCTCCAGATTGAAGTTTATGTTATTATGTCTACGTCTGCGCGTGACTTTGTATTAGAAGTAATTGAAAAATATAAATCGCATCCATGTTTATGGCTATTTATTTATTTATTTATAATAAGCACACCAACAGCACATCCGCTTACAATTCTAATTAAATATCATCTAAAATTAGCATTTCAGTAACCATGCAAATAACAGGTATGCACTTAGAGCATTAAACCAACCGGAGACGCAACGAGCACTAATATCTATGCGAATAAGTCTGTCACTTTCATCGCGGGGGACGAGGCAACGCACACAAATTGTGATAACACACTAATGCATTTTCGATCGCGTTGTTACTCACGCACACGAAAAAATTATCGAACACAACCATAAACTATACGCACACATGTACTAACTCACACAGAGACGCCCTGTCAGGATACGGCATGACGTCATTTTTGTGTAAGCGATGAAAGTGCTTGACACTATCGATATTTTGCTGTCGATGAGTTCAGCCAATAGTTGTGATAAAAAAGGCTCTTCTTTATTTAATTGTTTTTTCATATTTACTTATCAAATTGATCTTCAATGCAAATAAATTCTTTTTATATAGGTAACATAGGATTTAGATTTTAAAGTTAGTCTATAAGGATTCATTGCCACGGTACAAGAACTGCCGGTCGATTCTGTAAAAATCTCACCATGAAAACTTAGGTGAAGTGAGTTTGTTTTATCTAGGAATTGACACTCTTGACAGCTTACTCCACGCTCACTTCACCTGAGTTTTCACGGTAAGATTTTCACAGAATATCATCGCTGCCTCGATGGTCTAGTGTTCGCAAGGATGAATGCTGAACACGAAGTTCTGAGTTCAATACCCGGGTCGGGCAGAGTTATTGGTTTTCTTATTAGGAATTTCTCAGTAGCAGCACGGAGTCTCTTGATATTAGATTGTATTCTAGAACATGAAGCTTCAAAATGCTGTGAGCAAATTGTACTAGTACGTTTAGGAGTCCACGAAACATGATTTGCTCAAGCCCAAATCCAAACATTCCGAGTCATTGCATCTTTTGGAAATCTGAAAAATTAATAGAATAACACAGGGACTGAATTACCCAAAAATAAAGGTACCTTTAAATTTGGGTATGACGTCATACCGTTAAATAACGATAACCGAAATATAACGATATCGTTATTTTTTAAAGTAGCCGTATTTTAAGGTACGAAATTCATACCGGTATATTTCAGTAGAAGTAACATAACCTTTTTAATAATATCAGTACCAATACCTTAACCTTTTTAAATAAGGATATCTGACCAAGATTATGTCTGGACTTTAAAAGAGACTGTGACCTCTGAGTTTGTTTCGGCCTTTCTTCTCAGAGTAGTCAGTTAGGAAACGCCGACCTCATCTCGTTTTAAAAAAATATGATTGACGTGTAAAAGTGTTTGTACAAACCTACTTACAGAAATAAAATCATTTATCATTTATCATTCATTCAAGGGTTTCTTTGACACACCGGCTCGCCACTCTGTCTGTTTCTGTCGTTAGTGATTGTTAAATCACTCCATGTCCTTCACGCGCTAACTGCCTACCACTAGTACAACAAACATAAGGTCAAGTTGCAGCAAGTTGTTGTAGACACCCGCGTGCACCCGCGCCGCGCCGTCACCATGTTTTTCGGAACCGAAATCATATAACGGTTAAATAACAATTTATCCTAACCTTTATTTATATGGGTACCGGTATAGCTCAAAATCTATTTTGAATCGGTACCGTTATATTTTTGAGGTATCTTAACCTTTAACCATAACCGCTTTCAGTCCCTGGAATAACATACTCATAAAGTCGATATCGATATTTGTTTCTATGCTGTCACAGCCCGCATTTTGCTACAGTGTGGCCTGTTTTTAAATATAAAAATTGCGTATTTTCGGGATAACTTGACCCGTAAATATTTTATAGTAATGAAGAATAACGATATGAGAAAATTGTAAGAGATTTGTGGAACATAAGTTTGATATCATAATCAATTATTTGATAATAAATAGCAATTTTTTAAAGGCTTTAGTAAAAAAATCTTATAAAGTAACAAAATAAGTTGTAAACAGTAATAAGAATAACAAATGCGAAATAGAAGTTTGAAATAATTGTCAATATTTATAAATTACAACTTAAAAATTACACTAAATTAGGTCTTGTACAATTTAGTGGCAACATTCATTGACCGACAATATTTTTTGGTTTTTTGCAAATTTATTGCATTTTATGTTATTATTAGGACAAAATAATACTTATAGATGGAAAGTAAGGTTATCCTTTTGTTTACTAGATGTTTCCGATCTATTTTTACACGAAAAAACACTGCAATTCGGCATTTTTCTCTTACGTTCGTTCCGCGCTAGTGTGATTTGCTGAATGACGTGGAACGCGCGGCAACTAGTTTTATATGACTGATATGACCGGCGGTCTTGTACCTTTGGCAGCGGGGAACGCCTGACAATGGCGTCTCCGGTTGGTTTAATGCTCTAAGGGTATGCATGACGTCTAACTTTAAAATATTAGAGACAAAGGAGAACAATAAAAAGTGTGTCTAGTAGATCTTGAAGAACACTACAAAAACAGACCAATTTGAGCTTTATACATAGACGTGCACTCTTCACATTGTCTAAATAGGGAACGTCTTTATGAAGCAAAACTCATGAAGAAAATATCAACAGGAAAATCTGACAAGTACCTACAAAATGACATGTACAGAGGCCAGCACATCAAGCTACCCCAATCTGTCAGATTTATAAGATTTATCTTTTACACTACAAAGGAATAAGGTTTAAATTCAATTGGGAAAATTTGACAGATTGCGGTAGCTTGATGTGTTGGCCTCTGTACTTATTTTTTCCAACCACCCTTTCATCCATTTTCTCTTACGTTTTTCTGTCTTTTTAGCGAAATACACAGTGCTGTTGCCACCATTAAAAAATCCATTGTATTATTGTTCCGATAAAGCGTACGACGTTCGAAGTGACGCGACGGCATTGTAAATAGTCAGGACTCAGGAGTACTCTTCTATTTATAAAGTATTCAGTTCTATTTATTAGAAGCATTCTAAACAGACGTCTCGTCAGTGGCTACCTTTAGATGTTTGAAAAAAAATCGACGGGTTGCACTCCGGGAGTGCCGGCAGAAGTGAAAACTTAAATATTAATGTTCTGCATTTTTGATATTTTGGAATGGTTAGAGAATAATTTTGTACGAATTGCTTTCGTTATCAGTATAAAAGTATTATTATTCATGTGGTAGGATACAATATTTATTCATTGCGCTATCGTACACAAACATGACAATTATCGAACATTCGCGCAAGCGCCTTGCGCCGCCTGCCCTCTCTCCATCCGTCTTACGAATTCTCGATCAGGTCACGTGTCCTGACGCGAGTTTAGAGATTTTTACCCATTCCAAAAAAAAATACGCAACGCCGCTAAAGAAGTTTTCACTTCAACATTCGCGCAAGCGCCTTGCGCCGCCTGCCCTCTCTCCATCCGTCTTACGAATTCTCGATCAGGTCACGTGTCCTGACGCGAGTTTAGAGATTTTTACCCATTCCAAAAAAAATACGCAGCGCCGCTAAAGAAGTTTTCACTTCAATAATCACACTGAAAGTTAGTAATCTTACAATACTTACTTGTAATCTTGGAAACAAGACACTTTACGGGGTTTGGTCTTATCATGTTTTCTGTTTCCATTGATTTCAACGATTTATATTGGTTTCGACTCGAAACCAATCTAATGATGGCCTCCCTCGAAACTTTCGAGGGAGGGCATCATTATGAAAAAAAAAACAAAATGGCGGTCTAGTAGGTATGGCACGGACCTTCAAAGCTTTTTGTTAGTTTTTCATTGTATGCTGATCAAAATTCATTTCGATTATATTATCAATCATTTCAATCTTCATTATAGCTCACAAAATTACAACTTATTTGCCAACCCGCACTGGGCCCGCGTGGTGGATTACGGCCCGCTCGCTCTCACAGAGAGCCCCTCGCCTCTGGGTATGTACAGAGGCCAGCTCATCAAGCTACCCCAATACGTCAAATTTTCCCAATTGAATATGAACGTTATTTCGTCATGGCAATAAAGTTGAAAATCCATCAAAGTTTGACAGATTGGGATAGGTTGATGTGCTGGCCTCTGTACATCAAGCTACTCCAATCTGTAAAATTTCTTTGATAGATTTTATACTTTATGAAAAGGGAATAAGGTTCATATTCAATTGGGTAAATTTGACAGATTGGGGTAGGTTGACCTGCTGGCGTCTGTACATCGCACGGGCGCGATTTTTCTCTCCGCGATTTTTTATCGCGCCGTGTTGGATTTTCAAAGCTCGGCGTGAAAGTTGAATGAATGCGATATACGAAGTTCTATTATTGTGGGCGCGAAAAAATCGCCTGCATTGGTCAGTGGGGTGCTGCGCGCCGGTTCGTTGATTGCAGACGTGCGGTTTGCTGAAGGCTGCGGCGGCGCGGCGCACGGCGATGCTGGGCCGAAGCATGCGTCTGTAATGAAAGTAATTTATTTGAACTTAGGCCTCGATCGAGTCTAGGCCAGTGTCTCCATATACACGGTAATTACCGTAATCTGGTCTTTATCTACCGTTGTTTTCCTTTGAAAAATTACACGGTAATTTGCACGGTACACTTTTAGCAGATTCACCGTAATTTTGTCTAAAAATACCGTAGTTTTACCCTTGCAACACGGTAACTCCCGATTTACATAGGGAGACACTGGTCTACGCTACGCCATCTAGACGTAGACACACTTTTAAAATATTTTTCACAACTGGCAACACTGACGTGAGAGTGAAATGTTCGTGTTATCGTATCGTAATTCGTAAATTCTTCAGGGATTGTCTTAGTTTTGCATTATAATTTCTCATTCACGTTGTTTAAAACCATTTACTATATTGGACTATTAAAATGGATAAAAGGAAACTATCCACTGCGGGGGACAGCCTGTATCTAATACTACAAGTCCCAAAAACTGCTACACAAGACGACGTCAAGAAAAGCTATCGGAAATTAGCGTTAAAATATCATCCCGATAAAAATCCTAACAATCCTGAAGCTGCCGATAAATTTAAAGAAGTGAACCGTGCACATACGATTCTAAGCGATGCTACGAAACGAAATATATATGATAATTATGGATCTCTCGGGCTTTATATCGCTGAACAATTCGGAGAAGAAAACGTTAACGCCTATTTCGTAGTGACAAGCACTTGGTGCAAGGCCCTGTTTATCGTATGCGGCATTTTGACCGGATGCTATTTCTGCTGTTGCCTATGCTGTTGTTGCAACTGCTGCTGCGGCAAGTGCAAGCCACGCCCTCCAGAGGAGTCCGGAGATTACCACACGCTGGAAAGGGATGACTCAGATGGCGTGCAAGCCGTGACCGCGCAGCCTGCTGGAGAAGGCCGTCCCAAGGGAGAGCAGGCGCCTCCTATCGCCATGCCTGCACCTGTTCCGACTGGAGCCTCAGAAAACACCGGTTTGAACACAGGTGGGGTCAATTATGGAATATCAAATTAAACTAGTGAAAACAGTACTACATCAAAATGTCAACCCCCTATTTAAGTACCTTTATGCACCTTCAAAATAGAATTCAGTTATAATTACAGATTACTAACAAACTAGGTAGACATTCAGTGAGTTGTTATTCTGTATTACTTTCTTAGCCACATGTTTAGAAAAAAAAACAGAATGGTTGTCGGGAAATACTCTCTATGCAGCAACCTTGCAAATATTTAATCATTTAATATGAGTAAGAAATATATTTATTTGATCATTACATTGTTATCTAATAAGAATAAAAAATAATATTCATAAACTCTACTTCATGTCATTTAGATAAACACAATACCTTATTTATAGTTTTATGTCCAACTAGTTTGCTATGAAACTTGATAAATAACTAATTACCAATAAACATATTGATATACGTGTTTCTCCATTATAAGCAGGTTAGTGTTATAATGGTTCTTCTCAAAGATAATGGGTTTAAAGGATTACATTCACATCAAGCAACATTATATGAAAATTAAGTTATTTTAAATTTACACCAATAATAATTGGACCTTAATATTTAAATACCAACATAGTAGATGTTTGTCGGAAACATGAAATTAACCAACAAAAAGAAAGTGTTTGAAAAACTTCCTTTGTCTAGTGACACATTATTATGTGCTTTTCATGTGCTTATGTATTTCCCAATGTGTTACCAAATTAGATTAATTCTGACCAGGCCAATAGTAATGAGGGATTATTAAGTTTGTTTGATTAAAAGCTTTAAAATACTTTGAAATTTTAAAAAATCTGTGATGTTGCCACTGCAATGTTAGTGAAACACAGTATTTCCAATATTGTATAGAATATTTCCGTAAATATTGTTTTCATTTGACATAATTATCAAAGTGAGCATATTACGTATCTTGCATGATGGACACACATGGTGTTGGTACTGGTCTTTACTGGTCTTTTTCCACTACTCTTGCATTATCAAACTAATAACATTTTAGCAATCATGCATAATTATTATAAAAATACTTCAATTTGGCCTTAAAACTAATATATAAGAGTAAAGCTAGTTGTTGGACTAATATTTGTAGTCAATTGGAGATTGTGTAGTGTCTAATGAAGTTGACAGTTTTTTAATCAAATCTTAAGACATTGATGAGATGTTAACATTAACTCAGAGAGTTCACTAGTGGCAAAAAATCAGTATCGAAATTAACCCATGTTAGACATTTTCCTTTAGATTTACCTCACATGTTTGTTATTTCCTATGTGTAATTATTTTCGGAAAAAAACTGTTAATTACAGTATGTATTTATAAAATCAAGTTAGACATTTTTAAGGTAGATTATTAAGAGAAAGGAACACTACTATTAACTCAGTTTGATGATGGCTTTGACTGATGTCCAATTAATGAGAGGCTATTTGAATGATTATGCTGTCAAGTATTAATTGGATATTGGCACTTAATCAATCACCATTCACTGCAGGGCAGAGACACAATGACATCTAACAGTATCTAGTAGTAATAGAGGTGTTTGAACAAAGCTGTATGTAAGGATCATATCAGGTGGTGTTGTGTAGTTGAGTGAGTTTATGTATGTATGTATAATGCTGTCTCTAAAGTTTCATCAAAGCAAAATAGGTATTGTGATCTTTGGACTATAGGAGTTACCCTGTCCTCCTATCCTGTAAGGTATTAACCAATGGATAGATCTTAAGGTGATTGCGCAGTGATTACCGGGAAATTCAAATTTTCTTACGTTTTTTGCAATTTGCAGGTCAGTGTCAGGTTGTGTCTTGATTAAAATTTGATTCGCGACTATGACAGGTACGTATCTAAAGAATTATAATCATTAGAATCATTAATACATCTTCCTAACTTAGATTTGTACCACAAGAAGAAATCTCTCATGGAAAAGTGTTTGTGGTACAAATCTCACTTAGGAAGATGTATTAATGATTCTAATGATTATAATTCTTTAGATACGTACCTGTCATAGTCGCAAATCAAATTTTGATCAAGATACTAGCTGATACTGACTTGCAAATTGCAAAAAACGTAATAAAATTTGAATTTCGCAGTCTACCATTGCGCATTCACCTTATGGCAAATATTTGTTATTGCAGTGTTTTTTCTCAGCCTATTTAGTTATGAGTTACAGCGTCCAAAATATGACTAAGCACATTGAATTTCATGTATTAGTTAGCTTGTCATAAAACAGTAATACCACCAAAACATTTGCAACCACATCCAAAATATTAATGTCAGCATTGGTTATACCGTCTTATCAATAAAGGATGTTTTTGAACAGCAGGAGGACTACTTACTTATATCAGTGAACTTAATAAAGATTAATGATCATTAAAAGGCACCTTATTGTTAAAATAAACTTTATTAACTAATGAAACATAAGAATTTAAATGTAATTCCAGTCATATTTAGAGCACTGGAACTCTGAATAGACTAAAAATTGAGATCATCAGTCTTAATAATAACAAATATACCCACCCTAGTAATCACAAATATACCCTTTAAATAGATCTGCCTATTGGTATGTAACTTTACTTCAATATATTGCACTTATACAAGGTGTAACATAATTAACGCAAGACCTCGTACACCCCAAATAGAGTATTGAATTGAAAGCATAATACATTGACCAAAACTTTTTTTTAAAGCTTGCTATTTTTCATACGAAAATCGTGTTGTCAGTAGCATTACCTACTATATGCACTTAAAATTGAGTCCTAGTGCCTTGAAATAAGATTTAATTTTATTTGGGTCAATCGGCGGTTAGTATGAAAAAAATACATAATTTTTGAAAAACATACCTAAATATATTAAAAGTTACTGAAATCGATTCAGTAGACAATTATGAACAAATTGCTTTCAGGACTTGCGTTTATTATGTTACACCTTGTATAAGCTTGAGACAGATAGCAATTTTTACTTACCTCATTTTATGAAAACAAAATCTTTTTACAAAGGTCATGCTTGAATAAAAATTTAAAAATGTCTAAATTGTGGATAAAAAAAAACGAGTAAGGATTCCAAATAAAGTTCTCCTGTGAATCTTGAAAACTGGATGAATATCTAACATCAAATTTCGTATGTCCTTTTTTGTCGCGTGTTGAAATCCTCATGTCCTTTGCGCTGGAGCGTGCGGACGGGTCTGTCACAGGTTTTAGTCGTGTTCTTCCAACTACCTTTGGCAGGGGGCTGTATGTAGAACTCGCATATTTTCGTTCGGTTCGAGGTTCGAGATAGTCTCTTATGCCTAAAGGTTGGCATATCTACCATGCGGTCCATCTTCAAAAACTCACATGTACCTAATAAACTCCTCAAATCTATTTTTTTTTTTTAATAATTCATTTACACTTTAAATTAGATCGTCTGGCGTGGGAACCATGAAAGTGTATCTTTTGACATTTTGTGTTTTATCGGTACCTACCTAATTATCTTATTTTGTATTGTCGGGTTCTTTATACCTACTCAATACCTGTTTGAATTCACTTTGGGTCATCATCATCGCTATACCTAGTTATTATAAAATATAAGATAATGCTCAATATCACATATTTAATCAAGGCCTTGGGGATTGCTCATACAAAAATAGAAAATCTAGTTTTTTTTTAGAAATATTCACATCAAGACAAGAAAGTGCTTTCTTAAATAAATGAGTGAAATACAGTGTATCAATATGTGAAATAAAAATGGGATTTGGTAAATGTACAGTCAACAGCAAAAGTAGATGATGAAAATCAGAAATTGAATACTAATGAACGGAGTTCGCGTCAGAACTGTGTGGCGTCGAAGAAGTAAATGTTTGGTATAATTTACAATCACATAACGACACTTCGACGCCACACAGTTCTGACGCGAGCTCCGTTCATTAATTAGTATTGAATTTCTGATTTTCATCATCTACTTTTGCTGTTGACTGTACCTATACAATAGCTTAATTTCGTGCGTATAATTTGCGTAGGATGTAAGTTGGCAAGTCAATCAAAAATATACCTACACCGAGGTCTAAAGATCCGAAATAGCAGTGATTCTAAAGTCTGCGTCAGGATGTCTGGACCAAGTGAGATTTTGGAAGTTTGAGAAATACCTACCCAGTTTTTGTACCTATACTCTTTTGTACCAGACATCAAATAATTGGTACCTCGCTATAGAGAGAAAACTATTTCAAGGAAATTGGCCAGCCATTCCGACTTCAGAATGCCTGAACCACGTCGGTTCATTGAGTTGTATATGTAGGCGTTATGACTAATTCATATTTTCTTATCAAGCCAAAAAAAGTTACACATAGAAGAAGTTTTGCAAGTAGGTAATCTGGACAGAGATTACATGCAAAACTTCTTTTATGTGTACCTACTTAACTTTTTGGCTTTTCGAAAAATCCTAAGAAGAAAAATATATTGAGGAACCAATGAGGTAAGTACTAAATTCTAACGAAAAGATAAACTAGTTATAAAACGCTTAAAATCAGAATGGCTGGCCACTTTCCTTGAAATAGTTTTCCCTCTTTAGAGAGGTACCAATTAGGTATTTGATGTCTGGTACGAAATAGTACTAAATAGGTACAAAAATTGGGTATTGCTCAAACTTCCAAAATCTCTCTAGGTCCAGTAATCCTGACGCAAACTAAAATTTAATTATTTTATAGAATGTTGCAACATTTTAAAACTAACATTCCAACCAGTACTTTTTTATATATGGAAATCTATGATCCCGCACTAAACAAACATCTGACCTCTTATTGTTGGGATGAACGATGTCATAAATTGAGTCAAAAATTACAAACACGGCTTGCAGTTGGAACCTATAGTGATCTCATTCATTAAAACAATTTTGTCGACCGGTAAGTAGGACTTTTTGATATAGGAAGCACTGTACCTAATATTAATACGGAAGTTGATTTTAGTCGCGAGCTCGCTATGTCCACTAAGATATTAAACAATTAATATTGTTGATTTGGTAACTCGTAGATTGTACCAAACATAAACATGATGTATAA
The DNA here is from genome assembly GCA_949316385.1 of Globia sparganii. NCBI lineage: Eukaryota > Metazoa > Arthropoda > Insecta > Lepidoptera > Noctuidae > Globia > Globia sparganii. The sequence continues at coordinate 14,895,519 of OX438655.1, forward strand.
AAGTCATGTTATTATAAAATTAATATATTAGGAACATAGTGTAGTTATATTATTTGTATATCTTCATCCTCATCCGGTACCTATTTACCTATCAAAAGGATCCCACTGGGGCAGGAAAAGTATTAATTTGGCATTGTGAAGCGTGTTACACACTGGTTAGGGTCAGCAGTAGGTACCTATTTGTTAAACAACAGCGCCGACCCGTAGCAATTACCTAGTACTACATACAGGTGTCCCTGGAAGTATGGATCAAATCGAATAAGGGCGTGGGCAAGGTCATTTCCAAACTTTTTGATCCTGAGAATGATTGATGATTGAGAATTATTTTACGGTCCCAAAGTTGTGACCAATTTTTTCAATCTTTTCGCATAGTGCTCAAAGAAAAAAAATCATTAAAAAAACTATCAGGGCTGTCTAAAAAACTTAAATTGACAGCCTGGTAGTTTTTTTAAATGATTTTGTTCTTTGAGCACTATGCAAAGTGATTGAAAATAACAAAAGTTGGTCATTACTTTTGAACCGTAAAAAAATTCACCAACATTCTCAGGATCATAAAGTTTGGAAATGACTTTGCCCACGCCCGTATTTGATTTGATCCATAATTCCAGGGACACCCTGTATATTAGGGTTTTGTTCACCTGGTGCTGATTGACAAACTCCGTTCGGCATCTGCCTTCACTGAATTTGCATGTTACAATGGTTTTTTTTTACCGCCCGTGTAGGTACAAGCGGCTAAGCCGAGCGGCGTTCTCCAGAACATAATAATTATATTCGATTTTACTGCCCGGCTGTGCAGATTAATGCCGACCCGAACAGGTGTGTAGCACTCCTGATATAATTATAACCTAAGCAGATATCAGACGATTCACTTTTTGTTTATTTTTGTTTCATTCCAGTTCACACGACACCAACAAAATTATAAGAATCGTCTGATGTCAGCTATAATGATAATGAATAGATTCTGAACACAAATGTATTTTCTCTTCCATTTATATAATTCTGCTATGCGCATAAAAAGCCCTAGTACTTACAGTTTATAATTTAGGCGCACACCAAAATCCACCGTCTAACCCAATTTGCCTTAATTCAACCAATAAAACCGTATTATGAAATGTGGCCATTGCAGAGGCAGTGTTTCCTAAATTCCCTGCAGTTTCTGTCCATGACATATACACGCGAGAAATTGTTAAATTATCCCTCCATATTAAATTGGGGCTGAACAGATGCTGCCACCATTAGCTAGATGAGCCAGATTTTCTTGGCTTTTAGCATGGTTAAATTTGGGGCAGTCTACATTATTATCACTAGGTGTAATTTGGTGTAAGTACTAATCCTGTTTTATGTAGGTACCTATCATTATGGTCATTACTTTTCGTTATTTTTATCGACATTATATTTTAGGTGTATTTACTAATATTGTACCTATGTAGTTGACTTGATTAATTTAAAATAACTTTTGCCTATGTATCTTTAATGTTTTTTATTGCTTTAATTAACTTTCCAACGTCTATGTTGGGGGTTTTAATGATTTTTCATAAGCTAAATTATTTTTAGCATAAATATCTAGTTGTCGACCAAAATGGAACTTATGAGGTAATTTGTAAGGTAGTAGAAATTACGACAATTCAATTCGAATCTTAAGACTAGGTGTATTGGGCACGTTTCTTCAATCTTCCTTCGAAAATTTTAACATAAAACTTGCTTGATAGCGATGATTTCTGATCGAATTCTCAAAGGATTGTTATGAGCTATAAATTTGTTTACCAAGGAAAAGTTATTTACGCTTACGTGTGAACTGGAATAACAGAATCCATTTAAGTTTCCTTCGTATAATCGTTCGTTATAATGTAAAACAAGTTATTACTAAGTACTGTGCTAATTCGAACATAATGTATTTATCTGTAGACCTTCGATTGTGCTCATTGTATACAGCACCCTTATTGTTGCCACCCAGATTAATGTACCTATTACCTACTAATTGATACCCTAACATTAAGTAATGTTTTCTTGCTTGTTATAAAATTTATGCTAATATAGGTGAGAATAATAAGAATTATATAAATCGATCGTTTGTTATAATATGACAATGATAGATAATGAAGGAGTTACATAGGATTCACTTTGTAAGCCACGGCCAGTTATGGCAGCTTGATGATTTACAAAATTTTAATGAATACTTAAGCTACACATTTTAATATTACACTGTTAACTTTTTGACTAAATATGACATATATTGCATTAGTTTCAAATGTGTGTGATACTGTAAATTATTGTAGTTGTTTTAACCGTTGGAAATGATTAGATTTAATTAATGTCCCACTGGCTCTCGCAAGCAGCGCGGCTGCGACCAGGAAAATGGACTACTTGTTATGTCTATGTGTATTATTATAAAGTTATGGTACTAGTCAACGAGTATTTATAACGACAATGTCATGAAATAAGAATGTTAAAATGTAACTACACTTATAAACTTTCAATTAAATAAAAATCTACATAAGAAATGTTAAATCTATTATTGAAATAACCGATACCTCTCATTTTATTTGTAAGTTTATTTTATCGCTTACAAAATTATACTATAATATTCTTTGAAAACTCGTAATAATGTTAATTTGTATTTTTTTCTTGTTTCCAGGAAGCAGTATTCCAAAATACACATGAAGTATTTACAACTAGTCTATCATTATTTGTAAGAGAAAAGAGGAACGTATTTGTATAATCACCAGCAATGAACATAGGTACAGATATGTAAGCCTAATTAAGATTATTGTTCATCATATTAAATATTTTTATATGTTTATTACGATTTTATATACAACGTAACATTGTTTTTATTGATCAATGATGATTATAATTTTATAAATTATTGGTAATGTCAGTCAACTCTTGCCGTAAGTAATATTTTTTAAATTTGGTGATGGTTAGGTAGGTACCTACTATTTTTTTATTTAGAGAATAATTTATATTTTTAAATGCCATATAAGTAATCATTTTGTACCTATGTATGTTCATGTAGATATATATTCATATGTGTGACTATATCTAATTTTTGCTTCACACATTATAAATTAATCAATAGTTATCAAATATACATCGTTGGTATGAAATTATAAATAGTCCAATGAATTAGATTATGTATTGTAGAAAACGATTGTAGATTATTATGTATAATGTAAACTGCATATTAATACCTAATCGAAAAAATACTCTTTAAAGTTTCGTCCAGGGCTTCCTGCTTAAATGGCATTTGCTTGTAGATTGTTATTGGCTGTAAGCGCATCGATTATACTGTATACCGTACCCATTTTTGTCTTAATATTTTATATTCCGTACTGATTATGTAAATAAAATATAATATTACACATCAATATGACCTTGTTACTAATTACAATCTACAGATATTCAACATAGTACAGTCAACAGCAAAAGTAGATGATGAAAATCAGAAATTCAATACTAATGAACGGAGTTCGCGTCAGAACTGTGTGGCGTCGAAGTGTCGTTATGTGATTGTAAATTATACCAAACATTTACTACTTCGACGCCACACAGTTCTGACGCGAACTCCGTTCATTAATTAGTATTGAATTTCTGATTTTCATCATCTACTTTTGCTGTTGACTGTACCTAGAGACTGAGATTGACGGATAACAGAAATAGCGAACTACCTACATAAATGTGATTTTGTAACATGATCACCTATGGCGGGTATTTTAGGGACCACAGAGAAAGGCGTTGTTTTTTTTTTTGATACTTACAGTTAATGATTACAGAGACCATACAGAGTAGGTCTGAGGTGAATGATTAAATATTTGTATTCATTTGTTTGGTAATCTTTAATCAAACAACGGTGTGTGGTAAAGATAATTTCAATATTGATTTAATTCAACAAGATATTCTTTCTTAAAACAAGCTTAACTCATTGAAATTCTTTCCACAATCTTTACTTCTCGTAAAGCAGACTCCGCGAGTAAACGAGTTATATTTGAATAATGAATATTAAATGTATAATTAATTTAACTGTTTTGTTCGTGGCAAGTGGTGATAATGTGGTGCAGACACGTAATATATCGATGTATGATATTTGCCCTTTATACAAAAAGGGGCATCATTTGAACGTTCAAGACGTGGTTGGAAGCTGGATGTCAGTTTACACGCAACCGAAGGGTCTAGACTGCTTTAAATTTCATATTAGAGCTACTATGGAATTGGTAGGTGCTTACTTACTAAATAATTAGTAGGTACTCTAAGTAATCCAAACTAAATAACAGATATTGGTATTTGCACATGATAATCTAACCGTAATCAGAATCACCTGCATTGTTGCTTAAAATGTGGTGATAAATGGTGGTATTTTTTCTTTTTGGTGAAACATACCTTAATTTTAATTATGTATTACAAATTAATTATGTACTACAAATTTGAGGACGTGTAATAAAAAAATAGAAACCTATTCCCTTATCCAGTTTAATCGTAGTAGGTACCTATTTTTTATTAGAATATTATCTAGATGAAGTGTTAACTGCTGTCACAGGTGAATCAGCTCATGTGCACTTTTTTGTAAGTACTATAAAATCTATTGTGTATTTAGGAACGAGAACAATACATCACGAAGTATGGTGATTTTGGTGGTCGCGTGGAATGGAATCTTTGCCTATTGCAAGTGGAGACTCCACTGGGTAAACACTTTTTAATGGGCAACGGTACAGAATCAGGAATCATGGAAAATATTATTATCACGGAGAAGGAACACGGTAAAGCAACTATGTACCTATTTAAGTACCTTCATAGTTATAGTGACATACTTATAACTACATATAATGAAGACTAAAGGTCACATATCAACTCGGAAACGGATCTTCACGTATCGCCTTTCGCTTCGCCGTCAAACAGGCGTCCGTAAGCACGTAACCAAAGCGGATCAGCAGCTCCGTCGAGTCGTCTACGGCTAGGCGACGCCGCGCTTAATGGCGCCGCTGGTTGATGGTGCTGCAGGCAGGCCGCGGGAGGGGTGAGAGGGGCAAGGGTAGACGAAGAGACGTAAGCTCGGGTACGGAGAGACGTAAGCGCGGGGACGACGAGCCGTAAGCGCGGGAACTGCAAATTGATCACGCACAGCACCGCGGTTTGTGAGCTTGTCCCGAGGCGAGGCGATTACGTTACGATTCCGATTAGTGTGCGTTGCAGTAGGGAGTTTCATACAAAGAATACTGAATGACTCAAGTTGATACGATGACGATCCCTTTCCGAGTTGATATGTGTACCTTAAGCAGTAACATAGTAAGTGCAAGATAAGTCGGCCAGTCTTATCTAAGCATAAACTTCCTGTTAGGCTGATACCAGCTTGACTCATCAGTAGTAAACGGAATGTTGTCATGTACTTACCTACCTATTTTAATAGTAACATTTTAATTTTAACATTATAATTTTGCTATATAAACAGCTATGAATGCTCAATTTTATTAAACCTACCTTATTTAAACTATGTAAGTACCTAAATATATCTATTATTTAATCATTAAATCTGTAAGCAGGTAAATACATGTTACTAGACCAGAGTGCTGATCAATGGGCGGTATTCGGTCGTCGTGGGAGTGAAGTGTTGATAATCCGTGACTGCTACGGCGACACCGAGCGGCGTTCGCGCGCGCCCCCTACTGGCCGAGCGCGCCGGAACTGAGCGCCATATTCCACCGCAGCGGGATCGCGGTGCAAACCGGACGACTGTTCTGCGAGCCTGTGGGTAATCCCACTGGACAGCATAAAATCAGTGATCCATATCAAATCAAGAAAAATTACTAACGGCAACGGCATTGTATCCATAAACGTTCCGATGTTTTTATTTGGAAGCAGGTGCTAGAAAAAAAACCGTCCGTTTTGTTTAAAAATCGAGTTTTAGTTTATATTAATCCTTTAGTAAATTACAGTACAAAATTTCCATTTATAAGGGTTACGTTGCGCCAGCGAACGAAAAATATGTATGGTCTATCCACAACGACTTCTAACTCTGGAGTTTGATCCCACTCGATACCTGAAAACATACGTAATCAATATTATTATCAGAATAAACATACATACACTCGTAATGTGATATCGTTTGAGATAATGGTTAATTGATTGGTGGCTTATCTAAAACTGTGTAGTGTATGAGTATGAATACGTTGACCACCACCATTTGAGACTAAACTATGTTAAAAAATTAATAGAATTTTTCAGTTACCTAAATAAAATACTGGTGCCGATTCTGTTGTTCACAAACTAAACTAAATTTAAGTTCGGTGTATCTTTTTCCTTCTATTTCATTAAGAAAAGGACAGAATATAAATTTTGGTTTAGTCCTGTCAAAATCAGCGCCTGACTTAAATTGACGTAATTTTTAACCGATTTCAAAAAGGAGGAGGTTCTCAATTCGACGTTTTTTTTTATTTTTGTGTGTTTGTTACGCGATTACTCCGCCAATTGTAGACCGATTTTCAACATTCTTTTTTAGTTTGAAAGGGTATACTCCCTAGGTGGTGCCATTTTCACCAAGTCGTAATCTGATAAGGGAATAGCATGGAAATCGAGGGAAACCCTCAAATTTTATAGGCACATCCATAGCGACTTGGCTGTTTTTTATAGTAACTCGTGCATTTGCTCTCGGAAAGCACCATTCGGTGAAGTGGAACTGATGATGAAGACCACAGATGGCCATTGGAACTACTCAATAATAAGTATTTCACGGGTTCACGGGTTCGGGCATAACTCCGTCATTTATAGACGGATTTGCAAAATCCTTTTTTTGTTTGAAAGATGTGTATTCCGAAAAGGTTCCATTTAAATTTTGTAAATATCTGATGATGAGTTTCGGAGACAGACAACGGTACTCTTCAATAAATGCCAGCAAATCAACCGCGATTGCTGCTATCGCATAAGTTTCCATTGTTTACGGAATCACATAACATAACATCGCGCCTGTACCCTTTAAAGGGGTACGCAGATGTGTTCAGTATGCCATGGTATACCCTCACAAAGAGTATGTAAACACTAGCGTTATACACCCTCATTTCCCTGTTGCAAATAGTGTTATATGAATTTGTGTAAGGTAGATATAACTAAAAAGTGAAAAATAAAAACTTTTTTACAAAAAAAAAAACAACCGACTTCCAAAAAAAAACACTACAAAGTGAAAAATAACTTTAATTTCGGAAGTCGGTGTCAAAAAACGACAATGCGCAAACAGCGACACCGACTTCCGAAATTAAAGTTATTTTTCACTTTGTAGTGTTTTTTTTTGGAAGTCGGTTGTTTTTTTTTGTAAAAAAGTTTTTTAGTAGGCAAGTTTTTAATCACATCTAAACTTGTATCCAGGAGTAGTGTCAGGCGCTGATTAATTTGACAGGACGCAACTAAAATTTATCTTCTGTCCTTTTCTTAATGAAATATAAAGAAAAATATGCACTGAACATAAATTTAGCTTAAGTAGTTTTATTTATTTTAATGTGCTCATATTTACACAAAAAGCACGGTTGTAGCAAGTATTAGTAGGAAGAGAGAATATAAGTAAATGTACTTATGTAGGTACCCACCGTCATCTTTATAGGCGTTGCGTCCAGCCTCTGCCCAGAACATGATTCGTTGCACAGCATGGGACAGCCTCAGAGAGCTGGCTTGAGTCACGTTGCTGACATCAACTAGTCTCGGTATACCCAACTGACAACAAGGAATCGCTAAGTAAGACGAATATCAGTACCTAGAAAAAACGGAGAAGGACGTCCCAAGACACGGACAGGCGAAGTAGGGTAGGAACAAGAAGCTGAGAAAGAAGGAAGGTATATTGTTTAAGTATAGCATATCAGGAAAAAGCTTTGAATTATGTAGCCTAGTTTGCTTTTGGAGGCTTGGCTTGTTCTCTAATAAGAATATTAACACCCATACAACTCAACCTATTGCAACAGGGAAACTGGTGGACAAAAGCTTCGGTCAGCAAAGTATAAAAGACACAAATATAGATGCTAGCATTCATAAACTATTCATACAGCATTCAAAAATTGAAATATTAGTAGGTAATATTATCACTTTCATCACGTAAACGTTGGTTCAAACAAATGACGGTGAATGTACGAAGGTTAGAACTTGGTTATGCTATACAGTGTGGGTAAAAAATCGTGGATTAAACGAAAGCATCATCACTACTAAAGTGCTTTTATGATAGTGGGTACCATGATTTATCAGTATTGGTATTGGGGTATTGAATATCTTTTAAGTCTCACGAAAAATTATTTCTAATATTTGAGTGTTTTAGAGGTTCTAAACCTCTAAAACACTCAAATCAAACACTCAAATTGTCATAACTTTTAAGGAGATCAAGTAAAGTAATTAAGTACTGCCACAGATAATTTTTTTACTGCAAATAACCCCAACTGTCGCCCTGTTTCGATTTTTTGCCCACCTGTATATGATGGTTCCAGTGAGACAATGCACTACAGTAAAAAATGATATAAACTTAAAAAAAAAAATAGATTGACATACGGCCTGCAATTTATTAGGCAGCAGCAAGGTCATGCGTAAAGTGTAGATCGGTACAGTGGCGGCTACCCTCATAGTTTTCATCTTCGCTGTAATATCTCCGATGCTTGTGTTGCTTACATGTTGCACCAGACCCTTCAGCGAATTACCGCGAGGTATCAACATCAGGAAAGTGAGGCCCGGAGTTGCATATGAAATTTCTAAGGCCTGTAATAAACATGCATTTTAAATAACAGTTCATTATTCTCCTAATGGTCCACACTAGCTCAAGACAGAGGAGTGGCAAGGAGGAAGGGAGTCCTTTGCCCTGCAGTGGACAACATAAGCTAAAAATAAAATATTCTCCTAATGTACAGAGGCCAGCACATCAAGCTACCCCCAATCTGTCAAATTTCTTTGATAGATTTTCAAGTTTACCCCAAAGGAATAAGGTTCTTAATTGGGAAAATTTGACAGATAGCAGGGGTAGCTTGATGTGCTGGTCACTGTACACGTACCGATAGGTACCGAGTGACAGACAGTGCTAAAGCCTTGATCACACGTACCGAGTAGACAGGCGATACAGAACGCTCGGCCGAGTGCTCGGTACGTGTAAACACATCACGGAGTCCTCGGCCGAGTCAAAAAGGGCGAGACAGTCACTCGGGCGGTTCTATTTAGTAGACCGAGTGCCCACCCCCGTGCTTCCCCGCATTGACTCGCTTACCCATTTGACAGGTATAAATATGGACTCGGTGCGTACTCGCCACTCGGCGCACTTGCGTCTCTCCCAGTACGCTACTGTACAACTACTAATGATCTTTTTCGATCCATTGTCTCGCTAGTCTGCAGCGTCGTAACTGCACTGACTGACCTGGTGAAGTAAAAAAATACGTATTCGTCCACCCAACTCTCTTGTTACGTGTGTGATCAGGATCACACTTACCGAGAGAGTCCTAAAAGGCCTAACAGCACCCTAATTGCGTAACACACTTTCAATCACAATCTGAATAATTTTGAAGGATATTGCTAATCAAAAAATTTGGCTGCTTAGCAACGTAAATAAAGCAATGAATGAATGTTGTTGAACTGTCAAACTGAAAATCATTGCTACTGTTAATGTGTTACGTAATTAGAGTGCAGTTGCCAAGATAGAGCACTCGGCTGAGTTTTCCATATACCTACCGGCCTATCGACAGAGTGCTCTATCTTGGCGCTATACTCGGTACGTATAATTAAGGTACCTAATAGAGTAGGAATGTATGAGTAAAAACGATAATTGATCCCAAAAAAAGCATCACGACCTATATTTCAGAAGGTTTCATCTTAAATTAACTAAAATATAAGTATGAGTACCTATGAGGCAAGCAACATTTTCGTCTTAAACCGTGACAGGAAAAAAAACATAAAGCAAAGTGTAAATTGAAGGTACCTATATCTAATACACATTATCTGGACATCAACACTGTCCCACGGTGTATAATACATATAATAACTAGGCCGCTGCTCCACTGTAGCCAGCATGTGCACGGGGAAGCCGCATAAGTACGTCAGCTACGTGAACCCAAATGTCGAGCTGCGTACAACACTAAAGTTCGATATCTCATATGGTACAATTCCGAAGGCGACGGCAGACCGCACACGGCATTGCCGCTGCGGTTTTGATTCCGAACGAGAAATCAGATCTACGATAGCAGCGGTACTTCTCTTCTACAGATTTGCGAAAAACATTTGTCGAACAAAAAATACGTCTTGTCGCTCTGTTAGTATCAGCCACTGGTAGCATACTGGTATGCCGTCTACTGTCGCCGCTCCACCGCAGCTGTAAGCGGCTCTGTCGCCATGGAACATCCCATGTGTGTTTTCGCTGAGGTCTGTAATTGCGGTTAGGCGACATTACTGCTACCATATTCTTCGAAATTGTACTTATAATTACGCCAGGAACTTACTCGGTTACACCCGCATACGCTTTCAGGACCGAAGAGGACTCCTACAGCTACGCACTACGCGACTATGCAAGCGTAGTCACGTAACGTATCAGCTATGTGGACTACTCATCGCTCGCGTAGTCGCGTAGCTTGTTGGCGTAGGCGCGTAGCTTGTCTGCGTAGCGCGTAGCGTGCTAGCGTAGCTCGCTGGCGTAGTCGCGTAGCACAGCTACGTCAACTACGTGGGCTCTACATATCTGAACAGATTATTGACTTGTGCCTATCCACAACATTTTGCTATATTCGGTTTGGGTACAATATAAATAAGGTAAGGTATGTGTTTAATGCAACTACATAAGTATGAAATGTTGATGCATTATTTTCCGATAAGATTTTCTCATTTAATGCGGACTTTAAAAAATATGGAGGTTGTGCATTCGGAGCATCTTTTAATACACAGTGTCACTGTTTTTCGAGATATTAGGGACTTCTTTCTACTTCCGAAGGAATAAACGCAAAAAGACTACCCACTGCTATCCTCACAGACAAAAAGATCCGTGGCGGATAACATCTGTTACGAGAATATGATATTGACAATAAATAATTATACCTACTCGTAGAGGTAGATAACACTAGATAGAACAAATGGTGGTACCATTTGTTACAACTGTCATCTGCAAATGGCGGGTATCAACATTTATCGCAGGGGGCGGCTCACAGTGTTCGGTTTCCAGCAAAAATGTGTTGATTTCCGTTGATGAGAGCTTACATTGTCGTGTCAATCACGATGGCGCACGGTACTCTATTCGCGCTCTGTGCGCTGTTAGTGTTCACTGGGACCCTCGTCACGTGTGACGAATGTCCTCCAGATCGCAAAGAAGCCACTCATAATGAGGCGAAGCTTCACAAGGATTTACTCTGTGCGTACAATTATGATTTCCGACCAGTGAAGGATCACAAACAAACTGTAACTGTGAAAGTACGCTTTGCGATAAAATATATAAGCTTCGATAATTTAGAAGAAACGTTCACACTTCACAGCTGGGTAGCCCTGTCATGGAAGGACGAACTTTTAACTTGGAGACCAGAAGATTATGGTAATATAGAAGAAACACAACTGGAAAGCCACGAACTCTGGACGCCGAGGATGGCGCTGTTCAACGCGGATGCTGCCATGTACCAGTCGGACCAGATCTACACGACTTGCTTGTTAAGCAGTAACGGCACGGTCACATGTGTACCTCACATAGCGCATTCCGGAATTTGTCGCACGTCATTGCGGAGCTGGCCTTACGATGTACAAAACTGCACTTTGTATTTTGGATCGTGGATGAACACAGGGGAACAAGTTAATTTTACTTTTTATCCAAAGCAACCCGTTGTGAAGGATGATTTCCAAGATGGCCCAGGCTGGAAATTGTTGCACGTGGTAAACGAACGTTTGGCGGGGAAGTACAGCTGTTGTCCTAACAGCACGTATCCAATGTTGAAATATACATTTGTGATGAAGAGAATAGCAGCAGGACCAGCAGCCATCGTCGTGGTGCCCTCCATCGTCATCGTGCTGCTCACTCTGATATCTCTAGCAATGGATGCTAAGGACAACACGCGACTAATGTTGATCTGTTTCAGTTTGTATGGACATTTCATGTTTCTTACCGAAATTGGTTACGATATTCCAAAACACAGTGCGGACACGCCGATCATATTACTTTTTCTTCGTGATTCGATGATAGTGACATTGATTGGAATTATAGAAACCATATTTTTAATGTTTTTGAGACGGCGAAAGATGCCAGCACCTGATTTTATTGTGACAGTGAACCGATTGGTCGCTAATGGTCCCGGCAAGTACGTGGTATTTACCGAATTCGACCCAAGCGATGCTATTGACACTAAAGAGCTGACTGGCCATGACTCGGATATTACTGCTGACAAGCCGCCTCCGACCTTCGACTGGATACAATTCGCTCATATATTGAACAGGCTTAACCTTGTGGTGGTGGTACTCATTTACATTGTGCTAATTGGCACTTACATTCCTCGTGATAACTAAGCAATTTAAAAGCTCGTTATGTTCAATCTACCTACTTTCAATATTAATCACTTTATGTATGAGGCAACAACATCTTTCACTCTCATTTCAACTATCTGTATAAGAAAATTAACTTTAAATAAAAATACTTTTTAACCAGAGGCTTAGTTTGTGACTAACCTGAGCATCCCACTCACTTAGTTCTGCATACTTCATGACGTCATTGATCCTGATCATGCGTACTGTACGGTTGGGGGCGTCGTCGGCGTCGCGGAAGCGCCTCGTGCCGTTGAGCACGGTGGGGGCGGCCCGCCAGCGCCCGCGCATGTACAGCATACTCACAAGAACTGCGGAGACGCCCCCCGACACGTCATCCTCATCGAATGTCTCATGTATCGCACCACCGGAGTCAATTTCCACCTGTACATTTCACATTACATAGATTATTATTGGGCCAAACTGCTTTTTAACAGAATGTGACGCAGATACTAAGGACACTTACTTAAGCCAGGCGTAGGCACACCCCTTACTATTGGTGCATTTACTCAGAAAATTTCTTAATGTAAGTTTAGAAACACGTTACCTTTTGGTTGAGTATGGTAGCGATTGTGTCCGATGTTTCTGTGCCATTGAACAGCTCTACTTGGAGCATCAGTGCTGCGGCCGCGCCTGTTTGGAACCTTGTGACATTCACCTCTTTCCCTGGCCAAAGCATCAGGCGCGAAGACTGCCGCAATTTCAGCTTGTCCGACGACTTCGGCAACGTTGAAATGAAATGTCTCACAAGACTAACGCTATCCTAGTAAGCAAAATTATTTATGCTAACCTCAGTTGTGATACGAAATATATTCTTTAGGCTGGTGGGAAAAGTTTAAAAACAATATAAAACTACTGCTTCTAATAATATTAACGTATAATCTTGTGAAGCACAACTTAACGTGCTTATTTTCTGCATTTTCATTCTAAATTGTATGAAATAACCAAACAAACCATGAGGGCGCCACTGTGCGGTCGGCATAGTCTTAATTCGGTAGGTACTAGACAGGCAACCTTAGTTTGATTACATTTACTGCAAACACTAAATTACGAAACGAAGTGTGTTTATTACCGAAGGACCTAAAGGACCTGTTGACCTAGGTCGACAGTTGACCTCAAGTTGAATGTAAGTTGATAGTTAGATAGAGTAAATACCATGTCCGAAACATTAAATCCAATGCATTGGTCGATTTGAGTTCTGGTATCAGAGTCAACTTCTTTCCAGAGAGTCATCAGGGTCAAAAGTAAGAAGAAGCCGGATTGAACGAAGCTCATTCCATTTTCTTGTCGATCTACTGGACTTATAGCTGTTAGCTTCGTGAACGTTATCTGCAACAATGCCGCCGGCCTTAGAAATTATGGTCTAAAAATTTAATAAAGAAATCGGGTCAACCTAGTACTGAATCATATACTAGTGTTATACTTATAAATTACTTGGCATGAAATATATTAATCATTATTGATTTCTAACGGTGATTCACAATTTGATTTAGGTACCCACCTATGTCTAGGAGCATGATTTCATGACCTTCTTATAATATTATACCTACATTCTAACTCTCAGGTAAATGATCAAAGATATGGACGGCTTAACATTATTTCAATTCCAATTGATAATACAGTACACTAAATTTCAATTCTATAACCACACTGGTACTGATAACCATACAGCGCGGTCGGAATTAATCTATTGCCATGCAACTTGTTACAATAACAAACAACAAATCACATTTTATGTGTTTCACGACTGTAGGTATGTTCACTTTGGTCACAGAACCTCACTTCATATTTAATTTAATTGTGTTGTGATATGTATAATATATATATATGTATAGGCGCATAATGCTATAACGGGTCTTGATTCGTGAGATTGTCCCATAAGTTCGTACACTGTACTATTAAAAACATAGTGCCTCAGTGAAAATCAGTTCAAGTTCAATCATGAATCCGTGTTTAGTGTCAATATCTAATGATTCATGAAGTTCCAGTTTTAATACGTAGATTGACGATGGTCTGGTGTGAGCAAGAAACATTACAGGCTAATCGATGTCGCAGTCCATAACTGTATGACAGACCTGCATCCGGTGCTGATGACGGTGCTTCTTGATCCTGATCACACCTACGGTCAGCAAGCTAGATTATAATATGAAATGGACAGAGATTTTGTTGCTTTCTGGACTCAAGCTCAGAGCACTGCCGTTGTCTGTCTGGGAAGTTAGCATCTCGTGCAGGTAGATACGTATGTTAGACACTTACCTAAGCAAGCTGAATAGTTCTCAACAAGAGTCTAGTTTCCCAAAATGCATTTTTATTATCCACGTGGCCAATCGTGGCCAATCGTGTACCAATAGGTAAGATTATCCGTTTACTATGCGCCACTTTACAGTGATGTTCTCATGAATAGATATATGTATATATACTTTGAAGTGATCTACCTATAGTCACTTCCAACATTATACCACAAAAGGCATTATAAATTCTGGGATGGATCTATAAATAGGTATATCCACTTAAATGTTGTTTATCTGTGTTTAGGTACTAATGAATAATAAGGTTTTTGTAGGAAGGTATGTAGAAAAACTTACCTTAGTCGTTCAAAGTCATCTAGGGTTTGGGTAAATTTGTTAATAGAAGATAAGTTTTTATGTTCAATCACTTGTTGTGGAACGTCAGAAACAGCCTTCGTCGTCGTCACTGGTGGCTTCAGTCGATTATGAGAAACAATTCTCGAACTGCTGAAGATTGCGCCTACGAACTTAATCCGCTAGTAGTGTGCGGGTGCGTCAGGTCTCAGCAGTGGATTTAGTAGTCCCGAACAATACAATGGGTATGGCTTAGCACGCACCGCGCCTTTCTTTACGGAATATCTCCTATGTGAGCAAGAAACAATACAGGCTAATCGGGGTCGCAGTCCATTCCAAATATACTTCCATCTGGTGCCGATCACGGTGCTTCCTGATCCTACCTCCGGTCAGCAAGTTGTATTTATATAGATTGACAGATTTTGTCGTCTTTCGGGACTCGGGCTGTGTACTGCCCTTGTCTGTCTGGGCAGTTAGTACCTGAGGGTCTTACCATAAAAACTTAAACACTTGCTAAACGTGTGTCTAATGTCAGTGTTACGTCAAAGTCCATATAATTATGTCGTGTTTTTAGGGTGTTTAACCAACTGTTAGTTTGTGGTAGTAAGGTGAATATTTAACCCTCAACAAGAGTTACCCACTCTTGTCACAATGCACTTTTATTGGCCTTCATGGTAAATAATCGATTTTTTCATGCGTAACTATGCCACTTTCCATAGAGATCAATGAATGGACATATAATTATATTTTTTTGACCTTATTAATGAAGTAATGTAAAGTTGTTTCCAACATTATACCAATGACATAAAGCCTGATGAAAATTAAATGAAAGATGTATCTATAAATAGTAGTATAAATAAATCTATCCACCTAAATACTGTTAACGAGTTTCAGTACTAATGAATAAGTAAGTAGGTAATAAGTTTTTTTCCAGGAAGGTATGTCGAAAAACTTACCTTATAAAATTGTCGTTCAAAGTCATCTAGGCTTTGGGTAAATTTGATAATGGAAGACAAGTTTTTATGCTCAATATTTTTTTGTGGAACGCCAGAAACAGCCGTCGTCATCGTCACTGGCGGCTTCAGTCGGTTGTGAGAAACAAAACTCGAACTATTAACGTGTGTAGATTGCGCCGGCGAATTTAATCCGCTGATAATATGCGGGTGTAGGGGTGTATTCCACACGGTATTCATATTGTGCTTCACGTCAGGTCTTGGCAGTAGATTTAACAGTCCCGGATGATACATTGGGTATGGCTTGGCAGGCACTGAGCCGAGAAAATCTGACAACGGCCGTATGTTCATCAGTCCGGTAGGAATCGTCATGTAAAGCCGCGGAGTGTACACCGGTAGTGACTCGGGCAAATGTGAGTTTATGATGGAGTTTGACTCCCGTATTCTGTTATGAGGTCTTGAATCATAATGAGGTAAAAACTTTTCTCCAATAATATTTTTGGTGATACTGTTCATTGTATTATAAATATTGTTTATTGCTGCGCATTCTAGCCATTTATTGTTAACAAAACAATATTGTTTGTTTAACCTTTCAATACTAGTTAGGAGAGAGCGAGGTTTGATATGGCTTGCATGCCGAAGATTATAAATTGGTATATCGTTGGTTTTTACGGGCAGTAAATTAATTTGTAAGAAGAATATAATGAATGCACATTTTTGAATCATATCTTACTTCAAACACCTGACCAATTTCTCAATAATGTTAGATTTTGTTTCAATGAGATGCCAAAACATAATATGGTTTCATGCTTCCGATTTGGATTTGTCTGCTTTTCACTGAAAAATAATATGATCTTACAATAACGCAATAATTGTATATAACTATGAATAATGATATTAGTACCTATATAATTAGCGAGACAGCGAGATAGAGGTCTCAGCACATGATTATCACATTAAAATCACGACTAGATGAAGCTAACACGAGATAACTCGTTAAAACTGCACGAACCGAGAGTAATGACTATACTGTGTGCACTCTGCCATATCTGTAGTAAATGTAGTCAGTTCCGCATAACACTGAACTAAGTAAGCACTTAACGCCGAATTAATGGCAGTAATTAATCTGGCATTATTCGATAACACCACTTTATATTCAAACACAAATAAGAATCAGTGTGACGAACGGTAAAATATTTCAGTAGCGCGGAAACAAATGGTTTATTTTCCAATAAGCTGTGTTATTACATAAGTACCTATAGTAGTTTGTATCAATAATCATGAACGCGTAACCTGCCGATCGATTCTGTAAAAATCTCACCGTGAAAAGTTAGGTGAAGTGGTAACATGATCATGTTACCTACCAATAACTGCCGATCGATTATCGAACGCATACCTGATGGAAATTACAATCTCCATCTACATTCTCCATTGCAGAGGTCATTTGACATCTCTCTCTACTTACGATATACCACCACATTATACATAGAATGGATAAATTATGAGCATTAGGTAGTCTGGAATATTCCAATTTTGGCAACAACTCAAAGTTTTTTCTGGATGTCCTACTTTAACGGTGCTCTGTATGTAAGAAGCTGGTTCGGTTGGAATATGGATAGTGTTAAACGGAAATAAAAGCTGGCTACTAGCCATTTTTTGATAACCTACTTTGGTTAATACATTTATGAATGTCCAAGTTTGGAAAAAATATTTATCAATAATTGTTCATTGTAGCTTCTGGCGTTACTCTAGCTGTACTGAATCACTCAAGTAGGCAAGTATGTGTCTACGTTATAAGACCGGGGAATATGCGACAGACTCACGCACCCTGATAGGCCTGATAAGAGAAACACCGTTTAGGTAGGTTTATACCTAAGAGGTGCTACGAGAATTTTCACATTATAAAGGTAAGAATTTTGGTACTTAAAATACTTTTATACTCGATCTTTCCATATTACGTGGCAACAGTTAGTACCTAAGTTTATGGAAGACACAAACTACACGAAAAGAAATATTAGCTGAGTTATGAATTTATGATTCACTAGCAGCGCCCCGCGGTTTCACCCGCGTTAGTTTCGATCCCGTGGGACGATCGGGATAAAAAGTATCCTATGTGTTATTCCTGATTATAAACTATCTGTGTGCCAAATTTCATCCAAATCTGTTCAGCCGTTTGTGCGTGATTGAGTAACAAACATCCAAACATCTTCACAAACTTTCACATAAATATAATATTAATAGGATTACTATAAGATTATTACTTAGTACGCACGGCTACACATTAAGCTATACATAACCAGTATAAGCTGACTTCTGATTGTACGCAAAACCTATACAGTGCGAGGTCAGCTAAAACTGGAAATGTATATCTTGATGTGTAGCCGTGTGTACAGACGCCAGTACATCAAGCTACCCGAAACTATAACGCTAGTGATTACATTCTCTTGCCCGAAACTGTAAATTTTTCCCAATCAACTTTAAACCTTATGTTGTGGCGATAAAGTTGAAAATCTATTAAAGAAATTTGATAGATTGTAACTTGATGTGCTGGCGTCTGTACATTACTTTAGGGCCGCCAAACACGGACTGCTTGAAGCAATCAGGAGGGACTGCTTCAAGCTGCGACTGCATAGTGTACTACAGTCTTCTACGTACACGCATATACGAAACCGCTCGAGCAGTTGTAACGGCTTCGGGCGGTCGTGCGGTCAATCAGTTGCCAGGCATACACTGACTGCAAGAGCGGTCCGTGTATGCTGATCAATGGCTAACTGCTCAAGCAGTCCGTGTATGGCGGCCCTTAAGAAGCTACTTTAGGTAGGTACATCACGCTATGCTCAGTAAGTCAGTGAGGGGCTTGTGGCTAAGTAATAACAGCCGCACGGGTCGATCCACCATCTTTACATACCGAGACCCCTCCGTGCCTTGGAAAGCACGTTAAGCCGTTGGTCCCGGCTGTCATTCCTGGATCTTTGACAGTCGTTACGGGTAGTCAGAAGCCCGAAAGTCTGACAACCAGTCTAACCAAGGGGTTTAATATTACCTAGTAACTGGGTTGTGGAGGTCAGATAGGCAGTCGCTCCATGTAAAATACTGGTACTCAGCCGCTTCCGGTTAGACTGGAAGCCGATCCCAACATAGTGGGGAAAGGGCTAGGTAGATGATGACGCTATGATCAGTAAGAGTGGAAACCTCGAACAGCTAACGGCGCGCGGCGGCCGTGCTGATTTATTTTAAAACTATGGTATTTCCTAAGATATTCATTGAAATCAAAAGATGTCAGGTGCAATTTTGTTCAAAATTAAATACTTGTGAATTAAAAACATGTTTATTTGGATAAGGATTAATATCATTTTTTACCGACTTCACAAAAAGGAGGAGGTACTATGTTCGGATGTTTGTTTTTTTTTTTTGTATTTTTGTTCATCGAATACTCCGCCAATTGTCGACGGATTTTCAAAATTCTTTTTTTGTTCGAAAGTAGATAGTTCTGAGGTGGTCCTATTTTCACCAAGTTAGGATCTGATGATGGGATCTTAGAGAAATCGAGGGCAACCCTCAAATTTTATAGGCTCTCTTATTGTTTTTCGCATATTTTATGAAATACCTTGTGTATTTGCGTATGGTTGTCACCATCTCAGGTAGCTGAGCTGATGATGGAAGGTACAACTCCTTAACAGTAAGAAGTTACTCGAACAGACAAGGACAGTTTTAGTAATTTTTTTTGATGTTTGATAGGGCATTTGCCACATTTGGTCTCATGATCATCAAGTCATGACCTGATGCTGCAGTCAGGATAGTCTGCAGAGTACCTAACTCCTCGACAACTAACAACAGATATATCGTGTTTAGGCTCATTGAAAAGGGCTCGATGTGTGGATAAACGTACTGTTAATGAGAAACACCGAAGTACATAGAGACTTGATGCTGAAGCCAGGAGCATCAGAAAGAGTACAAACCTTGAAATTACAGCACCGCAGTCGTGTTTGGGGTCATTTTAAACAGGACTAAATTTTAAGTTCAATACAATGTTGACATAAGTCTGGCCTGATGCTGCCAGGATTATCAGCGGGATCCTGGAGAAATCGAAGGAACTCTTCAAATATTATAGGCACACCTATAGCGATTCAGGTATTATTTATAGTAACTCGTGCATTTGCTTTCGGAAAGCAAAATTTAGTGAAGTAAAACTGATGATGAAGACCACAGATGGCCACCGGGACTACTCAATAATAAGGTACTTTAATATGGTTGCTAAGGAATTTATGCTCGTCACAATGCGAATGGTGAAATCGAGCTGATGGTGGAGTACCAGGAGTACTCATCAACAATTAACGTCCCTGTATCGGGAAAAGTAATATTTTGTAAAAGGCGATGAGCTTGATGCATTATAAACAGTCCCACTAAAAAGCGAGAAATAAAAACTTTTTAACAAAAAAAAACCGACTTCCATAAAAAAACACTACAAAGTGAAAAATAACTTTAATTTCGGAAGTCGGTGGCAATAAACTAAAATGCAGA
This sequence comes from Globia sparganii, assembly GCA_949316385.1. Classification (NCBI taxonomy): domain Eukaryota; kingdom Metazoa; phylum Arthropoda; class Insecta; order Lepidoptera; family Noctuidae; genus Globia; species Globia sparganii. The sequence goes on from OX438655.1 coordinate 14,916,061, forward strand.
TCCAAAGACACCGACTTCCGAAATTAAAGTTATTTTTCACTTTGTAGTGTTTTTTTATGCAAGTCGGTTTTTTTTTTGTTATTGCGTAACTTTAACCGTTTACGCAGCGCACGCAACGGAAGCTCTCAAAAGGAATATATTTTCCCATTTTTGCATTTTTTTTTTCATTGCTGCGATGTTATATAGCCTATAGCATTCCTCGATAAACGGACTATTTAACACATGAATATTTTTTTAAATCGGTCCAGTAGTTTCGGAGCCTTATCATTTCAAACCTTATCATTCCTCTAATAATAATAGTCTAGATGTACGTACCTGTTGGGGTATGTTTTAGGTACCTAAGTATGTGTTTAATAGACTAGACTATAGACCAATACTTAGGCATGTACCTATGTTGAAATAATTATTTGGCCGAAAACTGTCTTTTAGAATACAGGTTATCCTAGTCTAAGGGACTTCTGAACAATCCCAGAGCCCAGAAGATGGTCCAGATCTAGGGATCTTGACCATTTCTGGAATACTTCCTTCCCCCGAACACATGTGCTTTTGCGAATCTCCACTGAAGCCAGCCAATAAAGACAAGAAAGAGGTAGAAGCTCTGTTTCTCGTTATTGTTCAATCCAGCTGGCCAATTAAGACAAGTCATAGGTGAGGAACAAGACTACTCCCGGGAGACAGGGTCCGTGATGGGGTCGCTATACTGCCCAAAAGCTCGCCACATGCTATCCTGCAGGTTTCTGTATCAAACAAGGTAAACTCTACCGGCACAAGCGTAGAGTTCGGACTTTCGGAGCGCGCAAGCCCCACTACGACGAGATACGGCGGTGGGTTATTAACAGACTTAAAAAAAGGAGGTTTTTTTATTATTATGTTTGTACCTAAATTACGACTACATGTGATTACCTACAGTTGTGCTGACTAGTTTTATCTTTTACTTTGATAATTATTCTTGTTCAAGTCTAAAGTGCGCCTTGTATGTAGATCAGATACCTACACGTAATTAATCAAACATTTATTGATTAAGAGCGTGACGATAAACCGACAACACAATCGACTTTACAAAGATTTTCTCAAGGAAATGCTGAATAGCTACTACATAATTATGTTTTCGACTTCCTAATTATAGTAAACATTACCACCTATTCAATAGGAACTTATTTTGTACATTTTATGCTTTAGCTCACAAATACCTAACGGCTTAAAATCCCTCATTTTGACCTACTCACTCACCACCTGAATTTCAAGTTCAAAGTGTAACCAGCAAGAGCATCTTGTTATGAGCTAAGCCTAGGTTGAGAAAGTTGGACATTTACAACATTGTCCAATTTTGACATGAAGCCTTTTGGTTTAGCGGTCGCCAGCGCCTAAGCGCGGTTTAGGTTCGATCCACGGTTCGGGCAGAGTTATCGCTCGGGTTTTTCTATTAGAACATGATTAGTAACAGTCTGGAGTCTGGATTTTGCGCGGTTAATGGCAATAGGCTATTATAACATGAACTTCGATATTCATCTGCATCCGGATAGATTGGAAGCCTAGGCAGATTGACATGTAGTTACATAACTGGAAACTGCCATAGTTGCCGATTATCATCAGAGATGTGAATTATTTGAAATACATATATTTGAAATGCAAATACAAAATGCAAAATACCTATTTCTATTTTGTATTTGAAATACTTTTTTTCTAAATGTATTTTGTATTTTATTTAAAATGCTTTTTTAAAAATATTTAGTATTTATAAAATACAAAATAGTTTTGTTACATTTCTAATTCATTTTTCCAAATTTTCATTCTTAAATCCAAGACCACCTTATTTATGAACGCACCAGTAGGCCAATTCTGCTAATTTAAAACGTTCAAAATCTAGTCGCAGTCTCATCTCGGCGACAAACAAATGTCAAAAACTTGTCAAAATGTAGGGAAATTTGAAGTATTTTTGACAGATTGAGACTGAGATCAGACTGTGAACGTTCTTAAAAATTACGAGAATTACCCCTCTGATCGTGATTGTAGTGTTGTCATTGTCAACTAGAACAATAATGCCAACATTGCGGCTTGCGGCCCACGCAAGTCAGAAAAAATAAACGACTGTCAAACCATCGTCAAACAAACTTGAGGTCGAAGGCGGGTTCGTGTGTTGATTTTTAGTTTTTATTGCGATTTTGCTCAGTTTTCTTCGCTTGCTGGATATAAATAAATAAAATGTAAGTAAAACATTACTGTTATAAATAGTTAAGTACCTAGTTATTGTTATTTTTACTAGCCTAACGTAAAATATAATTTAACCGATATAGACCGACGTTAGTTGATCACAATATCGCATAATTCGCGCCTATTCGATGTTATTGTTTAATTCATGGATTTTACGTTTTTATGTAGATAACACATTTATTTACTAACCCTTAATCTGCATAATAAGCTATTTCTTATACACTAGCTTCTTACGACAGACGTTGTTCTGTCATAAAAAAAATGAATGTGATTCATTGTTATACATATGTATATTGTATGTACAGCAGTGCTATTCTGTAAAAATCTCACCGTGAAAACTAAGGTGAAGTGAGCTGTCATTCCACCTGATGTTAGGGATTGCCCCTATTGATAGCTCACTTCACGCTCACTTCACCTAAGTTGTCACGGTGAGATTTTTACAGAATCGATCGGCAGTACATCATTAAGTGATATATAAAACCTCTTATTTTTTCAGGGACAAAAACATTCCATTCATATTAAAACACTTATTCAAAGACGTTACAAATGATCCTGGAAGTGACGTAAATATATCAGGAACTTGCAAAAAGTGTTTGAAAACACTAAAAGGAAGTTTGAATTCTACATCCAACTTTTTGGTGTGTGTTTGGTGGGATTGGAAAGGAATCGTCCACTATGAGCTTTTGCCGCCGGGTAAAACTATCGCTTCTGACCTCTACTGTCAACAACTGATGAGGTTAAAAGAAGCTATTGAGAAAAACCGGCCGGAGCTGGTGAATAGAAAAGGCGTGGTGTTTCATCACGACAACGCCAGACCGCACTCATCTATAGCCACTCAGCAAAAATTGAGAGAGCTTGGCTGGGATGTGTTGATGCATCCTCCGTATAGCCCTGATCTTGCTCCATCAGATTTTCACCTGTTTCGGTCACTTCAGAACTCTTTAGGAAGCATAAAGTTAACCTCAAAAGAACACTGAAAACTACCTGTCAGTTTTTTTTGATAAAAATCTCAAAACTTCTACAGCAATGGGATCATGGCATTGCCCACAAGATGGCAACAAGTCATCGATCAAAACGGCACATACATATTATAAATAAATAAAAAATTAAACCTAAAACAATTTTTTTTTTGTATGAAAAATGTGAAAATACTTTTGCCCCGACCTAATATGTTAAATAAATATAAGTGTATAAGTTAAATAAAAATAATGTCCTTATCAATGTATTTTATTTTCAAAACCTATTTTGAAAATACGTATTTTACATTTTGTATTTAAATACTTTTATTTAAAACTATTTTGTATTTCTATTTGAAATAGTGTTAACAACTATGCATTTGCATTTTGTATTTAAATACTTTTACAAAACTATTTTTCACATCTCTGATTATCATGTAACTACCTAAGTTTACTACTTACCCTTTCATGGCACACAGGCGTTATGTTGTTTTTATTCAGTAGCATAATAATAACCACCTAAATACAAGTACTTAAATAAAGTAAGGTATACATACCTACCTAATACCACTCGTCATCATCTTCAGCTTCACCTCTATAGGAAGCCAAAAATACTGGGTATTTCTTTCGGAAAATCACGAATAGTAGCGGATGGTCCCCGCAGAAGTCGACGCTCACATTTGCAGCTAATCTCACTATGCCAAGCGCTGCAAGTGTTTCAAATTAATGTAAATTACAAGTTCTTATTACATATCTAACTATTCCCATTTCATTGGGTCTGGGACTAAGGAATACCTTCCCAATTAATATGCGATTGAAGAGGTTGATCCCCAGATATATTGTAATCTGGATTTCTAGGAACATTCAGGTAGATTACTTATAACCTCCGAAGTAATTGTGTAACTCACAAACAGTGGAATGGCTTTCATTTTGACAGTTCAACAACATTCATTGCATCATTTACGTTGTTGAGCTGACATCGAACATATGAAGCAATGGATTAGCAATATCCTCAAATGATTCAGATTGTGAATATCTACCTAAGTAGATACCCATAGCAAATACTTGTAGTGACCTTACCGAATTGAGTAATTTTCTGTACAGTGGTAATTAGGTCAATGGGGCCAAGTATGATTACGGTCACCACATTCAAATAGCTGTAGAGTGTAGGTGTTTTAAGGATAATGGCCCCGATTCTGTTGTTCACAAACTAAACTAAATTTAAGTTCAGTGCATCTTTTTCTTTCTATTTCAAATTAGATAATACATAGACAAGTTTAGACGTGATTAAAAAATTGGCTACTAATATCGTACTAGTATCGTATACGTCAATTTACGTCAGGCGCTGACTAATTTGACAGGACTAAACTAATATTTATTTTCTGTCCTTTTCTTAATGAAATAGAAAGAAAAAGATACACTGAACTTAAATTTAGTTTAGTTTGTGAACAACAGAATCGGGGCCACTGGCTCGTTAAATTTTATTTGGTTTCAAGGACCTTCCACAAAACTACATTACCTACTGTTACAAGTACTGCTGTTACCATATCTGCAGCAGGATATAATGTGTAGATAAGTAGGGCGTACACACGCGGGCGATTTCAAAACCTCACGTTAATATCATAGTCACAGTAGATTTGTCGTTAGCGCTTTCAAAATCTATGTGTGGAATGTGTGCATGTGAGACATCGAAGTCGCCAGCGAGTCACTGGCGACTAAAGTTGCTACGTCTGTATGTACAGTCAGCAAAGGAGATAGGTATGCAGGATCGTCAAATATAGTTGAAGTTTAGTAAGAAACCGATTGATGTTTTCGAATAAAATTTAATTTAATTAATAGAAAACAAACAGTTCATTTATCAAATTAAATTTCATTCGAAAACTTCAATCGGTTTTTTAGTAAATTTCAACTATATTCGACGAACCTGCATACTTATCTCCTTTGCTGACTGTACCTATTACATTATACTGTTCCATAGCAATTCTTTTTCAAATAATTATAAAAACAATTAAGTTTAAAATAATGTAGAATTGTTTAGAAAAAAAAAATATGACATGAATATAAATATGGTGAAATGATTTATTTTATCTTAAATTGAAATATACGGTATTAAAGTAAAAACATTGGGAGAGTTAAATTGCCGCAGGGCAACGTAAGTAACCGTGCCCTTGTTATTTTTCGCTTCCACAGTATGCTGCGACGAAGTGAGGAACTCTTCCAACAAGGACAGCTGCCAGGAAGGGGCGGTCAGCCACGAAGCTTGGCACTGGCTCCAGGTTCACCATGGCGGATAACGCACAAACTCCAAACGCTGGAATACAGTAGGTAGATAATCAAGTACGTCATGCTATTTTCGAAGAACAGATTCCAAGACCACATTTAACGACGTATTGAAACTTACGTTAAAAGCCCAACCAAGGCAGAAGCACAGTGCGGACCACATCAAGTTAAACGAGTAAGCATTCCTTAAACCAAACCAAAATTACCAAACAGTTTTCTTAGATTTCTGGAGTGTCACGTCACATAGCTTTTGTTTAGAGGACTTAGGACGTATGGTAAACACAGGATTCTATAGAATTTTCGAAAATATTTTTGGATCTGCTTAAACCCTACCTATTGAATAAATACTCTAGAGATAAGACATGCGAATCAAAACCAAATGTAATGTCAGCAAAATTTTAATTTTATTAACGTAGAGATACATTTTCCTTAATAGGTTTTCACTTATGAAAAAGGCCCATGCCATGGTGCCTATCATTGTTCGTTGCCGCAGTACGCCGCCATGAAATGAGGGACCCTCCCAACTACGATCAACACCAGGAAGGGCCGGTCAGCGACGAAGCGGGGGACGGGAGGCTCGACCAACATCGCAGCACACATAGCGATGGCCATCGCTGAAATACAATTACAAGATGCATCACGAACGTTATGAAGGAGCACGAGCATTACCATAGACAACAAAATGATTCAGCGGCTAAAGCGGACCAACAAGCAGTCGAGTACAAAACTGTACAACATACCCTTAACGACAAAATAAAGCAAAAAGTTATAATTACCTAGAGCCCACTGTGGAGCTTGTTTAGCATAAGTAACCTATAGTAAACGTACGTAGTGATGCACACCCTTACTCTATTTCAAGTTAAACAATTATCAACTTTATTTCAATGACAATTAAGTTGATTTCGGAGTGACTAGCACTATTTAAAAAGTTATAAAAATATTTGAAGTTGTAGCGTAAACTGAACTTTATAGTGTGGGAATTAAAGTTATTTTTCGACTAATTCATATTTGTTTACATTTTTGCCAAATTACGAACGCAGATTACCTATGGGGGTCTAAAGCCTGAAAACATCGTCTAATCGTTGTTCGGTAAAACGGGGACAGACGTGACAACTTCTTACCAATTAGTACTACTGTAGTACTAATAGGTACGTAGTGCTGTGCTGTAGTACCTGTGCAACACTTACATGCGATTCACCATTTATTTTAATGTTTATTTATTTAAGGTAGGTACCTACCTGTTACCTAAAATATATATAAAAACACACAAAACTTACACTTACTAAAGACGACACCGACCGCGCAGTGGCGCACTCATCGTTTGTTTGGTTATTTCTCTTATTTTAGAATTAAAATGCAGAAAATAAGCATGTTACGTTGTGCTCCTCAGGATTATACGTTATCATTATTACAAACGGTAGTTTAGTTTAGTTTTATTATATCTTTAAAACGGATTTTAAGGATTATAATAAAACTAAACAAAGACCAAACCTGAAATCGCGAAATAAAAATCAGCTGTTCCCTACATTTATCTTCGTCTATCTCGTCAAAATGTAGGGAACAGCTGATTTTTTTTTCGTGATTTTAGGTTTGGTCTCATAGTAAAAGTTGTTCATAATGATGAGTACAATGACCTCTTAAGAAGTTGCTGGTGTTTTTCAAATAACCCTGTACACTTTCATTTGAAATTACAAACAGACACTTAAATTTTATTTATTTGTAGTATTAGTATTGCCAAGTTGTATCCAAATAGAAATGTGATTGAATTGGTTTTCTACTATCTTTTATAGCACTGATTCATAGCTTGGGGATAAATTAACAAAAATACCCAAATTCCCTCTCAAAGTCTTTGATTACCGCAGTGTAGCTGGGGCGGGCCGCTAGTATTAAATAAACAATTTTGTCTAAATTATTTTATTGATGACATGATTCTTTAATTTCGGTATATGGCCATGAAGTGAACTACCCTCTTTACGAGGATTGCGACGGCGAACGGCCGGTCAGCCACGAAATGGTCTACCCTCGAATTATACATGATGAGTACTGCTGAAATTAATAGTATACGTTGCAACATTTGCGATAAGAAAAGGCGATGGAGTAGTATTTAACGTTCCATTCATATAGGTCTAGACCAGGTTATCAAAATGCTTTGTGTGCAGTTCCAAAAAAAGCAGAGCTCGTGTTTTATGACACAATATTATGATTATATTAGGGTAAGGCCGTTTAAAATTGTATTAATTCGTTTTTTTTTTGTCCGAAGAAAGTATTTGTTAATAACTCATTAAATACTGCGCTGATATCGATAATATTATGACAACTGATTATATGAATCATGATTTAATAGTGATCATCGTTAAATATACCATACCTTGCAATTTACTATTTCTTTTTGTATTTTTAAAAGTTGTCATTTTTTCTTCCCATACAAAAATAACATGTCCGAAATACACCACTTGGGCATTATGTATAAAATATTTCGGAAAAAAGGTCTTCTAGCGCTAATAAGTAGCTTTTAATGAATTTATTACTAATTTTCCTCTATAGTGCTCGTATTTTGTTAATTGAACTATGTTTCTATAACATTTAATTTGAACATAAACATGTGTCCCGGAATTTCATGTCGCAAGCGTTACGCTAAGAGAGTTACTAAATACTGGCTCAACACGCGTGATTCAAACCGGAAAAAGATTTTTTGGCGCGTCAATACTGTTGCTCATTATGTCAAAATGTAAAAAAAAATGTTTTCGATCAATCGTCCACGGCCCCACGGGAAATCGACTTCTTCAGTGAGTTGAACGAGTTGTCCAGGTTATTTTGTGGCATCAAAATATCAATTTCGAGGTTCGTATTGCATGTTTGCGTTATTTTTCTCCGTTCAGCTCGTAGCTACATTATTACTTTTTAAAAAAAGCTTGGGTTGTGGTAATAATCTGCGTTTCTTTATGAGATACTTGATGTTTATGTTAGCTTCGCAAAGTTTTTGTGTCGCGAGTGATACCGAACGTTACTAAGAGAGTTACGTAACACTCGGGACATATTTTAGGCAGAGTTTACATTCACGGGAGATTTATTCACGAGAGATTTTAAGAATTTAACCAAATTTTTGTTTATATTATGATAAATGATGAATTTTAATCTGCTCTAAAAGGTTTTTGACTGAACGAAAAAGAAACAGGTTCATAAAAAAACATGCTTATTTTAGTCTATATGTACCTACCTACCTAAATAAGCAAAAACAAAATAGTTCAGCACCTTTTTCTACTCTGTTTGTCAACTAATTTTCTTTTTTCTATTTTTGTTTAGTAGCTATTGACGAGCTTAAATTGTATCAATAACAAAAATTAAACTGTTAGTTTTTTTCCTTTTTATTAGTTTACACAGATAGATTAACTGGTTTCTATTGGAACAGCTAATTTAAAAGTCTATTATTATCATAACATTGTATGCGGGTGGTGAATGGGCATGTTATTTTATCTTTTCAGATGGCTCCGTTATCGGCCGCCGAAAAACAAAAGAGATATAGAGACCGTATGCCGCAGACTAATCCTGAAAAAATTTTCTGAAGTTCTAAAAAATAATGCAGACAAAACAGGAAGTATAGAGAGAAAATAAAAAAGTGCTTAATATTTTTATTATTTGAGTAGGTACTCGCTTAAAAATAAAATTGTTTTTAAACATGTCTTTTTTATTATTTTTAAATAACCATCGAAATTATATTTTACTTTATAAATTAGTGCAGAACGTGTCAAAAAAAAAAACTAATTACAACAAACCACCACCAACATAAGTTGATTGCTGAATTAGTTTATTACATTGTAGACCTAGCTTTAGATGGGTCGCGAGCGTTACTGCGTTACCGTGTGTTACTAATTTGTTCATGTCTCAAGAGTTACTATGTACATAATTACACGGCCCTACCCATTATTGACTATGGTATTTATTGTGTTGTGATAGTGTTGATTATTGACTGGTAACAGGAGACTAGTGCTGTACGATGGTGATTGGTGGAAGGGAAGGTTAAATAAAGGTGCAGTGAATAATGAGACGGTTGGAAGTGTTTCAGTTTGCAGGCTTTCTCTCGGAGGCACAGCTGCTAGTTACAGTCTAGCATGTACTCTTTGCTCAGTCTTTTAGTGACATTTTCTTTGTCGCTGCTTGTGTTGTCCGATGGTTGTCAATGGAACTTTACCACTAAAATGTATTTCTGTGTGTATTGGTTTCAGGTGAATTTAAAAAATATATAAAAATATTAAACTTTAATTAAATCTTAATTAGTAATATCGTACAACAAATTTAAACACTTTCGAGATAGGCAACATTATTAATTGTTATACACGGTGTTAAATTATTAAACGTTAGGTATTACTGTTCGAGAGAATCATTTCGAAAAAAGTCAGTTAATTAATTCAGGTTATTTTCTATCGTTTCTATACTTTCGAAATTAAAATTAACAGATTTAAAAAAATCGTAAGCACTTCAAAACTGTTAGGTAATTTGTTTATTAACACCGTGTATGTGTCAATGTGTGATCAAAACCGAAATGCTGTCTATAACGGATACCTATTGTCACTTTGTGTAAATGTTTCCAAGATAGATTACTGACTTCTAATCGTAGTTTCAAAGACAGTAGATACAATGTTTTACATGACCAAAGATATATGTATCAGCGTTATTGGAAAATCAGTTATAGATACCATTGGGATTGATTTAATTTTGAGTGCTTTGTGCTAAGAAATGCCTAGAGCAAATTTCTAGTGTCGGTACTCGTCCACGCTAGTTGTTGCCGCGATATGCTCCGATGAAGAGCGGGGCGCGATCGGAGCCGAGCAGCAGGTAGAGGAATGGGTGGTCGGCGCGGAAGCGCGGCGACGGCGGGCGCGCGCAGCGCAGCATTACCACCATGCCTGCGCCACACACACCACTATAGTTCATCGCGCGAGGAAGAGGACGCGCTCGCGCTCGGCCGGTAGCTGGCCAGCACCACCACGTGGCGCCCCGCACAAACCAGCCACAGCGCCGGCCGGTTCGCCTCGAAAAGCGTCGGCACAGAGCGTGCGCGACGCGTCACCATCGCTGCACATCCACACACCACACGACACAGTCAAACGATCCACGACTACAGAACGCAGCAGCCCAACAATAGCATTCAACAGCACACCACAATGCATAACAAACTAACACAACACCACATCACAATGTAGAAGCAGATTTTAGGCAGATAGTAAAGCGATGCAATCCCGTATTACAAGGTGGGGCAAAAGTAATGTCGTAATGTGAATGTGCCATTATTTTTAACCGACTTCAAAAAAGGAGGTTCTGTATTCGACCCGTATGTATGTATATTTGTATGTCCGCGATTTTCTCAAAAACCAATGAATCGATTTTGATGTTTCTTCCACTAAAATGATCTAAACACTTTCAGGAAAGTTTTAGTATATATAATACATTAGGTGATTATTCTTATAAACGAAGTTATATGCATAAATGTACTGCGTCTCCGGCAATTCTTTTCCACTTAGTTTATATTGATGTTTTAACTGATATTTACATAGCAAGTAGTGTTAATTGAATTTGTGTGGAGTAGGTACACCTAAAAAGTGAAAAATAAAAGCTTGGATTTAGTTAGTTATATTTAAAGATTAAGGTTCTGTGTTAAGTCTGTTTTTATATAATATTTTAGATTAAGATTTAATAGCATTAATAAAAAAAAAAGTTTAGTGTGATAATTATTACATAGGTAGGTCTAGGTAGGTACATATGCTGTAATTTGACTTCAGGTTGGGTTTCGGATAGGTTAGTGTTGCTTTGTATTTTTAAAGTTTAGATGTTTAAGGATTAGTAGTAAGTTATTTTTCTATTTATTTAGTGTGTGTTTACAAACCACTATTGTATTGGGGTCATCCTGTAAAGATAGTGTGTGTAAGTTTAGTAATAAATAATACATAAATAAAAAGCTTTTTTTTAGTCGGTGTCAAAAACGAAAATGCGGCACCAACGACATTGATTTCCGAAATTAAAGTTTAAACCACAAAACCTTATAAGTCTAGAAAACCAACATTGAAGAAGAATTCAACAATTTGGAGGATACGATAGACGTAAAACGAGCACAAATGTGCATCAACTTAGTAGGTGATCGTTTGACCGATATCATTTTTTCGACATAGGGCTGATCATTCCAACGCCAGATAATTTTATCCGAGAAATAATTTAGAATTTTTGACAGTTCTTCGATACAAAATCTGTCAGACGTCGATAAATTTTATTCCACGAAAAAAAATTATCTGTTGACTGAAAATTTGTCACCTTATAAAATATCCGTAAGAACAGAGAAAATTTTTATCATTTCAAACCAAAATATGGCAGCCTATTCACATTATGACATTACTTTCGCCACACCTGGTATAAAGTCTCTGTTTTAGAACTAATTATGTGTATTGAGAGTTGTATGAAGCAGAAAGATAAAAGGAAAGTTATGGTAAGATATTTAATATGCATTAGCAGTCAATATAAATTAGATACGCTATTGAGCAGTGTGGAGTAAGCCATGTTTACTTTCCTTATAATTATGTATTTTAACACTTGTTTAATTTTTCCCTTGAAGTGGTAATGCCAAAATAGCTTGATAAGCCTTATGAGCCCTACACTGGCTACACTCTACTTGTATTTGGAGTATTAAGATATTCCAGTATTTATGGGTAGAAAACAAACTGAATACACCAAGAAGTAGATATCACTTAAGTTGTTATGATTGCCAGTTAACTTCTTTGCAACCCTTAAAAAAATGTGCAGTGGTATTATTTTACACACATTTTCTGTTATCATAACCCTTTCAGGAAAATGTAATATGAACCAAGTCTTAAGATTATATTGATAAATTACAATACTATGTGGCTTAGCAATGTAAGTTATACATATTATTATAGCTAATAATAATTGCAACCACAATAAGTGAATATCTTGTGCCCTACCTAGTCACTAATCAAGTAATCAATCATGAAAAGTGTGTTATCAAATATAATCATATCACTGACCAATGTTAAGCAATTTCAATATAAATTAGATGTTAGTAGCCAAAGTAAAGATAAAAAAATATGTTAGCAGTATCTTTCTGTAGTACTAATGGCCGATTCCTATAATTTACAGACCGTATTGGTTAAAATTATGACTTCTGTATCTTTACCAATAATGAAGCAAATACCTTATAGCTTTGCGTACTAGACCGTTCCATATAAAAGTTGCAATCACAGGCAAAATTAGCTTACAAATCTAATTATACGCCCAGTTTGGCAATAAAAATGCTACCATTGGTAAGCAAAACTATTGTTTTTTTTTGTTTATAGGAACCGATCATAAGACATGTAGGACTATAAATAATGGGTGTCCCAACAAGAGCGCCGGATTTAATTTTTCCGCCATTTTGTTAATACGTGTTGTACGGTGATTTTTTTTTTGTCAGTTGTCACGTACAGTCCACGTGATTTAAGAATAAGGAGAAGTATTCAAACCAACAACGTTTAATTATTGCGCTAACTGTTAATGGAGTGCGATATGGCGAAATGTTAACTGAATTTTTGTGGCCCGAATTGGATGTAATTGATATGGAGGACATGTTTTTCCAACAAGACGGTACGACCTGCCACACAGCACGTGAAACAATGGTGTTACTGCAGACTAAGTTTACAGGTCGTATCATTTCCCGATTTGGCGATCAACATTGGCCACCAAGATCGTGCGATCTAACACCGATTTTAAACGGACTTTTTTCTTTGGAGCTATGTGAAGAAAATGGTGTATGCGAATAAGTCTGAAACAGTTGAACATCTTAAAGAGGAAATACGAAGGGTTATTGGTGAAATACAGCCACATTTAATGCAAAAACGTTATTCAAAATTTCAACAAAAGAATAACCACGTGCTGAGATTTCGTGGTGGCCGTTTGCCTGATGTTGTATTTTACGTCTAATCGGAACTATTTTTCTATAAATATGTAGAAATAAAAATGTTTTGCTTAATTTAAAAAAAATCTGTTTTTCTTTAAAATTAAATCGCTTTTGTTGGGACACCCTTTAGTATCACGCTTACCGGTAGCCGCGGCGGCCTCCGCGCCTTCCTCGTTCACTTCAATGAAGGCCTTTTGAACTGCCTTCGATACAAACAGAGGTTCCGCGACATTCAAAATCTCTGTCAGACCCGAATTTTCTTTGTTGAAGATCGCTTGTATTCCGAGCTAGAACAAACAATTGAGCATTATAGACTCCATAATTTGAAGTTGTTATCCAAGACGTCCGCGTCATGTCCATTTCAAAGTACTTAAGTCATGATAATAGTGAAGCTAGACTGTTGACAATGAAATATGACCTTAATTAATCCCAGATAAGCCGTAGTCGCAAAAAATGTGGGTATTAAATATTTCCAAGTACTGTGTGAGTTGTGTGAGTGTGACGCAAAGTTTTACGCGAGTTTAATGTAAAATAAAAAAAAACAAACCTTGGGGAGTACTTCAGTCAGATCGATTTCTGTTTCAATCTTGAACTTGGGAAGAGATACTTGTACTTTAGTTTTGTACATCTTGTCCATCTCCGACATGAGGTCAAAGCCAGTAGCCAGTTTGGTCAAAACACTATGAAGACCTTCGATTTCATTTGGTAACACGATGAGCATCGACGTTTCTCCGCCTTGGTAAGGCATTTCTAACAGCTGAAATATAAAAACCATTCATTATAGCGCTTTTTTACTACATTACAATACAGTTGAAGGTTATTCATTGTGACAGGTTTTAGGAACTTTAGGAACATATACACGGCTCAAGGACCGATCAATAATAAAAATCGAATGTTAATATAAATTTTCAATTCAATCCCACATAAAATAAACAATTCAATATGACGTTAATTTATACTATTATAAAATAATGCAAACATGATAATGTTGTCTGCCAGTAGGTAGGTATTGCAGGCAACGATTGAAATACAATATTCTCGGCATATTCGCGGAATCGATAGACAATATTATTCTGGAATGTGAGTGTTAACGCGATCTTTTTATTTATAAAACAAGCTTAACATGTGTGAATTACATTGAACATATTGGCGCGTTTTTAATCTAGGCTATATTTATACCTGAGCCTCAAGGTCGCCGCTATCCCCGTACAAATAGTCATCCTCTTTGTACATCATAGGCACGTTCACTGAGGAGTTGGTAGTAATGTGGAATGGTTGATCCATTGTGTTTACGGGATCAAACTGCTTCTTCCATGTACCCTATCAAAAAACGTTACATACAAATTAGTAAGAATTTAAATGAAGAAACACACACACACACTTTTTATAGATGTTATGATTCATAGGGAAAGAAATAGTATGAAAATAAGACTTACTTTGAAGTAGAGAGCATTAACGAGAACTAGACGAGTGTCACCATCCACACTGTCTGAGCTGAGGAGATCTTTAATCTTGTGATTGGTTTGGTTTTCAACCTGAAAATACCACCCAATAAGATTATAATCTTTTTTCAAATACTAAGCATGCAGTGTAGCTCTGCAGGTGATTATCTATAAGCACCACTAAGCACAGTAGGCACCTACCCATTGGTTGACGACATTTGCTGCTGCTGCCCCAGTACTAAAGTCCAGCTTCTCTATGGCAGCGTTAAACACCTTAACTGCATCTTCTTTCAACTTGGGCTGTAGGTCATAAGGACCCTCCTGAACATACACCTTATTTGCTACGTTTAGTGTGACTCCCTTCACTGACTTCAACTTGGTTGACACTTCAGCGAATGATGAACGAATCTGAGATAAAACATAATCGTCATTAAACATTGTGCAAGAAGAACTCTAAGAATTTACTCAACTGCTGGAATGTACATGACAAATATGTTTTTCACAATCTGACCAATAAATATATTATGACTAATAAGTAGGTAATGATTGGTCACTTTTACCAGGTCCAAGTACAGTCATGCATGGTCAATTAAATAGGGACAGTATGGTATATGTGAAGAGATTCCTTTTAGGCGGGGTTTCTAGTTTATTTAGGGGAATTTCTAATGGTACCTAGTTCTTTGGAATTGGCAACTAGCTTCATCTTGGTTGACCAACCCCTTGACAATTCAAAAATGTCTGTAATGTGGTATATTTGAAATAAATGCTTTGAGTTTAAATGTTATGTTGATAGGTTCTATTGTTGGTTGACCTTATAATAATTATGAAAACATCTACAGATTTTCTGGAAACTTTATTTAAAGTTTTATTTTTTTGAATGTATTACATATTTAGTAAATACTTACAGATTTATCATCAGGGAACCCAAGTGCTGTTAGGAGCTCAGAATGTGCCGGGTCAGTGGTGCCCAAAGTCAGCAGAGCTAGTACAAACTCTGCTGACAGGGGTGATGACACCACACTCTTGCCTTTCTCTAGTTCCTAGGGAAATAATACATTCGGCATAGTAAACATATAATGGGTATGTGAGTTTTAGGCTTGAGTAATAAGTAAAATCAATTAGTTGTATCCCATACAACTAATTATTGACTTTACCAATTACTCAAGTTGTAATATTGCTTAGGATTTATAATAATTCCAATTAATATATTTTATTAAAAAAATAATTTGTTTTGGTAAATTATAGGAATATATATTTTATACTTTTTAAACTTTATCTAGAGATTTAAAAAGTGTTACAATGTAGAAACACCAAATTACCTAGTTGTTTCAAATTTTTTGTATAATATTAGGTCTCTACTGAGCCATCAATAATTATTATTGGCCTCAGCACTTACTATCAAGGACTCATCATAGGTTTATCAGAATTTCATTTTCAATCATTATCATTTCATTTTTAATCCCCAACAAAAGAGGGGTGTTATTTTCTGAGCACTCACTGAAGCACTTAGTGCAAACTTGATTGTAATGATTGTATACCATTGCATTTGCACTGTGCATAGCATTCTGTTGTATGATTAAGTATGTAGTCTCAAGTCTGTGAAAGGCTTGGGATAGAGGAAAAATTATGACATGAAAATGCTCTCCTTATGGTAACACAAGATTTTGCCTTAGTACAGTATCTTGTTAATAGGGAAAAATTAGTATAATAATATACATTTATTGAAAATAGAAATAACATAATAAAAGTTCTCATAAGTTGAAGTGTCTGCAAATCAGATTTGAAACACTCAGGAAAGAACAATAATACAACCATTTCACCTCAAATCAATCAATTCATATGTGGGTGGATGTTTGAAACTATAAATAGAAACCCACAAACTGTATGGGGAATTCTCAAACATATGTAACTAATATTATTTTCAGTATTTATAATTTTAATTTTAAGGAAAGCCATTCTAGTATTTTGTGAGATAAAGATAGGTACTGTATTCCATCACTTTGATATTTTAAATTTTGAATAGTACAAGGAAAATCAATAGGTGGATAAAATTAAATGAATACTTACAACACAGAATTTGGCTGAGAACTGGGCAATACCAGAAGAAAGGGTTTTTGAATCCATGTTTTCACTGGTATTGTTAGCTTCTAACACCGAAAGTAATAAAACTGGAACAATAAAATAATATGTTGAATGCTTAGAGCTTGTACTAACGGCGACTACACACAAATACTACCAGAATGTTTATGACATCATTTGCCGGCGCGGCGCCGATTCGCCGAGCAGGCCTCAACGCTAAACGCTTCACCATCGCCGAATGAATCACGCAGGTCAATTGGAGGGGATACCACATCCACATTCAAGGCAGAGTATTCAAGGTCATTTATGTTATTACGCATCACCCACACAGGTAGCTCCGAACTAAGCAAGTAAGAGTAGAAAAAATAAATAATTTACAACTCACATACAGTAAACAGTAAAGCCCACATCGATAACTATGAAAACTGATAATATCTTGAAAGCAACATCGTTTTCACATTACACTACAAATACAAAAGATAAGTGTTGACCAATCCTACGTTTTTATTAAATCTTATCACAGAAATACATTCCTGAAGTGGGTAAAGTAAATCGTCAAATCAATTCGAATTCACAAATTCTTTTAACGGTTACACGGAGTACCAAATATAATCTAGTTTTACATAAGATTATAGACAGTCTAAAATGGCATTACAATACGAAAAGATATAGTAGTTTATTTCAAGAATCCAAAATTCCAAAACATAATTTAATTCAATTAAATATTTACAAAATATTGACCACAATAATGACACAGAGAATGTGTCAAAGTTTGACTTTGACGTTTGCGGCACTTGTCTTTGATTGACAGTTAATCAATCATAGCCTCAGATTAAATACCTCATCATAGCCAACCTTAGACTATACATCATAAGGACCCGAAATGTTTGACTATACAAAAACACAGTTATACAAATATGAGGCTTATCGACGCCATCATCATAAAAATATTGCCATCCCTTTTTAACTTTCTTAGTTTTGCATAAGTGAAAAAGGTTAACAGTGTTTTTGACAGTCACTATCATGGCAACCCGCCATTCCTAGCGTCACTAAAATACCTATTTGCGGCCGGTCGCCATTTTATCCTCTCACTGTTTGGTACCAAAGTTGGGTACGTCAACTGTCAAATGCTCTTGAGCTGTGTAGAGATGGGCGGGTGGGTAAAAATTGGGAAGGTAAAAATTGGAAGGAAAGGTAAAAAAGGGTAAAAAAAGGTAAAAATTAAAAAATACCCTTTTTTACCCGGTATTAATAATAAATACCGGGTAAAAAATGATTACTATCTATAAATTATTTAAATGGCTTCGTCATCAATACTACGATTTACCATGTTAATATTGACCTTAAGCATTGAAGATAAAATATTGATTTTAAATAAAACGAAGTTAAATATCTTAAGATCATAATTATATTTTCAAATAAACTGTTTAGAATTCATCTCATCTGCCTAGTCTTTTCCCAAATATGTTGGGGCCAGCTTCCAGTCTAACTGGATGCAGCTGAATACCAGTATTTTACCTAGAGCGACTGCCTATCTGATCTCCACAATCGTGATGGTAATTGAAATAATGGTTGCAGATCTTTAAAAAAGTCTATCCACAATATATGTTCCACTAGGCTCTGAGAGCTTCTCCACAATCGTCGGTTTCAGGTCCACTTTCTCTCGAAAAGAAGTCGTTGAGAGCGCAGAGCGCAGAAAAACGGCCTACCTCAAGGTAGTGTCCTGGCACCGCTTCTTTTTAATATCTACACCAACGACCAACCGTCTAACCCTAACACGTCCCGCTTTCTCTATACAGACAACCTTGCTCTCACGTCACAAGCCACCACCTTTGAGGAGGTTGCGGCCCACTTGTCAGACGCTCTTGGTAACTTAGCCACATATTACTTCGCTAACTCATTCAAGCCCAATCCGAGCAAAACCCAGTCTTGCATATTTCATCTCCGCAATAGAGAGGCGGGCCGTAAACTTAACATCGTTTGGGGTAAGATGTCCATCGGGCACAGGCACTTCTCTAAATATCTTGGTGTTACCCTAGACAGGTCTCTAGCATTCAGCAAAAACTGCAAGATTATCAAGCAGAAGGTGCAAACTCGCAACAATCTTCTTCGTCGACTGGTCTCATCGAAGTGGGGTGCTTCGCCTGACGTTATACGGAATACTGGTCTAGCTATCTTTTCTGCGGAAGAATTCGCGTGCCCCGTGTGGAGTCGTTCTGGTCATGCAAAGCTGGTGAATACAGCTTTGAATGAAACGTGCCAGATCATCACTGGTTGCCTAAAACCGACCATGGTACGAATACTGTATCCACTAGCAGGAATCCACTACTGGTGGCGCAGTAGTTCGCAGAACAGTGGCAAGCTCAAGCGAAAGAGCCAAAATGGTCTACGTCACACGACACCCTTTGCGTGACAACTTCCTTGTGCGACAAAGGTTGAAAAGCCGAAACAGTTTTTTAAAGTGTCGTCCCACTCACTGAGGAACCATCACTGAAGTTGTGGCGAGACAGTGCTTCCTTACCCAAACCGTTCGTTCCACCCGCTGAAGACCTCCCACCTGGACATGAGTTACCTTGGGTAACCTGGAATTCTACAGACACCGGACCTAGGTTGGCCGAAGCTAGGAACACCTGTTCAGGTGGAGTTTCATAGACGACTCCGCCTTGGAGTGTAAATGTGGTGCTGTTCCACAAACGATGGGACACTTAATATCGTGTTCTGCGTGTCCTGTCAGCTGTACGTTACAGGAACTGGTGGACGCTGGTGATGGCGCCAAACAAGTAGCTAAATTCTGGACCTAGTCCATTTAGATTGCTATCGATACGCTAAGAAGAAGACCAGGCTCAAAGCTGATCCAGAAATGAATACTGCCTTTGCTAATTTTACTGTCAGCCTTTCGATTTGTTCCTCTTATTGTCTTTTGTGATGACGACGATGGCTGATTCAGATTGTGATTATTCTGAATCCAGCGAACCAACATGGGGCGCTGGGTGCGAGGATGTTATTGTTATAATAGGAGCGTTAGTAGTATTGGTGATATTTACGTCAGTTTCATTCTTCAGGTCATTTGTAGCAACAGAGATATTTTTTTTAGACACTAATTATTACATTTAACTAAATGACCTCCCATTTTGTTGACATTTGCTATTTTATATTTATGATCACAATACTTGCAAATTACTGATTTATCAGGACCCACACTATAGTGTTTCCAAATTTCATCTCGTTTATTTCTGCCTTTTCCCATTATCTAAAAAAAAAACAGTGAATTTAATGAAGTTAATAATAAGTGCAAAACACATTTAACATATTATATTTAGCTTTTGACATAGTATTTCTTGACGGTTGTTAGTTCGATCCCGAATACCGATGTAAAAAAATCAAAATCAAATAAAAAAGACGTTAGAAAATAACACGTGGGCCAAGTTCTTCTAGACTTATAAGTCCAAAATTGATTATAATTAGTATTTAAAGAACCAACTTTAGCGATATTGAAAATCTATTACAGAAATTTGACACATTGTATTAGCTTGATGCGCTGGCGCGTCTGTACTATGAATTAAAATTGACATACCTTCTTTTATAGTGTTCTAAGAACAAGACTTCACACAATTCCGTTGAAAAAAACTGAATTTAAATCGTATCTATTAAAAAATACAATAATTAGTTTCAGTTAAACTGATTTTAATTTTTACCTGGTATAAATTAAAAATGGTTAATGGTTTAATTTAACTTGAGGTATTTTTACCCGTAGATATTGTACCGTGAGTCCGTGACACAAAGAAAACATTCCCACAATCTTTTATCGATGTTATTTTATAGAAATATCGATTAGGGGCTGCTCTATTAGCCGCCATTTTATCTTCTCAGTAAAGTGTAGGTATGCACGTTTTTCTTGTAGGTAGGTCCATGTGATTGGTACGTCAGTGTAGCCAACCGAGTAGCACCCACGTTTTTTATCATAAGTCTTTCATTTAAGTTATTTGTAGGTTCGTCCATCTTTCACAGCTAAGCCGTAAGATGTGCTACCGTCAATGGACCGCTGATGATAATTGATAATAATTTGAATAATAATAAAAAAAATTGTAACAGAATTACAATTTGAAAAAAAATGTGTGAAAATTTGAATTTCACTGGATATAATGACGGAACTAACAAATATTTTTGAAATTTTGATGTTAATTTTCCAACACCTACCTTTTCTAATATGCAGATGATAGTGGGCTTTAATTAAAAGTCAACAATAAATTATAATGAAGTATACAATTATATTCAAACAGGAAAAAACAACAACAAACAAATCACTCATTTATTTCTGAACCATACAATTTTGATCAGATAATTTCGATGTGATATTCTTTCAGGAGATTTATTTCCCTATTATTTTCGTTTGTATTAAAAATTTCTCGTTAAGTCTTTTTATCTTCTTGGGCTGTTTTTGACATTTGTCCTTTAATTCTCTTAATAAATCTGAAACAAATAAAATATAAGTAAGCTTTAATAGATATTGAAGACAAGCGAGAGATATCTCCTACTCTGTCTCAATTACTTTATTCAGTGTCCGGTTGAAACTAGATTCTTCAAAGTGAAGAGAAAAAATATGAATTGTTTTTGTTGACATCTCTAAATTTTCAACACCGATTGTTTCCAACCAATAAAGAACCATAAAATAGCATTATCGATAAATATAAAAATGTCAAATGCACTACTCTATCCCTACAATAACAAAGAAAATGATTTCATGAAATACAACTTGGAAAATATGAATGCTTTGCTGTTGAAACTCTTCAACGAATGCAGAATCTTTTGTTTATCCTCTAAATCTAATGACATTTCAGCTGAAATTAAGTACACATACTGGTGCTGGTTGTTTTCGGGTGATTTCTGCTTCTTTTGATGCCACAGCCACACGTAATGCAATTGGGCATCTTGCTACTGACGACTTCCACTATAGAACCGAGTTCAAACACAATCACACAGCAAATTACTCCAAAATTCACAAATTATATCCACAGCTCAAGAGCATTTGACAGTTGACGTACCCAACTTTGGTACCAAACAGTGAGAGGATAAAATGGCGACCGGCCGCAAATAGGTATTTTAGTGACGCTAGGAAAGGTGGGTTGCCATGATAGTGACTGTCAAAAACACTGTTAACCTTTTTCACTTATGCAAAACTAAGAAAGTTAAAAAGGGATGGCAATATTTTTATGATGTTGGCGTCGATAAGCCTCATATTTGTATAACTGTGTTTTTGTATAGTCAAACATTTCGGGTCCATATGATGTGTAGTCTAAGGGTGTTTAGAGTGTTGCCTCCAAGTTGCCTCCACTTTTATCTTTATACTTCTTGCCCACAGAACACTATTACTCCCAACTTTATAAAATTACTCCTAGCAGAGAACGTCAACTTGAAACAAAAAAGATAAGACAGAAGACGCTGCTGGCGACATCTAGAGTTTTCCCATACTATCATGCACCGCAAAATTTAAGACGCAGGTGTCCTACTTGGGCAGCGGGATTGTCCGAAAGGGTTACCGCTGTCCCGGAACATAAAGGGCTAAGGAAGGAACACGGGTGGGTTTTAGTCAGTAAGAGTCTGACACTCCCTTCTGCTCCACCCTGAGCGGGAGGGGTCATTTGATGATTTCCCATCCACAAAAAAAGAAAAGGTGTCCTACTTTCTTTTGGGCAATCGGGCACTCTCTGAAAGTGCCCTAGTATTCGAAATATTAGAAAATAAAACAACAATATTATGATAATATGCTATATTATTTACTTTTCAATCAGACAGATGACATCAACACAAATTGAATCAGGTTAGCTACTCCAGGTTTGGGAACTCGAAACAACTTCACGCTGTCTTTATCAGGTGAGCAGCCGCACTGCCCACACTCAAAACATTTTTGAAGTGAAACTTCTTTACGCACGCTTGACTTGGGGAGTAAGCTGGCGAACTCGTGACGTAAGCGTTACGAAAAGTGTGATCGGGCAAGGCGAACGGAAGTTAAGTGGGGGATATAAGCAAGAGACAGCAGTGCGCGCGCACATTTTCTTTCTCTCTTCCTCTCATAGCCAAATACGTTCCGTATATCTAAGCACACTGCAGGCTTATTGTCTGTATCACAGTGTAGGAGCAAGAGAGAGCAGTGCGCGCGCACATTTTCTTTCTCTCTTTCTCTTATAGCTAGTAAATGAAATATATATATATTTCAGTCAGTAGTTCGTTTGCGAGTTTACTATCGTTACGCGAACGGTGATTCTTTGGTTATTTTTCGTAATTCTATTTCGTTTTGAACAATTTTATGAATTAATATTTTGTTCAATACATTCAATATTCTACGTTTAAAGTGAATAAAACTGTAAATTCATTTTAGAGTTCATGTTTTGTGAATTTTCGGGTAAATAATAACAAATTATGGAAAGAAGTGACACAGACTCTGAGTATGAAAGCGATGCTAGAAAAGGAAAGAAAGAAAGAAAAAAGAAAGAAGTTTCACTTCAGTCGTGTGGTCATAAGCACACTCGTTTTTTTTTTTTTTGTTTTCGTTGTCCATTGTCACAAGTACATGAAAGTAGTCACTCTCTCACTAGAGTCAATTTCTCATTCAAAACACTTATATGCTGGAACGAGAAGCATTAGCTGCACTCGACGTTGTTTAGATCAGGTGAAGATCTTCAAATCTAGACACAAATCTGAAAATAGATAACCAAGTTAAAAATGGCGTCGGCAAAATTGCCGACGCCATTTTCAACTTGTTGTTGTAAGTGTTGTATATTTTAAACACACAATTTTTTTTTCATATATTCTTTCGCAGGTAGACATTTCGTAAGGTGAATGTAGTATAGTGGTAGCCCGCGAAATTTAATTTTTTTTGGATCTATAGTTAACACACAGACTACAAAACGTCCCGTATTACAGAACGTCACTCAATACTCAAGCATTACTTAAAACTAGATTCAAGCCATTTGATTGGTTGAAACTAGTTTTAAGTAATGCTTGAGTATTGAGTGACGTTCTTTCGAGCGATATTCTTTCAGGAGATTTCTTTCCATAATATTTTCGTCTGTATTAAAAATTTCTCGTTAAGTCTTTTTATCTTCTTGGGCTGTTTTTTACATTTGTCCTTTAATTCTCTTAATAAATCTGAAACAAATAAAAAATAAGTAAGCTTTAATAGATATTGAAGACAAGCGAGAGAAATCTCCTACTCTGTCTCAATTACTTTATTCAGTGTCCGGTTGAAACTAGATTCTTCAAAGTGAAGAGAAAAAATATGATTGTTTTTGTTGACATCTATAAATTTTCAACACCGATTGTTTCCAACCAATAAAGAACCATAAAATAGCATTAACGATAAATATAATAATGTCAAATGCACTACTCTATCCCTACAAAGACAAAGAAAATGATTTCATGAAATACAACTTGAAAATAAAGAGAAAAGGGAAAATATGAATGCTTTGCTGTTGAAACTCTTCAACGAATGCAGAATCTTTTGTTTATCCTCTAAATCTAATGATATTTCAGCTGAAATTAAGTACACAGACTGGTGCTGGTTGTTTTCGGGTGATTTCTGCTTCTTTTGATGCCACAGCCACACGTAATGCAATTGGGCATCTTGCTACTGACGACTTCCACTATAGAACCGAGTTCAAACACAATAACACAGCAAATTACTCCAAAATTCACAAATTATATCCACAGCTCCAGAGATGGGAATATACCCGGTAAAAATGGGTATAAATGGGTAAATACCCATTTATACCCATTTTTACCTTCCCATTTTTAATTTATACCGGGTAAAAATTAAAATCAGTTTAACTGAAACTAATTATTGTATTTTTTAATAGATACGATTTATATTCAGTTTTTTTCAGCGGAATTGTGTGAAGTCTTGTTCTTAGAACACTATAAAAGAAGGTATGTCAATTTTAATTCATAGTACAGACGCGCCAGCGCATCAAGCTAATACAATGTGTCAAATTTCTGTAATAGATTTTCAATATCGCTAAAGTTGGTTCTTTAAATACTAATTATAATCAATTTTGGACTTATAAGTCTAGAAGAACTTGGCCCACGTGTTATTTTCTAACGTCTTTTTTATTTGATTTTGATTTTTTTACATCGGTATTCGGGATCGAACTAACAACCGTCAAGAAATACTATGTCAAAAGCTAAATATAATATGTTAAATGTGTTTTGCACTTATTATTAACTTCATTAAATTCACTGTTTTTTTTTTTTAGATAATGGGAAAAGGCAGAAATAAACGAGATGAAATTTGGAAACACTATAGTGTGGGTCCTGATAAATCAGTAATTTGCAAGTATTGTGATCATAAATATAAAATAGCAAATGTCAACAAAATGGGAGGTCATTTAGTTAAATGTAATAATTAGTGTCTAAAAAAATATCTCTGTTGCTACAAATGACCTGAAGAATCAAACTGACGTAAATATCACCAATACTACTAACGCTCCTATTATAACAATGACATCCTCGCACCCAGCGCCCCATGTTGGTTCGCTGGATTCAGAATAATCACAATCTGAATCAGCCATCGTCGTCATCACAAAAGACAATAAGAGGAACAAATCCAAAGGCTGACAGTAAAATTAGCAAAGGCAGTATTCATTTCTGGATCAGCTT
The DNA here is from genome assembly GCA_949316385.1 of Globia sparganii. Lineage (NCBI taxonomy): Eukaryota > Metazoa > Arthropoda > Insecta > Lepidoptera > Noctuidae > Globia > Globia sparganii. The sequence continues at coordinate 14,941,620 of OX438655.1, forward strand.
TGAGCCTGGTCTTCTTCTTAGCGTATCGATAGCAATCTAAATGGACTAGGTCCAGAATTTAGCTACTTGTTTGGCGCCATCACCAGCGTCCACCAGTTCCTGTAACGTACAGCTGACAGGACACGCAGAACACGATATTAAGTGTCCCATCGTTTGTGGAACAGCACCACATTTACACTCCAAGGCGGAGTCGTCTATAAAACTCCACCTGAACAGGTGTTCCTAGCTTCGGCCAACCTAGGTCCGGTGTCTGTAGAATTCCAGGTTACCCAAGGTAACTCATGTCCAGGTGGGAGGTCTTCAGCGGGTGGAACGAACGGTTTGGGTAAGGAAGCACTGTCTCGCCACAACTTCAGTGATGGTTCCTCAGTGAGTGGGACGACACTTTAAAAAACTGTTTCGGCTTTTCAACCTTTGTCGCACAAGGAAGTTGTCACGCAAAGGGTGTCGTGTGACGTAGACCATTTTGGCTCTTTCGCTTGAGCTTGCCACCGTTCTGCGAACTACTGCGCCACCAGTAGTGGATTCCTGCTAGTGGATACAGTATTCGTACCATTGTCGGTTTTAGGCAACCAGTGATGATCTGGCACGTTTCATTCAAAGCTGTATTCACCAGCTTTGCATGACCAGAACGACTCCACACGGGGCACGCGAATTCTTCCGCAGAAAAGATAGCTAGACCAGTATTCCGTATAACGTCAGGCGAAGCACCCCACTTCGATGAGACCAGTCGACGAAGAAGACTGTTGCGAGTTTGCACCTTCTGCTTGATAATCTTGCAGTTTTTGCTGAATGTTAGAGACCTGTCTAGGGTAATACCAAGATATTTAGAGAAGTGCCTGTGCCCGATGGACATCCTACCCCAAACGATGTTAAGTTTACGGCCCGCCTCTCTATTGCGGAGATGAAATATGCAAGACTGGGTTTTGCTCGGATTGGGCTTGAATGAGTTAGCGAAGTAATATGTGGCTAAGTTACCAAGAGCGTCTGACAAGTGGGCCGCAACCTCCTCAAAGGTGGTGGCTTGTGACGTGAGAGCAAGGTTGTCTGTATAGAGAAAGCGGGACGTGTTAGGGTTAGACGGTTGGTCGTTGGTGTAGATATTAAAAAGAAGCGGTGCCAGGACACTACCTTGAGGTAGGCCGTTTTTCTGCGCTCTGCGCTCTCAACGACTTCTTTTCGAGAGAAAGTGGACCTGAAACCGACGATTGTGGAGAAGCTCTCAGAGCCTAGTGGAACATATATTGTGGATAGACTTTTTTAAAGATCTGCAACCATAAGCTGTAACAAAATCGAACTTTTATGTCAACGCAATCAAAAGAAATAGCAATTTAAGCCGCATATTTTCAAACTCGCAACTACTCGCGAGTGAATCAAAACCTAAAGGGTACTTCAAGTCGATCTAGAATCTTGAAATTTGGTACGAAGCAACATTTAACAGCACATATAAAGGAAAAATTCCGAAAACCTTAAATTTTTAATTACATCACATATTTTTTTTCTTCAAACAATTGTAAATGGAATTTCCATATAATTTTCATCCATAAACATGTTTCCGTTAATAAACACTAGCACTACACGAAGTAGTACAACTATAGATAACTAATGTTTTTTCGAACTTCAATGTTCAATGTGGTACTATTCATACCTTTTTCAGTCACCATTTACAGATCTGGTTCAAATTTAATTCATAATTAACATGTTTGTACCAGATTTCTATATAGTGACTAAAAAAATTTGTAAATAAATAACTTTGATAAAAAAGCTTGCCCTCATTCGTCAGCAGACTTTTGCAAGGCTGCTGCACGGCTAGTGTAGGTATTTCAGTTATATTATAAAATAAATGATATGTGTTAACATAAAATAAAGGATTACTGAAACGATAAAGAGACCTTTGTCATTAATTTATGCTCCTCCAGCTTTCGATATTGTAATGTTATAAATTTCATTTTGCAATAAAAATACCATAACTATGACTCGATTTTCGTGATGGGTGAACTTTTATTTATATACCTACAGATTTGTACGGAACCCTCGATGCGCGAGTCCGACTCGCACTTGGCCGGTTTTCTTTTGTATGATCTACGCGCCTAAAACTTTTTTTGATGATTTAATTCTGCCTGCTAAGAACCAGTTAAATTATTCTGAAGGTTAAAAAAAAAATATAATTATGTCAAATAACAGTGCTTTATATCACTAATCTGTGGAAAAAAATAAATTTTCGGCTTGCATCATAGTTAAAAATTTTACGTAGGTAACTAAATAAAATGTAAGTAATCTAAAATAAAACAGAAAATATAAAGATAAAAAAAATCCGTGAGTAACTATGGGCTTAAGTATTCGCAATACAGCCAGATATTACGGGTGCTGTAGCTGCCCTCCGCGACCACCACCGCGGTGCGTCTGTTGCCCCTGTCCGTGCCAGCCGTGCCGGCCCATCTGCCCCCCGGCAGACTGTCGCCCCGGACCTATTCCACCAAATCCGTGCTGCCCAAGATTTCCTGGCAAAGGCGTCTGGAGGAAATACAGAAATTTGTTTTTCTTTCTTTGTGTACCGCTTATAATCCTTCAAACTATTCACTCGTTTGGACACGAACCATACCACAAAGGAGTATGTCGTGACTATGAATACATGCGAAGACGCACTAAGAGGTTTCCATGGGGCAGAAAAGGTATTAAAACTTTGTTCCACAACCCTTGTGCTAATCATCTACCTGGAGAATGTGAACCTTTGCCCTTGGAGTGTGATTAATAGACCTAGGTACTTATTTTTTTTATAGCAGATAAATAAAACGAACTTATTTTGATTGAGTCTATTAATTTGCAGTAGATTTATTTATTCGATCGGTCCATCAATGGGCCAAACTCACGCGACATCTCGGCAGAACTGACGGAGAGGTGGCGGGATGAGTTGGTTTCTTTCAATAAGAAATGTTACTAAGAAGTGGAAAGAGAGTATAGAAACATCTAGGTACCCTACGGTGGGACATTAAAGCCTTTTATTAATCATAACCAAGTAAAAAAAAAAATACTCAAGTAGGTAGTGTACTAAATGAATGGGCAGTAAAAATGTTGGTATGGGCAGTCAGATAAATAGTTCGGCGGCGCCCGAGCCGAATTGTTCGCAGTAACTAAGTCGGGCCAACCCGACCATTACCTTTACCAAACTTTACCGCGACTTCCAAGTTAGATTTCTATAACGACTAATTCTGTCTTGTAACTGCCCACGTCGTAAACTGCCCGTTCAGTCATTTTACTGCTCAATTATTAATTTTTAAAATATTTGTTGTGTCTCATTTTTATTTAGTTTACTGCTCGATTTTTTCTAGCGAACTTGTTAATAATCATGCATTTTATAATTTACCAGTACTACAATAAAGTATTGCTGTTTTAAATCAGTGCCTAAAATTTGAAATTTGATCGATCCTTCTCCTTTTTTTAACCGACTTCAAAAAGGAGGAGATTCTCAATTCGACTGTATGTTTTTTTCTTTTTTTTTTGTATGTTTGTTACGGGATATCTCTGGAAATTGTACAGACGCCAGCACATCAAGCTAATAAAATAAAAATGTTTAATATTATGCAAAATATATTTTTATATTTATTTTTTCACCGAATTAATAATACGTGCTAATATAAAAATTACCAGTGTGACAAACAGGAAGAAAAACCTTGTTAGTCGCACTAGTGTTACTATCTCCTGCGACTACGAGTCTGCACCCGTCTATAGAAAACAATTTTCACTTACCTTGATATAATAAAATAATAGCACAGCTGTCTGTTCAGTTAGAAAATATTTAATTGTATACAATACTAGGTATGCAACCCGGGAATCGAACCCTGGATCTCACGCCTGAGCGCGACTGCTGACAGTCGCGCTTGCAACCACGAGACCAACGGGGCAGTCAAAGCTTGATATATACGACTATAATGAAACACTTGTTGAATCCTAGGAATTTAACATAAACCCATTATTTTTATTTATTTTCGTCGAGCAAACACCAACGCCATTAACAAACTAATCGGAATTGCCAGCAGCAAACGAGCACGTTAATTTGCAACATGTTGGAGACTAAACCGCTTTGTCCCGGTTTTACTCCCATACCCGGTTTTGGACTAATCTCCCCTTCCCTACATTTTAGTACCTATTTTAATATGAACAGACGCCAGAACATCAAGCTACCCGAAACTGTCAAATTTTCCCAATCAACCTTGAACCTTATGCTGTAGTAATAAAGTTGAAAATCTATTAAAGTAGTAGTAGATTGGTGTGCTGCCGTCTGTACGTATCCGTTCACATAGACCGGCTGGGCGGCTGCTTGATTTTTTACGCAGCTGAAGGTCTTGGGGGCGGATTTATGCACTCGGAGCCGACTTAGCCGTTCACATAGATCAGAAGGCCAATTCTTGTAATTTAAAACGTTCAAAATCTAGTCGTAGTCTCATCTCAGCGACAAACAAATGTCAAAAACTTGTCAAAATGTAGGGAAATTCGAGGTATTTTTGACAGATTGAGACTGAGATCAGACTGTGAACGTTCTTAAAATTACGAGAATTGCCCCTCAGCTGGCAGAGCATGGTTGAAGCGAGTGCGCTAGGAGCCAGAATCATTCCTTTAGAAAGTTTGGCGTCGCAGTCTAGTTTTCTCACAACCGGATGCGTGGGTGTTAAAGGTCACGCAAGCGGGGTCGTTCGGCTGCTGGAACGTAAAAGAGGTCTCGAACAGGGAACAGCTTACGACGTAGCTACTATCGACTATGCGCCTGCTACGGTGGAGCCCACATTGCTGCCTACAACATAGCTATCATGGACGACGCGCCTGCTACGGTGGAGCCCACGACGCTTCCTACGTCGTCGTCTTGCTACGGTGGAGCCCACATAGCTACCTACGACGTAGCTATCATGAACTACGCGCCTGCTACGGTGGAGCCCATATCGCTGCCTACGACGTAGCCTGCTACAGTGGAGCCCACGACGCTTCCTATGTCGTCGTCCTGCTACGGTGGAACCCACATAGCTACCTACGACGTAGCTATCATGGACTACGCGCCTGCTACGGAGGAGACCATATCGCTGCCTGCGACGTAGCCTGCTACGGTGGCGCCCACGACGCTTCCTACGTCGTCGTCCTGCTACGGTGAAGCCCACATAGCCACCTACGACGTAGCTATCATGGACTACGCGCCTGCTACGGTGGAGCCCACATCGTTGCCTACGTCGTTTCCACTATCGACTACGCGCCTGCTACGGTGGAGCCCATATCGCTGCCTACGACGTAGCCACTATCGACTACGCGCCTGCTACGGTGGAGTCTACATCCCTGCCTACGACGTAGCCACTCTGCTACGGTGTAGTCCACATTGCTGCCTACGACGTAGCTATCATCAACTACGTGCCTGCTACGGTGATACTATAACGTGACTACAGCTACGTAAAAGTGTTCAAGTGTTATTACTTATTATTAATGCGACTTTACGATACGGTATTATTAGTTTTCAAGTTTACAACTAGCTACGACTTTAGCAAGAAGAAAACTTATGTGTGGAAAGATGTGAAAACTCTGAGCGCGGCCGATAGTGGCATCTGTTAGGTCAGAGATGAACTATTTAGAACATTGACTTAGAATTAAAAGTAGCACGTTACATTCCTTTTCTCGGTCACTCCGAAACTTATTCCTTCATGATCACTGAATGAAGTTGGAGATGTAACTTTTATTTAGAAGGTATATATTCTACTTACCTATTATAATAACAGCATATTTACTACTTTCTACTCTACTGTAGTTAGGTACTGTTAGTAGGCAGTCATCGCCAAACTCTCGTTGGCCACGAATTTTACGTAGTTCGCTCTTTAAAAGCTTACTGGCCTTAGAATAACTGATTTTCACCTGTATTCATCAAAGATAAACTGCAAGTCTTATGATCAGTAACAATTTAAAAATGACTCCCTAGCGCGGTACCATTGGGCATTATTGTGAATTTCCGAAAAGCACATTAGAAACGTAACTGACTCGTCCAGTGAGGTACCTACTCGACCTGTCTTAGTCTTATCTATTCTAGATTTGTGAATTATCGATACCGCCGTGAAACATTTGAATCTCAAAGTTAATAATTAGATGTAAGCAGCTGGTGAGTACAGAGGGGTTATTCTACTAATTTTCAAGAACGGTCACAGTCTGATCTCAGTCTCAATCTGTCAAAAATACTTCAAATTTCCCTACATTTTGACAAATTTTTGACATTTGTTTGTCGCCGAGATGAGACTGCGACTAGATTTTGAACGTTTTAAATTAGCAGAATTGGCCTACAGATGTCTAAATAGATCGTTGCATAGTTAATATGCGCACGCATGTACGTGGAGGCGCGGGGCGAGGGCGCGCGGGCGGTGTGTGCGACTGGCGCGCCCTGCCGACGCGATCAATAGCCGCGCTGACGTCAGAGCACGGCGGCGCGCCATTGGCCCGCCCGGCATTATTAAATAAACCTCCGAGTGGAGTGGCGCCGAGCTCGCGCCGCGGGCACAGCACCGCAGCACGCGGCGGGCCCGCGCCCCGCACGCGGTCGCCGCCCGCCATGGCCGATATGCCGGACCTGTCGCACCTCACGCCCGAGGAGCGCGCCATCATCGAGGGCGTCATGATGCGGCAGCGCCAGGAGGAGCAGCGCGAGCACGAGATCATGAGGTGTGCCCGCGCCCCCCGCCACCCGCGCCCCTCCCGTGTCGCCTAGGCACATTCGACGTACTGCACCACTGTTATTCGTGAAAGTGCTGTGATCCTATTCCTAACCATTGTTCTACTCGGGTGGTATTTATAATAACTATTGCATCCTCGTCGCTGCATATTGGCATAGCCGCTACTGTGTTGTCTGATCCGGTTCAGTTCCTGCTTTCGAACACAAGCGAATCCCGTGCGAGGCCGTGTCCATAAGTTTGGTTCAGTATTGACGTAGATAAACAGTTTTTCTTGGTGCTTCATTTTCTTCATTTCAATATTTCTCTATTGCTTTACATATTTTCCTTCGTGCTCCTGTTTGCTGATGGCAGGAATATGGCTTGTTATCGCGCGTGTGGAGTGTCGCATTAAACATGCAGTGGATTTAATGACGCAGCAATATAAATTATAATACAATAATTAAATTACGTTCTTTTTTCTCACCATCGATACGTTTACTAACTGTGAGACATTTTCTTTCTGGATTAAATTTAATCAATATCGAGTGAGGCGTTTTATTGCACAACGGGGTATCTATCTATTTTATCGAGTTAACGTTTCAAAGATACTTGCGGAAACTGGTAATACAATGTGTTGTTATTGTGTTTAAGGAATTGAATCGAGATGCTGAAAAAACTGATAGTCTTAAATTCGCCTTAGTAGATAGAGAGCATATTTATTTATCTGACCTACTTTTTGACCTACTTATGAGATAGCTTAAATTCTGTATAACATAATTTATTATGTAGTGACATAATAAAAAATTAGATACATAGCAAGTATAAATAAAAAAATTAATATTATATTGCTTTCGAATTACGTCCTATAACCTATTACGACACTAATATTATAAGGAATTTAGTACTGTATTTAAATAATTTTGTAGAAGAATTTCCGATTGCTATCAAATTAATACAGTAAAATATTTTTTTTAATTTTCCAAGCTATATTGTTGTTGTGAAAAGGTCAAAACCAAGCATTACTGTATCGCAGACATTAACAGTAAGTAGGTAGGTACTTTACACTCCTCACATTCGTAATGTGATTTCTTGCAATTTTAAACTGAAAAGGTGGTTCAGCTGATTGCTATAAGTAACTGACTGTACTATAGGTACATTTCAGCCTAACCCTTAGGGTATTACAGGCGAGATGTTATGTATGTATGTTAAGAAGTAATAGGTATAACATTTTGTGAGGATAACTACTGACGAAAACGATAGATGAATTCTATGAAAGAGGATATGGCTAGACAGTAGGGTATTGAGATGGCAGCTGAATAGTGATCATTATATGAAAGAAGACACACTGCGCAGACCCCTGAATGGATTGGGATAATGGCAGGAGCATGATGAAGTGTACAGAGGCCAGCACATCAACCTACCCCAATCTGTCTTTCTTTGATAGATTTTCAACTTTACTACAAAGGAATAAGGTTCATATTCAATTGGGAAAATTTGACAGATGGGGTAGCTTGATGTGCTAGCCTCTGTACCAACACATTAAATAATACTAGGTTCTATTAATCGCAATTTCATTGTAAGGTACTTGTACCTACCATATTTGTGAGTGTGCTCCAGAAATTGAAAGTGAACCCAAATCGAATGCACGAACTGATATTAAACTGTTTAGTACCTACCAGCATATTAGTGTACCACTTACTCGCTTACGCTTGCTCAAGGGGAATTGGCGATTTCAGATTTATATTCATTCTGCGTCCAGGTTTCCTCACGAATCATGGTGTCATTCTTAAACGTATGTCAGTGAACTCGCAAGATAAACTTGGATAGTGGCTATTCTTATATGAATTTGAACAAGTCACATTGGTTCTTATATTAAACTTTACCACAGACGTAAGCAAGATGAAGTCACGGTGCTGGAGCAGACCATCCGGACTCGGAATGAGATGCACCGCGCGGCTGGAGTAGAGCTCGCGGCTACATGCCACATCTGCCTCAAGACTAAGTTCGCGGACGGCGTCGGCCACTCGTGCCACTACTGCAGGGTCAGATGCTGCGCCCGATGCGGGGGCAAAGTCACTCTTCGTTCTAATAAGGTAAATATATTTAAATGAACAACTACCAATAAGATCCTCACTCTAGTCTTTTTCTTACTTTGTATGTCAGTTGCCAATCAAATTCAAACAGACCTACTTAGTGCTATTTTAGTTTCATGGTAACAAATACAATCCCTAAAAACGTGAACTCTTGACCATTGAAGTTTTCAACTCGGGGAGTAAGAACTTACCTAATACAATTAACTCACCACAAATAATGTTTGATAAGTGTCTGTTGTTACAGGTTATATGGGTATGTATACTGTGCCGCAAGAAACAAGAATTGTTATCTAAAACCGGACAATGGATCCACAAAAGTGCTGGACAGGATTCTATGCTATGGCGCATGGAAAACGATCTCCGAGGTCTACCGCCTCAGCCTGACGGGTCTTTCGATAAACGACCGAAACTAGAGAGGGCACATAGTGCCGCGGAGAAAGAAAATCTCCCACTTCAGAGATCAGGCAGCGCTCTTCGTCGCCAATACAGTCAACAAGAGCAGAGATGTTACGGCGAACTTGAAGGATTGGCTAGAACTCATCCGCACCTCGTACACCCGAGACAAAAGGCAGCATACGGGGTGGTCGAATCGGGGGTACCTCCCCCATCCCAGTTGTTGCCGCTCGCGCCAGCGTCACACCCCCTCCTCCCGCCTCGGTCTTCCTCTTCAGATGATGAAGTTCCAGAGTGTGTTTCCGATGAGAACGACGAGTATCGTGATCGCGGTAAGTATGCACGCTGGCCTAACACCCGTCACCCAATCCTTTCACTTGTAACACTACAAGATCCTTTCCATCCAAGCTAATTTTTTTTATGAACCCTACACACAACACTACACCACAAATACCTTAAGTAGGTACATGTACTTTAACCGTATACGTAACGTTTGTCATGTTCATCTCTGGCATTACGCAATGATAAAGTTAAGGTGTTCCGTGCGAGGTGTTCATTAATTTAAGTAGCCTCAGGTAATTGTGACTAGTTATCTAAGTATTATATATCTCACTGAAACTGATAGTGTTGAGCACCTAAACTTATCTGTATCCATATATGTATTCCATCACGTTGAATCATGTAGTCAATTATAATCGTGTTCCATTGTTACATTTTAGAGTCCGAATATTATTACATTCAAGACATAAACACTTGTTTGCTCAATCAGTCTTATTTTCAGAGAACTTCAAGTCCTAAGGCTTCAAACCTCGCACACAGGAGTCTATCAGTGTGGTGCTAGGTTTGGAGCATTACTATTACTGTACATGTACGTTTGCCGCCGCGTACGTTTCACTTGTTAGCACTATGCCCTATGTACGCGCCCGGTACCAGCCGGGCAGCCCGGCCCTCGCGAGACTTACCGCCTGGCGCCTGCGATCTGGCGACGAGTGGCCCTCACCACGCCATCCCCTGTTCGCAGGTACAAATAATGATAAGAGCAGTTCCGAGAGTTCCAGAAGCCAGCGTCAGACGATGTTAAACGAGAAAATGAATAAATTCTTATCGGTGAGAGGGCGAGTTTTGTCGGGAACTTATCTAATTATGCGTTGTAATTATATTGCTGAAGTTTAGATGTGATGATCAGTATTACTGTTGCGTATAACACTTCTTTCTCTGGTGGACCAATTGTGATGGCTGTTAATAACGTCCTATCTCTTCAAGGACACCCGTCTTCAAAACTATCTTAAGAAGAGCATTTACTCATTTTAATAATTTCCTTTGAAACAATTTTTTTTATGTTGAAAATGCATATAATTCCCTTTATTTTCTTTTAATTGACAAGATTAATCAGTAAATGCCCTTCTCATTTTACAGTTTTCTGTTGTTTGAACCAAAAATTGATATTTTACCTTTACCTATTATAAACACTGTAAAATTTTATTTTAGTAGGTGGCTTCTGCACTAAATTTATGGTTCAAACAAACGCATGCTTGGGCGAAAAGAAGTGTACTTGTTCATATTTTTTACTATAAATCCGTTAGAATTGTTTGTGGTCGTGTACTTTATTTTATTGTTGCTGTTTTACTGTCTTACTCGGATAAGTTTGACACATTCTTTCCGCTTGTGCGTGATGATCACCGCTTTCGATTACTTTATTTTGAACCGGAGAAACACGCAGTTTTAGTTTATTAAATAATCATATGAAACGTTCAGTAAGCCTTCTTACAAATGCAGTTACTGAGGAATTATAGGATAGGAATCCCGAATTGGAAAACAAATAATGTACATTTTGGTTCCGGGCGCGTACATGCGCATGGCTCCATAACAAACGGACGCGGGCGATGACAAGATGCCTTGTATAGGCAAACCTTGTTATTCTTTCGATATCATTCTTAGGACAACTAGAGGCATGTGCTCCAGTTCGGCACCCGCATCTGCATAGCGCCAACGTGGCTGCCAACAATTATTACAATTTGATTAATCATTCGCCGGCCGATTACGAGGCAGAGGCTTGCGGTCCATTCGACGTGGCGAGGACCGGGCCGTCAGGCGGACGCAGTTTCGATTCTGTGACCGATTGCCGGTGGCGGGCCCGCGACGATGGCGAAGGAGCGTACCTGCGCCCGTATGCACCAGAAGAGGGCCCGCGCCCAGACCGAGCTGTGTATAAGAGTGCCTATTTGTGGGAAGACTCCTCAGACAATAGACGGTTCACTGAGAGGAGAAAAAAGACCGTTCGCTTTGACGGGCACGAAGGTGCCGCGACATTCCCGCGCGGAGGGCGCGACGCGTCGGGCGCTCCGCACGACTGGGCCGCGCTGCGCTGGGAGCCCGAGCGCCAGACCAGCCAGGACTCCGCCACCAAAGACTCGGGCATCGATACCTCTAGCACCTTCACCTCCAGTGAAGATTCGAACAGAGGCGATTGCCCTAAGGTACAGACCGCTTCACATTGTGTCGGTTAGTTGCTTCAAATTAGTACTCATTTATCTATTAGTTCAGTTTGCGGTTGGATTATGCATAACAAGTAGGAAATGTTTACAGATAATTCAGTTGTTTTAGATAGTCTGTATGAAAAAACATTTTGATTGCGTTCAGCGTACTTGACTAGCAAACAATATAAAATCCACGTTTTCCCATCTGTACAACAATTAGGTCTTATAACTTTTCCATACTTTACTCAAAAGTTTATAAGTAAGTAGAATACTTGATTGGCCACTTTTAAATATTTATTTTATACGAAAAAAGTAGAAAGCGTGTTTATGACGATAGTAATTTCGATGGATATTGTTGGCTGTAGCATGATTGCATTGGCGAGCATGCATTACATCCTATCTATGTTGAGTGTGCACTTCCTTGTAAATTACACGGTGTTAAAGCTTCGTGGACTAGCTGTTACTGTCTTGTAATGTACAAGTTTTCATAAAACAGTAAAAACATCATTAATAGAGCTCTTTAGTGTCGAATTCTTTAATGAAGCTGTTGATGAAAGAATTAATGTAATAGTGTTGTGGACAGTTCCCGCTGAGCTGGCAGGTGTCGGCGGACGGCACGCGCATGATCGGTCACATGGTGCTCCGGAAGAGCGTCGTAGAAGGTAGCTCGCACTCTTCAGCGGCTATCCTCGGGCTGAAGGTGGTGGGGGGCAAGCTCCTACCGGACGGCACGAGAGTCGCAGTGGTGGAAAAAGTCAAAAAAGGGTCCATTGCTGACCTAGAAGGACAACTTAGGATAGGTAAGTTGAGATTTTAGTTACTGATGTAGAAATTACGGTGAATAAACTATATAAATCTGTACAAAACTTTTAAAAATGCTCACATAAATAAACGAATCGCCTTTAAATTTTCGATATGTATGTACAACCACACTGCAATATTCAGGTGACGAAGTCCTGCAATGGAATGGCGTGCCACTCCAGGGTCGGAGTGCAGACGAGGTGGCAACGGTGGTCGCCGACAGTAAACATGACCTGCACGTGGAGCTGGTGGTATCGCGACCACTCACTGCCACACGCAACCCTGCTCTGCCGTGGAGAACTCACAAAGGTACCCTCTGAACATATAGGACCTACGCAACTTCCATTAAGAGTAACAATTAATCATAATTAAGTTACTCGTTATAAATACAAAGGCACGCTTGCACCAAAAATCACTAAATGCGCTTAGCGTTAAATGCATATTAAAATATCGTTCGTTTGCAAATGACAGAGACAGAATGATGTTTTAAATATAAATAAATTTTGTATTTAATATAGTGTTGTTTAGCGCTAAATGCATTTAATGATATAATGGTGTAAGCGCCCGGGTTAAATATGATTACGTTCTAGCAGCCGCAGTAGGTTCCAGCATCAGCATTATTTTTTAGGGAATGAATTTGTGTCACGACTTCCCGAGCCTCTAAACAATTACATTATTACTAAATCATTAACTCTTTGGATGAATTGTCAGTTAAAAATGAGATCCTTTCAAAACAAAACAAAAGCTGTATGTGCAAGAACATTTTCCTGTAAAGAGTTAAGGTTGTTCTACGTACGCAGAAGTATACACGGAGGTGATGGGTGGTTGCGAGAAGCCAAGCGTCCTCGTCACGTCACCGGGCTCCCCCGACGTGCACTCCCGGCGCCGCCTCGCGCGGTACAACCACCACAATGCAAATGTTACTGGACGTATCCAGGTTTGTGACTTGTAACTTTTAGCCTGATATGATTTTATTTGTATTACGTTTAGGTACTTATCGGCAATCAACTAGCTCAGGATTTGCTGGTTGACGCATGTGTGTACTGATAAGATACCAAAAGAGAAGGAAAAGGACATATACTCTGCAGGTTTTATCCAAAAATAGGGTACCCGTTTTTATCAAAATGGGTACCCATTATACTCCTCCCATACTTCTAACTGATGTAGCCAAAGTCCCAAATGTTAAAGAGTGCGAGCCAGTGGCACAAATCGGGCGAAGTTCCAGGGGCGAGCCTATGTTATTAATCTGGCGCAATTCCAATCTCAGCTTACTCGTTTTTATTGAGGTTTTTGTAACAAAAACTTAACTAGGTCAAATTGCCCATCCGCAGTGAGCGGCTTTTGCAAATGCCTTGTTTGTTGTGAAACAAGACAATTAAGCCTTGCTTTAGTATCTTGTAACCAATCGATATAACTTGTGACTAAGTAGATATTTTATTTCTCATTATACAGCTGAAAATATACTTCGACGTGAGCGCTACTCAGCTATGCGTTACAGTTGTATCGGCGAGCGGTCTCACTCCCCGGTCTGATGGATCCCCTCGGTGTCCGTATGCGAAAATATTCCTACTGCCCGACAAAAGCGAGAAGAGCAAACGACGAACGAAAACCTTGGCTAACACTTTAGAACCACGATGGAATCAAAATTTTATCTATTGTGGGATTCGTATCACAGATATAAAGAGGAGAACTTTAGAGGTGAATATGTTGCTAGTAACCGAAGTTTGATAAAATCCCTTAACAGTTTCTCGATTTATTATTTCGAAGATTTCCAACTTAAACATACTCGAATAAAATTTAAATTCAAGCTCTGAACCTAAAACACTAGCAAAGAAACCTAGAATTTATTGTGACGGTAACACATGGAATGATTTAAATGAAACATGTTTTTTTTTAAGGTAACCGTGTGGGACTTAAATCGTTACGGCCCAAACGATTTCCTCGGAGAAGTTCTTCTCGATTTAGACAACATAGTGATGAACCACGAACCTACTTGGTACACGTTGAAGCCGCACGAGGAGATGGGAAGCTTCAGCGTAAGTATTTTGTTTGTGTTCGTATTCTCTTAAATCATTGTTTAATGAAAGGAAAGAAAGTGTTGTTTAGTGTCTTCACATTCCTTACTATGAAGGTGTAAAACGCTTTATAAGAGCGTCTCTATACTATAGCTCTATTGCGCCTAGGGTTTCAGGTCGAGATTTTCTGAAGCGAAGATTCCCGAGACGAGTACGAGACGAGAAAAAAATGTAGAAACTCGAGAAATCGCGTTAAGATAATGAACATCCTAAATTTAAATTCTAAGTGAATTTCGATACAGCAGCTACTGCTTGTTTGTAATGCCGAAGGTCACATAACCAGAAAAAATCGCCCAAGCGTGAAAATATAATAAAGCTGTGTAACTATATGAAACCGATGATCAGATGAATGTAATTTGTTTTTAAAAATAGAGACCGATGGTTAGCGGTTGAAGCGGTTTCCCGTTTTATAGATTTTTTGATCTTAGCCTATGCTTTGAAAGAATAATAATTACCGGTTTTCTTTGAAGTCTGTGTTTTTATGTAACTAACCGAAAGACTAGGCAAAAGCTTTACTAACAGATACTCAACTCAAAGTAGACACTTTTTAGGGTTCCGTACCTCGAAAAGAAAAACGGAACCCTTATAATAAGATCACTTCGTTGTCCGTCTGTCTGTTCGTCGGTATTCCCTTTTTCTCAGGAACGCGTGAAGTTATCAAGTTTAAATTAATATCAAATACTCAGGGCTGCAATCCTGTAACGCAATCAAAAGATACGGGCGTTTATGTTCCGAAATCAAAACCTATGGGGTACTTCCCGTTGACCTAGAATCATGAAATTTGGCGAGAAGCAATGTCATGTAGCACAAGTAAAGAAAGAAATCCGAAAACCTTTGTAGTTACATTACAAAACAAAAAAAAAAAATCCCGCGATTTACTTTTTATATACCTACAAATTTGTACTGAACCCTCGGTGCGCGAGTCCGACTCGAACTTGACCGTTTTTTTTAATTTGTGTTGAACACGAAACTGATTACAATTTCTTATTTATTGGAACTTCAGGTTCCGTATTTCAGGACCGTCACGAGCATAAGTAGGTACCTACATACATATATCCGCAAGACATGGCCGTTAATATTGCATTGACACATATTTTTGAAGCCGATGTAAGATCGTATAATTTTGGCATCGCTTGTCTTGTCAAACAGTTTTGGTGTTTCCGATGACACATATTTGTGCTACCACTTGTATGTGCCTTCCACAAAATCACATTATATTTTCCGTCATACCATCATCATCTGCCTAGCCTTTTCCCAACTATGTTGGGGTCGGCTTCCAGTCTAACCGGATGCAGCTGAATACCAGTATTTTACATGGAGCGATTGCCTATCTGACCTCCACAACCCAGTGACTAGTCAAAGTCAAAGTCAAATCATTTATTTCAAATAGGCACTTAAAAGGCACTTTTGAACGTCAAAATTTAAAATTAAAAAATAGAATTGATTCTAGTCGCCCATTCCAAAATGTAGTTTTCGTGTGGAGAAGAATGGGCAAGAAACTCCACCGTTACTCTTTTAAAATGTTTTACAAGTTTTTGTATACATTCAGTATATAATTATATGTGAAGACGATGCACCTAAAATAAAATTTAGTCTACCAAAAATGGTAAAAGAATTAAAAATATAACAGACTCGTAAATCAATTATGTGATAGATACATGGTGCTCAGTATTTTAAAAAGTGTGTGAGTTACATTTGTCACAGGATGTAAAAAACAATGTATTTAAAAAAAATGTGTATGTATAAATTAAATTAGCAACCAGTTTGATTTTGTCTAGATACTAGGCTAGACTAGGTAATACGATACCCTTTTTGGTAAGACTGGTTGTCAGATTTTCGGGCTTCTGACTACCCCGTAACGACTTTCAAAGATCCACGAATAACAGCCGGGACCAACAGCTTAACGTGCTTTCCGAGGTACGGAGAGGTCTCGGTATGTAAAGATGGTCACCCATCCTCAGACCAACCGCGGCAAGGGTAGCTTAACCTGGTCGAGCGACCTATACGACTGTTTTAATTTAGCGCGCGCTGTTTTTGTTTTTCTGTCATATATTAATGGATAAATCATGTAATCGGATATTATTGCCGAACTGTCCATTAGAAACTTTTACTATTTGTTTAATTAAAGACTCTGATTGAATGTTTTACTTTTCTTAAGAAGGAAACTAATATTGATAGCACACCTAACAATAAGACATTAAAAATATAGGATTTAGTTAGTTTTGTAATAAAAATATGTAGGTACGTAATTGAAATCATAATATACTTAAAATATGGTGTTTTCTTGTCGGCATTAGCGTGTTGGGCACGTTTTCATTTGTCGTCTATACACGACCGTCGCGGTCAAAGGGTTAATAGATTTTCAACTTTATTGCTAAATCATAAGGTTCAAAGTTGATTGGGAAAATTTGTCAATTTCGGGTAGCTTGATGTGCTGGCGTCTGTACATAAATGGATAAATAAAAATTTTCATTTTATTAAAGTTTTTAAAACTTCTCTAAAATACGAGAATTCCCGGGAATTCCTAGCCGAGAATTCTTGAGTCCCGAGAAATAAATAAGTCGAGAAACCAGAAATTAACCCTAATTTGCACCATCTATATGAGGAGGTGATACATTTTTTTAAGATTAGGTACATACTCGTAATTTGGGTCACATTACAAGTATTCCTGTTTACCCCTCCAAGAAAGCTTAGCGAGCTTGTGCAAAGCTGGGTTCACGCAGGCGCGGTCGCAGCCCAAGATTTTGGGGGGGGTCACCATGGGTGCATATTATAAGAGTTCATCTCCTCGTTAGTGTAGTGGTCGCAAGCGTTACTGCTGAGCATGAGGTCCTGGGTTCGAATCCTAGGTCGTGTAAAGTGTTATTAGGTTTTTCCATAAGAAATTTCTCAGAAATAGCCCGGTGTATGGATTTATGCCCGGTTGATTGCAGTAGACTCGCCCTCTATAACATGTGACTTCAACATAACTGGCGAAATGTGGGTGTAAGTACTATATGAAGGTACACACCTGCCTAACGCTCCGGGGATGAAAGGCGTGGTGTTATGTTAATGTTCATGTACATCTCCAGTTCCACATTACTTACGCTGTTCAGGGATGCAGCTTCTATTTGGGATGTTATTTAATAATGCCGGCAAATTGGTCGTAGGTATGTATAAAAACGGTAGATTATTATGTAGGATGGGAAAAGCGAGCGAAGCGAGCTCGAAAATTTTAACAACCCGCCTCGGTTTGGTTAGGTTTTGTTTGATATTTTTATGCTGAAATAGGAGTTACATTGTTGATTTATGCAGGCAAGTTCAAGCAACTATAAGAATTTAGATTGCAAGAAAGAGCGAAGCGAGCTCGAAAATTTTAACCACCCGCCTCGGTTTGTTTGATATTTTTATGCTGAAATAGGAGTTACACTGTCGATTTATGCAGGCAAGTCCAAGCAACTATGACAATTCAGATTGCAAGAGCGAGCGAAGCGAGCTCGAAAATTTTGCACATTCTCGGATGGGCTCGATTTTCTTTTCATCCTAAAAGGACTGGGAATTGCTTGCTTTGCCGACTTAAGAACAAATGCTCAAGAATCAACAGAATGCAGATTACAAGAGCGAGTGAAGCGAGCCTGAAAATTTTAGCACCCTACCTTAAGTAGATTCCGTTTTCTTTTGACCATTATACAGAAAGAGAACTTAATTTATCGAATTAAGACGAAATGCACTCGTTTTACAACAGTTTAGGCTTTGGAATCTGGCCTTAGGAACGGGGTGCCCAATATCCCGTTTGCTTCGCTCGCTCTTGCATCCTAGATTCTACAGGATGAAATAGGAGGTCCAGTAACTGCTACATAATCATTATAAATTGACATGTCCCAAATCAAAATTCTTGAAAAGAATCGTGTAATTATCGTCTTAGATAGTGCAAACTAAGTTATTGCTTTCAAGTAGATACGAATAAACGTCGATACTTAGTGATTTTTTTTTTTCTAAATTATCAAAACAAATAAGAAAATTAAAGTGTAAATTTTAGCGCGCGTCCGATAAGCAATCTAGTCATCGCAGAAATCACAAGTTCACAACATGAATCAAGTTGGCAACACGTTGAACTAGTAGTACTTACCTAATTTTGACCGTACCTACGAAAAAAAAAGGACGCGCGAAGGACATTACCAAACCGCTTGCATAAGCGCACGTATCATGTGCATCCCTTTCCTTAATGACATGCTCTAAATTTACTTTAGGTATATCACGTTGAATTAGATGTTTTAATTTGGCGAACCTATTCAATTTCATGCAGTATATTTTACAACAGGCTTTTTGAAGTAAAAACTTTTTTACGCGTGATAAAAAACCCACTGTCATTTCATAGTTTTAAGTTTTTACTTCTGTGGCAGTCCCCATGTCTGCCTAGGTTCTTAATGTTTTATGCCCGTCGAGGTCTCCGTGGCACAAGTTAGGTTAGTAAGACAAGTCAATTATTCAGACTCTCGACAGCTTGAATGATTTTGGGGGGGGTCATGACCTCCACAACCCCCCCCCTCGGACCGCGCATGGGTTCACGTGTAAATGATGCATCAAGTGCCTGCTGGTGCTACATCGCCTATTACTTGAATCACAGAAATTCAAGTTTTTTTGGCTTTGACCGCCACAGTAACCTCTAGATGACAAGCTAAATTGTGTCCAGCACGTTTCGTTTATGTCTTTTAGTTATCTCATATCCCCGACATGCTGGCCACAATTAGGCTTATAATCTATTTGCCACTGTTGTAATCACGAGGTCCGTTGAGTTGTTGGGGCTTACCGAATAATAACTAACCGAATGTTAACTCGCCAGAGGTATCGTGAGGACGAGGCGGACGGCGAGCACCTGTCGCCGCCGTCGACGTCCACGTCACGCTTGTCCGACTCGGACACGCCCAGCGAGTGCGACCTGCGCCGCCATCACTCGCTGTCTAGCCTCGCATCCAGCTCCAGTCCACCGCCAGCGCATGATGTAAGTACTCTGTAATTATCAAAACTTTATCTTTGGAGCACACCGAGTTTTACAGACGAAGCACTACAAAGCCAAAATCTTTGAAAATCGAAGCAAACTTATAGCAAATTAATAGGTAGGTAGCCGTCCACCAAAGTTCGAGCAGCCGCCTAAATTGTGAGGTTAATGAAGCCAAACAATGAAAGCGTTCAGACTACTTATTTGAATAAGGATTAGAGAAAAAAATACAATAATTATAGTTGATTTCTACAGCCACAAAAAAAAATAGTAGGTATACCTACGTATATTGAACTACAATCCTACATGGGTAGTTAGGTACTCTTGGTCAGGAGGCACGCGAATCAGTTTGGCGCTAACTCTTTCTTTACAGCGAATGGATATGGATGGCGCGCGCTCCAGCCGCCGTGACATGTCTCCGGCGGGCAGGGTGAGGGCCGGCATGAACAGAGAACGCGTGAGTTGTCCGGACGTACCCATCTACCTACTTATCATACTGAAGTTCAACTTACTCAAACACCTGTAGGCCAATTCTCATAATTTAAAACGTTCAAAATCTAGTCGCAGTCTCATCCCGGCGACAAACAAATTTCAAAAACTTGTCAAAATGTAGGGAAATTTGACGTATTTTTGACAGATTGAGACTGAGATCAGACTGTGAACGTTCTAAAAATTACGAGAATTGCCCCTCTGATGAGATGTCGTAGACCCCTCCTATTCTATGGGTTCGAATCCCATTCAGTAAAAATTAAATGCTTATTTGCATGACTTCCAGATACAATTTCCCTGAGGAACTTTAGTCAGTAATCCTCTGAGGACTAATGATCGCATCGACCATTAATCGTGTTAGCAACCAGTGGTGTATGCTTGCCCATTAATTTTACATTACGTGTAACGACTGACGTAAGTACAATTTGTAGAATCACAGTTACAGGACATATTACAATGTCTTAACAACAGGTATTTCAATTTTCAACAAATGATCCACCGTACGTTTCACGTTTTTTCCATAGTCATAGAACACTGTGTAGCCGTAGTAGCATTCATTTACTGATTGAAAATAGTCTGTAAGTACAGCATAGTTGCCTACATTATATTTTATTTGAATGTACACAAAAAGAGAGCTTACTTGTCAGAATGTATTTTTACTACAAGTATTTACAATAAGATTAGACATTTAAACAAACCTTTTTTACCGTCTGTTTAATCGATTTTGACTTCTATTCCGTAGGCATAAGGGTGGCATTAAAAGCAGTAAACAGTTGTTAATGTAAGCACTTTTTTTGCTTTTAATGCCATCCTTATACCTACGGAATAGAAGTCAAAATCGGTTGAACAAGGTGTCAAAAAGGTATTTAGTTAAGTTGGTCGTCAGTAGCTGATCTGTACGGGCTGGTGTTTGCGCAGAGCGGCGGGCACAGCGTGGCGCGCTCGCAGTCGGCGGCGGGGGGCGCGGGGGGCGCGGGGGGCGCGGGGGGCGCGCGGCCGGCGCGCGCGCGCAGCAAGTCGCCGCGCCGCTCGCTGTCGCCGCCCTGCGACCGCGACGCCTGGCGCTACACAGGTGCCGCCCGGCGCCCTCCGACTCTACCCACCAATCACTACCGCGGACGCCGACACCCGACTCCGTCGGCGCTCCGAACTTTTTCCGATTGGTCCGTGGACGTCGCAATGACAGCGGGCCTCGACCCCGCACGGAACACTGTCGTCGAGACACGCACGTTCTTTCGCCGCGTCCGCTCATCACCACTTTACTGCCACTTACTGTTTCACCTCCTAGCTCTCTCCACTTTGATTTTGTTTCATGCATCTTCCGCTGACCTCGTCCTTATCTACCTGATATGAGCACGCTATCCAGTATGGGTGTTTGTTGTGCGTTGTATTCTGATTCTGCGATTTCAAGTTAAATATTGGAATGGAAGCAAATCTATGAATACAGCGCATTAATTAATTAATTTTAATGTAATCCATATCATGTCTAATAATTGCATGTCTTTCTAAATCTAATAACTCAATGAATGATTTATCTTAGGCAACCTTTGTAAGTTTGTACTTGTTATGTATGTTTCAAAGAATATCTCGTTTGTTATGAATGTATTACTATTATCAATATGAATAAAAATCAAAGTTTCAATGGCATGTATTGTAAGAATATGTAGGAGGTATGCGTCAATGAAAAAGCAATTAAATGTGATATTGCAGTGAACGAGGACCGGGGTGACGGGTCGCGCCTGCCGACGCACGCGTACGCGCCGCGCTTTCAGTCTCGGTCAGCCACGGCCACGCCCACAACGAGTCCCAAGAAGCGACAGCTGCCACAAATACCTCATCACCAGGTATCATATTATTTTCTAAATGGCATTTGCTATTGGTTAGCTAAACTTGCCTTAGTACTCAAACATGAACAGCCGCAGTTCCTAAATTAGGTGGAGTGAGCATGTCCCTTAACCTCTACCTAGGTTTGTTTACTCAGGCATGAGTTTGGCCTCTACTTAAATCACAGTTACAATACACTCGTCAAACGCAAGCCAAGATCAATATGAAAATTAAAAGACCGGGGTAGATCTGATAGTGGCGGTAGATAGGCTGAAGGCCAAAAATACCGCCCCAGGGCCCGAGCCCGACGGCTTGCCGGGTAAGGCCTGGGTCCTGGCCTCGAGGGCTCTCGGGCCCCGACTAGAGGCGCTCTTAAGCGCATGCATGGAGAGGGGCCAGTTTCCACTCCGCTGGAAGACGGGGAAGCTGGTCCTCATACAGAAGCCAGGGCGCCCTGCGGACTCTCCGTCCGCATTCCGGCCCATCGTGCTGCTCGACGAGGTCGGCAAGCTCTTTGAAAGAGTGATCGCGGGCCGCCTCATCGGGCACCTGGTGAGGACGGGGCCGGATCTTGCGGACAGCCAGTTCGGCTTCCGCAAGAGGCGCTCCACGGTGGACGCCATCATGCGCGTGACGGCCCTCACGGCGGGGGACGCGGTGTCCCGGGGTGGGGTGGTCGTGGCGGTGTCACTCGACATCGCCAACGCTTTTAACACCCTGCCCTGGAGTTGCATTGGGGAGGCACTCCGGTATCACCGGGTGCCGACCTACCTCCGTCGAGTAGTCGGGGCGTATCTGACGGACAGAGCCGTCATCTACCCCGGTCGCAACGGGGAATGGAACCGGCGAGAGATGTCGTGCGGTGTCCCGCAGAGATCGGTTCTGGGGCCGCTCCTGTGGGACATCGGTTACGACTGGGTGCTGCGGGCCGATCTCCCTGATGGAGTCAGCGTGGTTTGCTACGCTGACGACACGCTAGTCCTGGCGCAGGGGAGGTCGCATCAGGCGGCGGCCGACGCGATGACACGCAGGGTTGCGATAGTCGTGGAGAGGATCCGGCAGTTGGGTCTCGAGGTGGCATTGCACAAGTCCGAGGCCATGTCTTTTCATGGGCCTTGGAACGGGCCGCCTTCGGGATCCCAACTAACGGTAGGAGGGGTTCACATCGGCGTCGAGACAACGATGAGGTACCTGGGTCTCGTCCTCGACAGCCGGTGGAACTTCGTCGAGCACTTGCGACGTTTGGCTCCCAAGCTGGAACGGGCCGGGGCCGCCTTCAAGCGGCTCTTGCCCAACCTGAGGGGGCCAAACGCCTCCTGCCGGAGGCTTTACGCGGGGATCGTGCGGTCCATGGCCCTGTACGGGGCCCCGGTGTGGGCGCGTTCACTGCGGCGGCGAGCCGCCCACTATCTGAACGCGCCCCAAAAGGTGGTAGCCGTAAGGCTGATCCGGGGGTACCGCACGATCTCGGGCGAGGCGGCAAGCCTCCTTGCCGGACTGCCGCCGTGGGATCTGGAGGCGATAGTGCTCGCGCGCCTGTACGAGTGGCGCGCGGAGGCACTACGCCGGGGGGAAACTCCGCTGCCGCGGCAAATCGCGGCGGAGCGGACCGACCTCCGGCGCGATCTCATGGCGGCATGGAAAGAGCGACTGTCGCAACCCAGCGCAGGGCACGCCACGATAGTGGCGGTAAGACCCCTCTTTGAGGAGTGGCTAGAGAGGCGCCACGGCGCCCTCACCTACCGCCTGACGCAGGTCCTCACCGGACACGGGTGTTTCGGGAGGTTCCTGCACACCATCGGGCGGGAGGAAACGCCCGGGTGTCACCACTGCGAGGGTCGCCCGGAGGACACGGTGGAGCATACGGTGGCGGTATGCCCCACTTGGGCGGAGCACCGTCGTGTTCTCGCAGAGGCGATCGGCAGCGGCAGCGACCTCTCGCGCCCGGCCCTGGTTCAAGCCATGGTCCGGGGCGAGAGGGAGTAGGAGGCAGTCACCTCCTTCTGCGAAGCAGTCATGCTAGCGAAGGAGGTGGCGGGACGGCTGAGGGAGAGGGCCTCACGTCCCAGCCGCCGCGGGAGACGCTCCGGGCGTCGGGAGCCGCGAGACGACTCCCGGCCACCGTAGGCGCGGGCCTGCGGGCGGAGAGTAATGGGTAACTCTCCGTCCGATCAGGACCAGGCCCGTGCCGGACGGCGCGTACGTGTTCCACGCGCGCCTCAAAGAGATGTCAGCATAAGGAAGGGGCCCGTAAGGGCCGAAGCCTGCCGGGGCAGCGGGATTGTCCGAAAGGGTTACCGCTACCCCGGAACACAAAGGGCTAAGGAAGGAACACGGGTGGGTTTTAGTCAGTAAGAGTCTGACACTCCCTTCTGCTCCACCCAGAGCGGGAGGGGTCATTGGATAATTTCCCATCCACAAAAAAAAAAAAAAGCCAAGATCAATATGACAATTAAAAAAGTAAGTAGTAGTTAAGTATGTCGTGTTTCCGCAGGGTGGGCAGAGAGCAGTACGCGCGCAAGTGTCGGCGGACCTCGAGGAACGTAAGTGGATCGCCCCGCATCACATTGGCGCCACACTCACCTACCGCAGCACGCCACAAGGTCAATACACGCTGCCCTGCCCCAATAACCTGCCACCACTCTATAAATGTGCCCGTGCATCTACCGGTGTACCTGACAGATAAGGTCGCCTATCAGACCCTATGTCCAAAATACTAATGAGAATGTGTCAGTAATACCAGTGCAGGTGTAACTGTCAGGGATACCGTCGCGTGTATGGTCAGCTTACTAACACTTCACACTGTGTCACCTTGTCCTAGTTCTTGTAGGTAACACCTAAAACCTACACAACCCCTTAAATAAACAGAGTTGTTGTCCTCTTAATAACAACAGAGACCACGGCAGCCAGCTGTGTGATTCAAATATGTGAGATTTTTAAAACACTTACAATATTAAACCTTTAGTTTAATAATGACGTTTGAATATGTTTAACAACAGAAATGTGTAGTCTTTCACGAACGCACATAATAGAGAAGCAGCTAAGCGTAATGGTATCATTAAACTTGTATATCAGTGAGAGCAATTATAATGTAGGGTGGGAAAGACATTACGCAGGACTGTCCGACTCCGAGCTGGCGGCGCGCGGAGGAGGCGGTGCGGGCGCGGGCGGCTGGGGCCCGCGGCGCCGCCTGTCGCCCGACACGGCCGCGCAGGACTCCGACCTCGAGTCCGTGGCCTCCATCACGTCTAGCGCCTTCAGCACGCAGTCCGAGCGCCCGCGACCCACCAGGATGCTCAGGTACCAAACAACGCACCTATATCCACGAGCAACCTAACGCAGAATATCTACAAATATTTTGCACACAATTTATTATCTTTTAATATCAAATATGTTTTTATCCGTTTACTCCTAATACACCCAATTTCGAGAAGTTAAAGTAAAAAAGTTATTATTAACATAACTTTACAGCCGGAAGCGAATCCTCCCTCCTCACAGTACATCTTCTTCTTGCGATAGTGCTACCCCTATCCCTTACTCTTACCGATATCGCCGTACTGAGCGCCCGCCTCCCCGGCTACTGCCGTCCGTCTGTATCCCGGCGGGTGCGGCGCGCGCGGTGCGGCGGCGCCTGCGCGCCCGCGCCGCCGCGCTGCCGCCGCCGGCGCCGGCGCACCGCGCGCGCCCCACGCGCCGCCTGCGCCGCATCCTCGCTCGCAGCCGCTCCGCCGGCTCCTGCACTCGCGAACGCTCCCACCGGCACGCTTATGAACGAAGTCACAGTTGCCCCGAATACCCTGTATACACCAATACGTATAAAATTACTGAAAACAAAAAAGATTACATCTTTCACATGGCACTATCCCGTACAGCAAGACCATCGCTTCTCACAACTATATCTATTAATAGAGAGCAGAGAGCTTTACCGACGAACGTTTATTATGGCCCAGTGCCAATAAATAAAATATTTATTCATCCTAGCAGAAAAGTGGATGTTCAACCTGAATCTAATGACTGGTACTCAGAAAAGCCTTTTAGTGTAGCGACAGATAATTATCAACCACATGTAAGTAAAGGAATTAGACGAAGAAAACTCCCTAACGTAGAAAGTTTACCTAATCCGCGCGTAAGATCACTTCCTGAAATTCCGACTGTTAACATAGGTAAATGCGCTAATCAGAATGCTACAATAAGTAGTAGTACTGTAGATTTAGTACAAAAAGATGAGATACATTCTCAATATCACGGTTATGACAGCGACGGCAGTGAAGCTGAAACTACGATACATGTTAGTACCGAAAAACCGATCAGTTTAGATCTTGAGAACACTAGATCAAATAAAACTAACTCATTCGAAGCATCAGATTCACGTCAATCGATAAACTTTACCGAGTTTAATCCCATTACATCTCAAATTAGTCGAAAAAAATTACTATCTCTCGATTTGAAAACCAACTATGATCAAAAAAGTCCTAATCAAACGAAGTCGTTGGACGTAAATACAATTAAAGAAGTAGTCAAAAGTCCCAAAGCTGACACAGTACTGACCAATGTAGATAAAAAAGAAAAACCTAAACTCGAGCGAAGACGGAACTCTGATTCATTAGTGATACTTAAAAGCTCACGTTCAAGTTCACCCCAAGATTTATCAACACCCGATCAAATTAAAAACATGTTTAAGAGAATGAGTATAACTTCAAAAATTACAATAGGCACGCCTACTGAGTCTAAAGTTGAAGATAGTAAAAAGAAGTACGGCAATACCGTTAGTATAAACGAAGTTCCCACCTTCCAAGAATATCGGTCACCCAACTCCCTTTCCCCGCAATCTAGTATTGATTTTTCTTTCAAAAAACCTTTGCCTTCCATTATTAAGAAAGCTCGCACCCGGTCATATTCTTTAGCAGCGACATATCATCTAGATCGAGAATTTAGTATTATGGCTAATACTTTGTCTGTTGCTCTTTCTCCCCCGAACCTCGGCTCGCCCCGTCGTGCGCTCACTCCTGTCGCCTCACACCTGCCACTTGATGACACTCATCAAAACATTCATGACGCGGCGATGGACCCCTCCTCCTTGGACGAATCGACTGCCTGCGCTACGCCTCAATCAACGCATCCGGCACCTCAACCAAAATATCACCGACGTGATATAAACCTTTATAAAAAACAATCTATGAAAAAACGTGAAAAACCTCCGCACCGCCGGAATTCAAAGCGCAGTAATGACTACGGTGGACGAGAGAATGGACGCGGCAATGGCAGCAGCCAACAACAACAGCCTCTAGAAAGACGAGAGTCACGCCGCGGACAATTCACTCGAAGTTTGAGCAACGCAGATGTGCCACCAGATGAAAAAACAGGTAATTCATAAGAAATTTTAAACTTGGTTTGTTATCTAAAACTAACATTAAAAAATAAGTTGTAACTTTTACTAAAGACGGCAGCCTCAGCGACACTGCTCTTGGTGGGGCGGGCGAACTGGAGCCTACCAGCGACGATGTGCTACTGAAGGCGGAACCTCGGGACTACTTCGGTCCTGGTATGGGAAAGAAGAGCAATTCCACTTCACAATTGTCAGCAACAGGTGAATTACAGCATATCACTATAATTGATATTAACTGACTTATCCCTTAAATGCATTTTGGACCTTTGAATGTTAACAAAGGTTTATATTTATTAATTTAGTAAACAATTCAAGTGTTGGTACGATAATCGCAGGAAGGAAACGGAGGTTAGGTTTTGGTAAACGTGGAAAAAATTCGTTTACGGTGCAACGGAGCGAGGAAGTGGGGCCCGAAATGCGAGGTGGCATGGGTGGCGTGTCACGTGCCTCGTCAGCCTCCAGCGAGAACGACGAAGACAGGTTCGCGGTGCTCGGCACAGACGGCATTGACACAATAGTGCACTCGCCCGGGGCGGTAGCTCACTCGCGTATTACTGGTCCGCGTTGCGAAGGTCTCCGAGAAACGACAGAGAAGCCATCTGCATTAGCATATTTAATAATTATTATTAATAAAACACCGCATGTTACAGTCATGAAACAAATAAATGTGCAATGTCGCTTATGTAAGTCAGCTAATGTAGAGCTTTATTTGGTAAATGTTTAAAATAAAATGAAAAGTAATTGTCACAAATAGATATGTGTACCCCCTGTGTGAGCTATACTTATACAGTTCCATAGATGATGTACTTGTCTTAGTAGACATTTTCGTATCCGGAAAACTACCAATTCAATTTAACCGCTGAGTGTTTAAATTTTCATCGTGTCATGTGATTCGACACCAGTTTATTGTATTATGACGCTAAAGTTTTTAGTTTTAACCCACCCCTAAAAAAGATCTGTACCTACTTATTTTCTACCCATGCATATTATTAATGTCTAAGTTACATTGATTGGCCATCCAGAAATTTTAATATACCTACTTGAATTATAAATACCTGTGTAAATAACCGCACTTAGCTCATAAAATCAGCTACTCTAAAATGGACAACACTACGGTAACTCATAAAATACCAAATAATATACCTACCTATGTGAAATAATTTGTATCCATTAACAATAATGAAAAACTAGAATATTCCGTCAAGTTTCAAATTGTTATAGCTCGGTTTAAAAATTATCGCAATGTTTCGCAAAGGTATGACATCCAAATTAAGTAGTGTAATGTGCTTTTCGACGGGTAATAAATGTATGTTGCGCCGGTGTTCTCGGCGGACTGTGCGACAGCGCGCGTGTCTCGCACAGAGGGCGGCGGCGGCGCGCGGCGCAAGCGCTCCGGCACCACCACCACCGCCTTCAAGCGCTCGCACGAGGTGTGCGCCACCAGCCTCGTGTCCATATCTAGCTCGGAGGGATCCTCGTAAGTCGCGCTCGGCAGCTCCGTTTTAAGCCGCAGTTCGCCAGCTGCCTGCAGAGTTCCATTTTTATATGTGCGCCTCGATGTTGCTCGTCTTCTACATACTTTGCCCCTCTCTGTGCCTTTCGTCTTGTCAAAGCATGATTCCAGTTAAATTGGTGTGTTTCACTCATCTTTTCTGTTCAGCACGCACGTGTCTTCTCTTGCATAGGCATCGCACCCTCTCGTTAAGTAGGTAATATGAGACAGCTACATTTAGCTCCAGTGTCTCCACCTCCGTGTCGACGACGTTTGATGACATTTCAGCCACATCCCGGCGAGACGATATCGTCAGTCCAGAACGAAGCTGCATTCATGATGCACGATTGTGATTGAATGATAAATGTTGCCTGAAAGCCTATGATGTATACACTTATTTTTTTGGTCTGTTACACACAATTTTGTCTGATCGATGTACATACATACATACATCAACATTCATGCATGTCTCACCGGAATAATCACTAGTAATTTTCCATGCTAATTTTTATGAATAGGGTGACTAAAATCTAACACAAATTGGTTCAAACGTGGGTTTGGAGGACATAGGCATCAGTTTCTTTAGTGACAATGAATAGAGAAGATAAAAGAAGAGAACAGGTTGGTTGTGGTGTAGGTTATGGGTAATTAGAAACATGAAAGATCACAGTTTTGAAGTACATGAAATAAAATTTGTAGATAGACTGATACGAAGTTAGACTAGAATTGGATTGTGTACCAAACTTCATTACTATTTTTTTCTTGAATATTACCTTCATAGTCTTTAATCTACTACCTACCTACTTAATAGATGCAGACCATTCTCTAGCGTTTCTTGCACCTTTACACAGTTACATCTACTAGTTAGATGTCTTGATACTTTTTATAGAATTTAGTACCTGGAATCCACGTGCTCTGCCTTAACTTTACCAATCGATGCATCCGAACGACTACCGCCCTCTTCTTCACTATTGTATCAATGTTGTAAATGTTGTATTTTATTTTATTTTTTTATAACTATTCCTTGGTAGTGGCTAAAATAAATTTTAATTATTACATTACATACATTTACCTTTTATGTGATACCTACCTACACCTTGTTTTAAAATATTTTCAATAACACAATTGCATTTATTTCAATACTTAATCATTTTTGTAAATTGTTTTTATTCATTACACTTTTAAGTAATAGGTATTGCTTATATTCAAATTATCTTAATCCAAAATTGAGGGACCTTTATCTAGTTGCAGTGCTGTGGTGTAAACACCGCTTTGAAGATAATGGGCATCACCAGTTCCTAATAATGTAATCTGTTTAACCAATAACAAGTTACGTGTATAAACTACAACACGATACCTGTTTTTAGATGGTCTCCTGGTATGAGAGGCTCTGGCTCGGACGGCGGCGGCCTGTCAGACTTCATCGATGGCTTAGGTCCAGGACAACTGGTCGGGAGACAGTTGCTCGGGGCGCCCACGCAGGGCGACGTACAACTGTCTATGTGTTACCAGAAAGGATTCCTTGAGGTTAATGCTTGATTCTGTTGAATTAGACAAAAAACATCTATTATATAAAAATAAGACACCAAAAAACTTTTAAATAATAGCGTTATAATTTATTTTTGTACAATACCACAATCTTCTCAGAGACTGTTTCTCGCCTTACCGGGCCAAGGCTGCAAGTTTACCCAGTAATAATATACCTAGGTTTCGTCCATCTGGAATTCAAGTTTTCCCTGAAGTACTGAAGCGACGTGACGCTGTTTCAGGTGGAGGTAATCCGTGCCCGAGGTCTGGTATCGCAGCCAGGTAGACGAACCCTGCCTGCGCCGTACATTAAAGTATACCTAGTGAGCGGCAAGCGCTGCATCGCTAAAGCTAAGACTAGCACGGCGCGCCGAACACTCGACCCCCTTTACCAACAAACGCTTACCTTTAGAGAAAATTTCAAAGGTTGCGTATTACAGGTAAGTTTGGCTTTTATTGCTTTTTTCAATTTCTGGCTTGACTTGGTGCGTTTGTCAAAATATTCGCGATACTCGGGTATTGCAAAATATACTCTATTCTTATTGTATAAAGTGATTTTTTTATTAACTAAATAACGCGTATATTTTCACAAATACGCCAAGTGTAGGTGCTCGTATAAACGCACTAGCGGCGCATACTTACTAGTCTCATACTGACCGGTACATAGGTACTGGTCGCATGCTACCCGGGGTGCGTGTAGTCGGGTGACGGATGCCGCGATATTTAGTGGCACTACGAAACTGAAAATCCATAAAGGCGGCTTTCCTTCGACACTATCGTCGGATGCGCGTGTCCATTGCATATACAGCCTGTCTTTCTAACTTTAAAGCACTGCATTGCAACGCTGGCGTCCACGTGGCGTGAATAGTTTAGTTTCCAGTCCCTATATACGACAGCCCGGCCTATTAGGTATTCAGTTCTGTTCAGCTTTTGTCCCTAGAAAACAATGATTTTGTATGGAGTCCGTTCAACTTTCCGCGGCTGAACGGATGCGTACGCATCTCATAGTCCCTAAATCGTTGCTGGATTATATTACTTTAAACCTCCATCGGTGAGCTGGCAATCCGTGCAGTAAAAAAATCAAATACAATGTAAATTGTATGCATACACAGGTGACAGTGTGGGGCGATTATGGACGCATAGAGGGTAAAAAGGTGTTCATGGGGGTGGCGCAGATCATGCTCGATGACCTTAACCTCTCTAATATCGTCATAGGATGGTACAAACTCTTCGGAACTACTTCATTGGTAAGGCGTTGTTATTGAATTGTATCAAATAGTAATAGTTGGTGTTACGTATCAATTTAATACCTATGATTAAATCATTCTTTTTTTTTTTCAGTAACCAAGGTTCTACACTGTCTACAAGTGTCAGGCGAACCTATATCACAATAAAAAAATTATAACTTGTCCAAATAATAAATCTAGTGATACTGCTTTAATATCATGATAAAACGCAAAATATCTTGAATATAGGAAATTTTCTATAAAACGAAAGATATAAAATAATAATAATAATAATTTGTATTTTTATTTTCTTTTGGAATGCCTACCGGAGTTTTGAATAGATAGCATTTTATAGCAATGAAACAAATGTATAGTGTACTCAATAATATGTAATTAAGTATTAAAAGCCAAATGGAATTCATGTATATTTTTTATCCTTAACAGCCAATTTCATCACTCTTGAACAAGTGGTATTAGATATCTCAATTCAATTCTCAATTCTTTATTGCGTATCTTTAATTGTCAACTATAATTCATTCTAGAAACTTATAAATTAAAGCTAACGTGTGGTGAAATTGGCTCAAGAACCCAATTTTATCTTTTCCACGTCTTTTAGGCATACATAAATCCAGGTCGATAAAAAAAATAAAGTCATTATTTCCATATTTATATTCCACAGATATGTGTATAACATTTCCATATTTAGCAACCCATCTCATTGCGTCTAATACATCAATCAGTCTATTATTACCGCCTGACGTGACCAACGGTAACGAGTCCATAAAATTATAGTTTACAATCAACATTATTAATACTAGCTAGAGGAAAGTGGCAGACTCAAATGTGTATAAGGTTTGATAGGTGAAAGATTTCCGTGTTTATAAAATCGACATAATGAGATTTCACTCTCAATAGTGACTTATACTAAAGTAACATAGTTAGTTAGGTACTAAACTTGATTTAAACAAAACTTAGTCCTGTACAAACTAATGTATTGGTCTATATTAAACGTCTAAAAACTGTCTCAAACTCAACACTTAGTGCAACATTTGCTTAGGTTGTTTGGAAGGTGAAGCACCCGGTAACCTGCCTTCGCCTGTCCTCTTCACCCCTGTAGATTTTATATCTGCAAAGAAAAATATAATTTTAAGACATTCATTCATTTTCAAATAATGACACGGCGTGATAGCCGTCATGCATTCCCACGGAAGAAAATATACAACCCCTCTAGCAGTACATTGCTGCTCACACTAAAGCCCATTCATAGGAAACAAACATTGAGAAACAGTCATCAAATTTTGTTGCGCAAATTTAGTTTACAATGAACACAAAACTTTGATGATAGCAATATAAGAACATGTTCATCATCATCATCATCATCATCATCAGCCGGAAGACGTCCACTGCTGAACAAAGGCCTCCCCCTTAGACCACCACGCCGAACAACAATCCGCCACTTGCATCCATCGGTTGCCCGCGACTCTCACGATGTCGTCGGTCCACCTAGCGGGAGGCCTGCCTACGCTGCGTCTTCCGGTTCGTGGTCGACACTCAAGAACTTTTCTTCCCCATCGGGTATCAGCTCTACGAGCGATGTGGCCTGCCCATTGCCACTTCAACTTGCAAATTTTAAGAGCTATGTCAGTGACTCTGGTTCTTCGTCGAATATCCTCGTTCCGGATTTTATCACGCAAAGAAACTCCGAGCATAGCTCTTTCCATTGCTCGTTGAGTGACTCTCAGTCTCTCTAAAAGGCCAGCAGTTAAAGACCACGTCTCAGTGGCATATGTCATCACTGGCAACACACACTGGTTAAACACCCTAGTCTTAAGGCACTGTGGGATTCCCGATGAGAATATTTCACAAGAACATGTTGCTTAAACTTAATTAAACTTTGCTTAAATTGTTGTGTGGCTTTACGATAGCAATCATTTTCATTTTGACAGTTCAAAAAGTCAGGAACGAGTTATCAACACAATGTACAGTCACATCCAAAATATGTTCTTCACCTTAAGGGCTATTTTTGTCTGCTCATTGCACGATAGAATCTAGTCAGCATATTACATCGTAATGTAAACATCAAAGAATTACATTCAGCCATCTTTACATGGCGAATTAAAAATCACTCACATGATTTATCCACACTAGTATTATAAATTCGAAAGAAACTGTCTGTTTTACCTTTTCACACCTTAAGGGATTTATAAGAAATTTGACGCACGGATAGTTAGTTAGGACATAGGATTTTTTAGAAGTTTTTGTCCCGGAAGTAAGTTCCCGTGGGATAATTTCCGACTTCCACACGGGCGAAGCCGCGGGCACAAAATGGCCAAATCATCAAAAAGGCTTTAGGTTGACGTCAACTCATTGATTGACATTAGTCAAGTTGGCATTAGTCAAAGCCTAGGTGTATGCTATTTTGGTCTTTGTTATCAAGTATTTAAATGTAGTTTTTTATGCAATATTTTGTATATTACTTTTGAAATATATAATACTTTTGAAAGTATAATGTATCCTGACTTGATAAAAGGACAGAATTTGAAAACTGACGAAGATATAAAAGACTTGACTGTACATACATCCCAAGAAAAGTATACGCTTCTGGAACTGCGACGATTAAAACGGTACTCAGCTGCATCCTGTTAGACTGGAAGCCGACCCTAATATTGTTGGGAAAAGGCTAGGCAGATTAAATTACTTGCATTTTTTGTGTTACCACGATTACAAAATTATAGATTAACAACTCTATAAAATTCCAAAAAAAATAGAAATACTTTTGAGTTAGGTGACGATCTGCAACAAGAGTGGGTAACCCGACAAAGAGAAAATTTCATACAAACGCGCATTGATAGGGCCAGTACTACAAAGCGCGGTATTACAAAACTTAGAAGCTTTGCCTCTATGGGGGGTTACTCTATGGCGCAACGTTCGTGCGACTTAGAAATCAAGAAGATAACAAAAGCGCATAGTTTTTCTGGTTTAATTTTAAGTTTTTGTATTGACAAAACGAAAGCTATTAATTCCAATTGCAAACATGTAACGGAATAGGGACGCAGGGGATTGATAAAAAAAAATACCAAAACCTGCCATCCTGTGTAGAAAATAAAACAAATAATTATAACAAAAAACTAGTCGGGCGCAAAAAAAGGTCCTCTTTATCAGTACGTTGTTCTATTTTCTCCATACCTTAACCCCCAACCTTTAGGTTCTACTCCTAAGCTACTTATACAGGGTGCAATTGAAGTCATGGGCATTATTTTAACCTAAGGCACTACTCATGATACTAATTGCATTAGGGCTACTATTACGAAATCAAAAATATTATTAATGCAAGTATGGAAAACCTTAAAATGTAGTAAGTCATAAAAAGTATCAAATACTTTGCGCTTCTCGATAGCAAATGCATAGGTACACTACGCCGTACGCGTCATTGGGCGTGAATTCTTTGACCCCGCCCGACTCACGTGACATTCGTAAGTTGCCAATGAATTGATTCATAATAAATTCCAACTTTCCCTTCGTACTTTGCCGGCTTAGGACGGTCAAAACTACGTCAACTAGCATACATTAAAAAAAAACATTTACGTACCTAGCTTGTGGATTGTTTTGAAAAAACCTTATTTGTCGGTAAAGTGACAGAGGGTAAACGGGTACTCTTCCACGAGCTTGTGCATGTGCTGGCACGTGAAAAGACGAAAAATCCAACAGGTTCTGAGTGGTTCTGGTGGAATGAGACCCCGTGAAGGAATAGGGTCGGTGGCGATGGAACATTTCACGAGTTCATACTAAATTTCTTGTGCGATCGTAAATTACAACCATTTGTGGGTATTGTTGGTTGGTGTAAGTACCTAGCCTGCACATTACGCGGTCGAGGCATCGTGTACACAAACACACACACAACACACAATTACTACACTAACACTTAATACACTGCAATCCAAGCACCGTATGACGCGAGCGGCGAGTACGGCGATTACGTCACGGGATCAATAAATCAATTACGCGTCAATGCACCTGCGCAGTCGTTATGACACTGGTTTCGGGTTCGTGATTCGGAGGCAAGCAGACCCCGCGCGGGGGTGATATTCGTATTTTTGCGAATGAGGGAGCGGGACAGAGAGAGTTCAGGGAATCCCGCCGGACGGCATGTCTTGTAGCCCATTGTTATTATTACTTGTAAGGAAAAACCCGCGCGCGCGCAGGTCGGCCGCTCTATGAAGTTATTACTATTATTTGAAGTTTGTTTACATTTCGCTTTGCGCTGTACTGCGCTTTAAGATTTTGATACTTCAACATTTATTGGCGTTAACGAAATATTTTGTTTTAATTACTTTAAGTGTTTATTTGCAATAATAAGCCTTGTGCAATTTGACTTACTACATTTTTAAGGTTTTCCTTACTTGCATTAATAATATTTTTGATTTGCGTATTAATAGCCCTAATGCAATCAGTATCGTGAGTAGTGCCTTAGGTTAAAATAATGCCCATGACTTCAATTCCACCCTGTATACTGGAAAATACATTTTTCTTACAACAGTCAGCACCCTAATTGCGAAACACACTATCGATCTCAATTTGAATAATTTTGAAGCATATTGCTAATCCATTGCTTCATATGTTCGAAAAATGTGTCTGCTCAACAATGTAAAACACGCAATGAACGTTGTTGATCTGTCAAAATGAAACCCATTGCTACTAATAGTGTGTTACGCAATTAGCCCGCGGATCAGAGCCGTTCTACTTGAAGAAAAATAATAAATAAATTATACAACTATAAATACATGGTCCTAAGTTATTAGTCCTGGTCCACCAAAAATAAAAATAATAAAAATGAATGAAAAGATAATATTAAAATCCACATTCGCGGCGCACATTACGCAGTATCGACACGTGATTGAATTGAATAATGAAATTAAATAACTCGGAAAGTGAACATTTAAAACGGCTATCTACGTAGCTTACCGACGGCGACCGGCGACTCCGGCCCGGGCAGCTAATCGTCCACGGTGGAATGCGCGGGCGGCGTGTTCTTGGATCCGCTCTCTCCACCTCTGTTATCCGTTCGTATTTTTGCGACAGTACCTGTAGTGTACACATGGTTGTGCAAACGTTCAAACGCGCTCTCTGAAAGTACTGAAAACTACATCGAACAGAAGGGCCTACCTTACAATTTCTGAAGTACTGCCGCAATGTGATCACTTGCACTTATCAATACATAAAAGTACGCATCGTTAGAGTACAACAGTCGACATGGTACACGCTAACTAAAGTGATATTATTATCACAGATTACCTATTCGCAACTAACTTATGTTATAATGATAAGCGTAAACGACTCGAACGCTAAACCAACTACAAACGATTATGCCGGGGTCCTAGGTAAAGCGGCCGCGGTGGGAGCTTATTGACGGAGGACGCTTCATCGCGGTGACCTAGTCTACGTATATGTGCGTAAGGACGTTTTCCCTAGCTAAAGGTTTGTAAATTAATGGAATTTGGTAATGTTAATCCGTATTACATCAATCAGCTTCTATTAACGAAATTAGTAGATGGGTTCCTAGTTGAGGATTGATGAAAAAACCAAATCAATAAATGGATTAATTAAAAAAAAAAGATTAGTTATTCGAACATCTATTTAGACTTTCATATTAATTGCCGTATCATCTGTTACAGTATTGTTATCTCACGTGGCGACGCGCGCTTTACTTGTGGTAATCAAGTGTAACACACGCTTTGAATGTGTGCGTGAACACGAGTAGCGTCAGCACATAACACTTACACACACACACACTTCCGACTTCGTCATTGTCTCGGACGGTACCTCTAGAGCTCCGGCGCTTACATACACATTCACAAGGTAACCACAAATAAGGCGCGCGTCGCTGTGTGATATAAGAATACTAAACGGAACTAAGCCAATGTATCAAGTTCCTTTAAGGTTTGGTCCACTCCCTTTCAGTTTAAATCTTGTTTATGATCGAAATTCATCCAAAGAGACCGGGACTAATAATGTAGGACCTTCTAACAAAATGTATTATAAAAAGTTTATTTGCTTCAAAGAGAGACATTTTGCGACATACCTTGCAACCACCTGACTTGAGTAGCTGGGCCATACCCTTTCTCGTTTCGTGCGGCGATGCGGAATATGATGGCTGGCTTGGTGGAGGAGTCCACGTGCGCGGCGCTGAGCGACGCCTGCGGGACCACGCATGTGTTTGCCTTGCCGCAGTACACGCGCACAAATGCTAATTGTGATTTTGTTGGCTCCTAAAAACAAAAACTTTGTTTTGATACGTAGGTAGTAAGAAACGACAACAGTAACTCCATTTTCGGTAGCATATGTAAGTTCCTTCCACCAATCAAAACGTGATAGAATTTAAAACTTTGTATAGCACAAAAATAATGAATTACCTTTGATGGTGTAGTAGACCGCACGGCTAGGTACACTGAATATTCAAATATTCCTTCAGCAGCCACTTGTGGAGGTTCCCACGACAAATGTGCACCCTCCACTGACTTCGATATTTTGATGGCTGAGGGTGCACCCGGAAATCCAGGTAAACACGTCTTAAATGCAGATTCCTATGAAAAGAGAAATATAATTATGACGAATATAGCGATAATATATATTTGTCAATCACTCCATAACAGGAAAAGATTGTAGGCTTAAGCTAAAGTATTTTACTCACTTCACTATACTCGCCGCGCCCACACGAATTGATCGCAGCTATTCTGAATTTGTAGGCTGTGCCGTGTTCGAGCGCCGTCGTGGGTAAACCAGTTAAGTCCGGCAGATTATCCAGAGACAAATTGGACAAGTCCACATTAGGATCAGAAATGTAGTTCTGGACCTAGATTTTAAACAAAACGGATTAGTAAAACACATGAATAATAAATAAAAATATATTCCGTTCGCGGCTGTAAGTACAGCACATCGAATTTTAGAAGTGCGGCTTTGTCTCTTTATATGTGAGTCTCTTTCTAGAACTCGATTCTCTATACTTACGGCCGAGTTTGTATTATACCCATCAAATAATTACCGTAAAAGAGTTGCCCTTCACGATCCCGACGGTGTACCACGCATCTTCATCATGTTGCTTCGGCTCCTCCGACTCAGCCTATAAAAGTGTATCAGACAGTCTTTATGAGAAATCAAACTATATTCTTTAAATAACGATCAAAACAAGTTAAACCTAAGTGTTTTTGCAGAAGCAGAACTCCAAGAATACTTACATAGGAGGGCTTGCACTTATATCATCATCTGCCTAGCCTTTCCCAACTATGTTAGGGTCGGCTTCCAGTCTAACCGAATGCAGCTGAATACCAGTATTTTACATGAAGCGACTGCGTATCTGACCTCCACAACCCAGTTATTGGGTAATACGATACCCCTTGGTAAGCACCTTGCCAGGCACCTCCGCGCTGCAGCCTGGACCGAGCGGTACAGGGCCGGCAAAGAGGGAGCGCTCTGACGACACGCCTTCACCGAGTATGCTCCAGGGGGACGCCAAGCGTGTAAGGGTCCACTCCACCCAGGGGGAACTGAGGACCTGCGCACGGGCCACAAAGAACGTTCCTGCGCGGCTCGCCGTAGCAATCTGAATCCCTCCCCCCTCCAGAGATCTGATAAAGGAAGAGGCCGAACAAGTCAAAGTAGGCCTGGAAGACCTACTTATGGGCACGGTCATGACAACACCACACTCTACCTACCGCGGATACCCACGGGTAGCGGAGGGCACCGCGCAGATGTAGTGTGAGGACGACTACGCGCTGGCCTGGCTGACCCAAAATGTACCCCTCTTAAAAATCCTTAACTGACAGTACTTCGACAACCAAGACGTCCCACCCATATCAAAGCCCCGCTTTTCGTCCGTCGCTTTAAAGGTGACGTAGAGAGGCTCCTTAGCATTTTGATCCGTCAGAATACTTGCTACGACATAGCCAGGTGGTCACTTTACATGGCAACTACAGTCGGTGGTGATAATTAAGGGACTTATTTAACCCTAGTGTGCCACCGGAGGAAGTGGAAAAGGTTCTTGGTCGGAGGCGATGGATATCGTACCTACTGGGTTCGATATACGTGCGATTATGGCCCACGGCCCAGCCCTCTGACAGCAAGACGGACCCAACGACAACACCAACACGGATATTGCCCAGCTTGAGGATGTCCTGGCCCGCGCGGCGATGGCTGATGACGAAGCCCCCATACCACCTGCATCTCCCGGCTGGAACGAGCAGCTTTTAGCATCGTCGCCGGGTGATCAACAAGACGGCCGGTACAGAGAGGAGGCAGCGGAGAGATTGTCTGATGGATTCACCACCGACTAACCCCCCCATCGCCGACACCACCACTCAACATCATCCAAACGAACCTCCAACATAGCCAGACTACCACGGCTATCCTACGCAAGGCACTGGAGGTTAACCCTCGAACAATTGCACTGATCCAAGAGCCGTGGTTCAGGAACAACAGAATATGCGGCCTCTGTAATATCGGAGATAAGCTAATTCTCAACACACACAACTCAAGACAAACCTAGATCCTGCGCCTACATACCCTTACACATCCCTACCACACTACTCACTCAATTCTGTTCCAGAGACCTGACAGTTGTCAGGCTACAAATCGAAGGTGACTTTTCAGATGTTGTACTGGCCTCGGTATACATGCCGCGCGAAGACACAAACTGCCCGCCGAAAGAAATGGTCGACCTAGTACAGCACTGCGAGCGCACCAAATTAGACCTGATCATCTAAACCGACTCGAACGCCCATCACCCACTCTGGGTTAGCGATGCATCGAACTCCAGAGGAGAGGTTTAATCTCTGAACCCACTTGGGTCACAGTCCGAGGGCAAACGATCATAGACAAAACTCTTGCTACAGAAAACGCGAAAAACCTCATCACAAACTGCTACTAATAGCAGGGCGGCTAGGAGGCGCTTGTGTTGGTAATTAGCATGAAGCAGATCCTTCTGTGGCCTGAGTAAAAAGTTTAGCAGATTACTGCCTAAGTCAGTCATTCAATTGTCATTATGTACGAGATTACCATTTTATGCCATTTCTTTCAATGGAGTGTCAGTGGTTGACCATTGGAAAATAATAATGACGCCATTTAGTAGATTACCAAACTTGTCAAAATCAACAATTATGAAATCAATGATAGATCATTCTGACACTACTGTAATAGCAGACTTGAGGCCCTGGTGAAGGGGAACATCACGGGACACTTGGTAAGACTGGTTGTCAGACTTTCGGGCTTCTGACTACCCATAACGACTGTCAAAGACCCATGAATGTCAGCTGGGACCAACGGCTTAACGTGCTTTCCGGGACACGCAGGGGTCTCGATATGTAAAGATGGTCATCCATCCACGGACCGACCGCACAAGCGTAGCTTAAAATGATCGATCAACCTGCGTGGCTGTTATTATTTAGTACAGACCCCTCCACTAGCACATAAATATTTATTGTCTCAGGAAACAATATATTAAGGTGCCACTTGTCGATATTTTTCCTATACAAATTTTGGGAGAATATTACTCCACTATTTGACATTGTGCATCTAAAGTTAAACATGATATCGTTTTGACATATTATTATTTGTCTGTACGGAAACAGAATACTAAAATAAAAAAAAGATATGAGCCAACAAAGATTCGGTTTTCTTGCTATTTTTAACGTAATTTTGGGTGTAAATAAGTAATAAAAGAACTATAAAATCTTCAAAACCAAGTCCGTACCGACAAAGCTCAGTTATTATCAAAGAGATCAATAAACTTTATTTGTAATTGATTTATGCAGTGGTTTTTTCATAAAACTCGATTTTCCGAAACACTTTTCGAATTTTTCTTACGTGCCTATCAGTTCGTAACGGTGTTTCTGTGCACGAGAACTAGTAGTTCGTGTAGACTAGCGTCTAACTGCTCATTACTGATACTAGCGTTGTCGGACACGAAGCCAGGTGAGACAGCGTGCTTTTTGGCCATGACCACCAGTGAGTTCGAGCTCGCGACTAGTTTACTCTTATGGCTTGGGCCTAAGAGTAGTTCAGGGGTTAAAATTGCCACATTGGGTATAGTCGCCGGCACGTAACTTGGCAAGGTTTTGGCGTAGTGCGAGTAAGTTAGCGTAAGTACACTTAGTGCTACAAGAAAATGGTCACTTTTATTGTTTGTCATTATACTATGGTAATTGCCTTAAATTATTTTTAAATATGTCTGTTTACAAGAAAGTTAAAGTAAAAAAAAAACGCAGCTAACGACTCTTGCCAAGTTACGTGCCGGCAACTATAGGAGTAGAGTACCACAAAGTGTGAAAATAAGATTCTGCCGGTACCTGTTCGTGCTGGTGGTGCAGCGCGGCGCTGGCGAGCGTGGCCAGCGCGTGCGCGGCGTCGCTGGGCGGCAGCGGCGGCGCGCCCGAGCTGCTCACGGCGCCCTCGCCCTCGCTGGCGGCGCCGCTGCCCTCCGCGGCCACCGACGATGACACGCCCGCGCCACTTTCCTCTCCTGGGACAACCAAATACACAATACTTTCAAATACCATCCACTTTTGTAACAAGGACTTGTTACAAAAGTGTTGTTGTCTTCGTTTCTTTCTTTATGCCAGCATGTCAAATAAGGGCGAGCAAGCCAAACAGTCTTGCATATTTTTCAAAGATTTTTTTTTCATTTTAAGTAGTATTTCTGTACATTAAGGGGCCGGCGAAGCATGCGTAGTATTGCGTAGTTCATAAAAACGTAATACCGAAATAATTTGTAAATCAAAGATATTCTTAAGGTAGTGTGTATTTATTCCGATTGTTTGACAGGATTTCTAGGTTCCCAAATATATATTTTGAGTGGACAATGATTTAAAGACGTAATCCAATCGGAATAAATACACACCACCTTAAGAATATGTTGATTCACAAATTATTTTGGTATTACGTTTGTATGAACTACGCATGCTTCGTCGGCCTCTTAAACTTAAAACTACTTTTTCGATTTGTTACCTATTTTATCAAAGGTGTGATATAAAAGGGCATTCATATGGTCATATATTACCTGGTTGTAAAGTAGGTGAGAGAAGTGCAGAGCCATTCGCAGTCATGGTGAGCAATGGCATTGATTCACTTACTGTCGGCATCGTGTCGGCTGCACCTTCCATTTCGGACGTGTCTGCGTCGCTGAACCTAAAACACGAAATAAAAATGAGCTTCCATATCATAATCGCCGAAAAATTAGGCTGCATTTAGATTTAGGCGAAAACTTTTGTACGGCGGCCACGCTCTCGTATACATTAGTGGCGAGTGTAAACTCTAATTACTAAGGAACAGCATGGAGTTTCCTGGGAATCGCGCCGCCGCGCCGCCTGCTTTCGCACGATAGTTTTTGTCGACGCACAGGCATTCTGTTCCTCTCCCTAGACACTAGTCAGTTCAGTCGCTTGCTCGCTCATTCAATTTAAAACATAGGTAGTTGCTAAATAAATAGAGCATGCACAGGCGCGGATACAGAGAAGGAGCAACGGGTAGAGTTGCACTCCCCTCTGGGATTCGACCAAACTAATTCTAA
The DNA here is from genome assembly GCA_949316385.1 of Globia sparganii. NCBI lineage: Eukaryota > Metazoa > Arthropoda > Insecta > Lepidoptera > Noctuidae > Globia > Globia sparganii. The sequence goes on from OX438655.1 coordinate 14,984,609, forward strand.
AACTCTAGTGGGTCCCCATTCTTGAGTTTACAGAAAATAGGTGCCAAAGTTTTTTTTTAAGTTTTCACAGCTTGTGTTATGTACTTACTTGGCGTCCATAATGGCTGCCCCCGGCATAAGTCGGTCGCTTGAAAAGTGTCCTGTGGGGTACCCTCACTTGTTATAATAATCAACTGTCAGTCAACTCTCAACTGTCAACTATCTGTCAAACACCACATGCCTTCCCCCCTATTCTTTAAGCACTTCACAGACTTCACTCAAATTACTATAATATTATTTATATATAAGTTTTTATCTAACTAACCTAACTATCCTAATATTTAAATCACTCTTATTATTTAATTATTTTGTAACATGCCTCCTTCACAAGTTACTACTGCATCTGTTGGTATGCCGAGTATATCACGCATTTCATTACTAGGACCTGAATCTTCATCAGAATCACGTCGTCGTAGTTGGTTTATGTGTCGTGTAACTATTGGTCCATTATTGATCTTTACCAAAAACCGAACAGGACCCCTGATTCTGAAGACTTCTCCTTTCACCCACTTCTCCCCTCTTGAATAGTTACGCAACCACACCTTGTCCTTCAATCTAAATCCTCTCACTGGTACTTCTATGTTACTTTCAATTTGTCTTTCAGCAACAGGTTTTGTGGAGAAAGGATGACGGAGACTTTCCAGTAACCGAGCTTGGCGCTACTCTCAAACTAAACAACAGACGTGGTAATTTGATATCCATGTCAGTTCCAGCCAAACTACGTAATTTCTTTTTTACTGTTTGTACAAATCTTTCAGCTTGGCCATTTGATGATGGTGTGTATGGTGGAGTCAATATATGTTGAATGCCATTGCATTTCATAAAATTCTTGAATTATTCAGATGTGAATGCCGTTCCATTATCCGATACTAATACTTGTGGCAATCCTTGCTGGGCAAAAATTTCTCTTAAAGCCTTAATTGCACATTCACTTGACGTTGATCTAACTATCTTTACTTCTGGCCATTTTGAGTATGGATCCACCACAATTAGATATATTCTATTGTCAACTGGACCAGCAGTCAATATGCAAACGTTGCCATGGGTTAGAAGGGGTGATCCAAGAATGTCCAGTGCTTGCAGGCATATTTTTATTTACCTGACAACTATCACAATTTGCCACTAATGCTTCAATTTCATGATCCAGCCCTGGCCACCAAAAATAGCTTCGTGCAATTGATTTTGATATTACTATGCCATCGTGAGTCTCATGTAAAGCCTGTAACATGTTCATGCACAACAATTCTTCATATTTTTTAAGTATTTTCAACAGAGATTCATTATCCTTTTCACTATCCAGAGAATTGATGTTATTTATACCTTCAACTGAAATCCCTAGAGGCTTGAACCAATTCCTACCAAGGAGATTACCTCGCCCCTGTCCAATTATTATTTGCAGGTAACCTTTAAAGTTTTTATATTTAATAAAAACTTTGGTCCTGCCATGCACCTGCACTTTAGCATTCGTCCAAGTGTGCAAGTTTAGCCTGCATTCCTGTAAATTCAATCCATTAGGCCAGATTAATTCTGCTTGTTCCCTTGACATTATTGTATACAAACAGCCGGAATCAACCTCAAACTTGACTAATTTGCCATTCAGTTGAAGTTCAGTATAAATAGCAGGTTCACGGTGTGTACCTCCCACACAGTATACTCCATTCATATATTCTTCTTCCCTTTCTTGAATCTCTTTGATATCACCAGTTCCATTATTATTTTTTCTGCACATTTTTGTAATATGGCCTACTTTGTTGCATGTGTTACATTTAGCAGAAACAAACTTACATTTGTGATACAAGTGGTTTCCTCCGCATCTGTAGCAGTATAGCTTCTTTTTCTCCTCGTCCACTGCATTTACCTCCATTGGTTCTACCACATTGTCCCTGTTTGCACTTCCCGGACAAGTGATTGATGATTCCTCAATGGCCGGTACTTTCAAGATCTTTAGGTCTTCAACACATTTTTCCGCTTGCAATGCCAACTCCACAGCTGTTGCATAAGTTAGGTTAACCTTCTTTAGTAAATTCTCTTGCAGTTTGGCATTATTTACGCCACACACCAGTCTATCTCTCAAAGTTCTTTCTAAATCTACAAAGTTGCAAAACCTACACATTTTTCGAAGTGCTGCAATGTACTCTTGAATTGATTCATTTTTACCCTGATTCCTACTGTGGAATTGAAATGATTCTACGATCTCATTTGGTCGCGGACTAAAATGGTTATTCAGTTTTGTCTCTATTTCACCTAATGTAATCTGGCTCACCGAATCCGGAAACACTAATGATTTAACTAAGTTATACAGATCACTACCACAAGATGCAAAAAATACAGCTTTTTGCTTATTAGGTTCTATTAAGCCATGTGCTACTAAGAAATAACCAAATCATTCTTTATATGATTCCCAATCCCCACTTTTCATAACAAAAATCTCAAATCTTATATCTGCCATTGTATTTACACCGTTTTCACAAAATTTTCACTGGTTTTTTCACGATATTTCACGTTTTTTCCTCGTCGCCTCTGTTATGTACTTACTTGGCGTCCATAATGGCTGCCCCCGGCATATGTCGGTCGCTTGAAAAGTGTCCTGTGGGGTACCCTCAATTGTTATAATAATCAGCTGTCAGTCAACTCTCAACTGTCAACTATCTGTCAAACACCATAGCTTGGGAAACCCCTCATCGGTGAGAAACATTCGACCCTCCTTGAGTGAAGACTTAGATCTGCGCCTGAGCGTGCATGGGACTATTTTGTTTTTTCATAAATTTAATACTAACTCATTGGGCTGATGCTGTTGAGGTGCAAGAGAGAATGAGTGTAGTATTGCAGGTCCATTGGCAGTGGAGGAAATAAGAGGTGCCTCTGTTTGACCACTGCTAGAAATATCAGCGCCACTCTCTGCTGTGCTCGAACTGAAGAGAAATTGCATATATTACTAATTAAATTGAAATATGAAGTGAATAATAATATTTATGGTGTAAACATACCTTATGCCAGTGCTGAGGGCGTCCTGCGCCGCACTGCTGATGTCATTGACATCGTCGCTGCTTGCAACACCCTCACCACCACCCATATCTTCATCCATTGTACTAGATTCATCTGCAATTTCAATATTTCTAGTCCATTTAAGGCACTTTGTACATACTGCATTCTAAGGCAAAAAAGGAGCAGCACTATACCATCTTGCACAATTGGTGCACCATCCCCCTCACCAACTCCACTATCAGTAGGCATTGCTGAGCTGATGGACTGATCTGGAGACTCCTCAGCAGCTTCTGCAAGGCCTTCAGCCTCATCCAAGCTTTGTTCTTTCATCATTGGATCCATTTGGCTCTCATTGTCCTATATAAACAAGGTGTTGCAATTAGGCACAGAATTTAATAAGACAAATTGTTTATAAGTACATAAACTGCTGAACTGTGCCAACAATGAAAGTTTTATAGGCTTTGATGAAGTTTTAGTCTAGTGATAAGTATATAAATTTCTTACAGGTGTAGACAAGCAGTTGTCTCCAATGTAAGCAGACTCATCTGCGACCGTTCCAGTTGTAGTGTCATCAATGTCCATTTCTTCCTCTGCTTCAGCTTCAGCTTCAGCTTCAGCATTTGCTAGAAGTATAGATAAAGGTTCACTTCAATCAAATATTCAGAGATGTCTTCAGAGTACACAATAAAATATAAGAGTTAAAAGACATATAACTAATGCTGATCATGATGCATTTCTAAACAGCCCTTTGAAGGAATCTCAGACATTCATCCCCATATTTGCAAAGTTAACATTTGAAACTATTATGTTATTTTAATAGAAAATGCTTTAATTTATAAACTTCATATACATTTTTATGAAGTTTATAAATTATAGCAATTTCTGAAGAGTTTTACATAATATATAGCAATGAAAAACCAAGAAAATGCCAGCACAAAACTATCATGAAGACCATGCAGAAGGAATATTAAGAATATGGTTTGTTAGCACATTCAGGTTTATATTATTTTTTAGAATTTCCACTTTTTCCAATCATTTTAATCTTCATGTTGTTGTCTATCATTCTAGATCTCAACCAGACCAAAACATAATCAATAGTATAAGACAGGATATTACATCCTCTTTTACAATAAGTCATGGCATGTTATTCCTTATTCCATAATTCAGTACTCTCTGAAACTAGAAATTGTAAAACTATACGCTAATTATTATGGAGATCTAGTCACCTTCAGCCTGTTGTTCTTCACCTTCTGCTAGTTGTGGCGCAGCATCAATGTCCAAGCCATCACTGCTGCTGGTAGGGCCTCCATTTGTTGCTACAATAGTATAATTTATCTGATGACCGCATTTAAATCGTACATCATAACTAACGCTAATAATTAAAAGCACTATTACATACATATGAAATGGCACCACAAAAACCAAAATGCAAATCAAAATAACGATGTCACTTACAACAAGAAATAATTTGGAATGTTTATAACTAAAAACAAAGCTTTATATAATTAAAGATTACCTGACTCTTCTGCCGCAGCGGCTTCTTCGTTACTTGTTACATTATTATCAGAAGCATCGACAGCTTCTCCAACTTGATTCTCTTCTAAAGGCGACACTTCCGCGCCATCAGGTACATCAGCGTGAAGCGCAGAATCCGACTCCATTTTACAAAGAATTAAACTTTAAAATAACATAAAATTGAAAAATATTGAAACTTAACAAGTAATTATAAGGTAATAGTCAACATTTTCTGAATATTCCGAAAATAATTATCTTTTTTGACAACTAAATTGCCATGGGTAGCCCTTATACCATAGAGTCTAGTTGGCGTCTTCTCTTTTTTTCTAATTCTTCTCAAATTGATAGACAAAATATTAAATAAACAATAGTCTTTTAGGCTTCAAAGTACAACTCTATCCGCTAGGAGAACTATTCAACTATACGATTACCATAGATTTGTTTTTAGCCGTAAGTATGAATTATAGAATACTAGAAGCGCCCCGCGGTTTCACCCGCTTAAATTAAGTTTAATTAGTTATTAAGTTTTATTTACTAACAAAGTTGTTACTATATTATTATGTATACTTAGGTTAAGGTATGTATCTATGGGTCTTTGTTACCTGAAAATAAATGGTTTATTATTAAATGTTTCGATCCCGTGGGATTTGGGAACTGTGACGTCTGTGACTTGGCTGGCTGTGACTCATCCACAGACTACTTACTTAGACAGAAACTAGAGAGTTTTAGGGTTGTAGGTATTATACTCTTTGGACTCATCCATTATCATCAATCATCATAGTGCAGAAATTACTAAACCAACTTAAGCCGCCATCACACGGACTGCACCACAACAACCGCACGAAGTCGCTACATTCAACTGCATGCATGCAGTTGTCTGCAGTCGGATCTGACTTCACGCAGTTAACGCCAAGCATCTAGACTTGGAGCAGTGGTGGCCCAGTGGTAACGGCCGCGACTTACGAGTTGTAGGTCGTAGGTTTGAACCCCGTCAGGCGCTTTAGTTTGTGTAAATTATTTCATCACCATTGCTCTTAAAACGGTGAAGGAAAACATCGTGAGGAAACCGGCATGTCCTAGAACCAATAATTTGAAGACATGTGACATCTACCAGCCCGCACTGGGCCCGCGTAGTGGATTACGGCCCACTCCCTCTCATAGAGAGGAGGCCTGTGTCCCAGCAGTGGGAACACTATAGGCTGATTATGCTGTTTTTGCTCGTCCATACTACATACCGATTAATTTAACATTGTTTCGTACAGAGGCCAGCACATCAAGCTAGCCCAATCTGTCAAATTTCTTTGATAGACTTTCAACTTTACTACAAAGGCATAAGGTTCATATTCAATTGGGGTTTGACAGATTGGGCTAGCTTGATGTGTTGGCCTCTGTACTATCACAAATATTTTATTAAAAGAAGATATTAGAAAGGAGATGTTTCAAAATGGGCCAGGTCTATGTACAGTATCTCCGAAAAAAGAGAAAAATCCGTAGAATTCGGGAAAATACAGATAATTCAATTAAATGTGTACTGTTGTGGTAGTGAACTGATATTTATCAATTAATTTTATCGACTTTCAACATGGCGTCTCACAGATTTAGTTACTCTGTTGTTAAAAAGAGAACTGTCAGTTGTCACAACAGTGTCACTTCTGTCACTTTCGTCTAGCGTCGAAATAAACAAAAACATGTCAAACGTCATTAATCAATGAAACTGACAGCTTACCGCTATGACGGGTTGTTTTTTGTGTTGCAATTTCAAGTGTAATTTCTTCTGTTTACCAGAAAACCAAGCTATTTTAAAGTAATTGGACAGTTGAGAACTGTTTTAAATGAATTTCCCTATTTTTAAGTATAGTGTACAAGGACCTGGCCCAGGCTCTATACATTTTGGAACATTTCCTTTAAAACTTACCAATTGTATTTTTTTCCTTATTATTCTTTTCTGCAAAATTTGGTATCATTGATTCGCATACAAAAGCCCAATCATTAGTGCGCTTTATTTTGTCCCTACAGGGTGGAATTGAAGTCATGGGCATTATTTTAGCTTAATAATAATAAATAAAAATAATAAAAATGTTTATTTCTTCACCTAAGGATACAACTATGTTAGGTTTGGAGTCACCTTTTAAGCAAAGATTTGCTTGTATTAGGTGGTTCCGCTCCTCCAGTTTACAGTCATTCTACAGATGTGTGAGAAATAAGCAAAAAGATTATTTTAAGACTAATTAACATTTTATAATTCATATATCAGTAAGGGAGCGCACTGGGTGTAGAATATGTTTGTGAGTGTGTGTATGTGTATGGGTTCGTTTGTGTGTAAGGGTGTGTTTGTGTAGGTGTCGGGAATATAGTGGGTGGGGATGTGTGTGAGATATGTGGTATGTGTTGTGCGAGGATGTGTGGGTGTGGTGTGTATATGTGTACAAATTTGATGTGTTTATTAGTTATGTGATCTTGTGTAGGATATCTTCGGTTTCTTCGTAGCTTTTACTCTTGAGCCATTCAATTAGTGTTTTTTTGCAGTCGTGGTATGTCATAGAGTAGATGGCACATTGTTCATTGAGAGCGTTATATATACGGGAAGATTGTTTAGTAAATTGCCTTGTCGCAAATGTAGTATTCACTGGACGATCTTCAGCTACTTTATTTTTCCTCCTAGAATGTGTCTTGGAAGTAATGAAGGGAAGAGATTTGTGTTTTTTTAATGCAATCTGAAGGACATAGTTTCCTAACTGACAAAAGGTTTGAGGTTGAGTATAAACTTTCCGTAGGGAATCTAATCGGTTTAAAGTACATGACTTTTAGTAAAGCTCTCTGTGCCCTCTCCAGCTCCAAAAATTTTGTTTTAGACGCTCCACCCCAAATTGGCAAACAGTACATCAGTATAGACTGACCCAGGGAGACGTAAATTTGCTGGATAAGATCCTTAGTGGTCACGTGGCGAAGAGATTTGAACGTCCAAATTAATTTCCTAACTCTGTTCATTAATAGTTCTAGGTGCAAGTACCACGATAGCCTTTGATCAAGCATAACACCAAGGTATTTAGTACTGGATACTTTATTAATTTTTAAACAAGAGCAGGTGGTGTCAGTGTAGCTGGAGCAGGTATGGATTTTAATCTGAAGGTCTTGTGATGGCTGGGTACGATTAAATATGGAAAAGCAGATGTAATTTGTCTTAGAAATATTCAAAGTTAAAAGGTTCCGATCGAGCCAGGTAGCTATCGTAGACAGACCGCGTTCGGCGATGCGACCAACGCTGTCCCATGTTTCTCCCGAGAAAACAATTGCTGTATCGTCAGCATAAGAGAATATGTGAGCACCTTCGATATTCATGTTACATAGGCTGTTTATATAAATGAGAAACAGCGGCGGCCCGAGCACACTACCTTGTCCTACTCCGTAAGTCACTATTTCTTCGGAACTAGTGACTGATCCTATTTTAACTACGTACCTGCGCTCACTCAGGTATTCCGTGAAAAGTTTATGTGGTACTCCTCTTATACCAATGTAACCAATGTCTTCTAGCCTTTGTAAAAGCGTGGGGACAGAGACTGTGTCGAAGGCTTTTTTGATGTCTAGAAAGACGGCCAGACACTTTTCACGATTGTCCACTTTTTCAGTGACGATAGAGGTCAGAGCTAGGACCGCGTCTTCAGTAGACTTTCCCTGTCTAAAGCCAAACTGTGAGGGTGAAATTATTTTATGTTTAGTTAAATATGTACTTAATCGTTGGTTTATTAATCTTTCGACAATTTTAGACAGGGACGGGAGGACGGATATCGGCCTATAGTTAGACGGATCAGCTCTGTCACCACACTTATGCACAGGTGTTATTACAGCTTGTTTCAGGGCCGTGGGAAAGCATCCTTGCTCAAAACATAGGTTAATAAGGTGTGAAATTATTGGTGAGATAATTAACTTGGCAGATTTTAAAAAAACTTACGGGGATTTTGTCCCAGCCAGTAGCACTGTCGGATTTTAGGCTCGTAATTACAGTTGCTACTTCTTCAGCGTCAGAGTTGAGCAGTACAAACGATGAGACCGGCGGGTTTGGAACGTACGTAGGTATGTTGGGGTCGTTGTTAGTCTGTCTCTCAGGATTATTTATTATTTCGTCAGCAAGATGCTTTCCAACGGTTGAGAAGTATTCATTTACTTTATTCACCGCCTCGAGAGGGGTGGCGGCTGATTCCAGCAATTCTGTGTTTTGTGTCTTAGGTGGTTTTCGTTGGGAAATTTTGTTTATTGTTTGCCATAGCTTTTTAGAGTTTTTGTGTGTCTTATAAAGCTGTTCGCGATCGTATTTACGTTTTTGTTTCTTAATGGCGCTGTTGCAGTAGTTCCTGTATCTCCTATAAGTGATTTTTAGTATCTCATTATGAGGGTCTAGTTTTAACTTTTTTTGCATATTGTTGCGGTTATGTATACAGCGCAACAAGCCTATGGTCATCCAAGGTTTGATTAACCTATTTTTAAGGGGGATTTTTATTACAAGTGTACCGGCAGTGAGACATTTTTGTAGTAAAGTTATTAAGTTATTTATTAGTATGTTAGGGTTAGTTAGGTCTAAGAGGTCGTGAATGTTGCTACTTTTTAAGAGCTCGAGTGTATATTCGACGTTAATTGAGGTTTTAGTTTTAAAAGATTTGTGTTTGTTCATCAATTCAGACAGTTTTAGGAAAATCATAGAGTGATCGGTGATAGTGGTCTCGATAATTGCTATGAATGCTGATTTTTTATTAGGTCTAAGCTTGAGAATGAAATGATCCAGACAGCTTTTGTCGCGAGTGGGATGCATATGTCCAGGTAGTAGGCCGTGCATTGCTAACATGTTTAAATAATTAAGTCGATTCGATCTTTCGTATGATTGCTCTTCTTCCTTGTGTATTAAATTTATATTGATGTCACCCGTAATAATTACATTTTTATTTGAAGAGAGGGTAGCTAAGTGTTGAGATAAGGAGTTTATGAAATCATCTGCATTTGTCTTTGATGGAGAGCGATATATCCCTATGACTATGAGATCAGGTTTAATTTCAACCTGTAAACAAGAAGCGTGAGTTAATTTTATCTCTTTTATTTTAAAGATGTACCTGTTACTAACAAAGACGACGACACCGTCAGCTTTATTTAAATGCTTCGTGGTGTAGCCTGCCGAGTAGTTTTGTAATTGAGGAATGTTTTTATTTGGGTTTAGCCTGCATTCACTTAAAACAATAAGGTCAGTGTTAAAATTTAGATCGGCTAGGTTTAGATGTAAGTCTTTAAAATTTAGATAGATACTTCTGATATTTTGTGAGATAATCGTAAAATCGGAGTTTTTAATCTTAACAGTAGTACTAAAATTTCGAAGGGAAAAGATACTTGGGCTAATTCTATGTTATCTATTTCAGTTATTGATTCCAGCGTTCTATCCATAACTGTCTCTAACAGGGCTTAGTACAACAAATTGTAGTCTTTTAGGGTTTTGAGTGTATGCGTTTTTATGCGTAATATGTGTAAAATGATCTGCACGAAAGGTTTAATAGTGTATGTTTTGATTGTGTGTGTGTGCGTTCAGCGACCGCACGCGGTCGATATATTTAACTGCATGCAGTTATACGTTCGACTTCGTGCAGTCATGATATCAACTGCACGCGGTCGGCTGCAGTTGAGTGAAGTCAATATCAACTGTATGCAGTAGTGCCTTCAACTTCGCGCGGTCGGCTACAGCCGGTCGATTCTGTCAAAATCTCACCGTGATAACTTAGGTGAAGTGAGCGTGAAGTGAGCTATCAATAGGGATAATCCCTAACATCAGGTGGAGTGACAGCTCACTTCACCTAAGTTTTCACGGTGAGATTTTTACAGAATAGCACTACAGTTGTGTAGTGTCGCCGTATGCTGTCCACCGCCGTTCGCATGCAGTTAGTCCTGGAGCCTGTCGGTTGCGTCGAACCGTTTGAAAAATGGATTTCGACACCGACTTCTTTATTTCTATAATAAAAAGTAAAGTCAGCAGGAATTATTATAAAACTCAAGAATATACAGGGTGCAATTGAAGTCATGGGCATTATTTTAACCTAAGGCACTACTCATGATACTAATTGCATTAGGGCTACTATTACGCAAATCAAAAATAATACTAATGCAAGTATGGAAAACCTTAAAATGTAGTACCTAAGTCATACAAGGTATCAAATAGTTGCGCTTCTCGATAGCAAATGCGTAGGCATAGATTAACATTGCGTAGGTACACTACGCCGTACGCGTCATTGGGCGTGAATTCTTTGACCCCGCCCGACTCACGTGACATTCGTAAGTTGCCAATGAATTGATTTATATTAAATTCCAACTTTCCCTTCATACTTTGCCGGCTTAGGACGGTCAAAACTACGTCAACTAAAATACATTAAAAAAACGTTTACGTACCTAGGTAAAGTTAATTTCCTGTAGTTTTGGCGTATTTAAAAAGAAAAGTTGGAATCACAGAATCCGCCAATGTTTGTTCTTGCACCTTTTGAAAGTGGAATGGGTACCGGCCAGAACTGTTTAACAGTTTCCAAACATAAAAGTGGCTAACACCGAAGCTTCGTTCCGCTTGTCGGGTGCTAGCTTGTGGATTGTTTTGAAAAAACCTTCTTATTTGTCAGTAAAGTGACAGAGGGTAAACGGGTGCTCTTCCACGAACTTGTGCATGTGCTGGCACGTGAAAAGACGAAAAATCCAACAGGATCTGAATGGTTCTTAAAATGAGACCTCGTGAAGGAATAGGGTTGTTCGGGTAACGGCGATGGAAAATTTCACAAGTTCGTACTAAAATTATTCTTGTGCGATCGTAAATTACAACCATTTGTAGGTATTGTTGGTTGGTGTACCTAGCCTGCACATTACGCGGTCGAGGCATCGTGTTCACAATTACTACACTGCAATCTAAGCCCCGTATGACGCGAGCGGTGAGTACGGATAGATAGTAGTTTACGTCACGGGATCAATAAATCAATAACGCGTCAATGCACCTGCGCAGTCGTTATGACACTGCACCGGTTCCGGGTTCGTTCGTGTTTCGGCGGGAAGCAACCCCGCGCGGGGGTTCGTATTTTTGCGAGTGAGGGAGCGGGACGGAGAGAGTTCAGGGAATCCCGCCAGACGGCATGTCTTTTAGCCCATTGTTATTATTACATATAAGGAAAAACCCGCGCGCGCTCGTAGGCCGCTCTATGACTACTTATTACTATTATTTGATGTTTGTTTACATTTCACTTTGCGCTGTACTGCGCTTTAAGATTTTGATACTTCAACATTTATTGGCGTTAACGCCGTTAACGAAGTATTTTGTTTTAATTACTTTAAGTGTTTATTTGCAATAATAAGCCTTATACAATATGCCTTAGTACATTTTAGGGTTTTCCTTAGGTGCAGCGCAGACGACAGACTATCCGTGACGCAGACGACACTTTTTAGTCTGTGAAAATAGAACCTAAGCAATTATATGCAGTAACGCACACGACGCGCAAAAAGTCCGGCGCACAAAAAATCCGTGTAATTCGGGCAGACCGCGCCGCGCCGCGCCGCGCCGCTCCACACAAAAAGTGTGTGAAAAAAAATGAACGTTTGCTTCAACGCGCGGTAACACAGACGGCGCACACTTTAGTCGGCAATCTGCATTTGCTAGGGGTGGACGTAACACACGCGATCTATTATCATGGCGCGATTTATTATCAAAATAATACTTCGCTCGCGATCTCTGCATGATTTCCATAGCGTCTACGTCCCTACAGCTCTGCCGACAGAATGGTCGAAGATGTGCGTCGTGTGCGTTGAGTCTGTGAAAAATCCGCGACCGACTTTTTGCGCGCCATGCAGACTTTTTGTGCGCCGCAGACTCGATCGCACAAAAAGTGTGCCGTCTGCGCTGCACCTTATAATAATAATAATAATATATTTATTTGCATAAAAACACGGTATAAAAAGATGGTAAAAGGTACAATTTTAGAACAAAAACATGTTTTGCCAATATAATAGGCATGCAAATTTTTCAGTATGTAACTGACATTAACATTGTTTGTCAATGAAATCTTTAATACTATAAAAACTATTAACAGTTAACCATTCGTACATTTTATTTTTAAATAACTTAGTATTTAAATTTTTGAGATCATTTGGTAACTTATTAGATAAACGTACACACATTGCAAGACAGCTTTTATTATACTTAGTTAGCCTTGGAATCTCACTTAGTACGAGCCTGTTGGGGTCTCGTCGGTTTCGGACATTAATTTCATCTGCTTTGATAAATAAATTCTGATGCTTTCTGACAAATATACATATCTCATAGATATAAAGAGACGGTAACGGTACCAAACCAAGTTCTTTGAATATAGGTCTACATGATTCGTCTGGTTGGAGCCCATAAATTGCTGTAATGCATTTTTCCTGAGCAACGAATGCTCTATTATGATCGGTGCTGTTACCCCACATTATTAAACCATATCGCAACAACGACTCGACATAGGCGTGATACGATTTTAATGCCGTTTTAATGTTAGTTACGTTTCTAAGCCCTTTGAGTGCAAACTTATTTACTCTTTTAGAGACATCATCAACATGTGTTTTCCAGTTGACATCTTGGTCTATAGATAAACCTAGAAATTTTGTTTGTGTTACTTCTTTAATTCTAGGTATATTTAGATTTATGTTTTATGTAGGATTATTTGATTTATTAAACTGTATAAAGACGGATTTATTTAGATTTATTGATAAGTTATTTTTGTTTAGCCATTCAATTAGTGTTTCAATTGTGTTGTTTATGTCAGTCTCATGGTCATTAACTGTGTTATTCTTTCTATCGGATGTAACAATAATGGAAATGTCATCGGCAAATAGTATACATTTATGATTGGTTATGTCAGTAATGGAATTGATATAGAGTAGAAATAGGATTGGCCCCAAGACACTTCCTTGGGGGACGCCGAATTTGTTGTATTTATATTCAGATGAGTGTGATATCATGTCCTTATTTTTATCAATTTTAGTAATGGTTACACGCTGTTGTCGTGTCTTTTACCATCTTTTTATACCGTGTTTTTATGCAAATAAATATATTATTATTATTATTATAAGGTGCAGCGCAGACGGCACACTTTTTGTGCGATCGAGTCTGCGGCGCACAAAAAGTCTGCATGGCGCGCAAAAAGTCGGTCGCGGATTTTTCACAGACTCAACGCACACGACGCACATCTTCGACCATTCTGTCGGCAGAGCTGTAGGGACGTAGACGCTATGGAAATCGTGCAGAGATCGCGAGCGAAGTATTATTTTGATAATAAATCGCGCCATGATAATAGATCGCGTGTGTTACGTTCACCCCTAGCAAATGCAGATTGCCGACTAAAGTGTGCGCCGTCTGTGTTACCGCGCGTTGAAGCAAACGTTAATTTTTTTTCACACACTTTTTGTGTGGAGCGGCGCGGCGCGGCGCGGCGCGGTCTGCCCGAATTACACGGATTTTTTGTGCGCCGGACTTTTTGCGCGTCGTGTGCGTTACTGCATATAATTGCTTAGGTTCTATTTTCACAGACTAAAAAGTGTCGTCTGCGTCACGGATAGTCTGTCGTCTGCGCTGCACCTAAGGAAAACCCTAAAATGTACTAAGGCATATTGTATAAGGCTTATTATTGCAAATAAACACTTAAAGTAATTAAAACAAAATACTTCGTTAACGGCGTTAACGCCAATAAATGTTGAAGTATCAAAATCTTAAAGCGCAGTACAGCGCAAAGTGAAATGTAAACAAACATCAAATAATAGTAATAAGTAGTCATAGAGCGGCCTACGAGCGCGCGCGGGTTTTTCCTTATATGTAATAATAACAATGGGCTAAAAGACATGCCGTCTGGCGGGATTCCCTGAACTCTCTCCGTCCCGCTCCCTCACTCGCAAAAATACGAATATCACCCCCGCGCGGGGTTGCTTCCCGCCGAAACACGAACGAACCCGGAACCGGTGCAGTGTCATAACGACTGCGCAGGTGCATTGACGCGTTATTGATTTATTGATCCCGTGACGTAAACTACTATCTATCCGTACTCACCGCTCGCGTCATACGGGGCTTAGATTGCAGTGTAGTAATTGTGAACACGATGCCTCGACCGCGTAATGTGCAGGCTAGGTACACCAACCAACAATACCTACAAATGGTTGTAATTTACGATCGCACAAGAATAATTTTAGTACGAACTTGTGAAATTTTCCATCGCCGTTACCCGAACAACCCTATTCCTTCACGAGGTCTCATTTTAAGAACCATTCAGATCCTGTTGGATTTTTCGTCTTTTCACGTGCCAGCACATGCACAAGTTCGTGGAAGAGCACCCGTTTACCCTCTGTCACTTTACTGACAAATAAGAAGGTTTTTTCAAAACAATCCACAAGCTAGCACCCGACAAGCGGAACGAAGCTTCGGTGTTAGCCACTTTTATGTTTGGAAACTGTTAAACAGTTCTGGCCGGTACCCATTCCACTTTCAAAAGGTGCAAGAACAAACATTGGCGGATTCTGTGATTCCAACTTTTCTTTTTAAATACGCCAAAACTACAGGAAATTAACTTTACCTAGGTACGTAAACGTTTTTTTAATGTATTTTAGTTGACGTAGTTTTGACCGTCCTAAGCCGGCAAAGTATGAAGGGAAAGTTGGAATTTAATATAAATCAATTCATTGGCAACTTACGAATGTCACGTGAGTCGGGCGGGGTCAAAGAATTCACGCCCAATGACGCGTACGGCGTAGTGTACCTACGCAATGTTAATCTATGCCTACGCATTTGCTATCGAGAAGCGCAACTATTTGATACCTTGTATGACTTAGGTACTACATTTTAAGGTTTTCCATACTTGCATTAGTATTATTTTTGATTTGCGTAATAGTAGCCCTAATGCAATTAGTATCATGAGTAGTGCCTTAGGTTAAAATAATGCCCATGACTTCAATTGCACCCTGTATATTCTTGAGTTTTATAATAATTCCTGCTGACTTTACTTTTTATTATAGAAATAAAGAAGTCGGTGTCGAAATCCATTTTTCAAACGGTTCGACGCAACCGACAGGCTCCAGGACTAACTGCATGCGAACGGCGGTGGACAGCATACGGCGACACTACACAACTGTAGTGCTATTCTGTAAAAATCTCACCGTGAAAACTTAGGTGAAGTGAGCTGTCACTCCACCTGATGTTAGGGATTATCCCTATTGATAGCTCACTTCACGCTCACTTCACCTAAGTTATCACGGTGAGATTTTGACAGAATCGACCGGCTGTAGCCGACCGCGCGAAGTTGAAGGCACTACTGCATACAGTTGATATTGACTTCACTCAACTGCAGCCGACCGCGTGCAGTTGATATCATGACTGCACGAAGTCGAACGTATAACTGCATGCAGTTAAATATATCGACCGCGTGCGGTCGCTGCGATGCAGTCCGTCTGATGTCAGCCTAAAGACTTGGCTAAAAGGTCCCAGCAACCAGGCCATTAAAATAATTAAAAAAAAAAACATCATCATTCACAGATGTTTTAGGTAAGCAGAACTCACAGATCCACAACAATCACAGATCACACGGCCGAATACTGAAACGCCACTCAAATATTTAAGGGCTGCTTAAGCGTTTGAGCAGCTCCTAAACTTTAATTTCGTATACCCAAACGTCTTTTTTGAGTATCTGTTAAATATAAGTGTTTCTTAAAATAAGTAATGCTCAAACACCACTCAGTATAGAAAGTCGTATACAGGAACGCTACTCAACGTTATTTAACTGTCAAATCAACTGTCAAACTGATTTGAGCAGCCATTAGATCTGAGAGTGGTCGCGAGGTCCCTCAAATCAAGTTATATCTATTGAAACTTTTCAAATAGTGAATAAAAATGTCTCTATCGTCCTTATCTTCACTTTCGGATCACGAAAGGCCAACTGTGAGGCGCAGAAATGAAGAAAAGTTGAACGCTTTTGAAAAGTACGACGACAGGGAGTTTGTTTCACGGTTCCGCATCTCGAAAGAAACTGTATTGTATTTGGACTCTGTATTCGGTAGCAATATTAAACCCTTGACCAAAAGAAACCGAGCCATACAGCCAGTGGACCAAATACTGATAGCTCTCCGGTACTATGCGACAGGCAGCTACCAACGCGTAATAGGGGATATTTTTCATGTTGAACAACCCACGGTGCATCGAATAGTGCACAAAGTAACAGCCAAGATAGCCAGTTTGAAGTCGAGATTCATAAATATGCCAACACCAGAAGAATTTCCAGTTGTGGCAAATGAGTTCTTTGCAATAGCAGGATTTCCAAGAGTTGTGGGAGCTGTGGACTGTACTCATATTAAAATAAATTCTCCAGGTATGTACTTACCAACTCCACTGTTAATCATGTGCCCAAAAATGTCTGATTAATGATAATATGTATTACACAGTAACAAGTCTTGTGTTACATTAGCAATTATAACCTTATTTGTAGAATTGTTTCTACAAAAATATGTTAGTAAGTACTATAGTAAAGTTTATTGTCTCACAATATAACTAGATTTTATTTTTAGGTGGTGCCCAATCTGAAGTTTATCGGAACAGGAAAGGCTATTTTTCTTTAAATGTGCAAATGGTATGTGATGCAAGTCTGCGCATAAGGAATGTTATTGCAAGATGGCCAGGTTCTGTACATGACAGTACCATCTTCAATGATTCACCACTATGTGCTCAATTAGAGCGTGGGGACTTCGGCACAGGTATTATTCTTGGGGACAGTGGATATCCATGTCGGCCTTATCTGCTAACTCCATTATTGCATACAAGGACGGCTGCTGAAGAAGCTTATAATCGATCCCAAATAAGTACCAGGAATCCTGTGGAAAGACTCTTTGGTGTTCTTAAAAGAAGATTTCCTTGCCTACAAATCGGGATGGGCCTAAATATAAAAAACATACCACCGGTCATTGTAGCATGTGCAGTGCTTCATAATATTGCCCTGTCGCGATCAGATGAACTTTTGGAGGAGGATATTTATTTACCCTATGTTGAGGAGGAACCCACAGAACAACAACCTATAGGACTTGATGCAAATCAAAACTTTATTGTAAGGACCAATTTAATAAGTACACATTTTTCTACTTAAAAATATTTTTATTTCAATGCAATTTAGATTTCAGTTTCTGTAGTCTCAATTTCCAAAATTGCATTTCTATTTTGTATTTATTCAATTCCATTTTGTTTTTGTTTATGAGGTATTTGGTTTCTAATTTGGCATTTCTTAGTTTTGTCTGAAAATATTGCTGTTTCATTGTAATATGTGTAGGTTTCAATCGTCCTGAAAAATGGTATTAATACAATATTAATAAAAATTTCATACCTTTAGCACAAAGAACAATAATTAGATAATTACCAGCAGAAGATGTTCTTAGAGGTTTGTTTTTTTCTTGGGGTTTCATGACCATTGCAGCTGGCTGGTCATCTATTAAGTAAAGGAAATGCCTATATAGTAAAATATCTAATTAGTTTACCATATAATAATAATAATAATAATATTTATTTTCATAAGCCTAATACAATAAGGAGAGAAAAAGGGGATTAACAATGCATTATGCACTACAACTTATATCCTTAAATTAGGCTAAGTATATGCACGATGTGTGAAACTCCTGACACCCAAACTAGGACAAAACCTGTATCTCAGGTGTCAGCGTTCCTCCCTGCCATTCACATTTGAGAAGCCTATCTTTCTTTCTATAAATTTAACTAATAAAACTACTACAGTAATGAAAATGTTTACCAGCTATATTTATTGATGTAACTGTACAAGGTTTGCTATTGTCTGCTATACTCATGTAGGCCATAGTTGTGTCTTGGTGATCTAAAAAAATATCCACTTACATATAGTATACAATAAATAAAATAGGGAAATATTAAAAAATGAAATTTACCAATGGTCTGGATTATGGCAGATGATGATGATGAAGATATAACTTCACTATCTGGTTTTGTAAAACTCTCAATCACTTGTTCTGTATCACCTTTATATTTAACAAAAACGTGATAATTATTGTTTTGTGATGTCAAAGTATGTTTAAAGATATATACATTTTAATATTACACAAACCAAAATATATTGCAGCATCATCATAGTAATTAGGCAAAGGTTGAATTTGAGGAGCAGCCATGGCTAAAATGTGGGCATCTTGTTCAGAGAGAACACTTTTATAGGCTCCACCACCAGTGCGGTTGATTTCTTTCTATAAAAATAAAAATTACAATCACAAGATCTTCTATAAGGTCTATGTTAATTTTCCAGAAATATTTAATTTATACAAACCTTATCTATCGATGCCTTCTTTTGTAGCTCTTTAGTGGTTTTGTAAAACTGAAGACGCTTAAAAATATTTAAAGAAATTAGTAAATAAAGAAATATTAGTTTGAAAAAATATATATCATAAAAAAATCAAGTCTACATTTGCTTTGGCTATATTCTTTTTAGATCTCTGTTTGAGGTTTTCATAGAGGTGCCGGAGTTGTTGCCATGTCCTGCAGCCGCTCACAGCGACAGCATTATACATTTTGCACACTTTATCCCAAGCCTCTCGCTTCTTCAAAATTATGTTGGCATTGGTTTCTTTATTTTCAATTGTATTTTGATATCTGAAATATGTAACATATTATTTACAACATAAAACAGTTTGTAATTAAACTTAGGATCTGTGAAATGTCCAGCTGAGTATGTGTAAACATGTATTATCTGGCCGTATTTACACTTGTAGGAATAAAAGTACTTGTACATAAACATAAATCTTGTTTTATTCTGAGCCTTTCAGATGGTAAGTGGTCACAAGTTTCAGTGGGTGAGTAAGTGCTTGATACAGACGACGGTTGCACTGGCCACCCCTGGCTATGTACGAGTATGTTATAAGCATGTATTGTATACTAACAAACTATTACATGCACCAGGCTCTTGTGGTTAAATAAGTATAAAGTATAGTATTTCATTGTTTATGTAGGTACTTACTTCTTTATCAGTTCCAAGAGCATATCTTTCTCAGCAGGTGTATAATTGCATCCACGTTTCTTCTTCTCCTCCATCGTGAATCAATTAATAATATTACTTTATGCAATTATTAAACCACTTTTTTAAATAATCGCGCGTAAAATGTCGTGTGACGTTCCAATCTACGAAAATTATCTCAAGAAATTTTCTTTTCTTATGACGTCTTCTTTTGATATTTATGTACTTAAATTTATGTATATTTACTTATAATTTCAATCGTAATTCAAACCAAACTTACATTACGCTGTTATATTTAAACTGATTAATAATTATAAAAAATATTTGTTCAAAGAAGACTGCGTAAAACGAATACGAGACGTAAACTAAATTATTTTGTAACTGAGAACGTGCTGATAACAATTTTTTAGCAGGATGTTGCCATGATGTAAACATTTGAGGACTGCTTGGCTGATCATGGTTTCGAATTGCTTGAGTGGCGTTTGTGTATACCATTTAAATTTGAGGGATGCTTATATTTAAGTAGCTTTTAGATGATTATGAGATTTGAGTGGCGTTTCAGTATTCGGGCAACAGTCACACTATCACAGAGTACTTTTGTAGTTTTGTCATCATTCATCATTTTGTCAACAGCAAAGAGTACTGTATAAACTGTCAACAGCAACAGCGTTTTTCCATTCTGTTATTGATGATGATCTTAATGATTCTTCATCAGCTTACTTTGAAGAATAATTCCTAAATCAGAACAGACGATGGACTAGGTAGACAGACTCCTAGCATTAATAAAATCTGATAAGTACTAAGAAGTAACAAATTACCTGATATAAATTATAAACTATATAATAAGTTATATCATGGAGCCGAAAAATGAACAACAAAAGCCTGGAGATGGGATTCGGTCGATGAGATCGACAACAGCATTTCGAGTTATTAATTTTGAGCTCTATGCGAAGCCTGTAAGTTGAATAGTATAATATAACCTATACAATCTTTATGTAACATTATTGACAATGAAATGATATTTCTGATTGTTTATTAAATACATATAATAATTTTAAAATTTAAAGTGGGAAAAACTAAATCACATGGTCGAAAGCTAAAAGGACCCTAACATAGCATGTATTAAAATACCTAGTTAATTTTACTCAAGGTCTCTGGATTTAAATTGAAGGAATTTGAATGTACAGTCAACAGTAAAAGTAGATGATGAAAATCAGAAATTCAATTGGTACTAATGAACGGAGTTCGCGTCAGAACTGTATGGCGTCGAAGTAATAAATGTTTGGTATCATTTACAACCACATACTTTTGAAACACATCGACGCCACACAGTTCTGACGCGAACTCCGTTCATTAGTATTGAATTTCTGATTTTCATCATCTACTTTTGCTGTTGACTGTACTTATGCATAGATTGGTAGTATGATAGCACCAGACAGCACCAATTTATGCATTGGTAGTGTAAATACCGAACAATAAACCCTTTTCTTCTAAACATGAGAAAAGATGTCTACTCAACTTTTTTTTGTAAATATTTGATTCATTTTTACCTCGATAAACTCCTAACAGATTTTTTTTCATGCTTGAATAGATCTGATTCTTATTTCGGGTAGAAAAATTTCTTTTCAATAATTATTACAATAATAAAATGTCCATTGAGTAAACTAGCCTATTTATGAGCAAATCTTTCACTTGATGATGCAATGTTTTTTCTCTGTTCTAATTTTATAATAAAATATTTATTCATATTTTTTTGTTCCAGAATATTGTTATTATGACTATAGGGGCTGCATGTTTCACTTTTGCCCTTGGTTATATGGCATATATGAGAACAAAATACGAATCAATGGGATACTATGCTACGGTAGATAAAGATGGAAAAGAGTTTTTTGAAAAGAAGAAATCAAAATGGGACTAAATAGAAATTTAAATTAAGATCTCAGTGTATCTACTAGTTATAGAGGTTCAGCACCCATAGAGTTATTAGTATGTGTCCAAAGAAATAGAAAAAACACAAGATTTTAATAAATTTTTAGTAAAGAATGGAAGGTTTCAGAAAGTCTGTACAATAACTCTTTCTTTTTCAAGTGACATGACAGTGGTCTTGGAGAGCAAGACAATCGGACAACACCAGCAAGTTGTTTGGACTCATTAAGAACAGCTGTATAAAAGTTGAAAAAGGAAGCTAAAGGGCACTAAAAATTGATATCAACTTCATATACCTACAAGATCTTGTACCTGTATTTGGAGACCTGACAGTGACAGAGCATGAATATACAAACAAAAAAGATTGTTTTATGAAAACACCATATACTGATCCTATGGATCTTAGCATGGCTGTTTGTAGTTTCTACCTACCCACTTGACAATAAGATGTGAGCTTATCTATTAAGTTTTAATAGTTCTGCTGATCAACTCTAAATCTAATAAATATAAACTTCTCGTGTCACAGTGTTAGTTACCATACTCCTCCGAAACGGCTGGACCGATTTGTATGAAAAATTTTGTGCATATCGGGTAGGTCTGAGAATCGCTTACTATCAATTTTTTTTTGTAAAACGACGTTTGCGGGGTCAGCTGGTAGTAATGTAAAAATAAGTGATTTTCATCTACAGAGGCCAGCACATCAAGCTACCCCAATCTGTCAGATTTTCCCAATTGAATATGAACCTTATCTCTTTGTACTAAAGTTGAAAATCTATCAAAGAAATTTGACAGATTGGGGTAGGTTGACCTGCTGTAAAATACATAGCTATAGTTGTAGTAAAATAAATTATTTTCGTAAATTTTACAAATTAACATTTGATTAACCCTTTTATAAATAAACACGGGGCAAAGTTACAACCAGTATTACCTTCATATTTATGCATATATTTTTCCAGGAATAAGTTTGGCATAACTTGACACAGCATTATTTTATTATTATGAGATTTCATTATTATTGTACCAAGTAATTAGTTGTGTTATTTTACTCATGAAACAACTTTTTTTTATGGCCCAAACCTGAAATCGCGAAACAAAATCAGCTGTTTATTATAAAAGTTCAATGGCCCCGATTCCGTTGTTCACAAACTAAACTTTTAATTTCAGTGCATCTTTCTCTTTCTATTTCAATAACAAAAGGACAGAAGATAAATATTAGTGTAGCCTCTCAGTAAAGTGTAGGTACCTATACACGTTTTTCTTGTAGGTATGCCAAGTCAGATTTATATGTCAGTGACTAAAAATACGTCAGTACAAACTAAATTAAAGTTTAGTGCATCTTTTTCTTTCTATTTCATTAAGAAAAGGACAGAAGATAAATATTAGTTTAAGTCTCCTGTCAAATTAGATAATCCTTAAACAAGTTTAGACGTGATTAAAAATTGGCTACTAAAAATACGTCAATTTACGTCAGGCGCTGACTTTCTTTCTTTAATGATTATAATTCTGTAAATACATCTTTGTTACAGCCGCGAATCAAAGGATCACCATATAACCTAATACTGCTTGCAAATTGCAAAAAACTACCTTGAGCATCCACCTTAAAGGTTAAATTTCCAAAAACCCCTTCTTAGTGCTCCCTTACACTTAAAAGGAAGTCGTGTGCAAAATTTCAAATACAAGCAAAAAAAAAATTGCTGTTTCATACATTTTGGTCAATGACTTACACGGATTTACTTTACTTATGAAATATATGAAATAGATGACTTACTAATGGATCAATATCAAACTAATTATTTACAGGTACTGGATCTACCCTATCTAGGAAAAAATTTACTGATGAATTTAAACTGAATTTTCCAAAAAAATACGATCTAACTGATGACTAGACAGCATGGTCCCTGACCTTAGCCTGTTCGACAAGGAACAAAAGAAAAAAAAAATTTTTCGTCAAGTAGGTAAATGGCGCCGATTCTGTTGTGTTTAGTCCTGTCAAATTAGTCAGTGGCCCCGATTCTGTTGTTCACAAACTAAACTAAATTTAAGTTCAGTGCATCTTTTTCTTTCTATTTCATTACGAAAAGGACAGAAGATAAAATATTAGTTTAGTCCTGTCAAATTAGATAATCCATAGACAATTTAGACGTGGTTAAAAAATTGGCTACTAAAAATACGTCAATTTACGTCAGGCGCTGACTAATTTAGTTTGTGAACAACAGAATCGGCACCATTGGCCCCGATTCTGTTGTTCACAAACTTAACTAAATTTAAGTTCAGTGCATCTTTTTCTTTCTATTTCATTAAGAAAAGGACAGAAGATAAATATTAGTTTAGTCCTGTCAAATTAGTCAGCGCCTGACGTAAATTGACGTATTTTTAGTAGCCAATTTTTTAATCACGTCTAAACTTGTCTGTGGATTATCTAATTTGACGGGACTAAACTAATATTTATCTTCTGTCCTTTTCTTAGTGAAGCAGAAAGAAAAATATGCACTAAACTTAAATTTAGTTTAGTTTGAGAACAGAATCGGGGCCATTAACGTATTAACTAAATTTAAGTTCAGTGCATCTTTTTCTTTCTATTTCATTAAGAAAAGGACAGAAGATAAATATTAGTTTAGTCCTGTCAAATTAGTCAGCGCCTGACGTAAATTGACGTATTTTTAGTAGCCAATTTTTTAATCTCGTCTAAATTGTCTATGGATTATCTAATTTGACAGGACTAAACTAATATTTTATCTTCTGTCCTTTTCGTAATGAAATAGAAAGAAAAAGATGCACTGAACTTAAATTTAGTTTAGTTTGTGAACAACAGAATCGGGGCCACTGACTAATTTGACAGGACTAAACACAACAGAATCGGCGCCATTTACCTACTTGACGAAAATTTTTTTTCTTTTGTTCCTTGTCGAACAGGCTAAGGTCAGGGACCATGCTGTCTAGTCATCAGTTAGATCGTATTTTTTTGGAAAATTCAGTTTAAATTCATCATTACATTTTTTCCTAGATAGGGTAGATCCAGTACCTATAAATAATTAGTTTGATATTGATCCATTAGTAAGTAAATCCAAGTTAAGTCATCTATTTCATATATTTCTTGTGTAAAGTAAATCCGTGTAAGTCATTGACCAAAATGTATGAAACAGCAATTTTTTTTCTTGTATTTGAAATTTTGCACACGGCTTCCTTTTAAGTGTAAGGGAGCACTAAGAAGGGGTTTTAGGAAATTTAACCTCTAAGGTGGATGCTCAAGGTAGTTTTTTGCAATTTGCAAGCAGTATTAGGTTATATCGCTGACTGAATTCGATTTCGATAGTGGCACAAGACAAAATTCAACAATTTGAGAAAACGTACAATAAATATTCGAAGACTAGTGCGCGCGCACAGAAAAGCTCTTACCGACTGTATTTTATGGAATATAATTATAGTTTATGTTTGGTTTATAAACATCTACGTTATAGCTTCAGTTGCCGGCAGTAATAGTTTTGAAATATTTTTTGTTATTTTTATTAATATGAGGTTCAGAAGATGGTGACTCCGAGTTGTGCCAGTATCGCATTGTTTTGTTTTCACTTTTTTGAGTAATGCTAGAAACTATGTTATAAAAGTAAAGAAAATAAGAATGCATTTTCACGAAAAACTAGCTAAGTAGAATATAAGACTAGAAGTGCTCATCAATGGAATTGTTAAATCGTAAATAAAAGTACCATAAATGTTTAGTAACTTAATTTATTATCATACTTTTCACGATGTGCCGGTGTTGCATGAAAGAGATGCAACAATATCGTTTATTCACTAACGACACTTACGCCTCCAACCGGGTAGTTTATGAACTAACGAGTTGGGTCTTTAATGCATAAAATAAAGTACCTAATTTAGAACAAGAATTCATTATTAACTCAAATTGCCACAAATTCGACTTGTGCCACTAATGTATTCAGTCAGCGATATGGTGATCCTTTGATTCGCGGCTGTAACAAAGATGTATTTACAGAATTATCGCTGACTGAATTCGATAGTGGCACAACTCAAAATTCAACAATTTGAGAAAACGTACAATAAATATTCGAAGACTAGTGCGCGCGCACAGAAAAGCTCTTACCGACCGTATTTTATGGAATATAATTATAGTTTATGTTTGGTTTATAAACATCTACGAAAATAAAGTACCTAATTTAGAACAAGAATTCATTATAACTCAAATTGCCACAAATTCGACTTGTGCCACTAATGTATTCAGTCAGCGTTATAATCATTAAAGAAAGAAAGAAATCATTTATTTTGCGAAGAATGTGGGTATACAAAATAAGATGTCGATATTTTAATAAATAATAGTTCCAACACACTCAACCTTACGGCATGCAAAAGTAAAGCAAACTTACGTACAGACGCCAGCAGGTCAACCTACCCCAATCTGTCAAATTTCTTTGATAGATTTTCAACTTTAGCACAAAGGACTAAGGTTCATAGTCAATTGGGAAAATCTGACAGATTGGGGTAGCTTGATGTGCTGGCCTCTGTACATCAATTCAAACATAATAAAAAGAACAATGGGTAATTTTGTATGGAACCCGTACCCACTTTGTAGCATTTTAGACTAGGTGTAATTTAGAAGAGGCCTAATTGAGTAACTCGAAAATAAGTGAACGAATGAATGAATGAATGAAAGACCGAAGTTATGATAACTTCTTTGTAACATTTTTAATTGCCAATAATCGCACTTTTTCTGCTTTTTGGACTAAATAAATAGGTAACCAGTCATTTTTTCTGTCTTTAGAGAGCGATATAGCTTCCTATCGTTGGTTTTTGGTACAGTAAAAATATTAAATAAGAACTATCAATCTTAAATAGCACAGTTTTATTAAATTGTATTGTTACTTTCAATGATTATATCATCCCAGGCACTTGCCGGACCTACGAAGTTATCTAGGTGCCTGCCAACACCTAAGTACCATATTATGCTAATAGTATGGGCACAAGCACCTAGAGTTCTCATACCCGTCATGCAGGAGCAATAATACGCTTCGATGGCTTCTCTGCCCTGGACATTAACATTGATTAAAATATATGTGTAATATATTTTATTAGACACGTGCCTCGATAATATGCGGCCTCTAATTAACGAGCAGTTTTCGGTTACTAGCCCATGCTGCGACATACTAGGGCTACGGCTCGAAGATACCTCAATATTATATATACCATCTTCACCTCGCAAATGCTCGGCAACATAATTATGATCTAGCGAGCTTTAAATGGTATGTGCCCAAACTGAGTAGAATGACGTCTTCTTCTGTCAATTGTGGAAATGGTATTGACGTAGCCGTCATTGTTGTGAACACCACCCGCTGTCTGTTCATATGTTCTGCGACTACATAATTGCCCAGTCTGTTGGGTTCACTTCTTCTTTGCGCTATTATATTGATAAAAGCGTGGGCATGCTCATTATCTGTCAGACGCTGCCTAAATGCAATTATAAGGGCTCCCGCAATACGGAAGGCTTCAAATAAGTGAGGGAGTGTTTTAATGATAACTGTATGCCTAAATATTTTGTATTCCCTTTTGAACCATCCGTTTATTACTTCAATGACCCAACGCACTATGGTGATTTCTCGAGATTTATTGGCTTGAATATCTGTAAGCTGTGTGGCATGCCTATTTTTACTTGGTGGCATATGGGCAACATAGCCAGCACTTTCTATATCTGGTATAGAGTCTCTAAAACCTCGATCTAATATAAAAACGTCATCTGTTTGTAACGTTATATGCACTGGGGACGTTTGATCATTCATAATCTCAGTATTCTCAGTCATGATTTGGGCATCAGTCTTTGTTGCAGCGTATGGCCCACATATATCTATAATATAGCCATCTGGGCAAGTAATCACAAAGGGTTTTAACAAGTTTTTATACTTGTGTAAGCTGTAAGACTTTTTTTGAAATAAAAAGTTTTTACTTTTCTGTACGTATATATACGAACCATCACAAATAGCTATAGCCACTGGGTTTATAGGGTTGGAATATATTGATGATGGCACTGCAAGGCTGTGAGCTATAATTTCATCCCGACTTATATGATTGAAACCCAAATGGCGAACAACAAAGTCTTGGGTCAAGCAGTTTCTAGCAGTTTTAAGCAAAATACCGATCGTTTTACGAGATACACCTATTTGGGAGGCTATACGTGTATTTGGGTCACCAGACCGTTGTTTTAATAAATATATTCCTAGTGCAGTTTTTGGTCTTCTACATTGATTTAAAAGAGACGGTGTTTCATTCAAAAGGATTTCGAATTGTTGGTGTGTTAAGCCAGTTAGGTAATATAGATCCTCTGGTAAAATGTTGTTTACATGGTCAAAATCTATATTAGTCTTATGTTTATATGCATCTCGTAACGTATCAATCATATCTTTGAGATGGTCTGGTGTGAATATTGTCTCTCCATTATCATACAGGGAGCTCCAATCTTCTGTGTTGATGTGATGTGTACAAACGCGTGCATGTTCAGGAACGTACATGATTAACCAACAAGAATACTTTTATAAACCTGGACACTCTGTGAAGTTCTTGATTGATGCACCCATGAAATAAACAGTGACACACCGTATTTGCAACCCTTCTATAAGTTGGAACAGACGTTGGGTGCTCTGGGTTTGCAAGTTCCTGGTTTTGTTCTTGTTCGAACCTAGCTTGCTGTCGTCTTCCAGCTACCCAACAACGATGACACATAGCCTGAAGTTGATTGAGGGCCATCTAAAAGAAAAACCAAATCCTCAAGTTACACTAAAACAATAAATAACTTAATAAAGAGTGAACAAAAAGACACCGTGTACTCGATGATCAAAAGCTATTGTTGTACTAACCTCATTTATGTTAATCCGTGCCATCACATACTCTGTGAAGCCTGGATTGTCTTCCAAATAGGTTCGCGTCAGTATATGCCGGTTTCGGTCACGAATTACTGATCTTGTACATGTAACACACTGTATACGGCGTTCACCTTCCATTTTTTTGAAGCAGATGAGTAATAATAATAATCCAATCGTTAAGTAATACACTGAAGTCCGTTGTGAAAGCCGAGGTTGTAAATAAAAGTAAGAATAAAATAAACTAAGATATGCGCGCGCGCTCAAAATCAGTTCCTAACAGGTACTAACTACTGACGACACACCGACGCTAGCACAAAATAGTTCGAACTACCCACCTAATGGATAAAATAAAAAAAAATTGAACGTGTGTGGGTCGATTTTACTAAGGATTTTCGGTATTTTCAACATCGAATATCTTTTTTCCTACATAAGTTACAAAGTTGCTCCCATACAAAAAATATCTACGTTTTCAAAGACCTTTCGAATGGTACCAATTTCAACTTGCTACAAACTGGGTACGTTCAGACCCATGTTCTTTAAAAATATATTAAATGTCATTGGATCAACAAACACACATTACAAAAAAAATCGCATAAATTAATAACACAAAAAAAAAACATTATGTTTTTGTAATATTTAATGTCATTGGCGTAATTTTTTATATGGCCGCATTTTACTATTGCCGTACTGTCGTCTGCAAACAAAAAAAAGTCATCAATACAACTCTAACAACATGGAACTGTCGTACTTAGTTAGGATTAC
Source organism: Globia sparganii (assembly GCA_949316385.1). Lineage (NCBI taxonomy): Eukaryota > Metazoa > Arthropoda > Insecta > Lepidoptera > Noctuidae > Globia > Globia sparganii. The sequence goes on from OX438655.1 coordinate 15,013,728, forward strand.
ATGGTAGAGTCGTATTGATGACTTTAATGATTATAATTATATAAACATATACTTGTTACTGCCGCGAATCAAATTTTGATCAACATTCAACCTAATACATAATTGCAAATTGCAAAAAACTTAAGAAAATTCGAATTTCGCGGACTACCTGGAGCATTCACCTTATGATAAGTTACCGTATCGAAAATGACACATTTCATTCAATGATTTGCCTTGCCCCCGACAGCAAACAGCTGTCGGAATAATAGTGGTCGTATATTTGTTAATTTTAATTTAATTTATCAAAATTTTCGGGTTTTGGACTTGTGCATGTAGAGGACTCCTACGATAACATTGATTGATGTTCGATACGGTACGGAAGCGTATCGAGTGGCTGTGAATAGCTATGCTGGTCTGTGGAAAAATGTACTCTGTGGAGTGTGGATGTCGGTGTCGCTGTCATGGTCTGTGGTCGCTGAGTGTTTTTCTATTGATGTTTAATTTTTTCGTCAATATTTTTTATTTTACTCGTTTAAACCAGCTGTTAGTGGTTTCTTTTTCTTGCAGCTAAGTGTTGTGGTCTATTTGTAAATATTTTTCATGTTATTTGTTAGTTAAATATCGAAAAAGAGAATCAACAATGTTTTCGGCTCTCAAAAAACTAACTAGAAGCGGCGATGATCGCTGTCCAGCTCCTTTGCCTATGTCTTCTTCTTTGCAGAAGAAGTTTTCGAAAGGAGTTCATTTTAACAGTAAGTTACTTGTATGCATGTTACTCTAAAATCTTGTGTCATAAATGAGGTTAATCAGGATTTATTGATTGTAGTGAAAATACTGATAAAAGGCGACAGAAACGTTGGCAAATCGTGTCTATTGCAGCGTCTACAAGGTGGACCATTCATCGAAGACTATGCACCAACTGATCAAATACAAGTTGCTCCTATACACTGGACATATAAAAACACTGATTACATTGTTAAAGTGAGTGAAAGTACAAAGTAACACATTATTACAATGTCTGTTAGGTTTGTTTTATGATAATAAAAATTACATCTTGCCATTGACTAAGCTTGTGACTCCACACTACACTAAATGTTATTGTCATTAAAATTGTTATGCAAATTTCACAAAGAATACGCAGTTCAAAAAAATATAATCAGCCTATAATGTTCCCACTGCTGGGACACAGGCCTCCTCTCTGTGAGAGGGTTCAAAAAAAAATTGAATAAAAGTTATTTTATTTCAACATATTGAAACAGTTTTTTAATTTGATACTTATGTTTTATTTTCAAGGTAGAAGTATGGGAAGTAGTTGATAAGGGTCGTACAAAGAAGAAACCTCCTCTGGGTCTAAAACTGGAAAATCAATCTGCTGCAGCAGCATCTGAAGACGGCTATGAAACTCCAGTTCTTGATGCCACTTTCTTAGATGTATATAAAAATGCTAATGGTGTGATACTGATGCTTGATATAACAAAACCTTGGTATGTACATGGCAAATTGCAATAAGTAATATGCTCATAAATTAGTGATATCATGATATGTAATGCTTTCACCATTCTTCACAGAGCCCTTGTAAGCCTCAAAGCGATAACTTAGTCTAATGCTAAATATTTCGACATTCATGCCTAGGTGGCCCTATTTAGTTTTGCCATCCTGGGTCCCAACAGGCTTAGTTTGCCACTAACTTGTTCTCTTGCTTTTTCCATTAGGAATCTGACCACTGACATTTCAGTCAGAAGGATATCATAGGTCACTTAATTTTTTTAAATGAGTGGCAACTTTTGAAAGTTTTCTATTCACCCAGTGTCATATTGTTAAAACAACCAGATTGGTTGAGAGACCTTATCACTTTAGTGTCCTATTGCAGGGCAAAGGCCTACCCTTTAAATAATTTAGTAATCTCTAATTCAACCCCTTTTTTTATCACATCTCTGCAGTAGTGATACAATATGATAATGCAGAATTCTTTTTTCAGGACATTTGACTATGTGGTGAAGGAGCTATCTCAAGTACCAGCAGATATACCAGTTGTGGTGCTGGGGAACCATTGTGACATGCAGCACCATAGACAAGTTCACCCCCATCACATTGAAACAGCTCTTCACCATGCCAAACTTATCAGGTAGGTAGGGCTATGTATGGTAGTGACACCAGTACCATTTAATCCAGTATCTACAGACATTGTGTAAAATCATAATAATCTATTATGATGGTTGAAAGAAGGATAAAAATATGGATAAAAAAACTGGTCAAGAGCTAGTCGGACTCGCGCACCAAGGGTTCTGTACCATCATATGTTTTTAATTACATTTTTATCGGCGAAGCCTATATTCGTCAGAGAATTTTAACACTGCGGTGTAGAATATTGTAGTTTTAAGTCAGCGCCATCTCTTGACCGATAGTGGAACTAATGTAATTTTTGTTGATGATTTCTGAAAAAGTGTGCTATTTTGAGACATTGTTTTATTTTTCCTGAAATCTTTACATAAATATCTATCTCATAGAATAATTTCAGATTTTTCTCTATGCAAACTTCGAAGATGAGGGGGGAACAGTATTTTATTTTAATTTTTCATCAAAAGTCTAATACTATGTGGCCTAAAAAAAAAATGAAAAAAATGTTTGAGAATGTGCAAACAGCGGTCTTTGATATGATACCCCACAAGCCCTAGTAGCCCCACTTCGAATTTTTAAGATTTTTCAGTCCCTGTTGCAAAAAAAAAAATTCTTATTTGCAAAATAGTTGGGCAAACATCATCTAAAATATTCCAAATTTCAAGTTGATAGCATTAGTAGTTCTTGAGATATCCAGCTGTAACAGACAGACTGACTGAGTCACACCATAAGGGTTCCTTTTTACCATTTTGGTATGGAACCCTAAAAAAGAACTCATTCACCTCATAATTTATTTCACTTTCATAGGACTGCCCCCGTGCGTTATGCTGAGTCTTCAATGAGAAATGGTTTTGGACTAAGATTACTCCACAAATTCCTCAATGTACCGTTTTTACGACTTCAGAAAACAAGTTTATTAGAACAACTTCAGAGGAACCAGAGAGACGCAGAAGAGACTGAAAAAGAACTTGATGACTTCCAGGTTAGTAAATATAAACTAGAACCAAGTTCATTAGGGTTAGTTGGTTTAGGGTTCTTAGTAAATATGATTCTGGGATCCGTTTGCGAAATATTAGCTTTGAAGTGGTACACCCCCACAGCTAAACTGTTGTTTTTGTATAAATGAAACTATTCATGATAGTCATAGTAGTCATGATAATACAATAAAGTTAAAAGGAAAACTAACACAGGTAAGTAGGCTCTTCAAGTTAACAACTAATGAAAGCTACATAAATGTTTACTGCTATAACTTTATGCTTTCTTTTGCGGGGTAGGCAGAGAAGATCGAGCGGCACATAAGGCTAAAGATTATAATGTTTCTAAATGACTTTAATAGTTATGTACCTATGTCAATAGTCTGTGAATATAATTATTTTCTTTTTATTTTTCGATAAATAGGTATAGTATACATAAAACTTTACGGCAGTTCTGAAGTGTGCTACTCGCTGCGCAGTACCCTACCCCTCACCCCCGTTGACACATGAATTTGTTACTGCGCAGCAACTCGCCTAATGTTCCGAGCCGCCATAAAGTTTGAGTCGGGCTGTACTAAAAAATACAAACTTATTTTTGTGATTGATAAAATCAATACTGTGCATTCGTAAATATTCATCCTAACTACGGAACCCTTCAATGCGCGTGGTCCGACATGCACTTGTCCGGTTTTTTGTTACCATCAGTGATTAATATTTCCAGAATTCAGAAGAGTCCCACTATAACCTTTTTGTGGATCGTCTCGCAAATAAGCGGAGACAGAGTGCGGGTCAGCCGGAACCTCGACCTGCTAGTGATCGTTCTCCCAGCATTGTACTTGGCGCCGGCAAACCTATTGTGCCACCTAGTGTAAACCCACTTGTGAGTATTTTATTACATAATACTATGTACATTTCATGTTCCATAATTCTCATGTTCCTATTCCATATTTTTATTCATATTATTTCAGGTAGCGCAGTCACTAGCCGGCAATGGATTGAAAACGCCGAGTCAAGTCACGCAAAGTCATTATGTAAGCCCAGACTTAACGAAGGCTAAAAATCAAGTTAGCATGGAAATGACGCCACATCGACTGTCTCAACAAGACAGGTAACAACACTCTGTAGATTAACCTTATGTTACTATTTTTAGGATTGGTTAGGTACACACGGGTGTAAGGGGGAGCACACAACAACCGGACTCCCCAAATGTAATTACATCACCTGCGCGCGATATATCCTGCCACTAACAGACTAGGCGCTGGCGACGGCGGTATAACCATACCACAAGCCAACCAGCAGGCGTAGCATGAGCACCGTTTTGTCGACGGAAGAGTAGACAAAGATGACGTTCCGTATAGACAGTACGATGGCAGCAAAGTAGAAAGAGTCAACTGCACTTTTTACGAAATACATACTCTTTTACATAATTCGACTCAAAATTCTTTGTTTTGTCATAGGATTTTTATTGGTTTTTTTTACTGATAATAAATCAAGTATATAAAGACAACTACAACAATTGTTCTCAGTGTCGGATTACCGTATTTTGGAACAAAAAAATATTGTAGTAATATTGGCCATAACCACTTCCTTGATGTAAAATAGGAGAAGATAGCTTTGTTCTTCTATTAATTATCACAGTTTTGCGTTCAAAACGCTCTCCTCTAAAATCATGATTTGGTAGATAACCGTATATACTTTGTGGTCGTCGTGTAGAAAGTTTAAAATCTTTCAGTCGTCAGTGTCATTTTGACAGTTGGGATAGAAAACTTTCTTCTGAAATAGTCTACATAGAAAAAGACCTAAACAAAGATCGTTACAAACGAAAGACAAAATGACAGACTGTAGAAGGATTTCTACGGTGCGATGTCAAAAATGGAGAAACGAAATGTCACTTTGTATAGAAAGAGCTGTGTCTATTTTTCGTAGAAATAGAAAGCGTCATGCTAAGCCTGCAGGATTGGCTCTGGGGTCACCAACTCTCATGCCCAGCATGGTGATTACGGGCATTAAACCGGGATGACCAAAGTTCCAAAACAACGGCCGCCAGTTCCCGGTGGTCCTGTTGTTCCTGGTCAAGGTAGCGGTCACGGTAACGGCGAGACTGGGGGTGCGACGAATCCCCGGGTTACGGCAGGCTATCAACGACTCCCCCCCGGTGGGTTCCCGCATTGTCGAGACGGGGGGGCTCAATAGCCGTGGCTTGGTCACCCACAGTGAATCGAAGAGGAACCTGAGGAGTGGCCGCTCGTCAGGGCTTTTACCGGTAAGCCGACGACGTAGCGGCCAACAAGTAGGTTGCGGTGCCGCTTGGGCGACATCGCAGTTGAGGCGGGCCGGGTGGCATCTCGCGGTTGAGGGATGGAGGCCGCGGCGGAAGATGAGTGCCGGTATTGCAGTGCGTCGCTCTCCCTATCTTCCGCGGCCTTGACGGGGTCACCACCGTCTGATGGCAGACGCGGTGGGGCCGCAGGAGAGGAAGAGTTTTGGTGTGACGTTGGCCGCTCTCCCTATCCTCTGCGGCCGAAAATTGGCAGGCGGCGGGGCCAATGACCTGAGCCGTCGCGGGGGACTAAGGGCACACCCCGGACACTCTGTACAACGCGCGCAAAATAATTACCTACTACTACTACATAGCCAAATGACGTTGGTACACGTGCAAATGTGTGCGTAAACTCTAGTAGGTTTGGTTGTCGTGCGGAGCGTAAAAAAATGGCGCGAACGACGACGACGCGACTAGAAAGAATAAGTGACCTTGTACGAGCGGCGTTTGATTGTTTATCTAATTAGTCGGGTTCGTAATGAAATAATAATAATATTATAATAGCTAAGTAATAAATGTAAAACTTTTTAACAATAACTTTAATTTCGGAAGTCGGTGTCTTTGGATCTGTATTTTAGTTTATTGCCACCGACTTACGAAATTAAAGTTATTTTTCACTTTGTAGTATTTTTTTTTTTGCTAAAAAGTTTTTATTTCTCGCTTTTTAGTGGGTCTGTTTATAAAGTATCTAAGTTACAATAGCCTAATGTCAACTTGCTCATCGCCTTTTACAAAATATTGCTTTTCCCGATGCAGGGGCGTTAATTGTTGAGGAGTTCTCTTGGTACTCCACTATCAGCTCCATTTCACCATTCGCATTGTGACGAGCATAAATTGTGCTTAGCAAACATATTGAAGTAATCGAATCGCAACCTGTGAAATACTTATTATTGAGTAGTTCCGGTGGCCATCTGTGGTCTTCCACTTCACTAAATGTTGCTATCCCAGAGCAAATGCCCATGCAAATAAGGTACTTAGCTAAATATTGCTTACACTAAAATATTTTCGTTTAAATGACCTACTTAACTATAAATAATCGGTTATTATATCGCATGGTATTAAAATGCGATATCTTGCAAACATTTATGTAAATACAAATTCGGAAAAGCATCACAATATCGAACCATCGTGATTAAAACTCAGATAAAACTTTTAAATCGCAAAATTGTGTGTTCGTGTCAGCACTAAAGTGCTGCGGTTCTTTGTGAGCGCCCCGAGCTAATGAGCCGCCGACAAATTCGCGGTGTGCGGGGTGAGGTGCGGTATCTGATGTCAGCGCGGGGTAGGGAGTGGCCATTCTGTACGAAGTACTATTAGGTATTCTGTGCCAAGGGTGCCCAGACACGGTGTCGTCTGGCGCCCATGTGCTGGTTTGGTCCCTGGGGTGGTCACGGCGTGCTATGTGTTCTGGTACGCCGTTGATGGCGAATACTCCCCAGAGGAGCGTCCGGTGACGGACAGCCGCGGCGGGTTCACGGATGAGTGCTAACGCGTGCCCGTGTCCCCGCCGTAAGCGGCAGAGGAGGATACCGTAGAGTACCACATAAATGCGGGTTAGAGTAAATGTGGGTTAGAGTACCACATAAATGCACTATCTCTCCGTGGTAGTGCAGAATGCATGAGCAAACGCTAAAAAGGGCTACCAACGACTGCTGCTTGGGAGGAGCCGCGCCGTGCCCTCATCTCAGAAGTAGGCGCCTGTCGCTGCCGGCCGTAGACGAGTCGATGGTCGCTCGCGTTGCAATCACGCGTTTTTATGGCTGCAAAGAGTCCCCGCGTTTTCACACTTTAGACTTTTGACAATTATTTTATTGTTTGGTTTATTTTAGCGGACAGAGTACACCATCCGGTGTCAATGTATCAGCCTCATCTGGATGTCTAGACGAGTTTTATGCGGGGACTTTGGACAGTAGTTTTTTGGAAGATCTTCCTGCAATATCTGGCCCTAATCAAGATGTTGCTTATGACACTGAAAGGTAGGACATCTCTATTATTTTGATAAACGCGAAAAGTACTTAATATACGTCTCTAATAACGATTATTATTTCAGTGACGATGAGACTATTAATAATCCCAAAGTAACAATAGATCAGGAAGATTTAGACTTCGAAGTGAGTTCGTCAGTGGAAATTCGAGCAGAATCAAAATTATCCAAAGAATTGACTTCAAGAGCAAATCAAGATGAAGACACTACTAAACTTGACAAAATTATAAGTCGTGTTACAATGGACGAAGAGGACGATATTGATAGCGTAGATATAGGAAGTATATCTATATTTGAAAACAGACGTCACATTGACTCACAAATACCGTTAGATAACGATTTCCCGCTATGGGCTGGCGATACAAGTGCAAGAAGATCCCCTGAAGGTTAGCATGAATTGAAATCAAATGATCGTATTAATTAATTATCTATAGTTTCCCGTAATAAATTGTCCTTCTAACTTCTAAACTTTGCTTTAGGCGGCGAAGATCCAGACACGGCTAAAGAACCTAGTGACAAGGTAACAGCTGAATCATTTTCAACCATTTTTAATTAAAAATAATTGTAATAACGTTATACTAATGTTATTTTTTGTACCAGGAGAAAAAACACAAGAAGAAGAAATCAAAGGACAAAGATAAGGGAGATTACAATGAGAAATCGGAGAAAAAAGAAAAGAAGCATAAACATAAGAAATCTAAAAGTGATAAAAAGACGACTACTCCACAACAGGACTTGTTGGGACCTTCGCCTGCCACTGAGTTTAATTATGAGGAATATGACAGCATTTAACGTATACCTAGTTACTACTTTGAACATCTACATTCCATTCGTCTATTTTCGTGGCTTTATTGTAAATGTCTGTATATGATTATAATATTGTTACTTTATAAATATTAATAGGTCACTGGGATAGTGACAAAAATGCACATAGCTACAGTTTTTGTTGTTTTTTAATGAGAATGGTCTACCTACAATCATGACGTATTATTTTAGGAATCTCCAAATAAAATAAAATGCGGCGCAAATATGAAACATGAATTGAATGATTCTGATTTAATTTAAATTATATTGAAATTTAAAAGCAGTTAATCTGTCGCGAAATGAAGAGGTCGCACGATATAAGGTTGGTTTTCGTCCATTTTTAGGGTTCCGTACCAAAATAATAAAAAGGAACCCTTATGGTGCGACTCAGTCTATCTGTCCGTCTGTCACAGCTGGATATCTCAAGAACTACTAATGCTATCAACTTGAAATCATATGAAAGAGTGCTGTGGCCGTATAGTTTTCGACTTGATGAAAAATGTAAAAAAATACCGTTCCGTTCCCCCTAATTTCTGTAGTTTGCATAGAGAAAAATCTGAAATTATTCTATGTGATAGAAGTTTGAACGATGTCTTTATACAATCTGTAACGGAAAAGGTATATACATACAAAGGGCACGCCTTCTTTGGATGATATCAAACGATATAGGAAGGGTTTTTTAATCCTATCGCTACATGTTCGGAAGTTATGAGATTTTTTAATACATTGATACCAGAAACCGAACTTTTCAAATTGAAATAAACACATCACTAGCACTAAAACAGCTGATCGGTGTCAACGAACTATTTGTAAGTAAAGATAAACCTCCTACTCCTGGTATTTCTGAATAAACGGTTCCGCATGTTTATTTTTTATTCACAAAATATTATTACTGACTTTTCCAAAACTTTGATTATGTTTGTGAACTAGCTACCTACAATACAATTAATTGGTCTAGGTATCAAAAGTTAACGAAATATTTAGATACCTGCTTGAATTGTCACGTATCATTTACACACTTGTTGGTTTTTTACGTGGTTGTCCTTTTGTAGAAGATTACTTTGTAGATAATTATTATCTACCTCGTAGTAATCTTCCACCCGCTACCCACCTTTCCATCATACCTACAATACAGTAAATACCTAATTCAAAAACAATATTCCTGTAAATTTCCTAACATTATTTCTAACCTTTTATTTTGGTGGCCATAAAGATGAACGATTTTTTGCTTTAATTCGATTTTTCATTCGATTCACAGATCGAATCCCGTGCTCTTCTTACATCGATCTTCTAAAAATTCATTCAAAAATCGTAATTAAAAAATTTTAAACAACATTTAACACACCTCTGTTTTGTTACATATTTACAGTTGCCAGTCAGGTAGGTACGTCAATAATATTTGATAACCTTTCCAGCGTAATTCAATGACTTTAATTCAGATGGATGACTAATATGTTTCAATCTTCGGACAAGTTAAAAAGTGTCGGCATACTTATGTAATTGATCTTGTTTGAAATAGATAAACTTACCTATTCGCTGTTTATGATTGTCAGCACAATGCTTTGGGCAAATATGAACTTGAACTATTAAGAGCCTTTATTTACACATACGATCCAAGAGATTCGATTCACGTTACTATTGAATCGATTTGCTTGAAGATCGCATTAAAACGATTTTTTCGAAAAATCGACAGCTTGTACAACCATTGAATTGATCATAAAAATCGAATCCTTACGTGCATCCTACCGGCAATTAATTGCTTAAATAAACATTATTATTTGCCATTAGTACTTAGAATAGGAAAAGGATTTAGAAACCATTTTTTTGTCCAACTGAACCCAAAACATCATTTCAATTCACCTCTTCGCAACTTATTCTTCTCCTAGTACAAATAAAATCACAGTGGGTTCCGTTCATAATTTTTAAAATAAGGTTATTTTTTTACTAAATAAGACGTAAATTATTAGCAACAAGTTAATCGTTTTTTTTTATTACAAAATAATACCACGCACTCATAATTTTTGTGTGTAGAACTAACCGAAAGAATTATCGGAGTTCACGGTCTGTCGGTGCTGTTTGAGTGGTACATAGGTTTTATTAGTTTGAGCACGTTTAGTCTTTGTTATTATAATTCAAATAAGAAAATGTCGCAAAATTGCATCTAACTGTCGAAAGAAATTAATAAAAGTACTAGAAGCGCATGAGTAACAGGAATTGTTATTTCCGAATTGAATATCGTTTGATCACAGAACCCTGATTACGTCGTTACACACACAATGTAACATCGATGTGTGTGTAAACCTGGGTTTTAGGGTACGTGAACCAATTGCAGTCCGTGTAGTTTCAATTACTCCTGGTAAATACAATTTTTATTTCAGACTTATAACGAGATAACGCGAACCCATATTATGATCTTTAATGGATTGAAATGAATGATTTTCCGGAGTTTTGGGATTTTCCGGGATTGCGGGAATATTCTAACGAGATAACCCGGAATGCAAGGGCAACTGAAGGAACAGGGTGGTATTTAGTCAGTAAGAGTCTAACACTTCCTTCAGCCTTCCGCCCCACCCAGGGCGGCAGCTGAGTCATTGATGATTTTCCCACCCAAAAAAAAAAAATGAATGATTTTTCAATTTTGAATTCGTAATTAGTTTGCTCGGTTGTGTTAGATTTACTTAAAAGTTTAACGGAGTTTAGTTGAAATTATTATTAGTATGTAAAATAATCTTGAATAATATTTTTAACAGTAGTGGACACTAATAGGGACAGCTACCCTATAGGTATCAAATTTAACGAAATAATATTTACGTACCAGGATAGCAGGGAATAGGAGCTTCATTTTTGTTATTGCTTTGCTCGTCGCCGTCAGTCGACATCTGTCCTGCGTCTAGTACACTCGTTTTTATCCCTATGATAATTATGCGCATCAGTAATTTGCGAGTTGCCCGAGAACTGTACCGGCGCCGTTTTATTGAGAGTAGACCAGATGCTGAGCGTCGATAGATGCCTTCGTCGGCATGTTTTAGTTTGATCTCGGATGGTACATCGGCTTGGTGCCTCTAACCATAGGTAATCAGGTACCTATGGCGAGTGCTGAGCAACGACGGTCAGCACCCATAGTGCGTGTGTAGTGTACGCAGTGCAGTGTGATACAAATTAAAGTGCGGATTGAGGCCGCTTTCAGGACTATAACATCAGACATGCTACGTAATGTGTGTCCATGAACAAGTGAGCGGCCTTGTGCATACAATACCAAGGTCACCACATCGAACCCCATCTTTAAAAATGTAAGTCAATTTACTAAATTAAGCAAAGCTTTAAGATTTTACTGTTTACTCGGTATAAAGTAATAATAAGGGATGAAACTAGTTAACCTAGGTAGGTACCTTCCTAAACTTTGTTACGATTGTATACGTAAGTTTTGTTATTCCAGTTTTTACGTGCAATTTCTGGCTTAATATTAACGAGTAAACTGTAAATCAATAATTAGAATTACACATTAATTTTTACATCACGGTAAAGTACGTATGGCTTATTGCGCGCACGCGCGGCGGCAGCGGAATATTCCGTCAGTTGGCGCCGACAAACACCGCCTGCGCTGCAGTAGGCTACGGTACTAGGCGCGCAGAGTTACGGAAGAGATTTATCGTGATATTGGCAAGTAACTTAAAAAGTTATTGACCTACGTAGTGCGGTGACACGTTTGTTATGATTTGAATTTAAGAAACCAATGAAACCGAAAATTTGGTATCAATTCTTAGAGTATTTTATTTTGAGTTGAAACTATGTATAGTGACTGTATACCAGCTGTTATATTTAATGCATCAAGATAGCTATAGCCCAAACGATACACGCTGTATAGAACACTTTCAAATCATCAACAAATTACATTAGTTCCACTAGCGGTCAAGAGATGGCGTTGACCTAAAACTTCTAAACCGCAGTGTTAAAATTCTCTGACGAATAATATAGCCTAGCCTCGCTGATGAAAATTTAAAAACATGATGGTACGGAACCCTCGGTGCGCGAGTCCCGACTCGCTGTTGTTTGTTTAGGAAAGGATAGTAGGTACCTATGTTGGTAGAGAAATTCTATTACACTTTGAGGGACGGATGTAGGGATCTCGGTTGCCGTCATTTAGGTGTAGCCTGCCTATCGATTCTGTAAAAATCTCACCGTGATAACTTAGGTGAAGTGAGCGTGAAGAGAGCTAACAATAGGGACAATCCCTAACATCAGGTGGAATGACAGCTCACTTCACCTTAGTTTTCACGGTGAGATTTTTACAGAATAGCACTGCTGGATCGGACTAATGAGAGAACCGACTCGAAAGTCTGATATTTCTTAGAAATTTATTTTGACTACTTAATTAAATGCCGCTTAATTGTAGTTAATTATGTAGATATTTTAAGAGGTTTTACGGATTTTCTGCGTTACAAGGCTTTTATTTATTACATGTAAAAGTTTAAATTCGCTTTTTTTTCGGGATTTAAGATTCCGCACGCGCACCCAAAGAAAGGGTATCAACAAGACTTACTACGGCGTCTGTATCTTTAGAACCGTGATAGCTAGTCAGTTAAAAAAAAAAAAACCATAGATTAACATTTGTCCTAGGGTAAGCTATTATAGTTTTGGTGTTACAGAACCCTTAGGTTGGAAATAGTTTTACGCCGACGTCGGCCGCTGATGTCAGTCGTGTATCAATTCATATGGAGCTCGCTGATCATCGCGGCTACATTATACAAGTCCATTTATCGTCAGCGTAACACTATTTCCAGCCTAAGGCCGGTGCATACCCGGCGCTGGATGGCGTAGCGCTGCCGCCGCGCGGTTGTCACTGCCAAACAAATAGCAACGTTGCGCGTCTAAAAATAAAGTTGAGAATAAATAACCTGAGACGTGCGCCTCTTTCCGTTTAGACGCGCTCCTCTTTCCGCTTAGACGCGCTCTCGAGCTAATGGAAGTTAATTTATTTTCAACTTTATTTAATTGGTGCAAGGTTGATATTGTTTCGCAGTGACGAATGCGCTACGCTGCGACTCGCTAGATGTAGGTCGGCTCTTAGTCCAACTTGAACTTGCCAGATTTTATGCCAATGTTGGCATAAAATCTGGCAGAAACTAGAGCTAGAAACTAAAAGTTCGGAAATGAGTTAATAATGTGCCTATGGCGCGGAAATGGAAAGTATTTCACAGTATCTAAAAGGGTGTACGTAGTACATTCGAATCTAATGGATACAGGCTATATTTAAAGGAACCTATTATAAGAAATTAATATAATACTTATACTAATTGAAGACTTTATTTAAAAAACCACCTTTGTCAAAAAACTTCATAATATGAGTTAGTACGCAATGTAGTAGAGTAATAACAAAAATCTTTGTCAAAGGTGGTTTTTGAAATAACGTCTTCAATTTATTATCGTACCGTAACACACAGCTAACACGTGCCCGCCCGGCTTACAGACATATTTTCCAATACTTTTGCAAAAGCTTCCCTGCCTGATAGGCTTTTTATGTGTCCGTGCTGGCTGCGCGGCGCTCTGTTTGCACTCTTTCAATTATACCTAACCTATTATTTAAAATGTATTGTGCCAAAAGGGGTTCCTTTTTTTTTTCGGGTTCAGAAAATATCTGCCTTGATTTGAGTTTATTCTTGCGACTTATTGACATAATGTATGCAGCCTTTTACTGTAACAGATCCTTTTAAAACATTGCCCTCTGACTTGTTACAATGTCAGTTATTAATTAATATTTCAAATATGTGTAATGCAATTTGTATGTTTTTAATTATAAGTTATTTTTTTTTATTACAAGTTTAAATTGAAATTACATACCTCGTTACAGCATAAAATATTTTATCTCGTTATATGTATGCTTGTTGTCTAAATAAAATGTTTTAACAACGCGGTTCTATGTTTTCATTTGCTTCACTGACAGGTTCTCCAGTATCAGTTGGCTGTCAACAACACTCCCAAAAATATCCCCTCTATTGCAAGTTGCAGTACAGGGGATATTTTGGTTCTATTTTATTTCTCGGCTTTAAAAAAAATACAAAAAGCTATCCGACCATGTCCGCGAATCCACCCTATGCGGCTAGGCCTAGTTGGATAAACGGAATTTATAGGTTTAGGGTGGATTCTCGGACATGCGTTTCCGCGTATCCAGTTTTGGGTGGATAAACGGAATAACCGCGCCAACATGCGGCGTGAGGTATCGGCAGGTTACGACGGTATGCCGTATGCGCCGGAGTCCGCTAGCATACGATCGCGGGGGTGCAACTCTCATATCCCCCATGGCATACCGAGGGATGCTGCCGGCATGCCGCAGCATCCAATAGTGCGCCGGCGGCCGCTGACGACATCGCAAATCATTAGTGTGCGCTGGCCGGCGGCAAACCCTCCTCGATGCCGTCCCCCGCCGTTGTGCGCTCTTCTTAATTCACCCCAAGTGTTACCATGTTTCAGCTTAAGTACTGAATAAAGATCATAATCAAAAAGTATGTTATACGTAAGCATAAAAGCGTGGCATTACTTTGGCCGTTTATATTTTTATGGAATTGAGACCAATTCGTCAGACAATGACTTAAATATTCGAAAGTGGGATACGTGGATAAAATAGATGGGATGATGTTTCTCAACAAAAGAAGTTTAATAAATAGTACATTCTATTCAAAATGTAAATGTACAACCACATCGATATTTTATTGGTTAGATTATAAAAATTGGACCACCTGTAAGAAGTCCGCTTCGTAGTGTAACAATATTACAAACAAAAATCTCTACATAACAGAACTTACAGATATTAGTCAACTTTATTTTATACATACTATAGTACACGATTATTTAACATAATATTTACCTAATATTATATTTATACATTCTATGTATAGAAGATAATAATTTTTCATTTTTTAATAAGTTAATAAAACTATAAAATATCTCTTCAGTTAAAAGTTAGGCATTTATAAGGCTAATGTAGGTATTGGAAACAATATTTGGTGGTTTTAACGGTCTCTTTAAATACAACACGAAGAATGTACCTATGCAATATATTATACATATAATTTATAAAAAAGCACTTTGTACTTGGCTTTAATTTTAAAATAAATATTTAGGTATGATATTTAGATTTATCTTCCTATAAAATCTAACTTCATTATCGTCACTAATAAAAGTATAAAAATATAAAATGATGTAAGAAAGTCAAGCACGAATTTTTTTATGAATACATCGCACTGGGTCTAGAGTTTTAATTTCATTGTAATACTCAATTCATGATTGGCTGATAATGAATATAACTATGCAGGTGTTTATTGAGATTCTTATTCCAATTTCATAACGGTGCAACTTTAGACCCACCTGGGTTACCGAACACGGAATAGAAAAAACAGTGGAAGTGCCCTTAGACTTCCTTAATACGGGAACCAGTGTCGCCAAATTCACACATTTGCAAATTAAAATGTACATTGCAATACACAGAAAACGGTGATTTAATTGGTTACAAATTATAAATGCAACTTTGGCGAAAAGTTTATTTATTGTTGTTCAAAATTAAGTCTTATTACAACCTCTGAAGGTTGTTTTTATTTTACATGTCAAAATCAATGAAGACCGTTTTCCCATCTAACAATCAAATTCGAGCAATCAACAACAAGTTCAGCTACTCAACGCTAGAGGGCGCTGTAACCAATTTACTCTATTTAGCACGCTAACATCATTGAAATAGTTGTCATATTCGTATGCACCTGTTATCTATTTTTCTACCCAGCAAGGGATGAGGTCAAGATATCGATAATAAATTGAATGTCGATATTTGTACAATGTAATAATTAAAATCTTTTATCATATGTAGTGGACCAAAGTCCATTAAGTATGAAAGGTAAAATGGTTAGGGGGAATGCTTCAGGTAGCCCGCGAAATTCAAATATTCTTACGTTTTTTGCAACTTGCAAGTAAGTATTAGGATGTAGGTATGTTGATCAAGATTTGATTCGCGGCCGTAACAAGTATGTGTTTACAGAATTATGATCATTAAAGTCATCTATACAACTCTTTAAGAGCAGGTAATCCTAAATACGACAATTTCATGATGTTAGGATTATCTGGTCTTAAAGAGTTGTATTGATGAATTTAATGATTATAATTCTGTAAATACATCCTTGTTACGGCCGCGAATCAAATTTTGATCACCATATAACCTAATACTCACTTGCACATTGCAAAAGAAAATAAGAAAATTTGGATTTCGCGGGCTAACTGGAGCCGAACTCAAAATCGAACCATTTATTTCAATTAATCGAGAAGAACGACAACGAGTACATAATATGTCATTGTAAGGTATAAGGTTTCACTATATTCGACTTTGGACCTCGTATCATTTACGCATAATTTGATACACATTTCTCGTACTTTTATTTATTTAAGTACAGTAAAATTAGTTTAAAAATACATATTTTATTATTTTATCGATACCGAACTATTTGAATGTGTCGCATCCCTAATCGAGTAGCGTCGAAGTTTCTAGAATGTATACGATGATATTCAAGACAGCGAGCAAGTTGATTTAGACTTTGATCAATGGACATAAGGTAGTTTTTAGTTCGCAACAAAGTAATAAATATGCTTTTGTCAATAAAAACAATTATATTGAAATAAATCATAGTTTTATAGTTACTGGTGATACGATACACCTCCGCAAGATACATTCTTTGTCCTGCTATCATTTTTGCATGTAAAAATTGCACAATAAGGCCTGTTTGTAATATTTTTCGTTACGTTTGAGACGTCGTATCGCAGCAAGTAGCTAATCGCGACTGAGCCGGTGTTGCGGAGCTCCGCATAATTGTGACACACGCGCGATAGCTGCGTGGCACTTCCACTGTTTTTCTCTATTCCGTGTTACCGAAGTACTTTGCCCTATAAAATATATATAACTTTAGACCCACGCCGCTATATTGCAACAACATAGGTATTTGGAAATAAAATAAATATTTATGTTTTATAGTATAAAATATAAATATTTATTTCCAAATACCTACATAAAATTTATACAATTATAATAATATTTCTAAGCAAAGAAAGAAAAATACCAAATATAATAAATCCTGAACCTGACATTATAATGCAAGGGTTGATCTAAATTATCAGTTATTAATTTTTATTTTTTACCGAAAACTTAAAATGCAACAGAAAGTAATTAATTATTAATTTAACAAGCAATCGTGGTCATCATGTTGTATAACAAAACAGCATCACTTATTCATTTTAAATCAATTGGCTGATGCAATTACCATAGATAACTCATAAGATTTGGTAGAAGAAAATAATGTCGATCGGTTTTGATCATGTTTTCAAGAAAAACGATTTATTGAGAAGACGAAGGCTAGACCGCCCAGGTGCGCCTACTAAATGGGAACGTTTTTCCCGCGGCGATTTATTTTAGCGTATTAGGTTTTCAACGCACTGCTTAGCGCCGAGAGTTGAATATCCAACACTGTGTTTTTTTAAGTCTGTTGGATTCTCAATGCTCGGCTATACACAGAAAGTTGAAAATCCCGTGAGCGATAAAATACCGCCGCGACATTTTACATCCGTGCGACCGTGGGCTAACACACAATATGAATAAAGGTGTTTGTAAATGAATTAATGATGCTGACTGTTATCATTTAGCTCCACAAGTACTTTCACAATAGCTATCAATATTAGCTGCACGCTAGTTTACACAGGTAACACTCCATTTAGAAATTCTACAACAAAAATACTTTAATAGTGCAGTAATTTGAATAAATATCGCTTGTTTTTTTTTTTGGGAAGTAAGAGAAACAGTAATCTCAATATAATTTATAACATGTCTACAATTTAAACTGACTGCTACCAAATGGTCGAATCATTCATGAAAATGTGACCCTCAGTTACTGGAAGCTTGGTCAAGTCTTTATTTAATTCTGTTGTTCACCTCTTGCTAGTTATCGTGGTTGCATGACTAAAAGAACAACAACCAATCATATAAGTTGAGACGAGATTTGCTAATAGGTTAATTTGAATAGACTTTCAGATACTGGGATAAGTGGTTAGCTAGAGCTTGCAAAGTTTTAACAACACTGGAAACATTAAATATATAATAATGACATGCAACTAATTAATCAGAATCATAGGTGTCTAACGCCATCAGACACCTATCGCGGTATTTTATTCTCTATTTATTTTGAGTTATAAACCAAATTATGTAAACTTTATACCTATGTTTATGGCCTATTCTAAAGCACGTCAACAATAAAACTTTTCTTCATTCATTGTTAACACAACAATTTCTAAAATATCTAACAACACAAATAAATAAGTAAAGGTTTAGGGTGTTCGCAATTTTGAGAGGAAACAGTGTTATAAGTAAACAATTTTACAGACAGTGTAAAACGGAATGTTTGTATGCTATTGTTATGATTTAATAGAAAGTTAAAACAAACAAAAGTTCTTCTTGTTATTGAAACCTTTTGCTGAAAAATGCTTTAAAAGTTAAACTGAAAGAAAATAAAATGGACAGAAATAAATTAATTTTGGCCTCAGTGAAAACAGGTTTTGGCATTTTAAAACAAAGACTCATTTTAAAACCTAACTCATGAGTATAATCCAACAATATCTAAGTCGATGGATGAATTTTACTATTCTTAATAATTATAATTTTCTTATCTTTTATATCATTTCATAAACTATCGGCTGCAAAATAACATTAATGCATTCCTAGCTTCATTACTCTTAATTCTAACTAAATAAATCTTATTTACAATGTCTATAATATAATTGTTCAATCATTATTAAATACAACATCACCATATATTCCCCAAAGAGAGAATTTATCATATTTTAATATATTTTGTCCATAACAACATTCAGTTTCGTTTGAGTTACTAAAACGAAGGCAGGCGAGAGCGTCATTCTACGCGAGACGTTTCTGGAAAGTTGTCGTCCAAATAGCTCTGTAACGAGTGCGCCTGATGTCCTAAGTGAGCACTCAAGTCGAAACTGTTCTGATCCACGAAGGTGTTGTGCACATGGTGCGGCTGCTCACGGAATTGACCAAAAGTCCACGGATCACTTAAATCGTCATTAGGTCTTTGAACACTACTGTCGAACGAGGGTAAACCGGGCCATGTCTGTGGCGAAGGCGTGTTGAGCATGGCAGGCATGTTGTCAACTCGTGGCGGCAGCGGAGCGGGCTCCGTGCTGAACGATGACGCTCCCCACACCAGTGACTCGATGCTCGCGGTTGTGTTGGCGCTACTGATCTGATTATATCTGTCCATTCCCCAGGAGTTGGGAATCTCGGATTGTGGTGCACTACTGTGCATCATATCGAGCGCTTTATTTACAGTTCTTCCGTATATGTCTTGTTGCCTTCCACCAATCGTAGGTCTTGCGGTGGAACCTCTATCCGGACTAGGTAGGTGACAATCAGGTCGCATCATCGGGCTATAGTTACCGACACCAGGGCTCTTTTTGTTGCTATAAGTCACATCTACACTTGGTCTGGGTGAATAAGGGCTATGGTGCATGCGGTCTTGTCGCGACATTGGACTATGTCCCGGAGTTTTATTCGGATTGCTTCGAAGGTTATCGCTTTTTAAACCGATTCCTGGGTCGGGACTAGCATGGGTTGATGGATGAGGTGAAAATGGTGGGTGATGTTTGGGCATAGGACTATAGTTTCCGGTGTTCCAAGCACTAGACTTCTGCAACTCTGGTTTAATAATTTGACTTGTATCTGGGCTTGGTTGGGCCGAATAAGGACTAGGCTGTGAAGAGTATGGGCTCGGCTGAGTCGAATACGGACTGGGCTGTGTGGAATAAGGGCTAGGTTGAGCAGGACTTGGTTGAGCTGAATAGGGACTCCTTTGGGAGGAGAATTGACTGTCTTGTCGGGGCATAGGACTATAATTACCATAATTCCAGCTATTAGGATTCTTCATATTATCTTGTTTAATACTATGGGTTTCAGGACTAGGTTTATTATCGTGTGAGGTGGTTGGACTACATTGCTCTATAACTTTACCATGTTTTAATTTAGTGTGACTCTCTAACCTACTTAAAGGACTGGCTTCAGACTTATGTGTGGGTGTGGTTTTAAACTGTCCGAGATTCCATGAGTTATTGCTTTTTTGGCTTTGATTTAACAACTCTGTCTGGACATCTGGACTATTTTGTACTTGACTGTCTGGTTTCGCGACTGGACTGAAATGGGGACTTCCAAGGTCTTTGACGGGATCCGACCTAGGGGTGGAAGAGGAATCTGGCCTTGACTGCGTAGCGGGACTTAATAGTTTTGGAGTGGTTCCCCTTGTAGATCTTTTCCCTTCAGGTAGCGTAGCTATCATTTCCTTGCCGGATTTTCTTTCAAGTGTTTTACTATCTGGAGAAGATCTTACTGGCGTTGTGTTTGAAGCTGATTGCTTATCTGCCACAGTCGAAGGTGACTCTGAAAAGCTTTTCGGTTCTTGAAATACGGAAGACGAAGTTGTATCCTTTGTGGATGGTGATTCTGTTTTGACGTCAGATTTATCGGAAACGTCTGCAGAGGGCTCTTGTTTGGCGGCTTCAGATTTGGAGCCATCTGCTGATTTTTTAACGCCTTTCTTTGTCTTTGCACTCTCCTCTTCTTTTTTTTCTTTGGCTTTTATTTTTTCCGGATCTAAGCTATCTTTGAGGTCTTGTATTTCTTTCCCCGTGTACAAGCGTTTCATTCCCCTTGGAAGAGCGCGACAAGAGCTAAGGTTTATAGACTCAATATGGGAACATTTGAGAAGAACTTTCTTTATGGGTTCCAAGGAGACTGATGACCCACACAAGTTGAGTACTCTGAAATAATAGGGACATAATTAAGGGTGACTTCAGCGTCAGAGTTGCCTTATTCTAGACTAGCTAACGACACTGCTTCGCGTGGTTTTTACGGCTTGGCAATACCTCGAAATCATTTATTATAATGTAGTTTAATATACATAAATATTGTGGATTAAATTCTCTAACTGATGGTGAAAGCCACATCAAAATCCGTTGCGAAGTTGGGAGAACAGTGCGGTCACGCTTACAGCTACAAAAAGCGACTATGTTAATAGGATTGCGACGTTTCGAGAGTAGCCTATTTCCTAATTACATAATATGTATAGATAATATACTATTGTTCCACTGCAGAGCAAAGGCCTCTTCGTTGATCACCACGAGGGCTCAAGAAGGCTTGGCGATTTCAGATTTATATTAACTGTTAAAAGTCCAGATTTCGTCACGAGATTTTCCTTCCCCGATGTCAGAAATGTTGTGAATGGGACTTACTTGAGTTTGCTGTCGGGCGAGTCGGCAAGCGCAGACACGGCGTCGTCCAGCACGCGCTGGGCGGAGGCCCACGACAGGTCCAGCTCCAGCAGGCTGTGCGACCACTTCTCGCAGATCAGCTCCAGGCACGCGCTGCTTTGACGGGTCACGTTGCAACCTACACATACAATTTTATAATAAAAATTATAATATCATTTCTTACAGGCGATACAGGCCCATTTAAGTAATTAATTTATGAAGAATTTTATGTAAACGGTATGCGTTTGAATGTGCCCGAAAATGCTCGTTTGCACTTAGTTTAGCAAAGAATAATTAGCTAAGGTCTAATCTAAGCAAGCATTCCTGATTCACCGTTCGTTTCCCAGTAGGCTACTTGTAAACTTCGAAATCTAAATTTTAATAATTTGTGTGTGGTTTTCAAGTCAAATTCGGTGCGCAAATTATGTGTTAAATATATTTTTTGCATGAATAGTGATCGCTGGGTAACAGTCTCCACACGTTGGGTGCCCGAGGTCGGCCCAGGGAGAGGTGGCGAGATGACCTAGACGCGTACTGCAAGGGTGGGATCGAGGTGGCCCTGAAAAAGGATGCTTGGAAGGAGGCCTTTGCTTAGGTTGGGCAGCAGTGGAACAGTATAGGCTACCATAAAAAATGCTAATTGCTTAATATCTGCGCATTAGATTTAGATGTCGCCCAGTTTTAGTGCAATCAGGCATTATTAAGTTATCAAATGAACGGCAGTTTGAAAATCATCTAGTTCTTTGTTTACCAACATCAGGGTCTATTTGTTTGTGCGACGTCTTACAAAAGTAAAAGATTATGTATTTTAATGCTATTAGTGGCAATACTTATGAGCCCGTGGCTAAATAATAACAGCCGCACAGGTCAATCGATCGGGTTAAGCTACGCTTGCCGCGGTTGGTCTGTGGATGGGTGACCATCTTTACACACCGAGACCCTTACATGCCTCGGAAAGCATGTTAAGCCTTTGGTCCCGGCTGTCATTCGTGGATGTTTGACAGTCGTTACGGGTAGTCAAAAGCCCAAAAGTCTGACAAACCAGTCTTACCAAGGGGTATCGTGTTACCCAGTAACTAGGTTGTGGAGGTCAGACAGGCAGGCACTCCATGAAATACTGGTATAACCTAACATAACCTAAGCTGCATCCGGTTAGACTGGAAGCCGACCCCAACATAGTTGGGAAAAGGCTAAGCAGATGATGATGAGTGGCAATACCTTATACAGGAAGAATTTTTAATCACTATCCTTTTGATGATAATATCTTTGGTGAAAATAATAAAATACGTGTTTTTCTCTACGTATCACGCAGTACTAAAATATCGAGAAATATACATCACAATATTGTCTTAAAAAGTCTACATTTGATATAATCTATACTTATAAAGCTGAAGAGTTTGTTTGTTTGAACTACTAGTTTGATAGTCCATTTATCGAGGAAGGCTATAGGCTATATTATAACATCACGCTACGACCATAGGAGCGGAGCATCAATGAAAAATGTTGCAAAAACGGGAAAAATTATTCCTTTTGAGAGCTTCCGTTGCGTAGCGTAAACGGTTAGTTACGCAAAAATCATGTATGACGGAATCGTTCCCCTTTCAAAGTTCTAAAAAAAGTCCGCGACAGCATATGTCTATCTGTTAAGGTTGAATCACTATAACCTTTTTTATGGTAATCAATAATACATTATTTGTGAAGGTGTTTTTATAAACATGATATTAACCCTTATCCAAATAAATACGTTATTCATCACCAGTATTTAATTTTGAGCAAAATTGCCCTTGACATCATTTAATTTCAATAAATATCTATTATAATATATTTTAGTAGGTGATTTCCTCAAATTAACGCGGGTGAAACCGCGGGGCACAGCTAGTAAAAGATATGTATGTTACCGCCAAGGAAGAGGTGTTGCAGATCCCAGGCGGGCACCCGGACGAGCCCGGAGTCAGTGAGGCGCTGCAGACCGCGCAGGTCTAGCAGACGAAGTCGCGTAGCGCCGCGCACCAGCCGCGCCAGGGCGTCGTCGCCGAGCCGGTACTCGCCCACACCCACGCGCTCCGTCGCCGCCTCGCCCGCTATCGATAGTTCTTCCAGCTGTGGCCAGCCTTTGCATTCCATCTGTGAATAAATGAGGTACAAAATAATAATAACTTCAATGTCTGTGAATAGCAGTATCTTGGGCTTGTTAGATCAGCCATGCCATGACTGTTAGTGTCTAAAATATAGAATAGTATAAAAGTAAGATCTACATGACTCCTTGGGCAGGCACTTTCGAATTGTCAATGTCGGTCATTCAGAAAGATGAAGCTAACTTCCCATTCCAAAGCGTAGTAGGTTCCTATGGAGAGAACGGGCAAAAAACCATATCACTACATAGTACAAAACAAATTCGCTTTCTCTGTCCCTTTGAACGCTTAGATCTTTAAAACTACGCCACGGATTTTGATGTGGTTTTTTTTAATAGATAGAGTGATTCAAGAGGAAGGTTTATATATATAATACATGCATGCATGTGATGTCGTGAATAAAATCTTTTTTTTGCGCTTACTTTTCAAACGCTGGCTGAACCCTACGAGATAGGTCAAAATAATGTACTACAGTATTGTACACCTTAAAAAGGTTTACAAAAAAGTCCGCGATGGTATATGTCTATCTCTTAGGGATAACCCACAATAATCATTTTTTATCCCTTACTTTTTACGAGAAATAATGGCTTATTTACGAAGCGATTTTAAGCAATACAGCATTAATCCTTATCCAATTAAGTACCTTAAATACATTGTGCATATAATATAGATAAATATGGCCCTTTACAGCATGTAATTTAAATGAATATTTTCGAAGATATTACAGGTTTAAAATGCAGGGACATAGCGGTTGCTGCGGTACCGGCCGCGGCGGCGCGTGCTGGCATTCTTGAAATACCTGTACTTAGTATCAGTATTGCACCCGTGCGAAGCCGGGGCGGGTCGCTAGTATCTTTTATAAATAATATTGTTAAGTACAAAATAGTAGTTAAACACATAATTAATGTTGAATTTATAATTTGATGTGAGAACAACGTAAAAAGATGTGCACGATAAAAGCGTCTAGAGAAGAAACAAAAACAAACAATTCGAAAACAAAATATTTAAAAATTATAGTCTTGGGCTGTAGCCGTAGCGGGAATAGACGATATAGATTAAACGAACCTGCTGTGAGGTGGTGGCATTGGCCAGCACTAGCTGCGAGTTGGCAGCTCGGAACACCCTCATCTTGGGACAGCCCTTCTGCAGCGCCTCCAGTGGCACAGCGGCCGGGTGCGACGCCGCCAGCGTGCCGGATATGTCCAGCACTTCCAGGTTGATGCAGTGGCTCTGGAAACATACACAGAATACTTTAGCGACTAGTTAAAAAGACAATTAAATAAATTAATTTAATATACAGGGTGGCTGTCAGCTTTGATAAAAATAATAACATGGGGATTGCTAAATCCCCAGTCGCAGTACCAGCAGAACCTGCCCTAACTCTGCCTCTTCAAATAAAATGGTGCAGTTTCTCCACTTAACCAGTCAGTCAAAGAGAATAGGGTCATCGTGTAAACAAAGATTGCTCTTCTCCACTATAGTGAAAATTTAGTTTGTTGAGCATTTTCAGCTCAGAGAAATTGTTAATCCTCTGTGATCAAAATGGGATTAGATGAAGGGGACCCGAAATGATTCGTTGAAAAAAAATTGGGTTGTGTTTCAATCAGTATATGAAATTTAGGGTAAAATTACAGAAGTTAACGCGGTGGTCAAGTCCATAACGAATTTGCCACATTTTTAACTAAATAGTGGATATCAACCAACTGCATTTGGCGCCAAATCAAAATCATGACCAAAAACGCTGTATCTGTCAGAGTTGGCCACCTTGTACGTGTAAGATAATACTGGGATGAGATCCGCAGTGACGAACAGATACTAGTAGACGAGGTCCGCCTTAACGAGTGGCAGGTATAGCCTGCCATTATGAAAGTTCCAGCTAGCTAGTTAGTTCTTGAAACTAGTAGGAAACACTGCGTAGTAAAAGCATCTATGAGCATCTCCACAATTTCACTTGGTCGGATTATATTATATCGATACTAGCTGACCCCGCAAACGTCGTTTTGCAAAAAAAAAAAAAATAGATAGTAGCCGATCCTTAGACCTACTGAATATGCATATAAAATTTCATAAAAATAGGTCAAGCCCTTTCAGAGGAGTATGGTAACTAACACTGTGACACGAGAATTTTATATCTATACTAATACTAGCGTCTGCCCGCGACTTCGTCCGCGTAAAATTGCAACCTTCCCACCGCGTGGGATCCGATACCAGCCCGAGCTACTACTTTTTTGGCGGTTATTATCGTTGTTTATGACTTTTTTCATTTTGTTCGGCTCCTAAGAGTAATTGCGTGATGTTAAATACAATAATGTACCCAAGATTTTATAATATCTTTTTAAAAGAGTGTCCTTGGAGTTTCAGTTTTTTTTTCAGATTTTTTTTTCTTTATATTTTTTTCCGTAAGAACCTTGTACAGAGTATTAGAAAACTACAAAAAAAAAAAAAATCAGCCAAATCGGTCAAGCCGTTTTCATTTATGTCGTGACAACGGAAAACGGGTTTCATTTTTATATATATAGATTATAAAGAGGAAAGGTTTGTATGTTTGTAACGAATTGGCTCAAAAAGTACTGGACCGATTTTAAAAATTCTTTCACCATTTGAATGCTACATTATCACTGATTAATATAGGCTTTTTTAATTGCAAGAAAAAAAATGTTTAAAAAATAAATGTCCACCCGTGCGAAGCCGGGACGGGCCGCTAGTATTAGATAAAACGCTGTCGTCTAATGTTTTGTGGTACCGGAACGCGTCTGACTCACGGAACGTAAATATTTGGGCCGCCATTTTGAAGTAAGCTCACGCTGACGCTGTCAATGCTGCAGAATGCAGATGCAGAATACTCGGAATCGTCTGACGACATTAATTCGATGTATGTGTTAACATAATTAAATCCCTGTAAAAAATCATTACCAATCTGTTTTTTTTTTTAATTTGATCCAAAGGTTGCGAACCCCTGAACGTGTGTTTACAAAAATTTACAGCTTCTCGTGACGGGTACTTTACTTATCATTAATATAAGACCTTGTAAATTAAGTCTTTAAAAAATAACAACCCATAATGTATGGTTGTTAACAGTAACAAAGGTGACGTAATGGGACTGCCCGCCTATTAAATCAGGAAATCCCAAAATATTTACGTGAATAATATAAAAAAAAAAAACAAAGTGTTAACGAACGATACTTGAGAAATAATTCAGTAAATCCTAACTAATAATTACATTAATATGTTATTGCACCACGTTACTTAAGGTCATCTTTCAGTATTAGCGAGGTAAATGACGCTAAGTTTCATTGTTATTATTTAAGTCCTACTGACAAGCAAAGACCTCCCTTCTCTGTTTCCACTTTTCCTGGTCTGCTGATATTTTGGGAAATGCTTTAGGGGAGGTTCATCCTGTCAGATCTTTCATACCGAGGCTCTGTTTCCTGTTATTTAGAATCCACTGAGTACTTGTTTTAGCACAATGCTCTTCGCAATTTTGACCAGCTCAGTTCCACTTTAATCTATAATTAAAAATATTAATTATTTTACAAGGTAGATTGTAAACACGTACCGCTATCGACTGCAGAATCTGCGGCATAGCTATGAACTTGTTGTTCGCCAGCATGAGATGCGTCAGTCTTGCGCCAAAGTTCTCCGTCATGCGCGTCATCGAAGCCGCTGACATGCACGTACTCGAGCCACCCGTTTCAGACTGTAACAATACATAGAATAATAAATACTGTATTAAAGTTACTTTACTAGTAAAATGTGGGTGTAGTTCAAACCATCGCCTAAAACTTCGGGACAATAAGCGTGGTGTTACGTTATGACTATTGAACCAATTTCCTTATTTAAACACAAAGATTATAATGTAAATCATACTTATGTATCATCAATGAATTCAATAATACAAAGTTATGAAGGTGGGAATGCACTAGAAGACGACACTTAGTTATAATCGGCCTATCTTGGGTATAATGTAGTAACGAAAAGGATTGTCTTCTCCATGAAGGATCTACATGCAGCATAACCTGAAGGCCAATTCTCGTTATTTGAAACGTTATTTTTTGACACATTGAGACTGAGATCAGACTGTGAACGTTCTTAAAATTACAAGAATTGCCCCTCTGGTATACTGACTGACTGCCTGTGATAATAAATATCTTACCGTCAGCGACAAGTCGATCCTCTGCAGCTTGGGCAAGGCCTGCATCAGGTCGAACAGTTGCTCAGAGGTGATGCGGCTCCAGCCGGCGACGCTTAGCTCTACCAACTGAGGGCAGTAGTCAGCGACGCAGGCTAGCACCCATGATACGTTGCTGACTTTCCACTGAGCTGTAGAGTAGGATGAAACTCGATTAGTAGTAATAATTTGTGAAGAATGGTATTGGGCATCACTATTAACACTAAACAGGTTGCATCTTCTACTTTGGTTCCAATTACACTAATTCTCTTGAATGATAGATGTAATCTGCATAAATCAAACGATTTTGAGACTGGACCTTCAAAACGAACAAAGGTAGAAAAAGCTAAAATCTTTTTGAGAAAGCCTTAAACATGAATGAGCTTCAACAACTATGAATCTATCTATTCAATAACATTACTTAAAATCGAAAATGTTTGCAAGACACCAATAGAAGAAAAAACAATAAATATTATACTCTTTTTAAATGTATCACGCAACAAAGTAAACCAGCGCAATAATTCACTTACCAATATTTAAGGTTTGACATTGCGGTAACCGGTTTTCCAGGAGCCACACCAGTTTGTAATCTGTTTTACATTTTTCACTGGTGTATTGCGCAAGGTCTACATTCTTCCACAATTCTGGTCTACAACTCACACTGTGCCATAACTTACATACTCTACCAATTCTGAAAAGAAATATAAGAAAACAGTGAGTATAAGAGTATTATGTATAAAGCTTACTACATACATTGTCAATATAGATTGCCTGGAAGTGTTTACCTGATCACAGAAGGCAATGTGCCCTGAGAGGCCACAACATATTCAAATATCTGTAATAGAATCTCCTTAGGCATAGAATGTCCCCAAGGACTTTGTGGTCCAGTCTCTTTACTTTCAGCTCCACTAATTCTAGTTCTTTCAGTCTTTTCACTTTTCTCTGCAAAAATGTAACATTGAAGAGTTAAGATATGTAAATCATGAAGATTGCCGCTTATCAATACAATGTATGAAGGTATTTGTGAAAGTGTTGTGCACTGACATTTATTAAGAACTAGCTGCACCCCGCGGTTTCACCTGCATAAATGTCAATCCCGTGAGACTATCGAGATAAAAAGCCTATGTGTTAATCCAGGGTGTCAGCTACCTCCATACGAAATTTTATCAAAATTGGTCCAGCCGTTTGAGCGTGAAGAAGTAACAAACATATAAACACACACACACACACGCTCACAAACTTTCGCCTTTATAATATTAGTGTGATAGGCTGCAAGGTAATTTACGTTAGTAAGTTTCTTACACAAGGATATCGACAGACATCGAGACCGAAAATACTCATAGGTATGATTGTAGTATACAAAGGCTATGCTATCTTGTTATCTCCTGGCGGTTATCAAATGCAAACATGCAGCTGAGGTAGAACGGATGCGAGTCGCGGTGTTATTCGCGAGGGCCCTATATGTTTAAAAATATTAAAAAGATTGTAATAGATAAATAGAGTGAGTTGAGGATGTACTACTTACTTTGCTTACTTTTAGAACTGGTTGCTTTCTTATTCTTAGGCTTAGGAGTCTTGGGTTGCGGATGGCGCGGCTTGGGCGCGGCGACGCTCATGGCGGCGGCCGTGTCACCACGCGACGGGTCGTACTCCTCGCCAGAACTCACGCTAACCGGCGACGCCACCCGCTTCTTCTTAGATTTCCTTTGGCCAATATCGGCAACCGATGTTGGCGTTGGTGTTACCTGTAATATTAGGTTTATTTAAAATGAGGTGCTTTGTAGAATGTGTAACTAGTTACAATACTATACAAGGTGTAACAGAATAAACGCAACTCCTGAAAGCAGTTTGTTCATAATTGACTACTGAATCGATTTCAGTAACTTTGAATATAGGTATGTTTTTCAAAAATTATGTATTATTTCATACTAACCGCCGATTGAGCCAAATAAAATTAAATCTTATTTCAAGGCACTAGGACTCAACTTTAAGAGCATAATTATAGTAATGCTAGTGTCAACACGATTTTCTTAAGATAAATAGCAAGCTTTAAAAAAATAAGTTTTGGTCATTGTATTATGCTTTTAACTCAATATTCTAATTGGGGTGTATGAGGTCTTGCGTTAATTATGTTACACCTTGTTTAACACCTATTAGGTGAAACAAAAATTATCTAAAGACTACAGTGAACTGAATTGTGGTTTTACTGCCATATTGCATTATAATATTAGGTTAATTTTATCCGAAATTAAAGATTTGATCACATTATGAATGTTCAATAATAAATAGTATATGAATAAAACAAGATACAAGGAGGATGTCAACTGCTTATAATTTCAAGCAAGTTATTAAATCCAATAAAGTAAACTGGTGAAATGACTGCCTGGACCAACAGGGTTCAGTGTGCGCAAGCACGATTGTTGAGCGTGTCCTGGATTCGATCCCCAGGTCAAGGAAAATATTAGTATTAGGTTTTTCCATTACGAATTTCTTAATAGAAACTTGGAGTCCAGATTCGTGCCTGGGTAGTGGCAATAGTCTAAGGCGTATCATACATAAGACTTCAGCATAACTAGTGAAATGCGGTTACAGGTATGATGTGTTATGTTATCAAAATAAACATTATTTAATTAGGGCATTATAATATTATAATATGGCTTTACTTTTATGAACATCAACAGTGTTTTGTTAGCGTGGGTGGCAAGTGAAAACCACTACGATTTTCAATGGTATTCTGCAGAAATAGTAGTTTTGTTAATGGTGGTATTTAATTCGATTTTTTTATCACTTGTCCTGTTTTATTTCATAAGCTGGCATTGTACAATCATAACTGGAAGCAAAGTTCTCTGTATCAATATAGGGATAACAAGCAAGGAAGTGAATGCCTAATTGCTGCTGTATGATCCTGAAATGAGCCTTGCATACTGTAGAATGGTCTATGGTCATAGGTGAGGTAAAAGAAAAAAAATTGGTTTCTTAAGCATGCATGGTCTAAAACTTTTTTTGGAATTTCTTTCAAAACTAGGTTTCATAATTAAAAATATTGAAAAAAAAAGTTATCTTAAAATTGTAAAAAAGACGAACTCACTAGTTTAAAGGTCAAAGCGCGTCCGAGAATCACCCTTGGCTGCATTGTAGTTGGTACAAAATAAAACAGTATATTAATTAAGTCATAACTACAGAAGTAAATATAATCTTTTATTACAAATAAATTCATAAAACTGGACATACAAAGAAGCCCCATTTTCATCATAGTATATACATCTTTTTTGTTGGCAGTTTAATAACTGAGTTGCTATGCTAGTAGTTTTCTACTTTCTCCAATTAATTATTTCATTATTTATTATGGGCACAGCAGATGTTAAACTTAAAACTGTACTTTCATACAATGGATACTACATAACAATAGTAATATACAACAATATAACTTGTTCAGACATAACTCAGATTATTGTGTGAATTGAATTTGAAGGATTCATACTTTTTTTATTAATAGTACCTAAATGTCATGCATTTTTTTCCTGTTATTATAAAATTACTTTGCAAGTATTTATTTTGCAAACATAACAAAATATGAATGTAAAATTTATATTACATACATATATACCTACCAATGTTATTTCATTGTTAATTCAACATTACTGAAATTGTGTTACAGCTTTGGCTTGCACAAGTAACATTTCACTCTGCAATACTTCCAGTTTTTGTATCATCATTTGATCACACAGCTGTTTTTTGTTTGTAGTAATATTTTGTATTATCATCCAAGCAAATATGTGGCTATGGTTGCTTAGTAAATAATATAGATATACAGTCTATACATAACTAACTATGGGATTATTATAAACTACTAGCATCAGCTGTGGCTTTGCCTGTTTGGAATGTCAATAATAATTCAACACCTATGTCCATCCCCAGGGTTCAAAGTATTCCCATACCAAATTTCATCAAAATTGGTCCAGCAGTTTCGTAGATTAGCCGGAACAAACAAACAAACAGACTGAAAATTTTTAAACATTGTTTAAACCAACTTCAATTTTATTTATTTTTAAGGATAATATAGATTACATGAGACTTAAAACAACGTGCAAAATGTGGCTGTAATAAATAATATACTCCTGTTCTTACTCCTTTAGGAAAAAACAGGTGTGATCTAATTATTTGTACACAAATCAAGAACTCATCTGAGGCGTTGCTACATATTGCAGCAGTCAAAAAAGTTCTAATTAATGTTATCATCATAATACTCCTAGATTATTACAGAAAATGCACCCATATTTAGTTGAAACAAAGAGGCTAAAACGGTCACAGTACCTGTATGTTAAAGTGATACACTGAAAACCCCTATTACATTACACAATATTTAGGGCCCAATATTGATGTGTTTATTTAATAGGGACTCTTCATCCCTTTCCCTTGTTACACCATCCCGATTTAGGGAAAGGGTCCCTGAATATTGCATAGTGTAATAAGGCTTTAAGAGTAAACTGAGAACAAAGGTGTGCCAGCTGATTATGTTTACTATCTTGTTGGATCCTGCAAAAGCAAGCAGTTACTATACTATCCTACCGGTATCAATGCCAATACACATATATAGCTTTACCTTAGAGTACCAATATACTCAATGATGAAATACAACAAAAATTTATTGTTGTGAAAATTAAGACAGTTTGTATTTAACAAATGTTTACGTAACCTGTCCAAAACAAATTAGGTATAAGAACATGAAAACATGTTACAGCTGAAAATGGAAAGTGATGCTCACTAATATGCACTTTGTTACTCTTACATTCAATGCATTGTGAGCAAATATTGCAGTTTATGTATTGGCTATTGATTGAGCAGATTGCAACAATGATTGTTATTCAAAGAGGTTTACTTTGTCTAGAGAAAGTGTAATTATAATGCAGTTATAACAATGAGTAAGTATTTTGAATAACTATAGAATAGTAAAATGTAACGCTATTATGTAAACCCCCAAATTTTAATACTTTAGTATATATTTGTCAGCATTTTGAATTTATATTGTGTTTTTAGAATGTATAGTTTTGTGATCTGTAAGTAAGTAATAAATTCAAGTAGCATCATTTTGTGAAGTCAATCGCTAGCCAATCATTGAAGGTAAGTTATGGAGAATAAAGCAATTACTTACAGTTTCATGAACACTTGTCCTCCTAATCTTAATCTTCATAGAGTTAGTATCCACTATCTGGCTTCGATATGTGGGTGTACTGCTCTCAGACTTCTTTGATTTCTTTTTACTCCGTGAACTGCGAATGTCCAACATAGACCTTGGCTTGCCGCTACATGGTATAACTGCATGGGCTCTACGCTCTCTAGACTCCTTTTTACTCTTTTTTGTTGATAATTGACTAAGTTCATGACTGTACGGTTTACCACTTTGTCGCGGCATATTAGTTAACGGTAACTTTGAATTGCGCTTGAGCTGTTCATCCTCTGAACTTTCACTATCTTCAGCATCTTCTTCTTCCTCCACTTCCTCCACCTCCTCCTCCTCAGCATCCTCGTCATCGTCGTCATCCTCCTGGCACTCACTACTACTCACTAAATTCAAGTTTTTACCACCTTTCACTTGTGACACAACACTATGTTTAGAATGTGTTCTATATGATGAATCTTTTGATGAGTCTTTTCTCCTTTTACTTTTTGGAGGAAGACAACCATTCACGGTTGAGGATTGAGAACTTTGTCGGGAGTGGTGCTTGTGCTTCCTGTGTCGCGGCCGCGTAGGACACGGCAGTGCCCCATTAGCCACTTGCGCCTTATGACTGGCGATTTCGTCTATGCTCTGTTCGAAATCAGTCTCCAGTTTAACACCAGAGCCTGACTCGAAGTCTTCTTGGTCGGTGTCAGCTTCAGACCCATCAGTCGCCAGCTTAGGTAGACGAACCTCCGGGAAGAGGTCCTTGCGGACGGTGAGCCTTGCGGCCTCGTAACCGCCGTTCACGGGACTTGATCGATCAGACATACCGCCCGCCTCCCGCCGCCCTCACGTACCACTTCTACAAACCACTCACCTGTCCGCGAGGTAAACAATCAGTTTGACACATCACATTTTCACTTTTGTGACCAAGCAATTCACCGATCGTTATGCGATGGCATGAAAAGGTAAATGATTGTCGATAATCGATGTGCGAAACATTATAATTACTTCAGTTTACACTTCTTGTGAGTCCCAAACATCTTTTTTTCTTCACATATTCGCATTTTAGGTCATCCATGTTCATGTAACGTTGTGATTGCGAAAAACAAAGTACAGATCATTTTCGCGGACACTTGTACTTGAATATTTGGTGATGACACATAAAATGTACGGTTTTTGAAAGTATGGACATAATACACACTTATTTTTAATTATTTTATTTCACTACGAGTTGATGAAAACTGTTGACCTTGTTTAGAAGCTTATTATGTTTCAAATTTTAATCAACAGATGCAGACATTGTCACATAAAAAGTTGTACTTGTTTAAACGCAGTAGCCTTGGAGCGACGTTTACTTTACAGAGTAAATAAATGAAAAATGATTAAAATCCAATATTAGGTAAGTTTCAACCATGTTTCTCATTTGTTCTATTTATTATGAGATTATGAATGAAATTCTAAAATAATACTTCACAAAATCATCATACTCGATTTTATAACATTCATGCTAATACCTCCTTTCAAGCATAATAACTAATGTCAAACGGCTGTGTTTTCCATTTCATCGCTAAATGTTGTTGGTGAGAATGCAGAGATGGCAGCACTCGTTAAATTTACGGAAATTCAATACCAAGAAATTGTTGTTTTTTAGAGTTGCTTCTCTTTCTCTCAAATCCTATACGATAATGTCTGTAGTAGAAATTAGTTACATTTGTTGTATCTAAAATGAAAATGGTTAGTTACATTGTATAATATTCATTGAAAAACTCGGAAATGTTAAAGTGTGGGCGATTTGTGACGACGTGTGTGTTCAATGTATTGTGTGTGACGTTCATCAATAGTGATAATGATAACCTACACGGTCTTTCTGTAGCAGAGTACATAACGGGTGAGTCATATTTATATTTATTACATTTGCTGTATATACATATCGATGATCTCATACATAAAATTGTAATCTGACATACCTAGAGTACACTTCATTGCTATGCTTATTAAGTTTCGTCAACAACTATACCTAATGTCTAAGCCACTGACTAGGTACCTGTTCATTATTTTGTTTCTGTACTATATCTTAAAGTAAAATAAAATAAGTATTCTAAATCCTACACGAACACGAAGCTAAGTTGTTAAAATTATTGAGTAGGTCATACTATTTTTTTTTATGTGATTGCTGAGGAAGGTGATACAATAAACCTCTTTTGTGGTACATAAGTAACACCTATAACCGCTTCTTAAAAAAAACATTTCTTTAATAGATATGTTTGTTTCGGTGTCGTTTGCAAAACGTATTGATGAATAGATAGTAGGTCTACTTATCTGTTAAAATCTCAACTCACTAAAGATCGCGCTTCTACTTAGGTACCTATACCTATCGTAATAATTTATGTAGGTACCTACTACCTACCTTACCTATAAAGGTATCTACCTACCTCCTTTGTAATTATAATAAAAAAACCGCCCAAATTCGTGTCGGACCACCCACGATGAAGGGTTTTTTTGTCGAGAATAAGGGATTAATATTTACGCATGAACTAGGTACCTCATCATCCGCCTAGCCTTTTCCCAACTAAGTTGGGATCGGCTTCCAGTCTAACCAGATGCAGCTGAATACCAGTATTTTACTTAGAGCGACTGCCTATCTGACCTTCAAAACCCAATCAACTCAGCCAATCGGATTCCACTGCTGGACATAGGCCTCTCCCATGCTTCGCCACAACTCCCTGTCCTCCGCCTTCCGCATCCAGTCTGTCCCAGTTTCATCATACAACCCAGACCCAGAGAGAGAGCCAGTGAGAGTCTCCACAACCCAGTTACTGGGCAATAAGAATAACGCATGAACTACCTATATTGATTTTATCGACAGCACAACTCAATAATAAGAACTCCATACGTGTACATACCTACGAGAGGTCTTCAATGTATTCTAGGTATCGGCCTGAAAAAAGACGTAAATTCAATTAAAATAATTTTTAGTTTTCAATGTAAACCCCCATCACCCCAATGCTTCTCGAAATTAACTTTTAAATATCCTGTAAAAAATAAAACTCCTCTTCCTCTAAAAAAATGCGCTGCCTTAACCTCTTCATCGTTGGAAAATCTTTTGCCACGAAGGCCTTTTTCCAAATTAGGGAACAAATAATAATCAATCGGGGCTAGATCCGGGCTATAGGGTGGGTGGTTAATTTCTTCGAAACCACAATCACGTACAGCAGTCTTGGAAAAACGCGCCGTGTGGACCGGGGCGTTGTCGTGAAGAAGCAACACATCAGTGGTGTCAGTGGTCAGTTTACTCGTCATTTTTATAACCCCGACGCAAAAAGAGAGGCGTGTTATAAGTTTAACGTGTCTGTCTGTGTATCTGTCTGTGGTATCGTAGCTCCCAAACGGATGTGAACCGATTTTCATTTAGTTTTTTTTTTGTGTCAGATAATTTTATTTCTTTAATTTCTTCCGGTAAATTTCATAAGTGGATTTTTTGTGTACTCAATCAATAAAATTCCCTGAGTCACAAAATACTTTTTTTTTTTTGTGGATGGGAAATCATCAAATGACCCCTCCCGCTCTGGGTGGAGCAGAAGGGAGTGTCAGACTCTTACTGACTAAAATCCACCCGTGTTCCTTCCTTAGCCCTTTGTGTTCCGGGGTAGCGGTAACCCTTTTGGACAATCCCGCTGCCCCGGCAGGCTTCGGCCCTTACGGGCCCCTTCCTTAATGCTGACATCTCTTTGAGGCGCGCGTGGAACACGTACATGCCGTCCGGCACGGGCCTGGTCCTGATCGGACTCGTACTCCGCCCAAGTGGGGCATACCGCCACCGTATGCTCCACCGTGTCCTCAGTCACAAAATACTGTGGCCATGATTTTTCCGGCAGACAGAACGACTTTGAATTTCTTAGGGGGCGCAGTACCTTCTTGTACGACTGCGTGGGCTCTTGCTTACTGTCAGGGTCATAATAATAAACCCACGTTTCATCTCCAGTAACAATTCGATCGAAAACACTTGATGGAACTTCACCACAGAGCTCTAAATACTACAGCACTCGATTCGCACTTGCTTTTGAAGCGCCGCGCCGTGACCATTGGCGGCACCCATCTTGCACTGACTTTTGAAAGGTAAAGAAGGTTATGAAAAATAGTGTGCACGGGA
This sequence comes from Globia sparganii, assembly GCA_949316385.1. NCBI lineage: Eukaryota > Metazoa > Arthropoda > Insecta > Lepidoptera > Noctuidae > Globia > Globia sparganii. The sequence goes on from OX438655.1 coordinate 15,050,862, forward strand.
CCAACAGAGAAGTGGGTCATCTCTGCTATCATTTTGATCTTCATTCGGGCATCCTTCAATATAAGCTTCTCAACTTTTTTCACGTTTTCTTCCATAGAGGCAGTAACCGGGCCGCCGAGCGAGTGTCGTCTTCAATACTCTCTCTACCCCTTTTTTAAACTGACTTCAAAAAGGAGGAGGTTCTCAATTAGACTGTATGTTGTTTTTTTTTAAATATTTTTTTTTGTATGTTACGCGATATCTCCGGCAGTTGTAAATCGATTTCAAAAATTTCTCTTTTTAATGGATAGGGTATGTCTCAGAGGTGGTCCCATATAAATTTTATTAACTTTGCTTGGGTAGTTTTTGAGTTAGCTTAAATTTTTGCCACTTAGTTTATACTGATGATGTTATAATGATTAATGACTTCCTGTCACTGATATTTACATAGCAAGTAGTGTTATATGAATTTGTGTAGGGTAAGTACAACTTAAAAGTGAAAAATAAAGTATTTTTTGCAAAAAAAAAAAACAACCGACTTCCAAAAAAGACACTACAAAGTGAAAAATAACTTTAATTTCGGAAGTCAGTGGCAAACAACGAAAATGCGAACCGAAAGACGCCAACTTCCGAAATTAAAGTTATTTTTCACTTTGTAGTGTCATTTTAGAAGTTGGTGGTCTTCAACATTGTCACGTTAGCCATTCCAGTTTTCGTTACTAAGGATGTCTAGCAAACTAATGATCACAACACAATGATACACCTTCCTTCCAACAAACTTCATCGATCGATATAGTGCTAATAGTCTCATGAGTATAGTGGCCGTGTCACGGACGAACAGGACAGGACGAAATTATAAGTGTTCCGTTTTTGTTATTCGGCTACGAAACCCAAAAAAGTGGTTAGTGTCATCTATACATATAATAAAATCGTAGGAGAGTCAAAACTGTACATTGAATATTTTTTAAAAAGAATACTTGGGGCGTGATCTACAATCGATATCGAAGCCAAAAATATAGTTTTTAGAATTTTTGTCTGTTTGTCTGTTTGTCTGTTTGTCTGTTTGTCTGTCCGGGATAAACTCAGAAAGTACTGCATGGATTTACATCAAATTTTGCATGAATATTACTAAGAGGTCAGGTCAACATATAGGCTACATATTATCACGCTATCACCTACGGGGGAGGAGCTGTGAATCTTTATTTTTCTTACGCATTCTGTGACAGCGTATAATCTAACGACGCATATTTAAATGTTGTTTTTGAGTAAGCCATGCTATTATCTAGCTTTACACTATAAAAACTACGCGATTTAAGTAACTTGGGGAGAGAAATTTAGTTTAATGAATGTTAGTAGTATAAAGACAATTTTAAAACAGCGCCATCTATGAGATTTCATAAAAATCAAATCAAGTTACATGTTAACATTTTTTGGAAATGAATAATTTAAATTTGATCATGTTGGCGAGGTAAGTAGTTAGTTATTCTTAAAATTCATAGATGGTGATGTGCATTTTCGTCATAAAAGTTGTATCGTATAGTTCGTTTTGACAAATTCAAGTTCCAACAAAACCCTCAAAATCTTGAGCAGAGTTGAGGAAGACAATTTAAAAAAAATGCGGTGTTAAGTATTACAAAAAAGTTATGTTCATTGATGATGATCATTTCATTTCATGACACCCTCGCGAGGGCTAGCGTCAGTGACAGTAACAGCCGCATGCGTCATCTATTTGCCGTCATCTTGGTGTTTTGTGGAGTCGCGAACCCGGTAGCTTTGTGGGAGAAGTATCGCCATCATCTGTCTGAAGATTTTCTACGAGCTTTGAGACTAAGTCGAAGACGAGACGAAGTCGAAGTAACTGATGAACGCGTGCTGAACACCTGTCTCAGTTCACTTCAAAATGTGGTCATTTCTATCGGCGGCAATCCACTGATCGAATATGGGTTACCAGCTCCCCAATCATCACCGTATCAAGATCGTGGACATCAGGAGTATAACGCTGAGACAAATTACGATCCGGGCGAAATGACCATGTCGCTTTGTTCTCTTCAGAGCAAAAACTTTATGACACCGTCCTTGAAAGCGTTGGGCAAAACCAGGGTAAAATGTTTTTCTTGGATGCTCCTGGTGGAACAGGAAAAACATTTGTTACCACTGGCATACTTGCAGGGGTCAGGAGGCAAGGCAAAATTGCTATTGCTGTAGCGTCGTCGGGAATCCCTACCACACTGCTTCCGAGTGGCAAGACAGCACATGCCATGTTTAAAATTCCCATCAATTTAGAGAGCGCCGAAACGCCTGTTTGTGGTGTGTCACGTAACAGCGATAAGGGACACGTGCTCAAGGATTGCTCTCTGATCGTATGGGATGAGTGTACGATGGCCAATAGGAAGGCAGTTGAGGCCGTGGACAGAATCCTGCAGGACATCCGCAGGAACGAACATTTGATGGGTGGTGTCACAGTTCTGTTCAGTGGTGATTTTCGGCAAATGCTTCCCGTGGTGACGCGGGGCTCGAGGGCTGACGAGGTGAATGCTTCGTTGAAACAATCTTCGTTGTGGTCACGAGTTCGTACGCTGCGCTTGACCATTAATATGAGTGCTCGGCTCGGCGGCAATGCACATGCTCAAGAATTCTCCGATGTCATTCTAAGTCTTGGAGAAGGCACTCTACCAGAAGAGATAGTTGGACAGGTGGTGCTTCCAGAGTCTCTCGGTAGAGTGGTATCCAGCTTAGAAGAACTAATTCGCTGTGTGTACGGGGACATCAGTCGTATACCGCATTTGACCATTTTGATGGCCAAAAATGATCAGGCTGCAGCAATTAACGAATGCAGTCTCTCAGAAATTGAGGGGAATAAAGTGGTCTACACCTCGATAAACACTGTTGTCGAGCAAGATGACGCCACACATTATCCCGTGGAATTTCTGAGCTCCCTGTCAGCAAGTGGACTTCCAGCGCATACCATCAAGCTGAAGGTCGGTGTTCCGATTATGCTTCTTCGGAACCTCCTCCGAAGCTGTGTTAACCGCCTTAAAGTCATCTCGCACCACAGACACACCATTGAGGCGGAAATTCTTACGGGTAGTGGCGTCAGCGAGGTAGTATTTATACCACGCATTCCCCTCATACCTCATAATTTCCCGTTCCAGTTCAAGCGCGTACAGTTCCCCGTGAGTGTTTGCTTCGCGATGACCATCAATAAGTCGCAGGGGCAGATACTGAGGGCAGCGGGTGTCGACCTCAGGACGAGTTGCTTCTCACAAGGGCATCTGTACGTCGCTTGCTCCCGCGTCACCCCCTCTCCTGACTCTCTTTACATTATTTTTGGCTCCTGGCAGCATAACTACCAACGTAGTTTATAGAGAAGTGTTGTTAGGTGTGATACCTTTGTACGTATTTTTACTCTTTTGTGTCCTGGAATGTATTCCTGCATTATTTTCTCTATTTCCTTCAGTCACATCTTATGACTGAACTCAGCAGGATTCCCATATAACTCTCTTCACTTGCTTCGCTTGCAAAAAAACTTATATTTTAATGCTATTTTAAAAGTTGTGTACTTATAATGCTATAGCGACACTATCATCTTAGGTATTTTTGGTGCTATAAAGCCTTCACGCAGACGACGTCGCGGGCAGCAGCTAGTTCTTGAATAAGTCATAAATCATTCGGAATTTCAATCTGGTGCACATTTGTCTTGATGTCTGAGGATGATTTGAGGTGGTGGCGGCTTGGAGCAAAATCGTTGCGAAAAGATGGCTGAAAGTGGGCACGAGAAGCGTAGATAGACCAACTCCAAATGAGTCGGGGACAGGTCGATAGAGTTTGTCGCGAATACCTGACCAAGATTAACGGAAACGTGGGAAGCTGCAGTTGGTGGAAACTGGTTGTGGAAGACGAGTCGTTCTTCTATTCTGATATTCGTGGCGGTAGCCCTGAGTAAAGATTTCTGGCCCACGGGTAATGGCAATGAGCTCGCCCCCTGTCACAAGGAACTTGATCGGAGTTAAAACTTATGAAATGTGTGTGCGGAGGAGACAGGGTTGATGCTGTTATGGCATGAAGATAAGGTAAAGAAAAACACAATCTACCACTGTTTTATTGATTAAATCCCATAATTTGAGTAAGTAATTTAGTAAAGTGTCTCGGGTCAAGTTCACGAGTATGGCGATGTTGACCAATTTCGGTTGGGTGAAATATCGACAGGTCACAGGAACATCTTGCGAACCACGGACAGCTCACAAAAGAGAAACATTTAAAAATCCATAATAAGTCGTTCGTCGTGATGTGAGAGACAAAAACCTTGCTGAGACAAAAGTTGCTCGTGGGCGCCCTCCCTTAACGACAGTTTCTTACAAAACACCTAAATCTAGCTATTGTAAATGATTGTTTGGACTCGGCTTCTAGGAATGTATGAATTCGGCGCGGAGCGGATACTATCTAGGTCGAAAGGACGAGGTCCTGTCTTCTAATATATGTGTACAGGTAACACATACATCAGAAGGCAGAACCTTGAATAGGGCCATCGTAACATAAAGCAGTATTCTCGGAAAATGGGGGGCGACACGGCGCCGACGGGGGTGAAGTCGCGTCGTCCGGCGTCGCCGTTAAAAATCTTTTCTAAAATAATATCTTTTCTCTTTAAAATATTATTTTTTATCACATGCATTAAAAAAGAGCTAGTGTTTCTTCGTAAACAGGGACTAAAATAGCTCTTAAATCCCTAGGGACTAAAAGTGATATGAATTTGGAATGTGGATATTGTTAGTAATAGTTTCAATCACCAAAGAGATCAAACAGGCTGTATGATAGAGTAAAAGGCGTGCGAGCCAAATTAAAAAAAAAGTTTGGAAAAAAAAAACGCGCGAAAAGCATTCTGCCTTCGTTCGTAATTATTTACTCAAAATTGTATGTAAATAAATAAACGTACTATTATTCATAATTTGCACTTATTTACTTATTTTTTCATAGGGTGATAAAAAGTAAAGTTGTCCACCTCGGGAGCAACACTCTTTTAAGCTCAAGTGACCTTTGAATCCCTTGCTGCGCTCTGGATTCAAAGAAACATTCTTGCCTTCAAAATAGTTGTATGTTCCCTTGGCAAACAATCTACTATAAGATTAGTTTAGAAAAGCCTCAAATCAAAGTAGATTGTTTTTGAAATTTGCTCTATTTAAGAACTAGGTATTTATTTTGCTAACTCACTTATGTCTGTTTTGGTAATAAAACTGTCTTATATTTTTACTAGCACTTTGCCCGCGACTTCGTCCGCGTGGGTTTCGTACATTCCTCAAATTTTTGCTACTTTGGGTTACATTATTGCAATTTTCTTATTTTCTTGTTTTTGAAAATAAATTATAGCCATGATACTTTCTGGTAATTTAGTTTTCTATTGGTGAAAAAACGGTTAAAATCGGTCCAGTAGTTTCCGAGCTTATTCGGTACAAACAAACAAAAAAAATATTTCCTCTTTATAATATTACTATAGAAGTATACATAAGGATTAATACCAAGGTACGAATAATGTGGGCTAGTTTGTGCCGGCGTTACTATTGCATATTTTAACATGAGAAAGTAGTTATTGTGACAAAACTGCAATAGTTAAACATATGGTATCACAGACTTTTTGTAGATATTGATGTCCTCTATAAAACTTTAGTACTTACATCAGTTTGCTCTATTGTCAATAGTTTCCGCAGCGTACACGATATAAGGATTTTTTTTGGTATTTTTTTCACATCTTGGGTTAATTTATTGAACTTTTTTGAAGATATTCTAACGCCTATGTTCATCAAGGATAATGTAGGATTTTAATGGTAAAATAATTTTCAAATCGGTCAAGTAGTTTCGGAGCGTATTCAATTCAACAAACAAATAAGTCTTTCCTCTTTTTAATATTAGTGTAGATTATAATATTAGTATAGATTAGCAATCGCTATATCAATTTGATGACTTTGACAGCGCCTGGTTTGATCGATGAAAAAAAGCTTTACCTCTTTAGCAGTCTGTGACTGAGGACTTAGACAACAACAAATAAGCCACAGGCTATTTCTTTTAATTTTTAATAAAAGATAAATGTCATGCCCCCATCCACACTACGAACGCAGGTTTATTAAGACAAAGTGCTTTTTATGCTGAAGTTTTAATGAAGTTTTTGTTTGTTTCAGGTCATCTATGTGTTCTGGATGTAGCCTTGCAATCGTCGTTATAGGCGAAGTATAACTTTAATTTGAAACCACACGATAGTATCGTATTGAATAGCAACCTCAAGTGATCAGGTGTCAGGCAGGCAGGTTGTGAGGGTTCTGTATGTACATTGTGATGTCAGTGTGGTAGTGGCGGTGTGGTGGGTGGTGGTGAGGTGACGGGGCGAGGTGGCGAGGTGGCGCGACTCGCAAGTGATGCCCATCGCGGTGATGCAGAGGCATGGTAGACGCGGCTGCGGAGCGCCGGGCCGCCGCCGCCGCCGCGCGCTGCGATGCTACCTCCAGCCTCACCAAGTGAGTGTTTACAATAACTCGTACCTATTTATTTTTACTGTTATTTGATTAGCAAAAATTTGACTAGAAATTGTTCCATTGGTCATCATAAAATATTAATTATGCTTTGAGCTTGTTACTTGAACGCACGAAATAGAAAGGTGTTTTAAAAAAAATAGTATTTCTAAATCAAATACCTACCTACTTGAAAAATAGACCAGCACCCTAATTGCGTAACACAATAGCAATCACAGTATGAATCATTTTGAAGGAATATCCTTCAAAATGATCCAGAATAATCCATTGCTTCATAATGTTCGAAAAAAATACCTGGCAACAACGTAAATAACGCAATGAATGTGGTTGAAATGTCAAAATGAAAGCCATTGCTACTGTTAGTGTGTTACGCAATTACCCCGCAGTGCAGCGAAAATGTGCAATGAGGGGTGATGTGAACATGATCACGTATATTTGCACCCCATCCTCATAAAACGCTGCTAAATTAGTAATCATCGATGAATACATAATAATAAACCATGTTTGAATTACACTTTTGGTAAAATGGCAACCAAAAGCATAAGATATTTTTAAGATATAGGACACATTGATATGGCCCTCGGGATGTGCCTACTCATGTACAGAGAAAATAGAAATGCAGCTTCAATGATATCAGCCCTTCATTTAGATACAAGCATTACCATATAAATTAAACTAGTTACGTCCGACGACCAACACAAACAAAATATTCTTGGCAGTGAAATAAGAGTTTAATTGATTGATTGCTATTCAGTTCGGATGTCAAGCCATCATTATTGACCGTTGGCATCTCGCCGCTGACCCCGGTGCTCTGCAATCATTTTATTGAGCTCACATTATTGCCAATGCCTGTCAATAACTAGATCATTACAGTATTTATATTCTGTTACAGACTTACAGTACGTTGCTAATTATGTTTACTTGTACTTTTACGGGATGCAGCAGTTCTCGATTGATATTATTATTGAAAAAATATGATATTGTTGTCTATTTGTTTTTGCTTGCATTTGTACTGCAATCAGCTTACAAAAAATACATATATTGGGTGGCGGTGACATTGCATTTTGTATTTTATTTTTCGTGTTGGCACGGTTGACTCCTGCTTGTATCGTAACTTTAGTGCAACAAATTATTGGGTGTAAGCCGAGCTGGGCACGCAATACGAGTTGGTTGGTTAATGAGAGCACCGATACGTCTCGTCAAGTCGTCACGGCAGCGCGTTATCAGGGCCGTGGGCGACTATGTGTGCCATATTGACTACGCAGCGATTTGCAAATGTGTGCGCGGACATAGTAGCGCTTCCAGGAAACGCGAGTAGGTTTCTCGGAACCGATTCACTGTCGCGCGCGTTTTCAGCAATGAATGGCTTAGCAAAACGTCTTCACAGATACATTTCACTTTTTTTTTGTAATTATTAACACAGCGATTGCAGTGCTATCTTATCGTTCTACATGGCCTCATTCTTTACTCGTTGATGTAGAGAACATTTCTGTTGTACCTGTACCTACTTTCCTATTTTATTACCACTCATGAAGCAGGCTACTTGCTATAATGCGTAGTTTCTCTGAAAGCATACCTTTTCTGCACAATGTCACCTTGTCAAAAGATTGATAACCAGACTACAAATAGCAGTTTGCAGTTTTTCTGCGGTCACAGACTGAAAACCACCTTGTTGCTACGTTGTCTGCCGCTGCTTCGGCAAAGCCGCCCAATCGCAATGACGGACAACGTAGCATCACCTCTGGTTTCTATGTAGCTCTATGAAAACGCTTCCGTTGAAGGCGATATTACCACCTGCTGTCGAAGCGTTTCAGCGCGAAAGAAATAAGCTGAATGCTTAAAAAATTACAGCTGGAATTTGTAAAAAACCGGCCAAGTGCGTGGCGGAACACGCACAAAGAAGGATTCCGTAGTTGGAATGAATCTATCCCAAGAACAAACTTAACATTGTAGTTGAAAATCATGTTCTCCCATACATCGCAACTGCAAATGTAAGTTGGTCGATTATTACTCGTAAACTTGTGAAGCCTACTTAGCTGTGATAGTTTTCCTTTTAGCTTCGTTATACAATACTACTACCGTGAACTTTTTCACATATACAAAAACAACCTTTTAGCTGGCAGGAGGGTAACACTTGACTTTAACAAAAATTAGAAAGAAAGAACGAAAAATAGGTTTCTTTGTCAGAGAAACACGTGCAAACAAAAAGATAATTAATCCTAATGACAGCATATATAATAAAAACAAAAAAATATATATATCTTTATACATGAGCACAAAGCAGAGATAGTCGACGGCTGCACGTCGAATGACTGTGACAAGAAGGCTTCCACTCAGCATGATGCTGTGCTATAAGGGACCCACAGCACAGCGCTGATTTACAGTGGTTACCCGAAAAGGACGAATTAGCATTTTAAAGCTTAATATTTCATAAACGGATCCCTGAATCCAAAAATTGTTTTCACAAACCCGCAATATTTTTGAAAGATCTATCCAACGATAAAAAAACATCCCCACATTACGTGAAGAGGAGGTACCCCAAAAAAAATTGTTTCAAGATTTTATTTTACCACTTTGTCGGCGTGATTAATATGTATATCCATTTCAAATTATAGCTTTTTAGAACTAAGAGTCTCTGAGCTAAGCTGCGGACGGACAGACGGACATGGCGAAATTATAAGGGTTCCTTGTTGACTACGGAACCCTAAAAAGAACATTACGTATCATGCAGGTAGCATATCATTAGGTAAGTTTAGGTATATCAATAGAACGATTAAATATCGTGCAGCTTGAAGTTTCTATGTACAGACGCCAGCACGTCAAGCTACCCGAAACTGTCAAATTTTCTCAATCAACTTTGAACCTTATGCTTTAGCGATAAAGTTGAAAATCTATTAAATAAATTTAAGAGATTGTAGTAGCTTGATGTGCTAGCGTCTGTACTTAACTACTTATGAAGGACTCAAACAAAAACGAAAATCGGCACGGTAGACTTTTTATAAGCTCAACATTCTCAAGTGTAATCAGATCGACTGTTTTAATACAAGGCAAACAATATTAGGGAACCGAAAAGAGTGTTAAGAAAACCGTGCTTAAGTTCTGAATTACGTCAGTAATTATTTCCCATTACATAAAAGTTTTCCCATTACATAAAAGTTATAACAAAGCAACACTGATACATTATTGATTATGCTATTAGTACGGGCGGTGGCGTTTCAAAAAGTAATTTTATTCCGGTTGAAAATCAAACCAATAATATATATAACCAACTAGCTGACCCGGCGAACTTCGTACCGCCTTAGCGTAGCTTTGATGCACTACTTTATTTTGTATAGCTGACCTATCTTATGTATGAGTACCTATTCAATTTGAACTGGAATCTATAATATCCTCCATATAAAAATGAATTCTTTGTAAAAAAAAAACGAAAAAAAAAATGAAAAAAAATGAAATGGAATGATTTTCTTTATATTTTTTTCCGTAAGAACCTTGTATAGAGTATTAGAAAACTACAAAAAAAAAAATCAGCCAAATCGGTCAAGCCGTTTTCATGTTATGTCGTGACAACGGAAAACGGGTTTCATTTTTATATATATAGATAATATATAATAGTGTTTCCTTAGTGCATAAGATATATGAGCGTTAGCAGCATTGAGCAGTAGGTACTAGGGGAGTCCAAGTTATAAAACAGTTTTTATAAAAGGCTCGAAACTTTTAATAAAATAAAAAAAAAAACGCAGTGTAAGCGCGGGGAGCAATGAAAGAGTGGACTGTATTATATGCAATGGTTTAATGCCGTTGTTACTTGATTACAACATAACTTCCGGACAAACAGTTAATAATTTAAACTTATGAGAGGAGTATCGTCCGTCGCGGTGGAGTTCGTGGAAGCGAGTGGTCAACGGGCCGAGCCGTGTCGTCGCCGCACCGCGCCTCAGCTTGCCGATGACGCGCTGATCACGCTGCCTGCGCGTGCAGGGCGCGCGCACGGCGCAAGGTTTTGTGTTGGGTTCGATTCCCAACATGTTGCCCGGGTTGAAGCGCAGACTTCAAAATGTGGAACGGGGCAAATATGAGTGCATGTCCTCTAAATGATGCCCCTCGTTGGTTTCAGCTTAGTGACTACCGTCACTCTCAGGGTAAAAGCTCAGGACTGTTCCAAGTAAGCTGCAGGTGGTTTCCATTGCCATCAGAGACCTGTGGATAAGAATAGAATTAAGTGGCCGTCCAATGGAAACAGACGGAGTACAAGTGGAAGAGTTGAGGGTTTCTGAGGAAAGAGGAATATAAATCAGCTGTTTCATACATTTTGGTGAAGTAGGTATACATAGAACTTTTGTATTAAACAGCTGATTTTTTTTCGTGATTTCAGAGTTGGTCCCATAGTGAAAGTTGTTCAGTTCGATGGTCTAAAGCACCTCTTAAAGTTTGTAGGGTTAATTTTGGAACACCTTTGTATACAACGTGTAACGTTAAATGCGCAAAACCTCATACACCCCAAATATAGCATTGAGTTAAAATCATAACCAAAACTATTTTTTTTAAGCTATTTCAGAAAATCGTGTTTATCGTAGCATTAGTTTATGCATTTAAAATTGAGTCTTATTGCCTTACAATAAGACTTAATTTTCTTTGGCTCAATCGGCGGATAGTATGGCAAAATACATAATTTTTGAAAAAAAAAACCCATAAGTATTAAAAATTACTGAAATCGATTCAGTAGTCAATTATGAACAAACTATTTTCAGGTGTTGCGCATTTAACGTTACACGTTGTATACAGGGTTATTTGTAAAACACCAGCAACCTCTTAAGAGGTCATTGTACTCATCATTATGAACAACTTTTACTATGGGACCAAACCTGAAATCGCGAAAAAAAATCGGCTGTTCCCTGCATTTTGACGAGTTATGCGAACATAAATGTAGGGAATAGCTGATTTTTTTTCACGATTTCAGGTTTGGTCCCATAGTAAAAGTTGTTCATAATGATGAGTAAAATGACCCCTTAAGAGGAAAATGGTGATTAAAATTTTACCCTGTATAATATGCAAAAATATATATTTGCATAATATTTTTTTTGTTCGAAAGATTCCGAAATGGTCCATTTAAATTTTGTGAAGATCTGATGATGATAGATGAGTTTCGCCTTCGGAGACAGACAACGGAACTCCTTAATAAATGCCAGCAAATCAACCGCGATTGCTGCTATCGCATATTATTATGTATGCATTATTTACGCAATCACACAACATAACATCACGCCTGTACCCTCTAAAGGGGTACGCAGATGTGTTCAGTATACCACGGTACACCCACATTTTGTCAAAGTTGTTATTGGGGTACCTCTAATATTGCAAGTGAATTCGGGAATAACTCTTTTGCTTATGAATTTTATTGATTTAATTAACCGACTTCAAAAGAAGGAGGAGGTTCTCAATTTGGTTTATATTTTTTATGGCCAAAAGGCTGCTATCTCCTCTCTATGACGTCATTATGTAGACCAAGTCAGACTAAACGACAGTCAACTGTAAACAAAGTAATAAACGTTTTGAAAATTAAAAAAAAACTTTCCCATGTTCGCAATGCTTGAAAGTTATTCTTATTTCAACCCTGTTTAAATCATTTATTCGAAAATTTTCATGACTTCATGATCAAAAAACTCTTTTTCTTACTTTTATTAAATAGTGGACGGTCGATAACATTTCTACTTGCTCTTACAAGTGATTTTGTAAAAACGTCCTACAATTACCGTCATAGTTGGAATGATACGAGGTCAAATTAAATCAGCTGGCTAAACTACACAGACGTGGTGGGAATCAATGTCTTACACTAGCTTCAGCCCGCTTCGTTCGCGTGGAAGTCATAAGACACCACAATAATACATTGTAAAATAACAGCCACATTTCCCGACCGCACTATTATGTTGTTTTCGCTTACTGTTTTTTCCGACTTGATTTCTTTTTGCTGGGCTCCTAAGGATCGCAGCGTGATGTTAATTAGCGTATAACATTCCTCAAGAATTGGGTTATCAAATACAAGAATCATTTTTAAAATCCGACTGGTAGCTCCAAAGATTAGCGCGTTCAAACGAACTAATTCTTCAGCTTTATTGCCTTAGTATAGAATATGACGAAGTTTCTGTTTGTGTTTCTGTCTGTGAAGTTTCGTCAGCTAATTTAATTTGACACTGTATAAGTAAACTTTTGAAACAAAAAAAAAATCCTGTACACAACAAAAAGATAATAATTTAACATTGTCATAATTTCCCCTATATAGGGTGACTGGTAATTAGTGACCGATACCTAACACGTGATTGTACTCATGATAACAAACAACTTTTACTATGGGACCAAAACTGAATTCGCGAAAAAAGAATCAGCTGTTCCCTACATTTTGAGGAGATAGACGAAGATAAATGTAGGGAACAGCTGATTTTTTTTTCGCGATTTCAGGTTTGGTCCCATAGTAAAAGTTGTTTGTTATCATGAGTACAAGCACGTGTTTAAGTATCGGTCACTAATTACCAGTCGAGTAGGTCTGTGTCCCAGCAGTGGGAACATTATAGGCTGATTATATGCTTATGTCATCATTTGTAATGCTTCTGTTCAAAGTTACCCATAACTTGGCTTTTTTTCGATTTTGGTAGTTTTTCAAAAGATTAATAAGTATTCGATTTCGTTCATGAGCTATGTAAAAATTATGAATTTGTACTCATAGTGAAAGAGATTTGACTTACATGGTCAACTGCATGTTTACATCAAAGGACAATGGGTAATTTAGTATTGGCTCCGTACCAAAAAAAATTGGACTGTATGCATTATAGACTATGTCTATCTTTTATGCCCTCAGGGAGTAGTTTAATTAATCCTAAGAAAGCATGTTTGAATTCACTTGGGAGGAAAAATATATGGTAGGAAGTAAGATTGATTTAATAAAGGGAAATATTAATTTAACTTATCCTCTAAAAACTTCTTGACCTGCTGATGATGGAACCTTTTTGAAATTAACGAATCTCCAAAAACTTTACGCCATTCTCCTTTCATGGTGATTTCGAAGAATGGGTAAGAGGAGCGTACCCAGACATAAAGTTACTTGTAGCATTATGAACTATGTTGATATTTTTTCCCCTCATAGAGTTGGATTGTCCTTTAAATAAACTACCACCGAGTACACACAAAACTCTTGTATTTTATTTATTTTCAAGCTGACCCAGCGAACTTCTTACTTCTTACCGTCTAAGAATATGAATTATCTTCATATTATTTTTTTCGTGATTTTTTTTCATGTTTTAATAGTTATTCTGCTATTCGGGGCGGAGACAAATTCAACAAATCAAAAATCATACAAATTGGTCCAGCCGTTCTTGAGTTATAAATTGTGTAACTAACCCGACTTTATTTTATTTAAATACTAGCGACCCGCCCCGGCTTCGCACGGGTGCAATGCTGATACTAAATACGCTACATTAGGTATACATATAAACCTTCCTCTTTAATCACTCTATCTATTAAAAAAAACCGCATCAAAATCCGTTGCGTAGTTTTAAAGATTTAAGCATTCATAGGGACAGAGAAAGCGACTTTGTTTTAAACTATGTAGTGATAATTATATAGATTTGCACAATATACACAGTTCAAGCTATGACTAGGCTAAAAGATGATGTTGATAATTTAATGATCTGGCTAACATTATATCTGAACTTCAAAAGAGACGGTGACCTCCGAGTTTCTTTCGGCCTTTCTTCTCAGACTACTCGGTTAGGAAACGCCAACTTAATCTAATATTTGAATATGATTGACGTGTAAAAGTTTTTGTAAAAACCTACATAAAGACAGAAATAAAATCATTTATTATTTAATCCTAATACTTAAGTACATGTTTACTGTACTTCTTAGTTCTTACAAGTTCAGCTTTTCATCGAAAGGTAGATTTATAAATATACACAAAACTTAATAAATGCGATAATTAACTACTACTAACTTCAGTCAGACAGGAAATAGTCTGATATCATCATCAGTTGGTTTAACCTGCGGTTATTGTATACCTACAAATCAAGACTACAGTCAAAGTTAAAAACCGCGCACCGGGGCGGTGCCCGGTGCAGTGTGATAACCGCCTTACCCCTCAATAGTGTCACCTTCTGACCAATGGAGTGGGGTAAAAACTCACACTACCTTTTTTAAATAAATGATCACATAAAACAAACGTGGGTCGAGGCTTCGAGGGTGTAATAATTATTACTAAGCATCACCTTATTTGACCGTAAACGTCCACACAGTAATAATATATTAAGCCAACTAATGACGTCTACAATGAACAATGAAATATAGAGAAAATTTCAGCATTTGCTGGCAGACGAATTAATCTTTAGAAGAGCTGTCCATTATAAAATTAACACAGCCAATATCGCTTTCTACCTGAAAACTTAACTAGCACCCTAATTGCGTAACACACTATTAATCACAATCTGAATAATTTTGAAGGATATTGCTCATGCATTGCTTCATCGTATGTTCGAAAAATTTGTCTGCTCAACGACGTATATAACGCAATGAATGTTGTTGAACTGTCAAAATGAAAGCCATTGCTACTGTTAATGTGTTACACAATTACCCCCCAGAGGATTTGAAAATACGACATCGTGTGGGTTATATAGATACATTATAAAATAAACAGCTCTTTGAAGACACCACACAAAGTTTGTTAAATTATAATCCTATCTGCCTTTATATCCAAAAGTGCCGCTTAACTTAGTTTACCATAAACACTTAAAAATGAATACGGTGTAGATTCAAACAATATCTGTAACAGGATTGCATTACGTCAGATCATGTTAATCTTCTGTATACACCTGCACTTGTACCTGCGGTCAACAGGCGACCACGGACCATCTGAACTTGCAAATGGATTGTCTTTGTTGGGTTGGCGTGGCTGGTCGGTGCCGGTGCTGAATGCCGACCGCTTCGCTCGCTAATTCGGTCGGTGACGAGGTGAGGGGCCGCGGTCGGTAGCGGGGCGGGGACTATTTTCGTCTGGCGGCCACGTTTGGAAAAGGCGCGGTGACGTCACGATCCTCCATAGCGATGATGCCATCAGGCGCCCGCGACACGCACTGGTCGACTTGCCAAAATATAGCAGCATGCTCCCCGCAATGTGCTGCGATCAACTTTATTTTGGTCATTGTCCGACAACGGATGTTGTGTTAGTGCCTCGGGCAATGCATCTGCGAAGAAAATAAAAACGTGCAGGAAGTAATGGGTGTTGTCAATGTCGACTCAGATTGTATAGAGATTGTACATTTTTTCAAATAAATAATATGGATTTAAACAAGCTTAGCTTTGCTCATCAGTAAACTCATTTTATGTCAGTATTATTTCCAGTCATTCATTAAATTCGTTGTACATTTATAATGTAATACCTTGTAGGTATATTTACATTTACAGAAATAAAACTACTTATCTGCTAATTCTCAACACTCAGTTTAATATACTATCTACGTTTAAATAATTTAATGACAACTTTTGAGCAAAAAAAAACTTTGTGATTAGACCCATCCGGCTAGGCTTCCCCATTTGAAATCATAAGATTTCTGGGACGAACTATTATCATCACAAAAAATATAGAAGTTGCCTTCACATACCTTCTGCATTATAATAAATGAATGTAAATTATAAACGTATGGACTGAAATTTTGGCACGGAGAATAAGAATTATGACGTGAATGTGTAGTTCCGAAGTGTTATTCTAAAAAAAAGTCTTAAAAATGTATTTTTTAAATGAAGCTGCGCACACGCCAATTTTCATTTTCATCACACGTGGAAGCACGTTACAGTGATATTTCATTCACAGTCACGTAAAAGTTGTCAAACGGTTCACTATAAACGAATATATCCTTTTTATGAGCTGTTGATATTCTTATGTCGCGTTTAGAAAACTAACTCTAAAATTTAACGTTCATTTCATGCGGCGTTGTTATTGCATAATCAATCTCACATTCACATCGCACAGTAATATTTACCAATTTGTTCCCCGGCGTTTCACACTAGCTAGAACGAGGTCCTAAGATAGTGGCGAACACCAGATTTGATGTGATGATTTAAGGAGACCTATCAGGCCTCCTTAAGTCAAAAGAAAGATGACTGGACAATATCATGAAGCCGACAGTTGGCCAGAACCCTTAATCTTGCCCTGACTCCTATTTTGAAGATATTGAAAGAGGCATACACGTCTCAAGAATTTACCCATCGCATCGTGCAAAATGTTAAAATAAATAAACACAGTGAGACAAATATTGTCGACTGGCATGTCGTTCATGATCACGAATTCACGATACACACTTGCTGGGCATGGTAATACTTTATTAAATAAGTAGAAAAAAATACTACTTTTCTAAGAATCTTTTAACACCTTCATTTTCTTCAAATATACATATAAGTGCCTGTATCCAGTATTAAGTAAAAGTTTAAAAACATCCAATTTATTTAACGAACGCAAAGAAGTAGGGCGCTGATATTTTTATAATTTTTATTATACTTTGACATTGGGAGTGCTACTTGCTTACAAAGTCATTATTTCAATAGTTATATCTAATGTCCTTCTAATCTAATGTGGCAATAGTTTGCGTTGAGGTGTTGCAAGAAAAAGCAGTACATTCATGAGAAAATATGTAATTATTGTTGTCATTTTGATTTTCTTTCGTCTGATTATTTATTAATTTTGATGATTTCGGGGCTTAAAACGACCATGCATACCTAAGTAACGTTTGTTTATTTTTCAAATGAGAATTTGCCATAATGAATGTAGGATATTCATTTCTGCCTTGATTGTTTTGAAAGTATTGTTCTTTCTTCATTAGCTTTGTCTTTATCGTTTTTGTTTGTTTGTTTTTCATTAATACATTTACACAGTGAAGGGACATACGTACCTAACTTATCAACCACGTAATTAAATGTAGCTGAAGTTAGTACTTAACGAATGTATTGTATAGAATCAGATAGAAGTGGAAGTGTACGCAGGTTGTTATCAGCTTCGGCCGCCGAGGCTACAATACAATGCTCACATGGTAAGCAAGCATGCTTGTTTAGCGTCGCTGCCCGTTGGTACAATCAGTTGTAGCCGCGATGGGGCCGCGAACGGCGCGGTACTCGGTGTTTGCGATGCTGTTGCGTCAGTGCGTCTCGTCACCGGTTTCGTGGTACCAGTCGTAGGGTCGGAGTGTCGCTATCGTTCGCCGGTCACCAGTGCTGCGCGATCAACTCCGCCGCGTGGTACATGCGCGGACACATTACGCTCAAGTTTTTAAAATTTCGCTAATTGAACAAACATGCCAGTTTATTTGCAGTGACGTTGTGTAAAACTGATTTATGAACATAATATTACAGTAGTGGAAAACTGCCATATCTATGTTTAGCTTATACGGGTGAATAAAACTAGAAACATACTTTTGTTATGTATGTCAGTAATGGATAGCATACTGTATACTAACTGATACTTGTATTTTGCTCGTTATCGAATTGTGGTGAGGGATATGATATGTAAGGCTTTTATAAGAATTTGGTGGTGCAAGTGCTGCTGACTCGTCACTATGTGCGTGGGTATAAATACATAATACATAATTAAGACACCTTGTTCAAATGCTTAGTTTCGACTATTTAGTTACGCGGACGTTAATTTGACCAAAGTTTGGCAAGCCACCAAAGACTTAGGTATCATAATGTTTAATTTTTGAACGATTCTCTGCATTAACTTGTTTTGAGGTTCTAAATATTGTTAGTTTCATATTTATTTATCGTCGTTTATAAATGTAACTTCAGCAATGACATTTATGTTAAATGATTCATAATTTCAATAAGGAAGTAACGTTGCGGTTAAAATAATTTACATTTTGGTTAAACTTTAACGTAAGTATAGATACTGTATCATGTTAGAGAATAGAAGATAACTAACGGATGCAAGTTTCTCCATAAAACACAAACCACAAGCTGATCAAAGAGGGACACCTATTATCGATAACTGATATTCAATATTGCAACAATATCATCAGGGGTATTATATCTATCATATCTCTATTATGTACATATGTATGCCTACTTACATTTAGTACACAAGTAGAGTGTGATAAGGTGTATCTGACATTATGTATGAATATTCATTACACACCTCAGTTGACATGTTCATATACAAATGTAGTCTTGAATTATTTAAACAATTTGGAATATTTGTTCAGTGTACACAAATCTACAGACACTTAGTAAGGTTGAATTTTTTTGTTTGAGATTGCAAATACTTCACAGCTTTCAAAATCAATCTTACGTCATTGACTAACTTCTACTAGTTGTTACAATTTTAAACAATTTGGAGGCCACTTAAATCGTTGTAGAATGTGATATTACGAGCGAATGATCTAATTACGTGTTGTCATAGAATTCTCTCGGAGTTGAATGACCAACTCAATACGCAAAATAAATTTCAGTCATAGAATACCTACTTTATACGGTACCTACAGTGAATATTTCCTCAGGCAATATTTTTTTCCAAATGATTTTGATAAGGTTTGTTTATCTAGGCACTTAATTAAAGAAACAACCCAAATGAAAGTTGTCTAACTATCAATAAAAATAGCCAAATCATTTGTGAAAAATTATGAATAAGATATTAAATTAAATTGCCATTTTTTATTTCCTACATAATATTTCTTCTCTAGGATATAATATCTTACATATTTTGTCTCCTAAAGCAACAATACAGGATGGATAGTACTTTTGCAACAATGGACTATCTAGTTTAAATAGATAGACTCGGGAAACAAATCACAACTTTTCAACTAATAGGACACACACAGAATAGAGATTACAGTATTGAGTAGGTTAGGTACATATATATACATATACCTAACCTACTCAATACTGTAATATTGCACCAGTCGTTGATATCCATCGACAAATATGAAATATACAGGGTGGGTAAAAAATCGTGGATCAAACGAAACAAAACGGTAGCTGGGGTTATTTGTAGTAAAAAAAATACAAAAAAAAAAAAAATTAAAAAAAAGCATCATTACTACAAAAGTGATTTTATGATAGTGGGTACCATGATATTCTGGTTTTAAATAATATCGCTTTCCTTAAAATTCTAGTGTCTGAATTTAGAAAAAACTGGCCAATTGCGTGTCGGACGCACAATAACGGGTCTGTAGTTGAGATGAATTTATCCTAAGAACAAACTTAACATTGTAGTTGAAGAACATACATTCGAACTGCAAATGTAAGTTTGTAACTTTGTACCCACAGTATTGAGACATTTACCATGTTATTTTGGGACCATACATATTCTTTTAGGAGCAAAAATACAGAGAATAGTCTATGATTAAAGAGATTTTTCCTGTAATCTTTAAGCATAGAACTATTCAACATTTATATTATTAACTTTCACCTAAAAATTTAACCAAATCTCTTTAAGGATAGAACTATTTATTCTCTGTATTTTTTTCAGATTTTTAAGTTCGGTAGTTTCGGAAATCAGGGGGAATGGTCAATTTTCAGCGATTTTCTTTTAAGTGAAAGTTAATAATATAAATATTACATGGCAAATGGTGAAATATGTTTGAGCTTTAGTGTATTATAACACCTATTATGTACTATCCATATTTGCAAAATAAATGTCTATTCTATTCTAGTCAAGCTTTTAAACTATTTATTTTAAAATAATAAAAAATAAACATATATTTCAGACCTCCCCCCCCCCCCAACCTTTTCATTTGATATGTCACACCGATTCACATGGTATATTAAAAAAAACTTAACTGCCTTCCAAAAGTCACTCCCATATTTAAAATTCAGTTATTCAGTGATCCGATAAGGGTTCCGTTTTTTCATAAGGACGTACGGCACACTAAATAATAAAAATATATAGTTGGCTTGCATGTCCACTCTTGTGTATTTACTTAATAAATACATCATTATAAATCAATCAAATCTCTATTGTTTCTAGATCAACTTGCCCAGTCTCCTTTCAAATGATTACGTAGAAAATAAAATAAAAGTTTTAGAGAAAATCACTTTCGACTGAAGTGATTCCAAGTATTTCCAAGTGTTCTATTTTTCCAACAATGGTACTGTAAAACTAAAAACAATGCATATTGATAGAGTATCTGTAAGTACCTAACAAATTAAACAATACTGTTAGTCCTTCCTAAATTTTATCTAATAGATAAACGATATTGTCATTAATTGGTTTTCCTATTAAATGAATGACCTCATTTGTTTGCAATGGCCTCATTTGTTAACTGTAATAGTTGGAATAGGTCAAATAAACTTAATTCTGTACTTCAGGTTCAGATACCAAAAAAGGAAAAAAAGAGCTTTTGCACCCACTTCATGAAAACAATAAAATGCGTTGAATAGATACTTATAAATTATTACTAATTTAAAGGTCATTGGGCGTAATCTGACCCGGTTTGTGAAAACTTGCGTACAAAAACCAAACTAGATTTAACTTGTTAAATTATACCCAACTTTTAATTTCATGTACTTTGTTTTGTTTAACTATTTGAGTAAAAATTAACAGGTCAATAAAAAATCGATGTTTATACTGGCTGTAACGCATATCAGGAAACTGGTACGGGATATACAGCGGCCGTAACGCACGGACGAGCTCTCTGTCAGAAGCTTTCCGCGTTGAACGCGTTAAAAAAAGTATTTATTTTATTTTTCCAATACAAAAATGTTTAGTTAACAGTAGTACATGGCGCAAAATAATTAAAAATTAGTAATAATGCTTGATTAAGAAGTAAATTGTGGTTAAAAAAAGATGACTTACATATATTTTTTAACAACAATTTACCTCTTAATACACTTGGAAAAATGCACATTTTTTTGGCCTAACAGACAGTAGGTACCCACACACTAATGCAACCCATACTATCGTAAACTGGAGACATTAATTTGTCTATTCCACCCAATTTTATTTCTGTACAACGTGGGTATAATTTCCATACAATGGTGCTCAATGATTTGTTTTTTGTTTCCCTCTTCACGATTTTGATTTGCAATGGCTGCCTGATTCCATGCTTCTCGTATTGATGACGAACCGTACGAACGTCGGCACCGACAAAGATGACTTCATTGGTCATGTGCCCGTTTTTTGTTAAACTTGCTCATGTACGGGTTTGTAATATTAAAACGTACCTCGGATAATTTTTCTTTTACAATTAGAATGATTTATTTGGCACTAGCGGTCCGTCCCGGCTTCGCACGGGTGGAAAAAAAAGAAAAAAATTGCCTATAATAATCAGTGATAATGTAGCATTCAAATGGTGAAAGAATTTTTAAAATCGGTCCAGTACTTTTTGAGCCAATTCGTTACAAACATACATACAAATCTTTCCTCTTTATAATATTAGTATAGATAAAAAGTACACAGATTCAAGGTGACACTTAATTTAAGCGTGGAAATAGGCTGACACAAAATAAATGATTAATGACCCCCATGCCAGGAAAAATTAGTTACAGGGGTCTTTAGAAACCAATACGTGTAATAGAACTCATCCGCTCAAGCTTGCAGTTTTTTAAACATATTAATTTTTGACTAGTGATTCCAGGAAAGTCTGTAGTTTCTGTTAAAAATAAATTGTTTTAAGAACGTAGACAATTTAATATAACGCATATTCCACTTCGAATATTATGTAGGTTAACCACTAGCCACAAATATCGATTTAATCACTTTCATTATAAACAAATTAGGTAGGTACATTCGCCCAAATATTACGTCACCTTGAAATTATTTCAGATCCGATAGTACCTACATGTGTAGCAACTTGATGAATTCAAAATACGTAGAAGACGTTGTTTAAAATGCGACATTTTAAAGATAAGATAAATATTAATTTATGCACGATTCGTATGATACTTACTTGTAAAGCTACGAATTATGATTTCAAATTGTTGTCCCCTATGTTTACTAACTAACTCCAATTTCCTGCTTGATTCTTGCTCACAGGCAAATAAATAAATCAAACCACATCATTATACTGTATGACTAATAGAAATACCTCATATGGCTGCAAACAGAATCCGGAATACTTAGCATTCTATTTCGAGATTTTACTTCGTATGAGATAGGCGCTCCCCGTGCCACGTAGAGGTCGTATACCTAAATCCGAACGCTTAACTAATAAGCAGATACATATAAGCAGTTGGATTAGTTAGTCGTCCTTTGACATTTATAGTAAACTAGCGACCCGCCCCGGCTTCGCACGGGTGCAATGCAATTTAATAAATTTAATTAAATCTATACTAATAAAGAGGAAAGATTTGTATGTATGTTTGTAACGAATTGGCTCAAAAAGTACTGGACCGATTTTAAAAATTCTTTCACCATTTGAATGCTACATTATCACTGATTAATATAGGCTTTTTTTCACCCGTGCGAAGCCGGGACGGGCCGCTAGTATGCACAATGTATTTAAGGTACTTAATTGGATAAGGATTAATGCTGTATTGCTCAAAATCGCTTCGTAAATAAGCCACCATTTCTCGTAAAAAGTAAAGGGAAAAAAAAAAATGGTTATTGTGGGTTATCCCTAAGAGATAGACATATACCATCGTGGACTTTTTTGTAGACCTTTTTAAGGTGTACAATACTGTAGTACAATATTTTGATGTATCTCAGGGTTCAGCCAGCGTTTGCAATGTAAGCGCAAAAAAAGGGTTTATTTACGACATCACATTAGAAACCTCTAAAATTATCAGTGTTTCTCTACTATATTATACATGCATTATACATATAAACCTTCCTCTTAAATCACTTTATCTATTAAAAAAAACCGCATCAAAATCCGTTGCGGAGTTTAAAAGATTTAAGCATACATAGGGATATAGGGACAGAGAAATCGACTTTTTTATACTATGTAGTGAAGTTTAGGACCAAAATCTGTAAACGAAAACTGTGGGAGATTTAAACATAATACAAACTGGTTGTTCTAGCATAAATTTTGGGAAACAAATTGAAAGATCCCTTTTTGTGTATTTCAAACTAAAACGTCATATTACTTAATATTTGACTGTGATGTACCTAACCTGCCGATCGATTCTGTAAAAATCTCACCGTGATAACTTAGGTGAAGTGAGCGTGAAGTGAGCTATCAATAGGGGCAATCCCTAGCATCAGGATGACAGCTCACTCCACGCTCACTTCACCTAAGTTTTCACGGTGAGATGATTACAGAATCGCACTGCTGGTTACGATGATGTAACAGACTCTAAATATTTTTAGCTAAAAAAAGTGAAGAAGACATGATGGTTTCCCTAGGCTCCGTCTGATGCGGCTCTATCAGACTTGGAAAGGCAGATAGGCTGAATTTTGAACTGGTTTCGTTTTTTTTACTCCTCTCAAATCTATTCTAAAGCACTGTGTGACCTAAACCTGCACTTAGTCACGCTTTTCTGTGACTTAAGTAGTCATTTTTACACAGAAAAACTTGACTTAAGTGTGGGTTCATGTCACACGAGCTATAAAATAGTATAATTCATGCGTGGCATTTTGTGCAATAATGGACTGCTTAAGTCACACGAATCGTAATGCACTAATTTTTAAGCCATCTAAAAGATATTTGAACTTTTATGATCCGGTTATCAGAAGCAAGAAGAAACATATCAGGAGCTTCAGGTCCAATGTTTTAAAAAAAAAAAATGCTCTCGAAAAGTGGTTGTCTACCCTAAATTGTGTTTAAATGTCCACTCACCAAAACGTAGATGTCATATATACCTAATGTAGCCCGAATTTCGGTCCATATAAAATACTGGTATTCAGCTGCATCCGGTTAGACTGGAAGCAGACCGCAACAAAGTTGGGAAAACGTTACGCAGAATGATGATACTGTAGCCTGAATTGGCTTTTCGCCTGTTAGTTGACGTTATTGTACAAAGATTGCGAGGATGTTCTGAAGTCTTCTTTAGATGAGAACACAATCGATGTGCCACAAAAGTTTGACCTCGGACCTCTATTGTGAGCGATCAATGGACAATACTTATCCTCTTCGCAACAACTCGGCACAATCGTTCTCAAATTACCGGCCACATCCGCGTGCACATCGCGAGATGCCGTTAAACCTGTTTAAGCTATTATACCAATTGTTAACACCTAACGGTTTGGAAATAGCTATATTTTTTCCGTCTCTTACATCTGAAATGCGTTGTGTTTGACTGAAGCGACCATGCGACCTGTCGATTAATTACGTACAGGTACAGCTATCTCCAGGAGTTCAAATATAAAGTGAGTATCTTTTTGACTGTATCAAATAGCTGTGCGCATCTCGCCGGTCGATTAACATCGTATCATGAATTCAACGGCTTGTACGCACTACAGAACACACCACCCACGTACGACGGCGGGCCGGCCGGCTCCGCGCCGCATCCGTCCCGCCGTGATTGATAAACCAATTTGACATCATTGCCGTGGGAAATGTGGGGATGCATAGTGCTTTACGTTTCATCAACGAAGCCATACAAGTCGACAATTTAACATAAAACATGATTGTAAGGTTGCGATCAAAGGATCCACTGAGGCTAATGGGAACATAGTAGTCATCGTATCACCTCTAATAGTATACTATTAGCTCTAGTAGAATACTGAATAGAAAACACATGCATACAATGCAGTTATTGTGTTTGTTATTTGTGTTGAGTATGAGTATTTAGGAAGCTACTTTATAATTTATGTATAACTAGCTGCGCCCCGCGGTTTCACCCGCGTAAGTTTTGATCCCGTGGGAATATCGGGATAAAAAGTATCCTATGTGTTATTCTGATGTATAAGCTATATTACTGTAAAGTTTCATCAAAATCCGTTCAGTAGTTTTTGCGTGAAAGAGTAACAAACATCCATCCATCCTCACAAACTTTCGCATTTATAATATTAGTAGGAAGTAGGATAGGATTTATAAGCGTCACTACATCTGAGACACACATACTGTATGCGTTGTGTTGAATTTGGGCAGAAATATACTATTAAATGTAGTTTTCCTCGACAACATATCTTATGCACCTGTTTCGAATTGGCATCATCATCTTTTGAACTTTTCCCGCAGGCCAAAAGCAGGTGTATGAAGGTTGATATTGTAGCAGTCTTGATATATCTGTGATGTAATTCGTGAAGATGTACCAAAATGAGAAATGCAGTAATATTAACTAATCAGTTAAAGTTCCAAACGTTGGTACACTTGCTAAACTCTGGTTTTTCATATTATTCGCAACAGCTAAACTTGTTTTCGTAGGCCCCTGCTAAAGTTTAGATTTTATAATCTGATCTCTGAGTCACATTTTTATAGTAATTTGCTTGTCTAGTATCTAGTTAGTAAAATTCATTATGTTTCGTAGTCACCTTCTGAAATAATAAAAGGTTATATTTTCATAACTTTTCCTAGTTAGTCTTCGAACACAACCTGAGCCGATGCTTATTAACTGGTTAATAAGGGTAACAATTATTAATGAATGCTAATTGTTATGAAATTAGATAATAAGCGCTTGTCGTGGGCGATATTAGCCTTGATCTCTACTGGACAGCGATAATAATTGATTTTATGGTTAATTTCTTGAAGAAATAGCCTTGGCCATAGTTCGACGGTTTATTTATTAAAGTTTACCATATTTTCTGTTGTAAAATAAGAAGTTGTCATAACTTTACCAAATAATATTGTTTACCATTTCAAAGATATTCGTTTTCATGAGCACATAAGCCTATGCGGTTCGTGACAAACCTGAAATGAAAATAAACTACTTATGTTATTGATCATAGATAGACTGCGATTAGCATGGAAAGTACATAATATATTGTGCGTATACTACGGCTATTGATTTTCAATAAGTGTAAAGAAGTTACGGAGGGGAGGTGCGGGCGCGCAGGCGGTACCCAGTGGGAGGCAGTCGACGGTGATGTAAGATCGGCTGGCTCCGGCGGTGATGTCAGCGCGCCCACGACCGCTCTCCCCTCCACCCTCCGTCAGACCTGCGTTTCCACAGTAAAGCCTTCCGCAAGATCGTGATCCTTTCATGCCATTAAAACGTAAAAATCTAAATAATATAAAAGAGTTACATAGCGGGAGAAAAGCCAAAAATCTTGATTTTTTTCACTCAGTAATTATGTAAAAAGTCTTTACTGTATGTAAGTCGTTCACGACGTTATTGTACGAAATCGATGCCGCAATGCAGTCGAGCATGCATCTCGCCAAGTAGACCGCAACGCCACTCATTTTAGCGAACTAATTCGCTTTACCGTTCGCTAGTAGTGACTTGTGGGTGGTTAGGCACACATAAATAATATCATATTTAGTCATCAAATTATACTTAATTGCAATACCTTTTAGCTTTTATAGATTAAGGTCAAGTTATACAAGATAATGAATTAAGATGACGTAGTCTTTCGGTGACTTGCAAAACTGAATCCCACCTCACAATATTTTAATTTTAAATGAGAGCAGGATCTCAATGTGCGTGTGAGAATTTTAACCTGATCAGTTTATTTATACATCTTGCGTGATCTATTGTTCGCACGTTGTTAAGGATATTACCATCGACTAAATTATTGAAGTTTTTGATGCCAAAATATAATCAAGCACTTTCAATATTATTTACTTTAGTACTTAGTGATTTATATACCTAATGAAGCCTGGATTTCGCTCCATTTAAAATACTGGTATTCAACTGTTCCTGTTAGACTGGAAGCCGACTCCAACATAGTTGGGAAAAGGCAGGTTGGCTAGGCAGATTATGATTTACTTTAGTACTTATGTGAACAAAAAAAATCTTAGAAACAAGGCACTTGCACCACAAATTTTTAGATATTCGTTTGGAACTTACCTAACGCCCGAAATTAATAATAATCAAACCTGATCCAATTTTTGACAGCTATTTTAGATTGACATTTGCTAATGTACTTTTTTAATGAAGCTTGCCAACCAATTTATATACCTATTGAGTTTACCATCTTAAATCTTTGAGAGGGTGAATCACAGAATAAAGATTACAGAATGATAGAAAATGGCACGCGGATGGGAGATCGTTCGATCGATTTATGTAGCAAACTTTAGCGTCGTAGATAGTGACCGAGAAACATTATAAATTTCGGGCGTCATGCCGTAAATCGTCCCATTACTTTTTGGGTGACTAGTGTATTTAATAGGGAATATGTCAAAAATACCAAAAGTAATTAAGTCAATTTGAAAGTTTTTATTTCGGCGCCTGCTATTAATTCATGTCTCAGACTTTGCAACTGGCTAAATAATAAGTTAATTACAAAATTACTGAAGTTGATATGATTCGTAATGTATAGGTATTTGACTTTTTTTTTTGTAACTGAAATGCCTATGCAAATATATACTGGTTATCCGCAAAATATTATGGTAAGATAAAGCTTCACCATAGTAATTTGACGTCTCTTTGTATAGAAGGTTGAATACAATGAAAAGGATGGCGTTGACTCCAATAAGGATCGAGACGGAAGCATAAAGTGTTGACAAAATAGACTAAAATGGATTATAAAAGGTGAAACTAACAGTGATGAAGTGGTTAAATACCACCATGGATTCAAACATACATTTAGTGCAGTGAAGGTAATGTGGTTGAAGAGATGAAGATGGAGGGCGGTGTACTAAGTGTTTCAAGTAACAACAGCAGATTTCGATCCCATCTAAAGAATGCAGCCAGTGCGTTATGTGCCAGGACATTACCAAAACAGAGGCGTGGCGAGCCCGCCGCGATCAGCAGTGCTCGCCACCACACCTACCCACGAGCAACGCCGCCTAAACGGGCTGCTATCTCTTGTCGGATGGAGCCGCTTGTATGCGCACCACCTCAGCATGCTACTACGTTCGACCCGCCTCAACCCATTAAGTGTGAAGTCATCGAGGACCAGACAACGAATAAACCTAACGGTTTAATCAAATGGAAGGGAACATTAGCCAGGTAAGACAAAAAATATGGGAATTTAATTACTATGTGAAGAAGACGACATCTGGACAAATAAAACAATATGCAACTCGCTAGCGATGCTACGACATTGACTTCCTTATTGAACAGTTCAATCAAGCACATAAATATATTGTTATAAATGTGCGCAGTTCTTGTAGGTACGATCAACTCTTTGAATTAACTTTGGCAATCCGGATTATATCGTAAGTTGTAAGATGTTCTGTGACAACAGGCGCGCGTCTTGTGGTTAGGTCAACAACATCAGCAATGCATGACATCATGGTGAGTTGTTTACCAGGTCGCGGGGTGGAGGTGATGTCGTTAATTACGATGCTACACCAATTGTTGATTTAGACGCGGATTATAATTATTTTTATGACTACTCACAGATGTTTTTATGGAGTGACGGATGTCCTCATCTGCTCGCAGTGACTTTTTAAATTCACACACCTTGTGCAATGAGAATTATTTCGACATTATTAAAATTTGCAAATAATAATATGATCATTATTCATCTTCAGCCAATTAAGTTGAATCACACTTCCTAGTATATTTACCTGTCTTTTCTGTGATTCTCTAAATATTCAGATTATAGTTTTATCTATAAAAAATCTCATTAGCATATCTAGTTTGATAGTTCTTGTTGCAGTTGTACGTATTCTTAATGGAAATATAATCATAATAGAAATTAGACATGATATCATCGCCATTTGTCATGTTATCCTTTATGTATTAGGTATATATTATTTTCATTAATTTTATGATGATGAAGAAATTGGGTGTTTAATAAATGGCTAGTTTAAGTAATTAAATCGAATCTAATAATAGAACATAAGGAGCTGTTCATATATTACATAAGACAATTTTAACCACTGTCTGACCTCCCCTGCTCCCCTCCCCCTACGTAAGAAAAAATAAGACTAGGATGAACCTCCTCCCCCCTTTCAATCATACGTAAAGTCAGTATCTACCAAAATTAAAAAGATTTAAAAAAATATTAAAAACTTAGAATTTATGTTTACTTTTGTGATCTTACGTAAGAACAATCTAAATCCCTCCCACCCCTAACGTAAGAAAAAATAAGATTTGTTTGGACCCCCTACCCCCTCAAATCTTCTTGCGTAATAAATGAAATCCCGTAACCAAACTTCCGGATCTCTTCAGGGATAAGACGAAATCTAGTATCTTATCGATTATTTCAAAATGAAGTCTGGATGTAATTCTTGGATATGATCAATACAATGATATTATCATAACTCTGGTTTTTAATATAGGTACCTACAGTCTATACCTGTGTATACGATCTGTGGTCTACACACTATAAGCGCGAATACTATGAAGTTTGTAAAGTGACCAATATTTGTCGTTTTCAAGTGATCAATTTCGAACCTCATAGGTGAATTCATACAATGAGTGATACGTGCACGTGAACTCAGGTCAACAACTTTGAATGACGTCAGATCCAAAAGCTTTCTTAGTCATGACCATTATGCTTCCAGCATTTTTGTCGCCTACTGTCGACAGTAGACACTATGTGACTGTGACGTCACGTACCTACTGAGTATAGTTAATAAATTCACAAATATTTTGATAAATAGACTTACATTTATGATTGAAATTGCAAAGCTGTTTACTCAGTCATTGTTATTGTAGACAATACATAGTATGTGCGAAGTAGCTCAATTATAAGTGTTACGAGTATAACACAGATTTCTTGATATTTTAATTGCTTGATGCGAAATAAAAAAGTACCTACTCATGTGATTTCTACAGGTTAGTAAAACTATTTGAGCATTTTTTTAAAGAAAACAACAAAATTTGACTACCTATTCCTAAAATGGAGTGTTTCAAAAGGCAACTTTATTGCGCAGCAAAAAATAAAGTAAGTAATACGTATTCATTATAATATAATATCTAATTTGGCATACATGATCTCACACTTCATAGCAGAACAAAACAACAAGCAGTCGTTAACTCCGTTATCCGTCCGGAAATGGGGCATGACCATTTTTTATTTTGTAGGAACAACTGCTTTAAGTGTGGTAAATAACTTGAGTCGTTTTCATCGACCTTGTTCTGTAAAACCATCTCTTAATCGCTATTTGATGTCGACTGCCAAATCGAACATACATAATCGAACACGAATGGAGTAAATGCACTCGTGTATTTATAAGCGTGCCAGTGCGAGTGAGACCGAACAGCACGTCTCATTCGCACACCATGATGTCATGGTATATTTTTGTAAGCACTCAACTCGGTCGCACGCGCTTTTCGTTTGTAGTTTTACTATCGGTATTGTTGAATGTCATTATACCATTCCGTTTTGAGCTGTAGAAAAAAGTAAGTAAAACCTGTGGCATTTGAGAGCCCACAGCTTAGGAAAATATATATTTAGCCCAAGTTGGATAGGGCAACGATGAGCTAGGTTACACAAATAAAATGGCTACGGAAGTTAAGCTTGAATTCTAGATTCAGTCTTTTCATTAGCTCTGTTTAAGACCGGCGGCATCAATAGAAGTAAATATGAGCAACTACAAAAATACGCTTTAGTTTAGGTGATTTGCTGTTGGGTATCTATACTGTAAGCAGTCCGCGCACGAAATCCTGCTGTAGTTGAAATTATATCCGATGGCAGCGCGGTCAGTGACCTCTTCAACTTAGGTAAAGTTACAATGTTTTAAATGCCATCTTCAACATCTGATAATTCCTTTAATTTCTTATGGTGTACTTAATAAAGAGTGAATATTGTTTTCTATCTATTGTGATAATATATATCTTACCTTCGCATTGGGAGTACGTCCAGTGAAGGCTTTGACACCTCGCACACCCTATGGGTATAACTCGTTTTCTCACTGACAAATAGGTACAATTGCGATTGAAACAGATAATTTATAGTCATTTTAATCAGTTGACAAAAAAATAACGCAGTGATTTTAACAAAAAAGCCAGCAATACTTTATCCTGGTCAGATTCCATTTCCTTAGTGATTAATGTTTATGTATCGAATTGATACACTTAGAACGACGTCTAAGACGTGTCTGCACAAAATTTAACCTGTGCCTACGCAGCGTCCCTAGACAGCGTCTACACAACGTCTCCCCAGCGTCTAAGCGTCGACGTTTGACAAACACAGTGCGGAGACACGAAACGTGTCTATTACTGATTATTTAAAAACTAGATGAATTCCTAACAACTAAACGTCGGCGTCGAGCGTACCTGCTTTAAAGGCCTTGTTCGAAAAATGGTCATTTACTGAAAACTTTCCGACCATTAACTATTCAATGACTCGATGAGATAGCATCATAATCTTGCATTAAAATGAAATAACATAATTATATACCGCAGAGAATCCAGTCAGAGTCACAGTGGCAGCGCCATATTAAATTATTAATAATTATAATCATAGTTACCTCCTAATTTACCCGAAGTTTTCGGCGACTCTGACTTAACTCTATTTGTCTTCTTAGAAGGTTAAATTGAATGATTGAGGGTTACTCATGCAACTAACCGTTTCGTTTGAAGGGACTGACAATGAAATGTCATTATGACTAATGTAATGGTCAACTTTACATTCAATAACTGCCTACCGTTTATTAGATTACTCATTTCATCATGAGGTCTAGAAAACTCTTAATATGTCTCATTACAATCGGGTTATTTAATGTCACTTTCTTTGAAAATAGAACTTAATTTTAAACGCTAACGCTGCCCTTCCTTGACGCTGATGTCAGTTATCCAGATCTTACTGGGGCACAACTAGATAAACTTGAGCAACTTCAAAACTTTTGCATAAGATTTGTATTTGGCCTGCGCAAATATGATCACATATCTGGATTTCGTACAAAGCTTCCCATATGTCTTCGCCGGAATTCTCATATCTTCAACCAGTACGGTTATGGAATTACATGCCCGTGTCGGTAAGGCGTAGTCAATCTTTGTCCACTTTAAAATTATGATAGAAAAAAGCACTTCCTCTATCCTTAATTTATACTAACATTATATTTTCTTTGCTCCTTTTTCATGTTTATTAATATTATATCTAAACAAGGTGTAACATCTTCATACACCCCAATTAGAGTATTGAGTTAAAAGCATTTATATATATACAATGACCAAAACTTATTTTTATAAAAGCTTGCTATTTACATAGATTAAGAAAATCGTGTTGACTCTAGCATTACTTTATGCATTTAAAATTGAGCCTTGAAATAAGGTTTGATTTTATTTGGCTTAATCGGCGGTTAGTTTGAAAAAATACATAATTTTTGAAAAAAAAAATACCTATATTAAAAGTTACTGAAATCGATTCAGTGTAGTCAATTATGAACAAACTACTTTCAGGACTTGCGTTTATTCTGTTACACATTGTATATATATTTATTTAGATTAGTATAATATACGTTATGTATGTATTTATTGAATTATATAAATAGTACACCACAGATTACCTTCCCCTTTTTAATCTATCCAAAGGTTGTCTTTAAAAGATCACTCTTAGCAATAAGACCGCCCATTGTGTCACCCTTTGTAAAATTTATATATGTATTTATGTCTATTATTTAGGTTACATAATAAAGAGTATTCTATTAAATTCTTTAACAACACTACATACTAACCTACCTACAATGCATAGAAGGTACCTACTTAATAGTATTTAATTTAGTTTTAGGAAAAGGAAAAATAGCCTTAATTATATATTTATCGAACGGTTATCGGTAGGGTCAATATCGAGAAGTCGACTGGATGCGAAACGCGCTAACGTTACTGCGCGGCGAAAAGATTATTTACTACATAAATAGGCACAATTTGTCTTATACGAACTCAGTAGATGTA
Source organism: Globia sparganii (assembly GCA_949316385.1). NCBI lineage: Eukaryota > Metazoa > Arthropoda > Insecta > Lepidoptera > Noctuidae > Globia > Globia sparganii. The sequence goes on from OX438655.1 coordinate 15,084,152, forward strand.
CTTAGGCACCGCCCCGAGGGCGTATCGTTTAGTATCCGGCTCCGGTGATATACTATTACAGAAAATAATGAAGTTATTATTTACCAGTGCATTTTTTATTTTATTTTATATTATTAATTTTAAAGTGATCTTAACTTGTACCAATTCATGTAAATATGGATTTTCATTTGAGTATTCGTAAGTTGAAAATGTAATTAGTATTGTAAGTAACCATATAATCCGTTAAATATCTTTTAATAATAAGCATGCTGTAGATATAAGTGTACATATTAGGGACTAATATTCTCGTATAGCTCGTTCCGATGTGAGAGGAGACGTTGAAGGGGCCAAGTTTCTCAAGCGAAAGCGGCCAAAGAGCTTTGCCTTAGCTTTAGCATGGGAAAGTATTAAGTGCTCTACAAACCCTATAGTATCTATGGTATTTCTTTGCGAGTTTGTTTCACGTGGGAACATTCGGTATCGCGGGCGCTATCGCCTTTTATAGGTAACCCAACGCCCTTACTTGATGTTCCGTCTGCCGACCGCCAGAAAACTTTGTTTACGGCTGCGATTACACTCGGGATCGAAGAAGTGTGGTGCTGATGCAACAGAACGGAAAGCTGTCTCGCCTTCCCACATCTTTATTATTGCGTAGGTTTAGTTTGTGTAACGTTTACTAGCGGTTACTTTGATATCACGACCCGAGGCGTGGGTGTGGACTTCATTTATTTCCCATGAAAACTAGTTATGCTGATTATACATTTTTGTCCAATTGAACTTACGTTGTTGATTTAATTCACTTACTGAATATAATTGATTTATTTGTACTAGTGTTCTTACTGACATTATCATTGAGTGTCAGAAAAGGGATCCCTGTTTCCGGTCTTCTAGTCCTAGACGAAACTCTATTGAACAATGGCTTTAAAATGTGAAGGTCGTTAGCGTTACCAGTTACATACTATTGGTCAATATAAATGTGTAACTTTGTTTTTAAAGTACCTCAGTGTATGTACTTTATTCACATATAAATTGTTATTAAAATGTCGATGACTTTAATGGGGTTGTGGTTATTCTACTAACATTAATCACGTAATTGCACGAGTACGTAGTAAAGTGTGTGAGTACATAGTGTATGGCGTGGCGTCACATGAATGACTTGCCCGGCCGATTAGGTATCTAACAATATTTATAGTGATGCCTTATCTTTGTTCTTCAGTTAGCACCAATATTTGTAATACGTTACAGACTCTTAAGAACTGTTTCGTCTCAAAAGTGTCTCTATTTTACTCACATTTATTATAATAAGCTCGTTTTCATATTGGTTTTGTGATAAAATAGTACTTACTTATTTATTGAAAGCGACAAAAGGAGATTAGATCATCATATCTCTTTATTTAATTAAATATTCGATACAAAGTTTGATTGCATTTTCAGTATGGTGATACTTTTATCGAGTCGTAGGTACGTTATTAATGGTGATGTTAGATAAAATCAGGATTACAGGAGTATCAGATAAAGTAGAGTACATATCTGTTTGTGTAATAATATAATTATGAATGAACGTCTGTTTGTTGTTACAGGGAGGTAGCGAGTGCATGGGAGTGCCGGGTGGGCCCGCCCGACGAGCCGGCCTCTGCCGACCGCGTGCAGAGCCTTTTCAACGACATCGAATTATACCCTACTAAGACTCAGGGTAAGGACCACAACACAATTTGTATACTTTAACCAATCATATCATCACCAATGTGCTCATATAATATGCTCGTCTGGACCTAGACCTCTTACACATGTCATCGACATGTAGATACATAAAACAATAACCTTACAGTCAACCTACTATTAAGTAATGCTTATTTTTAAGACTGACGGGTTGCTTGGTTATCCCGCCACATCCACATATGTATGTATAGGTAAATAAATGAACTAATTACATCAAGTAAATACCGGCACTATAGAGTCATTAAGAATGAGTAACAATTAAGTCGCTAGCCATGAAATAAATGTAGCAGCTATTTTTACTACGCCGGAATTATAAGAGTTGGGCTTCCGGTTTCCCTGGAGTATAAAGTTGACGACCGCATAGCTACGGTAATATTATCTAACAGTATTGTGACTAGGCCCTGTTCTTGAAATAATTACTTAGCCCTATCGCGTGTTTACGTACCGCGCGGCTGGTACATAAACACGCGATAGGGCTGCCCGCCTACAGTATTTTAATTTCATCAACCTACTTGAGTTTCTTTTTGGTTTTGTGATTGTAAATATTATATCTTTTATTTAAAAAAAAAATAAATTCGAATCAAAACCTCTAACTACCTACTGCAAAATCTTACTTAAAAAGTAAATTATAATGTAAATCTTACTAGGTACCTACCGCTTATTACTCTCATAATCATTTCGTAATGATATTTCTTCTAATTCAATAATGTAAGGAAGTATAGCTAAAAGTACATATTAAGTAAGTAGATAGCCTAGTCTAGGAAACTACCTACTAGTTTTTTTATCGCGAGCGTAGGTAGGTCACTCGTGTGTCACTCCTTTCACCCTATCCACTAATTTATTTACAAATCCAGGTATTTTACTCGGTGGAAAAGCGAAATAACTACCTATTAAAAAAATAAACAAATTACGTACTAGTAGGTATAAAAAATATAGTCTTACCTTACCTTACCTTACGGAGTTTCCAGGTAATTTAAAAAATATTATCTCTGGGTGCGATATTGATGAATTCAAGCAACCAAAAACAGCACGTTATAGTCTATAATTGCTCTTTGCCATATTAATTAAGTACTTGTACTTATTTCAATGAATATTTGTCACAAATTGTATGCTTATTGCTTACAAAACCATCACACCATTTGTTTGCCGAGTGTATACCGAACTCGAGGCGCGTAGGTATGACTCGCGTTCCGACCGTTTGTATGAAGATAGAATACTGTGTAGATAACATTACCGTTGCTTAGCATATTATTTAATAGTAACTTACGGAATTCTATTGCATTCTGAAATGTGTATTTTTAACATGTCAGGTTATAGAATAAAGAGTTCAGTTTGAATTGAAGTTCTAGGCTACGTGAGCTTTTGTTGAGCATCGACGGTTGCAACTGCCTCTGTTGTCGACGCGTGTAGCTCGTGTGTAAATTGTAGGTAGAACTTAGATATCAGAAATTAATAGCCAGGGATTTATACAGTAAAGGAAGTGACCTGTACACGCTCGCTACAGCGACGCAATGACGTCACCGAAATTTATTATTGTTTTGGCATTTAATTCTAATGAATAAGTAGCTAACGAGATAGAGTTTATCACTGGTCGACGATAAAATAATTGTATCTTGGCAGTGATAACGAAGGCGTCATCAAATATTTTGTCAGTAATTGACTATTGGTTTACAGTGAAGTTTCTCGATCTTCAGTAGAACGCGTATTAGTTCCCTCAGGTGCCTGTCGGTCTATTCCGTAAAATTGCCACCGTGAAAACTCACGTGAAGTGAGCTGTCAATAGTGTCAATCCCCAGCATCAGGTGAAATAACAGCTCACTTCGAGTGCACTTCTGCTAAGTTTTCACAGTGTGATTTTAACAGAATAGATCGGCTGGTCAGGCAACTAATTTGTACGTTTTCTATTGCGTAGAAGAAAACGGATGCCTACACACATCTTAAAAATATCGATATCTGAATGTATATCTAAGAGTCGAGATACAGTTACAAGTTTAGTCCAAAATCTGATTTTGGACTCAGTCAGTCAAATTCAGTCAGTTTAGAACTTATTAGTTAGCTGGCTAACTAATAAGTTCTGAACCAATGAACATTGCGAACCATACTTGTTACGAGGTTGTATAGTCATTGATACTAATGTATTAAATCGATAGGTATTGAGGTCCCCCAGTGCCCTGCTTCAGTTATCAACCTTTTGCGGTATGTTTCACAAGGTATTCGACCTAATACATCGCTTTATAGTGTAACATAATTATTACTTCAATGTTCGCTATCTTATGCTAAACGGTGTTATCCTTATTTTTCCATTTTTGTTATCACAAGGGCATTCAAGTTGCCCTTGGACACTAGGCACCCTTCCATTTTGGATCAATAAGCTTCTAATCGAATTTCATTATTTCAAATCATGCAACTAGCTGATGAACACACAGGAACGTAATTTATAGGTATTGATCTTTAGCGTATAAATATAAAGCTCCAATCTGTTTACATAAATATATCTATTTTGACCCATCTATCTTATTAATTCTAAGTGATTAATACGAAACTAATAACATTAATTAAAACCTTATTGATCTCTCAATAATTTGTGTCACTAACCATGATCCATTATCTTGGTTCCTGCCTTACACACATAGCTATGTTAAAATATGATATCATTGATACATAGCATACGGCAAATATCTATTATGTTAACGTTTATATACGCATGGATAGATTTAATTATTAATTCTTTTTTTGGAATATGAATGTGAATAAAATTGAGAGTAGGTAAAGTCGTATATATTATTATTATTCGTTATTTTAGGCGTGATTATTTAGATATACGTAGAGGCTAATGATTGATACGTTTTGATGACGGCTAACCTATTGGATAAGTGATGATATCATCATCATCAGGCTGATTCAACAGCAAATGTCAATACGCGAGTAAAAATTACGCATTTCAATTCCGCGTGTTGCCAATTGTTGCTAGTTAATTGCCCAGTATGAGATATTGCAACAGTTAGTACTGCACAGATAATAATCTCGTACTTATTCATTGCATTTTATTATTTATCTGCAATAAAAGAATGAAACGTGTCATAAACGGTTTAATAAAATATACTGATATAGGTACTACAGTTATTGTAAAGTATATAATGTTATCTTTTGTCTACTTTGAGTGCTTGTTGACACATTTCAAATCTTGCGTGTAGGTAAGTACCCGAAATATCGATGACTCGCTTACTTCTACTATAGGTAGGTACTTATAGTTAGTGTTCTTAGGTACCTATCGGAAAAAATAACAATAGCTTTTCAACACAGAATACCTAATAGTTTTCAAGTCCTATACAGGGTTAAATTAAATTAGCTAGCGAAACTTTACAGACGTGATGGGTCTTGATATCTAAACACGATAAAACAAAAGAAAACAGATTTTCTCAACTCAAACTTCAAGTAAGAAACAAATCTACTAGCGGTCGTTGACCCCCAAAACAACATAAGATATTTTTTTATTTTACCGTATTCAGATATTGATACCCATCACGAGAGTTAAAAGAGTAACCGTGGAGTTTCTTGTCGGTTCTTCTCCATAGGAAACGACCAATTGGAATCGTGCACCTAGCTTCTGACGTTTCATAAGTGCCCATGTAGGCTTACGTGAAATAAAATATTTTGATTTGGTTTTGATTTTGACCTGATAATTCTGATATGCATGGTCGTATAGTACGCTTATAGGTAAATAGGTAATACGTTATGATGTCCGCAACTCCACGTCAACGCGCGTATTTTGCGTACGGATAGTACGCTTATACCGGTGCCCCCAACTCCTCTCCCTTGAAAAATCTCGCAGAAAAATTAGTAGGTTTTTAGGATTCCGTAGGTCCGAATGAAAAAATTTGCCTGTGTGTCCGTTTTTCACAGCCAATTTGCAACGAATCTACTGGACCGATTAAGTTCAAATTTGATACACCTATAAATTTCTGTGCCCCAGTGACGAACACGGACGTGACTTTTGGGGGAAAAATTAGAATATGAAAAAAAAGATTTGAAAATTGTAACGTGACACATCAAATGAAAGGATTTGTTCTGAAATCTTAAATATTTTTTTAGTTCGTTGTTTGAAGTTGTAAAGTTATAAATTTATAATTAAAGAAAATATAATATGAAAATATACCCCCTTATCTCCGAAACTGCTGCAGTAAAACCTATAAGAAGTCTGTGGTCTTCGAATAACATGGTAAATCTCTCAAAATATAGCGATCGAACGGCGCGGCATAACATTACAGTGGCGCGGCGGCGGCGTTTGCGCTACAGCTACGCGACGCGCCTACGCTTCGTCTTGGCGTAGCGGGCGCCTACGCGTCTGCTACGCGGTACCTACGTGGGCCTACGAGACCTCGTAGTACCGCGTAGGACCGCTACGCGACTTCTACGCAGCGTCTGAGCGGCTTCTACGAGATGCAACTACTACGCTAGCTAGTGTTGACTACACAAGCTAGCGTAGTAGTTGCGTCTCGCAGTAGTCGCTCAGACGCTACTGATGCTGTGCATACGTCCGACTAATTCTACATTTGACAAACTCCCAGTGCGAAAGCTCTCTTTACTGAGGATTGCAGTAACTACGTTGCCGGTGGTCCTTTAAATTCCGGTCTAGGAATTTGACAGTGATGTTATTTTAACGTATATTAATCAATATATCACTGCAACGAGCATACATCTTAAGGCGGCGATGGTATCGCAACAGAACAAATGTATTCTACGGTTACTATCTGTCATGTAAAACAATTTACGGGCTTGCCACGTTAAGCTTCGCCCCTTTTGTATATTTATCGTCCATAAATCTAACTGCAATCAACTCACAGGTCACACAGTTAATGACCACTAACAAACATACATGTTGATCTACAATGTCTTTGTGTTATATTGTTTCATACATTGAAACTCACTGAAATTGGCCTGCCATGCTCTGAATTATAAAGAGATACAATGTTACTTTCAGAGGGGCAATTCTCGTAATTTTTAAGAACTTTCACAGTCTGATCTCAGTCTCAATCTGTCAAAAATACTTAAAATTTCCCTACATTTTGACAAGTTTTTGACATTTGTTTGTCGCCGAGATGAGACCGCGACTAGATTTTGAACGTTTTAAATTACGAGAATTGGCTTACAGATAGTTTGACAAATACTTAGCATTTTTAACAGGGCATAAAAGCGTTTATGAAAGTCAAGTTTTTATGATTAAACACGATACATATCGACGGCGAACTGCTAATAACACCTAACTGACAAAGTGTGAATTTCTCGAAAAATATCAGTTAGGAGGTATTGGCACTTCGCCGTCGATATAAAGGACTCAATTCTATGTGATTCCCAAATTGTAATCTTTATCCTTTTTAACCGACTTCAAAAAAGAAGGAGGTTCTCAATTCGATTGTATTTTATGTTCGTTACCTCAGTACGCCGTCATTTATAGACCGATTTGGGAAATTCTTTTTTTATTTAAAAGGATTTACTTCCAGATTGGTACCATTTTTGTCAAAATCCAGTTCTGATGATGGGGTCCTGGAGAAATCGAAGGAACTCTTCAAATATTATAGACATACCTATAGCGTTTGGGTAATTATTCATATTAACTCGTGCATTTGCTCTCGGAAAGCACCATTTGGTGAAGTGGAACTGATGATGAAGACCACAGATGGCTACCGGAACTGCTCAATTATGAGTATTTCACGGGTTGCGATTCGATTAGCTACTTTAATATGGTTGCTAAGCAATTTATGCTCTTCGCGAATGGTGAAATGGAGCTGATGGTGGAGTACCAAGAGAACTCCTCAACAATTAACGTCCCTGCATCGGGAAAAGCAATATTTTGTAAAAGGCGATGAGCAAGTTGACATTAGGCTATTTTAACTTAGATACATTATAAACAGACCCACTAAAAAACGAGAAATAAAAACTTTTTAACAGAAATAAACCGACTTCCAAAAAACACTACAAAGTGAAAAATACTTTTAATTTCGGAAGTCGGTGGAAATAAACTTAATACAGATCCAGGCAAGGCACCGACTTCCGAAATTAAAGTTATTTTTCACTTTGTAGTGTTTTTGATATGTAAATACGCACCTGATATCAATAAATTCCCCGGGGTATTGTACCTAATGATAAGGATCTTTTGTGATTACATAATATGTGAATTTTATTTAATTGTCCATATGTCGTACCGGAATTATCGATGTCGTCATTTGCGATACAATCATTCTTCAATGTACAGAGGCCAGTACATCAAGCTACCCCAATCTGTCAAATTTTCCCAATTGATTAAGAACCTTATTCCTTTGCGGTAAAGTTGAAAATCTATCAAAGAAATTTGACAGATTGGGGTAGCTTGATGTGCTGACCTCTGTACAACGTGGCGAAATTTAAAATAATACAAACTTTTAGAATAACTCGACTTTGAATATCAATTTTACTGTGACGCATATAAAATTTAGTTTCGTTTAAAATTTTAAATAGTGAGAAAGTGACAAAGTTTTTTTTTAGGATAACTAGCATTGAATTGCTATTATATTGGCTAATGATCGTAATAATATAGAAAGTTAAAGCCAAGAGAACAGATACTATTTTATTATGTACAGTCACGAGCACTAATATGTCAACAATTGGCAACTTTCAATTGCGATTTTTTCTTGAAATAACGAATGCAACGTTGAAATACGACACTTTACATACACCTATGGGTTCGAAAACACTATGTTCGTAATAACATAAAATTTCATTCAAAAATAAAGGAGAAAATTGCCTTTGAATAAAGCCAAGTGTATATATTGCAGTCAAAACTCTTAACCAGTCAAAAGTACTATTGACTAGCAAAATCAGTCAAAAGTACTTTTGACTGAACAGGTTGGTCAAAAGTGGTTTTGACTGAAAATTATTGGTTATTAGTACTTTTGACTGCAAATTTGCAGTTAAAAGTACTTTTGACTGCAAATTTGCAGTTAAAAGTACTTTTGACTGACGCTCTTCGTCAAAAGTAGTTTTAACTGCAATAAAGCATCAATCAAACTGTTAATAACTTTACAAGAGTAGAATACGCAATTTCGACGCACAAAATATCGATAAATGCTAATACGACGCTAAAAAATTGCGATGCACTGCGACACTACTGCGATACTACTTCACTTCGATGCACGTTACCGTGAAAGATTTTCACTGCTATACTACTTGACTTCGATGCACGGTAAAGGTATTTGTATTCTCATTCGCTCGCTCTTGCATCCTATGTCGACGGAGCCCCGGTTCCCGGGGCTCCTATTTCTGTATAAAGGGTTTAAAGTAACCTAACCAAACCTAACGTCGGGGTGCCCTTCGTTCGCTCTTGCATCCTACGTCACCTATTGCGTTCGTGCATCGCGCATTTTAAGAGTTTTGACTGATACGACCAGTCAAAACTACTTTTGACGGAATCACTTAGTCAAAAGTACATTTAACCAGCTCCATTGGGCAAAAGTACTTTTAAAGTTTTAACTGTTATTTTAGTCAAAAGTATTATTGACTAAAGCATAAGGTTATAAGTACTTTTGACTGATTTTGCTAGTCAATAGTACTTTTGACTGGTTAAGAGTTTTGACTGCAACATATACATACCTATGCTCGTGGCTGTACACCATAAATATTACAGGTATAAATGGAGATATTTTACAATGGCACAATAGGCGGTCTTATCGCTAAGAGGTTAGTAAAATGTTTTCCAACAATATACATTTCGAAATTCGCGTGATGGCTCAAACATCCTAAGTCCATTATAATTTCCTCTGTAACTGGGTCATATCGTTAACGTTTTCTTCTAGGTTTTAGATCGAATGCGCGATGCCTAGATTCTTTGAGTCACGCAACAATATTATGTTCTATTAGCTACTTTAATAGTCAAGTCGAACTTATTTTTTCTACACTTTTTTGCTCTTTGGCAGCTAGACATACTTTTATATTAATATAGCTTTAAAAAAGATGAAATAACTTCATCTCAACCACGGTAAACCCGAACAGAAAAGTATGCAACAAGAAAATATTTTCGTCTGAAATCATAACTGATAATATCGATCATTGGTAGGTGTAGTGTACAGTAGGTGTGGCATACGATGTTATGATTTGAGCCATGAATATTTATTGTTTCTTGACTAAATCAGCAATGAAATAAACAACAAAATAACTCTATTTTAACTTTACCGCACCATGCAAACTTAGAGCAGTTTGCATAGTGCGGTAAAATTAAGCTTTATATTCTAGTTTAGATGAACAAAATCATGGTTAATTATAATCCAAATGGCTTATTGGCAATCATAACAATTAATAACGTAATCGTTATTTTACGCTAGGAATAGGATACTACGTGTATAATTACGGTACATATCCGCTATTGTTATTGTGGCAGGTGTGCGCGTGCGCGTCCAGTGATCTCACCGTTATTGCTCACTGATGACCAATTGCCGCCGAATGAGTTCATGACTCCACGTTTGATTCGCCGACTGTTTATTGCATGCTTCGCACGGACGTCCGACTCTGTCTTTTGATTCTTTATGAGATTAACGTCTTTACACATACTCATAATGTTTTATTGCGTGTCAATATTAAGTTAATGTTTATCCTTGAAATATGTTGACATTATGCCTAATATTTTCGTTGGCTATATTGGACAATCTATAATTTGGTGTGGATATCTAGCACTACCAATCTTCTTTACCTTAATCGTGATTCGAAGCTCGATAGTTTAGACCGAGAGGTAGAATTTTATATCCTGGAAATACAAGCTACGTTTTTTTCTGTTGCCATTTCTTCGTACAAAAGTAATGTACGACTGCTTTCTGCTTTTGACACCATTTAGCTTCAGAAAGATGTTTTTTGGCAAATCCATACATATGATCCATCCTAGTACGCCCCATATTGTATTCTTTTACTTCTGCTTTGTCGCAGATGGGTTTTACTAGTTTACCAGACAACAAGCAAAATGTATGTGAAAATAAACTGCTTGTTGAGTGTGTAAATAGAGCTTGCAAATATTCGGAATTTTTGATATTCGAAAATTCGATTTTTTTTCGGGTATTATTCGAATATTTAAAAAATAAGCTTATTTCATAATCATGTCTCTATTTGCCAATATCTTAGATAAATTAAGAGTCTGATTAATTTGAAAGGAATAAATCAACATTTTACTGCTTTATAAAAAAAGCCCAACATGTAGTCATAGAGGCCTTTTATAGATGCAAAAGCGATCTATACCCACATATCCAACCGCAATACAGCGCAGTATTATAAATTGAGATCTGAGTATTGTTATATCTATAAAAAAATCAAATTAATTATTAACAAGTAACATCATAAAATCTACAGTACCATTATAGGTAAGTAACTACTTATTCTAATGTAATTTTTTGTCACAGCACTGAATTACAAAAAGAGATATAATCAAAACGATTACTAGAGAGCGGTAAAAACAATATTATGGGAAAGAGCTATCTTATGTATAACGTATCAGCAGATCAAGGTACCACATAGTAAAAAAAATGCGTTTGAAATCCTAACATTTAACTTGGCTCTGTCTTCAAAGTTTGAAAGTTAGACCTAAGGAAACTTAGAGCGTCTATAGCATCGTCATCATTTTAAGGAACATCTCAGATGATTGCAAATATATTTATCTACACCCTACTATAAATCCTATCTAAAAGTTTCTGGAACAGTTAGATTATTGACAACATTAAAACAACCAGTGTCATAGTAACCATAATATCATCCAAACTAGACAAAAATAACATTGTCATGCACGCGCCTTTCACTAACTAAAAAAAAAAAACATAGATTATTCGAATTCACGTTGTATCCGGTTTTGTTCGATATTAGTAATGCAATTTTTTTTTACTTTGTTCTTTACAAAAATGAGTGATACAAGCTTTAATACACAATCATGTTATCCCCCGAGAGTTCCCGAACGCTTCAGAGTTTTGACTATCCCTGTCACAGATACCTGTGTACGCTGAATGAAAGAATCGCACTAACTTTAGAATTGTAATTAGTGCACATCAGAGTTCTCGGTCTGGTTGATGTAAATTAGTCAAATATCGCAATTTTTTTATTCGAATTAGATTATTATGCGAATAATTCGAATGCCAGCCATAGTGTGTAATATGTTCATCACTTAGAATAGAATGTTCCCTCATTTCCAGGCAAGCCAACCCATCTCACTACAACGTGGCGCTACAATGGTGACATTAATTTAACACACGGGTAGGGCTAGTGCCTATTAATCATATAAATTTTGATAGGTTAAAATAATTCGTAAATTGAAAAAAAAATGTTTTCAAACAAACTAAATAATAAAAAAGTAACTAAAATTGGGATCACCCTTGCAAAAATTCATTCATGAAATCACTTACCTATACTCCATTTACAATAAGATTAGAAATTTAAACAAACCTTTTTTACAGCTTATTCAACCGATTTTGACTTCTATTCCGTAGGAATAAGGATGGCGTTAAAAGCAAAAAAAGTGCTTACAATAACAACTGTTTGCTGCTTTTAATGCCATCCTTATGCCTACGAAATAGAAGTCAAAATCGATTGAACCGACGGTAAAAAAGCTTTGTTTAAGTCTAATCTTATTTATTCTAAATGGGAGTATAGCTGCTGGCTTACGTTAACTCGGAGCGGCAACGCGTCGTTTCGCGCGCTAACAATCGCGCAACGCGTCTTGTATGTACCTACTCGTGATCGGTCCGATTCTTTGACGGCTTATCAAAGAAACCGAGCGACGCAAGTGGTACCTACAGCGGAGGTGCTTAGTGTCTAACGGAGTATGCACTTTTCTAAATTTGAATGGGTGCCACTTTTCGCGCTTTAATATCCTATGGACGGCTCTGTGATGGACTTGAAAATTAGGATCATGTCCGCATATTCAGCTGCTGTGTAGTTCGGATGTGTATTTGCCATCACGATCACAAGTTTACACAAGCATTAATAAAATAACACAAATAAAAGCGTCCGTATCGCAAGAGATGTAAACGTACCTACTAGATTACAAAACGAAAACAAAGCAAAGCGTCTTTATCGCAGTATCTAATTACACAAAAATAAATAAATAAAGCAAAAAATATTAGACACCGTAGTGTGAAGAAGTGTATCAAGGACACGGTTTCGGCTATCACTAGAAATGCAAAAAAAGAATTCGAGTTCGGTGCGGCGGCGGGTGGAAGGGAGGGCGCGCGTCGCCTGCGCCGCTCGCCGACAAAGGGCTATCTCTTTCCTTCAATTGGGTACTCTTTGCATTTGTTTCATCCTAATAGTATTGCTTATTCGTTTTAATTTCATTGATGCGATGTTATTATCCGTGACCCCGGCAAATGACCGCTGCGCGACAGTTCTTTAAATACAGGTTGCTCTAAGATGCCATTTTCTAAAATTTAAAATAAATCCGTAAATAATGACGTTTAATAGAAATATAATTTCTAAATGAAAAGAAAATGTGAAAACGTATATGTTTGTTAAATTAATGTCACCATTGTGGCGCCACGTTGTATAATAAAATGTTTTGAATGGGAATTGTTACTTGAAAAGCTCCGTAACATAAAAAAATTCTCTGTAGTTTATAGTTACTAAGCGAAACTGCACAATACGTATTTTGGTCCGAAAATTATGCGCTTTTTATGGATAGGCGGATCTGCAAACGCCGTTGACGGTTCTGAACCACGACATATTATAGGCCTAGTTACTGTTCTTCAAATCTTGTATAACAATAGTAAAGTTGGATTAATGTTTTTAATGTTCCCATTCACTTCATTTATGTAAATATGAGTCGTTAGATGAGTGTATACCTAACTACATAGATAATTGTCTTTGTTATCCTCGCAGTTGAACTCGTTGTAAATAGCAACCGGTTTCGTGCTAGTACATAATATTGAAAACTATATAATTTAAAATCCTGATCGCCTCATCACGTTGTTGTTGGAATTGCAATAATGTCGTTGTACTTAAGGCTGTTCTGCTGTAGATCTACATATCAAAGAAATTCTCAATCTATTCAAAAGCCACATACTTGGCCGTAATAATTAATCTTGTTAGTCACTTCAACCAGGAAAGGATATCATGCTTGGCTCTGGGAACACCTATACCTACATATTTCTAAGTTATGTTGAAACAACATAGTTATTAATATCTAAATTATTTGGACTTCAATCCTCGTCGCCCTCGTATGGTGTGACGTGACTGTGCAAAGTTCTTTATTTATTATTCGAAATGAGTCTCGTCTCATGTAAATTAGAAACATTTAATTTGTATTTATATATTTTCCGGCCGGTGGTTCTAGATTACAAACCTCATTTAGGACGAAATAAACACGGACGTTAACTGACCGCAATTAACCATGAAATAATAATACCCAGCAGCCCCTACCTACCAGTGTACCTAGCAGTGGTGGCCCAGTGGTAACGGCCGCGACTTACGAGTTGTAGGTCGTAGGTTCGAACCCCGTCAGGCGCTTTACTTTGTGTAAATTATTTCATCACCATTGGCCCCGATTCTGTTGTTCACAAACTATACTAAATTTAAGTTCAGTGCATCTTTTTCTTTCTATTTCATTACGAAAAGGACAGAAGATAATATATTAGTTTAGTCCTGTCAAATTAGATAAACCATAGACAAATTAGACGAGATTAAAAAATTGGCTACTAAAAATACGTCAATTTACGTCAGGCGCTCACTAATTTGACAGGACTAAACTAATATTTATCTTCTGTCCTTTTCGTAATGAAATAGAAAGAAAAAGATGCACTGAACTTAAATTTAGTTTAGTTTGTGACCAACAGAATCGGGGCCATTGCTTTTAAAACGGTGAAGGAAAACATCGTGAGGAAACCGGCATGTCCTAGAACCAAAAATTCGAAGACATGTGACATCTACCAACCCGCACTGGGCCCGCGTGGTAGATTACGGCCCACTCCCTCTCATAGAGAGGAGGCCTGTGTCCCAGCAGTGGGAACATTATAGGCTGATTATGTAATAATACCCATTACTAAAAAGATCCTAATTTATGTTTCAATAAAAACAAAAGAAATATGATCTGAATCATTAAGTTTATTCGTAAAGTTTATTTTATAACAAGAATTTGGTATGACTACTGCTTTATCATTCTGGGACATTAAATTTACATAATGAGGTACGTAGCATCCGCGTACCTACGCATCGAAGACGCGTGTACCTACAAATACTTGTACCTCCTTTAGAACCTATTACTGTAGCCTCACTGACATGCCAGGACATTAAGTTCAATGACAAATAAAAAAAAAATAAGAATAGAAGTTACTTTTCCTCAGTTGTTCATGACGATTTATAAGTTTATGTCATTCCTGTGTTCCCCCTCCCCAGGTAACATTTGTTTATGAAAATGTAAAATGAAAAATGAACTGAATTGTTATTGTTTTAGTGTTCGAAATGCTGGTCTGCGCACGGCAGTGTGCCCGCCGCAAGTCGCTCACTCTCACATTCGGAGAATTCTGCGTGTTCGCAGCTGAACTGCGTCGGTGTTCGAGGCAAGCCAGGCAGTAAGTGTTCCATTTCTACTTCACACTTATCCATGTTATTTTGAAGTAAATCGCGAAGGTCCTATTGTAATGTCAACATGTCCATTTTAGAATTTTACACGGTAAATCTATTCATTCAATTGTAGTACGGGCCCGGGCGGTGGTGTTAGTTTGGAAAAGTAATTTTATACCAGTTGAAAATCATAACAAAAATAGTTTTCTCTTAGTGCATAAGAGATACGGAGACATACACTTTCATACAGCTGATTATTTTTTTGGGTTGATTTATTCAAACCAAAAAAGATGATCCTAAAAACCTTCCCATAAGGTTTTGGCACGTTATGAAATAACTTTTTCAATAAGGTTTTTTTTTACAACTTTGACATGTTCTAACTTCGGATTGCCCCTTGGTTGCGGCGACTGACTCACATTCATGATTATTGAGTGATAAACAACTACTAGAAATCAAAGGACATGTCTGGTGGAGCATTGGGCGATTGTCTAGGTAGTCAAAGAAAATGTTCAGTAATGATTCTTATATTAATATAATCGTCGTATTTTATAGTTTATCAATTAATAAGTTTCAGGAGTCAGGATCTTGCGAACACTGGTTAAAATAAGGTTTACACGCTGGGTATTTTCTTAGTTTCTTTAGTATAACGCCATCTGTGAGCGAATACGGGTACTAATTGGTAGTATGCCTTTGTAAGGTTTAATGAAACATTTAATATTTTGTTGGTCTGAGATCATATTCTTCAGTTTTTTTAATATTTCTATATCTGTAACAAAAATGTAAAGGACCTACTGTTTATCTATTAAATACTAAGTGCATAACTTTTTTTTTTCATTTAATCACAAAGCATTCTTATTCTTTATTGTACCTACACATAAATGCGCATAATATGGTATTGGTATCATCTTTAATTCCGTATTTTGGTTTCTATCTTCAATACCCATACCTAATATTATTTTATTTTTAGCTACTTGTTAATAGGTACTGAATTGGGATTATAATAAATAAAACTATGTATGTATTTATTGTGAAACAAATTATTTTATTGTAGATACATACATAAATAAAATGATAAAAAACATTAAGCATCTAGAGATACCAAAATATTGTCCAAAAATGTCGTGCTACTGGTGATAATGGAGGTGGTAGTGGTAACGGTGACAGTGTTGGCGTGACGGCCTGTGGTAGTATTGGTGGAAGGTGATCCGTGTTCCACGGATGGAACAATATCCTCTTGTAAGTCTCTTGAAGAGTCATGAATCAGGTGTCGATTCGCTCGAACCCAACAAGCTTGACCATGCATAAATTGTTGCCATATCCTGAAAGTATTATTACATTTTTTACATGACATGATATAACTGGCGAAATGTGGGGTGTACTACTGGTTCACCTCCCCAAATCCTTTTCTTGATAGTCGTTTCCATTGCTCGTCTTTCCAGTTTTGACAGATCTGTCCAATTAATTTTACCATTTTCTTTCAAAGATCTTTCCTACTTATAAAATAAATAATTTACCTGATAATTAATATCATTGGAAATAAGGGGTACTATATGGTTGTCCACTGCAACGGTATAGAAACGTCTGCGTCTTGGATTTCTGAGTCCGACTGAGATACCACAACCACGGCAGACCATTGTATGACCTAGTAATCTCTCATTGTCAGTAACTTCGGTATTTAATAAATTATAACAATCGTGACAAGCGTATCCATCTAATGGGAGCTGCAACAATAAAAAATGTCATTGTATTTTTCAAATTATAACACAACTGCTCAATGTACTGACTTTACTGCATGGCTTACGCGATTGCCGTAGTTTAAAGGCGTACCTACCTGATTTGCTAACCATCGAACAAGTCTCACTTGCAGGGGTAACGCCAGCCTTGACACGATATTATGTCTGCGAATTCGCAGCACAGCGATGCCATAATTGATGCACCTCAGCATAATATACAAATCGAAAGGAAAACCAGAATCCTATAAGAATATTAACAGTAATCGTGTCTAGATGATGTCAGTCCATGTATAATAGCAATGGTCGGTAAAAGAAAATATCAAGGACACTAAATAATTGCACAGTAAGCAAGGAACGCATACAAGCTTAAAACTTGGAACTGCAATGCAAGCAAAGCAAGCAAAAAATAACTGGTAATATGTCAATGTCATGTCAAAAAATTAATAAATACTTACCTTCATGTTAGGAGTTGGGTATTCAAAGTTGATGTGTACAGAAGATTATTTTAGTAATATTGTCGTATTTTATACGCAAATATGTTAATATATTCTTTTGGTCTAAAATAAGAGGCTTAAAGTTATTTTTCACATTCTTTAATGTAAGTAATTACGGGATAAAATGGAAAGTCAAAGACATTTTAGTACTTCCTGTTAAAAAGGGCAAAGCGGAAGCCACGATTGAGTCCTGATTTTTTGAGAATTATGTTACGCAAGTAATACTGAAATAATAAATCCATAGTAATTTAAATCTAAATTTTTAAATCTTATTGTAAAATCTTAAATCATGAACATTTATCGATACCAGAATTACCAGAGGGCAGAAACTGGACATCTCCTTTATTCGGTATAAAATTGGTCGGAGAAATCGAGCAGTACCTAATTTAAAAAACTGCATCCTTGGCTTACCTCATATTAAACTTCTTGGCACCCATCACCTCCAACCAAATATCCATAATTGGATGGAGTTAACGGTTCTTCTATGTCCCATATTTCAAACTAATTTGCATATCGGATTCTTAGAAATTCTTTAGAAAACAATTTTAGTCACTCAGCCCTTGTGACGCGACGGGCACATGGTTGTTACAGAATTAGTCAGTCGTTAGTCAGTTTCTGCTAATTAACCGTTTCGACCCACATCATTTCCTTCCGCCTCAGGTTGTTCCAGATCTTTCGCCAACATACTCGTATTTGTCTCATTTTTGTCAAAAAAAATGAAAAATACTCTTTTCCGTGTCAATAACTTTTACATTTTCACAATAATTTGGTCAAAATATGTCACATACTTGTAAAATGAGCCATGAAAACAAAAATGTCAATTGTTTTCAATAAAATTATGATGAGATATTATTACACCGATTTCACAAGACGTCGTAGTACCTACTTACTTATTAACGTCAAGAAGTTTAGCAGATTGTAAAAGGACTTCATGAATCATAACTAAATTAGTAGATGCTTTGCCTGCGTGCTTTTAAACATCCGCAATTGGGATTCTATACAGATATTTAATTAGCTAAATACGGTATTACAGAAATTTGAAAATGGGACAAGTTGCTAATGGCGTTAGCTCCACCTACTGTTAAATCATAGTTACAGTAATAATGTTATGCAATTTAATAGGATACACTTTAGTACCTAACAATAAAATTGATACGGGAATTCAAGTAACGTAAAATAACCCTGTATAATAATGTTATGTTGAAAATACCTACTGCGACATAATTAAAGACACAAGCAATGTCCTTATTGTCCGCAGCGACCACGACATGAATCAGGTTAATTTTACCGATGACGTAAAAATGATCGTTCTCCTTTTCCTCGGTCTTGAACTGAGGACTGGGACTACGTATGACGCGTGCGTTGAACCTTGCATGCCAAACAATAAGATATTTGTCATGCAAGGAATCTCTACACATAAGGACAGCTTTTGTATAATTTCACCCTTTAGAAATGATTTCATTCAATGTCTGCACCATTCATTGTACTATCATGCGAAAACGCCTACGCAAGTTCATCGATTGTGTTTTATTTCTAATTTCAGTTTTCATTCGCAGGAGTTCGAACAAACCTGAGTCGCCACAATGGAACGTAGACAAGGAGCTCAGAGATAAGGACAACATTTGTAAACACGTGAACGGTAAGAATATTTGGTTAAATCTTAGGATAATAACAGGTTTAAAATACAAAAATTAAGTGACCTTATTCTGGCCCGTCACGAAGTTACTGAAATGACTATAAAGGCTGACTTTGCGGAAAGTTTGTTGTGAATAATAAAATTTTTGGCTTAGTCTGGGGCTCCCTTCCCCGCTTCAGGATGCACACTCGTGCTGCGGAAGGTCGATCGTCCCGTGATGAAACAAATGGTGACTAAACTTTCCGCACGGTACCAATCCAGAAATACACATTGGTAGTCCCTATGGCTACGCAACAATATCTCATACACTATAAATTCGGTGTCGCCGCCCAATTCCCACGCTATTCTATCTGATATCAGGCTGTTTGATACCTGCTGAATTACTGATTTCGATTGGTCAATACTTATCGAAAATAAATTGATCTTAAATTACTGTTTTAAAGTACGCACAGCTTGCCTTTATCGAATAATGACTCAGATTTGATTGCTTTTTTAATTTATTTTAAATTCCAACATACATACTACCGTCGTAATTATGGAATGTGTACTTGTTTTAAGGTTTCCTTTTCATCAGTTTGGATATAGGACTGACTCGGTTGATTTATAGCACATGAACTACTTGATTACCTTTATAAATAAAATACATTAGAAACAGTCATAGTAGTTCATCAAAGACAGCAAAGGAATAAATAATTTACAGCTACATATCAATCAGAAGCTTATCAACAGTTACGTACTCGCTCCGCTAAGCACACAGTAAGATGACAGCGATGATGTTCATATTCATAATAACAAATAGGAACTAACATTCGTGGGACATGTGGTCATCACTTATTGCGTATATCTATGTTTTTAATTGTTCTGCTATTAATGCGATTGCCCTATGCTACAGTCATTGTACGTTCGCTCCTATTTGCACCCGCACATGTAATGCTCGGATTTGCGTCAATCTCCCGGTGCATCTGACTAATGTACAATATTAGAGACAACTAAATCACGTTTCTGAAGCTTTAAAAATATCAGACATAAACATCTTTTCCTATTTTTGGAATACTAGAGAAAGTTTAAGTTTCATTTTCATTATATGGAACGAAATGAGGCGCTTAGATGTAAATTTCGTAATACAAATCGGAAAGAAGTTCCGCTTTCGCACGGTAATTCGTAAAAGGCAGAGATCACTAAGTAAATATGATGCGTGGCCTCCCAGGCTCTTCCGCACATACTATAAACAGAGTACGGAAGCAAGGGCGCGATGCTCCGCTCAGTGTACTACGCGCCCACGAATTCGACCACTAAATGCTACGAAAACATAATACAGATGACACCGCACTACTACAACTACAGATATACCTAACGTAAACAAACGATACTGCGTCAACTTCCTTATCTCCCGGAAGAATTATTCTGTTAAATGACGACTTCTTGAGAACAAACAAACAATGGTAATTTTTCTTTATTTTCTATTTATATGACGATCTTTGTACTACACTGAAATTATTCATCAATGACTTGGGATCTTCTTTCAGTTTTTTTTTACTTTTATGAGAAATTTTGAAGACTCGTGCAATGTTTTTACTTTGTGTTATTGTTAAAATCTTCACTTTCATCATGAAGGCACGAATTGGTAGCAATTAGAATAACTTTTCTGATTTTCATTCATTAGGCATCATTGGTGCTACATGATTGGATTGAGTTGAATGCATAAATCCAATCCATCATCCATAAAATAAATAGTATGACTAGGCTAAAATGTATGACCTACGGCCGTCTTCGAATAGTTTGATTCTTTAAATGATGCTGTTGATGACATATGCTCATTAAAATCATTTGTGGATGACATGTAAAATACAGGTTTGTGGATGACTTATGGTCAACATCAACACCATAAGTCTTTATGCCTTGTCTTTGTAGTGCTATAGAAATAACGGAATATTTTAAAATGCGGAATTGGCTAGTACTTGGGCGTAGATATAAGTTGCGAACGGACGCCAGTTGGCCGCCGACCGTTCGCGGGTGGACAGCGTGCACGCAGACTGCACGATACATCCGCAACCATGCCGCCGACTACAATGATTGTGCCCTGTGCGTTTCTCACATACTTCTATATTATTTTCATCAATGAAAACCTGTCCGATTTACGACATCGTGTATATTCCTATTTCCCATAGTGTATTTATAATCGATTCCTCCAATATAAACATCATGATTTTGTCCCACAATGTTTTGTATCATATATTTTACTTAGTGACACAAGTATAAGAGGATGGCTGTGGATTTCAGTTCATGTGTCGTGAGTTCACGTTGAAGTTGTGACAATTCAGGGACATTCTATTCAAATCTGTGATCTGTGTGCGGGCGGAGCAGCCGATGTTAGTGCGTTTGTTGATCTGGCGTTGTTTACGTTTTCGTTTTGGCATTGAACGAAGATCCCGAATTGGATTGATGTGTTTAGTTGGCCACGTTTTATAAACTGCAGTGTAAACATGAATGAATACTTACCTGTGCGTGTTGTTCTGTGTTGTGTATCTTATATGTTGTTTTAAAAAATCCAAATTAATATTTATTATCATAGCAAAAATACAAAATATTAGGTTGATTAAGTCGAAATACACGGTGCAATTTTGACTGTTTTCATTCCAGAGTGCGGTGACTCAATTTCAATAAAACCTACTTGAATATCCATTACAATCATTAAGGGAGAAGGTTGGAAAGTGATGGATTATTCGTAAGAAATAAAATTAAAAAGTTTATGGACTTATGCAAGATTAAAGATAAACTGACTATGATTTGATCCAAATTGGAATTCGTGTATGTGTAATTGTAAGTTTTGTTATTTAATAAAACTATCCTCGCTAATCCATAGTGCTACAGAAATAGACATAGCACACAACGGGATGAATATAAGAAGATATCACGGTGTATAGGAAGTAGCTACGAACTTTAAAAGATCATTGTCGATTAATTGGTCATACATAATATGACCAAAAGTAGAACCTACCATATTAATTACTTATATTTTTTTACCATAAAATTTGTCTCGATCGAATGGGCGACCTTTTATGGTAATCATTAATCTACGAGTATGCAAGTAGGTGTTTAATGTAGTACGATGGTCGGCCTACATATGCGCAGCCTACGCAGTCGATAGGTTGATACTCGTCAATCATTGACGATGAGTATCGCTGGTTGAACGAACCCAGCACCGGCACTCGCCTGGCCGTGATGCTTTCTAATCCACGCAGTATGTACCCATGTTGCTATCAAATGTCATTATGATCAATGCACCTATTATCATGCAGATAGATTACATTTGCATATTAATTGATTATCACTATTTTTGGTATGCGTCTTAGTTCTTTGTATCGCGTATAATAAGTGTCGGCGCCAAGGTTTCGAATTGCTATTGGTTATAGAATTTGTTTCAACGTAGATCCGACGTCATGTATTAAACATAAGATACCGGTTCGTATCTATAGGCCACTCATGAATCTTCAACAAATAGTAACAAACCGCTGTGGTTTGAGCTCATTGCTTGCGTGTCCAACCGCAGTACAATTGTTAACAATTAACAGTAGTTCTTTTGCGTGCCTCGAGCCCATCTTAGAAATAGGGTCAACTCATCATATTATAAGTTGTGTCTCAAAGAACACATCAAATATTGTTCACATGGTGATTGATTGTTTCGTCCTTCATACAATATCTATGGAATTATTCATGTTGTTGACGTAGACACTACGTTAGACATTGTGTTTGCAATGAAAAGCGTGGGTTGATAACCACGTGATAAGATGTTATGTGTACATCAGCTAGAATAGATTGATAGTCGGAGCTTATTTCAAAGCACGCATAAAATGAACAGATTCTTTGGAATTTTGATAGGATGAAAAAAAATTGGGTACCTACATATACCTATATTATAATATACAAAATCGTTATTTAATTTCCGGTAAAGGAAAATCAATTTATTCAGCAGTTACCACACAGTCCATCCTCTGTGCCAATTATGTATAAATGTATGCCTACTTATTTGTGTGTACATAATAATTATGAGTGTTGTGACAATTTTTGACATATGGTGTTGCGCAGGCAGCGAGGCGCCCCCTCCGCCCTGCGAGGTGTTCCTGGGCGGATCGTGCAATCCTACCACTTGGAGATCGGACATAGCTATTCCGATGCTAAAGAAGATGGGCATCACTTATTTTAACCCGGTGAGTTGAACACTACTATTGCAGTATAATTGAATGTGAATGACCAAGTTCAAGATGTTCCTAAGTCCTTTTTCTTAGGTTGCAGAAATGGCGCCGGTAAAGTTTCAATATAATTACTTTGAAACGACACCGAAATACTATTTATCGCGAATCTTGGTAAAAAAATATAACTTGATGACATCGCGAAAAGTCATTATTGAAACTTTACCGGCGCCGTTTCTTTAAACTAAGAATTATTGATCGTGTCAACCTATGTTGTCCCACGGCAAGGTAAAGGTCTCTTCTCAAACAAGGGGAAGAGACGAGTATCGATTACTATCATCATCATGATCGTCATCCACATCCCGACTTCACCCACTGCTGAGCATACCTAAGCCTAGAGATTCTATTCTTCAATTACTATACTTACCACGTTTTAATTGATAAAGCGTGGTACCTAATCGATGCTCGTCTCACTCTGATTCCAGCCTGTCTATTCTGTTAAAATTTAACCGTGAGATTGAGAACTTAGGTGAAGTGAGCTCTCAATCCATCTGATGCTAGGGATTGACACTAATGACAGCTCACTTCACCTAAGTTATTACGGTGAGATTTTTATATATTATAGATCGGCTGTAGTGCTATTCTGTAAAAATCTCACCGTAATAACTTGCGTGAAGTGAGCTTAAAGTGAGCTGTCATCAGTGTCAATCCCTATCATCAGATGGATGGCGAGATATTTACAGAATAGCACTACAGCCGATCTATTCTGTAAAAATCACGCCGTGAAAATTTAGGTGAAGTGAGCTTAAAAGTGAGTGGTCAACAATGTCAATACTATGTGGAATGACATCTCACTTTATGTTTTCACGGTGAGATTTTTATAGAAGAGCAATACAGCCGATTGATTCTCTAAAAATATCACCGTGATAACTTTTTACAGAATAGCACTGCAAGTATCCTTACGATGTCTTCCTTTGTTCAATAGTGTCCAAGTTTACCTTAATAAAGGTCATGAAAGGCCACGGTAATATTTCACCAGTTTATGTACAGAGGCCCCAATCTGTCAAATTTCTTTGATACATTTTCAACTTTACGTCAAAGGAATAGGGTTCATATTCAATTGGGAAAATTTGACAAATTGGGGTAGCTTGATGTGCTGGCCTCTGTACATTGACTGCTGTCAGTCTTTTCTGTACTCCGTGGTCTGTGACTACCACATGACTGTCATATGTCCATAGTATTAGATTAGATGTAACATTAATAACCAGCGAGCTCTCACTGTAAAACAATATTATACAGATGTTTAATTTCAATAGAACTGCGTAAAGCCATGTTGGTATGTAAATAGAGATGACGTATATCATTAATAGAGCATAATGTGATAAGTGTCTTCGAATGTTCAGTTTCGCGTTTTTGTAGATTAAAGTCATCCACAATAAGCCATTACAAAGATGTGTATGTTAATGCAGTAAACAATCGAACATTGTTCGCCATTTACGACGTGATATGAAGTCAATTAATAATCGTTAAATAATACTTATTGGAAATGAAGACCTGTAGTATACAATGTGTAACGTTAAATGCGCAAAACCTGAAAATAGTTGGTTCTTGTTGTGTACTACTGAATCGATTTCAGTAATTTTTAGGGTTCCGTACCTCATAAGGAAAAAACGGAACCCTTATAGGATCACTTCGTTGTCCGTCCGTACGTCCGTCCGTCTGTCAACACCGTTTTTCTCAGGAACGCGTGGAGGTATCAAACTGAAATTTATATCTAATACTCAAGTTTAATGTCCCTTGAAGCTGTGAAAAAATCAAACTTCTAAGCCAAAGCAATAAAAAAATACAGCTGTTTATGCCGCAAATTTCCGCAAATTTTCGAAACTCGCACGGGAATCAAAACCTACAGGGTACTTCCCGTGAACTTAGAATCTTGAAATTTGGTACGAAGTAACGTCTTATAGTACAGATAAAGGAAAAAATTACGAAAACCGTAAATTTTTAGTTATATCATATAATAAAAAATATTTTTGAAAATTTTAAAGTTACTACTTCTTTCTCATGAACGCGTAAAGGTATTAAATTGAAATTCATGTCAAATACTCAAATCTATAATACCTTTAAGCTGTAACAAAATCAAACTTTTATGTCAACGCAATCAAAAGAAATAGCAATTTAAGCCGCATGTTTTCAAACTTGCAACTACTCACGAGGGAATCAAAACCTACAGGGTACTTCCCGTGAACTTAGAATCTTGAAATTTGATACGAAGTAACGTCTTATAGTACAGATAAAGGAAAAATTGCGAAAACCGTAAATTTTTAGTTACATCATATAATAAAAAATATTTTTGAAAATTTTAAAGTTACTACTTCTTTTCTCATGAACGCGTAGAGGTATTAAATTGAAATTCATATCAAAGACTCAGGTCTATAATACCTTTAAGCTGTAACAAAATCAAACTTTTATGTCAACGCAATCAAAAGAAATAGCAATTTAAGCCGCATATTTTCAAACTCGCAACTACTCGCGAGGGAATCAAAACCTAAAGGGTACTTCCAGTCGATCTAGAATATTGAAATTTGGCATGAAGCAATGTTTAATAGCACATATAAAGGAGAAATTCCGAAAACCTAAAATTTTTAGTTATACACATATTTTTTTTTCAAATAATTGTAAATGGAATTTCCACATAATTTTCATCCATAAACATGTTTCCGTTAATAAACACTAGCACAACACGAAGTAGTACAACTATAGATAATATTTTTTCGAACTTCTATGTTCAATGTGGTGGTACTATTCATACCTTTTTCAGTCACCATTTACAGATCTGGTTCAAATATAATTCATAATTACCTAGACGTAGGTAATATTTTAAGCTACTCATGTCGTCTCAACTTGCTGTTAACCAGTGAACCTGCTTACTGTATTACCTGCACCCTAATTGCGTAACGCACGATCGATCATAATCTGAATCATTTTGAAACAGATTCCTAATCCATTGCTTCTTAGGTTCGAAAAATTTGTTTGCTCAACAACGTAAATAACGCAATGAATGCTGTTGAACTGTCAAAATGAAACACATTGTGATTGATCGTGTGTTACGCAATTAGGGTGCTGGACAATAAATATTTTCTATTTCTATTTCTAATTAACATGTTTGTACCAGATTTCTAAATAGTGACTAAAAAAATTTGTAAATAAATAACTTTGATAAAAAAGCTTGCCCTCATTCGTCAGCAGACTTGCAAGGCTAGTGTAGGTAAATATCTACACTAGCCTTGCAAAAGTCTATATAGTCTATATATGTATTTTATAATATAACTGAAATCAGTTATATTATAAAATAAATGATATGTGTTAACATAAAATAGAGGATTACTGAAACGATAAAGAGACATTTGTTATTAATTTATGCTCCTCCAGCTTTCCATAATGTAATGTTATAAATTTCATTTTGCAATAAAAATACCATAACTATGACTCGATTGTCGTGATGGGTGAACTTATACATTTACCTACAGGTTTGTACGGAACCCTCGGTGCGCGAGTCCCACTCGCACTTGGCCGGTTTTTAATATAGGTTTTTTTTTTTTCAAAAAATATGCCATACTATGCGCCGATTGAGCCAAAGAAAATTAAAGTCTTACTTTAAGGCAATAAGAGTCAATTTTGAATGTATAAACTAATGCTAGGATCAACACGATTTTCTTAATAAAAATAGTTAGCTTTAAAAAAATATAGTTTAGTTCATTGTATTATGCTTTTAAGTTTTAACTCAATGCTCTAATTGGGGTGTATGAGGTTTTGCGCATTTAACGTCACACGTTGTATAATACAAGCGTGATTACAGGTCAGCTGTTGATTGTCGGCTCGTGTTCAATTTAATTTAGATGAAAGAATAATGTACCAATTTGAGCATGTCACATGTTGTGGTGTGACACGCGCAGCTTCAATAAATTCATTAATTCGTTAATCGGCGCTGATCCTGACGTAATATTTATGGTTGAGCTATAAAAGCGTTAACATACAACGATACACAAGTTCTTCTCATCTATGAATGTCGTATTCGCTCAATTATTCTAAAAAGTACAGTAAAATATGACTGAGAAATGCCAAAATGGTACGTTTATCTTTATTTATTGTTTGCAACAGTTAGTACATTTCTTAGTCAACTTTATCAGCTAGAATAAATATTAATTACTGAGGATGACGTTATCAATTTGCAAATTGAATTTGTAGACTAGTTTGTTTTTCTTGAGTGAAATATTTAAACAAACTATAATTAGGTACAATTAATATAACAACAAGGTGTGGGCGACCATTAATATTCATAACGTTGGTTGTTATTACAATAACATCGGGCCACAACTTTAAAAGGCCACAGATAATGAGACGATAGACAGAATTAACTGGGCTTACGTGCAGACATAAAAAATTAAAACATGTTCACAAGAAGATCATTCTCTAGTTAATAAAAGATAGATAATGCGTATGATACCGCGTGTCTGTTTGACAGCTTCTTTGAATGAAACGTGCTCTCGATAAATATGATTTTGGTAATTAGATATGACACGTTCTATTGAAACGTCTATCACAAAGACGTAATAGATATCTCTTGAAAAGTAAACGATTTCAAATACACATGAAATCATTTACTTATGTCATACCCACTTACTTTTTAACTGAACGCTTGAAGCCAAAGTGTTTGACGATATTGGTTAAGCCATACCTATTTCTGCTACGTACACACTTTAACGTGACCACACCCCGGACACTCCGTACAACGCGCGCAAAATAATTACCTACTACTACTACATAGCCAAATGACGTTGGTACACGTGCAAATGTGTGCGTAAACTCTAGGTTGGTTGTCGTGCGGAGCGTAAAAAAAATGGCGGGAACGACGACGACGCGACTAGAAAGGACTAGTTTTATTGTTTATCTAATTAGTCGGGTTCGTAATGAAATAAAAATAATATTATAATAGTTAAGTAATAAATGTAAAACTTTTTAACAATAACTTTAATTTCGGAAGTCGGTGTCTTTGGATCTGTATTTTAGTTTATTGCCACCGACTTACGAAATTAAAGTTATTTTTCACTTTGTACTTAGTGTTTTTTTGGAAGTCGGTTTTTTTTTTTTGCTAAAAAGTTTTTATTTCTCGCTTTTTAGTGGGTCTGTTTATGAAGTATCTAAGTTACAATAGCCTAATGTCAACTTGCTCATCGCCTTGTACAAAATATTGCTTTTCCCGATGCAGGGACGTTAATTGTTGAGGAGTTCTCTTGGTACTCCATCATCAGCTCCATTTCACCATTCGCATTGTGACGAGCATAAATTGTGCTTAGCAAACATATTAAAGTAATCGAATCGCAACCTGTGAAATACTTATTATTGAGTAGTCCCAGTGGCTATCTGTGGTCTTCATCATCAGTTCCACTTCACTAAATGTTGTTATCCCAGAGCAAATACCCATGCAAATAAGGTAGGTACTTAGCTAAATATTGCTTACACTAAAATATTTTCGTTTAAATGACCTACTTAACTATAAATAATCGGTTATTATATCGCATGGTATTAAAATGCGACATCTTACAAACATTTATGTAAATACAAATTCGGAAAAGCATCACAATATCGAACCATCGTGATTAAAACTCAGATAAAACTTTTAAATCGCAAAATTATGTGTTCGTGTCAGCAGTAAAGTGCTGCGGTTCTTTGTGAGCGCCCCGAGCTAATAACCGCCGATAATGTCGCGGGTGTGCGGGGTGAGGTGCGGTATCTGATGTCAGCGCGGGGTAGGGAGTGGCCATTCTGTACGAAGTACTATTAGGTATTCTGTGACGTGACGTTACATAAGTACCTAACAAATGCATGTTAGATGCAAGTGACCGAGGCGGCTAATTTATTTTAGACTATCAGCGCCCCGCATAAGTTACGATCCCGTGGGAATATCAGGATAAAAAGTATCTCATGTGATAATCCTGGTTATAAACTATCTGTATGCCAAATTTCATCCAAATCCGTTCAGTAGTTTTTGCGTGAAGAAGTAACAAACATACAAACGCACTCACAAACTTTCGCCTTTATAATATTAGTGTGATAATGTGATAAAGAATATAATTTATATCTACTTCTGCGTCCGTTATAAATATTGCTCTATGTGAGCAAAGGCGCTTGTTCACAATAAGCACTGTATAGTGCTTCCCACCCGCCCGACACCATAATTAATAGATTGCGTGCATTTTTTTCTTGGATAAATATAGAAAAACCTACAGAAGCGGTTTTCCTCTTCAAAATACCTATAACCTAGAATTTAAGATCCTTCAAATGCCTGTGGTTTCTTTTTTTTTTTTGTGGCAAACAGCTAGCGACCACAACGGGACTGTATTGATGCGAACGCGCGACAGCATCACTACAGAAAGTCGCCGTGGGCGAGGGCCTTAGACATTACTGACACCAGTGAACGAAAAACATCGTGAAGACAACCTGAGTTAATAAAAGTCGAGCCTTCATAGTATGAGAAGAGACCTTTGCCCTGCAGTAGGATAAGAATAGGCTGGTATTAATATTAATAAAATAAAAAAATAATTTACAAGTAAAAACCAATCATGTTCTGTTTTGCAGCAAGTCGAAGATTGGTCGACGGAGCTGATGGAAGTGGAGCACCGCGCTAAGGCCGCGGCGCGCGCGCTTCTGTTCGTGCTGGACAGCGAGACGCGCGCCGTGGCCGCCAGCGTGGAGGCCGCGCACCTGGCCGCCGCGCCGCGCGACCTGCTGCTGGTGCTGCGGCCCTACACGCGCCACCAGAACATCGGACGCGAGACCATCTCTGACCAGTCAGTATCTACTCCGTACGAACAAACGAATCATTCTGCCCAA
Organism: Globia sparganii; assembly: GCA_949316385.1. Taxonomy (NCBI): domain Eukaryota; kingdom Metazoa; phylum Arthropoda; class Insecta; order Lepidoptera; family Noctuidae; genus Globia; species Globia sparganii. The sequence continues at coordinate 15,114,351 of OX438655.1, forward strand.
ATAGTGTATCATCGAACCTTCCCAGACTCAGTGCCAGTGTGGAACCCCTTCGCAAGTCATGCCTCACCTTCTTTCCTGCCTATCATACACAACAAGTTGCACATTCCGTGATTTAAACGAAGCGAATGACAGAGCTGTCCCGAAGGCTGTAATTCTCGTAATTTAAAACGTTCAAAATCTAGTCGCAGTCACATTTCGGCGACAAACAAATGTCAAAATTACTCAAAATGTAGGGAAATCATAAGTATTTTTTGACAGATTGAGACAGATCAGACTGTGAACGTTCTTAAAATTACGAAAATTGCCCCTCTAGTATCTTCTTACAGGTCGGACAAAATTTGAGTAGAAAGGAAGAAGTAAAAGATGTACTCCGTACTTTTGGTTACTTGGGGATTGCACTCTTCTAGCTAGACTATTAGGTACCTACACGAAAAGTGAAGAATCTTGCGATATTGTACCATGTGCGAACCAGCCATAAACTGTCACATAGGCTTCCGGTATTGATCGAGATCCATCAGTACTCAGCAGGGTACAGTCGATCGATTCTGTAAAAATCTCACCGTGAAAAGTTAGGTGAAGTGAGCTTAGAGTGAGCTCAGAGTGAGTCAAGAGTATAAATCCCTAGCATCAGGATGACACTGACAGCTTACTCCACGCTCACTTCACCTAAGTTTTCACGGTGAGATGGTTACAGAATCGCACTGCTGCATGTCATAATAGCCGCCTATTAAGGACTGCATTGACCATCCACATTTGAGCAAACACGTTTCCTAAAACCAATAGTAGGTAGATTAGCAATCGCAGCCAAGCAGGGCAAAAAATTTAAAATGATTAATTTGTCATCAGTCGATCGTCATCATGAGGGTTAGGAATTTAGGATGATTCATGTCTATGAAGTTGTTGCGCGATTTGCTGAGCGATAGCCGTTCGTCATCATCTTGTCTGACTGACTATCTTTTTCCTGATGTCATGTTCTCCGAAAAGATGAATTAGTTGATAAATGACTCCACCTGAAGAAACTATCATATTGATTAAAGCTACATTTGTGTAATTATGTTGTTTGGTGCTGGCCGAATCCCTAGCCCGTCAAATGTCTGACATGTGTAAATAAATTTGTTTTTCATAGTAAGTAGCAAAACAAATATAGTAGTGCCACTTGTCTACAATTTTTTGCACGTCAAAGCATTCGTAACAGTCGATAAAGGTAGAAACATGATCATCTCGTTAAGTATTGACGTCAGTCACTCTAACCCATGCAGTAAAATCACGCGCAATGATCGTTGCTTGCATGTACCTCTATTGTGTCAATTTGTATGCAGAATGTAAACTCTAATAAAATGATTCGTACGACTGCAGCGAGTACGTGGAGCTGTCGCGTGCGCGGGCGACGCTACAGGAGGCGGTGGAGCGGCGCGGCCTGCCCGCCTTCACCGACATCCCCGCCGCGCTGCGCTGCGCACGCGCCGTGCTGCGCGGCGCGCGCACGCAGCCGCGCCACTCGCTGGGCCACACCATCCTGCGCCTCAAGCGCGCCTACGACGCGGCGGGCGGCCGCGCCGAGCGCCTGCCGCGCGCGCGCGCGCTGGACGCGCTGCGGGACGCCACGCGCGCGCCGCGCGAGCGCGCCGAGCGCTGCCTGCCGCCCGCCGCCGACCCCGTCGACTTCGAGACGTTCTGCGCCGCCGTCGCCGAGCTCGCCGCCGACGCAGGTCAGTACGACTCCTACTTAATGACCGTAATGCTCGTTAAAATGCTGTCGTTTTCTGCCAATGTACCGTCCATAAACTTGTTTTAATGTGTCATAAGCTGTTCATGTTGTCGCTTTCGATATATTGCTGCTTTTGACATGGACGATTTATTGTGGAAACATAGCGGAAGATTTGGCAGTGTTTTTACGATTCACGGTACGAAACGTCGTATATTTAGTTAAGAATATTTGGGTGGCGGGTGTGTGGTAAGGGGTGGTGTTTGTTGAAGGGCGCAGTAGCCCGCGCGCGGCGGAGAGCGAGGGCGTGGCGTCGCGCGTGCGGCGCGCGTTCCGCTCGCTGCGCGCTTACCTCTCCCCGCCGTCCCCGCCCACTCCCGGTGCGTGTGCGCACTACTCACTTTACATCATCATGTCATCCGCAACGCGTCCACTTCCGGACTCACGCCGCACTTTCATAAGGAATGATTTTTGAGCCGCTTGCATTCAACGTCTACCCACGACCTTAACTAAGTCGTTTGTGTACCTAACAGCCGCCCCACGCTCCACTTGTTCCATATATTTATCATTTTCATTATTCCGGTATGTTGGGTGCTACTTGCTCTACTTGTTTTCAATTTTATGCTAGCTTCTGCAGTTTCATTCATTCTGTTTTGATCACTTAATTAAGGCAAACGTGTATTAGTCATTTCAACCTTTTATTGCTTGCAATCTTTTTTATTTTCCAAATCATAAGACAATAACGATTGGTTTGCTGATAGTGTTGAATATTTTTTTTATCATTTAATAAAATGGTTATGTACCCTATATCACTTTTCACTCACACAGTAGGTATACACTCATTGGTCATTGCAAACTTTCAACAAATGAGGGAATTCATAATATGAACCACTAGTAGTTTTTTTTTTTTCTGATTGTTATTTTTGTGGCTGCTGTAAATACGACAGGGTACTCCTTTGTCTTACACACTATATCATTTGACCATTCTTTACTTGCAGAGTCTCAAAGTAGAAACGGTTCAGAGGCGGTGGCGACGGGCGGCGACTTACGCAGTGAGCCGCGCGAACCCGCTGCGAGAGACACTAACAACGGACTTCGGCTCGTCAACCCCAGGCTTAAAGCATACGGACGAAAGCTTGGTTTATTCATTCCTAAGGTAAGGAACAAATACATTATTCTGTAATTAGGTACCATCATTCAGCCAAAAGACGTCAACTGCTGGTAATTCGCAGAGGCGATCGGCAGCGGCAGCGGCGGCGACCTCTCGCGCCCGGCCCTGGTTCAAGCCATGGTCCGGGGCGAGAGGGAGTGGGAGGCAGTCACCTCCTTCTGCGAAGCAGTCATGCTAGCGAAGGAGGTGGCGGGACGGCTGAGGGAGAGGGCCTCACGTTCCAGCCGCCGCGGGAGACGCTCCGGGCGTCGGGAGCCGCGAGACGACTCCCGGCCACCGTAGGCGCGGGCCTGCAGGCGGAGAGTAATGGGTAACTCTCCGTCCGATCAGGACCAGGCCCGTGCCGGACGGCGCGTACGTGTTCCACGCGCGCCTCAAAGAGATGTCAGCATAAGGAAGGGGCCCGAAAGGGCCGAAGCCTGCCGGGGCAGCGGGATTGTCCGAAAGGGTTACCGCTGCCCCGGAACACAAAGGGCTAAGGAAGGAACACGGGTGGGTTTTAGTCAGTAAGAGTCTGACACTCCCTTCTGCTCCACCCAGAGCGGGAGGGGTCATTGGATGATTTCCCATCCACAAAAAAAAAAAAAAAAAAAAACTGCTGGTAATGGCTCCCACAAGCATCGCCACAACGACAATTCCTATCCTATCCACATTAAGTTCATTTCCGCGTCCTTCACGAGGTCGTCGGCCAAGTCGGGCCTGCCCACGCTGCTCCTCACTGCAATAATACCAATACTAGACAAAAATTTGGCATAGATTTGCATGAACGATCATTATACAGCCAGTTGTTTCCACTTCAACTTGTAGGCCAAAAAACTTTGTGTAGTTAATTTATAGTTTCATTCTGTTTCCAGAACGGCGGTCACCGGCCAGCAGAGGACAGCGCAGGCGCGGGGACTGGGGCCCCGGCGGGGCCGGCGGGGCCCGGAGGGGCCGCAGGCGCCTCGAGCGGCGACTCGGTGTTCACGCCGGGCACCGAGCGACGCCTCGAGCGTCTGCCCGCCATGCTGGGCGCGCCCATGCATGATGTCTACCTTGGCGGGACCTTCCCGGTAAACAATCATTTTACGAATTACACGAAGGCACTAGTTGAACATGCTGTCGGCGCTGTTGTATTTTTATCTACCACTGACTTCAAAACGTGTTCAAATTTCAACTACTTTCACAAAGATCCATCTTACCAAATAAATCCATTTTTCTCCAGATCCACAACACCAAACCAGAAGAAGTCCTACGAAGGGAAGGCTTCACGTACGTAGTACCACGAGCCAACGACTACACTCGAATGTTCTCGACCCCTGCCCGAAGGACCGCGCCCGCGCACCCCGAGTCGCCGCGTCGCGATAAAAAGCCGCGCCCCTCAAGTACCACGTTAGAATTGCCCGATGACGTACAGCTAAGAGACCGCACGCCTGATGATAGGGCCGATAGGAATGATCGACTCAGTGCGTCGGACTTCTATACCGTCACGGAAGATGTTACGCCGCAGCCCTTCAAAGGTAACATATTATTTTCTTTCTATTTTTATTATCTACGGCACGCCCATATCCACGCATATCATCGCCATTATTCGTCATTTATTCTACTTCATGCCGTGTTATTAGAAAGTCAACAATATGATACATGTGCGAACGGGCGACTTTTTTTCGCACACTGGATTTTCAACGCTCTGCTCAGTGCCTAGAGTTAAAAATCCAATATTGTATTTTTTTGAGGCGCTGGGATGCACTCTGTTAGGCCGCTGCCTCGAATTTTACGGGCAGCGGGGCGGCAGCGGCGGCGGCGCGGGCGGTCGTCGATTGCCTGGAGTGCACCGCTCGTTGCCCGCTCCCGCGCCGCTGTTTTCGAGAACCGGTCCATTTAAATTTACGCATAAGATCCTGCCGCTCCCGCGCCGCCGCCGCCGCCCCGCTGCCCGCAAGATTCGAAGCAGAGGCCTTAGGCAGTTGTCCCACTGCCGGCGATGAACGATTAGCGAGTAGAACTAGCAACTGAAAACGAGTTGGCGAGCAGCGAGCAGCGAGTGTGTAGTTCCGATAGTTTTGTCGCTGGGCTATCAGCGAGTGTCCGAGTGCGACGGGCGATTACTCGCGATCCGCACTCTAGGTAGAAATGACCGCTGGTTGGTCTCTCGGCGTGAGCTTTGACCGCCAAGCGAGCATCGCTGAGCGAGTATTATCTTTGATAGCTCTTGTAGCTCAGCGACAAACCACTGGAGCGAGTCCTCACCCGCAGTGTGAACAGTCAGCGATCAACTATTAATATATGCATCTCTTTTTTTTACACGGAATGTATATCTATTGTACCTTTCTTGAGCGAGAAAATAGCCGATAGTTAGTCGTTTCCTCGCCGGCGGTGGGACAACTGCCTTAGATTCTAAACGCTCGGCTCAACACAGAGAATTGAAAATTCAGTGCGCGATAAAATCCCGGGTTCGCCGAAATTGTTATTCATCAAATAAAACCTATTTTTCTCGACCATTACTATCATTGTACCTTTCAACTCTCCTAAGAAGCTATTCCGTTACAGGAACATACGACGAAGACCTATTACTAGGCTCACGCGTACTAGTGTTCGCGATGAGTGCGGATTCTCCTTGCTTCGCTGCGATGGTACTGGCCGCACACTATATGGGACTACGTCCTGCCAACACTGTGCTTTTAGTGCAGCCCATGGACCCGCAGACAGCACATGGTGTAAGTTGAACCTATATTAATTATTACTGGCTTCTGCCCGCGGCTCCGCCCGTGTGTCGATAAATATAATCAAATATAATCAAAATTGGTCCAGCCGTTTCGGAGATTAGCCGGAACGAACAACCAGACAATTTTTTAAAATTTGTGTTTTCGTATAGGTAGGTACCGTATATACTTTCATATGCATTTAGTAAAAAGCTTACTGTGACATTACAAACGACTCTTTAATTTTATTTATTTGTATAGTTTTGATTACCTTAGCAACCCTGGTTATGATTGCACTTTTTTTTTTTTTTTTTTTTTGTGGATGGGAAATCATCCAATGACCCCTCCCGCTCTGGGTGGAGCAGAAGGGAGTGTCAGACTCTTACTGACTAAAACCCACCCGTGTTCCTTCCTTAGCCCTTTGTGTTCCGGGGTAGCGGTAACCCTTTCGGACAATCCCGCTGCCCCGGCAGGCTTCGGCCCTTTCGGGCCCCTTCCTAATGCTGACATCTCTTTGAGGCGCGCGTGGAACACGTACGCGCCGTCCGTCACGGGCCTGGTCCTGATCGGACGGAGAGTTACCCATTACTCTCCGCCCGCAGGCCCGCGCCTACGGTGGCCGGGAGTCGTCTCGCGGCTCCCGACGCCCGGGGCGTCTCCCGCGGCGGCTGGGACGTGAGGCCCTCTCCCTCATCCGTCCCGCCACCTCCTTCGCTAGCATGACTGCTTCGCAGAAGGAGGTGACTGCCTCCCACTCCCTCTCGCCCCGGACCATGGCTTGAACCAGGGCCGGGCGCGAGAGGTCGCCGCCGCTGCCGATCGCCTCTGCGAGAACACGGCGGTGCTCCGCCCAATTGGGGCATACCGCCACCGTATGCTCCACCGTGTCCTCCGGGCGACCCTCGCAGTGGTGACACCCGGGCGTTTCCTCCCGCCCGATAATGTGCAGGAACCTCCCGAAACACCCGTGTCCGGTGAGGACCTGCGTCAGGCGGTAGGTGAGGGCGCCGTGGCGCCTCTCTAGCCACTCCTCAAAGAGGGGTCTTACCGCCGCTATCGCGGCGTGCCCTGTTATGATTGCACTTGACGTGTCATCGCAATTTAAACCTAATGTCAATGATATTAAAGTCGCTTCGTACGTAATTTGCACCACCTATACTTGTCTCACTTAAAGCAATTATTATCTATAAACACCTACATGTAATGCTGTGTCGTCACTCTTGCTTACGTTTGTTGGCGTATCTTCCCCAGCCTAAGTCTGGCATTTATAATCAAACCAACTAACTTCGCAATAAACATACTCATGAGAGATTTCTTTCCTTACAGTATAGTGAAGTAGCCGTCAAGGATTACAACCGGGGCCGCCACTACCTCTCAGATTTAGCGAAACGCTCCGGAGTGCCCGTGTTCGACAATGTCGACTCTGCTATGGCGTGTGTCGTCAGCCGGCTCAGAGCAACGCTATAACATCAATAAGTGATAGTCCCCGGGACTCGCATATGTTAAATCTATTGATGTATGGATGATAACTGTGTTATACACTCGAATATCGATTGTTATCGGTATATCGGAATCATTTTAGTCCAGGCAGCAGTGACAGCCGCCTGTTAATCATAAAGTCCGCCGCTTCTAATTATAATAATAGAGTAATTAAACACAACGCCAGTTGAAGCGAATCTCATCTCAAGCATTGTCACATTAGTTGTGATCGCGATTTGATTTCGTATTCGATATTTCATTGCGATGCTTAGAGAAGCGGCTAATCACAACTCACGTAATAAAGACATCACAAATGTAATTCATCATAAAACAATTTTAGGGTAATTATTTTAAGTTGCGTGGCGAAGAGTCTCATAAGTGTACTTATTAATTTCAAGACGTTTAGTTTAGTACAAAGAATGTCTCTCTTTATTTCATCACTCTCTATTGCATTATGTAATGTAATATATAGATATTAAAATAAATGTAATTCAATGGATGTATGAGCGAGAATGGATGGTGACGGTAATAAGGTTATCTTGATGAGGATATAACAAATCTCTGTGATGAATTTGTCTAGGATTTTTTTATAGTGAACTTTCAATGCATACGCATATAATTAGATGATAACTATACATATTAGTATTGTATTGTTGCAAACAGAGGTACAGGTAGTAGTCACATGTTGGCGCGTTTGGAGGAATATTGTCATGTCAGATGTGCACAAGAAGTTTTATAGGTACAGGACTCAATAGTCCAAAAAAGTCCAAAATCAGAAGATCTAAAGTTGTAAAAATTGACCTGAACTCAATTTGGTCCCTTTAGTTTGACTTGTGCCTTATTTAGAAAGAGTATGATAGACATACGAGAGCGAGTAAATTGTTGTTAGGGCCATATTTTTCGACTTCTGATGTCCAACTTGAACCTTTACCTATAAATATGATGAATGCACAGTGTTATGTTGATTATGATGTACTGGGGCTGACGTTGGTATTGATTCAGTAGCCTAGTAGTCCTGGGAACTTCGCACAGTGGGTCTATTAGCTAATTTCTAAAACTTGTTAGTACTAAATTATATTGCATTGACGAATGCTTATGTAGACATCAGCACTTTAGGAAAACTGATTCAGGAAAAGTACAAATATCTTGCTCATGTAGCAATTTTAAGAGGTTTTAGTAGTTATTATTTGAATTATGGCAATGCAAAGTTAGATTTTATAATAATTAACATCTTATACTCATTTTTTAATTATAATAAATTGTACCTTTTCTAAAAATATTTAGTATGCATCAGAGTTAACGCTTGCAAGTGGATAATGATGAAATTAGGTTATGATAGCCACAATTCCATACCTAATTTAGGTATAATCTATAATATTGAGTAGTTTAGTGGTAAACATATTTGACCCACTGTCACTAAAATTTAATTCGTAATTATAAAATTCAGCAAATATTATTTGCTAGTCACACGCCCATTAACATTTTAAGTACTTTGTTAATATTGATTGATAGTACAAATATCTAATTTATAGAAAAATATGTCATATATTAATTGTAATTTTATGCCATGTACGCTTATTTTAAACTAAACATCACATATGTAAATATAGAAATTTGTAATTATCAAAGTGTTTCATTGTTGTTGCCAACTGGCATCCGCTTCTTTGACACTAATATACTTTACTTTCTCCTACTATTATAGTCGAGAAATAGTCATTCGCTGCACCATATACATTCCTTTAAAACTTTCGAAGTACTTACTTACTTAAAATAAAAAAGTATCAGTTTTAGGGTTTTACTTATTCGACTCCTACCGGGGTGGAAAAGGGTAATAAAGTTTAAGGAGTAGAAACTTTCTCGCAGAGGCGATCGGCAGCGGCGGCGACCTCTCGCGCCCGGCCCTGGTTCAAGCCATGGTCCGGGGCGAGACGGAGTGGGAGGCAGTCACCTCCTTCTGCGAAGCAGTCATGCTAGCGAAGGAGGTGGCGGGACGGCTGAGGGAGAGGGCCTCACGTCCCAGCCGCCGCGGGAGACGCTCCGGGCGTCGGGAGCCGCGAGACGACTCCCGGCCACCGTAGGCGCGGGCCTGCGGGCGGAGAGTAATGGGTAACCCTCCGTCCGATCAGGACCAGGCCCGTGCCGGACGGCGCGTACGTGTTCCACGCGCGCCTCAAAGAGATGTCAGCATAAGGAAGGGGCCCGAAAGGGCCGAAGCCTGCCGGGGCAGCGGGATTGTCCGAAAGGGTTATCGCTACCCCGGAACACAAAAGGCTAAGGAAGGAACACGGGTGGGTTTTAGTCAGTAAGAGTCTGACACTCCCTTCTGCTCCACCCAGAGCGGGAGGGGTCATTGGATGATTTCCCATCCACAAAAAAAAAAAAAAGTATTTGAAAGTAATGCAATCATACATAAAATCACCAAAACCCTCACTAATCATGTACGCAAAGGTCAGAGGTTTGCCAGTAAATCACATGAGCTACGTAATAAAGGGTGACCCCATTGCTATTAAAGCAGCATAAATCCAGATCCCGGGCTGCTACTTTCCTAATAGAAAAAAAAACCTATCACTTTGCCCGACTTCACTCAAATTATTAAGTGATATTTCATGAGTTACTTTTCAACAACAGAAGGGAAAGGGAAAGGGATCTAAATTATGGCGTCTTTTCCACAAAAGCCACTAATGAACAATTGAAGGTAAACTAATCTAGATGGCAAGTAGAATGTAATGCAAATGACGATGTATTGACAAATCGTGTTACATTTCGTTTTGTCTGTAGCTCGAAAACCATTAAAAAGCAATAGGATTTATAGATAGGTCACCTACCTACCATTTTTTTTTGTTTACAGGTACAGATTGACCATAGTCATAATCGTCATACATCCGTTAGTCACTCGAAACTCAAATATTTTGCTCTTGGAATGCGTCGATGAAATCTATGCGCTTATAACAAAAGCGGCTTTGTTTAATTATGGTTTCAATGCCAAATATACTTAAATGAAGACTCGTTAAATTGTTGGAAGGCCAAATTCACTAGCCGGTCCAATTTAAATAGCAACAAAATTTTACAATCAAAATCTATCAACCCTACAAGGTTTCTAAAAAAATGAAAATCTCAAATGAAAAATACTCATAATTCATAATTTATTGATAACATTTAACTTTTTAAATATTTAAACTCGATTGTCCTAAAGTAAAACTTTCTGTTAAAAAACAGTCATTTTCTGTTTGTCTTTTCTGTGTGCTTGCTCTTTAGATATTTGTATTTCTTTCTGCACAAGAATATTTAGTTCTTTATTTTTCTCTGCAATCTGCATATTAATATTTTTATGACCATTGGATCCAGAAGCATGTCTGATTAATGAACTATTCAGTTTTACTATATCCTTTTCAATTCGTTTTTTGTCTTCTGTAATTTTGAATTGCTCAATGTTTAAGTCTTTACTCGTAGATTGCTTTACATCCAGAGTGGCTTCCTGTTCGTTATTTGCTTCGGTCTTATCGCCTAACGTTTTATTAAGGAAATTGAAAACATTTCGTCGTTCCCTCTCTTTTTCACGCTCGTACGCTCTTTTATTACGCTCTTCTTCTTTCTTCTGTAATCGTTTCAATTTTTGTTCCACCTATACGCAAATACAGAATGTTGTTATAAACAATAGCCTCTAAAGAGTATACTTAAAGAGTATTTATATCATTTACGAAATGTAAGCCATGATTATGATCTTTAAATCATCATCATCTGCCTAGCCTTTTTCCAACTATGTTGGGGTCGGCTTCTACTGGATGCAGCTGAATACCAATATTATGATCTTTAAATATGCTACCTTTAATGGATCTTGAGCAGAATGTTTCTCAGAGATGGCCATACACTGGTCTAGACTCTTCCCCACAGGTAGAACGCGCGCCTCAACGGGCTGAACACGGCCATCGCTTGCTGCGCCGAGCCCAGTCCCCGCAACATAGCCCATTGCGAACATTAATTTCGAGCCAATACCCTGTAAAATTAAAATTAACTGTAATTTTTTGTATCTTTTAAATTAGCAGTTATTGCAAATTGTCATAAACGTTAGTACATACTCACTCTAGTATGTTGCTCCCACTGCCCAATAGGGGTGATGTTTTTGTTTAGAAGACTTCTTTCAACAATGAGTGCATGATTATCAACTACTGTTTCTTCACACATAGCTTTGTTTTGTGGATATTCCGTATCGCTTAAACTATCCTCAGAGTCATCATTTTCTTCATTTTCAGCTACATGAAAAGTAAAAAAGTAGTATAAGTCATGGGTCAAAGAATAGCTTTTTAGTGCTAAATCGTGACTTCAACATTGTGAATAATGAAACCTGAAATCTTTTATTTTATTTTTATAATTGTCTAAGATACTTTGCCACTTATAACCCTTAAAAAGAAGTGCTATTACCCTCAAGGTGACTTAGTAAAGAATCAATGCGGTAATACAAATTCTATAAAAGACACTTACTGTTCAATGGGAAAATTTCCTCAATTTTCACTCTATATTCATCAGTCCCATGTTTCCTTTTCTCCCCTGTGTGTACACCATGCTCTAATTTAACAGAACAAGTTCTTTTCTCTATATCTATACTCCTTATTACTGCTCTATGCCATAAGTGATACTTCTCAGTAGATTTTTTTGCTAAACCTATTTCCTGTAATTAACATGAAATATGAATATGCAAAAATGAGCAGTGGTGGCCAAGTGGTAACGGCCGCGACTTACGAGTTGTAGGTCGTACGTTCGAACCCAGACAGGCGCTTTACTTTGAGTAAATTATTTCATTATCACTGCTCTCAAAACGGCGTAGGAAAACATCTTGAGGAAACCGGTATGACCTCGAACAGAAAAATTCGAAGACATGTGACATCCACCAACCCGCACTGGGCCCGCGTGGTGAATAAGGCCCACTCCCTCTCACCGAAAGGAGGCCTGTGTCCCAGCAGTGGGAACATTAAAAGCTGATTATGCTAACACGAAATAAGTGTTACAGGGATCAGTAATCAGGAGTAAAATGTTAGAAGGGCTAGAGACGTAACATAATGTTATCCCAGAGAAGGAAAAGGGGAAGACCATTTCAAAGATGGGAAGACGACTAGAAAACTACTGTGTGAGGGACATGGGGAGAAAATCTCACGACCCTGGTCTATGGAAAGGTCTCCGCCTTTGCCTAAGAGCAAAGCAATCGGGAGATGTCTGATTTCTAACCTTAAATTTAAATAAATTGTAAAACTTGTTTGATAATATATTAATCTTCTAATATAGAAAATTCTCGTGTCACAGTGTTAGTTACCATACTCCTCCGAAACGACTGGACCGATTTGTATGAAATTTGTGTGTGCATATCGGGTAGGTCTGAGAATCGGCTACTATCTATTTTTTTTTTTTGCAAAACGACTTTGTAGGGTCAGCTAGTATATTATATATTTTATTTGAAATTGAAATGTATTAGTTGTTTGTCATACAGCATGCTGCTTTAATGGCGTTTACGGTTTCGCGTTTTCATTTTATGAACATACTAGCTGACCTGGCGAATATCATACCGCCTCAGAATCAATAAGAACGAATGTACGAGAAAAATGATCCATAGTCTTCATTATTATTTATATTCGTGATTTTGTTTCATAGTTACTCTGCTAGGATCATAAAAATCGGTCCAAAAAAAGCCATACTTGAGTTATAAATGGTGTAACTAACCCGACTTTGTTTTATGTAAATAGATTTTAATTTCATAAAACTTTATTATGGCACAGGCGCGGGGCGGTAGATTTCAAATTACTTATTATTTTTAATACTAGCCCTACCAGTGTTTTAAAATAATTTCGCCATTGTAGCGGCACGTTGTGTAAGAAGCCGTAAAAATAGCGGATCGAGACTGTAATTAGATTTACAATAAATGGTTTATCAGAAACTATAATTACCTCATTATCAGGTGGCTTCAGTTTCATCAATATTCTACTACCTACTTTAATTGAACTAAAATCCGGTTCTATTGCTTCTTTTAAATTCGACAATTGTACTAAAGCACCATGGGAATATCTGTAACACCAGTAAAATCAGATTTAATTGTAATGACATTTATGACACTACATTTAGGGTGCAGTTCCCTTTTTAGTTAGGTAACTATGTTATGACTCACCTACATTGTTCATCACTGAATTTGCATTCACCATCAAGGAAGAAAGGGCAGGGCAACATCTCAGCGTGTGTTGGATGAGTGAACAGAACTCGGACCTGCAATGAAGGAAGGACAATTAATAGTACAAAACATTGTGCTAATTTCATTACTGATTTCTGGTCACAGAACTGAAATGAGTTAAAAGATAATCTCTGCACTGGTTTCAATAGTTAACGAATGTAGAAGGCTATGTTTTAACTAAGAACTAGAAATCATTAACAAAACAAAAACTGTTTCATTCTTTTCTAAGGGCCGATTTTTCCATCAGCAGATAAGTTTTATTTGGGGAATAAAATTGATGTTTGACAGCCACCTGCTATGATCCCTACATACTCCTTTTGCCTTGTTTAGGTTCATATGTCTGGTACCTGACTTTTCTGAAGAAAATCACCAATAAGGTTCCGTCCCAGCGTTTCCACTCACATCTGCCTTGTAAACACCTATGTTTAGTCGCCTTTCGTAGCTAAATCAATAATAATCTAAAAACAAATTGTATACTAACTTGAAGGTCTTGGAACTGATCCTCATCTTGTTTGGGCACTACAGAACTGACCATAGCATTGTAAAGACCTGGCTGGCCACCCCACTTGTGTGTGTGATACACTGCACACTTCATGCCCAGTAATGAAGACAGCTCATCCTATAAAAGTTTCAGTTTATTTAGTGATTTAGAAGCAGAAAGTAAGAAGTGTTAGTAGTTTAGCAGTATATGTAATTGCTTTAGCCATAGGAGGTACATACTTAAGTGATCCTTAGTGTGGTGTTATTGAGTTGTGGAGATCAGTTAGGTAGACGCTCCACATAAAATACTGGTATTCAGCTGCATCTGGTTAGACTAGAAGCCGACCCCAACATAGTTGGGAAAAGGCTAGGCAGATGATGATGATGACTTAAGTGATCCAAGTAAATAATTATTATAGAGTTTACCAGAAAATATCTAGGTATTATGTCTCCTCTTTTATGATATCTTGTAGAACTAGTAATTGCATGATATAAAAAAATATTACCTCAATATCACTGTCTGCATTGGCTGCCTCTTCAGAGTTTGCAGATTTGTTCCCTTTAGCTTCTTCATATGCACCACTTTTAGCCATCTCTTGCTGAAAACAATGCAACGACTGAATATTAGACAGTGCTTCTACAATAGAAATATTTATCTGTAAAGACAATGATTCCTCATATTTACCATGAACAATGCATACTCGTCATCCAATTCATCTTTAGGTTCAGTAGATTGAGTCTCAACCGGCTGAGTGTCTTTAGGGACCAGGGCTTCCAAGTTCTCTCTAGTCAGTTGAATAAGTTGTTGCAAATCTGACTGCAAAGCTAATAAGGATTCTCTTTCCGTTGATTCATTAACAGTTTCGAGGGTCAAGTTGACCATTGCCAGCTGGAAATACATTAAAATAGTAATAAAATTGGTGGTAAAGATGTAGAATAACATAAATTAAATTGTAATGTTAGTACCTGTTCTTCATATTGGTTTAAAGACTGTTGTAAATTATCCATGTTTGATAAATCCAATTTGTATTTAAATAATTAAATTAATAGTCTCACACGAAAAATGGTAAACTGATGAACAAGAACTACAATAATTGAACAATATTATTGATTTATTCTTTTGCTGTAGTCACTTGAGGTTGAGAAGTTGACTTGACACATAACTGACGACACTGACACTGACATCCATGATCCAGCTGTCATCACTTTCACTTCACTTTTGACAGAAGTTTTGAGATATAGATTGTGTAAGGGCACAGAATACATAATAGTACTAGTATGGGGCAAGGGCTGATATACAGCCAAGTTTTGGCCGTGCCAACCGGTAGAACACCACCAGCTGTCGAGCACTGCCGTGATTTCTAAGGTTCAGACATTGGACATCTCCAGAAGTCCAGATTGCTTTGCAGACTGTGGACGGAATTGCCCCTCTGATGCCTGTAACACTTTTTTTTTCGTGTTAGTATAATCAGCCTATAATGTTCCCACTGCTGGGACACAGGCCTCCTCTCGGTGAGAGGGATTGGGCTGTACTTTGAATTTTTCTGTTTGAGGTCATACCGGTTTTCTCACCGTTTTGAGAGCAGTGATGATGAAATAATTTACTCAAAGTAAAGCGCCTGTCTGGGTTCGAACCTCCGACATACAACTCGTAAGTCGCGGCCGTTACCACTTGGCCACCACTGCTCATTTTTGCTTTTTCATATTTCTTGCTAATTACAGGAAATAAATCAACTGAAAAGTATCACTTATGGCATAGAGCATGGTGTACACACAGGGGAGAAAAGGAAACATGTGACAGACACCCCTGATCTAATTAAAATAATTGTATTTATTATAGGAATTTGAAAAGGCTTAAAAGGAGTAATTCTAATTATGCTTGATCTTTAGTTCAAGAGTAAAGCGCATGGCAGAGCTGGTGCTTTAAGGGTGGGACTTCATTGGCAGCAGAGCTTTGTGAAATTAATTACAAGTACAGTATTACTAGTAGTGACTTTTCTAGTACAGTATTAGTTGATGATGACTCTTCTCTGCTCCGCTGCACTAGTTAACCTACTGGTTACCTTTTACAGCTCTTCATCTCATGGAGTGTCAGCCTAAGTACAGCTTTCACAAGAAGTTATCTAAAATAAAAATATGTAAATTCTTTTCATATGTTTAATCTTCATAATAAGTTACATAAGACATAGGTACGTCTTATTTACATAGGCTAGTCTAACTTCTTTAATTTAATATTATATACAAATAAACAAGTTATTTCTGCAATAAAAATATGGAAGGACTGATACTTAATGGCTACATGGAAATAGTAAGACTAACCTGTTCGGCCTTATTACAGAACAAGGTTTAACTTTAGACCCAGATTTAAACCATCAAACCATTTTCAAATTTCGAACTATAATCCAACAAAGTTAAAGTTTTTATTACAAAAACTGACACTAACCATCTAAGTTGTCAATTTAGCAGTAAGGACCTTTGTTGGAATAAAGTTCAAAATACAGTACCTAGCTGGTTCGAAGGTTTAGGCTAGGTCGAAAGTAAACTCATTTGGTAATAAGATGGAATAGGACCAAACAAGTAGTAAATTATTACAGTTCACTTAATGTTTGTATAGTTATTTTTTTTATTACTGTTGCTATAATTTTCTTGACAGTTTCACCTGTGTAACTTTCATTGTTATCAAAATTTACTGATATGGTTTGAAATGTATCATTCATAATGTTTTTTACCTTTTCACCAATATTATCATTACTGGCACTTGTATTGGTGACTAAGTTTTCATATTTCTTTCGAATGTCTGCTAATTCCTCATATTTTTCTTTATTACTCACTTCTAAATGATTTATTGTTGTTAATAATTCACTTTCATTATTTACATGGTCAACTTTATCTTGAGCATATTTAGATTTTAAAAGTTTGATTTCTTCCTGAAGTGATAATACTTCTTTGTTTCTATCCCAATTAATCTTTTCGAATTCAGTGATTTTATTCTGCATTATTACAACTTGATTGTCATTATTAGCATGTACAGATGCAGTTAAATGCTCAATATTTTTATCAGTTCTAGATTTCAGTAATTCTTCATATACTTTAATTTTATTTTCATACTCTGTGAGCAATTTCATCAAAATATCTGTTTGTACATTTGTATTTCCTTTTGGTTCAAAATTATTAATTTTGTCTAAAACTGCATCCAATTTGTCTGTTATCCTATTCATATTTATTCTTAACTCACTGTTGCTTATTCTTTGTTCTGATATAAACATACCCATCTCATTACAAGGGCCTGTGATGAGATTGGTACTTGTCATGGGTAATAACTGCCCAGAATGGGATTTGTATAATGGAATGTTTCCAATGGATTCTGTTTTTGGCATTATTGTTCTCTGATGTGACTCAGTTATTTGCTGTGATTCGGACATGTTTTCCAAATGATTCCTCTTAATAATACTTTTAACTGGTTTATGTCTCACAGATTTTGGATGGGCATCAGTTTCCATTGTATCTGATGAATCACTAGTTCTTTCTACTGGTATAGCTCGAGTCGGCAAAACTGAATGACCCATATTTGCCATTCGATTTAAAATGGAAGCCTTCGTTTTTCTGTTAATTGAAGAGTCTGTATCACTTCCTTTATCAATTTTTTTACTTTTTTCTGAAATAACATCTGCCTTATTTTCAATATTAGTAGGCTCTGGTGGACCTTGATCTGTGTATGATGAATATTGGATATTTACTTCAAAACTAGTAAAATATTCTGCAACCTTTTTCACTTCCTCTTTTGTACCATATATGCTCCAGTACTTTTGAAGATTATCGTAATAAGAGATATAAGTATCGTTTTTAATGGTCACCTCTAAATTAGGCGAAAGTGTGGTACAAGACAGGGTAGTTTTATTAGAGTCATAGAGTACAATATTATGAGCACCAGTTTTCTGTATCTTAATAATGGCAAAGCCTAGTTTTCCTCTTGATGTGTAGACATTGTTGAACCTGAAAGTTGCAGAAGGATATCATTATAATGTGTAGAATGAACCTACAGGGATGTGCTAGGGCTATAACTTAATGTGAAACATCTGTTATTGTTTTCTTATGCTGACTGACAGCATCAACATATATATATATATATATATTTTTTGTATTTTCTGGTGTACAATAAAGTATATATAAATAAATAAATTTACTAGCTGACCGCGCAAACGTAATTTTGCAAAAAAAAAAAATAGACAGTAGCCGATTCTCAGACTTACTGAATATGCACACAAAATTTCATACAAATCGGTCCAGCCGTTTTGGAGGAGTATGGTAACTAACACTGTGACACGAGATTTTTAATTGGAATGATATGTAACACAAATCAATTCCAGTTTTCTACAATCATCATTCTCCTGCCCTTATCCCAGTTGACACTAAAATGATTATCCATGATTTAGGCTAAAATGGTTTAATTAATTCCACTTGTCTTAAAAATGTAAATGGTATGCAAATAAAATTAAATATCAGTAATATATCACTCCTAACTTACCACTCGTGACCGATAAGAGCACATGCAAATATGCATTCCGTAGTCTTTATCTGTTCTTGTTTTGGTAGAATGCTTTGAGGCTTTGGAGGTATGTATTTTAATGAGTCATTTGATTTTCCTTCATTTTTTTTAGTTACATTTGCAAATATATTTGCCAGAGATGTGCTGAAAAGATAATATGGTAATAAGTTTTAAGTTGTGGTATAATTAAGTCTAATAAAATCAACTAGATAGATTTTGTATGGCAAATAAAGAGTCTAATAAATTATTAACTGTCACTTCACCATATACTTTATTACTTCAAAACTTCCAAAGTTTAAAACTTACCCAGCTACTGGAGTGAAGAAATCATCATCAACTTCTTCAGTTTCCAACATCCCGACAACTTTGAACTTCTACTAGGAAGATCACTAATATAATATAATTACACCAAAGTGATAAGAGGTCAATGATTCCACATGGTCGGGCAGAAGCAACTCTATAGATTGTAATTGTAAACCTTCGGAATAATTTATTTATCTCTCGCTCTTTGGCAAATAATACCACAATCAGTTTCCGATTTCTTTTTGACAGTATCTCTGACAGACAGACAGTCTAATTGTCACAGTCAACCATAGAGATCAATAGGGCACTTCCTCTCTTCTTAGTTATTCGTCGAGGCCTATGTTTACCAGGTCCATGCACTGGTCCATGTGACTGGTACGTCAGTGGTGCGACGTGAGAATGTGATTGGTACAGAGGAGGCCAGCACATCAAGCTATCCCAATCTGTCAGATTTTTTCAATTGAATATGAACCTTATTCCTCTGTGCTAAAGTTGAAAATCTATCAAAGAAATTTGACAGATTGGGGTAGGTTGAACTGCTGGCGTCTGTACGTCAGTGGAAATATGGGGAAATAGCGCTGTCCTACAGCTCAACTAATGTTAAGCTATAGTCGACTACACGTTTGCATAATAATATTAAATGCCGTATTCCCATGAATGCGCAGTGATAGACCGCGAAATTCAAATTTTATTACGTTTTCTGCAATTTGCAGGTCATTATCAGGTTGTATCTTAATCAAAATTTGATTCGCGATTATAACAGGTACGTATCTAAAGAATTATAATCATTAGAATCATTATTACATCTTCCTAAGTTAGATTTGTATCACAAGAAGAAATCTCTTATGGAAAAGTGCTTATGGTACAAATCTCACTATTAATGTTTCTACTGATTATAATGCTGTAATTACGTACCTGTTATAGTCGCAAATAAAATTTTGATCAAGATACAACCTGACACTGACCTGCAAATTGCAAAAAAAACACAAGAAAATTTGAATTTCGCGGTCTACCACTTCGCATTCACCATATGTGTTAGTCCATGGCTTGATAAAAAGATTCAGCTTTTACGGTTTTCTTACGTTATGAAACCCTAGTTACGCTTTTTCATATTCGACTACAAAATAAACATGGTGAAGTTGGGAGTGTGCATCACTAATGAACGGTTGTAGTCTTTGCGTATGTGCGTGTGAGTGTGCGACGTACTTGGACGTTTTTGTTCAACTTTAGCAGATAGCAGACACAACACCGTATTCACCTTTCCTTTTAATTTCTTAATAATATCCAACCAATTATTAAAATAAAAAATCAATTCCAGTGTTCATTTAGCTGTGATTACTTCTAGTTGTGAATTGTGAGAAATAAGTAAGTAACAATGCCAGACACATTTACTTGTATAACCTGCCAGGTGATGTTCAAAACGCCTGAATTACAACGGGAACATTATAAAGAGGACTGGCACAGATACAATTTGAAAAGGAAAGTTGCTTCAATACCGCCTGTAACTCTTGACGAGTTTGAACTACGGGCTAAAGAACACAGAGAACAGAGCCAGAATTTAAATCGTGATGAATCGCAATACTGCAAGTATTGCTCCAAGTTATTCAATACAAAGAATGCATTTGACAATCACTTGAACAGTAAGAAGCACAAGTTGTCCCAGGAAAGATATATTGAAAATAAGGAGGAGGAGCACAGTGGTCATTCAGATACAGACAGTTTTGTAAAGGTTGAGTCTAGTGTACCTTCCAGTGCGAATGCTGCCAGTGCAATGGGTGCCAAGGAACCGAGCAAGTTTGTTGTGGTGTCTGCAGACGACTCTGGAGAAGAGGACATTGAAACAGATTCTGAAATTGAAGAGGTATGTTTTACCATAAAGGCATTCAGAATTTATCATCTAACAACATGACACTTATTGCATTTTATTGTGAAACAGTATTTTTAATTATTATGGACTATATTCTATAGGCAGCCACAACCTATGCCCTGAAAAATATTGTCATCCATTATCACACCAAAAAAATGTCCTATCAGTTTCTCAGGTATCTACTGCAGAACTTATTATAATACGCTAGTTTCCACCATCAATAAATTAAAAATCTATTTAGTCCGTCAGTTAGAGCTTAGAGTATTAGAAAACATATTTTTTGTTTTTGTAAATCAATGAATATTGAAAAAAATAAAACAAAACTCGGGAGTGGGGCCTCGTGACGTCAGAACATACTAAAAATTATACCAAGGTGTGACATATTGAGAATTTTAAAAGCGTCATAAATTTTGGTGTATGTAACGAGACGGGAAAAATTGGTGTGTAACTATTCATCTAATATAATACGGTTATTAGGCGGATCACCCACTGCAATGTTTCGCGCGACGGAGCGCGGGAAACGGAGCCAAATTCCCCGCGCGGAAGCGCGTTTTTATTGAATTTGTATGTAAAAAATCACGCGCGGTGGCGCGTTATCTGCGTCCCGCCGCGTGAAGCGCTGCAGTGGGTGATGCGTCTTAGTAAGGGAGGTAAAGTACAGAGTGGCAGGGACGTCAACACACTAACAGTTAACATGGAATCAGTATGTGATTCTGAACCCCCTGTTTATTTTTTTGTTGTTTGTTATATGTAAGGTAAGTAAAAGAACCCATTGTACTTAACAGTTCTTGTGTCAATGGCCCTGGCATCCTGTATATTGCTGGTATCCCTGAATAATATTTTGTCTACAATATAATGTTTTTGTTTCAAGCTTGACTCAGACGAGTGGGAGGAATGTCGAATCAGGGGCAGTGACTCTCTGATCAAGCCTCGAGACTGCCTGTTCTGCGGCCACCACAGTAAGAACATGGTCAAGAATCTCAAGCACATGTCTGAGGCCCATTCATTCTTCATTCCTGATGTTGAATACTGTATTGATATGAAAGAACTTCTTTTGTATTTAGGAGAAAAGGTAAGACCAATATCTAATCTAATATAAGCTACACAGTTCTCTATTTTCTAAACAGTTTTCAGCTCAAAGCCAAGCTCGTCTCGATCAGACGAAATGGCGTAGTCTGTAATAATAATGAGACCAAATGTTATTGAAGGCAAGGCATCCTAATCTGTTTTCTATTTCACTGCACATTTGTATCAACTCAAACATATTTGTGTTTGTTTTGGCTGAGTCACACAAGGTGTTATGTAATTCATACAACACTACAAAACAGTTGTAATATTCCACATTCTATCATAACAATTACTTTTACATGTAGTTACTTATGCTAGAAAATAGTCTAAAAGGGCATTTTTGTTTAAACTGCTACCTATCTTTGAAAATAGCTTACTGAAATTTTTTTGGATATTTTAGCAAATTTTTGGTTTAGTCGAATGATAAATCTTACAAATTTTGCTATGTATGTATTTTTTTTATTATAAGGCGCTTATTTCAAATAATATATGTAAATAAATAGTAACTTAGATACGTTTTGGTCATGACCGTTACCAAATAATAAAAAAGTCCAGAAAAAGTCCGTTACCGGTCGAACTCGAGTGTCCACTGAAGTGAAGACAGATCAAAACCTTCAAAAAGGCTGCTGGTGTTAACATATTTGATTTGGTGTTGTTATTTAAATAAAAAATCGGCGAGTAGTAGAAAAAATCAGTACTAAAATCAATTCAATTTACAGTCACGGTGCAAGGACATGTCCACTTAACACATACCAAGGGGACAGAATATAAACTTTAAAATGTTATTAAATATTTGTATTATAATATTATAGAGTTTAACATGGTTGAAAGCTACAAATTGATAACAAAAACTAAAATATGTGGAGTATGTAATAAGAAGCAAATAGCGAAGAAATAGTTTAACATAGGTCATATCTAAAAGGGGACAGTACTGCAAGACGTAAGATGCCACAATTCTGGATTTAATTTTGTTATTTGTTTTAAGTTTCTGTTAACAATTTAAGTAAAAAAAGAAAACTTTAGTCTTTTGGATCTATTCAATAATTACTCGATACTTCCATGTCATAAAAATGTTAGTTATTTGCAACATGTATGTATGGGACATCCCATACGAGGGTTGGTAGCCATTTTGACGAAAATGCCCAAAAATGATAAAATAACAACATGTTACCACAAACTAAGCTTTTCATTGCCATTTATTCTGTAAGTTTTTTTTATCTATATTCCACAGATTTCACAAGGTTACATGTGCCTCTGGTGCAATGATACTGGCAAAACATTTTACTCTATGGAGGCAGTCCGTGGCCATATGATTGACAAGGGACATTGCAAGATGTTGCATGAAGGTCTTGCCTTAGCAGAGTATGCTGATTTTTATGATTACAGGTAAAATAAAATATCTTTTTCATATTGTATGTAAGTTGTGTTCATCACAATCTTGGCATGTGATTCAACACAAAGAATTTGGAAAACAAATAATTTATTGTTATTCTCACTTTCTCTGTGAATGCCATAAAAGGAAAATCAGCAAATTATATATTATTTATTTAAACTTTTCGCATACAAAAAATGTTACAAAGGCGGACTTAATGCCTTAGGCATTCTCTACCAGTCAACCAAGTTGGTGACGAGATTATATATGTCCGAAATATGTCAGTCATTCGTTTGATGATTCGGGACACCTAGCCTAGCCTGAGTTCATGGGAGTCGATGAGAGTGCTACAGAGCGGTGTGGAGCCTTTCTTGAACATTGGACATCATACGACAACATGTGCTCAGAAAGTTTCGCGTGTTCCGTATCAAGTTGGGTTGTGTACCTACAGCGTGTGATCTGCTAGTGTGATTAATTTGTTTGTAAAATTATTCTGATTTGAACTGTAAGCGGTTTTTCTATAGCGCAATAACCAATAATAACGCAATACGCCCACAATATTTAAAATATGACTGATGATAATGAGAGAGACATACCTTCTCTGTCATGTATATCAAATAAAGTCCAGAGAATGGGCTGTAGAATAACATGGTCACAGTCACCTTTGATCTTCTCACCACACACTTATTCACAGAAGTACAAAATAATTCTATAATCTGACTCTTTTTATTATCTTTCAGCACTTCATACCCAGACCATAAAGAAGAAGACGGCGATGAAGGCATGGAGGTTGATGAAGAAGTAGAAGGTCCTGCAGCACTGCAGGGTGATGACTTCCAACTGGTGCTACCTTCCGGCGTCGTCGTCGGCCATCGATCACTTATGAAGTAAGTTTCGCGTTTATTCAAAGTGTTTATAAATATTTGATTTGATGGTTATTGATATCTTATGATGATAAAGCAAGAAAAATCGATACACATCATGTGTGTGAAGTTTCGCTAGTTAATTTAATTTGACCTTTTATAAAGAAATGGACCCCATACTCAATAGGTGCCTTCTCTATTGTTTATTACACTTGGCGAACAGATTTTATTGTCTTGAAAACAGCTGTACACACAACGTATTTGCAAGCTCTTTTGCGCAACTGGAGCAAAAGGTTTTGTGGCTGTACCGTAATCACTACAATTAATCCTGTAAAATAATTTTTATACCTGTTGCTTGATGCCATTTAATTTAGGGTGTAGGGTAGTGAATGGTTGAATGTTGATTAAAATATGATTCGCGACGAGCGTAACAAATATGACTTTACAGAATTATAATAATTAAAATCATCATTACAACCCTCTCAAGTTCATAATCCTATTGAACGACTATTTCATTGAAATATTGATCAATATGATCATATGCACTAAGGTATTGCGTAGTTCTTTATGTGAAATTGTAAACAACTGCAGCGCGTGCACTTTATAGGATGTGACCTTCGCATCGGAAAGTTGATTAAAAACTAATTACAGCTCAAATTAAACCATGTAGTTAGTCCTTCTGATTATGTAAGTTGTTATGAATGTTATAATAATATGATGTTCTTTCATAATTATCAGAGCAAAATAGTTCGCGTCATATTCATTGGACGAAGATAAACTACATTATGTCTTATCAGTTAATTATGGCACCATTATTTTTTTTTTGCCTCTCTACTTGATGTTCTGCACTATTCTGCTTTTATGTCTAGGACCTTTACTTATGAACTTTTTTTATTGATTTTCAGATACTACAAACAAAATTTGAGTACAAACAGTCAGGCTTTAGTGAAGAAATCGGACCGCAAACTGCATAGGTTACTCGGTGTCTACCGGGCCCTTGGTTGGGCGCCTAAAGAACAGGCGTTAGCTGCAAAGTAAGTTAATTTATTAAAAGAAAATTAGTCATGGGCTGCTCAGCCATTATTGTTGTTTTCGATTAATCTTTACCCATTTGGGGTGCCTGATAATTTATTACAATCTCCTTAAATTACATTTAACCACTTATTTGTTTGCATGATATGACCAAATTTTCGCTTTACTTGGGTAATACAAAATATACCTTATTCTTATTGGGATAAAGTTAATTTTGCCGAGTGCATAGCACAGCATTCAATGTCTTTATTAATATCGAAAGTCACTTCACGACGTGGAAGTAGGCTCAGGACATGCTCAAGTCCCACAATCCACTGCAGTTTATCCTGCTAGCTTTCTAAATAAACTGTTTTTTTTTTTACAGGAAAGCACGTGACATCCACTTCATGAAACGCGTCCAGGCCAAATGGCAGATGAAGATGTCTCTTAAAAACAATAAGTTTCAGAAACATTACCGAGCTCAAGTCAACTTCTAATCCAATGTAGAGTGTGTTTTTAGCTATGAATTCTTTCTTTATTATTTCATTAGACATTTTAATTTAATTTGACTCACCAGTTGATCCCATATCTCTTATTAGTTCAGCCATTAGTATATTAATCTGTAGGTACATGATTAGCCTAAACTTGACTATTTTATCTATGTTGTTAGCCAGTCAGGAACAACATAAAATACATTGGCATATGCCGACATCTTCAAGGTAGATTTTTGTCACATTCAATTCGATGAAATTTTAATTTGATAAGTACCTATTTTACAAAATAAATGCAAAAAATTCAATTCGACTCTAAGATGACGGGAGCAGGCCTGCTTTTCAATATTACATATTCAGTTAATTTAAAGGACTTTTTGTAGAATAGTGCATAATAAACACGGCTGATATACGATATGTTGGGATATTATCGATACTGTTACGTAACTAAGTCTCTCTGTAATATTTAAGAGCGTGTGGTGGCATCTACATCGCCACATGCGAACTACGCATCACACTTGAGGTTACGCAAAATCCTGCATCACGCTAGCAGAGGTTATCGCGCAACTAGCATATATACAACGTTCTGACATTAATCGTTGGACAGTAGCCCACCAGACACGACATACGTCTCGTCGGAGGATCCTTCCTTTCAATGGAGGATGAGTGAACTTTACACCCTACTCCTCATACGTTTATACTGGTGACCCCCGACTATGGACATACATTGGCGCAACAGCCACAGCAACATTATTGAATAATTAATAATGTATAGTTATTTCATATGAATATTTTTGTTGGTGCTCTAATTAGGACACAGTCTGCCATTTCTAATGAGTGATGAATGTAGTGCGAATGTTAAAACGTGCAATTAAAAAAAAAAAAGTTTGGGTAAATAGTCTTTGTATTACTTGTATTTAAAACTGTTAACACGCCATATATTATGCCTTTATCATGTTTTCAAAGAAGGAACATTTTAAAGTTACCAGTTATAAAAAATATTTTCAGATCGATTTTAAGAGTAATTCATTATTATACCTATCAAATACCTGAAAAAAGGGTTTGGTGTTCATCTAATAGATAGTATAGTCGGCTTAAACATGCCCATTGCTGTGAATTAATTGTTATTATTTTAGGATGTCGGAAGCAGGTCTTCTTTTTACGATGTACTTTGAAAACATCGAGTATATTATATCGATTTGGTAGTTTTATATAAATATGTTCTGTTAATAAATTACAGACGCACAAACCTGTGAATTGATAATACGTACCTAGTACCATATGTTTATGTCGTTATACCCAATTTTCTTATAAATTGATATATTTTTATCTATCATGTAAATGACGAGTCTTGTTCGGGTATAATAATATTAAAAGTTTGTCAATTAAGTTCATATTTGCCGATGTACTTACATAATCAAATAATATTTTACTTTGAGCCAGATGTAAATAGAATATACTGGGTAAAATCAACACGATTCGTTGAGTAATGGTCATGTCACACTATACCGGCACACCTATAACCCAGCAATTAACTTGTCATTCAAATTAGAGCATTAGATCGTATGTCGTATAATATACACACATCAAAAGTGTCTAGGGATCAAGCATTTTTATGCGGATTTCTTGAGATTGAGATGTGGCTTTGTAATAAATTTATGATTTTATAAATTTATATGGATCCTTTTTGGTGCATTTCATAATTTGAATCAGGAACTGTGAATCAAATTCGAGTAAAAGATGAAAATCAGCTGTCAATATTTTCCCTATAAAAACATACAACACATTGAAGACATTATTAATGCTACTGTTTCCCTACTACTGATTAAAACCAACGTTATTATGGAGCGGCGACGTCATTTAAGCAGGGAAGAAATGCTCAGAGCCGTGGGAATGATAGAAGCTGGTTCCCGGCAACGTACTGTGGCTTTAGCTCTGAATACAAGTCAGAGTGTTATCAGTCGACTTTGGACACGTTACCGAAGCACTGGTACCGTGGCTGAGCGCCATGGAGGACGGTATCGCTGCACCACACGGAGACAAGACCGATACATTCAAATCTTAACTCGAAGAGCTCCAACAATAACCGCCATGATGTTAGCCGTGAGGCTTCATCACTCTTCAGGGAACTTAATTAGCGACCAAACAGTCAGAAACCGCTTGCATGAAGTGAACCTTCATTCCCGAAGACCGCTACGGGTACCACCTATAGCAATGCACAATCGTAGGATTCGATATCAATGGGCTCTTGAACACAGAAATTGGGCAGAAGAACAATGGCGTTTCGTGTGCTTTTCTGATGAGTCTCGTTTTGGTATGAGACCGGATACAAGACGTATACGACACTGGAGAACCCCTGGACGCCAACAGCGATTAAAATCCTGCCAGGAAGTCCATCCTTATAGTGGTGGAACCATCATGGTATGGGCGGGTATTTGGATCGGCGGAAGAACTGAGTTGATTTGGATCAGAGGCAACCTCAACGCTCAAATTTATGCTGAGACGATTGTATCAGACGTCATCGTTCCTCTACAAGTGCAAATCGGTCCCTTATTTCAGTTAATGCATGATAATGCACGACCGCACACCGCAAGAGTTGTAAGACAGACTCTCGCCGCAGCTAACATCAATGTCCTGCCCTGGCCTGCTCAGTCGCCAGACTTGAACCCGATTGAGCATGCATGGGATATGCTACAGAGAAGAGCTCTGCCGAATATGGAGGGTATCCAGTCGCA
Source organism: Globia sparganii (assembly GCA_949316385.1). NCBI lineage: Eukaryota > Metazoa > Arthropoda > Insecta > Lepidoptera > Noctuidae > Globia > Globia sparganii. Next base: position 15,142,334 of record OX438655.1, read on the forward strand.
AGAAGACCTTTTTTTGTTGTTGCAACGAACATGGGCGGCCATTCCACAGCGTGATTTGGATGAACTCATTTTGAGTATGCCAAACCGATGTTCTTGTGTTGTTAGTGTTCGCGGTAGAAACACGGATTATTAATTGTTTAAGTTACCCAATAAAATTTTAGAGAAAACTGTTATTTCAGTCTTTTTTTCGAACTTTTGTGTTAGTGGTTCAAATGTCAAAAATCCCTTTATTAGGAAAATGGCAAATTTCTTTATTAATGCAAAGGTGACTTGGTTTATCGTTACTGTGACAAACGAAAACACTTTATTTGATGAATCCTTAAAGAAAATTTTAATTAATATCAATCAGGAGAAAAGTTATTGCAAAAATATATGTTGATCCCTAGACACTTTTGATGTGTGTATTTCATTATGTCAATATGAAATAGCCAACTGCGGGCAGTCAGCGTGCTTGCCGCTACCATACCACTCGGCTCGCAGCCCGCGCGCTGCAAGCGAGCGGACCGCGTGCTTACAGTGCGCCGACTCCGAGTCGCCAGCGAAACAACGTCGTTGCGCCGTCGCCCGCGCACCACCGTCGCCCCTCGCGCCTTGCTGCATAGTGCACTGTGCATCTTCCCTCCAGTCTCGAATCAGATTCAAGACAGTGGATACGTTTTGCTACGGCTCTAACATGAATAAAGAAAAACTAATAGAGGAAGTACGAAGATACCTGTTTCTTTACGATCCTGGTGATGCAAAGTATAGCACCACAATAAAAAAAGATCAAGCATGGAGCATCAATAGATACATTTATAACTGTGTTCGTGGTGACAGCAAGCTTGCACCTCGCGGCCAGCGCACGGGCTGCGAGCTTGCCTTGCACCTCGCGGACGACGAGTAGTTAGCGCGCTGGCGGCTAGCGGTAGCCTAAATTCGAGACGACGCCGTGCTGCAGCTGTGCAGTTGCTGTGCTGGTATAATGTGCCGTGACCTGTAAACTGTTAGTACATAAAAATGAAATAAACAAGCAATAGAAATAAATAAACCAAACAATATGTTTTGTTTTATTGTAATTCCTTCAGGGGCGGTGGCGTCGTGGCAGGCGTCGTGGATGTCACTGATACCGTCATCCTATCGGGCTTTTGAGTCGATGAATGTAGAACGGATGACTTCACGACTTTGTAATGCCTAACGTGCTTATTAATTTTATCTTGTTGCTCGGTCGACTGGGCTCTCTGCATTACAATATCGCTTTGTGTATCTTCTACTGCGTCTAAAGTCCATGGGATCTTCACTGGATTCCTATCTATCTTCAAGCTTATCTTGTAAAGGGGTAATGAAGATATCTTCCCTTTAAAGTAATGATTTATCACGTTAGATAACTTCTCGTCGATAACGTATCGTGGTTCTATATCGGGTACTTTGTTCAAGTATTTGCCGATAATCATTTTAATATCATCATTTATATCGTTGGTTACTCTTGGTTCTAGACAATTCATCACCGTAAGCAAACTTATAATCTGTAAGCAATAAATACAAAGGTGATCGAACGGTTATGGTTTCAGTAAGTACGACCACAGGAATTCCTTGGTCGCTTACTAATTCGCTGTCAAATACCTTTATCGTTCAGCGCAAGTTCGAAATGAGCCAAGTTCTTACCTGGGTAATAGATGGCGAGAAACTGATTTATTTGACTAATACCTACAGCCCGCGAAATTAAAATTTTCTTAGGTTTTTTTTAATTTGCAGGTCTATGTCAGGTTGTATGTTGATTAAAATATGATTCCCGGCCGTATCAAATATAGCTTTACAGAATTATATAAGTAATTCGAATCAGCGATACAACTCATTGAGTTAGAATTGGCTTCAAATGTCATGATTGATTTCATGAAATAGTCATTCGATATTAAGAACTTGGTGATATTTATGATTATAATTCTATAAATAAATCCTGACCTGCAAATTGAAACAAAAAAACGTAAGAAAATTTGAAATTCGCGCACCCTGACGCTTCACCGTATCTAGTTTTCCTCATTCGGAACTCTTTTCATAATTATAATAAATAATCAACCAGTTACGTCAGGTACCTACTCACCAGAATCACAATCATGTTTTGCATTTACAAAATTAAATAGCATGACTGTCTAGCCAACACAATAGAAAAGCCTATAAAATTCAGTTTATGATTTCAATACTTACGATCGTTACGCTGATTTTAACTTGGCTCTTTTAGTGTTTAGATCGTTAGCAATAAAACAATACTTCTAAGTAATACTTTATTGTGAGTCACTGGCATAATATGGACGCACATTCAATGTTGCACAAGAACATTATTATTCACCAATGTCATTCATAATATTAATCTTTGGCATCAAACATGTATGTATGTACGGTCAGCAATTAAAGTCTACACTGTAACATAACAATAGAGTTTGTATTGTTTAAATTTTATTTCCGATTGATTTAGGTAAATATCTATTTTGCTCATGAATTATGGTTTAAAAACTAGTTTAATCTACTTTTATTGTTGACCGTACCTATCTACTTAGTAAACCTACATGCAACAAAATACTTGGTTGAGCGCGTCTAACGTAAAACTGCACGCACCTCCATTAAAATTTCTATACAATTATTTTAGCCTGTATTGCGAAGTCTTTCATTTTTTTTATGTTAAGAATCTTCTCCGGCGCGCATACAACCATTTACCAAAGTTTTATTACAATCGGTTGAGACATTTTCGAGTTTTTGCGCCACCAATGGCGCGTTTACAGTACGTGAAATTTTAAATTAGACGATCTTTACCTACCTACCCGGCCGAACATGTTTATGGCAATTCGATCTTTAGAAAAAGTTTGGCTTTGTAGAGTCATCTCTGTCACTGTTGTCTGACAGTCTCTTTCTAAGATCGATGTGCTATTTGCACCCGGGCTCTGTATGTTGGTTTATTATGTATTACGCAGTTTTTCTTTAAAACTTACAATATGCACTATAGGTACTGAAAACAAGCATACATTTATAAATATTTGGCTGTTTAAGTAAACAGTGTCATAGATAGTATCTAGATTTACGTCATCGTTCCTAAGGTTCAGGGTCCTGTATGGGCAGGTCTAGCACGCCGCGGAGAGCAGTACCGCGTCTCGAGAAACCTAATGCTGCCTTCAGAACACACATCCCGGCTTCAATAGTCTGCTTCCTGTCGTTCTCGTTGCCCAGAGCAGGATTTATCTCGACCAGGTCTACAGCCCGCAGGCGACCAGTTGCGTGCACTATCTCCATTAAATTGATGGCCTCGCGAAGAGATAGTCCTCCGCGAACTGTAAAATACCATAATATTATATACTAAATCTGATGATATGGTTAGAAATGGGGTGACTACCGAGATGATGACTAATAGAGAAGTATGAATGAAAAAGACATGTTGCATCGACCCCAAATAAATTGGGATAAGGGCAAGACAATGTTGATGATGTGCTAAATCTGTACTCTAATATGTCCTACGGCTTGGAAAATCATACACATTCGCTGACCTGAACAGACACTCAAATAGCATGGAACTGTTAAAGTGTGGGAGTTTTCGGGGCTGTTTCAGTCTTTTGTTACTTGCGACTAGTTGTGACTTTCAAAAAGCCTGCCCTTTTTCTCTAGCCAATTTTTTATATTTAGGTTTATTTCTGAGTATAATATGGTACATACCTACACTACCGTTGCTGGTGTAGAAATATTAAAATTAACTTACAAAGTGGCCAAGTTGCCGCAATAATATAATTATCGTAGTTTGTCATCGAAACGTTAGAGGATGATTTCAACCTAACGGCTCGCGCCGCATCGGATCGGAAAGGATACATACGAACGGATGCGGCAACAGCCGATCGCATCCGGCAGCATGTTGACGCATACGACCGGCTCCGTACCGTCGCTTGCGAACGTATCCATTTCTGCGCCTAGTCAAACAGTTTCATTCCTACCATGTTGACATGTTCTAATTTTTGAAAATGGTTGTAGTTGACGTAGTATTGTGTTGTTGGCCATTGCATTAGAACCAGAAGAAAATAATCATAAAACACAGAAGAGGAAAAGAAAAATTTAGCTCTGAACTGTATGTATTTTTTGTGTTATTGTAAATTTTTAACCTTTGCTGGCGACTTGAAAAAGTCATGCGCCTTGCCTCCTATGCCGTATTTCTTCATTTTGCAAAGTAGGCGACTATGTGAGACAAAACCAAATGTTTTGCTCATATCTAAAAATACTAATAATACAGACATTTTGTTATTGAGGGCTTCAGCACCCTAATTCACAACCATACGACAAACTATCGTATCGAAAATGACACATTTCAAAAACCTTTGGGGCAATTGCGTAACACATTATCAATCGGAACCGGTTTCATTTTGACAATTCAACAACATTCATTGCGTTATTTACGTGTTGAGCAGACAAATTTTTCTAACTTATGAAGCAATGGATTAACAATTTGCTTCAAAATTATTCAGATTCTGATTGATAGTGTTACGTAATTAGGGTGCAGATTTCCCTTGCCCCTGACAGCAAACGGCTGTCGGAAGAATAGTCGTCATCTATTTGATTTAAACTGACAATTTTTTTGGGTTTTGGACTTGTGAACAGCGTTTAGAGGACTCATTCGATAACACTGATTGATGTTCGATATGGTCCGGAAGCGTACCGAGTGGTTGTGAACAGCTATGCAGATATCAGTTTGACCAAAGTAAAACAAGCAAGTGAAGTTGAACTATTTTTCCTAAAACCAAATTGGTTCTCAGTATAGCTGTTTTTATTTAAAAAGTTCAATGTTATGGGTCTGTAATTGGACATATTCGTACGGTTACCTTTTTGTATAGCGGTTTGACTATAGATTGTTTTAATCTAGCTCGGTGGTAATGAGGTTAATAAAAATGGAGAATAAAATAAGAGATAATATACCGCCTTGAGGGACGCTAGCTGCAAGATCACACCAATTCGACGAAGAGTCTCCAGCATAAACAGGCTGCTAACGTCCTGCGGCTGAGGCGGCTAATCGTCGTCGAATATATGAGGAAAACCATTCCAATATCTCCGGAGAGACCATAAGATAGGAAAGTTAAGAAAACTTAGATGTAAAGGGAAGGATGAAAATTCAGCGAAAATGACTAGGAAGGAAAGGGAAAAAACCAGTCTAAAGGGAAAAGTTTATGATATGGGAGATTGCAGGGACCAACTGATCAAGAGCCGTCAGGATCATATGGCTGCTGATATTAACGTAACCCTCGGCTTTGAATTTAATGGATAAGATAATCCTTTTGATCTCTCCCGGGTCGATTGGGGTGAAGACAAAGGGATGTTGGGACTCGTCAGATCAGCAAGGTTTGACATTTGGTTAGAATATCTAGAGTTTGGAACAGTAGAGAAATGGCGATTTAGATCGTCCAAACCAATTGTGTTAGGAAGATTGAATTTCGCGATTTGCCGAGTCCTAAAGTTCCAAGGAACTTCCAAATATCGGCAGGAGAACAAGATGTGATATTACTTAGGATGTGGCTGCGTTTATCGTTGCGTATCATCTGGTTACACCGATTTCTAGCAGCCTTAAAGAAGGTCCAATTGTCCTCCGAGTGATCCTTTTATTTCCGAAACGCGCGGTCCCTCCGTCACATTGGCATTCGAACTCCCCTGTTCATCCAAGGAGCAGGCGGACGCTATAACTTAATATTTTTGACAGGAGCATGGGCGTCATATAGCTTGACCACAACATCGTTGAAAAAACTAAATTTTTCGTCAACCAAAGCGGCTACTTCCAGGTGTGACCAATTAATATTGGATGCGTCTTGTTGAAGTCTCTCTCATAAGTGCAAAGGCCCACCTGTACTGAAACGAACGTGGGTTAAGGTTTAGGGTGTTTGAGGATATAGCATATGAAATAAGGTCGTGATGGGAAAAGACAGGATCAATATGAAGACCATTTGATGAAAATAAGGAAGCATTAGAGGTGAGGATCAAGTCAAGCCAAGTATCATCACCTGCTATGTTATGATGAGTGGGTTGGAGAAGCAATAAATTCAGACTGGCTGACTCGAATTTATGGGACCGATGGGAGTTTTGGGTAAGGAGGTTGGTGTTGAAATCCCCCATAACCATGTGATGTGCTAACTCCGAACTCAAAGATTCAAGAGCCGATTCGAATTCAGTGAGGTAATCAATGGAAGGGGGACAATCGAAGGGTAGTTACATTCACACACGTTTATTAAATGTATGCTAACCGATACACACACTGCAGTCCCCGAATAGATATCTATACTAATATTATAAAGAGGAAAGATTTGTATGTATGTTTGTAACGAATTGGCTCAAAAAGTACTGGACCGATTTTAAAAATTCTTTCACCATTTGAATGCAACATTATCACTGATTAATATAGGCTTTTTTGATTGCAAGAAAAAAATAAAATGTTTAAAAAATAAATGTCCACCCGTGCGAAGCCGGGACGGGCCGCTAGTTAGTAATAAAGTACTAAAGTGATCATCATTTGGAACATAACATATCGCTAAAACGATTTATACCATAAGAAAAATGCCTTCTTTTTCTAATACTTATGTTATTACATAATTAACACAATTTTATTTTCTCTAACGAAATAAAATTAAAAAAAAATTACCTACTTAGAAAAAAAATGCTAAAGTGCCAACTACTTATACTTACTTACTTGAATCTTATGCGAACAGTTTTGCTAAAGCGCCAAACAGGTTGAATAATAGCTAACAGACTGTTGAACAATAAAATTCAAAAATTTAAAATTGCTAATGTAATAATATCACCAAATTACAAAAAAGAAAAAATTGCTATTGCTGTTATGAAGAGAATGTTGAAAGGAAAAACGTTCTAGAGGGCCTCTGTCCTAAAAATGTGTTGCTAAAGCGACGTTTGTTCAAAAAACATCGGAAAACCGTCGATTTAGATCTTAGAAATCCGGATATCCACACATTTTTACAAATGCTAAAGCACCAAAAATTGGGTCAGATTGTCTTGAAACATAAACAGATCGATGCAGAAAAAAACTCGAATCCAACGATATACAGGGTTATTTGAAAAACACCAGCAACCTCTTATGAGGTCATTGTACTCATCATTGTGAACAACTTTTACTATGGGACCAAACCTGAAATCGCGAAATAAAATCAGCTGTTCCCTACATTTATCTTCGTCTATCTCGTCAAAATGTAGGGAACAGCTGATTTTTTTTTCGCGATTTCAGGTTTGGTCCCATGGTAAAAGTTGTTCATAATGATGAGTACAATGACCTCTTAAGAGGTTGCTGGTGTTTTTCAAATAACCCTGTACATAACTCATTTTGGGTCCAATATCGCTTTAGCATTTTCTCCTTTCCAGTGACGAATTATAATTATTATAAAAAAAGTTTTAATAGATAAAAAGCTTTTACTGCTTAGTTTTATTATTTTTGTGGTTATTTCATCATATTCTGTAGCGTTAGTATCATATAAAGAATTGATAATTTTTACAATGTCAATGTCTGTTCATTTACTGGAGTCAGAGATAATGTCAGTGTTAGTGGTAATGTCAATGTTACACTTACGTTAATACTATTGTTACGGTTAAAATTGGTAATTTGTGATTACATATGTCATTAGGATCATTAATTATATTATCATTTATTATTAACTCTTTGATGTCATTTTTATAATTATCATCATTATTTATATTACCTATTTTTTATAATAGACCATGTCGCTTTGCATTTATTTTTAGAAATATATAAATGTTTTTTGTTATTTATTCATTGTAGATGTGGTATACTTGTTTTTAAAATTCTAGAATAGGTCAGGTAGGTAGGTATGGTTATGTTCTTTTATGATATTTTTGCTGGCATCATGTTGGTAATTTGTTTGTCTCGTACCGCCGCGAAATGATGTGACGAGAAAACTTTGTCATGCTGTTGCTTAGAGTACTCTTTTTTATGTACGATATTTTTATACCTTTACAAATCCATTTATTTTTTATTGTTACTTCAGGGAAACATAGTTTGTAAAAGAGAATATATAGGTCATGAAATATGTTAAATGCATTGTTGCAATCTGTTTCTTCATATATTTCATTAAAACTTACAGCCGATATACAATCAAGGAATTTTTAAATATTAATTTTAATATACTTAATCTCTTTTGACTTCATAAAAGAAGTTTGAAATCTTCGGTTTATTATTAGTTATCGGAAGAACGAACGTTAAAGACTGCCCAGTATCATGATCTGAGAGTGCTAGGTTATGTATATTTACTGCTTTTTTGTGTCTAGGGTCGAGATATTACTGGCTACTTGATCTTTACTAAACGAATTGATAAAAAAAATTAAACCAAATCATAAAATGCAAAAATGTATCCTACCTAAGGGAGACGTCTTTTTCGAAACAAAACACCTGTTATTGTGAAAACAAACCTGGTGTGCCAGTGCTCGGCGCTTCTAATGCATCTAAAGAATCGATGTCGAAGCTGACGTGGATAGGCCTGCGTCCTTCAGGGTCTAGCCTCTTTAACACGTGCTCAATTGACTTCTTAATACCATGCCTAGAATATAAGTAAAACATAGTTTAGAAGATCACAACTCCATAAAATAATACTAGGCAGGTACTTTAAATAGGTATAGGTACTTACTCGTCAACGTCCTCCATAGCAAATGTGGGTACGTTATACTTCTCTATGGCAAGCCTCTCATAATGGTCCACGGAACGTAGGCCTATGTATCCTAAGCTTTTTATGGAGAATCTGCAAAAAGAGGACAAGTTTTTAACGAGCCACTTTCAAAAATTATGTGCTGGAATATTACGTGCGTTACTTGGTGATACACCATTTGTCTTGCAGTATATAGACAGAGAGAGAGAGAACCAAAAACCATACATAAGAAGGGGATTCTTGCCAAACCAAACTTCAATGTGCTGAATCATTGTAGCCGTAGCTTATGCAAAAGTTAGGAGGTACGAGTATGTACCCATATTCACTATAAAACACTAAATATATGCAAATGTCCAGTTTATCCTTGCAGATTATGATTATTGATAAATAAATTTGAAATATATGATCAGCATAGGTTCACAGCTATTTCAGGGGTCCGAGTCGAAAATGACTCATTTTGGGTTAGGTACCATCGACGAAACACATCTGCCCAATTTGAAAACAAAATCCCGTGCACACGATTACCCAAGCGTTACTATAGCGGCCGAGCGCTGTCAGCAAGAATACTCGTAGCCCTACCCTTATGGTGTATAGATGTAAGTTTCATCGATGGTACCTTCTTGGTGATTGCCTAGTCCCCGACAGCAAATAGTCGTCGGAAGAACAGTCAGGCAGCTATTTGGTTTAACTATAAACTGACAACATTTTCGGGTTTCGGATTTGTGAACAGCGTTTATAGGCCTCCATTTTAAAGTTAATTGATGTATCTTTTCGGCACGAAAGCGTATCGAATGGCTGTGAATAGCTATGTTGATCTGGTCGGGTCTCGGGATCTATATCCCGACCAGATCAGCATATCATTTATATTCTCCACTAGCTAATGCCTTTTAATGCTTTTTTAATTTCATGCATTGCAATGCCATTTTAATTTTTTTAGTAGGAATCTTCTCCGGCGCGCACACACCAAAATTTTATTACAATCGGTCGAACCATTTTCGAGTGGAACGCGTGGCAATTGATTTTTATATATGTACCTAATAGATACCAAAGTGGAAATTTTATGATTTTACATAGCTTTATTTGGGTATTAGTGAATTTCCTTACAAAGGTTGTTGCCAGTCCATTGTAGGTAGGTACGGCCAGTAATGAGAGAATTCCTTGACTAGAAGAGCGACTGGCATTCCGTGTACTGAGCCGGAATCCGATGTTTTGTTAGTGTTGATATCTGCATGAGCGTCCACCCAAATGAGGATCATATCATTGTTAACTTTGTAGTGCCCGTCAACTGTGCCTGAAATGGAACATGTATTAAAATCAATCCGTCCGTTAGGATGCTTCGATGGTTTATGGAATTTCACATAGGTACAAAGATAGATAATTAAGTACGCATAAATAATACGCTCGGGAGCCCTAGAATCCTTCATTGCGTTCAAGATTCATAATAGCGCCCGCGACATTAAGACACTGCTTCATCGTCTTAGTGAATAATCTAATAATAAAGTTGCCAACCGTACCAAGTTCGTCGTACTAATTTGAGATTTGTGGTACGCGCCGGGTACCTGAATTTGGTACCGTTACATGTTAGGTAGAGTACCGGTACCCGTCTGGAACACCCCTGTGTAGCAAAATGTTATGAACCAAGAATTAAGCGAGAATTAAGCAACAATTAAGCCCTGGTACCTACCGAACACAGTAGATATTAGGTGTTATATATTAAGTTATTTCCTTACCGACTCCGATGGAGTGGTCACCTCCTATAGTGACAGCGATCCTGTCGTCCTTGAGGACTTGAGTGACCTTGTGGGACAGCTTCTTGTTGCAGGCTGACACCAGCGCCAAGTGTGCCATGTTTTCCATCTTCACCTCCTCGATGCCCGGCGTCTCGATGTCCCCATAATCCTTTACGTCGAGGCCGTCTGAATTTTAAGAATGGTATGTAATTGTATGGTTTAATCTATTTTATTTTTCAAATTGTATGCATCTAATTTTTCGGTTAGTATCTACCACCAAGATACTTACCTACAAGAAATTACTGTTGGTAGATACAGTTATGGTACCTACTCAAGACACGGCACGCAAGTTTAGAAGATTTTAGGGATAATAATTTTTTACCGTGCAATATTATGCTCAAGTGAGTTCCAAAACACGCATATTTTTTAAACGATTTTATTTAGCTTGCCCTGTTTGTTGTTATTTGGGTCTAATTTAGTACTTGAAATTTGACCCCTTATCTGTTGGCAGGTCATTTACTATATTAATTGCTTTTTAAAAACTTGATACAATTTGAAACGTTTTTGGGGTGTACCTACCTACCACGATTTGGAACTAAAAACCATGCTCAAACTTACATTTATTACGGTGAGTTCTTAATTTAGAACAAGAAAATATTTACCTATTTCGCTCAGTTGTTGTATTAGACCAGCAAACCGCATCGCGGCAGGGGCCACGCTCACTCCGTACTTTTTCTGCCCCTTCTCAAACGGCACTCCAATGATGCCGACCTTCCGCAAGGGCTGCCATTTCTTCTCTTGGCTCATCTTTCGCACTAACAACTTACAAAAATTCATTTTCCTTTATTATAATATTTCTACATTCACTAAGACAGAACAAGATTTTCACTGACACATCTGACGCTATGAGATAACTCACTGGAGACTAAAATACAGTGGCGTATTATCAGGGGCCCGAAGTCAAAGGTTAAATTATTGTTTTAGAGCTGTTTTTTAATTACATCATCTCATCATGTCATCAATATGATTATAATTATCACAAAATCATTGTGTTTGCGATCTTATTAATACATCATCAATTTAACTTTGATGAAGAAATAAAAACAATCTGCTTAAATTATGAATGTGAGTGTGGTCAGTTTACTTTACGTGTTAACTTTGATTCATAATTCCGCCATTGCAGAATAATAGCAGATTAATATATTTAAACTCATAATTTGGTATTGAAGTTGATACAAACCACTAGATGTTCCTTCGGAGGACTGCACTACACTGTGTTTAGCAAACGAACACCGCTGTAGTTTTCTTAGCGAATATGTCACACGCATAATTATATCGATAAATTTCAGTGCAATGCACCCTCATCATATTAAAATAGATTGGTTTCCTTTATGTCGAGTCTCTTTACGTCGAGTTTGAGAGTCTGATAAAGTAGCTATCTTAATGACTAGTTTAAAATGTTTGCAGAACATGACGTACTTACAAGATCGTGTTCAAACTATGTTTGAGCTGCTACCGTTTCTTACCTCTTTTTTTATTTCGTATCTTTGTGTTGTTTATAGTCGCTACAAGTTCTAGGTCGTAATATATGCTAATTTCCGATTGAATATTGGCGAATAGTGAGTCAATATCATAAAACGTGCTAATTTAACCATTTTAATTCTTAGATCTGTTAAATAGGAAAACATCTCGTTATTTCATTAAAGTGCTTTACTAATCACTAATAATATACACAAAAGTTTTAATAATAGACTTGGTTGCAGGTCGGTGTCACCACTTTTACGCATTCGTAAGACTACTGGTTTCTTTTGTGATTTCTCTATCCACGGTAGATACGGTCCGATCACGGTAAAGATATTATATTTAATTCCCAAGTTTTTCATCGAAAGGGTTCCACAAGGAGTAGCGGTGACGCCCACGAGTTGTTGACCGAGCATTACCGGTGCTCCGGTACCGAACTCGTAAGAATATGTCTTTGTGTACGCTGAAAACTCGATGCCACATACGCAATAGTACCACTTCGGGTTCGTACACGGGGTCTGGTGGTATGCTTGGTGCTGTAATGCGACCATGTCAGATGTACCGAGTCTTCCATAACCAACTGCTATCAGTTTTTTCTCCTTTAACTCTGAAGTATAATAGTTTCCTATATCAGCTGCAATAACAAAAACTTCCAAGACGGGGCGCTTCAAGAACACCATCCCTATATTGCTGTGCATTCGAGTGACATTGGGATCCGACGTTTTGAGATCGAATATATAGTCTCCGTGGAGCTTCGTGTAGGCCAAGTCAAATACGGTATTGTTACTAATTCTTTTGTTGTATATTGCTGAACTTATTAGGACATATTTAGGTTCGTAGGATACGCAGCTGCCCGACGTAAGAATCGACCGCTTGCCGATGATACTACCCGTGCAGATATAATCTTTGGTGCCGCTCAACAGGCCAACCAAGTATGGGTGCTCTTCTGCTAGAGCTTCTATTACATTCCAGTCTTGAGGAGACTTCGGGTTTATCCTATGCGATGACACTTGATGTATAAATGCTATAATTATAAAGGCTTTGGTAATATGTCGCCATGTCAGAACCATGACAGGGTCAATCTAACGAGCATGTGATAATTGTATTTATTTAATTCTATACAGGAAGAAAACCATTTCTCAATACAATTCTATCAAATATATATCTGTAACATGACAGCTGCCATCTCTTCTCGATGGTAAAAAGTTTAGCCGTGTATAGCGCTACAAGGTAATTTTGGCGCGTGAATAAAATCGGAACTAAAGCCGCCATCTTGTTTTTTGAATACATTTCAAGTGACATTTTACAAAACAATTGCACAAATGTATATCAACACCGACCTTCTGTTAACGTCATTTGACCGCCAAATATCCTTGTAGCAGTGTAGTACTTACTTCTTGTCTATGAGTCCAATTTTTATTGTAGTGGCTGAGACTTTTAGGTAATTGACGACTTCCATCTTTTATAATGGTTTAGTTACAGGGGAGCACAGCTTTCGAAAAAGCGAATGAAGCACTGAGCAGTCAGCAAGGCTTTTGAAATTTCGTAGTGCTTTCAAGCAGTTGCAATTACAACTAGGCACCTATGACTGGTTGAATACAAGTGTGGATCACACACTACAACGCGCCACGCGACGCAGCGCGGGAAACGGAATCAAATAGGCTAGTTTCCACCATCAATAAATTGAAAATCTATTTAGTCCGTCAGTTGAGTACTGGAAAATAATGGACACATATTTTTGGTTTTTGTAAATCAATGAATTTTGACAAAGATAAAACGCATCAAAACTCGGGAGTGGGGGCTCGTGGCGTCAGAAGTCAGAACGCACTAAAAATTATACCAAGGTGTGACGTATTGAGAATTTTAAAAGCGTCGTATCTTCGTCAATTTTGGTTTACGTAACAAAAGAAAAAATACGGGTCAAATATTTTTTGATAATCTAACTGACGGACTAATTAGATTTTTCAGTTGACAAGCCTATTCCCCGCGAGGAAGCGCGTTGTTATTGAAAGTACGTACCTTCTATGTATATAGCTTAAAATAAACAAGAAAGAAGTTTGTTTACCCTGGGGCTGAAGAGGTGTACGGGTATTTGTTTTTATCGTAGAATGCTGTAAATAGAAAGACGTAAATGAAGTAAAAGCACATCAGAATGAGACACGGAACACTATTATGCTCCATGCCTTGTTTAAGTGGAATAAGCGCAAGAGCGCCAGCGAATCTGCTGATTGCTGATGCAGTCAAAATTGTTATCCAAAGAGAAAGTAAACACTAACTAATCACTGATAGTGTAGTAATATATGTTATGACATGATGGCAGTGTGACAGTTTCAGCATGGTTTGGCAAGCAGCAGCGTTTTGCGTTTGCTGCATGGCATTCGTATGTACTTTGGTTTGCTGAGGTGATTCTTTTAACGCTATTTTCTTATTCAGTTTTAGACCGAAAACATACAAAAAATAATGAATTAACTAAAAGTAGACCACACGATTTTATTCAAGAAGTTTAGACACATAAAAATAGAAAAGTAGAAAACCTTCTTTTCTTTCTTAAAGATAAAGCTAAAACAGTTCTGGTTATATTAAAAAGCAGGTATTCTTGGGGTCGTGAAGTGTGCTCTTGTATTTCCATTCCGCCAGTCAGCACGTCGCGGTGCGGCTGCGTGCCCTATCTAGACGATCTTGGGTTGTAAACTTCTAGCGGTGCACTCCGCACGGCTGAGCCGCAACTTGTGCTGGGTCGTGAGATACGACCATCAATTTATAATGCTGGCATAATAAAGCAAGACTTTTCTACGACTGTCAGTGAATCAAAAAGATAGAATATTTATCCTCTTATTTTTTACTAATCTAAGTCATGTAATTTGGTATACTCAGTTCAGATGATGATAATGATCAATGAAGTGGTTCCAGTTGGTGTTATTTTACTACTTCCAGTTGTGTGAAACCATTAATTTATTCTTTCCCCTCCTTTTTGTATAGATGTAAATTTTATTATTTTAAGGGGTGATTTTTCCAACGCCAGATAATTTTACCGAGGAGCAATTTTGAATTTTTGACAGTTCTTCCATACAAAATCTATGAAACCATTAATTCTTTCCCCTCCTTTTTGTATAGATGTAAATTTTATTATTTTAAGGGCTGATTTTTCCAACGCCAGATAATTTTACAGAGGAGCAATTTTGAATTTTTGACAGTTCTTCCATACAAAATCTGTCAGACGTCAATTTTATTCGAGGAATAAAAATTATCTGTCTATTGAGAAATCAGCCCTAAGTCTGTTAGCGTATAAATTATGTAAATATTATGTTGAACGAAATAAAACAATATTAATTTATTAGGAGTAATTTGAAGGTAGATTTATCATGTAGGTACTACTATTACTAGTAATTAGGAAATTGCGGTTTATTAGTCAACTAATAGGTATCATTAAGTTAACATTTATATCTATACTTATAACTAGCTTTTGCCAGCGACTTCGTCCGCGTGGAATAATGACTTCCGGAAATTGAGGCACTAACTCTCATAGAGTTTAACCGATGTGCTCTTTCTTCTGCCGATTCTTGAGAACGCGTATTTCTCATTCAACGCGTTTTTCAAGACAATAGCGGGCGGACGCCGGCGTCCGCTTGGGGCTTGAATAACTAAAAATATATAACTACGTCTAATATATAAAATAATATATAATAAAACCTACTTCACTTAAAACTAAATACCTATAACTACTATAATTAATAATACCTATACCTATAATTAATAAAAGTACCTACGCTTTTACCTACTTAATATTAAAAAAAACTGAACATAAATTAACCAAAACTTACCTACTACTAACTAACTACTACTAACCTATTACTACTTCACCTAAAAAGAAATCCTATTTTCCCAACATTTCCCTTCACTGCTCTGCTCCTATTGATCGTAGCGTGATGAAAAGTATACTATAACCTGCCCAGGAGTATGAAGAACAATTGTACCAAGTTTCGTTGAAATCCGTCGAGTGGTTTTTGTGTCTATAACGAACATACAGACAGACAGACAGACAGACAGACAAAAATTTTATTGATTGCATTTTTGGCGTCAGTAACGATCACTAATCACCCGCTGATAGTTATTTTGGAAATATATTTCATGTACAGAATTGACCTCTCTACAGATTTATCTTCTTCTATACTTATAATAAATCTGTAGAGAGGTCAATTCTGTACATGAAATATATTTCCAAAATAACTATCAGCGGGTGATTAGTGATCGTTACTGACGCCAAAAATGCAATCAGCAAAATTTTTGTCTGTCTGTCTGTCTGTCTGTCTGTATGTTCGTTATAGAAACAAAAACCACTCGACGGATTTCAACGAAACTTGGTACAATTGTTCTTCATACTCCTGGGCAGGTTATAGTATACTTTTCATCACGCTACGATCAATAGGAGCAGAGCAGTGAAGGGAAATGTTGGGAAAACAGGATTTCTTTTTAGGTGAAGTAGTAATAGGTTAGTAGTAGTTAGTTAGTAGTAGGTAAGTTTTGGTTAATTTATGTTCAGTTTTTTTTAATATTAAGTAGTGTTCTTGATGGCGGGATCTCAACACAAAACGGAAACAAAGTTACCGGGTTTTTATAGTACTATATTTCAAGTTCTCGCACAAACACAATAATAAAACTAGCTTAACTAAACACAATTAAGTACATACTAGCATCGACTAACTATAACTTTTGGCGGGAACGCCTCAGCGATTTTCACACACCCGCTCACAGTCATGGATCAAGGAACACTCCTCCAGCGTCCTGCCGCATCGACGGCGGCGCGCGCGCTCTATCTCAAAAAGACGTACTGCGCAGGCGTTATTTGAGACCTTTATTTAAAGTTTAAACTAACACAATTTAGGTACCTATAACGAGTTGCTTACATTCCACCCCCTTGTTCCTGAACAAACTCGTCAGTAAGCAACACAATGACCTTTACAACCGGTCTCTTCATAAAGCCCCTACAGGTTCTAACAGTTACTACTATAATATGGCCATCGCGACCTGGGTGGACTGCTCTAATCACGCCCCTAGGCCACACATTACGAGGCTAATTCTCTTCTACATTAAGAACCATGTCTTCCACCTTCAACTGTGGCACTTCGTGTAGCCACTTTTGGCGCTTTTGGAGAGTGGGGACATACTCTTTCAGCCATCGTCGCCAAAACATGTCCGCCAAAGTCTGAGCCTTTACCCAAGCCTTTCTACTGGTTAAGTCCGATGCATCAAAGATGCCTAACGTAGATGCACCGGTCGCCGTACCTATCAATAAACGATTGGGGGTAAGAGCGATGGGCCCATCGGGGTCCATACCCACAAAAGTTAATGGCCTACTGTTTAGGGTCATCTCTACCTCAGCCATCAAAGTCATTAGCAACTCCTCGGGGTAAGTCTCATCTTGACCTTGTTTTAACGAAATAATTTCAGCATCACGGACATTGCTAACTGATAACTTGTCAACCTGGTTCTTACGACACAAACCTAAAAATACGAGAACACGACCCGCAGATCTAACAACCCGTGTCCAACTAGAGAACCTATCAACATTAAATAGAGGTTCATACTGTTTTACTAGGTGGACCTTTTCAAGACGCTCCAAATCTATTTCTGCCAACCGATGTGAAACGAACTTCTGAAAATCAGGAGGATCCGAATGTACCCATTTTAAAACCGTTTTCGAATCGGACCACAAATACTTGCGTGTTATTGTCAAGCCTTGCTCTTTAACAATGACGCAAGCTAACTTACATGCCAGCACAGCTGCTTGCAAAGGATAAAGTAAACCTAGAGGGTCAAAAATACTCATAATAAATCTCAGAAACGCTAACTCGTCTGACTCCGGCATCCATATCATACCTAAAGTTCTTTCACCACTATACGGAGATTTATCAAAATGTACAGTACCGGGCACGGCAAATGGTAATTCTTTTCGAAGCTCGAGTGAATTGGTCACCCACCCCCTGATAGAGAATTCACCAGCAGAGAGTATCATGGCAACATCTTTGATCAGCTGACGTGCACTATTTATTGAATGAACACTATCTAAATAATCGTCCATATAATGGTTTTCGTGAATTGCCTTGACGGCCTCAGGATTCGAATTTCGGAACTCGATAGCATTTTTTTTCAATACATGTATAACTGAGGCAGGCGACGACTTGGCACCAAAAACCATAGAGTCCATTACGTATGTGTCAGGGTCGCGCTCTTTGTTCCGGTCTCTCCAAAGAAAGAGCTGCGCGCCCTGATCTTCTTTCCTTATTATAATACGCACAAACATATCAGCTATGTCCGCTGTATAAGCTATTGGGCCAGATCGAAACTTAAACAACACACCTAACAAAGAATTTAACAAATCCGGTCCTGTTAGCAAATAATCATTTAAACAGGCGCCCTTGTATTTGGCCGCGGCATCATAAACCAATCTGAGCTTACTTGGTTTATTCGGGTTAACGACCCCAAAATGCGGCAAGTGCCATACCGGGTTAACAGTCAGCGGAGTATCCAAACGCCTAGCATATTTCTCAGAAATTAACATATCAATTTGACAGTACGATTCAGCATATTCGGGGTTTTTATCCATCTTACTTTTTATGCCGTGTAAACGTTTGACAGCGTAATCATAATTATCGGGTAAGTGTACAGCGTCACGTGACCATAGTAGTCCTACCTCCCAGCCCCCATCGACACGGCCACTAGTGCTCTCTAGGATCTTACAGGCGCGTTCAGTCTCAACATTTTTGCGTGACACTTCTGTAATACCGATAGACTCAAGCAAAAATTGCTGTTTGACTAATTCGTTTAAATCATCCAAATTATCAAGGACTAGATTGACCGATTCACGAACTGAGTCGCCACAAGTACCTACAGGCCCATGAACAACCCACCCTAACTTCGTAAGCGATGCTACGGGTTGTCCGGATTTACCCTGTCGTATTTCCTGGTTAACTATTAGCTGCCAATTATCTTGCCCGATTAATAGCATTGGTTTTGCGTACGACATCTCAGAACAATCTAAGTCTCTTAGATGTTTATTTATATTTAAAACTCTGGCGGGCACACTTTGGGTGGGCAAGTCTAAGTTATCGATAGTACGTAATGCGATATCATGACACAAACCGTTGGGTCCGCGTATTAGTGCAGTCACCCTACAAGAATTCTTATCAGTAACAACATGACCGCGCGCACTAACAATTTTCAACGGGGATAATGGTCCACTAAAATTACAAACACTTGAATCAATTAACGACACAGTGGCACCATCATCAAGCAATGCATAACAATTATGTTCGACATTATTTACAATAATAGTTACAGGCACAATCTTAAATAATGTTTTTGTGTTCCGACATTGCTCACCCATACTCGTTACTGACTCTGCGTTCGACTGCGGTTGTACGGCGGTCACGCCAGCCTCAGCTGGTGCGCCGGCGCCGGCGGTGGCGGCGCGGGCATCCGGGGCGCTCGACTTCTCGTAGTGTAGAAGTGTGTGATGCGGAGAACGACACTTTTCACACCGTTTTGCGCGACAGCGATATCGAGAATGACTTTGCACTAAACACTTAAAACATAGTTTATTTACCTTTACGAAGTCCCACTTTTCTTGTTCACTTTTGTTTACAAACTTATCGCACTCGGGTAGTCGGTGACCCGCACTACTACATAACAAGCACCCATTCGGATTCGATGACGACGACGTACACGGCGATCTACTCGATGACGCAGATTCCTCGCTGGTAATATGTACACGGTGAGTATGTTCCCGTTGCTGTCGCCGAGCAGGATCCGCGCGCCCAGCGCGTGAAGTGTTCACAGCGGCTGCGTTAGCGGGGTTGGCAGCAGCGGTGGGCCGGTTACGATGACTATTATTCGGCCCGGTGTTCAGTGGTAGGTAATAAGCTGATGCCCGTGACAAATGACTTAGGAATTCGAGCACAATATATATGTTTGGCGAAACCCGAAGATCTTGTTTACTTTCGGTGTTCATTTTCATAACAAACTCTCCGTACTGCGCTCGTTGAACGTGAGTTAATTTACTAAGTATTTCGTGTGTTATTTGGGGATTATTTATATAACCCTCCGCTTTTATGTTTTTGAGAATGTACACGCAATTTCGTATAACGCACGTCATATTTCTTAACTCGACACCACTGTCGGATACTTGTGGTAGACTCCGAATTTTATCAAGTGCTGTTTCTAATAGTAAATTAGGATGTCCAAACTTCTCTTCTAGGGCTTTTATTACGTCCGATGGGTCGGACCCGGTGTGCAGCAGACCTTCAACCGCACACTTTGCTGCGCCACGGAGCGATGCTTGTAGTCGTACGGTGTTCTCGTACAAGCTATACGTGGCCGCGGTAGCTTCATAGGTACGACGATACGCCAACCAGTCTACCGGGTTGCCATCAAACACGGGAAGATCATAATTTTGTCGTGGCCGCTTCGTCATGTTCGTAATGATTACGTCGGCTAGGTGAATGATGTCGGAAGCAGCAACGGCGCCAGCGGTGGTGACTTTAGGCGGAGCGACAGGCGCATATTTCGGGTTGGACGGGGAGGACGCCGCCGCGGGCTCGAAAAGCCCGGGAACACCGGGCGTGGCGTACGGCGCATGCGCGGACCCGCGCGCGCGCTCTCGAGCTAGGCCTTCGGGCGGGCACGCGCCGGCCGGCGCAAGGGGCGCTGGCGGTATATCCGCGTGCTCGCATGGGCCTTTACTTGAGCTTAACCACTCATCCACTTTATTACCACTACATACACTGTGAGAGCGGTTTTCTGATACTTCGTCCTCGATCTCCGCGATGTCCAACGCTAGTTTCTTTTTTATAAGCTGTTCTTTCAACTTGGCGAGTTCTTCTTCGGCTTTGTACTCGGCACGGAGACGTAGCGCTTCGCGGCTCAAGCGGCTTGATCTCGACCCGGTCGACGTGGCAACAACTTCACTACGCGGGATCGTAGTGACACACGTCGTATTCGCTTCAGGCCGTAGCTCAGCTCCAGCGGGGGCTTTGCTCCTTGTGACGACGCCAGTAATTTGGTTATCCATTTTGATCCGGCTAGAAGGACCAATGTTCTTGTTGGCGGGATCTCAACACAAAACGGAAACAAAGTTACCGGGTTTTTATAGTACTATATTTCAAGTTCTCGCACAAACACAATAATAAAACTAGCTTAACTAAACACAATTAAGTACATACTAGCATAGACTAACTATAACTTTTAGCGGGAACGCCTCAGCGATTTACACACACCCGCTCACAGTCATGGATCAAGGAACACTCCTCCAGCGTCCTGCCGCATCGACGGCGGCGCGCGCGCTCTATCTCAAAAATACGTACTGCGCAGGCGTTATTTGAGACCTTTATTTAAAGTTTAAACTAACACAATTTAGGTACCTATAACGAGTTGCTTACAAGTAGGTAAAAGCGTAGGTACTTTTATTAATTATAGGTATAGGTATTATTAATTATAGTAGTTATAGGTATTTAGTTTTAAGTGAAGTAGGTTTTATTATACAGGGTGGAATCGAAGTCATGGGCATTATTTTAACCTAAGGCACTACTCACGATACTGATTGCATTAGGGCTATTAATACGCAAATCAAAAATATTATTAATGCAAGTAAGGAAAACCTTAAAAATGTAGTAAGTCAAATTGCACAAGGCTTATTATTGCAAATAAACACTTAAAGTAATTAAAACAAAATACTTCGTTAACGCCAATAATTGTTGAAATATCAAAATCTTAAAGCGCAGTACAGCGCAAAGCGAAATGTAAACAAACATCACCTGCGCGCGCGCGGGTTTTTCCTTACAAGTAATAATAACAATGGGCTACAAGACATTCCGTCCGGCGGGATTCCCTGAACTCTCTCCGTCCCACTCCCTCACTCGCAAAAATACGAATATCACCCCCGCGCGGGGTATGCTTCCCGCCGCAACACGAAGTCACGAACCCGGAACCAGTGTCATAACGACTGCGCAGGTGCATTGACGCGTAATTGATTTATTGATCCCGTGACGTAATCGCCGTACTCGCCGCTCGCGGCATACGGTGCTTGGATTGCAGTGTATTAAGTGTTAGTTTAGTAGTTGTGTGTTGTGTGTGTGTTTGTGTACACGATGCCTCGACCGCGTAATGTGCAGGCTAGGTACACCAACCAACAATACCCACAAATGGTTGTAATTTACGATCGCGCAAGAAATTTAGTATGAACTCGTGAAATGTTCCATCGGCGCTACCCGAACGACCCTATTCCTTCACGGGGTCTCATTCCACCAGAACCACTCAGAACCTGTTGGATTTTTCGTCTTTTCACGTGCCAGCACATGCACAAGCTCGTGGAAGAGCACCCGTTTACCCTCTGTCACTTTACCGACAAATAAGGTTTTTTCAAAACAATCCACAAGCTAGGTACGTAAATGTTTTTTTTTAATGTATGTTAGTTGACGTAGTTTTGACCGTCCTAAGCCGGCAAAGTACGAAGGGAAAATTGGAATTTATTATGAATCAATTCATTGGCAACTTACGAATGTCACGTGAGTCGGGCGGGGTCAAAGAATTCACGCCCAATGACGCGCGTACGGCGTAGTGTACCTACGCATTTGCTATCGAGAAGCGCAACTAATTTGATAGTTTGTATGACTTACTACATTTGAAGGTTTTCCATACTTGCATTAATAATATTTTTGATTTGCGTAATAGTAGCCCTAATGCAATTAGTATCATAAGTAGTACCTTAGGTTAAAATAATGCCCATGATATCAAATGCACCCTGTATATTATTTTATATATTAGACGTAGTTATATATTTTTAGTTATTCAAGCCCCAAGCGGACGCCGGCGTCCGCCCGCTATTGTCTTGAAAAACGCGTTGAATGAGAAATACGCGTTCTCAAGAATCGGCAGAAGAAAGAGCACATCGGTTAAACTCTATGAGAGTTCCTCAATTTCCGGAAGTCATTATTCCACGCGGACGAAGTTGCTGGCAAAAGCTAGTAATGTAATAAAGATATAGAACATGGCTATGTTGGCTGGCCAACTCGTAGTAAGTAGGTACATACATATGGTGCCTTTGGTACGTTTGCTAATACCGTATGAAGTTCGATATTTAACTTGCCAGATAAGTAAATATTAATTTATGCATTATACCTTTTCTAACGTATGTGTTTGGGATAATTGCAAAATCGCGGAAGAATGATTCAATATCATTTTCGTCGTATGTCGAGTGAAGTAAAGTTTGCGAGGTGTTTTAATTCTAGAGAGTACATTGGATGTGTATTCAGAAAATTCAAACCAAAGTGAATGGTTCAGTATCTAACGTCATCGGTTAAGGGGGAAAAGTACGAGTGTGTGCGACTGTTCTGCTTTGATGGCTCTTCAACAAAACTGTTAAGTTTGAAGAGCCCTGACGGGTTGGGACGAATGATCGCAAGTCAACTTGTTGAAGATTTACATAATAGAAAGTCATCTTTATTACTTCATTTTATTGCTTTGGCGTCAGGAGTTTGTCAAAAGGCCTTTAGGGGGGGGGGGGGGGGTAAACTTATTCGTTATTTTCTATGTAGATTATTACGTTCAAAAGTTTACAGTGACAGACTATTGATGGTGAGTTATATGTTTTGATGTCTAGCCTGACTTGTCTCTGCTACAGATATCTACTATCAACTATATACTTCAAATCAAAATGCAAATGAACACATCAAATCACGACATTTGTCATCTTAAAGGCCTGCATCATCTTCCAAATAAAAAATATACATATTTAGCCACATTGTGAGAAATACGACTTTTTGATTTGAAATTTCTTCACCAATTTATATAAGGTTCTGCGAAATCTTTCATAAAGCTTACAGATTGTATATTTGCTCGGCTTGTCTTCAATCGATTGGAAATTCCGCCGGTAATGAGTGTACAGAGGGAATAAATTCTCGGCAGGAGACTGAAGGCACGCGCGACAAAAAGTCGATGCGAATAAAAAAACTAATTTCCGACGGCAGAATGACAAACGAAAGAATTACTTACGTATCTACAAATAGAATCCATACGCTGAGAATACAAAAGAATATTTTATGTGAGGCAAACATTTGAATTATGTTTATTTCTAGGTCAAAAAGGCTCCTAGGTGGTGGGCGTTGTGGTGCAGACTGTTTTTTACACCTGTTGTTACAGCTATTACAATATAACTAAAAATAAAACTGATTAGTTGTTTTACACAAAGACACTCTAAATAGCCATTATTCAAACCACACGACACATGTCAGTAACATTTGTTTTTTTTTTTATCGAGGAGGTCGCATATTGTAAGCATGTTATGCAACCTTAATACTTGTACATTGTTGTTTGTTGTTGTATTGTTTTTTTTTACAGCTGTGTTGTTTTGTACATCTGTACCTACTGTTAGCCTAATAATATTTAATCGAGGTATTCCTCATGTTGATGTGACCTATAATCGATTATTAACATTGCATTTCATTATCTGTAGTCAACTGGCATGCTGTGACAGTTGACAACGGTCTTTTTGTTTTTTTTTGAGTACCTAACTGACTTGATATTCAACCATTGAACTAAATGGATTAAATCTTAATATATTTCTATGCAATTCGTATTTAATTCAAGAAAACCTTTACTGCTCCTTCATCTCAGAAGTGGTATTGGACAGGCTAGTCATAGATTGCTAGCAAAAACGCTCACATTTTGAAGTTTTCGTCATACGTGCATTATTTCAATATTTTTTCTATGTAACAACATGGAAGATAGAAATGCGACACCTAAAGAGACCAATCGTCAAAATTCGTTGTCAAATAAAAGAAAACGATACGATCGAAAAGAAAAAAGGAAACGGCGCAAGCGTAGATCAGCGAGTGATGATACAGACACGAGTGTTTCGTGTGCACGAAGGAGCCGTACTCGGGACCGTCACGGGCACCGACGTCAGCAATATTGCAGGGGCAGTAGCCGAAGCAGTGATCATGATCATCGGAGGCGTTATCGGAGGAGCAGTAGCAGCCGAAGCAACCACCGTGGACGTCATGAGCGGCGCCGTCGGAGTGGAAGCAGTCGTAGCAGTCGAAGCAATCACCGTGGCCGTCGTGAGCGGTGCCGTAGGAGTGGAAGCAGTCGCTGCAACCGCCGGCAGGATAGCAAGACTGCAGGTGCACGTGGCAGTGGCAGCGGCTCCAGGTTGTCGCGCCATCGTAAGCGCTCATGTTCTCCGGTAAGACGTTCCAATAACAGTACTGACAATGTGACTCATTTATTACTGACTAAATTAGTAAATACCTTAGTAAATACTCGTCCTGAGGGCAATAAATTTCCAATGTTAGGAAACGTCATACCTGATTTTGATCCGATGGTAAAGGGGCAAACTATACAAATGTGGCTCAGTAAAGTTGATGAATGTGCGAAGTTATACAAATGGGGCGATGATCAGGTGATACATTATGCTTTACCAAAATTGGGTGGTGTTGCAAAAACGTGGTATCAAGCGTTACCCACTATGTCGTTTTCGTGGCCTGAATGGAAACATAAATTATTAGAATCCTTCCCCAGTAGTGACGATTATGCCGAGCTACTTACAGAAATGTTAAGTAAACGCGTAAAATATAATGAATCACTAGAATTATATTATTTCGAAAAAATTAATATGCTGAACCGATGTGATATAAGGGGTAAACGGGCAGTCGATTGTTTACTGTACGGAATCGAAGATCGCTCGTTAAGATTAGGCGCGAAAGCATTGAAGTGTCAAGAACCGGAACAAGTATTAGAATATTTTCAGTCTATTAAGCAACAGCCACGTGAAACAGATAGGTTGCGTCTAGGAGATAAGCGATATAATATTTCTTCTAACAAACCTGCTAGCAATGACGTAAAGGCTAAAAGTGCCAGTAGTTCTATCGTTTGTTACAACTGCAATGAACCGGGACATTTTAGTTTTAAATGTACAAAAAAAATTCTTAAATGCAATATCTGTAATAAACTAGGACATACAGCAATAAGTTGTCCGAAACTACCCTCCAATAATAATGCTGATAAAGTGGGTCAAGGTCAAAAGGATGTATTACGCATAGACGGTGTAAACACCGCTAGAAACGAAAGTAAATATATCATGCAGTTGATGCTTAATGGACAATCAATTCTGGGCTACGTAGATCTAGGCAGCCAATGTACTTTAATTCGTTGTAGTGATGCTAGAAAACTAGGAATTACTTGGACAAATAATTCTGATCTTCCTACGATGAGAGGCATTGGTAGCAATGTTGTGTTGCCCCTTGGGATCGCTACTGTTACTATACAGATACAGAATGTCGTAGAAAAAGTAAATGTGTTAATTGTGGAGGACAATGTCATTAAATACCCTGTACTTATCGGACATAATTTTACTGAAAAACCTGATATAGTAATAACAAAAACTTACGATTCCTTGATATTTACACGGGAAGTCGGAAACAAATTGTACCTTGTGTTGGTCTCGGACACTTCAATACGGACTAAGGAAATGTGTTTAGTTCAAGTATATTGTGGCGTTAATTATTCAGGAACTGTGTACGTACGTGGTCTCTTCGCGGAAAATATGATCATGAGTTTTACCTCCTTCCAGGGGAATATGAATTAAATAAAGGTCGTGGTTGTTTATTGATTCAAAATATATCTGATAGATTAGTTATACTTAAGAAGGATTCTTTGCTAACTCGTGCCTTTAAAATTACTGATGGTTATTTTGATGTAAATGTCTTAAATTTTAATGATAGTAGTTGTTGCTCAGAATTAAATTATGACCAGAATTTAACCAGTAACCAAATAGAAGAATTAAAGAATCTATTAAACAAATATAAAGAATGTTTCTCCAACAATTTAAAGGATTTAGGATTTACCAACATAGTACAAATGGAGATTGAATTAACCGATTCTAAACCAGTCGTATATCGCCCGTACAGGCTTTCATATCCTGAGCGCGAACTTGTGCGATCAATGGTACAGGAAATGATCGACGCGGATATTGTTTGCGAATCTAATTCGCAGTATGCCAGTCCTATCTTACTCGTAAAGAAAAAGACTGGCGAGAAAAGACTATGTGTGGATTACCGCGCTCTCAATGCAAAGACGAAGAAAGAACATTATCCTCTACCATTGATCGACGATCAATTAGACATGTTAGCTGGACATTCTCTCTTCATTACGCTTGATTGTGCATCAGGATATTATCAATTACCGATTGTAGAAAGCTCCCAGGACAAGACGGCGTTTGTCACACCGGACGGTCAATACCAGTTTAAACGGATGCCGTTTGGTTTGACAAATGCTCCGTCAGTCTTTCAGAGGGCTATGAGTAAGATTCTGCAAAAATCAAACGTTGATTTTGCTATTAACTTCATGGATGACGTCTTGATTCCCGCTAGGACATTTGAGGAGGGTCTCGAACGGTTAGAGGTAGTACTTAAATTGTTCCTGGAGGTAGGACTGACCTTGAAATTTAAGAAATGTTTCTTTTTCTATAGAGAAATAGACTTTTTAGGGTTTCAAGTTAGTGGCCAGGGTATAAGACCGGGGTCACGTAAGACGCTAGCTGTTTCTAATTTCCCAGTACCCAAAAACGTACATGACATAAGACGTTTCATAGGGCTCGCCAGTTTTTTCAGGCGTTTTGTAACAGATTTTGCCATCATCGCGCGACCTCTAACTGATCTACTCAGGTCTAATTTCGCCTGGAAATGGAATGACGAGCACTTGAAAGCCTTTGAGAAACTAAAACAAAAACTCGTTGAACGACCTATTTTGGCCTTATACGATGCGAAATTAGAAACAGAATTACACACTGATGCATCAAAGTTAGGAATTGCCGACATTTTAATGCAGAGACATAGTGGAGAAATACTTAGGCCCGTAGCGTATTACAGTCGGAAAACAACTAAAGATGAACAAAATTTACATTCATTTGAATTAGAAACGTTAGCTGTTATAGCCTCACTGAAACGTTTCCGTGTTTACTTGTTAGGTTTAAAATTTAAGATCATAACCGACTGTAACGCGCTGCGTACGACTCTTACAAAGCGAGACCTTATACCAAGAATATCTCGGTGGTGGGTGCAGTTCCAGGAATACGATTGCGAAATTGAATATAGGTGTGGAGCTCGCATGGCACATGTAGATGCCCTTAGTCGTGCTCCTGTAACTGAGCCCATAACGGGTACGGGGGATTTCCACGGTACAAAGTAGTGATGAAGAAATCAGGAAAATCAGGGACATTTTGCGTGACAAAAATA
The DNA here is from genome assembly GCA_949316385.1 of Globia sparganii. Taxonomy (NCBI): domain Eukaryota; kingdom Metazoa; phylum Arthropoda; class Insecta; order Lepidoptera; family Noctuidae; genus Globia; species Globia sparganii. The sequence continues at coordinate 15,170,525 of OX438655.1, forward strand.
CGACTTACGTAGCAGATGTGTATAAAAATTATCAATTAAAAGGTGATCATGTGTACAGAATCGTTGGTGACAAAATAAAATGGTTAGTTCCTAGAGCTGTTAGGTGGCAAGTTTTAAGAATGAACCACGACAATGTAGGCCATTTTAGCTATGAGAAAACTTTAAGTAGACTACGCGAAGTTCTCTAAAATGCGACGTTTTACAAAAAAGTATGTATCAGCGTGTCTTGAATGTGCGCACCATAAGGTTCCGGGTGGCCGTAAGGAAGGTATGCTTCACCCGATACCAAAAGCAGATATTCCCTTTCATTCGCTTCACGCCGATCATTTAGGCCCGTTCGTTCGCTCTAGGAGAGGTAATACTTATATTCTTGCGATTATTGATTCCTTTACAAAGTTTATAAGTATAAATGCTGTACGAGATACAAAAAGTACCACAGCCATAAGAATTTTTAGAGAATATTTTAGTACTTTTGGTACTCCAACACGCATTATCACTGATCGTGGTTCTTGTTTTACAAGCTCGAAATTTAAATCATTCATGGAGAGTACAAATGTTAAACATATACTTAATGCAGTGGCCACTCCAAGGGCGAATGGACAAATAGAACGTTACAATAGAACCATATTGGACGCTTTGAGTACGAAATGCCACGGTAAAAGTGATAACACTTGGGATGAATACGTCGGTGACGTCCAATTAGGTATTAATACCACAATGAATAAGGCTACTGGGAAAAGCCCATCAGAATTGCTATTTGGTTTTAAGGTTTTGAATTCATCAGAAAATATAATAAATGAGGTGTTAAATGAAGTTATATGTCGTGTTAGTGATAATGATTTAGTCAAAATGAGGACTGAAGCTAAGTCTAAAATAGATGAACAACAGCGTCATTCAAAGAAAGCATTTGATAAGCATAGAAAGCGAGTGACGTTATATAATATCGGTGATCTTGTCAGGGTTGAAAGAGCAATTATAGATAAAGAACATGTAGGTAAATCAAAAAAACTTATATCTAAGTTTCACGGCCCATACAGGATAGCAAAAATTCTAGAAAATGATAGGTTTTTGATTGAGGATACTCCTCTAACTAGAAGAGGTAATAAAAAGTATGAAAATGTAGTAGCGGTAGACAAGATACATCCCTGGTTAAATTATAAAAGTATTTCCAGTGACGCTAGCGAGGACGAAATTAGTGGGGACGAATAAAATTAATTAGTTCGGATTTCGGTCAAAGTTTAGTATGATATTGTGACTTAAGAATTATTATGATTAAAAGGATTTGAATTAATAAAAGAAAAAAAAAAAGATTGATTGACTACTACAGTTACATATTTTAGAGAATTAGATTTACTATGAATGAAAGTAGGCATTTTGGCTACTAAAGGACGATTTGATTTACTAAGTTGAATATTTAAATGGACTTGACAGGAGATTTGACGATGCTATGCTTAGGCTATGAGCAATCAGTGCAGCAATGATTAATATCAAAGAAATGGTGATATTGCACAGATGATTGTAGATTATAGCAGACTATGCATAGTATGTTGTAAGATTTAGGCATAGGCTATGAGCGTCCAGTGCAGAATGGATATGGTGATGATAATCATCGCACAGATGGTCGCAGATCATAGCAGACTATGCAACTAGATTTAGAGCATTTAGAGCATGGGTTGTGAGCGGTCAGTGCAGATAGCGGATGATGTCAAGCAATTGTCATCGCACAGATGACCGTAGATCACAACAGACTGTGAAAATTATAACCTGAAATCGATTGTGCAAATTGATGTTGAATATGATCTGAAGTGAATCAAAACTTTACTTTGTTTAAAATATCTTAAGTATTAGTTATTAATTAAGACTTTGATTATTGTTTAATTTAACTTGAATGTTTAATGTATTTTTTTTCTGATGGTTAATTTGTTGCTTATCAAGTGAGAGGACTCACTCTCATAAGGATGGCCGAGTTGTTAGCCTAATAATATTTAATCGAGGTATTCCTCATGTTGATGTGACCTATAATCGATTATTAACATTGCATTTCATTATCTGTAGTCAACTGGCATGCTGTGACAGTTGACAACGGTCTTTTTGTTTTTTTTTGAGTACCTAACTGACTTGATATTCAACCATTGAACTAAATGGATTAAATCTTAATATATTTCTATGCAATTCGTATTTAATTCAAGAAAACCTTTACTGCTCCTTCACTACATACATGGTAACCGGATTCCTGGAGTATGGATTCGTGCCCGTTTGATGGCAATAGGCTCGCCTACTATTACATAGTACTTAAATTTATCTGGCGAAATGTGGGTGTACCTACGTCTGCCCAACCCTTCGTGAGAATAAGGTGTGATATTATGTTGTTACAATACCTAGCCTTCTTCCCACGTGGGTGGGCCGAAACCACAGACCGCAACCTACTACGATCCTTACATACCTACTCCTTTTGCTTTGTTTACGTTCATACATCTGTCGATGTGTACAGCAGTGCGATTCTGTAAACATCTCACCGTGAAAACATTGAGTGAAGTGAGCTTTCAGTGAGCTGTCAATGGTGTCAATCCCTAGCATCAGATTGAATGACATCTCATTAGCACGGTGATATATCACCGTGAGTTAATCGTGTTAATGAGATGTCATATTCTATACATATTATATATAATACTAGCTGACCCCGCAAACGTCGTTTTGCAAAAAAAAAACAGATAGTAGCCGATTCTCAGACCTACTGAATATGCATATAAAATTTCATACAAATCGGTCCAGCCGTTTCGGAGGAGTATGGTAACTAACACTGTGACACGAGAATTTTATATAGGGTGACTGGTAATTAGTGACCGATACCTAAACACGTGATTGTACTCATGATAACAAACAACTTTTACCATGGGACCAAACCTGAATTCGCGAAAAAAAAATCTGCTGTTCAGTACCTACATTTTGACCAGTTAGGCGAACATAAATGATTGAACAGCAGATTTTTTTTTCACAATTTCAGGTTTGGTCCCATAGTAAAAGTGGTTTGTTATTATGAGTACAAGCACGTGTTTAAGTATCGGTCACTAATTATCAGTCACCGTATATATTAGATGTATATAATAGCACCGCTGACACTAGGGATTGACCAAGCATACATTTGAAATCATAATCGACAATTTTTTTTTTGGTAATTAGGTATATATTATATTTATAGCTTAAATAGATTTCTGCGTATCTTTATATTTAAAATATTTATTCCTGTAATGATTGCATCTACTACTGTTTGTCTCTGCATCACCCAAAGGTTGACTGGTAGAAAATGCCTATGGCATTAAGTCCGCCTCTGTACATGTATGTGCTTGAAGTATTAAATAAATAAATAATATTTTTTATGCTAATTCTATTGATATTATATAATTTCAAAGCTTGTAGTTTTCAAAAATTTCAGTTTCAGTTGTCAAAAATTTACTATTTTGTGGGGTTTTAAAATAAAATCAACTAGAATATATAATAAAATAGGCAATAGCCTTTAAAAAAAATAGTAGATTATGATTGTAACTATGTTGACAATCCTAGACTAATCCATCATAGCTCACTTCACTTTAGTGTTCGCGGTGAGATTTCTACAGAATAGAGCGGCTGGTCATACACGCACCCCGGTTGCCTTTACTATGCACCTGACTTTGTTTATGAAATTAACTAGACTTCTATATTAGACTTTTTTTGGTGGGACCCTGGTGATCTGCTATACAGGTATTCCTAGTTCAGACACCAGTCTCACAAACTATAACTTACCAGTTAATACCATCAAGTTTCTTGTGATAAAACGTACGGCTTCACTTTCACAATCTCCTTTTTCACTTCATCTTTCTCATATAGCATAACCATGAAATATGTCATTCAAAATTCACATTCCGAATTCACATTAAAATATTTTGCGGAGCTTCATAAATAAGCAGGCAACCGCTATGAGTGTCCTTGGTGAGCTTTTGAATTAACACTAAGTAGCCCTAGAGGCGACGAATTTTTTACCAAGAGGTACTAATTACATTTAGTAGCCGTCATTGCGATGCCTCTCTTCTTTAGTGTAAATTATATTTTTGTAAGTACCCACTTTGTTTGACGTGTTGTCTTAGCAAACAAAAAAAGTTTTTTAAACGGAATGTTTCTGTAACTAATGTTTTTTTAGATTATTGTCAGTTCTCAGAGTTTTTTGGAACGAATTTCCTTAACGCGGCTTGTGGTAGGAGTTGACTGGTAGAAAACGTCACGTCGGGAAAAATCGATATAAGCCCTTCTTTACTTTACTTTCTCTCTTTCTCTTTAGTTTCTATCTTATACGAGTGTGTGTGCGTGTGAGTTTCGCGTAAGGAACTTCGACCCCCGACCGCATAGTTGTGTGTGTTTTACTCCCGTATCAGCCGCAGCAATAGCACGAATTGGAAGCTGCACGTAGCGTTCCACTCATTATACGATGTTATTCTACTCAGTTGTAATTACAATGTATAGGGTGAGTTTTACTTCACATCCAGGTATATTAACGATGTGCTTCCTCAAAACTTTCTCTACCTGGTTTCAGAATTGTACATACTGACCTATCCCAATGAATTATTCTGTAGGTATAGCATGTACCTAAACTTGTAGGTGCCTATGTATAAAATCAGTCATTTGAATATTTTTTGTCCTTGACTTAGCATGCTTATTCCCTCTAACATAAAACGATTCAGTTATCAGCATTTCCATAATAACCTTGTCATTTTAAATCGTAAATTTAAAACGTAATTTAATTCTTTCTATCAATAGCATACACCATAGGTACATTAAACGTTCCAGAATTTATATAGCTTTATATATACCTACGTACAGTCAAACGTCCATTTGCGAGACTCGTAATTTTATTTTACTCTCCAGTATTAAAATTGGACATAAAAGGTACACTAATGGAATTAATGCGAGTCCTATTCGTGTTTTTGTCGCAGAACTTTATTGTATACTAAAAAAGTCAATAATAATAATAATAATAATATTCCACAACTATCACACAACGCCATCTAGTCCCAAGCTAAGCAGAGCTTGTGTTATGGGTACTAGACAACTGATAAACATACTTATATATTTCTTTTAATTGTTATGGAGTAGACCGATAAATGAGATGCTAACGATTTTGTGGTGGTAAATGCTTGTGGCTGCGAGTTATTCTTCCACATACCTATTATTATGTAGGCACATGGTTCTATGTGGGTTGATCAATAAGTACCCGTGTTGGCAATGAAAGCGCAAGTTTTTTTTTAGATTTTATTTGTCTACGTATTCTTTTCCCAACGTTTCTGCCATTTCTGCAACCCATCCAAAAAATATGATTTGTCAAAGTCCTCAAAATATGCATCTGTCTCGGCAATAACTTCCTTATTTTAGCTGATCTTTTTTTCCAGAGCCATGTTTTCATGTTGGGGAACAGAAAGATGGGGGGAGCTAGGTCTGACGAATACGGTGGATGCGGCAGCAATTCGTAGCGCAGATCATGCAATTTGGCCACGAAAATTCTGTATGAATGTGCTGGTACGTTATCGTGGTGAAACAGCCCTTTTTTCTTAGCCTGAAATGGGGCCGTTTCTCCTTTAATTTCCTATCTTAAAATCTTTATTGCAGTTCCGTATGATTCCGTATGACACCGCCTTCGCAAACTTTAGTTCGGCATTCAGAGTATACAGGCTACGAGCATCACGTTTGTCTTACAAGTGGAGATACTGAAAGGTAAAGGCAACAAGTGCGTGTCGGACCATACACAATGGAGGGTTCCGTAGATATATTACAACATGTTTCCCATACATTTCAAACGCAAATGTATGTTGGTCGAATATTAGTCTTTAACTTATAAAGCCTTAATAACTGTGATAGTTTTCCTTTTAACTTTTTTTTTGTTATACTTATACTTACTACTGCTGTGATTTTTTTATCACATATCCAAAAAAGCCATTTGGCTGGCAGGAACTCTAACAAAAATATCTTATTAAAGCTTAATCCAAGCTAAAGCTAACTAGCTAGCTAGCTAGTTAGCTTAAGCTTATTCCATCCATTTGTTCGATTAGCTTCGTTTTGATTAATATCTGTACCCATGCAAAATTACAGCTTTTTAGTACTAAGAGTTGAGCTAAGCCGCGGACAGAAAGCGAAACTGTATATGGGTTCCTTGTTGACCCTAAAAAGAGAATACTTATTTTATACGACAAAATGTAGGTGGCTATATTACATATTCACGCTTTATTTTTACGACGGCTCGTGATTATCCTATAAAGTGCGCCAATGTTTGCGATTCCCTAATTAGGCAATAGTTAATTATATGCGAAGGCCCTACGGAGTGGATGATGTGAACAACATAATACATAATGTTTGTTTTACAATAAATAAACATGAATTTTCAATGTATTCTTAGGACTTGGTTTAAGAGCAGAACATAAACTCGTAGATAAATCTTATTAACATATGTATCGAAAAATAAACGTGAGCGAGATGAGATTATAATTTAATAATCATGCGATATTTTTGAGAAGTACTTATAGATACTGAAATATACTTCGGTAAAGCCAAAATTGACCGACGCTACAGCAGGACACTTCTGCGAAAAAGTCGCCGTAAAATTTTGTCCCTAATTTCGTAATATTATTGTAATACCTACTTACACTATAATGGTATATCCATACGTTTGCCACTTGCCACAAACTACAAACCTATACAAACGCTTGGATAAATTAGGTGGTCCAAACAGCGATATCCACACGCTTGCGAGTGTGCTAGTGTGTTTGGAGGAACCAAGCATGACGGACGTCGAGCTTTTGTCGGCTATAACGTTTGGTTTAACCTATTTTTATTATAAAAAGAAGCAAAATGAAAAGAAGAATATTATAAGTACTTAAACGGAAAATTCGGCAAAGAAGATGGTGGATGATAAAAATTCATAGAAACCGTACAAGGTATGTTTTTTAACTACGCACAAACAACGACAGCTACTAACAACGCACAAACGTGTAGATGGATCCCAAGCGCTTGCCGCAAACTTCTTTGATTTGGACGTCAAAAACCGACACTCGATCGGATCAGTCGCAAACGATTGCAAGTCTACACAAGCCAAGGCAAACGCTCTATCCACACGTTTGAATTTGTGATGATTTGTCGAGGTTTGGCAAGCGTGTGGAGCCGTCATAATACATCCATAGCCTCAAGAGAACCATGACGCCTACGTGCTACGTGTCCGTCTCCGTCAACGTAGCAACAACGCAATCACATTATTAATGACTGGTGCAATCCTAACTAATGAAAAACCTAAATAATTAATCACATCTACCTTACCGTGACCCTACTATGTAGATGTTGTAACTGAATGCACAGAATATCTGTATTCTAAATTATGAAGTGCTCCCTCCATTGTATAATTTTATTGCTACGTTATTCATTATTTTCAAAAGAAGCAAAGAACGAAGTAAAAATTTATTTCGCTCGTCACATTCCAGGAAAACTTGAGATTGTACGCGTAGAAAGAAAGCTTGAAAAAGAGAGATATTTAAAAAATGAACAACAATGTGACGCTGCAGGCATTTCCGTCGTTCACGAGTCGCGCCGAAGCCTTTAAAACTGCAGGCGTTTGATTTTGTTTTATTTAAACGTGGAGCGCTTTCACGCCCGGCCGGCGCTAGCAGACACAACACGACACCTCGATTGAGGTGAAATATAAATTTGCCTTTGCTCTTAAATACTCTTTGAATTGAGGTTTTCCTATTATTAACAGTGTATTTAGCCGACAAATATGTATATGGTCAGAAATTCTGAATACAATTTCCAGAAAGTTGTATGCAAGGCTACTTGTGAAATGCTCCTAGATGTCATGCCCAGAATTTTCTCGTGAACTTTCGCGTACCACAATAACTATGTTCCGTACATTATGTACAGGGATTTGAGGTCTGACCATACTTTTCATCATGACATGCATTCATAGAGGTAGGGACTTGCGGTATAATAACATCTATTCGATATTCTCGCCTTTAAAAGCACTTGGGCCGAGTTGGGCCTTTCTTTCCAAAGCGCTCAAGGAAAGGGCTTTGGGTTTTCATAATACACAAAAAGAACCTTTTTATAACGTAGCACAATGAAGCCCAAATCACACACGTGCCTATCTTAGGAGGGACAGGCACGCGATTGTTCTCCCACGGGGTGCCCGCAAGATTTTCACAGCTTTATATGTATCCAGCCCCCCTCGGGCGCAGCTTTCATTTGAATGGGTCGTCAGATTATAATAACTTGTGCGGCCGCGGGAGGGACGACGTGATAAAGCTGGTAGAACAACTTTTTGCGGCCACCACTCTCCCGCGGGTTGCGACTGGGCCTGAATTAGGTCCAGAACGCACTAACGAGATTGCTTCATTTCAATTATACTTGTCCCAAATTCCCAATACCAACGTCACTGTGGTTAATATGAAAATGCTGTCACCGTAATTATCACACCAGATACGGGGGGTTATCCGAATTTGCCTGGTTAAGAATCAATTTTAAATGGTCAAAATAGTGTATTTGGGAACTGAAAAGAATATATATCATAGATTGAGTTTGACGGAAATTAACGGTTCAAAACACGATAAATTGTAATTTGCTGGATGGAAAAAAAAAAACCGAAACAGGTTCGATTTCAAAACCGTTTTCGGTTTCATTTCCTAATTACAGCACAAAATAATATTAAAATTGGACGTACCATTAGGTAATCGCATTTCAGAGGGAATTTAACGGTTGGATTTTTTGTTTAATAGATTATTTTTCAACAAACACGAAAATAGTAAATAGGGCTAAAACGGCTCGCGCTTAGTCTCAGAGTCCCAACGAGAATGTAATGTAAACATTACAGACTATATAAAAAGTACTCTTTGGTCCTGCGGGACTTCATCAAGGGTCAAGGATGGATCTGTGACAAAATTTTTAAAAATTCGCTCTCTCTGCCATTGTTCCTAAAAAATCAAATAAAAGAACAACACATTACCTAGATATAAAATTACGGCAGCTCTGCAAAAATATCTCGGGTTTATATTATACATAGTTTCAATTCATAAAATTATTTTCGAAAATATTATTATTTCTATTCGGTGTGATAACATTTAATTGTCATCTTACAATAGTGTTAGGCACATTACAGATAATTATCAATAAAATACAGTCAAGTGCGAGTCGTATATCATTTTTTCTCGTTGTTTATGAAGAAGTTTTAATAAAAAATATTTTTCTAAGACTATCAGATTCATCCATAATACTATATTCACTCTCCATCGAACTGTCGTCGCTAGTATCATATATTACATTAGAAAAACACATACAATGTGTTATTACAATGTGTCCGGTTGTCAATTGTATACTAATAACATAAACAACTTACACTCAAACACATACAAATAAAAAGTATAAAAAAAATGCTGTTTCAAACAAAAGTGCTATACATAAGTACTAAAACGACCAAATGTATGGAACACGATAAAAATCTTAATGATATTTCTCGAATAGCCGAGAGCAAAAGATTTTTTTCTTGAATGCCTTATTTTATAGTGTTGGCTCTACTGTCAGTTTTGAATACAAAAAGTCACTACTATATTCGATTAAATATCGTATCGTATATAAGTACTTACTTGTAAAATGGCGCCGTGTGAACGTAGCCTGGTTATGCGGTAACCGTATAACTCCCATGGTCCAAACCAAGTTCGTCGATGACGTATCGTATCTTTGTTGGTTTGTAACTTTTAACATATTGATACTTGCATCATGTGCCACCTTTGCTTCGATAAATCATAGCTGTAGTAGTAGGTACATCACTTGACAATAAAGTACGACAATTATTCCTTCTATGTAGCTGTCAATATTACGGATCTTCATGAGCGATAGCAAACATAAAAAACAAAAGAATATGGTTACGGTATAAGCTATAGAGTAAGACCATTTTAGTTCATTCTACTTAATAAAAATCTAAAATTCAGGATTTTTTAAATCAGCTACTAAAGGCGTATAATATGGCACAAAAGTTGGTATGGTAATTAATTTTTGTTGATGGGAAATACCATCTGGTATACGGGTTGTTTACTTGATACCTAAAATTCTTAAATTCATTGAATGACAACGCTCAGTCTAAACCGATGGGTTTCGAAGCATGAAATTTTGCACAAGATTTCCTTTTACAACGAAAAAAATTAAAACTTTGGTATTTTCTATCAAATTACATTTTGTGTGGCTTTTGGAATACCCAGTAGTAACCATTGCAATTTTAAGCTTTCACCTTACTATCGCAAAACCATTTTTATCTATAACAAGCTTCTGCTCGCGACTTCGTTCACATGGAAGTCGTAGGACACAACAATATACTAAAGTATACTACACTAACTGTATACTTGTACATTTGTGGTCTCAGCAGCACTGTATCTTGTATTTCCATGTCTTAACGGATTTTGATTACACAGATATGGCAGGGCATAGCACAGGATACTTTTTATCCCGGCAGTATGATTTCATGGGATCATTTCGGACCTCCACGTGGGTGAAATCGCAGGTAAAAAGTTTGTTTCGTATGAAAATACATTTCTCTTTTTATTTCATTAAAAAAATTAATTGATTGTTATAACTCAGCACATTAGCAGTTAACGACACCGACACGATATCGGCGGTCAGAGAACCGCATACATTAGGAACTTCTAAACGCTTTTCTATATCTGCACATTATGTTGTTATGTTCATCTATATCATCACAGACAGTGAACGACACCGATATTGGCACGATATCTACCGGCGGGGATACAGTACAGGTTCAGAGCAGCGGGCGTTTTTGCCTGGAACCCACTTTTTCCCACTACCGCCTTCGAGACGTCGTCGATACTTAGTACTGCGGTCGTTTGGTGCGTCGCGATTGTCATCATATTCACCAATATCATCTGGCCTAAATAATAATTATTTCAGTATCAAATCGGTGAAGGTACCTATAGCTGCCGACATATTGCAATCGGGTTGGTGTCGTTATCTGGTAATGTGAAAACGCTCATTAGGTACACCGGACATTTTATGTACCTAATAACTTTAGTTCACTACACCGCAGGTGCCATAAAATGTAAACCTAAGGGAAAAAATCGAACCTAAAACAAACTAATTCATTGATCAACTGTAAATATTTTATAACTACTGTGGCATGAATTTTCCGTGAAATAGTCGGCGGCGCATCATACATAAATACGTCGCACTGCATTTTGGGAGGGCGTAGGTAGCGTTTCAAAGGCTTACAGGCCCGGAAAACCTCTCCTTAGCTTGTATATGACGACATTGGCGTCGTAGAGTTGATTGACGATACAATTAGACAAATTTAATATGTTACGTGCTATAATATGCCGTCCGTTTTCATTGCTCACACACCCACATTTGCCAAAGTGAATCCTCAGCTTTATGAACCTTTATAAAACTCAGCCATTCGAATGGGTAAACTTTTACTCTTTTAAGATGCAAATATATGGGGCGTTCGTCATTTTTATATTTGGAGGGGCCGAGTCAGTTTGTTTTCACATTAGACTTTGCTTATGTGTAGTGCAGGGTGTGTTGATCAACTCGTGGTACTTTTGTATGTTTCAAAAATATTATGCAGCGTAAACCTGAAGCAGGATCTCTTATCTACTAAGCAACTTGTCAAGTAATAAAGTATAATACTTCCCTGAATATCTGAACGTCGCTACTTCATTAGAACGGTTAAAAAACTTTAGAGGTTTGAGACTATTTAATTTCCTCTTCGCAGTCCGTCGGGGATTTGCTCACGTTAAAATAAGAGGACGTTTCGCTAAAAAGAAAGCCTCGGATCGTGTAATTTTAGTGGAACACGTAAAACAGAAGCAGTTGGAGGTTACCGGGTCTTGATGTGACTGACGTAAATGCAAATTGCGTGTCGGAGATTTTATATGAAGTCGAAGTATCGCGGTTTATTGAGATTTGTTGAGAGGCTCCCGAATTTAAAGTATTCCAATGTTTTTGGAACAAAGGGTGCGGCGGCAAACTGGATTTCTATTTGATTGGTTTGAAATATTGACAGAACCTTCCGACCTCTACCTATTCTACAATTATTTACGTCATAGGAGTAACTGCTGAAAGAAAACATCCACCAATGATTTAATTTACAGTACATTCTAGACCTAGGTAGCGGATGTGGCGACCCACGAAGAGTAGATCATGTAGAACTGAACCATTATTCCAAAGGCCATAACTGAACATCCTGCTGATGGTCAGACATTTAACCGCCACAGCGAATAATACTGCGACAATATTGCTGTAATAAACCACACAGCATGCCATTATTTGTTCACAGGTGGCTGCTGCATTGCTATTGCTCATCGTCCTGAAATAATTCCGCGGTGGGCTGTAATAAATAGGTACTTTGTTGCTGAACACAAAACGGGTTTTTATGTCAGTTAAAATTGCTGCTTGTTTTTGTTTCTTTTATACGTGTAAATAAGAAAATGTAACATATTTCTGATATTTCCACAATACAAAGGCGTAGAAGAGAGAAAACAGCAATAATAATTATGTATATTCATTCTCACATTCTGTACACAAAACCTTTCCATTGATATTGGAGTACATTGCTTCGTTTGATGTTCGCTTATTGCCAGTGTTGTTGTGTGCAAGGTTTTACAGTCGCAATAAACGGCTTCGGTGATATACAACTCTCCGGAATTTTCGGAAGTGGGCCATGGAAGGGAAAGTTTATTTAGAGCGTCCCTATTTCAATACATCGCACGTGACTCGTCCTCTACGGCATCCTTGATTGCTCTCGTTAGAAAGAAGGACGTAACTACGTAAGGTCATAAGTTAGTAGGCGACTTATTACGATTCTCTGAAAGGGTCCGACGAATAGCTAAATACACAACTGTGCGCAGATCTGTAATAATTTGATTTTTTCGAGATTTCAATGTTATTGTGATATTGGAGATATATTTATACGCTTTTATCAGCGAATTGTTTTTGTTTCTGAACGAAATGTGATCTCTTTCTTAAGGATTTAATTACAGAAATCTTAAAAGATGAGTTGCCTTAAATATAGCTACAAAATCAAGCTTCATTTTAAGCACTTCCTAAGATAATAAATAATTGTAGTAGCTCAACTGTCACTAATGAGACAAAATGACTTTTTCTATTGTTACCGATCTCTAGGAGATTTCTTGACAAAAACTTGATGATGATAGGCTTTGTTATTAGATCGTGTCAGGCATTTAAGAACATTGAGGCTCTTAAATCGGTGTATTTTGCATATCTGCGTAGCGACTTAGAATATGCAATACGAATTTAGTTTCCCAATATATGTTATATTTTATATGAAACTAGCGGTCCGTCCCGGCTTCGCACGGGTGGAAAAAAAAAAGAAAAAAAATAGCCTATAATAATCAGTGATAATGTAGCATTCAAATGGTGAAAGAATTTAAAATCGGTCCAGTACTTTTTGAACCAATTCGTTACAAACATACATACAAACCTTTCCTCTTTATAATATTAGTATAGACAACCAGAACGGGTTCAAAGAAAATTTGTTAACTACCTTAATTATTGCCTCCGTAAACCTCCGATGACATATGAAAATAGCTGTCGAACACATGGTCTACTAATACTCGATGAAAGGCGCAATGTTATGGATATGTGTTTGCTTTATGACATACTCAATAGACGCCCAGGTAACTTTTAACACTCCCATATGGCGCACTCGTCACGCGAAAATGCTACACGTGCCTCGGCACATGACTAATTACATCAAAAATTGTGTATTGACCTTTTTTTTTTTTTTTTTTTTTTTTTTTTTTTTTTTTTTTTTTTTTTTTTTTTTTGTGGATGGGAAATCATCCAATGACCCCTCCCGCTCTGGGTGGAGCAGAAGGGAGTGTCAGACTCTTACTGACTAAAACCCACCCGTGTTCCTTCCTTAGCCCTTTGTGTTCCGGGGTAGCGGTAACCCTTTCGGACAATCCCGCTGCCCCGGCAGGCTTCGGCCCTTTCGGGCCCCTTCCTAATGCTGACATCTCTTTGAGGCGCGCGTGGAACACGTACGCGCCGTCCGGCACGGGCCTGGTCCTGATCGGACGGAGAGTTACCCATTACTCTCCGCCCGCAGGCCCGCGCCTACGGTGGCCGGGAGTCGCCTCGCGGCTCCCGACGCCCGGGGCGTCTCCCGCGGAAATAAATCGTCTTCAAAAATAAATTAACACAAAATTCAAAAAAAAAAAAAAAAAATTCAAAAATTGTGTATTGACCCTTATTGCTCGAATTTATTACACACATTTCTCAAAAGTGAATATATTTTACTGTAATTTAAACCTACATTCAAGAAAACAAATAATAACAACCTTAAATGAAGGCAATTGATAACAACTAATCTCTTATTAATTACTCAAACTTTTTTTTTCTCTAAAAGGAGACAGTTCTGACGCGAACTCTGTTCATTAGTATTGAATTTCTGATTTTCATCATCAACTTTTGCTGTTGACTGTACTTATCCTAGTTATACAGGGAAACCTATTATTAGCCATAAAATTATACTGTTATAGACATACTATTTGTATCGCTGTTGGGACAAGATTTTATTTCGACAGTATGGAACTCCGCCACGCCTTCATTTTGACAATACTTTACTTCGAAATAAAAATAATAACAAAACAGTACCTAAATACAGGGTGGAATCGAAGTCATGGGCATTATTTTAACCTAAGGCACTACTCACGATACTGATTGCATTAGGGCTATTAATACGCAAATCAAAAATATTATTAATGCAAGTAAGGAAAACCTTAAAAATGTAGTAAGTCAAATTGCACAAGGCTTATTATTGCAAATAAACACTTAAAGTAATTAAAACAAAATACTTCGTTAACGCCAATAATTGTTGAAATATCAAAATCTTAAAGCGCAGTACAGCGCAAAGCGAAATGTAAACAAACATCACCTGCGCGCGCGCGGGTTTTTCCTTACAAGTAATAATAACAATGGGCTACAAGACATTCCGTCCGGCGGGATTCCCTGAACTCTCTCCGTCCCACTCCCTCACTCGCAAAAATACGAATATCACCCCCGCGCGGGGTATGCTTCCCGCCGCAACACGAAGTCACGAACCCGGAACCAGTGTCATAACGACTGCGCAGGTGCATTGACGCGTAATTGATTTATTGATCCCGTGACGTAATCGCCGTACTCGCCGCTCGCGGCATACGGTGCTTGGATTGCAGTGTATTAAGTGTTAGTGTAGTAGTTGTGTGTTGTGTGTGTGTTTGTGTACACGATGCCTCGACCGCGTAATGTGCAGGCTAGGTACACCAACCAACAATACCCACAAATGGTTGTAATTTACGATCGCGCAAGAAATTTAGTATGAACTCGTGAAATGTTCCATCGGCGCTACCCGAACGACCCTATTCCTTCACGGGGTCTCATTCCACCAGAACCACTCAGAACCTGTTGGATTTTTCGTCTTTTCACGTGCCAGCACATGCACAAGCTCGTGGAAGAGCACCCGTTTACCCTCTGTCACTTTACCGACAAATAAGGTTTTTTCAAAACAATCCACAAGCTAGGTACGTAAATGTTTTTTTTTAATGTATGTTAGTTGACGTAGTTTTGACCGTCCTAAGCCGGCAAAGTACGAAGGGAAAATTGGAATTTATTATGAATCAATTCATTGGCAACTTACGAATGTCACGTGAGTCGGGCGGGGTCAAAGAATTCACGCCCAATGACGCGCGTACGGCGTAGTGTACCTACGCATTTGCTATCGAGAAGCGCAACTAATTTGATACTTTGTATGACTTACTACATTTTAAGGTTTTCCATACTTGCATTAATAATATTTTTGATTTGCGTAATAGTAGCCCTAATGCAATTAGTATCATAAGTAGTACCTTAGGTTAAAATAATGCCCATGATATCAAATGCACCCTGTATACGTAGGCATCTAATCAACCTTGAGTGCTAATCAACGAAAGTTAAAAGATTGATAACGCCTCGAGCTCTATAAAACGGAAATTAACTGGGAACCCGTTTCTAATTAAAGTGGAGACGATGGAAAAAAGGTGGCGTAAGTAGGTTTGGTAGGTACTTACAGACAAGGGCAGATTTAAATGAGAGAATCGATCGTTAGCGTAGCAACGAGAAATGAACGCGTCGATTAGAGTAGGATTTATGGCACCACGTAGAATGTACCAATCGTTGAAGAGAACGATTTACTGCTACCTGCGAATGCGATACGCTGCAGTGGACTCCAGTGAGATACAATGAAAATACAGGGAATAAATCCATAACACGGAAGCCATTTTGTATTGTTTCCTTAAAAAGTGCGAACTTCCGGAGACTGAATCTTTGTAGTGCACGTTTGAAGTTTGATTGGGATTCAGTTAGTCGATATAGGTACCTACTTATCTTCTATTATTTCTCTGGTTAGGTTAGATCATTGATTCCCAAAGTGGTCGATATCGACCCCTTGGGGTCGATATCGGTTTCCTAGGGGTCGACATAAACGAAAACTGATTTTGGGGATCGACGGGGTTGATCTTAAAAGTAGGTAATTTGGCTATGGGGGTCTGAGGTAACAGTTCATTTTGGAAAAGGGGTCACATGTCCAAAATAGTTTGGGGATCCCTGGGTTAGATGAATAAAGTGATAAATGTACCTACAATTATTTACCTAATTTATTATTATTTATTTAATTATTCTGAAAGTAACTTGCTTGATTCTATCTTTTCTAATAGCATATATCACCTTTAATTATTGTTATAAATAAAACCTTTTTTTTATATAAAACTTTAATTTATAAAACTGGTTTGAATTTGAAAAAATCTAAAAGCCATGCCTATGGTAGGTATTTGTTTTTTTTCTTCCTAAAGCCTAAGAATTGTTTGTTCTGCTTTTTAAATATTTACGCAATTTTACGAAAAAAATAAGAATAAATAAAGAAAAAGTATTATGTAACTAAGTAGCCAAGTCTTTTTTAAAAACAATTTAGCAATTTAAAAAAAAAAATCTGCTATAACTCAATAACTACTTTTTTGGTTATGGTCAAAAAGAAAACAAATAGGTCAGCTAACAAAATTGGCGGGGTTAAAAAAAGTTACTTTAATTCGACGAAGGTTGTAAAATTTATAATTAAGTTTCTTTTTTGTAATCATAAAAAAACAATTGCAAGAATAATCGAAGCTGCAGTTCTATTTTCGCGTGTTGTGAAGTGAGTCACTCAATTGGTCAAGATAATTTTTAAATAATTGAAATTGAAATTATTATTATCCTGTACCTACGCACGTACACATCAAGCTATACATAACCAGTATAAACTGACTTCTGCTTGTACGAAAAACCTATACAATGCGAGGTAAAAACGGGAAATGTATAGCTTGATGTGTAGCCGTGTGTACAATATGTATACTACTTATATGCTACTTATATACTTTTCTGTATAAATTTTACCGTCAAAACTTAGGTGCAGTGAGATTTCAGTAGTGTCAATCCTAAAGAGATTTAAGGTACTCACTATAGAGAGGCTATACGAAGAAATGTCATAGAAAAACACTGTGATGCCTTGTGTGACGTCATCTTGCATAATATAGCAAAATTAGAGCGGCATGCCATGCAGGCGTATAGACTGAGCGACTTTTGCCCACTAGGCCAAGTGTATTAGATTACGATTTTGTTAAGTAAATAATTTAATGTCTCACAGTATAAATATGATCTTTATACTGTGATCAGGCGGAAGGGCAGCTCACCTCGTTCATAACTGGTATGTAAAATAGAGTACCTAACCATCTTAGTGCTTACGCAAAAGTTATAAAAGCGACTGGCACTTAAAAGGGCTTGAAAAAAGCACGCCGTGAAAAGGTAAACATCACTGAAGTAAATTAACTCGTTAGCTGTGAGGGGTTCACTCGGGTTTTATTAGGACACTCAGTACCTACGCGGTACTTCAGAATAACAGTACGAAGGTGGTAAGGGGTCGTACTTTAAACACTTGAGGTTTGAAAAGAGGGGGGAGCGGGTACAAAAAAAATCACTATATTGTGTCACGTGTACTTATTTTTTTGTGCGAAGAAAAAATAAATTCTATGTATAATATAATATTTAAGTATGGTGTTTCGGAAACTAATTTTATGATATTTTATTATTAAAAATATCTGAACTTTTCAATAATAAAAAATACAGTGGTACGCACGGCTACACATCAAGCTATAATAACCAGTATAAGCTGACTTCTGATTGTACGAAAAACCTATACAGTGCGAGATCAGCTAAAACTGGAAATGTATAGCTTGATGTGTAGCCGTGTGTACGAGTAGTCTATAAAACCTCACGATGACTCACTAAGGGAGAAGGGGAGGAGTCTAAAAGTGGCCTAAAACTTGTCAGCTCTACTTATAATGAAGGGTAATGCGGTTACCAACTTGTAATATTAGTACCAGACAGATTGGATTATGTTAACAGAATTTCAAAAACTAGAATATTGTCTATAATTATTTTGTTTATGGCGATGGAAAATGTGAAGTTTTATTAAGACGGGGTTGGTTGCTTTGCAGAGATAGGACATAAGTAGCTCTCGTCAAAATGCGGTACTCAACAGCGAATGGGCCCGATATCATGCTTTTAAAAATGTACACACATTTATAAATAGACACAAAAAAAGAACGGAAAAATAGGTACAAAGAATCACCTTTGTACCTATTTTTCCGTTCTTTTTCATCCATCAGGATGATGGTGATGGATGAATGGAGATGTTATTACTTAAGAAATAAAAAGTAGGTAACGAGATATAGACAGCGCGATGAATGTGTGATGTAGCGTATTATGATGTTATTAACTAAAATATAAAACCTATTGCAGTGAAATATGCCATGGACTACAGTTTCCTTCGAGGAAACCCCATGATGATACTTCAGGAAGAGCAAAGATGCGTGTAAGTAAAACAGCAAAGTTTGAGTCTTGCAAAACTTTATAATTATCGGCGGAGGGAATTAAGTCTGTGCTTGAAGCAGAATGTTCTTTATTACAGCACTTAGCGAATAGTGGCGTACCGTGAGTATAGTGGAGTATTCGCAACATGTGGCTCGCAACTCGTTCACTAGTGACTTAATTAAGTGAGCAGTGAGTACCCACGCCTGAATGCCATTAGCTTCTGGTTACGATGAAGTGGCTGCCATATCGGTTCCAGATTTCTGTAGCTGTATGTGAGTATGCCTTGGTGCTGTCAAAATTGTTGGCAATTTTAAACGATTTTTTGCCCATATTGCTTACAAACTATTCGCAGATCCATAATAATATTAGAAACGTTAATGTTTTAAGTTAAGGGGTTGCGCTAGTCAGCCCGCGAAATTTAAATTTTCTTACGTTTTTTGCAATTTGCAGATCAGTGTCAGGTTGTATGTTGAACAAAGTATGATTCGCGAGCGTTAGAAGTACGTATTTACAGAATTATAATATACCTATACAATATATGTAATTCTGTAAAGTAGTTAATATTTGTTACGCTCGCGAATCATATTTTAGTCAACATTCAAATTGACAATGAATTTTGCGGGCCACCCCGGTGTTTCCCCCTTAGTAAATGTTTAATTCTGATTTCAAAGATAAATAAAATATATAACGCCAACTTTATAATTTTATTCTGAAAAATTCCCGAGCGCTGGGATTGAACGAATGTCTTATGCAAGAATTTAGCAAGTTCAAAGGCGACAAACTTGGCATCGGTTATCACGATTTTCACAATGCTTAGTCAGCTGAAAAATGGACGACACGGCCCGGATCTCTGGACTTGGCTAAAGTCATTCATATTAAAACAGTTTGAGATGTTCTTAGCGTCCTTCAAAGTCAGGTAAACTGAATATCTAATTACGTCATTATCATTTCAGTATCATTCTACTCTGTATACTGCATTCACTGTCTGATTTCTTGAGAACAAAATAATAATAATTCTCAAATATAAGGGGCATGTAGCGTTCCCAGTTAATATACTTGCATAAAATGCTTTGTGCATAAATACAGGATATGCTGCAGTACATACGTTATGCAAATACGAGGACATGACTTATGACATCGTTGTAAATCAAGTTCCATTTAACATTTTCATATAAAGTGTTAAAGGCAGTGTGGCGGTGCTGCGCGCGCGCGAGATCTGTCATCGACTGCGGATTTATAGCGCATCGTTCGTCGGGATTTGCTTTTGCTTCACGTAATGGATTGCTTTAGAATTCCAATGGTTCCGCTCGAATATATTTTTTGTCCATTTCCCATATGTCTACTTCAGTGTGAAACACCAGGGTTATTGTTTTCCTGATGTATTGGATCGTTGGTTTTATGGTGGTATAAACGACCTTATATTTTCCTATTGTACTTTTACGAAAAATATTTTCACACATAAAGCTTGTTTCAAAATGAGCCTGTATATGAAACGGTCATTAAATGTCTGCAGTAAAAATATGTGTATCTATTGAAAATGTGAACAAAGAAGTGATTAAACGGTTTTTTCACTCAACTACAGTCTTCCACTTACACTCGATACGTATCCGAACGAAGTTGGCTTGCAAAGGAAAAAGGAATGTTTATTCATGTACTCGTAATTGAATTCTGTTGGGAGTGCGGTTGGGCGCAAATTGAAGTGGAGACGGCGACGGGAGGCGGCCAAGCCGCGGCGGGCGCCGGACGCTGCAGGCGACGCGGCGCACCAGACATCGCCCTTGATAATTTAAAGTACTGCTGTTTTGTGCTTGCCTCTGTTTGTTTTAGTTCAACTTTCTTTAACCTCGTTTGAAAAGATGTAATTAATTTTACATTTCAGGAATATTTTTGCAAGAATGTTTTTAATTCAAACTAGAGAATGGCTCGCATAATTAAAATAGCACAAAGCACCTATTTCGGTTATGTGGGTAAATATTTTAAATTACGGTAACAATTTATGAAAATCCTTTGTAAGATTTTTGAAACTAGAAGTAAGAACTTTATAGGTGGTAAGATATTTAATTAAGCGGCTAGCTCGGAGTACGAAGCTGTTTTGGTCCGCCGGCTGGTGCGGCAGCCTCGTTATTAAGATATCTTCGGATTTCCGTTAATGGTCACTCGCTCAGTGTGCTGCAGATGCTACTAAAATTCGTGTTAAGTGCAAATTCAGAATAAATAATTTGCAAAGACGTACAGACAGATTTTGTTTGCATATGTATTCTGCTGCGGGTGACAGCTGCCTTTGTCAGCTTATTTTACTTTTTATGCTGTGTGTATTTTCTGCATCATGAAAAGGTATTTATTTTTTAAAGACATTCATTTATTTATCGGGCTAGATGATAAATAATGTATCTATGTTATGGGAATTCCTAATAAGAGATAGTATCTAATCTATAGTTGTATCAACGGTGAGTGGTTGTATTAAGTTAACTGGGATAAACCACAGCCCAACAATCGATTTGGGGTCGCTGTGTGGTTAGCCATAATTATAACAGAATCAAGATGAAGGAGGTGCATTCGTCTTGAATATACAATATTAGTTTTAGTATATTATGCAAACCCGAAACACGTGTCTAGTATTTTTATGTAAAGTATCTATGTACAAAATTTCAAAACTGTCATGAAAAATCACAAAGTTATTAGCTTGTTATGTTACCTGTTATCTAGTTGTCCGTACAAAAATTTTATTATTTTTATGCTCACCGCGCGGCGCGCGGCACCCCGGGCGGCGCCGCCCGCGCATGCAGCGTCGTCTTGAGCTCGATAATGATTACGTAGTCGCTCGGTGTCCAACTTGTAACCTGCCTATCGATTCTGTAAAAATCTCACCGTGATAACATAGGTGAAGTGAGCCTGAAGTGAACTAACAATGGAGGCAATCCCTAACATCAGGTGGAATGACAGGTCACTTCAACTTAGTTTTCACGGTGAGATTTTTACAGAGTAGCACTGCTGTTTTAAATATTTTTGGGACAAAATATAACACGGTGGAAAAATTATTGGAATCGATTCAGATACTTATTCTGAACAAAATATAAGTATTCAGGTTTCGCATGTACATACTAAAATGTCTAGCAGGCTTCCTGTGTCGGTCGACGTAAAGAGATAAGCCGCACGGAGCCTCTACATTTTTCCTGCCTCGCCAGCTTTGCTACAAGTGCAAAGCCAATGAGACTCCCTATGCAGTACTTGTGTTTCATGTCATGTAATTGAAATTCTGTGTGGATGTATTGATCAGAGAACATGTTGAATGTTGGATATTATTTAAATATTACAGTGTCAGTTATTTTCTGGAACGATTAATTAAATAAAAAGTAGTGCCTGACCGAATTTCGTTTTCGGTCAAGGAATAGCACCTATTAGTACTTAGAGAATCCCCAGTATAGGGGATCGTAGTGGAACATTGAGTGCTGTGTAGTCCCTTGGAGGACTGGTCTAGGGGATTTTAGTGGAACAAGCGAAAATATCTACTCTCGGCAGTTTTCGTTTTCGGCTGAAAAAAACCTGCTATTCTAAAATTTTTGTTACTAAACTACCTATTATTGCATGAGTACATTATATGTATATTCCTTTCGGATTTCCGTTTTAATTTTTCTTGTGCTCATGTTTGCCCCAACTTTCTTGCTAACTAAACTACCCATACAAAGTACGAACACTGATGATACAATGTTATCGCCAGTCAAACAAAGCCAAGACATATCCACTAGCGTGCAGAACATTTTAAGATGGCCATATCATATTGTAACACTTTCAGGACTAGGTTACAAATGTACAGTGATACTACAACGGTCACCTAGGGAAAAAGTCTTGCGTTGCGTGACTTGAAAAGTAAAACAAAGTAAATATCTGTCAGTGGATAAACGAGCATCCGGCTGCTTACTTTCGCGAGATCCCGCGTCGTTCCGTAATCCCGTAAAGCCAGCTAAATGCGGGACTTGAATAATCCCAGGGACAGGTGAGCTGGCGTGCTTCACTTCGAGGATTTGAGGTCGATAGTTTGTTTACATTCTGCGCTTATACAAACTTCGGAGCCGATATGTAGTGTAAATAGGATGTCAACCAATTTATAGTTGGCGAACTTTGTTGATAGAACTATGGCCTTTAAAGTGGGATTTTGTGTTGTAACAAAAAATCCTGCTGTTCTTTCTATAATAGCTGATTGATATTAACCGTTAGATATTTACTCTTGTAGGTCTATCTAGTTCACATATTCCAGTTGTAAGTTTGGGTATAAACTAACACACTTAATATTAGGAAGGTGTCTGTCAGAACCACAACTTTATTAATATCCAAACTTATGTAGTTCACCTCAAAGGAGAATGAAGTGCTTGGCGACAAGTTGCTTGTGGCTGCATGTAGCGTTGCACGAAATGCAATTTCAGTTGGGCGTCCAACGCCGACGTGGAGACGGGAGGTGTTGCCTCTTGCAACTAATCATGTAAGTACGTTGGACTTGAGAGCGGCTTACAACTTCACTCACAACTTGCTATCGCTTCTCGCAGCCGCCTTCCTATTTTCGTTCTTCTACAAAATATAATATTTTTATAAATTACTTCTATCTCATCTAGGTAGCCCGCGAAATTCAAATTTATTTACGTTTTTTGCAACTTGAAGGTCAGTATAGGCCAAGCATGTACATACGAGTATAGGTTTTTTACAGAATAAAACCGGCTGATGCTAGGTTTTGACACTATCATAATAATAATAATAATATTCTTTATTATTCTCTCATATTCACAAACACGGTACAAAGTCAAGGTAACACTTAATAGAGACTGGTGTCTGTTGTAGGTAAAACCTGTATTACAGATCACCAGGCTTACCCTCCATCGGACAACTCACTTATATTAGACTTATTACTGTATTATTTATTGACAGATAACTTCACCCAAGTTTTCACGGTGAGATTTTTGCAGAATAGCTTGGCCCACACTGATCTGGGTGCTTACTCTTGAATTTAATTTCGATAGATCGACATTGGAATTGTGACGTTTCGTACTCTTGAGTTCGATGCTAGCGCCAAATAGTTTTTAAATTGGGTGTCCATTTTGGGGAACTAAATGGAATTAAGATCGAGCTTGGCGTGGAGTAAACGGTACTCTTGAGTGTATTTTGACAGCTGTGTATTGCGTCAATATTGCGTTGGTATAGTTTATTGATTATGATTTTTCCAATAACAAATGTGTAACTTTTTAGGAATTATTATGCGTTTTGAAGTGGTTTTCAGTCGGTAATATGTATATAATATGGCACGATAAGCAGTAATATATAGTGTTTTACTTAATTCCCATAAAAAAAACAATTTAAAGAAAGACGAGATAAACGTCGGATAATGCGTTTTAGGGACAAGCGTTTTCTATGAATGAATACGAATTTAAAGCAAATTATAGAATGAGCAAAGATTTTATTCCTCTTTCGTATTACATAACAACATTTGTAAATCCTATTTCTAAACAATAACAATTTTTTAGAACAATAACTTACTAAAATTCGGACTTTGGCATGTTTTCATTATGCAAAATTCTTTCTGTCTCTAAAATCCGTAAACCGATTTACATAATTCAAACGGGAATATCAGTTTTAAACAAAATCCTCTTATTTGACACTAAAATCACGCAAATATTCCTTTAAACAAAAAACCTTCTTTTCAAGTTACGTAATTATTCTTTCTTTTTTCTTCATACATTAAAATTCTCAAAAATTCTTCGTTGAATATTCCTATCAGATTCTAATAAGAAAACTAATAATAAAAACAAGTAAGAAAGCTAATTAGAACAACACAAAACACTTAAAATATTAGAAAATCAAAATCTTACTCATTAAAACAGTAAGTCCGTATAACGACTCCCACGCTATGCGCCCGGAGCCCCGGAGCGCGGATATGGTTTTATCTATCCTATTCTATCACTTTTACACTTATTATAACTTATTTATCACTTCACTGGTATTTAACTCAGTCGTGTTCACTATTCAAATGCACGTTCGGCGTTCGTTACAACAAAAAATAATTTATATAGAAGTTATCTACCTATTTACTTACGACTTCTTTAAAACTGTAATATTAGTTAAGTTACATAACGGACAGTAATTATTTCTTACTAAAAAGAACCAAACGCGAACAACATTGTTAAACAAACTCATAGTTCAAATTCATTGGAGAACTTGTTTGTAAATAAAATACGCAGTCTTTTTTTTGTAGTGTAGGCAACGATCCGACCGCATGCAGCCAAAGGCATAGTTAATTTTATGATTTAAATCGTTTCTTACGCCCAAATGAATTTAACACGTTTCAAATAACCAGTTATTAAATAAACAAGGTTAATAAATAAATATGATATAAATAGTTGATTTATATCATATTTATTTATTAACCTTGTTTATTTATTAAGGTTTATCGTAATGACTTAAACAACACTATTGCGGTCCGTAACATAGCTAACTTCACATGTATCAAAATAATAGCGGAGCAATGTCAATTTAATTTTAATGTTGACAATATTGTTTTCAAGAGTACCGAATCACGTGACTGTAAAATTAACATTGGAATCATATGGGCATTACATTGGAATTAAAATTAGTTTCAAGAGTAAGCCCCCTGCAAATTGCGAAAAACGTAGAAAAATTTGAATTTCGCGGGTTACGCTGACGCTTTTGCCTTGTTTCATTAACACTGACAATTTAAGTAGATCTTTACTGAAAGAATGTCCCATTTCGGTCCCGTAGAACAGCGTAATGGGGATAACTTGTAGCTTATAGCCTTCATATACAACCATTCCATTTTCTCGGAATGCCTATAAAGAACCGTTATAGGAGAAAGCAGTTCCTTTTTATTTATAACCGTAATTAAAATATCTTTGAAGTGTGGTTTGAGATAATATCTCAAGCCACGGTTCTTGTAAGTGACATTTTCTCGGGATTTAAAAAAAAATAATTTTCAAGATTACAAGAGGCCATTGAATTATATGATTGTTATCTGTCGGTACAAACAATGGAAGTGAAAGTTAATAGAACATGCGTGTTGCATACTAATTGCAATGTTTCAGTCACGTTTTATCACATCTCCGCATTGAACCAGTTTATGACGATCCTCGATGTTTCAGGAAGCATTACTGGAATCCTATTACCAATGCAGATCAAGCGAGTTGGTTGCCATTGCACATGATGAATTCAATGATTGCAGTTGACATCGTTTGCGGCGAAATTGGAATAATTAAGTCAGAAATCAAGCAGACTTTAACACTGAAATGGTAATTGGTTTATTATACGGTGGTAATGAGACTTTTTATATTGTTTTGTTTACTGTTTTTCTAGATTGGATGTTTTTATTTTGAATCATCTCAATCATAATATTGCAATAGATTTTAAGACTGCGTCACTAGTAGACAAACGGGGCGTCGTTTAGAGCACCGATTTCTATAAACGTATTTATATTTTTAAAATGTCTACCTACCTAGAGTTACGCTGAAGGAACCTGAAGAAGCACTAACTGGCCGTCTCTAGGTTCGCCTGGGACAAAAAGTACCGGAGCGGAATAAATAGGCAGCCTGGATAACCAGGCTGGTAGTTTACCTCAACGAAAAAATATGCTTTTAATTTTTTTATACTTTTCAACACATTTGTCCTTAAAGTGGGTCTTAATGAACCGCTTTTAGGTCCATAATACAGTGTATTAAACACGCGTGCTTTTTACTTTACGCCACAGATAAATATTTACTAGTCGGAGATGTGCGCTTTTTTAATCTCATCTAAGAGACTTCATGCCAAAAGGAATCCGCTGGCCATTATACACTTTTTTTTTAAAAATAAGCTGAATTGTCCTTGGTCCCAAAATGAACTCTTTATTTACATTGCCCGTGGTCCCTCCCGGAACCAAACGGAAAATACCCTGACTGGCGTTCTTTTATTGGGGATTCTCACTGAAATAATGTATATTTCTCTATGCCAATCAATGATAATATATACAATAAAGAGGTAGATATGGCACTAGCGCGCGCAAATTGTTGCGGTCAAATTCAGACAATTGTTGTAATTTCGTTTAGTCGACATACTTTAGGCGCAACACACTACAGATAGCTATCTCTTTCTGTCATACGTTCCGTATTGTCTGTCGCAGTCGTAGTTGAAAACCACTATCCCAACAACACAAAACGTCGCTCAGTATGAACGTAGCATATCTTTCCTTTATAATATCATTGATGCCAATAGTACTTTCTAATTCCATACTAGCTAAACTACAATTTGACATACGACAACACTACGATCAGTCTAAACATTATTTTGTGTTTATTATATTTTGTTTAAGCCTGTTTAGCGGTTTTGCCAGTGCCTTTAGGTATTTATACCTGCGCGCGCATTGCTAGTGCGGCGCGTGGAAAACCAAAACCAGCGCGCCATTTTCCATAAAAGTTAATAACAATACAATGCTGTTTTTTCCTCGCAATTGTGTTGAAAAACGTCGTATGAAACCCGTGTGCATTGATCATTACACACTCGGCTTCTTTATCGCGCTTGCCTACCGCTGCCCTGGGTCACGCGAATAATACCGCCTCGGGAGCAATGATCAACATAGCACACATGTATCATAATATACCGAGTAAATCCGTCTACATTTAAAAATTTCAAGAGTCATAAGTCACTTATTTTTTCAATGATTCCTTAGATACAAGGCAATTTTTATTAAATCTTGCTTTTTAATGTGATTAGGTACTTGTCCGCTAATGGAACTACTTCACGGAGGTGAAGGTAAACTTTTCTAAATATAGAAAAGTTTTTCGTTCTTTCCGAAAAAACTTTACCTGGTTATTAAAAACTTTGATGGTCGCTAATGTATGGTTTACTTGTACAGATTTTTATAATTTATAAGTTTTTTGTACAAGTAGGTATATTAAATCATATCTAATGAGTAAAATATAAAAGACACAAAAAAGGTAACGGGAGATAGGGTAAGGTTTTTTTGACGCAGTCTTTTTCTGTTTGTCTTGATCAGTGCTGCTCGAAAATGTCAGAAAAAGAAAAAAACATTGCTCGAAAGGAGATCCATGAGACATTAAATCTTTGCAATTTTTGCGTTCGCATTATAGGCCTTTCCTTCATAGATGACGTACCGAAAACTTTCTACTACAGTTTAATGTCTTATCTATTGTTCATACTGTCGTCATCTCTGTTGGTTCTGATGCTAGCTGGTGAGATAGCGTATGTTGCTGGACAGCTGATTAATATCACCTCTGTAGGGGAATTTCTTGGAAGTTATTTACACATCGTTGGGTACGACACAATGAGTGAGTATATGATGTCTTAATAGCACATTATCATGATGTTTTTGGCAGTAATTAGGTGCTCCAGGGATGATGTATTCTATATATATACATATAATAAAGTTGTGGTGAAATTAAAACTGTACATTGAATATAAAAAAAAACTTATTGCTGCGAGGGCTGGGTACAATTCTAATGCCGAAAATAGTATAGTTTTCGATTTTTTATCCGTTTGTCTGAAATGTCTGATTGTGCATATGTTCATCACGCAAACACACATAGATTCTGTTAAAATTTTGCATAGATATTTCTTATAAGTCGTTCAGTCTGTAGGCTATAAATTATTAAGCTATTTGCTATGGGGGTTGAGTAATATTTTATTATATTCGTATTCGTCTATAGTTTACTGCGAATTGTAAAGACGAGTCAAAAGGTTACAATATTGCAGATAGTTAAATATTTAACACTTTAACGATTAACATCACGCTACACCTTTATGGCGCTAAGCAGTCAGTCATGACGTTTAAAAGGACGGCTATTTTAGTTGGCTTTTAGCAAATAGCTTAGCTGTTCGACGACTTCTTTGCAAACCTTGTATACGTTCGATATCTAACTTTTGTTTTTTGTGTTTTTTTATTTTACATTTATTATGACTAGCAGCGCCCCGCGGTTTCACCCGCATAAGTGTCGATCTCGTGGAAATATCAGGATAAATATATGTTATGTCCTTTCTTGGGACTCAAACTATCTCTTTACCAAATTTCATCTAAATCGGTTCAGCGGTTTAAGCGTGAAGAGGTAATAGATAGACAGACAGACACACTTTCACATCTATAACATTAGTATGGATATTTAGTAGAACGTACACAAAAAAAAACATGAAGTTGAAGCCTCTTCTGTCATGTATGGTTATAATAAAAATATATGTACGGTTAGATGACTGTTATTATGAAATCCCGTGTGTTCACAATTTACTGCTAAGTATATTAGTTCAGTGATAGTCATTCGTCAATAATCTGTAAAAATCCATCAGTCAGTGTATCAGTGTTTTGCCATTAGTTAGTAGGTATACGCAGGAACGCAGGCATTAAATAAAAAAAAGCAGTAAAAACGAAAAACTTCGCAAGAAATGGGAAATTGCTACTAAAGCCTGCGGGTGTCGACCTCAGACCGAGCCGTTTCTCACACGGACAACTGTAAGCCGCTTGCTCCCGCGTCACCAGTCCTGAATCTCTGTATATTTTGGCTGCAGACCAACTACAAACGACTACAACAAAACTAATTTATTTCCCCCATGTAAACCTGCCACGTCACACGTGATGGGTATCGATATCTGAACATGATAAAACAAAATAGAAATTAATTTGATTTTTTCTCGTGGGGTAATTGACCGCAGTTAGTGTAAGTAGTCACTTGAAATATCAGTTTAAATAATCCGTTTTTTGTGGGTATCAATATGTAAATACGATAAAACAAAAGAAAAAAGATTTTCTCAACTCATACTTCAAGTTACAAAACAATACTTAAGAGCCTTTTAGCCTCGTATAGGACTTTCTGTTTCATTTTTCTCTTTGGTACTTTAAAAAAAATATAATTTTGCTTTTTATATTAGACTGTGCTTAGTTTAGTTTGTGATTTTCCTGTACGAGTCGCAATAAATACTTTTTCTTTTCTTCCTTCTTACTAAATTACTGATCTTAGATTCTCAAAAAAAAAACATCAAATATTTTTATTTTATCGTGTTTAGATATCAATGGCATCTGCAGAGTTTCGCTTGCTAATTTATTTTGATAAGATTTATAAAAATGTGGCTGTTATTTTAGTATATTGTGGTTAATAGAAAAGCTTTGGAAACGGTAGGTACAGAGTTCCTAAGGATGGTTAACGGGTGCTCTATGTTGGTCGTGCCATGGGGAAGAATGAAATGGGAAAATGTGATAGTTTTAGATCTAGTCGGGAAATAAAAAAATAATATTTTTTGGTAGTTCCATTACACGTAAATACATACGTTGAAAACAAAATAATTTATATTCAAAATAACTTTACGAAGCTAAATACAGGAAAAGTTTTTAAGGAATAATAATGTTTAGAAGATCGAGATTCAGAAGTGACAGAAAAACTTTCCGAAGAACCTTCTACCTGGTTATTACAAACTTCGAAGGTCCCTAATGTTCGGTTAACTTGTACTTATGTTACCAGTAGTACATTGTTTTGTACATTATTAAATAAATAATAAAAAGGTACAAACTAAGTGGCGGTGTGATAGGTAAAAGTATTTTTATGTAATTATGTTGCTCGGAAGGAGCTTCAAGAAACGATTTTTGTTTTCGCATTGTAGGGCTTTCGTTCATAGACGAGATACCAAAGAGTTTGTACGAAAGTTTACTGACTAATACTCATTATGTCGTCGACTTTGTTGGTTCTGATGCTGGCGTTGGTTCTGAGATAGCGTATGTCGTTGGCTTAATATATTCATTAATGCACCATTAGTAGCTTTAAGAAAACAAGAAGCAAAAAAGCTTCGGTAGGTACTTGTACCTCATTTGAATGGTACATTTGCTAAGAGCTCTTACAGGACGGGTGCTCAAAGTCAGACGGAATGAGTAAGTAATATTTAAAGTGTAAAGGGTAAGAAAATGACCGTCGTAAAATCGGGACGTTCGAAATACATAAAGTACTGAGTGCTATTTTACTTATATTTTGGATCTCTTGTTGTGTCAGTTTGGCAGTCTTCAGAATATCTTTGAAAATATTCATACAAAAAAAAAACTGTATTTTACTCTACTACTCGCATGACCCATGATTCGGTTCCATGACATGCAATTTTCAGTCGCTACCAACAGATTTTTGTTTTTCATTCATTACATTGATTATATTTGGCTGTCGAGTAAAACGCAAGCAATGTTGAAGTAACCTGTTCGAATTTCAGGTTTTGGCAAATTGTTAACTATCTGGTACAAGAGACATACGTTCAGGCAACTGGTGGTTGAACTGGCAGAGATATGGCCTGTTTCTGTCAAAGACAAAGAGGGGGTTGGGGTAAAGCGGGACAGCCTCTCAGCATTGAAGCGAAGACAATTAAGTAAGTAAGACCTATGTATACCCAATGATTTGATTTGTATTGCTTGCACAGTAGTTTGATTCCTAGTTACTTATAACACGATTCTGTTGACCATTTTTAGTAATTGTCTTGGTTACCTATAGCAATATGAAATTAAGTATTCTATAAAAGCATTGGGAAACTATTTTTTCGCATATTATGTTTACTGAAAAGTCTCTAGAAAACAAAAAAATCGCCAAGCTCAGAAAATCTTTTACCTTTTCCCTCAGCTGAAAGATTTTCACTTTACCAAACCACAGACGCTTCACTTTTTTGAAGTTGTCTTCCAGACAGTGAATCGCGTTGAAGTTATTTTTTAACGATCTTTTTCAGTGTACGCCTTTTGGAATGTGTTGGGAGTGTGGTTATATAACTTGACGCCGATCGCTGTGCTCGCCTACCGTAAGATACGCGGCAATCCGTCAGCTCTCGGCTACGTGTGGCAGATGGCATATCCTTTTGATAAA
Organism: Globia sparganii; assembly: GCA_949316385.1. Classification (NCBI taxonomy): domain Eukaryota; kingdom Metazoa; phylum Arthropoda; class Insecta; order Lepidoptera; family Noctuidae; genus Globia; species Globia sparganii. The sequence continues at coordinate 15,202,333 of OX438655.1, forward strand.
ACCGAGCCTGTCATCCATGGCTTGGTGTACATTTTTGAAACATGCTCCGGTTTGTATTTTGTTGAATATTCTTTAGATGTATGTTTTATGATGGCAGTCAAAATAAAAATAATTATTGTGGTGGAAACATGCAGTGCTGTCGGTAAATTTTTCACGATTAAATTACAGTCTGTCTTATCATAATAATTTATTTGTCAGAATATGGTACATTATTATGGTCTATGATTAGTGTATCATCATCACATTATGCCAATTGTGGCGTGCAAATATTATGTAAGTATGTAGGTATATTACAGGACAAGATTATTAGGTTAGTATTAACATTATTAATTCCATAATTACGAACTAAAAATTATAATTTGAGACAAATTAAGGGACAAAATAAATATCTAAGACAAATAAAGGAATTCCGCTTTCGTCCCTATTATGCTACTGATATCTAGTGAACTATTGAAGATGGCACTTCCATTTTTCCAGGATGTATATCAGTATGTTGCATGCTGGGTTCAGACCTACTGTTTATGACCATGGCAAGCCATATCAGCATGCTCTTGCGTCTACTTCAAGATCAAATACGCCACTTGGGAACCATTCATAATAAAGACTCATTGGAAACTGGAAGCAATGACTGTTATGACGATATCGTCGAGGTTGTTAAAATACACCAGCGACTCATCAGGTGGATCACCAATTTTTATATAAACTTTAATAGCGTAACTGATACTACTGGTATTCAGCTGTATTCAGTTAGACTGGAAGCCGACCCCAATATAGTTGGGAAAAGGCTAGGCAGTTAATGATGAGCAGTAATTAGCTGTACCCCGCGGTTTTATCCGCATATGTTTCGATCCCGTCGTGGGAATATAGGGATATAAGTATCCTTTGTCCTAATCTAAGTCATGCTTTACCCATGTGCCAAATTTCATCCATATTCCATTCAGCCGAATTAGCGTGAAAGTGTAACAAACAAACATATAAAAATTAAATCTTTTGTCATTATAATATTTATTAGTTTAGATGAATTGGTTGGTGGAATCTAAAGGGTAAATTATAATGGGAGATATTAACATTTTAGGTACATAAATGATCTGGAGGACGCCTTTTCAGTTGTGAACCTTATCAATGTCCTGCTCAGCTCAGTAAATATTTGCTGTGTTATGTTTACCATTGTTGTAAGTAACATGAAATATCCATAGAATAAGTTGAATATGAAATATACAGGGTGTAAAAAGACACATCGCTGTCAACTACGCATTCTGTACCTACATCAAACTTAGTAACATTGCAAAAAATGATTGCTGATAAACGACTTTTATTTTTTATTTGAAAATTAGCTGTTTGCGGTAGGTAGTGCGCAATGTAACGCACGAAAACATTGTGCTTATGGGTGCGTGCAACGGTACAGCAGTGCTATTCTGTAAAAATCTCACCGTGAAAACTAGGTTGAAGTGAGCTGTCATTCCACCTGAGGGGCAATTATCGTAATTTTAAGAACGTCTGTCTCAGTCTCAATCTGTCAAAAATACGTCTAATTTCCCTAAATTTTGACATGTTTTTGACATTTGTTTGTCGCCGAGATGAGATTGCGACTAGATTTTGAACGTTTTAAATTACGAGAATTGGCCTTCAGATGTTGGGGATTGCCCCTATTGATAGGTCACTTCACCTAAGTACCTAATCACGGTGAGATTTTTATAGAATCGATCGGCAGGGTCGTGGGGGTATTTAAAGTTGTGTTAACATTGTAATTTTGACCTTCAGTATCTCCGTAACCAGGAGATTCCCAGGTATGGTCCAGTAAAAAAAAAATGATTAGAATAATGGGGGAGTATAAGTGGCTCTCGTCTTCGTTAAGTGTCTTTTTACACCCGCTATGGTGTGTTCGTATTATAATAGTTTTCTTTCTTATACAGTTTCTAGATTCATGGATGGATATGAGCAATAAGTTTTACCTCGGAGCAGCCTTAACTCAGATGTTCATAGTCTGCTGGTATGCTGACGATATTTACAGAGCGGTATGTGACAGCTTTTGTTCATTTGGCTTTAATAAACAATTTGCTGAATTCAATTATTTTTGTACATTTGCAATAAAATATCACAGGTCCAATTTAAATATTAACATACCAGAGGAAAGCAAACATTTCTCTAAAAAAATAATACAACTGCATTCAGTGTGATATGTAAATCAACTTACAAAAACACCCAACTTTTTCCTGCACTCAAAGTAAATTTGTTTGAGCAGTCCAATTTAATAGCTTACATGCAAATTGCACCAGACGTAGGATATTTTTAGTGTGTTTTCATTGAATCTCGCAGAGCATAGGTGTAGCCGACGCGGTGTATGAAAGCGGATGGTATAAAAGCAACACAAGAAGCCGACGCGCGATGCTCGTGTTACTCCGACGGTACGCTTTTTGACTTTATATAGCAAGTAGCCTTATTTGCTTATTAACTTTGACTAGGTACATTCCCTCGTTTGTATCACACTGATTCTTGACAGTTTCGTCTTTTATTTTACTTTTGAATCCACGGTGTGAAGTACGTCTAATTAATAGTAAGCAAAATAGTGGTATTTCTGTTAGAAGGGACTTAATTTAGCATAGTTTTCATGATCTTACTTAGAATTTGTCACTTGAACCAATAAAGTCCTCCAGACCGAATTTCAGCCATGGCGAACAATCACAGCGGAGAGCAGCCTTCGGCGCGGGAGATATTATAGTGTACAAATGTGTGCGCAGACACAGGCGCACTCGCTCTTCCCTCACTCTCATTGTCCGATGGGACAGCAATCCGACACGACAGGAGAGAGATCAAGTACAGGGCCAACGGCTTAACCTGCTTAACTTAACCAATACTCTGCATGTAAACATGCTGAATTAGTGCTTAGTATTAGTGAAACAGCCAGTGCGAGTAAATACGAGCCGATTTTATTTACTTTACGACAAGCCGAGTGAGGCAGTAGTGACAAGTTCTAAGGCCCGAGTAAACTAGACATACTACAGAGCTATAGAATACTCGAACTACACAACTTTATTTAACGTGGATTGAGGTTTTTTACTTGGAATTTGATACGTAGAGCCCAAATATCCGCTTACGGGAAACACTGTGGTTTATTCGGCGTATAAAATTGTGAATGTTAAAGTGAGTTTTGTTTGCAGGTCGCAGAGGCCTTTATACTTCACAGCCCTCAAATTTCGAGCTATCACGATGATGACATTTAGTTCAGTGAGTATTTGCTTTGACAGTTTTTTTTTGTTAGAAAAACATCACAGAGAACAATGCTTTCGTTTACGGCATTTACAATTTGACTTATCTATATTTGGCTGTTTGATATCAGTAAAACATTGTTTTAAATATGTATGAGTTGGATTGAATGGAATATTTTTTGTCGGATATACGCAGTGTGTCGGATACGCGATTCGAATTGCGTTCTACGTTTTGATTGCGTTATGGCGTGGTGTAAGTTAACCCTAGAGCATTAAATACTCGATGCCAAAAGAAAGAGTATCGTCACAAAACAGCTTAAGTTTAAAGAAACAATGCCTGTTGCAATGTCTAGGTGCATCGTCTTCACTGAAATGTAATTATATAATTTATGTATACAAAATATTATAAAACATATTAAAAGAGTCATAGTCGAGTTTCTTGCCCTTTCTTCTCTATACGAAAATGTCTTTCGGAGAGGGCAACTAGAACCATTTCTAATGTTTTTGTAAATTTTAAAATTCTAAAGTGTATTATATGCTTATTTGAAATAAATGATTTGATTTTGTTAGAAAGCTTTGCTCCTAATTTTAAAACCTTTAAATATACCTTTGGATGAGTATTTATTAGATAATTAATTGTTTCAGGTCCTAACAACTTCGTATTCATACTTCACACTGCTGTACACATCATACAACAAGGATTAAGCTTATCGCAAGAATTTTATTTCGTAAATGTCTCCAGTAGTAGTATACTTATTTCAAATTTGTACTAAACATACTTTTCAATAAAGTAGAACACCCATTTAGTTGTTGTCGTGTCCAGCGTATCCTGTTGTCTGTATGCTACAGGAGTTGATGGACGCTACTGAAGCTGCCAAGCTCGACACGCCAAGAAGAAGAACTATTTAGCTGTCATTTAATTAGAGAAATAGTTTACAATTAATTACTTTATTATTAAATTAATAATAGTTATATATGTGGGTTATTTTTTCTAGATTAAGTTAAATACCTACCTACTTTCAGTGTTACCTATATAATAGTAAAGCCTAAAGGTGCTCCCTTACCTGGAGCGTACGCCTGTAATGTAAAGTTTCAGATTAGACTTTGAGCATTACTTTACAATACTGCCTCCTTGACTGACGAGCATTCGCCTGTAATGTAACATTAGATTCGATTTTGAGCATTTAGTTGATTCCACAATGTCAGACGAAGCAGTCGTTGTGTTGAGAGCGGCAATATTAATTCGATATTGTTATTTACGAAAAAAAAACAGAAGAAACGTTATTGGTGCCATGAATTATTTCAAAACCGACTAAATACAGGTGGCTTGGATATTTTACAAAGAATCAACCATTGTATCATCAAGTTGCGCACTGTAATGCTTGGTTCTCTTCTCTCACTAATGTATCTAATTCTCGAATCTGTAACATTACAGATTGCGCACTGTAATGCTCGACTCTGTAACGTTACATTACAGGCGAATGCTCCAAGTGAGGGAGCTCCTTAACATTTGGCGAGCCTAGACATACATTTCAATTCCATTTGTACGCCGAGGTGTCGTTGTAGCTTCTTTCTTCGCAGCCAGTTTTTATTAAGTGTATAAAAAATAATTTTAATAAAAGTTCAGCAGGTACGCTCTGAAGAAAGTCGAGTTTAACAGCACGAAAAGTATTTTCATTTTAAAGATCATAAATTATGGACAGCTTCATTTCACTGTAATGGGAATCCATAACGTGCCGCCAGAAATTACAAGAACTATATTAAACCTTAATTTTATTTAACGGCTTTATGAAGATTTTATCTTTTAAGCCCTGTGTATATTAAATATAAGGTAAGATATAAAATTTTAAGTATCGTACCTAATACAAAATAAAATATGTATCATAAAGTCGTACCTACCTATACTAAAATAGATAATATTATCACGGATGACACAAACTGCTGCCCTTAAAATTGTGAGGAAGTTAGTAAGATACGGGTGGAAGCAGGGTTCCATCACCAGAAATTGTATTTTCATATATTAAGTCCAGTTATTCAAGTATAACTACAACATCTTATTATGAAATAATCATAATGTAAAGCGGCAAACCTATAAACCATCAAGTAATGGATATAATACGGACGAATAATGAAATACTAGTAGCCATGCGGCATATCAATGTCGTCCCAAATCACGGTACGCCTATTAAATGAGCATCGAAAATTAGTGAGCTGGAACAGCTTGGTGGTGAGGATGTGGCCGACTCGGGGCGACGCGGCGCGACGCTGCAATCACTCGCCGCTAATGTCCCGGCCTCCAAACTTAACGTCCAGCCATAAATCAGCGCGTCCTTGCCCATTGCGATCCATCCCATACGACAGAATAATGTCCTACTCTCGCAAAATAAATACGAACGCACTAACGACATAAAATCGTGTCCCAAAATTCCCATCCAAAGATAAATGTGCTATCACGCTGACGAATTGCGAATTTAATTAAATTTTATAACGTAAATCTCTTCTGCGAACATTAAAAAGTAATTCCAATAACACGGTAGGTAACTCGGCCCGCGTGCCGACTAGTGTGACAATAGCCGACGTTAAAAATATGAAATGAATCTGAAAAATGTTAATTTCATATATTTTGATGAGTAAGTATGAGTTTAATACGTTTAATAACTTCATTCTTAGCAATGCTTTGTTAGTAAATTTTGGTTTATGTTTAGGTAGTCAGTTTTTTATCATTTTTGCTAATGTAGTATGAACATTTAAGCTAAATTATATATTTTCTTTGAAGCGGTTTGCATAAAAACCCAGCACGTTAAATTAAATAAAAAATATTATCTATTAGGTCCTTACCTATGAAATTGCCGATTATTGATACTGGCTGTTGTGAAGATCGGTATCTTGCATTCTATTTAAAATTCAAATTAATTTTATTAATATAGCATGACATTTTGTTGTTGTTCATTTGTTTTCCCGCCGTTCGATTTTTTTAAAATATCGCTGTTTTTGTAACCATGGAAACATCTAAATAGTGCGCTATTTTCGAATACGAGTTCCGTCGTGGCACTAACGCAGCACAGACAGCACGCAATATTAACGACGTTTAAGGAAATGGTACCGATTGCGAACGCACGGTCCGTTTTTGGTTTGATCACTTCCGTTCTGGAAATTTTGATCTGAACAATGAGCCCCGTGGCCGGCCGGAGACGAAAGTCGATAACGCCGGTGAATTGAAAATCATAGTGGAAGCTGATTCATCTAAAACCACAATGTTACTTGCAGCAGGCTTCAACGTAAGTCATAAACCGACACTGATTCATTTACTTCAAATTGGAAAGATAAAAAGCTCGGAAACTGGGAAGAGCATAAATTCAGTGACCACAACAAAAAAATCGGGTTGAAGCACCTACACAACAGACCGTCTCAAAACTATAGGAGTTACGACTGGAAACTCTCCGTCACCCACCATACTTACCAGATCTTGCTCCAACTAAACTTATTACAGAGAAAAAAATTCAAATCCAACGAGACGGTGAAAAACGCCTCTAAAGAGTTCATCGATTCTCGTTCCCTGGATATTTTTATAGCAGGGCCATCAACGAACTTTTACTAAAATGGCAAAAGTGCATCTTCACTAATGACTTATACTTCGATTTATGAAATATATAATGAAAAAAAAAATTTTTTTTTTTCTACGTAAAACGGCAATTTCATAGGTAAGGACATTGAGCTATATAACTAGAGAAGCAAACCTCTATAAAATGTGTCAAAAAAGTGTAGCCACTTTATAAACGCGACGACGTAGCTTTGAAACCACTAAACATTTAAAAGTAAACATATATCTGTCTCACTTACACACGTCGTAAGAATAATACCGTCGCTTAGATTAGACAAAGACCGCATTATAAACATGCAATGACGGGATGGGGTTGCCTACCCATGCGAAATTTTACCCAACATTTTAAGCCATAAAAAGCGTTTTAGGTTAAGTTAAATTATTTTTTAAATATTTGAATTATGTATTTCTTATTGGATGTGTAATAGAAGTTTATAAATAATGAAAATAACTAAGACATTTTCTTTTTGAATATTTTTTCTTTATTATTAATGCAATTGAATGATTTAGTAGGTAGCCAGTCAGTCTCTTTTCTCAGCAATCGGATTATTTCCACCCATTTTTCACGGTGTGCTGCATCTTTAGGCACCCTGCTACGTTGTTATTATTAAAAAATATTTAAAATCACTTATTTCATAAATTAAAAACTCCCACTAATGTGGGAAACTAAAACTAAGTTTTTAGTGGTAACACTGAACCTAATTTACAAAATTCTACATTTTATTGCGTTTTTACGTTTATATAAACACAGAGACAATTAATTTACGTGTGGAAAGTAATTCCGGTTAATTTATTATGTTTTTGTGATCTTGAATCGCACTCTTTCGCGATATTTTTTGTCGCATGTCACTCGGTTGACTTCGGTTGGCGTCACACAGAGCACTGAACTGACGTTAGCTACTCTGATGGCTGTGGCCATCAGCTTAGTGGCAACGCCTTGGTGCGGTAATTGCTAATCTAGTGTAACATATATATCAATGGGTAAGGACCTAATAATACCTATTGCCACGTAATCCGCTTTGATGCTCTTGTAGGAAATCAAATTACACTCGTACAGGATATATTTATTTTCTGATTTTATTAGTGAAAAGAAGCCATACAAATTAGTGCAATTATAAAATCAGAAAGAATAAGAATTTAGTTACTAGAAAATGTACATAAAAACAACCATAATAAAAACCACGAAATGGAAAGGTCTAGAAAGGAAGAGAAAAATTGGTAGACCCCACAAACGACGGATCGACAATATCATTCCAAGGGTGGATGGAAATAAGAAAATACCGAACTAAATAGAAAATGCTAGAGGAGGCCTTAGTGGGCCTTAGTGGCCCTTAGTGGGGTCTATAGCTCAAACCCAAACATTGAAACTTCAAACTAATCATACTAACAACTAAATGGAAGTAAAATACTAAATCACATACTAACATTTATACTTATTATTTAAAATATCATCTATTAAGTATCGTGTAAGTGACACGGAAGAAAGAAAGGCTTATATATTATATTTATTTATTTATACATAACAAGAGGTAAGAAACGACCCTTCAACGAACCTTCTTGTCACAGTCATGACGTGCAGCCGTCGACTATCTCTGCTTTGTGCTCATATATAAAGATATATATTTTTTTGTTTTTATTATATATGCTGTCATTAGAATTAATTATCTTTTTGTTTGCACGTATTTCTGTGACAAATAAACCTATTTTTCTTTCTTTCTAAATAACTCTCCGCTTATTTTCAGTGTTGTTGATAATCTCGACATTAGGAAAAAAATGTGACGACATAGTATGTTCTAATATTTTCGATGAAGTTTGTGGAGTAGCGGAGGTCAACGACCGCACTCAAATTAAGCTGATATATAAAAATTATTGCCTTATGAAGAAAGCGGAGTGTGAAGAGGAATCTTTTATAGGTTTGTTAAATATATTAACAACTAGCTGCACTCCGCAGTTTCACCCGCATAAGTCTCGATATTTTGAAAATATCGGGATAAAAAGTAGCCTATAATCTAATCCAGGTCATTGCCTACCCAAGAGCCAAATTTAATCCAAATCTGTTTAACCCTTTTAGCGTGAAAGCGTAACAAACAAACATACAAAAAATAAAATCTTTTCCCTTTATAATATTAGTTTAGATTAATTTTTTATGGGATAAACGAGTTGGTATTCAATTGGATTTGGAGACAGAAACGACTTTGTTGGTAGATTTTATATCGAGATTTCCATATTCCTAAATTGGAATCGATATTCGGGGAGGGTGGCATGTTTTATTCTTGTGTTATCTTGATGGTAACTTTTTTTAAGCTCACCTGCATATAGAAATTTTCAAAATCATGAAAATAGTCGTACAATTGTGAAAAATAAATATTTGGTATTGTATAGTACGAAAACACGTTTTCCGATTTAGATTAGCATTATACACAGGTTATGTAAATGTAAGTAAGCAAGTAATTATTTATTTCACTAAAAACTTAGGTAGCCTAGGTAACATCAGTGTTATTTCAATAAGGGATGGGTATGGCTATTACATATGAGAAGAACCCTGCCCTTCAAACTAGGAAAATCCTGTATCTTGAAGGACAGTGTACTTTTAGGTGATTGACACGTTTTTACAAAATATTCATAACTGCCTAATAACTCTGATGCTAACATACATATTTATTAAAGGGGCTTAAAAGCTAATTGTGGGGAGTGTTTGTGTGTGTATGTGTGTTGCTGTTGAGTTAGACTGGTCCATTGGGGTGTGTGTGGGTGTGGTAAATATAGTAAATATCTGTCAGGGAAATGAAAAGTTAGGTATTTTAGTTATAATTTGTAGAATAAATAAGTTCCTCTGTATCGCAATCATTTAAATTTAGGAGGAAATCTAACAGTTTTCATTTTAATTCGAAAGGGTTTAGACTATTTATTGTTAATTTGTTTTGAAGCTTGTTAAATAATAAATATAGTAAATAAGTATTAAAAATTGTAGAAGTTAATCAAGTAGAAGATGAGTTGTGCAATTTGACGAAAAGAAGGATCATGTCCGACGAGGGTCGTCGTGTGAACGACTTCAGCATTGTGGGGGCTCACCAGGCCTGCAACCACACCTGCCCCACCTACTGCACTGACACCTACGAGCCCGCGTGTGCGCAAATCTGGATGAGAAATATGGTTTCCTATACCCTCAGAGCTATGATAAATCATTGTCATATTGATTTGTTCTCCTGTGCTGCCGGACTTAGTAAGTATTACAGCGTTTATTTAAGTTATAAAGTGTGATATAATTAGTATCTTTTTCAGTATATTATCGCTTATTTTTGTTACAGATGTGACCGTACAGGCTCTTGGCAAATGCTTCCAAAACCCAATGAACCTCCTGTTCATGCAGAATATAGCAGCCATGAAATCCCTCAAATTATTAGATTTAGGTCCTAAACAAGAGAATAGACGTAGAAGAAATGTGGCTCTTCGTGATGAGGCTAGCGAAATCTCTTTCAAACATCACTTGAAGAGAGTCGTAAGAAGAATTTTCGATAAATATCGTAGCAGATCGGAACAAGACGAATTTCATAAATAATATGAATGAGGTTTTGGGTCTTTTAATAAATTTTCCAACTAATTTTTTACATATACCTACCTATAACCTTTAATAATTTAACCTATAATCTTTGATAATATATGCCTGCAAATTACGTTATTGTCTGACTAAAATCTGAAAAAGCCCCGATTTTCTTCATTGACAAAATTACGCCAATATCATTGAAGAACATTATATCAAATACTAATTTCTGCTCGCAACTTCGTCCGCGTAAAATAATTCTAGTTTCCCCGGCCCACCCTGTCGCATCGCGTTGCCTGCCCGCATTATTACTTCGTTTTTGCTTACCGTTCTTTCTTACTTTTTGTTCAGCTTCAAAGAGTTCCAGCGTGATGTTAAACAACCTGTAGTCTTCCTCAAGGGATGGGCTTTCAAATGTAACAATAATTTTTTAAAATCCGACTGTTAGTTCCAGAGATTAGCGCGTTCAAACAAACAAACAAAAAAACAATCACTCTTCGGCCTTATTATTACGTAGTATAGATTATATTAGTACCTTACTCGACCCTAACGTTTACAAGGTATGCAGCCAACTGCTCAATTACAGAATGTATATACCTACGTTTAATGCGTATAAGCCGTAGCGATAGTTTCTGCATTGATATTCGCAATGACCGGGCGTTAAATCGTGGAGCGAGGCTTAAATCCTCAGCCTCGTGATTAATGCTCCCGTCCGCTCCGATTTACAGCCCGCGGTTTTCAGGGCCAAATTAGCCAACGGGCTCATAAATCCTCGAAAGGTACTCGTGATGTGTGCCTAGTTGCCCATTCAGTGTTTTGCCGCAATAGTGCAATGTGCGCTATAGAAATAGAGGTACTTTTTTGAACTGTAATTTAACTTTACTTCTTGACGCAAAGAGTGAAGAGCACAATAAAAAATTATATTGCACTTGTTTTTTTAGAATTAAAGTTGAGATAACCTACCTACTTTTCGTTTTTGAACAGAAATTCACTTTAATTAGCATAATCAGCGTATAGTGTTCCCACTGCTGGGACACAGGCCTCCTCTCTGTGAGAGGGAGTGGGCTGTAATCCATCACGCGGGCCCAGTGCGGGTTGGTGGATGTCACATGTCTTGGATTTTTTTTTTTGTTCTAAGACACGCCGGTTTCCTCACGATGTTTTCCTTCACCGTGTATAGGGAGAAGAGTGGTGATGAAATTTAATACACAAGTCGAGTCGATGTCGATATCACTGGGCCACCACTTCATTTAGTTTTACCGAATTCTGGCAATATTTTATTTTGACAAAATGATTAACGGCTGATTTTTCCATCGCCAGATAACTTTTGTTAGAGGAATAAAATTGACGTTTAACAGTTTTTGTATGAAATAACTGCCAAAATTTCAAAATTATTCCTCGAATAAAGTTATCAGATGATTGAAAAATCAGCCCCAAAGGCATTTTGTTTCGTTTTAAAAAGTAAACAGTTTACTACAAAATAGTTGCCTGTAACAAATATAATGATAATTTTATCTAGGTTACTAGCTGACCCCGCAAACGTCGTTATACAAAAAAAAATAAAAAAAAATAGGTAGTAGCCGATTTTCAGACCTACCCGGTATGCACACAAAATTTCATAAAAATCGGTCCAGTCGTTTCGGAGGAGTATGGTAACTAACACTGTGACACGAGAATTTTATATATTAGATAAGTTATAAGAGCGGTCTTACGATATTGCCCTCGTTAATTCAAAAGGCTAATTTCGAGTTTTAATTAAATTTTCGTACTAGAATAACATTAAAAATATGAACAGCTACTGTACCTCGGCAGCTTCTGTAAAGAAAATATTAAAATGTTGGATGTTTAACATTACCCGGTGAAAGAAAACCGTTCGAACTTTTCCGCTTTCATTTTATGTTTATGTTTGAAAAGTTCTAGACGCGTTATTATTTATGTTTGTTTTAGGAATTCTAGATATACGCCAACGAGCATTATAACCATAAGTGGATATAGGTAGGTAGGAGGTAGGTATAGGTACTGTGGCACCTATTTTTGACTTTATTGTTGATGTCTCAATTCACTGCTCAACCAATACGGTATTTTTTGCCGTTTGCTACATACCTGCTCTGCAATTACTAAGAATTTCTTCTTCTGTTTATTAATTAGGTAGTTGGATCGTTCGAAGTCTAGCAAGTGATTTTTCTTTAAACATGCCTCATTATCGCTATTGGATTCTCAGCGTCTCCTCAGCAGGCACTCCACACTATTAGTTCGGCAAAAAAAAAACAATCAATCAACAATACCTTAGAAAAATTCTAACTGTGCTACTTTGGACACCTTTTCACGAATTCTTCGTAAAATTCATTCGAATACCAAACCCTTTGTACCTTTAAAAGGGGAAAAGCACGGTTGTAGAAACGTGAAAATGTTTCGTGAAATTTATAATAAAGTGTGTTGCCAAAGTATAACAGCGGAATAGCTTCCTAAAGTGTAATAAAAGATTTTCCTTACGAACCTTACGTAAACTTAAAGTAATTTAACTGTTAATTTATTATTGAGTATGTTGGTTTTCAATTTGAACACGAGATTGCTCTACTGCTACAGAATTTCGTAGAAAGTTTGTCTCGACTATTAACTGAATAAACATGCGGGCGAATCGTTCGAAACAGCCCGTATTAAACAAATGGTACAGTTAGAAATGTAAGGTTAAACTTTTATAAAACTATCTCTAAAGCGATCTAACGCGCCCCTGGAACTATATCCCCCAGTTGTTTATTTGAAGAATCACTGGCATGCGCGAATTTACCCTGTCACTCACTCCGCAAATGTTCGCGCTAAACTATGTAAAAGAAACGGTGTTACGTAAGGGCGGATTTTGCCAAAGTTAGATACATTTTAGCTATGAAATAAAATATAAGTAGAAGTATGAAAAACTGTTAAAAATTCAAAATTAATTCACGGGACAAGACTTACCTATACTAGATACCTATACCTAAATGTTAGGCCCTTTGGGGATTCTTTTACGAATATCTTAATTTCTGTTAATCTTTCGGAAAATTTTAAATTTCTGTTATTTATATAAAAACAGATTGTAGTACATGTAACAGTTTTCACAAAGTAGGTAGTACTATTACCTATGGATAGGTACCTACCTACCTTTTGTTTCAACGTACTTTTGTGGAATTCAAATCTATACGGTCCAAATCGATAAGGTCTCTGATGTGGCGATTGATTAAAATTTTAGGCAATTTAAAGCCCAGTCAGTGACCCAAATATAATTCAACATTTTTGGATTGACCTTTAGCAGTTAGCTTAGTTGAATCTAGTTAAACCTCCTATAAAAGGGTCATATCAAGGACAAAAAGACGCCCAGTTCCAATCTACTTTGATCGAGTTTATTTATTATTCGAGGTGAACTCAATTTTAACGTCTAGATTTTAGAATCTGATAAACATTATATTAATTTTTAATCTCCCTGATTAGTGGCTAAGAAAGGTCGATAAATAGTTCAAGCAAAAAGGCTTCTTGTGTGTACCTTATTGGATATTCAGAATACTCGAGTAATTACAATATTGTAAACATATTTGGTATATAAGTCGCTATATCTAATAGTAAGCTTCATGTTCATCTGATGGCTATCATTAAAGTAAAAGGAAAATTGAAAGGAAAATGATTTTGCCAAATTGTGCTGAATCAGCCAGAAAAACGAGTTCGACCGAAAACTATATCGTGTCCTAAATTCCGGATCCCCAATGAAACGGCTTACAATTTCCACAATTTATTACCTCAAACATCCATTGGGTTTTAGATTTCTTCTTCATATTATTTTAATTAATTAAGATAGGAAAATATTATGTTTTATCGAAAAAAGAAGAAAGATGGTATAGGTAAGTCTATATTTCGGAATAGACAAGTCATTATTACGGAGCAAACAAGTCTGAAGCACCCTATTTACAAGATAAACCAACACGTTATCAAACATCTTCGTGCATTATCCCCTTTCCCACTTCTAATGTCCTTACTAATCGGTTAATCAAGTAGAATAAATAGCTCTCGTTACCTCGGATTCTTAGAAAAGAGATCGTGGTAACAAACTAACAAGGTGGATTTGTGCTGTCGATGTGTAAGGAAAAGTTAGATCTATCCAAGAATATTCGGTTATAAACGTGTGTGCTAGTCTGGAACATCAATTTGCAGAATAATGCTTTCTTTGAATTTGGAAGTTTTATACATAAAAGCGTCCTAATACAATTTAGCGTTGGGAGGGAACAATAATTCTAGGCCCGACAATAACTTGGGCACCTCCATTGCGTTCACCTATTTGGATGTAAGACTATGGGTTCTAAAATATAGGGTTATGATTGATGTTCTGTAAAGTGCTTACAAATTTTTGTTTCGATACACAAAAGTCGATGCCTAGAGTAATGACGATAACATTAACATATCCTAATGTTAAAGTTATCGTATACAATAAGGAGAAATTCCTGAAGCAGGAAAGTGAAGCTATAGCAAATGATGTAGGTAATACGTTTCAGTTAATAACTTATTACGATCAAGGTGGTTGGCACAATCCCCTAGGGTGAGCAAGCACGGTTACTATGCTACATTAGGGATCATTAATGTAATATTAAGTTTATGACATTGTGTAGGCTATTAGGTATAAATTGTTACACATGCCTGATATATCTACATATAATCTATGTAATACGTTTGTGGATAACCATAAGATCTGACTAGATAATTAGGGTATAACTTGCATTGAAATTTAAACTTACCAATATTTAATTATTAGAAAAATAATATAACTTAAATTGTAGGTTTTCGTATTCATAACCTCAGTGAATACGAATACATACAGTTGAATGAGGAAATAGAAAATATATTCCATACATTTTTATTCATCAAAAGGAAACCTTACAACTCCCGGCAGTACCGTCGTTATCAAGTTTTTTAAGCAAATATGAACATTTGGAGGCAATTTGAGATGTACCTAATAATGTAACTTTATTTGTTATGACGTGTATGTGTAACATTCACCCTCTTTTCTTGCGACAGAAATTTAATTTAGTCGGAGACACCTGGTTGATATCACGGCGCGCAAACATCCTTTATATTAATCAAAGTCGGTTTGATATATCTCTCCGTTTTCCCTTCCAGTGTAAAAAATACTGTTGAAAATTTCACCGAGTGGTTTCGGAAAGATACCGCAATTCGTTCATAGAGCACTAATATTATCGTGAACGAAAGCATCGAGATGAAGTCAATATAATCATCGTAAAAAGCTGATGTGTGATGTCGTAAAAAGCGGTAGCGCAACCTGTCTTGTTGGGTATTAATCATAGGTGTGACGTGAAACATGAAGTGTCAAGCTTTCGCGTCAATGATTGATACTCGGTAAGTCGATATGTTGCTTATCCAGTACAACATGAAGATTCGGATTTGGTAAAACAGACCAAAATATGTTTTTTCCAGGGTTACACAATGCAAAAAACTATTTTTAATAATGTAGTTCATAATTGAAATATTTAATCCTTCTTAGCGTTAGAAGTCAGGTAAAAACGAGATGCTAAACAGAATTGAATTTAAATTGTTTGTAAAACCAAAATGGCTAACGCCTAACCCCTTAATAGCTGGCTACAAATTTTATTACTGCGTAAGAAGAATAAAATACCTTATCCAAACAGATTTAGCAAGAAAACTAGGTATTTGATATGCAACTTAGTAACAATAAGCCTGTAAATTGTGCCCATAGTTCAGTTTTAGTTTCAAAGGATAGTCGGTTGTAGTAATATACATAGTTGAGCGGGCACCTGGCGGCCACGCCGTGCCGGACTTGCAATATTGTTAATATTCCTCGCTAATATCGTTACAGTTTGCAGGCAGGCAGCACGGAATGACCTCCTCAGTCCGCGGGTTTGTTACTAACAAACATGGCTGTATGTAGACTGTAGTGCATAAACACAACGCGCTCCACGGTAAAAATCTACCTTGTTCTCGTAAGTTTTTATTGCAAGTATCCTTTTTGTTTAGTTTTTTTGTGTAGGTTGTTTATAGGTTGCCATACAAAAAACAAAAAACCGGTTAAGTGCGTGTCGGGCCACGAGCAGTGTAGTGTTCCGTAGTTTTTTAGCAGCCAATAGCGAGTTGTATTCGCTGACTGATACTTTCATACCATGCTCTAATTAAAAGCCAAACATGATTACCTACCTAATTTGATTTCCTATACAAATCCTCAACTGATCCGACAATTTTCGAGTCAAATACAATTGGTCGACTATTACTCGAAAACTTGTAAAGCCCACCTAAGTGTGATAGTTTTCCTTTAAACTTCGTTATATATAGGCGTAGTATATAGGTACTACTGACTGTAGGTACATTTGAATTTCTAACTACAACCGTTTAGTTGGTAGAGGGGGGACACTTGACTCTAACGAAAATTAGTACTTTAAAGCTTGATAAGTCACGAACGGTTTAGATAATCAAAAAACAGTTTTCCCAAACCCCTAATATTTTGAAAGACCTATCCAAAGATATCCCACACTATGGGAAGGACGAAAAAACAATTATCATCTCAACTTTACATGTAGGGGAGGTACCCTAAATAATTGTTTTTTTGAAAATTTTATTTTACCCTTTTTTTCGGCGTCAATAATCACTCCCGTGTCCTAGGGAAATACCTTGGTTTTTCCAGGGTTACCAGATTGGGTACTTTTTTCACAATTTGTGGATAAAAATTTGGCTCCTGGAGAATGTCGATGTTGTGTTCCGAAAGTCGCGGCCGAAAGTGACCACTTCACGAAACTGCAAAATGTCCGCGCGAACGAAAGTTACCACTTCGCAAAGCACAGAATTTCCGAACGGACGAAAGTTACCACGACAAATTTTATTTTTTTGTGTTATTTTACAACTTTCTAATTATTTTGTGTACAAAATGTTCGCCAAAACAAGATAACAGACAAATTGACAGGTGCGCTTATCAGTGGCTACTTTATTTAATGTCATTAAAAACTGTTCCATAGTGGTTACGATTGCATAATAGTACAAACTTTTTGCCTTTGGGTAAAATTAAGAAAAATTGTACCATTTTGGAGAAAAATTATTTCAAATTTAGGAAAAAATAAAGAATGAGATCTGGCAACCCTGAAAGGTCAATAACTGGCCACTTTCGTGCGCCGGGACATTCTAGGGGTTAACGTATATACTTATGCCAAATTACAACTTTCTAGTACCAATCGTTTTTGAGCTAAACCGCGGACAGACAGACAGACAGACGGACATGGCGAAACTATAAGGGTTCCTTGTTGACTACGGAACCCTAAAAAGGAGCTTACTTCATAAAAAAACATTAGAGTGGTCTGATAGGGTATTAAAAACATGTTAACGCAGTAGCGCAGTTTGTTCCGCCAGTTATTCAACCGAACCGACCGCTCGGCGCATCCTGGACAGTCACACCTAACACCTTATTCGACTAGCCAATTTTTCTCTTGCTGTGGTAGGCCTAACACCCGCCTGGTTTGTGGCCACCCTCCCACCGGAGTCCGGCGTCAAGCAGCCTGCTGCTTCGTCGATGCGTGGGAGTTCCAGTGCCTTAGGCATCTTCTGGGCACACTATTTTCATCATAGAGCTCATCCATCGCTTTCCATCAGGTGTGATCGAGGTCAAGAGCGGGCACATTCAGCAATTAAAAAAATATTTTGTATGGTCGACGAGCCCTATTTTACCCTTTTAACTTCTCTCAAATTCTCAATTAAGACAGTTTTTCGTTAATACTGAGTTACAAATAGCGTTAACAAAGTTACGCGACAATATAGCTCTAATCCCTGTTCATCAAGATTAACGTAATGCGCTAAAAGCATAACACTAATACCGGCGAAGTTGAACATAGATCAGGCATTTGCTACGGAACCACTTCTTACCGATGAGGCACTTAGGGACTTCTGATCGAGGTTTTTTCAAGATTTTCACGTCGATTAATGTTAGTTGATGTTCTAGTTCGTGCCATGTTTTAATTATCTACATCGAAGGATGCCGGGAAGTTCTGCAACATTGCTCGTAATATAAATTTACATTTTAACGGGCAGTTACTGTGCAGTCGGGCGGAGCGGCCGCTTGAGATATAACCTTATAGTGCTCGACATGCATTTAAACTGCCTTATGAACACTTTCAAATTATTATCATACCCACATATTGAATACGTGAACGTTTTTAGTTTCCGTGCAGGTAACTTCTATTCGGAGAATAATTTACTGTAGTATTTCACGATTAAGTGTAGGATATCTCGGCTTCAAAGAGAAAAGCTTCTCTTCCAGGCTCGAAGGTAGCTACTTCTATTTAAAGTGCACCTCTTTGATATAAGTAAAATAACTTTACCTAACTTAATTTGAGATAGTGTCGAGTTTCCGGAACTTATTTTAGTAGATACAGCTCCACAGAAAACTTTTGTGCTTCGGGGCATTCAATGCTAAAATGAAGCTACGGCGACACCGGTGTCTGAATACTACTTACTGTTTACACTTTCTATATACCTCTTTCCTTGGTGTCAACTTCAGCGTCTTAAAAAATCGCCGAGGGGAAATAGTCGGAAACACTTTAAAACTTTTTTAATCTGTGACGAAACTTCGTTCGCGTTGTCAGTGAACAGCGAGGCTTCAGATTTTTCTGAATTGCTTTTAGGAAGTTCAATTTTTAACTTTCTGAATTGAAAAGGAACTTTTGTTGGAGAACGGGTCATCTCGTTATCTGCTTTAAGTATCTTACTGCAACTTCACCCGGGAACTGTGGTAGAACTTTTTAGTATGTTTAACCTTTTTTATATTATTCATTATAGGGATGTATATTAGGACTTGTAACCTCTGTCATTTAAATTTTATACTTTTTGGAACATACTCGTACTAAATTAGGTATGCCATTTATTAAAAGTTCTTTAAAGCTAGGGTTGTTCAATGTTAGTTCGAGAACCCTAAAGGATTTTTATAAACCTTTATCGCAGCTAATTTCTTAGTTGTCTTTCGAGTACTTACTATCTAGAAACTGCATTTATATAGAGTTAGAGGACAGTTAGCAATAGTTCTGACCCTGTTAGACGGCTAATTAAAACGTCCCTCGGGTGAAGCATGTCGCGGCTAGCCGCATGCCTGTCACTGTGACTGCAGCTTCCTTTCCGATAATGCTGGCCTCGGAAATTCACCAGCTCTCCAACGTTACATTTTGTGAGGATTAGGCGGCTGTTGGACACGAGTGCATGTTGCCTGTGATAAGCGGTTACAATAAATTAATTATCGTATGAGGAAACCAACTGGTTCGCACAATTTTGTGTTTTGAGTTTTTATTATTTGTGATTATTTATTATTTGTGATTATTTATTTTATCTATCTTTTATTCTGAATTATTTAATATTTCTTGAGATCCACTGCCATTGTCTCGCGTTAAGTGAATTACGAGCAGATATTATGGGAAACAAACACGACATAATCGCATTTCCTCGAAAGCTGTTAAAATTAATCACACGTTACGCGAATACGCGTTATTAGCTATTGAATAGGTGCTACGTAGCTTAAAAGTGAGTTAATGTTGTCATATATCTGTAGCGGCTTTACAGCGCGCGCAATAAAACGTGCTGTTACGATATGTACTCAAGGAATTATGAGCCGAAATTAAATTTTTAATAACCTCGTAGTAATAACATCCTAAATTTGTTACGATCGTCGTATCATAAGGAGGAGGCTATCAATTCGTCTTTTTTAATGTTTACGTCAGAACTCCGTTATTTATAAGCTAAAATTCTTTTTTATTTAAAAGGATATACTTTCAAATTGGTACCATAGTAATTTTATCAAAGTCGGTTCAGTAGCTTGGTTTTTAAACCAAAATTACTGGTAAAAAATCAAGAAAATGAAATTGTTTTGTATGTTACGCGATATATCCGGCAATTGTAAATATATTTCAAAAATTATTTTTTTAATGGATAGATTATGACTCAGGGGTGACCCCATATAAATTTTTATTAAATTTTCTTTTTTGAGTTAGCTTCAATAATACGTATTTTTGCCACTTAGTTTCTATTGATGATGTTATAATTACTTCCTGTCAGTACCTAAGTAATATTTACATAGCAAGTAGTGAATATACGAACTTGTGTGGAGTAGGTAAGTACAAATTAAAAATGAAAAATAATTTTTTTTCTACAAAAAAAAAAACAACCCATTTCCAAAAAAGACACAGCAAAGTGAAAAATAACTTTAGTTTCGGAAGTCGGTGGCAAACAACGAAAATGCAAACCCAACGACGCTGACTTCCGAAATTAAAGTTATTTTTCACTTTGCAATGTTTTTTTTGGAAGTTCGCTGTTTTTTTTTTTGTAAAAAAGTTTTTTACATTACTGGAGAGCATTAATCACGAGGGCCGGGCGAGATCGACGGACGGTAAATAATTTACTGCTGATATCGAGCCTTCGCTCCATAAATCCTCGTCATGAAATAGCAACCGGATTGACAGTCACTCGATTATAATCAGCGGTGGCGCCCCTCATCTGAAATTCTGTATTAATCATCGGCTAAGATCGTTGTGGGCGTGAGGCAGTCTGTTTACAGCTTAGGATTACTGTAAACTAACCAGGGATCGTCAGGCTTAATAGGAGCGCAACAAAGTCGCTCGTGAAGCATTTTGGTGTGTTGATAATGGCTTGCACAAAGGATGTATAGTAACAACAGGCTTGGGTTCACATGTGTGTATGCTGTAGCTTGCGATAAACGCGGCTCTAGCGACTGTAAACACTGTGTGACTGTGTGACTGTGCGAGGCCTACAGGGAACTCATGAATTTTTTAATACAGTTGCTCAAAAAGTGGCGTATTGCAGGGACGTATAGCGTTCGGGATGCGGGCTATTACATACTCGTGCTTTTTTTTTACCTTTCCCGAACTCGTGCGTTCTCTTTCCCAACTGTCAAAATAATGTCTATTAAAAAGAAAAACCAACCATGAAGTTTTTACTAGAAAAATTCACAGAAGTTTTTATGATTCATGCAAATACGTATATTTCTAAAAAGAAGCTACTAATTTGTTTCAATATCAGATTTAATGATTTGATTGAATAAGTTAGATTAGGTTTCATTTCATTTCATCTCATTAAATTTCATTTTCATTTCATATCAATAAAAAAATTCTACTGAAGACTTGGCTGTATGGGCATAGTTCCCTTTGCCTACTAGAATGGGTGAAGAAAAAAAAATCTCTGCTTATATTCTGCGGTTGGCGCCATTTTTCAGAAATTTTCCTGCGAGTTTTAGTTGTTTGTTGCACAAAATGAGTAATGTCGACCCTAGTTTTTTTTTTAATTAACACCACCTAATTTTATTAAATTGCTTCATTTTTTCGCAACTGTATTAAAAATAGTCGTTCAGTACACGTGCGAAACCGTCATTGCAACTTGTTCCGACTGTCAACCCTCGCCTTCGGCTGCACCTCGGCTCGGGTAGACATTTGTCGGAACTCTTTGCAATGACAACCTTTCCGCACTTGTAATGAAATATACTATTGCGCGTCGTAATAACGCATCAAGTATAGTAGGCAATCGTAACATGAAGCAGGCAGCTTCAGGCTATATTTACTTCCATGTTTTATTAATATACGTTATATTTCTTTTCACAACAATAATTAGAAAAAAACGTAATAATATGTTATTACTTATATTGGGTATTATAAGAAAAAACAACTTGGCAACAAAATTCATTTATTTGCATTGCTAAAGCTTCGTTTTTAATATGGCAACATAATTCATACGCTAACGGAAAAAAGTATACATAATAGTACTATCGTCCGCCGAATCTAACAGGAAATTGTGCTGTATATTTGAGCGGTATAGAATTACTTATATCGGGGGATCTAGAATTTTATACACGTAGGAAAATCATAAATAGGAGGACCCTTTCTTCCCTGAATCATTTATCGTCCGATACGATAACTGTATATCAGTTTTACATTCTTGGAACAGATCAGTAATATTTCAGCTCTGTCAGATTAAGTTTCACTTCGCCCCGTCATGGTAGTTTATTAGCAATCTCGGTTGCTATCTCGCCGCTTATTTTGTTATGTAGAAATTATACGGCCACTTCACTTTGTTGATGAAATGGGACAAGATTGTTTTATGATGAGGTACCATGGGCGTGTTACCCATATAAACACACACACTTATAAACTTTCGCCTTTATAATATTAGTGTGATACTGCCACGATTCGTTTAAACTGACAAAGCAACTACTCAATGCACAATAAATTATTATACAAGTATTTGTACCCATGTTTTTGTTTATGTGTTGTTACGGGTAGACAGAAGCCCTAAAGTCTGACAACCAGTCTTACCAAGGGGTATCGTATTACCCAACAACTCCAGTAGCTCCATGTAAAATACTGGTATTCAGCTTCATCCGGTTAGACTGGAAGCCGACCCCAACGTAGTTGGGAAAAGGCTAGAGAGATGATGACATGTATTTGTACCCATTGGGTGAAACCAGAAACTGCATTATTTAACGCTCCTATTCACCTTCAACTTCCACATTCACATAGCAAAGCTAGGAGCACAATGAATCTGAACCTAAGAAAGGCATACCTCAATACACAAGGCATTGCATAATTTTCCATTACGCCATTGTCAAGAGAATTAATATTCTACAGACAAAGCCCGCACTCCAGGACAGTTCTATTACTATTTAATCTAGGCTATTATTAACTCGGCTAAGATACGCCGAGCTCAGGTGGTCCACTTCGCTAAGTTACACCGTCACACCTTAATATCTAAACGGGATGCAAAATTGAGGCTTGAACGAGCCTGACCTACAAACCAGTTGCCGGGAGGCAGTTAATTCTAACATAAATTTAACCTCCCACAACATAATACCGATATAAATAGATTCATGAGGGGTATGCGTGTAAATATATAGAATTTATGAGGGAGAGCAGCTATATTTAGGTTTGTGCTATTTTTGTCCTGCTGTATCATTAATTTAATTTAATCAAAATATTTACATACGGGCTGGTATAACATAACATAAAAAGAACAAAGCCTTTCCTAAGCTTAAAAATAGAACACGTGGAAACTCATCGGATTTTATTTTAGGTAAAGGTTTTTCTAAAAACCGTATGTCGATGACTGCAGAATCTTATCCAACATTCATATCCTTGTTGCTTCTAGGCCCATCAGACCATTACACACAAACCACAAATAATTTCTATTTCTACCGGCTTTAAAAATGGAGGTTGTCAATTCTACACGTACGTAATATTTTTGAAACTGCATTATATTCACATACCTATGACAATATAACTATTAGGGCTTCCCAAAAAATATACAAAATCTTATAGAGGTATGCATGTATATATGTTTGTCCACGTTATAATTTTATTATGATTGAAGATGAATGTTATAGTAAGAGATGAAAAGAAGATGGGGATGGATTGTGACCATTTTTGATTGGGTTACGTTTACTTCAACTTAGGGAACAGTGCAAGTTTCATCACAATCGGCTCAGTAGTTTTCAAGATGGACTAATACTTGTAATGGACTAATACTGGCTTATTAATACGAGCTACTGGTGTGGTGTCAAAGGGAAAACATCTCAAAACCTCAAATTCTAGTGCAATATTTACAACAAAATTATTACCTATTTATTAAAAAGAAATATTCCAGTTTTTACTTAAAACTAAAAATTACGAAATAAAAAGTAATTTAAATAAATAAATCGTCTTCAAAAAGAAATTAACTAAAAACTAAAACTAAAATACAGATCCCAAGACAAGATAGTGTGTGTGTGTATGTGTGTGTGTGTGTGTGTGTGTGTGTGTGTGTATGTGTATACCCTAAATAATTGTTTTTTTTTTAATTTTATTTTACCACTTTTTCATCGTCATCAACGTGTATACTCATGCCAAATTACAACTTTCTAGTACCAATAGTTTTTGAGCTAAATCGCGGACAGACAGACAGATACACAGACGGACATGGCAAAACTATAAGGGTTCCTTGTTGACTACGGAACCCTAAAAACAGTGTGCAGCATTAGAACCACAAGCTTTAGAGGTTCATTAATTTAAAAAAGTGTCCACCATTAGAATGTCAATCAGATAAATATTTCCCATATTAAAATGATTTGATACAGATGTACTGTCTGTACTATCTGCGGCACTAGGTAATAAAACTTTAATGTTTATGGATCCGAGAGCAAGGAAAACCCTGGAACGCATCAACTGATTAACTTTCCTTATAACTTCAACGAAGAATTGAAGAACATTTAACTTGGACTCGACTTAAAGCCTGTTGCTAAAGCAAAGGTAGGGATTTCCTACGCATACATACCTATACACACGTGCTTACATATTTATATTATTGAACCAATAATTGGACGGAGATAGAGGCTTACCTTTACATACAAATAAATCAAATTGAAGTGCCTGTTTTTAATGTCAAAATAACAGCTTTTTACTTAGTATGTATATACGGTACTTATTATACTTCAATTTATATTATACTTATACTTTATATTTATACTTATACTTCAATTTTAAAATTTTTGTCTGTCTGTTTGTCCCGGCTAATCTCCGAAACGGCTAGATCGATTTTGACTTGACATTCACTGACAGATAGCCGATATTATAAGGAGTAACTTAGGATATTTTTATTTTAGAAAATGAATTAAGTTTCCACGCAAAAAAGTATGTTTAGTTCAGCTAGTGCGTTAGGGACTAATCACACTTATTTAGCTCTGTTCAGCTTTTGTCCTTAGAAAACAACGATTTTGTATGAAGTCCGTTCAGCTTTCCGCGGCTGAACGGATGCGTACGCATCTCATACAAAATCATTGTTTTCTATGGACAAAAGCTGAACAGAGCTGTATAAGTGTGATTAGTCTCTTAATAAGAATATAGAATGCGCAAAGTGATCGGTGTACTTCATATTCATAGTATATTTATCTACACCCATGCTATAAATCCACTATAAAAGTTTCTGGAACAGTTAGCTTGCCAAAATGAAAACAACCAGTGTCATAGTAACCATAATAATATCATCCGAACGAGTGATACAATGTTGTACTAAATTTCATTATGCAACTCCTTAGCTTATTCTCGATTAAAGCCTTACTTATCAAACAGCCACATTCTCACTGCTCAATTCGTGGTATATTTATGAATCAAAAAAAGAACATTGTCATGCACGCGCGTTTCACTACCACAGAGCCGTAACTTAAAAAAAAAAAACTTATAGGTTATTCGAAATCACGTCGTATCCCGCCATTTTTGTTCGATATTATTATTGCAAAAATTTATTACTCTGTTGTTTGTTTACAAAAATGAGTGATACAAGCTTTGATACTCAGCAATTAAACTTGCCATGAATTTACATAGAGTTCTTACAACACTGTACAAACACCCTATGGTTTCAGAACCTTTTATAGAGGATTCATATCATGGGTGTAGTTATAGTCTTGTATGCAACTGTACATAATTAGGTATTAAAACACTCATGTGATCTCGGCTTCGCCTCGTGTGATTAACCCACATTCGTGTTTTAATATCCCATGATAAACAACAGTTGCATAAATAAGTATTAATTGCATTCCATAAAGTTGTAGAGGTGTTACAATGGCTAACTCTTGCTTCATGATACCATCCATTAACGGACCACCATTTTTATGGACCTTTTGACATACTAATAAATCGATGGACATTGAAAAGGGTCGCACATCGGCCATTGTGGAAATTTGTTACTTCTTCACGTTCAAACGGCTGGACCAATTTTGATAAAATTTTGTATAGACGTAACTGACACCCTGGATTAACATATAAGCTACCTTTTATCACGATATTCTTACGGGATCGACCTTATGCGGGTGAAACCGCGTGGCGCAGCTGGTGAAGTATAAAACAGCATTTCTTCCTATCTACTTATAAGTAAGTATTCTTAAGTCTTAAGAAATATTGAAGGCCACTCTATTTTTTAATAAGTGCCTTCAATCGAGCAGAGTATG
This sequence comes from Globia sparganii, assembly GCA_949316385.1. NCBI lineage: Eukaryota > Metazoa > Arthropoda > Insecta > Lepidoptera > Noctuidae > Globia > Globia sparganii. The sequence continues at coordinate 15,228,681 of OX438655.1, forward strand.
TAGAATTTTCAGTGAACGTTTATTTCAAACTCTCAGCGTGAAAAACGGGCGAACCAGTAACCACAACACGTGTGTCTCGTGACATGGAGTCCGGTCGTTGTTCATGGAATAACAAACCTTTTAAAGGCTCTATATTTTGCATTTTAACCGAAACATAACAAAACTGGTCAAAACAACAGACAATTTTGGAATCCAGTTTTTTATTCAATACGTTACAAGTTCGAATATGTTATATTCAGTGGGATTTATAGGCGAAACGCGAGGTAAATACAAACGAAACAAAGACTTGCGTATCACAAAACAAAAAGTATATAGCTGTGGCATAACTTGTTGGGTAAATCGTTTTAGTGATGCGTGTTGTTGCGGGAAACTACGGAATTTTCCTGTTATATAAATGCGATCAAACTGCTATCGTCAATCTAGTGACTGGTATCAATGTTGAGGATTCCCTTTAATTTATTGTTTAAATATATATTTCAAATGCTTAAACTTATGAAATCTTTTTTTTAAATAAAAAAAACTGCAAAGTAAGTGTTTTAACGAATTTTGGAAGAGATGCTAATGAAATTCCGACCACAAACACAAACACATCCGCTTCGTAATAAAATTGCAGCAATATGAGCCAACGCGTAGGCGAGCGTAGCTGCCCTATAATTTGCTACGACAGCGTAACCGGCGCGCTACGCCGTAGTAGCAACAATTAAAATTGGGGAATAAAATCTATACCTTTACATATTATAAAATGTCGCTTTTCGAGTCTGTTCATTATTTTTTTTTATTCTTGCTGTTTTGTCCAGTCCTAAAAACCGTGTGGTCGGGTCGCAATCTATTATATTTTAACGTCAAGGATGGTTAGCTGCGCTCTCCTGTCTGCTTCAGGAATATTTGTCTGCCAAATTTAGGTAGAGATTTAGGTAGTTTCCCTTTTGTTTGCTAATCGCAGCAGAAAAAAGGATTTATATTTGTGACCTATCAATATTCAGCACTATTATATCTTGTTACAGTTGGGCAACTAAATGTGCCTAACGTGTCTAAACCCCGTGTCCGGAATTAGTATGCTAATCGCGGCAGCACTAGGTGTATCGGGCGCGGGGCGTGCGCCCGCTATCGGTGGCGTTTTCGCGCTCCGCTGGATAGTGAAAAGCGTCCGTTGCAATCTCTGCCCACGCTTGAACACTTCGCCCTCACTGCGTATATATTGTTCCCCGCTATCACTTAGATATATTATATTGTTTTATAAATATTGTGTGCCGCAGTACCGCGCTCCACTTCCCCACGAGGAAAACCTTCGACCCATTTTAAAACGCAGCAATAATTTATTTTGGAATTTATATGGAAGTGAAAAGAAATCGAATAATGGCCCGTTTGTTTTTTCTGCCCCATAAATGTCATCTGGACGAAAGTTGCGTAAGCAAGGAGGTGGGGTTTCTTTTTATTCGTTCTTATGCATCTTAAATTGACGGAAAATAGGTATCTAAGTATTTGGAATAAAATGTCGAATGATATTTTTTTCATAGTAATGGCGTGTTCTGTTCAATGCTGTTCATCATTAGTGGATATGGATCAGATCAGCCGTAAAGTTTTAACGAGCGGTCCCGGGGGCGCACATACTCGTGTAAGCATATTATATACGCATGTCGTAGTTATTCATATCTCCCAATGAACTATGGAAGATATCGTGTATTAATATTACGATAGTCTCCAATTATGGATAGCTAAGAAACTACGCGTAAAGTCATTAATTCGTAATCAAACCATTTTTTTTCTCACGCGCATAATCACACTTCGAGATTGTTTGAATTTGGAATCGAAATCAGTGTGATTTCGTTTTTATAACCTGTTTTGCCGACAATATTGAATTTAAGTGTTTTATTTGTGAACACTATGTATAAAATTACTATCAAGTATCTACATAATGACGAATTACCTGCATATTGCAGACATTGACTGTAGAAGTAATTTCTTCACCCACAGCCCACAGCGGTTGATTAGTTCTCGGTTGAGTATTGGTTGAGTAGCTAATAATAGGAAACGCATCACTAACCAAGTGTTTGCTAATCAACAGAGAGATATCCGTTAATTCTAATTGAATCAGTCCAGAAACGTGTTTGACTAATACAGACATAAATATGGATAATAGTTGCTTCATTAATTCCCAGGTGTGCTGCATCGGATTCACATCTGTTTGCAATCAATATTAACCTATAGGACAATAACTTAAGTCTTTACATAATTTTTGATTGTTATTTTGGTTGTAACTCGTGTACTTAACAATATTGTAACATAAAATCACGTCTGTAAACTCTGAAGGGTTACGCAGAGGTGTAGGTCTATAAACATCCAGCCATATTTCGCCAGATGCGATTAAGTCCCATGTAACAGGGGCGCCGCCGCCTATTACCATGAACCGGGCACAAATCAGACTCCGGGCGAGAAAATCCTGTTTTTTTTATAATCTTATTTGTGGGTGACAACCCAAGGAACAATCCCAAATTTTAAATCTTATCAAAAAATAATATACAACGTGTAACGTTCAAAACCTCATACACCCCAATTAGAGCATTGAGTTAAAAGCATAATACAATGACCAAAACTATTCTTTTTTAAAGCTAACTATTTTTATTAAGAAAATTGTGATGATCTAAACATTAGTTTGTGCCTTCAAAATTGAGACTTATTGCCTTAAAATAACACTTAATTTTCTTTAGCTCACGGATAGTATGGCAAAATACATAATTTTTGAAAAAAAAAACCTATATTAAAAATTACTGAAATCGATTCAGTAGTCAATTATGAACAAACTATTTTCAGGTTTTGCGCATTTAACACACGTTGTATATATATTTTTTATAATTAATTAATTGTATTGTATTTTAATAATCAATTATTTTTTATACCTAAGTAATGCTAATCTAGTGGAACTTTGTTATCTTAATTTGTTAACTTGCGGATAATGTAGCGGGTTGCAATATTGTTAATACTACTTCTGAGCTTAGGTATTGTTATTTAAAAACATTTTATATTTTAGCTGTTTATTGTCCCTTATTAAATAAAATAAAATAAACACCCACTTTGCCCGGCCTGGAAATCGAACCCAGGAACTCATGCAGTATCGCTTCTACATAGTTGCGACCACCAGACCAATGAGGTAGTTAGTATTGCAAAAAATAAAAATTGAATCTTGTCATTAAATATACTATACCATCGTCAAAACATTCAACTTTGCTTAACCGCATATTTCAATAAAATTCTGCACTGCCAAGGGAGAGCTTATAATAATCCCTACAGACATTTATCTTATTTATCGATTGTTTGCGAAGAAATATCGATGCGATTAAGTGTAACAGACTAATTGTGACTCTAGCGGTTAGGACCCCCCCCCGACCGACCCCCCTAGCGTCGCATCAGTCTTTCTAAATTAGATTCGGGCACTTGCGACCGTATCCCAACTTATTTCGATAGAACAGAATATATTCCAAGTTGATGCATGCGAGAGATAGGGAGAAAATATGAAGGCGTTCCCGAACAGATCAAATATCTAGCGAATATGAACGAACATGTTCGTATAAGTGCCTAGATGTATATCTGTTCTATATGTATGTAGTTGTGAGTCTTCCTCATTCAGAGTTGACTTTGATGCAAGTACTGGCCGCGAGCTAGTTAATTAATGTTCAACCAGTCCTATCTCATTAGGAGATTGTAGCCTTCTATGCTTTTTTTTTTGTTGATGATTACTTCTTGTTTTTACATGAGTGTTATATGGACTCGTGTGTCTGTGACTGATATATAATATCATATTATTCACTGACAAACTGTCAGTAGGTATGTACATGAATTCCTTTCGCTTTGTGCTTTTAAAATGTACCTACTGTTGAGGAAGAAAAAGAACATTTTAATTGCATTATGTAAATGTATACAAAAAAAACTTTACGAAGGATTGAGTTTCGGTTTCTGATTAATTTAATTAAAAAAGAGAGAAGAGGGAACAACAACAAACATTAAGGTACCTACTACTCGTATATACTTCCTTTATACAGTTTTATTATCTCTCCTTTGTCTTTTTATAACTTAACTAGCTTCTGCCTGCGACTTTGTCCGCGTAAAAATTCAATTCTATGACACTCGGCATTACTGTAGATTCCTATAAGTGAAAGAATTTTCGGAATGGAATCAGTAGTTCCGAAGATTACCTCCTATATACAAACTCACAAATTTTACCTCTAATGTTATTAATATATTATAGTGAAGAGTAGATGCATAAGTAGGACCTATAGCAAGGTATGAATTCTATCGTAAATTAATCCTGGCATTATTAAACTAGTGTCGTTTGGAATACACCCTGTAGCAAACAATCCATGATCGGAACAGCGATTGATTCTGCACACACAAATATTTGTCCGCCGCGGTCAATAAGCATTGTAACCGAACAGACTGGTTACTATGTAAGCATACAATTTAATCTAAACCTCGCCATTTGTACTCGGGGTTCCCATTACAATTGAAATCTGAAAGTGATTAGATGAACACTTTTAAATCGGATCTCCCGCCCTAAAAAATACGAGAGATAAGACGATAAGAGTTCCGACATCGACAACATCTATAAAACATTACTTAGAGAATTTTAGGTTTTATAGAACGATTCCAGTGAATTTGAGCCTAAAGTCAATCCACTAACTGCAACATTAGTTAACGCCTTCAATACATCAATAGTAGGTACTTTTTGCGTTTGTAGTCAGGCGTCGAAACTTTTTGTTTCCGTAAAGCTGCCTTCACTAAAATGAACAGAGCAAAATTCGACTATATTGTGTTGGGAACCAATTTTCAAGCCCCGTCGCTTCAATCCACTTCTCTTTAACTATGGGATCACTGGGAAATTTGTAATTATAATGCATAATATTCTAAACAAAATCACTAAATTGAACATTGCAGTCAAAAAAATAATTTACATGTCACAAAATACCCAACGCATACATTATCATTCCTCTGTTTCCAAAATCGATTAGAATCGAGAACAAACTGTACAGCCTGTGTGTACAACACTATTTGCTTTATTTGACAGAAATGAGAATTGCGACCGTACCACAAAGCTGAGCGACAAGTGAAAATATTGATGATTTTAATTTTCATTGTGTTTAACAGAGCCCTACAACAGCCTTGTAACTAAAAACGGTAATGTATCATGAATTATCCGATACACACTTAGTTATTAGATTTCATTGTAAAACCACAATGAACATAAAATAATTGATTTTGCAATTTTACACACAATTTAATAACAAAATGACTTGCCGATAAAATGAAACGTTTTCATTTTCTCGTCTCACTTTTTTGTGTAGTTATGATGACAGCTCAATACCGTACAATTTGGCATTTTTTAGTTTTCGTTTGACGTCTGGCATCGAGAACGTTCAAGCGCGGACTGAATGGATATGGCGACGAAAGAAGTAAATTTTACTCCCTTTTTACACGCGAAGTAAATACACTTGCGTCGTCTAGTCAATATAAGTCTGTGGTTCGAACCCAGACAGGCGCTTTACTTTGTGTGCATTTTTTTATCACCACTGCTCTCAAAACGGTGAAGGAAAACATCGCGAGGAAACGGGCATGTCCTAGAACCAAAAATTGGAAGACATGTGACAACTACCAACCCGCATTGGGTCCGCGTGGTAGATTATAGCCCACTCCCTCTCGAAGAGAGAAGGCCTGTGTCCCAGCAGTGGGAACAATATAGGCTGATTATGATATCGATACCTATCCGTCACATCTGTGAAGTGTACAAAAACATAAACGTGTTTTTGAACTGATATTTCAAACAAAAACGCGTCTGCTGTGTTTCGTTAGTTAATTTAATTTGATTTTGTATATCGCAGATGATGTATGTTTTGTTGTGTATACCAAATCAAATCAAATCAAATCAATTTTATTTGTGTAACATAGGTATTGAGTACAGTTCTTAAATCAAAGATAGGTCACTATGTTATGCCAAGAGGCGTACAAATATATGGTTGCATGCGAAATAAAAAAATATATACCATCAATGTTTTTTTGATGTTTCTCTATCACTATAAAACGAGTGTTTATTCCTCTAATGTTTTTGATAAAGATATAGTATCAGACCTAAACGGGGCAATATCTTTATTCAATATTTGACGATCATATTCAAGCTCTCTCCGGCTCCGTCAAGAGGATTGGTGAAGCGAGCAATAATGCCCGTTTCCAGTTAATGGTTCGATGAATTGGGTAACGTTACGCGTTTCGAATTTGAGGGAACATGCTCAATGCCAATAGGTACTAATATATGCGAACATTGATTGAAGATGTTTGTTAACATTGATTTTAAACAACTTTATAAATCTTATCTCACAGCCTTATAAACTAATTTATTTTTATTAAAACCAAATTGAAACTATTTTACTTTACTAAACAAAATAATCTTATTAAAGCCCGCCTGGACATATCTATTAATTTCAAAATTAATATTCTTCTTTTGATCGAAAGGCCTTAAAGACGACGTCTAGATTGGTTTTGAGCTCATAATTACTAAGACAAGCGAGCCGAACACAAGGATAAATTGATCATATCTTCGGGTAGACGAAGGTCCTTGAGTTGTTTGCGCGATCGAGTTGAGCTCAAAACAAACGCGAAGAATCTTAGTTAAACAATGTTTTGTTAGTTCATTTATTAGTTATCTATTTGTCTAAGATCTGAGTAAATATAATTAAATTTCGGCTGCGTCACTTTTGGGAAATTAAAATTAATACAGTCTTATCGATATCTTTATTATTTACCGATATTAAATTGTCAATCAGTTTGTCCCGGCGCGCGGCGGTGCGGCGCTACTGTCACACAAAAGCCCGGCGTGGTAGGTAATTGTGTATCACTCGCTAACAGCTCAGTCGGAAACAATTACGTGGGGATTGGTAGCTGTGTCACGCTAACGCACACCCTGTCAACTAACGAATATCGCTAAAGAAATGGCGCAGCTGACGGTTTATAGCGAGTCACACCGATTAGTTGACAACGATACGAGAAAATTTGTGTTTGAAAAATGATCTATTTGTGACTAAAAATGTATATACTGAGAAATCAATCTGCGTGATGCTCATATTTTGAACAATTGTTTAACATATCAGAAGGCCAATTTCCGTAGTTAAAAACGTTCAAAATCTAGTCGCAATCTCATCTCAGCGACAATCAATGTCAAAAACTTGTAAAAAATGTAGGGCTTTTAGAGGTATTTTTGACAGATTGAGACGGAGATCAGAATGTGAACGTTCATAAAATTACGAGAATTGCCCCTCTGGTCATCTTACGACGTGCTCGTCGCTGGTGATGCCCCAGTGGTAATGGCTGGGCTTACGAATTGTCGAGCAGGCACTTTACTTTGTGTAAATTATTCATCACCACTGCTTTCAAAACGGTGAAGGGCAATGGGCCCGCGTGGTGGATTATTGCCCACTCCCTCTCACAGAAAAAGGAAGCCTGTATCGCAGCAGTAGTAGAAACATTAAAGACTGATTATGAAATCATCTTACAGGATTAGCTTTCATATCACAGCATGTTCTAATAAGATACTCGTGTTCTGATTGCTATTTATGAGAGTCATCAAAAGTCATGATCATAGTCATAGTCATTTATCATTTTTTTTATGACTACTTATAAAGTTCGACCAAGCGTTTTACTTTGCAGAGTCTGTCTTGGTTAAAATAAAAGAAGCTCTTTCAATCATAATTAGGAAAATAATTTTTTTTAAGTAACTAATTACTTAAAAGTTTTTCGTTGTTACCGTTTTTTCTTATCATAAAACATACAGTTTTTATGTAACGTGGCGCGAGCGAGAAGTCAATTCTAAATCCTTTCCGATATTACGGTCGTGGACGAAGCGATGAGAAATGTGATGTATGAAGTGTGTAGTATGATAAATGCGAAGCGAATCCAACCTAAACTTCTCGGGACGATACTCTCCTAAATTCAGGTAGATGTGCAAGTACTGAAGTCATCGTAAAATGGTTTTGTTATTGTCCGTCCCTCCATCAGAGAAAACGCATTTTATCCCTTTTTGCCCCACTTATGGTTGAATTTGTGATCCTTTCTTGGTATGCGTCCGCATTATAAAAGGAATGTGCTCGGCTGTTTGAAAGCCACGTCTTTGCCGAGGTCTCCGAAGTGTCAGATACACGGGACACTTGTTAGCTAATGATAGTGCACTTGCAATGTTGTTTACATCGGCACTGTGGCACTGCTGCGGGTGATATTTTCTATACAAATAGTGTTTAGTGTAAACGTTATTATTTTCCTTCGTATTTCCCGAATGCACTCATGTTGAAAAAATCGTAATAAGATTAAAAACATATGTTTTAGTTATAAAGGTCCATTAAATTACAATAGCATTAATTTATTTAAGCATCTAACTGAAGCATTGATCCGGGTAGGATTCCGATTCCTAATTCATTGCCCCCTTTGGGAATGTCTGTCATCATGAATCACGGGGCGGGTCATAATTATTCGCTGGATCTACGGTGATTTTCCCTCAGCACTGCTAAATATAGATCGTTTCTAATGTGACTGATGAATTGTTTAGTCACCCGAGATTGTGGCGAACTCTCACTATTTATTTAGGTAGCTATGTGTCTGGTTTGGAGTTGGTATTGGATTTCACGAGCGTAAGCCTTAATGTATATTTAATTCACGCGGTATTTATAAAGTTTATTTAAGTAGTTGGTCTAAGGCTTGGCTTGGCTTAAGGGTTTATTGTTGATCTCTTGAGTTTTTAGAAAGGATTTATTTTGCATTGCGATATTATAGTATCGGATGGAATTCGTATCGTAAAATTACCAAAGCTACAAACTTCAAGTGCTTATTACACAAGTGCAGCTGTCTTCTAACTAGAAATCAGCTTTCGACCAGTAAACAGGTTCAGACGCTTACATATTTTGGGGTTAGAAACAAGCAATACGACAAGCAATGCCCACATGGGATGAGAAATACGGAGAAATTATTTCTTGTTTGTATATAATACTATGGTATATTCAGTTTCAATGCTCAAAGATTATATCTCTAAACCCAATTAAAGTTGGAGCAGCTGTTTTAAGACCTCCATGCACAATAGTCCTTATTTAACGTTAAATGTCTATTGTTCTCTCAAATTGGATTAGGCCGGTACATTTAATATTTTCAATGTACAGAATCGAAATAGGATAAGATATAAGCAGTAATAACGAACAAAATAATATTATACGGAACTGAAAATTATAGAAATAGAATTTGGCGTGGTGCCAGTAACAACAGTCTCGCAGAGTATTGGTGATTGCGCGCCAATGTATGGACTATTCTATACGTATATTGGCGTAGCTCGATACTGCTTCCGTTAAATGTCATGATTTTAAATGGTTGAATTGCGGATGCTTTCGTTTCTATTATTGTGGTGCTGAAATTAGATACAACATAACGTCAGGGGATTATAAGGGTAGGGAACAACATAAAAGTGCATGCTTATCATTAATCATCCATTGTTTTTCTCTCAGGTTAGATTCAAAGGAATAAAATAAATTACATTTTGCTGTTTTTTTTTATTATTTTGGGTTTTTATTAAAAATAAACGCCTATCCAGTTTTGTAAAACTGCACTAACATCGTAGGTAGATGGTAATACTCGAGAACGACACAGTTAGACTAGAATGTCTTATTTTTATAAGCTCCAATTACCTACAGTCGCGGTAGCCGGGATTACAAAGGGAGCCTTCAAAAAGGTGCATTCATTTGAAATAATTACTTAGATGAGGAAGTGCCTCAGAGAGGAAGTTGTGGTTCGCGGTTGACAATGAAATTCTTCTACAAAGTAAAACAGCCGAAACTTGAGCAATTGCGGTGTCCCGCAATGAGTTGCGCTCATGCCGCAATGCACTGTTACATAGTTTGCGAAATTTATCCATTCAATCTCCGCTACTTTGGGGGCGCAGGAGGCGCGGGGGCGCGGCAAGCGGCGCGGCGCAGTCACTCACTCTAATGGGGTAATAACTACACTTGAACGTGGCAATTTGTACTACATTTTTTCGCTAAAAACTTTTTTCCTGTTAGTGAGCTTTGAGCTCGGAATGTTGTGTTACTGCGACATAATCCTGGAAAAAATATTACATACAAGCTTTTCCTCTCCCATTATTCCTTGCGCTGATTATAAAATATGTTTAAATGTTCCCCCAGGAGGCTCTGCGCTTTAGTAATTAACGTTTGTTTTCTTAATGCGGACTAATTAACATAATTTTTAAAAGCAACATCACAGCCATTAGTGCAATGAAACACAATTTAAAATTTTAATTAAGTAATTTGTTAATTACTGTACGTCTGTACTGTACCATCTAGCAGGGATTTACAACCGAAATTCGGACATGCAGGTAGGTGTGTGCCTTCGTCTCATTTGGACGTAATTTGCATACATACATATGTAGGGCGACGGCCAATTAAATTATAAATCGTACACAGTACCTACAACATGGGAGGGAATTGAAAATTTCCTTGTGCATTAGTGCTGAAGAGTGTTAAGAGAAATATTCTAATGAGAATGCAAATGCTAAGCGCTGTACAGTGCACTCTGTTTTGCTGAAACAGAGCTGCATTTTAGGCAAATTGAAACTATAATCATATTTAAAAATAAATCCTGCTTGTAATCCGCCTTTATGTATATTAGTATTCCTGGGTTAGTTCCCGGAGTTTACATAGCGGATCTGCGACGTTATTGTGATTGGCTTTTGTCTTGATAGCTTCACTCGTTTCTAAAGTTTTTAAGTAGACTTTGGATTGGCTTCACGGCTTTTTGCTTTTATAACTATAGCCCGTAATAATAACAAAACAAAAGCTTGTTTGAATTATTATGTAGGATTGATATTGCAAATATTTAAGCTTCATAAAATATGCACGTTGATGAATAGCATACAAAACAAAGTCATGAATAATTTAAAACAATTCCGGCGGACAGGTCGTGCATGTTTTAATAAAATTTACCCTAAGCTGATTATTTCATTCAAGCGTTAACATATTGACTAGTTAACAACGCTGAAAATATAAATAATGTATTAATTTCCGCTTGTTTATTTTGCTAAATCGTTTGTATTTGAGTAAACAACATACATAAATAATTAAAAAACAGTTAACAGTTATGTTTCCTACTAAGGCATGTTATTGTCAACTACTAGGCATGGATCTCGCAAAATTAGCGTTTGGCAATGAACGTTAAAATGACCGGAATGTGGTTACAATCAAAAACACACATTCATGAAATATCTTCTCTCTCTGCATATATATATATTTTTTAATCTATTTGTTGCCAGTAACAGCACAGTAATAGTTGTTTTGTATGAAACAAATGAAATACGAGTTACAGCTCGTCTCTTGTCTCATAAACCTCCTCAGACTTTAGTGAAGTATTATTGTTTGCGATCGTCGACCGACTTTTTCATAGCTGGGAACACTACTCTACATCGTTCTTATGATAGGCGCATAAATAAAACATGTTACGACAAATTGCCACTGTTATTACCTTTTTACATTTTATGACATTTTTGCTAGTAGCTGTACTATGCCTGCCTACCCTTTCGAGGACAAGAGTGATGTTAAATGATGTTTGAAGATCGGAAATTTTAATAGGTGGTTCAAAGTAGCTCAGTTCTATGAGGTTTTCTAATTATTTTACAATTTCAGTATTTAATAAGATGAAAAAACTTTCAAAGGGAAGGTTGTTGCCAGGAAGAAATTTACAAATTTCTTTTTCTCTTTTGACGGATTTAACATTAATGGGAACCCGTTAGGTACTTACTTGTAATATTCATGGAAAGCTCAAGGAAAAATTAAATTCTCGCAAAATAGAAGAGAATTTTCTTCCCCAAACCAATTTACTATCTAACAAAGAAATGAAAATAAAATACGAAATTCGTCAAAACTGAAATTTCGTAATTGGAAAGGCGGGTAAAAGCTAGCAATCTAGATGCAATAACGTACCCGGGAATCAAATAAACGGTAAAACAATGGGCAGTTCCCAAAAACACTTTGATCTGTTGTTTTTCTATTGGGGCTCGTATGTTGGGCAGTGTATTATCCTGAATGAATCACTTCGATGAATCACTTTATCAGAGTACGCTGGACGTGGAAATTGTCCCTTGTCCTGATATATTAGGCCCGTGTCAAAATACATCAACGTACTCAGATGACGGTACGGCTGTTATATTATGTATGCACACGTAAATTCATAACAATGTAAACATTTTTTAACCCCCGGCAAAAACAGAGGGGTGTTATAAGATTGACGTGTGTATCTGTGTATCTGTGTGTCTATGTATCTGTGTATCTGTATATCTGTGTCTGTCTGTGCCATCGTAGCTCCCAAGCGGCTGAACCGATTTTGGTTTTTTTTTTATTTGAAATGTGACTTGATCGAGAGTGTTCTTATCTATGATTAAAAAAAATCGATTCAGCCGTTTGAAGATTATCAGCTCTTTTCTAGTTGATGAATTGATGTGAGCAATTTTATTTTTTTTACTGCTGCTGCAGCATCATCTGGAATTTGCAAGATACCCGACTCCCTTAACTTACAGCAGAGGTATCGTGTTTGCGCTCCATAGAATGTACTCAATGAATAGGTTATAGATAGATGTTGACCAGGGGCTGATGATAGAGTAGGAAAGAGAAATAAAGGAGGACCGGACAAAATGGTCCCCACGGCCAATAATAACCAAACATGTTATTAGATAGACATTTTAATAAAGAGCAATAACTACTATGGCGGTTCTTATCAAATTGCTGTGTGAAAAAAGTTATGGCGATGTTCCATAGGATGAGCCTGGACGGTATAAATAACGGAATACTTGAATAAATTTGCTAAATAAATTGAATATATTTGCTAAATAAATTTGCTAATGAAAACGCCAAACAGATGAGCCTTATATCTAGCAATAATGAATGTATGCTATCGTGGAAAACATAGCTGCTGCTGTTAACTTCCAATTTTCATTACCGGTCCGCCGACGCGAGGACGCTTGGATCAAACTATTTTCTACAACTTATGTTAAACTTAAAGGTCCAATATATATTATTATTTTAGTGTTTAGAGGTTTTTGTTAGTATCGGGGGTTTTGATGTGACGAGTATTTTGACGAATGACGAAGTGGAGGCTTAGGGTTTCTATACTGGTGAAATGCGCGTATGAATTTAGATTCATTTGGTGGCAAAAATAATAGGTGTTTTAACTGTTCGTACTTTTCCTTTTTTGTATAAATTTAAGTCATTAAGCTGGCAACGAAGCTAACAGTAGTGTTCTTTACTAACAACTGTATTGACACTAGCGTAGTCTACGTCACAGCTAGCGGAGCGTAAGTATTTATACTCCGTCTACTATGTGTCTACGCAGCGCTACGCAGCACTACGTAGCACAGTGCTACGCGGGATCTACGCAGTGCTACGTACGTTCTACGCGGATAGATAATAGCGTCTTAGACGGTCTGTGACATCAACGGCTACGCTGGATATCTATTTATTTTTATATACATCTAGTGCAAACATTTAACGGCCTTGTTTGCATCTCATGCACCTTACAGCCCCATAAAAACGAGTATCAAATGTTTTTCAGAGTGCTATATATATAGTAGGGCAAATCGAGCGAAGTCTCAGAGAAAAAAATGGAGCCTCTTCCTACGTAGATTTACCCTCGACAGCGTAGGTATTTAGGAATATTAGGAAACGAATACTAACTGGATCGAAGCAGGTGGCGTTCTGTGGTTCCTGCCTACCCCATGGGAACAAGGCACGAGTTTACGTAGGTATGAAATACTTTTTTTTCTTAGCGTGTCGATGGCGATGTCGAAAAATAGAAAAAGAAATAGTTTTTTAAATTTATTTGGCCCAAAATTCAGCAACGCGGATACCATTGGCTGATGCGGCCATTAGGTCCTCACGTGAGCAGGTGACAGGGCGCGCGGTGCAAGATGGGAGGTGAGCCATGGTCTGTGGAGAGACACCGCATACACACCGGTAGTCTGAGCCTTCCATGATCCCCACTTGTGGAGGTTGTCCTTGTTGCGGCCTACTTGGGTACGAAGTCTATTTAAGATTTTCCAAGTAGGCCACGGTAACTTGTGCCCAGATGAGAGACTCTGTTGAATGTTGACCTTCTTTGTGCAGTCACTGTTTGATTCATAGTTCTCTATTCTATACTACTGTCGTAGGTTTTTGAATTTAGAGTGACTTTTGTATTCGCCAATGTTATCGCCTGACGGCTGCGCTCATGTATTTTCTATGTTATTTTATTTTAATATATCTGGTGTACAAACTCTTCAAGTCTTTGATTGCATCCACGGAAAATCTCTCTACGAGAAGTTAACAAGGGTTATGGGCCCAGAGTGCGCAAGGAACAAGAATTGTACTAAGATACAGTGAGCGGACGAGAGATGGCAACCATGTCTGCAGAAGGCGGAAGCGTGAGTGGGCTTTCTATTGAGCGTTTGAGGGGGCGAGAGAATTACCTCCTCTGGAAGTTTAATGTGAGAAACCTACTTATCCATGACGACCTTTGGTGTTCTATCGACGGGTATCCGGAGGGCGATAAGTCGACTCCAGAGCTGAAACGGCGTAAGGATGAAAAAGCGTTGGCTAAGATCTGCCTGTCACTGGACGCTTCGTGCGTGTCTCACGTGATGTCTGCGAAGACAAGTAAGGATGCCTGGCTGAGCCTGGAGAAGGCGTACGACGATAAGGGCATAGGCAGGAGATTAAAACTGTTGCGGATGCTGTGCTCGGTAAAGTTGGACGACTTTGGTGGCGATATGGACAAATATGTTGGCGAATGTTTGTCGCTTTCGCAACAGTTGGCGGCTGTAAATAAACCGATTGACGATGAGTTCTTGGCGGCGATTATTCTTCAGGGATTACCTCCTAAGTTTGATCCAATGATCATGGCCTTGGAGAGTAGTGTGACCGACCTGACCAGTGACTTCGTGAAGGCTAAATTGCTTCAGGATACGAAGTGGTCTGACAATTGCAAAGGTGGAGATTGCCTGATTGCTGATAAGTCGGAGAATAAGTCTGGTAAGAGACGTAAAGAGAAGAAGCCTAGGTGTTGGAACTGTGGAAAGTCTGGTCACGTAAAGAAGGAATGTACCCAAAAAAGGGCGGCAATGGTCGCGACTCGTTTCTTGGCTGACACGTGGTATGTAGACTCGGGTGCGTCGAGTCACATGACGGGACAGCGAGAATGGATACATGATTTTTCTACAAGCAGTGTAGAGGTGAACGTGGCGAGCGGACAGACTTTGAAATGCGTCGGTATCGGTAATGTGTGTTTAAAACTCGGAGATTATGTTTTGACTCTTAAAGAAGTGATGTACGTTCCGGGACTGAGTGTAAATTTACTTTCTGTAAATAGTTTAGCGGTTAAAGGGCTTAGAGTGGAATTTATTCAGTCTACTTGTAAGATTTTTAGAAATAAATCTTGTATAGCTAGTGTTAGGTCTGTTGGCGGGGTATATAAACTGCATACTAACGCGACAGCTTTAAGTAGTGTAAATAAAGAGGTTTCAAAGGAGTCTTGGCACCATAGATTAGGTCATTTAAATTATGACAGCTTGAAGTCACTGTCACACGTTATTGATTTTCAGAATACAGAAATTGTAAATAATTGCGAAGTTTGCATTCTTGGAAAACAAATAAGGTTTCCGTTCAAGAAATCTGGGCGTGATGTAGCGACTAAGCGGTTGGATCTGGTGCACACGGACTTGTGTTCGATTCCTGTTGCGTCCCACTCAGGTAAGCGGTACATTTTAACATTTCTAGATGATCACTCGCGGAAAGTATTCTTGTACTTCTTGAAGAATAAGAGCGAAGTAGCTAGCGTCACCAAAGACTTTGTTAGGCTCGTGGAAAATCAATGTGAATCCAAGGTAAAGGCTATACGCAGTGATAACGGTACGGAATACGTAAACAAAGAGCTGAGCGCATTCTTCAGACAGAAGGGCATTGTGCATCAGGTCACTGTTCCGTATTCGCCCCAAATGAATGGTGTGGCGGAGAGGTTGAACAGAACTCTTTTGGAACGGGTACGTTGTATGTTGTATCACGCGGGTTTGGATCACAAGCTGTGGGCTGAGGCGGCTAATACTGCTGGGTACCTTATTAATCGGTCTCCGTCTAGTAGATTAGGCGGGAAGACGCCCGAAGAGGTTTGGTCGGGTATGAGGGTAAAGTATGACCACTTACGTGTTTTCGGTTGCGAGGCCTATGTACATATTGATGACGTTAAGCGGAATAAGTTACAACCTAAGAGTAAGAGGTATATTTTTGTCGGTTATGAAGACAATGGCAAATCTTACAGGTTGTATGACTCTGAGACACATGCTATAAAGAGAAGCCGTGATGTCTTATTTAATGAAAGTGTGTTCCCAGCCAAAGTGCTAGGAACTGGACACGGATCAGCCACTATAGAAATCTTTCTTTCAGGGGAAGAAGTTGACGATTCCACTGGAGAGGGGAAGTCAAGCGTGCCTGAGAGTGAGGTGGCTGGTGATGCAGCTCGGGAGCCTGTCACTGAAGAGTCGGTAACGGTGAATGTTGAGCCGATTGTGTCAGCGAGCGGTGATGATGGCGGCGACAACACTTTGGTTTTTGAAGATAGTGTTGAGGAGGTGGTCGAACCTCCGGAACCGAGGTACAATTTTAGATCTAGACAATCTAAGGGTTTGTACGTACATGATACGATCCCAGCTGAACCGCACACTGTTAAGGAAGCTCTGGGTTCTGGGCAGAGCGACTTGTGGCGGCAAGCTATGCAGGAAGAGATTGACTCATTCAATCAGCATGAGGCTTGGGAGTTGGTAGATCGGCCTATGGGCAAAAATGTGGTTCGGAATAAATGGATCTTCAAAATTAAGTGTGACGCCGAGGGGAAGATAGCCCGGTATAAAGCTAGGTTAGTAGCCAAGGGGCCAGGGGGCCCATGCCGGACGGCGCGTACGTGTTCCACGCGCGCCTCAAAGAGATGTCAGCAGCAAGGAAGGGGCCCGAAAGGGCCGAAGCCTGCCGGGGCAGCGGGATTGTCCGAAAGGGTTACCGCTACCCCGGAACACAAAGGGCTAAGGAAGGAACACGGGTGGGTTTTAGTCAGTAAGAGTCTGACACTCCCTTCTGCTCCACCCAGAGCGGGAGGGGTCATTGGATGATTTCCCATCCACAAAAAAAAAAAGAAAAAAAAAAGGGGTTCACCCAAAAGTATGGTGAAGATTATTTTGAAACTTTTTCACCGGTAGTACGGTACAGTTCTATGCGACTGTTGTTGGCGATTGCTGTAGAGATGGATCTGGATATAGACCATCTGGACGTACAGACAGCGTTCCTCAACGGTAATTTAGATGAGGAGATATTTATGTTTCAACCGGAGGGGTTCATTTCACCTGGTGGAGAAAATAAAGTCTACAGATTGAAGAAGGCAGTCTACGGACTGAAACAAGCTTCGCGAGCTTGGTATCAGAGGGTGAAGGACGTGCTTCTGTCGACAGGTTTTGTTCAATGCCAACTTGAACAATGTATCTTCTACAAACGAAATGGTAAGTCGGTTGTTTACATTGCTTTGTATGTGGACGATTTCGTTGTCTGTTACAATGATGCACGCATGGCTGAAGAGCTGAAAGAGAGTTTACGTAAGCCGTTCAAGATTACAGACTTGGGTGCGGTGCGGCATGTTCTCGGGGTCGCGGTAGTGCGTGACAGGATGAACAAAACTCTTAAGCTTTGTCAGGCGCGGTACGTTGAGCGCTTGCTCGACAGTTTCGGTATGTCGGAATGCAAACCAGTCCAGACTCCTTTGGACCCAAATGTTAAGTTTACTGATACGAGTGTGTTAGGCGAGGGTACTGTTCCGTATAGGGAATTGATAGGTTCTCTTATGTATCTGAGTGTATTTACACGGCCGGACATTACGTATGCAGTTTCGTACTTAAGCCAGTTTAATACGTGTCATACTATGGAACACTGGAGGGCTGCGAAACGTGTATTGAGGTATCTTAAGGGGACTCAAAACGTTAGCCTTGTGTTTAGCAGGTCGGGTCATGTTAAGGTTGAGGGGTTTGTAGACGCGGACTGGGGCGGTGACGTACGTGACCGAAAATCATTTTCGGGGTTTGTTTTCAAGTATGGGGGTAACACCATCTCCTGGGAATGTAGAAAACAAACATGTGTTAGTTTATCAAGTACTGAGGCTGAGTACATTGCTCTTAGCGAGGCTGCTAAGGAGGCAAGTTGTCTTAGGGACTTGGTGACTGAATTGACTGGTAGTTCTGGGTTGATAATAGATTTGTTCAATGACAATCAGTCTGCTCAGAAACTTGGTGTCAATCCAGTGTTTCATAGGAGGACGAAGCACATAGACATAAGGTACCACTATGTTAGGGAGGCTGTGAATAATTATGTGATTAAGTTGAATTATTTGTCTACTCAGGAAATGGTGGCTGATGTACTAACTAAGTCTTTGTGTGCTCCTAAACATAAGTTCTGTGTTGTGAACTTGGGCTTAGGTTTTTAGGCCAGTTGAGCCAGCGGTGATGTCTGAGCTCAAACAGCGATTGAGGGGAAGTGTTGAATGTTGACCTTCTTTGTGCAGTCACTGTTTGATTCATAGTTCTCTATTCTATACTACTGTCGTAGGTTTTTGAATTTAGAGTGACTTTTGTATTCGCCAATGTTATCGCCTGACGGCTGCGCTCATGTATTTTCTATGTTATTTTATTTTAATATATCTGGTGTACAAACTCTTCAAGTCTTTGATTGCATCCACGGAAAATCTCTCTACGAGAAGTTAACAGACTCTCTGATGGTTTTATTGATATTTTATTTTTGTATCAGAATTTGTGGAATTAAGAAGTGTCAAAAAACCCCCGAGATGTCATGTATGTCACATATATGACATGACCGACTGACTATTATATATACGAGTATCAATAGATAGAGAAAACGATTTTATTAGTGCGATGGTGAACTGCTTACTGAGAAATACAAAACGTATACTTATTATTTTTCTACCTAAAGAATCTGATAGTTACGCAAATAAATAAGAAATCCCAAAACCAAGTGAACCTACCGAATTTCAGGTCGTTACATTTTTAAAGGTTATCGATAACGGAAACGATTACTTCGCCAATGCTTACCGGAAGGAACCGTTTGGCTCCGAATTATTTTTTATAGCTCATGGAAGGGAATTTCCACATCGATACGGGTAAAAAACGGCGATATTCGATATCTTTTGCCTAATAAAATTCTTTTGTGATAGTGGTTGGTATATCTTATAATTCTTATAGTTCTGTCATAATGTAACAATCACGTCGCAATGTTTTCGGGAAAATGAGGCTTACGTTTAAAAATTGCTTTGTTTCCCCAAACCAAATGTTATATTTGTGAATACTAGTACTTTGTTTTAGAACCGTTCACGATAGTTTTTTCTCTCTAGGTTTTGGAAATATTCGAACGTAAAAACAATTGGTACGCCAGCACATGAAGCTACTACAATCTGTCAAATTTCTTTAGTAGATTTTCAACTTTATCGCTAAAGCATAAGGTTCAAAGTTGATTGGGAAAATTTTATAGTTTCGGGTAGCTTGGTGTGCTGGCGTCTGTACATTTTGCGAAGTTGTGTTTTGTATTGAAGTGGGTGTATGTAGGTGGGTCAGTAGTTCTGCCAAAATGTACAAACTTTTTAGTTTTTTCCCCGAAAAACCGTTAAAATCTTTCTAGTTCGATGTACAAACTGCCACAGCGAGTTGAAATAAGCTTCATTTTTTTACACCTGTGGAGTCTAGATGTAGGTATAACGAAGATCACAAAAAATAGGTACTACAGTATATAATAAAATATAACGTAAATAACAATCGAAGAAAATTTTATGCAAGAAAAAACAGTTTTATATTTATTCTTACTGATATTGTTAAAGTAGGTAGGTAACATATTAAAAAAGTAATATAACATGCCAAAGACATGATAACAAAATACCTATTTTCATCTGAGTTACGATTTGGCATAAGGGCTTTTGCACAATATTAACATACCTACCATATTAGGGCCAGATTGGTGTAATAAAATCAATTATGTGTGCATTACTTATACATTTTGGCAAAACTAAACCTAATTAAGGTTTTAATTCTTAAAACAAGATAGGACCAAAGACTTAAAAATGTACTGATGTCTGAATATCTCCTTCATTTTTTATTAAACTACATTAAATCATTTATTTTTTATTCATTAAAACTAAAAGAATAATATTTGTGTCGCGATATAATTTCTTTAATTATCATCTGGCCACAATGAGCCCCTTATTCTTAATGAGACCATTTAACTGTAATCAATTTAATTACTTTCGTATTATCTTGAGAACAGCGCTAAGCCGTTATTATTTACCGACGACAATATTTTACCATTAAAAGAATCGAATGCTCGGATTCGAGCCAGTTGTTTGGCTGGAACATTAAGGGCAAATAAAATTGACATGATGATTGAAAGAACGTTGCGGCAGGCCTAAGGATACCGCGGCATCGTTGCCGTTGAAATTTCAATTTTATCATCATACTCACTCGCGCACGGTACGACACAGCGTACGCACGTATTGTACTCGAGCGAAGAGTAGCTTTTTCGGTCTACCCGACATTAAAAATATATCGTTACCATGAATGTAAATAACTCGGTTGATGGAAGTATTGAAGATGAAGGAGGAGGAGTTATGATTGACCAACTATTAAGTGATGAAGCGGTGAATAATAGTGATGTTTTGGAGTTGAATATTCATCAAAATTTCGAAGGATGTCAGAATGCGGAACAAATACAATTATCCCGTGCTGATAAACGCAGATTAAATAGTCTAACGGAGACAGTAGAAATTACGGATAATGATGGTTTTATTCTCGTTCAAGCTAGAAAGGCAAAGAAACTAGCGCGCAGCTTATCCCAGACACAAAATTCTCAACAATCAGAGGAAATTATAAATGAACCGGTGAAAATTTTCGAAATTAGTTTGACGTCAAAATCAGTGTTACCCAAACCAATAAGCATGGCTAAATTATTGAGATCACAAGATATCACTAACATACAAAAAATCAAATATAAAAATCCATACAAAGTTTTTTTGAGTTTTTGTTCAAGAATGGAGGCTGATAAAATGATGAATTGTGAAAAGCTTAAAGAACTGGGATACCAGTGCCAGTTTACTTTTGATACAAACTTGTCCTATGGAATAGTAAAACAAATTGAAGAGGAAATTACCAAGGAAGAAATAAAAGAAACTTTTACATGTGAACAGGAGATATTATATGTTAAAAGATTAAAACGAATGACAAATGAGGGGTGGAAAGATAGTGAATCAGTACGTTTTTGTTTTAAAACGGCCACCTTACCTTCATATGTTTACGCACATGGATGTAGATTTAAGGTGGAACCATATATCTTTCCAGTCACTCAATGCTCGGGTTGCTGGAAATATGGTCACATGCAGCGGTCATGCCCTATAAATCACGTGATTTGTCCAAAATGTGGCGACAGTCATGAGAATTGTGAAACTACACGTTATAAATGCGTAAACTGTAAAGGTTCCCATATGTCTCTTGATAAAACCTGCCCGTCGTTCCATAAAGAGAAAGAGATAAGACTAATTATGAGTCAAGACAGTTGTACATACCAAAAAGCACTTCAGCAATATTTACAAAAAAAGAAGGATTTCATCAACAAAGATATGGTTACACTTTCAGAAAAGAATCTACTGTCTCTTAGCAATAAAACTCCCTATAAAGATGCCCTTACAATAGATACGAGCCCGCAACAAGAAAAAACTACAGAAATAATTTTGGAAAAAATACCATATTCTGAAGAGAGAACAGAAGTACCTACATCACCTATCATCAGTAGAACAAATAGAAACCGAGCAAAATCCAGGTACAGGCAGAGAGAGCAGCAGGAACAAATATTTGAACAGATATATGTTGATAAAGAAGCGGACGAAATGCAGATTGAGATTGAAAATACAAGTGAACAGACACAGATAAAAGATAGCAGTTTGTTTTGGAAGAGGATAATACAGAGGGTGAAAGAAATTGTTTTTTCAGATTCATCTTTGAGTGATACTATGAGAAATCTTTTTATGTTAGCCATTGAAGAATGTAGATTATATTTTAAGAAGACAATGCGCGAAGGAGAATTACTTGATAGATTTATTAGTTGTTTTATAGATGGCTAATACGTCTAAAAACTTTGTATTACACGTCATCCAATGGAATGCGCAGAGTATAAGACCGAAACGAAATGATTTTGAAGCTATTTTAAGCCAGGAAAAAATTCACATAGCGATTCTAAGTGAGACTTGGTTGGAGCCAGACTGTACATTACATTTAAGCGGCTATAACATATACAGGAAGGATCGGGATGATGGATATGGTGGTTTAGCAATAATTGTTCACAAATCAATTCAGTCGTACGTTTGTCCAATCAGTCTTACGAATACAGGAATTGAAGTGATGTGCGTTAAAATCCTAAACTGTAAGTATTTAACAAATATAATTGCGGTATATTGTACGTCTCCTGTTCGTACTTCACAAGCTGATTGGGATTGTTTATTTTCTCAATTTACGCACAGTACAATGATAGTTGGTGATTTTAATGCCCACCACACAAACTGGTCCTGCAAAAATGATACACGGGGCTATCAGTTGTTCGATAGTTCAATAGAAAATGGTTTTGTTTCTCTAAACGATGGTAGTACAACAAGAAGTAAATATGTGAATGGTGTACTCCAAGAAACATCACCAGATGTCACTTTTGTTTCCACGGACTTAGTTATGCACTTTAACTGGCGGGTTTTGAATGAGAATATGAGAAGTGATCATCTTATTATAAAAATCACTTATAAATATCATGATACTATTAAACTTTTCCCTAAACGTAATTATAAAAGAGCTGACTGGTCATTGTATAAAAAAGAAGTTTTAATGCAAGTTGATTTGCTACCAAGCTCTGAGGAGGTTCAGAACATGTATAATGCTTTTGTTAGGATAATTAATGAGGCAGCTAATAAGAGTATTCCTAAAATTAAAGTCTGTACAAACCCATCGCAAAACTTCACACCCAAGCCGTACTGGACACCTGATTTATCTAAAATTGTAGCAGAAAGACGGTTAACATTAAAAGAATTCAGGAGAAACCCCACACCTCAGAATTTAAACAAGCTAGAAAGTAAATATGCTGAATCAAAATCAAAAACTAGTAAAGCTCGATCAGAAAATTGGCAGAAGTTTTGCGATGGATTGGATGATGCTTCTTCTAGCCCTGAGGTTTGGAGAAAAATGAAGTGGGTAAAAGGGCGGCAATATAATAGATTCACTTCATCTACTGAAGATAAATTAGATTTGCTTTGTAACTTAGCTCCTGATTCTGTAATTACGCGACAACCACTATTTACATCGACAAACCAACTATTGGAAGGTGAATTTCATATGCAGGAGCTTCTGTGTTGTCTTAAAAAGAAAGATACAGCTCCCGGTGTGGATGAAATAACTTACTCGATGGTATATAACTTACCTCGGTCAGCAAAGGAATACCTTCTTAAAATCTATAATGCAATTTTTATGCAATCAATTGTACCCGTGCAATGGCGTGATATCTTAGTTATCCCGATTCCTAAACCTACAGCTGGTAGTCGTAATTTAACACAAAAATTAAGACCAATATCGTTAATGTCATGCCTTTGTAAAGTTTTCAATTTAATGATCACTAAACGTCTTGAATGGTTTGTTGAAAAAAACAACATTTTAGCTCCAGTAACAGTAGGTTTCAGGCGAAGTCACTCCTCATTAGATGCTCTCACTAGATTAGTTTCATACATCCAGATTGGTTTTTCAAAAAATTGTGATACGCTGTCCTGTTTTTTGGACATAGAAAGTGCCTACAATAATGTTTTAATAGATAAAGTTGTCACTATACTTGATGGTTTGTCGGTGGGTACTCGCGTCTGTAAGTATTTATGGGAATTTCTCAGTGAAAGAAGACTAAAAATAAAATGTGAAAATGATAATAATTTTATTGAAAGGTATACAAACAGAGGCCTAGCACAGGGTGATCCTATGTCGCCACTACTGTTTAATATTATAACACATAACATCTATAAAGCCTTAAAAAATGTAACTGTTTCTCAATACGCCGACGATTTTGTATTGTACACTAGAAATCAAAAATTACACGACAGTGTTATTCAACTTCAGGAGTCAGTTAATATTATTGTTAATTTGTTAGAAAAATTGGGCTTGAATATTTCGGTAAATAAAACTAAAATTTGTTTATTCACTAGAGGTAGGAAAGGTAAAGAACTAGACATTAAAGCAGAGGGTACTTCCTTAGAGTTAGTTAAGAATTACAAATATCTGGGTATGTGGTTGGACACTAAATTGCTTTTCCATAAACATATAAATGAACTACATGCAAAAACACTAAAATTTTTAAATTTATTGAGGATACTGGCTGGACCTACTTGGGGAGTACACCCAAAACATTTACGTAGATTATACATAGCCTTGATTCGTAGCAGGATAGACTACGCATCTTGTTTATATGACAATAGTGCCGAAAGTCATATCTCAAAGTTAAACTTGCTCCAAAATCAAGCCCTTAGAATTATAGGTGGATTTATAAAAACAACTCCTATACACACTATGGAGTGTGAGATCTGCATACCGCCATTGTTTTTGAGAAGGCAATATATTGCCTATAAATATTGTTTGAAAGCTCGCTCTTTTTCGAATAATTCTACCATAGTTTTGTTAGAAGAACTCCAAACGCTATGTGATTACAGATACTGGCAAAAGAAAAAGAAACCACTATTACCTTTTGTATACACAGAGATTAAACACGAGAAAGTATTTGCCTCTTCCCCTCTAGTGATGTTTAATTTAGATATATGGACTTCTAAAATAAAAATCAGTGAAGTAATTTTAACCAATTTGGATTGTGTTAAAGCGTCTAAAGATTCGTATAATTATAGTTTACTGTTAAATAATGTACTAGATGAATTAAATATTAAATATGCAGGATGGCAAAAAGTGTTTACGGATGGTTCTAAGACTAAGGATGGTATTGGTGCCGCCTATGTTAGTAATAGTTTAGGATTAAGTGAGGGTTTTAAGATTTCTTCTGAAGTAAACATTATGTGCGCCGAGCTGTTTGCGATCTCAGAGGCCATAACTTCTTTAAAAAATAGGTACTGTAAATCTAAAAATGTTGTAATTTTTTCGGATAGCAAAAGCGCTTTAGAACACATAGCTCGCTCCGCCTCTGGTTTCAGAGGGACAGCGTTAGCTTATGTTATTCTTGATAAAATTTATACCATGCCTAACGATGTAAATCTGAGATTGCAATGGATCCCTTCACATATTGGCTTGAGAGGTAATGAGGAGGCTGACATTTTGGCTAAAAGATCTTGTACAGACGGAAGCGAGGTATTCATAATTCCTGATTACTCAGAATATTTTTCACGGTACAAGACAATATGGCAACAAAAGTGGAAGGAACATTTTGACATCAGATCTCGAGAAAAAGGAATATGGTACAAAACTATGCAATGTGAGCCTCCTCGGATACCGTGGTTTGCCGATGTTAAATTAAGTAGGCAATTACTTAAAATAGCTTTTAGAATACGATCAGGACATGTACCACTAAAAAAATTTTCTTTTTTAATGAAGAAATCCCTTTCACCTAACTGTAATGTTTGTGATAAACCAGAAGATGTCCAACACCTCCTTATAGATTGTATTCGCAATAATTTTGAAAGGCAACATTTATGTAAAAAATTAAAATTAAATGCATTAGACTTAGGTAAATATCAAAGTATTCTGGCTTATCCTGCAAGCAATAAAGCTAAGCTTATTTATAAATTTATATTTAATAGTCTTAAGAAAATTTTGTAAGTAACTTGGTTAAGGAAATATGGGGCTGACATGACCTGTTAATGGTTGCAAGTCCCTAATAAATAAAGAGAAAAAAAAAAAAAAAAAAATCATCATACTGTATGTTATATTTCTATTCGTCACATATTATACATCCCTGCCGCCAGTGGGCGCCGGCCCTAACTAGAGCTTGAGCCTAATCGATGTCGGGACGTGCAAAACTATGACTTCGAGTATAAAACATTATTTCTGATATTAAAAACATTATGTAGGTACAGACGGCTACACATCAAGCTATACATTTCCAGTTTTAGCTGACCTCGCACTGTATAGGTTTTTCGTACAATCAGACGTCAGCTTATACTGGTTGTATATAGCTTGATGTGTAGCCGTGCGTACATGTTTTAAATATTATATAAACATATTTTAAATATATAAATTTTAAATATATTTAATATCTTGTATATTCTTATATTATGTTTAAAAAAATTGTAAAATTCAAAAGTGCACGACTCATAATGCTCATTTAATTTTGATCGTATAAAAAACCATAGATATAGATGTTATATTAGTTAGTTTTTTACTTATTCTTATTTTTATATTATTTACTTTGTATAAAAGAGCCATTTTAATAGGGTTCCTCCTATAGGTGAAGTGAAAGACAAAAATGGGACTCAATTAATTTATTTTTTCAGAAGCTACAATGTTTTCAGGTATCACACTTGATTGACGAAAATTAAAAATTTTTAGAAATATGTTGATGTTTTTTTCGTTTCTATTTATTTATTTATATATACTTTATTGTACACCACAAAACTACAACATGTTAAAGGTACATCAAATACTACAAAATATACAATGGGCGGCCTTATCGCTTTCTGCGATCTCTTCCAGGCAACCTTAGGATGGACAGTGATTAACTACTGCATTAAATCAATTTTTGAAAAGTACCGAATAAATCTTCATTAAATTATTTATACAATGTTATATAAATTAAGAAGGTTCTGTGTACTAGCAGAATTATAACAATCAAAACAGTTGCAGAAAGGCGGCAAAAAAAAATCGATAGTAAAGCACTCTCTAATGGGTCGTGCAATAGCGGATTGTTGTTTGATTTTATTTATTTTTTTCTCTTCTACTCTTACGTTGTCTACATTCTTTATCTACTTTCTTTTCGCAGGTATGCTGGAAGAGGTCGTTAGAAATAAGCATCACCCTTGTAAGTATTTTCCGTTCCCTTCTTGTCTGTTTTTTATGTGCGTGCATAAATGGTTAAATAAATAAATATTGTGCGGATACATTAGCGTTTATTACGTCTGTTTACGAGTCGAGCGAGCGAGCGGAGCGGCCCGCGCTCGAATGGATAAATGGCGCCGGCGAATTATTGTTCTACTACTAAATTATCCATCCGTTGTAGCCAGCCCTTTATGTGCTCTTCAATGGACCCCTTCGTAGGTTTTCGTTATCGTTTAGTGCTATTAGACGCGTTTTTGGCATGCTTTAACGTTAGAATTGGAATAGTTGGCCGATGTTAGGGGTCCCCAATTAACTAAGAATTATGATGCGGTTTAACGACTTAGGTTATATAGTACTAGCTGCTGCCCGCGACATCGTCTACGAAGGCTCTACAGCACTAAAAATACTTAAGATGCCAGTGTCGCTATAGCATTATAAGTACACAACTTTTAAAATTGCATTAAAATATAAGTTTTTTTTTGCAAGCGAAGCAAGTGAAGAGAGTTATATGTGAATCCTTCTGAGTTCAGTCATAAGATGTGACTGAAGGAAATAGAGAAAATAATGCAGGAATACATTCCAGGACACAAAAGAGTAAAAATACGTACAAAGGTATCATACCTTACAATGCTTCCCTATAAACTGCGTTGGTAGTTATGCTGCCAGGAGCCAAAATGTAAAGAGAGTCAGGACTGGTGACGCGGGAACAAGCGACGTACAGTTGCCCTTGTGAGAAGCAACTCGTCCTGAGGTCGACACCCGCTGCCCTCAGTGTCTGCCCCTGCCACGTATTGATGGTCATCGCGAAGCAAACACACACGGGGAACTGTAAGCGCTTGAACTGGAACGGGAAATTATGAGGTATAAGGGGAATGCGTGGTATAAATACTGCCTCGCTGACGCCACAACCCGTAAGAATTTCCGCCTCAATGGTGTGTCTGTGGAGCGAGATGACTTTAAGGCGGGTCCAGTTACACAATTTCGGAGGAGATAGGTTCCGAAGAAGCATAATCCGAACACCGACCTTCAGCTTGATGGTATGCGCTGGAAGTCCACTTGCTGACATTTCAGAAATTCCACGGGATAATGTGTGGCGTCATCTTGCTCGACAACAGTGTTTATCGAGATGTAGACTACTTTATTCTCCTCAATTTCCGAGAGAATGCATTCGTTAATTGCTGCAGCCTGATCATTTTTGGGCATCAAAATGGCCCGCTCACACACCCAAGAATTCTGCTGGTGCGGTATACGACTGATGTCCCCGTACACACAGCGAATTAGTTCTTCTAAGCTGGATACCACTCTACCGAGAGACTCTGGAAGCACCACCTGTCCACCTATATCTTCTGGTAGAGTGCCTTCGATAAGACTTAAGGACATCGGAGAATTCTTGAGCACGTGCATTGCCGCCGAGCCGAGCTCTCATATTAATGGTCAAGCGCAGCGTACCAACTCGTGACCACAACGAAGATCGTTTCAACGAAGCATTCACCTCGTCTCGTCAACCCTCGAGCCCCGTGTCACCACGGGAAGCGTTTGCCGAAAATCACCACTGAACAGAACTGTGACACCACCCATCAAATGTTCGTTCCTGCGGATTTCCTGCAGGATTCTGTCCACGGCCTCAACTGCATTCCTATTGGCCATCGTACACTCATCCCATAGATCAGAGAGCAATCCTTGAGCACGTGTCCCTTATCGCTGTTACGTGACACACCACATACAGGCGTTTCGGCGCTCTCTAAATCGATGGGAATTTTAAACGTGGCATGTGCTGTCTTGCCACTCGGAAGCAGTGTGGTAGCGATTCCCGACGACGCTACAGCAATAGCAATTTTGCCTTGCCTCCTGACCTCTGCAAGTATGCCAGTGGTAGCAAATGTTTTTCCTGTTCCACCAGGAGCATCCAAGAAAAACATTTTACCTTGGTTTTCCCCAACGCTTTCAAGGACGGTGTCATAAATTTGTTTTTGCTCTGAAGAGAACAAAGTGACATGGTCATTTCGTATGGTGGTCATTTCGCCCGGATCGTAATTTGTCTCAGCGTTATACTCCCGATTTCCACGGCCTTGATGCTGTGATTATTTGGGAGCTGGTAACCCATATTCGATCAGTGGATTGCCGCCGATAGAAATGACCACATGTTGAAGTGAACTGAGACAGGTGTTCAGCACGCGTTCATCAGTTATTTCGACTTCGTCTCCAGTAGCACGCCTCAAAGCTCGTAGAAAATCTTCAGATAGATGATGGCGATACTTCTCCCACAAAGCTACCGGGTTCGCGACTGCACAAAACACCAAGATGACGGCAAACAGATGACGCATGCGGCTGGGACTGTCACTGACGCTCGCCTCCGCGAGGGTGTCATGAAATGAAATAAAATGATCATAACTTTTTTGTAATACTTAACACCGCATTTTTTTAAATGTCTTCCTCAACTCTGCTCAAGATTTTGAGGGTTTTGTTGGAACTTGAATTTATCAAAACGAACTATACGATACAACTTTTATGAAGAAAATGCACATCACCATCTATGAATTTTAAGAATAACTAACTACTTACCTCGCCAACATGATCAAATTTAAATTATTAATTTCCAAAAAATGTTAACATGTAACTTGATGTGATTTTTATGAAATTTCATAGATGGCGCTGTTTTAAATTGTCTTTATACTACTAACATTCATTAAACTATATTTCTCTGCCCAAGTTACTTATATGGCGTAGTTTTTATAGTGTGAAGCTAGACAATAGCATGGCTTACTAAAAAACAACATTTAAATATGCGTCGTTAGATTACACGCTGTCACAGAATGCGTAAGAAAAATAAAGATTCACAGTTCTTCCCCCGTAGGTGATAGCGTGATAATATGTAGCCTATATGTTGACCCGACCTCTTAGTAATATTCATGCGAAATTTGAGTGAATCCATGCAGTACTTTTTGAGTTTATCCCAGACAGACAAACAGACAAAAATTCTAAAAACTATATTTTTGGCTTCGATATCGACTGTAGATCACGCCCCAAGTATTCTTTTTAAAAAATATTCAATGTACAGTTTTGACTTTCCTACGATTTTATTATATGTATAGATGTTCTTTACAGTGAATATTTCATCTCGTGTACTTAGGCTCATTGCTGGCTTGCAATTTGTATTTCCTTTAGTAAAATACGGGGCGGCGGAGGACCTACTTACAAATATTCGATGAATTTGTTTGTATTTAAAGAAATCATTTTCTTTTCTAAATCCAAGGGCGTATTTAATTTACCTACCTTCAATATTCCGACTGTTTTTTTCCAATAAATATCAAAGCAAAAATTATGTGACGACACGATTTCGTCTGGAATAATTTATAGTAGTAAAAATAAGCCACGCGCGCAATTTTCTTGATGGTAACGTATGGCCGGGCCGCACTGACTTACTGTGTGCCTGTGAGGTGATAGATCGAAGGTATTTGACAAGGCTCGCATTACACTACTTCCGTGCCCGATGTTTGATTAAATGTAAGGGATGAACGAATTTCAGAGCTCCAGATCCAGGTATTTTAAACATATATCATCACGCATTGTATTCTTTGATGGGTTAGGCAGAGGTTCACCTATAAGCACCTACACCCACAATTCGCTAGTTATTATTTATGTATTCAAAATTACGTAAATAATACCTTAACAGCTATAACGCCAATGAAACGTTACTACCAAATATACACATACATCTAACTGACATTCACTACCCAAAAATACAATTAAAAGTACAGAGGCCAGCACATCAAGCTACCCCAATCTGTCAGATTTTACCAATTGAATATGAACCTTATTACTTTGTACTAAAGTTGAAAATCTATCAAAGAAAGGAGATGTTTCAAAACGGGCCAGGTCTATGTACAGTATCTCAAAAAAAAGAGAAAAATCCGTAGAATTGGGGAAAAATACAGATAATTCAATTAAATGTGTACTGTTGTGGTAGTGAACTGATATTTATCAATTAATTTTATCGACTTTCAACATGGCGTCTCACAGATTTAGTTACTCTGTTGTTAAAAAGAGAACTGTCAGTTGTCACAACAGTGTCACTTCTGTCACTTTCGTGTAGCGTCGAAATAAACAAAAACATGTCAAACGTCATTCAATCAATCAAAATGACAGCTTACCGCCATGACGGGTTGTTTTTTGTGTGTTGCAATTTCAAGTGTAATTTCTTCTGTTTACCAGAAAACCAAGCTATTTTATAGCAATTTGACAGTTGAGAACTGTTTTAAATGAATTTCCCTATTTTTAAGTATAGTGTACAAGGACCTGGCCCAGGCTCCATACATTTTGGAACATCTCCTTTGACAGATTGGGGTAGGTTGACCTGCTGGCGTCTGTACAATAAAAAATACAATCACAAATACCACTAAAAATACAATTAAAAGCACTTCTAAGTTCTTCGTTATATCTAAGTCCCATGTAATAGGAGGTGACCCTGTCGCAATCACCCTTGCACAAATCTAGAGAGAAATTCCATGTGGAGAAACCGAATAGCACTTTGTCCGAATCGAAAATCGGACCCTGTTATCAGATATCCTGTTATTTCACAAATATGAAGGAACGTAGAGAAATAAGCGTATTTCCCAGTAAAATGTTACCACTGGAAAATTCTTCTGCAAACATTTCATACAATGAAGAATTTAAAACAATATGTTTCACGGTTTCAGGAAGGCATTGTTCACGATACGAATTACAATTCTGACGATGTTTTGGGATACAATGGCGGACGCGTTAAAAGCAGCGATATGACAAATATCATATGTATGCATGTGAAGAGGGTTGGTCGCTTGTCATCTTTTCACGAATAAATAATGAGGGAAACTTGGAATTACGGACTTTATAATTAGAACGGTAGGTACTCATTAGTATTTAAGTAGGTTCGCAGATTTATTATGTAGATCGTCATCTACCTTGCCTTTTCCCAACTAAGTTATGGTCGGCTTCTTGCGTAACCAGATGCAACTGAGTACCAGTATTTTACATGGATCGACTGCCTATCTGACCTACACAACACAGTTACTGGGTAATACGATACCCTTCCTTGGTAAGATTGGTTGTCAGACTTTCGGGCTTCTGACGACCCGAAACGACTGTCAAAAATCTACGAATGACAGTCGGTACCAATGGCTTTACGTGCTTTCCGAGGGACGGAGGGGTATGTCACCCATCCACGGACCAACCGCGGCAAGCGTAGCTTAACCTAGTCGATCGACCTGTGCAGCTGTTATTACTTAGACACAAGCCCCTCGCAGATACTATGTAGATACTGATACTGTACAACACAGTCTCATTTTCATTGTTTTCGAATTCATAATCTATTATTAATTATCCAAATTTAATTATAAATTAATTATTATGATTATTATTATTTTTGTTTTCTTCATCAAATATATTTTCAATCATAATTTAAATTGAATATATGTAATTATCTATAAATTTAATATTAATCATACAAAAACTTAAATTAATGTGTCAAATTATTTATAAATTATTTATTTTTATTTTCTTTAAGTTGTAAAAGTCTAGTTGTTTCAATTAATTATTGCATACAATAAGAACCATGTATGGAAGAAGAAACTGACTCCTGAAATACAGGTATTACATATCTAGCTCTGGAGTCAGGGCTTCACAATGATTGTAATGTGTGTTATGCAAATAAAAAATTTATTATTATATTATTATTATTATGTTCAGAAAGATTCATGAATGAGTACAAAGTATTTAACATTACTAGAGAATTTTGTGTAGAATACAAAATAAGGTTGATCCTTTTAAAACTACAAAGTAATTACTATATGAGTACTATAATAAAATAGAGGGAATTCAGGTAATTTGATTAATATCTCCGTCATTAGCTACACCTAAGAAGCCTTGTGTATTTTTATTTCCTTTGCAAAATAAGTAGGTGTACCGGGATAAGTAAATTAAACGAGGGTTGGTCATATAATTTCAATATTATTATACTTACCTAAAGGTCGGTTGTTTCAAACGGTTGGTTAATGTAATATACGTACGTCAAATAATAATGATTACGTTATTATTTGGCGTACGGCAAAGCCATAATTTTGTAATTGTAATTTGAAACATCGCTTTTTTTGGTTTGACGACAGTTAGCGCCATTTTTGGTACCTCAAAAATGGCGCTAACTGTCGTCAAATATAAACGTGCGTCAAGTGGACGTGAAACAACCCGCCCTAAGAATGGTTCTATTTTTAACACATTTTCATACTTTTCTTCTTCAAGTGTCATCAGCTTGTCCAGCTAATCTGCTTATTGTTTTTGTTCTCTATTTTTAATGTTTGTCTTGTATTAACATTAACGGACTCGCGGAGGCACAGGCGGAGGTTGTATGTCAGTACCAAATAATCTCTACAGTAGGTACATTTGTCCAATACAACGGTATTAGGCAAATGTCGTGTCTTTGGCGATTAGAAGGTCGCTTATTTCGCGATTAGATAGTCGCTTCATTTGGCGATTAGACGTGCGCTCCTTTTCGCGGTTACAATTTCGCTTCTTTTGACGATTAGATGGTCTCTTCTTTTCGCGGTTACAAGGTTGCGAATTTGGTGTTTAGATGGTCACTTTTTTTGGCGATTACAAGGTCGCTTTTTTGGCGATAAGATTGATGAATTCTTTTCGCAATTACAAGGTCGCTTCTTTTGGCGATTAGATGTTTGCTTCTTTTCGTGATTACAAGGTCGATTCTTTTGGCGATTAGATGTTTGCTTCTTTTCGTGATTACAAGGTCGCTTCTTTTGGCGATTAGATGTTTGCTTCTTTTCGTGATTACAGGGTCGCTTCTTTTGGCGATTAGATGTTTGCTTCTTTTCGTGATTACAAGGTCGCTTCTTTTGGCGATTAGATGTTTGCTTCTTTTCGTGATTACAAGGTCGCTTCTTTTGGCGATTAGATGTTTGCTTCTTTTCGTGATTACAAGGTCGCTTCTTTTGGCGATTAGATGTTTGCTTCTTTTTGTGATTACAAGGTCGCTTCTTTTGGCGATTAGATGTTTGCTTCTTTTCGTGACTACAAGGTCGCTTCTTTTGGCGATTAGATGATCGCTTCTTTTGGCGATTAGATGGTAGCTTCTTTTCGCGATTACTTACTATATAAACAATCCAAATCCCAACGATGACAACTGTTAGGTACCAGCCAAACATTAAAACAATTCGTATTACACGCATAGATAACACACTTGTCATAAAGTTCAGTGTACAGGTGCTAAAACAGAATTACTCTTTCAGCACAACGAAGGAAATTTAATTAAACCTGGCTATTTAGATAATGGAAGTGCCATCAGCGCGTCCGGCCGCGCGCAGATTATAAAATTATCACTCACCCCTTTCAGTGGTGACAATTGTTTTAAGCCAACCCTATCAATGTAATTTATTTTTATTTCTCAACATTGTGAGCGAATGGAACGTTCGCAGGCCCTCGGGTGAAAATTATTCGCAGAATTGTACAACATTTTCATAACGAGCCGGTAGCGAGATGAGAGATAACGTTGTAATTGCGTTTTTTTCTTCGATTTCACAGATTTTTGTGATAATGCAAATTGTTTCTGAGATTTATTATTTCCGGAAAATTCGCACTTTTTTCATTTTTAATTATACATGTTACGGTAAATCTGATTAATTGAACATTTTATAACTTTCACCATTATGTGTCGTGAATTATTAATAATTATTACTAAAAGTAATAAATTTCGATCGTTTATTCACATTTACCAAAACATGTGGTTATTATTGATAATTTTGTAAAAATATCAATAATTTTCAATTAATCAGATTTACCGTAACATACATAAAAGATATATTTTTGAGCGCCCCAAATATTAAACCGAAATAAAATAATATGCATCCATATTCTTGTAAATTGAAAATGATTGCTTTATTTCGTATAATGAATTAATTATTGAGCTTTCAATAAACGGTTATTATTTCTCGAAACCACGCAGCGTAAACGGATATTTTGAACGTTATTATAAAATAATCGTATCAAAGGATATTTTCTCATTAATATTCATTATAAGTTTGCATAGGAAGCAATTTGGACCCCCACAAAACACAGGATGATTACTTTATTTTCGTTTTCATCATGGAACTTTATGGGTACTCAAACAAAGTTCATAAGTATTTTATGAATTTGTGAAATAAAAATTTCTCTTTAGTTCGTCATAGGGAAACTTTAAGTTAGCTATTAACCTTTTAACCGCCCGACTTCATATCAGCTGTCGTGCCCCCAGTACCCGGGACAGTGATTCGAAAAAAAATTTTTTTTCGAACATCCTGATAGAGTTCAGAGTAATTAATAAAAAAACAGAGTAAACGAGCTATGTTATTTGGTCGTAAATATACGACTCTGGCGAAATGGGCATGAAAATATTTGTCGGATTAATCCGACGTAAGCGGTTAAAGGGTTAATGTTACAAGGTTACTCTAAGCGGGATTGTGCCTATTAAAAATGTATCAAAGGAGTCCTTCGCACTAACGGTATAGCGTATAAGTTGTGTACCTACATACCTCACTCAGGCTGTGATGAGGTAGGAGACAACAAGGTCGTTCGCTGGAAAGTTAGAAATTGTTATTTTGCTAAAGAAAGAAAGAAAGATAAGAAAGAAAGAAAAAGTATTTATTGCGATTCGTACAGGTAAAGATTATTATTTATTATTATTATTTATTCGATCATAAACTAAACTAAACACAGTCTAAATTGAAATACCAAATTATATAAAAAATGAATTAAAAAAGTAACAAAAAGAAAAATGAAATAGAAAGTCCTATACGAGGCCAAGGGCTCCTATCTCAGCATGATGCTGCGATATTTAAAAATAAATTTCGCAGTGGTGGTATTCTGATAGGGCCCGCTGTGGTGTCACGGGCAGTTACAGAAATTAAAAAAATAATAATAAAAGAAATAAAAATAAATAAATAACATAGAATACGTAAAATATTTTCAAATAAAATATTTATTTTTAATCCGCGCCAGACGTAACCTCATTACTTGTCTATGCCTTGAGTGTCATGACATAGAGTCACTATACTATAGACACTCTGTGGCATTACTGTGACAAGCAAAAGGTCGCAGGCGCCGACCTTCCGGCGAAAATAAATAAATAACACATTACGGCTGTTTATTGGAACAGTATTAGAGTGGATTAAACAATAAAAGTGTGACTAGGTAGTCAATTAATGACATGGATGTAATGGAGAAATAGAAATAAACTAATGATGAAAGTGTTTTCGAGTTACAAACTTTGACAAGAAACAAGTGGGGGCAACGAAACAAAACATTGAGTAGGCAGCAATAACAATCAAATTAATAACAACAAAAAAGTAAAAGTGTGGAATAAGCAAAATTAATTAATCATCGAATATGTAGTTACTCGAACACAAAACAAAAACAAGATGCGAAACAACTACTGTGCCTGTCCAGTGACCAATCGCTGCCAAACGCTCGGATCACCATTGCTAGATGCGTGCACATCAAGGGTAGGCTCTTGAAGCTGCAGTAATTGCTGTTCAAATTTAATCCTGAAAGTGCCAACTGTCTTTATAGCACGAAAAGGAGGTGGCAAATCGTTCCAGCAACGGCTACTTACTTTTATTTATTTATTTATAATTAATTATAACGACTTGCGCCAATGACAGTAATTAATAGGTAAAACTAAACATATTACATAAACAAAAAACATATTACAAAAACAAATAACAAGTCAGAGATCAAACATACTTAGCAATAACTTTAAAAAGAGAAAATAAAATAAAATCGAATAAAATGATAACAACTTATAACTTATTCGCCTAACATGAATATGAGCAGAGGGGCAATTCTCGTAATTTCTAAGAACGTTCAGTCTGATCTCAGTCGTAAGCTGTCAAACTACCTCTAATTTTCCAACATAAAAAAAAATACATTTATTTGTCGCCGAGGTGAGACTGCGACTAGATTTTGAACGTTATAAATTACGAGAATTAGCCTTCAGATTAAAACATAATAATAATTGTAAAGACAGGATATAATAATTATAATCGTAAATCTTTATTTATCTCAACATCGTATTACTCGCATTGATTAAAACGTATAATGCACAATCTTAAATAGAATATCGTGTCTGAGATAGGATCACCTGAGTTATACAGATCACTGGGCTCTCTTAGATGGGACCTGTTGCTTTACACAATGGTTAGAGTCAAGATATTTTAAGGACTTTCTAAAACTGAACATCTCTGTTGTCACATTTGTCAGTTGTGTCGTCATATGAGAGAGGCAAGTTGGCGAGCTAATGTATGTAGATGAGGCCGGTTAACTTCACATTGGCGGCGACGTGACAGATGTCATGCGGCTACACCGGATGGCGGCCGCGATACGGCACCGGCGCACCGTTTGTCGCCGGCGACGATTTGTCAGTGTCGCTTGACGCGATGTTTCTAGCGTGACCTACACGTCACGCTCACCGGATACCAACCGCGCTTACATCAGATTTCTGAACAAATTTTCACTTCCATTGACAGAGGAGATGCTACATCTCCGAGAACCTTTGACTTCAATCACTTGGGATTTGACGGATGTTGTTGGAATTGTGGCGATATTTATTGAAAAACATTTCATTTTTCTGTAAGGGAATTTCTGTATTCGAATTTATGAAGCAGAGAAGATGTGGTCGGCAGTCACTAGGTGAAATTGAATGGAATAGAATTTGATCATATCAGGCCCGCAAATTGATTGCCGCTGTTTCACCTGACAGCCTTTATTTTTTCGTGTCGAGGTAAAATATAGAGCAAGGTGGAAGCAATTTATCCAAAATAAATCTAAGCTGCGAAAAGCCATATAGCTGCCGTTTTCCAATGTGACCTCGATCTCATAAATAAGAATGAGGAACGGCGGAGGAATAAAGCGCCGGCCAGCGGTGCTCAAAGACGATTTTAAAATCTTATCTAAGTCTGGGGCGTGATTGACAAAAGTCGGGCGGAATTCGATACGGCTGTGGATGTTTGTCGAAAGCTTTTTTGTGGGCGCGGTAGGAGACGCTTTCCGCCGCGGAAGCGTGCAAAAAGATGTGACTTTTGGGCTGATCGTAAAATCCGTCGTAACTGGGCGTCATAGCAGCTGGGCACTCGGCACCGAAACACGGAAACTGAAAGTTGCCTCAAAATGGAATAAGGATTATATGTGTGGTCTCAACTTTGATGCATGAATTTTAGTTGAGATAATCCAGTTTTATGAGGCTATGAATATTATGACAAAGTTAAGTTTAATTTCGTGCCGCCTCAGAATCAATAAGAACGAATGTAAATATTTATTCCTCAATTTTCATGATTGCACCTACCACTGTTTGTCTCTGCATCACCCAAAGGTTGACTGGTAGAAAATGCCTATGGCATTAAGTCCGCCTCTATACATTTATGTGCTTGAAGTATTAAATAAATAAATAATAAATAAATAAATGTAAGAAAAAATGAATTATCGTCATATTTTTTTTTCGTAATTTTTTACATATTGTAATAGTTATTTTGATATTCGGGGCGGAGACAAATTATCCAACATATCAAAGATTATAAAAATGGGTCCAGCCGTTCTTGAGTTATAAATGATGTAACTAACCCGCTTTGTTTTATTATATAGATTTAACAGTGGCGAATGGTGAATTTATGACAGAGATAAGCCGGAGCAAAAGAAAAATACTTACATAGGCCGGGCGTGGCGCACGTAGTCCTAAGTCCAGTTACTTAAAATCTATGACTGTCTTCCTGGCTTGTTTAAGCAGATGTGTCTTCAGTCCACGTGTAAGCACTGACAGATTGAAACACTGTCTTGAAAGTATAATAAAAGAAGCTTTGAAGAAAGTTGTTTGTGTTGTGATGGTGATATGATGTCTCTGGACAAAACTACTTAACTACAATACTACTGACTTATTCTACTTATAATACTACTTATACTCTAAAATCATTCGTCTATTCTTTCTTACAAAGTATAACAAGGTTTCGATATAGTTACCGCGGTTATCGGAATTCGGACTTTCATAGTGGCCACGAAAAACTACTTCTTGTTTACCCAACAAAATTACGGTGTCATTAAACCTAAAAATTTAATTTTATGGTGCATGATATGATTATATTTCAATGATGAATTGACTATAAAGTGGTTGTGTTTTGAATATTTGAAGAGAAGCCGGTGGGAATCGGCTTATTAGAGCGCCTCGCATATTTAACAATGAACACTGGCAAGTATGCTTTAACATTAATAATATTTCGTGTTCCCAAACATTAACCCATTGAATGCCAACTACGCAATATTACGTAGATTTTAATAATGGCAGATGCCAACTACGCAATATTACGTAGGACTTCCCTACAGATTATATGGTAACCTGTGTTATTCGGCCTCCTTGAATGGACGTTTATAGACTCTTTGGCATCTCAAATAAAACACTACATAAAAAAGTAGTAACTTTATTAATTCCAAATATCTAAAATGACAAAATTACAAGGGCACTTTTCGGTTAAAAATTATAGTCTAATAATTAGATCAATTTACTTCTTAGTAATTATTTTCAACGAAAACAATAATACTTTTTACTAAATCAACAATAAAAACGAGTATTTATGTTGGCTGAGGATGAGCGACTCACAACAGAAGCTGGCGATGGTGTTGGTTCAGAAGGTCTTTGTATCAATAGCGATAGTAAGGGCAGAGATGGGCCTGCTTGGGCTTCTTGTGGCTGCACTGGCGGTGTCTGTAACGATGTCACTGCAGGAGTCAAATTATAATTACAATTCAGTCCTAAAAGATATCTTATAAAATCTTCACGAAACTGTAGCAGTCTCATTTTAGAGGTGCAATCACGTAGGCGAAGTAATCGATGTGAATTTTGTATGTACACTTCAAAACCGTGTAGTCCAAGCTTCTTGTGCCACCTAAGAGTTTTTCTGAGGCATGAATAATATGAGACCATCTGGTCGCCTCTGTCAACACCAGACACATGCTGTAGTCGGCAACGATGTTAGGCTTCAATGAGATTTTTCCATTATTATTTCTTACTCTTACCAACTGAAGGTTGTTTGTTCGAAATTACCAATACGTCACGTTTGTCTTTCCATTTGCAAACAGTGATATCATTGCATACTTTTGCAGCTAATTCTCCACGCTTCAACTTGGCGTTCACACACAGGTTCTTGCGGTTCTTCCGAAGTGTACCAAATATGTATATGGTTCTTTGACTAAGACGTCTAGTCAAATCAGGTGAATTATAAAAATTATCAGCTTAGATTACGTGCCCTATTTCTAATACCCTTCCATGAGGTCTAAAACAACTTCCGTGCTATGCAGAGTTCCAGGCGGAGGTTTTTCACTCTTTCCTCTATATACACAGATTTTCATAACCATTCCAGAGGATTCACAAAGTTCATACAGTTTTATGCCGTATTTATGCTTCTTATTTTTTATGTACTGTCGAAAAATCAGTCTTCCTCTCCATAAAACCATCGACTCATCGATACTTAGGCCAACTTCTGGATAATAAAGATGAGACATAATATTGTTGAACCGATCTAATATAGGTTGGATTTTATGCAATCTTTATGTATCTTGATGCATCGTTCTCGGAGAAATGAAAATGACGTAGCAAGAATTGAAAGTAAAAATTTTGCGTATACGCAATATTGCGTAGATAAGCAACTTGGATAAAATAAATGTTAGTGGTGCCTACCTACGCAATATTAC
The DNA here is from genome assembly GCA_949316385.1 of Globia sparganii. Taxonomy (NCBI): domain Eukaryota; kingdom Metazoa; phylum Arthropoda; class Insecta; order Lepidoptera; family Noctuidae; genus Globia; species Globia sparganii. The sequence continues at coordinate 15,269,605 of OX438655.1, forward strand.
GTATACGCAATATTACATACCACGGCATCCTTTTATAAATTGGTATCCGTGATGCCAACTACGTAGAATTACGTAGCAGGCCATTTGTATGGTGGCCACCGATTGTGATTTGACGGTTATCTTCGGCATTCAATGGGTTAAGTAAAAAATTCAAGATTTTTCAAATGGAAAATGATTTTCCTCAAATCAATAATCCAAATAAAAAAGATTAAAGCGAATCGAACGTAATGGAAAAAATATATTCGCACCATTAAACTTATTTTACAATTTCATCGAGAAGATAATGTCATCGAAAAAAGTCGGCGGAGCAGTCATCAATCAGGCGGACGCTCTCGAGCCCGCACAGAGTGTGTTTTTGTTTGTCCAACCAACAGTCGCGGCTCTCGGAGCGGTAACGCCACTAAAATATATTGTGTTCACTCACTAAACAAATTGTTTTAAAACGGAAGAACGCTCCAGTTCTATCGTAGCTCGTTTAAAGTTTAGCTCCAACTATTCATCTTAAAGAATTTACGAAATTAAGTGATTTTTTTTTCCAGTTGCAACCATTTTTCTTTGCAGAAAAGATCTAAAACGTTCCTTAAAATCTCTACCGTACCTTTTTTTACACAATTTTACAGCACTTTATCCCGATGTCAGACAGACATCTGCAGACATTCATGATCTGAGTAGTCATATATTCATTATATCTCAATGACATGTCATAACCAAGATTGTCATTACATTCTGGACAATTTAATAAAAATCTTGGTTATGACATGTATTCTTGCAGAAAAAATCTGAATCGTTTTTTAAATTCTTTACCATACCTTTTTATACCGTTTTACAGGACTTTATCCCGATATTAGACAAAAATCTACCGAAATTCATGATCTGGGTAGATCTAGTTATATTTATTTATTTATTTAATAAAGCACAGCCACATCACGTACATTAAACGTATGTTATAATAATCTTAATAACTAAAGGACTAAAACTAGGATTCAATATATCTCACTAATATAATGTCATAACCAAGATTGTTATTAAATTATAACATGTTTCCTTGCAGAAAAGTTCTAAATGGTTCCTTAAAATATCTACCGTACCTTTTTTACACCGTCTTATAGCACTTTATCCCGAGGTCAGACAGACATCTACAGAAATTTATGATCTGGGACCTATAATCATTATATCTCACTAACTACATGTCATAACCAAGATTGTAAATAAATTCTCCAGGCAATACGAACGAAGGTCGTACAGAATACCTATACCAATTGATAATATTTCGCAATTATCTGCTGAAATAATTGTAGGCACGTGATCAATTACATATCTATTGTGATATTAACTGTCCGAGACACGTCCTATCTCAATCACAGACGTAATTATTATATGCTCTCTAACACAGACCCAAGTAATTATCAGGATGCCCGATAAACTCGATATTATCAGATACTAGCGGCCCGTCCCGGCTTCGCACGGGTGGACATTTATTTTTTAAACATTTTATTTTTTTCTTGCAATTAAAAAAGCCTATATTAATTAGTGATAATGTAGCATTGAAATGGTGAAAGAATTTTTAAAATCGGTCCTTTTTGAGCTAATTCGTTACAAACATATTTACATACAAATCTTTCCTCTTTATAATATTAGTATAGATAGTATAGATTATTGAAAATATTTATTTGATATATGGTCTTATGAGTTTGTAATGTATGGAAACCAGTTAGGGCGGGTTGTTTCACGTCCACCTGACGCACGCATATACGTCAAAAATGGCGCTAATTATCGTCGAACCTAAAAAAGCGTTATTTTAAATTATAATCACAAAATTATGGCCTTGCCATACATCAAACGATAACGAGTTCCTAAGTAATCGTTATAATTTGACGTACGTATGTTACGTTAACCAACCGTTTGAAACAACCGGCCCTTATATGACTACCTATTGTTTCAAAACAAGTATTAATTGAATCAACAAAAATAACAATTTTATTCCAAAACAGCTGACTTCCAAAAAAAAAAATCATTAAGTACCTACCTATTTATTTGTCACAATGTGAAAAAATGTTTTTTGGCACAGACGACTTACGAAATTAAAGTTGGTTGTTTTTTTCGTAATAATGTTTTTATTTTTCACTTTTTGGCTGTGGTATCTACCAAATCAAATCAAATCAAATCCTTTATTTGCATAAAACAGGTTCAGTGGATGTTACAAAGGGTCAAATGGTACACTGTTAATAACCATATAAGGTGTGCAAATATAAAACAGGAATTTTAACTGTTAATTTAACAATTGAATAAATTACTATGTCATTGAAAATAAATTTATCGTAAATACAGATCAGTCAACAAAATAAGGAATTAAAAATAATAATAATGTCATGCAAATTAAAAAATGAAAAATAAAATAAAAAATAAAATACCCTACACAAATTTGTGTACATTCACATGTATATCTACTATGTAAATAACAGTGGGTAGGAAAAAAAACAATAAGTGGAAAAAATACGTATTATTAAAGCTAACCCAAAAACCGCTTATCAGAACTGGACCAAATTTATTTGGGACCACCCTATCGTATACCCTTTCAAACAAAAGAAGATTGTTTCAAATCGGTTTATAAATGACGGAAGTTTTGAGGTAACAAACATTTAAAAAAATACAATCGAATTGAGAACCTACTCGTTTTTGTTCGGTACCTCAAAAGGAAAAACGGAACCCTTATAAGATCACTTCGTTGTCCGTCTGTCTGTCCGTCTGTTAAGATCCTTTTTTTCAGGAACGCGTGAAGTTATCAAGTTGAAATTAATATAAAATACTCAGGGCTACAATCCCTTCCCGCAGTGAAAAAATTAAACTTTTAAGTCAACACAATCAAAAGATGTTCAATTTATGCCGCATTTTTTTGACACTCGCAAGGGATTGAAAACCTACAGGCCCCCGTTGACTTAAAATCATGAAATTTGGTAAGACGAAATGTCACGTAGCACAAGTAAAGAAAAAAATCCGAAAACCGTAAAATTGTAGTTACGTAACTCTCGGTGCGCGAGTCCGACTCGCCCTTGACCGGCTTTTTTTTAAGTCGGTTAAAAATAAAAATACATTTAGGTACGTATTTAGATCAAATTATTAAATTGAAAGATCGATAAGTAATTTTAAATGGCGATATTGAAAATGTGGGTACCGTCAGGTGCACCCTAATAAGTCAACCTTGCTACCTCCAGCTTTCTTACTAAACTTTTGCCGCTAGGTACATGATCAGTCTACCTTTTCTGTAAAAATGTGACCGTGAAAATTTATGTGAAGTGAGCTGTTAACCGCCGTGTTATCGAAGAGGCGATCGGCAGCGGCGGTGACCTCTCGCGCCCGGCCCTGGTTCAAGCTATGGTCTGGGGCGAGACGGAGTGGGAGGCAGTCACCTTCTTCTGCGAAGTAGTCATGCTAGCGAAGGAGGTGACCTGACGGCTGAGGGAAAGAGCCTCACGTCCCAGCCGCCGCGGGAGACGCTCCGGGCGTCGGGAGCCGCGTGACGACTCCCGGCCTCCGTACTCGCGGGTCTGCGGACGGAGAGTAAGGGGTAGCTCACTGTCCGATCAGGACCAGGCCGGTGCCGGACGGCGTGTACGTGTGCCACGCGCGCCTCAAAGAGATGTCAGCATTAAGGCAGGGGCCCGAAGCCTGCCGGGGCAGCGGGATTGTCCGAAAGGGTTACCGCTACCCCGGAACATAAAGGGCTAAAGAAGGAACACGGGTGGGGTTTAGTCAGTAAATGTCTGACATTCCCTTCTGCTCCACCCAGAGCAGAAGGGGTCATTTGATGATTTCCCATCCTCAAAAAAAAAAAAAGTAAGCTGTCAACAGTGTCAATCCCTAGAATATGGTGGAATAACAGCTCACTTAACAGACTTAAGGCGAATAAGAGAAACGAAGAGTTTTGTTATAATGTTTTGTTATTTACAGTGCACTTTAGTCAAATCCTTAGTGAGTGAAACATAAAGACTACAAGTGAGCATAAGTATAATACTTTATCCACCGGTCTTGAAACTTGTGACGTGATTTGAATATCCACTTTGTAAAGACATGCATTCACCACCAGCTTATATGCACCCGTTCCTCTGAATTTTCCGACAGCGTAATGGCTACTTTGGACAATTTTGCGTGACATTTTGGTTAATTGGTCGTCGTTTAGTGAGAGTTAATCATTTACGTACTTCTCAGTGCTAATGTTATAATCATTTTTAACAACACTATAACTTCGGGACTTCGGGTTCTTCTTCGTTTGGTTTGGTCGTTGGTTTCGTTTGTAGAAACTTAGACCAAATTCTAATGACAGGGATTGATTTTGGATAACCAGTCAATTTCCTTATAACATTTTCTATCTGTCTTCTTTTATTTTACATTTTTTTTTCCCATTACTTTTAAGGAAGTTTCCAGTATAACCAGATGTATAATAAATGTGCTAAAGTGCAATGTCCGATCCGAGAATGGCGATGTCACACACAAAACCCGCGTTTGCGAACATTTGTCGGTTTCTCGCCTAGTGAATATTTCGCTTTACTTGTCGTGTCGCCTGCTGCAGGCGACACGATAAGTAAAGGGAAATATTGCTGCACTGACTGCAGCAGTCAGTGCAGCAAGGGTTTGTTGTCTAACCAACCAACTCATTCCTCACAAGTAAGGGGAAATGAAGCAGATACTATAAATTTAACAATTAGGTTATTTGGGAAGACCCCTCCCCTGACAGACACCTCCGCAGACATCCATGAGGATTTTCCACCCTGGAACAAAAAAAAAAAGGCTCACTTGCCTCCAGTTGCAGTGGCGCTTTGCCAGAATGCCCCATGGTAAACGAGCCGCTAGAGCTTCCTGGTACTCTTCTTCCTCCCCGGAATTGTCTGATGTTGTAAGCTGTGATACAACAACTAGGGGTGTACTTGGGGATGTGCCTGCTTTTGCCAGGCTGGAACTATCTGCAGCCATTGAGTTGTCTTCACTTTCTTCGCTCAGTGGCGGCCTCTGTTCAGAAATCTGCTTCTCTGTTGTTGGGCCACCAGTTAGCTCCTCTAGGTCTATATCAACTTCTTTATCGTCATAGCAATGTCTGCCTTTATACTCTATTATCTGATTTTTATGCTTTCTTGAAGTCTTCGAAGCTACCACATGTTTAATTTAACAACACTGCCGATTTTTTTAATAATTATCCCTTTGCAACAAGTTTATTTACCATTAACTGTATGATTAAATTATAATAAACTATGTCAGCGGTAGCAAAAACTTGATTGTTGTGTCCACCCGTCTTATTTCGTAAACACTGTTTACTTAAATGATGTACCATTGTCGCTAACCAGTGTATGCGGAATACCAAATCTTGACGTAAACTCATATAACCTGTCAATTGTTGCTGAAGTAAAAGGTATTTATATATTGGTATATGCATGCATTACCACTAGAAAAGTGTTACCGTTAATAGGCCCCAGTAAATCAATATGTATTCGGTAAAATGGTGTTGGAGGATATTCCCAGTGCGCAATGGGCACCTGCGCCGGTGATGGTCGTAGTTGCATGCACACGTCACACACGATCCTATCAAACGCTGTAAAGCAGCGTCGATTCCCAGAAACCAAACACGCGCTCGCCTTTGTCTTAACAATACCTAAATGGCGTTGATGCAATTCCGTTATAATTATTGTTTGTAATTTCTCCGGAATTACAACTTTGTTTCATCGCATAACAGAACCATTTTCATAAGACAATAAAATTGCATCCTACATGCATGATACGGTTTCATACCATCATCAGACATTTTCCTAGGCCATCCGTTCAACACAAAATGTACCACAACACACACACACATATAACATTTTTAAAGTTCCTGGTAGACTTCCTTCCACCACAAAATTAATGTACGATGCGCGATCGAGATCGGGCATCGTCGCGTCGACGCCTTGCATGCCCTTGTCCGCACCCGCCCCCTCGGGCAGTCAAGCGCGAGATAAAAAATCCGCACTGTTAGCGCTACGCACTCGATTCGATAATTATAACAGCTCAGAACCAGTGCGTATCTCTGAAGTCTGTTATAAATGGAACCGATCTGAATATTGATGGCAACACCTAACCCCAAAAATAATCGCGGTCGCTTCCTTCTGGATCTGCGAGTAACGTTTTTCAGCCGTGTTAAGTGTCCTCGATTTAAAAGAGATCGGTCTCTCCGACTTATCGTTTCTGCTTGCGTTAATATTGCCGAAAGCTCTACCATTGATGCATCTACTGTCAAAATTATTGTTGCGTCTGAGTTAAAATTTGCTGATACTTGATCTGACGCTAAACATGTTTTAATAGCAGTGAACGTTCCTTCATCATGTTCCGATGTCCAATAAATACCACCTGTTATCCCTTTTTGACAACTTATACAAAGAAAAACTTCTCTCTGTCAGATCCCGGCAACATTCACATGACAATTGTCCCGAAGAGCTTCTTCCACGTTAGAGAAACCGCAGTGCGCCGTCAGACCCCGTAACCTCGCTGCCCATTGTGCATACGTGTCGCCCTCTTGTTGCGTGGCCGCGTAAAAATTATACCTTTCGCTGAAACCACACCGCTTCGGAGTGAAATGCTCGTCCAGAAGCTTTCATATCCTGCAGCTGCTTTGGCAACGCGAGATCCGTCGCCAACTTGTGTGTACCACCCGTGCGTGCATTCAGCAAGATAGCTCGTCGCTTTGTTCCTGTAGGATTGCTCGTCCCGGTGATGTCGTTAGCCAAATATCAGTGTTTAATACGGCACTTGTAGGTCTCCCAAGACTGTACATTGCGGTCAAACACTGATAAAAGACCAAAAATCGTGACGGACATGTTTATTTTTGCTTTACGTGGCGTGTGTACTCGTCGCCAATGTTAAGTACGAGGACAGACGAGTGAAACAACTGCTTGCTAGTAACGCACTGACCTTTAATCGCTTACGTAGTTATCTGTGCGTAGGCACACGCATACATACTCAACAATCACAAAATGTAAAGGACAACTTTCATCATCTGCCTAGCCTTTTCCCAACTATGTTGGGGTTGGCTTCCAATTTAACCGGATATAGCTGAATACCAGTATTTTACATGGAGCGACTGCCTATCTGACCTCCACAACCCAGTTACTGGGTAATACGATACCCCTTGGTAAGACTGGTTGTCAGACTTTTGGGCTCCTGACTACCCGTAACGACTGTCAAAGATCAACGAATGACAGCCGGGACCAACGGCTTAACGTGCTTTCCGAGGCACGGAGGGGTCTCGGTATGTAATGATGGTCACCCATCCACAGACCAACCGAGGCAAGCGTAGCTTAACCTGATCGATCGACCTGTGCGGCTGTTATTATTTAGCCACGGGCCCATGTAAAGGACAACTTTATCACGATTTTTTCTTTCAGTCACGCAACATACAGAAACAGCTTCAAAAGAAAATATAAATACATACTTACCTCCAACAAAAGGACCGAATATCGTTATTTTGAAATCTGAAAGCGTTCTGAGAATCGTGGCAGGTGGTGCCTGTCACGTTCCAGGGGGATCTTCCAACAAAACATAAATACATGACATACCACGCATTCAAAGCGTCGCTTCTGATGATACCACATTACAACCAAGACTCATAGCGTGATGATATCTTTTTTATCGCCAGTAAAGCGAATTTACTGCTTCGTTTTTCTTTTGTTTTTTTTTTTCTCTCTTGGCATGTTTACTTTGTTGCAATCCCCTAAGCGATATTATTATGGAGGAAAAAGTCAAAAGTCATGGAATCGTGAGCTACACTATTCTTTTTCGTTTATTTGTATTTACAAAACCCTTGGAGCATATTTACCGGTACTTATGAATACTGAGCGGGGCATAGACATTTCAAAGAGCGAGACGTCATATCAGTAAGGGGAGCAGAGCACGATATTCATGGGTCGGCAATTTTCGTAAATCTCTCAGTAAGTGAGCCCATGTTGCGATACACGTACAGGATTAGACTAAGCTCTGAGAACTGTTTTCGCTCCACGATTCATTCGAGAGAAAGTGTGCCGGAAATAAATAAAGCGGAGCGGGAATGCGAGACAAGAATAAGACCGTAGCGAGCGAATTTTCAACGAATTTTCCACGATTGGTCTCAAGCTCCAAGATAATATTATAAAAAGTATTGGACCGCATCAAAAGTAACACATGAGGTTTCAATCATTTTAATACGCGTTTCAGTCGAGAGTGCTTCTCAGAAATGCTGAATTACACAACGGCAAAGGACGACGTTAAGACAAGCGGAGTTCTGTTGAAAAATTACTTTTGGAATATAAAGGAATATTCTGTTTCTTTTATCAACGTTGAGTTCTTTCGCTCTTGAAGCTGAGATAAGTCATCAAATTATGCGAACGCTGTTGTTTACAAATTGTTTCTGAAACGAGTCACGTTTCCATTTAGAGGTAGGCGCAAAAATTGGCTCAATTTAAATAATGCTCAGTTCCTTACGCGCCCCCCCCCTTCCAACAGACACTGTTTGTTTGGATGAGGTGACAAGATGACACTCGCGCAATTATCATAATACACTTATATAAATTGACTATGATTTGTATTTTTTTTTTTCAGAGAAGATGGTAATATTTTGTGACGTTTCATTATTTTTGCTTCACGCGAATTATGTTTCACTGTTGTTGTGTTATGATATCATTTTCAATATTTGGTAACGTCGATTAAGTAAGTGACGTACTCGTACATTGTGTTTATAAATCGTTCACGTTTCCGACGTGATTTCAGGCTCGCACGTAATATCTGAACCTATCAGCTTTCAATTTACGCTGCACATTGTCTATACTAATATTATAAAGAGGAAAGATTTGTATGTATGTTTGTAACGAATTGGCTCAAAAAGTACTGAACCTATTTTAAAAATTCTTTCACCATTTAAATGCTACATTATCACTGATTAATATAGGTTTTTTTAATTGCAAGAAAAAAAATAAAATGTTTAATAAATAAATTTCCACCCGCGCGAAGCCGGGACAGGCCGCTAGTTCAATAATAAACACGTATTCGCATATTGACAGAATTATTATAACACTTATTGGCAAGCAACTTGATGAGGAGATTAAATTGTTCATAAATAATAATTAGCCCGTATTGTCCCTGCAGGGTATAGGCCTCCCTTTCCTTTTTCCACTCAACTCGATCCTGGGCCAATATGGACTAAACCCTCATAAGGCCGTCAAGTTAGCCCCGCATCTACACCTGCATCTTCCGAAATGCCGTTGGATGTTTTCAGGGGCCCATACTGTGGTAGTCTTGTCCACAAGGTAGGTATCCGACATGCGGCAAAAGTGTCCGGCCGAGTCCTATTTGAGCTTGGCTGATTTTTTGGTGACGTCTGCGATTTGTTCGTAAATAAATCACATTTATTTATTTAAAATCTCCAATAAACAATGTGCAGACCCCAGCACATCAAGCTACTACAATCTGTCAAATTTATTTAATAGATTTTCAACTTTATCTCTAAAGCCTAAGGTTCAAAGTTGATTGGGAAAATTGGACAGTTTCGGGTAGCTTGATGTGCTGGCGTCTGTATACATGATACAAATAAAGGGCAACATCATGTATTAAGTTGGTGTACTTCTTCAATGATAGGATACCACAACATGCACAATAATCAATATTAATAAAAAACTAAGCTATCAAGGTTACCTACATAAAATATTAATTATTTACACTCTAGATACTAAGTAAACGACTAACTGTAGGTACAGTACAAATAATACAAAAACACAAGGAAACATAGGCGTCGAAGTACTCGTCCGCATCGCTGTCATCTGGAAACGTGCCCAGAAGACTGGCAGCATTGGTCCTTTGGTCACGCGAAGTGTCGACTGGTCGTAATAATATTAATAGTTAGAATAGGTTAATATTTTTATAAGGACATTATATTATTTGACCGTTCAAAAGGTTATTTATTTCAAAATGTTCGTATGCTAAAACGATCGTTCATATTAGGATTGTATAACGAGATTTTAAATTTAAAACAGTGGGCTGTTATTTTTGTTTTTACAAAGCAATAAAACATTTGTGAATTCCGTAGCTTTTATCCTAAATGAGAATATTTGGAACGATTATACGAGTATGTAGCGTGTTCGTGTTGGTTCGAATGTAAAAATTATATATATTTTTTATAATTATACAAATGTAAGTACATACCTACATAGAGCAGTGGTGGCACAGTGTTAACAATCGCGACTTACGAGCTGTAGGTCGTAGGATCGAACCCAGATAGGCGCTTTACTTTGTGTAAATTATTTCATCACCACTGCTCTCAAAACGGTGAAGGAAAACATCTTGAGGAAGCCGGCATATCCTAGAACCAAATTACAAAAAGCGCGAAAAGCATTCTGCCTTCGTAACTGTTTACTCAAATTAGGATTTTACTTAGTTTTATAAAAAATGAGTACTTATGTCTTCCTCTAGTAGTGGTAATGAAAGTATTAACTCAAGAGACATTGTATCGGACGCTAAAAATGTGATACAAAGTCTTTTACCTACAAAACCCAGTAAACAATTTAAGAAAATATGACAATTTCTTTAGAAAAATGCAAGAAGAGCGAAATCTTTTTCGGAAAATGTGTATACAATGTATATATAAAATCGAAACATACTCAAAATTATTAGCTTATTTGAAACGACAATCTTAAGGGCATAAACCGAAGAATCCAAGGTGTTTTCCTGCCAAAATGTCGAAGCTTTTTAAATGACGCTCCCGATGAAATCTATCTTCTGACAAAAAATTGTTACGTAAACAAATACTCACCGTATTTGTTTACGTAACAATTTTGTATTAAGTTGGCATTAAAGTGTCTCTAATTTTGAGTCTTACTTTGTTTCTTTTTGTTACTGGTTGACGGTTGTGTTGATTTTTGGAGCTTGTCGTAGCAACTTGTGAAGCTTCTTAATCTAACGATCGATATCATAATGTTGAGACCCACTCGGAGGAATTACTTATGATAAAATTGAAAGACACAAAAACCAATATCGACAGATCGTATACCTATTATCCGAGGACAAACTTATTGTGGAAAAATATCAGAAACTTCGGCCTTCTGATATGAAAACCAATCGATTCTTTATCCGTTACCAAAACGACAAATGTACATACAAGACAACCCAATGGAAAAAAATAATTTTCGGGTATGCCTCAGGAAATCGCTACTTATTTAAAGTTACCTGATGTTAAGCTGTATACAGGTCACTGTTACCGGAGAACGTCTGCCATTCTCTTAGTAGATTCTGGTGTGGACATGTCTGCTTAAAGAGACATGGAATATGGAATTCATCTACGGTAGCTGAAGGATATATAGAAGAATCTATTGAAAACAAAGTCAAAATTTGCCACCGATTGTCGTAAATATCAATATATAAGCGCCATCTCAAATCAAATCAAATCAAATCATTTATTTGCATAGCACAGATTTAGAGGATGTTATAAAAGGTCTCCGCGCCCTTCTACGTCTAAAGAACACCGTAAAACATCATCGTTTTCTGAGACTATTTCTAATTCTGAAGCTGTAATGTACAACTGCAACGAATGGTAGTAATAAAATTGTTACGATGCACTTCCATAATTGTTCAAATATAAACATTAGCTTCTAATTATTTCTATGTATTGCTCCTAATTGTATGTAAATAAATAAATGTAGGTACTATTCTTATTCATAAGTTGCACTTACTTATTTTTTCTTAGAGGGTGATAAAAAGTAGTGTCCACCTCGGGAGCAACACTATTTATAAGCTCGAGTGAGGTACTTTGAATCCCACGCTGCGCTCAGGATTCTACTTTAGAACCCCTCGCTGAGCTCGGGATTCTATTCTAGAATCCTTCGTTGCGTTTGATTCAAAACAGCACCCGCGACATTAAGACACTGCTTTATCCCCTTAGTGAATAATCTACCATTATTTTCTCAAGAAAGTGACGCTTGAACAAACGAATTAATTAAAAACCTTTTGTAAATTGTAATCAGTTACGCGTAGAGGGGCTCGTGGCTAAGCAATAACAGCCGCACGGGTCGATTTATAAGTTTAAGCTAAGCTTGCCGCTGTCCGTCCGTGGATGGGGGACCATTTTTACATACCAAGACTTTTCCGTGCCTCGGAAAGCACGTTAAACCGTTGGTCCCGGCTGTTATTCTTGGATCATTGATAGTCGTTACGGGTCGTCAGAAGCCCGAAAGTCTGAAAACCAGTTTTAGCAAGGAGTATCGTGTTACCCAGAAATTGGGTTGTGGAGGCCAGGCAGTCGCTCTATGTAAAGTACTGGTATTCAGCTGCATCCGGTTAGACTGGAAGCCGACCTCAACATAGTTGGGAAGCAGGCTAGGCAGATTGCAGATTGAATCAGTTATGCGTATAGTCTAAATAAAACTTCACTTTAATTAACGATTTCCTTTAGATTCTACGTTTTCCTCAACTTCCACTTTAACCCTTCCTTCCTCTTTGGGTCATTTACTTGCACCAATGACTAATGAAATGGACTCGCAAACAAAGACTTGTTGTTAAAAGGTTTCTGCCAGTCTTTCCATCAAACTGTGAATTAAGGCGACCGCATTGAAGATACTTCCTTGTTCTGAGTAATAAAGATAAGGAAGTAAAAGATATATTTATCAGCAAAAATAGAGCAAAATAAACTTTAAAGCTGGATGAAATGTGCCTTAAAATTTAATTACAAGCGAACACTTAAGTTTACACGACCGACTTCATATCCTTTGTTTTATAGACAAAGGGGGTCTCACGACTGCTTTTACATTAAGTCCCCGTTTAAGTTCCGTTGCAAACGGCCACGGCTAATGTATGGGAACGTACGAACTGATATTGACTTGCTCCAACATTGTGATTAATTTTCTTGTGTTATGTATGAGAGTGAGTTTGTGTGCTTATGCAGGTATCTAATCAATCAATTTTTGCAGTGATTTCAGCCTAAACGTTGTCAAGTATGCTGGTCTACGGGAAAGGTTTGAAACATTAACATATGAGTCTGCTGTAATAACAAGCAGGATTCTGCATAATATAATATTTCTTTATAGATAGATACATCTATTTCAATCCGTATATTTTTAAAACGTTGCCAGACTAATATTATAATCTAATAGACATTGAAACACACCCACGATTAAAAGCTCCGTAAAATGGAATTTATAAAATAAAAGTACGCGTACAAATAGAATTTTTCCATTTACCATTTTGTGACCGACGATAAAATGAAAATTTTGTTAAAAAAAATCCGCTCACAAACGTTTTAATCAAATATCAATTTTGGAAGTTATTCACTTTGTTGGAACGGAAATAAAAAGTTATTTTATCTGAGTGCTCATTCCATCTACCCACATCCATTTGGTGAATCCTCTATACGTAGAGAAATCTGACGATATGCCAGAGTGAATTTCATAAACGTAATATAATAAAGCTTTCACATTATTATTATGTTCTACCTCTATGGGTAGACAGATATACAAAAAGTAAATGTTTGTATTGTATTTCCACTGTGACTTGAGGATAGCTGTAAGATACCTTTCAATTTAGCGCCAGCCATATTAAGTTACTGAGAGAAGTAAAATATATTACAATACCCAATGATATTATAAAGGAAAGATATGCTACGTTCATACTGAGCGACGTTTTGTGTTGTTGGGATAGTGGTTTTCAACTAGGACTGCGACAGATAATACGGAATGTATGACATCGAAAGAGATAGCTATCTGTAGTGTGTTACGCTTGAAGTATGTCGGCTAAAGAAAATTACGACAATTATCTGAATTTGACTGCAACAATTTGCGCGCGCTAGTGCCCTATCGGTAGATAGGGCACTAGCTTTATTGTATATAGGTAATATCATTGACAATACTTATTAAAAAAAACATCACCTTACTTATTTTTACTGTATCGTAGTTAGATTAGTTACGTTCACATGTAATACGCCAGTCATTTAAAACATCATCATCATCATTTCAGCTGTAAAACGTTCTATGCTGGACTTAGTAACGTCACTCCGACCGGATCAGCGCTTCTTGAATCTAGCGGAATCCTGCGGCCTCCACCAGGTCATTGGTCCACCTTGTAGGAGGCCTTCCAACGCTGATTTCCAGTACGCGGCTGCCACTTCAAAACGTTGCGGCCCCATCGGCCATCGCCTATCTGTTCTGCGTACCCTGCCCACTGCAAAAAAAAAAAAACACATAACATCGTGTTCAAAAGACTCGTAAAGGAACACTACTTGTCTTTGTGATATTGTTGTCTTAACTGCAATCATCTACTGTCTTCTTTTATTTTCGTTGCCTATATATTTAGTATGTATGTATTTATGTATATATAATTTTGGATATGTATATATTTTAGTATATTGTATACATAATATTTGCACCAACGACAGCCCCATTTTATGTCCAGGAAAATCACTGTCCATCCTAAGGTTGCCTGGAAGAGATCGCAGAAAGCGATAAGGCCGCCCATTGTATATTTTGTAGTGTTTGATGTATTTTTACTCGTTGTATTTTTGTGGTGTACAATAAAGTATATATAAATAAATAAATAAATAAAACATCATAGATCGCAGAAGATTATTTATTTATTTAAACTTTTCACACAAAAAGGTACAAAGACGGACTTAATGCCTGATTACACAGCACGGATTTTTTGTTGCTGTTGTTGTTTCGTACTAACAGTGTAAAACCAAGTTTGCAGCTTCTAAAGACCGTTGCTAACTGCGTGAAGCTCGAAAGACCTCGAAATTTTCTAAGCAAGTGTTTCATTTTTTTTTTATTAAAACACTAACTCATGTAATTTTCAGTACAGTTACTTACGCAGCTGTAATTTCCTCAAAGCTGCTACTCTCGCTCGATGTTGAAATATGATAAGAACGTCAGTCAAATCTCTGCCCTATTACGTTGTTAGCCATTATTCTTGCATGATGAGCCTCGAGGGAGGCAAGTGTTTCAAACCAAATATTTTTCAACGAAAACGTATCTACAGTCATTTATCCTTGCATTTATCATGCCAACCTCGCCTTTTAACTTTTAGGGTTGCCAACGTATTCTTGAGTGAGACTATGAAATATGCAGCTTTGGTAGGAACAATCCTGTTTTCCGATAACTTGTCTGTATCAATATTATATCATTTCAACTTTCACACAGTTTCATAGACATTTTTATGTAAAAGCGAGTAGTACCTAATATCAACTTGATACAAGTATCGTGACAACCCTAACTTCTAAAAGCATGGTTCTGCCTAGCAGTCCGTAGGTACTCCGGCTTGTCTAACGAACCGTGTTTAAAGCCTCGTTAGTATCACTTGTCTACGACTGATGATGTACCATGGACTACCACACCTATTTGCGTACTGAAAATGTACAGACTAATTTGGAGAACATACAAAAAGTTGTTATCTGTGGCGCGTCTTGGAGTCTTGACTCGTAGAAAGTTCGCGACGTTCAAATGTTTTATAGTGGCATGCGGGTTTGGTGGTCTACTATTTGTAGAACAAGTATCCTTTGATGGTATTTTTATTGACTGTGTTTTGTATTATATTATGTTTGTTTGTTTCTGCATCACCTAAAGGTTGACTGGTAGAACATGCTTATGCTATTAAGTCCGCCTCAAATACAGTACATCTGTGATATACCTATATGAAATAAGTAGTAGCATTTATGTGTTTTGTGTGGTGCATGAGAAGATTTTTGATATAATATTCATCTAACCACTGAAATATTTACTTTAAAATATTATTAAAATATCAGCACCTAATACCGGACACATTTTTTTCAGCTTTGAATGTTACGCATTACGCCAGAGCGGCGCAACATAAATCAGCCTAATATTATCAACTTAAAATATAAAAATTGGCCTTATTCTAAAACGTCGGTAAAGTAAACAGAATTAATAATCTTCCTAACTTCAAAGTATTCGATACATTTTCTTATGGTATTCTTATTTTATTTATAAGATAATATCAATATTTATCGTCGTGCGCATACTCTTAGTACTTAACATTATTTCTGATAAGTATTTAATAAAATCTCGAGAGTATTGAAAATATTTTTCATGTATATATTCGGTTTTAGAGCTGGGCTATCTACGGAAACTGCTATTCTGGAGCTCAAGCACACGATCAGGAAATATACTGATAGAAACACACTTATGTATGCTGCTTTCTTGGACCTCTCCAAGGCATTTGACCTAGTTTACTATAATATCTTATGGTCGAAATTGCGTGCGCAAGGTCTTCCTAATGAGCTCATTAAGCTCTTAGACTACTGGTATGACCACCAAATCAACCAGGTCAGATGGTCCGGTGCTTGGTCCGGAGCGTATGGGTTGGAGTGTGGGGTGAGACAGGGAGTTTTGTCTTTCCCGGCGCTCTTCAGTATAAATGTCAATAATTTGATCAAGGAGCTCAGCAGCACTGGTATCGGATGCTCTATTGATGGTAAGATTATTAATAGTATAAAATGCAGATGATATGGTGCTGCTAAGTCCCTCGATTGATGGACTCAGACGGATGCTTGACATATGTGAGAGATATGCCACGTCTTATCGTTTATTGTGCAATGTACAGTAGAGTGAACTGGTGTTTAGGGTAGGTACTAAAAAGCCTAAACAGTTCCTCCGGTATTTCTTTATGGTGTACCTTAACCACATAGTAAATGAGGACTTGAATGATGACAGGGACATAGAAAGGGAGCGGAGAGCGTTGTCCATCAGATTTAATATGCTGGCCCGTAGGTTTGCACGATGTACTAGAGATGTGAAACTCACTCTGTTCAAGGCATTTTGCCAGTCTTTCTACACGTGCAGCCTGTGGGTTAGGCATACGTAGAGGGCCTACTACATTTTTCGTGTACAGTATAATAACGCCTTTGAGGTGTTGTTGGGGCTCCTGCGGTTCTGTAGCGCATCGGGCATGTTTGCGGTAGCAGATACAGATAGCTTTCAAGCTACTACGTAAAAAAGAACAGCATCCCTGATGCGAAGAATTCGGGGGAGCACCAACAGCATTTTAAAGGTGGTAGTGAATGCCAGATTACCTGTTCCTGGGGCATTGGACCCGTATGCACATTAGCTGCAGGTCCGGTGCAGCGGGAAGCGGACATACTCGTAGTTATACGAGCTTGTTCTTGACGTTTTATTTTATTTTAGTGAAAAGTTTTACTAACATAGTTTTAGTGTTACTAACAACGATATGAATCACTTGTGTTCGATTTAAAATAAATAATAATAATATTTTGTAACAATAATATATACATACTTACGATTGATTTATTTTTGTATCTACAATCCAAGAAAAATGAGAATTGTTTCAGATATTATTCGAGCTCTGAAGACACTCAATAGAATGATATCGTGGACTCGAACCATTGAATTCTTGATTCGTAATGAAAAGCAAATATTTCAAGATTTTTGTTCATAATAATGACTTCAGTGTTCGCAGCTGCTCCTTTATTATCAAAGAGACAGTTGTTATTATTTTCGAGTCATTCGATTGACTGTTCCAAATTATTATTTCATAAGTCTGTCGGTGTCGACACGACACCTTGTCATCAAACTTCTTTTTGTTGTCTAATGAATACCGAAAGTGTTTGAAGTTCAGGCTGACAGTGTCAAACTTTTACAATAATCTTCCCTCTTCATTAAGGGGCCGAACAAAAACGCGGGCTTATTGGCGCCCAACAGGGCTACTCAAACTGGCCTATTGAGATTAACCAACTTCGACAGAAAACAACGTAATTAAGTTTAGTGTTGGGCCTCGGAGATGTTTATTGGATCGCCACTTTACTTATTGATTTTCCCGTTCTTAAGTCCTAACTTATTGCTACCTATAAATAACTTGTTATATTAAATTGGCAAGGTCACCTTTGTCGGCGTTTATCACAAAAAATATTTAATTCCAGTCGGTTTTATTGTTCTACAAACAGTTTCTCGGAAATTTATTTCGGTAGCGATACTAGTTAATGAATTTAGCCGGGGTAGCCAGCTTGTTTGTCAAGTAATTATCTCAGTTAACAGCAATATTCAGTTTTCTTGAATAGGTGTTATTAACATCTTCACAAACTTCAACATTGTTACTGTATATTTGACTTGAAGCCTTTGTGCTAAATTGTGGAAGGATGTTACTTGTTACTAATTTGAATAGGTCCTCCCGGTTTATGTTCCAATGGAACTATTTATCCTTTGAAGGTAAAACGTGTATTTCTATTTGTGTGACGTCAGCGTCCTTTGTGCAAAGTTTCCTTGTTGTTCACCGAAACGTGATTGAGTAACAAACAAACGAAGGTCACAGGGATCACAGGAAGGGTTGCCATCTATTTTTGAAAAAAAAAAATAACCTATCAAACTCTTTAAATAGGAGAAAAGTAAAGTATATGGAAGAAAGTAAAAGTATTTTTCAAATTTGTGTTTTTTCCCACGTAAAAGTATACTTTTAAGAGCTTATAGCAAACGCTAACGATGTTTTGTTGTCTTTGAAAGTTTCAAAGCTAGTTTTACAACCGAAATTAATAAATAACTCGTTTTTTATTAATTTTTTTTTTTTAAGTTTTTTATTAATTGTTCCGTGTTGCTGGTATTCAGCAAGGTATTCGAAAAGGTAATGCTCAATCAAATGCTTAATCATTTTAACAAAAACAAAATCTTACACGATCAGCAATATGGTTTCACCAAAGGACGTTATACGACTGACGCCGGTGTCACCTTATTAACACACAAATTTACAGCGTGGGAGGAGGCCCAAGATGCCATTGGAATCTTTTGTCAATCACTTGGTCTAAAAGTAGAAATGGGTCATGGGTGTTCCACAAGGCTAGGCTAAGGCTAGGCTAGGTTAGGTCCTTTCCTCTTTTTAGTATACATTAATGATTTACCCCATTTATTAAAAAAACAACCACAAATGGTGTTATTTGCTGACGATACTTCATTAATGTTGAAGATAAGTAGACGTGCTTCAAATCTTGACGACGTAAATAACGCCCTACTGCAGGTGCATAATTGGTTCACTGCTAATAATTTAGTATTAAATGGGAAAAAAACTAAATGCATAAGATTTTCTTTACCGAATGTTAAAAGTAGTGATTGTGACATAGTATTGAATAAAGAGATACTAGAATTCGTCGATAAAACTGTTTTCCTGGGGATCACGCTCGACTCAAGGCTGCAATGGGGTCCTCATTTAACATCTCTTGCAGGACGGCTTAGTTCAGCAGCATATGCTGTAAGAAAAATCCGTCAATTTACTAATGTAGATACCGCGAGGCTAGTCTATTTCAGTTACTTTCATAGTATCGTGTCTTACGGTATTTTATTACGGGAACGGGCTGCAGAAATCGAGTCTATTTTTATTCTGCAGAAAAGAGCCATCAGAGCAATACATGGCCTCCGCAGGCGCGATTCTCTAAGGGAACTGTTTAAAGATATTAATATCATGATAGTACCTTGTCAATTAGTTCAACCAGGTTTCAGATTGGCTAAAGTAGACTCATCCTTCATGGGGTACTGTTTAAAATGTTACAATAAAATACCCCCCACATACTCCAACTCAATGAAACGAAATTCAAATGTTGCATAAAACGCACACTATGCAGCCAAGCATATTATAAGTTGGGGGATTACATCGCTGACAAAAATGCTTGGCTGAACGCTGGTCCTGCTCCACAAGGGCGCATAAACTAATTAATTAGCATTCGAAAATCTAGTTTGAGCTGCTGAAGATTGAAAAAACTATCTATGCATTGTATAAATTCAATCTCTTAGTATTGTATAATTGCATAGCACACGTGTGAGCACTATGCACCTAAACTATAAAGCTACCATTTACTGGGTACGTCTTTCATTGACTTGAATGTGCCCTGGCAGCTGAGAGTATGTCATGCTCACTCAAATGTCTCGCTGATGGTGGCGTGTGTGTTGGATCATTGGGTTTCTTTCAAAATGGTTGAGCTGAATGGTGCTGATCCATACGTCATGTTCGTGAACGGGCGCCGTCAGTAGGGACTTGTCATCTCTTAGCCGCCACGGCTTATTTTAATTTATGAATTGTTCTTTTTATTACGGACGCCTTTAACGTGCACGTCTTTCTGCATCGTTCTCACATGTATAATTTCAACATGAATGATGTAACCAAGATTTTTGTAACAATTTTATGATTTAAAAGAGTGTCCGTGGAGTTTCTTGCCCGTTCTTCTCCACAGGTACCTACGCTTTAGAATGGGCAACTAGCTTCATCTTTCTGACTGACCGACCCTTGAAAATTCAAAAGTGCCTATAATTGGTTTATTTGAAAATGCTTTGAGTTTGAGTTTGAGTTTTGACAATCTGTTTCTCTCATCTCGCCACTTCAGATTCATTACCGAAAATACTGTCAGTGAAAGCTGAAATGGCGAGAAGAGAGTAAATAAGAAATAACATTTTTAAATTAGGTAAGCTAGGTATCAGATTAATTTTTAGTAAATATTGCCATTTGTTAACAGTATTTTTCTCTGAAAATTGTTTATCAATATTAATAGATTTCCTATTTTGACTTATGAGAATTATGAGTATAGCCAAATAGTTACGTAATTACCCACACTCTTATGAGTGTTTCGGTTTAGACACCACAGTAAAGATAAGAAACAAAGTATTTTCGCATATTTTATTTTAATGCAAAAGTATATTTATCGAAAATAAAATAGGATACGTTAGTATAAAGTAGGTACGGTTGGTTACCCTAAATGACAGGCCCAAATAACAATATTGTATCGAAAATATCCAATCTTTCCTCAAAATCTACAAATTAGACATGGTTGTTTATGCATTTGTCCACCTAGGTCAAATAAATTTATTTAATGAAAACCCCTAGGAAAATTGCGTTAGTATAACTTCCATTTGCAGAAGCTAATAGAATTCTGCTTCACCTAACTAGGTACTCAAACTGTCAAATTTTCCCAATCAACTTTGAACCTTATGCTTTAGCAATGAAGTTGAAAATCTATTAAAGCAATTTGACAGATTGTAGTAGCTTGATGTGCTGGCGTCTGTACGTATTTATTGTTCTTATTTATTACCTCTATGGACCTGACAAGATCCATATAGGTAATATAACATATTTGTCGGAGATGTTGAGGGATTTTATCCGAAATTCCATCGGGGTCCGCCATGTTGCACGTGGTTGGGTAGAATCAGTGCGCACACCCGGCGCGGTCGAACTCTGGATGTCAATTATATCGCTAAGCTGATTACTGTACACTGTCTCACCTTGGCATCTGACAGAATATGTCAAACGCTACACGCGATAGTTCATTGACAACCCCGACTCGAACTACTGACTCAATAACAACTGTTATCGATTTGATTAATCGAGTAAGGTATCTTAAACGCGATTAGATGGCGCGACTAGTACGTAAACAAACCTTTTACTTCACTCCTCTGACATATTATACCTTTAAAAGAGCCGCTGTTCAATTGTTTACGGGACATAAAATAGGATCACTACCTTCGAAAGATAAGATATGGACCTTTGCATATAAAAACTCAATAACGCCTATGGCTTTTTGTAAATCTCTACCTGAATCCGGGATTTCTTTTGCTATCACATTTCTATTTTAGTGAAAGTAAACGGAAAAGTATTACATAAGTTTTGTATGTAATTTGGTATTTATTGTTAATATTTTCGTTTGGAGTTAGTAGGTCGTTGATCACGAGGAGTTAGGCGGTTTTTAGTTTTTCTCCCAGACCATGACCAGAGAATTTTTGTTGTACCTACGTTTACTGGGAACTTAACGAAGTACTGAGTAAGTATAATGTTGTGTTACACGTGTAAGGTACATGTGATCCACGCAATATCATACATGTAAATTCGACCACATAATAGTAGGAACAGTTTGACCTTGAGGTGGCCTAGTGTAATCCGGAGTTTAAAAAGAATAAGAGGCCAGCGGGGTAGTTGCGTAACACACTATCAGTAGCAATGAGTTTCATTTTGACAGTTCAACAACATTCATTGCGTTATTTACACGCGTTTTTTGCGTTATTTTTGCGTTCTTTTTTGCATGCTCAATAGAGCAGAAAGATTTTTCGAACATAATTATGAAGCAATGGATTAGCAATATGCTTCAAAATGATTCAGATTGAGATTGATAGTGTTACGCAATCAGGGTGCAGCTTTTACTGGGGTTGGTAACGATCGGCGTGCTGTTAGAAGAAAAACTGCCAATTTAAGGCCCTACTAACGTAGATAATAATATCTGTCAAGACTGGAGTATCTTTTGGGCAGTTTTTATAATAAATACTAGAAAACAATTGGGAACTCCACTGTCCTTTTTCTTACCTACCCAACTATGAATACTTTCCAAGCCGTTGCTGTAGCACACGTAAAACACAATATATGGATATACCTATACCTACATATATATTGGAACACATGACCTGATTATGTGCTGGTCAGTCGGATTCCAATCATGACCTCGGTTCGAGTGCCCTCTAAGGAAATGCTTTTCCTCGACAAGAATTCGTAATTTTTCGACGCCCGGAGTGATTTCCCCACTGCATTCATGGATGAGAAGCCAACTAGAAAACTCAAGGAAGCCTGGATAAATCTCCAGTAGATTTAAACATTTCAGGTTCAACTTTAAATATTTATTTTCACAGGAGCCGCATTGTGTCTGTTTGCTGTTTAAATATGTATGTGTGTTTCATTGAGATGGTAGGTTACCTACCTATGAGAAAACAACCTGCTTTGTAACGTAATAAAAATAAGGATTTGTTGGGTCTAGAAAAGAAAATAAAAATACCGGTGCTCTACATTAAGTGCGACTGACGAAGATAAAACGTTAGGTCAATTAACTCTGAACTAACGACATAATTGTAAAACTGCCATTTTTGTACGCAAATATTGTTGTTTACTTACAGAGAACTATACTTGAGTAGTTATAACATATTTTTCTACACACTTTCTAAAAAAATGTCTCTTAATGAACCACTTTTTTATTTTTTTTCTGTAGGCTGTTTAGCGGTTTTTTTTTGTTGTCAGTGCTTTCATACTTTTCCTCTGTGGCCTTTATTTCTACCTGCGCGCGCATCGCTAGCGCGGCGCGCGGAAAAACAAAACAAGCGCGCCATTTTCCATACAAGTTAAAATTTAACAATACAGGGCTGTTTTTACCTCGCAAGTGTGTTGAAAAACGTCTTATGAAACGCGTGTGCATTGATCATAGCACACATGTATCATAATGTACTATTATAGCACTGTGTGACCTAAATCCGCACTTAAGTCACGCTTTTCAGTGTAAAAATGGACTACTTATATAAGTCACAGAAAAGCGTGACTTAAATTCGAGTTAGGTCACACAGTGCTATGGACTAGTTACGATACTCGTGACTTATGTAAGTCTATTAATGCACGGCGCTTAGTAATTTTACGCCGTGCAATAATGGACTACTTAAGTCAAACGTATCGTAATGTTTTCAGTTTTCTGACGCTTGTAATAAACCAAAGCATCTCTTTCTGTGAAGTATGGTTATTTATCTTGTTCAGCGCTTCCATTTGCCACCGATCTATTTCGCGTCCCGAAATAAACAAAAGAGGTGTGTATGACACTTGTCAATCCTTTTATAAGGATACGTTGCTATTTCGGGAATAAACTACCTTTCCGCGTTACGAATTATATTCCGATATGGGTCGTTATTCACGAATATCTCTTTTATCTCTATACGCTATATGAAATCTGTGAAATACAGAGATGCTATCCTTTTTGCGAAGGCAATGGTCTACTTAGATGTTCCCGATGTCAGTCAGTAGAATATTGCAAAGTTTTAATAAAATATCGATGTTATTGTAAAATGATACTGGGTTATGGAGGTCAGATAGGCAGTCGCTCCATGTAAAATACTGGTATTCAACTGCATTCGGTTAGACTGGAAGCCGACTACAACATAGTTGGGAAAAAGGCTAGACATATGGTGATGATGATATTCTTGCAAAATGATAAAGACTCTGTCACCCTAGTTATTATTAGTAATATTTATATCATATATTATCGCTTTTTAAAAAACAAAAAAGTAGGTACATGTTTTTTAGATTGGTTTTATTTAAACTAGAGTCCAATCAATGGCGTCGAAATATATAAAACTAGCAGCGCCCCGCGGTTTCACCCGCGTTAGTTTCGATCCCGTGGGAATATCGGGATAAAAAGTATCTATCCTATGTGTTAAAATTTTCCGTACGCAAAATACGCGCATTGACGTGGAGTTGCGGACACCAGCCCGTATTACCTATTACCTATCTTATGTGTTATTCCTAATTATAAAGTATCTGTGTGCTAAATTTCATCCAAATCTGTACAGCCAGCCATTTGTGCGTGACTGAGTAACAAAAATCTTCACAAACTTTCACATTTATAATATTAGTAGGATTACTTTAAGATTATTAGGTACTTAGTAAACACGGCTACACATCAAGCTATATACAACCAGTATAAGCTGACTTCTGATTTTACGAAAAACATATACAGTGCGAGGTCAGCTAAAACTGAAAATGTATAGCTTGATGTGTAGCCGTGTGTAGAGACGCCAGCGCATCAAGCTACCCGAAACTGACAAATTTTCCCAATCAACTTTATACCTTACCTACGCTGTAGCGATAAAGTAAGTAATTTCTTTAATATATTTTTTTAAACTACTAAGCTTGATGTGCAGCCTATCGATTCTGTAAAAATCTCACCGTCATAACATAGATGAAGTGAGCGTGAAGGAAACTATCAATGGAGGCAATGCCTAACATCAGGTGGAATGACAGCTCACTTCACCTTAGTTTTCACGGTGAAATTTTTACAGGATAGCACTGCTGACGTCTGTACATTTACTTTAAGAAGATATTTTAGTAAGCCTCGTACAGGTAACGGCGCGCTGCGGTCGATCGATCAGGTTAAGCTACGCTTACCGCGGTTGGTCTGTGGACGGGTGACCATCTTTACATACCGAGATCCCTCCGTGCCTCGGAAAGCAAGTTAAGCCGTTGGTCCCGGCTGTTATTCGTAGATCTTTTATAGTCGTTACGGGTAGTCAGAAGCCCGAAAATCTGACAACCAGTCTTACCAAGGGGTATCGTATTACCCAGTAACTGGGTTGTGGAGGTCAGATAGGCAGTCGCTCCATGTAAAACACTGGTATTCAGTTGCATCCGGTTAGACTGGAAGCCGACCCCAATGTAGTCGGGAAAAGGCTAGGCAGATGAGCTAACGGCGCGCGGCGGCCGTGCTGATTTATTTTAAAACTATGATATCTCCTAAGATATTCATTAAAATCAAAAGATGTCAAAGGAAATTTTGTTCAAAATTAAATACTTGTTATGAATAACGTGTTTATTTGGATAAGGATTAATATCATGTTTATAAAAACACCTTCGCAAATAATGCATTATTTTAGAACAAATTTGATTATCATAAACCTTAAAAGATAGACATATGCTGTCGCGGACTTTTTTTTACAACTTTTAAGGAGAAACAATTCCATAATACATTATTTTTGCTTAACTTTAACCGTTTACGCAGCGCACGCAACGGAAGCTCTCAAAAGGAATAATTTTTCCCGTTTTTGCAACATTTTTCATTTCTGCGACGCTCCTATTGGTTGTAGCGTGATGTTATATAGCCTATAGCATTTCCCGATAAATGGACTATCTAATACAAAAAGTTTTTTTTAAATCGGTCCAGTAGATTCGGAGCCTATTCATTACAAACAAACAAATCTTTCCTCCTTATTATATTAGTGTAGATAAATGTATATATAAAATGAATGTACTAAAATTTGATAAAAATGATTTAGTTGGTTGTATAAAGCAGCAAGGCTTTTATATAATGGATATGGACCGTATGTATAAGTACGTTCAGTTATCAGACTACGGCCTTTGTCACCTACCGTGTTTCACTGTTAGTCCAGCCGGTCGATTCTGTAAAAATCTCACCGTGAAACAAACTGACTTTACCTAAGTTTTCAGTGAAAACTTAGGTAAAGTGAGTTTGTTTTTTCTAGGAATTGACACTATTGACAGCTCACTCCACGCTCACTTCACCTAAGTTTTCACGGTGAGATTTTCACAGAATAGCACCGCAGGAAAAGCGCTGGAACGACATGAAAGCATTTTTCCTGGATATGCTTTTCTTGACGAATAATGCACCCAGCGATATTCTAAAATCATTCCAGTGTTCAATTCTACAAATAATTATGGAATTTTAGCTAAATATTTCTTGTTTCTAGACAGTCTGTGATCATTATTTATTTCGTTAGTACCACAAATTATTCAATCCTACAAATCCTACTATAAGGTAAAAGGTAAGGTAAAACGGGCTGGTGTCCGCAACTCCACGTCAATGCGCGTATTTTGCGTACAAAAAAAAAATACTACTATGTAATAATAATATTATAAATAATCCTTATAATCCTACTTCCTAATATCCTACTTCCTATCCTACTAATATTATAAATGCGAAAGTTTGTGAGGAAGGATGGATTGATGTTTGTTACTCTTTCACGCAAAAACTACTGAACAGATTTGGATGAAATTTGGCACACATACTTTATAACCAAGATTAACACATAAGATGCTTTTTATCCCGATATTCCCACGGGATCGAAACTTGCGCGGGTGAAACCGCGGGGTGCAGCTAGTAATCCTACTTAATATTATAAATGCGAAAGTTTGTGAGGATGGATGGATGGATGTTTGTTACTCTTTCACGCAAAAACTACTGAACGGATTTTGATGAAACTTTACAGTAATATTGTTTATACATCAGAATAACACATAGGATACTTTTTATCCCGATATTCCCACGGGGTTAAAACTTACGCGGGTGAAACCGCGGGGCGCAGCTAGTCTATTATATGCGTAGCAAATTATTTGTAACATCAATAGAACTAGAACTTAAAATTTAAACTACCGCATCACTAAACCATAGACAATTTCGAGCGGCCATTGTTATTTACATCTTTGGCAAATTAAAAAAAAGCAGTATGCATATTTTTGTGTAACCATATTAGCTTTGTTTTTGTATTTCGGTTATTAGTTTTTGTACGCAAATACGGCCGTTGGTTCTCTTGATAGATAACACAATCTAAGTTCCGAGTTTTTGGTCATAAATTGCCTACTTTGTATTCCTGAGGTATTGGATACATTCGAGCGAGAGGGCTGTTAATGAGACTGGAAATATCATCCTGGGACCATATCCCGGGTTTATGTAACAAAATATTTTAGAAACCATTTGTATTGTAGGTTTCTCTACTTGGGTTTCCGCATGTAATAATTGTAATAAAAATATTATGAATATGTTAAATACATATTGAGCTTAGATTGTAAGTACATATATTAAAATACACAGTTACTCGTAAAGAACGATAGGTACGTGAATTTGCGCACAATGTTATGCTTGCCATCTTTAAGTGCGCTCATGTGCATTTTAAGCCCACTCAAACCGCAGCTGTCCTTATTATTTCCGCAGCTGCCTATTCCTGCAAAATAGCAATATTTGGAGGATTTATCTGTACCCAAGACAACGCCAATTGAAATTTGGGGCCCGACAAAACAATCTCGACTTGTCAAATCTCGGCTAATAATCGACGCTCGTTATCCGCACACGTCCGGCGCCGTCCGGCCCCGTCCGGATAGATTCCAAAGTATTTGTTACCGGAATTTAATATCGCTAAAGTTTTATTGACATTCTGTGAGGCCTGATAAACGTTTACTATCAAGACACATATGAAAAAATTTAAAAAATCTACCTAATAAAATACATAACATAACACCTGTACATGAGGTATTCGGAGGTGTACCTATACTTCACCCTAATTTCGCCAATTATGTTCAAGTCCCATGAAATAGGGGGCGTGTCTATTGCCATCAACTGGGCACATATCCAAAATCCTGGCTGCTTCAGAGAAAAATGCAATGACACTTTGCCCGACCTGGCAATCAACACCAGGACCTCATGCTTAGCATTTGCGCTTGCGACCATTAGACCAACGAGGAGCTAAAAATAATACCTACGCAAAATTATTATGATAGGCAATTGTAATGCACTGTTTGTAGTCATTTTAATAACCAATTTCGAGCAACTTGTTTCCGTATACACGTATATTAACCACAGAACGTGAGCCCAATTTCCACTTCTCCAAGTTTATTCACGTAAGTGAAGCTACAGCTTTTGTTTGTGCCAATTAAGTTTATTGTGGACGCAGTAAAAGATACGTTGAACAAGTGAGACAACTTCTACGGGTCACGACCTACATGATAACTACTTGCGTACTTTGTTTTTACCTACCCTAGTGCCTTTCCTAATCTTTATTTGATCGGCTTTCTGGAATCCGATTGGACCTGGATCTTTATATCTTGTGTCTAAGCTAAAGTTATTTTAGAATTCTCAGGCTACAGGCTAAGCTATTTTAAAATTCCGGATGTCGGCGTTCCAGGTCTTAACAAATGGATGGATATATCACATAAACCTCGGCACGTATTTTCTTTCTGTACATCGCGATGTCTCGGTCACAATGCGCGTCTTCAATTGAAAGATTCGCTATCGGGTCAAAGTGACACATTTCTCTTTGCCGACTATCTTTTCGGGCGGTTTACGTAAGTTCAGGGAACGCCTCATTCAATACGGGAACATGTGTGTTGACATCTGATTAATGGTCGTTTCGAGCTTTCCCCCGTTTGGCTTCCAAGATTAAAAAGGAAAACACGGGAAAATGTTTTTCGCGCGTCCCGTTTGTCGGCGCAGTCGTTGTGATGTCCGTCAAAAGATATCCTTTGTTGGGTTGCTTATCTATTTATCAGCTTTCCTTTGTATTTAGATAACGTAACGTGATTACTTGTAATTTGACGTATTATAAGGGCAAGCCTAAATATTGTTTTAAAATTTTATGTATGTCAATATGTTTATAACATGTATGTCAGGGAAATTTTTGTAAAAATAAAATCAAATTTTTTTTTTGCTATAACGAATTTACCTTCTAGGTACCAAATTAAAGTTGATATATCGTATATTATGCAGGCAACAAACTAGAGTAGAATTTAATATTCTTTTGTATTTTTATACACTCTTAACTGCGTTCATTTGCCCGTATCGAGCATGTTGGATGTTGGCGACTGCTATGCATACTAACAACAACGCGAATCATCTTGTGTTGCTATGACGTCACTCAGATTTATGTTGCCAATTAACTGACGGAATAGAGTGGATTGAACACAGGGAAGAATAAAAAAAAATATTTATATGGATAACGGCGCAGGATAGACTTTACCAGAAGTGGTAATCGTATTAGTGGTTCAGCAGCTTCATTACCACCAGGCTTGTGCCGGAATATAGCAGCTCGTCGTGGGAATGGTACTACAGGGGCTCCCCTCACATCATCTGCCATCAGAAGACAACCGCCACGCAACCATCGACGCGACGCTCTGCTAGAGTGACTGTCACCAGAGTCAGTCTTATCCGACCCTTTCGGTGATTCCAGTAACTTTGTAAAAAAAACTATACGGCGCCACTTATTGCGCCATGTATTTTGGACATTCTGGTAAATAATGACTTGTTGACGTCTTTTTCTCGGTTCCTAAAACAAAAACGAATCTTTTTGCTTCCCAATGGTAGCATTTTATATTGCCAAACTGAGCATATAAATAGATTCGTAAGCTAATGTTACCTGTGATAAATGATAATGATAAATGATAAATGCTTCAAGATACAAGAGTCTTAATTTTAACCAATAACGGTCCGTAAGTTATAAGAATCGGCGATTAATCTATTTGTATGATGCCCATTGGTATGGTCACACGAAACGTCGTTTTGTATAAATAGGGACCAGTGTGATGCTGGACTTAAAGAATAGCACCACCCTACTTTCCGTGGCTGTCGTAAAAGGCGATTAGGGGACGTACCGGAGAATGGGCAGCAGCGTTCTCTGGTGCATTTTACCACCATACTGCGATCGCCAACCAGCCTTCCAAGCGTGGCGATTATCTCTTATATATGTGTATCTAAAAACACCTAGGTGCAAGTAAACCAGAAAAGGTTTGCGCTTCGATAATCTTCGTATTTCCGAATTACCACTAACGTTGCACCCCAGAGTAAACCCCCAAAGAGGCAATGCTTCTATGTTTTGTAGGTACTACCGCGCATTGTAGTATAGTGCGCCTACAATTGCATGTTTGTATGAAGTTATCTCTCTGTCAGGTTACGTTCTCCTATTGTACGTAGTTCACTACTTGTTACTCAAAAGTTTTGTGGAATCGTATAGAGTTGTTAATCTTAATAGCTACGCTTGCCGTAGTCAGTTCGTGGATGGGTGACCATCTATATCTATTACCCATCGGGATCCCTCCGTGCCTCGGAAAGCATGTTATGCCGTTGGTCCCAACAGTCATTCAGTCAGTCAGATTGGAAAGCGACCCCAACATAGTTGGGAAAAACCTTAGGCGCAGATTGATCACGCGTTCGTAGAAGAAGAATCGTCCCAATCGAATAATTCCCTAAGCGCATACTTTGGAGTGCTGTTTGTATAATAGTGTATTAAAACACAATTCATCTTTTCACATTTATTGGCTCTGTAACCAATACTATATTGTGTGTGAGTATAATAGGTTTATACTTACGGCATGTATTTAGTCGAATGTCTAATAATACCCATTTGCGCTCCTAAAACTATTAATAAACAGTCTAATATAACGATTGCGCCTCTTTTTGTGAACCACAAATAATTTCTATTTTAGGCTCCTAAAAATACTAAATGAGTTCCAATCTAACATAACACATTTGGTCGGGGTGCCCATGCATAGTTACTGCGATCAACTGTGAAAAATAGGCAGGATTTTAAAAAGACGCTCAATTGTTACAAAATCAGTTTATCAAAAATGAGAAGGTCGATAAAGGAAGATTTATATTAGACCGGGCCGTGCCTGGGGCGTACCGGGGTGCACCTACGTGGCCCGGACGGGGTACAGATTTAAAACGTTACATACATTTTGTATGAAGCAGTTTATATTACACAGTGCATGATCCGTGTCCCGTGCCCCGTCCGGGCCACATACACGGTACGCCCCGGGCACAGTCCGGTATAATATAAATCTTCCCTAAGTTCAACCTATACCGACAATTTTTATTGACTGTATGTGTAGTGTATACCAGGCGGTCGTCACGCAGCTGTTTGCTCCAAAGGACAAAGAGATAAGTTATTCTCATTAACCATTTGATAACCTGTATTTTGTTGTGCATCAAGTGATTTACCTATACCCACCAGGGAAACCTCTACTTCCTAAAGACGAACTAACATGTAAGCCGTTATGCTCGTTATAGTAAATTCAGTAGTTTTGTTCTCATATCTAGTAGAATCTACATATACGCCCGTATGATGCACTATTTACAAATGGTGCTTAATAAAGAGTATGTTTATGTCAAAATTTTCCAGCAAATCAGATATTTACTTCAGCTTATTATTAAACCTTATCTCTGTGGTGATCTGATCATGAAACTAGAGCTGGTGGTTTTAACGGAAAGCTCTCGAAACTGGGACAATATCGGAATACTTTCAGATTCCAAATTGGGTATCTCCGCCTCATAGCCATTGGTATGTAAATACAGAAATTTATATCGTTCCGAAATGTCTGTCGCGACATAAAAAAAAACTTTTCTTTTCTTACAATTGATGTTGATCCCTTTCATATTTCTCCAATCCAAATTGAGTTATTTTTCAAGAAGAAGAGTGGAATTTCTTTTAGAAGTGTTTTTTCAGCCTATGTAACTACGTAAAATATTCATGGCTTTGGTAAAAGGTTAATTGTATTTTGAGTTCAAAGATGTATTTGAAGATGAGGCAAGGCTTTGATATCTTCATTGATTGAGCGGAGTTAAAATAAAAATCAACCAAGATGCCGACAAAATTTAATATAGCGTTCTTTTATCCGACAGTCGTTGCGCCTAGACGTTGGCATCTGAAACAGAGAGAGCATCCGACCACGTAACGCAGTCAAGTTACTTCTCCCCACTGTAGTCCCAAAGTCCCTATACGCGCATTACATTTCCGTTGTCAGTTTGGGTCTAACCACAAAAACTGAAACACTTATTCAACGTGTGTCATTGTTACGTAAAAATCCATATATGTCATGTTTAAAAGGTGTTTACCCTAAACAACTGAAGGCCAATTATTCTCGTAATTTAAAACTCAGCGTCAAACAAATGTCAAAAACTTGTCATAATGTATGGAAATTAGAAGTATTTTTGACAGATTAAGACTGAGATTAGACTGTGAATGTTCTTAAAATTACGAGAATTGTCCCTGTGATAAACAATGTTTTGTTGTAGGAAGGTTGGTGTCCTTAGCATGCGCTGTACACTTCCACCGGGTGTCAAGAAACGGTCTCTGTTTGGACAGTCGTTATTGTGTGACCATTCACAGCTTTCTTATAAAACCAAAGCAGTTTAATTCGGAGACCTTTAATTCGGAATTCTCGAAGATTAATTTTACAGCTCGCTGATACGACTTTTTTACTCTATCATATTTCAGTAACTTTATAATTACAGTTATTAACGGTTACTAATCTAGTTTTTATTTAAAAGAGTGATAGAAATTGAATGTGTGTAATAAGTAGTGGTGGCTCATTGGAAACGGTGACTTACCGAGTTGAAGGTCGTAGGTTCGAACCCAGACAGGCACTTTACATTCTGTATAGGTATGCTCTCAAAATGGCGAAGGAAATCATCGTGAGGAAACCGGCATGTTCTAGAACCAAAAATAAACTTGAAGACATATGACATTCACCAACCCGCACTGGGGCCGCATGATGGATTACGGCCCACTCCCTCTCACAGAGAGGAGGCCTGTATCCCAGCAGTGGGAACATTAGAGTCTGATTATGCATAGAGGCAATCTAGTTATATTAACCAAATTGATATGTACTGAATGGGTAAGAGCGTGTAAGTACTTACCTAAAAACTTACTTACTTACCTATATATATGTTACACTAGATTAGTAATTACCGCAACAAGGCGTTGCTACTAGACTGATGGCCACAGCCATCAGAGTAGCTAACGTGTGTTCAGTGCTCTGTGTGATGCCAACCGAAGTCAACCGAGTGACATACGACAAAAAATATCGCGAAAGCGTGCGATTCAAGATCACAAAAACATAATAAATTAACCGGAATTACTTTCCACACGTAAATTAATTATCTCTGTGTATAAATCAACGTAAAAACGCAATAAAATGTAGAATTTTGTAAATTAGGTTCAGTGTTACCACTAAAAACTTAGTTTTAGTTTCCCACATTTGTGGGAGTTTTTAATTTATGGAATAAGTGATTTTAAACATTTTTTTTAATATTAATAATGCAGCAGGGTGCCTAAAGATGCAGCACGCCGTGAAAAATGGGTGGAAATAATCCGATTGCTGAGAAAAGAGACTGACTGGCTACCTACTAAATCATTCAATTTCATTAATAATAAAGAAAACATATTCAAAAAGAAAATGTCTTAGTTATTTTCATTATTTATAAACTTCTCTCTCTTCCAATAAGAAATACTTACATAATTCAAATATTTAAAAAATAATTTAACTTAACGTATAACGCTTTTTATGGCTTAGAATGTTGGGTAAAATTTCGCATGGGTAGGCAACCCCATTCCGTCATTGCATGTTTATATTGCGGTCTTTGTCTAATCTAAGCGACGGTATTATTCTTACGACGTGTGTAAGTGAGACAGATATATGTTTACTTTTAAATGTTTAGTGGTTTCAAAGCTACGTCGTCGCGTTTAAAAAGTGGGTACACTTTTTTTACACATTTTATTGACGTCCTCTAGTTATTTAGCTCAATGCCAAAAAGTATCAATGAATTTAAGATAGCAATCCTAAGAACCATAGATATCCGAGCTTAGCTGAAGTGAGCTGTCAATAGTGTCAATGTCAATCCCTAGTATCAGATGGAATGACAACTCACTTTGGGCTCACTTTACCAAAATTTTCACCTTTTTACAGAATAGACTGGCTGGAAACTAAAATAAAGGAATCAATTTTAGTGCAACCCTGTTGCATCTTAAACTCATTGACAATTTTCGTTGTCAAACAAGATAAAAGATTTAATGGCATCCTTAGCAACCGTGTCACCACCATTGTTGCGAAACAATTTCCACGCTTTAATCGCTCCCCTGAACAATTTACCGCTCGACTGTCGCCCGCACGCGGTTACTTATTGTTTTGTACTGAAAACAGCCTTTTTGTTCCCTTTGTGGAACTATGAAGCTTATGAATAATAACAGTTCCACTACAATCATGTTCGTCGACATAATTGGCCAAATAACTTGTTTTTAAAACAAGTGAAACCTTTTATATTGTGCATAGTTTATAAGGCGAACGAACGAACGTTTAAAACTTCAACATTATTATGTTGAAGTTTGTTTTGACGTATGTGTGGCATATGTACTACCTACAATGGCCTGCAAAAGTTAGTTGACATTTTTTTTCTGGTTGGGGCCGCTCTTGACCTCGATCACGCCCGATGGAAAGCGATGGATGAGGTCTATGATGGAATGAGCGTGCCCAGTAGATGCCTAAGGCAGGCACAGAAATTCCCACATATCGACGAAACACATCAGGCTGCTTGACGTCGGACTCCGGTGGGAGGGTGGTCGCAAACCAGGCGCAAGGGAAGAATTGGCCAGTCAAATGAGGCGTTGGGTGTGACTGTCCAGGATGCGCCGACCGCTCGGTTCAGTTGAGTTACTGGCGCAACAAATTGCGCTACACGAGGAGGCTTCTTCGTGCATCCCAAAATTCATTCATTTCCACCACTTCAGCTGTGACACCACATTATGATTTAAAATTCTAGTGATCTAAATGTTTGAACTGCTATAAGTAGATAATAACGAATTTAATTTTTTTACCTTTGACTTAACATAAAAAATAATCAAGTACTTAATCCCTTATGAGTTCCTGATTATTTTTTATTTTAAATTATAATGTGGGAACTAACTTTGGAGACCACACAGTATTAAGGTATATGAATAGTGATTTTCTCGGAAATGGGACACCAATTTTTTTTGGTTCTTGTTTAATCTATTCCTACTTTATTTATGTAACACAAAACAGGAAAATTTTATACAGAAAATATTAAATAAAAGTGGCTGCTTATCTCTGTGGAAACTACTAGGACCTATGAAAGGATAGGTAGTTTGTTTATTTATTAATAACCAACTTATATTTTCCTACAATTTGCACCACACATACAAGTTATTGGCCTATACTAGTAATTAGTAATAACACATACTTGCAATCACAAAATTAGGTTAAATTACCTACATAAAACAAGACAAAATTAAATTAAATGAAATTAGATTAAATTGGATAAAATGAGATAAAAGTAGTTAAATCAAGAAGACTATACCTTTTCAGTTAGTTTCAGTGAGATTAGTCAACTTTTTAGGGTTCCGTACCCAAGGGGTACCAACGGAACCTTATTACACGCTGTCCGTTTGTCCGCCTGTCACAGGGCTGTATCTTTTGAACCGTAATTGGCAGACCCTTATACAGTTCACAGTGACCACTATAACCACAAATACGCAGCTGAGTACCAGTATTTTACATGGAACGACTGTGTATTTGACATCCACAGCTCAGTTACTGGGTAATACGAAACCCCTTGGTAAGATTGGTTGTCAGAGTTTCGGGCTTCTGACGATCCGTAACAACTGTCAAAGATCCACCAATGATAGCCGGGACCAACGGCTTAACGTGATTTCCGAGGTACGGAGGGGTCTTGCTATGTAAAGATGGTTACCCATCCACTGTCCAACCGCGGCAAGCGTAGTTTAACCTGATCGATCGACCCGTGCGGCTGTTATTATATAGCCACAAGCACCTCTCTTTTGAAAATAAACAGTGTTAAATATAAATATTGTACGGTCATACGAAACCCTTCGCGTGCGAGTCCGTCTCGCACTTGACCGCTCTTTTTACGTATAGATCGGTTTGGAATTAGGCCGTTACTCTAAGTAGTTCTATTCAACACTATTACGCTTGTCTTGTAAAGTGTGGTATTATTAATTAAGCGTCATCTTTGGCGTCATAATAGTTATCGTTTGTCAGTCTTGTAGTTAATTAGGACCAGTAAGGACTCCAAGAAACTCTTTTGTTGTGAAATATTGCAACACCTCTAGGTACGTCTTAATTAATTGTGTTGCTTGGTTAAGCACTAATATAACCTACTTATTTTTATTTTGTTTAGGAACGTTATGGTGTTATCATTCTGAGTTCGTACTTGGAATGATAGACGTTTCTAACAAAATTTTATTTATTTGTATAGTTAGATAGTCATTTAATTTAGTACTTAGTGCAAATACATAGTTAATTAAATGTTATAAAAGTTGCTTATCTTACTAACTA
This sequence comes from Globia sparganii, assembly GCA_949316385.1. Taxonomy (NCBI): domain Eukaryota; kingdom Metazoa; phylum Arthropoda; class Insecta; order Lepidoptera; family Noctuidae; genus Globia; species Globia sparganii. Next base: position 15,306,022 of record OX438655.1, read on the forward strand.
AACGGTTGAGAAAACGTTGAATTTGTTTTTAAAACGTATATTTAACAATTGCTTAGCTGGCATAAATATGAATACAGGTAATATTTATCTGTGATTTTTTAGTTTTATATCAATATAATAAATTCACGCAGCTAATTTCCCTACATTTTGACATTTGTTTGTCGCTGAGATGAGACTGCGTCTAGATTTTGAAGATTTTAAATTACGAGAATTGGCTTTCTGTTCGTATCAGTTCTACAATAAATATTGAGTACGTAGTAAAACAATCGGTACATATACCTACAAAGAGTTTAGAGGACGCGTTCAATTGTTCATTTAGGCCGACCCCGAGGGTGTTCTTCAGGCAAATCCCTCTGATGGAAAATGTATGTTGCGGCTGGATGTCCGTTACCGTACAATTAATTTCACCTAAATCCGCCGCCGCAGTGAAATATTCAGTTTCACAGGCTCTAACAAAAAATATAGAAAGATTTACAGCAGCAAATCGATAATTTTGATATCAAAAACTAATTTTAATTTATTGAGTTTTTGTGAAAGTATTTATAAATCAATCAATTCAATAGTGCTTTTTATGCCTATTTTTTATTTTAAACTAGCGGCCCGTCCCGGCTTCGCACGGGTAGGAAAAAAAAGCCTATATTAATCAGTGATAATGTAGCATTCAAATGGTGAAAGAATTTTTAAAATCGGTCCAGTACTTTTTGAGCCAATTCGTTACAAACATACATACAAATCTTTCCTCTTTATAATATTAGTATAGATAGTATAGATAAATGAAACTGACTTGGGCTCATGTGACCTATACATATAATCTATGTATATAGTGTACCTATATAAAAATACGTAGACCTACATAAGATATCAGGAGCCTTTTGGCCTCGTATAGGACTTTTTGTTTCATTTTTCTTGTTACTTTTTTAATTTTTTTAGTTTTTATTTTGGTATTTTAATTTACACTGTGTTTAATTTAGTTTGTGATCCTCCTGTACGAGTCGCAATAAATACTTTTTCTTTCTTTCTTTTCTTTATATATACTTAGGTCATGAAAAAGGTTCACCCGTCCGAATACGTTGAATGATTTAATTGATATTTTTATTCTCGCAATTAAAATGGACAAGGCCGTGTGATAATTGAAAAGCACGTTCGCATTTTATTCGAATAGTGACAGTACGAGATGCCAATGAAATCTGTGCCACAGGACGGTATTGATGACTTTATACAGCGTGTATTAGAAAGGCGTGGTCAAATGCAAGGATGTGGTACAGACCATCAAACTGAACAACTTTCTTTAGGAGACCAACATCGTAATTGCGAAAAAATATGAACAGTCCTATACAAAACTTCAATACCTAGCCGACTCAAATGTATGGGACGGCTGATTGTTTTTTTTTTTCGATTACGATGTTGGTCCCATAGAGAAAGTTGTTCAGTTTGATGTTCTGTCCCACAGCCTTAAATTTTATTTACACTTTTCTGATACACGTTGTATAGGTATGGCGATCAACGAACATAAGTACTTGAATAGTACTTACCTACGGTAAGCCGCACGTCAGGGTAAGAAAACCAGTATAAGCCAACTTGTACTGGTTTTTATGGTCGTTTTCAGGCCTTAGGTACCGGAGTTTCAATAGAATAAGGCCAACTTAAGGTTTAAGTGACGTGTGGCCTACTGTACCTGACGCTTGAGCTACGAAAACCGTCACTGGTGCGAAATAGACGCTGTAAAAGTCAAATTGTGCCATAAATGTGCGATCGCCTTTATCTTAGTGATGGCCGACTAATACTTCTATTCTACGACAACATAAAAGCTTACTTTGACATTATTGAAATTCTTTCAGGGGTGAAAATATCTCTACCTATACACGAATATGAGATTTTTTTTATTATTTTTACAATCTTTCTAACCTACATAATAAATAGCTATAGTAATTTTGCATGACAAACATGACATGACGAATCATGATTGTCATGTCTTGATGAGACTTAATGATATCATCAAGTCTCCTCCAGTCAAATTCGTCATGACATGACGAATTAGTCTGGAGAGTGGTTATAATGGGATCTTTCAACCCTTGAGATATTGCCAATGAAAAGTCAATCTTTATTACGTATTAAACAGGTTGAAGCCCTTGAGAACTTGATAAGAGATGTATCTGATTCATCACGTGTAGATTAAATCAAAAGGCAAAAAAGGGGAGGTTTCTAAACGAAAATTGCCGATAGCACGATTTAATCTACTGTAGATTTTTGTCGACCTTATAATCTTTTCCCATGGGTGGCGAAGCAGCTTAGGGGCCTTAAATTATGGGAGGGGTGGCTGATTATTACCCTCTGCGACTAATAAACATAAACGGGTCTTCCAGAAAATACTTTTAAGCTTTTAATTCTCAATTTATTTTAATAATACTATGGTAAGTAAGTAACAAATAAATAAATAAAATTGAAGTGTCTGTTTGTAATGGTAATTTGCGTCGTTTGCTTTCTTCTTTTCAGTGTTGGCTTATTGGGATTGTCATGGGATGCATTGTGGGTATAAGTGCCGTATCTTTACATAATTAACCGACTTCAAAAAGGACGAGATTCACAATTCGACGGTTTTTTTTTGTATGTATTTTACACGATGATATCTCCAGCAATTGTAAATAGACTTCGAAAATTCTTTTTTTGATGGATAGAAGAGTGATCTCACATACATTTTATTAAATTTGCTTGGCTAGTTTTTGAGTTATCTTCAATAATACGTATTTTCGCCACTTAGTTTATATTGATGATGTTATAATAACTTCCTGTCACTGATATTTACATAGCAAGTAGTGTTATACGAATTTGTAAGATAAGTACAACTTAAAAGTGAATAATAAAAACATTTTTCTAAAAAAAAAACAACCGACTTCCAAAAAAGACTACAAAGTGAAAAATAACTTTAATTTCGGAAGTCGGTGGAAAATTACGAAAATGCGAACCCAACGACACCTACTTCCGAAATTAAAGTTATTTTTCACTTTGTATTGTCTTTTTTGGAAGTCGGTTTTTGTTAAATGTTTTTTAGAAAAAGTTGAACCATTAATTTAGTATACATATCGCACCCCCGGTGCGACACTGTCACTTTTGCAAAAATGTAGTTTTTCAGGAGAAGCATTTAAAACTTTGACACCTCACAAAACAATGACTTAAGAATAGGTATACAGATGAGATGAACAGCTTATACTACAACGTCAACTTTTAACTTTACTTTTGGATAAATATTAATCACTTTATATTGTCAAAAATATACTATAATATTTAACTCATTTTTGCATTTTTTGCAAAAGTGACAGTGTCGCACCGAGGGTGCGATATATCCTTTACGCCTTTTACGCATATACCCCTGAACAGATTTCGATATAATTTGGCAATGAGATCGATGGTATCCTGGGGAAGGACATAGGCACACTAGCACATTCCCATGGGATAATTTCCGACATTCACGCAGGCGAAGCCGCGGACAGAGGTTAGTGTTTAAATAAAGTAGTAGAACCGTTCCTAAAGTAATAACTAACTTTGCCTAAACTTGGCTTGTTAGTAAAGTAAATTAATGTTTTGGTGACTTATGTGGAAGGTGTTCTACCTGTTTCCTCTTACGCTTATTGGAGATGAAGTTGTGATGTGGTTGTGATCGAAGAGCGGAAGTGAAACTTCAACTTGCAGATAATAATATTGTAATTGCCACATACGTATTATAGTTTACAGTTAGGTACACAATTTAGCACATATACTTAACTAATTAAAACTAGTGCGGGTGCCCATGGCTAAATAATTACAGCCGCATAGGTCGATCGATCAGGTTAAGTTAAGCTTGCAGTGGTTGGTCTGTGGATGGGTGACCATCTTTACATACCGAGACCCCTCTGTGCTTCGGAAAGCACGTTATGCCGTTGGTCAAGGTTGTCATTTGTGGATCTTTGACAGTCGTTATGGGTAGTCAGAAGCCCGAAAGTGTGAAAACAGTCTTACCCTGTAACTTGGTTGTGGAGGTCAGATAGGCAGTCGCTCCTTGTAAAATACTGGTATTCAGCTGCATCTGGTTAGACTGGAAGCCGACCCCAACATAGTTGGGAAAAGTCTAGGCAGAAGATGAACTAATTAGAACTAGTAGGAACAAATTATTTTGTTAAATCTAGTCCGTGTACCGTGACGGTTGGCAAGCAAGAGAGGGACACTACCTAAGGAATGGTATGGGTAGTGCCCCAGATCGGACCTTCATTTTGACACTTAACAAGGGTACGTGCCTGACTAACTTATAAATATTTATAACTATTTATAACTAGCCCACTGTTGTCCGCGACTTCGTCAGCAATCCAGGATGAAAAGTAGCCTTTGTCCTTTTCCAGGTCGTGGTCTACCCACGTGCCAAATTTCATCAAAATCCGTTCAGCCGTTTTAGCGTGAAAGAGTAACAAACAAATGAACTTACATTCGTATTTATAAGTTAGGATAATACAGGCGACGCCACGTATTCTAGGTGCGTTCACAAATGCACAATACGTGACGCCACAATGTTACTTAAATAAAACATTTTAATTCCACACACACAGGTCTAATTACTACCCTAACAAGTTCTCAACTAAGTACCTACCAATGTACCTATTTACTCTCTAAGAAGGCTGCCACGCAACCTGTAATAGAGATGATTCAAGAGACAATAATTCCTAATGAAGATTCATTTACGAGTATTCAAGACGAGCTTGAGAAATGTGTACGGATACGCACGTGTCGCAGAGAGCTCAGAAATCTTGTAACTGGAGATGGCATGTGTATTGACTCAAATAGACTCAAATAAAAGGCAAATTTACACGTGTTTAGAATCTAAATTTTTGTGAGATTAATTTGGGCTTTGTTACGTTTACGTTCGAGATCACGATGAGATACAAAGGAGTTCGTTAAGCTGTGTTCACACTTGCAAGAATACGAAAGGGCAACCGGGTTAGTGTTCCTATAAATTGGTGATACTAATTAGCAACCTCCAGACACGGATGTTTCGGGAGGTTCCTGCACAACATCGGGCGGGAGGAAACGCCCGGGTGTCACCACTGCGAGTATCGCCCAGAGGACACAGTGGAGCATACGGTGGAGGTCTGCCCCGCTTTGGCGGAGCACCGTCGTGTTCTCGTAGAGGCGATCGGCAGAAGCGGCGACCTCTCACGCCCGGCCCTTTTTTTTTGTTTCCAGGGTGGATATCCTCATGGATGTCCGCCGCCCTGGGACGGGCGGCAGGGTCTGTCAGTCTCTTACTGACTAAAAACCACCCCGGTGTTCCATCTCACACCTACGCCGGGGGTCGCGGGAACGTACGATCCTTCCGCAACCCCCGACTGGTGTCGGTCCGCCACTGCGGGCCTCCTCGGGTCAGGGGGGAGTGAGGCGTTTGACTCTCCCCGCGACGTCTAAGAGGGGCGCGTGTGGAACACTATGCGCCGCCACCTCGGGTCCTGATGTGTGGGGGGCGACGGACGTCCCCGAGTCCGTCGTCCCTGGACTCATTTAGGGGGGCTACAAGAGGGCGTTAACCACCCTCCGCCGGCGCCCGGTACGCTTGCTGCAGGCCGGGTGAGTAGATCAGATCTCCCTCTCCCTTTCCGCAGCCTCCTTCTGCGAGACGACTGTTTCGCAGACGGAAACCACCGCATCCCAGAACTCTTCGCTGCCGACCATCGACTCGACCACGGCCGGCAGCGACAAGTCACTGCCTACTTCTGAGATGAGGGCACGGCGTGGCTCCTCCCAAGCGGCACACTCTGCCAGCGTATTGCCACGCCGTGTCCTCCCGGCAGTAGACGCAGTGGTGACACCGGGAGTCCGGCTCCCTGTTTATGCGACACAGGTACTTTCCAAAGCAACCATGCCCCGAGAACACCACCCGAAAACCCGCCCGAAACGACAGGAAGCCGTGCCTCCTCCCAAGTCAACGCTCGAGTACCGGCCAGACCGCCTCGATGGTGACGAGGCCGGCGGTAGGGCGTGAAAGCCAGTCCCGGCATTCCGCCACCAGGACCTAGCGAAGCTGAGACCGACGCAGCTCTATGTGGCGCTGCATCGGTTGCTCGCCTCACGCCACCGGTACACTTATGCCCGGCCCTGGTTCAAGCCATGGCCCGGGGCGAGAGGGAGTGGGAGGCAGTCACCTCCATCTGCGAAGCAGTCATGCTAGCGAATGAGGTGGCGGGACGGTTGAGGGAGAGAACCTCACGTCCCAGCCGCCGTGGGAGATGCTCCGGGTGTCGGGAGCCGCGTGGCGACTCCCGGCCACCGTAGGCGCGGGCCTGCGGGCGGAGAGTAATGGGTAACTCTCCGTCCGATCAGGACCAGGCCCATGCCGGACGGTGCGTATGTGTTCCACGCGCGCTTCAAAGAGATGTCAGCAATATAAGGAAGGGCCGTAGCCTGCCGGGGCAGTGGGATTGTCCAAAAGGGTTACCGCTGCCCCGAAACATAAAGGGCTAAGGAAGGAACACGGGTGGGTTTTAGTCAGTAAGAGTCTGACACTCCCTTCTGCTCCACCCTGAGCGGGAGGGCTCATTTGATGATATCCCATCCACAAAAAAAAGGGCCCTAGTATAATTTTGGCGTATAAGCTACACGTTCTAGACCACTGGATCAATCTCCTTTACTTACAACTATGGACTTGGACATCTAGTTAATATTATTATTACATTTATGTATAGTTTGTCTGGTTCCAAACATAACATAACTAACAGAATATATTGTTAGAGAGCTCGAGGGCGCGCTGTGTGTAGATTGTACACTCTAAGGACGTGTACCATGGGAATTAGAAGCCAAGTCACGCTTCAGAACGAGTATTATTATTCCATTATAGGATCCGAGGAGTGAGGATAGCTTAACAGTAATTATGGCGACGTACGTGCTACGGGGAATTTCTCATATAAATTCGCACGCGCACACTTTAATTAGACAAAGGACAATGCCTCTCTTTTTAGACGAAAAATAAAAAAAATTGGTAAATCTTTTAACTTTTTGGAGGTATTGTGAAAGCCGACTGAGTGGTTATGTTGAAAGCGTGGGCATTGCAAGCTTGTACTGCAGCACAACGTAAGCAAAGCGTTACTACGCTCGTTAAATTAGTCTGTTACATTTCTAGATCGGTCTGTTACTACAGATCGATCTCCTGTAACATACTAATTTTGATTCGACTATTTTGGAACGCCTATTTCTTGTAGAGAAATATTCCAACCGATCTAATGTAACATACTAATTTTGGCTAGCCTATTTATTGTAGAGAAATATTTATAGTACCGATAGGTGCCTTTTATAATTTAGGCAGATATTTCATTTAACCCTTTACCCATTTTAAATACAACTTCTATAAATGTCCTCAAAATCATTTCATCGGTAAATATTTACGAGTCAAATAATAACTATTTCACTATAAGTGGAAATGCCGGGATTCTCTCAAAGGGTTTAAAATTAATTATAGGTAACGAAACTCATCGGACGACCACCTTTGGATACAAAGGCTACAAAATCCAAAATGGCTACGGTTTTCAATAATACGTAGCTAAGGGTACGGAGACGCCCACGCTAAAGTGTACTTGCGAAAGGATTTAATGATCCTTGGCCACATCTGTTCTATGATGTTTATTTATTATTCTTTACCTTTAGGTTCGGGCTGCAGGGCATTCCCTCTTTTCTTTGCTGTCCTCTATTTATTGCTGTTTGTGGACTATTTTTAATGAAAGACTCGAGTTCTTTTTGCTCCTGGACTGGACTTTCCGAGCTGCTGTTTGCTGTGGAGCTGCTGTCTGGCGGTTTTAGTCCATGGCTTTTCAGACATGCGGCAGATGTGACTAGCCCAGTTTCATTTAAAGAAAGAAAAAGATCAAATAAGGAAAAATTGTTTATTTCGCATAAACAAAACGGACATTACAAAAAAAAAATAAAAAAAAGACAAAAGCCTCGTACTCAAGCATCAATGTCCATTGCTTGATTTTTGGGCCAGGCACCAAAGACAACCAACACATAATAGTTGACAATAGATGAGTTAATAAAGTTGATTTATGCATATAAAAAATGTATCATATTTAAAAATGGTAGACAATAGACTAGGTAGGTAAGTAAATTAATGGTTTATTTCTTCTTATTTCACACGAAAAGTTATACCTAATTACTTTAGTCTAGTGCTGGTTTGATTTCCAGAGGGAAAACTGGAATAGTACCTATAATTGGCTTTCAGGTTAGACAGCTCCGATTACTTGCGGGATGAAAAATAATATCGAATCAAACCTTAGTTATAGACTTGACGTAGCTCTGGGATTTATAAACTCGACGTCAAATAGTGGGCGTAGAAACGATATCAGTAAAGTTAATTTCGTTTATTTATTCTTTCTTGTATTTCCAAACCTGTGTCAATAAGAATCATAATATATAGTGTCTAATATATTGTTCTTAATTATAAAAGTTTAATTTCAAGCTGTTTACTTTGCTTCTATATTTCATAGCCAATATACAAGAACAAATATTTTCCTACGTGGTTCTGGGATTTTGTTGAAGAAATATCTGGAAATTTCTTTTCATTGTTATTGTGGTTTCTTACGCCAAGTTATTAGTGCACAGTAGAAACATCAATATATGTAGGTCTACCTATATCATAATCAGCTTGAAATTTTCCCACTGCTGGGACACAGGCCTCCTCCTTTTGATAGGGAGTGGGCCATATTCCACCCCGCGGGCCCAGTGCGGGTTGATATAGATGTCACATATCATCGAATTTTTGATTCTAGGACATGCCGGTTTCCTCATGATGTTGTCCTTCACCGTTTTGAGCGCAGTGGTGATGAAATAATTTACAGAGAGTAAATCTACGACCTTACAGCTCGTAAGGGCGTGTTCCGACGACACGCGCCGATCACGCACACGCGTTGTGCCCGCCTTACACCCACGCTCGGCACGCGCAATATCACCGTATGCATCCAAAGCGTACGGGTATTAAGGCGTACGGGGTGAGTGTAACGCGTGCGCAGGGTGAGCGCGGGATTGGCGCGAGGCGGGCGCGTGGCGTGTGCGGTTGGACTTCGGTTAATGCAATTTGAGATCTATTGATGTGTCATAAGATTCAAATATTTTAAAAAAAATTCAAAGCGAGTTAGAGGCGGGTGCGGACGTGCGCGGCGTCGCTTAGCGGGCGCGTGTCGTCTGAACGCAGCCTAAGTCGCTGCCTGTATCACTAGACCACCACGGCTCTGGGTGCTGTCGGATTATAAACAAATGAAAAATATATGGGATTGAGGATAGGTTGTTCGATTTTCTGTCGTTAAACAATCCGTCTGCCAAAACTGTGTGATTGGACCTTAACCTTGACTTGATGTGTTCGTGGACGAATAGATACAACCCCCTGACCATGCATTGAAGAAGTCATTGAAAAGTCAACATTTAGCCGAACGTTACGGATATAGGTATGTGTTACAATTGACATTATTTATTATTAAAACAATTGACATCAGTAACTGTTTTTTGACACCACATTTCGGTTAATGTTTAAGGGCCCTATCACTCGTACCACACAAACAAAAAAGTCGGTTGTCTGTAAAGTCAGTTTACTGACGATAGTTGAACGTGACAACGTCATAAGAAAATACTAAAAAAAAAAAAAATATAAGAATAAAAAAAAAAATTGTGCCTCTTTGTCGCTCGTTCCGCGCTCTCGCTTGCACTTCAAGCCTTAAATGGAACGCCTCAGAGCGAGGTAACGCCGCATGACGTCATATTTTTTCGTGCGCGCAGCCAGCTTCATCGAATCATAAGACGTTGTCACGTCAAAAAATACAACGACAAAATGCTAAATATATAATTATAATAATTTGTGTAAAAATGTATGTTCGGTAGTGACCACATTTGGCCGTCAAATTTAAATGTGGGCGATACTGACCAAATCAAGGCCACGTCGCAGCCACAACGCAACCACCAACAAGACCGCGCACTAACTGACCTAGCACTGGCTGGTCACACCGCAAACTCTGTCTATCTGCAAACACTAGCCACAAAGTAACCACATTACATACCTAGTAGCGACAAAACAACCACAATGCAACTGCAGGAAGTTGCAGCGATTCTATTCATAAGTAACCACTGCTTGTCCACGTTTTGTTGCTGTGATGTGGTGTGGTTATAGTACCTGTGAACGAGTCCTAAGTATGACGTAAAAGAGGTTAGCCTATTCTTAATAACCTGTAGTTTTCTAATGGAAAACTCAACGTCACTTTGCTCGACCTAGGAATTAAAAGCCCTTTGTGCTCACTAGTTCTTTTAGCAGTTCCTTTGAAGGAACTACTGAGAATTTTTGGATCAATAGTTCCTTTAGCAGTTTCTTTGAAGGAAACAAGCATACATACACACAGTGACATCACATCACACCCACACACACACACACACACATCACATCTAGCATCGTTATATTGAGCGAACGCAGCGGTTAGCATTATTTATGTTTGTTTCCTTTAAATAAAATAATTAATCAATAAATTAAATTAATTAATTTTTATGCTCAGTAGTTTTGCATGATTAATGAAAAATACATTCAAAAGCAAACTTTAGTAAATATTTAAAATATTTACTAAAGTTTGCTTTTGAATGTATAATGTACTAGCTGACCCGACAGACGTTGTCTTATCCAAATTTCAAAAATAATCTTGAGTCAATCAAAAATCCCATGGAGAAAAATAAAGTTCAGATTATGCCGAATTAAAAAAAAAACCGGGAAGTTTTTCCAATTTTTCTTTCTATAAAAACCTACATATTTCGGATTATTACGAACATTAGAAATAAAAACATTGCCGAAGCAGTCCAGCCGTTCTTGCGTGTTGCGCTGACGAACAGCATTTAATTTTTACTCATAGAGTTAAGTCCAAAAGCAAACTTTAATAAATATCATAGATAAGTAGAAAAGTTAAGACTTTTATATCAGCTTACCTGGCAGTATAAATAAACCTTTCGACTGTTTTCAAACTTACAAGTTCGTATTTCTTAGTTCACAATTTAAAGTAGCATTTTTATAAGAAAAAGTAGATATTAGCCGTAAACTGACTAGAGACAGCGCTTAGCGTTTATTTTTTTATTTGCTGCTGTTTGGACTTCGAAGCGCCTGTCTAGTTAATCTTGCTTTTTGCTCTGTAGTGGCGTCAGGCGTCTATGGACTAAGGCGACTATAGAAACTGAGAGACACACATTATTCGGTTCACCGAATTTATGTAGTGACTGGTAGCTTTGAAGTATCGTTGGTGAATTCGGGGTAAATTATTAATGGTTTTAAACTAATTACATTTTATAAACTGCAAAGGGCATTGCTTGTTGGCCGTTAAATTCTAAACAAGTCTAAAGAATATATTTTAGTTACGTTACGAAGTTACTGGAATCACCGAATAGGTCGGATAAGAGAGACACTGGCTGGTGACAGTCACTCTAGCAGAGCGTCGTATCGATGGTTGCGTGGCGGCTGTTTTCCGATGACAGAAGAAGACGATGACGTCAGGGCCGCTAACGTACTACGTCCATGACGAACTGCTTGATTCCGGCACAATCCTGATGATATTAAAGCTACTGAACCACTTAATACGAAAATCACTGATAAAGGCTATCCTGCGACGTTATACATATTGTGTTGTTATTTAAAGCCCAAAAACAGCACCAGTTAGTACAATGATATAAAGTACACTTTAGGAAAATATATTGTCAAATCTTCTGTATGTAGATCATCATCATCATCATGATTTCAGCCTAGAATCACCCACTGCTGGGTATAGGCCTCCCCTTTCTTCTGCCCAGTGGCGTGCATTGGTTTTCAGAATAGATAGGCAGGCACTAGGCCGGGTCTAGTCTAGGTGGACGCAGTCACTAATCAGAAACATAAAACAAAAGAATGTATATTGTATAGAACTTTGAATGTTAAAATTATTTTCTTACCCACTTATGATAATTAAGTGTGTTTCTTAATTGTGGGGCACACACATTAAAATGTAATTGACAGGCTTTTGATGATTTATCTAGGTAGGCACTGCTTCTGCCATACTTCTCAACTCCATGCGCCTCTTATCCAGGCATTATCCAGCTATTTCCCGTGACTTTGACGATATTGTCAACCCAGCGCGCCTTGGGACGGCCCTGGTATGTACGGTCACCAAAGGAGTTAAGTAACCAGCCTATCGATTCTGTAAAAATCTCACCGTGATAATATAGGTGAAGTGAGCGTAAAGTGAGCTATCAATATAGGCAATCTCTAAGATCAGGAGGAATGACAGCTCACTTCACCTTAGTTTCACGGTGAGATTTTCCAGAATAGCACTGCAGGGTCGTCGGTATAGTTGATGTTTAGTAAGAAACCGATGGTTGTTATCGAATGAAATTTAATTAAATTAATAGAAAACAAACAGTAAATTTATCAAATTAAATTTCATTCCAAAATATATCCATCGGTTTCTTACTAAATTTCAACTATATTGACGACCCTGGTTACTTATCTCTTTTGGTGATTGTACAGAAGATTAACTTGACTAGTTGATAAATTAACAACCACAATAAAAGACGTTTAATTAAACCAAATATAGACTTAGTAAGGATTGTCTCAATAGTTGGCAAGCTACAACTAATCTGTAAACAGCACGAAAGTGTCTATTTAGTTACAAAACATAGATACAAAACTAAACGCTGTTCTACCTACGTCAACCTGTCTTTCATGAATATATAGCTAGTTTGTTGACATCTACCCTTATTGTCGGCTTGAATACGCCGCGGCTTCCAGATTATTCCACGGCCCTTGGAAACCCATTATTAATGTAGCTAGTGTAATGGAAAGTGTTATGGCGTCGCCTTTTATTGTCCCCTTTGCTTATTGTGTGGTGCTCAGCCACTTTGCTTTGAACGAACACTGGTATAGGTATACCTAAGTATGCAAACAACTCCGTAAACGTTTCCGAGGAGGTATTTTCTTTTTAGTGCCGATTTTCTATACCGTCTTCGTTGAGGTAAAGTTTTCTTACCTTACAATATTTTATCGGTAAACAATAAATCTTCGCCCGCATGATCACGGAATGAACTTAAATGGAATGTGTCAGCAGGCTCGTGATTTAAGAGAATCGATGTGTATACAGTCGTTGACAGTCTTTTTACCCATTGTCTGATTTAACTGATTAATCACTGCTAGATTTTTCTGTTGTAATGGGCCTTTATCGTGCCACGCCGGCCTTAACGGATTAAGGTCAACCAGGTAATGGCAACCTTTTCGTTTTTATGGTATTCTGTGTCGATTTCCGTGATGTCTTAGCTCTCGTACCTACGGGCGATGTTTTATCGCGCACTAGATTTTTAACGGACCACTTAACAAAGAGAGTTGCAATCTATTACGGCTCTGTTTTGCTTCTAATTCCGGATTGAAGTGCTATTTCAAAGCTTTAGAAAGAGGACAAATTGGGTTTTAATCGTTCGTTATACGGAACCAAGTTACCGATATGTCAGCGTCTACTTGCGTGTGTTATGCTCCTTTATTCCAATGCGGATTCGCTAGTGGTTGAAACCTTTCAACGTGGAAAGTAAACTTCGTTATTGTGTGTTGCAATGCCTTTGGGGAAAGTAGGTATTTTTCGTATTTATTTTTAGTAGGTATTGGGCATCTGTACCGTGGGTCGTCCGAAACCCGAAAGTCTAATAACCAGTCTAACCAAGGGGTATTACCCAGTAACTGGGTTGTGGAGGTTAGACAGGCAGTCGGTTTATGTAAAACTAGCTGTTGCCCGCTACTTCGTCTGCGATCCAGCATGAAAAGTAGCCTTTTTCCTTACCTAGGTCTTGGTCTATCTGGGTGTCAAATTTCATCCAAATCCGTTTAGCCGTTTTAATGTGAAAGCGTAACAAACAAACTTACTTTCGCGTTTATAATATTAGTTAGGATACCCAATTCGGTTTCATCCGGTTAGAATGGAAGCCGACTCCCACATAGTTGGGAAAAAGGATAGGTAGATGATGATGATTGGATATCTCAACCCAGATTTAAATACTATTTTCTTTAATAATGTAACTTTGTGTCAAATGTTCTTTACCCGTCGTAGGTCGAAACTACGAATAATACAAGTCAAGAAATGTAACTCAAGCTCAAAAATGGCACCACGCAAATGTTTACCGCGGTGGGCGTTGCCGAAAAGGCCACCGCGCACCAGAACCAATCACGGCGCTTGCCGGAATACAACGCTTTACGCGAGCGCAGCTGATTACCTTATTTGCCTGTGTGTTCTTTCGTTCGAATACTCGAGATATTTTGTCAATGGAGTGAAGTTTGGAGCCGAATTTCTTGTTAATTTTGTTCATAGTTACCTACGCTTCTTGACTTTTTATTATTCGTAGGGTCGAAACCTATAATGTGAACCTAGTATATATACTGTGATTGTTACCTGTTGTAAATCTTGTAGTAACCTTGTGAATAAATAGATTTAACCTTCAATGACATGTAAAGATCCACATAATAAAAGAATATTACATAGTCAAACTCATATTTGCTTAATTACCTTTAGGTTGGATGTTACAAAACGACAAGGTGGATTTGTACCTATGTGACAGTTAGATTTTATTTAACGTAATAGTTACCTACATGCTTATTAAGAAATCATAAATACAATATAAAATCTAACACTAATATATATATAATATATATATGTATATCTATACATCTATACTAATATTATAAAGAGGAAAGATTTTTTTGTTTGTTTGTTTGTACCGAATAAGCTCCTTTTCCCTACCGAATTACTCCCACACGCTCGCACTGCTCTCTCTCCGATTTTAACCTTTTTTTCACCAATAGAAAGCTAAATTATCAGGAAGTAACATAGGCTATAATTTATTTTATAAAAATTAGAGATCCTTACGGAAATTGCAATAATGTAACCCAAAGTAGCTAAATCTTATATATAAAATTCTCGTGTCACAATGTTCGTTCCCGTACTCCTCCGAAACGGCTTGACCGATTCTCACGAAATTTTGTGAGCATATTGAGTAGGTCTGAGAATCGGCCAACATCTATTTTTCATACCGCAATTTTTTTTTTTGCAAAACGACGTTTGCTGGGTCAGCTAGTTTTGCCTATAAAATTCATTATTTGGCATGCGCTGAGAAAATATTGATGATACATAAAAATTATGTGAGTACTACATGATTAAAGTACTCATTATTACCTACAAAAAAGTCTGCAAGGGAATATATCTAACTATCATAGTTAAGTCACAATAGTAGCTTTTGTATTCTAAAATTTTTATTTAATTTGCCTATATCATTTTAGAGTATCATTTGCACTAACAATTAATAAGTCCCAGAGACAATAATTAATTAATTTTCACTGGTTAGCACCGACTTAAGAAAGGAGTGCCTCTCCCATGGGCAATCCATACGTTAGCCTGTTTCACGTGGGATCTCCGGAAAATAAATTTAGTTTGCTTCAAACGAATAGCACATCAATTATACTTAGTTTATAGAGAAGCTTTGCAAAGATTCTTTATAGGTATTTACATTTCATTCTTATATAATTTATTTTTTACCCAACTACGAAAATTTTAAAAAGTAATGAACCGATTGCGATGAAACGTGATAGGTACATAGCTGTAATTTTTTATCCCGATATTCCCTCGGAATCAAAACTTACCCGGTTGAAACCGCGGGGCGCAACTAGTTATGTATAAGTGTACAAAATTTCGTCATCATAGCTGTCAGTAGGTAAAGTGCCCAAAAGGCTGGCAGCGTTGCCAAGTTGGGTGGCAATGCTGATTCTTTGATCTAAATATAGGCCAGCCCTCTGGTCACGTGAAGAAGTTTGATTATTTCAACTTAGGTACGGGAAATTTCCCGTCCATAATTACCACTTTTGACAACAATTGTTGTCAAAAGTGGCAATTACGAGGTCGAGTATACGTAGGTACCAACAGTTTCAGAAGATAATAATGATAAGAGCTTGTAAGACATTTAAAAGTCACTTCGATCAAAAAGTAAGAATTTGCAAAAAGAGCAACATTTACCGTGATTAAGTTAATTCACGCCGCATGCGGTGTAGGCTTTTCAACTTTGAAATGGGCACTTGAATCGCCAACTTCTAAATCTCTACACAGCCATGACTAATGAGTACTTTACTCACTTTTACTGCACTTCCCGAACTAATAATGGAACTTGATGAAGTTTTCCGAGTAAAAACAGCCCGAGATGGCTACATCAACGAACTTGCTGACTGTGCGCTGTTGCTCATTCGAAATAGCCCATTATGTTGTCACTAGCTTTATCGCTCGATTTCATCTGTGATGAAATTGTTTCTGTGTAGGTAAGTAACGGTTTGATTCATATGGTATGAATACTCTGATAGCCATTTAACCACAGGACATATAGTAGTTACGGGGGCCCGTGGCTAAATAATAACAGCCGCACAGGTCGATCCATCAGGTTAAGCTACGCTTGCCGCGGTTGGTCTGTTGATGGGTGACCAATCTTTACATACCCTCCGTGCCTCGGAAAGCACGTTAAGCGGTTGGTCCCGGCTATCATTCATAGATCTTTGCCTGTCTTTAGGGGTTGTCAGAAGCCCAAAAGTCTGACTATTACCCAGTAACTGGGTTGTGGAGGTCAGATAGGCAGTTGCTCCATATAAAATACTGATATTCAGCTGCTTCCGGTTAGACTGGAAGCTGAACCCAACGGAAAAGGCTAGGCAGATATGACATACCTAAGTAGTTATGGGACGTAAAGTAGGTACCTACCAATTTTTGCTGGGCTACTTATTTTGAAGCATTGATTTTCCATTCTGGCGATTTTAGCCACTATAAGTATGTGTATTTCCCAATACATGCAGTCTGCATTTGAGCTGCTATATCCAATATCCATAAATTGGAAATGTTAGTGCGAACGCAGAGTGTTGTAAACGCGAGTATCTGACGTAACATAAAATGGTGGGATATTTCCTGTATTTTATAATCGAGAATAAAACTTCAACACGTCATTCAAAAATAAGTATTGTTCTGATTTAATTCAATCAAGCTATAAATATTCAACGGACCAAAATTAAATATTGTTCAATATTTTGCATCCTTTATGATGCACTGAAACACAAGCGAATGATTTTAATATTACATATTTTATGTCAGGCCGTTCAGTAAAATATGTACGGATCTGAACGCGGTGCCTTTTAAAGTGTACATAAATAATTTCGAATGTATTCG
Organism: Globia sparganii; assembly: GCA_949316385.1. Classification (NCBI taxonomy): domain Eukaryota; kingdom Metazoa; phylum Arthropoda; class Insecta; order Lepidoptera; family Noctuidae; genus Globia; species Globia sparganii. The sequence continues at coordinate 15,323,250 of OX438655.1, forward strand.
CTTTGTTGTTTCGGGACCGTCGTGCCTAGAAAGGGTAGGCAGTAAGTGTCACTCACTAATAATTCACTCGTGAATTCTCTTGTGATCGAAGCCTCTCGCTCATTGGAATTACGAGGTTGAAAATCTTCACATAAAAACACGTCTACCCCAACGGTCATCGGTTCTGCGGCTAATATGGCCGGCCCATTGTCATTTCAGCTTGCTTATGCTGTGAGCTTTTTTGACAACTTTGGTTTTATGCCGGATTATCTCATTCCGGATTCTATCCCACAGAGAGACTCCAAGTTCAGCTCGTTCCATATCTATAATATTCTAGAATCTAGATTTAAACTTAAAGCTCTTACTCGGTAGCTGCCATTTTCACAAACTTGATTTAATGCTGAGACAACTCCGTTACTTATAAAGTTACAATTACCATCCACATACACACTATGACACTCAATTTTATTTTTACTCCTAATTTCATCAAAATTTAAGAAAACCCGAATGGTCCTAAAATCGTCCTACAATTTAGGGCCTCGTCGTGTTCTACGATTTCGTTAGGCTGAAAGCAAACAAAGAACTTTACGAACATATGGCGCACGTGTTACTGCATAACAATTTGTTTGTGGAAGCTTTCCACAAGGTTCATGTTGAATATTATAATTTGTGTACCTAGATAGTACTGGTTCGGTGCTCGTATTAATTGATTACCTGTAATCCTGATCATATATCATCATGTGCATGGACATAGAGCGACTGCCTTTCTGACCTCCAGAACTCAGGTGCTGGTTAACACGATATTCCTTTATAGGAATGGTTATCAGACTTTCGGGCTTCTGACTGTGTAACGACTTTCAAAGTTCTACAAATGACAGCCTGGACTAACTGGTTAACTGATTTTATAAGGCGCGGAGGGGTCTCGATATATAATAGATGGTCAGCCATCCACTGACTGTCCTCGGCAAATGTAGATTCGACCTTCGATCGAACCGTGCGGCTGTTATTATTTAGCCACCATCCTATAATTATATATTGCGCATGAGATGCGCATCTCTGCCACGCCGTGTTCGCACCAGCCCAACCAAACACCATTCTTAAAACGTTGGGTGATAGGTGAAGAGTCTCCGATCTTGGGGCAGTGGATACGAATGCACGCAGTGAAGTTGACACTCCCCAGGATCGGCGTGCCTCACGAAGCTTTGAATAAAGGATACTAGCACTAGTTTATAAGTTTACATTGTTATTAACAAATATGGAAGTGATTCTGAAATAAATTTTTATATATTTATAAAGAAATAATGAAAATATAAAACCACAAACAGTTTTTTTGTATCGTTTGGTAAGGACAAAGTGACATAAAGAGATGTGTATACCGATGAATCTTATGTCTGATAGATAAGTAGTAACCGAAGGATAGTAGGTATAGCAGCTATAAGCTTGTATAGTATATAATTCTGTTTCACTGTCAGTTTACTGTGCGAATACCAGTCGGTATAAGATATTGAATTCGGGCAGAAATAGGAGAAGTAGTCGACGCAGCTAAGGAACTATAGATAGGCGAGTCACATATTGGTTGCATGCTTCCATGATTTTGTGTTACCTACCGCGTCTTATGATCCAAGTGTGTCCGCATTCCGCTCGATGTCTGCAGTATGTCGATGCCTTGATAGTTCCTGTTAGTTTTTTGTTGAAGTGAAAATTTATTTAGTTGTGTTTTGCGCTCTTTCTGAACAGTGAACGGAACTAACCGTCATGCTCGGGTCGGTGACGGTGAATCGGTTAAGTATGATATATTCGGCGCTGAATCGCGTATAATCGGCGCTATAGGCCGACCGCTTAACTGAGACGTTACTTGAGGTAGCTGCGCGGTGCAGGAGGGGTGATAGTTGTGACAAGTTGACTAATCCCTGAGCTCTTGCATCGTCACCACACCCATCCCGCACCGCGCTGATACCTCACGCAACGTCTCAGTTAAGTAGTCGGCATATAGCCGTCGTCAGCTGTAATCAGCCACGTTTGTTTTTGACACACCATCTTTTGTATTTAACACCGATTCTCGGTAGGACCATAAATTAAGAAACAGGATACCTAGGATTTCCCCGTAATAATGACGAAATGTAGTAAGTAGGTAATCTACTGAACAAGACTGCTTCCTCTTCTTCTTTCGTCCCTGGTTGTGTCTCCTCACTTTTCTGTGTCAAGTTATTCTGTCTTGATTTCTCGGTTCTGGCAATTGGGTTTTCTTGAGGTGTCTTTTTATATTTGACCACCAGGTCAATGGCGGGCGGTAAGACTGCAAAAACTATAATTTACCTATCTCTCTTTCTCTCTCTATTATAACTTTTTTCAAAAAAAAGACGGCATTTTGAAATTATAATTAAATTGGACTTTATAGTTTTAGAGATTCCTTTCAGGGAGAAAGACTGATCTAGGATGAAAACTACAATTTAATACCTAATTCGACAAAACGATCGTAAATGTAAATAACAATAGACACAAAAGAATATCATCTCAAAACGGTCATATGTATTTGCAATACTAATGTTCGATTCAACCTTTACTTGAACCTTTAGGTCAGCAATCAACGAACACCTCTGGCAGATTGATCAGAAACGTTCACAGTCTCAATCTATCAAAAAAAAAACTATTTTCCCTACATTTTTGACATTTATTGTCGCTGAGATGAGATTGCGACTAGATTTTGAACGTTTTTAATTACGGGAATCGGCCTTTAGATCCTTGCGTCAGATGTTCTGATGTAATTATCACTATTAACAAAGCTGTTAAAATAATCTATTTTAGTTTCGTTTTGAGTGATACTTAATTATTATATACTATCTTTCACTGTGACTTCGTACGCTTGGAAGTCGTAAGACATCACAATATACAATACTTACTCCGTTTTCGTTTAACGTTTTTTCTGACTTTTTTTACTCGCATCACCGTCGTAGCTATAACCTTTCTCTAGAATTGGGCTATCAAGGCAACAAGATTTTTTTAAATCCGACTAATTCCGGATATTACCGCGTTCAAACAAACAAACCAACTCTTCAGTATTCAATGATGTCATACATATTTGTGACAGCAGACTCGGCAAGCTAAAATATTTTTGGGATGAAAATTTAATAAACCAGGAAAACAGCCGTCTCGTGGCCTGCGTAGAACTGAAGAAACGAACAATGATCATAAGAAACTAGTAAATAAATAAGTACCAATATTACGTAAACTCCAGATTGAGAAAGAGAGTCACAAATGGTATTCTCGGATAAAAGGGAAACCTTGCATACCAGGCCGGAATAAATGTGATGTTGATACAGCCGCGGCTTCGCTTTCCCTAAACAAACATTCCGACTAGTTTTTATCTCCATGGTAATGTGTATAATCCCAGCCATTCCCGCCCCTCGCTACATGTCTCCATAATTTCGGGAAACCCCAACACGATTCGAAAAGGGGGAATTTGGGAAGCTCAGCAAAGCTTTTACTTACAAGTGATGAGATCTAAGTTCTAATGCTCCAAATTTTGAGGTTTGTGTTATATAAACTACTTGTCAGACATTTGGAGAGCTTTTGAATCGCGAAGTTTGTTTGATCGCCATAAACATAGGCGCTGGTACAGTATTGATCACCGCAACACGAATGGAACTCGCTGCAATTCAATAGGTATTATTACATGATTTTAATGTATGACATACAAGCACAAAGCTTGGTCTAACAGAAATCTAGTCCTACTAATATGTAAATATAAAATGGGCAGCTTCCAGCGGATTACTTTTTTGGCACTGCAGAGTAAAAGTCAAATCGAATGGAAATTTTCGAGAGATATTCTTTACCACAATTCAACTGATTGCCATCATATTACGGCGCTTCCAATTTACCTCAACCATCTGTGTACCTTTAGGTATGTATTAATTAATATGCAATATGTTTGTTATTTCTTAAGGGTTCTCAGCACCCTCGTTATAATATAATACGAACCTGCTTAATATCTACAGAAGATGCCGGTGTAGGATTTATACACCCTTCTCTCCCTTGGTTAATAAAGATTATGCAGAGTTGAAACTTAGGAGGCGTGCGTGCGTGAGCTTTCATACAACCTTTTAATATTCATGGAATCTTAAATACATAATCCGTCTATATACCCGCATCAGACTTATCTTCAGATTTCAATCGTTTATTGCTGCTAAATATTTTATGTATCTTTGTTAAAGATAGTCAAAAAGATCATCGAGTATGAAAACGGTACAAATTCAGGCCATTTATTTTTTTCTGCGTATTTAAAGTAATCTTACGATCTTTACAGCCTTTGAAGATTCTGCTTTGACTTTGTATTCAAACAAAAGGACACACAAATGTATATTTTCTTTGAAAAAAATGTTCAACGGCTTCCTAGACCGAGACGGAGCTCGATAAACGGGAGTTCCATAGCTCTTTTATCGGCGGCGTACCTTTGTGGAATCCCCTCTGCTTATCGCCATCAGTTAATTTTTCCATGACATAGCTATAAAAGCGTGGCTATCTAGCTACGGGGAGGGTCTGCCCTATAATTTTGCCTCCTTTGGGAATTGGAGGGTCGTCATCTTTATCATTGGACCTAATAAAGTTATCGACGAACTACAGAAGTAGGTAGTATAGATATTTCTATTTATGGCACTGCTTTCCTTTGGGAAAGGACTTAGCAAGGAGTATGAGAGTGAAGTTTATAATACTTACATAAATCTTCTTATGCAGACTGCTTATGTTAGATCTTCGCTTTTTCGACACAAAATGTTGTCAGATTTTAATAAAGAATCAGAAGGTGGTTGGACCACTGATGGCCCAGTGTTAATGGCCCCGACTTACGAGTATGTTAGGTCGTGGCAATCGCTTTACTTTGTGTAAATCATTTCATCACCACTGCTCTCAAAACGGTGAAGGAAAACATCGTGAGGAGACCGGCATGTCCTAGAACAAAAAATTGGAAGCCATGTGACATCTACCAGCCCGCAATGGGTTTGGTTTTGTTGCTGACGATCCTTGAGGAATAAAAACAAAAGAGAAAGGGGATCAGATCGGAATGAAAAAGCTTATAGTGGACAAGACACGAGTCTAAAACAGAAGAAGATCTAGCGGGGTATCCAAGGGGGGGGGGGGGGGTGGAGGCCCCGGCTTAGGGGATCAGACCGGAATAACTCGTAGATTATAGCCCACTCCATCCCGAAGAGGGGAAGCATGTGTCACAGCAGAGGGCAACATTATAGGCTGATTATGCTAGGCAGTTTGGAATATACCTAATAGTTTGCATTACCCTACATCTCTTTGTTCATTAGGGATTGAATAGGTTATTTCTTCTCTTTAAAAATGGGTTACATAGTTATAAGTAGTACCTACCTAGTACACAGATATTTTATTACTTTTTATTTTTTTTCGAATGTGTACCTTACAGTAAATATATATTTTTTTAAAACATGCCCCACACACGGAATTTCTCCTGTATTGTAGGTACGTTTACAAACATTTTTAAAGTCACATACACAAACAGCCAGACCCGGAACAACTACTTGTAGGTCATATAAAATTTGTTCCGTGCGTGAATCGAACCCGTGACACGCAGCGCAGCCGTCAATCGCTTAACCACTGCGCCAACTGTGCCGTCAATTTATATCATGACTAGGTTCGTCAACCTCAAGCGTTTTATTATTAGTACATACATTACTGATGATCATCAGTTTCCTGGAAAGGTTTCACTGCAATAATTATTGACCTAACGATCCACTCGAATACTTACTGCTAAACCCAGCTACCTATTATGATGTTCTGAAACATTTAACTAACTTATATTTAAACACTTATTAATAGAAACAGTTAATTGAAAAATAATTGGCAACGTATTTAGATAGGGTAACTCTAACTTATTATATGAATAGCTTCTGCCGATCGATTCTGTAAAAATCTCACCGTGATAACTTCGATGAAGTGAGCGTGAAGTGAGCTATCAATAGGGGGTATCAGGTGGAATGACAGCTCATTTCACCTTAGTTTTCACGGTGAGATTTTTACAGAATATACCGGCTGCTCGCGACTTCGTCCTCGTGAAATTTCTTATTCCCCAATCCACCCCGTCGCATCGCATCGCCTTTTTTACCCGCGGTATTACAAGTACTATTAGGTATTCTGTGGTATTACTTCGTTTTCGCATAGCGATCTTTCTGACTCTTTTGTTTTTGCTCGGCTTTTATGGGCCCTAGCGTGATGTTAATATAGCCTATAGCCTTCCTCAACAATTGACCTATCAAATGCAAACATATTTTTTTCAAATCTGACTGTTTGTTCCAGAGCAAACAAACAAAGAAACTCGTAAGAAGAAAGAAGAAAGAAGAGAAGTTTCTTTGTATTGTATATAGACATTAATCTTAGTCGTTATTCAAATAGCGTGTGTAATAAATAAAACGACAGTGTACATTATATATTTATCTATATTCAGGATCTTAATGGTTTACTTTGTCTCTAACTAATCAATAATTAAATTAAAATCTACATGTACAAAAATTGTTTTATATACACGAATTCATGCAATTACTATACTTAATCTAATTGGTAGGTACATAATGACCGTGACACTCGTTACTCGAGGAATTTACAAATACAATTAGTATAATATATCTGACGAAATTCATCATTTTGACACATTCAAGTAAATCCAAGTTTTAAAAACTTCCACACTAATAACGGTTGTTATTTATATTAAGTGGCTAATCGCTAATTATAATTATATAAATTACAATTTAACGTCTTTGTGAACCTGTTTGACGATTTTTGGAATAATTAAAAATTGACGATCATCAATTACATTCTTAAGATTATGAATTTCATACATGAAGATCGTTAACCTAATGCGTTTCCAATGACACTGAGTATGAGTAAAAATGATCGAATAAATATTATTTATTCTGAAAATGGGAACACACGACATTCCACGTAAACAGATCGCAACATCGCAATTCGCAACCAAGCACTCGCGGCGCGGGATGGAAGGCTGTGCAATGGTGGTCTGATATCTATACCACTAACGTTAATGTCTCTATACGAAAGGAATATTATGTTATATTTACACGCACACACAGACGCACGAACATTTGGCACAAAGAGGCGTTTCACGCTCACACACGGGCCACGGCACGGTCCACTACAGGTTCTGAGCAAATATAGGTATGCGGAGAGATATCTACACAAGTACTTCGTAGCCTCACCTATTAGTCTCCACTTATAATATTGGTGAGTTCTTATTCTACTTATTTACATCTCACAATCAGTCGTAAATAGTTAATATTTTGGCAGATAATTTCCATTTAATAACTATTTTTTAATTACAGAAATATTGTTGTTTACAAAATAAATATCAAACGCGACATAACCATCAGGGTTGGCACTGTTAAGTCCTAAATAGGCCGGACTAAAAGCTGCTAAAAATATCATGCAAAATGTATAGTCGTATCGTATAATATAAATTCAGAAATACGAGTCTAATTTCGATCTAATAATGTTCGGTTTCATAATGATAAAATTATTTCACAACCTGTCACAGTATGTTTTGAAGTTAATGACTAATCTACACAGAATGGATGAAACGTTCTATTCGAGTATTATAAATGAGGGTCGAGATTAAAAAGGAGATATTGTCAAGATTGTGTCAAGTCTCAGTAGGCGAATATATTTCTAGAAGGGTCTAGAAGTTGCTGTCGTAGTCGGAGCGCCGGCGCGAGTAGTGCGAGCGCGGGTACTCGCCCGTGTAACCATACACTTGGGAGCCGCCGCCTGTTTGCCCGTACAGCTGCGAACCTCCGCCGTATCTGTCGACACAACATACATCTATTAACATACATAATATGTTCCCATATTTGAAACTTGGCCGACCCTGCCCCTGCAGCCAAAGTTTTGCCATGAAACAAGCAGCAGCGGTTTACCATGAAACATGTAAGGCGGTTTCGCTGCGGGAGAAGTTTATCGTAAAAGTAAGCATTGGTCGTCTCTAGCTTATTTCATGGAAAGTTGGAAGAGCGACAAAAAAATTCTACAGTATCGGGCGATACTCATCCGGTAAGCTGGCCCGCACCTGTCGTCTCTTTCATGTGAGTTTTATAAATAACCGAGTAGGGACAGCATTTTTTTGTGTACTATTTTTTCATTTTAAAAGCAAATACAAATTCGTACCCATAAGCATTTCCAACAGGCCCGTAGATTTGCGAACCTCGTCCTGAGTCGGGTGTGTAATGCTGCATGTACTTCTGGAGCTGCGGTGTCCACTCCGACCGCCACGAGTCACCCGGATTAGGGTAAGCCAATTGCTCGATGAAGGCTGTTGACATACGCTGGACAAGAACAAAAATAAATAAGTGATAGGATGAAATAATTTTAACTTTGAAACATTGGACTCGGACTCGGTTTACCTTGCCCGACGGGAGATACGGCAAATCACGTTCTTTCACTGGATGCACGTCATCGAAGCCTCCCATATGACTCTTATCCAAATCGCGAAGCATTTCCTCGCTGAGAGGTATTGGCTGTTTCGCTTTAGCACTCTTCTGTCGATTGACCAACTAAGAGAAACAAAAGAAGAGTTATATTACCAATAGCAAACGCAGAAATATCTTGAACTAATTTCGATTTGAGGTAACTTACTACTGTGACTCCAAATATAACGACGAATAGAAGAGAAGCCAAAGCAATGACAATCACAGCGATGCCCCACTGAGGCAGGAACGATTCTTCTTCAGGAGTTACAGGCGTTGGTGCTTCCCGCTTAGGTAAAACTATAAAAAAATCAAAAGTTGTTTATGTTCAAAAAGTGATACAAGGTATTAAAATAATTAAGTGAGAATAGTTTACCCACCTATGAACTCGGTGTAAGCAGGGTCCATTACAAACTTTCCGATTTCTAGTTTCCCAGCAGACTTATCAATCGTCTTTGTCATTTTCTCATTGCTTTTTTTCATCCTTTCTTCATCTGGTTGATCACCTAACATTACGTCAGGATTAAAATCATCATCACTAGGTGCTTCTGTGACTGTTTCAATAACAGAACCTGGCCTGGCATCATGAAGAGATTTGTGGAACATTTTCTTTAAGTCCAATGTATCCACTCTTTCTTCTACCTCTTTGAGTTCGATGAAGTAGTCAACAAGAACAGAGCCTTCGCTGAACCCATCAATTCTAATACCCTTATACCATTTTCGTAGATAGTCTGATTTCGAATAAACAGAATTCAACTGGAAAATAAAATAGATTTGCTATAAGATAGTATTCCAAAGTCGAAGAAACTGATGCGTTTCTTGCACTTAATCGTTAATCAAGTGGGGTTTTCTCCTTTTATTAATATACAACTTACCTCTTCCTTTACATCTGTGGCAAGCCGTTTCCATTCTAAAGTATTGTGATCTAATAATTCGGGTATCCATTTAACTCCTGAAAATATAAAAGATAGTTTTTAATTTAAAAACATTTAGACTACACCAATCTTTTTTAATTTCGTGTTTTTTATATTACTTATCTTGACAATCTTAAGTGAATTTATGATTTTGAAGTTATATTTGACGTCAATACAGGTACTGATAGTTAAGAAATAGTGGTACCTGAAACGATTTTTATAGTGGCAGCGATGTCACACTCTTTTTTGCATAATCCTGGAGTGGTCGGTGGAGGGGGAGGAGGTGTTGTCGTTGTCGTGGTCGGACGTCGTGTCGTTGCTTCAGTACTAAATTCTGGCAGTGGACTGGTAGCAGTGGCATTTCTTTGAGCTTCTAGAAGTTTTTCTATAGAAAATGGTGTTGTAGACGGCGATGGCCAACCAGTGAATTCAGTAGAAGCCCTGAAAAGATTTAAAAGTCAGTCATTATTATGCAATAGTACAACGTAGTCACATTAAAATTGTATAGAAATAAAAATACCTTGTAGGCCAACCCTTCTGTATTACAGGTGTCACTGGGACAGGACCCAGTGGTTTAGAAGTAGTCGTTTTTCTTTGAACTTTACTGCCTGGTCTTGAGGGGAATACCAGTTTAATCATGCCTCCAGGAGCTTTGGTCGTGCTACTGGGTGGTGCGGGCGCTTCTTCAATAGTTTCGTTTAATTTAAATCCAGGTGGCAATAGACTTGAAATATCAGCTACTTTGAACTTGATAAGAGGACCTTCCGCAGTTTCTTTTTCTGTCTCGTTTAATTTAAATCCTGGTGGTAATAAAGCTGATACGTCTATTGGTACAGCGTTTGCTGGTAATTTGAGTGCGACCTTTGACCTTGGTTTTTCTGTCACTGTAGTATTTAACTTAAAATCTTTTGGCAAGAGAGCAGAAATATCAACTTCTTGAACTTTGTCTAAAATACCCGATTTCGAACTTGATTTGACATTGGGGCTCTCTGAGCTTGGAGGCTTATAATTAGATGGCAATAATTTACTAAGATCATCCTTTTGTGGTTTTTTGACGAGATCTTCATGAGGCTTATTTTCTTTAGGCTTATATTCTTTAGGAAGTAAAGATTTATAATCTAAAACAATAACTTTGTTCTTCGCGCTAATACCGGATGATCGACCTTGTGTTCCATTAATGATAGGGACCTCACTAAATGTCTCTGGTGCACTAGTAGTTGTAGTAGTAGTTGTGGTGGTCGTGCTGGTTCGTTTGTCTTTAAACGAGAGCCTTGATTTATAACCCGCTGGCAAAAGTCCGGCTATATCATCCATAACAGTCACTAAGGAAGGTTTTTTCCTCGGCTTTGGTGTAGTAGACGTAGTCACACGATGTGCGAATTTTTTTATCTGCACTGGTAACGGATCTGGAGATGATCTTTCTGTTACGGAAGGAGACGAGGTGCTCTTTAATGTAAATACTTTTATAGGCGACGGGGTTGTAGTAGTAGTAGTAGTAGTAGTTGTTGTTGTTGTCGTTGTACTTTCGGTAGTTGATTCCGTTATTAGCTCAATATTTTTATTTTCGTTATTTAACGATCCAGATAAAACTGCACTCGATAGCTCTGACTGTATACTATCCAATTTGTCGTTAATATTTTCGGTCGACGATGGAGTACTAATTAGACCATTTGTTTGCAGTCTAGGGTCTTTTGTTACCGATTCCACATCATCATCACCTTCTTCTTCATTGTCGTCCGCTAATACTTGTTTCTTTTCATCTTGTTCCACGGTTGGGAAAGGTAAGAAACGAGCACCTGAAACACTTCTACTTGTCTGAACTGATGCAACTACAATCCAGTTCTCAGTTGTTACTGGAACAGACGCGTCACTCATTTGGTTGCTGGTAGGCGAAGTACTTTCTGACGCCGAATTTAGCTTGGTTGTACTTGGTGCAAAAGTTACGTCTGGAACAGATATAGTACCATTAACCACACTCTTAGTGGTAACAACTGACACAACTTCTAACTGTCCTAGAATGGACGGTGTTTCTATCGATGTCACATCTTCTTCAGAAGCAGGTGCACTATGATCAGTGACGGGAGTTTCTTTTTCTTCATTATGTTTGTGCTCAGTTTGGTCTATTACAGTGGTATCTACAAAATGTTTAAAATTATCATCTTTAACCATCGTGTTTTCAGGCTTCATTACTAATACGTCAAAAGATTCCGTATTATTGGCTTTTTCTGTAGGTTTATCAGGTTCTTCAGTTGTATCATATTCTTCATCATAAATGTCGGTAGCATGTTCTATTGATTGTGGTTCTTGAGTGGTGTGTTTCTCTTCAGTACTTTCGGCATCATCGTAATATTCGACATACTCTCCCTCGTCTCCTGTATTGTCGCTTTCATGATCTTCACCAGAATGGTTACTACTTTCCGTAGTAGTTGTTGAAGTTGAAGTAGTGGTGGTTGTTGATTTGATTGAACCTTCTCTTGGATAGTTGTCTGCATTCATAGAACTCGCGTCGGGTTTACTGTCATCAGCTGATTCAGATTGTGTTTGATTGGATTTAATAACCTCGACATCAAAAGAACCTTGAGTATTCTTCATGAGCTCCCTAAATGAACTAATATCGCTTATGTCATCTTCAAGTAAAGGTTCTATATCTAGCAGTCCCTTATATTCAGTGGAAGAACTTTGATATAAGTTAGCGTTCGTTTTGGGTGCATTGAGATTGTTGTTTTTATTAAATGCGTTGATTGGTGTATTTTGAGAATTCGTGTTTTCATTTAAAGAAGGTGAATCTAATTGAGAGAATCGTGGAGTATTAGGTTTAACATTCATTCTTTGTTTGATTGCAAGTTTATGAGGATTGTAAGTGGTCACCCGGTGATGGTCAAACAAGTCTTGGTTATCATTTTCAATATCTTCATCATGCGGAATGTGACCGCTTTGTCCGTTGCTCTTTAAGCTATTACCGTCAAATGGCATGTTCTTAAATCTGTTATTTTGTAGGTAGTCAATATCAGGATTATTTAAAGTAATTTGACCTAAAAATGTTTCAGGTTTTGACGGATCATTTTGATATGCTACCGAATGTATTTGTGGCACGTCGGGTCTTTTAGTTGAGGCTGGATGTACGAATTGGAAATTGTACGGTAAAGCTGGCCTAAACCTTGGTCGTTGTGCGGTAAATTCGGGTTGGTTTACATAATACTGCGTTCCCGCTTGACTCCTGCCCGTCGGTAATTGAAAAGGTGTTGGATTTTGGTTGTAGTTAGGGCTAGGAAATCTGGTTTGACCCTCGTTGTAGAGCGGCTGCTGCACAGTTGGCGCAACTCTGTAGTTGTCCCCATGTTCGAAAAATGAAGATGGGCGAGTGTTCGGAAATAAAGGCGGTTGAACTTGAGCAAAACTTTTTTCTACCGGTGATAAGTAATAGTTAGCATCTGAAACAAGGAAACAAAATAAAATTAATATTCATATTTCTCAATTAGATCATATTATATTTAATGTTACAGTGATTAAACTTGCTGCTTATAAGTAGACTAGTATATGTTTTGTAAAAGAATATTAAATGGTTGGCCTTGTATGCATGCACTGCGATGTACAATTTTGCATTGCGAGTAGGTAATCGTAAACAATGTGAGGAATGTATTGGGTATTTCCGTAGAATGCAGATACAAAGAATGGTGGCGGTGAGAATGCAAATCTCTGGAATAATATATTATATTGCTTTGTTGTACATTTTAGATGCAGCTTATATTTAGATAGCACGAGCAACTACCTGATAAAACTATAAAATCTTTTGGCATGATTAAAGTTTAGCACCGGTTGGACAGAATTCGTTCTCATAATCGTTTACTTTTATTATTTGCGAATAATAAAGCGTCTAGTTTTTTATTGGGATATCCGACCGACTTTCAGGTTTGCATTTTAAAATCCACCCTATGTGTCGGCGACATCTATCTTTTATTGCCCCCTTAGGCTTTGTCCTCAACCACATCAACGGGTCGTCAACGATAACAAGATGACGGCGCCGAAGTAGTGATACATACTCGTATACTATAGCCGCGTGTCCTCCGCATACATTCACCTGGAACATCATCGGTTCGAATTATCTCGTTTCTCGTTGACGGGGGGGTAGACAAACGGTTTTATTATAATGAGTATTTGACAAATTACCCTAAAGAGAATCCTTCAGTTAACCGATAGCCCCAAGAGACCTAATCCCAAGAGACTTCAATACAAATATATGTAGGATCTGAAAGAATCTAAAGCATTAACTAACTAATAAAATTAATTGCGGAAAACTTGCAATAATTCAAATCCACGAGTTAGTTGTGACGTAATATCGGAATATTTCACACGTTACGAGATTCGTGAACGTTACATGTGTACGTAATGCATCAACTGTACATGACTTTGATGTACTGCTCAATTTTATGGAAATTAACTACGTTTTGTTACAAGCCTCTCCAAGCCAAGCGTCTTGTTCTGGTTTGTATGCATTATGTAGTGTTCGCTGCTTTTTAGCAATTACAGAATACTAATATTAATTTTTTGTTTTTTTTTTGTGTTTATCATTTAATTGGTTTTTAAATCATAAATGATTTTATTGCTTTGAGTAGGTTTGTATAATGGTGGACGTGTAAAAGCGTCTATCATATTTTAAAAACTAGATGAGGTCGGCGTTTCCTATCTGACTACTCTAAGAAGAAAGGCCGAAACAAACTCAGAGGTCACAGTCTCTTTTTAAGTCCAAATATAATCTTGGTCAGATCATGTGAAGACTATGTACCTACTTTGATATCTGAAATGGTCTTTTGAGGAAAAAATACTACACAGATTGAGTATCCAGTCCCGTCAGTTCACATGTCATGTCAATCTAATCTAATCAGCGGTTCAACGATAATTACTTAAATCAATAAAGTTTATCTTAACAAAGTCACATTTCCTTAGTACATAAGAAAATTATTGAATGATACAACACAAACCACAGGGGAGGATAATAATATGATTAATATAAGTGAGTGAAAAGTAATCCTATTATTTGTCCATAAACCAAGTTAGTGTACAAAACAACTCGTCACTTGTGGGGAACTGGGGAAAAACAATATCGTAATGGCTTCGGAGTTTGTTTTGTACGAATTTTTGTTAGAGTCGGCTTTAATACAATTTTGTGGGTGAATGATACCTATTCTTGTATCAGCTCAGCTAATGCAAAGCGAGGCTGCTTCCGAGTTTGATACATCGTATTTCATAGGTTTACTTTGCAAGGTATAAGCTTAAGCTACTTAGTGAACATTGGCAACAGAATATAGACACAGAACAGAATATATATACCCATTCCATGGTTGCCTGGAAGAAATCGCAGAAAGCCTATTGTATATTTTATAATGTTTGATGTATTTTTTTGTTATGTAATTTTGAAGTGTACAATATAGTATATATAAATAAAATAAGATGCCAATGTGGTGAACATTGGAAACAGAATGTACCACTACAATATAGGATGGCTAACATAGTTTACATTAAAGCATAATAAAGAAGAAGGTACCTACAATAACCACCGGGATTTATAGCCGCTACGTGCGGGACTACGAAACGATTAATATAGTGATAAATGGACATTCTCTATCGTAGAATAAATTTACCTTCTCTTCGTTACGCGAATATGTATGACGCGCATATTTCAAGGCTTTTCTGCCATTTTCTTTGACCTTGTAATAAGTTATGCAGTTTTAGTAGACCTCAGTGCAGCTTAGGTACCTAATGATTCTTTGTTTGGTAGGTATTTGAGGTGTTTTCTTCTTGAAATATTTTTTGTAAAGAATGATAAAATTGGCTTATCCAGTCCAGTCTTGCTGTCTCCCACGGATATTCTGTTATAGAATAGTTAAATTGACCATTGTTAAATTAAATCGTTTAAGTACCTACCTATATCGTTTTATTTTTGTTTTTTTTTTATTTTACACGAGTTTATGAACGTACAGGAGGTCTTTGTGTCCTTTAATGATATAGGTAAGAAGGTGAAATAATGAATTAAAAATGTGTTAAGACTAATTAACACTCGTTTAACGTTTTCAACATAATCTACGGTTTTCTAAGTTCCTGCCTAAAGATTAGGTAAATATCAAGAAAAACAACATTCAACACAAGAAAACTATTTTTTCTACGTTATGTCTGAAATTGAAAGTTCTTCAATCTGCATTATCTATCTAGGTGTTACTTCGATATGCTTGCGGCAAAGAATCATATTTCCGAGCAGACCGCGGAGTCTATTCACATTTTATGACTCTTCTCGTTTATCACGATCGGTTGATTTCGGCCTGTATATAGTTCGGAAAGATAATCTTGAGGAAATTACTTTCTTGTGGTTCATATCCCTAATTAAGAGTGGCGGCGGTGTTTATCAAGTCTCAAGTGGGAGTATCGTGGGCTTAATAGGAAATCGATCAGCCGAATAACTCATAAACTACGAGGATTCTTCAGCCGTGAAAACTTTCAGGACTGCTTACATAATGGTTCTTACCCACTTAGAGTAATCTATGTGTAGGTACCTATTTTTAGGAAAGGTACTTTAGGAACAATTACTTACCTTTAGGAAAATGTCCCTTGTTTTTCCTCCCAAACATTGTTTTGGATATTTTCATAAAATTATCTCGGCATTATGTATAATTTTAATGTCCGCATATTTTGTGTCGAGAGAAGTTCAAGGTAAGCTAATTAACTTTTTTATATTATTATGTTAAGTAATTGCTCTACTTGCTTATATCGTAACCGTGAAATGCATAACTCAAATACATTAAGAACCGTCTAAAATCAGCATAATGTCCTCGCTATTTGTCTGAACATTTTAGGCATCGTTTATATCAAGCTGGAGGAAAATTCAAAGCAAATTAAAGAGATTTATGCTTCGATTACACTTTAGGGGACGCCTGTAAGCTCAGCGTTTTTAAATTTAATGTTATGGGAGTCAGGAATCCATTGGAAGTAAGGTAAATATGGATAAAAGAGCATTTTCATGTTCGATGTAAATTGGCGAACGGTTTTATTCGCATTCGAAATAACGAAAACCATTTGAATCTTAAGGCGCGGTAAGAAGCTGTTTACATAAACTGGCAAAGGCGCGTCGCGGCATGGCAACAAATAAGGTCCAAAATAAAAACACAAAACAAAAAACAATAATAAATGCACGCCTCAGTGAAGTAGTTTTTAGGTATTTCTTTGGTTGACTGTTTTCCTTTTATCATCATTACATAAAATATGATAGTTTACTTTCAACATTTTGTGAATTATGCAAGGAAAAAAAAATTGAGCTCTGTTTTCCGATTTTTTTTTATCACGGTTTACTATTTTATTTCAATGAAATATTTTTAACATTTGACATATAATTTTTTTCTGGCCAATACCAGTACCTGCCAATACGCCTCTAACTACCTATACGACAAAAAAAACTGAGCGTTTTACGTTTGGCATAATCATAAACATGACTGTTTTTGTAGTTAACGACGATGAACCTACATAAAGGTACCCTCATTCACCGTCGCTTTATAAAGATAGTCGAATTCATTATTCCACAAAAAAGAATTCCTATTGTGGAACGAAATGTATTATACTTTGAAGTCAACGGAGTGTTATTACTGCATTCCTTTTATACGAAGATTTGGCAATGGGGCGGATTATAATAACCGATTGCCGCCTGACCTCGCGGATCCCGGGAAATTTCCATATTTTTATCAGCACAAATTACCAACCGTAAATATACTCCGGCGAACTGATGGATTAGAATAAATTTTGATGTATTGCGTTCTTGATTTTGTTTTATATGGCTGTCAGAACTCGGAGTGAATTCTTATAACAGGCGAGGCGAGGGTAGGTAATACAAGTTTAGTTTAAATGAATGAAATATTGAATTGTTAATACATTCTTAGTCACTCTTTTGCCAAAGTATAAAAAAAAGCCAAGCTCTGTCGTTGACAGGCAGAAAGAAGTGTCAAAAGTGAAAAGAGCGTACATAAATCATATACTTATCTGGAGCTCGATCTCTAAGCCAATTTCATCATAATTTCATCCTTTACAAACATCAGCCCTCGCTCAAAAAGGCACAAAATCGACAGGCAAGGTTCACCTGATGAAAGAAATGCTATAGCATTCACAGTGCCTTCAATATATTTTCTGATTAACTCTTAAGGTCGCAAGAAACTGGAATTTCCCCTGAGACTGGCCGAGTTTCGTGGTTTTATCGCACATGTCAATGTTTATCCGCCACGGTTGATTATGAGAGCAGAGTTGCAATACCTACCTAAGTAGGAAAGGCAGGCGTGTGGGGTTCCTTCAAAACTTTCCTTTATGAATACAGAATGAAACGAATCGCTTATTGGGGCTGCGTGTGAGGGGTTGAAGCAGATAAATTACTTTGTCTTTTCTGAGTGTGATCTGATAAAATCGTTTGCAGGCGTATGGCTATACGATTTTATGATTTATTTTAGACATCGACTTTTTTTAGGATACCTACGTATTGTTAGATAGAATTTTTGTTTTGCACTCGATAGAATCGTTCGAAGAGCAGTGGTGGTTCAGTGGAATCGGCCGTGACTTACAAGTTGTAGGTCCGTAGGTTCGAACTCTGACAGGCGCTTTATTTTGTGTCAATTATTTGGTCACCACCGAAAACGACATGTCCTAGAACCAAAAATTCGAAGACGCGACATCTACCAACCTGTCCTAGGCCCGCCTGGTGTATTACGGCCCACTCCATCTCACAGAGAGGAGGCCTGTGTCTCAGCAGTGGGATCATTATAGGCTGATTATGCTACTCGATCGAATAATGTAGACTGTTATTGTAATTACCTATACCTACATAACATATACAAAAAAAAAAAAAATATCCCGGGCACCATTTTAACATACACGCAACTTTTATTTTAAATTCAATTTTTTTTTAAATGTATTCAAAATGGGAGATATCCTAATTGCCAACTCTGGTGTTGCTTCAAACTTGCTGACTCACGGTATAATGAAAGGGCTTTCTGTAAAACAAACACATGTCAAGTACACGCGTCGTCATGGCAACCTCGTCCCCCCGCGGGTCTCACTCACAGCGGTTATTCATGCTGGATAGGTACTCACAAATTTTGATCGAGTGATTGATACCTATGTGTATTAGGTAACAAAGGAACGTGACGGAGTGTAACGGCTTAAAATGACGACTCGCCCACGCTTCAGTCACATTGTTTACCTAATGGAACTGAATGTTATTATTTTAGAATTACATAACACATCAGGCCTACGGTAGGTAGGTACACCCACCATTTTTAAATTAAATAGCCTATTTGAGTCTGAGATATAATTAGCCCACTACATTTGAGGTTACTCTCCACATAATTATTCACAAAATATAGCGTTTATTTATAAGACAACTTATAGAATATACTTATATTTTTTTAATTTTGTTGGAAACACTTGGTAATGAGGCCAACATATCAAAACAACATTATTTACAGAAACGTATTTAGGATCAAAATGAGGATCAAAGGACTTCTATATTTAGATCGTCGGTTGTGAGTATTATCTAACACTTCATTAACTGAGATACACCTACGTTATACTATAAAGCAAAAATGTTTGACAGAGACACACATGAAAAATTAACTCGTCTGTATGAAAACGGTCAGGATTTACGAGGCCTTTGAGACTGAATGTGTTATGTTATGGTCCCACTAATCTCACTTATCCCTTAGCTCAAACTATGTTTGTTGAGGATCTTCTAGCTAGTGAGTGCCGCAAAATTGGGTCATCATTTTACGTTTAAAAACTTTGAAACACAGTTATAAACATTGCAACTGAAAACTGAGCCAGAATGTGTAGAAATATGTAGGTAGTTTGATGTGAAATATTATTCACTTTATCCACAAACCCTAAAGCATTAGAAAGATCTATAAACCCGACAAAACAATGGCGCTAAATGGAATAACATGAGACCAAAAAATTAGTCGAGGCTTTTTGCGAACATTTTGAACTTTCATTAGAAGGTCTCTTGGGCCTAAAAACAACATCCATTAGAACAATAAGTTGTAATTAATATTGGGGGAGGGGCACACGCCGTAAATCGCAGGTAATTAGGCAGGCACACGCGTCGGGTAAGGCCCGGCCTGCACGTGACGTGTGAGGAAAGGGCTTAAAAGCTCTTTGTAATACCGCTGGCCCGATGTGTAGCTCGCTTAAAGGTAAACATTTCACTTTTTATTTCCACCGTAAAATGTTTGCAAGGAATTTTTTCACGAGCTCAAATAAAAACTGGTAGTATATGTTTTGTTTTTATTTTACCTATAAACAATCTTATCGTTCAGGTTATGTGAGAATATAAGTTGCTATTAGTGGACTCGAGTATTCACGCAACGACCCCAAAGTTTTATATAGGTTCGTGTTTACTTAAAGAGTCTGTAGGTCAACTTAATTTTCAGTTTGTAATCATAATATTAGCAGCAATTGTAATCATAATATTAGCACCAAAGCTAATATTATGATTACAAACTGAAAGACAAAGTTGTACACGATTATCCCTAACATTAGTTTCAAAAAGTGCTCTTCCAATGAAGTCGTAACGTGGCAACTCGATTAGTCTCTCCTCAGTGCTCGGGTGCCCGGGGGCTTAGAAACTGGATCATAGTCTGATGAAGTGTAATCCCTGGAGCACACGATCACAACTTTATCACTAGCGCCATAGTCTAATATCATTTAACATTAGACGTCTTCCGACAAAATCGGCCAGCAATTTGTAAAATTTTGCTGTAAGCCCATTTATCCCTTTTAGAGCTTCATTATGGGAAAATTTAACCAATTTGCTAACGTCAATTCCTTGCTGTTAAAACTCTTTAGAAGATGCTGAATAATCCATCTAAATAAATGGGTATAAAGATTATGGCTTAAATTGTCTCTAAAAACACGTGAGATAGTTTTATTTTCTATCAAGGTAAGTGACCCAGACTAGACTAAAAAATAAAGAGATTAAAATGAGTGTAGGCACTCAATTTAATAGATAATAAAAAGGCTAACGATTTCGTAAAACAAACCTCCGTGGTTAGTCTTATCCAAATAATAAGTAAAGCTTACTTATTATTAATTATTATTAATTACGTATTCGAGTTAATTGTGCATGCTTCCACAATTCCATATTGTAAATAGCTTATGGCTCTATTAGATTAATAACGAAGCCGATCTTATCGTCAAAATAATTTAGATTACCACGTATTCTTCCAAGCCTGGATAAGTTATGAATCTTTCACACTAACAGATATTCGCTATGCGGTCCAGACGAGGCTATTAGTATGCAAACTGAGCAATCTGCGCAGAACACTGTGAACCGTTATTAGATACTCGCAAATAGACCGTATGCATCTCGCGTTTTTATATAAAACCTAGCGGCTGACTGTACATCGTCCTACTTTAATAACATAAAAATTCTGCAAGAGATTTCAGTTCCTTGAACCGCGAAGTTTAATGGAAATCTTGTAATTATTTTCACTGCATTCTAACAGAATATGAATAAGAAGCGTGTGAATACTCTGTAAGTGCATGCCTAATACAAAAATGCTATTCTTAACATGTCTCTTTTGTCTGTCCAAAAACGGTCTAAAACCATTTTTGTACAAGATAAGATCAACCTCTCTCAACCCAAAATTTTGCTAAAAAACACCTTTTTATGACGAAACCTTGTTAAAAACTCGCCTATCCTCATTTTATTAAAGATATTATAAGTAACAAACAAAAAGGAAGCACATCAAGTTTTATAGGATAGAAAACTTCCCCGTAAGCGAGGTGGAGGCGAGAAGTTAGTGGAATATTTAGAACGTACACCTGCGTTGCAGCCGGGCAGCCTGGCGTTGCGTAGTTTTACCGTTTTGTAATATTAATGTAACTTACCCGTTCGAATTACCGCCGGTTTAATGGTTCCCTAATGAAGGGGAAAGGAGTATCTTATACGGAAAGGTTTAATTGGTCCGGGTCGTTCATCTGTGGAATCTTCAAAAAGGAAAAGTAACTATCATTAGCAGGAACTCCTGATGGGAGGGTACAGTATTATAATTAGCGACATTTAACGCGAACGCTCCGCTTTTCTATTTTCCGTTTCATTTCTTTTATTTTATGTGAAAGGATGTTTTTAATATCTTGAGAGGAAATTCTTTGGTGTAGCAACTAGGAAAAGTTAAGTGCAGTTGGTCCGTTTACTTGGAATGAGGAATAAAAAGGTTGGATTCAAAGAGTATTTGGAACGTTGCGGGATTTATGTCAAATTCCTTTTAGGTGTCCCTTTTAAGTGTCCCTTTTAATTTTACTTTTAGTGGAAATATCTTCTTCTTTCTTGCAATTTCAGATATTGCAAGTAACTTCGAAAGGTATTGATCAAAAAGGTATTATTGAGTCTAGAAAGAACAATACCTAGAAGTTTACTCAATAAACTTCAATTTCAACTACTCACTAAAGGAAAGTATACATAACCAGCAAAAGCATATGAGTTTGTTTGTTCGTTCGAATGTTGGTAAATATATTGAACTAATTTGAATTTCTTTCAACAAGGCAAACTTTACCACTATAAACAAACTTCGTGAATTGCAAGAAATTAGAAAAACGTCACGCGCCGAAGAATATTGAAGGTAAATGTTTGTTTAATTTCTTCATTAAGTACGCGAAAAGAAACTGAAAATTCAATTTTGCATGATTTTATAACGCAACATAAATTGAATAAAGTTTCCATACTTCAGAACGTCGGTAACAAAGAATAAATCAAAATACAATTTAGATTGAATGTGAGAAGAAACATACTTTGGCAAAGTTACCCTAAATTACTGTTTCATTATATTCACACTAGCGGTCGACTCTGACTTTGCCCGAACAAATATTTTCGCTTGATATTTTCCGACCCCATTTAAAATATGACAGGTAACAGAGTGCAAAGCACAAGTAATAAGCTTGTCAAAAATTTGATGTAGGTTCAATCGAGTGAAATTAGCTCGGACCCGTACACAGAACAGGTAAAATATAAATCAAAATGCTTTACCCGACTCGATCGATCTTTGTAAATAAGATGACATTTACACAAGCTTTGATATTATACCTGAGGGTAACATCCCATCATCGACATGCCTGATACCATAGATTTAGTAAATAAAACGGAACAAAAAAAAAATACTTGTGTTATAAAAAAAAAAAAAAACTAGGTAATAGCTGACCGTGTATTTTTCCTGACATATTTTGACGCCTGTTCCTTAATTACTATTGCCTTTTTTACGTTAAATATGATGGAGTAGTAGTAGAAGATTTTCCGGTTATTCTTCTGATGGCATCTGATCAGCGAAAAGTATGTTGGTTTACTTATTTGTAGTACCTAACATATACTAGTAAAAAATAAAGCAATAGCATCCAACATCGACACGCAATCAGTTACGATGGATTTAGTATATGATACGAACCCAAATGGAACTTGTACCATTCCAAAATGTATCGTAGGTTATTAAAAAAAAAAAAAATCTGTTCTATACATTTTGGCCGCTTAGGTTAAAATTCCACTTTTCTCAGACATATTAGCCAAAAATTTCTACGCTAGGGGTCTAGAATCATGAGCTGGTCAAAGTTTGCGCTTTGATCTCTCTGCCAACCTGTACACTTAAGTTATATAGACAGACAGACCTACACGTCTATAGAAAACGTATCATGAAAATGTAAATAGCGTCAAATTAATATTCCGTACGCGTGGGAATTTTAGATATATGGGCAACATATGTACCTATGCAAAATATTTTGATCCACATACACCGTGTAGTATATGAGGGAGGTCCACATTGAGGCGCTTGATCCCTAATTAAGTAGAGCCCTCACGTACGCACCTCTGCAAACCTTTGAATAAGAGATGCTTGAAGCCTACACAATCATAGTTTTATAAAAACACCTTGAATAACAAACAGACACGAGACGAAGTAACTTTTCCATTAGGGAATTAAAAAGTGGAACCGAAATGTCGAATTTAATTGGGGAGCATCCTACGCACACTGAAGGTTAGAATTGTTTTAGATAGGTACACGTTTTATGTTTAGATTTCAGGGGACGTTGTGAAAAAAGCTTAGAACTTGACAGATTGTACATGCGACATCTTAGCTTCAAAAGATTCATCAATTTATTATTTACTAGTTTTTGTCCGCGGCCTGGATGTTGGAAAATATCTCACGGGAACGTACTACCGAGATTAAAAGTAGGTACCTTAGAAGAATAGTTCCGTAATACATGGTTCTCATATACCACACGCCAGTTTATCGCGTTCAGACAGACAGACAGACACGGCGGAGCGACTTTGTTTTATTATAAACTAGCAGCGCCCCGCGGTTTTACCCGCATAACTGTAAATCCCGTGAGAAGATCGGGATAAAAACTATCCTATGTCCTTTCGTGGGACTTAAACTTTCTCAATACCACATTTCATCTAAATCGGTTGAGCGGCTTAAGCGTGAAGAGGTAACAGACAGACAGACAGACCCACTTTCGCATTTACAATATTAGTATGGATATGTAGTGACAATACTATTACGTCGATAAAATGACTTGTTCTTTAGAACGTAGATACACGAGCCCGCGCTTTATGAATCAAAGTCTCCACAGGGTCTGATTTTGGGCAGCGGGATTGTCCGAAAGGGTTACCGCTGCCCCGGAACATAAAGGGCTAAGGAAGGAACACGGGTGGGTTTTAGTCAGTAAGAGTCTGACACTCCCTTCTGCTCCAGCCTGAGCGGGAGCGGTCATTTGATGATTTCCCATCCACAAAAAAAAAAGGTCTGATTTTCGAAACACCGTTATACAAGGTGGCGCAAAACTCATCACCCTAATGGAAGATGCTATATTTTTTGCAAATGTCGGGAAGTGCCAATTCTACTTTGACATTTGAGAAGTAAACAGATACAAAATACACGTCAACAAGACATGAATTGCTATACTCCTAAAGAAAGCGGAATAAATAGTATTTTGGGTCGCCTAATCTCTCGTTTTGGCGATTTGCACTGCCCGGCAAGATCGCCAGATTTAACAGTTCGAGACTTCTTTTTGTGGGGTTTTTTGAAGTCACAAGTCTATGTCAACAAGCCTCAGACTCTTAAGCCGTCAAAGAGAATATCCGTCAAGAATGCGAGGAACTATCGCCCGAAGTTCTGGCAAGAGTGATAGAAAATGCCATAAATCGGGCCCGAAAGGCCATCAATTCCGGCGGCCACTTAACCGATATAATTTTCCCGACTTTTAGAAAAAAAATAATACATCAAAATATTATAATACAAAAACAAAAACTAAATTTTTCATTCATAAAAAAACCAAAGAACATCGAGTCACACACAACTTTTGCGCCACCTTGTATTACGTTTGGATGTACTACTACAAAGTAAGTAGTTATAAAGGCTCGTTCATGTTTTATGCTACATTTGACAAAAGTATGTTTTTCTCTCAGGGTATTTAATTTACGTTATAGCAGTAACTTCAAACGAACTAGGAAATTCATTTCATTGTCTCTCTTGCATTTTTGTATTGTCGAGTTAATCACGTTTTATTGTAAATTGTTATTAGCAGTAACAAGAGTTATGTTGTACAGCGCTCTGTGTTTATTTCAGTAGGTTTTTATTCCTCCTGTTCTACACAAAAAGAGAGAGAGAGAGAATAATTTCAAATAATTTTAAGTGACAAAGCAGGGTGTAAAAATTTCAGACGCACTTTAAATCGTTAATTTGATTTGATGGTTTCGTCTCATTGATAGTATAATGTGTAATTTGATAAATGAATGATCAGAAATAGTGATTTTTTTTTTATCCATTTTAATCATTTTCATCGATATCGAGAATTGAAGCAAAATAAGGAAAACTCGTCTAAGAAAGTTTTAAAAGTAAATGTGCCTACCTACCGCAACTTCCTTTTCAAATTGATTAATATTCTTTGGCCCCGAGTTTCTTAGAGTTGGGGAAATTAATTAATGAGCAAAATGACTACCAAATTAAATTTTCCGTAGGTACATTCAAATCACAATTGTCATTCTTTGAAAGTTGTTTAAAGTTGTTTTTTTTTATTTTTTACACAGAAAAATTGATGTAGGGGGTCGATTTGTTCAACTTAATTTCCCTGGCATGCACGGTCACCACCACGGTCATATTAAGTAAAAGCATCGCAGTATTTCTAGATTTCAAACAGAAACAGAGATCTGTTTGAAATCTAGAAATACTGCAATATTATTCCGGTATTTGTGTCGTAATCTTGTAGTAAGCCGATAATAGTATGAGGTCTTATATGATAGAGCCTGTCGCATTTCATTGGAAACTATTCCGATACCCGGCAATAACTCGGAATTGTTTAGTAGGAAAATCCTATTATACTGGGAAATCGAAACTAGAAGCTACTGAACTAGGACAATGAGGCCACCTATCACTTTTATAAATAGATTTTATTATGATACTTCTTTGTAAAATGGAAGCTATTTTTACCCGACTGCGCGATAGGTAAGACAGGATTATGTTTTATATAATTTCGAGTACATAAATATGTTATAAAAAAAGTATCTGTGCTTCATTAAAACATAATATCCTTTATAACTAAAGGAAAATTACCACTAAGAGCACCAACTAATTTATATTCAATCAAACGTAAATTGTAAGTCAGTTTCTGGTTCTGTCAGAAGTGTCCAACTTTGGCCAGCGCCTGTCCGGAGCGCGTCTTATCTCCAAATCTTAAGCTTTAACAGCAATTTTAAGAGGTTTAAAACAAAACTCGAGTGCCATTCCTACCCTGATATCCCCCTCTTTTGTCTTACCAATGCTGTTCTTAAGTGCGTTTGGTAAACTTGAGAGCCTTCGCAATATCCTCGAACAATTCGTACCAAGGTCCCACAGACCTTATATTTCAATTTACCGGAAACTCTACAATAATTGACCTACATTTTAACATTAAGCGAGTTCCGATTAATTTTGCTAACAAATGTGTTAATTTCATGCAAAAACATGACAATATGAACATGATTTTGTGGAAATGCATTTCATTTAATTAATTTAACATGGCTACATAATATCATAAATTTCGTATTTTCAACTAAAATATCCTAAACTTCAGAGCGGTGAATTTTAGTAATTGCAATTAATATTTGTTGTATAACAATAGAGTTTACAGATATTTCTATCGTCACAATAATTGATTTCAATATTTCCCGTGCGCTCACCGCAGCATCAAACGCGGCAATAGTAGGTACTATAAATTATTTGTCAAGACAAGAAATGGAAATCTGTAGGAAGAAAATTGTTGAAGTAGCGAGGAATAAATTCAGCTTTTCCTCAGCATTTTCTTTGTCAGTTAAGTTTTTACTTAAATTCTGCTTTCTATGCTGAAACATTTCTTTCAGGCCATGTACAGGCTGACAGACATCTATGCGCAAA
The DNA here is from genome assembly GCA_949316385.1 of Globia sparganii. Classification (NCBI taxonomy): domain Eukaryota; kingdom Metazoa; phylum Arthropoda; class Insecta; order Lepidoptera; family Noctuidae; genus Globia; species Globia sparganii. The sequence goes on from OX438655.1 coordinate 15,350,067, forward strand.
GTGAAATCTTGAATTCAGATCTGTTTCATAGAAAAGTGCAATATCTACGTGGTCAAAATGTATGGAACAGCATTTTTTTTAAATGACGTGAGATTCAACACAGTTGGTTCAGAATCATGTACTAAATCCATGGTAATAGGTTGTTTGTCGATGTCCGTGCCAACCTGTATACTCAGGGTAACTCACCGTCCGATCAGGACCAGGCCCGTGCCGACGGCGCGTACGTGTTCCACGCACGCCTCAGAGATGTCAGCATAAAGGAAGGGGCCCTTAAGGGCCTTTGCCTGCCGGGGCAGCGGGATTGTCCGAAAGGGTTACCGCTACCCCGGAACACAAAGGGCTAAGGAAGGAACACGGGTGGGTTTTAGTTAGTAAGAGTCTGACACTCCCTTCTGCTCCACTTAGAGCGGGAGGGGTCATTTTATGTTTTGTCATCCTCAAAAAAAAGCCTGTATACTTTATTTTTTAACCCCCTTACTAATAAACGTTGTATAGCGTCTGTATAGTTACACAATGCTTTGTCTTCTTCTTTCGAAATTCAAATTACTGACGACTGAAAGAGAGAAATCGGTGTGTATAAACTATTAATCTAATGTACGTTTATTAGTAAGGGATTATAGTATAGGTTACTACCTACCTACTTGGCGCTGATCAGATGCGATCAGAACAAAAATCAGACAATCTTCGCTACTCAATCATATTTAACGTCAAAAGGCAAAGAGTCATTACAGAGCAGCGTCAAATATCAGGCAAAAGACACGGTTAGGTAATACCTAGTTTTATTTATAGTAATATCGCAACAAGTACATTTTAAACTTAAAAGCTATTGGTAGTGTATGTCAACCTTCAACATCACAAAGCATCCTGGAGAGATGTCCGCTGTGTACCCAGGCACGGTTTTTTAAAGGTAAGCGGGGTTTGAATGTGCACTTTGGAAAGGTTCACAGATCAACAAATGCACTCATCTCAGACCCTGTCTCAACAGCTACACCTACAACACCAGCTACTTTTGAACCGTTTTGGAAAACCCTGTTCAAATTAAAAAAGTCTGTTTCTGTTTTGAAGCGAATTCCCAGCAACACCTAGCAGGTTGCGTTCATCTAGCTGCCCGCGAGAACTCGCTAAATGCTTGAGAACAACCACTCACCTTCCCTTACAGAATTTACATGTAGGTACAAAAGAATTCGGCAACCAAAAAGACTACTATTATTAATAGCATTTTATTGTTTTAAGTATTACCTACATAACTACATCCATACTTCCATACTAATATTATCATTTAGAATTAACTCTGTCTGTATGTTACCTTTTCACGCGTAAACCACTGAACGGATTTCGATAAAATTTGGCAAGGAAAGACATAGGCTAGTTTTCGTCCTGGTAGCATGTTTCGGTGAAATAATTTCTGACATATACGCTGGCGAAGTCGTGGATAAACTAAGAAGTGGCTCTAATTTTATATTTTCGCAGGCCGTAAACAGCAAGAAATCCATTTGAAAGCACTAAAACTTTAAGTCGATCACAGGCGGTTGCTATTCGCGGCTCGGCTCTTGAATAATAAATAAATAGAGCAGCAGTGACTGACCCACGTGGGCGCCGTCACTTGCATTGTCCACCCACGCGACACTGCACAGCTTGCACGCCATTTTTATGTCATTTTACGCCAGTTCTGTCTTTATTGTCTCCTTGTTTATCTAGGTTATAAAACCAGTATTGACTCGAGACCTATTCTGTATACCCTGTTTTTCAAATGACCTTATTCCGCTCGAGCGACAGTGTTATCTACATACATAACATTTTCTTCCGCAACTATTCGGAGCTTTGGTCTTTGTTTACCTAAGCAAATTACGTCACTCGGCAATCAAAGGATACGTTATTAATTCATGATGCTATAAATACATCGATTACACTAGATTTAGTAGTCATTAATCAGTCAATCAGTCAGTTCATTAATAAATTAGAACAGGAAAGTCTTTCTGAGATGAACAGCCTAATGAGAATATATAATACAAACTTCGTTGAGCGATTACCTTACATGGAAACATTATTGATAATGGATAGAGAATGAGCCAATTTTAATCATGCTACGTGTGTGTACACACTACCTACTACACGTCTACCGTGCACTGTTACACAATCTCGAACATGAGAGCAAGTTGTTTGCACCGAAGCGATTAGCTCTTACCTTGACACTGCGTGTCTTTTGTAACGAACAGCAAGAACGCCGTGATCGTAACAAATCTCCAACGTCGCCTCCCCATTGTTGTGATTAGTTTTCACCGAGTCATTGATACTGTCACACACACAACTAGAATGTCCACTTTAGAGTTCATCGGAAGTGTCCCGAGGTTTGGAGAAAGCCATGTTTGACAGTGAGAAATTGGAAGTCTTCGCTACGCCATGCCGGTAGTTCTGTCACATCTGAAACAAACAAATCAAGCGTGACTTCACTGTTCTTACTAAAACTTACTTCACATTGTTCGTTTGATGAACTTTTCCAATTCTGAACATCCCATTAGGGAACTGCGATCTTGGCGAACACTAAAGAAAACTATCTTTCTTTATCAGTCATAGCACGGCAGTGCTCAAGTGGGTTAACAGTTTTATATAAAGATTGTAATCGTACATGATTTTAAATTCAAGGTGCTGGATGTGTCATTTATCCTCATTTATATTTATAATTTAACAAAATATCTTTCGAGTCTAATATAATTCGAGGGCTCAAGAGTAAAGCTATTCGACAACAATATTTGTTACTAAATAATTATGATAAGTTAACTACTACCCAACCCTAAGCTCTCGCAAACAATAAACCCCAAAATTGAGTGGTATCCAATCAGCGATCCCGAGACGAGGTGTCAGGTAGCGAGCAAACTTTAAGATAGGTTCGCTGAGCGCCAACAGCGATACTGTTAAAGATTATTAGAACATTGTCTTACAGCGGGCACTGTCACGCTACTACAAAGTTTACGTGACAGCCTTCGAAACTTGAACGGGACCGAACGTGACCACAAAGATGGCCGATATCAGCTGTCATTGCGCCGCCTTTGATGTTTTGATTCGCTTCACTTTGGCACGTTGATTCATTAGTCCATCGCTTTAAGGGGTTTTGTTTGAGATTGCTTTGAAGTTCCTTTGATACTAAGTCGCCTTTCAGTTTATGATAATCAATCAATAGGTTATAGTGAGTACTCAGCCAAGTCAATTGACAATCGCCAATTATTGGAGCCATGAAATTGGATTAAAATAAACAAGTGGGCCTGTTCTGAGTCAGCTCATTAATTAGTTGTTATTTGAGCTCCTCTTACCTTCAAGGAAACTGGTTAAATGTAAGTGTAGAGGTGACGGAACGAATAAGGAGCGACAGGACGGAAAACATTCCACCGAAGCACTCGCTTTAACGACCTGATACCAGCATTAAGAACCGGAAAATATCTATTTCCACCTCTCAAGGGAGTTAAAAATGACATTGTAAATATTGTGTGTTAATAAATTGTATTTATTTTCTTATTCAAATGGCTGCGTCTCCGTTCAATTGTCTCGAGAGGAATTTTATCTCTTGTTATTTACTCAGGTTTTTCCATCCCGAAGGAAAGACATGAACTTCAAATACGAGAAATATTATATTTCCATTACAGTTTCATAGATATAGGACACGTATGTAATAAGTATTTCTTAAGATATTATCTCTCCTAAAGGTAAATGCATAAAGGAGGATTATTGGGTGACGGGATCCAAGGAAATTAAACATTTGTGTCATTTCGAATGCCAGTTAGTGTCAGGTACATTGAAAACACCTGAATAACTTCCTAAATGTCGAACCTAATCCAGCTACAGATAACCACTATCTGCATTTGACAGTCAATTCGATGCCGCTCAAATCTTGATGGATTTGCGTAATCCTGTATTTACATTGAATCGCGTTACATACAGTAAAACCTTTGGTAATTTATATCAATGTTTGCTTATGACAGATTACATAGTTTTAGCTCTTCATGCCATATAAAATCTGGTATTACGCTGCATGCGGTTAAACTGGAAGTCGACCCCAACATAGTTGGGAAAAGCTAGGCAAATGATGATGATAATACACATAGTTTTAACAACATAGTTTTTTTTGCCAATCAATTTGTGAGATGAGTCTCACTGTAATGCAAATTAATGGAGCACGCCATCACGCATATGTATAGATTCGTCGTATAACGAAAACCGTGTAGGTAATGAATTCCATAAAGCCCACGACTTATCGCCAAACACTTACTGGATGTGTAATCATTAGGTGATTACAGTGATTAGTGTCACTTCTGGTGGTTCAACATCTAGGTCCCTATTATCGGAGGTAGTGAAACGTGTAATGACGTCATTGCGCGTCACGTATAGAGTATACTTAGACGCTGTGCGGCGTACGCCGGGCGAGTCGTGAAAGCGGCGCGTTCCGGCTCGACGGACAGTTTCTCGCGAACACATAGCCGCGCCGATACACGGTGATGCGTTAATGTCTCTCTAATAATTCACGTAATCAAAAAATACCTTGAGAAATAACAATAGAAAGTCGTTTGACGACGAAATTCAAGAATTCGTGTCAAAGCATGTAATTAGAAAACTTGTTTCTGAAGAAAATTTTTGAATGAAGTCTGTTAGGTACCTACCTACTACTTTATTCTACATTAAATTAATATAATGAAATTCTACCTGAAGGGTACAAAAGTTGTTTACTCCTGAAGTTTAATAAAGTATTTTTGTTTTATGAAGATAACTAACTAATCTAAGAAGTAAATAAGTAACATTGAAAGAAAACAAGCAGGTACTTTTTAGTTTATGGTTCCAACGACGAGACTGCATCGAATTTACTTTTTTAGTATAAGATAGGTACTGATAATTACGGTTAATTTTAGTTTAAGAATTCGTCATAGGTCATCTTTCAATCACTTTAGAATGTCTCAATGTCAAAAATTTGAATCTCTTTGAAATTTTGACAAGTTATCACAGCTGTCAAGGTAAAGTTTAAATTCTCCAGAGCTAATGGATTTGCAAATTATAGGTGGCTAACTTGAAGAAGCGACTTGGATACAATGAAGTTCTAATTGCGTTTTGGGAGACGTTAAACGGCATTTCAATATTGTCTTTGTGATAAGCTACAATGGAAAAGTTAAGATTAGTTTTCCAATCATAAAATTGATAGACTTTAGAATTAGCTTGTTCTACTTGATTTGGTTACGAATTAATTATAAACTCTGAATGAGATTTCTATTACGCATCTGTCATTCATTTTATATTCTTCCGAAGGTCACTTCTGTGCCAATTTAAGAATTTCCATGGTAATGAATGTTCTATGAGTGACATACCTCGTCAACTCATTGCCCAATGCTAACTCGAATCTATCCATGTCAGGGTTAAAATAATTAAGTACCTATTGCCTTCCTTCTTATTACTTTATTATCCAAAATAATTCATCCGTGGCTTGCGGCTAAGTAATAACAGCCGCATTGGTCGATCGATTAGGTTAAGCTGCGCTTGTCGAAGTTGGTCCATGGATGGGTGACCATCTTTACATACCAATACCTCTCCGTGTCTCGGAAAGCATGATAAGCCGTTGGTCCCGGCTGTCATTCGTGGATCTTTGACAATATGGGTCGTCAGAAGCCCGAATGTCTGACCACCAATCTTACCAAGGGGTTTTTTTTTACCCATCGACTGGGTTGTGGAGGTCAGATAGGCAGTTACTCCATGTAAAGTACTGATACTCAGCTGCATTTGGATAGACTGGAAGCCGACCCCAACAAATTTGGAAAAAAGGCTAGGCAGATGATAACTTATTCATTCATCAGGATACCTGGTAGGTACCTACTAATATCCTACTATCCTAATATTATCCTACTTCCTACTAATACTATAAATGCGAAAGTTTGTGAGGATGGATGTTTGTTACTCTTTCACGCAAAAACTACTGAACGGATTTTGATGATACTTTACAGTAATATAGTTTATACATCAGAATAACACAGGATACTTTTTATCCCGATATTCCCATGGGATCAAAACTTACGCGGGTGAAACCGCGGGGCGCAGCTAGTAATATTATAAATGCAAAAGTAACTCTGTTTGTGTGTCTGGTACCCTTTTCAAGCCTAAACGGCTGAACGGATTTGGGGTACAGCACTCGGATAAACCATGACCTTGGTTAGGACATAGGTACGATATTTTTTTTATCCTGGTAGTACGATCCCATGGCAAAATTTACGACCTGCACGCGAGCAAAGTCACGTCAAAAGCAAGTAACTTAAATTCTCTGGATAATTTGTTCTCCGAATAAATTAAACGAATAACGAATTCATATTTTGTTACTTAGATAAGTATTCAATATTCATGAATATTGCTTTGTGTTTCATGAATTGCGGATTATTTTAATGCCGATCTGTTATGGTAATACCTATAATAGGAAAATGATGACTAGTATTCAATATTCATGAATATTGCTTTGTGTTTCATGAATTGCGGATTATTTTAATGCCGATCTGTTATGGTAATACCTATAATAGGAAAATGATGACTTGTGAGGCTGCGGGCTACGAATTTGATGCGGTACCTATCGTATTACAAACCGACCGGCTGCCTTTCAAATTATTTAAATTGAGAACTTTGTAATGTTTGTATTTTGTTTTATTCTTCATTTCAGCTTAGGTAGGTACTTATGTGTATGTGTTTAGCGTTATAGAATAGAATACTCTTTATTATTTACACTATATAAATTACAGATATAAATATAGAAATTTTACAAAGGGTGACACAATGGGCGGTCTTGTCGATCGCTAAGAGCGATCTTTTAAAGACAACTTTTGCATGGATTAAAAAGAGGAAGGAGAGACAATACTGTAGGTTATATTGTGTTAAAATCATACAAAGTTATGTTTTCGAAACGACGAACGTCTTTACATCACCCAGCGGTTATATTTTCACAAACAAAAACATCATACAAAAATTTTCAAGATTATTTTAAAAATGTGCTTGACTGTTCGAATGGGACCAGAGTTATTTTATTGCCATCCTGCACTATATAAGGTCGACTTTTGCAGAAAACCTTTACAGTAGATACTTATAGTCATTCTTTCTTGTTATTTAACGTACGTAAACCTATAAATAAACAATAATTAAGGGTAAATAATAATTGGTAATTTGTACAGAAAAAAAATCTGGCAGAGGAACTTTTATTTATAAAATGTAACCCTTCGTTTTGGCTTCGCCGCAGTCGAGTAAAAAGTAATGTAGTTGCAGTTTAAACAATCTTCCTCTCTTATACAGTCGAAAGATACAATTAAATGTTTTATTACAATATCAACAAAATAACAGAAACATGTTCAAAGTTACATTGAAGAATATGCAAATTAATTGACCTTATCGCAGACACAATCCGCACAGGTGAAGTTTTTAATGTCACAAGAACAATATGTAGGAATGACGCCATTTGTTATTTTGTAGCTTGATTTAACAATATTTTAGCACAGATGTATTCGCATTTATGTAAAATTGGCACAATAGATGCTTCCAATTGGTTGATCCTTAATTTCAGATTAAGTATGCAATGTGTAACTGAATTAACGGATAATATAGAAGTAGTTTGTTCAAAATCGTTTACTAAATCGATTTCTGTCATTTTTACATAGGTAATTTTTTATCCCAAAAATAATTAAAACTACGTATATTACAGTCAAACTTCCGCTGTCCGTCCAAACAAACCGAAATGGATGAAATACCTACTACGTTAGACCTTAACCGTGTGCGACTGTGTGCGTGCGTAGATTTGTAATGTGACCACAATTTTCTCCCACAATTAGCATAACTGACTTAATAAATAAACAATGTTTTATACAAAGTAGAAAAATTCTACGCATGTATTATGATATAACCTAATTATTCTAATTGGGGTGTTTAGTGGTGTACGTTAATTTTGGGACATATTTTATACCACTGTTAATTACTTATGGACAATAAAAACAAACAACATACACAAATATTTGTCGAGGAAAAAACGGCTATTTCTAATTAAAATAAATAATTATTTTTGATTCTTAAATCTAAGTGGAGTGAAAGTGCCTGAGGATGGTCAGCGCCGTCTAGGTCGGCCCAGGAAGAAGCAGCGAGACGACCTAGACGCGTACCGCCAGGGTTTGATCAAGGTGGCTTAGAAATGGATGCTTGAAAGGATTTGGGACAGGCCTTTGCTCAGCAGGCAGTGGGACAGCGTAGGATAAAAAAAAAAAATAAGCTACCTTAGTTTTAGAGATTAGCATCAAAAAGAAATCATCTGCGATGAACTTGATCAGTTAAAACATTTGATGAAAAAGCCCAAAACAACCACCATTATTATTAGTGCCATAGTGTCATTATAATGCTATTATAAATAATAATAAATGTTTATTCAGTATTAAAATTGGTAAAATTGTTACAAAAAGTCTTAGAAATTATTTACAATAGGTATAATAATGTTAGATGCCTGTACTAGGATGAACCTGTATCACAGGCGGCATGAGCATACTTTATGGTAATTGTAGGCCAATATAATTCTTAACAATATTTAACATTAGAAATTTTGAAATAAGGACAAAATTTTATTAATTAATATTATTTTATACCTAGTTTACTTAAATACTATTTACTTAAATATTAAAATAAAGACTTATATACGTAATATAATTTCAATCAGGGAACATTTCACGCTAGAATGTGAAAGCCCGAGAATTGATGCTGTCAGAATTCTCATCTGACGTCACTGTACCCATTATATTGTTTGACATCATCTCAAAATTCCGTGGGCGCTTTGTTCAGCAATTTGCAATTAATAAACCGGATCTGTCTGCTTCCACGGAACACTTCGATGAGCCATCAGGCTACATCAAGGTCGCAAAGGAATTAAATTCTTTGTTAGGTCACTCAAATTTGCATTTGCGCATAATACCTTTTTTAGCTTTTTATCTTCCGCTAAACTCGACGAATTTAAGTACTTGAGGTGCTTTATTACCACAAGATCTTATTTCGTCTAATAAAACTTAACATTTACCTGCTTGCACTTAATTATTTAAAATGAAAAATACTTATTCAAGAAGTTGTTGAAACTCGCTCGTTACAGCAATTTAACCGATGTAATTGGCCACCATACAAAAGTAAAAGAAAATTTTAAATTGCACCGCGTCCTTTTAATGAACGGTATAAAACTTGTGACAACAAATTTCGCCGGAACAAATTTCACAATTTCTGTCGTGGGAGGTGAAATTGTCATTCACACTTTAGTTAATTGTCGATTAACTAAAATATTGGGACGTGTAGTACGTAAGTTAATTACTTATGCGTTGTTATAAAGCGTTCTCGCATGCAAATGGGGAGTCCGAGCGTGTCTGAGGCGGACTTAAATTGCCCCTATTGTCGGCTATTGTGTGGGTTACAACACTAGCCGCAGATTCTCACGGCGGACGCGACCCGCGACGCATTGCCGACGCATACGAGAGTGTTTATCCCGACACATTAGACTCAAACACCTTAATGGACAACTAAAACATCATTTTACTAACGATTTGTACAAAAAGTTACATTAACACAGGGGCTAAAATAAATATGTGGTTTTCAATGTAAACCTTTCAAATGTTAACGATATTATTGCAGAAAGTAGGGCTTTCTATACCTGTCATTGATCGACGTTAACTACTGTTAACGTTAACGTTAGCTGTTAACGTTAGTTTCCAAATATTTAAATTACAAGTTCAGCGACTGATTTCTTAAGAGATATCGGTGTTAATACATTACCAAATATGTGTCGATACAATAACGATTGACAACACTTGCGTAAAGTTAGACATTATCAAAATGTCTCAATCAAATATATTGTAATATGTGCAATAATTTCTCACTCAACATTTAGAGAAGAGATAACTCTTATAATATAATATAATAAAATGTATACAGTACATAGAATATACATAGTGTACCGTCAATAGGTACACACATAAACCGCAAAGTGACAGCCGACATTGTGAACTTAAGGTCACAGCAAATCACAGCATCAAAAATATTACACCTATCTAAAGCAGCCAAAGCCGCACATATTTCTCAATCAAACCTTAATACATTACAATGTCAAACCAAAGACTCGGTCGCAAAGGACATGGACTTCGGTTCAACCGTCAAAGGCCTCAAGGCGCAATATCGTGCTAACAGCTCTATGAAGGTCTATTTAACACTTAATACGGCATATACTCGTAAATAAATCACGATTCTCCTATAAAATTGGTACTGTACGCCGAAAGTGATAAATATTTAACGCCAGCGACCTCTGTGCTTTATTGGTGATAAAAAGAATAATTTTCAATGATTTTTACATTTTAGACGATCTCGTGTTAATTTTTTTATGGTACGCGTTTTTCAACCTACCCAATATTTTAAGAAATTATTAGTAGGCAAATTAAAAGAAAATGAAAGCAATAAGTCATCGGCTATCATTGGGATGTTACCTTCGTCGGTAATCTCACTTAAGCTTCCCCACAAGTAAGCAAAGGAGCTTTTTTGAAAATCAATTTCATTATTAAAATCCTTTCGCCAAATCCTTTGCTAATCCTGGAAAAGTTGTCAATTAAGAAATGGTAAGAGAAAAATAGTATTCAGCATCTGATGAAAATAGGAAGTTCAATTTTAACTTATTAGCTAGCTCAAATTGTTCTAGCCTGGGTCCCGACCTCGATTTATTGAAGTAATCTAATAAAATAATAATCAATCAGTTTTATTGCTCGGGCGATACTAAATATAAAATACTTAGGCTATATAACGTAAGGCCGTCTACACACTTAGTAAGTTTTTATAATAAATGGTTTATGGAGGTTCTCGCCCGAATTTGCCCCACTTTCAAGGGTTACATCGAGTGGCCTATTTCGCGGAAGTTGTGTGGACTTTTAAACTTCAATAGCCCATCGACGACGGGTACAAAACTTCTTCATAACAAACAACTGTAGCTGACTTTAGTTAAATAAATATTAGGGTGGGTGTGGAGAGCGTTGGGATTATTTTTTCTCAATATTAATTTCTTTGAGAAAGGTCAAAGCGAATATAATCAATTTTATACGGACAGTGTAATTATACTGAGGGAAACAAGAAGAAAAAAAAAGTGTATATATTTATATCAGTAATTTTTATGGTCTAGGTACCTATCTATCTATCAAAAAGGAACTGGTCTTCACTTTATGATGTGAAATTATTTCTATGCTAATGAAAGCATAGCGCGGCGCTTCAGTAGTTTGTCTTCTCATTTAAATTACAAGTAAATTGGTGCGCGTTGGCTCGAGAAAATAGGCTCTTAAATGGTTTCCAAAATAAACTGGCCACAAAGACAGTTTTCGAGCAGCAAGCGAGCGCAAAGCTTACGTGCATTAGGCAAATTCTCTGAAAGGAATTTGAGTACTTTAATGGTCGGCTCTATTACACTGTATAAGCCTCATAACATAACAGTTTATTTCAGAAAACAGTAATTTGCTGTAGTGGTGAGACGTGAATGTTATGATGAATGTGAATAAAGTATAAATTAGATTAATTCCTCGTCGAGTTCGTTACATCGCAGACCGCACCCCCGATGAATTAGTATTCTCAAAACGAAGCTTTGACCGCTAAAGCAAGCTCTTATCCACATGCCAACGACATTTATAAAAAAATTGAAAATAAAAACAAGCTTTTATATTTAAATAAAAACGTAACCTAAAACAGAAATAATAACGCGAACTAAAAAAGAAATAAATTTAAGTGATATTTTAAAAATATACAACGTGTAACGTTATATGTGCAAAATCTGAATATAGTTTGTTCTTAATTGACTACTGAATCGATTTCAGTAACGTTTAATATAGGTTTTTTTTTTCAAAAAAGATGTATTTTGCCATACTATCCGCCGATTGAGCCAAAGAAAATTATGTCTTATTTTAAGGCCATAAGACTCAATTTTGAATGTATAAAGCAATGCTAGTATCAACACGATTTTCTTAATAAAAATAGCTTTAAAAAATAGTTTTGTTCATTGTATTATGATTATGCTTTTAACTCAATGCTCTAATTGGTGTGTATGAGGTTTTTCGCATTTAACGTTACGCGTTGTATATAATTTTTAAACGCTTGAGGCACAGATATTGTATAGTAGGTACACCTGCATAACGGATACCGTACATCAGTACCTCAACCTTTAGCTTTTTTGTATTGCACGTTGTATTGACCAGAACTAAAGGTGTGGGTAGGTATGCAAAATTTCAGTTCAATCGGATACCAAAAAATGGTCGAAAAATGGTTTGCAAATTTTGACGGACAACTTACCGAACAGTGCAACTTTAAATAAAAGCTTGTAAAAATATCTCTATTTGTCTAGAATCCACGTACTTTTACTAGTTTGTTGTTAATAACATGACGCAAGCCTCGAGTCTTCAAGTAAAAGGTCAAATTTAACCTTTGCCTCGCAACCTCACCGTTATGAAAAATGTGATTAATGGCTTGAAAAAATACACTTATCACTGGACGTCAGGCCGAAGCTCGGGGCTACGTTGATTTAAGATAAACCGACGACGTTGATAGCCTGGATTTATCTGGTTTTTCTGTTTGTGTAATTATCACCTTTCTGCGAATTTAAGCAGCCTGCCGAGGTGTCTGGTTGTCTGAGTTATTATTTTCTCACAGATCATCTTTATTTATTTCTTATCGTCCATCATCTTTCCATATGACTGCGTCGCAACGTGCCACGTTTCAATGCACACGGACACACATAACTGGAGCGTAATAAATTCTCGCTTTTGAAGTAACGCCAATCATATTATTTCACAGGCGAGTACAGTAAACTGGTGCGAGCCGATAATGTTTGTTACTCAATGGGATTATTTTGTGTGATCGTACTGATTGAGCGCGATCACTTCAACCGCAAGCCAATCGTATTTTACACTTTAACCCTTTATAATTAAGTCCAGAATGAATTGGCAGTGTACAAAAATTGGCCAGATCATTTGGCAAGCGCATGCTTTCAAATTCGAGTATTGACGTGAACGCCTGCCAAGTTTGGAGTGGTCAAGTATCTGACCGAGTTTTATTAACGTGTACTGTATTTGATTGCAGAATTCTGCCCGCTCTGCTTCGTGGATGCATTGCAAAAGCTGCTAGTTGAATATTTACAAGTCATCAATCCATATAAGTCTAGCTGATCTAACTATCGAGCGATTCTTGTGAATGCATGTAATTTTTCTTCCTTTATTTGAGTGAGCGAGTCACGTCACGACAATACTAATTTCTTTAACTCAGAAAAATTTGCTATATATAAACACTTTGCCAGAATCATCTGGCCAAATGTTTATACAGGGTTATTTGAAAAACACCAGCAACCTCTTAAGAGGTCATTGTACTCATCATTATGAACAACTTTTACCATGGGACCATACCTGAAATCGCGAAAAAAAATCAGCTGTTCCCTACATTTTGACGAGATAGACGAAGATAAATGTAGGAAACAGCTGATTTTTATTTCGCGATTTCAGGTTTGGTCCCATAGTAAAAGTTTTTCATAATGATGAGTACAATGACCTCTTAAGAGGTTGCTGGTGTTTTTCAAATAATCCTGTATAGCTAATTTTAATCAACTCGAATGCTGGTCTAAGGAATAGCAACAAGCATAATGACCGGATTTTTTCTGAGAACATTAACTCTTCGTTCGATTGAGGATCTACTCCTAATCCGAGCACAATCGACTGAATGCCAGTCACTTCGATGATGACCTCTGAAGTTGTGCTCACGTAACCAGACTAGTTTGAAGACGTTTTAGGAAATTACATCTTTAACGCAATCATAATAACTGATTATATACGAACACCTAGCTGAAATAACATGTAATTTGGATGCAAAACAATTAACCTTGTTCTACGTTATCTGAATAGGAAACCTGAGTGTCTCAACATCACAATGGCACCATACATCACCGAATCATTAAGGCAGCTAACGCAATGCTTATTACTCATTACTCAATGCGTTGTTTGGCATGTCTAGAGCCGGTGCAGCCGGTTCGCAACCTTGTGCCCCCTCCCCCTCTCTATGCTAGCCCCCGCTCCCCCACCTCCCTCCACCGCCCTCCACCGCCCTCGATTCACTTTCACTAGCTGGGCTACTCGGGCCAATGCTTCGGCCTCTCTCGGCCTTCCTCGGCCGTCTTCGGTATTTCTGTATACGAAGAATTTGAATAACAAAAATGTTTCCTTGCGGCAGCTTGGTGGTTTCGCAAGAATTTGTTTGTATGGATCCGCGCTTTCAATGAAACGAAATAGGAACTCTTTTGTCGTGAGCTTGCTTCCAAAACGGATATGTTTTAGAAAAGTTTCGCTAAAGATAGATAGATACTATTGTATTCAAACTGTTTCCAAAAGAAACTATGTGAAGTATGAGAAATCATTCTTGCACAAACAATTTGACAATAATCATTATCCTAAATTAATAGCTGTTATAATTGTAGTGACGAAATATACTCATAGAAGGTCAAAAATCTCATAATTGATTTTGTGACAAGACTTTGCTAAATACTCGTATTTCAAATGTTATTAACAAAACATCTTAATGAACAAAGTTTTTTTTTACTTCCTTTGACAATTTTAATTAACGAAATAGTAATGCATCGTTGATCCAATCAGCTGAATGTTTCGGCCTACTCATCACATTCAATTAAATGATATATATAAATAGATCGTATTAAATTTTATGAAATAATTTAAATAATTTATTTATTTCATCCGATGTAACATAAACAAAGCGACTTCAAGGTGCGGGTCAAAAGGTTTACGTCACACCGAAACTGCCTAAAGGTTAATCTAATTATAGCCTAAAGTTGACTCTAAAAATAACTGGTAGGTAATAAGCAAACTAAACAATTATTTGCAAGCGTTGTAACAGTGCAACTGTTTTATTAAAAGTCTCTGATGACTAACGCGTTGATGTCTTTTGAATGACTTGATGTTACGACATGTGTAAGTAAGTACCTACATATAACATGTGAATATTTTTTTCACCAATACCATTCACTGCTTATAATAAATACTGCGTGTTTTCATAAATTGGTGTTACTTACAAAACACTTAGTTTGTGTAGTTTTTATTAATATTAATGAATCCGCAAACATGACCTTATGACTTATTTTAATTATCCTTTTACGTTATTTCAAATGACTGTTTACAAGCTAAATAATATTTTATTAGGCAAGAAATTGCAGTTGAACCTATCACACACCAATTATAATTTCGTGTGCGGATATCAAAAGAATGTTAACCTGTGTAATGTGTAACAAAAAACAAAGATGGCTGCAAGGACCGGTTTATGCAAATATCACATGATGCGTACAAAATTACGACTGTTCGAAGCGCGGAAGACAAACTGAATGTCACTTGATCACCTTCTGGACCAAACCGACTCGATAGGACATCGTCACACACTGCTCATGTTTATTAATATTAGGTCCAACTCACGTACCAATATAGATATCCACGTTATTGATTTTTGATTCTACGAAGTTTTTGTCGTACCTATATTAGACATGCAAAATGTAGACTAAAGACCGTGTTCTATGAATTTTATGATTTTGAAACAACCGCAATCTGACTTTCGGGTAAGGATAGAGGTAAAAATGGACATTATTATTTTATCACCTAGCTAACCCGGCGGATATTGTCCTGTTCATTTTGCAATAATTCATACAAACTCCAATAGAAAAAGAATGTTAAGATTTTCCCAAATTTGAACATTTTCCGGGAAACTTTTAAAAGTTTTCTTTACATGAAAACCTAATTCGGACTATTACGAACATTTTAAAATAAAAAATAGCCAAAACGGCTCAGCCGTTCTCAAGTGATGCGCTTACCAAGCAACAGCACTTTATTTTTATGTATACAACATCAGTTTTAGTATACGAAACCTGAAACACGTGTCTAGTATTTTATGTAAAGAATCTATGTACAAAATTTCAAAGCTGTATCATGAAATATCACAAAGTTATAAGCTTGTTATGTTACGTACAAAAATATGCGCGCGGTGACCCCGCGCCGCCTGCGCATGCAGCGTCGTTTTGCGCTCGATAATGATTACGTAGTGTCGCTCGTTGTCCAACTTGTAACCTTTTTCAAATATTTTTGGGACAAAATATAACATGGTGTAAAAATTCGCGGTATAAGAAAAAGAATAAACGTATCTACAAAAAAATCATATTTTTTTTTTCATTATTGTGAACCGTTTTATGAAAAAAAAAAAAAGATTTTTTGTAGATACGTTTATCTGGTTCTTATACTGTGAATTATTGGAATCGATTCAGTTACTTATTCTGAACAAACTATATTCAGGTTTCGCATATATTAAAAATAATGTTGTATAGAAGAGTGTGTTTAGTTTATTCCAAAGATCTGTACTGGACGAAGTGAAGAAGATCAGAAAGTAATTCAGTGAACTGTAGACTGTCTTTGCTAGAAAATACAGGATCATGATTCTTGAATCAATCCCAAGGGTATAGTAGTTAAATAATCTATTCAAGACCTTGAATAATCTCTACACAAACTTAGAACGTTATGCTGGCTCGGCTTGTGAATCATGGTGTGGGAATCCAGAATCACAAAACGATAACATTAAAAAAAATATTTTAAGGCTTGAACCGAGAGCTTTGTACTAAACCAAACTTTTAGATAGCGACTTTAAAATAGGAATACAGGGATGACGTCAGGCCAGGTGGCGACCGGTTCTGCAAAGTCCTTGTGAAGCGCACCCTCGCAAAAACCAACACCACTAGAGTGGAAAAACTGTAGGTACCTACCTACGTACAGTCGACAAAATGGGCACGACTACGAAAAAAGAAGGGTACATTCACGAGCATATACCTAACAGTTACGCGAAATTCAAAGGCGTTTTTCTCGTGACATAAGAATTGCAACCACAAGAAGAGACCTTACTATGTGTGATTTCAGTATTCTTACTATGTTCGCAACACTATAAAATATCTATAAATATGTACCTAGAGTAGCAGAAAAACGCTTTTCAATCCTGCGTGATAACCCATGTTGTGTTTTACTAGGCTAAATCTTTTGACATGGCTCACCTGAGAGTATCTTAAAGTTCAATAAAAACTTATTAAGTACACAATCAATGACGATGAATATTGCCAGCGTACCTACCGCATGCAAACATGTTTAGTTTTTGCTCGCATACCTTGTCTTTTGTTGACTGTACATATTTTATACTTAAACTTAAATGATAAATGATTTTATTTCTGTAAGTAGGTTTGTACAAACACTTTTACACGTCAATCATATTTTTAAAAACGAGATGAGGTCGGCGTTTCCTATCTGACTACTCTGAGAAGAAAGGACGAAACAAAATCAGATGTCACAGTCTCTTTTAAAGTCCAGACAAAATCTTGGTCAGATCATGTGGAGGCCATGTAGATTGGATTGGATTGGCATTCGCGATTTATTTGCCAAAAATATAAACAAATATGAGTTTATGAATAAATAATTTTAATTCTTACACAATAAAGTTCAGTTCACACAACAACTTCAAAAATTTGTATAACTTTTTCAATGGCGCTAGTCACTGTGAAATCAACTTAATTACCATAGAATAAAGTTGATATTTGTTTAACTTGAAAAACCTCAATTTGTAACAATAGTTTGAATAGACGATACCTACTATGTGTAGGTATGTAAATATTTTTCTTGTGTAAGCGCAGTGATGGCCTAGTGGTAACGGCCCCTACTAGCAAGGTTTGAACACAGGCTGGCGTTTTTATATGTGTTAATCATTTTATCACCGCTGTTTTTCCTTCCTTTTCTGTTTTTGTGTGAAGTGAGATAACCGGCATGTCCTAGAACCAAAAAATCGAAGACATGTGACATTCCAACCCGCACTGGGCCCGTGTAGTAGATTACAGCCCACTCCCTCTCACAGAGAGGGCGTCTGTGTCTCATCAGTGGGATCATTATAGACTGATTATGCTAAGAATTCGGGTGAACTGTGTCTTCTACGAAACTGAAATGTAGGTAACAGCTTAAACTAATGACAACAAGTTAATATTTGCAATTAATATGTTTAATTAAAACTCATGGAAGGGAATTTATAATAACAATTTTAGATTATCCGACCCATCTATTTCGGACAAGCCCACCTTTAAAGGCTCCAACTAAACTAAATTGAAGTTGTGTCTGCAAACGACAGCTACTCAATTATCACAACTAACCAAGTTTATTCGACCATCGGCTAAGGGACTTATATTTGCAAATTGTGCATAAAGTCAAAAGGCAAAATAATTTTATCAATATCCAATACAAAACAGGGATCGCGATAACTACTGTACATGCCACTTTCAGCCTTACTATCAAAATAATAAATGCTATAATAGCGAACACATGAAACTGGCATAACGTTACAAGAGTTGGCAGCTGTGCGGGATTTCGGCAAACCTCGTTTGTTTGACGAAATCACGTCGCGATGGCAGCGAATATTGACCATCGAGCTGTTATTACCACAAATTATGTAAATGTACGCAGAGTTAGCAAATTAACGTTTCCCTCCTCCAATTAGTGGAATAACCTTTGCAATACTGGAATCCATTCATTGAATTCACTCCGATTTGAAAGGTGGTGCCCATTCAGTGTTGCGACGCTCTTTCTTTTAGGCTTTTGATTGAGCTAACCCACGTAACGATTTTGATTCAGCTTTTAACAAAGAACCAATTAATTTTCACAATAGTGGATCTAAACAGAATGATATAATTTTCATTTGTGCGTGGGTTCAAGCTTGAAAGAGGAAATCCTTTGTGAAATTAATGAAAAGGTCTTGATGAAAATATTACCTTAACTAATATTATAAATGCGAAAGTAAGTTTGTTTGTTTGTTGGTTACGCTTTCATGCTAAAACGGCTAAACGGATTTGGTTGCAATTTGGCATATGGGTAGACCATGACCTAGAGAAGGACATATGCTACTTTTCAGCCTGAATCGCAGACGAAGTCGCGGGCTACAGCTTGTTAAACATAAATCTGATTCTTCCAATCAACTAAAACAAAAACTATAATTACCTATTAATCAAATCTTTGATTCACCCAACACTGCTGAGCCGCGCCAACTGACACGACACCAGCATATTGATAAATGATAAATGGTAAATGATTTATTTCTGTAAGTAGGTTTGTACAAACACTTTTACACGTCAATAAATAGTAATAAAAACAAAAACTCTGTAATAAAAATCTCAGTCTTAATTAATTAAGGACAGAACTACAACATTACCAGGGGATGCATTAAATGTAACATCTAAGTATTATTCTTGATGAGTCTTCATTGAATCTATTACGATTTCAGAGCCTTCCTGATCCCTGTAATGAAATCTGCAAAGAACATTATCTTGGCAATTTATTACGACTTGAATATTAGCTAAGTTTTAGAGTTATAGCACCGCATAAGAAACTTTTATATCCGCCTCGGCAACTCGCTGTCGGCGACGAAAATCGTTATAAATCTTTTACCATTTCTCCAACAACGTCGAAAATATTTCTGGGTAAATTCGTTGGGTAGCTCGTGCGAAAACCGTTTAACTTGCTAACTTTCATATAAAATAGGTAACCGTCGGTTACAAAAACAACCAAATTACATTACGACGGTTTCAATCGTTACGAAGTCGGCGACTTTGTTAATCAATTATCTTGCAGGTATTTTATTACTTAATACCTAAATGTAACGCGTACTTGTGTGTCTGATTCTAATTTGAAAGTTTCCGTGCCTTTCCTTGTTATTCAATAGCTTTGTGTAATAGTTTTGTACTATCTAATAAAATAAGCCAGTTATAATAATTCCATTAGGCTCAATTCTCTGCCGATATAATACTACGCTCACTGCGTTATTTGCTTTGATAAATATTTAGAAAGGAAAAACAAATGAGAGCATTTAAAAATACAGTTCCGATTTAGTTATGGCAATTTGTTACGCAGAAAAACGTTAAAAATAAACATTCTGTTCCAGAATTCGTCAAAAAATAACAAGCTGTTAGGTGTACGGAACTGAAATGTAATAAATTAAATGGTCGCTTATATTCTTTGCCATCTAATAAACTGTTCCTTGTTCCTATATCTTTAAAATATGTAGTCATTAAAGCAATTAGATGCAAATCTCTTTACGTCAATAAAATCAGAGTATGATTAAATAAAATAGGTGAGGTCATGTCTACATATCACAGAGCGTTCGGCCTTGTTGTGTCGTGGCTTATTTACGCAGGAATTTCTTCTATAAAGGATATGTATCACCTACAATAATCTCTTTCTAGATACGCCTTAATCGAAGAAAAGCAAGTCTTGAACACATCATCATCATCATCATCATCAGCCGGAAGACGTCCACTGCTGAACAAAGTCTTGAACACGAATCTAGTAAACTTCTACGTATGACACAAAAAAAATGATGAAAAGCTGTTTTCCTTCACATTTTCGCTGGTATATATTTCTAGCCATCTCTAAATTAATTATTTCTTTGTCTAAATCACGTCACGGTTTATCGTGCAGCCATAAAGTTGCTTCGGTTTATTTTCTGTTCTTTTTGGCTTCTTCCTACCTTTAAGGTTCATGTTTGGCAGACATAAACGGGAACTAATATTCATTATGCCTCGAGCGGTTGCCTGACAAGGGACCCCGGTGGAGTATTTTGATGTCGTTTGAACCCGCAAAAAATACTGACACAAAATCTGCGACAAAGAATACACTTGGTTAGACTTTGATCTTCAAAAATGTGAAATAAAGAGTAGTCGCAAAGACCTTGAAAATGTCGAGTATCAAACTTTCGCCGCTTGTGTACAAAGGGCCTAAAGAGGAGGTTTGACTTCTTCCCTTCTGATCTGCATGAACCCATCAACGAAAACAAAACAACAAACAAATACACGGAGGCTTCGTAAAAGCCGTCACATAAATACTTCGCTTGTGTTTCACATTCCTTCGCTTCCCGGATGCAATCGATCTCGAACGCGACTGAATGCTGTTTTATTCGCACTCATTTCTATAGTTGGGGAAAATGGAATAGTCAATACACTTTTTTTAGATGTAACTTGTTTGGATCAATTGAAGATTACGTTAGTTTTTGCGTACCTAATTAAGTTGGATGTCTATTAAAATATTTCAGAAAACCAGAAATATCTTAATAGACGTCCTACATACTTAATACTTTTTTTTTGCTGTATTTTATCTAAATATCATCCAGCAAAAGCAAACTTTTTCCTCGAATGACCTTTTCCAATTTAAGTTGTAATTTAAATACCACCCACATGTACTTTAATAAAAAAAGGTTTTTATAATTGTATTTTTCTTTTAGAACTGTCCATAAAACTTCGTCTACAACTTTCGATTATTTTTTTTGTAAATATTTGACTCACTTTGGGGCCGACTCGCCCCAAGGCTTTGACGGCTCAACCCTTTTTAGTCATTCAGAATTCGAAACAGGCATTTGAACGAAATGTGTATCTTCCTGAAAACCGCCTACGAGCATATAGCACTAGCTTTTTACAAATAATACTAAAGCAAAGTACCTACAGTTTTCTAAAAGTGGTCTGTGTATTTTATCGTTATTATGAGAAATAGTGAAAAGCATTATTGAATTGTGGTTTGCTTAAATATACTTCTTCTAGAGCATAGCCATTAGGTCCTTACGTTTCAACTTTTGAATTATCATCGCGATACTTTGTCATTTCGACTAAATACACCAAATAAAAAAATAATAAATATGAAATAGATAGTAAATTAATTTCAACCAAAGAAGAATAAAAGCAATATTTGCTTTTGTTGGTGAAAGAGTCATAGGAAAAGGTACCCTATCCCTTTGACTTAAAAATAAATTATTCAAATATTTATATATGTTTTAGTTTGTAATAATAATAGTAATTTTGTATTTCTTATGTCATGACTTGTAAAGGAAAGAATCCAAAAAATGTAGATTTTGAAATTCATCATTTATTTTGAATTCAACCCTTAGTAGCAACCCTAAAAAATCATTTTAAATAAAATTTAAAATACTGATATAGTTTCATATATACCTTATGAAACTATATCAGTATTTTAAATTTTATTTAAAATTATTTTTTACAAGCAAATTATGTGATGCCCCGTGAAATTAAAGATTTTTTTTTTAGGAATAAGTTCCTTAATAGCCCTTTATTTTAAAATAAATTAAAATTGGAGTATAGGTACAATACTTCTTAAGACGGATTTTACCAATGAAACTAAATGTAATCAGCACATCTAAAACGCGTTCAAGAACAGTGAGTGTCATCATTGTTGTGAAATATTGACATCGTCTTGAACGCGGTTTAGATGTGGTGGTCGTGAACAGTTTCATTAGTAAAATTGCACATTAAGTAAGTTTCATCAAACTTTAGTTCCACAGATTGCTAATTTAATGGTTTCAACAACAACTTAACAGTGTTGATTTTAAACCTACTTTCCTACAAATTTCCCCAACAGGTTTGCCAACGAGTCACTAATATCATATTACTATGCTTTTAAAGTAATATACATGGTACAGTGGCTTTAATACGCCTTGAAGCAAAACACTTTCTGTTTAAACATGGCAATACTGATAAACACATATTTTCTAGAAAATTCCTTGACACTACAATTAGTTGTATGGTCTGTCCGTAGTAACCGTTCGGTCCGCCACTCCGCCCAGGCACAGTATGTTGAGATGCAGTAGTTTAATTCTGGAAAACAAGCTGATGCACTCGAACCTCGAAACAATAACATGCAACATTCATATGCAGCTGTGGTGTTTCGATTTATTTCCGTTTTTATACCGTGCGTGTAAATAAAATAAAATACCGCGCGTGTATACTTTACATAATTAGATTGTTGAGAACTTTTATACCTGTCTATAATTTAACAAAGTTTATGTGTAGGACGAGAGAATGTTAAATAGAGCAGTTCACCCACATCACTACATAACTTGTTAATGAGAGACAGCCAGTCACGGATATATATTTGAAAGAGCTTATAAAAAAATCAGCTGTTCCCTACATTTTGACGAGTTATGCGAACATAAAAATGTAGGGAACAGCTGATTTTTTTTTCACGATTTCAGGTTTGGCCACATAGTAAAAGTTGTTCTTAATGATGCGTACAATGACCCCTTAAGAGGATAATGGTGATTAAATTTATAGGTACCCTGTATACATGTAGTCGTAAGAAGAACTCGTAAGAAGACAGGACGTGTCAGTTCGCCTTCTCCACTACATTACTTTGTGGTCTCCACCTAGT
This sequence comes from Globia sparganii, assembly GCA_949316385.1. Classification (NCBI taxonomy): domain Eukaryota; kingdom Metazoa; phylum Arthropoda; class Insecta; order Lepidoptera; family Noctuidae; genus Globia; species Globia sparganii. Next base: position 15,373,373 of record OX438655.1, read on the forward strand.
TGTTAGTTAGTTCCTGCGGCTACTAAGCGGTCGCACTTTCAGTTGCGAGCACTCGACGACCTCGGCCCACCACGCCTTGTCGCCGTTCACATGCCATACCTGCGCGTGATTCGTGATCTAAACTTGTTTATCAACACTGCTCTGCGCATTCGCGTCGATTATGCTTTGGCAATATTAGAAACTTGTACGACTTGTTTCGGCATATACCTATTTTGCATATTAATTTGTCGAGACTGGCTTGATTACCTGCTGAATTCTAATGGATGTCTGCAGAATATTATAAAACTTTTAATTTAATAATATGAAATTTCGACAAAGCCTTAAATGTTATGCCAGTTATAAACTATTGAAATAACTGGAGGTGAAGAACTGAACAAAATATGCACACGTACATAGGTACGGGGTGGGATATAAATTCTCGAGACAATAACATAGCTGCCTACTAATTTAGGAACATTAGCACTACATAATCATCGTACATTTTGGAAATTCTAAAACTAAACCCAAATATGCGTTTGAAAACATCTTCTAGTATAGAGATACTGGAAGATGTTCTAGAGAGGATTTGTGGTCGGAGAGACTTGAAAAAGCCCTAGTAAAAAGTCATAATTCGAGGTTTGGCTCTCCTCCTCCAGTATTGGATCAATTTAAAAGATATTTCATAAACTGAATAAGAAGAATATATAATGTGTCTGTAAGTTTTTATTTTTTCATTAATAGTTGTTAAATTTGTACACTAGGTCTCTGTCGACAGCGGTTTAAATCGGCATTTTCTTAGGGTTCTAGTGCTTATAAAAATAATGTATCATCAAAAAGGAAAAAAAAAGGGCATACAAGTACTTAATATTTATTATTCTGTAAAAACTCATTGCTTTATTTTATTTATTAAGGAAAACGAACAGTTACACACTATAAATTGATAATAATAGCTTAAATCTAGATATATCAGTGCGTAACTAACTAGAAAGAAAACAGGCGAGAGCGTTTCTATGGAGAACAGACTACCCGCATTTCTTCTTAATGTTATGTTGGATGGATCTGGATGGAAGATGTATATTATTATTAACTTCGTGTTTATTCTAGAGAGAATAAACACGAAGTTAATAATAATATAATCAAGAAAAAGTGTAATGTAGCACAGATGCTGCTTGTTTATTCACTGCGTGGGAGAGAATACACAATAATTTTAATAAAGTCTCCGTGGTAGAGAACGAAAACAAAATGTTTCATTACTGACAAATACATTACACGTATAGGCTTTCAAAGGGCCAATATGTCGTACTATCGCCTCCATTTATTTCATTCCCGAGACTTGATGGTTCTCGGTAAAAATAGAAATGTCGGTCCGGCAAAAATGTCCTTCAATTTCGATAATTGAATTTGAATGTCGTCCAATCCCACGGCACTAGGATCGGCGTCCTAAATATAGCCACAAAAAATCGGTATCGATCTTTAATTTGATTTGGCAAAAACTCAAACACCAGTTCCATTTTTCGAGCAGAAAAATAATTTATTTACCAATGGAAATGTTTGGAGCGTTCCACTAAATTAAAGGCACCGAAAAATCGTACAGTCACCCGGTCGATTTCCAATGTCATTAACAGAACTGAAGAGTGTCTGTAGCTAGCTGAGGGCGCTCGGCCTACGGACGGCGCTCTTTGTGAATTTCTCGATTCGTCATGGGGACGTTACACCGGCTTAACAGGAAACGCTTGACAATGAACGCGGAAATTCCGGTGTGCACCAGCTGTGTCCTATCGAATCATTTTCGCGAATCACAGCGCGGTCGTTGCTGCTATTAATTTGAAGTCCAAACGAACCTACGAAGTATGTTTTTCATATAATTTTTTAGCTTGTGAACGTACACTGAGCAGAATCTAGTTTGACTACAAATATGTTTATTTTACTAAGCATTGTTTGACCCTGAGATCATCACTACATTATACGAGAAGGTGCGGTGATTACGTCATCTAAATCTAATTTTGTACTAGTATTTCCAATTCGATGCCTGGGACTGAGTCACTTGGACTATGCAAGCATAACTTATATGTACAGTCAGCAAAGGAGATAAGTATACAGGGTCGTCGAATATAAGTAGTTGAAGTTTAGTAAGAAACCGGTTGATGTATTCGAATAAAAATTAATTTAATTAATATAAAACAAACAGTTAATTTATCCCTGACCCTGCATACTTATCTCCTTTGCTGACTGTACATAAGTAAGATAATTCAAGTATTATATAATTAGATAAGCACCTAATCGTTTTTATCGTTTGTTCCAATAAAGGGTTATCGAATTAGGTACCAGGTGTTGAGTTTATATGTCGTGAGAAACTTAAGTGTTCGCACGAATGAAGTAAGCAGAAAATCTTATTGTTATTCCATCTATAAATCTTCGCCTTTACTTAACTACTGTACAAGAAAGAACCAAGAGTCTCAAAGTAAAAGAAATAAATAGTGCAGAACTTGAAACTATATAATTAAATTACGTTACCGGCCGGTTATCTCATCTATCTTTATGATGTGATTCCGTGGTAGATCAAACTTGTTATTTCAAAACTCAATTAGGTACACAATAGCAATCTAAGTCAGAGCTTAGGAAGTCACTTAAGTTGAGCCTGTAGCTCCCAACTTTAATTAACTTTTGAACAAAATTACCTGGATTCAAGACTTGAAAATAATTTTATAGATATGAAATTAATTTACTTTTATTAAATTAATTTACATTTTATGATGACGTAAACTAGACCAAAATCATCCATTGTTCAAAAAAACTTGATTGAAATTGACGAACATGATTTCGTGAGTTCCACCTAGTTTGAGTACCAAACAGCCTTTTATAGATTAGCCATCAATTATGGTGATTAGAATAAGTGCTACGCATAGGCAAAGATAAAAATAAAACCAGGAAACGGTGAAACACGTAGGTACCAAGTGCGCGATATAATTAAAGTAATCGATTGCACTTAAAGGTACAAACAATCGAAAATGTATCATGTGCAATTGTAATAACTTCAAGGACTGGTTACTTCACTTCTATCGTCAAGCTCTACAAATAATACTACATTGACCTCGGACTACAATTCGAGCATGGCAATGAGAAGGTTTTTTTTAAATAACTTGTAACTTTAATAAGTGCGAATATTTTCATTGCAGTCGATTTACGACAGAAAAATACCAACGTTTCATGAAAAAGTTTCCAGACACATTTTATTTGCTTGAAAAAAGTAATTCAATAAACTGAAAAAAAAAATGTTTTTCAGGAAAACTTGTTTCTTACTTTTTTTAAGGATACTATTTAGGGCGGATATCTATAACTCTATACATATTATTAATTGGTTTTGCCTGCGTGGATTCCGAAAAATATCCTACGGAAATGTACTACCGGGATTAAAAGGATCATATGTCCTAACTCAAGTTATGGTCTACGCATTTGCCAAAATTCATACATGTCCGTTCAGTCGTTTTAGAGTGAAAGGGTAACAAAGAAACTCACTTTCTCATTAATAGTAATAGTTAGGGAGTTAGGATTAAAGTCACTTTTCGTGTCTGTCTGTATGACCGCGGTGTTCTTCTAAAGGGCAGGACCAAGTGTAAGTTGGAAAGGGCAACTAGAATCAACTATTTTCTTGTAAATACGCCTAGTAAGTACGTTCTAAACTGCCTTTTAATGACCAACTGGATATAAATTATTTGACTTTGACTAAACTTGAAAGAGATTTCATTAAAATCTTTGGGAATATGAAATGGCTTCAACAAAATAAAATTCCATTTTAAATTTAGTCTCTCATTCAGTTGTGCTATTAGATTTTAAATGAAAATCATTATCAAACTCGGAAAAGTAAGTAAAATTTTGAAGAAGTTTTAATAAGTGACACTTAATAGGTATTCCTAGACGGTACAGCTGGCTGCGACGAAAATTGCCTCACTCACCTACAAAGCATATTTCATTATGAGCCGTTTTTGTGTCGCAACTTCGCTAACTTTATTTATCCCTGTAAGTAGCTATAAGATTCTGTTAAGTCGCACTTTAATAGCTCTCACTTGCTTGAAACTAGTTGCATTTTAATATCTTAGCTGCACTATTTATTTTGATAATGGAGCTTTTATTTTAGACTAGTTTATGCCCGCGTGAATGTCGGAAGTTATCCCACAAGAACGTGCTACCGGGCGAAAAATTAACCTATATCCTTCCCCGATGCCATCTCTTTGCCAAATTTTATCGGAATCCGTTCTAATGTTTAAGCGTGAAAAGGCAACATACAGATAAGGTTACTTTCGAATTTGTAATATTAGTTTGGAGTTTTATAGAGTTGTGATGACTTAAGATTTCTTTAAAAGGAACTGGCTGATCTCGGACTGACAAATTAAGAAGTGAAAACTAACAGAAAAGATTTTTAATAGGCCAATATAGTCTATCTAGGTTAAAGACAAGAAAAAGTGCATTTCATTGCAGCTGTATCTAAAAATGCATCGTATAGAGTGTAAACGACACCCGACAAAGTTTATTTATCCTAAAACTAGAAGTGCCGAGTGAGTTCACTTGTAGTTTTATCACAACTTGTAGATACAAGTCATTCGGTTTCCAGTTTCCTAGTCAACAACTATATATCACTAAATCTTAATGTGTAGGTAGGTACAACACGTTTGATATAATCTGTTTAAAATATGTACTGCGTTTCCACGAATGACTCTTAAATGTTTAATCTGATCAGGTGTAGGAGAAAGTTTATATTTTGAAACGATTAGCTTAGTTGTTTTGAGTCACATTGTAAATTAAAATAAATATTTGCGAAAAGGCTTAGTTATTTTGGTTGATTAACTCATTCTTGATTCAATTATTTTAATAAATTGAGAGAGAGAGAGCGGTTTCCTATGTCAAACTCATTTGCATTGCCTTATTTTTGTTTGTGTTTTTTGTTACTTAGAATGGTATCCAAAAATATTGTAAATATAACATTAGTCTTTAGGTATTGTTACCATTTTATTTTCTGAACAGTTTTACGTTCAGTAAACATTATGTTACATGTTTTTTTTTTTTTATACAGCGCGCGTCAATAGTTTTTAAAATAGACATCCTACATGTTCTGATTCAGTTTAAATGTACAATATCGCGAGTTCTCAATATTTATCGATAGAGCGGACGAGGGAATTTCAATATTGTCTCGGGTCGGGTCTCTCTGGCGTGAATTGACGCAAAAACTGCCTACGGGCTACGAGTAAGATATTTTCATATATGGAGAAACCAAGGCTAAAGACGGAGGACGGACGGAGGATAAAGCTGAAAATGTTAACTCCATTTTTCTTGCCAGTTCTTAAAACTTATATTGCTTTGGATTTAAAAATTGTACAATAAGGAAGATGATGGTGCGATTTAAAGTTAAGCTTATAGCTCTACGTTTTCGGGTCATAGCGAGGTTAATAGCATTTGATGAATTTTCATAATTCAGCATTTTAAAAATAAGTTTTCATAGTTTTTCTTTTTCTATGATTGATTGCAATATGTGGTTAGCTAGTGATCTCGACGATTGATCATATTATTCTTGCCTGGGCAACCGCCAGCAAGTTCATCATGCTCCCTTAGATGTCACTGCTCGTGGTAGCGTCGGGGTTTGGGTTGCCTCCTTCCCTTGCGAGGGGGATAATGGCTGATCTTTTCGTTATGCTTATGAACGGATGCTGCTTGTAGTGACTGGTCGTCTTCCTGACCATGTTTTTCTTGTTGTTATTAGTAAAAACTTGTTTATTTAAGTTATTTATTTATTTATTAAATTTTATGCACAAGTAAAAAAAATACGGTACAAAGGCGGACTTAATGCCTGAGGCATGTTACTTCGATTATAGTTTATCATGTGTGACTTCAAGTGACAGCTATGTGAATAGAACCCAGCATTGCATAAATATGTATCTAAGCTGTCACGCCCTATATACCTGGAAGTTTTTATTTGTTTAGTATTATTATAGAAGTAAACTGTATGATTATTATTTTTTTGCTTGAGTACATATAGTTTTTATTGTATTTTCTGGTATAGGTAATGGCGTGGCTAGCTGACATATGGCAAATAATTTAATTTAATTTACTGTGTCTTGTAATGTTAAGTACTTTGCATACCTAGTATTGTCTACAACTAAGTATTTTCTAACTGAACAGACAGCTGTGCTGCAAGTGTTGATTCTCAGCCTAGTTTGAATAAATTACTTTTGATTTTGATTTTCTATAGTCCCTACAAAATAATATAACCAACCCTATCATATTTTTTACTTACAAGTTTCTCAGATGGGACTATCTTGATGTTCACTATATAATAAGCCCATGTTTGCACGGACGTAAAATATCATGGCGGGATTTTATCTGTATTGTAACATAAATAAATCTTGCAATACCTACCTAAGTAGTTGTCAGTCAAGCTACAAGAAATGAGTAACAGCAAGCTGGATAAGGTTAGTGATTAGTGCACCTAACCTACCTAAATACTAGATATAATTAACTATTTACGGTGCATTGCAATAATCAGATATCTGGTTATTATATTTATGAATACCTGACACTTATCTAACCATGTCGAAATTCAACGGTTAAGAAATCAAGCGTGAACGATGTGGAATCTAGCACAAACATACTACTTACACGTACTGTAAGTTTTTGTAAACAAACGTGTGGCGGTTATGACAAAAACAAACTGCCCAATATAGTATAGGAACTCAATATTTCATAATCACAGAAAAATCTGTGCCACTGTTCTACAATAGAGATTTTTACAACAGCTTTAGTTTGATTTAACGAAACCATTCGTTTCAAATCCGTATGGTTGAACGGTTGTCGAAAAACGAGTGAAAAACCCGATTCACGTAGGAACCACAACAAAAGGAAAAAAACTGTTTTAGCCGTGGATGCGTGAATGATTCATGGGTTTTGCCGTGTGCAGTGAGTCGGCATTGCGTGGGTTGTATGCGGCAGTGCGATTGCGAAGCTCTGCCTACCCCGCGACCCGCCTCGCGTCGTGAGCATAAGGCATTGCGTTGCGGTCACATTCCTCGCACGCCAGTGTCGCCTGCCCGCGGATAGGGCTGCCAGACCCAAACAAAATGCTAATCTTGACAGGACGGGTGTGACATGTCGCCACTTTGCTGGGACAGGCAAGGGCCGACATTATCGTGGATACACAACAACGAGGAAATTTTTGAGTTAGAAATATCAAAGATAATGAATACTTGAGGTACGATTTGCATATCATGGCCATTTTCATAAATCGGTTTTTAAGTCTGTTTTAAAAAATAACACTAGTTTTTAAAACTTAAAGGATAATACGAGCCTTGTGAAAGAAATTATTTACTTCCCCGGGTGCGCAATCAAAAGTATTGTCTAGAATTTAATAGAAAGCCGGCTAACGCTAGCAGCTGTTGTCGGCTTTTTGCGAAAAAAAAGTTAAACTTTGGGTTTAATTGCTTCATTCTGCTATTTACATCATTGTTATTACATGTGATGCCGACGCGGAATGCGCAATCAAAATGTGTTTACACGCTTATAAAAACAGTATTTTTACAAAAACGAGTCTTTCACAACGTTGCCTCAGTTATTTGCCAAAAGAATGACGGCATTTGTGTAAATCAGGCCTAGAAACGAAAATGATTTATTGTTCGTAACGAATAAAATAGAAACATACTTGGATTAATATTGTAAAATACAGGCGTATGAGTCATTTCTATAGTTTATAATATAATATGCATGTGGAAAACGCTAATGAACGACCACAAAGCTATATCATTTTCATGCTAATTGTATATGCACGACAGATTATATTATTAATTATTATGAACGATCTATCACATCCAAAATATTTTAGGGCTTCCCATACCATAATTAGCGGTGAAAGTTAAAAGACGAGTTAGAAAGTATTTGTTCGCCAACTATTGATATTTGCATTAGAAATCTGTGAAACACAAGTGTTACTTTCTCACGCGGAGATTCAATACATCACTTGAAGAGGACTTTTTGCTAAACCATCGTTTTCCACAATTTTATGAGTCGCTTGCTACACAAATTATAGATTCGGTCAAACAATTGTGCAAATTCCTTTCGAAGACCCTCGATTTTCATTTTATTATTACTTATGTGTCAATATCTTACAATACTAAGGTGAAGGGTTCCGTGTAAATTCAGACATCACTGAGTTTCCATCAATATTATAAATGGCTATTAGAGAAGCCGGTCGGTGCGTGCGTACGCAAAATACTAAAAATACGGTACACTTAGAGAAGTTTTATTATTGAGCACGGTGAGCCCGAAAACATGCCTCTTCAGTATATATACCGATATTCGAGAAGAAAATTTAGTTAATGTTTAGAGAGCCAAGTTTTACCCCGAACACAACGGATTGATGTCCTCGGGGGGCCGGCGATGTCTATGGCAAACAAAACAAAAAGATTCAAGACGCTGTCAGGGGAGGAAGTGTTCTTACATACGACGCTACCCCCGTGCCCTCAACTTATTATAATAAATAATGAAAAGTCTCGATTCATACAGTCCTTGTTCCTAAAAATGTTTATATTTTTGACTTCGTTGTAAGGTTCGGTCCTCAAATTGCCCCTTTTCTTGCCCATTTTTCTGGAAAATCCTTGAGGGGAGAGAATAAGGGGATAGAAAGTCTGGCAATTTTAACGAAACATGAAGCGTGAAGTGTGAACCTGTCTTTAATGGCAGAAGTTGCTTTGACGCGACGCGAATCGTAAAAAAAATTAAAACATTATTCGTTCTGCGAGTAAATAAATCTTTATGTACATCGGTACTTCATAAAGCAAGGTTTCTTATATTTTCCATTTTCATGATCGAATCAAAATTTGTAAGAGGACAAGAAAATTGTTGCCTATGCATCGGTGTATTCATCTTTCACAGCAGGAACTCTATATTAGGTTAAATTAGAAAACAAAACATCCTCAAACCACACAACAATTTTGTTCTTGTCATAAGAGGTTAAGTAACGGGCATCAGGGGGACCCCAATTTAAATAAGTCCTCGTTGGAACTAGCCCCATTATCCCGAAATACGGCTTAAAAATAAATGAGTGGGGCCAAATCCTCTGCGGGGAAATTAAAAAGGAGTCCACTTCTACTGCAGTGTCTTCCGCAAATAAATGAGCTTTGCCTTCAAGTGGCGTTTATTGCCTTATCTCAAGGAGAATGATGGCATTATACCCCAGACAAAAAATACTTGTTCCATGCCTTTGAACCTTGGCGAGACATCTTGGATTCGAGCCAATGACATTGCGTGAGTTCCGTGAGCTCGAGCCACTCTTAAAAGGCATAAAATTAATGTTCACATTTTTACGGAATTCAGTTTAATTAACGGGTTGAAGAAATATTAACTTTACGCAGACACTAGATACCTACAACTTAAATTAACATTTACTTTAGGTTTCTTCTTCGATCAATAAAAGCACTTCTTAGTTTAATTGTAGCTAAGCAAACTGTAAATAATTAAGTTTAAATAATTATTTACTTTAAATTAAACATGGCTCTTAGATTTATGTTACACAAGCTGATAACGACAGTCATAAAAACTGAAAAAGATACCTCAGAAAGAGAAGATGATGTTAATTAAAATATTATATATTGCGTTTTTGTCTCTTTCAATACCAATCTGATTGATAATCAGGTAATCGGGTATAATGGAAATTCAATAATGAAATGACTAATGGCCTTTCCATTCTAGATTGAAATGAATATGAGTTATAAAATTTTGACTGTGTTTTGAGCAGTGTGGCCCAGTGGCAGTGGCCCGACTTAAGAGTTTTAAGACGTGGGTTCGAATCCTGGCAGGCGCTTTATTTTGTGTAAATAATTTCATCATCACTGCTCTTGAAATGGTGAAGGCATCGTGAGGAAACCGGCATGTCCTAGAACAAAAAATCGAAGAAATGTGACGTCTACCAAGCGGCACTGGGCCCGCGTGATAGATTACAGCCCACTCCTTCTCGAAGAGAGGAGGCCTGTGTCCTTGCAGTGGGAACAATATAGGTTGATTATGATATCTGTGTTTTCAGAACGGGTAGGTCGAGTTGTCGTGTTGTGTGTTGTTGTGGCCGGTTGTTGTTGTTGTGTTATTAAAGTTCGTGTAATATATCCAGTCAATTGCCAGTAACTGGATATATCTAAAGCAGACTGCGGGTTGCTACCAAGAAATTCCTTATTCCTTACTTTTAATTACATAACAAGGTCTTAATATTTACTTAACATAGTTCAGTTCTAGTCTTTCTTTGATAAAGATACGGAAAATTGAAATATATAGCGCAGAGGTCACTGAAATATAATATCCACCCGGAGCTTCGCACTACAACAGCCACTTTGATGTTCTTAGTTTCTTCGAGAAAGCTTCGGGAAGTCTCAAAGACGTGTTGCTGCCTCGGACTATCCCATAGCCATATTAGACAGATTAAATAAATAGTGTCAAAGACGGCGGAGAAAGAAAGCATCATACCTACCTACTTACGTACACAATGTTCCTTAGTTCCTTCGTTAAAGGGACTTTTATTCGATTTTATTTCGGAAAAGTTTACCAATTTTCTTTTCGAAAAGATTTCTTTAGAAAATGGGATTCAGAAAAATCCTGCCGTTTTTTAAAATCCCGGCGTAACAGTTAGTTGGAATGAAAAATAGGAAATAAATGCCGAGGTCTCCAATGGCAAACATGTGAAATGGTCGATTGGTTCTAACGCGAAAAAAGCAACCGTAGGTATTCAACATATAACTTGTGTACATGTAAGTAAATACATACGCGTTATTTTCCCGGTTATTCGAGCGAAATTTATTAGACTCCTTTATAGTTGTAATACTTGTTTGTTTTATAAGTAGCAACGTTTAAAGGCCGAGTTATAATTTCACATAAATTAGCGTAACTTAGCTTACTTACTGGAACGTGTAAAACACATTTTTACATTACTCTTTGTATAAATTATGCACTCTGATTAATATTTAGGCAACTATTAGAATAAATTTGAAATATTTTGAAATTAATGTTTGTTATTGCTATTTGAATATTTCCTATACATACGCGTCCATTCATAAGTAATGGAATAAGTGCGGATTTGAATATTTCATTTTTATTTATCTTTGATACTTTAGGTACGATCAGAGAAATGTTACTTACGCCAGTTCAAATGAAATCTCTTACAAGTCTAACTAAATCAAGTTATCCTTAGGTGAGGGACCTAAGTAAGACACGAATATTGAAAATATTTTATCTTATATTACATTTGTATATAAAGCAATGAAACTGTCCATTAGTAGTGGAAGAAAACCTTCTTATTCGTAAACCATTGAAACAATGTGGCGCTTGTGCTACATAAAGTTCAGTTTAAGTAAGCACCTTAAGTGCATCGTATAATTTGTACACTTCGAGCAATATAGTTGGAGTAGTACTAGAGCAATCGATAGCTGAGTCTCTTTAATTTACGACCACCACTAAGTGAACCGCGTCCCATATAAACAGACGTTGAGAAACGCGCCTATAAAACTGCTCCAATCAAACCATTCACAGTTAATATATATGCGCAAGTTATTATTAATCATATTCAGCTCACATCCCGGTCCTTCGGCTCTATTCACTGACTGAAAGTGGCTCACGTAACAAAGGAACGGTAACCCGATACGTGACAAGAAATATGATGTATTAGTCGCGACTTATATTCTATTGTGCTAGACCCATTTACCGACTAATTGGTTCCGACTGTTCCAGAGTTATTCGTGACTTTCGCAGCGTATCGCGTGCGTAGTGAAATCTCGGCTCCGCTCAGTTGACGCTAGACACCCAAGTTTCCACCGGCAAGCGGAGTGTCGCAAATTGAGCAGATAATTCACTGGAGGATGCTTAGATCTTAGAGCATTGTCACTATAAATCCTTGTTTACAACTTAATAGCTAGAAGTATTTTATTTTATTAGATGTTGTATCTAGCTACGGAACCACTTAAACTAAAACAAAAAAATCGTCTCAGCATAATTGACTTTTTATGTGTGTGGTGTGTACTGTGGGTTCAAATTAGTTGTTTGATCTAAATAAGTATCGACTGATTTAACTATCACAGTTAAAATTCATAGATTCGATAGCTTTTACGAAGCCCGAGTCGATCACGTAAAGTAACTGTTAAAATAACGGATTCTGATTTTTTAACGAAATTTACAAAGGGAAACTGTGAATCACTAAGTATTTATATTAAGTTTTTTGTTTTAGATAAAAACCACCTCTCCTCACACCGATGGCAATACATTTTGAAGTGACCACAAATTATTCACTGCACAGAACATCAATACCCTAACGGGATTCACTGCAAAAATATTCACGAAGGCAGTCATGACCATTTTTTTAAGATCTGTGGGGCATATTTAATAAAACCGGCAGACGACAATCTGACAATTTTACAAGTTTCTTTTAGGAGAAGCCCACGAGCAACTTTTGTCTCAGCAAAAAGTATGAAAGTGCTGTCTTTGGTGCGTCGCTAGATTCGCGCACTATATATATTACTAGCGGCCTGTCCCGGCTTCGCACGGGCAGATATTTTTTTTCTTGCCTTTAAAAAAGCCTATATTAATCAGTAATAATGTAGCATTCAAATGGTGAAAGAATTTTTAAAATCGGTCCAGTACTTTTTGAGCCAATTCGTTACAAACATACATACAAATCTTTCCTCTTTATAATATTAGTATAGATATATTATTATTATATTATTATTTCCCTTATAGATATATTTTCTATTATATTAAACAGTAGCTGTCGTGAAAATGTGTCAATTTTGATTTATGACGTATTGTCGGTTAAATAAATTAAATAAGACCACGGTGAAGAAGGACTAAACCAAAACTCAAAAAAACATAAGAAAGGTAAGCTGTTCGCACGTATCACCGTTATGTCTGACTCACTGTCAACCTGTTCATATGACATACACCCTAAGGAATTTAAAACCTTATTGCTAAGACCAAGTTGTGTCACTGAACGACCTTATGCAATCACTTTGAAGGCACAGACGCGTTGCGTCATACTGTTGTGGCATATCTTCTCCAAGGGAATAGGTGTCTATTACATACTAATTACATTGGACAAGGTCGCGTGTTTATCTTGTCTTTCTGAAGACTTTTATACATTAGCTGCTCATATTAGGTGACTCTACCCGACTGGTTGCGACAGTCCAAAAGTTTATGAGAAGGTTATTCGTTAAATTAACTAAGCCACACATACAGGGTCAAATTAAATTAGCTATCGAAACTCCGCGACGTGATGGGTAAACTATGTATAAAAATCATGATTTTTTCTTGGGGGTCAACGTTTTGTTACTTGATGTATAGGCTGAGAAATTCTTCTTTTTTGTTTTATCGTGTTCATATATCGATACCTGACACGCCTGTGAAGTATACACAGATAAAACCGATATTTCAAGTGACTACACTATCTGCGGTTGATTACTTAAAAAAAAAACTCTTTTTTTTGTAATGTTTAGATAACTATAGCTATCATGTCTGCGGAGTTTCGCTAGTTAATTCAATTGGACCCTGTATATTTAAATTTTCATATAAGCTTTCGTTCTAAGAAAAGGAATTTTAAATTGAAAAACGATATTTTATATTCGAGAGAGAAAATACTATTGGTATGCGAAACGACACTCAACACTTCAAACGTATATTTTATTTCTCAAATATAAGCGTTACAAACTCTTATAATATTTGTCGCTTGTGGTAAGCTGTAAATACCGACTACACTATACAATAAGAGCTATATTTGTTTGCCCACAACTACAAGCCTCGCGGAGAGCAAACATGGTGAACTTTTGCGCGCAGTGTGTATTGTACTCTCAACTTTAGTGAACAAATAAAAATACATGGTCATATAAAACTACGTTTAGCTTTTATTACTAATTTATGTGCTTATCTTTTGAACAATTAACAAATTGCCTTTTGTGATCCTTTATATGGATCTTTAAGACCTTAAGATAAATTATATATTATATTATTCTTATTTAATTCTTGCAGACAAGCGCGATTCGGCAGCGCAATGCGACTCTAGCAGAACAATTTCTATGAAAACTTCAGGGAAATTCTTCTACCAGAAGCGCGTTGCATCATCGCATCGCGCCTGTCTGCGGGAGCCTTAAGAACTTATGAGGCAATATTTTAGCCGTAAGCTCAATATTTTGTTAGACATTGCAGTCAGGATAGTTCTGTGAACCAGTTTTTTATAAAAAGGAGACTAAAAAAAGAAGTTGGCAAAAATTATACAAATAGATGAAAGGTATTGACCTAGGTACCTATCCTATATGTATTGCGTTTATATTGCAACATCCAATTAATCCCCAATAAAGGACCCAATAACTCCAGAATGAAAATGTAATTAAATGACAAAACTGGAATCAGTTAATGTATTTCCCATTAACCTATATTGTACAGGTAGGTACCCATTTATTATCTTTCTTTGTGAAATGGCATACTTAATTTATCTTCCCAAGGTCTTCCAAGTGTTCCAGCTAGTTTGAGTATCACTGCGAAAATTGCAAGTTCGATGTTATCCAGGTAAAGTTTCCCCGTCGAGGGAGCTATTTGCGTCAACTCGGAAATTAGCTTTAATTCCACTAAACAGAAGAGAATTGATGTTAGTTCCTCAACTAATTTGCAATTAAGAGCTGAAACAACCGGTATTGGAATACCTCGTACTTAATTCTGATTACAAATGTTATGTACAGTGGCGGAACATTTTATTCATTGCGGTGAGATTAATTAAAAGGGAAATATTTTATTCATCCTCTAAAAACTTCTAAAGACGTACAATTTTTCAATTATAATAATAATAATAATAATTCTTTATTTTCCAAAAGCCATAGCAGTACTCATAGCAGTACAGTAATTAATGAACCTCTAAAAAGTTTTTGGTCTTCTAATGAAGCAAACCTTTTTTAAATAAATGAGCCTCTTTTTATTAAAATGACCTTTTCTCATAGTTCGTCGCATTAAGTAAGCTAGGGCACCCTGATCGGATTATGTCAGGTTAGAACTGTGACCAACCATTACAACCAAGTTAGTTGCAGTTACATAGCTATTTAGTCAATCTCAAACTCAGCTTTTTTTGCCCACGACTTTGCCCGCGTGGATTTTGGAAAATTCCTCATAGGAACACGCTACCGAAACAAAAAGTATTTTACTCCATAATATCAGCTGTCTGCCAGTGAAAGTCCCGTCAAAATCGGTCCAGCCGTTTTGGAGATTAGGCGGAACAGACGCCAAGTTATAAATAAGGTATATCGTTTCATATGCATTTAGTAAGTAGCTGTTATTTTGATATTACAAACAGAAACTTACATTTTATTTATTGGTATATAAGTTGTAGATGTATAGATAAAACCCAATAACTTTTGAATTGTAAAGGGATCGGTCAGTCAGAAAGTAGAAGCTAGTTAACCATTCTAAAGCATATAAGTAGGTATACTCGGTGTAGTATTTTTCGGACCCCAAAAATGAATTTTAAGTGATATATAATATTTTTAGGAGAGCAAAATGGAAATAAATGATGGAAATAATTTGGGGTTCCATTAAATACATTCTTAAATAAAATAGTTAAAACTGTTTGCACGTATCGGCTGCGAAAGTTAATGCATTTAATTGATAGAATAATCCCTTCAACGCAAAAAGAAAGGTACATTTTTACCCACAAGTACCGTTTCTAAGAAGATGCCGAGAATAACTTTCACGTTAGATACCTCTAAGATACATACGTAGCTTTAAACGTAGGTACGGTAAAGTGATTCGTAAAACTTGCACGTAAATGAAGTCACCACTTTTATCCTCTTTTTTCGAAGACTTTAGTTCTTGTGCGTGATCTCTTTGCTTGATTAGTGCGTTGTTCGTAAGTACCTACCTACCTTAGTTGTGTAATGAAAAGTTATGTGTATAGTGCACCGAAGGCGGATGTTGACCGACCTCGGTTAAGTTTCCAATAGTGAATATTGTGACTCATTCGAGTAGAGAATCCTATATTTCTGCCCACACCTCGGTTCCTTCAATGTCATGACACCCAGCCATGCCATGTCGTCTTATATATAACCCTAAGTATCGTATGACATTCTAAATTGTTAGGTGTGGCATAGAAACAAAAGCTTTGTTTTCTGTAAAAACAGTACGGACCTGTCTATTCTAGCCAGCAATCGATATATTCAGTGAGGAGTTTCTTGCCCGTTCTTCTGCATGGGTACTTACTACGATTTAGAATGGGCAACTAGCTTCATCATTCTGACTGACCGACCCTTTGACAATTCAAAAGTAATTGGTTTATTTCAAATAAATGCTTTGAGTTTGAGTTTTAGTTCAAGAATTATATTCCATGAAGTAAGTGTCCTTTGAGTAATATTCACAAAGACAATTCAAAATTTTTTTTCTACATACTTATGGTCTGTTCCAAAATTATCTGATAAAAATATAAACTAATGGATAAGAAAAACTTTTTGATTATTTGAATACTTACTTAAACTTGAAATTCTAATTTTAGGTCAGCAGATGTTTATCAATGGAAAATTGAGATTATTTTTATAACCTCAATTTTCGTCCATGATTTTTCAATCACAATATTTTAATAATGAAACAATTAAAAAGACATTGCGTCTCGCGTGGATACGAAGAGTTAATAATAGTTGGAAAAAATGGTGAGATATAAAGTAGAAACCTTCTAAATACAGATGAATGTGTTCCCAATTCTCTTTAGTGTATGATTACGTAAGAGTTTAACCTGAACAGAGAGAACTTTTATTACATACTTTTGGAATAGACTATACCTTACTAGTTATTTCACTGCACCTTCTTTACCTTTATTTCCTATATCATCTCTGAAACACAACATTTATGTAATTTTAAGCAACTCGACGACGTTACGTACTCTTCATAATATCATTATCATCTTAAGCAGGTAATTTAGATTAACATCCACTTCCTGTAATTGCTTGAACAATACATAATCGCCTTAACAAAGGGCGCACTGATAAGTCATGTCAAACTGCATTGTACCTAGGACTAAAGCTGACATGACAGCATTATAGCATATAGCACCTATATAGACGTACAGATATATAAAGACAGCAGCACAAAGTAGATAGAAACAGAAGGTCTGCTTCATGCAACGAAAGAAAACGCACGCGCGTATATACAGGGTTCACGTACAGCGAGTGCAAGCGTAGAGTCCGTCCCACGAAAGTAGTCCCGTGGCAATAAGTGGAACTAATTATTACTAGCAGCGCCCCGCAGTTTCACCCGCATAAGTGCCAATCCCGTGGGAATATCGGGATAAAAACTATCCTATGTCCTTTCCCGGGACTCAAACTATCTCTATACCAAATTTCATCTAAATCGATTCAGCGGTTTAAGCGTGAAGAGGCAACAGACAGACAGACACACTTTCGCATTTATAATATTGGTATGGATTATATAGTTAACAACCCACCTACCTCAGACACTTTTCTCTATTTAAGGTGGTGCATTTTATTAACCAATGCCTGTAATATGATGGTGAGACAAATATATAAATAAAATATGTATGTCCCATCGTCGTATGCCTGCAGCGCCGCGTCTGCGAGACTTCTTTGATCAAACGGACTTTAATCGAGGCCAACATTCGTTTGAGATAGTTTTGGAACCCCTGTATAGCCCGATTCAAACTTTATGGCGGCTCGGAACACGAGGCGAGTCGCTGCGCAGTAACAAAATCACGTCTCAGCGAGGGCGAGGGGTGAGATATTACGCAGTGAATAGCGCACTTCAAGGGGCTACTCTCTAAGTCCGTCAATGAAGTTACGGGACTGTCCGAAAGTAGTTGACCAGTCAAAAAAAGCGACAAATAAAAAAATTCGGAAAAGCAAAAACACTTCGTGATTAGAGACTACTGTCAAATCGTGTTGTCATTCATTATTAGTTCAGGCCCCGAACTTGCCCGTAAGAAATACAGATTACGAAATGCACGTAATTGCGGCCGAAACTACGGACTTCGAGTTTATGGAGCTCCGAGCCGCAATAAAGTTTGAATTGGGCTATACATGAGCATGGAGTCGAACTTTTGTACCTACCTATTTTGTGACAGCAGTACGTCAGTATCGTATTCTAAGGGTAACAGGAAGACAGGTATAAACAGGGATTGACCGAGATTGAAATCGGGAAATAGATCTGAAGGCCAATTCTCGTAATTAAAAACGTTCAAAATCTAGTCCCAGTCTCATCTCGGCGACAAACAAATGGCAAAAACTTGTCAAAATTTACCCCTCTGATTGTGAACGTTCTTAAAATTACGAGAATTGCCCCTCTTGTGTCAATCTGACATTTGCGAAAGCGTTTGTGATCCCTGAAGTGGAATAAAAACGGGATGTTGTAAGAAACATAACAAAAAGCCGTGTTCGTTTGTTGGGAAACCGAATCTCAAAATGTGTAGAACGAATTTTATTCAAGTTTTTACAGAGGATAGAATAGGTTCCGCGCGTGTCTCTAGGAAAAGGTATAAATGTACATTATTAATTCATGGGTCCATATTGTATATTAGCTGTACAGTCACGGTTTAAGACCACCCGTGCGAGGTCGGGGCGGGTCCGCAAGTGAAATATAATATCCAATCGTAGAATAGCGTGAATTTAAAGCTAACAACATTGTTCAATTTAATACAAAATGATGTCGCAAAACTCAATAGAGAAGTATATCTAATTTGGGCGTCATTAGGAGCGACCACCAAACAAGAGAAAAAGTGAGTAGCGACTAATGTAATTAAGTGTAATGTTAGAGAATGAACGGACAAAGTGAACGAGATTGAATCGAGAACAAGCCAGTATCCACTTGAGCGGAATAAAGATAGTTAGGAAAAGAATGCATTGCTTTACAATTCCTGAAGCAGAAATGTGCGAAGTTCTATCTAGTAGAAAACGTCTAAGTGACCAAACAAAGCCTTGACTTAGCTTTTGAAGCTGAACTCCAGCGTCTCGGGCGGTTTATTGAATTATCCTTTGAAGCAAATAAAGCATTGTTTGATTGAATGTAACCTCTATAGAGTATTAAAGAGTAATGATGAAAAATGTGACAATTAAGTATGCAGATTATACCCAGTCGTAAAAAATTGTGTTGTAAATGTTGATGGGGCCTAAAATTCTATTTGTTGCAAAAGGGACCAACCAATTAAGCATAATGATAGCTATTTTGCTTTTGACTCTGCTGAATAAAATGGGCTATCTGACATAAATGTTCCTTAATATTATAGGTAATTATCCTAACGGAGTGCCCGAACACCTCGTATATAATTAGCGTGTGAAAGGAAATGTTTACGTGTTAATGTTAAATATAAAGAAATATATTATTCGATTAAATTATTTATTTGGGGTCTACTGCCGGTGTCGTTTATCGAAATATCCATTTTTTTAATGTAAACTTGGCTGACGTGATAAGTATCGATATCAAAACACGATAGAACAAAAAAAAAATGATTTTCTGAATTCATACTTTAAGTAACTAAACTACCAATGGTCGCAGATCCCAAAACATATCATGAAATCATTTTATTTTAATTTTATCATATTCAGATACCCATCACGTCTGCGGAGTTTCGCTAACTAATTTAATTTGACCCTGTATAAGTTCTAGATGACCAACAGTCAGAGCGGCAATTCTCGTAATTTTAAGAACGTTTACAGTCATGTGGATAAACATCAAAAGACCGCGGCTAATAGGTACCATCGCGGACACTGTCGACGAACCACTTTTCAACCTTATTACTAAGGGCATAAGGATGCAAAGTGGTCGACCACCATCGCCAGTGTCCGCGATGGTAAGTACCTGGATGAGCCTTTCACAGACCAGGGAAGCACAGCACAAAATAGAGGAGGCCTATACTCAACTGTGAATAGAACAAGGGTATCAATGACGATGATGTATAAATTCAGACAAAGAAATAATACTTACATTTTTAATGTATTACCTACAGCCATGATTGAAGCACGTTCTTGAGCAAAAACATGATTTCCCTTGAAACCGACTCCAATAGCTAGACGTCAACTTGACAATGACAAATCAAAATGTCATTTTTAACCGGATCTAGTTAACGCGTGTAACATAAAACTCGTTACGTACGTATCATTAGATAAAAAAAACTATATGATTGCGTTGTGAAACGTTTGATGGAATGATTGATAATGATGTGGAGAAAATTTGCGAGCAGTACTTAGGTTAACACTTGTTTTATTGTTCGGTATTGTTTTTTAATAGAATAGAATATTTTTAATTGATTTTATTTTTTTTTTTGGTTTTGTTTTTTTCTAAAGAAAAAATATTACATGCAAACACAATTCCATTTTTTTTATAAGTTGAAAGGGCATTGTTAGTGGAAAGCAAATGCTGACCTATCTGCGTTTTGCTGACGATATCGTCTTATTATTTATATAACAATTGCTTGCTGTACCTACTCAGTATACACCAAAGAGCGCAGCAAACCAACAACATAACATTAACTAAAAAGCTTGTCTTCTATCTCGGAGCTAGTACAATATGCCCCAAGACTTGAATGCCAAGAACCTGTCAAAGACCTGTCATAAGTTTGCTATGATCTTCAGGATAAAACACCAACTTAACGTTGAGTGTGCTAGGATGGAATACGACCATGTATACCTATTTTTGGACCAAATTGATTTGAGTCAAGACAAAGAAATTGTTCATGTAAGCCGTATTGGTCCATACAGGGGAAATTCCCATTATCACACACAAATCATCAAAAAGCCTACGCTCGCGGTTTGCCATCGAGTTTGCCATCGAGGATGACGCATATATAAATTCATTAAAATATCTTGTGATTAAATTAAATTCTTGTTAATTTACGAGACAAAAAACGTAACGCGTTGAGAAAAGGTAGGTAGTGCCCCCTGCTTTTTGTTTTTGGCTCGTCTTGGCGTCTTACCGTGCAAACAGATATTAAAAAAAAAATCTTTTTACGCGTTATGTATGTTAAAGAGGCTTTATTTTACTTAAAACAAAAACAATCCTTTTCTGCAAAGACATATTATATTCGTTGGATATGGTAGGTGCAAAGTTGGTTGGTATATATGGATAAGTTCAGGACACATCCGCCGCTAATAGAAAGGAAAGGAATTTGATTGTCCTTTCATATGAAAGGACAATCAAATCATTTCAATAAAAAAAAAAAAACTATCTATTTAATCTACTTCACATGGAAATTCTTTAGCCCTAATGAACAAACCAGTTTCATTGTGTTGCTAAATTGTTTTATTAAAAATACAGGAGAATAAAATGAAATGTTTGAAAAGGCTAAATTAATTGCGTTCTATTGAAATGTTGTTTACTTATCGTTAATTATACCTAAGTAAACATTATTTCTCAGCAGGTATTGGAATTGTTTGTGCTTCGTCAATTACAATATACGTGATCGTATCGAGGGACTCGTCTAAATATTAACAGCCTCATGGATCGATCGAAGGTTAAGCTACGTTTGCCGCGATTTCTGTATGGGTGACCATCCATTTCAAATCGAGAGACCCATCCGTACCTCGGAAAGCAAGCCCAGTCATCGTTACGGATAGTCAGAAGCCCTAAAGTCTGACAACCAGTCTTACCAAGGGATATCGTGCTACCCAGTAACTGGGTTGTGGAGGCCGAATAGGCAGTCATTCCATATAAAATACTAACTGCGCCCCGCGGTTTCACTCGCATAAGTATCGATCCCGTGGGAATATCCTTACATAGTATAAAACGAAGTCGCCAAAATATCTGTACGCGCATAACTTTCGACTGACTGCACCAAATTGGATAATTCTCTTTTTGTTGTGTTCGGTATGGCCAGGACAAGGTTTGTATGAAAGGAAATTACAGAAATTCGAAAAAAAATTGCACACGTGAGAAGCTGATGCGGGCCGCTAGTAATATATAATATCAAGTAATAATATGATAAAATAATGTCAGGATACAAATAAATCAGCTCAGCCAGTTTAGCGTGATAGCGTAACAAACAAACATACAAAAAATAAAATCTTTTCTTTTTATTTATAAATATTCATTTAGACTGGTATTCAGCTGCATCCGGTTAAACTGGAAACCGGCAAAAATAGTTGTGAAAAGGCTAGGTAGATTGATTTGACTTGAACGCATCGATATTCTGTGACTCAGTGCTAATTACGGATACATAATAGGTACATATATCATGTTTTATATTCAGGGATTTCCAAACTTCTTTAACTTGTATGCCGAAATGAGTAGGTGTGTCATCAGCATAAATATACGGTTTAGTTCGAAATCTTAAATGTCCTTTGCAATAAAATATAGCTTATGGTTAAGCGTATGTTATTTGGTGCATTCTACTGATTTTGGGTTCTACCTACAACATTATTAATACTCTAGTTATTAACTAGTCTTCGCAACTCGCAAACGAAGACGGCGTAGTTTCCAATCGTAAATATAGTTCTAAATATTTTTTTATATCTGCCTCGTTGGTCTAACTGTCGTAAGCGCTACTGTTAAGCATCAGAAGGCCAATTCTCGTAATTTAAAACGTTCAAAATCTAGTCGCAGTCTCATCTTGGCGATAAACAAATGTCAAAAACTTGTGAAAATGTAGGGAAATTAGACGCATTTTTGACAGATTGAGACTGAGATCAACTGTGAACGTTCTTAAAATTATAACGAGAATTGGCCCTCAGGTATGTCCTGGGTATACCAAAGTCGGGTAAATTATTCTATCAGGAATTTCTCAGTAGCAGCCTGAAGTTTAGTTTTGTGCCCTTTTAATGGCAATAGGCTCGCCCCCTAATACATGGGACTTATGGCAAAATGTGGGTGTGCTATAGGTATGTAGCGGTATCTACAACGCCACATGCGAACTTCGCGTCATCTGACGTCAAGCAAAATCCTGCATCTCGCAAGCAGAGTTTACCGCGCAACTAGCATATGTACGAGTACAACGGCCCGACATGAATTATCGGCATCCAACCTGTCCCTTGCTGTCCTCTCCCAGCGACGCTCTAAGTCGAGTTCCGTACCCCACAGAGTGTGCCCTTAGCGTGTAGTCGCTTAGTTTTTAAGTCCTAGCTGGAGGCCTCAATTTATTGAGGCATCCGCAGACAAGTCCGGTTAAGCAGTCGACAGCATAGTGTGAACTAGATGCCATTCTCAAATAAAAAATGAATCATCGGGCAGTTGCCCGCCAGACACAAAACCCGTCTGGTCGGAGGATCCTCCCTTTTCTATGGAGTGTGAGTGAACTTTACACCCCGTTCCTCATACTTTTATAGGTACACTTCTGCCTAACTCTTCGAGGATTTCAGGCGATGATGTTGTGTTGTGTATTTTTTATATATGCCGATGCTTTTGTAATGCTCGGAGTGGCAGATTTGATTAAGAATTTGTTATGATTGGGTCAAATAATAATCTAGGTACAGGCTTTTCTCCTGCCTAATGTTTTATATCATTGCAACGAGTAGAAGTAGGACCAACGGCCCACACTCCGTTGAAAAACAAACATCAGCTATTAATTCCCCAAGCGCTCCACCTACACATTGTTCTTATTTTCTTCGTATAAGTTTAAATACCACCTCTATTTATTTCGTATGTGGGAGATGTTACGAATGATGAAAGCTTGTGATTATGTAGTTTTGTCCAAATAAAGGCTACTCTTTCCGCAATTAAGTCAGGGCCAAGAGGATGAACAGCAGAACGCTGTTAAGTGGTTCCTGGCTGCAAATAATAATGGCCTAACGTGACAGTATCCTTTGAGTTGTCGCTGAAAATCTGCGCTGTGGCAACAAAGCAGACGCGGTATGCATGTGCTAAGGCAAAATGTTGAGCGATGGCCAATTTGCGCAGATTCGACGCATATTTTCTAAACCTTCTTTGAATTTGTTTCATGTATACCTTAGGTAGATAGGTGTCAACTAATCGTTGTAAAGAAGTACTCTTTTCATTTTGGTGGTATAAGCCGTCACTTTAAGGCGCAAATGAATATTTTTCTCACCCTTTATTACAATTCTCTAAATTTTCCAGTTCCCAGCGTATTGTGGCGTTAATAGAGTTTTCGGTCTGATATGAAACCTTGCATAATATCAGAGCAATTTAGAACGACATCCTTGTTCGTCCAGTAGCTGCAAACACAGTTGCCTCATCATTGAAGGACTTGTGATCAATACCCACGTAATTGGGTTTCCTGTTGGCGAATCCTCAAAAATAACCCGAGACAGATCTTCTTCCGGTTCAATAGCGTTGATCAGGCCTATTGTATCATTGCCAAAACTTATATCTGTCGATGGATGTGTGGATGTCACTGTATGTACGACAGCAAATACCTACTTGTACTTCTCATAACTTGTTTATCCTTTATCATCCTTCTGTTGCCTGTATGACATCCACAGTTGTAAGAGACCCTGGAGAGGATCCGGCAGTTGGGTCTCGAGGTGGCATTGCACAAGTCCGAGGCCATGTCTTTTCATGGGCCTCGGAATGGGCCGCCTTCGGGATCCCAACTAACGGTGGGAGGGGTTCACATCGGCGTCGAGACAACAATGAGATACCTGGGTCTCATCCTCAACAGCCGGTGGAACTTCGTCGAGCACTTCCGACGTTTGGCTGGAACGGGCCGGGGCCGCCTTCAAGCGGCTCTTGCCCAACCTGAAGGGGCCAAACGCCTCCTGTCGGAGGCTCTACGCGGGGGTCGTGCGGTCCATGGCCCTGTATGGGGCCTCGGTGTGGGCGCGTTCACTGCGGCGGCGAGCCGCCCACTATTGGAACATGCCCCAGAAGGTGGTAGCCGTAAGGCTAATCCGGGGGTACCGCACGATCTCGGGCGAGGCGGCAAGCCTCCTTGCCGGATTGCCGCCATGGGATCTGGAGGCGATAGTCCTCGCGCGCCTGTACGAGTGGCGCGCGGAGGCACTACGCCGAAGGGAAACTCCGCTTCCGCGGCAAATCGCGGCGGAGCGGACCGACTCGCGCGCCCGGCCCTGGTTCAAGCCATGGTCCGGGGCGAGAGGGAGTGGGGAGGCAGTCACCTCCTTCTGCAAAGCAGTCATGTTAGCGTAGGAGGTGGCGGGACGGCTGAGGGAGAGAGCCTCACGTCCCAGCCGCCGCGGGAGACGCTCCGAGCGTCGGGAGCCGCGTGACGACTCCCGGCCACCGTAGGCGCGGACCTGCGGGCGGAGAGTAATGGGTAACTCTCCGTCCGATCAGGACCAGGCCCGTTCCGGACGGCGCGTACGTGTTCCACGCGCGCCTCAAAGAGATGTCAGCATTAAGGAAGGGGCCCGTAAGGGCCTATGCCTGCCGGGGCAGCGAGATTGTCCGAAAGGGTTACCGCTACCCCGGAACACAAAGGGCTAAGGAAGGAACACGAGTGGGTTTTAGTCAGTAAGAGTCTGACACTCCCTCCTGCTCCACCCAGAGCGGGAGGGGTCATTTGATGATTTAACATCCTCAAAAAAAAAAAAAAAAATTGTAAGAGACCTCCCACATAGACTTCGACAATAGTCTGTTCTAGGCTGTTTGCATCCATATGCGGCCTGCACCAGCTCGTCTACTAATTAGTGACAAGACGCTTAAAAAAATATCAGCTTCAGTCGTCATCTTGTAGTCTTTTAATGGATACTAGGTAGTAGAACTGGGACAGAACTGAACTAGAACTGTTGCCAAATAAATGTCTTTCTTTTATGTCATTGATCTGAATAAGACTAAAGGGAATAGATACTTCATAAGTCATCATCATCTGCTTATCCTTTTCCCAACTATGTTGGGGTCGGCTCCAGTCTAACCGGATGCAACTGAGTACCAATATTTTATATGTAGCGACTGCCTACGCCAACACTCACTACTTCATAAGTAACTACAATTTAATTAATCGTTTAGCTGTATTTAAACCAGGACTTCAGGAATGAAGACCCCTCTTGTTGGTCGGAAGCAGAATTATGAGTACTTCAGACCTATATCGATATTGAAATGGCAGTAACATAAATCGTAATGTAATATAATATTTTGTGTTACAATAACAGTATTATTAATTGACATTTAATCAAGATTTGACAATATCTACTATATCAACTCTAGGGACAGTGAACAGCAACCTTTAACGAGCTGTGCGGCTACGTAACATAACCAAAAATACATGTGGCTTGCTCAACTTTCCAAAAGCTTTACAATTATAGTTAATTCATTTACTTGGGAAGCGTACATCCATGCATCAACTCTAATGAACACCTGTTATGACGTTAAAAAACAATTTATAAAAATAGACTTAAATGATAAAACATTTATTTTTTTACATAATCAATACACCTAATTAAAATAAAAATAAACAAAAATACATACAATTGCAAATATTACAAAGCTGATCACAAAAAAATTAATAATAAAAACAAACATAAAAATACTTTAACTCACCAACAACTCCAGTGACAATCCAAAGATACGGAAATAAATCACAACAGAAACACAGAAATGGACGATACAATGAACACCACGGGAGAGGGTTACAAAACAATATAATAAAATAAAATCACCAGGGTCAAAGAGGATCGCACAATCAAACTTAACGCGGTCGCACCATGCACACTATTACGTAGGGATGTCCAGGACTCGGCCTTACAGTTACAGACGTTTCATAATCAATGCGTGAGTGTTGTAATATTTACGTAATTTTTTTTTCAGCTTAACAGACTGTCGGCGCGATGTATTATGGCCACAGCCGAATGTACCGCTCCCGGTGAACGCTCGGGCCGCACTGCTTGCCCATAACGGCAAAAGGTCGTTCGTTACCCACATTCTCTTTCCGCGCAAGCCTTCTCAAGTTAGAAGGAGATGGAAAATTTACAGCTCCGCCGAGCTGGCTGCCAAAGCGAGACAGTTGCAGCACAGCCTCGCAGGAAAACCCGAACTCGAGTCTTGATAGTTCTAACTTAAGAGACCGTGCTTTGCCTTTGTGAATTATTTGAAAGGTATATCTCATTGCACAAACATTTTACTATGTGTAAAACGGAAATAACAAAAACGTTCTAATTGTCAAATGAATGGGCAGGCACTGCAAGGTAAATGTCTATTTCCACACAAGTTCGCAGTGTGCGTGTGTTTCTCCGATTCCCATAACTTAGTAAGTAAATATGCGTGCGCCTCAGGCAGTCGGAAATATTTGATTGTTTTAGCATTATAATGTTTAGCTAGCCCGAGTAGTAGCAAATATTAACTGAACAAGTATCTAGTTAGTGGAGAGGTAATACTCTAATTAAAATTAAGCTCTCGATAACGAAATAACAGGGATAACCCCGTTATCTTCATTAAAACAACACAATTTTGTTACACGTCTAAATCCCCAATTTAATATTTTGGGTAAACAGAAGATCCCAAATCATTAATTTCGACTAACATAGTCTATGGCGTATAATCCCTGAACCGTAACTGTGTGTTCTCGATTTGAATTTTCGCCGCTCAGTGAGTGAGTTTTATCCGCAAACTGATAGCCAGTAGTACACACGGCTACACATCAAGCTATACATTTCCAGTTTTAGCTGATCTCGCATTGTATAGGTTTTTCGTGCAATTAGAACTCAGCTTATACTGGTTATGTGTAGCTTGATGTGTAGCCGTGCATACAGACGCCAGCACATCAAGCTACCCGAAACTGTCAAATTTTCCCAATCAACCTTGAACATAATGCCTTAGCAATAAAGTTGAAAATATATTAAAGGAATTTGACAGAGTGCGATAGCTTGATGTTATGCGTCTGTATCTAGGGCTGAATGATTACTTAAATTACTTAATACAATCTGACTTTTAATTAGCTGCAGTAAAATTACACTTCTTACTGGCATTTTGTTAAATTATGTTGCCACACTATATCTACTAGTGATGTGATTGGAAAGCAATTCATTAATTTTGATTTAACCGTAAACAAACAAATATATTTGTATTGATCAGATAAAAATATACATTATAGTTTCATTAACAGTACTAGTTCGCATCAAAATTGTGCTCGAATAGTGACTTTGCACAGAATTCGTACAAATTATACAATCTCAATTAAGTGGGCTATATAGCAGTAAATTATTAGTTTTTTAGTGCATCCAGGTACCCTAGACTAAGACCTAGACCTGGACCTAACGTTCAGATAACTAGTCTTTGAGAAAAGCCTATTTAATTGAGTTTATAGTTTGTTAATTTTGTAAATATGGTTTTATCAACCTGCTTTCAGAGGCTCGTCACACCCTTTAACACAAACTGAAATAACCAAAAATATACTATCCTCTTTTATAAAATCAATTGAACATTGATCGATTTTGAATTGAATGTTAATTGAATGAATCGATTCTTTTGTTACATCACTATTTAATTTTCGTTAAAAAGTGGTAACACATTATACTACCGCAGCTAAAAAGTCCTAGCCTATTATAATAGATTTCGCTATTCAATTTAGATACGACAATGAAGGATTTTCTCTATGATTAAGTAAACTTTGACTTTTACGCTCCTTTCATGGAGGCTGGTGGTTTCAATTCCCAACCCACAGACTTCATTTCTACTGCTATAAATTCAATTCACGTTTCTTATATTTTATTACCTCTTTGTGATTGAAGTTGAAGGTTACCTTTTATGTTTTTCTTTGGCCTAATAAAAAAACGTAGGTTTTTATTAAAAATGTATTAAGTACTTGCTAACAGTGCTTGCTTGCTTTCTTCCTAATATTATTCTGTTCGTCTCTACGTATACAGCAACGGATGTAATATGGTCTTTAATACTTTTTTTTGTAGGACATGAAAAATAATTAGGTATAAAATTATATAATTATGAAATTTTATTAAATCTGAAGAAAAAACTGGACAGCTTCAGGTAAAATTTCCAGATGGCCACCTCGTCATATGTTCCTCTAAATATTACAAGTTGAGTACAACGAATAAATAAAACCGATTCTGCGTAAGGCCACAAAGCTTTTCTCTCTAAATTGCAATTCTTTCGTTCACTAATGAAAATTATACTCGTGATTATTTTTCCGGGAAGGGACGGTTATCGTTCAGTTGATATGAAAGAGAGGATTTCTACTGAAAATCTCAACGGTAAATGGGCAGTTGTCAGTACCTATCATTCACTTCCGGGACTTAAGTTATGACCAATTGAATTGTCAAATACTATTTTGGGAGTATGTATAAGCTAACAACACATCATACAGTAGTTTCAAACAAACTACAACAAATAAACAAACCATGAAGAACAAGAGCATTCTAAAGCAACAAAAAAAGTAATTAAAAAAACCCCATTGTGGTAAAAAACTTAAGTAAAAAAAAAAACAGAAAGCTAAAAAATAACACATTTTAAATTAAATAAAAGTTGGAAGCAGACGGAATCCATTTGAGTTTGAAAATATAAAAATGGAATGGGTCCCGCCTGCTTCCAAAGACGTATAATTATTTATACAAATCCGTCCATTCGCTTAGGAGTTACGAGGCAACAAAGAAACGGGCATACACACATACATACATACAGGTCAAACGCATAACCCTCCTTTGGGGCTTCGACACAGTCAGGTAAAGAAGCAATGTTGCATTCCGACTGAGGACCTGTTTACAAATTATCAATAATTGGGTCGGACGGACTAGCATTATGCATCATTGTTTATTCATCGCAGCACTGGTTACACCACTTGTGTTGCAACAAATAATTAATGCCACTGTGGATAGCTAGCCTTAATTAGCGGTCATTACAATGTGACGTCACGTTAATATGCTGAACTTTCGACTTTTCGGACCAGTACATTTTGCAATAGATTCTTGTTTGTTTATATTTGAAGAGCAGTGCTGTCCCAGTGGTATCGGCCCCGACTTACAATTCGTATGTCATGAGTTCAAACCCAGGCGGGCACTGCTCTTAAAACGGTGAAGGAAAACATCCTGAGGAAACCGGCATGTCCTAGAACCACAAAATTCGAAGACATGTGACATCCACCAACCCGCACTGGGCCCACGTGGTAGATTACGGCCCACTCCCACAGAGAGGAGCCTGTGTCCCAGCAGTGGGAACATTATATGCTTGACTTTTTTTTGTTGGGTTCAATGAACCTTTATTCTTTTCAAAGAATTAATGTTATAGTCTGTTCCAAAAGTATATGATGAAAATGTAAACAAATGGATCAGAAAACGGACCTCTGGATGGCAATTTTAAGTCCCGTATTACAGAACGTCACTCAATACTCAAGCATTACTTAAAACTAGTTTCAACCAATCAAATGGCTTGAATCTAGTTTTAAGTAATGCTTGAGTATTGAGTAACGTTCTGTAATACGGGCCTAAGTGCCGTTTACAAATTGAGTGCTTTGATTTGTTAATTTGAATATTTTAACGCGAAATTCTAAGTTTTAATTACTTTTAAGATGTTTATTTAAAGCTGTGACTTTAAGGTTAATTTGTCTTAACTAATATTATAAAAAGAAAATATTTGTTTTTTTGTGTGTTTGGGACATAGGATAGTTTTTATTCCGATATTGCCACGGGATCGCGACTTAAGCGGGTGAAATCGCGGGGCGCAGCTAGTATTTTATAACTTATTTTTTCGACGATGACTTTTCAATTACAATTTATTAGTGTTATTCAAATATTAATTGTTATTACTAAATCCCTTTAGTGAGTGATCGTGTAAGAATTTCACCTGCACAGAGTTTGTTTACACTTTCATCCGATACTATGGAACAGATATTAGGTTTTTTTTTAAAATGATGCCTGCTTTATATAAAGTGGCAGGTACAGAAACAGTATATTTTTATAATAACTAACTAGGATTGAACTTTGTTTACCCTCCTTTACCCTTCAGAAAAAATCTAAGGTGGAAAAAGAAATTTTGGTCAACGTGCAAAAGAAGTCAAGTCTGGCGATGCCAGAGGCGAAACCAAAGATCAATAAGGCTGTTTGTATATAACCCACAGAAGTTTATGTCAGATCTGGCAATCAACTCAAGAAAGCCCACTGAGGTTCTTTGTACTTTTTAGGTAAAACGCATAGGGTGATGGGACTAAACCTCTCTTTTACCCGTCTGTCAAATGAAGAAACACAGTACTTACAGTCCTTTCACAGTTATTTTACCTTTGACAGCTGCAATCCACTAGCAACCTGATTACAACGTCAATAAAGATCACAATGATTTTAACAGACTTGACAGTTGCAGCAACCCAAAAGTAACCTTATTGTCACAAAATAAAAGATCACTGTGATTTGGACAGAGATGCTAAAATCAGAGGTAAAATAACTGTGAATGGACTGTATCTGACAGTCTATGTGGCACATAGATTTTAAAAAGTTTCGCTTTGTACTCGTAGAGCGTCATCTCTGTCATTCGTAGGTACTATAGGAAAAGTACTACATCAATCAAGAATATCTTTCAGATTACTTAAATAAATAATTCATATGGAATCGTTTTTTACATTTTCATACTTGTCACTTGGCTTGTCAGCCAAAATGTAAAGCCTACACTTTTCAAATCGTATTGACGTTTATCCCATAATGTGCCATTATCTTTTAATTACCTATCAAATTGGCCATTTGTGATACTGGCTATTGTGAATATTAGAAAAAAATAGAAGAGGATAGAATTAGATTAGGTTTGATTTTTTTTTCATTCTATTTAGAATTCCAAATTCAAATTAATTTTATAATATAGCATGACATTTTATGTACGTTTGCCCCGCACGGCCCCGCTGAATTTGCGATTTAGGTGTGCACCAATGCAATGTACTCGCCTCTAGGAGTATATGTACCGGTTTCTTTTTCAATGTACCTCTGTACTTTTGAAGAAATATGCATAAAAAGGGGGCCGTGCCAGCCAAACGTTTTCAGCACGGCCCCCGTGTAACTTGAAAAATATAAAGCGTATTAAAAAGGTTCCTAAACTCAAGGAATGTACTCTATTAACACGTTATATGTACCGTAACAGATATTGTGAATTCGTAATAACAAATAACATATAGATGTGGAAAGGGGGCCGTGCTGGAAAAAAAATATATAAGAAAATATCTAAAAAAGACAAAATATCCTTAGCCAAAAACTATTAAAATATAATTGATGTTTGGCAAGTAACATATGTACCGCATTGGTTTCTCATACAACTTGCAAAATTTAAAAAATAAACCAATTTTAGTTTATTCAGCACGGCCCTTTATAGTTGCCTATATCTTTTTAAATATGACATGTTTGTTTACAAAATTTGACTTCCTAAATTATGTATAGGAGTACATTCGTTCCCAATAAATTGCGATTCTGCTGTATTAGTACTTTAAAAGATAAATTGGATCAAAAATATCATATAATACAACTGATAGGGTGACCATGGTTCCATATATTAGGTACATATATTCTAAGGCCGCCCATTGTATGTTTTGTAGTAATAAGTGTTTTTTTTTGTTATGTATTTTCTGGTGTACAATAAAGTATATATAAATAAATCACAGATATATTTCCAATAAATCACACGGATTGAACCGTACATTACAATAAAATTACAGATTCATTACATTTCAGAGATTAGTTACGTTTACCTATAGAATAATCACAGAAAACTATAACTATGTGTCACTAACACTACAGAGCTTAAAAGGCTTTGAAAAATGACAGATATGTTTCCAACAATTCACATCGATTGAAGTACCTATATTACAATAATATTACTTACATTAATCACATTAATATTATTTGGAATAATCACAGGCAACTAATTCAACCTACGTAATCACAGTAGTGTTTCAAGCAACTGTAATAATTAGAATATTGTTATTATTTTTACATAATTATAAAACATCAAAGATCACTCGCGAATCATATTTAGATTAACATACAACCTGACGCTGACCTGCAATTGCAAAAAATCGTATGAAAATTTGTATTTCGCGGGCTACACTGAAGCAAATACCCATAAGTAACGTCATACTCACCTACCTACCTATGGTAGGTATACGCCTATAAAGTTAGGTTTTGTGATTTAAGAATTCTAACCTTAGACTTAATCAAGAAATGATTACGCAACAAGCAATTACTTCTATTGTATACGGGTGTAAGACTTGGCACACTCTCGCTTACACTTCACTGTGCCGTGAGCGGGTGCTTCATACATTTTGATATTTTTAAATTTCATTAAATAAACCTAGTACTTAAGTAAATTGATTTTAGTACATATCAAATCCGTTTCTTAAGTACAAATAAATTATATGATTACTTTTAACTACCTGTTTATTAACATTCCATTTCCGTGCTTGAAATAGAATTCACTGCTCAACGACACGTAGAAAACACGTGAATACTGAAATTAATGGAGCAATGTTTACATTTACTGCTGTAGGTATATTGTGCGCGTAAAGATGTGACTGATCAATAAACACTCGAGCGCAACTGCGCAACATGAAGTAACCGCGACACCAGCGCCACTTCAAAAATCACGGTAGCGTCAGTGAACTAATAGCGACCGCACAGGACAAGTTTTAACTGATTTAATTCCCTTAAAAGATGTCATCGCTAATATTAATTTTCAAGAAAAAAAAACAAATTGTAAAAAAAGAATGTTTATTTCAATGTAGTCACATAATTTAATTATTTATTATTATTTATTTATTTATATATACTTGTACACCAGAAAATACATAACAAAAAAAACACTTATTACTACAAAACATACAATGGGCGGCCTTAGAATATATGTACCTAATATATGGAACCATGGTCACCCTATCAGTTGTATTATATGATATTTTTGATCCAATTTATCTCTTAAAGTACTAATACAGCAGAATCGCAATTTATTGGGAACGAATGTACTCCTATACATAATTTAGGAAGTCGAATTTTGTAAACAAACATGTCATATTTAAAAAGATATAGGCAACTATAGGGGGCCGTGCTGAATAAACTAAAATTGGTTTATTTTTTAAATTTTGCAAGTTGTATGAGAAACCAATGCGGTACATATGTTACTTGCCAAACATCAATTATATTTTAATAGTTTTTGGCTAAGGTTATTTTGTCTTTTTTAGATATTTTCTTATATATTTTTTTTCCAGCACGGCCCCCTTTCCACATCTATATATTATTTGTTATTACGAATTCACAATATCTGTTACGGTACATATAACGTGTTAATAGAGTACATTCCTTGAGTTTAGGAACCTTTTTAATAGGCTTTATATTTTTCAAGTTACACGGGGGCCGTGCTGAAAACGTTTGGCTGGCACGGCCCCCTTTTTATGCATATTTCTTCAAAAGTACAGAGGTACATTGAAAAAGAAACCGGTACATATACTCCTAGAGGCGAGTACATTGCATTGGTGCACACCTAAATCGCAAATTCAGCGGGGCCGAGCGGGGCAAACGTACATGACATTTTGTTTTTCAAAATCAGTTGTTCATTTGTTTTCCCGCCGTTAAATTTAGAAATCGATGAATATAAATAAAAAAAAACATACATAAAGTGTAACATTTATTTTTATTTATTTATTTTTATTTATTTATCACATATGTTTTCTTTGCCATTACAGATAACAATAAATCTAATGCGACAAAGTAACTTAAAATATACTTAATTATACCTTACATGCTACACAGTACGTGGTCCTTGGTCCGTGGTCCAATATATAACCTCCTCCTTTTTGAAAGTCGGTTAGAAAAGCTCGGAAAGTGGGTAGGTAACGTATGAACTCACTGAACAACAATAACAAAATCGCGTCCAAGCACCGCACAAAGGACCGTCTCAGAACTATAGGAGTTACGACTGGAAACTCTCCGTCACCCACCTTACTCACCAGATCTTGCTCCAACTAACTTCCATTTTTATTCGGAATTTGGACAACTTTTTACAGGAGAAATATTTCAAATCCAACGAGGTGGTGAAAAGCGCCTCTAAAGAGTTCATCGATTCCCGTCTTCAGGATTTTTATAGCAGAGCCATCAACGAACTTCCACTAAAATGGCAAAAATACATCATCACTAATGACTACTTTGATTAATGAAATATATAAAAATGAAATATGTTTTTTAAGATTTTTTAGTTTTTTATTTATCTTAAAAAATAATTATCTTAAAAAACATATTTGATTTTTTCTATTTAAAACGGCAATTTCGTAGGTAGTTGTTTTGGTTGTTTTGTCATTGTTTGATAAAAACACTTTTAAATTTCGATGCTAGGATTTATTTGATAGTTCCAAAATACTCTTATGCATTAGTATTTCCAGTGTTTTCAATTATTATCGTATTGTCATTCGCGTGGTGGATTACGGCCCAACTCCCTTTCACCAAGAGGAGGCATGTGTCCCAGCAGTTCCCAACATTATAGGCTGACTGTGATGTTATCTCCACATTGTATTACGAAAATATTAGTTAGAAAACAATAAGGCCACCCATTGTATGTTTTGTAGTAATAACTGATTTTTTTTTTGTTATGTACTTTCTGGTGCGCAATTAAGTATATATAAATAAATAAATAAAATACATTAGTCCTTACCTTTGTCAGGTCTACAATATAATGGTATTATTTCCGAAACAAAAGTCGAGCCTGTGTTTCTCATATAAATAATATTTACATATTTAGTTTATTCGGGTACGTGGTTCTAATCTCACGTCCATTGTTTTAGTTTCCCATGACTTGTTGGTTGTTGCGGCTGGGATACATCCTCATCACTTCGCGCATATCGTATACGTAAAATCTATTTCCTTTCCATTTGTTTCGTTACGTGTTTTATTTAGTATTTTGTGGGATAACATATCGCAACAAAAAGCAGATTAGTTTTGTACAGTGGTTTTTCAAAGCAATACATAGTTTTTTTGTTTTTACCAACCCTCTATGGGCCCGCGTGGTAGATTACGGCCCACTCCATCTCACAGAGGAGTCCTGAGTCCCAGCTGTAGACTGATTATGCTACATAGTTTTGTGTGTCTTTAAATTGATTCATTCTTTGATGAAATTTGTGCTGAAAAACGACTTTATAGGTTTCAATATTCAGTATCAGGTTCCCATTCTTCTTCTTGGTCACGTACTTTATTACTGAAGCTCGTATTCCTGAAAGGCCTCTTATACATAAGAGGCCTTTCAGATATTCTTCCACTTCGTTCGGTTCTCGGCTTGTCTCAGGGCGGTCGTAACAGAGTCCAGTGAGAGCGGTTATTTGGTCTCACCAGAAGTTAGGTGACTGGCCGCGAGGTCTTGTCCCATCTACCGTGCCCGTCACCACCAACTTTTCAAGGTTATTTGCTTCCCGACTGGCAATGTTACCAAGGTAGCCTAGAATCTTTTAGTGATAGATTCCGGCCAAGCATACTTCGCCAACACCACATCTCTAAAGCTTCTATATTTATCCAAGTTCTCACGCTTGGATTTAATTTTCCATTTAAATTCATTGGATTCCTAACAGCGATATATATGTGTGCTTAAATCAATCAAATAGACATTAACTACACACATCAAAAGTGTCTAGGGATCAACATATATTTTTGCAATAACTTTTCTCCTGATTGATATTAATTAAAATTTTCTTTAAGGATTCATCAAATAAAGTGTTTTCGTTTGTCACAGTAACGATAAACCAAGTCACCTTTGCATTAATAAAGAAATTTGCCATTTTCCTAATAAAGGGATTTTTGACATTTGAACCACTAACACAAAAGTTCGAAAAAAAGACTGAAATAACAGTTTTCTCTAAAATTTTATTGGGTAACTTAAACAATTAATAATCCGTGTTTCTACCGCGAACACTAACAACACAAGAACATCGGTTTGGCATACTCAAAATGAGTTCATCCAAATCACGCTGTGGAATGGCCGCCCATGTTCGTTGCAACAACAAAAAAAGGTCTTCTTGCGACTGGATACCCTCCATATTCGGCAGAGCTCTTCTCTGTAGCATATCCCATGCATGCTCAATCGGGTTCAAGTCTGGCGACTGAGCAGGCCAGGGCAGGACATTGATGTTAGCTGCGGCGAGAGTCTATCTTACAACTCTTGCGGTGTGCGGTCGTGCATTATCATGCATTAACTGAAATAAGGGACCGATTTGCACTTGTAGAGGAACGATGACGTCTGATACAATCGTCTCAGCATAAATTTGAGCGTTGAGGTTGCCTCTGATCCAAATCAACTCAGTTCTTCCGCCGATCCAAATACCCGCCCATACCATGATGGTTCCACCACTATAAGGATGGACTTCCTGGCAGGATTTTAATCGCTGTTGGCGTCCAGGGGTTCTCCAGTGTCGTATACGTCTTGTATCCGGTCTCATACCAAAACGAGACTCATCAGAAAAGCACACGAAACGCCATTGTTCTTCTGCCCAATTTCTGTGTTCAAGAGCCCATTGATATCGAATCCTAGGATTGTGCATTGCTATAGGTGGTACCCGTAGCGGTCTTCGGGAATGAAGGTTCACTTCATGCAAGCGGTTTCTGACTGTTTGGTCGCTAATTAAGTTCCCTGAAGAGTGATGAAGCCTCACGGCTAACATCATGGCGGTTATTGTTGGAGCTCTTCGAGTTAAGATTTGAATGTATCGGTCTTGTCTCCGTGTGGTGCAGCGATACCGTCCTCCATGGCGCTCAGCCACGGTACCAGTGCTTCGGTAACGTGTCCAAAGTCGACTGATAACACTCTGACTTGTATTCAGAGCTAAAGCCACAGTACGTTGCCGGGAACCAGCTTCTATCATTCCCACGGCTCTGAGCATTTCTTCCCTGCTTAAATGACGTCGCCGCTCCATAATAACGTTGGTTTTAATCAGTAGTAGGGAAACAGTAGCACTAATAATGTCTTCAATGCGTTGTATGTTTTTATAGGGAAAATATTGACAGCTGATTTTCATCTTTTACTAGAATTTGATTCACAGTTCCTGATTCAAATTATGAAATGCACCAAAAAGGATCCATATAAATTTATAAAATCATAAATTTATTACAAAGCCACATCTCAATCTCAAGAAATCCGCATAAAAATGCTTGATCCCTAGACACTTTTGATGTGTGTACATAGAAGTCTGGAAACAAATTACAATCGCGAGGACTTTAAAATTGATGACAAATGCAATCAAGTGACAACAAACATTTGCAGATCTGCATTCGTTCAAAAATATTGAACTGTATCAAAATGCAGGCAAGTTTACGTCTCAATAAATATGTTGAAGCTATATTGTGAGCATAAAAGGCCACGTACTTGCACTACAATGTCGGAGTGGACGCGGAACTGGTATTGAATGCTAACAACCTTCAGGCAGCCGTGGTGCAGCTCGAAATATTGCGATAATGTGAGGTTAATACACCTTCCCGCTTACCACACAACCAACTTGTTATAAGTAAGTGTTTGGCATAAAAAAAACTATTCTTTGTTCTTGATATACCGCGCGTTGAGAAATAATAGAATCTAGTCTAGTTTAGTAGTATAGTCAGGAAAAGTATTTTTAAGCAAATTGTCACCCTACATCAATCTGTCGAGTTATAGCCATTTCATATTACGACTGTCAATGGGTAAGAGTTTTGATTCGAATATACGGACAATTTAGGTAGGTAGTCGATTTTTTCAAAAAAGTATTTCTCCAATCTTACATAGGTTCGATTTGTATCTTTATGATATTATTTAAAGATACAGGGATTTATTTATAAACGTTGCTTAATGTTAAGAGAAGTTTAAACGTCAAAAAATTATGGTTCATTGCTGATTATTAGTATATTAGTATTAGTATTATTAGTATTAGTAGGAAAAGTAGGATTAGTAGGATAGGATTTAAAGATTAAGGGATTTATTTATAAACGTTGCTTAATGTTAAGAGAAGTTTAAACGTCAAAAAATTATGGTTCATTGCTGATTATTACTTAACATTAAGCAAAGTCTAAAAATAAAGGGGGAAATTATTGTTAGCGTTTAGTAAGAGGAAGTCTGAAAGTGGCACCGGTGACAGAAGTTGTGTGGAAATCGGTTGTCATAATAAGGGCATTTGAACCGGAGGAATGAGGAGAATTATGTAAGGAACATTTTAAGTATGAATGTAGACCAAAGGAACGGTGGATGGACTGTGAAAGATGACATTGCTAGAAAGAGGATGGCTAACGCGATGACGACTATAGAGAATTATGGAAGAAAAAGACATGTTGTGCCGACCCCAAGTAAAATTGTGATCAGCCGGTCAATTATGTAAAAATCTCATGTACATTTGCCCCGCACGGCCCCGCTGAATTTGCGATTTAGGTGTGCACCAATGGAATGTACTCGCCTCTAGGAGTATATGTACCGGTTTCTTTTTCAATGTACCTCTGTACTTTTGAAGAAATATGCATAAAAAGGGGGCCGTGCCAGCCAAACGTTTTCAGCACGGCCCCCGTGTAACTTGAAAAATATAAAGCGTATTAAAAAGGTTCATATACTCAAGGAATGTACTCTATTAACACGTTATATGTACCGTAACAGATATTGTGAATTCGTAATAACAAATAATATATAGATGTGGAAAGGGGGCCGTGCTGAAAAAAAAACATATAAGAAAATATCTAAAAAAGACAAAACAACCTTAGCCAAAAACTATTAAAATATAATTGATGTTTGGCAAGTAACATATGTACCGCATTGGTTTCTCATACAACTAGCAAAATTTAAAATATAAACCAATTTTAGTTTATTCAGCACGGCCCTCTATAGTTGCCTATATCTTTTTAAATATGACATGTTTGTTTACAAAATTCGACTTCCTAAATTATGTATAGGAGTACATTCGTTCCCAATAAATTGCGGTTCTGCTGTATTAGTACTTTAAAAGATAAATTGGATCAAAAATATCATATAATACAACTGATAGGGTGACCATGGTTCCATATATTAGGTACATAATTATATTCTAAGACCGCCCATTGTATGTTTTGTAGTAATAAGTGTTTTTTTTTGTTATGTATTTTCTGGTGTACAATAAAGTATATATAAATAAATAAATAATAATAAATAATTAAATTATGTGACTACATTGAAATAAACATTCTTTTTGTACATTTTTTTTTCTTGAAAATTAATATTAGCGATGACATCTTTTAAGGGAATTAAATCAGTTAAAACTTGTCCTGTGCGGTCGCTATTAGTCCACTGACGCTACCGTGATTTTTGAAGTAGCGCTGGTGTCGCGGTTACTTCATGTTGCGCAGTTGCGCTCGAGTGTTTATTGATCAGTCACATCTTTACGCGCACAATATACCTACAGCAGTAAATGTAAACATTGCTCCATTAATTTCAGTATTCACGTGTTTTCTACGTGTCGTTGAGCAGTGAATTCTATTTCAAGCACGGAAATGGAATGTTAATAAACAGGTAGTTGAAAGTAATCATATAATTTATTTGTACTTAAGAAACGGATTTGATATGTACTAAAATCAATTTACTTAAGTACTAGGTTTATTTAATAAAATTTAAAAATATCAAAATGTATGAAGCACCCGCTCACGGCACAGTGAAGTGTAAGCGAGACTGTGCTAAGTCTTACACCCGTATACAATAGAAGTAATTGCTTGTTGCGTAATCATTTCTTGATTAAGTCTAAGGTTAGAATTCTTAAGTCACAAAACCTAACTTTATAGGCGTATACCTACCATAGGTATATTAGACGTTTATAAAATTAGACGTTACTTATGAGTATGACGTTACTTATGGGTATTTGCTTCAGTGTAGCCCGCGAAATACAAATTTTCATACGATTTTTTGCAATTGCAGGTCAGCGTCAGGTTGTATGTTAATCTAAATATGATTCGCGAGTGATCTTTGATGTTTTATAATTATGTAAAAATAATAACAATATTCTAATTATTACAGTTGCTTGAAACACTACTGTGATTACGTAGGTTGAATTAGTTGCCTGTGATTATTCCAAATAATATTAATGTGATTAATGTAAGTAATATTATTGTAATGTAGGTACTTCAATCGATGTGAATTGTTGGAAACGTATCTGTGATTTTTCAAAGCCTTTTAAGCTCTGTAGTGTTAGTGACACATAGTTATAGTTTTCTGTGATTATTCTATAGGTAAACGTAACTAATCTGTGAAATGTAATGAATCTGTAATTTTATTGTAATGTACCTACGGTTCAATCCGTGTGATTTATTGGAAATATATCTATGATTTTTTTAAGCCTTTTGAGCGAAACTTGTTGATTTGCGACCTATTACTTACTACTATTATGGGCATTTTCGTTTAAACTGCTACCTATCTTTGAAAATAGCTTACTGAAATTGTTTTGGATATTTTAGCTAATTCTTGGTTTAGTCGAATGATAAATCTTACAAATTTTGCTATGTATGTATTTTTTTTTATTATAAGGCGCTTATTTCAAATAATATATGTAAATAAATAGTAACTTAGATACGTTTTGGTCATGACCGTTACCAGGTAATAAAAAAGTCCGGAAAAAGGCCGTTACCGGTCGAACTCGAGTGTCCACTGAAGACAGATCAAAACTGACACTTCAAAAAGGCTGCTGGTGTTAACATATTTGATTTGGTGTTGTTATTTAAATAAAAAATCGGCGAGTAGTAGAAAAAAATCAGTACTAAAATGGATTCAATTTACGGTCACGGTGCAAGGACATGTCCACTTAACACATACCAAGGGGACAGAATATAAATTTTAAAATGTTATTAAATACTTGTATTATAATATTATAGAGTTTAACATGATTGAAAGCTACAAATTGATAACAAAAACTAAAATATGTGGAGTATGTAATAAGAAGCAAATAGCGAAGAAATAGTTTAACATAGGTCACATCTAAAAGAGGACAGTACTGCAAGACGTAAGATGCCACAATTCTGGATTTAATTTTGTTATTTGTTTTAAGTTTCTGTTAACAATTTAAGTAAAAAAAGAAAACTTTAGTCTTTTGCATCTATTCAATAATTAATCGATACTTCCATGTCATAAAAATGTTAGTTATTTGCAACTTGTATGTATGGGACATCCCATAAGAGGGTTGGTAGCTATTTTGACGAAAATGCCCTTATAGTTATCGTTAATACAGATTACGATATTTTTGATTTTACTAAAGATTTACTCAAATTATGCAGAAGTTTTTTATCCATTCTCACGTGGAATCACGAATCATAGGAAAACATCGTGAGGAAACCGGCATGTCCTAGAACCAAAAATTCGAAGACATGTGACATCTACCAAACCGCACTGGGCCCGCGTGGTGGATTACGGCTACCTCTCACAGAGAGGAGGCCTGTGTCCCAGCAGTTGGAATTATAGGCTGATTATGTATGTATGTGTACGTGGAATCATGGTCACCCTATCGGTTGTATTATATGATATTTTTGATTCAATTTATCTTTTAAAGTACTAAATACAGCAGAATCGCAATTTATTGGGAACGAATGTACTCCTATACATAATTTAGGAAGTCGAATTTTGTAAACAAACATGTCATATTTAAAAAGATATAGGCAACTATAGAGGGCCGTGCTGAATAAACAAAAATTGGTTTATTTTTTAAATTTTGCAAGTTGTATGAGAAACTAATGCGGTACATATGTTACTTGCCAAACATCAATTATATTTTAATAGTTTTTGGCTAAGGTTGTTTTGTCTTTTTTAGATATTTTCTTATATGTTTTTTTTTCAGCACGGCCCCCTTTCCACATCTATATATTATTTGTTATTACGAATTCACAATATCTGTTACGGTACATATAACGTGTTAATAGAGTACATTCCTTGAGTATATGAACCTTTTTAATACGCTTTATATTTTTCAAGTTACACGGGGGCCGTGCTGAAAACGTTTGGCTGGCACGGCCCCCTTTTTATGCATATTTCTTCAAAAGTACAGAGGTACATTGAAAAAGAAACCGGTACATATACTCCTAGAGGCGAGTACATTCCATTGGTGCACACCTAAATCGCAAATTCAGCGGGGCCGTGCGGGGCAAACGTACATAAAATCTCACCGTGAAAACTTGCATGGAGTGAGCTGTCAGTGTCATCGCACTGATGCTAGGGATTGAAAAAACAAATAATTACAATCATTATCGAGATTTTAATAATATTTATTAAGTGAATTATTTTAGTCTTGAACATGAATGTTTTATTTTAATTATTGTTCGTGCGTGACGCGCTCGCTCCTCAAGCTATTTATGGACTACTCTAGGAAAAAAAAAACAACATTGAGATTGTGACTTAGTTTCTATTTTGCTATCTTATATTTAAAAACACCATAAAACAGCAGTGTTTTGACAACTAAAATACTAGTTTTGAAATTATATAACATTATCAATAGAATTAGCATAAAAAATATTATTATAATCTCGATTACGACTGTAAATATATGCTGGGTCAATCCCTAGTATCAGGTCGGATGACACTAACAGCTACTACACGCTAACTTCACCTAAGTTTTCACGGTGAGATGGTTACAGAATCGCACTAAATCGCACTGAAGGACAAGATAATGATGATAAACTGCAGCGTATCCAGCACATTAAATCGAACTAGTAATATTTTAAGTTTGCAGTAACACAATAAGTTATCATCCCCACAAGCTAATGAGTATTCATGTATATTTCAACAATAAACGTTAAACTCAGGCAGTTAAATTAGTAGCTACGTTCATACAAAATGAACCACATTAGTCAGGCGGAATAATTCAGCCCAAGCAGAGTATTTAAAATTAGCTTCGGAGTATTTGTAAAGCCAAGCTACTTAAAACTTGGGAACTTAATCTAGTTCTATAATATCATCATCTTCCTAGCCTTTTCCCAACTATGTTGGGGTTGGCCTCCAGTCTAACCGGATGCAGCTGAATACCAGTATTTTACATGGAACGACTGCCTATCTGACCTCCACAACTCAGTTACTGGGTAATACGATACCCCTTGGTAAGACTGGTGAGTAATCAAGTTCTATAATATGTGCTATTAAATTGTTGCAATGGTTCGTTGGTCCAAAGTCGAACGCGCAGACTGTTGATCGTCGTCCTGTGTTCAATCCTCCAAAAATTTCATTGGTTTTATTCACTAGGAATTTCTCAATAGCCGCCTGGAGTCTGGATTTGTGCTCGGCTATTGGCACTAGACTCGCCCTACTATTTACACGCCAATTTCTTTTGACAACTTAATCCGTTGGTCCTGCGCCTGATCTTCCTCCGGTCGTGTCGGATTGCCATCCCACCGGACTATGACAGTGAGGGAAGAGAGAGACACAGGTACACTCCATGCCTGCGCGCACACACTTGTGCACTATAGGTAATATGTCGCGCGCCCAAGGGTAGTCTCTTTTGAGATTGGCAGCCACGGCCGAAATACGGTCTGGTGGACTATACAATGTGTAACGTTAAATGCGCAAAACCTCATACACCCCAATTAGAGCATTAAGTTAAAAGCATAATACAAAGACCAAAACTATTTTTTTTAAAAGCTAACTATTTTTATTAAGAAAATCATTTTTTTTAATTATTTTCTTTGACTTAATCGGTAGATAGTATGGCAAAATACATAATTTAAAAAAAAACCTATA
Organism: Globia sparganii; assembly: GCA_949316385.1. Lineage (NCBI taxonomy): Eukaryota > Metazoa > Arthropoda > Insecta > Lepidoptera > Noctuidae > Globia > Globia sparganii. The sequence continues at coordinate 15,417,881 of OX438655.1, forward strand.
TTAAAAATTACTGAAATCGATTCAGTAGTCAATTATGAACAAACTATTTTCAGGTTTTGCGCATTTAACGTTACACGTTGTATACTACTTACACATACCTGACGAAATGTCTACATATTCTACTATTACCTTTATACCCTTTCGAGAGATACAGCCATGTAAAATAAATAGTAAATAAAAGCTTTAATCAGTTAAAAAAAAAAAACACGGTGCAATGTAAAAAAAAGATGTTACTCGTACGTAGGTGTAAATTGTAGTACTTTATTACAGTTGTTACGTAGTTTTATTTAATCTCGATAAAGCGATTTCATTCACCGGCGCAGGTGTTGGTTGACGGTCGCAACGCGAAAGTGAATCGAGGGCACGTCAAGGCCCCGGTTTTTTGCGATGATCCAATAGAACACGACTGAAAACGTAGCTACCTTCATAAAGTCACGTATTGTAAGGGTTGATTCGTGACGAGAAATATAAAATAGTGTCGTACGCAGCACCTTCCTTTGCCACTGGATATTTGCGCCTGTAGGGGCAAGCCCTTACATATAATGTTGAATGTTAATAAAAATAAATGTTAATGTTCAAGAAATATTTAATGAAAAACTGCACTTAATTAATGTACTGTTAAACTAATAGAAAAAAAACTAGATGTTGCGTGAGCTCGATATAGAACCGAAGACTGACGTACTTGCGTACGTGACGATACTACATTTTATTATTAACAATATTTGCAGTATTTTTAACTAGGCCAAAGTACAATGTGCGGTTGCTGACCGTACAGCGCCTAAACGTTTTTTGGAAATACAAATTCGTCTTGCGATTTGTATTTTAGCTTTAACCGCACTTTTGTATTTATACTCAGGCGGGGACCTGCGTGAAGTTTGAGCAGGCAGATTAAAGGTCATAAGCACACATCAACTCGGAAAGGGATCGTCACCGTATCGCTTTTCGCCTCGCCGTCAAACAGGCGTCAACCTGACGTAAGCACGTAACCAAAGCGGATCAGCAGCTCCTATACGTCGACTCGGCTACGGCTAGGCGACGCCGCGCTTACGGCTCCCCGACCGCTCGTTGATGGTGCTGCAGACAGGCCGCGAGAGGAATGAGAGGGGCAATGGTGGACGAAGAGACGTAAGTTCGGGTATGGAGAGACGTAAGCGCGGGGACGACGAGCCGTAAGCGCGGGAACTGCAAACTGATCACGCACAGCACCGCGGTTCGTGAGCTTGTCCCGAGGCGAGGCGATTACGTTACGATTCCGATTAGTGTGCGTTGCAGTAGGTAGTTTCATACAAAGAATACTGAATGGTTCAAGTTGATACGGTGACGATCCCTTTCCAAGTTGATAATTATGTGTGCTATGACATTAAACCTTGTTTTTTTCTGGTGGATGTGCTACAGGTACACCTCTACCCAACAGTTTAAGGTGAGAGATATTCATGTTATGTTACTTTATTAGATACTATAATATTTACTTAATATACAGGGTTATTTGAAAAACACCAGCAACCTCTTAAGAGGTCATTGTACTCATCATTATGAACAACTTTTACTATGGGACCAAACCTGAAATCGCGAAAAAAATCAGCTGTTCCCTACATTTTGACGAGATAGACGAAGATAAATGTAGGGAACAGCTGATTTTTATTTCGCGATTTCAGGTTTGGTCCCATAGTAAAAGTTGTTCATAATGATGAGTACAATGACCTTTTAAGAGGTTGTTCGTGTTTTTCAGATAACCCTGTTGAATATGACGGAGAAGGCATGTGTGTCTCGTTGTTATCAGCCATATTATTTTAATTGCTGTGGGCGTACTATGGGTAGTGTTGGTTATTGTACAATAGAAAAACCAGTTTTGCAGTTCAAGTCAGATTATAATTTCACAAACAATTTAATCACACTAGCAATTAACACACTGGTACAACAAGAATAAAATAAATAATAACAATTAACACAACCAGATACGGAACGCGGGACAGTTTCTGAGCACATGTTGTCCGTACGATGTCCAATGCCTAAGAGAGCCGCTCCAAGTCGCTGCACGCTCTCCTTGACTCCCAACGAACTCAGGCTAGACTCTGTCGAGCGCCATCAGATGGAATGACCGGATGCGACATATTTATAATTACTAGCAGATAGGAGCTGATTTTTCAATCGACAGATTTTTTTTATTCGTGGAATAAAATTGACATCTGACATTTTTTTTTATGGAAGAATTGATAAAAATTCAAAATTATTCCTCGGATAAAATTATCTGGCGTTGAAAAAATCAGGCCTTAAATTAATAATAATATGTATATAAAAAAATAATGATAGGGCATCAGAAACGCATCGCTATCTGTGTACACACGTCGACATAACGCATTCGGATACAGGTCATCGAATATGCCTGTTATCACACTAGTGGAGCTCGCACGGCGCCAAGGATCAGTAAGAAACCGGCCGCCAGCCACTCATGCGCAACTTACGCATTACGCAAAGTAAACACAGGAAGTATCCAAAAGGCTGGCAGCATTGCCACGTTGTATGGCGATGCTGGCGTCACGTGGAAATTCGACTAACCGCTTGGCGATGTCTCGAAAAACTAGGTAAGTGAGCACTCGGACCCCGTGGCCCTAGTATTTCAACCCCAAACTCAATCTTAAGTTTAATCTGATTAGATTAGAATATTTCGCCGTTTGCGGTTCTGTTATATTATAACTAACATAACATAAGAAAACCTCAAACGTCTTTGAAATTAGGCGGTCTATGACCCAATGGTTTGGAGTCTCACAAATGCATTAATCTCCAGAATCGAACTATAGATCCTTGTGTCTATGTATGTTTCACTAGATCACCTGATTCTCGACAGCTCGCCTTACCTATGAATACCTGCACCCAATCTTACACTGATTGGGTTGCGAAACTGTTACACAAAGGCAATAGACAGTAGAAAAATCAACCGCAAACTTATAGAATATGAATAAGATTCAGTACTCTACAGTAAAAAGCGTTAATAACTCTTATCTATTAATTACACTAGGGTTTTTAAATTCCTCGTTTTCAGGGATGAAAATCACATACTTAGCTAGCATCTAGATACGCTCTAAAACTCTAACTCTCTTATCTAAATATACATACTTGTTAAAAACATTACAAACATAAGCTTTAGCATTCTTGATCATTGATCGTGATACAGAGGTATCTGCACAATTCACCAAATTAGTAACAAATTAGTATTCATTCAATGAAACACCAAATGGTTTGTGTTTGCAACAATATAAATCAAGAGATAAGTACTACGTAATCGCTACAGCATCGTGTATTTACAGCGCCGAGTTTCAGTTACAATAGGTACTGAAAATGCCATAAAAAGTTACAGAGAGGGTCAGCAGCAACATGGAACAAAATCCATAAATTATTTAAACAGATGTAGAACAAACTATGTATATCGAGAGTTTAAAACAACAATGTGCACTTTAGCGCACACGAACAAAACTCAGCTCTAAATAAAGTTGAACTAACTTTTACGAGCGTCCACAGATAGGACAAACACGAAACCTTTTAAAAATGGCGATGAGCTCGGGGATTCTGTTTTTTATTTAATCTTCCCGTAATCTGGTCGTAAAAAGGACAACAGGCCGCAGCGCCACCTAGCGGCCGGGAGCAGAGTGTTTCCAAAGCGCCGGCCGTAAAGTTTTTATTGTTTCCGGGTCACAGCGCGTCGACAATTCGGTTTTCCAATCAACATCTTTATAGTGATAGAGAGCGTGATACCAACTACAATAAAGCGTTTAGGGTCCGAATAGTGCTAACTGTGCCTTTATTTGCTTTACACTTGACCGGTTCTCAAGATCCTATAGCGATATTGGTTTGTAATGTTTATGTGTGTGGTGAAACGAATAGATATCAAAATTTCCCAATATTGGAAAGGCAAGTTAATAAAAACCTGCATGATAAGACAGATTTTAATAATATGGGGACAATCTCCTACTTGATGCTATAAATAATAAGTTTGTATGTTTGCTACTTCATCACGCGCATGAAATTTAACAAAAAGATAGTTTTTATCCTGGAATAACAATGCAATACTTTTTATGCCGGTATATAAATGACATTGCTAAACGACTGTTATCAATTTGAAACACTATCACTACATAGTATAAAACAAAGTCGCTTTCTCTGTCCCTTTGAACCCTTAGATCTTTAAAACTACGCAACGGATTTTGATGCGGTTTTTTTAATAGATAGAGTGATTCAAGAGGAAGGTTTATATATATAATACATGCATGCATGTGATGTCGTAAATAAACACATTTTTTTGCGCTTACTTTTCAAACGCTGACCCTACGAGATAGGTCAAAATAATGTACTACAGTATTGTACACCTTAAAAAGGTCTACAAAAAAGTCCGCAATTCTATATGCCTATCTCTTAGGGATAACCACACTAATCATTTTTTATCCTTTACTTTTTACGAGAAATAATGGCTTATTTACGAAGCGATTTTAAGCAATACAGCATTAATCCTTATCCAATTAAGTAAATACATTGTGCATTTAATATAGATAAATATGGCCCTTTACAGCATGTAATTTAAATGAATATTTTCGAAGATATTACAGATTTAAAATGCAGGGACATAGCGGTTGCTGCGGTACCGGCGCGTGCTGGCATTCTTGAAATAGGTACCTGTACTTAGTATCAGTATTGCACCCGTGCGAAGCCGGGGCGGGTCGCTAGTTTACATATATAGTAGACTGATGTCCATTATTTTTTTACATTACTCACACATTTTTCTTTTCTGTCTGAACCCAATTTCTCAAGTCCACGCAGACGATATAGAGACGAGCTAGTCTCTATATAATTACATAAGTAGGTATAAAAGGTACACCTATGTTAATTTCGAAAATTGAACGAACCTAACCAAAACTCAATAACTTTCCACGTCTATGGAAACCGCTTAAGAACCTCATTGTATGAAACAAATGAATTAATTTCATGCTTACGTTTGGTTTCGTTATGAACAGTGGTCTGTTTTAACAAGTGGAAAATTTATGGAACGTTACATAGATAATTTAATTCCTTTGAACCGTCCTATTATGCATATTGTGGAACCAAACGTTTGCGGATTAGGATTCAGCGAATTTCGTTTAGTCTACGCTCAAACGTACTTATGAAACAGATAACTGTAGTCATTCGTGTATTGAAAACATAACTGGTGAAGGTGCTCTGTGATGTTTAAAGTGTGTTCTTTCCTTTTGTCCCCTTCGTGTCAGTTTGTGGTGCCATCCACCGTTTTAAGAAAGTACCAAAAACATTTTCGGGCGCTTCCAGCTAGTGGAGCGCAGTTAGAGTTTGAAACCGACATTTCTTGCGAACAAATCGTTCTTTTCTTTAAAAGTGCCTTGTATTCTTTAACTATCCCTGATTTATTATTCGGGACAAACGGGAAATTTTACTCTCAGTAGAATATTTTGGTTCATATACAAAATCGCACGAAAACAAATCTAGACTAATATTATAAAGCTGAAGAGTTTGTTTGTTTGTTTGTTTGAACGCGCTAATCTCAGGAACTGCTGGTCCGATTTGAAAAACTCTTTCAGTGTTAGATAGCCCATTCATCGAGGAAGGCTATAAGCTATATATCATCACGCTAAAACTAATAGGAGCGGAGCACCAATGAAGAATGTTTCAAAATCGGGGGATTTTTTTCCTATTGAGAGCTTCCGCTGCGTGCGCTGCGTAAACGGTTAAAGTTTCGCAAAAATCATATATGACAGAATTGTTTCCCTTTAAAAGCTTTAAAAAAAAAGTCCGCGACAGCATATGTCTATCTTTTAAGGTTAGCTCACTATAACCTCTTTTATGCTAACCAAATTTGTTCTAAAATAATACATTATTTGCGAAGGTGTTTTTATAAACATGGTGTTAATCCTTATCCAAATAAATACGTTATTCATCACATGTATTTAATTTTGAACAAAATTGCTTCTGACATCATTTGATTTCAATGTATATCTTAGGAGATATCATAGTTTTAAAATAATACTAATAATAAAGCTGAAGAGTTTGTTTGTTTGAAACACGGTTTGAAAGCTCTAAATCTCTGCAAGTATTGGTCACATATATAAAAATATTTTTGCGTTTGATAGCCCAGTTCTTGAGGAAGGCTATATTCTATTAAACTTGACGCTAGGACCCTTAGGAGTTGAGCAAAAACAAAAAAATTCTGAAGTTTTCGCCAAGCGAAAACGAAGTAATAGCGTAGGCCGGCGACACGTTGCGGCGGGGTGGATCGGGGAAACAAAAAAAATTTACGCGGACGAAGTCGCGGGGAGAAGCTAGTCTTTGAATAATTATGACCACTTATACTGAAACGCCTTATAGATTAAACATAATGATTGACACCAGCTCATCCAAAATTCATTAAAATAATGCCAGTCAGTATATTTTAAGGAGTTGTCTAATAGCTAAGATTATGGTAACGCGCCTCCCTAAGATTTGAAGAGGCTTTTAGGGGAAGATATAATTACTCTGCTTTATAAATTATGTTCTACTTTTCATATTAAAACCGGTAATTTATGAGATCTTAAATTACATTTCGTTTGGCAAGACTGATGGAAATATCAATATTAAAGTGATTAATAATATCAAGAGAGACAGTTCACAGTCTGATATTAATCTGATTACAACATCCAATCTGGAGCTAATGCGGCACTATACCAGTAATAACATTATCTACCTCTAAACGGAAATCGCTATTAGCTTCACAAAACCATATCTCTGAGCAGTCTGAACTAACTATTTAATGACATTCACATAGCTGAAGATAACAGAAACAATAATATAATTATTTTATTTTTAATAATTATTATTATAATTTTACAATTACAGTAGATATCATTCTACTTGTTTAAAACAATATTGCCAAAACACAAGTAATAGGTACTTTTTGAAACTTTTGGTTGTTCGTTTAATGCATTTTATACTTGCATACCAGCTTGATTATTTATACTGTTACTAGCCACCTGAATCATAGACATTTCTTTATTATATGGAAGTTTAATTAAGTTTTGTTTCCGGAATAAATTCACTATAAACTGTAAATGGTGATGTGAAACCCGATGCGTAATATATAAAAACAACGCGATCACAGATAGGTCACACGAAAAGTGATTTATTTATTATATTTACAGATTAAATAGCTGGCAAAATGTTTTTAACCCACTCAAGATTTTTGCAAACGTAAACTTTGTGTGTACGAGTACCTAGGTAGGTACCTATTTCATATTTCATCAGTGACAATGAAGTGAAAAAAGAACACACAAAACATTATGTACCCCAAAAGCAGATAAGGCCATACAACATACTTGCCTATATATTTTTTTTTTTAACACTTGATATTATTCTAAAGGTTCAAAACTGATGAATGTTTACCCTTGATCCGCCGCGTCGTATGACGTGTGCAAATGGTGGACAGTGGACGCAATTGTTTCGCTTGGCATACCTTTGAGTGGCGACAAACGTGACCGGTCCCGTCCCGGTTCTGCATTGCGGCCTTTTGTGACGCCATACTATACTTCCAATTTATTTTGTCGATTATTGCCTTAATTTATTTGGACGGTATGAAAATCTTAAATGTTAATTTATTTGGGATTTTTTTTAACAAACACGCAGTGATAATCTTTTGCACCCCTTATTATTTACGTTGTCATTGATTTTGTTGATATTCGATAATGATTTTGTCGTTGTTCTTTTGGATATTTTTCTGGTGCCGCGTAGCAATACTATGGAGCGCCTACTACGTAGGGTCGACATAGGGATAACGCGGGGTCTAAGAAAAAAGTGCGCTGTGAGATTTTGAACGCTCGGTTTAGCGCCGAAGGTGGAAAATCCAACAACGTGCTTTACTTTAGGTATTTTCTCGTAAGAATTCATTTAGGTGTGGGCATCGTCTACACTCTGCATGCGTCCGACTAATGTCTTAAAATATATACAGCCAGACAAAAACGCAGTGCAAAGACACTGGAGTAATTTATGGTATAAACAACTTATTGGCACTGGTTGGACTTTGTTCCACTAGAACTACATGTCTATATGACAGCACCCAGCTTTTCACAATGCACCAAAGCCTAACAAATTATTGAATTTTGCTAACGATTCTTTTTCTTAGGTAGGTTAGAATACCCTACTTGATGTTCTTGAAATGGCCACACACAATCCTTTATAAAATCCGTGACAGGGACAGCCATAATTAAGCGTGAAATAATTATGATGAATAATTATTAAAGAAAAAGTATATTTATACCGATGTTTATGTATTAAAAATCTCCAGTCGCGATTAATCAAAAACTTTAGAAAATTTCATGCCATTTGTGAATTGACGTTTATCTTGGAAACGAAAGAAACGGAAGATAAGCAACTTGTTATAAAAGCTTTTATTGAAAGTTCTCGGTGAGAACAAAAAAATAACGGGAATATCTAGCAGATTTCAATATTTTTCTTTTTTAAACTCTCTTCCTTCAAAGGTTATGCAAACTTTTTGCAACAACAAAAACTAAGTTATTACTACTCAGTCAACTGAATAGAAGTACAGTCAAACGTACATCTGTGGTAACATTTGCACTACAAAAAACGCCCTTACTGCTACAACATAAAGGCGCTGCTGTCATTGTCTACCTAATTGTTACCACTGAAACTTCAGTTAAAGTAAGTTGAAAGGTTCTCGACGTTTTTATCACGAGTTTTTCTTTTATAATACGTACTTCAAAGAAGTCTTCTAGGTAAATGGTAGATTTTATTTCTCTAAGTCAGTTTGTACAAACACTTTTCAAACTAGATGGGGTCGACTTTGTATTGTTGTATCTGACTATTCTGAGAAGAAAAGTCAAAACAAACTCAGAGGTCACAGTCTCAGATCATTTGATGACCGTGTTAATTGATGTTTTAAATGGTCTTTTGAGGAAAGAACCACACAGATTGAGTGGACCTATCCAGTCAGTGCACGCATTAGACAGTCTAATCATGCAGCTCAACTCAAAACTACTCATGTACCTATACCTACATTGTGTTTTACTTTCATAAAAGCGTTAGATCTAAGAAGGTTTCAATTCTTCGTGCTTAATATAAATACGTGGCCCGAGTACCTACTGCTAAATTAGTTCCAAGAATTCATGAAACAAAGATATAATGAATGAGACGACGACGTTACTCAGAATCCTAGGCAAGTAATTACAAAGGTAATATTCAGACGTCTGACAAACGGTAGCATGGTCTGTTCCAAAAGTATCTAATGAAGATGTAAACAAATGGATCAGAAAACGTACCTGTGGATGCCAATTTGAAGTACAACTTACAAATTGAGTGTTTCGATTTGTGTATATTTGAATAATTGAACCTGAAATTCTAATTTTAAGTAATCTTAAAGATGTTTTTCATTTTATTACATCAATTTTCGTCGATGATTTTTCAAATAGGTATAATTTAATAATGTTATTCAAATAGTAGGTACCTAATTGTTGGTAAAAGTGATGAGATATAAAGTTGAAACCTTCTAAATACCGATGCTTAAGTCTATTTGTATATTTTTATGTCTGCTCATAGAATGTGTGGGTAGCTACTTCCCTTTAGTAAGAAATTAAACCGAACAATGTTTGTTTACATCAAATGCTTTTGAAACAGACTATAGTTAAACGTTAACTCTAATTTCAAGACTATAGTGGAAACTGCTACCTCACACTACCCACTATCTTCGTAATATAGGCAGTTGTGGAGATGGGTAGTACTCAAGAACTTGGTAATATAGGTAGATGGGTGTCGGTTGGCAGGCAATAAGCAATTTCGCTCGCTACAGCCAATAGCCACTTGCGACACGTCACCATTTGAGACCGCAAGTTATTAGTAGGATTCGAGGCGATAAAGGCGGCCTGTGCTAGTTAATTTAGTATTACGTCCCTCTAATACCTATTTGGAGCGTATATGATAGACATTATATGCGTGCTTTTGGCGTAGAAATTAATATGACGCACTAACCTAGGAGATATTTGGAAATGTTGTGGCAGGGTCTTAAAATGGAGAAAACGAAGAGCTTTACCCCGCAGTCAAACACCTCTGTGCTTACTTCTATCAATCTATACTAACAATAAAGCTGAAGAGTATATTTGTTTCTTTGAACGCGCTACTCTTTAGAACTACCAGTCGGAAAAAAAAACAATTATATTTGATAGCCCAATTCTTGAGGAAGGCTATTTAACTTCACGCTAACAGTCATAGGAGCCGAGTAAAAAAAAAAGAAAGAATGCTAAGCGAAAACGAAGTAATAGCGCGAGCAGGCGATGCGATACGACGGGGTGGGTCAGGGGAAAAATAAATCTCATACGGACGAAGTCGCAGGCAGAAGCTGGTAATGAAAATAAATGTTCAAGTTCTGAAGATATGGATTCACTTTTACCGCGACAGATTAGCGAGTGACAAGCCCGGTAACAAGCTGACACATCGTTTGTTGTAGCTCTGTTTGTTTAGCTGTCCTCGGGATGTATTCAAATTGAATAACGAAGTGCGACAGTCGCCCCATTAGTCCGCCTGCAACTACCAAACCTATCTCTGAATTATGGACGAATAAACCTCGTAATGGACAGTATCGTCGTGAATTTCGGACCACACTCGTGCCCCGCGATCAATCTATAGCAATTAGTCCAGTACGTGAAGGGTTTACGGCTATAGAATTTTGTGTTAAACCATTAAACGGTTCTGGGTACTGAACAGTCTAAATCGGTGATTATGCTTAACCAGCCGTTCATCGCCGATGTTGTACTGAAATTGATTTCGAATTAACGCTCAAACTGCTCGTATAATGACCTACAAATTGCTGAATTTATTGTCAAACTCAAAACGTGCATCTCGTTTTGCATCTAAAACAAACAATGGTCGCCAGTAATTACTGTGTTGCAGACTATTTGTCTCTCACAGTCGTACTTGTAATTAATCGATTCTCTCGTTGCTACGATCGCAACATCGCTCTCGGCGAGATAAAAAACGGCTCGTGTCAACATGTCGCCGCGACACCCAACGAGCACACAAGTGCACATGCCTGGGGCTTGTAAAACGTCAAAGTTTTTCTCAGTTACTGTGCAGCCAATAACAGTTTATCAGAGGAAACAAAACATTGTGGTGGACGCGATCCCGGCGGGACAATCAAGTTGCGAGTTTACAGTGCGGGATCGTTTCACGCGCCGCCGCCGGCCCTCGAGTGATGCGAGAAAGTTCCTTATTGCTTCCCACCGTATTCATCTCACCTGCCAATATTGTAATCCGGGAGTCTTTCATGCGATTGCTTCCGGAATCCCGGGCCAATTTTATAGCTTTAGAATAAAAAAAGGAGAACAAAAACGTGATAAATTCAGATAGAAACAATTGGTTGCTTATTGCCTTTTTCAATTCGTAATTTCGAGATGTGTTTTCTCGGTTCGGTGGTAATGGGTGAGCAATATTGTGAGTTTATATCAAGATAGCTCGTCAAGCAGCAAGCTATTCGTGGCCATTATAATCGACATTTACGACTTGATATAAATAGGAATTCCAACGCACATCAGTGATGTGATATGTTCTGGAACCTTGACGGTCAGTAATTCCATGATATGTAGGTACTTATTGCACGAACACGAATGAATGATTATTTGTGAGTTCGAATAAGTAAATAACCTTTGTAGAGAACAAGAGCTTACAATAAATCGCACAGTGGGCTTCAGCAGGATTCTGTTCGATCAAACTTTTGTTATATAAACCTTATATTTTAATTTCTGATCCAAAACACAAAAGCTTTATGTTTTATCTCTAAAGAGAAATAATACTGACGATATTTTGAAACAAGTATTTTCAAATAACCTTAAAGGGGATAGGGCAAGATAAAGAGGATTATTTGCTTAACGTTTAATGAATTGAATGCTATTATAAACCGCTTAGCCTAATGCAAGGGCGCACGTCCTAATGGAATACAAATAAATTACTTCAAAGGTACAATACTTACATAATTTCATAACAATTTGGACCTAAATGAAATCTATTTAGGTTTAAAGTAATTTTTAATTTGGTGTGGATAATATAAATAACATTTTCCCAAGAATTTATATTTTAATGTTATCCCGTTTGTTCGAGGATTTCGCATGACTATACAGGGTCAATATAAGCTGACCTGTCATTGTACGGAAAGCCTAAACAGTACGAGGTCAACTTACACTGGAAATATATAGCTTGGTGTCCAGTTGTGTGTACAGTCATGGAAATTAATTGTTAAGCAAACTGACACCCTACATCAATTTGCCGTGTTATAGCCATTTCGTAGAACTGTCAAAGAATGACAGTTGTGATTTGCATATACGGAGAATTTAAGTCGGTAATCAATACCTACTTACCTAGTCATTTGTGTAATACATAATTGCATAATCATAAGCATTTTAATGTAGGTAATTTGAAACTTACATAATTAGCTATTATACAAATAGATTCTTAAATAAAAGTCTGTTACCTACAAAAAAATGCTTAACAATTTTCCCCTGACTACACATGAAACGCGCAAGGTTCTGGTGACTTCGGCATTGTTCCCCCTTTCCTTTGAGATCACAACATTAGGAGCTAAGTGAAGAATCGCTTCAGGCACTAAGCATTCTCCGAGTCGGCATCAATCATAGCTTTTTGTGGAAGACGGTAACAAAGCAATGTGTATGTCGTTATCAGGTGACATTACTGTATGAGGACATGTGATTTAGAACTTTAAATTAAGGTACCTAATAGGATATGATCTTAATTGTAGGTATATGGTGTGGAATACTAATAAGTTGTTTACAACACATAATGTTATGAAATACAGTTGTTTACCTCACTCCTGTCTAGAACGCATCCGTCTACCTGTCAGGTACATAGAAACGAATACGTGTTTTGCGAATTTAATCTTTATTATCTACTTGAATTATTTTTATAGAACGCACTGACAGGTGTCAGGAACGCATTCTCTTGACGATTTATTCCGGTCTGATCTCCTGAACCCCCCTTTCACCCCCCCTGGATCCCCGCTAGTTCTTCTTCTGTTTTAAACTCGTGTCTTATCCACATTACTGCAGGAGCTGTTTGATTGATTGATTAATGATTTACTCTCTAAAAAAATCTTATAGTTAGGTACATTGCCCCACAAAACTGCCTGTGAGATCATTGAGTCTCTCTTACAGTAATTTTAATATCATGTAAATCTATAAGCTTATACTTAATACTTACACTTACATAGAATCTAATAAATATATTTTTTAAGGTTACGTGAGACAGTAACCACGATCACTATGTTGAAATTGTTTCGAAGACTAGAGCAATATCTAAGTTGTTTTCTACCTAGATAAAATATAGTTATGGTATAGCTAAATAGATAGATTGTCTTATTGCCTATGAAACTAGGAACCACCAAGTTTATATATTAGGTCGAGGCAAAAGTATTTTCGTATTTTTCATACAAAAAAAAAATTGTTATAGGTTTAATTTTTTATTTATTTATAATATGTATGTGCCGTTTTGATCGATGACTTGTTGCCATCTTGTGGGCAATGCCATAATCCCATTGCTGTAGAAGTTTTGAGATTTTTTATCAAAAAAATCTGACAGGTAGTTTTCACAGTGTTCTTTTGAGGTTAACTTTATGCTTCCTAAAGAGTTCTGAAGTGACCGAAACAGGTGAAAATCTGATGGAGCAAGATCAGGGCTATACGGAGGATGCATCAACACATCCCAGCCAAGCTCTCTCAATTTTTGCTGAGTGGCTATAGATGAGTGCGGTCTGGCGTTGTCGTGATGAAACACCACGCCCTTCCTATTCACCAGCTCCGGCCGGGTTTTCTCAATAGCTTCTTTTAACCTCATCAGTTGTTGATAGTAGAGGTCAGAATCGATAGTTTTACCCGGCGGCAAAAGCTCATAGTGGACGATTCCTTTCCAATGCCACCAAACACACAGCATCACTTTGTTCCGAGTCAGGCCGGGCTTTGCCCATGCTTCGACCACGATCTTTTTCAGACATTCTTATCGTAAGTGATCCATTTTTCATCACCCGTAATCAACCGTTTATTACGTTTCAACAAAGAATCGCAAATGGAAACACGTTGCATTAAGTTTATCTCAGTGAGATCATGTGGTACCCAAATATCAAGTTTTTTCTTGTACCCAGACTTTTGTAAATGCCGTAAAACTGTTTTGTGATCAACATACAGTTCTTCAGCAATATCATAAGTACTAATATGTCGATCTTGCTCCACTTTTTCAAAAATGGCACTGATTTTATCCGTGACAGGGCGTCCAGAGCGAGCTTCATCTTTCACACTAAAATTTCCTGACTTGAAACGCTTGAACCACATTTGTGCTACTCGTATTGATACCGCATTAGGTCCGTAAACCGCACAAATTTTATTCGCGGCGTTCGTCGCATTTTTACCTTATTTGTAATAAAACATTAAAATGTACCGAATTTCTTCGTCACATACGTTCATGTTGCTTGCTTGAAAAACAATTGAGAAATGGCGGGAACTAGTTTTTTTTTAAATTTATTGCATCTTTATAATATCAACATTTAATAGTATTAAAACCAGCCAGTTAAATTCAGTACTGCCAAAGAGGTTTGATTACTAACAATAGATTCAAAATACGAAAATATTTTTGCCCCGACCTATTAGGTACTTATTAAGGAAAGTTGGAAAATCACGACTAACATTAAAATTCGACATCTTGAAACCACTTGCACAACTAAAAGTAAGAAGTTTGTAAACTTTTTGTAATTCTAATGTAACGCTCACGCTCCATATTTTTGTGAAACATAGCACATAATTGTGTGCTGCTCTAATACACTCTTTCGAGTTGAGCTAACAGACCCAGCCTAGTATAATGAGCGAATCAATCAAAGGTAACCTGAGCACAGCTTGCGATTGCTTGATGATTTTGTGCTGAACTTAATTGAGCAATCAGTTGCGAACGCTCTTCTGGGTAGGAGAGTATTTGCACGTATGTACCTGTATAGTTACGTAGCGTACGTAGGTACATATACCTACACCCGTTCATCCGTGCCACAGAAGAGATATATGCACAGAAGGCCGACTAAATAAATAGCGCCTATACGTACGTCGTGCTTGTGCACGGCATGCCTGTGCACGCGGTACGTTTCTAGGCGCTAAATGTAAAGTAAAAGTAAGTTAAAGGTAAGTAAGGTAAAGGGGCCTCCCCGAAACCTAACTGTTTAGGTTTCTGAGAGACCCCTTTACAGTCTCCAAAGGGATGTGTCCTAACAAGCGTTGCACAGAGGAGATTTCTGATCAGTCTTTTGAAAGATAAAGGTGGGCTTCCATGTGCAAATAGGACCACCGGGATGGATTTAGTCAAGTAAAAATCCCACACGCTCCGGTCTTATCCCCAAAGCTCGGGCTTTGGGATAAGACCGGGGCGGAAATCTTCAAGATGCGGTCGGCTGCACCTTGATGATTTCCGCCCCGTACCGATCTCAAACTGTTTCAAACGAATGCCAGGCGCGAGTTCGTTTGCACTCGCTGTACGCCCTATAATACATTAAGCAATATACTTCCAGTATAAACTGACCTCTCATTGTAGGTGTGGAAAGCCTTTAAGCCTATACAATGCGAATGCAATGTCAGTATAAACGGAACATGTACAGCTTTTTGTGTCGTCGTATGTATTGGTGAAATGTCTAGGTATATGTGCGTGCATTTTCAATCATTGTATAAAATTGACCTTCTGTACCTGTCTATTCTGTGCCCATGCTCTAATAACGTCCTCGTTAGCGACACTTGTATCCGACGGTACGACTCAGCTATCGATTGGGAAATAGGAACACATGCGCTAAACGATGACACGCCATCAGATCCTTGATCACAGGAAACGATGGAGTGAAATGTCGTGACATCATTATTAGTAGTGCATAAGCAGCCTATAATGTTCCCTATAATGTTGCTGGGACACAGGCCTCTTCTCTGTGAGAGGGTCTTAATCCTCCACGCGGGCCCAGTGCGGGTTGGTAGATGTCGCATGTCTTCGAATTTTTGGTTCTAGGACATGCCAGCTTCCTTACGATGGATTCCATCATTGCTTTGAGAGCGGTAGTGACGAAATAATTTACACGAAGTGAAGCTTCTGTCAAGGTTCAAACCTTCCTCCACCTACAACTCGTAAGTTGTGGCCGTACCACTGGACGACCACTGCTTTAAAAAAAAACCGATTTCCAAAAAAGACACTACAATGTGAAAAATAACTTTAATTTCGGAATTCGGTGTCGTTGGGTTCGCATTTTCGTTGTTTGCCACCGACTTCCGAACTTAAATTTTCACTTTGTAGTGTCTTTTTTGGAAGTCGGTTGTTTTTATTTAGAAAAATGTTTTTATTATTCACTTTTAAGTTGTACTTATCTTACAAATTCGTATAACACTACTTGCTATGTAAATATCAGTGACAGAAAGTCATTATAACATCGTCAATATTAACTGTTGCAAAAATACGTATTATTGAAGCTAACTCAAAAATTGCCAAAGCAAAGTTATTAGAAATTCATGTGGGACCACCTCTGAGGTACACCCTATCCATTAAAAAAATATTTTTTGAAATCGATTCACAATTGCCGGAGATATCGCGTAACAAACATACAAAAAAAAAGAAGCCTACAGTCGAATTGAAAATCTCCTCATTTTTGAAGTCGGTTAAAAATGCTGCAATAGAATTATGGATGCTACGAAGTTTTTGAATTGACAATTTCTTTAGGCGCATTTTATTAAGCTCTCTTTGAACAGTGAACAGAGCTGAACCGTCACGCTCAGATCTGTGACGCCGAATCCGGTTTATTTGGCTCCAATCGCAGCGGATACTTACTCGGCTCTAGTCATAAGTTTTCAATTCTAATGTGTGTCATAAGCACACATCCTCTTTTTTTAACTTTAATTTCAGTTACATGTTGTTTGTGTGACATGTTACATGTTGTAGATTTATGATTCCAGAAGTGCTCAACTCACAAATTAACGTTTGGCATTCAATGAACTCGGACTTCATTTAATTTGAGGTTTCGACCATCTCGAATGATAAATGGAATCAATTTTGTATTAAATTAATGCAACATATACATTTCAGGTCGCAGATTACATTAACAATATCAACGTTAATGAAAATTCCAAAGCATATTATACTTGCAGAAAGACCTTGCAAACTTATGTTGGCACGTAGATGTTTGACGAAATCGAATCAAGCATTTATGCGAATATATTCGAATATTATTCAACGCCAGTGCGAGTTAGTATGAATTTGATATGCGGGAATATAATTGAGTTAATTAATGAAAATCTTGACTTACTTGACATGCGTGGATCGCGACCGTGAGTGGTGCTCCATAAGTGAATCGCTGTCTTTATCTCTTTATTTACATAATGCGTGGGTTTGTATGTGGGGCTCGTCTGACGTGACATAACCCACAATGCTGCCGAAATGAGCCCCGTATTTTTTGTGAGTGGGAAGGTATTTTGAAAAGAGGAACCCAGCGTTAGCTTCGTCCGCATTGAACAACATTTGAGCTTCGTCTTAATAAATTCGGGCAAATTGTTGTGAAATTGGACCTTCTTTGTAAGAACCGTGTGATTTGAAAATTTCCTTTTTTGGTTTCAGAGAATTGTTTTGTTTATTGGAAAATATAATTTGAAACGAGAGCTCATGATTCTGATAATAACTTGGTTTGTTTGATCAGATAACATATAAAACCACTACTTATTTATAATTACCTAGATACAGAAAATGTAAAAGCGTTGTTCAAGATTTTTTTTTTCAAATCTGTTATCGATGAAAAAAAGACATGGCTAAAAACACGCGCCTAAGTTCGTGAAAAGAATTTTAATCACAATTGTGAGTCAGCAGCGAAACGGCTCACCCTCATTAACATGGAAAGGAAGAATAATTAAAACTCACGAAAAAGTCGCGTCGTGTCTTTGAAACTCAAATTACGGCTCCCTGCTAAAGTTAAAAGATTCCCATACGTGCGTGCCGAAACGATGTTACATTTATCCTTGGTAGGGTTACCAGGTTAACACGACTATGCTTAAGCTTCTAACATTGCAAAAGAGATTTCTTTAATAGGATCTCTTAACATAACATCACAACGTCAAGGGATGGATGTAGGTAAACCCACATTTGGCCAGTTATTTCAAGCAAGCCTTTTGCCATCAACCGGGCACCTAATCCAGACTCCAGGGTGCTACTGAAAGAAATCCTGACAGAAAACCCCAATAACACTTTGCCCACTTATTAGATTCCCAGGTTGGGCATGCTCTGCAGTAGGTAGCGCATGCGACCAAGGTCGCCAAGGTGACCAACAATGCAGTTTTGAGGTGTTCTTTAATTATTTATCATATTTAGCTTCAATTAATCAATCAATAAGACAAGTCATCCAATTTCTATGGACGCCTTAAGAGCTAGCTCCACTTTTAATAGGTATAGTAGTACTGATTCGATAAAGCAAGGAGTTCGGTATACCGTTATGAACAATCCAATACTTGAACACGTCTACTCTTCTTCTTCTCTTCTCTTCTCTTCTTTTTCTTCTTCTTCTTTTTAGTGTGTCGATGGCAATCTAAATGGACTCGGATCAGAATTTGGCAACGTGTTTGGCACCATCACTAGCATCCATCAGTTCCTCTAACATGCAGCTGACAGGACACATAGGTCATGATGATATTAACTTGAATACCTGTAAGTACCTACTTGAATACCTGTAAGTACTTGAATACCTGTAAGTACTTGAATACTGTACGAGGGGCTTGTGGCTAAGTAATAGCAGCTGCACGGGTCGATCGATCAGGTTAAGCTACGCTTGCCGCGGTCGGTCCGTGGATGGGTGAACATTTTTACATACCAATCTCCCTCCGTACCTCGGAAACACGTTAAGCTGTTGGTTTTGGCTATCATTCGTGGATCTTTGACAGTCGTTACGGGTCGTCAGAAGCCCGAAAGTCTGACAACCACTCTCACCAAAGGTTATCGTATTACCCTGTAACTGGGTTGTGGAGGTCAGATAGGCAGAATACTGGTATTCAGCGGCATCCAGTTAGACTGGAAGCTAACCCCAACATAGTTGGGAAAAGGTCAGGCAAATAATAATATATTTTGTACAGTGCAAACTAATACCTTCTGAAAAGAAAAATCCTGCCTTTATCATGGCAACACTAGCAAATTACGCAGCAAAGTTTCAATGGAGGCTATACCTCCGCCTGAAGCAACGGCCAAGTGCACGTGATCGCGAGATTTTATAGCAGAGCTAGGAAAGTGCTCCAACCAGCCGCAGTTTAACGTGAACCGTGTTTCAAATTTTACCTAAAACATATTTTGCATTATACTTACCTACCTGCTAATACAAATAAATATAAATGCAGAATATGAGATGATAAATAAAAGGCTTGAAGATGGATAAAATAATCAAAATTACCTACTACCATTATTATAATATAGGTGTAGACCATCATTTGAGTAGTCTATTTTTTACATTTTCAAAAACTAAACTAGATAGAAAAGCATAAGGGGCCTTAAAGCATTAACAAACAGAACATACAAAATATATATATGTATAAGAAAAGAACTGCATTTTTTTTCAAAACCTTGAAACGCAAACTTAAAGTTTAAAGCAAATAATACGAAAAACGACTTCACAATAATTCACACAAAACGCAGCTTTTAAACAAGAAGAAAAAGTTTGCAGACAGCTATTTTTCTCCAGAGTCTAACTCTAAAGAAAAACACTGTAAACTTTGACCTTTGGCAAAGCTAAATTGGAAATAGTAGATACCTATCTACTATTTACTATACTTACGTGCCTAACTACAAAGCTTAGCAGAGTATAATAATACGCCTACTGTATCGATTTCAGTCATTTTTCATTTGTGTGTGTCCCTGTGCGGTCACCTAAGGAGATAAGTAACCAGGGTCGTCGAATATAGTTGAACTTTAGTAAGAACCCGATTGATTTTTTCGAATGAAATTTAATTTGATATACAGGGTTATTGGAAAACACCAACAACCTCTTAAGAGGTCATTTTACTCTTCCTTATGAACAACTTTTACTATGGGACAAAACCTGAAATCGCGAAATAAAATCAGCTGTTCCCTACATTTATCTTCGTCTATCTCTTCAAAATGTAGGGAACAGCTGATTCTTTTTTTTTTCGCGATTTCAGGTCAGAAAAAAAAGGGAAGCATGTCTTCCAAATATTGAAATTTTAACTTGTGAGCCCAAGTGTCTGTGGAGCAGGACCAGCATTTAGCCAAGCATTTTTATCTACGATATACCTAATCATCCAACTTATAGTATGCTTGTCTACATAGTGTGCGTTTAATGCATGTTTTAAATTTCTTCTCATTTAGTTGAAGAATATCGAGTGGCATTTTATTATAACATTTTACACAATAACCCATAAAAGAAGTTTTTACTTTAGACAATCTGAAACGAGGTTGATCTAATTTGTTCCTATTTCTAGTGTAAAATTATGCCTGTCACATAACTTATTAAAAAGATGTAGATTTTTTCGAACGTACATAATGTTTTCGTATATATATTGACAAGGAACCGTCATGATGTTAATTTTTTTAAACAGTTCCCTTAGAGAATCGCGTCTGCTGAGGTTGTAGATGGCTCTGATAGCCATAAACTTGTCATTCCAACACGATCCCATTGACATTTTGCTAAGAGTTCGTAATCTGCTAAATTCATAATGGTCGATCATTGGTCGGTCAATGTTCTCGTAATAGAATTGTGTTATAATGACATTGTCGTATTGCCATTATTATAAAACCCATTAGTAGAAATTATTTTCGAAAAACTACTACTAAATTTGAACATTTATTCATGCCAGATTTCATTATTATAGTTGTACATATTATGTATTACTTAGTGTTATAACAATCTGAAGTAATACGAGACGTTTTGCAGATTACCGCCTAAGTCAGTCATTAATTTGTCATTAAGTACGAGATTACCATTTTATGCCATTTCTTTCAATGGAGTGTCAGTGATGACCATTGGAAAGTCATAATGACGTCATTATATTAGTAGATTACCAAACTTGTCAAAATTATGAAATCAATGTTAGACCATTCTGACACTATTATAATAGCAGACTTGAGGCCCTGGTGTATTTGCGCACTGTACTTAAATGCACGAGTGGCAGTTGCACAGCTGCAGCTGTTGTTTCTGCCGTGGACACGCGCCGCTCGTGTGTATGAGCACTTAGGTAGTTAATGTTCTCGTTGCCAGATTTGTAATTGGTTTATGACATCTTATTGAAAGCAGTATTAAGAACACAAGATACAGTAGATACTTTTTCAGTATAATCACCCAACAAAATAGCAATGGTTTTGTTAATAAAATAATCTGCAATTTTTTAATGATTATTTATTGTATTGTGCTTATGACTTGACTAACCTCTGCTCGTGACTACGTCCGCGTGAAATTTCTTGTTTTAATATAAAATATATCCCATGACTCTCGAATATACTGTAGCTTTCCATTAGTGAGAGAATTTTCGGAATCTGATCAGTAGTCATACAAACTCACAAAGACCTCTTTATAATATTAACGACCTAAGCGACCTAACGTTAATTACATAACATTTTATGTATAGCCGCAATCTATACTAATAATAATATATAATATATTATTATAAAGAGGAAAGATTTGTATGTATGTTTGTAACGAATTGGCTCAAAAAGTAATGGACCGATTTTAAAAATTCTTTCACCATTTCAATGCTACGTTATCACTGATTAATATAGGCTTTTTTGATTGCAAGAAAATAAAATGTTTGAACAATAAATGTCCACCAGTGCGAAACCGGGACAGGCCGCTAGTCATGAATAAAGAAAATGATACTTACTTAAGGGGACTACAGGACCTAAACGCAAAATACGCAAGTTTTACACAAATACAATTGATTTGATTTGATTTAAAATGCTTAAAAGTATAAGATCGACTACAATAAACAAAATCAGAAAAATATATGATATTCTTCAGGTTATAGGTACGTATGATAGTGTGTTGAAAACATACCTAATACAAATAATTCACCCACCCAAACTGTACCCACTATAATTGTAGCAAATCTGTAATTTTACCATGTATAAATTATATACTGCAATACTTTTTAATGATCAATAAAGATTATTAAGTATTATTAATTTGATACGATAGAAAAAAATCATGAAGATACCCCTAAAAACTTTCTTTTCACAATAAAAACCATACTAAAATACATACCATCATTCTGATTTTTGTCAGATTATTCTACAAGTAACATACTAAAGCTTGACTTGAAAACTAGTGTTTTAATTTTTTAGTCCAAACAATATATTTTTTGTAAATAATTAATTGCTTTATATTTTGCAATAAATTACCAGCGTTGTGTAATCGCACTTCTCTTTCTTTTCACAGTCCGACAGTGACCGCGCTTTAGGTCATTATAGTCCCCTTACAACGTAATTATCACAACAGAGGAACAGCAGTGCTATTCTGTAAAAATATCACCGTGAAAACTAAGGTGAAGTGAGCTGTCATTCCACCTGATGTTAGGGATTGCCTCCATTGATAGCTCACTTCACGGTCACTTCACCTATGTTATCACGGTGAGATTTTTACAGAATCGATAGACTGGTGACATCATTAAATTAACAAGCATTAAGCTTAATCAGATAATTACGCCGTTGCGACAAAGGAAACCAATCCGATCTGTAATAATGAGCAAGATAATTAAAATAATCTACTCTGATAACGTTGAAAAAGATGTATCACAGTAAAATAAGTAGGAGTCACATTTTTATATTATACATAGGTAGGTCAAAAAAAGCTAGGGGGGACGAAAAACACAAGGAAGGTATTAGGCATACATCTGATAATTTTATTGCTGATTTATATACTGTTGCTCATCCCTAAACAACCATTTCTTAGAAACCTAATTCTGTACAGCACCCCCGAGAACCCTCAACAGTCGCATGATGTGATAAACCAATCTTCATTGGGAACTGTTAGAAATTAATTTTTTTGAAGGATATTTCTGAAACTTATGTCTAGCTATACTAATATTATAAAGCTGAAGAGTTGGTTTGTTTGTTTGGTTGAACGTGCTAATCTCAGGAACTACTGGTTCGAATTGAAAAATTTGTGTTGGATAGTCCATTTGTCGAGAAATATTAAAGGCTACATAACATCACGCTAGTTGAAGCGTGAAGTTATACAGCCCTATATCACATTTCACATTGTAAAATTTAAACAGAAAAAATATTTCTTTTGAAAGTTTCCGTTGCGTACGCTGCGTAAACTGTTAAAGTTACGCAAAAATTATGTATGACGGAATTGTTTCCCTTTAAAAGTTCTAAAAAAAAGTTCGCGACAGCATATGTCTATCTTTTAAGGTTGTCTCACTTTTTTGTGGTAATCAAATATTCTTACAAGATAGACCAAGCAACTGTCCAGTATAGAAAGACCCAAAAATTACGATGCTATTAACTATAACGAACCCGATGGTTCCCCACAAAAATAATTGTATCCTCGTACCAAAGCCTCGCTCATTCCTCTTACAGTTATCAACAGCCTCCACAACTCATTAGTTCCTGCGGACGTCCATAATCTTATAACAGATAAACCAATTTGTGCCATCCCTGTTTGGCTCTGACAAGCGAATAATTGACTGGATGGAGGCAAACAATCGAAATGTAACAAATATACGTTGTTAATAACGTTCACGAAGACATTGTCTTCGGCTTTTGTGCTGACGATGACGGTAGGAATTGGTTGAGAGGACGAGAGGCGAATTACTTGGTATTATTGATCGACAACAGCTATTATGGTAACTAATGAGTGGTGTATCCCCCCCCCTCCCGTCAACCCTATTATGAGTATATACCTATAACTTATAAACTTACTTCAGGCATCAGTCTCTCACAAAGTTAGCTCCTTGTTCGTGCTCTACTGTCGAAGATTCTCCTCCAAGTTTATTATGCGCACAGCCAAAGTGAACTCTCTGCCTGCGTCTATGTTCCCTCCCACATTTAACCCGTCTACCTTTAAAGCAAGAGTGAAATGGCATCTTCTGGGCACGCTCGTTCCATCATAGACTCTATAGGCTCATCCATCGGTTTTCATCAGGCGTGATCGAGGTCTAGAGCGGGCCCATTCAGCAATAAAAAAATACATTAAGTAATAAGTAACTTGTGTAGAGAAAATAAACGTTTATAATGTATATATTTGTACCTTTGTCAGCAGCATTATGAAGCTAAGCCTCTACAGCAATAGTTAAATCCACATAACTTGTGTTCTGTTATAAGTAAACAAGCGGTTATGCCCTCTATGTTATACCCTCTATTTTCGCACCTTATTCAATAGGATATGATAAGTATGCGGATATTGCGGAGGGCGAAGGCTTAGGACTTCGGAAGGAGAAATGAACTGACGGATAGCTGGTAGCACACTGACGTTTATTTTACAAGACAAGCTGAGATATAAAAACCATAAATAAAACATAAACTTTACAACAGGATATTTTCGCATTAAACCCTACCTTAAACTTCCAATAGAATTTCCAGAGAAAAGAAAGAAAAGAAAAGTCAGTTTTCTATTTTGCCGACGTAAACTCCGTTAATAAACCTCCTGCTTATTATACGTTTTCTTTACCAAACTTTATTTACTGTTTATAGTGAATAATAAAAGCTCATTAAACCGCCTTTTGCAGCATAAAATATACTGACTGGAGACTCTTACCTCTAAACTTCTTGAAATTTTAATTTGGTTATTTGCATTAAGTTCAAACTCATTTGTCGTCGCGGTAAACCGAACGTAATCTGCATTTCTTTGAAGTAACTGTGTCAAACGAACGACATTTTAAAGAACATGACCAGTGTACTACAAACTCTCTGTAAAATAAAAATACGAAGTAACAATAATTGTATTGAATTAAAATCGCATACAGTACGACAGATTAAATAAGACAAATAAATATATATATACTTTTGGTTACGACAACGGGAATATTGTGACGAAACCAATTTTCGTGAGCATTCATTCGTTGAAAAGCGTTCATGCATGCTTTCTGTGAAGCACTTCGCGTCCGATTCATCAATTATTTTCCCATTTTTACGTGTTTCGCCATCGGCCCGACCAATATGTCCACAGCTATGGCACAGACATGCGCCTCTCTATGTAATTGGAGCGTCAATATTCGCTCACGGTACGCTTTGCATATTTCATAGCGGGAGTGTAGGCCTTTGAAACTTTGCAAACGAAGGCAGAACTGAGGGTACCTTAGTACATATAGTTCAAATTTCAAGGACAAACTTGTACAAATGTTTTGTATGTGTTCACATTGTGTTAGGCCTCTATCTTTGCATGCTGATCTGACAAGGGACAAATGTTCATCGTCTGCAATTGCAGGAGACAAGTAAAGGAATGCATCATTAGGATGCAGCTCGTAAGTGATCGGCCGGCGTCTATCGCTGATTGCGTATTGTTCGGTCCTTGCAACAAAGACTTGCTATTTGCAACTCATATGCTAATGAAACTTGCACATTCACTATTCAGAGTAGTATGTAGGAATGCTATATTGCTATTCATTTGTTTCTACACATTCAGTACAAATGTGTCTACATAAATGAACGATATGTATGAGAATGGAACCCCTCTTGGATCTTTATTTCAAGTTTTGTTTTCGTTTGAAGGGAAATATGTTCATGATAGATTTCATTCGGCTCACTAATGCCTCGTCACATTTCAATATCCAAAAAATCGTAATAATCGTTGCGTAAATCTCGATAACACCTTTGTACAGTATTTTTTATAACATTTTTGGGATTACACCTATGCTATAAAGACTTTGTAAGTTATCTGACGAAATTTTACAAATATGATGGGTATCGAAATCTAATAGCCTAATACTATAATCTGCCTAGCCTTTTCCAAACTATGTTGGGGTCAGCTTCCAGTCTAACCGGATGCAGCTGAATATCAGTATTTTACATGGAGCGACTGCCTATCTGACTTCCACAACACAGTTACTGGGTAATACGATACCCCTTAGTAAGACTAGTTGTCAGACTTTCGGGCTTCTGAGTACCCGTAACGACTATCAAAGATCCACGAACGACAGCCGGGGCCAACGGATCGGACGGGGATCTAATACTTACCTAAAATAAATACGCGTTTTATAAAATTATAATTTCAAGTAACTACGGGCGACACTAGGAAATATTATGATCGTAGTAGGTACCAATACCCATCACGACCGTGTTCGCTAGCTGATTTAAAAAGAACCTGTCGATCGATTCTGTAAAAATCTCACCGTGATAACTTAGGTGAAGTGAGCGTGAAGTGACCTATCAGTAGGGGTAATCCCTAGAATCAGGTGGAATGACAGCTCACTTCACCTTAGTTTTCACGGTGAGAGTTTGTAAATTTTAGGTTTCATGTACCTATTGTGAAGGCATATTATGTTCCTCCAATCTAATTGAAATAGATATTCTTGTGTAGTCAAGATATTCTTGTGTAGTCAAGAATATCAATTTCTACTTGGCCCATACATCAATCCCAAATCAGTATTTGTCATGTTACACAGTGTATTTCTGAGCTCAATTCGCCGTTAGTGCCAACAGTTTCTGCGGTGATCACAGTGCACAGTGCACAGTGGCTGTGTTTGACGTGCTTACATGTAGCTCGCTTTGTTAGTTATAGGTTCCGACAAAGAGCAGTTCAAGATCTAGCCTGTTGCAGATCAACGAACGATTAATTCTCGTCGGTAAATGTCGGGTGACGTCATTTTTAACCGACTTCCAAAAAGGAGGTTATGTATTCGACTTTATGTATCTAAGTATGTTTTTTTTAATGTATGTTCACCAATTTCTCCGTCAATTGTGGACCTATTTAAAATTTTTGTTTTTTTTATGGAGCTGATGATGAAGACTGATGACCGATGACCATCGGAACTACTCAATAATAAGTATTTCACGGATTACGACTCGATTAGGTACTTTAACGTGGTTGCTAAGCAATTTATGCCCGGCATAATGCGTATGGTGAAGTAGAGCTAATGGTCACTTCTCAATCAGCATCAGTTCTCCTGGTTCTTACTAGGTGAACTCCCCAACAATTAACGTCCCTGCATTGGGAAAAAAAACAATATTTTGTAAAAGGTGATGAGCAGTTGACATTATGCTATTGTAACTTAGATAAATTACAAACTGACCCACTAAAATCAAATGCTAGTGCCTTTTTTTACTACTTCTGGACAAAGGCCTCCCTCCGCTCCTTCAATCTTTCGTGATCCCGCGCGTCTTCCTTCCATTTTTGACCAGCCCATGTCCAGTCCCATTTAACTTGTACAGCCTATGGAGCCACGACAGCTATCTTTTTTTTTGGAGTGCAGTATTTTGTTTCGAACACGATCCGTTAATTTAACGCATAGATACTGCGCTCCATTGCTCGTTGGCAGATCTTGAGTTTGGACTTCTGGATGTTAATCAAAATTAAGTCGGGAAGAATACACATCTCCATGAGTCTGCGTTTTAGTTCTATAGGCACACACACACTTGACTAACACTTGAATAGTTCCTATAAGGTAGCGTTCCAGGGGTTTCCGTTTAACTTCTATATCTTGCCTCGCGAAAGAGACTACTTGTTCCAAGTAAAGAGCCCACGTAAGTATTTAATAACGTTGACATTACAATAAAACTTTCTAAGATACTTGGACAGAGCATTCGCAACAACCGTTATCAATAAGCGTAAATAATTAACATTTTGTAAGGAGAATAGTCCATTAACATGAAATCTTTGGTATAATATTGGAAGGGTTAAATATTGTACATTTTTATTATCTAATATGTACAAACTTCTAATATTAAATAAATTGAAAATTATTAAAATAAAAAATTATAACCTAATCTAACTAAAACTATTAAAAAACTAAAATATTGCGTCGAAATATTCCTCCGCATCCCTGTCGACTGGTAGTTAATGTACCCAAGAGACTGGCGGCATTGCCACGTTCTATGGCAATGCTTAACCTCTGGCCAAGGTAAAAGCCAGCCTTTGGGTCACGGGAAGTGTCAACCAGCCGTTTAGTTTTTTTGGTATTCCTAAGGGAGAATAGACTCAAGCAACCCTTTGAGTGGTCTTTCCCGATACAAATTTAAATATTCCCGATATTTTTTTCTGTCGAAGCTTTTCATTTTTCTGTTGTCTTTGGCTTTAATGATTCTATTAGGGGTAAGAATTCGATTTAGCCAGTAACGCTGATCGAGTAAATCAATATTACCGAAAATTATTTTGCGATCGTCGGCCGATAATTTAATTATTTCGGGATCCAATTTAACAGGGCTGTTGTTTGGGCCGCTTACACTGGCCGCCACAGATGTGATTACCCAGCCTGAACTGTAGCCCTCTGTTTGAGTTAATCTCCAATATTGTTGTTCGTCAGTTACACTCTCGGCCCGATGATCTGTAACATATTGCTGTTGACTAACACTAGGTAGGGGTACACTTACTGCTATTATTAGTGAGATTGGTTTGTTAAATCGTGATTAAAGTTTAACAATCAATGGCCCCGATTCTGTTGTTCACAAAGTAAACTAAATTTAAGTTCAGTGCATCTTTTTCTTTCTATTTCAATATGAAAAGGACAGAAGTTTTAAATTAGTGTAGTCCTGTCAAATTAGATAATCCATAGACAAGTTTAGACGTGTTTAAAAAATTGACTACTAAAATACGTGAATTTACGTCAGGCGCTGACTAATTTGACAGGACTAAACTAATATTTATCTTCTGTCCTTTTCATAATGAAATAGAAAGAAAAAGATGCATTGAACTGAACTTCAATTTAATTTAGTTTGTGAACAACAGAATCGGGCCAGTATGTATCGTAAAGTGCTTTGTTCAGTGTGCTTAGACACGAGCGACACACGTCAACGGCAGAGCAACTGCAGCCGTCGACAACATGTCTCTCTTGTATTTGAATATAGTGCTCCAATACACGAGCGAAATTTTGTCAACGGCAGCCGCCGACTCGTCGACTGCTGTAGTTGCCTCTGCCATGATATGGATATGATGAAGTATGGGTTCCAAAATGTATATAATGTTCGTAACAACATACAATTGTTACCAATATAAGAGGAGAAAAAAACTTTTAAAAGATATAAGATACATATCTCATACACATGCTTGTGAATGTACCTTTTTTATTTTTATATTTTTTGGTATTATATTTTAGACTGTGTTTAGTTTAGTTTGTGATCCTCTTGTACGAGTCACAATAAATACTTTTTCTTTCTTTCTTGCTTACCTGCCAGCGACAAATTCAATCATGCGTATACATATTATCAATGTCAAATGAAACTGAACTTTGAACAATATACTGAACAAAATAAAAGGGCCCGGGAAATTGTACGAACATACTTTACCCCGCACATTTATTCTATGGGAGCAAGGAAGCAGAAACCGAAAATAAACGCAATCTCATTAGACGAATAGCCCTCCGACCATCTGACCTAGCAATATTTTCCCCAAAACACTGAGGTTGCCAAAGATAAAGTCTAACAAACGTACGCAGGGAAGAATCCTCTGAGATCTTGGGTGTACCATAAACACTTACCTACCCTTGGTAGAAATTACAATGGGCCCAGTATATGTTGACAGCTCATTGCGGCACTGTTTGCATAAGCAAATGTCAATAACATGTCAATTTCAGTACATTTCAATTTGTTCTTTATCACGCCGTGTGCCAAGAAATACTGGGTCAGTGTACCTAATGTTATTTATCATCTGTCCCCTCATTAAACGTAAGCGGAATCTGCAGTGCTATTCTGTAAAAATCTCACCGTGAAAACTAAGGTGAAGTGAGCTGTCATTCCACCTGATGTTAGGGATTGCCTCCATTGATAGTTCACTTCACACTCACTTCACCTATGTTATCACGGTGAGATTTTTACAGAATCGATAGGCTGAACGTAACTTTTTAATTATTTTCGATTTGTGTCGAAACTTTTTCGAATGCCTCAAGTGTACCATTAAGGCGGCGCCTGAATTTCAGTGCAATCGATTTTGGGCTTAAAAGACGAGAGATAAAGCCAGGGATAATTACATTCAGCTCAGTCTTATGTACATAACATAAAAACGAGACAGATTATTTATCTGAATCTTGTAGCTATTTGTAAGGTTTATACTTGAGCAAATATATGTAATAAGGTAGGTAATTGGATATCATGTATTCAAAAATAATAAAATGAGGGAATTATTACTAAGATTCAAGCTCCGGTCTATAATTTTTTTTTACATATTTCTTGAATATTTGCTTATCTTGGAAGAGAGGGACTGTGGAAGGTACATTATTGTACATATATTTACGAAGGGAAATAGAAACCTTTATATGTATATTTATTGTTTGTGAAAGTTTGATTGTCTTACCCACATCATGTTGTACGTAATTCACCGACGACATGCCCTGTTTAACTTGTTGTATTTGTGACATGTTGTTTTGGAAAATGCTACCATTAATACCTATAGTTCATCTAGTAAGTATTGTTAACGACCAGCAAGACTTCATAACAAACTTATTACACACTAGCAGTGCCCCGTGGTAATATACCACATAAGTTTCGATCCCGTGGTAATATCGGGATAAACCACCCACATAAGTTTCGATCCCTTGGTAATATCGAGATAAAAAGTATCTCATGTGTTATTCCAAGGTGTCAGCTACCTCCACGCCAAATTTGAACAAAAATTGGTCTAGCCGTTTGGGCATGAAAATGTAACAAACACACAAATTTTCGCTTTTATTTTATTATTAGTAATTTTTACTAATTGTGATTCTACTTGACATGTCGTCGTAACATTGCCATTTGAACCCTCTGCGGCAATGTGATTTGTAATGTCCCACGCCTTTCGGAGTCGGAGGTGGCACAAATTCTATAACAGACAAAAGGTGGTACTCTATTCCTTTTAATGTTATATTTTTAGGTACCTAAATCATTAATGAAAATTTCGACGTCAAACAAAATGTATGCACACTATTATTTATATGCAAAAAAATATTAATGTGTCAATCAATGAATAAATATACGTAATATTTATGTGTGTTATGATTTATTTTCGGTAATTTTCTTAGTATAAAAATAAACATTATTATATATGCAAAACTTCTTGTAGGTGTAACTTGTTTTTGGCTTATCGAAAAAATCTAAGAAAAACATATGTGGAGGTTCCAATGAGGTACTAAATTTTAATGAAAAGATGAACTAATATAACGCCTACAACTAGGTGAAATCAACGTGCTCCAGATTACATGCAAAATTCCTTCTAGGCGTAACTTTCTTTTGGCTTATCGGAAAAATGTAAGAAAAACATATGTTGAGGTACCAATAAGGTACTAAATTTTAACGAAAAGATGAATTAGTTATAACACCTACAAGTAGGTGCAGCCGACTTGGTCCAGCCATTCTGAAGTCAGAATGGCTGGCCACTTTCCTCGTAATAGTTTTCCCTCTTTAGCGAGGTACTAATTATTTGATGTCTGGTACCAAATAGTAGGTACCAAATACGTACTAAAACTTGGTATTACTCAAACTTAAAAAATCTCTCTTAGTCCAGTCATCCTGACCCAGACCAGTAATCATATAAATTACAACAACATAAAATACCTCATAACCTAACCTTTCGAGATATAGGTACTGGCGTGATCGTATGTTATTGTATAAAAGCATTTAGTTTATTTACTTAAAAATAAATACCGGGAGGAGTATTACATAAGGAACACTCGTAAGTCTTGTCCTGGTGGATGACACGAGGATGTTGGCAATCCGACACCTTCCCCCAGGACAGAGTAGCTTGTTCTTCTTCAAAGGTGTTGTCTACGAGATATTATGTTTAATTTGAAATAAATAATTTGACTTTGACTTTAAAATCCTGATTTTAATGTCGAAGCCATTTATTTCGGAAAGCATTTAATTATTTTATAAAGATAAATTATATTTCCTTGATTACCTAGGAAAAGTCTGATGAATTTATATGATAATTCGAATAACAAACAACAAAGTTAGTATTCTTAGCTACATGGGCTAATGTAATAAATGCGGCGGTTATATCAATGCATTAGCAGCGGCACAAAGCGGAGACTAAACTTAGTTTACCAACATATTAGGTGCTTAAATCGCTAAGTTTATAATGCCGTTATTAAACGGGGTACCTCTCCCAGCGCTTCAGCGGAAACTCTAAACATAATGCATTGACATAAAATGCTTGGACAAGGGTGATTTCAAAATGGAAATATTTAATAACTTGATGATCGAAATAACGCAGAGAAACTCGGTTTGAATCAAATTCAAATAGGTTGCTAGCTACAAAGGCTGATTCTAACTGGGCTGTAGAGCGAACATTCAATAGTTCAGCAGTTTATTCGGG
Organism: Globia sparganii; assembly: GCA_949316385.1. Taxonomy (NCBI): domain Eukaryota; kingdom Metazoa; phylum Arthropoda; class Insecta; order Lepidoptera; family Noctuidae; genus Globia; species Globia sparganii. The sequence continues at coordinate 15,450,345 of OX438655.1, forward strand.
TCACTTATTGCCTAGGTACTAAGTAGGTACTGTAGGTTTACTTGGAAATTACTTATACATATCTATAAGTAGCAATAAGGAGCTTGTGGCAAAGTAATAACAGTTGCACGGGTGGATTGATCAGGTGAAGCTACGCTTGTCGCGATTGGTTCGTGGATGGGTGACTATTTTTACATATCAAGACTATTCAAGACTCATCCGTGCCTCGGAAAGTATTATGTCGTTGGCCCCGGCTGTCATTCGTGGATCTTTGGCAATCGTTACGGGTCGTCAGTAGCCCGAAAGTCTGACAACCAGTCTTACGAAGGATAGGAACTATAACCTGGAAGCCGACCCCAACATAGTTGGGAAAGGTCTAGGCAGGTTGATTTTTGATTGACCTAATAGTACTTAGTGATGACTACCTACATATTTTAGAAAATTCAACTTTACGTAGTAATGCTACGTAATAAATTCAGCCCTCATAAAACAAAAGCATAAAAGCTATACGATCTTATTTGTTTTATATCTTCAGAGTAGTTGACATGATCCGAAAACTAATTAAGTCAAAAACAAACTTTAAACAGGCGAAAGCAATAAAACGTAAAGACGGTATTGTACAGTAAGGTGCCATCACAAAATTGGAGTTTAAATTGCCTGCAAAATGGCAATATTAAAGTCTTTTTATTGCATAATGCCGTCGCTCACGAGCTCCGGCCCTCAAGCCAAGTAGCTGAACGACGGTAATCTGCAATGACAATATTATCCTTCTCACGTAGAAACTCCTCATCCTCTCTTGAACATAAATGCCTACATTATATATGCCTAAAATACTTTTAATTTAAACCTGAAAAATCGGAACTTGTTACGCTGCTAATCAACTTTAACTGGGCCTGATGATTAAAAACTTCGCTCACGTAAAAATTTCTTTATGTAACTTTGACGGAGGAAAATATCGTGAGAGAGGCACGCTTCTACATTGTACGAGTTTGTTATAAAACATAGACAGTGACTTGATTAATGTGAAAATGGCATTCATGACTGTTGGCGCCATTGAACTAGAACTGTCAATGGATTCACATAACAATTATCTAATAAGTAATTATGATAGCGACTAAGTAAGTCATCTGCAATCAATCAACTAGAAACCATTTTACTTTACAATAAATCTAATCTTCTAATCTTTTTTTTTTCAATTTTATTGTGCTTGCTGTGGTCTCCTATAACTGAAGGAGTGCACCTAATTCCCGTAGTTAAAAACGTTCAAAATCTAATTGCAATCTCATCTCAGACACAATCAATGTCAAAATATTTTTAAAAAATTCGAGGTATTTTTGACAGAACGAGACAGAGATCAGATTGTGAACATTATATCATTTCGAGAATGGCCCCTCTAAATTTGATCTTTTTTTATGTGTCATGCAACTCATGTATTATGTACATCTTTTGTTGGAGATCCTAAATTAATAAATAAATAAAAAAACGATGATGCAGTGTTTTAAAAGCCCAATTTTGGAACATCGCATTTTTATTAAAAAAAAAAAGCTGATATTATGTTTTATCAGCTTTTGATAGCAATAATAAGGAAGCAGAAGTAAAGAACATAAATTCTGTTAAAATAACTTATCCCAATACGGCGGATATTTCGAGAAAAATAAGAAAAACTAAAAAACTTGCATATATCTGGATCTTACAAAAATACGAGATTCATTTGAGCTCTAAAATATGTAGAATAAGAGAAACCGTCGATGCTTCTAACATCACTGCTAGCATTTTGGCAAAAATCCGTGGTCACTGACCCATGAGAATATGCAACACGATCACATTCTAGACTCCACATTATTATTGATCGAAGCTCCACATGATCCAAGGCAATGCGACTAGCAAAAGCACAAATACGCTGCAATGAACCCCACGCTAACTGTAGGTATACAGCAAGTAGTTACATCAGTTATCCTCAAATGTTCAACATTCGCCTTTGTGTAAAGGAACCATACCATTATCTCTACCAGCGCCAATCTTTTGTTTTTATAACAGACATTTTCCCCAGGCGACCTCCACCGACAAGCTCGAAATGACGTTAAAAATAAATTCACGAAGGAATGCGACACGCTGTGCAACCCCCGAACTGGTGTTACAACTATAAACAGCGCATTAGGGAAAGCATCTCTGAAGTCCTTCGTAGCAATTCAACTTTCATTTGGTATATGTTCACACATTAGGACGGGGCTCGGGCGCGTTTATATTGTTGTGGTGTTGGCGACCGCGCAAACTGCCAGTTAACTGGACCCGGATACTTCGGACAGTCGGCAACACGGACACCGCCACATATTATACTTGCAATAGAATTTACTCGCGACAATTTATCTTTAGAACTGCTAGCACGAACAACGCGGTTAATGGTACTGCACACCCACGCGAGCCCCGCCTGAGTTCCTGTATAGCCGTTAACATATTCCATATGTATATTTATGCTGTTGTTATAAATTCTGTTCGCTATATACTTACCTAGTAAAAATACTTTTGTTACAATAAAAGGCTCTTTAGTTGCGTCTCGCTGCAACCACTATCCTCCATTTTGGAAGTACCAATATCCTCTTTTTGCATGAACGAGCAACACACCAATAACTTTCATAATAAAAGAGATAATAATAGGGTTTCTCTTATTTCCTTTCGTATCTTTCAAGATTATCGTAGCGAATAAAAGTGAACGAAATTGAATTTAGCCTGTGATTGGGCCCGGAACAAATGGGTCAACGATGCCAGGCTACTGAAAGCTAAAGAATTAGGTATTCACCTGCGTTCGTGGTTGATTACACGATTCATTTAAAATAGCGTAGGGAATGTAACAGAACGGCAGGTAATTATCCCACCCCTATTCAGGGTATTCTGTTGTACAGACGCCAGCACATCAAGCTACTACAATCTATCAAATTTATTTAATAGATTTTCAACTTTATCGCTATAGCATAAGGTTCAAAGATGATTGGGAAAATTTTACAGTTTCGGGTAGCTTGATGTGCAGGCGTCTGTACATTGATAAAATCAATGTCGGGATAGGGAACGTTTTTCCGGGAAATAATTAGGTGAATGAACGAAATAAATGTTATAAAAATAAGGTTGTTGTAATATATTATTTGTTTGCCTGTCGTTTGCGAGACGGGCGTAAATATACTACTAACAGTTTATTTAAAGATAATATTTAAATGATTAAATATTTGTTTATTAAATTATCGTGGTATCGTATTACCCAGTAACTGGGTTGTGGAAGTCAAGTCAGTCGCTTCATGTAAAATACTGTGTTAGGCTGGAAGCCGACCCCAAAATAGTTGGGAAAAAGGTTAGGGCAGATGTTGATTTGTTTATTAAATTGACATAAGTATGCCTAGCAGTAGCTTGTACAAATTTACGTAACTAGGACATTAAAACTCGAATATGTCTTGACAAAATAATTTAAGTTGTTCTTAATTTGGCATTGCACAAACAATGCTTCCCCGTAATGAGTAACATAACATGCTCTAAGCCCAATAAAGGTGGTGCCAAGACCATTTGTAAAGCTCTTCCAGCTAATTACTTTGTGCAACATTAATAATCAGGAGTTTGCTTGCGTCTCTTGAATTAGTGAAACGTCCCAAATTATTATGTCATAATGCTTGTATCACAGCGTTAGCGAAATTTAAGGGAAGGGTTGGTAAACATTTTGAACAAAGAGTCGATTGTCGACTAACGGTTGGCACCCCTGTTTGTTACGTTGTATTGAACAGACTCGTAGGTAAGTAATTAACGTTAAACAATAACCGTGAACGGCCACGACAATGTTATGATAGAGTACAGTTTTAGAACAGGGACCAAGAACGTTTGAGACCATTATTTCTGATCAGCAGAAATAAGACTGTATGTAATATTTGTAGCAGATATTACATAGTTTTTATTTCTACCTAGTACCTAGTCATCATCATCATCATCAGCCGGAACAGGTCCGCTGAACAAATGTCTCCCCTGCCGAACAACAATTCTCCACTTGCATCCATCGATTGCCCGCGACTCTCACGATGTCGTCGGTCCACCTAGAGGCCCGCCTACGCTGCGTCTTCCAGTTCGTGGTCGCCACTCGAGAACTTTTCTTCCCCATCGGGTATCAGTAGTACCTAGTAAACCAATAGAAATATTAGTTTTAACTAGTAAAATAAAAATGTTTATTGCATAAACATAAAATGCTTACACGTATTAGTTGGAGATCACCTTTTAAGCAAGGATATGCTTGTGTTTGGTGACTCCGCTAAACTTTAACTAATACTGATATATTGGCTACTAGCAATTCTATGAGAAGTTGGAGACATTATTATTTTAGTTTGTTCGTTGTATAAAGGCAGTTGTAGTTCCAAGCCTTGTTAGTTATACATAACACGCAATATTTCCAATCAACCACCACGAAATAATCACAAATAATAACGTAGATCATGAGCAACATTACAAACGGGTTCGCTCACTGAAAGGCATTTTTATTTACTGAAGCCAAAGAAAACATTCGTAATGTTAATCTTTTACTTAACCCAAGAAAATTACGAACATCAAACGACCTCCAATTCCCCTGCCTTAAACATATCGAGTTTTATTTTTCTACGACAACATTATCGATATCGATGTGATCAGGATTTTGTAGGTGATGTAATATAATGACATCAATAGTATTCATTAGTGTTGTGGCGTGTTCTTTCGTCCCTCCAAGTTGTTGGTCACGTGGGTAGAGTCACGCGAGGCATACACGTCTACCTCTCTAGTCTCCTACATATCAGTAACGCTACGGATTCACTAACAAACATTATTAGAACTCTTACCTAAATTACGATAACGGTTTTGATCACCCAATTTGTAAGCACCTAGCTCACTAGCAATTTCTCTCAATGTGCTACGTAGCGGAAATTTCACATTTCTCCCAATCATTTTCTCATTAGTTTAAAGGAGATATCCACTTTCTTACAAAAATCAAAAATAACCGTACTATAATAATATAATTATTTATATACTATAAATGTGAAAGTTTGTATCTTTGGATGTTTGTTACTCAATCACGCAAAAACGGCTGAACGTATTTGTATGAAAGAATCGAAGGATTACAGTCCATACAAAATTAACCCACGTCCTACAGCAATGAGAAGTACCTAAAAATAATGATAAAAATGAGTTTATGAAGATGGCGTACTTTCTAACGCCATCATTACAGTCTAATATATAAAAAAATGGCTATAAAAATTAGTTCAAAACGCAGCTAGAAAATGAAAGGTATGAAAGATGTACACACATCGAGATCTAATCGCGAGACAATGTCAAGGGCGAACTCATTGTTATCCGTGGCCTTCGCTCAACTATTCGAATGAAAGGAGTTTTTATTGCTAAATAATGATATAGAGGCTACAACAATTACCCAATATGTCTATCCATGCCCTATTATTTGGCCAGATTCCCGCGAGATTGCACCTAGTTGCTTCATCTCGTGGGTACCAGGCTTAGGCACAAATATTTACATGGTAATCCAATTCACGCCTGCAGTGCTATCCGCTCAATTTAATCTCGTAGAATTTAATTTAACCTGATGTTATCTGCTCTGTTTCTTGCCAGGACATTCATTAAGTGTCCCACTGTTTATATTGCTCAGTATATCATGTGTTTGCAGTCTTTCTTTATTAGCGTTCAATGCATAAATTACAACCACGGCTAAGCGCCAACAGCACTAAGAAAATTGGTAACGAAATGTAGATAATCTATACACTAATAATAAAGCTGAAGAAAATTTTTGTTTGAACGCGCTAATCTCTGGATCTTTTAGTTGAATTTAAAAAAAAAATCTTGCATTTGTTAGCCCAATTCTTGAGGAAGGCTATTTAACATCACGCTAGGACCAAAGTGCCGAGCAAAAAAAAAACAAAATTAGAAAGAAAGCTAAGCAAGACAATTTAATAGCGGCGCGGAGTTTAGTATCTAAATAAAAGTCTGGCTGTTAATCTAGTATAGGCATTGTGCATCTTACGACTTCCACGCGAACAAGTCGCAGTCAGAAGTTAATAATTTATAAATGGAAATAATTTCACGAACAATAATAAAACAAAGATTACGCCATTGATTACAACTCCGAACAGAAAGTTACAATTCCCTAGGTACTTATAAATTGAAACAAACGACGTACTAAGAATCAAAAGTCATAACGCTATCAACTCGGATACTCAACATAAACATTCTAACCTCTCGAATTTCCACCTTCATGCCTGCGAACTCCAATTTACAAAGTTAAAAGACAACTTCTAAATGGGCTAATGGGGCACAGAAGACTTTTAAACTTTTCAACGCAATAATTAAACACAAATGAAGTTTCTTAGTTGCCAGCCAGTTCATTAACATCAATTACTTATACAATGCCTTATTTGCGTCATTACTTTATAATAGGTATAGGCATTTAAGCTACTGGTAAGACAATGACATCAATACAATGTATGTATATCTACAGGGTCAAATTAAATTAGCTAGCGAAACTCCGCAGACGTGATGGTTATCGATATCTAAACATGATAAAACATAAAATAAATTAATTTACATATGTAAGTTTATACGGTACTTACTTATAAAAAAACAATTAATAAAAAAAAACTGTCCGTTTGTTGCGGGTAATCTCCGAAACGTCTAGACCAATTTTGACTAGAATTTCGCTGGCATATAGCTGATGTTAAAAGGAATAACTTATGCTAGTTTTATTTTAGAAAAATAATGAGGGTTCCGAGCAAAAAATTAAAACCCATGAATTCCTGACATCCACGAGTACGCAGGCGAAGCCGTGGGCAGTGGTTAGGTACACTTTCCGTCCCAAACCCCTGACCCTTCAACTGTTTATCCATACAATACTTCGGTCGTTCAAAAAAGATTATTCTCAAAGAAACTCGACAAATAAAGAAAAGTAAACTCGTCGGCTGTCAGCTCCCCAAGGAAATGTCCGCTCTCGCCTTTAACATTTTGCCTTTTTTTCCAATTGCTAGATGTTGACTATGTAAACCACAAACACTAATGAATTTAAGCTCCAGTGCTCCCCCGTGTATCGAGCTAGGTTAATTAACGAGAGCAGTGAAGGTGACAAGTACACCTAATTTATTCCCAGATCCCTGATGTGTACTACAGCATCCAGTTAAAACTTTTGACTCACTTGCTATTGAAAATTGTGTAGCGGTGTCTACTACTGTCAAAATTCCAATATTTTAACAGAAAGATATCATCACGTCTTTAATCGCTGAAGAGTTAGGTAGAGATGTACTGGTATAATGTGGGTGTACTATATGTCTATTGCGCACCCACATTGCGCAAGTTATGTTTGAATCCCATGTTATAGGAGGCGAGCCTTTTGCCATCAACCGAGCACAAATCCAGACTCTGGGCTGCTAATGAAAATTCCTAATGAAAAACTCAATAACACTTGGCCCAATCTGGGAATTGAACACAGAACCTCGTGCTTAGAAATACCGCTTGTGACCAGTAAACCAACGAGGCATTCCAATATTTTATGATCAAATATTTTAAAAAGCAATAAATTCACTTGTAATATTCCGAAAAGCATAAAATTACCCTGCTTTCGATACTCTGAGTGAAAAGTATATCAACCGCGCAACGAGAGTCGTCTTGTAAAAAGCTTTTGTTGTTCCACACAATCAATGGATCCTAAGTTTTTTTGGGATCCGTATCCAGCCACCGTACACAATCCCATTGACACTTTATCTGTCTACCCAACTGTCGAAGCAAATATGGGTAAGCTTTTGTTGTACCTTTGTTCAATACTTGTCGATCAATTGGCATTTTCATCAGGAGAAAACAAATAGAAATCCCCGGGATTGAGGGACATTGATATCCTTGAACGGAGTTGGGATATAATAAAAATATCCTGAACTATTTAAATGAATTGAAATGAAATTGTTTATTCTATAAATAGGATATCAGAATCACTTTTACACGTCATATTATAAAAGTTTAACGTATACACACAATAAATACATATACAAAAAAACTTTAATTTCGGAAGTCGGTGTCGTTGGTTCCGTATTTTAGTTTTTTGACACTGACTTACGAAATTAAAGTTATTTTTCACTTCGTAGTTTTTTTTTTGGAAATCGGTTGTTTTTTTTTTTAAATGTTTTATTTAAGATTTTTAGTTGCCTACCCCACAAATTCATATAACTCTACTTGCTATGTGAATATCAGTGACAGGAAGCTATTAAAACATCAATCTTAAAAACTAGTGGAAAAAAATCGTATTATTGAAGCTAACTCAAAAAACTACCGAAGCAAAGTTCTTAAGATGTATATGGGACCACCCCTGAAGCATCCATTAAAAAATGAGAAAATTTTGCAAATCCGTCTATAATATGACCGAGTTATGCCCGAAAAAAAAATTGATTGAGAACCTCTTCCTTTTTTTGAAGTCGGTTAATTAAATCAATTCTTAAACAAAAACGTTTAAAAATTATGCCTGAATTAACTTACAAGAGTAGAGGTACCTAATAACAACTTTTACAGAAATTGGGGTGTACCGTAGTATACTGAACACATCTGCGTACCTTTTTAGAGGGTACAGGCGTGATGTTATGTTGTGTGATTGCGTAAACAATGCATACATATTAAGGTATAGCAGCAATCGCGGTTGATTTGCTGGCGTTTATTGAAGAGTTCCGTTATCTGTCTCCGAAACTCATCATTAGATCTTTACAAAATTTAAATGGGACCATTTCGGAATAAACTTCTTTCGAACAAAAAAAAGAATTTTGCAAATTTTTTATACATATAACGGAGTTATGCCCGAACATACATAAATATATATATACTAGCTGACCACGCAAACGTCGTTTTGCAAAAAAACAAAATAGATAGTAGCCGATTCTCAGACCTACCCGATATGCACACAAAATTTCATACAAATCGGTCCAGCCGTTTAGGAGGAGAATGGTAACTAACACTGTGACAAGAGAATTTTATATAGGTATTAGATATCCGAATTGAGAACCTCCTCCTTTTTTGAAGCCGGTTAAAAACAACAGGGTTCGGGGCGAGTTTCGTAAAATTGTGCACTTTTCGGTGCGCAGCCCAGTTGACGGACGTCAAGCGACTAGTGTCAAAAAAGGTGCGCGTGAAGCTTCTAGAATGTTCTAAAAGCTTCGACTTGCCATCATTGGCCGAGCGGGAACGAGAGGCGCTTCTGCCAAAAGCACGCGGATTGTGGCGGGAGCGATTGGAAAAAGTTTCGTGTTATAACAGAATAACCTAGATGGATTCGACATTACCTCTTTGACTACCCTGAGAAGAAATGGCGATTGATCAACTATTTAGGTAGGTACGCTCAATTGATAATTGAGAATTTAAAATTCGTCTGAAAGCACCTGTGTATCGTAACGAAATAATTCCTTTGAGCAATCATGATTCCAATTGGAAGCTGGACGAGAAATCCTTTTCCCTATTGCGAAATATGAAATTGCCATCGGCAATGGTTAGAGAATAAAGGGCTGCCCCTGCCATCTGGAAACGGCGAATGGAACTATTTTTCACAACGATGTATAAGGTAATCGATTGACCCCTGCCGCCGTATCTCTTCCAGGGATAAATTGCTCCTTGTTTTGATTCAGAAATGCCGCCTTATATTTTTCTATTTGTTTTAGAACACAAATGGTTCAGGGCGAGTTATTGTGTTTGTTTCTCATCCAAAACAAATACCTACCATTCTATTCAGGTATCGAAAAGATAAATAGGACAGAGGCATAAATAAATATCACAGGCTGGCAAAAACAGCATTATAATATATTTTATAAACAAATACGTTATAAATATTTATTGTCCGAGTGTTTTTGTTAACATTTTCCTTGTTTCCCGCTGAACAAAAACAGGTTGACGCGACGCCTGAAATTGCATTTTCAATGGTTTTCAAAAACTGGAGTAGGTGGCTTCCATAATTTGTACCTACAATTCCCAAAAATGATTCACAATTCTCAACTGAATTTTTCATGCGCTCACTGAATCACACAGGATTTTATCATTTATGTAATGACGGTACCGGAGCTTTGTTTGTCCCAAAGGACAGTAAAATCAGAGAATTAAGTAGGTACCGTAGCAGTTCGGTACCGGCTCCGATCCAACACATACGGACGATAAAAGACACAATGACCACACATCGGCCCCTGAGGAGCCGCGGTGCCCTTGGCAACTACGTCACGAGAATTGCGCCATTTTTCATTTACAGCCCATTAAATACACTGTTCCCGAGGCTTATGCGACGGCTATTACCACAGTCATAAACATACACAGCAGCAGTCCATAAAGACATAATCTCAGCTCCAAGTCCGCTTTTCGCTCTTAAATTAATTCAATAATAGGATTACACTACAAATTATTACATAGTTGAGAAGCTCGTATAAAATAACAGTGGTTTCAGAGAATATAAATAAAGGTTGCTCTGCGGGCGGCGACTCTTGTTCTTACTCACCTATTGCGGTTGGACTTTATAGTTTTATGCTACAGTCAAAGCACCCAGGAGTTGCGCACTAAGCAGTTTCTACAATCACTGGATATTTTCATCGTTATTTCATGTACCTTTATCCTTTTTCATTTATGGTGGAAACTGGTAAACAAAGCACATTTTTAGAAACCGCGAGTATTTCCAAAAACTCTAAAATACAGCTTCCTATTTATTTATATTCAATTCAAGAGCTGTTCGCTGCTGTTGCTTTAAAACTCTGTTTGTAAACATTGTGGCATTCTATTTTGTTTACACTGTAAAAACAAAATAGAAGCGAGCGCAGTAGTCGAAGCAGCGACCGTTTGATGATAAATAGATGAACTACCACTCAACCAGAACATATTGGATGTCAATCATTCCCGCGTTGGACACCGTGATTGACACTTGATTAATTTGTCTTACTGATAGTTAAGAATTGAGAAACCCTGATCACTTTGGATTTCGACATTACAGATTATAGTTATTCAAATAGCGATATCACTATCATCTCAGAAATAATGAATATATCTTCATATCACAGTGAAGACGTGCGCTGCTGGACAATTGGACATGCATTCAAGATTTCTTGATTAAGATGTGACCCCAATGCTGTCTGCGTATACGAATAGGTCATCCTAATAATTACTTTAGACGGTAAAACAAAGCTGTTACTAAATGTTGGGATATTAATAGCTAATTATCAGTGTAATTAAGTTAATAATTACGACACTTAAAATATGGTGGCCTTCATAGATACTCCGTGGTAAATCAAAGAAACATACCTTATTAGCAAACAGCATAAGATATAATTATAATTCAAAGTTGTTTGATTGTTTAGCCCTTTGATCATTATTTTTCTTCATGACTAATTTTGAGTCTTCCACGCCGCAATCACTAAAATATTCAGTTTTTAAATCGTACCTCTTATACCTTTTTTCGTATCGTACTTCTTATAGGTATTTATAAAGATATGTACATATGTATGTATATTCCCACTACGGAGATACAGGCCTACTCCCTTTTGAAAGGGAGTGGGCCGTAATCCACCACGCGGACCCAGTGCGGGTCGGTAGATGTCACATGTGTTCGAGATTTTTGTTCTAGGACATGCCGGATTCCTCACGATGTTTTCCTTAACCCTTTTTGAGATCATCGGTGATGAAATAAATTACAAAAAATAACCCGCCTGACTGGATTTGAACCCACATACAACTCGTAAGTTGGGCCGTTACCACTGCTCTAACTCTATAGGTATTTGCATTTCCATAAACCCAAATCCCTTATCATATCCCCCATCCTAAATCAATAATGCGACACATACATGATAATTATCCTATGTATCAAATCAACTTGTTTGTTTGACCGACACGTATCGAATCTTCTCATTATGATCCCACCATAATTTTATATTTATGTTGATTACACTTTGATCTCTCACTTCATTGGCTCTGACCCTTCCGTCTGCAATTCTAATTTCAAAACGGTGAGATATTACCCAGCTGCCTGCAACATTTTTATTTTACCAGTGCCTTGCAATTACTTAAAAAATTGGAATATCAAAAAGTTCAGTTGCTTATTTGTTTCATTAACCCTCAACGGAAACAGAGGAGGTGTCAACAGGTGTTATAAGTTTAACGTGTGTATCTGTGTGTTTGTCTGCGCCATCGTAGAACCAATTTTGTTTTTTTTTTTTAAACTTGATGTTGAAGTAATCTAGGACTTAATTCAACCGCAAGTTTAAAATTGTGTACAATTTCACAAAACTTTTCCTAGATCCTTGTTGACGATATCTTTTAATAATTTAATTACGATGGTTCTGTATTTTGGGGAAACTTATGCATGACAGTGGTCTGTGAGTAGCATAATCAGCCTTTAATTTTCTCACTGCTGGGACACAAGTCTCCTCTCGGTGAGAGGGACTGGGCCATAATCCAGCACGCGGGCCCAGTGCGGGTTGGTAGATGTCACATGTCTTCGAATTTTTGGTTCTAGCACATGCCGTTTTCCTCACCGTTTTGAGAGCAGTGATGATGAAATAATTTACACAAAGTAAAGCGCCTATCTCGATACGAACCCACGAATTACAACTTGTAAGTTACCACTGGACCACCACGGCTGTCTGTGAGTAGCTTTTCATATAATGTTTATTTTATCGGAGTAGGTAATTGCACAGTTCTTTTCGTCAATACATAAATATTATGTGAAAAGGAAGGTCGCCCTTTGAAATAAAGTTCAAAGTAATGGTTTCGTAGAGTCGTCACACAATTTTATTCTTTAGATGTGGGTAGGGTTCTTTTATTGAGTGGGTATTATTTATGAAATCTATTATGTATATGTTTGTATTCTTACGGGCATTTGAGTTGAGTGACTCACAAATAATTGGAAAGAGAAACAATCAATTGACATCACTTATCTGAAAACCTTCAGAAGAAGAAAGTAAAAGGGACCTGGCTTTTATTTTAAGAATAAAAAATATTAACATGGAACATTAGTAGTAGTGGATTTAGAAAACTAATACAGATAGGTACTAAAGTGAAGCAATATCCAGAATAATATCAAGAGTGCTTCTTGCCACAACAGCTGCGTTTCTTTTTTCCGATATACAAGAACTACCTTCAACAATGTATAAGAGCCAATCGCGACGACTCACCGACGTCATAATAAATAATATAGAGATAGCACAAGAGCAATTTAAACTTTATCGTCTCGCTCATATTTCACAGGTCCGGCGGAAAACAATTGGTGTTTTGTTAACACGGCAATGCCGAATAAAGTTGCCTTAAAAAAAAATTAAACTGCGCCGTTCCACTGTTCTCAGCGGATTCCCCTGGCCTCAAACATGCTTCAACATTTCTACCCCAGTACAGCCGGTCTATTCTGTAATAATCTCACCGTGATAACATGGGTGAAGTGAGTTTGAAGTGAGCTGTAATTCGATCTGATGCTAGGGATTGACAACTCAATTCAAGCTCACTTGACCCATGTTTTCACGGTGAGATCTGTATGCAGGTTTTACACAGGTGACTATAGCCGTATATAGACTGTAGACTAAATAGCAATTCGCAGGCCGCAGGTGACTAAAATCTCAATTTCCAAGGTGTCGACTTTAGTCGTGTGGCGACAGATCGCATGCAGTGGGTGACTAAAATCGACCGTGAATATGCTCAGTCACAGGCGTTCGCCCGCCGCATGACATTGGACATTTTAATGCAAAATGAACTAGTCACCTGCGATTTTTATCGACCTGTGTAGATGGGGTGGTGATTCGGCTTGCGAGGCGATTTGGTAACCAACCAGCCGCACGGCGAAAATCAACTTAGTGTATATCCCCCATTACAAAATATACCGGCTGGCTACACCAAGGTTTTTTATTGGAAACGTATCTACAGTTTGAACGAGTATCTACAGTTTGTTTCAATAACCAACAAGAGAGGAAAATTTTAAATTTGTGTTGATTTTTCTTGTAGAACAGCCGCACGTTTTTATCAATGAAACAGTAATATTGATTGTATCCATAGGGCTTGCTAATCTCGAGGCTGAGAGTTTTCTAGTCTACATACCTCTATTAGCAGAATAGTAGTTACCTACGGTTGGAAAAAGGTTCCAGTCCCGATTGACATAGCAAATGCATTTGCCTGCATAAGTTAGTCACTCATCCTATGCCACTCAGAACTGAGGACTGAACTAAATATTTACTTATAATTAGGGCGGGTTGTTTCACGGCTACTTGACGCACGCGTTAACGTAAAAGATGGCGCTAACTATCGTCAAACCAAAAAAACACTGTTTCAAATTGGCCTTGCTGTACGTCAAATAACGAATACGTCATCGTTAGTATTTTGATATAAATGTTAACAAGTAAATTATATTTGACAAAAAATTACGTCTGCGAATATGGAATGCTTGTCAGAGCCAAAAACTTTGTCTTGAAATTCCCACATTTTTCGACCGAGCTTTCAACTTAATACATTTTAAAAGCATTATTTCATAATGTAATAGGTTATCATATAATTATGAATTGGTATCCTTTCTTAATAAAAGATGAAATAATAAAAAAATCAAGGCTTTTGAACACAAAGTATAAATATAAAGTTATATTTTTAAAGGATCTTTTTATAATAGTAGAGTCGTTTAATTTCAGCAAATGTTTCAGTGGCTTAATTAAAAACATTCTGAGCGAATTTTTGTGGCTTACAACGCTTTTAATAAAACCTTTACAATGATCTCTGAAACCTAAGGAAAGTTATTACGGTAGTCTTTTGTTATTTCGAATGCCCACCGGGCTTTATTATTTTGGGAAAGTTTTGTACATGTCTTGTAACATACATAGCGTAATGATATTATATGTTTCTCAGATTTATTGTACATTTGTAAGGATTCCATCTCTTTGTTATTTTGTTACTTTAATTATGTATTTCACGTTCCATATGTTACAAATGCGGTAACAATATTTTTTAAGCTCATTGATTTGGCTGGTTGGTTTTTAATGGCGAGTTTGTACTTCTTATTTTTTAACGTCATGAACATTTAAGTGTTCATACAAAAACTTTTCTAAGATACTTGTGTGGTGACCTTGTAATACAGGCTTTTCTACATATAATACCTATTTCATGCGCCAGTCTCTCACAAAGTTAGCTCCTTGTCCGTACACAACTGTCAAAGATTTGCTTAAGTTCATAACTTGTATAGAGAAAATAAACGTTTTATATACAGTGTTATTTTAGATTAGCAAGCTAAATTTCGCAGACAAGATCGATATTTAACCATGATAAAACAAAAAAGAAATGAATTCGATGTTTTTTTTTGTGTAATTGTAGGCATATAACAGTTTAAAAAATCTCAGTTTTTTTTTGGTAAAGTTCACAGACGTGATGTGTATCGATATCTAAAAACAATAAAATATAAGAAAACAGTCGGTCAAACGGTCTCTACTCATACTTCAAGTAACAACACTACCGGCGGTCGTTGACCTCCCGAAAGAAAACATCCGAAATTCTTTATATATTTTTCACTTATTGTGTTTAGAGATCGATACCCATCGCGTCTGCGGAGTTTAGCTAGCCATTTTAAAATAACCCTGTGTATATTGAAATACCAATAAAATCAACTTCAAAATCAAAAAGGTCCATTCAATAAAGAATCGTTTAGATGACAGTACATTTAGTTTCCACAGAGTCATGCCATCATTATGGACACATGACGCCGTTATTGTTCCTAATATTATGAGGGCTGGGTGATGTATGGCGGGCCCGGGATCCTATGCATATAGCCTTCATTGTAATATGGGAATATTACATAATATGCTTCTTTGTATTTCTACGGTGTGATGGAAATAGGTAAGGTACAAAGGGAGAAGGAAGATTTATTATAGTGAACATTGTATCACAGATTAACATAGGCTTCGAAGCAAACTTTCAAGGATGACTTAATAAACCACGAACAGTTTTATAGATACTTTATTGTACACCAGAAAAATACAAAATAAAAAATAGATCAAACACTACAAAATATACAATGGGCGGCTTTATCGATATCTTCCAGGCAACCTTGGAATGGACAGTGATTTGCCTGGATATAAAATGGGGCTGTTATCGTATCAATAATAAGTATACAATATACTAAAAATACACAGATATATATAAGGTGTTTCAAAATCAACTCTACAAACTTTAAGAGGTACTTTAGACGAAAAAAAAATCAGCTGTTTCATACATTTTGGTCAAGTAGGTACTGAACTTTTGTATTAAACAGCTGTTTTTTTTTCGTGATTTCAGAGTTGGTCCCATAGTGAAATATGTTCAGTTCGATGGTCTAAAGAAGTTCATTTTGAAACACCTTATGTATATCCTAAATAATAGATACATAAATTATGGTAGTGGTTATAGTAACCGGCATGAGTCGTGAGCACAAACTGACATCTGCGCAGTAGTTAATTTTTCGGTCTCTCTGGCGGAATGAAGGAGGCAGGGTAGTATTTTAATTATAGTTATCAACAATTTGAGCAAAAGCGGTACTAAATCAATTTGGCCGAAAGTGTACATGCGTGAGCTTGCCGGACAGCTGCCCATCTGTGCTCACGACTCGTGCCGGTCATTATACAAGTCGACATTGTCATCACAGGAGAATGGACACTCATTTTTTTTTTAATCACATTTGATAACCAAGACCTCATGGTATAATCTTAAGCGCCTCTCTTCTTCTCCTGTGTCAGTTGTGGTTTCGAGAACGCTCAAGATACCCTTTCAACTTGTTTAACTGTCAGTAATTATTATATACCCTGAGAGCACCCTAATTCACATAAGCCACGATAACACACTATAGGGAATGTTTAATTGAGTACACATTCAACCGCCCGAAGAACAGTATCAGTATTTGTTTAACAGCCGGTGTTGACGGTAGTACACATATATTATCCACCAATCAGCGCTTTCCTAGAGGCCCTTCGACAAGGCAGCTAAGTAATTCATTTCATGTAAATTGAAGCGTTATGTAGCACCCATGAATAGGGTATTCAGTTGCCGCAATATGCTATACAATTTGATCTTTGATGTTGTATGTATATTTGTGAGTGAACACGTCATGAGTTCAGATTATATTTACGTTTCATGAACCCCGCGACTTTATATATTTATGTATCATTTGTAATTGGAATGTTGCGTCAGCTTGCTAATATACTTCCTGCTTGGGGGAAATGTATAGGGAACTGTGTATTAGGGTTGCCCGTTATGAACAAAAACGTATCGTTTTGCTTATCAATGGTAACATTTTTTATTGCCAAACTGGGCATGTACAGTGAGAATCACGATGTGGGTAGTCCCTTGAAAGCACCCTACGTTCGAACCCGTGATGGCCGCATCTATCAGTTTTGTATTTTATTGTAATATTTTGTCAAACAGTTTATACGTAAACAACAATGCACAAAAAATACATGCAATATTTCAATAACGATGGTAACAGTTTAGTTGGTCTGAAGGTTGAGGATGTGACATATGAATCCGCTGATTCAAGTTCAATTCTGGCAATATGATATAATTAGCTTTTTGTTGTCGTCAAATTTTATTTTTCTCTAAGTCAGAATTATTTATGCAACTTTTTCTTTTATATATTGTTATAACCAGTAGGTTTACCTATATTAAAATAAAAGAAATATAATTTATTTTAGTAAAATTTATTATAAATTGAAAACTTAACTATATACCTAACTAATAGTATAGATAACTAACAGTAACTTTAAAAAAGTTTGTATTGCTTCACAGCAAAATAATCAACTTAAAACAACTACTTATAATGGTTGACAATTTGCCTTTCAAACTAGTAGAATAATAAAGAACTACAATCTTTGTTCTCAAGAAACTATCTATCATTTTAATTTTTTTTAACACAAACACTTATCGTATGAAAAATGAGAATCAAAACTAGACTCATCAGACGGTAACTTCATTAGAGATTAGTAAAATGTATGCATAACTACCCTCAATTAACAAACTATGCAGTATGCATTCTCTGCGAGCTCATCTAAATCGATTAGACAGAGACAGAATTATAACGCTAAGTAGATTGTTAATTCATTGTATAATTACCTAACTGGCTCAGTTTGTAAGAGCTCGCGGTAATCAATGGATAATCAATGATTCGATGGTTCGAATCTCGTCCGGCATATGAATACTTTTTGTGTTATTCATCAGTTGTCTAGTACCCATAACACAAGCTCTGCTTAGCTTGGGACTAGATGGCGTTGTGTGATAGTTGTGGAATATGATGTTGTTGTTTGAATTGCAAAGTTGTAGCAAAGTTAATTTTAATACAACTGGGGTACCCAATTGATGCAGCCCACTGTAAATAGATTCGTAAGCTATTAATTGTATATGTGGTAGCTACTTCCATTGCAATGGTCTACTATGCAAAGCAATGAGGTATTTCCTTCATTATTAGTAAATATACAAATTTTAACCAATAACGGTCTGTAATATGTATAGGAAACGGCCATTAGACCGATACCTTATTGTTTTGGACGCGTGTTTTGAACATAAATCTGTTGTATGTAGATATATAGGACCAGTGTTACGAGGCTGGAAATAATATAGCTGACCCGAATGGTGTAGCTAACGATATCTAATTACTGCTAAGCCCAGTTTAGCATTCCCTAAGTTTTGTCCAAATATTGGTATCATGTTACCAAATCTCTCTTCTGTTTTCATATGCATGTAGTTTAGGCGTATATTGGGCTACTCTCTATTTACACTGGTTTAATTATGCCCATTCAACCCAATATTTATGCGGGATAAATAATGACGATTCTCCCTGGACTACCTAACTCAAATCTGGGGTTAGGAAATGCGCAACAATAAAATTGTTTGAGCACCATTTTCATTGTATCGAATAAAAGAGGTAACAAGCGCATTATAGCATATCAGTGAAGTATCACAACCCTGAAAGCAAAGGAAGAAATAATAAGAAAGAAATAAAGAAACGCATTAGTGTTGAGAAATGTATCTTAGCTGTCTAGCACTTCAGACGCAATGCGCTATCCATTGCATTGTTATACACGCATTGTACAACACTGACTAGTCGATACATAATACATTAGTTGTTTCACATCCTTAACTTTGTGCTCTCTTGATTCTACTATCAATAGAAAATGTTATGTGTTATGAACAAAATTAGATGATTTGCAACGCTGAAAGATCATGTTTTAGTTAAACGTCAAGAGACAAATTTCATCTGTAATTATTGTAAAAATGAAGGAATAAATTTAAGAACGATCTCGAGTTTTCGATAATAAAATATAAGAAAAACAATTGGACATTTATAGATAATATTAATGGTAGATGCCAATCGATGTACTTAATCAATCAATGTGAATAATCGATTATAATGGAAAACGAAGTAAGACTTTACTTTTAATAGGTATAATTAGACAATGAACCATAAATCACTCTCTCTTCGATGTAAAATATAGAATTTTACCACTCAGTAAAATCCGAAAAGGATTATTTTAAAAACTGTAAAAAGCCTGGTTAAAAACCGCATGGAAGTTAACATGAAACGTATTCATTTACAAATTCAATTTGTATGGAAATTTTTATTTTTGTTCCGCAATAAAATAAATGCAATCACTGCGTTACTTGCCGTTCGAGATTTTATGAAATTTATAACTGAGTATCGGTGGATATGATGATACTGATGAAGAACAATTTTCCACCAAGATTTTTGCATAACTTTGATGTCAATTGAAAACAGTGCCTATTTGAAATTTCAAAATTGTATTTACATCTCTCAAGATAAAAAGTTAATGAAAAGTTCTATATAACGTATAATATGAATATCGCTAATGATTCCCATTTTGTGCTCCTAAACATATTATTGAACACCAAATAATTCATATTTTGGTAACAGTTCCAACCTAACCTAACCTGTTGGGTTTCCTAGCCTAATTACTACTACCAAGTGTGAGAAAAAGCACAGCTTCAATTTTCATAAAAATTGCGCATCATTAGAACCTACATTTTTAAAGGTTCATAAATTTAAAAAAGGGTCCATCATTAGAAAGTCAATAAGTTTTTAAGGTTCAGTCAAATGTTTACCATAAGTCAATATACTGGAAATAGCTTACAAGGGAAACACATTGTATTTTTATAATACTTACGTAACCAAGGATCATTCTACATGAAAAATATAAATTCCCGAGGTTGACAGACAAGCTAAAGCAGGGTATTTGACGGAGCGCACGCTCGCGTCTCTCCACGTACCACAAGTGCAATGCCTGCACATTTTACAAGGCGAAAACTAAATCCACGGGGATTTTCAGTTTTGCACAAAAGAAAACTCATTCGATATATAAGCAAAATAAATAGTAACTTTTTATATTCTTGCACGAGTCTTGTATATAAACAATAAAAATGATAATTATTCTGTTCGTTGGTAAACGCATCACTTGAGATCGGCTGGAACGAATTCGCTATTTTTGTTTGAAAATGTTTGTAATAGTCCGAATTAGGTGTTTATTTAAGAAAAATTGGAAAAGTTTTCCGAAAAATATTCAAACTCTGCAATTTTTCTATAAAATTTTGTACGAACTCAAGACCATAGTGAAATTTTGACAGGAGACCTTCTGTCGGGCTGATAAATTAATAATTTCAAAACTTATTTTTCCAAAAATAACTAAATCAGGTTCCATGGTACTGTTCTCAAAAATCTGTTTCTGTGGTAGTTTCAGCACTCTTTAGAGCTACAGGCAGTTGTGACCCTTGTGACCCTCCACATCATGACGTTAATTCAAATTAGTTATTCACTTTTACAACTCCAAGGAACAGTTTATTTTGAGTCTATTGAGTACCTACAGTCCTTTCAAAAACAAAAGCAATAGAGAATCTCTTTGAAATAAATTCTTAAAATATGCACTGTGCCACATTATTCCACGTTTGTGAATGCAACAAGACGCCATAGTGTTCATCGGAGACGCGACTGCGACTCAAAGAATTTGATATTTCTACTCGCAGTGAGCGACCGAGCGCACAGGAACACACGTACGAACAAGAACAAATAGAAAATACTATTTCCACATAAAAATGTAAAGGAAATTGAATAGCAATCCTATGCTTATTTTAAATTTTCTTTTGAAGATCGTACAGAACTTTGCTTTGTGATTTACATGATTAAGTATCACACTTTCTTTTAACATCGTTTTTGCTAAATGAGCTTTAGATTTAGCTTTTTCGGATTCCGCAGAGAGGCCTAATTTTTAAACTGAAGAAAATTTTTTGTGTTCTTTGGTAAACGAACAAATTATCGTAACATATATCGTAAGATTTTTTTTTAATTAAAATTTCTTCGTTTCCCGGACATCGACTGAATAAAACATAATACCTACTTATTTTAATAACGCTTTTCGAAAAACGATGTTTTTGTCTTTCCCAATTTCTACGAAAGTGTAATTAAGCGGAAAATGAGGTTGATAAATTAAATGAGGAAAGTTAATTAATTTACTTTAATAAAACAATGTGGCAGTAATTACTTTCACAAGTCTTAAGATTTCAATTCATTCTATTTTTGTTAGATTGATTTATTAATTCTACTTATAGTACCTATATTCAAAGAGATGAAGCAGGACAATATTAATCTGGCAATGACAAGGTAGACAAGGTACAAGGCAGTCTATGTAAGTGGAAATTCCGAGAGGGTCGCCATAGACGGACATACAATGACCTTATTGGTCAAGCTCTTCAGAAAAGTCATGTGCGTACTCGCAATCGGCGTGCATGTATGACCAGAAGGTCAATTAAATTAAATTTAATTTAATTTAAAACGTTTAAAATCTAGTCGCAGTCTCATCTTGGCGAAAAACAAATGTCAAAAAACTTGTCACCATATAGGGAAATTAGAAGTATTTTTTGACAGATTGAGACTGAGATCAGACCGTGAACGTTCTTAAAATTACGAAAATTACCTCTCTGATGTTTGAACGTAAACGAAGCAAAAGGATGTTTCTGTAGTTTCAGCCTACCCTCTACTGCTAATCCATTGCTTTATACGTTCGAAAAATGTGTCTGCTCAATAACTTAAATAACACAATGAATGTTGTTGAACTGTCAAAATTAAACCCATTGCTACTGACAGTGTGACACGCAATTATCCCGCAGTTTATTTTCCAGGTACGTACCCGTTGATAAAATTCTGATACAAATGGTGACTTTACCTTTCTCTGCCACTAGGCCTCAAAATATATTCATGCTTTCTGTCAACCTCCCTCATACCCCATCCGTAATTAGCTAAGTTTGGCAGAGACTAATGTGTCGATGGTTAAATATTTTAAGTAAGAATAGAGTAGCAAGAGCCAACTCATGTAGAAACCCACAAGATTACTTAGAACATCACATGTAAAACGTTAAGTTTAGTACTTATATGCTGGATTAATCTCTCTCAGATCTAGAGAGATCTATTACTCGTGCAAGAAGCACTTAACTAATTACCATCCTCCAACTTTATAAAACTTAAACATCGTACCCACTAAAAGGGAACTAAGGCACAGTTGAGTCAGTAGAGCGATAAGTAAGGTTAGTTCAAATATGCTTACCGCTGAGGTTACAGAACCTATTTAATCAGGACACACTTGAGTAAAGTCTAATAGAAACTTAATACTTACACATATTCCCGGGACTAAGCTAAGGGTCGGATCTTTGTCACGTCACTGTCGGGTAAAAGTCATCCTTTATATTACGTGTAATATTAATTGTGTCGAGGGCCCATATCGTACGCCATTGTGATACTAATGACAAAAAGATGATAGCCGAAACATGATACATTAAGTATTTAAGTGTGGAAGATAATGTGCGTATTATTATTATTAGAGCTTCGTTGTGGAGGTTAAGTAGTCTCAAGAGATGTTGCGAAAATTAATCTTTCTTTCTAAGCTTTTGACGAAAACAAAAAAAAAACGGATTAACCAGAAAAACATTTTTTCTTTCATCTACGTAGTAATGTTATCACTAATCACTACAAAACCGATCACAAAGGTCGCATTTTTTGCTTAGAACCAAAACAGTACAGAAATGTTATATGAAATCTCATTGTTGCACAGTTTTTCATCAATGCACTGTTTTTATTTAGATATAAAACCACAGAGGTTTAATGTCTCCTATTAATTTTTAATATTGAATGTATGCATTAGATCAAAAAGATACTGGCTGAAAATAAAAATCGGCTGAATAAAACCGACATGGTGAAAAAAAAAACAAATGGCGTGCATTTTGTATCATTGAAAAACTTTGATACTTCATACTTAGCAAGAAAAGTTTTAAAAAAGTGGAATTAGACAGCGATAGCGATATGGATTCAACTCCAGAAAGTATAAAAACAGCTGAAAATGAAATTGCTAAATACCTTTTGCCGCAAAAGTCGCGAGATGCTTTTGAGTTTTTATTTTGAGTAGTTATATTTTATCACGGTAGGTAGATTAGTAGTTGAAAGAAAAGTAGATGACGCACCTTGCTAAAGCGAGTAATTAATGCACTCGTGTTAATTTAGTGCCCTCGCGTGCGCTAGGGCACCACCATAACACTCGTGCATTGATAACTCACTTTGCGCTCGATGCAACAATCTACTATTTTGTGGTGGAAAAACAAACATTTTAAATGCACGTACGCTGAAAGAAAAAATGTTTACTTTGCAAAAATATAACGCACACTTACAAGGTAGCTAAAAGCCTCGTACTAACAATTAAAAGTTTAAGGCACCCGTAGATATGCAGGACGCGATGGTGCGACACGATTCAGGTAAAATAGTTCTCCATTAAGTTTCCACAGAAATTATTCCACACGAATCGCATCGTGCTGTCGCGTCGCGAACTGTCTGCGGGAGCTTTTAAAGTTTGTCAATTCTGTCCATTGCTTAGGCCAGCAATATAATGGTCACACCTAGACCAAAGACAATACACATTACGGTAATTACTCTGTGTTGCGACACTGACAAATGGGAACAAAAAACAGTCAAAACAAACACAAACAAAATGCAAAAATAGTACAACTAC
This sequence comes from Globia sparganii, assembly GCA_949316385.1. Taxonomy (NCBI): domain Eukaryota; kingdom Metazoa; phylum Arthropoda; class Insecta; order Lepidoptera; family Noctuidae; genus Globia; species Globia sparganii. The sequence goes on from OX438655.1 coordinate 15,474,365, forward strand.
CTTTTCAAAGCTTTCCACTTTGTCACGTTTGCGAGAAAACCATAGACCAAAGTTAAGTTTCTGAGTAGCCAAAAAAAAATCCACAAACGTTTAAGTAAAAAAGTCGCCATTCACAGCAATCATTTATAGAACCGCTAGCAACACTGCGACATTTATTTTTGTTCTAGCACAAACCGGGTCATAAGGCAAGTCTACACGATGTTATAAACTTCTTATGGTGCCCGAAAAGGAAGGATAAAAACACGTAAGTAACAATAACACCAACACATTAAGGTCATATTTTCAGGATTCGTCACTGGAGGCTGCGAACAACATGTCGCCATGGCAACGCTTCCGCAGAGGAAATTGCCTCTCCCCCGCGTCCATAAATCAAGTCTCAGGTAAAATTTAATATCATTGCACGAATCAGCTCGTCTTGCTAGTTGACATTTTGTTTAAAAAAATGGCAACACTCCAATTTTCCGGGCGGCATTGTTGGGTTACGTTACGGTATAGCTATAGAATGTTGGATCAGTTTAGTGATATACTCTCAAAGCTGTTTTATTTGGTATTTACTCGGTCTTTCATTTCCTCACTTGTTTTGCCGGCGGCGATAGTGTCAAGTAACGAGGTAACTTGATTTTTCTCATTATTTCTACACTCCAGCTTACGCTACTCGGATTCATCTGCGGAAGGATGATTGTGGTTACGAAACACTAATTAGTAACCATAAGTCTCCATAAGGTCCATAACACATATACGTATCAATAATTAAGGAAGTTACTCGTTATTAAAAGAATATCTGAGCCATTTATTTTGACTTACCTACACCAAAGCTGCTTTCCATATAGGTACACAATTATATTAATCTTGCTTTTACTTGTGTATGTAAGAAAAAATCAACATCCTTTTAATAAAATAAGTGATAGACATAATTTTAATACTAGAAATAAAGATAAATTAGATCAACCTTTTTCAGATTAACTAAAGTACAAACATCTTTTATGTGGTACTGTGTTAAATGCTACAACAAAATAACTTTTGATATATTACAATTAAATGAAAGAAAATTTAAAACTCATATTAAAAGTACACTTTGTAAACAAGGATATTACAAATTAGAGGATTATATCCAAGATAACAATGTTTGGAAACATGCTGGTCCTGCTCCATAGGACAATCTAGAGTCTAGACAAAATCAAACTGGTTGCTAATTTAATTTATACATACACATTTTTTTTTAAATACATTGTTTTTTACATTCTGTGACAAATGTAACACACACTTTTTAAAATACTAGTAAAATTTTACAATCTTTGTAAATATGTGAGCACCATGTATCTATCACATAATTGATTTACCAGTCTGATATATTTTGAATTCTTTTTAACATTTGTAGTAGACTAAATTTTATTTTAGGTGCATCGTCTTCACATATAATTATATAATGAATGTATACAAAAACTTGTAAAACATTTTAAAAGAGTAACGGTGGAGTTTCTTGCCCATTCTTCTCCACACGAAAACTACATTTTGGAAGGGACGACTAGAATCAATTCTATTTTTTTATTTTAATTTTTGACGTTCAAAAGTGCTTTTTAAGCATTGAGCTATATAACTAGAGAAGCAAACGTCAATAAAATGTGTCAAAAAAGTGTAGCCACTTTATAAACGCGACGACGTAGCTTTGAAACCACTAAACATTTAAAAGTAAACATATATCTGTCTCACTTACACACGTCGTAAGAATAATACCGTCGCTTAGATTAGACAAAGACCGCATTATAAACATGCAATGACGGGATGGGGTTGCCTACCCATGCGAAATTTTACCCAACATTTTAAGCCATAAAAAGCGTTTTACGTTAAGTTAAATTATTTTTTAAATATTTGAATTATGTATTTCTTATTGAATGTGTAATAGAAGTTTATAAATAATGAAAATAACTAAGATATTTTCTTTTTGAATATTTTTTCTTTATTATTAATGAAATTGAATGATTTAGTAGGTAGCCAGTCAGTCTCTTTTCTCAGCAATCGGATTATTTCCACCCATTTTTCACGGTGTGCTGCATCTTTAGGCACCCTGCTACGTTGTTATTATTAAAAAATATTTAAAATCACTTATTCCATAAATTAAAAACTCCCACTAATGTGGGAAACTAAAACTAAGTTTTTAGTGGTAACACTGAACCTAATTTACAAAATTCTACATTTTATTGCGTTTTTACGTTTATATAAACACAGAGACAATCAATTTACGTGTGGGAAGTAATTCCGGTTAATTTATTATGTTTTTGTGATCTTGAAACGCACTCTTTCGCGATATTTTTTGTCGCATTTCACTCGGTTGACTTCGGTTGGCGTCACACAGAGCACTGAACTGACGTTAGCTACGCTGATGGCTGTGGCCATCAGCCTAGTGGCAACGCCTTGGTGCGGTAATTGCTAATCTAGTGTAACATATATATCAATGTTTTTAAGTGCCTATTTGAAATAAATGATTTGACTTTGACTTTGACTTTATTTCCCTGTTCTTGCTTTGACCGCAGCAGCATATACATACCTATGAGTGTAAGTTTTCTCCTGAAAGGAAAAGTTATCATCCGTAGCGTAATACCACGCGGGCCAAGTGAACTTATGTCCACGTTACATACCTACCTAATGTTTTATATTTATAACCCAAATAAAATATAAAACATTGTTTGTCACATAAAGACAAAAAAAAAACAAAGACATAGTGCAACTAAGTGATACTAACATAGTTATTAAGTTTTATTTACTATACCCTGATTTTTAATTGGAAGGAATTCTGACAGCGGTTATTTTTTGACACTTCAGATCATTGAGCTATATAACTAGAGAAGCAAACCTCAATAAAATGTGTCAAAAAAGTGTAGCCACTTTATAAACGCGACGACGTAGCTTTGAAACCACTAAGCATTTAAAAGTAAACATATATCTGTCTCACTTACACACGTCGTAAGAATAATACCGTCGCTTAGATTAGACAAAGACCGCAGTATAAACATGCAATGACGGGATGGGGTTGCCTACCCATGCGAAATTTTACCCAACATTTTAAGCCATAAAAAGCGTTTTAGGTTAAGTTAAATTATTTTTTAAATATTTGAATTATGTATTTCTTATTGGATGTGTTATAGAAGTTTATAAATAATGAAAATAACTAAGGCATTTTCTTTTTGAATATTTTTTCTTTATTATTAATGAAATTGAATGATTTAGTAGGTAGCCAGTCAGTCTCTTTTCTCAGCAATCGGATTATTTCCACCCATTTTTCACGGCGTGCTGCATCTTTAGGCACCCTGCTACGTTGTTATTATTAAAAAATATTTAAAATCACTTATTCCATAAATTAAAAACTCCCACTAATGTGGGAAACTAAAACTAAGTTTTTAGTGGTAACACTGAACCTAATTTACAAAAATCTACATTTTATTGCGTTTTTACGTTGATATAAACACAGAGACAATTAATTTACGTGTGGAAAGTAATTCCGGTTAATTTATTACGTTTTTGTGATCTTGAATCGCACTCTTTCGCGATATTTTTTGTCGTATGTCACTCGGTTGACTTCAGTTGGCGTCACACAGAGCACTGAACTGACGTTAGCTTCGCTGATGGCTGTGGCCATCAGACTAGTGGCAACGCCGTGGTGAGGTAATTGCTAATCTAGTGTAACATATATATCAATGCTTCAGATATCATAAACCTTTTCTGTCTTGTCCTTTTTCTAAGTTATTTAAATGACTAGAATTTTTCGGATAAAATAGCATAAAATATGAAAGAGAATGAGATCAAATAAACTATATGACAATGTAAACAACAAACAAAACGTAACAGCAAATAAAAACTCAACAATAAATCGCAACAAACACCGTGAGCACATTAGAAGCCGAATAACATGCATAATAATGAGACATTATAATTATTATAATTATTAATTGTCCCGAAGAACAGCGGGGTAATTGCGTAACACACTATTAGTAGCAATGGGTTTCATTTGACAGTTCAACAATGTTCATTGCGTTATTTACGTTGTTGAGCAAAGACATTTTTCGAACATATGGAGCAATAAGAACAAACGCCTAACCAAAAAGTATCCAATCTTAAGTGACGTCACTAGAAATATTTATCAGACTCTCGAAAATTTTAAACGTTCATAACCGAAGCTTGAAACAAAAGAAGTAACTGTTTCCCTGTAGGGCTCGAGACTGGAGTGAACTCGAAACGTCGAGAACTATTCCAGTCGGGAGACAGACTAGGTTTGAACAAGTCAGCCAACGTTTCTCGTACGATAGTACTTGAGCTGATGTCGACTTATCTGCAGGCTCTGCAGCGCGGCCCTAACTACACACAGAAAAGCCGTTCACAAGCGTATACCTACAAGTTTGAAGCGCTGCAAGTATGAGCGGACTAATGAATTTAATTTAACTTTATTATGTTTGCAAGTTAGACTTAGAATATTACGCTGGGAAGTAAATTATGGTAGGCATATTAACGTGCTAAATTCCCAGGCGATTTTTCAAGACTCCAGCCAGTCTGCTGCTGAAACAGGTATATGGTCTGTTGCTAAACAGGCTAGATTTGACTGAGTAGCAAAAAATGAGCACCTACAAACGGAGTGAATTGGGATGTGGGGGTGAACACTAAAATCGATTTTAACGTTGAAATAATATAGATTGTTGCCAACAAGGACACTTCATCGTTAATTATAATACAGTAAACATATTAGAATTGTTTTTGGCAACAAACTATATTATTTCAATGTTAAAATCCCTTTTAAAGTTGCATCCCGATTCACCCCTGGATCCCTCATCACCCCGTTTAAATATACTAAGTTCCTCTATTATTAGCATAATCAGCCTATAATGTTTCCACTGGTGGAACACAACCCTCCACTCTGTGAGAGGGATTGGGCTATAATCTACCACGCGGGCCCAGTGTCGGTTGGTTGATGTCACATGTCTTTGATTTTTTGGTTCTAATGCCGGTTTCCTCACGATGTTTTCCTTCACCGTTTTGAAAGCAGTGGTGATGAAATTAAATACCTACACAAAGTAAAATGACTGCCTGTGTTCGAATTCACGACTTACAACTCGTAAGTCGGGATCAATACCTACAACTGGGCCAACATTGATTAGTGATAATTAAACGAATTCTTTGCTTTTTTTTAAGACACTTGTACGATATTTTTGACTCGATCATGGCTCGTTATTTCCAACAAGTTTTCTTAGTATTCTCAGTTTGTGGACCTTAGTATCTGTGTACGGTTGAAGTATGAGGAACTGCGCCAATCATGGAGCTACGAGTACGCACAGACGATGCACGCCCGCCGCCCGCCCTCAAGCGCGAAGCCGAGTGCTTTCATCAGCTTACGGCCTTACGCTCACTCATTCACTTGACAAACTCATACAATTCGAGTCACTAGCCAACAACTGTAGGTATTTGTTGTTTTCATAGACAACTGACACAAGTAGCACTGTAAGCTTACTAAGCTTACTAAATAATAAGTTTATTTATTTTTTCTCACAATTGTTTTCCAGCACTTAACAGTTTCGAACTATATCTATCAGTTATGCAATAATTTTTCTAATCTTCACTGAATCAAATAGATCGGTCGCTCCCAAGATTAAGCCAAATTACTGAAGTCCTTTTGATTGTGTGATCACTGATCATCACTTTTATACACTCTTAGCAATATGGAAATGTAGTACTTAACAGAGGACATAATGGTATGTTATGTTAACCTAATTTTTGGCCTCTGTTTTGTTTTTTTTTTCTAGCTAGTTATGTAGGTACTTTTAGACGCAGCGTTGGAAGGCTTCCCACATGGTAGACCGATGACCTTGTGAAGGCCGCAGGAATCCGCCGGATGTGGGAAGCACAGAACCGATCGAAATAGCGGTGCTTAGGGGAGACCTATGTCCAGCAGTGGAAGTCTTTCGGCTGAAATTATCATGATGATGATGTAAGTACGTCTAAAAGTAAATAAATAATATTTTCTTTCTTTATACAAGGTGTAACATAGTTAGCGCAAGACCTTATACACCCCAATTAGAGTATTGAGTTAAAAGCATAATACAATGACCAAAACTTATTTATTTTTAAAGCTTGCTATTTTTAACGACTTCACAAAAAGGAGGAGGTACTATGTTCGGATATTTGTATGTTTTTTTTTTGTATGTTTGTTCATCGAATACTCCGCCAATTGTCGACGGATTTTAAAAAAATATTTTTTTATTTGAAAGGGTATGCTTTCGAGATGGTTCCATTGTCACCAAATTGGAATCTGATGAGGGAATCCCATGGAAATCGAAGGAAACCCTCAAATTTTGTAGGCACACCTATAGCGATTTGGGTATTTTTCATAGTAACTCGTGCATTTGCTCTCAGAAAGCACCATTCGGTGAAGTGGAACTGATGATGAAGACCACAGATGGCCATCGGAACTACTCAATAATAAATATTTCACGGGTTGCAATTCGATTAGGTACTTTAATGTGGTTGCTAAGCACAATTTGTATCGTGAAGTGGAGCTGATGGTGACTTCTCAATCAGATCCAGTTCTCCTGGTTTTTACAAGGAGAACTCCTAAACAATTAATGATTTTAAAAAAATAAATGTTTTGTAAAAGGTGATGAGTAGGTGAGATTAGGCTATTGTAACTTAGATAAGTTACAAACTGGCCCACTAAAGAGTGAAAAATAAAAAAAAACTGTTTACAAAAAAAATAAACTGACTTCCAAAAAAACACTACAAAGTGAAAAATAACTTTAATTTCCGAAGTCGGTGTAAATAAAAGAAAATGCGGAACCAACGACACCGACTTCCGAAATTAAAGTTATTTTTCACTTTAGTGTTTTTTTGGAAGTCAGTTTATTTTTTTTGTAAAAAGTTTTTATTTAGAAAATCGTGTTGACACTAGCATTGCTTTATACATTTAAAATTGAGTCTTATAGCCTTGAAACAGGATTTAATTTTATTTGGCTCAATCGGCGGTTAGTATGAAAAAATGCATAATTTAAAAAAAATCTACATTAAAAGTTACTGAAATTGATTCAGTAGTAAACTATGAACTAACTACTTTCAGGACTTGCGTTGATTCTGTTACACCTTGTATAACCTATGCAGTAAAAGCAATTACCGTAATACGCAAAGTACTTATATTTTATCCTAAAGTCATTATATTTTCCCAAAATAAATTCGACATAATAAAATAATAACTCAAGATTTTCCACTCCTCATTAACTTCAACTTAAGTTGGACTTATAACAAACAAGCTTGCTTAGCTTGCGTATTTATTTATGCCTTAAAATAGAATTATTCTCTTCATAAATTGCTCCGCGACTGTGGGCACTCCTAAACAACATTATTATGACATTAGGCTTACACCAAAAATGGTAATTGATAAAAGTGGAACCGACCACCGGCCGGCCATTTCCGACCTAATAGATTCTGGGTCGGAACTTACGAGGCACTTTAAATTTACATGCGTCGTTATTGCACGAACACCGTGCACCGTGGCTAATGTTGAGAATCACCTTGGGTCATTTTTATTTGAAACTTTTGAAGATTAATACCTAATTTTAGAATCTTGTTGATTCCGTATTTAAGTTAATTAAGTATACGACTACACTGGCTCACTACCACACCAAGCTTCTCGTGCAGGCACTGCCTCGCTTTCAGCCTTTTCCCCAATTCGTGGTGACTGACAGATAGCAGTGACAGCAGCTACCTCACTACTTGTGTAAATGAGACAGTACATAAATATATTAAATACTAGTTTCAGCTTCTGCTAGCGACTTCGTCCGCGTGTTTATTGTTCCACCATCCCACCCGTCGCATCGCATCGCCCGCCCGCCCTGTTACCTACTTCGTTTTCTCTTAGAATTATTTTTTACTTTTTGTCTTTTGTCTCAGCTCTTAAGGGTCGCAGCGTGATGTTAAATAGACTATAACCTTTCTTGAGAATTGGGCTACCAAATGGAAAAATATTTTCAAATCCTACTAACTACCAGTAGCAAGCAGCAAAGATTATCGCGTCCAAACAAACAAACAAACTCTTCAGCTTTATTGATAGTATATAGATTAGTATAGAAATAGATTACATTAATGATTGTATCCTATTCAACAAAAGCTGTCTTTTATTTTCTTCCACAAATACAATTAATCGAAAATCAGAGTATCTAATAAAAGTTAGAACAACCCTTAACGAAACTTCACTTAATAGTTACGTAACACCGCGTAGCCCTGATTTATATCCATCCATTACACATTAAACCACAGGATCTTAAAATGAAGCGGCTCATAAAACAAGAGGAACACTCCAAACCAATGGCTTTATTTCACTGATTCAGCAAATGACATTGATAAATGAACCACTATATCAATCAAAGCAAATTGCACTGTAAGCTTTTAACAGGTAACTTCAAATGAATGGTGCCGTCAAAATATGATTAAACCGATATTCTCTCGTTTGTGGATATGAAACGCAGAATACAATATTGAAACTGAAAAATATAACCACGTACGGCACGTACCTACCTATAATAAAAATCAAATTGTTTTAAAATAAACACTGTCATTACGATAGTCAATATTTTGATTACTTCCCCGCGAGTTCATTTCTAGAGTTAAAAGTCTTTGGTCAGGTGAGCCCTTATTTTTATTGGCTGCTGGGCTGCTCTGCTCAACATTGAACTTAGAACTTTGAACTTAGGTAAATCTACATAAAAATACACTCCTGCAGGCACAGCTTTGCATTTTCTTTTTATTATTAAAACCTTCCGACCGATTCCGGTCATGGTGGCCAATCTCAACAGAGATTAGCCAGGTACGCAGGAGGTACTATAGTGCACAACTGTGTGCGTAAACACAGGTGCACTCTCTGTTCCCTTACTCTCATAGTCCGATGGGACGGCAATCCGACACAACCGAGGATAGATCAAGCGTAGGACCAACGGCTTTACGTGCTTGCCGAGGCACCGGTATTAAACCGCCAACTTCCAAACTCCGTGCTGTTACTAAGAAATTCCTAATGGAAAACTCAATAACACTTTGTCCGACCTGGGAATCGAAACTAGGACCCCACGCTCAGCAGTCGCACTTGCAGCCACGAGACCATCGGGGCAATCAACAACTAGGAGCATAGTCTATCATTAGTAATCATCATCATTAGATATATTACCGGATAGGGTATTTTCCTTCCATACTTCGCTATTAGTCAACATCTCGGTAATCACCGCCTTCCTACTCATATCATCATCTATATACCTATATATAAATACAACAAAGTCGGGTTAGTTATACCATTTATAACTGAAAAACCGCTAGACCGATTTTTATGAACTTTGATTTATTGGATTTTTCTCCATCCCGTATAGCAGAATAACTATTAAAATATGGGACATCATCTGCCTAGCCTTTTTCCAACTATGTTGGGGTCGGCTTCCAGTATAACCGGATGCAGCTGAATACCAGTTTTACATGGAGCGACTACTTTTCTGACCTCCACAACCCAGTTATGTACTGGGTAATACGATACCCCTTGTTAAGACTGATTGTCAGACTTTCGGGCTTCTGACTGTAACGACTGTCAAAGATCCACGAATGACAGCCGGGGACAACGGCTTAACGTGCTTTCCGAGGCACGGAGGGATCACGGTATGTAAAGATGGTAACCCATCCACAGACAAACCGCGGCAAGCGTAGCTTAACCTGATCGATCGACCTGTGCGGCTGTTATTATTTAGCCACGGGCCCCTCTATTAAAACATGAGACAAATTCACGAAAAAAAAATAATGAAGGTAATTCATTTTCTCATACTTTCGTTCTTATTGATTCTTAGGCGGCACGAAGTTCGCCGGGTCAGCTAGTCATTACATAAAATAGCAAGGTAACGGTTGCGCGTCGATCGCCTGCTATCCTGTATTTTTTGGTAGAATGACAATATACAGTGTACGCAAACATTTCAGCGCAGGAGTCGTTGAAATTTTTTCGTTTACTCGTAATTCAGAATCATGTACTGAACCCATGATAACAGTAGGCCAATTCTCATAATTTAAAATGTTCAAAATCTAGTCGCAGTCTCATCTCGGCGACAAACAAATGTCAAAAACTTGTCAAAAAGTATGGAAATTTGAGGTATTTTTGACAGATTGAGACTGAGATCAGACTGTGAACGTTCTTAAAAATTACGAGAATTGCCCCTCAGTTTTCGTGTCAATGTGGGGTATTCAGCCTATAACGTTCCCACTGCTGGGACACGGCCCTCCTCTCTGTGAGAGGTAGTGGGCCGTAATCCACCACGCGGGCCAAGTGCGAGTTGGTAGATGTCAAATGTCTTCGATTTTTTTATTCTAGGACATGCCGGTTTCCTCACGATGTTTTCCTTCACCGTTTTGAGAGCAGTGGTGATGAAATAATTTACGCAAAGTCGAGCGCCTGGCTGAGTTCGAACCCGCGACCTACAAATCGTAAGTTGCGGCTGTTACCGTTGGACCACCACTGCTCACCTGTAAACATATTTAACATTAATTGAAGCAGCACGCTACATGATTATTATGTGTTTGATAAGGACAGCAGGTATGATATTTTAGATAATTGCGCGTGATATAAAACTTCCTGGAACCTCCGAACTTCACTTAAACTTGCGATTAAGGCCCGTATTGATAAACGTTACTCAGTCCAAGAGCTCGCACTTGATATCGATCTTGAGGTCATGATCGTATTAATAAAATTACGTACTCAAGTTACGGTTTGGGTTTATGTTATCAGCCAAGTGTTGGACTGATTAATAAACTCTACAATTAAGTATACAATAGGCATGTGTGTGTGTGTGTACTCAAGATGCTTAAACCTGAGTGTAAGCAGTCCATGACTTGAGATCGTGATTAGTAGCGCGAAACACGAAGTTTGAAAATATTTTGGGTGAAATTAATTATTACAATGAAATAGAGTAATGTGTGTGTATTTTTATTGTATTTGCGATATTGTTTACCAAAACCAACCAAAAATGTATATAAGGGATGCCTCGGGTCCTTATTTTCTAATACAGCCCTATATTTTTTTATGCTTTCGTGAGTTTTTTATTCCATTGGAGGCTTCCTGCTTTCCGTTTTCGTTTATAACCACTTTTTGACAAATTAATAACGCGAGATGTTCGTGACAGTAAACAAACAGAATGATGTTGGTTGTTGTTTGGTGTACTTTTTTTTTTTGACATTTGACGCAGACGCTCCAATTTGACGCTATATTGCGTTAGGTGTACCTACTGAGTTGAGTAGTAAGCTTCTACGACACAACATTTTTAACAATTTAAGGCTTTCTTGAGTAGAAAACAATTTTATAACGTGATACGGCGCTATTCATTAAAGTTTTAACAAAATACAAGTATTTTAATAAATCTTACGACATAGCAATAATAAAATATGATGAATGTTATACTAAACTTCAGTCAATGTGACGTAAACGTTCATGAGATCAAGCCCTCAAGTACAAAGTCTTGAAGAGCTGATCTTGGGTAACTGAGATACTGTTTTCATGTTTTTATTAATTAGCAATATCTAATAGTATATCTCATATAATAATAATAATCTAATATCTGATATCGTAATTATGGTGTATCAATTGAGTACGCACTTGAGTACGTCGTTGAGGAACGTTTAATTAATACGGGCCTAAGAATACCATTTCGGGACGTTTCAGTGAACGTTGTCAATACGACCTGCGTCGAGTGTGAGTCGGCGAAGTTTCTTTAGACGGACTAGAATATTGGCCTACGTGATATGTTTGCGACTCGGTAGGCCGATTTATACTGCTGACTGGGATTGTAAACCTTAGGGTCTATGCAGATGACGACTTGCTCACGCGTCGTAGACACGCGTATGACGCAACTAAAACGCGCTGTATATTCAACTCAGCTACGCACTTCGTGTGCGTAGATAGACCCTTGCAAGTAATGATCTACTTGTTTTCAAACACTTCACTGTAATATTTTTCATGTTGGTAATTTGCTATGAGTTCCGAATTTATAAAGCCCTCTTTATTTAAGAGGGACTCTTAAGTGTCCACTTGATGTTTCCTGAGGTGACGGGTTTATTAAATTGCAATTTATGTTTTTTAAATGTTTGTAGAGACCTACTTAGCATCACGTGTATATTTGCCAGAAAAGTCATAATTGTCACATTTTCACTACAACTGCTGTTTAATATAGCAGACACTTACAAAACTGACTTGAGTTTGGCAGATCACCTCACCTTCACTGAAGAAAATTAACATTTATGTCAATTTGTTTGTTTGTGATCATCCTGTAGGAGTCGCAATAAATACTTTTTATATCTTTTCTTTCTTTCTAATTTATAACAAGTTTTAACTGTCAATGTCACTGCCATGGAGGCGACATTGACGTCAAGTCGAGCATAGGAATTGACTTAGACTAAGGGTGTAGTTTATGTACCTTTCCTCTCAATTGCGCTTTAAGCGTTTCAGTTTGGGTGATTAGCATATAAATACGAACTCATTTGTAGCCCTGTCAATACTACGTAGGTACTAATAAATTATGTACTTTAGACAATATTTTGGTAGGTGACGAACTTTCATCAAACGTCATCATTTCATCATGGCAAATAAGTACTGACCTATGGTGAATCTTTATTTTCTTTAAACTTAATTGATATCGTTAAACCATATTTTTGGCCAAGTCAACAGGAAGCGTTACCCTTAGTGTGTGTGTCGAAATAAGATGATCTACCAACTCAAAATTTCAGAGAATATTAAAGTACGTATTTAGGCACCTAAGTACCTATAAGTCTATTGAATTTCCAATGAGAAATTGTTTCTATCATAAGTATCGTCTTTTAACTGGTTATTAACGTTGCGTATTAACTAGTTCAGTCTGTTAATTTAAATGTTCATATTAAGTAAGAAATTATAATGGAAATCATTGCGTTTACAAATTCATCGGCGTAATATCAGTGTAATTTCAACGTCTACTGGGCTCATATCGTTTCATACTCGTATCACGCTTTACGGCTCTGCGACTCGTACTCACTCATAACTTTACCCTCAATTTAATGGCATCAGTTTAAAATTTGTAATTATATATAGGCGCTTATCAACATTAAGTTAATTTTCCAATTTTGCTCGATCAACATTATTACCAAACGACGTCGGAGTGTCACGCGAAGCATGACCGCCGTAGATTTCAGAAACGAAAGACAAATGACAGATTTTATAAGGATTTCTACAGCAGATATCAAAAACGCAGAAACCAAATGACACTTTGTATACAAGCTGTTACATAATTAGCGCAAAACCTCATACACCCCAATTAGAGTATTGAGTAAAAGCATAATACAATGACCAAAACTTATTTTTTTTAAAGCTTGCTATTTTAATCAAGAAAATCATGTTTACATTACTTTTGTATTTTAAATTGAGCCTTATTGGGTTGGAATAAGATTTAATTTTCTTGGGCTCAATCGGTGGTCAGTATGGCATAATACATAATTTATGAAAAATATACCTATATTAAAAGTTACTGAAATCGATTCAGTAGTCAATTACGAACAAACTGCTTTCAGGATTTGCGTTTATTCTGTTACACCTTGTTGAAAGAGATGTGTCTGTTCTTCGTGGGTGCGTGCGCGGCTGTCGTGGATAGATAGATACATAGAATACTCTACTCGAGATTGGGCTTATCCGGTCAAAACTACATATTAAAGTAACATTACCAAATGACGTTGCCCAAGTAATTACCATAGCAAACATACTCCATGTTTTCTCGGTACCAATTAGAAACGGTAATAAGTCAGTACAAACTCTAACGAACCATAATTACAAATGGTGCACACAGAGTTTCTTAGGACGGCAGCCGTCTCAACCTTAAAATTGGAAATCCGAATCGTCGTTGAATTAATTTAATTTTACAAGCTTTTTGGGACAGCCCTGACGTAATAAAATTTGCGCCGATCGAAGAGAAACTTCTTAATTAGCGACGGCCTATAACGAAGGCCTCCACGTGACACCCCGCCGATCCAACCACTAGACATTTTCAATTCGTAACTAATTCGCAAAGCGATAAACTCGTCCTTAGATAACTTGAGGGGAAAACTAAGCAATGTTCAATATGTATCTCACGCCGAGAGTTCTGGGTAAATAATATTGGAGTGAAGGCTAAAGAAAATGAAATAGAGAGAATTTAAATTGGAAAGTATATTTATTTTTGACCGTAACACACTTATGAAAGTTCCCTTGTGGAAAATGTGGTCGTATAAACTTTGATTTTCCGCAGTAATACATCAAATCTCGGCAAAATGGCAAAATGTTACGACTATTCGCGGGAAATGAAAAGATATAATTTCCAGCACATCTGTACGAGCCCATTCGTCGGATTCAGCGCTTCCGTGGAGAGTGAACTCGGCGCACGGGGACGGGACGGTGCACGGTGGTGGTGGACACGGGCATACGGGCACACCACACTAATCGAATGACCGACACGTTCCGTCCCCATTCAAGCAAATTACAGCTGTAACAGCTAGAATAGGTGTCCGACACAGATTGTCGGGTTACAGCTGACCCACAATTCTCCAAGTGTTTAATAAAATTGACTTTTGTTCTCAATTCGTATTACCACCCCTACAAACACAGCGGTTTCTTTGCGTTCTTTCTTAAAATTACTTAGCTTTGTATTCAAAGCTTCTGGAACATAACGCAAAACTTGAAGGGAATGTTATCAAAAGAAACGGTTTGGTTATGTATAAAAGGAATATTTCGTTTATTTCAGTTTCGTTTTTGTTTGTGTAGTCAATATTATATTTTATTTATATAAACAATGAAACGCTCAAATAAGATATTTTGCGTTCCTATGAAATCAATTAGGTACTTTCCACGCAGGAATCTACTATGACGTAGGTATTTATTTTATGCCTCGCGTTGTATGTTTAAAATTTATTTCATTTTAACAACCTTTACGGCATTGAGCTATATAACTAGAGAAGCAAACCTCAATAAAATGTGTCAAAAAAGTGTAGCCACTTTATAAACGCGACGACGTAGCTTTGAAACTACTAAACATTTCAAAGTAAACATATATCTGTCTCACTTACACACGTCGTAAGAATAATACCGTCGCTTAGATTAGACAAAGACCGCAGTATAAACATGCAATGACGGGATGGGGTTGCCTACCCATGCGAAATTTTACGCAACATTTTAAGCCATAAAAAGCGTTTTAGGTTAAGTTAAATTATTTTTTAAATATTTGAATTATGTATTTCTTATTGGATGTGTTATAGAAGTTTATAAATAATGAAAATAACTAAGACATTTTCTTTTTGAATATTTTTTCTTTATTATTAATGAAATTGAATGATTTAGTAGGTGTAGCATAATAGACGTAAAACCAACCAAGAAATGTGGCTTTATTTAACTAAAAGAATTATACTATCTAGACATTGAATAGCTTACAATAATATGACAAAGATGGTAGCGCTGTGACAAACGTCACGTAAAGTCACTGTTACCATAAATACTACATTCAAGGAGGTTGCCCACGTTGCATATCACCTCATTCTTCCCCGGTTGAGTTTTCACTCCCTTCTCGATGTACCACAAAGTCGCTCAGGTAAGAGGGTGGCTTTCTGGTCCTGTTTGATCTCCGAGGGAGAGCTTCGGTCTGGAGTATCGGAGAAGGCGACGAGCTACGTAGATCCTGTGAATGTCGCGGCGATGATAGCGATGGGGTGATAGTTACGGGTGGAGCTGTAGTGCTATCTTCCATCTCTTCAGAAGCTGATTCAAAGCTATCATCTCCACTGTAGTCAACAGTATTTGGGAACGGTGCCAATTGACGGTTCGATACTGTTGATGTTTCCCCATTGTCACGTCGAATAAGAGAATAGTGAGGATTAGTTTCAAGGAGTTCAGCTTCTTCGACTAGAGGGTCTGTTTTAGATTGTCGGACATTCTTCTTTACCAATATGGGGCCTGGTGTCAGCCAGGACGGCAGTGAGTCTCCATTCGGGGATCTTCTAGGGTATGTAAAAAGTTTTTCATGTGGGGTGGCGTTAGTAGCTGTACATAAAAGAGAACGTACACAGTGCAATGCATCCTTCAGTACCACTTCCCAGTTTTCCACAGATAGTCCCTTTGACCGGAGACTGAGTTGGATAGTTCGCCAGAGAGTCCCGTTTAGACGTTCCACTTGACCATTACCCTGAGGGTTATAAGGTGTCGTTCTTGATGAGGCTATGTTTGCTTTTCTTAGGAATGACTTGAATTCTTCGGACATAAACGATGAGCCTCTATCACTATGAACATAGAGAGGCTGGCCAAAAGTAAGGAAGAGATCTTTCAAGCAGTTGATGACAGTGGCAGATGTCATATCTTTACATGGATATGCAAATGGAAATCTGCTGTACTCGTCAATTATCGTCAATATGTACTTGTTAGAGGTGTTAGACGGCAGTGGCCCCTTGAAGTCTATGTTGATACGTTCAAGAGGGGCCGTAGCTTTGATCAAGTGACCCTTTACTTTGAGGAACCTTGGTTTTATTTCAGCGCAGGTCGGGCACGAGGCTGTTATCTCCTTAACGTCGTTTGCTGAATAGGGCAAGTTTTTGGATCTCACCCAGTGATACATTCTTGTCACGCCCGGGTGACAGAGTGCGTTATGGAGCTCTTTCAGCTTGCTGATATTCATATAGGCACATACGCGGGATAGAGCGTCCGCAGCTGCATTTTCGGAGCCTGGTCTATAAATAATATCATATTTGAAACAAGACAACTCTAATCGCCAACGTAAGATTTTCTCGTTCTTGATTTTACTGTTATGATTCTGATTAAACATGAAGGCTACCGATTGTTGATCCGTAATTAAAAGAAAATGTTTGCCAATTAGGTAGTGTCTCCATTTCTTTAAACTATCCACTATAGCGCAAGCTTCTTTCTCGATTGAAGATTGTTTGCATTCAGAGTTTGACAAAGTTCGCGAAAAGAATGCTACTGGTCGTCCTCGTTGAGTAAGTGTAGCCGCTAGAGCGAATTCTGAAGCGTCAGTCTCAACTGTGAAAATATCGTCATCATTAATCGCTACTAGAGCCGCCGCCTTGATGTCCTGTTTGAGTTGTTCGAAACACTTGAGAGCCTCGTGTGATAACGGGAAACTAGTGACGCAGTTGAGTGGTTTTATCTTTTCTGAGAAACGCCCTATCCATTTTGCATAGTGCGCGAACATTCCTAGGACTCGTTTCAGTTCACTTGCTTTAGTTGGTGCGGGGAGGTCTAGCAGAGGCTTTAGCCTTTCAGAATCAGGTCGGACAGTATGATTTTCCACGGTAAAGCCAAGCAGATTGATTTTAGTTTTATTGAAAACGCTTTTTTGTTCATTGAGAGTTAAATTAAACTTCTTAGCGGCGTCCATAAATCGTTTTAGATTGCGCTCGTGATCCTTATCATCCTAAGTCACTGTTACCATAAATACTACATTCAAGGAGGTTGCCCACGTTGCATATCACCTCAGTAGGTAGCCAGTCAGTCTCTTTTCTCAGCAATCGGATTATTTCCATCCATTTTTCACGGCGTGCTGCATTTTTAGGCACCCTGCTACGTTTTTATTATTAAAAAATATTTAAAATCACTTATTCCATAAATTAAAAACTCCCACTAATGTGGGAAACTAAAACTAAGTTTTCAGTGGTAACACTGAACCTAATTTACAAAATTCTACATTTTATTGCGTTTTTACGTTGTTAAAAACACAGAGACAATTAATTTACGTGTGGAAAGTAATTCCGGTTAATTTATTATGTTTTTGTGATCTTGAATCGCACTCTTTCGCGATATTTTTTGTCGCATGTCACTCGGTTGACTTCGGTTGGCGTCACACAGAGCACTGAACTGACGTTAGCTACGCTGATGGCTGTGGCCATCAGACTAGTGGTAACGCCTTGGTGAGGTAATTGCTAATCTAGTGTAACATATATATCAATGCTTTACGGTTGTTATTTACATTCGCGAAAAACAAAATAATGATACTTCAGTTGAATAAATGCTAAAGTAATGAAAATTCCACTTTATTTCGTGTATAATTCCGAGAAAGTGCATAAACACTTTACAAAATTGCTATATATCGCAAGTCTAAATTAATTAAGTATTTAAATCAGCAGTTCATATTGAACATTTAAAAGTCAACGAACGCGCATTTTGAATTTCGAACAGTGTAAATGATTTATTACCCGCAAGCGCTTTTCATATTTGGAGACTGGGTTCGGTTAAAAAGTTCAATATTAAAAAAGTTCGGTGGCCTGTCGATGTCATTATTTCTGCAAGTCGCCCCCGAGTTTACGTAATACGTTTGAGAAAATTTTCTCATAAGTTTAGGTACCCATTCCTTTATTTTCATCTCTTTCTGGCATTGTACTGGGGAAGTTTTAAAGTACCTACCGATTTTACGTGCGACTGTTTTATTAGGAGCGCTTTAGCACTGCGTCTTTTCAGTCTTATTTTACTTGGTCGATGAGGCTCGTATGCGGTGTGCGGGAGATTTCTGTATAGCATTCCATAAGGCCCGCATGCAGGAACCGGCCCGCATGTGGGGTGCTGGAAACTTCTGTAAAGCATGCCATTGGGCCCGTATTCGGGAAACTGATTTCATTAATCGATAGGGAACGATTGTGGTATACGGAGAACTTGCACCGCACGTTTGACAGTTGCTTTGAAGACTCATTTTCATTGGTCATTTTCATTAGGTGTGAGTCTCAGCACGCTTTTTACCGACCGATGAATTTCATTGGTCGCTACGCCCGTAACGCGGATTCCCCACAGACGGTGTACAGACCCGCTATTGACTTACGACTTACATTAGTCACTACCCCGACATGCAGCGGGGAGACCCTACATGCTGTGTATCGACCGAGTTATCAACTAATGAAAATGAGCCATTCGAGGTCCAGTCGCGATTTGGCCTGAAATAGGTGAATGTGGTATCTGATAGTTAATAAATCTACATATAAGGTAGATACTACTTTCACTTTTTTCATCCGAATTTGACTTGTCAAGTCACCGTACTTACCGTATAATTTTCTCAGACAGTGTTTTCTCAAATTCCACAATACATTGTTGTTACATCTATACGACAGTGAAATTTCAGGAATTTCTTTTTAATTTCACTTACTTGTACCGAATACATCAAATTACCTGATATACCTTCGCCTGGCAACAAAGCAAAGCCCTACCAATCCTTCCAGGAATTTTCTCATAGGGTAAAAAAGCGTGACCTTTCCCATTATTATTTTGGGAGTGGAAGCGAAAAAAGCCCACCTGTTCACAACAAGAATGCGAGCCTTTCCCTGAAGGCATTATACAACGTGGCGCCACAATGGTGACATTAATTTAACAAACATATACGTTTTCACATTTTCGTTTCATTTAGAAATTATATTTCTATTAAACGTTATTATTTACGGATTTATTTTAAATTTTAGAAAATGGCATCTTAGAGCAACCTGTATTTAAAGAACTGTCGCGCAGCGGTCATTTGCCGGGGTCACGGATCATAACATCGCATCAATGAAATTAGAACGAATAAGCAATACTATTAGGATGAAACAAATGCAAAGAGTACCCAATTGAAGGAAAGAGATAGCCCTTTGTCGGCGAGCGGCGCAGGCGACGCGCGCCCTCCCTTCCACCCGCCGCCGCACCGAACTCGAATTCTTTTTTTGCATTTCTAGTGATAGCCGAACCCGTGTCCTTGATACACTTCTTCACACTACGGTGTCTAATATTTTTTGCTTTATTTATTTATTTTTGTGTAATTAGATACTGCGATAAAGACGATTTGCTTTGTTTTCGTTTTGTAATCTAGTAGGTACGTTTACATCTCTTGCGATACGGACGCTTTTATTTGTGTTATTTTATTAATGCTTGTGTAAACTTGTGATCGTGATGGCAAATACACATCCGAACTACACAGCAGCTGAATATGCGGACATGATCCTAATTTTCAAGTCCATCACAGAGCCGTCCATAGGATATTAAAGCGCGAAAAGTGGCACCCATTCAAGTTTAGAAAAGTGCATACTCCGTTAGACACTAAGCACCTCCGCTGTAGGTACCACTTGCGTCGCTCGGTTTCTTTGATAAGCCGTCAAAGAATCGGACCGATCACGAGTAGGTACATACAAGACGCGTTGCGCGATTGTTATCGCGCGAAACGACGCGTTGCCGCTCCGAGTTAACGTAAGCCAGCAGCTATACACCTTTTTTACAGCTTATTCAACCGATTTTGACTTCTATTCCGTAGGAATAAGGATGGCATTAAAAGCAAAAAAAGTGCTTACAATAACAACTGTTTGCTGCTTTTAATGCCATCCTTATGCCTACGAAATAGAAGTCAAAATCGATTGAACCGACGGTAAAAAAGGTTTGTTTAAATTTCTAATCTTATTGTAAATGGAGTATAGGTAAGTGATTTCATGAATGAATTTTTGCAAGGGTGATCCCAATTTTAGTTACTTTTTTATTATTTAGTTTGTTTGAAAACATTTTTTTTTCAATTTACGAATTATTTTAACCTATCAAAATTTATATGATTAATAGGCACTAGCTCTACCCGTGTGTTAAATTAATGTCGCCATTGTAGCGCCACGTTGTATAACATTACCAACAGCCTTTGCAATTATAATTGCCTGTTTTGGGGGTATTTGCTTTCAAATACTCGGACCCGTTTCATTTTGTGGTTTAATTTATTCATTTACGGTTTAATTAGGTACGAGTAGGTAGGTCTTAGTAAGAGTAGGTAGGTACTTCAATTCATCTCTTTCGTTATTTTACGTTATTAATAATTTAATTAATAATAATAATAAAATAATAATAATAATGTAATCATTAATAATTTAATTATTAATAATTTTTATTTAATTTTTTTTTATTTTTTTATTTTAAGTTATTATTTTTTTTAAATTTCTGATTCTGATTCTGATTCATAAGTTATATTTGCCACGTTTGATGTTGACGCGCACTGTCAGCTCTCCAAGCTCAGTTTATCATTTTCTAATCTTCTAAATTCGAAATACAGTCCACTCACAGTATTTAACCTCTGACAGCAGCAACCTAACAGGTAATATCTCTAAGTAGTCTGTGCCTAACAGCGACCTTATTTTGACGAGAATAAAGATCACAATGATTTTGACAGACTTGTCAGCGGCAGCAACCGAACAGCAACCTTATGTGAATGAGAATATCATGCCATCAACTTATAAAATACTTTGGAGGTTGCATGGAAACGCCATACAGGCTATAGTCTCTACAGTACCAAGTACCTTGTATTTATTTGTATTGGATTCTAAAACGACGAATAAAATAAATATATTTGTTATAAATAATATTCTTGACAGTTAATGAAAGTTTAAGGACTGCTCGTGATTTTGTAGATCGAAAAATTTTAAGATAAACTAGTTGACCCGACGAACTTCGTAAGTACCGCCTCAAATTATTTTTTCCCATGTTTTAATAATAATGATTCTGCTATTCGGGCGAAGACAAATCCAACAAATAAGAGATCATAAAAATCGGTCTAGCCGTTCTTGAGTTATAAATGGTGTAACTAGCCCGACTTTGTTTTATATAATAAATTAATAACTAGCTGACCCCGCAAACGACGTTTTGCAAAAAAAAAAAGATAGTAACCGATTCTCAGACTACACGATATGCACACAAAATTTTATACAAATCGGTCCAGCCGTTACGGAGGAGTATGGTAACTAACACTGTGACACGAGAATTTTATATATTAGATAGAAGATAAAGTACCTATAGATGAATGACAGCAGTTGAATGATAGCTGGGTAGTCGTTTTTAAAAAATATGATTGACGTGTAAAATTGTTTGTACAAACCTACTTACAGAACTAAAATCATTTACATTAAAAAAAAAACTAAAAAAAAATTGGTTTTCTAAGAAAGCGGTGGACAGTCATACAAAAACGGGTCAGTGGGTCGTCTTAGGGGACGGCTGTCCAAACGAGCGTTTTTTGACACCAATGTCAAATACCTTCTGGAAAACCATAGCTTAAGCAATGACGTCGATATTGAACAGTAATGAGGTTTGTCAAATAAATAGAGCTTTTACATGAAAAATACTGATATATTCATCCTAATCTACTTGGATTAGAAACTGCTCCTTCTCAGAATAATTGGAAAAAGTCTCGTCTGACTCTGTAGTGGACACTTGTAATTACAATCCGCATTATCAATACATTATGTATTATATATAAGTACAATACATTATTTATTATTTACTTTAATATTCCTTCGGTACATTGTTTCAGGCGTACATTATTAACGTCTGAGTCGTGACGTCACTGACATGATCACGATCGTCTTAGACTTCACGTTAACGCCAGAATAGCCCTCACACTGTGACACTATTTTTATATTATTTTATTTTATTTATTTGGCTCACCAACAATTGAATGCACTGATACAAAGATATGAGATACCCACTCACGTGTCTCGTTATCAGACTTCGGACACGTGAGTGGATACACCCATTAGACTTATAGACTAGTGTACCAATTTCATCACTAACCTCTATTATTACCATTGGACAGGCTGTTCCAAGCGTTTTTACAGCAATTTTTTTGTGTCTTTTTGAAGCGCCACTAGCGAGTGTCCAGAGAACTAATTTTGACGTATATTGCAAATGGCTGCGAGAGAAGTGTTTGTTTACTGTAAAGTAATTTAGCATTTTGAATTAATTTGGTTCGAATTTAATGTTATTCTTGATAAATGCATTATACAAAAGTTATCAAGAATGATAACTATATTTAAATACAACAAGTACAAGTTTCGACATCACTTAGTTTTAGTACCACAGACACTCGCTACGTCCGACAACGCCAAAATGGCGATTATCAAACAGGCACAAAAGCACTTTCACAGCCGCCAGTCCAGTGGTATTAGTAGAGGTCAGTGAATTTCATGCATTACTTTTAACGTCGGACCTAAGTTTATTACATTTGTAACGATGAGGGTGGCATAATCTATCTAGATTAAAACCCTCTCTAAATAATTTTTTTAAAAATTATTACATACCACGAGAATAATGTTTAATTTGGCAAAACATGTAGCCTTTGTAGTAGGTACATGGAATGAGAAAATGAAGACAAAAATAATGTGATTTTCTTGAGAGCTACGATTTTCTCGAAACAGTACCTAAGTACAGATTCTTGAAATATTTATTTGATTTCTGTTTCGTCCTGATTACTGCCGAACAAAGGCTTAGTCTCAGATATTGCAAACTTAAAAATGTAATATCACTATGGGCTGATTTTTCATACGACAGATATTTTTATTCGTAGAATAAAATTGACGTCTGACAGAATTTGTATGAAAGAAGATAAAATTATCTGGAGTTGGAAAAGTCTGCCCTTAGACAGGTAATCAAGATAATGGCCCCGATTTTGTTGTTCACAAACTAAACTAAATTTATTATATTATTTATTTTTAATAACAACTTTCTCTGACTGTAGGTACTAGGCTGAAGGACGATGGGAGAAACACACAATAACAATCTCCACTAACTCGCTTGACCACTTCATGTAAAATTACACTTATCTATTTAGGAATACATAAGAACGTATTAAGAGACGATTGACCACCAATGGTCGGTGGCCGACTGAATACTTATCATGAAGATGACTAAGGGTGAATTTCAAGAGCAGAACAATGATGAGTGACTGCTCATAAACACGGTTTAAATTTGCTGATGGCGTTCAGTTTCATTGGTGAAATTCGCCCTAAGTGTGCATATACACGAGCGATACGCGTCAACGGCAGAGGCAACTGCAGCTGTCGACAATGTGCCGCCACTGAGGTACACAGTTCAATGTGTGCCGCTCGTTTATTTAAGAACGGTGCTCAAATAGCAGCATGTTGTAGACGGCTGCAGTTGCCTCTACTGTTGACGCGTGTCGCTCGTGTGTATGAGCACTAAGATGTGTTGCTCCGACTACGGAAATGAATCCTCCGAATGTTGGTAGATATATCGTTACAATATCCGAGGTCGTTCGGTATTAGTTCCGTTTGCCTAAGCCGTCATCCCGTCATAATAATAAATCAACACCACAGTAAAAGTAAATAGGTAATAAGTAACTATAGTAAGTAATAGTATTATATTCATAATACACATAGTAGTAAGTATTAGTAATGACTTTTTAAATAAATATTCTAGGTATCAAAGCCTATATAAAAGTATACTATCTACAAAAATAGACAAAGAAAATATCATATTTTACTTTCTATTTTTAGTTAATATTTAGAATATAAAAACTTTTAAAATAAATATTCTAGATATCAAAGCCTGTGTTACAATATCTACAAAAAACACTTAAAAGAAAATATAATTTACTTTCAATTCATATTGTTTCTTAAGCTAACAATTTTCATCAAAAATATTGGCCGTATTATTTTACTTAATATTATTAAAATATTTTTTTAGAATAGCGAGAAATAATAGTGGTATAAAAATATTTGATTATTGATATTAATTTTTATTTTAAAAATGTTTAAATTTTTTCTATTTGTTTTGAACGAAGTTAATAATGCTACGTATAAATTTTAGATAGAAATGTGCCTATAATGTAAACATATTTAAGTATTTATAAAAATATAATAATAATCAAGTCGAACAGTATACATGAAGGTAGCTATACTAGATAATATAGATCCAGGCGAAGATGGCATATGGATTCAGGCGAAGATGGCATATGGATTCAGGTGAAGATGGCATATGGATTCAGGTGAAAATGGCGTATGGATTCAGGTTAAGATGGCATATGGATTCAGGCGAAGATGGCATGTGGATTCAGGCGAAGATGGCATATAGATTCAGGCGAAGATGGCATATAGATTCAGGCGAAGATGGCATATAGATTCAGGCGAAGATGCATATGGATTCAGGTGAATATGGCTTATGGATTCAGGTGAAGATGGCAGGACAGACTTGATGCTTTTAGACAAGATAAGGTCAAGATCATTAGAGTCTGAAAAAGGAAAGTCTTTGTCCTGTATTGTGCGATTTTCTAATTTCTAACGAGACGATAATATCTTGGATGTCCGCAGCATGACGATATCACGGGGAAGTAAAATGTATGGGATGGACCTTCTTTTTTTATTGGTAAAATGGGCCCGCTCTTGACCTCGAACACGCCTGATGAAAAGCGATGGGTGAGGTCTAAGATGGAACGAGTGTGCCCAGAAGATGAAAAGCGATGGGTGAGGTCTAAGATGGAACGAGTGCGCCCAGAAGATGCCTAGGCACTGGAACTCCCAGGCATTGACGAAACACAGCAGGCTGCTTGACGCCGGACTCCGGTGGGAAGGTGATCACAAACCAGGCGGGCGTTAACCCTACCACAGCAAGAGAAAAATTGACCAGTCAAATAAGGTGTTGGGTGTGACTGTCCAGGATGCACCGAGCGCTCGGTTCAGTTGAGTAACTGGCGGAACAAACTGCGCTACACGAGGAGGCTTTTTCATGCATCCCAAAAATGCATGTAGGTATACAGACGCTTTTAAATTGTCATCCATGATAATGCTATAACGTGCACTACCTTTCCCTTTCATATTTTATGGACGTGGACACCCACAATATTACCATCACGTTAGAAAGTATATTACGAGGTGATCCGGCAGAGAACCAAAATTGTCGACATAGCTTACAGAATAAGTAAGCTAAAGTGGCAATGGGCCGGCCATATTAGCCGTAGAACCGATATGACCATTGGGATAGATGTGTTTGTTAGTGGAGACCGCGAATCGACAAACGTAAAGTAGGACGCCCTCAGGCTAGGTAGAGCGACGATCTTCGCAGGATGATTGTCGTGCAATAGAAGAGGCCTGTGTCCAACAGTGGACTGCTGTAGGCTGATGATGAGAAATTATAAAAGCGCTCATTGGGTAACTTAACAGCCTAAAAATAATTAACATAAAAATACAATCACAGTAAACTCACAGGTTAAATAAACAGAATGACGTACGAATAAAACAAAATCCAATCTAGGGTCACAGTTGCAAAAGAGTTTAATCTAATCCTATTTCCGATACTCAATTTCGTTAGTCGCACAGTCGAGTTCGATCGAGAACTAAAGTGCTTTCACGCCCGCTAAGCTATTAATTTTACTTCAGACTAAAGTCCACCGGCCATTGTAGTGCAGCTGTATGTATAGTTAATCATGTCAAGTTTTTGTGTAGGCAAAATCTATCAGACATTTCCACACTCTTTTGTACGCACGGCTACATATCAACCTATACATTTCCAGTTTACGCTGACTTCTCATTGTAAGGAAATCCTATACAATGCGAGATCAGCTTATCCTGGAAATGTATAGCTTGATCTGTAGCCTTGCCTACGTAATCCTTACTAACTAGTTCTAACTTTTAAAAGTTTATGCCAACTATTTACGAAAAGGTACAGGTTAAAATCCCTCGAAATGGTAGACAGGTGTTTGATACACCTAAACCCCAAAACAAAAACTCACCGTAAAAACTTTGAGATGTCAATAATGTCAATCCCTAGCACAGCCGATGTATTTTGTAAAAATCTAACGATATCGAATGATATTTTTACAGAATAGACCATCTGGTAGAATGCAGCTCACTTCAAGCTGTGTCACCTAAGTTGTCACTGTGAGATTTTAACCCCCAACAAAAACAGAGGGGTGTTACTCGTATATGTTTGACGTGTGTATCTGTGTCTGTCTGTGCCATCGTAGCTCCCAAACGGCTGAACCGATTTTGTTTTTTTTTGTTTGAATGGTCAATTGATTGAGAGTGTTCTAAGCTATGATTCAAGAAAATCGGTTTAGCCGTTTGAAGATTATCTGCTCTTTTCTAGTCGAGGAGTTGATGTGAGCATCTTCCACAGGTCTGATTGATTCGAAATTTGGCATTTCGTTACTTTAATGATAGTAGACGAACATAACATAACCTTGAACTGCTGCTGCAACACCTCCACCTGGAATTTGCAGGATACTTGTATATATATATATACTGATATTTGTATCATGTTTGGGCTCCTTGGAATGGTCTCAATGAATAGGTTGAAGATGGTGACCAGGGTCTGATGATGGAGTAGGAAAGAGAAATAAAGGAGGACCGGACAAAATGGTCCCCACGGCCAATAATAGCCTCCCCGACCGATTTCGGTCACGGTGCCCAATCTCAACGGAGATTAGCCAGGTACGCAGGAGATATTATAGTGCACAAGTGTGCGCGCAGACACAGGTGCACTCCCTCTTCCCTCACTCTCATAGTACGATGGGACGGCAATCCGACACGACCGGAGAGAGATCAGGCGCAGGACCAACGGCTTAACGTGCTTTCCGAGGCACGGGCATATTAAACCGCCAACTTCCAAACTCCGGACTGTTACTAAGAAATTCCTAATGGGAAAACTCAATAACACTTTGTCCGACCCGGGAATCGAACCCAGGACCCCACGCTCAGCAGTCGCGCTTGCAACCACGAGACCAACGGGGCAGTCAACAACCAAACGTATGTTATTAGATAACCATTTTAATAAAGGGCAATAACTACTATGACGGTTCTTATGAAATCGCTGTGTGAAAAAAGTTATGGCGATGTTCCATAGGACGGACCTGGACGGTAGATAACGGAATACTTGAATAGTAATTACATTGTACAAAAAAATATATATGCTAACAATCTAACATATTTGGACTAGTATCATTATCCAGGGAGACGTAGGAGCCTCGACCTCCGCAAATGCTGAACTTCCCATGAAATCGTAACTCTGCATGTTAGAATAAATAAGCTTTTTTTTTATATATAATTAATAAATTATTCCCGTTCGTCCCACTAACATAATCAATGGGACGAACGGGAATTCAATAAATAATATTAAAAATCGACTAAATCTTAAAGTAAGTAAGCAGTTGTTCGCATGACTACGCTTCGCAGACTTTTTGAGCGTTATGGAATTGCATTTTAATTGATTATTCCCGTTCGTGTGTGACAACGGCAGTGGGACGAACGGAATACGCGGTTTAAATAGTCCGAATTAAACTTTTTATGCACCTCCGCCTTTGCTAAGATGGCCTCTGTTACATCCTACTAAGTATGTATGTGGAGCAGCTTACTTGGCTCAAAAACAAATTGAAATCCGCAAAACTTCTCGTTCGAGATACTCGTCTCGTTTGAAGAACATAAAAAGTTTTAGTTGCTAGCTGCATTGGCTACATAGGTTTTAAGTTTTTAATACTTTTCGATAAGTAAATTGATTACGTGCAGGAAAAAGTTTAATCGAAGGTGGTGCAGGACATAACCATGCTAAATGAAAGCCTCCCAATATTTTTGCTAACCGAGGTTTCTGCTCAATAAATTACATTGTGCACTAAGGGTCGTGGGTTGTTCGAAAGAGATACCGTGGCCCCTGGCGCAGGCTACTGGAGGAACACGAATGGGTTTTAGTCAGTAAAAGTCTGACACGCCCTCCCGCTCCGCTCAGAGCGGGAGAAGTTATTTGATAATTTCCCGCCCAAAAAAAAGGGTGATGCTTATGCTATGCGAGTAGCTATACTCGCATAGCATAATCATAATCAGACTATAATGTTCCCACTGCTGGGACAGACGCACTCCTCTCGGTGAGAGGGAGTGAGCGGTGATCCGGCGGTGGTAAGTTAATTTTAAGATTTGCTAGTATATCGCACACCTAGGTCTATAGAGAGCTAACTCGAAAATCGCAATTTTTGAGTTATACGTGCAATCGAATTCCTTAACTCATTACACGATTGAAACACAAGATTCTTATAACATTATTCTTCTATCTGCATTTAAAAAGCATTGATCTATACAGAAAACTCCTCCAATGCACAGGGATACGGTAATCTGTTTTTCATATTTTCTGAAAAAAGTGTTTTTTTGAGTTAATCGCTGTTTAGATCTAGGTGTGCGATATGTCAACATCCGGACAAACCTATTGAGGTTTTCGTGATGTTTATGTTTGTATTTTGTTTTTTTTCCATAATTAATAAACAATAAAAAAAACACGCGGGCCTAGTACCTACTGGTTGGTGGATGTCACATTTCTTCGATTTTTTTATTCTAGGACATGCTGGTTTCCTCAATGCTTTTTAATTTTATGACATGCCGATTTCCTCGCGATGTGATGTCCTTCACCATCAGTGGTGATGTGATGACATAATTTACAAAAAATAAAGCGCTTGTCTTGGTTCGAGCCTACGACCTTCTAAGTGCTACTCGTAAGTCGCGGTCGTTACGTCAATTGTTTTCTAAAAAACAACTGACACAAAAAAAAGTTTATTTATAAATAGAACATAACTTATAAATCTTATACTGAAACGCAGCCATTATTCACGCTCCTTTTTGCTTCCATAAGCAAATCGCATATCGCTTTGGCGTTATTCATTGATGACGTAGCTGTCAGCGTGACGTCACATTTCCGCAGCACACCAGCCAAAGAAAATAATATCGCTCTATAAAATTGCGTGCGAACATTTTCATCCCGGAACCGTCGCCAACGGGAATTTTCGATTGAACCTCGGCTCAGCGAATATCGAGAGAACTTGTCAAAAGAAAGTTCGGTACCTACCGACAAGGCCTCAAACTTTGAAACTTTGTAAAGTCTGCAGTGTAAACGCTTTCATCGCTGGTACGCATGTGTTTTAAGCGCACGGTTATAATATACCACTCGTTATTACTTTGTTGACACACCATTCCCCTGCTTTTATGTTTTTATTCAGGCACACAAAAGTTTTGTGTAAGAATTCGTGACATATTTCTTAAGAATGTTCGCAGTAGGTATGTCGCGAATGTAAGAATTTCATCGCTGTGTAACATTACGAATCTTGGCAAGCTTCAGCTGTTACATTTTGACTTTTTGCTGTGAATACATATGTTTTCAGAGTTCTTTACCTCAAAAGGAAAAATGTAACCCTTATTACGATCACTTCATTTTTCGTCTGTCCATCTGTCAAATTCATTTTTCTCAGGAACACGTGGAGGTATCCAAATTGAAATTAATATCAAATACGTAGGTATACGGACCCTTAAGCTCTAAAAAATCAAGCGTCTAGGTCGGCATATTTGGATATTCGCAAATAAATCAAAACTTATAGGGTACTTGCCGTTGACCTAAAATCATGAAATTTGGTTGCGATTACAAACTTACATTTTCAGTTGGAGAATTGACAGTGATGTGTATCGATGTCTGAGATGACATTTTTTCAACTAATAAGTTCAGTTTGTTCTAGGGAGAAATTCATCCCAAGTTCCTAAGGAACCCTTTTTTTTTTTTTTCGTGGTCCAACACCGACTTGGCTGGTTTTTCCTCGATAGCAATGGCAATAAATTTTTAAAAGGTCAGCATTCGTTTATAATTAAGTAAACTTAATTAAATGTTCAGAGTTTTATAGCTTTCTCTTACCCTCTCCAATATGCGATTTATAGGTTTACGTTTATCAACCGAAATTTATTTATTTATTTATTTAAACTTTTCGCACAAAAAGGTACAAAGGCGGACTTAATGCCTTAGGCATTCTCTACCAGTCAACCAAGGGTGGTGAAGAGATTAGATGGCAGGTGCTTCAGTTGAGAGGAACAATGAGAAAAAAAAACCTGTTAAAACTAGGTACACAAATACATAAATAGGTTATATACACATACATATTATAATATATATATAATTATATACTAATGATATATATATAAAATTTCGCCTTTTAAAAGATTGCTTTCAGCGATAAGACCGCCCATTTTGTCACCCTGTGTAAAATTTATACAATTTACATTTATGTTTTTATGGTAAACTTCATCGTCATAATTTCAGCCCGGAATCACCCACTGCTGGGTAGGCCTCGCCTTTTTTCTACCATACTTTCCGGTTACGTGCGCCTCCCATACAGGTGTAACCCGCAACTTTAAAAAAAAACATAATAAACACTATTCTATTCTATTCTATGTTTCCGATCAGGACAATCGATGTTGCAATCTTTTTCTCTAAAAACAAATAATTTGTGGATCACTCTAAACTTACAGAACGTATGTTTATTTTATAAGCCTTTCAATAAGCGGGGTCAAATACACAACATCAAATACGCTCACCTTTGAAACTGCAAATCCTCATTAGTACCTATCGATCCAGCCTTCTAATTTATGAGCCATATTAGATACGATTCTAACTAACTAGTAAACTTTAATGAAAATCAAGTACTAGTAGATACGCAGTACTGTAGAACTCAGCCGCATGCGAGAAGAACTCACATTTGTTTTTGATCTGCTGCAAAATGATCTGCTACAGGAAGTTGGCAGATCATTTTTCCAATTGACTTTTTTAATGTAAAAACGCCAGAACTATTTCTAAAAAGTATCAGGAATTGTAGAACAAAGCCGCATGCGAGAAGAACTCACATTTGTTTTTGATCTGCTAAAAAATGATCTGCTACGGGAAGTTAGCAGATTATTTTGCCAATTGAATTTTTAAGGTAAAAACGCCAGAACTATTTCTAAAAAGTATCAGGGACTGTAGAACTCAGCTGCATACGAAAATAACTCATATTTATTTTTGATCTGCTGGACAATGCTCTGCTAAGTTCACTGATATCGCAGTTCCTTCGTCGCTACTTAACAACAAATAGCGTAGCAACGAATCCACTTGAGACATCCAATTTTAATTAAGTAGGTATACAAGGAGTAAATAAATGGATGTTAAACGAAATAATTTCAAGGATTTCTTCGTGTAATCACAATACCTAGGAAGCCATAGCAAATACACGAGGCGATAGCTTTATACTACAGTATGTTGAATCGAGCTTTTGAATAGAAACTTCGTGCGTAGTTTATTTCAAGATTTAAATATGTCAGGCGCAGATCTAGGTTTTCGCTCAAAGTGGGGCAAATGTTTATCACTGAGGAAGGGATTTCTCAAGCCTTGAAAGCCTTTTTAAAAAACCTTCGGCACCTATTTTTCCTTAACTCGAGAATGTGCCCCCTTTTCAAGGATGACTATGACTTATCTTTTTGTATCTTAGTAATATACTGTAGGTCCGGTTCCGGTCGTCGATCAGTCAATACGCACGTCACAGAGCTCCAAGGAAAATTTAAAATAAATAGTGTAAAAAAGTGTCAACAAAGTGTGCCATTCGAACTATTGACTTCAACAAAGAACAAAATGCGTGATCAGTGAAAATACTTCAGAAAAAGTGTTAAATTAGAACAAATCAACCGCATATTGTAAACATTCTAACCTACAATAAAACTGTCAAGTGTCATCTGATGCAAATTGTACATAGATTATAGAGTGGAAACTACAGTACCAACATAACAAAACAAGTGTTGCCTTAGCAAAACAAGTGTTGCCACAGCAAAACAAGTGTTGCCATAAGGAAACAAGTGCTGCCACAGCGAAACAAGTGTTGCCTTAGCAATAAAAAAAAAAAAAATACCAAAGATGGAAAAAAGTATGGAAATCCTACTGGCAAAATTAGACGAAAAGCTAGACCAACAAACTAAACTTATAACAACGTCAGTAACACAAAATGTCATGGCAGCACTAGATGAGAAGCTTAATGCGATCACCGAAGAAAACGCCCAACTCAAAAATAAAATAAGCGAACTAGAGTTAAAACTCAAATTCGTTGATAAGGATAAGCGCAAAAATAACCTTGTCTTTTTTGGCATCGAGGAAGGAAAAGCCACAACAGAAATGGAGCTAGTAGACTACAT
The DNA here is from genome assembly GCA_949316385.1 of Globia sparganii. Lineage (NCBI taxonomy): Eukaryota > Metazoa > Arthropoda > Insecta > Lepidoptera > Noctuidae > Globia > Globia sparganii. The sequence continues at coordinate 15,507,134 of OX438655.1, forward strand.
AAAAGACATTATAATAGAAATGGGAGTACATTTTGAAGTCTTCGAAATTAATAATATTTACAGAATCGGGAAAAAAGAGCACGATAAAAATCGCCCTGTTGTAGTCTCACTCACAACTACATGGAAAAAACATTTGATTCTGCGAAACAGATCTAGCCTGCAAGAAGGTGTAAATATCAAAGAGGATTACCCTAAAGAAATAATAGAAAAACGCAAACAACTGCAGCCGCAGGTCGAAGAGGAAAAGAAGAAAGGGAATATAGCGTTCATAAAATACGATAAACTGATAATAAAGAAAACACATGAAAGCAATAGAGAAAAGAGGAAAAGAGAGACTTCAGGGTCACCGAAAACACCGTCACAAAAGAAAGTCAATGCAAATAATACCGTAAGTACATTGACCATCCTGAACAAAACCCCCTCTAAAACTGAGGCAAAGGAAATAATCAGACCAAATATACTGAACTATGTAGAGCGCGGGAGATCAGCTTCATTATCAAATCTCCCAAAAAACTAATATGCGACACCCGGATCCAAACAACACCAACAACCACAATACCAAACACAACACTCATAAATTGCACCCCAAGCCGGCTTGTCACCGTGGGGGAAGAAGACAAACACCCTCAATTTAAATCAAAACATTATAATTTAAAACACCCTAATGTAAACCTATCTAGAAAAAATATGCACAAAAAGAAAACAATACAGATAAAACAAGATAAAAAGATTACTGAACATATACATGTCTGCACGCTGAATACTCGGACACTAAGAACAGAAGAGAGCCTAAAAGAACTAGAAATAGCCATATCCAACATAAAATGGAACATATTGGGCATCAGCGAGATGAGAAGGCCAGGAGAAGGTATAGAAGAGAGGAAAGACTATATCATGTTTCACAAAGGAGAACACACCGGACAAAGAGGAGTAGGTTTCCTTATTAAGTCTAAGCTGAAAAAGAACATTATGGGTTTTGAAGGAGTTTCTGACAGAATTGCGGTAGTCCATTTAAAATTTCCGGGTTACAAGAAAAACTGGACCATCTTTCAAATATACGCCCCAACAGAACAAGCGGGGAAATCAGACATAGAATATTTCTATGAGAGTATATCAGAAACAATAAAACCGCACTACAACAACAACATAATAATCATGGGCGATTTTAACGCACAGGTTGGAGAAAGGCAAATTGGAGAAGAATCCTCAATCGGGAAGTTTGGGCAGGGCAAAAGAAGCCAAAATGGACAGAAACTAGTAGAATTCATGTTGGAAAATAATCTTATTTTAATGAACTCACGTTTCTACAAAAAAACTAAAAGCAAATGGACGTGGTCCTCCCCAGGTGCAAAATTCAAAACTGAAATTGATTTTATTATAACCAACAAAGCAAGCGCGTTCACAGATACCAACATAGTTAAAAACCTCAACTTTAACACAGACCACCGTATGGTAAGAAGCTGCCTAAGCCTAAACCAACCCAAAAGATCCAGGAAAAACCTAGCAAATAATAATAAGCTGTATCAAATATCAGAACACAGGCATTCCACTAATTCCCGCACAACAGAATCACTCAACGAAATTATTACCTCCGATGCAGAAACTGGGATTAAATACAGGAGAATACAAAACAAATTGAAAGAGATGATAGTCAGCAAACCTAGAACCAAAGAAAGTTATTTAAGCAACGAGACACTAGAACTGTTAGACGAAAGAAGAACACTAATATCAAATAAAGGGGACAAAGAAAGACGCCAAAAAATTGCAAACCTTAGCAAGGAAATTAAGGAGAATATGAGAAAAGACCGCAAGGAGAAAAGAAATAGAGTTTTGGAAGAAAATATAAAAAGAAAAGGAGGAACAAAAAAGGTCATGAAACAACTAAGCGAACATGGGAAAGAATGGATACCGAAACTAAAGCATCGCGAATCTTACTTAACTAATCGACTCTCAATACAGAAACTAGCTACGGACTATTACCGCCTCTTGTACTCTGATAAATTCGATTCAGGGTTGGCCATAATCCCGGAAGTAAACGAAGCAAAAGAAAACAAAGTAGACGAAGTGCCAGAAATCCTTGCCTCAGAGGTGATCAAGGCAATAAAATCCCAAAAACTCGAGAAAGCTCCAGGGCCGGACAAGATACCTAATGAAATGCTCAAGGGAACCTTAGAGGAAATCAGCCCTGTGCTGGCAAAACTTTTCAATGAAATCTTACAAAAAAGGCAAATCCCAGAAGAATGGACCGAGTGTCACATAATTCTGCTACATAAAAAAGGTCCTAGAGACGAGATTGGGAACTATAGGCCAATTTCTCTAATATCAAACATATATAAAGTATTTGCTAAAGTGATCCTGGAAAGAATATCACTAACACTAAATGAAAACCAACCTGTAGAGCAGGCAGGATTCAGAAAAGACTTTAGCACAATAGATCACATTCACACAATAAAACAGTTGATACAGAAGTATAACGAATACAATAAACAAATTTACTTGGCGTTTATAGATTACTCAAAGGCATTCGACAGCCTCAGGCACCAATACATATGGCAGAGCCTTGAACAACAAGGGGTCCAGAGTAACTATATAGAAATACTTAAGAGTATATACAAATCTAGCAAGGCCAGTATTAAACTAGAATTAACAGGAGATTCATTTCCTATCAAAAAGGGCGTACGCCAAGGCGATCCTCTCTCCCCTACGCTATTTAACGCCGTACTCGAGTACATCTTCAGACAGCTAAACTGGGACCACTTAGGTCTGAACATTAATGGAGCTCGCTTAAATCACCTAAGATTTGCCGATGATCTGGTGCTTCTTGAAGAGAACCCAGCAGCAATAGAACAAATGATGCAGAGCCTAGCAAATATAAGTAGAGAAGTCGGTCTGGAAATCAATGCCAGTAAAACAAAATTGATGTCAAATTCAAGGGAAATAGACGTTATGGTAGATGGCAACAAGATCGAATATGTCAAAGAATATATTTACTTAGGACAAATAATATCCCCTTCAGAAGAAATGACAAAGGAAATAAACAGGCGAATAGCCCAAGGATGGAGAAAATACTGGTCACTGAAGGAAATAGTGAAAAGCAAGGATCTAGGAAACCACATAAAAAAGAAAACATTCGAGACCTGTATTCTACCAGTTCTTACTTATGGCTGTGAAACTTGGTCAACAACACTTCACCACAGGGAAAGGCTAACAAAATGCCAACGTGCCATGGAAAGAAGCATGCTGGGGTTAAAAATTAAAGACAGAGTCAGGAATGTAGACATGAGAAGAAGAACAAAACTCACAGACGTTCTTACCCGGATAGACGTCCAAAAATGGAGATGGGCTGGACATTTGCTACGCCACCCCATCAACAAATGGAGCAAGCAAGTCACCCTCTGGCAACCAAGAGACGGCAAAAGAACTAGGGGTCGTCAAGTCAGGAGATGGGAAGATGATTTAAAACAGACAGCGGGACCATTCTGGCTGAGAGTAGCAAGGGACAGGATCCACTGGAAGGAATTGGAGGAGGCCTATGCCAAAAGGCACACCGAACTTAGGGACCTCTTGTAACCCTATGTTTAGGAATAAAAGGCTATTATTATTATTATTATTATTATTATTAATATACTGTATACAAGTAACAGGTCATAAACTATGTTTATGTCTAACTAGCTGACCCAACGAACTTTGTACCGCCTCGGCGTCAATATGAACGAATGTTAATATTGAGAAAATGAATTATCTTTAGTTATAATTGTTATTCATGAATTTTTCCCATGTTTTAATAGTTATTCTGCTATTCGGGGTGGAGACAAAACAAACAAATCAATGATCATAAAAATCGGTCCAGTCGTTCTTGAATTATAAATGGTGTAACTGTAACTAACTCGACTTTGTTTTATTTATATAGACTAGCGACCCGCCCCGGCTTCGCACGGGTGCAATGCTGATACTAAATACACTACATGTAAACCTTCCTCTTTAATCACTCTATCTATAAAAAAACCGCATCAAAATCTGTTGCGTAGTTTTAAAGATTTAAGCATTCAAAGGGACAGAGAAAGCGACTTTGTTTTATACTATGTAGTGATTTAGGGTTTCAGACTCAGTTTGGTTGAAGCCCAGACGACGGCAACTGAAAACGTGCCTCTGCCCCCCTTTCTGTATCCGCGCCTGAAGCACAGAATACCTAATAGTACTTCGCCTGAAGTAAGTACCTACATATACAATGTGGAGAGAGACAATACGGCAATAAATGAAAACATTGGCATTACTAATGCATGAGTATAAATGAGTATTTAAGAAATATCAAATAAATCCTTGCATCGAATTAAAAAAAAAATCTGTCAAAATAACCGCCGACTATGGATTAGCCAATCAGCCGACTAGATAAAGTGGCTAAACTATTGGGTAAATTTGATTTAATTTTCGAATGCAGACTGGAAACATCATTAAATTATACGCAATTTAATTTATTGTCGTATTGTCATCTCCTTCTTGAATGAGAAATACCTATGAAGCCTACATCAACATCTACAAATGTATCATCACCATATGCCTAGCCTTTTCCCAACTATGTTGGGGTCGGCTTTCAGTCTAACCAGATACAGCTGAATACCAGTATTTTATATGAAGCGATTGCCTATCTGGCCTCCATAACCCAGTTACTGGGTAATACGATACACCTTGGTAAGACTGGTTGTCAGACTTTCGGGCATGTGACGACCCGTAACGACTGCCTAAGATCCACGATTGACAGCCGGGACCAACGGCTTAACATGGTTTCCGAGGAACGGAGGGGTCTTGATATGTAAAGATGGTCACCCATCCACGGACCAGCCGCGGCAAGCGTAGCTTAACCTGATCGATCGACCCGCGCGGCTATTATTACTTAGCCACAAACCCCATATCTACAAATGTTTACGGAGGTTAATTAATTGTATCATAATCTGTAGGAACTTATGAGCAATTTCAATGCACCTATTGTTTTTTGTGAACCAATAAATATAGGTAGGTACAAATAAATGCAATTACTTGCCCGTTCTTCTCTCGTTATTCCATACGAAACTACCTGCTGGAAAGGGCGACTAGAATAAATTCTATCTTCTGGTAAAGACGTTAAAAAGTGCCTACTTGACATAAATTAATTATTGGATTTGACTTTGATGGACACTTTGTTGTAATATTTGCTATACTGCTCCACATCACCACGCTCAGTGGCACCGTGGCGGTACCTAGTGCAGTTGCACAAACTTTTTATAACTAGAATAGTTAGGGAGCCAGTTAAAAGTTCGACACAGGAACGCACGCAGTCATCGCTTGTTAGTATCACTGACTTTTAAAACGTAACGAACATGGGATTAGTTGCTGAATGGCCCTGGATTAAAAGTTTAAAAAGCTAAGCTTAGCTCGTATAAAATGGATTTATTTTAACGTAGATAGGTTATAGAGCAGGTTAACTTTATAATGGTGTATTTTTCGCTTATTATACAGCGTGTATCAGAAATGTAGGTATGGTCATATCTAAGGGTGTGACTATCCCATACGAAACTTCAATACCTACTATGTGGGTCATTCTTTTTTTCCTTTGGTCTGTTAGTTTTAATGTTGGTCTAGCAGTTTTGAGTACTACGTGATTTACATTTTATTTTTTTCTTGCAATTAAAAAAGCCTATATTAATCAGTGATAATGTAGCATTCAAATGGTGAAAGAATTTTTAAAATCGGTCCAGTACTTTTTGAGCCAATTCGTTACAAACATGCATATAAATCTTTCCTCTTTATAATATTAAGTATAGATATAGATATGAACACACCTTTCTGATACATGTTGTATAACATAACACATGAGAACACACCCGTATTCTCCGAAGAGTTAGCCAGGGGTGTATCTGTAGCACAACCACATTTCACCACTTATGTTTAAGTCCCATGTAATAGGGTCCGAGCTTATTGCCTTAAACCGGTCACAAATCCAGACTCCAGACTGCTACTGAGATATTCCAGATGGCAAAACTCAATAACCCTTTGCCCGACCCGAGAATCGAACCCGCCTAGATCCGCCCGTAATTGGATCTAATACTTAGGTCCTGCTGCAAATGAATTATCCAGTCGTAAAAATCCTACTTTTTTTCTGAACAGAAACAAAATAACTGTGTTCCATACCCTGAAGCTGCTACCAGCAGTATAAACACTAAGAGCAAAGCTTTTCAGGTAAGTACAGTCAGCAGCAAAAGTCGATTAACACTTCAGTGTTTTTAATCTCAGTTATTGAGCAAAATATTTGTTCGAAATTTCATTGTACTTCAGCTGCAATTTTGAACAAATGTTTTGCCCAATAACTGAGATTAAAAACACTGAAATGTTAATCGATTTTTGCTGCTGATCGTACCTATTTATTTTAAAATCAATCTTCGTTCAACAAAATATACTATCTCATTTTGTACAATTACGAAGGTCAGGGCAATAACCTTTAACTTTTAATAAAATGTTTTGTTATTTTATCTCTAAAATAACATTGATTACGTTTTCTATTATAAACATAATATTAGGTCGGGGAAAAAGTTTTTTCGTATTTTATAGGTATAAAGCTGTATTATAATCTCTTTGGCTGAGTTGGCTGTACTGTTTGTATCGGGCTGGTTTTGATACCATTAAATATATGACATTTTAAAAAGAAAAATATAAACGATTTCCCGTCACAGTTCAATTGTTTTTCTTTCCGCCAAAATTTGTGAATTTAACAAAAAACTTCGACACATTGTGAAGTTTTATTACAAAAAAGGGAAAAATGCGACACAAGCCGCGAAAAAAATATGTACTTAATGTTTATGGACTTAACGCAGTGTCAGTAAGAGTAGCACAAAGCTGGTCCAAACGTTTTCAGTCAGTCCGGGAATTTTGATGTCAAAGATGCTTGTTACGGAAAAAGTCGATGCCATTTTTGAAAAAGTGGAACAAATTCTGCATAGTAGAAGTTACATTATAGCTGAAGAGTTAGGGGTTCACCACAAAACAGTTTGACCCATTTGAAAAGGTTGGGTACCTATACAAAAAGCTCGATATTTGGGTGCCACACGAGCTCACTGAAATAAACCTAATGAATCGTGTACGCATTTGCGATTCTCTATTGAAACGTAATGAAACCCAACCACTTTTGAAAAGATTGATCACTGGTGATAAAAAGTGGATCACGTACGACAAGAACGTGCGAAAAAGATCATGGTCAAAGGGCAGTCAAGCTCCACAGACTATATCGAAACCCGGATAAACTCGAAATAAGGCGATGCTGAGTATGGTGGGATTGGAAGGGAATCGTTCATTATGAACTTTTGCAAAACAATCGATTCGGGTCTCTATGCCAGGGTAGCCAACAGTGTGTACCGTCTTAGCCACAGGGTAGCCAACCGTGTGTACCGTCTTCGCCACAGCGTAGCGGGCCTAATGCACGCCGTTATCACCGACTTGTCCGATTTCACCTCGAAGCACAAGTGCAGTTAGTTTAAACTGTAGGCTTCTATTTTCTGTGATTATTTTGACTAATAATAGCTTTAATGTTTTTATGAAATGAAGTCTAATCAAATTGTTGGGTAAACTAGTGTCATGTTGTGTATTTTCAAAGGTGAAAACAAATATATTATGTAACTTGAAATTAGATACATTGGTATTATTTGGTTAAATAATATAAATCTAATGTATTTGATCAACTTAATTCAAAGGACTATCTCTTCAAATATACAAAAATCCATGTCAATGAGATCTTTATCGATATAAGTTACACATGAAACATGATACATTAAGATAATCGACCGTACCACAACCAGCGTGTAGGCGTTCTCCCAGCACGCAAAACATTCACTGTGATCTCACTAGTGTACACAATCAACAGAACATTAGGAAGTGTGGTGTGAGTCTATCTGGCGGGCCCCAACGAGATTTATCAATAGGTGATAGCTCTCATGAGACTCAAGCAAGAAATTGAGAAAAAATGGCCGGAATTGATCAACAGAAAGGGTGTCTTTCATCATGATAACGCCAGACCACACACATCTTTAGCCACTCAGCAAAAATTGAGAGAGCTTGGTTGGGAAGTGTTAATGCATCCACCATATAGTTCTGACCTTGCACCCTTAGATTTTCACCTGTTACGGTCTGTTCAGAATTCTTTAGGTAGTGTTAGGTTAACATTAAGAGAGGACTTTCAAAACTACATTTTTTCGTCAGAAGTCCCAAAATTTCTACAGCAATGGGATTGTGTCACTACCTACAAAATCGCAACAAGTTATCGAACAAAATGGCATATATGTAGTTATTATAATCAAATCTAAATAAACTATGAAAAAAAAATCTTGAATTTGTATTTATAATAAGAAAAACTTATTTCCCGACTTCTCGACCTAATAACAATCACAATTTAGAAAAGGTTTGGTTTGTACAAAATAAATACTTAATTGAATCTTTTATCTCCAAATGAATTTGTTTAAAAACTTAGAATTTGATTCTACTGCCGACTATTTACCATCAAATCTCATAACACAAGAATATCCTTAATACTTATTAATTAATTTTATATGAAATAGATGTTTATTTTTTTAAGTCCAATTACTTATAGCTACTGGCGTTAATACTTACATTCGAATTGAAATAACTCATAACGATTTTAAAGATAATAATTTTCCAGGAGCTTATTTACCTACATGGAATTTAACCCAAAACTTATCAAGCACGAAGTATTCTTGAACAACCGCGTCATAATCGACATGCGCTAACACTAAAGGAACATTTGCGAACTTCCCCTAGAATTACGTGAAGCACAGCGCTCCCCGGACTCGCTAAGTCCTTAGTCGTTAAAACTCCGTAACTACCCTCCCCATATTCACGAGACCCGCTGCCCCTTCCGCAGTTTAATCTTCCATTAACAGAGTATGAGCGACACAACGACTCAGTTATACACGTGTGCTTCACTAAACAACTTGATGACAATAACGTTATACTCCCCGACAGCATTACCGTCCTCATTAGTGTTCGGTAACGGATACGTCCCTCATGAGTGATTACTCACAAACTTTCACTCGACTGGGGAGTACAAGTCTAATTTATCAGCTCTATGTACTAAAATAAACGAAACCCAAGTCTTCTAAAGCTCCTATTTAAAACGTATAATAGTACTGCAGTAGAATGAACCAAATGCTCTAAAAACAATTCAGATAAATTCGAGGATCTCGATGATTGAAAAGGACGCGTTTCCCGAGGCTATTTCTTGGCCGCGATAGTCTATTGTGATCGGGCCCGCGGCGAGCCGCCACCAGCGCAACCCTAATTGATATCAATTACCCGCCATCTCTCAAAATCTCTTTGAAACCGCCTTACATCTCCAAATATTCGAGCTCTCTGTTCGCGTTTAATTTCATAAAAGTTTAATAAATTATTCTCATCTTCTAAAAGTGCGTCAGCGTATTTTGTGGGGAAAAATGTATAGTAGGTAGGTACCCATTTTCGATTTAATTTCGTATTCTTCTAACTTGCCAATTAAATTGTCAGTCAGCAGGCCTGCCAGTGTTTTCACTGGCCCAAAGCAGTCGTTAAATGCTTTTTTATAAAATTAACTTTCCTTTATCTGACGTGTTTGAGACTTGAAATATATATTAAATTAATATGATTTCATTACCACCATGTACATGGTGGTAATGAAATCATATTAATTTAATATAATAAGGTATACCAACTCGTTCTTAACCCTTACACGTTAAAAATGGGATAATAGGTACCTACATATTACATTATCCGGATAAGAATCTTATCATGGTGAGATAGAGTTGATTTTTCCGTGGTTTTTTATATGTATCTGGCAGCGAGTTCAGAGCATAGTTCTAGTTCCGTGTTGCACTAGATGCGTCTTCATAACTTGCTCCCATTAGCAAGTAACAGCTTTAATCCGTTTTGTGTAACATGACCAAAGAAACCAAAGATTAATTAAACGTAAACAGTTAACGACTGCATTAAGATCTGATCGAACGTAGATAATGAGAACGCAATCTATTTACAGCTTCTGTGGTCACGCGGCACTTACTGCGCCTGAATAAAGTATTTGGAATTAATATCTTAGAGTCCGTCTCAAGGAACAATCCCGCGGCAATAAGTGAAACTAATTATTATTACATGGATATTAACAACAAGATTCCTAGAACAACCCTCTTATCTCCCCATTATCTATTTCGGATCCAGTGCCTGTAATCATGATTTTGAGATAAATATATATAAATAAAGATTTATGACTCCGTCGCATGCCTGTACCGCCGCGTCAGAGGACTTCTTCTTGGGTGAGACGGATTCTACCTCCCGGTATATAAAACCTTGCTAGTATTTACTTCGTAATCGTATCACCAAAAAATATTTGAACCAAACATCGCAATAGTACATAAATTCACCTACCAAATAGGTAACAAACAAAACGTATACCATTAATCCATAAGTAAGTACCTCCGTCCCTCGCATACATTCGGAACCAGTATTTATACTCTCCGTAAACGATGAGGATAAGCCTTCACATTAGTATGCCTCATTACGCCTCCAATTTTATCGAACCAAATGTTTTCCGCTAACATTCATGATCAAATTGCAAGGAAAAAGTTTGAATTTATTAAAATGCTTATTCAGGAGCTGGTTTGCTACAGAAAATACATATTTTGAAACTTGCCACATTATGCTAAAAATGTTTCTTTATTGATTTTTTTCCTTTTCTTCTTTCTTTTTAGAACAAGTTTTTTTTTCATGGCCAATAATATGTAGTGACCTGACAGCTGCTTCGTTTAAATCCTAAAGGATGACGGGCAGGCAAGATGTGAAGTATCGTATGAAGGGGCTCCGCATTACATAGTACAGACGCAGAAGCTACGCGAAACTGTCAAATTTTCCCAATCAACTTTGAACCTTGTGCTTTAGTGATAAAGTTGAAAATCTATTAAAGAAATTTGACAGCTTGTAGTAGCTTGATGTGCTGGCGTCTATACATGGGATGGGGAAAAGGAAATTCAGCAACCTAATTGCGTAAAACACTATCAATCACAATCTGAATGAGATATATTGAAACAAAAGCGAAGACTGTTTGCACGGAGTTGTGTTGTAAATGAAGCTGAAACTATCTGCACCAACTAGCGTAATCCTACAATCGACTAATCCAGAACTAATTGAATGGATTACTTCCCCTGACGAATTGTTAACGTCTACCCTCGTAGATTCCGCGTTTGTAGATAAACAATTGATTATGTTTAGCTGACGAATCTTGGATACGTAAGACGTTATGTCTTTAGTTATAACGCTATATAGTAATGGAACCGTTAAAATGTGATGTTACTATCTGTAATTTATGTTTAATATCAACGATTATATTTTCACTGCCTGGACGAGTGGTCGCAAACGCTACTGTTGAGCATGAGGTCCTGGGTTCGATTCCCGGGTCGGACAAAGTGTTATTGGGTTTTACCATCTAGAATTTCTCAGTGACAGCCCGGAGTCTGGATTTGTGCCCGGTTAACGGCAACAGGCTCGTCCCATAGCACATTGAACTTTTAAATGTAGGAGCGGAACGTTATAACAAAATAGTGAATTGAGACGTGAAGATGTGAAAAAATGACGGATGTGAAGCATAAACGAGTGACAGAGATGAATGTACGAAATAGTCAAGGAGTGAAATCTCTTTCTTTTCTTGGTGAATGAATGTTTAAAAATGTATCAGAAGCAGAAAATGGAACGAGGGTAGAGGAGAAAAGAGACGGAAAAATAAATACAATAATTTAGAAGTTATCAGCAGTTATATTCCAGGAAAATTGAGCTAATCCAACATTACTGGCTAATTGTGGATGTACAGATTCAACACATCAAGCTACCCGAAACTGTTAAATTTTTCCAATCAACTTTGAACCTAATGCTTTAGCGATAAAGTAGAAAATCTATTAGAGAAATATGATAGATTGCAGTAGCTTGATGTGCTGGCGTCTGTACCATAGGTACACCTCTGTTTAACCCTTCGAAGAGTACAGGTGTCATGTTGTGTTTACGATTATATTGTTGGGACACAATGAAAGTTTTTTCATTTCAAGTAAAACATTATTAATTTTAAACATTCATCATCTAACTTGCCTTTTCCCAACAATAATATGTTGGGGTCAGCTTCCAGTCCGATCGGAAGCAGCTAAATACCTGTATTTTTACATGGACCGACTGCCTATCTGACTTCCACAACCTAGCTATTGGATAATATGATACCCCTTGGTAAGACTGGTTGTCAGACTTTCGGGCTTCTGACGACCGGTAACGACTGTCAAAGATCCACGAATACTTAACAGCCGGGACCAAAGGCTTAATGTGGTTTCCGAAGCACGGAGGGTTCTTGGTATGTAAAGATGGTCACCCATCCAAGGACCAACCGTGGCAAGCGTAGCTTAACCTGATCGATCGAGCCGTGTAACTGTTATTTGATTTATTATAATATTTTGTCAAATTTCGACTAATACCTACCTACAACTAAACTTTTTTCCATTCTTTTCAGACATCATCTAATTTGATATACACACATCAAAAGTGTCTAGGGATCAAACATTTTTATGCGGATTTCTTGAGATTGAGATGTGGCTTTGTAATAAATTTATGATTTTATAAATTTATATGGATCCTTTTTGGTGCATTTCATAATTTGAATCAGAAACTGTGAATCAAATTCGAGTAAAAGATGAAAATCAGCTGTCAATATTTTCCCTATAAAAACATACAACGCATTGAAGACATTATTAGTGCTACTGTTTCCCTACTACTGATTAAAACCAACGTTATTATGGAGCGGCGACGTCATTTAAGCAGGGAAGAAATGCTCAGAGCCGTGGGAATGATAGAAGCTGGTTCCCGGCAACGTACTGTGGCTTTAGCTCTGAATACAAGTCAGAGTGTTATCAGTCGACTTTGGACACGTTACCGAAGCACTGGTACCGTGGCTGAGCGCCATGGAGGACGGTATCGCTGCACCACACGGAGACAAGACCGATACATTCAAATCTTAACTCGAAGAGCTCCAACAATAACCGCCATGATGTTAGCCGTGAGGCTTCATCACTCTTCAGGGAACTTAATTAGCGACCAAACAGTCAGAAACCGCTTGCATGAAGTGAACCTTCATTCCCGAAGACCGCTACGGGTACCACCTATAGCAATGCACAATCGTAGGATTCGATATCAATGGGCTCTTGAACACAGAAATTGGGCAGAAGAACAATGGCGTTTCGTGTGCTTTTCTGATGAGTCTCGTTTTGGTATGAGACCGGATACAAGACGTATACGACACTGGAGAACCCCTGGACGCCAACAGCGATTAAAATCCTGCCAGGAAGTCCATCCTTATAGTGGTGGAACCATCATGGTATGGGCGGGTATTTGGATCGGCGGAAGAACTGAGTTGATTTGGATCAGAGGCAACCTCAACGCTCAAATTTATGCTGAGACGATTGTATCAGACGTCATCGTTCCTCTACAAGTGCAAATCGGTCCCTTATTTCAGTTAATGCATGATAATGCACGACCGCACACCGCAAGAGTTGTAAGACAGACTCTCGCCGCAGCTAACATCAATGTCCTGCCCTGGCCCGCTCAGTCGCCAGACTTGAACCCGATTGAGCATGCATGGGATATGCTACAGAGAAGAGCTCTGCCGAATATGGAGGGTATCCAGTCGCAAGAAGACCTTTTTTTGTTGTTGCAACGAACATGGGCGGCCATTCCACAGCGTGATTTGGATGAACTCATTTTGAGTATGCCAAACCGATGTTCTTGTGTTGTTAGTGTTCGCGGTAGAAACACGGATTATTAATTGTTTAAGTTACCCAATAAAATTTTAGAGAAAACTGTTATTTCAGTCTTTTTTTCGAACTTTTGTGTTAGTGGTTCAAATGTCAAAAATCCCTTTATTAGGAAAATGGCAAATTTCTTTATTAATGCAAAGGTGACTTGGTTTATCGTTACTGTGACAAACGAAAACACTTTATTTGATGAATCCTTAAAGAAAATTTTAATTAATATCAATCAGGAGAAAAGTTATTGCAAAAATATATGTTGATCCCTGGACACTTTTGATGTGTGTACTTGTCAATGGACTTAGCGATTACGTCAGCAATAATTAATTCACATTGAAGTGACCCTGGCACCCTGGCTGGCGGGCAGCCGGCTGAATAGGTGACCCTGTATCGATCCCGGCTTACCAAACTCCCTAAAAACATTTGTCACTCGCTTTCCGGCGGAAGTAAACATCGTGACAAATGTGAGGTCGAATAAGTCAAGCTATATAAATTATATATCCAAAGCCCGGGCATTTATAGATGTTTTATAAAAAGAATTGGCGACACAAGCGTCGCCAAACCGACTTTACCATAAAGCAAATTCGACGGTTTTGTATCTGATTTGTATGGTGTTAGCACTTATTAAATCCACACAATCACTTACATTTTCATCACCACTGCACATGGAAAACATTGTGAGGAGACAATGTCCTAGAACCAAAAATTCGAAGAGATGTCTTTCACAAAACCACATTGAGCCCGCGTGGTATTACGGGCTGTTCCCTCTCACAGAGAGCCTGAGGCCTGAGTCCCAGCAATAAGAACAGTATAACTGAAACTTACATTTTCCATTACCTTAGTATATTATTTACCAAAGATACTAACGGATATAACGTCACCTTTATAAACGAATGACTACTATCTAATAATGAATAAATTACCAACGAAGCATTTGCAAATCCATTTATGGATATACTATATGTATTCAAATGTGCTAAGATTAAGTTTTTCCTTGACACCAATGTAACCTAATGAGATACCAGTATGTGCTAAATAACAAGAAAATGCCATAAACTTTTGCCGCTAACAAATTGGTTCCACGCGCCATATCGCCCCGCCACATAGTTGTAACTACCATTAAAACTACTAAGCACATATTAATTGCCCTAAATAGGTAATTCAGTACAAGTTAAAACGTTCACAGTTACGTAAACTAGAATTTAGACCTCAAAAAGGTGCAGGAACCCAAAAGTTGTAGTGCGTAACCGACCCAGTAAAGTGGCTGTTAACTACACTATAAATAAACTTGCCTTGGTAGGTACATTATGTACGTACTTGCGTGGAAACAACTTGCCCAAGTCGTACACTGACATTTCATGAAATATGTATAATAATGTGGGTGCTACTAGGAGCCTTAATAGCCAAACTGTACTGGTCTGACTTAACTACTTGGCCTGTGTTATGTCCTAACATACTAAGGATAATATAGAACAGAAGAGCCTATTAAATCTCATAAGAGGTTAACTTTGTCTTTCTGTACATAAACTGTGTAAACACATAGCAAATTGCTTGCTCATTAAAAAGTCTAAATTTAGTAAATTTCAAGCGTAAATTACGTACTATATATTAATACAGAAATGTTACTATTGTCTCAGTGAATATTTTGATGACAGTTCTTTGACAATGTAATAATATTTGTTTCGTAACATGACTATTAATTAAGCGTCGACTCTAATAGTAATTCTGTGGACAATGTAAATTTTAAACATTTTTCTTGTCAGTAACATATTGACATTATAATTATTTATTATTGACATTATCGCATTTCGTTAATTATTGACATTTCCATACATTAACCACTGCATTTTATTAAATTACATTACAATACTGAATTATTATATAAATTAAGTTGCATATTTGGCAAAAGCCTGAATAAATGTATATTTGTACGCCAAATGGCAAAACACAGAGAAAATATAATATAATTGTAACACCTTGCACACTGTTGGAACCTATGTTTACAAATAAAGACTATTGATTGATTGATTGATCGCTAGGTAAAGGACATAGTCGATCGCTAGGTAACGACGCAGCTGACGAGCTGACCAGAAGGGCATACAGTGCGTCAGTCTGTGGACCAGAATCTGTCGTGCCCATCCCCTTCAGCCAACTACGCAGGTGGCTACAGGAGCACACCGCACATGCAAGCAGAAATCTGGTGGACGTCGTCACCAGGTTGCAGGCAGTCCAAGGAAGTTATGCCATCATTAGATGGCAAGCTAATCAGACGTTTATTACGACTGGACAGGAAAGCCCTGCGCCTGGTGACGGGGACCATCACGGGACACTGCTCGCTAAATAAACATTTCCACATAATATGCATAACGGACAGTCCCCTGTGCAGGGCTTGCATGCAGGCTGATGAAACCGTAGCGCATGTGCTCTTTGAGTGCACAGGCGTCACTAAGATTAGGTCAGAAACCCTCGGGACACCTAGATCGTACACAGATGTTCTCAACAGACCAGGAGACCATAGAATATAGCTCCATGTTTGTTTACCGTTATAGGCCGTCAGAAGTCCGAAAGTCTGACAACCAGTCTTACAAGAAAAAATACACTTAAAAAAAATAAAACGATTTCAAAATTTTCTAATTCAACTTCAAAGAATTCCATCATAAAAAGCCTACGTCCAGTTGTAATTGGGGCAACATCAAAGCGAGGATATATTCCGATAGGCTCGCTCAATACACCGTGCAACATGGACCGGATCCGCATACCTACGTAGTACACACCACAGCGTTGGCACGACACAACTTATAAGTTTCTTCGGCAAAATTCGTAAAACACGATAACATTTAAATTGAATTCCTACATAAATATGAACATAACAATGACGCCTGTAATCGCCAAAGGGTTTGGCAAAGGTGTACCTAATAGTACGCACGACTACACATCAAGCTATACATCAACCCCCTAACTAATAAACGTATTATTATATCATAGTTACACAACGATTTATCTCTTTCAGTCGTCAGTAACTTGACTTTCGAAAGAAGAACACAAAGCGTTGTGTAACTATTCAGACGCTATACAATGTTTATTAGTAAGGAGGTACCCATACAAGCTGACTTCGAATTGTACGAAAAACCTATACAATACGAGGTCAACTTAAACTGGAAATATACAACTTGAAATTTTGCCGTGTATGGGTAAGGCCACGAAAAAATTTCAAAAATAAAACGTGGACCGTACTAAAATTTGGAAAAAAAAAACGGTATCATTATTTCTAATACCATTTACAGTTTTATCAATATTTGAGTAAATTTTCGATTAATATTTTAAGTTGATTACAGCTTCCATACAAAATCAAAATGTCCCTCGTCTATGTAGCACCAAACTTTTGTTTTTTTTTTTCTTATCATGTTAATATCTAAAATATGCTGTATTGTACCCATTTTATACTGTTAGGGCCTTGTAATAAAACAAATAAATAAACGTTATCTGCCTATTATTTAAAAAAAAACCGGTTAAAAATATGGGCCGAATTTGATTCCCGTGTGTGACATAACACGAAATACACTATTAGCTTTTAATTTTAAAATCATATCAACACTAAAAGTATTTTTTTATGCCGGCAAAACTACCTAAGATTATAGAGAAATGTCAAACATCTGTCAACCATTTTAGTGTGGAAGAAATTCGTGATGTTGTTGGGTGCGGAAATTTTGGTTACCTAGTTTTTCCCAGTTATTTAATGTGATTTGACAAGGTAAGTGTTGAAATTTAATCCGTTAATGTCAAAATTGCTGTATAGAATGTTGTTGTTTGGGAAATCGGCTAGTTTTCTGTGCATTTAGACTATATTTAAAAGTTTTATGCTCAGAAAAACGTTATATTTTCACGTGTGTTTGTTCCCGCATGTTACATGTGTTATGTTTTGTGTTACGTAACACACGAGAAGATACGTTAAGCCTAATTCACATTGAAAGATAGTTGAAACATATTTTAAATATGCAGCTGAATGGTGAAACGAGTGAACCGTTTGCATGATGGTGAACATCGCGCTTGTACATAACAAATTTGTATTTGCTAAGCTTTGCCGGTGAAGGGTACAATTTACTTTTTTTTCAAATGCCAATGACGCAAGCTGAAAGGCAGAAGTTGTACAGGGAAAGGCTCAAACAAAGGGACCCTGAAAAATTTACTAGTATATTTTGTTGCTTTTTAAATTTCTAAACGCGCCACTTTCAAGCGTCACAAAATAATACACTCCATCGTACACTGTAATTAAAATTTTTTGTCCCTATATTTGGAGTTTGTTACTGATGAGAGTACTTAAACGAATCTTAGTTTTTATAACTATTAAGTTCTAATAAAGATTTTTAATATGTGTTTGTGTTTTTTTTAGTATGTAAATTTTATTTTAGAATCTTACGGGCAAAGCCGCGAATGTAACTAGTTTTATTATTTTATCAATTATGTGCACTAGGCTTTACTGTTTTCCAGTGTGTTATATTATTTCAAGTGTGTTATTGTGTGTTACAATTTCAAGTGTGTTATTGAACAATATTTCGTGGCCTTACCCGTATACACCCACATTTCGCCACTTTATATATTCCTAAGTCCCATGTAATTGGGGGCGAGCCTAGTTCCCATCAACGGGGCACAAATCTAGACTCCGGGCTAAGTGTATGCTTTACCGTATTTATTAAATAATAACAGCCGTTCGATCAGGTTAAGCCACGCTTGCCGCGGTTGGTCTGTGGATGGGTGACCATCTTTACATACCAAGATCCCTCCGTGCCTGGGAAAGCACGTTAAACCGTTGGTCCCGGCTCTCATTTGTGGATCTTTGACAATCGTTACGGGTAGTCAGAACCCCGAAAGTCTGACAACCAGTCTTACCAAAGGGTATCGTATTAGTATTACCCAGTAACTGGGTTGTGGGGGTCAGATAGGCAGTCGCTTCATGTAAAGTACTGGTATTCAGCTGCATCCGGTTAGAGTGGAAGCCGACCCCAACATAGTTGAGAAAAGGCTAGCCAGATGATAATGATACGTAAGTGGTACACCACAGATATTATACATTACAGTATTGTCTTTCCTTCTCCCCCCGATCGCTTTTAGCGATATGACCACCCATTGTACGAGTATCACCCTATATAAAATATCTGTAATTTTCATTGTATACTTACATAATAATGTCCTATTCTAAGAAAATCAGACAAGATTGCAAGAACTAACAGAATCAAGAACGTTTTATGAAGTGAAATGGTGATAATAAATATTTATTTAAAAACAAACGTTTGGGAAAAACAGTATAAATCTTAGAAATAATTTAGGATTACCATGAGGTTAAGGATGGTGATGTCATCTCTCCGATTTCAGTCTCAGGGGCTGCGCATTTTTTAACTTCCAATCATGATGGTTTGGAACTTAGCCGTGCTGCTCTTTCACATGGTCTAGCTAGCATAATCCAACTTGGCTGAGAAACTCAAAGCGGACATGTTAGAACAACATTGTAAATTGTAGCTACAGGCTGCGTCCTAACCGAAACCGATCGTCGCGCTCTTTTATATGAATACGACGTACTCACGCGATCAATCAAGTCGCATGTGTACGTCATAATTCACAGAACCGAAATCGTCGAACGCGTACTCACGCGACGGTCACTTTCGATTAGGACGTGGCGTGCATTCATCACATGGAATAAAATTAGCTAATGCTTGAAATGTATCCAGTTTTAATCGCTCGATTAGATACACAGACATAACTTTTAAGTTGTATCGTACCTTACTGTACGAAGTTACGGACACCCTTATGAATAAAAGATGAAATATGAAGGCTTAGCCCTCAACGTAGCTACAAACGACATCGACAGTTATTTCAATTTCTATATTTGGGCTAGTTTTTGAAATATGTTTACGTTGTTGGAAACTTGAAATAAGAGATCAAATGCTGTAGAAAATAGCTACTGTAGGCGGTTAAATATGTCTTAATAATTAGAATTGATATGTCAAGAGAATCGTTTAGTTTAACTACGACAATTAAGTATCGTTCACTAATTG
The DNA here is from genome assembly GCA_949316385.1 of Globia sparganii. Lineage (NCBI taxonomy): Eukaryota > Metazoa > Arthropoda > Insecta > Lepidoptera > Noctuidae > Globia > Globia sparganii. The sequence continues at coordinate 15,527,022 of OX438655.1, forward strand.
GGGTATTTAATTATTGAGGTCAGAAAATCTTCACTCAAGCTTGTTCAAGCCCTCGTATCCACGGGCGATTCATTTTTTCGCGCACTGGATTTTCAACGCACTGCTTAGCGCCGAGAGTTGAAAACCGTACAGTGTATGATTTTGACACGCTAGGATGTACTCTGTTGGATTCTCAATGTTTGGCTCAACACCGGGATTAGAACATCCAGTGGCTATATGAAACAGTCGCGTTGAAAAAATTGCCCGTGCATACCTGAGCCGAGAATGGGTCTAAATAAAATAATAGAAATAAGTCCCTAGGTATACCTATTTATTTTATAGACTGCCAGATTGGTTTAGTGATCACAAGCTCTACAATTGGTTTAGTGATCACAAGCTCACCAAACCTGTCCTCCCCGGATGGTTACAACACGGTACAAAATAACATAGGATGTTGTACCATTTCTTTTTGTTTTCGCGAGGAAACCTTCAAAATGCGCCCGGTTTTTGAGATAAAACCAGGGAGTGTGGGATTATCCTCACACTCACAGCTCCTAACAGGCTCCGGATCGGTCTTTTAAGAAAAACACCGATCCGGAGTCTGTTAGGGCACAATGTGCCCTAACAGACTCCGGATCGGTGTATCTCTGAGGAGACTGTAAAGGGGTCTCCCAGAATCCTAAATGTGCAAGAGTGCAAGGCAACACTTAACCACTGTGACGTGTGTGTGTATAAGAGTAACAGTGGAGTTTGTTGTCCATTCTTCTCAATACGAAAACGACGTTTTGGAAGGGGGTTAGAATCAATTATATTTTATTGTAATTTTTGACGTTCAAAAGTGCTTTTTATGTGCCTATTTGAAATAAATGCTTTGACTTTGACTTTTGACTTTGTGCGCCCTCTTCCCTGAGGTCACTCTGTGGGCCGACAGAGTCCCCACTCTAATCGCCCGCAACCCCAAATTCTCACATGCCTTAGGTAATGCAGGCTAGGTATGATATTGTACCTACCTACTAAGGATGGAACTAGAAGTGAATACCAAATGATACCTACACTTTCAAGACTCATTCCTATAATTTTAACTAATTTAATAAAACAGAATAGTTAATCACATGTGGTACTAAAAAAGTTTGTTAACAGGTGACATATTTCGCGAGGCTCCATATCCCACGCGAGCGAAACTGTGGCCGGAATTAATTAATTACTTAATTAACGACAAGCATAGACAACACGAACATAAACTAGATAGTACCTACTTACTTGACGTTAATGTTTGTACGTACAATCAACCGCATATCGCTATAGGCCGACCGCTTAACTGAGACGATGCCTGAGGTAGCTCCGCGGTGCGGGAAGGGTGATAGTTGTCACAAGTTGCCAATCACTGAGCTCTCACATCACGTCACCACACCCCTCCCGCACCGCGCTGCTACCTCAGGCAACGTCTCGTTAAGGGGTCGGCCTACAGTAATAAACTGACATTGACAGCGCCTTTATGTCGTAGCAGTAAGAGCGATTTTTTCTAGTGCAACTGTTTCCACTGATGTGCGTACATTGCGGATTTGTTTAAAACTGGCGGATTAAACAGCCATTTGCAAGTAGAATTGTTTTTTAATTTATAAATACACAGTCTATAAACAGAGGGACAATTCTCGTAATTTTAAGAACGTTCACAGTCTGATCTCAGTCTCAATCTGTCAAAAATATCTCTAATTTCTCTACATTTTGACAAGTTTTTGACATTTGTTTGTCGCTGAGATGAGACTGCGACTAGATTTTGAACGTTTTAAATTACGACAATTGGCCTTCAGATGTCGTTCAACCCTTTGTTTTGTATCATTAAACTAGAAATGGAAAAGTTAACTATTAATCCTTTACTTGACACTGACATGATTATGTAGTAGTCGAGATCCAGCTTATTTAAAAAAAAAATTACTCATGATATGTAAGAAATACCTTGGACTAATTGTGAACACCGAACCCCTCTCCTTTTTTGAAGTTAAATTTATGATTTATTTATTTTTATTATGCAGAGGTCCCAAATTAAGTACAGTGATATACTTTTTTTTTTTTAATGAATGGACTTGTGTGTATTGTAGGGGATGTGGATGTGCACAGTGAAACGCCAGATTTACGCAAGGGTGAAAGGTCCAGACGTACACGATACGTCCGCGCGAAATCATTCGTATAGCGAATACAATTTTTTTTTTTATGAAAATTGTTTTGTCAATCGCGGCGCCGTCCTAAGTAGTAAGTAGTCCTAAGTAGGTACATAACCCAAATCAAATCATGTTTGTACATGTTTATAATCATATTTTACTGGCTTTTACCCGCGGCTTCGCCCGCGTGGATTACGGAAAATATCCCACGGGATCGTATCTAAAGTACCCTATGTGTTAATCTAGGACCTAGATTTTACACAGATTCCCTACACTAGGTACTAGGTAAAACGGGCTGGTGTCCGCAACTCCACGTCAATGCGCGTATTTTGCGTACGGGAGTTTTTTCACTACACTAACACATAGGTAACCTAGATTCTAGGTTATATATAATGTATCTATCCTAGAATCTATTATAATCTATATATTCACTATCTATATGGTGTGTTTTTTGTCCATCGTTTACGAGGTGCACGCTGATAAAGGTCCCAGTCGGCATGATTTTTTCCGACCTCTTCAACAATGATCGTCATACCTAGTACAACCAATTTACACAAAATCCTAATGAATTATACAGGTTGGGCAAAAAATCGTGGATCAAACGAAACAGGGCGACCACGACAGCTGGGGTTATTTGCAGTAAAAATTTCTCTGTGGCAGTGCCTAACTTGATCTCCTAAAAAGTTATGACAATTTGAGTGTTTACAGTAAGGTTCTAAAGTTACAAATAATTTTTCGTGAAACTTAAAAGATATTGAAAAAAGTGCCAATACTGACAAATCATGGTACCCACTATCATAAACGCAGTTTTGTAGTGAGGATGCTTTTTTTAAAAAAAAATTTTTGTATTTTTTTTACAGTAAATTACCCCAGCTACTATTTTTTACCCACCCTGTATACACGTAAACGGTCCTCATGAATCACTCCGTCCATTGATCAAAACCGTATGAAGATCCGTTCGGTAGTTTTCAGGTTTAACGAGTTCAGACAGACAGACAAACGCAGCGGGGGACTTTGTTTTATAATATGTAGTGATAGTGATCAGTAAATAATTAAGTCTCCGTCATTGACATATCAATGTTTAATCAATCAATTAAGTACCAGGTACTTCCCAAATCTATGAGTAGCTAATACCTACTTTACATTAAGATAATTATGTTTATCAGCATTATCAAGACGATTGTTTCAAATATCACCTACACGTCTTGCTTAAAACTGAAACATATGTAGGTACAGAAAATACAACGTCGGTATTTTCACTAATCTCACGACGAGGGAAGCCCCGGGCGGCTACAGAATTACAGAACTACGTACTAATGAGTGTCCTTCAACCAAGGAACAAACATTTCAATCTACCCAGTTCGCAGAATTGAATACACAACTATAGGTACCTACCTAAGTATATAACACGAACTAGAACATTACGCTGAATAAACATGGAAATTGTCGTAACTGTATATAACTTTGTAATAACGAGCTCACAAAAGCAAGGGTCATGAATTTGTACAGAAAACTTTACAAACGTTTTAGAATTAGTTAAAAAGGATTATTTAAATATTTGTTCTGAACCAATTCGCAGAAGTTTTATTGACTTTGGTGATTAATATTCATCATAATGTATTTTGATACCCGAAACTCTGAAAGACCATACTCACAAATTCTCTTTTGGAAAGTGGTCCAGCCGTCTACAGTATATTCACAGACATTTTACCTCTGATTTTGCACCATTGTTCGGATATATATCATTGTCAATATTACAGTGATTTTTAATCTCGTGACAATAATGTTGCTGCAACTGTTAATTCTTTCAAAATCACAGTGATCTTTATTTTTTAACCGACGAAAAAACGGAGGAGGTTCTCAAGTCGACGCGTATACAGGGTTATTTGTAAAACACCAGCAACCTCATAATAATAAGAGATCATTGTACTCATCATTATGAACAACTTTTATTATGGGACCAAACCTGAAACCGCGAAAAAAAAATCAACTGTTCCCTACATTTATGTTCGTGTAACTCGTCAAAATGTACGAATAATCACAATCAGCCTATAATGTTCCCACTGCTAGGCATTCTCTCCTATGAGAGGGAGTGGGCCATAATCACATGTCTTCGAATTTTTGGTGGTGTCAATAATTTTTTTTGCCTCTTGAGCCGATGTCGACTATTCTGCCAGCGTCATGTCTAAACGGCAGCGCGGAGACGCCCGTCTCGATGACCCCATCGACTTTACATTTTCTTAGTAGATCTACAGATGTTAGTCGCCTACACAAGGAACGCGAACACTGTGAATAGTCTCGATCAAGTTTCAGTCAACTAATTTGAATGGAGGTGCTTAAAATGGCGCGATTTTCACGTGACTTCGTAATCATTAGAACAATCGACACGCGTAATCGCTTTCCGCGACCTACACGGGATTCACCACGGTTTGACTCTATCATTTATTAAACAAAACATGCGTGTTCCTAAACGTTCCCGTAATTTATATATCTAATGTGGTCTTCACTACATTCCTGAAGAAAGCCGTGGGCTGTGGCGTTACCTATCAACCTTCTCACGAAACTACACACTCTAGGAATACATTAAATGTTTTGGGTTCTTTGCTATGTTTTCCTACACCTTTTTAGACCCGTAATAGCCGTTAACATTGTGGACCGTAACAATATGCTTGAGGCGATAAGCGTCAGGGTAGCCCACGGAATTCAAATGTTCTTATATTTTTTACAATTTGAGATAAACTTCGCGGCCGTAGCAAATATTTATTTATCCCACAAAAACATTTCATGTTAAATGTTGCCAAGACGAGACCATGTAGCTCGCACTGTCAAAAAGTAATCAGATCTCCTGTAGAACCAAGCTTCTAACTCTACACACCCTAACTCTACTTCGCAAACTACACCTTAGTCAAAATATATGGCTTGGCCATTTCGCTACATTCACATGAGCGTAAGGTGAAAAACTGTCATACCTACTGTTATACAATGGTTCTTGTAGTAACGAAACGGCCAAGCCATATATTTTGACTAAGGTGTAGTTGCGGCCAATTCTAACTTAAGGAGTTGTAAATATTACTGATCTTAATTGATAAGCCATATTTGTTACGGTCACGAATCATATTTTAATCAAAATACAACCTGACACTGGCCTGCATATTGCAAAAAATATAAGTAAATTTGTATTTTGTTACCTTAACGCATCCTTCTTAAGAACAGTTTCTTTGTACCAAGCTTTATATTCTGCACTAAAAACTCTTTTGTTTAACACACTCCCGAAATAAAAGATTATACTTAAAAATCATATTTTGTATCATACTGCAATTTATAAAAGAAGTTATTTAATAAGGCGGTGTAGTCTCGAAGCGACTCGACAGAACGACGGATAATAATATTCTTTCATCTCTTGACAAATTAAATTACGCATACTACAAGACCAGATATGCTTTAGCATATCTGGTCTTGTAGTATGCGTAATAAACACTTCACGGTCCCTGAAACACTTCACGGTCATGAAAATATTATTATTTTTTGTATCCATTTTATTTTTCTTAACATGAATTCATCTTAGAATGTTCAAAGAGAAACCATACTATATATGTTCGGGTTCCTCATTCATATCTTCAGATATTCTTGCACATTTATGTCATCAGCATCATAAAATTTGCCGAAGGACGTTCATTGTAGGACCCCAAAACTGGTAATAGACAAAGCCCAAAGAATTGCTGGACAGTGAGTGTGTGACTTTTTAAATAGGTACGGTCAACGACAAAAGTCGATTGACACTGCTACTTTTACACATAGTCTAAATGGACACAACATTATTCGATACTTCAGCATTTCATATAGCTAAGAGTTATTTTTTTTTTTGTTTCAATTTTGCTTATACATATATTTAGCTCAATACAGAAGATTTTTAAAAAATAAGTCTTATCCCGCGCCCTAACCAAAAGTAATCGTCATACGTCGACTTGGTCGCTTGTATGAATTATGATGTACGAACGCGGCTTGATTGATCGCGTGTGAATGTCATTTATTCATATAAAGAGCGCGACGATCTCGTACTAGCGCGAAGATCGTATTTAGTTAGGACGCAGCCTTAATCGACTTTTGTGGCTGACTGTACCTAGTGTTAGGTTGTATGTTAGTCTATTGATGTGTCAAGAAGTCATGCTTCCATGAATTTATTTTTCTTAATGTTTTAATGACTTATTCATTTGTATGTTTAAATAATATTGTATTATAAAAAATATTAGTAATTTATTATAAATAAGCAAAGTATGTTTATTTTTGTTGATCACCAATTTGATTAAAGCTCCCACTATGAGTGCTGGGCAAATTGATGGCTGTCGTACCGTCCGCCATCATGGACGGCCGTTCTGGAACATATCGATTATTATATAAAAACTAGCTGACCCCACAAACGTCGTTTTGCAAAAAAAAAAAAAAAAGATAGTAGCCGATTCTCAGACCTACTGAATGCAAACAAAATTTCATACAAATCGGTCCAGCCGTTTCGGAGGAGTATGGTAACTAACACTGTGACACGGAATTTTATATATTAGCTGTGGTGGTACACCGATCGAAGTTGCAAGTGTAAATCGTACTGCGGTGAATAGTAGAAGTTATAAGTTTGTTACATTACTGATGATTTTTTGGTGGCCAAAACTAGGTACATCATCAGAAACAAGTGATATTTTCTATTGAAGCAAAAGGAAACCATCCTTGCCAGAAATTACCCACATTTGGTGAAACCAAAACAGACCGAGCGCAAATTCTGTACAAGACACTACACTGGAATTAACAAGCTTCATTTACATGCAAATCGAAGTTATATAGGACTTAGACGTAATCTCTTTAGCCAGCTAAGCCCATATATATTCAGTTACGATTGCCATTTGATTGCATCCTGCCTGATAATTACCGCATGTTGATATATGTTGGTATTAGCGAGCAGCGGCGACATGATTCATATTTAGTTGGGAGAATGTTAATCATGTTATTTCTTGTCGTTGTGTTTGCGAAATCAAATTACAAAAAACATTTTTTTTTTTCATACTTGTAAAGTCTTACGACGAACCGACAATGCCTGCTACTGGTCTATGAAAAAGCTCATGAAAGGAAATCTAGCTGCCTTTTACACTAAAGCGAAAAATTATGAGCATGAGCATCTTTCCCATTCTGACCTATGGATTCCAGACTTGGTCTTTGACAAACATTCAAAAGTCCAAACTCAAGGTTTGCCAACGTGCAATGGAGCGCAGTATTCTAGGCGTCAAATTGACAGACCATATTCGCAACACCACACTGCGCTCAAAAAGACAGATTACTGACGTTGCTCAAAAAGCCGCTAAGCTGAAGTGGGACTGGGCTGGCCACGTCTGCCGTATGACCAATAAGCTGTGGGCCAAAATAACCACCACGTGGAGCCCTGACACAGGTAGAAGGCGTCGCGGCAGACCCTGTAGAAGATGGCGGAACGAGCTGGACAAAACAGACGACCAGTGGTCCACTTTGACCCTGGATCGAAAGAGCTGGAAGTCAAGGGAGAGGCCTTTGCCCAGCAGTGGGATGATGCAGGCTAACAGTAACAATAACTTGGGAAAAGACAGTACCCCAAGACACAGGGAATATAGGGTGGGGACCAGCACCCTAATCGCGTTACACACTATCAATCAGAATCATTTTGAAGAATATTGCTAATCCATTGCTTCATATGTTCAAAAATTTTGTCTGCTCAACAACGTAAATAACGCAATGTATACAATGTCTAACAGTATAAACGTAAGTCCTGAAAGTAGTTTGTTCATAATTGACTACTGAATCGATTTCAGTAACTTTTAATATAGGTATTTTTTTTTCAAAAATTATGTATTTTTTCATACTAATCGCCGATAGAGCCGATAGAGAAATAAAATTAAATCTTATTTCAAGGTAATAAGACTCATTTTTAAATGCATAAAGTAATGCTAGTGTCGACACGATTTCTTAATAAAAATAGCAAGCTTTAAAAAAAAATAGTTTTGGTCATTGTATTATGCTTTTAACTCAATACTCTAATTGGGTTGCGTTAATTATGTTATACCTTGTATTATTGAACTGTCAAAATTAAAGATATTGATGGTGTGTTAGTAATAATCTAGCACCCAAGGGCCCAGTTTTTATTTTATTTATTTTCTGTGACTATTAATTAGATAACTTTATAATACACATATCAACTCTAAGTATTATAGTATCTAGAAAAGCCTTATGTATTTGGAAGATGTAATGTCCTAAGAAACTACATGTAGCGGTTACCTACATACTAGTAGTTAATTGTTTCAGCAAATTGACACTAGTAATCTCTCGGTACATCGAGAATGTTAACGACCCTTGTGTGGAACCATGTCATATTATATATTCTGACCCATGGATTCCAGACTTGGTCTTTGACAAACATTCAAAAGTCCAAACTCAAGGTTTGCCAACGTGCAATGGAGCGCAGTATTCTAGGCGTCAAATTGACAGACCATATTCGCAACACCACACTGCGCTCAAAAACACAGATTACTGACGTTGCTCAAAAAGCCGCTAAGCTGAAATGGGACTGGGCTGGCCACGTCTGCCGTATGCCCATTAAGCTGTGGGCCAAAATAACCACCACGTGGAGCCCTGACACAGGTAGAAGGCGTCGCGGCAGACCCTGTAGAAGATGGCGGAACGAGCTGGACAAAACAGCCGACCAGTGGTCCACTTTGGCCCTGGATCGAAAGAGCTGGAAGTCAAGGGAGAGGCCTTTGCCCAGCAGTGGGATGATGCAGGCTAACAGTAACAATAACTTGGGAAAAGACAGTACCCCAAGACACAGGGAATATAGGGTGGGGTCCAGCACCCTTATCGCGTTACACACTATCAATCAGACTCATTTTGAAGAATATTGCTAATCCATTGCTTCATATGTTCGAAAATTTTGTCTGCTCAACAACGTAAATAACGCAATGTATACAATGTGTAACAGTATAAACGTAAGTCCTGAAAGTAGTTTGTTCATAATTGACTACTGAATCGATTTCAGTAACTTTTAATATAGGTATTTTTTTCAAAAATTATGTATTTTTTCATACTAACCGCCGATAGAGCCGATAGAGAAATAAAATTAAATCTTATTTCAAGGTAATAAGACTCAATTTTAAATGCATAAAGTAATGCTAAGGTCGACACGATTTCTTAATAAAAATAGCAAGCTTTAAAAAAAATTGTTTCGGTCATTGTATTACCTATGCTTTTAAGTCAATACTCTACTTGGGGTGCGTTAATTATGTTATACCTTGTATTATTGAACTGTCAAAATGAAAGATATTGATGGTGTGTTAGTAATAATCTAACACCCAAGGGCCCTATTTTTATTTTATTTATTTTCTGTGACGATTAATTAGATAACTTTATAATACACATATCAACTCTAAGTATTATAGTATCTAGAAAAGCCTTATCAATTTGGAAGATGTAATGTCCTAAGAAACTACATCTAGCGGTTACCAACATAGTTAATTGTTTCAGCAAATTGACACTAGTAATCTCTCGGTACATCGAGAATGTTACGACCCTTGTGTGGAACCATGTCATAAAGCTTTCAGGGAGACCACTAGGTACCTACTTACTAGAAACACACAAAGTTACACACACACACACACACTCACATAAACCACACGAACACAAAGACACACACAAAGTTATTTCCAAGTCAAACACCGGACCCACGTTACTGGAATATCTTTGATATTACGACGGTCGGGAATAAACCAGATAAAAAAGAAACTTTATATATGTATTAAAATTATATTTCAATCCATTGGTCACCAATGGGATATTCCGTAGTTGCTTAATATAAGGCCAAGCGAAAACCCCTTATGCCAAAGGTGTAAGGGTCGTATTCGTTTGCTGCGACACCTATCTCCAAGAAGTAATATCCCAGTCCCTGTGAACCCGGCTTAGTAGAGCACAATATATCGTGTCCAAAAGACTTTAGATACCCGCTGTTGACTTTATCGGAACACCCGTTAAGGACATTGGATTAAAGCCGGATCTCTTCATAAATATTCATAAAATTGAATTTCTGAAAGTTATCTCTTCCTTATAATAACCATAGGTACTGAAACTCTGTACTTTTAAGAGGAAATACGGTCGGAGTGACTTTTGAAGAAGTCTAACTAAAAAGTCATAATTCGAGGTTTGGTTCTCGCCTATTTCCTCCAATATTTGACCAATTTAAAAGAAGAAGGATATATACTGTGTCCCTATTATTTATGTATATATACTTATATATGATAAGTATGTTATGTTATATGTATACATATACATATAACACGTTTTTCTTTTTCATTAATAGTTGTCAAATTTGTACACTAGGCCTCTGTTGACAGCGCAGCGGTTTAAATCGGAATCAACCAGAAAGAATAAAGACGAGAGTGTTTCTATGGAGAAAAGACCACCCACATTTCCTCTTAGGCCTTTCCGTTACTCTACCACACTTCTTTTTGAATACTGTGAGGTGCTGACTGTACGCCAACTGTCTGTGTTAAGTATCGTTTCAAAACAGCATGCATGGAGTACAATCCAACCGTGTTAACATTGTGGAAAGAGGTAATTACCTACATTCAAAAACATTTATATGAAAAAAATAATAATATTTTTGGAATGTACTCTATGAATAAATTAACGATGAAGAATTCGGTATCTCTGTGACTTTGACTTTGAGAATTCGGTATCTCTGAAACATACGTTCAAACTGAAAATATACTGACCATCTTAAAGTAGTGATACAACTGATTGTCAGCTTTGTAAACCTATGGACAACACCATTTATGAATCTACTAGTTAAAACTATCTCACCTTCTTCAGCTTACACACCTAGAGAACAGCAACTTTTTCATTATTTTAAAGTAATTAAGTTAATATTTTAATGTAAACTGTTTTCTTTTGTTCCTAAGCTTATACTTGCATACGCAGCGGAAAGGCTTAAGGCACTGCGTGCTGAAACAGCAGATGCTAATAATTTGACACAAATTGTATCTGATTTAAGTACCTACTTTTAAGCATAAGTAGCTAAGACGGGTTGTGTCTTATTTATTTTTTTAATTATTTATCATTAATTTATTCGTCACAAAAGTAAAATTTAAAATTTAAAAAACCCTCCGACACAAAAAATAAACTCTAAAACTAACAAATAATATTTTAAACCTATTATAATTATTATCGTCACATATATTATGTAAGTTCAAATATTTTTATTTTCCAAGCGTCGTCGCGTCGGGGGACCGCTAAAGTTTATAAAGTATTTTTCCAACAACAGCTAATTAATTATTACGAATTACATTTAGGTATGAGCGATCTTAAGTGGGCAGACACATGAGGGCAGACGACACTGACGGTTGTGTCGATTTTGAGAATTTTTCGGAGTAAATTCTTTTGTTTCAATCTGCGACTACACCTGTTTTTCTTACTTAGCGGTCCCCCGACGCGACGACGCTTGCCAAAAAGCGCAGATTGACGCAGCCAGAGGAGAACACCCCAGAAGGGGAAGAGTTTTTATTATTACAAGCAACTCGGAAAGCTGAATTACGCAGCCAAGAAAGCTCCCAAGAAGAAAGATGCGGCGTCCAAGGCTTCGCTTGCATCAAAGCAACCTTCTGTGAGACGTGCGCGGAATGCGCAGTGCACTGGAGTCTCGTTTGAATGAGACTCCAGAAAAACGATCATCTAGACTCGCCAGGTCATATTTAAAGTCATGGTTACCTTACCATATACTTTCAATATCATTGGAGTAACACGGTACCAAATTTCGAATCGATAGGACATATGGAAGGTAGTCAGATCCCCTCATCAACTATTAAAGAGCTGATGATCTTCAAACGGCTGATCAGGTCATGGTTACCTTACCATATACTTTCAATATCATTGAAGTAACACGGTACCAAATTTCGAATCTATCGGACATAAGGAAGTTAGTCAGATCCCCTCATCAACTAGAAAAGAACTGATGATCTTCAAACGGCTGAACAGATTTTCATGAAACATGGCTAAGAACACTTGGGATAAAATTATCGACATAAAAAAACTAAACGAAAATCGGTTCATCCTTTTGGGAGCTACGATATCACAGACAGATACACAGACAGACACGTAAAACTTATAACACCCGCTCTTTTTGAGTCTGGGGTTAAAAAGATATAGAAGAATATATAATAATAATATTTTGACATCATATATTATAATATATACCTTTAATAAAACTCTCATGCGTAACAATTTGAAGAATATTGCTACGCGCTACATGTCTACGCGTGCTACGGTGCTACGAAGCGTAGAGCAATTTTGTGTACATTATAAAAAATGTACGGGACGCTATTCATTAAAATTGTGTAATCACAAGAATATGATCACTTAGGTACAGGGCTGAAGGCTAAATGCTGAAAATCGTAGCTAATGAGTGTTGTTTGTTGATGGTGAACTAATACGCGAAATTCAATTACGCCGTTCACATTTCTAAGTAACAAATTAATTTCTATTATTCTATCCACGCAAAGTTTCAGTGCAATTAATCCTCCGAACAATGAAATACTATAAACACGTGGGTACCGCAATATTAAACGTACCATAGTTTGTGATTGCTCAGATCACGTACGCAAGTTGCGTTATACACACGTGCGATATCAACAAAATCGTAAACATTCGGAGGGGTGCGGGGAGGCAAAGTGCGCCACGTTTCCGGTTTCAGTTTCATTACTGATATTGGTACGTAAGCTGCTTCGATTCAATTTCCTCGGTTCGGCTCACATTTATTTCGAGACTGACGTTTAGATTACGAGCCCATGCGAGCGCTGGGCCTTAGATACTCGCTACTCCATATTATTATTATAAGTAGGATAGCTTATTTACATAAAATTACTCCGACACGCTACTGAACAAATTCATTCTTGAACACAAGGTTAGATACATCCAAACTGCTTTAAATATTTATGAACAGCTACTTTATTTGCTAAACAAGTACTTTCAAATACTCATCATGATCTATCTACACCCACTCATTGCTTTTTCTTTCCGAATTCTTAGGAGAGCAGAGAAAAGCGTTTGATTTTCCTCTAAAAAATAACAGCCGCAATTGTATTTCAGTGTGTGCTTTCCCTCTACTTACATAAAAACAACACCTATCCCCCGCCGCTTCGACACTGCGTTGTTGACGCCATCAGCAGGACATGAGCTGAATAAAAATGTGGCCATTATTTATTCTACCTCTGTTGACTCGTAGGAAACAGCCATCAAACCTTCGTGCCAAAATTCGTTGGCAAATAGAAAATATTGACATAGGCAAAATGTTTTTATTCACTAAAAAGGTGCTCTAAGGGCCAAAGCACACACGCTACTTTTAGCATCGGCGATCTAGCCGCTTTTTAGAAGCTAAATGCAGCGACCAAAGATTCCACACCGCACACTTAAAAACGCCAAACGCGGCGATTGAGTCGCTTTTCGGAAGCTCAACACAGCGGCTGATCGCTACACTCCGCACACATTCAGATACCGGTCGCATCGATTTGGCGTAGCAGAACACGACTCAGTGTTGCACTAGATTTTGACGCTACACCCTTACCATGGATTCTAATAATTCAGACAACAATACATCCATATTTGTGTTAGTAAATACTTAAGAACTAAGTAAATCACAAAAAGACACAACAGAACAAACGAAATTAAATGAAGCTGCACTGCTGCTTGCTTTATTGTTAAAGGGAAAATATCAATCACCCCGAAGACGGTATTGGTTACACCCAATAACCAGTTCACGTCTTACATAAGGAGAGCATCATTCATCTATACTATCTATACTAATATTATAAAGAGGAAAGGTTTGTATGTATGTTTGTAACGAATTGGCTTAAAATTAAAATGCAATTATGCCTCATATTAACTATAAGGGTGAACCTTTAAATGAAGTGCAATCAACAAAATTTCTTGGTCTTACTGTGGATGACAAATTAAAATGGAAATCCCATATTGAAACACTATGCAAAAGAATTAATAAATCAGTATATGCGCTACACGAATTAAAGAAGATTTCAAGTATCAATACCTTGTTAACGGCATATCATGGTTTAGTTGTTCCTGTCCTGAGATATGGTGTAATTTTTTGGGGAAATTCAACTGACAATGACTTAATTTTTAAAGCACAAAAACGCAGCATTAGGGCTATGTTTGGGCTTCAAATAATTGAAATCTGTAAACCATTTTTCCAGGAGTACAAAATTCTAACTCTACCAAGCCTGTATATTTATGAGGTCTCAATGTTTGTTAAGGTCAATCAAAACTTATTTACATTGGCCTCAGACGTTAATAATAGGCTACAACGTGACGAATTTCGCCTCTGTGTGCGCCGAACATAATTATACTGCTATGATGCACAAAAGTGTGTTTTACATGGCTCCTGTAATCTTCAATAAATTACCTAAAGAAATAAGGGCAATGAATACTGTCTTATTTAAGAAAACACTAAAGAGCCTCTTAGTTAACAAATGTTACTATAACCTGAACGAATATTTTTCCAAACTCAAGACCTCACGGTGACATCAAATAATAGAACAATAATTATTCATGTATCTTTTAATAATCAATCTGTTAGTATATTGTAATAATTCTCGAAATGACATTGTAATAATTCAATTATACATAATCTATACTTTAAGAAGGACATTTAATTAATTTAATTCAATTGTATTCTATATTATTCAATTTTATTGCATTCCACATTTTCGTATACAATATTATAAGTGCGCGCGGGTGCGGCGCAGCTAAAGAATTCAATCCTAATATTGACTTGAATAAACCATAACTCTGTACTTTTTGCATGCCTTAAGAAAGCACTTGAAACATGTACCTATATTAACAACACCAATGTAACAGTGTTTTCTGCAAAAATAAATAATTTGATTTGATTTTTTTTTTTTTAAAGTACTAGACCGATTTTAAAAATTCTTTCACCATTTGAATGCTACATTATCACTGATTAATATAGGTTTTTTAATTGCAAGAAAAAATAAAATGTTTAAAAATAAATGTCCACCCGTGCGAAGCCGGGATAGGCCGCTTGTTATTTCATATATTTCGGAGAGATAAACGGACATTTTTTGAACATTTTGGAATGAAGTACTTACACTACATTTCAAGAGCGTTTGTCATATCTCGAAGCTAGTTTTTAGCGATTCCTATACCACGTCCGAACGCAAGAAGTCGCCAAAACGCGACGCAGCATCGATACAGTCGCAAAATCGCAGATCGCCAATGCTAAAAATAGGATGTGCTTTGGCCCTAAGGGATTTTTTGAACTGATCCTTAGATGTGTGCTTAGATGGCACTTGCCAGCTGCGTACCTAAATAACATCAGTGTGAGAAACCAAAACCATAGCATTATCAGCCTATAGTGTTCCCACTGCTGGGACACAGGCCTACTCTCTGTGAGAGGGAGTGGGCCACAATCTACAACGCGAGCCCAATTCGGGTTGATGGATGTTTTCGAATTTTTGCGTCTAGGACATGCCAGTTTCGTCACGATGTTTTCCTTCACCATTTTGAGAGCAGTGGTGATGAATTAATTTACACAAAGTGCCATTGCCAGTGACCGCGTATCGGAAGACGTAGCGTTGGAAGACCTCCCACAAGGTGGACCGATGATCTTGTGAAGGCCGCAGGAATCCGCTGGATGCGGGAAGCACAGAACCGATCGAAGTGGCGGTGCTTGTGGAAGGTCTACGTCCAGCGGCGGACGTCTTTCGACTGAAATGATGATGATGATGAAAGTGCCTGCTTAGGTTCTATCATGTCAATGCCCATGACATAGGTACGACTCGTACATTTGATTCCAAGGTACTTATAATTAAATTTACAAGGCAATAATAACATCTCGCCAAATATTTTGGAACAGCTCTTTACATTTATTAGAAAATTGCCTTCATGTTTCTGAAGAGAATGAGGGTTGACATGAAAGGCTTCGCCGTAATTGCTATTTGCGTGTAAACTCCATTGTTAAAGGTCGCGTCGCATGGTAACAAAGGGCTATTATGTCAAAGCACTCAGGTTTACAGTTAAATCTAATGCTCGTATCAACTTGATTTAATATTTATACAATACTAGCTACGCCTCGCGGTTTCACCCGCATAAGTTTCGATCTCGTGGGAAATATGGGGATAAAAAGTATCCTATGTGTTAATCCTGGTTATAAACCTTATTGTGTGCGAAATTTCATCCAAATCCGTTCAGTTTTTTTTTTTTTTTTGCGTGAAACATGCATTCTCAAACTTTCGCGTATATAATAAAATTATTCAATAAGGATTTTTAATGAAAACAAACGACGGCTTCCAGTCTAACCGGATGCAGCTGAATACCTACCAGTATTTTACATGGAGCGACTGCCTATCTGGCCTCCACAACCCAGTTACTGGACAATACGATACCCCTTGGTAAGCCTGGTTGTCAGTATTTTAGGCCTTCTGACGACCTGCAACGACTGTCAAAGATCCACGAATTACGACACCTTACAATGTAGACTTTTTAATGTAGGTATAGGAACTAGGGAAACTTTCGAGGGTTTATAGTCTAACATTCTCAAACTCAAACTCAAACTCAAACTCAAAGCATTTATTTCAATTAAACCATTTCCAGGCACTTTTGAATTGTCAAAATTAACTAGTCGGTCAGTTAGTCAGAAAGTTGAAGCTAGTTGCCCATTCCAAAACGTAGATCTCTTGGAGAAGAACGGGCAAGAAACTCCAAGGACACTCTTTTAAATTAAGATATTACAAAATCCTGAGTACAGTATTCTTGTTGCTTCTATATGTGAGAACAATGTTATGAAGAAACAATTCAAGACAGTTATAAGATTAAAAAGAAGCCCTGGCAGCTAAGAGATGACCAGTCTCAACTGACAGCGCCCGTTCACGAACATGACGCATGGATCAGCACCATCCAGCTCAACCATTTTGAAGGGAACCGAATGATCCAACACACGCGCCACCATCAGTGAGACATTTAAGTGAGCATGACACATTCTCAACTGCCATGCTCTTTCAAGTAAATATAAAAAAATTATAATGAACGGATCCATGGTTCTTACATTTACAAAATTAAAAAAAAAAAAAAAAAAATGCTTCTAAATTATACAAAACTATCGTTACCAATTTATTTACGAGATGAATAAAATTTTACTAGAAAGAGGTATAAGATATTAAAGTAACAATTAAAACTTGATTGAATTAAAAATACACATTAAATTCGAATGTCAGAAACACTTAAAAAAAAAAAAAAAAAGAAAAAAAAGAAAAGAAAAAAAGGGAAGCATGTCTTCCAAATTAATATTGAAATTTTAACTAGTGAGCCCAAGTGTCTGTGGAGCAGGACCAGCATTTAGCCAAGCATTTTTATCTACGATATAATCATCCAACTTATAGTATGCTTGTCTACATAGTGTGCGTTTAATGCATGTTTTAAATTTCTTCTCATTTAGTTGAAGAATATCGAGTGGTATTTTATTATAACACTCTACACAATAACCCATAAAAGAAGTTTTTACTTTAGACAATCTGAAACGAGGTTGATCTAATTTGTTCCTATTTCTAGTGTTAAAATTATGCCTGTCACATATCTTACTAAAAAGATGTAGATTTTTTCGAACGTACATAATGTTTTCATATATATATTGACAAGGAACCGTCATGATGTTAATTTTTTTAAACAGTTCCCTTAGAGATTCACGTCTGCTGAGGTTGTAGATAGCTCTGATAGCCCTCTTTTGCAGAATGAAGATAGATTCAATATCTGCAGCCCGTCCCCACAACAAAATACCGTAAGACATGATGCTATGAAAGTAACTAAAATAGACCAGTCTCGCGGTATCCACGTCTGTTAATTGACGGATTTTCCAAACAGCGTAAGCGGCTGAACTTAGCCGCCCTGCAAGTGATGTTAAGTGAGGACCCCACTGCAGCTTTGAGTCAAGCGTGATCCCCAGGAAAACCGTATTTTCGACGAATTCAAGTATCTCCTTATTCAATACAACGTGACATTCACTACTTCTAACATTCGGTAAAGTGAATCTAATGCATTTAGTTTTTTTCTCATTTAATACCAAATTATTTACAGTAAACCAATTATGGACCACAAGCATAGCGTTATTTACGTCGTCAAGCTCCTGTGCACGTCTGCTTACTTTAAAAATCAGTGATGTGTCATCAGCAAATAACACCATTTGTGGTCGGTTTTCCAGTAAATAAGGTAAATCATTTATATATACTAAAAATAAGAACGGCCCCAATATTGAGCCTTGGGACTTCCGCCTATTGGAACTTCTGCTATCGATACGTTAAGCAGAAGATTGGATAGGTATCAATTATTTCACAAATGAAAAAAAGCTGTGTGTGCTATAACTTATATATTTTTCATAAATAAGTGTTAACAATTCAAAAAGTAGGAAAATAATTTCACAGCACGTATAAAAACGTGTCCGCGTGAATATCAGGTGTTCAATATCAATCAAGTGACATGCATGCTTTACATTCTTAACAAATCACTGCAATATCTTGTGTGCCGATTCGAAATATCAAACAACACACTCAATGCATTTAGGGAACAATTTCAAAAGATTAAATGGAAAAGGTGGGTAAATATAGTACTAATACGAGTATAAAGTACCCGGCCGTAAGCCCAAGTAGTACGCACGGGCGATTTTTTATCGGTCACTAGATTTACAACGCACTGTGGATTGTCAATGCTCGGCTCACTACCGAGAGTTGAAAATCCAGTGCGCGATAAAATCCCGCCGCGATATCTTTGCGTTCGTGGGAACGAGGGCTAAGCATGACACGTCGAGCTTCAGGAAGAGGGTATTACACAGACACAAGTGACACAGATAACGCTCAGCAAAGCTGAAAACTTTATAACCGATTTCACAAAAAAGCAGGAGGTTCTTAATTCGGTTGTATTTTTTTATTGATGTGCCATTTTTACAGCCAGATAGTGTAGGTAATGTATACAGTAGATATACTTTAAAGACTACAATACTAATATTTAGATAAAAGCTAAAAAAATTGTTTAATTCTGTTTTATACATCAAACAAAATTATCAGCTTCAGTCTGAATTTCGTAAATTAAATTATTCACATGCCATCCCATATGAACATAAATGGCAACAAAATTAAAAACTAAGCATAAACAATAAATAATAGGTAGATACGTATTATTACACATTATTGGACAGGGATCTACATATTTATAACTAAGATTGTCGTGGACGAAGATTGTCGAAGACGTGACGTGGCGATATCGCCACGTCACGTCTGATTCTCTGAACTATAATAATATGATTAGGTATGATATGACTATCTTAGTCTCAAAAATTTAAATTCCACTATCTAAAGTATCTATTGTACTTTCCATAGGTGAAGCTTGTTTCGTCAGCAATCAGAAAAATAATAACTTAAATATAGGTAGTTAATTGCAAAATGTAAATCCGATATTTTGGTCAGTTACGAATACGATTTATTGTAATTTTGTAAGGTCCTGTTTGTCCGGTTTCGCTTAGGTAGTTTGTAACGTGAATATTAGTCTCACTTACGCCATCTGTCCGGATAGTTGTGGAATCGAGTCACAACTGGAAAAATTCCGGATAATTCCAGTTAAGGTTGCCAAGCGTACTTCAATGAATAGAGTATTGTATTGAGCTCGTCTTCGCATAAAAATCCTTTATAATCTACAAAAGCTATAGGATGCGTTAAAATACTATATTTAAGACTGACTCTTTGACTCTGTCTTTTAAATAAATTGAATTAATTCCTACCACTTCAGCATTCAGCTAATTGTTATTTTGCGCTAAACGTGCAAAAAAATGCCGTTTATAAAAAAACATTATGTAAGTAATACTCTTTATTTACCCTCTCTGAAAACCGATAAACTTTATTTCTTCGAAAAAATGTTGGCAACCCTAGTGCTACTATACGTTTATTTGCGAACTTTTGAAACTTATTTTTTTATAAAAGAATCAAATGTACGGGTCACCGACACCCGTCTTTTAACTCCTCACAAAAGTTATAAGTAATAATGCATCCTGAGAGGCAGTTCTCGTAATTTTTAAGAACGTTCACAGTCTGATCTCAGTCTCAATCTGTCAAAAATACGTCAAATTTCCCTACATTTTGACAAGTTTTTAACATTTGTTTGTCGCCGAGATGAGACTGCGACTAGATTTTGAACGTTTTCAATTACGAGAATTGGCCTACTGATATTAAACGATACACTCAACTGCCAATATTTGTGCATTATTGTAACAAATCTTATATTAATGTTATTGCTATTATGTAGTCTTAACTTGTTCCAATATATTTCATAACAATAGGTACTCTTATGTTCTTTTACCCCTTGTATGATAATACCTTAATTTATTTATATATGTACTAAAATGATTAACAAAAATCCATTAAAATACCAAATATTTTCTACTACTAAATGGCAATGGCAATATGATTTATATGGATGTTTTTAATATAATCTGGGAAATCTTTACAGTTATTTATGTATATTTTAAACAACTATGTTAGTATGTTTATTATAATAATTAGTCTTTACCGCTTATTGGAAGAGTTTATATCTAACTCATCTATATTACTCATTGTATTGACCTTACATTTTACTCCTATAATTTGCATATTATTGCCAGTAACTGCAATGTTTATCCAATGTACGGTACATTACGAACATACTATAGTTGATGCATTTCACGGGCGCTCGTCATTCATTGCAATTTAAACCTTATGTAAGTGGCATAAAAGTCAACTGACGTGCACTAGCGACTTGCATCGATTATAACTATGTACGACTTGCTTACAAACTAATTTTGTTTTACAGTGTATAATAATGTGCTTTGGCAAAAAAAAATACTTTTGAAATATACAACCAATAAAACTTAATACTATAAAAAGCGTTTCCGATACAATAATAGATTACTATCTATATATAATAGTATAACATAATGACTTAGATTATGAATAAATGAGCGTTTATGGACAAAGATACGTTCGAAAATATAATATACTAAAACTAGTTACTTTTCATGATCCAATTGGCACAGCCCTTGCAAATAGTAGTAGTATTTTCTTTCAATTAAAAGCATATGTTCATTGCATGAACATTTCTAGTAGAAAAGTGATGGAAACAATGCCAGCCCCGACAATGGTATCAACTAGAAGGCACAATCTTTTAGATTGACTCTCATTACAAAGTCACAGCCGGCAGCTGCTTAAGTTCTATGTTACAAGATATTTTGACAATTTAAACACGAAATGTTTTATGTAGCAACACCTGCTGGTTCACCGAATTAATGCGTTAAATTACAGTGACTAGCATGTATTTACATTACTTTAACAAGTTAATTCCATATACACATAGGCATGTTGTGGGTCCAGTCTTCTTTATATGAATAATAATTCAATATTTGTGTGGTAACGCTAAAAGGCTATAATTATTTTTAAATGTTTACAATACCTGAGGAAAACTCATGCCTTATACATTATATAACATAAAGACAGTAACTTATATTGCATAAATGCGAAAAAATTATGTGGCAACATATTTTTTTTAACGTATTTATTTTTTTTGGTACACACGACAGCATATCAAGCTTTATATTTCCCGTGTTAGCTGACCTCGCATTGTATAGGCTTTTCGTACAATAAAAAGTCAGCTTATACTACTGGAAACATATAATAAGGCCAGCAAAACGTTGTCAGATGCCGCAAGTAACACAGTGTTTTCAATTTGCCACAAAATGCCTTTTAAAATTAAAATTAACTCGAATATTTAGACGAAAATATATTAAAACAAATCACCTACAAAGTGAAAAATAACTTAAATTTCGGAAGTCGGTGGCAAACAACGAAAATGCGAACCCAACGACACCGACTTCCGAAATTAAATTTATTTTTCACTTTGTAGTGTCTTTTTTGGAAGTCGGTGGTTTTATTTAAAAAATTATTTTCCAATGATATCTATAATACTTATGTATTATTAGTCGCATGACTGTAGTTTTCGTCAATGTCACCCATGTGGTGTTTGGTTTTCCAGAGAGAATTTCATGACGCAATAATGAAGTTAATAATAATATATTTTTAATATAGGACAAAGAACAAATAAAAAGATGTCATGCTTCATTGATTAACAGCTGATCGATTCTGTAAAAATCTCACTGTGATAATTTAGGTGAAGCGAGCGTGAATAGAGCTATCAATAGAGGCAATCCCTAACATCAGGTGGAATGACAGCTCACTTCACCTTAGTTTTCACGGTGAGATATTTACAGAATAGCACTGCAGATTATGATATTACTCATACATTTGAATTAACCCTTCATTTAAGAATGTGGATCCACACGAGACACAATGGGTTTTTAATTGTTTCTGTAATTACGGCATCCAACCTGTTAATAGAGCTAAAGATGTGACAAATTAATTAACTTACACAATAAAGAATGGCCAGAAATGTTTAAAAATGTTTTAGTAAATACTGAGTATATTCTTCTGTTACTTCTTTTCTCCGTGAATTCGGCATCCTGAAATAAACAAATAGGTCATTTTAGTACACAATACACATACACAAAAAAAAGTGATAGCGCGCACTATAGCATTAAAATAATACCTTAGGAAAGGATAATAAAACTGAAGGATAAAATTACATAATTAACATTTGCAAACATATTTACCTTAATGTTCAATCATCATGCAACCATAACCTTGATTGTCCTTTCTATGGTACTCCTGCACATAGGACAGTTCTCCATTCCTCTGCTTGCACACGGCTGGCAGCAACACATGTGTCCACATGGTACAAATACTACTTCGCTCTTAGCATCCATACAAATGACACACTCTGCCTCCACTGTATCATCAGACTGGTTAGATGTCACCACTCCGGTACATTTCTGTTCTTCAGCCAGTTCTACATCAGAAGGAGCACTTGGTGTAACAGAAGAAGATGCTTCAAAGTTGTGATTCTGACATTTAGCTCCTACATAAGAGTTTATAGCTCTAATAATACCTTCTCTGTCACAGGCCAGTGAAACACCACTCAACTTTAGCTCTTCTGGAGTGATGTTGATCAACGATTCACCAGAAAATAGGAATTTAACCAAGAATGGCAGACAGTGTATAACACCTTCCTGTAAGAGATAGTTTGCGAGTGCTGGGTCGAGACTTTTCCCTATGTCCAATAAAGTTCTTGGTGCTGAGTTGATTAACTTCTGATAATTTTTCAACCAAAAATCATTAGACTTATTTGTTTCACTTTCCATTTCTCTTAAAGTTTCAACAAGCTGTTTTCTTCTTTTATTCTGTTGACCATAAAGATCATCTAATAAAGTAACCAAATGAATTCTCTGTTGAAGTAATTCATTATAATTATAAGTTATTTGCAATTTCTTCTTTTCTTGTTCAATAACACTGAGGCGTGCTAAATGTGAAGAAACCAATGATATTTCCTGATTAAGACTCCAGGTTCTGGCATCCGTTTTTTCCAGCAGTGATGCAACCATTGCCATTTGAATGTCCTGATCTTCTAGAAGTTGTCCCACTAACACGGTGCGTGACTGATCTTTAGCATTTAATAACTCTGTCAATTTCTCACTTACTTCTAAATCTTGTATGAGCACGCTCTGTTTCATATTATTCATAGAATCCTCATAATGTTTCTTAGAATGTCTCATTGAGTAATCTTCTTCTATGAGCATTTCCATTGCTCTTAAAACATCAGCCTTTTTAATATTATCATAATTTTGCCGAGTGATTTCAAGTAGCCTGTCGTGTTCAGCCTGTTCATAAGCAAGTTGCTGTTGTATAATTTCTGGATTTAAATTTTCTGACTGAATGAAGTTCTTAACTAAACATTCAATTTCCTTTTCGTCATCTTGTATAGCTTTGATCAAGTTTTGCCGATCAATTTCTTTCACAATGTGAACTTTAGCTATCTCATTGTCTAACTCCATCTGTTCTTGTAGCACTTGGTTTAAAAACTTTTCTCTTTGTTCTTTAGCTGCTTTATGTAGCCTATGTTCTTGTTCAATTATGGCAGCTTCTTGTTCCTCCCAAGTCAGTGTATTGCGTCTCGCAAATGGGTCCAGAACCATGTTTGGAATTTGGACTGTGGGCATATCTTTTTCAATGGAAATTGGGGGATTATAGTCTACATTCATTTTATCACATAAATATTTCATAACTTCAGCAGTATCCTGTATGGCAATGTCTGATGGAGGGAATAAAAACTGTTCACCATCTATCATTAGTGTTATCAGATTAGTAGCTAAACATAGTTCTGGACAGAGTTCATATAAATCTTTATTTTCAGAGAGGTTCAGTTTTCTTAGATTCTTCAGCTTACCTACTGATGGTGTTAGGCTTCGTAATTTATTATTTGATGCATCTAATATTTGTAATGATTGCATAAACTGTATATTATCAGGTAGGGTTTTAATTTGATTATCTTGAATGTACAGCTCAGTCAGATTTACCAAATATCTAATATCACTAGGTAGCTGGGAAAATTTATTACTGCTAAGATTGATAACAGTAAGAAGGTATAAATCTGACAATTGACCTCCTTCCTCCAATGATTGTAAACTGTTATTGTGCAAATACAAACGTTCTTTTCTGTATACCTTGCATATTGAAAATGTACCGGACGGTACTTGGCGCAGTTGACACTCGGACAGGTTAAAATCTGGTTCAGGCGATTCTCTGGCAATGTATAACTTCCTTTCTAGTCTAGCTCGGGCATCATTATCATTATTTTGTCTCCCAAACAACGACATTGTCGCTCGGTTGACACACGACACAGCACAACCCATTAAACAATACGTATAATTTTTTAACAACCTTCACAATCGTCACCGACTTTGGATATTCATTGCAAATTGATTATCGTACAATCTTACGTAGAAAATATTATCATAGCTTCCAATTCATTATCAAGCAATGAAAAATAAACCGAAAAACAATAGTAAATAATCAATCAGCAGTACAGAACGCTAAGAAGAGGCACTTACTAGTGACACTGACAGATGACAGCTGACTTGACTTGACAGTTTTGACATTGACCAAATAATTTTCTTTCGTAGTTCCGTTCCACGATGGTTCCAGTTTCCACTTTAAATATCATTCAAGAGCGGGAATATACGAAAACAAATGTTTTTTATAGTATTCTGCTACTCTTGTTTTTTTATTTATTTAAAATGAAAAAAAAAGAGTAGTATTATTTTTAGTAGTATTTCATACTGATGAAATCATGATATTAGTTAATTCTTGCTATTAAATATGTAACATGAAACTATGTTGAGATAAATTAGACATTGTTTAGTTGGGAGCTTGGAACAAAATTATATTGCATCTTAATCAAATATTGATTGTGTTTAATTGAAATAATCGTCGTTGTAAGGTTTCTTCCAAATTATGCATTTAAGATGAAAATGGACCATGACTACAGGTTAAATAACCAAAGATTATGTCGGGCGTCAAAGCATTAGCCGCATAATCTAAGTGATGCTCAAGTGCCAGAATGGTAACTCCGAGCACGTAAAATTATATTAGTCTCTTAATAATTATATTAATCTCTAATTATAGTACCTACCTCTTCGCTTAGATAGAGCTAGATCAAAATATGTAAGAAATAAGAAAAGGTCTAAAGGCAATACATTTATTTATTAAAAATTTAAAAAAACTGTACAACATCCTAATACCTAATTACTTATAATTAACATGTACTGTAAACTCATCTATAGACGTGACTATCATCGTTGTACCACTTTTTAGTCACTTTTGCTGGAAAGCGAAATGCAGAATAGTCTTGAGTTCTTTTTGGAATTAAAGAACTATAAATAGTTTCTTTCTCATCTCCATCATGTCCATGCCCTTTCGAACTTTCCTCTGAATAATCATGATAGTCATGATCAGGATAGTGTTCAATATGCTTTTGATACCAGGCATCTTGATTTTCGTTTGGCTTTTCATCCTTATGCATTTCCGGGGAGTGTGCTATGCTTGTATATTCATTATTTTCTGGATAGTTTTCTACAGGTTTAAAATCTGGTACAGAAACATATTCTTCTTCATAACTTTTATACCATGGAGGATTACTTTCCCTATCTGGAACGGTTTTCTTCGATTTATCTTTAGGATTTTTTGTTTTTGATTCATATTTTGCTTCGTACATATTATTTATGAATCTAATAGCAGAGTGCATCTTATCATCTACCTGTTTATTTACTTCAGTTGGCATGGGAGAAACAAACTTGATATCACTAACAGCTCTTATTTGTGGCGGGTCATAGTGGTTATTATAGTGTCCATTCATTTTATAAACACTCAGATCTGGTGTCTGGGAAGGATAAACGTGCATTTTTATTATTTTTGATAATCTATCAAAAGCATCGAGTATATCTGCGTCAACCACTTTTTCGTCTGGTGGACTAGAATGAACATCATGTGTAAAGATATCAACAGCCAATTCAGGATCAGCCTGATGGCCTAGATGCTTCTCAGTTTGGCTATTTGTTTGTTTTACTTCTGCAACATTTCGCCCCTGGAGATTTTCTTCATTATGATTATGATTCGTCATAAATTTTGACACGGTGGCAATATGAACAGGTGAATGGCTTTCTAGTGTAGTTTGGCGGTGCTGTGTAGCTTTGGGTGGACTGTAAGCTATTTTTTTACCAATACGAAAGCCTTCGTTTTCCGACGGCGACAGGATTTGCGGCTCTTTACTAAAATAATCAAATACATGAAAACTAGGTACATCAGGTAACATGAATGTTTCAGGTGCTGGTAATATTTTGATAGCCACAGCTTTACCTTGGTGGTATCCAATGCCTTGACCTTCAAATGGTTTATTCTTACCGTTCTTTTTTTTAGTTTCTGTCTTCTTAGGAGGACTTTCGTCTGCCTGGCCATTGTCCGAATCAGCGTCACAGTACATTTTGTTCAGTTTTTGTGTATCCTTATCAGACAGCCCTGTTCTTTGACCGATTTCAGCACCACTCTGGAAAATAAAAAATGAACCATTATAATTGATCAGTTCTTGACCTTTGGCATTACGTGGCTAATAATGTAGGGTTTATTAACCACGTAATGTTTTGATAAGAACTCATCAGTAGATTATTAACTATTGAAACTAGGCAAGAAAAATGCTTGATCATCCTATACAAGATTTTTTTAATTTTAAAAAGCTTATAAAATGGCTTTAAAAAAAATCTCAATCACCTGTTTTGGAACTATCGTGTCCTGTCCGTTGGAGGAGAAAGCTCGTCGGCTGTAATGCAGGACACTGTCGTAGTCGTACCCCACGCCGAAGTCCGACACGGAGAACGAGTTGTATTTGCGAAAGTTATGCCTCGCCGCTGCAAACAAACAAATATCGACTCAGAAGCGAACACTGTTGGACGATTGATTTCTCGACTACAAAAATGTTCCGACTTAGCCTCAGCATACAAAGAAACTTTCAATAGAAATCGAATTTACTTCACACCGTAATTTTATTGCTTAGACCGGCGGTAGGTTAATTGACATTCGCATTGTGTAGTGTTCGTGTCAGGCTTGTACCTAACGCTCGCTGACTTTAGCACTTAGATAGGTATGTAACAAAATCGTAAGTGTTTATCAGTTTAGTATGCTGCGCATTGTTCTTAAAAGCCGCTTACGTTGAACTATGTTGGCCCAAACAATGTTAACATAGTCATCTCTGTCGGGGCTGCTCTGCATGTGGTAGAAGCCAAGAGTATGCAGCAGTTCGTGTACGACGGTACCGTGTCGGAAGCAACCGCGTCCGACTGGGTGCCGACCCGACAAGTTCAGCACTTGGTACCCGCCCTGGTAGCCCACTTGAGAGAAACAACCTCGTCGATTACCCTGCAACACAAAAAGAGGTGTTTCAAAAAAGTTCCAATCTCGTCGATCATTTTCTTAGATACCTACTAGCTGACCCTGCGAACTTCGTACCGCCTCAGATATTTTTTGTTAATTTTTTCCCATGTTTTAAAGTTATTCTGCTATTCGGGGCGGAGACAAATCCAACAAATCAAACATCTTAAAAATCGGTTCAGTCATTCTTGAGTTATAAATGGTTTAGGTAACTAACCCGACTTTGTTTTATTAATACCTATATTTAAATAGATTAATTGTATAATTAATATGTACCACTATTTCATCCCGTCATGGTAGGTATGACTGGATGAAATAGAACCCGCTTTGAATCTTCTCCTTCTTTACAATCAAAGCTAGCAAATGTGACATCTCCAACTACCTACCCCTGTGCGAGTCACAAGTGATGATTTTCACTTTGTATTGAATTTGAATTGCAATAATTAACTTGTTCCAATTAGACGCAAAGGACGACTAGCCAAATATAATAAGCTGGTACTTATACAAGCAGGTACCTGTATGACGACAGCATCTCGGTCTCCTTTCTTGTACCGACGGAATTTGACACAGGACGCGCGTGCAAGATCATCTATTCCACTTTCGATTGCTTGCACTTGATCGCTAGCTGTAAAATTATATGAGATCCACATTAGACCCTATCATTGTCCCCTGCTAGAACGTATTCTAAAGAAAATGCAGGCTCTCCACCACTAATTAAACATGCGATAGTTGTCGCTGAAGCGAACTGCCTTTTATCAGCGGCCTGGGAAATGGGAAAGCTATCGATCGACTACCTGATCCAACCCTTACTAATATCTTGGTATTGTGCAGCTTCCAGAATAAATAAAACCACTTATAGGTTTAGGTAGTAGGTATTTACAGAATCTTTAATATGTATGTATACCTACATATCGAAAAACACGTTATACTTACTGAAATGTTCTACTTGAATGTAGACGATGACCTCATTATTCGGCCACCTCTTTGCTCCATCGCTGATGCCGTTCCTAGCGAGGCCCTCGGCGACATCCTCAACGATTAGCCTCCGCTGGCGCTCGTTGAGGATCAGATCACCCTCGAACTTGCCGCTGTCTTCCCAGGCGTGATCAGACACGACTTCGTCGTCATCATAGTCGGGGTCAGGTTCCGCGCCTTCTGTTTCACGACATGAGGTGATAATAAAAAGGATATCAAAATCAATACAATATATTAATTGAATTGCTCCAGTCTGACTCGAGGTCCCCATAAATGTTCCACCGCTAAATCTTATCCACCATTGGAACATATTTATTGGTGATGGATTAGAATTATAACTATAACTTTATCAATACATGCCTATAAGTAGGTCTGTACGTTTTTTATTTTAATATGTAACTTACCTAAATTTTCAACTTTTTCATTCGCTGGTAATGTTAGGTATCAGTAGTGGTAAATTAAACGATTAATTATTGCATATAAACTAGGCGTGACAGTTGGTCACCGTAAAAAACAAAATTACAATACTTACCACAATCATTTAACTGACCACTTTCATTTTCAACGGTTTTTGAACCGGTCTTTTATCCTTGTAGAAATGAATTAAACTTAAAATGAATCAGTCGACGTAATCTGTTTATTTTATAATTTAATGTTCTATTTATTGACTTCTGAACTTGAACCTGAGGTGGTTACGTATCGAGCGATCATTGAAGAATGGTCCATCGCTACGCTACGCTACGTTACAGCTAGGTACAAACGTTGTCAGAACTTTGTCAATTAAAAATTATTGTGTAGTACCTACGAGTATATCTATACCTACACCTACATAATGTTTTTACTTATAGTAGGTTTTACTCAAGAACATTTAAGTACCTAAAGATGGGAAACAAATAATATAAACAGGGGTTAAAAACAGGGACAGGTGGAAAGAAAAAAATAGGTATCCACTAACATGGGAACTCGACTGGAACAGAAGTGGTTGCAGTACCTAATTACTAATTATTAAGATCCTTATATTTTTTAAATCTAGCAAAATCGCGGACGTAATTGTTTATCACCCTTTATTTCTATCTAGACTAGATCTTGAGTGTCTTTAGTTTCCACTATAAAAGCTTATAAAAACTTAGGTAGGTATGCCTCATTCTGTAACTTTTCGAAAAAAAAATCTAAGTTATCATCACCGATTTGAAACTGTATAATTTAAATTGCAAATATAGGTAGAGTTTTTAGGAGTAGCCAAGTAGTTAGGCAAGTAATCACTTACTTTTCAAAGTTGGACTCAGCTGAGAGGTCTTCTTGAGGTGCTCCGCAAAATCCTCCAGTTCGTCATAGGTCATCGCCAAACACTTGACCGCACAGACGATTATGAGAACCACCGATAACTTAGTCCGTCCCATGATAAACATAAAATCTTCGCCTGATTTCGATTAATATTCATCAATGCATGCGATATTGATTTCGCTTTTTTGTAAACTTAACTCACACGCTGTATCCGAAAAAGTGTGTCATATTTAACGGTATTGTATCTTTATAGATATTTTAAATTCTTATTTATGTTTATGTTAATGACTAAGCCGCTGCTAGTATACTCCAGTCCCGCGTGATTTTTTGCGTAGAACAAAACCCGCCGGGGTGGGGCGAGGTTTAATATAGCTTCGGATACGACCATTTCACAAGGTGTTAGGCCGCAACTGCGCCGGCGACGGCGATGCTTGCGTCAGCGCGGGCGCTGGTGACAGCGGCAGAACTCCGCGCCACCACGCATAAGTCATGCAACACAGAGTTGCTACATTTACTGGCTCCAGTTATTCTTAACGTTTACGTCCTCCAACAATAATACCAACTTGCCATTTTTGTAATTGAATGAGTGAAATAGTAAAGGGAAAGCTACAGTTGGCCGTTCCGGTGAAATAAGTATCGACATGAAATCGTATAAATTGTACCCTTTGTTGTAATAATATTTATACACCAATAACTCCTGAAAGAATAGAGAGGGGCTTGTAGCTAAATAATAATAGCCGCACTGGTCGATCAATCAGGTTAAGCTATGCTTGCCGCGGTTGGTCCGTGGATGGGTGACCATGTTTACATACAACGACCCTTCCGAGTCTCGGTAATCACGTTAAAAACGTTTGATTCCAGCTGTCAGTCGTGGATATTTGACAGTCGTTCACTTACGTGTCATTAGAAACCTGAAAGTCTAACAACCAATCTTACCAGTAACTGGGGTATCTCACTACCCAGTAACTGGGTTGTGGAGGTCAGAGAGGCGGTCGCTCCATATAAAATACTGGTATTCAGCTGCATCCGGTTAGACTTTCTAGTCTAACCTAACTATGTTGGGGTCTGCTTCTGCAGACCCCAACATAGTTAGGTAGAGGCTAGGCAGAAAATGATGAACTCCTGAAAGAGTAGAAGTAGATAACCTAACCTCGATATTTTATAAATTCTTACCAAATAGTTATTATTCAAGAAGACACCCTTTCAAGACTATAAAAATGTTAAGTAAAATAATATATAAACGTTTTAAACACTTTCAAAATCTATGAACTGAAGAGATTAAAGGTACCTATTAAATTAACTGTAGAAGATACAAAAGAAGAGCCTACTAACCCTTCCCACATCAAATGAAAGGGCAGTGGGATCTTCTGCTGCTAAATTCGAGTTAATCTACATAGCTACACACCCACTCAAAACCATTGTAATCAACCACGAAGGTTGGATGTACGGCAGTCGTCCGCAGTTACCAAAGGAACACCTAAAAATCATATCGACGTAGTCGGTTGTATTGTATCTATTCAAAGGTTAGCTAATAATGAATACTTTATCTTCATTAGTAGCATATCTCCTTGATATGGCAAACAAACAATAAACATCAGTAGGACTCGTAGTAAGTTACTTTCTGGAACATTAAATTAACGAAGCCTGAAGCCGGTTCATTAATTCGAGGAACGGTTTTTCTTCATTCCTTATTCAACCACAACGCGCGTTGTAATTATTACGACAAATTCATCCGAGCAAAACAACAAATCACTCTTGATTAGTTTGTGGGCATTATACAATACAAATAAACTAGGTATTATCAACTCTTGCAGTGTTCTGCAATCTTCAATGCCATTGTCAAACGAAAACGCGTGTAATTTCAAGAATGCAAAAACTATCATTTTGTTTGAGTGTCCTTGTATGAATTGAGGTCGATGTTGTAAAGAAAATTGACCGTGACTATGGCAAGTAATTACGATAAAATAATAGTAAGATAATTTTATTTTAATAACTAGCGGCCCGCCCCAGCTTCGCACGGGTGCAATATTGTTTTTTCTTGTCCTGGCAATACCGAACACAACAAAAAAAGAACTATCCAATTTGGTGCAGTCATTCGGAAGCTAAGCGCGTGCAAACATTTCGGCGACTTTGTTTTATACTTACTATGTAAGGATTGGTTTATTGGGAAAGTACCTAATCCCTATTAATGCCGCTTGATATCTACCAACATTATCGAAAAATTAAGTTTTGGATGGAAAAGTTGTCAAGTCCAGAATTTCAGCCATAATGCCTGATGGCCTCTCTGACTCTGTCTGTCTGTACCAATTAAATACCTACATAATTTTAAAACTTTTACTTTTCCCAACATTTCTTTTAACTCTATAATTTTACTTTCCAACTTAGTCTACAGTGGAATGCCCGTCTACAAGAGACGAGAAGATGTTGCGCTGAATCTAAAGTGCACCAATTGTTTGAATGTTATGCACCAATTGACACACTCAGCGCCGAAACTGACACATTGCGACTATTGCGAGTGACACTTGAGTAGCAAAGTTGCTAAACCTTGTTGATGCAGCCTGTTTTATGAATACTGGGAGTGGTTACTAAGCCTCCTCTCTGCAGCCTCAATCGCCCGCCACCCCGCACAACAAGGACGTGAAAATCCAGTGGACCCTAGTGTATCTGCACCTCGCTTTACATACAGAATGAAACGCACTTATATAATCGAACGTTTAATTTCACACTTAATTATACAATACAACACATTATTATTAAGTATATCTATTTAGGTTTATAGCTAATCATTTATTTGTCAATCACAACCACTTTGTCGCCATTATTATTGTCAATCAGTATTATTTCCTTATCATCGGTTTCTTCGCAATACATTTTGTTTAACTTCGATATGTCGCTTTCAGATAGTCCGTTTCGTTGGCCAATGATCACATTTTCCTAGAAATATAAAATACTTAAGTGTTAGTAAAGTGTGTCAGATTATGTTTAATGTAGATAGTTGTGGAGTAAAGCTGTAGCATAGCACGCTACACGCTATTGTAAAATAATAAATCTCGACTATTGAGACGTGAACTAAATTCTCCGATCTAAAAATTCAGTTATCAAGCCTGATTCACACCCCAAAATAACTTTGGCTTCATACAATGTTTGATCATATTTAAGAGCTAGCAAATGAAATATAGAAGCCTTCCCCTCTTGGGCACGAAGCTCCTAGCTCCTGTTTTAGATCAATATAGGTACTTAGGTAGTAACTATCGTATTATAGTTTGGGTTTCTTATGACTCAATAAACCCATACCACACACAAATAGGCAATAGGCACGCAATACATGGTCGGTACTTTTGGTCCCCTATTCTTAGCATGAGTCAAGTGGTTGAATACGCTGTTACGAGTATACGTATCATGCACTCAAAGAAATAGAAGAAAGAATCAAATGAAATGATACAGAAAGTATGAACCGACCGGACTGGTTGATGGCAAGAGCCCCCAATACATGAGACATAAATATTAACTACTGTAAGTTAACACTGCCTTATCCTTCGGGAGAATCCTGGCGTGATGCTATGTGATACATCTAGTTTTCTAGTTTTAAAGATCTGAAAAGTAACTTTACCTTTGTCGGGATAATGGTTTGATTGCCATTTACAGAGAATGCTTTCTCCGGGTAGTGCATTACACTCTCGTAGTCATACGGTACTCCGAAATCTGTCACTGTGTCATTGCTGTACTTTGCGAAATTATGTTCTTGACCTGTAAGATGTCAACATTACTCCAATTGTACGGTTTATTAGTTCGAATGATTGACCTGTACCTCATTTTTTAGGATCACCTAAGAAGCTTGAATGTGCTACAAATATCGACGGAGTACCAAAGCTACTCGAACTTAATGATCAGTCATTTCAACATTTAGCCGAGTAAGTACTAAATGTCTACAGTATCTAGGCTGGTAATATAATGGCATATCGAATTATTAAGTACTTATAGACACGGTCACATTATCACACATGTACTATCAACTGCCCCGCTGGTTGCGTGGTCCCAAGCGCGACTGCAGAGCGTTCGTGGGGGTTCTGGGCTTCGATTCCCAGGTGGAGCAAAGTTTTATTGATTTTTTCCATTAGTAATTTCTCAGTAACAGCCCGGAGCTTGGAAGTTGGCGGTGTGATACCCCCGTGCCACAGAAAGCACGCTAAGCCGTGTCCTGCGCCTGATATCTATGCGGTCGTGACGGATTGCCGTCCCATCGCACTGTGAGAGTGAGAGACGACTGAATTTGAGTTTCTGCGTACACACTTGGACAACATAATATCTCCCGCGTAGATGGCTAGTCTCCGCTGAGATTAAGTGCCATGACTGAAATTTGGTCTAAAGGGCTATTATTATTACTATCAATTGATAGAGACGGCGCTGTACAAAACCACTCTTTTCAAAACTCCATGTGCTATATTATCAGCCGGGTTCCTACTGAACTTTATCATTAGATACAAAACTGCTCTCACCAGGTTTAATATTCTCCCATACGATAGTGACAAATTCATCCCTGTCATAAGTGCTCTGCATATGGTAGAAGCCAAGGGTGTGCAGCATCTCATGAACCACGGTGCCGTGTTTGAAGCAACCTTTGGCCAGATTCAGCACTTGCCGAACTTCACCCTCGTCATCAGGAATGCTGAAGCCCACGTTTGAGTAGCAGCCACTCTTGTTACCCTGAAACAGATGTTACAGGCCTACCTATTCGAAAACATGTGACTTCTACCTATCCACAATGGGTCCGCGTGGTTGATTACGGCCCTCTCCCTCTTACTGAGACGAGGTCTGTGTCCCATCAGTGGACACATTATTGGCTGATTATGCTTATTATTATTTCCTAAATATACATAATGACTGCATCTATGGACTGCATAGATAACTTATAGATACAACCTCTTTTATCTGTTCTGTGGGTACAACACAGTGGACGCCATCGACGCGAATGGTCTCCTTGATCATAAATTGTGTAGGTACCTAAGTTATTGGGATTTTTTTAAGCTATGTTGCCCTACCGAACCGGTTGATGTGGCGACGCTTGGGGAAGCTTATGTCCAGCAGTGGACGGCTGGCCTCCTCATGAAAACCATAAAAGATAAAAATAATCACTTGTATGAGAACGGCATGTTCTTCATCTTTGTTTCTTCTGCGGAACGTGAGACAGGACTTGTTGGCGATGTCAGCTAGAGCGTCCTCAATCTTCTGCACATGTTCCTCATCTGTTGAATGATATCATAATAAGTAAGCATGTTATAATACTAGCTATGCCCGCGGTTTCGCTTACATGACTGTGTATTCTATCGCCAGTGTAGTCCGCGAAATTAAAATTTTCTTATTACATGTTTTGCAATTTGCAGATCAGTGCAAAAAACATAAGAAAGTTGAGTTTTGCAAGTCATAGTATATTCACATTTCGTAATATTTTCTACAAAATCGGTCGATTTTGTTACTTTGAACTAAAACTTGTATCTATTAGGTATAAGAAGAGAGAAAGAGATTTGTTGTTTTGTGGTCTTTATTTGAAGATCAGCAAAAAAACATAATCAATTTGCGGTAAACTGTCAAAACCGTAAAAAGTTAGCGGTTGTGTGTAACACCAGAATTGAATAATTTAGCAAGAATTTTATTGATGAAATACCTTAGTCAGTCTATATTATAACAATGGAAGTTGTGTTTCGATGACCAACAGTTAAATTTTGTTTGGAATTTATAGCTAAGTAATTACTAATATTAACCACCAATAAGTGATTAAGTATTATGATATTCAGGTTCACGAATGTCTACGACTACCTATTGACTGGTCGACACAGACTTTCCCGGGCCCCCGACTCATGCGCAATGGAACGGACCGTGGTGTTTTAGTCGGTAGGAGTCCGACGGGCCTCAGACTCATGCGTATTGGAACGAACCGTGTAGTTTTAGTTCGTAGGATTCCGACATAACCCTCCGTTCTGGCCAGACGGAGGGTATGGATCCATGACTGATAAGCATTTTCCACAGAAAAAATTAAAGGTATAATTTCACCCCTGGAGAAATAAGAAGAATGAAAAAAATGGAAAACTACCCCCGTACGCAAAATACGCGCATTGACGTGGAGTTGCGGACACCAGCCCGTAGGTACTACCTATTACCTATTACACCCCTGGAGTCCTGGTTGAGGATTTTAAGGCTTAACCGGCTGGATCCCGTAATTACAGAAACAATTAAAAAGCATTGTGTCTCGCGTAGATCAACGATACGAAGGGTTAAATTTGTCAACTGGTCTTCTCGTGAATATTTATATCATCATCAATAAAGATCCTCTTTTTATTATCTATACTATCTATACTAATATTATAAAGAGGAAAGGTTTGTATGTATGTTTGTAACGAATTGACTCGAAAAGTACTGGACCGATTTTAAAAATTCTTTCACCATTTGAATGCTACATTATTGCTGATTAATATAGGCCTTTTTAATTGCAAGAAGAAAAAAAAATATTTAAAAAATAAATGTCCACCCGTGCGAAGCCGGGACAGGCCGCTAGTATAATAATAAAACATAACGTAAATATACATATATGTAGGTATCATCTTTGATTAACTGAGAGGACTCGACTCTAAGTGAACTCTGTAATGCTATTCTGTAATTCTGTAAAAATCTCACCGTGAAATTATTTATTTAAATATACATATATGTCCGTCCACATTGTTTTCGTTAGTGCTGAGTGATCCAACGTCATTGCTTGTAGCCGCAGCGCCCACTAGGCAGTAGGCAGTTAGTCACTTAATATTCGCGTCGTCGTTTGTGGATAACGGAGCTGCCTACCTACTCCGTTACTCCGTCATTGTGTGAGGTTTTGAGTAATGACCGAAACAAACATTTCTAGGAAAGTTTATCCATAATTATGGATGTTACACAAAAATACCATCATACATCCAAGATGGACAATGATATATCTCATTCAATCTTTTGGCAATACGTAGTATCCCCGCATCACGCAATAAATAGGAGATCAATGGGGGCAAACTGAAGGGGACTAACCGGGTGGAGTGGCGACACTTGGGGAGGCCTGCGCAGAAAAGTACGATAAAAAAATATCTTGAGAAATAAAACCGCGATAAGAATTTTATCGGACGCGAATATGACTTGTTGACGATATAAGTATACTAAGAAAAAACAATTAAAGTGTAATTGTAAACAAACCAAAGTCATCCTCTTCGATGTAATATACGACCGTGCGGTTTGGCCAGCGCTTGGCAACATCCCGTAGCCCGTTGCGACTATTAGGGTTAGAAGCCTCGGTTATTGCTTCCCGCTGGGACTTCGTCAGTAGCATGTCACCCTCGAAGTAGTCTCCAAATTCACCTAAAGCAAGGACACACTTAGTGATATCTAAAAAATAATTACAATAAGAAAGACTTTAAGGCAAAGGGTGCATCACATGGTGTTCCCTCCTTGTAACGCAGCATATATATTATTATACATATTATACATATTTTCAGCATACATATTTTTCATCGAAAAATCCTTATATAGTTTAAAACTAAGTCGCCGAAACGTCTGATGCGCATAACTTCCGAATGAATGCACCAAATTGGATAATTATTTTTTTGTTGTTGTTGGCATTGCCAGGACAAGGTTTTTAAGAAAGAAATTTTTGGAAATTCGAAAAAAAATTGCACCTGTGCGGTGCTGGGGCGGGCCGCTAGTGTTATAATAATGCATGGTCCTCCAATGAAGAATGCGGCTTGACGCCAATCACAACTCATGTATGCGGAGCAGATTCACAATCCGCTGCACCCAGATCCGCTTGACAGTGAAAGCATCAGAGCCTTAGCTCTGTTGCAAGATCACCCATCATAACGGACACCACATTAGTGCTCTATTACTTATAGTAGAACATTAAAATTAGTGTGTAAGAAAAACGTTGATAGTTACCTACCATCGTTCTCGAGATCCTCGTCCTCCCAAATTGGTGCAGCTGTAGAAGTAATCAGAATTGTACTTAAAATTATCAAAATGATATTATGAAATAGTTCCATATTGCTTAGTACTTTGGCTGCGGTTCGACCGCAAACTCATATGAACCACTAACGCACTAAACATGTCACATTTCTCGACGCCTTTTTAAACGAATGCTGCTCCTACTCACAGTAGCTTAACAACGGGACATCACAATCGATCACTTAGTTAGATAGTCAGGTTATCTTTTAACGCGTTTACTTACGAAATGGAGTGGTTTTTATTTCGCCACTCGAGTTATCTCTAAAGAACCCTGGGGCGCTCTCATCAGGATACTGGCATTGTTAAGTTTGAGCATGTACTTTATTAGATAGCTGCAAAATAAAGGTCAACGGCAAATGAAAATATCATAGGAATAGCGATCTGGCATAGGTACGTAGGAATGTTAATTAGGCTTTATTTTTAACCGACTTCAAGGTTAAAAATAAAGCCTAATTAACATTCCTACATACCTATGCCAGATCGCTATTCCTATGACATTTTTTATCTATCTATAGCTAAAAGGAGGAGGTTCTCAATTCGACGGTATGTATTTTTTTTTGTGTGTGTTTGTTACGCGATTACTCCGCCAATTGTCGACCGATTATCAAAATTATTTTTTTTTTCGAAAGGAGATACTTCTGAATTGGTCCCATAGTCACCAAGTCATGATCTGATGATTGGATCCTGGAGAAATCGAGGGAAACCCCAAATTTTATAGGCACATCTATAGCGATTTGGGTATATAGTAACTCGTGCATTTGCTCTCACAAAGGAACTGATGATGAAGACCACAGATGGCCATCGGAACTACTCAGGAATAAGTATTTCACGGGTTCACGGGTTCGGGCATAAGTCCGTCATTTATAGACGGATTTGCAAAAGTCTTTTTTTGTTTGAAAGATGTGTATTCCGAAATGGTCCCATTTAAATTTTGTAAAGACCTGATGATGATTTTCAGAAACAGACAACGGAACTCTTCAATAAATGCCAGCAAATCAACCGCGATTGCTGCTATCGCATATATTATCTTTGCATTGTTTACGTAATCACACAACATAACATCGCGCCTGTACCCTTTAAAGGGGTAAACATTAGCGTTATACACCCTCATTTCGCTGTAGCAAGTAGTCTTATTTGAATTTGTGTGGGATAGGTACAACT
Organism: Globia sparganii; assembly: GCA_949316385.1. Classification (NCBI taxonomy): domain Eukaryota; kingdom Metazoa; phylum Arthropoda; class Insecta; order Lepidoptera; family Noctuidae; genus Globia; species Globia sparganii. The sequence goes on from OX438655.1 coordinate 15,566,557, forward strand.
AAAAAGTGAAAAATAAAAACTTTTTTACAAAAAAAAAACACTACAAAGTGAAAAAAGTGAAACTACGCACGCTTGACTTGGGGAGTAAGCTGGCGAACGCGTGACGTAAGCGTTACGAAAAGTGTGATCGGGCAAGGCGAACGGAAGTTAAGTGGGGGATATAAGCAAGAGACAGCAGTGCGCGCGCACATTTTCTTTCTCTCTTCCTCTCATAGCCAAATACGTTCCGTATATCTAAGCACACTGCAGGCTTATTGTCTGTATCACAGTGTAGGAGCAAGAGAGAGCAGTGCGCGCGCACATTTTCTTTCTCTCTTTCTCTTATAGCTAGTAAATGAAATATACATACAGATGGAGCGAAAGAAGTTTCACTTCAGTCGTGTGGTCATAAGCACACTCGTTTTTTTTTTTTGATAGTTAAATTGGAGCGTGACAGCGAGATCTAAATGGAACGAGCGCAAATAATGATGCGTTAGGTACCTACTTTGCAGCTTGACAACGTTTACAGTCGTGTTGACTGCCTTGTTGATCTCGTGGTCGCAAGCGCAACTGCTGAGCGTGAGGTCCTGGGTTCGTTGCCCAGGTTGGACAAAGTGTTATTGGGTTTTTCCATTAGTAATTTCGCAGTAACAGCCCGGAGTTTGGATGTTAGCGTACGAGCTTTTAAGCCGTTAAACTTCTGGTACTGCGCCTGATCTCACTCCGGTCGTGTCGCATTGCCCTCTCATCAGACTATGAGAGTGAGGGAAGAGTGAGTGCACCTGTGTCTGCGGACACACTTCTGCACTATAATATCTCCCGCGTAGATGGCTATAGTGTGCTATAGTCTTCACCGAGATTGGCTGCCATGGCCGAAATTCGGTCTGGACGACTTTATTTATAACAATACCTAGTAAGGGAAACCCCTATCAGGGAACTCTGGCAGGGAGTTCCACACTTTGGCTACGCTCATAATGAAGGTTGAAAAATTATCTAGTAATAAGTAATCAGTTTTTCAATGTTCCTACCGTTGGGATACGGTCATACGGGCCTCCTCTCTGTGAGAATGAGTGGGGCGTAATCCACCACACGGGCCCAGTGCAGTCTAATTAAATTTTGGTAACCTAGTTCTAGTTGCTTTGAACTTTTGTTATTTTAGTTTTTAATGAATAGATGAATTTTTGATTCTATGACATGCCGGTTTTCTCACTATGTTTTCCTTCATCATTTTGAGAACAGTGGTGATGAAATCATTCACACAAAATAAAACGCCTGTCTAGGTTCAAACCTACGTCCTAGGTATAACTCGTAAGCCGCAGCCGTTACAATCTACAATCTGTCAAATTTCTTTAATAGATTTTCAAGTTTATCGCTAAAGCATATGGTTCAAAGTTGATTGGGAAAATTTTACAATTTCTTTAGTGAGAGAACTGAAAATACTGAAAAATTATCTATTAGATCTAATAGATATTTTTTTAGTGAGAGCACAGTGGTAGCCAAGCTATCAATTATTTTTATTATTTTACGATGATTGCTTGACCCACAGTTTTACTCACGTAGCGGGATTGATCTCGCAACTTCCGTCCGTTTTGCTGCCACCCGCCACTAGTGGTTGGTAACTAAATCAACGTGCTAGGTCGAAAGGTCACATGCCAAGCCAAAGAACAATAATGTAATATAAAAAGACGTGACGGTTGGTTTTCTAGATAAATCTATACTCCATTTATTATAGCGTTAGAAAAATAAAGGCTAAATAACGACAGTTATTGTAAAATATTGTAGAAATAACTGCACTTTAGTCATTTTTATAATGTAAATGATAAATATATTAGGTACCTACATTGCTTTGTATTTAACGTAAAATAAGAGAGTTTATTATACATTTATATCGAAAAAACGAAAGGGTGATACTTACCCTTTTTTTTGTTTATAAGTTTAGTTACCTATACTTTACGTACGATATGTAAATTGCTGAAGGGATTTCAATGGAGCTTTACATTTTTACCGAAAAGTTGCAAATATGCTTTGCGGTAAAACAAAAGAATAAAAAGATAAGTTCTTGATTTAGACTGTGTGGTAGGTACCTAATCTATTGTGCTCCTATGAAAGTTCTCTTCGGTTTAATGTATTTTTTTTTTAATATTTTTGCCGATTAAAAGTTTTAATTTACAACGTAAAGAGTATGATAGGTTAGGTAACCGATGGGTGACTGGAAAGAGTTTACACATATCACTGCAGGGATATACGAGCTAATAGATATATGAGATACTAGCTGCGCCCCGCGGTTTCACCCGCGTAAGTTTCGATCCCGTGGGAATATCGGGATAAAAAGCATCCTATGTGTTAATCTTGGTTATAAAGTATCTGTGTGGCAAATTTCATCCAAATCCGTTCAGTAGTTTTTGCGTGAAAGAGTAACAAACATTCATCCATCCATCCTCACAAACTTTCGCATTAATATTATTAGTAGGAGTAGGATTATAATGTATTAAATATCATCATTGTATTTTCTTTCTATACTTATATAAATATACAGGGTTATTGGAAAAACACCAACAACCTCTTAAGAGGTCATTGTACTCATCGTTATGAACAACTTTTACTATGGGACCAAACCTGAAATCGCGAAATAAAAATCAGCTGTTCCCTACATTTATCTTCGTCTATCTCGTCAAAATGTAGGGAATAGCAGATTTTTTTTTTCGCGATTTCAGGTTTGGTCCCATAGTAAAAGTTGTTCATAATGAAAAAAAGTTGTTTGTTATCATGAGTACAAGCACGTGTTTAAGTATCGATCACTAATTATCAGTCACCGTATATATACCTAGATTAGTATAATATGCTTTATTGTATTAGATAAAGGGAGTAGGTATCCGTAATCCGGTGAAGCTCACCGCATTTATCTAAATGCTTTGAACAAAGCCCAGTTGTGACGGATTGGGCTGATTTCATGGTTTCCGGCAGAAGTTTGTAGAACGAGGGGTATTCAGAGAAATCTCATATCTGAACTATTTTGATTGGGTTACCGATTTTTTTTTAAACTGCTATTATTTAGGTTATCTTTCTCTGGGGTACGTAGGTACCTACAGTATTGCACTTTTTGTAAAAAAAAAAACATAGCAACTATGCAAGAATGTAATGCCACCATACTCCCTTTGCTTACTTCTATAAGTTCCAGAGCTCTTGCTGAAGTCTATTACTTATATAGGTAGGTATAATAGTTGGCCTGAGTTATTCAATAAGAGAATTTGATTCTATGATGCTTTATTGAAACCTAATCAGACATGCCTTTAATAATTTTAATTTAAAAAGCCGTGAAGTCATAAAAAGTTATAAGTTTTTATATAGCACATCCTGCCAACATATGGATTATTCACGCCCAGGAGAATATCAACGTGTGGGTACTTAGTCATTTCATAATGTTATGTGTAGGGTAGGTACCTACTCGTAGATTGGTTATAAGGCGACATTATTAAGAGTCAGTAAGTAGGTAGGTATATCTTGGGGCTTGTAGCTACAGCACAAAACTAACCGCACTGCGTAAATTACCGCTTTCCGCTCATGAATAAAATTGATGGCGAATACTTTCAACAAAAACTATGTCTTATATATAAGATGTAGAGTCCATTTTCTCCTTTGTAGCTTTTGCTTTGATTATCCTCTAGCCGCGTCCCCATTAGGGCCGCACGGCTCCGTGAGGCCGAGCCGCGCGGCCGGGCCTCGTGAGTTCCTAGTTTAATGACGCGCTGCAAACAATAGCCAAAGCCTCACGAGGCCGGGCTTCGCGAGGCTTTGGGGCCGCGCGGCCCGTAGTGGGGACGCGTCTTAATACCGATACTTTAAAAACTTTCATCACGATATATGTAGACGCGAGCAGGTCAACCTACACCAATCTGTCAAATTTCTTTGATAGATTTTCAACTTTAGCACAACGGAATATGGTTCATATTCAATTGGGAAAATCTGTCAGATTGGGGTAGCTTGATGTGCTGGCCTCTGTACGTACTACACAATGTGTCGAGTATGTAACCCTGAGTTGAGACTATCACGCAAAGTTTTTGATTGCGTAAACCTGCGGTTTTAGTGGCGATAATAATCAAAGAGCAAAGGCAAGCTAAATTAGTGACACATGGTGTGGTGGTGAAACCTCAAGTGGTCACTGCGCGGTGGGTCCATAGCTTGACAAAGACCACTTCTTCTTTGGCGACTGTGTAAGACCGAGACTATTGTAATCTATAGTACCTTAAATGATAAAATGATAAATGATTTTATTTCTGTAAGTAGGTTTGTACAAACACTTTTACACGTCAATCATATTTTTTTTAAACGAGATGAGGTCGGCGTTTCCTATCTGACTACTCTGAGAAGAAAGGCCGAAACAAACTCAGAGGTCACAGTCTCTTTTAAAGTCCAGACATAATCATGGTGAGATCATGTGGAGACCATGTAGATTCAAATATTTCAAGGAGATAAAAGTCGACACTTTAAACAAAGAAACACAAACTCCCGAGATGATTCACGACACATTGGTGCAAAACCAAAACCGGACACCAATTTCACACCTGGGTAATGTTGCCTCAAAAAAACCTAAAAATAGACTCGCTATAATGAGTAGTAAGTGTACTACAGGTGCACTACCGTTAATTGAAGAGGTATTTTCTGGTGAATTTGACTACTGTCATTATTTGCTGCGCGGCGCTACCACAAAAGAGTTGTTACTCACTATCGAAGGCAAAGTACAAGACTTCACAATGCAAGACTATTGCCTGATCTTCATTGGAGAAAACGATATAAAAAATGGCGAATATCTAGATATCCTTCAGAACTTGAAAAGCTCGCTGAAAAACACTGTACACACAAATATTGTTGTATGCGCGCCGACTTATATAAGAGGTGCACTAATCCATAATTATAAAGTCGAGTTATTTAACAACCTGCTCAGTTTGGACATAAAAAACAATGACTATGCTTACTTTTTCGATAGTAATTACACGTTGACTCTTGACATGTTTTCTTACAATACAGGGAAAATCAACAAATACGGATGGAGGGACATCTTTACCCAGATCAGATACAACATATTTATTGACTACGATCAAGATTATGCTAAAGTTAGCAAGGCCAATGCGGGAATCGAAAACTTATGTCATAATTTAACCATAACAAATAAAAAACACATAAACAATACCCCAAACAGACCTCAAATACCAGATACCAATATGACATCTGACAAACTACAAATTAACGTCGGTGATCCTGATTTAACCACCAATAACAGGGATTTTTTTCGTACACAATAATATACGAATCCTGCATCAAAACATTGCCGGACTTTTGAACAAAGCAGATTTACTTATTATTCATCTACAAGAACTAACACTAAGTCGAAGAAATATAGATGTCATATGTATAACGGAACACTTTATTATGCATAGTCAAGAACATCTATTAAAAATACCAAGTTATGAGCTTGCTGCATGTTATACGAGACGAGAAAAGAAACGGGGAGGCGCCTGTATCCTGGTAAACAAGTCTCTTCAATACAAAGAACTTGGAGATGCAACAAAATATTCCGTAACAAGTGTAATCGAATGCTGTGCTGTTGAATTGGTAGAACAAAAATTGATAATTATATGTGTATACAGACCACCTAAGTCACGGAATTTAAATATTTTTTATGATAACTTAGAAATAATTTTAAAATCATTATGTACCAACCCTAAGAAAAAAATTGTTGTTTGCGGGGACTTTAATATAGACAGGTTAAAAAGAAATAACATTAGTTTAGACTTTGAATATTTTCTTTTGGGATTTAATCTCACACTACAACTTGATCAACCAACTCGGTTATCTAGTAACAGCTGTCTGGATAATTTCGCTCATAATTCCAAGAATAAATGTAAATGTGAAGTAATAGACTTTGCCTTGTCTGATCACTCTGCACAAATATTTGAGATTAAGGTAAACAAGACCTATAGACTAAACTCATGGCATGTAAAAAAACGGGACCTATCACTGGAAAACTTAACAAAATTCAATAGCTACCTACAATGCCTTTCATTTACTGAAATGTATGAGACAGAAAATGTTAATGAAGCGTACAACATATTTATGCAGCAGTTTGGTTTGTTATATAGGCTTTGTTTTCCTTACAAGTTAGTCATAATAAAACCAAATAAAAAAATTAAGTGGATTTCTAAGGGAATACGATTATGTAGTAGGAAGCAGCGTCACCTTCTATGGGCGCATAGACTAAAGCCATCAAATGAAAATAAACATAAATTTAAAAATTACTCCCGGCAATTTAGAAAAATTGTAAAATTAACTCAAAAGGCTCAAAATAACTATTTTATTAAGAATTCAATCAATAAATCAAAGGCGTCTTGGCAAGTTATCAATAATAAAGCATGTACCTATGAACCCATTTCTCAGATAAAAATAAATAATATAATTATTGATAACCCTAAGGAAATTGCAGACGCATTCAACGACTACTTCATTAATCAGAATAAAAGCTCATCTAAAACATCACTCGAAACAAGTAGCCTACACGAAAACCCTAACACAATGTTTATGAGACCAGTTGTGCCTCAAGACGTACTCAGGGTAATAAAATTATTGAAAAATAAAAATAGCGTAGGATACGATGAAGTAGCAACGAAAGTTATAAAATTTGTATCAAATAACATAATCGTACATATTTGCCACATTATTAACTTAGCCATCAGCACTGGTGTATTTCCTGAAGGTTTAAAAACGGTCATAGTCAAACCGCTTCACAAAAAGAATTGCAGGGAGGATATAAGTAATTATAGACCGATTGCTCTAATTCCTGTGTTTTCCAAAGTGGTAGAAAAGATTATATATGAACTAATCGACAACTTTCTGACAAAATACAACATACTATGTAATGAACAAGCAGGCTTTCGAAAAAATAAAAACATTAATACAGCAATATATGATTTTTTACACGAAATAATGATAAATGTAGATAATAAAACACATATCTGTGCCATTTTTACAGACATGACTAAAGCATTTGACTGTGTCAATCACGATATTCTATTGAACAAGCTTAATAGCTACGGTCTAAGGGGAAACGTGCAGAATCTCTTAAAATCCTACCTCAGTAACCGCACACAATATACGGAGATATCCAGAATTTGTCTTAAATCAAAATGTGAACAAAAATATAAATCTCATGTTAAAATTATTAAATTCGGCGTACCGCAAGGTAGTGTATTGGGTCCCCCGCTATTTTTGCTATATATAAATGATCTGCCCCGTCAGATACCAAATCCAATGGTTCTATTTGCCGATGACAGCACAGCACTGATTAAATGTACAAATATCAATAATTATGAACAGGATATCAACAATAGCCTTAGAAATATTGTTGAATGGCTCGATAAAAATAACCTGGTAATAAATTTATCAAAGACTAACGTGATGCATTTTCACCAACGAACAATTCCACCGAACGTTAATGTACAGTACAATGGCCAAGTGATCAATCAAACAAAGGTCGCGAAATTTCTAGGAATTTATATAGACAATCAGTTAACTTGGAAACCGCAAGCAGATGAGGTGTGTAGAAAGTTGAGCACTGCAGCCTATGTTCTTTTTAACCTGGCAAAAAAAGTTGACTTAAAAACTGCTTTAGTGGCATACCATGGTTTAGTCGCATCGGTCCTGAGGTTTGGAATAATTTTTTGGGGTAACTGCAGCCTAAGAGATAACATATTTAGAGCACAAAAACGTTGTGTTAGAGCTATGTGTAATCTTAAAACTATAGATAGTTGTAAATCTCTGTTCAAGTCTTTGAAAATTCTTACTTTTCCGTCGTTATATATTTTGGAAATGGCAATTTTTGTAAAAAGAAATAAAAAATTGTTTGCTAAGTTCTCGGATTCCAAGAAAGGTCCCGTGAGAAGTCAATACAAAAACCTCTTAATTACAGGTGGCTATAAAACAGCACTACTTAGTAAAAGTGTTTTTTGCATGGGCCCAATAATATTTAACAAACTACCGGACAGCATAAAAAGTGACACTCTTCAACAATTTAAAAATAAACTTAAGGCTTTTTTGACACAGAAATGTTATTATTCGATAAGTGATTTTTTGAATGACCCTATGTGTGACATCTCAACAATTTAATATTATTTATAGACATTATTAATTTGATACAAAAATATTATTATTTAATTATTATTATTATTATTATTTCTGGACTTGTTAAAATAATTTATTTGTATCTTAATCATCACTATTTAATTTTCATAATTTTACTAATGAGCTACTTAATAATGATATTGATATTGAAGTATTGACATTATTTGTTAATTTTTGCATGCCAAAACTCAGGCAGAATGTACCCGGCTCACTTTGTTTTTTATAACAACTTTATTGTACAACACCTACATTCTATGCAAATAAATGATTTGATTTGATTTGATTTGATTTGATTTGATTGGTGTCTGAAATGGTCTTTTGAGGAAAGAACCACACAGATTGAGTGGACCCGTCCAGTCAGTGCACGCATTTGTCAGTAATCATGCAGCTCAACTCAAACTTAGGGAGCTCAACGATTCGACGAACAATACCAAAGAAAGGACATTTGGGTAGGTCGCATAAATTACTCAAACTGCCAGACCATGACTAAAACTATCTGAGAAAAAAACAAAGGCAAACTAAAATTAACCCACATAGTCTTCACATTCACAGTCATTAAAAATAATATAATACTTTACAAAGTAAATATTCATGTCACTGTATGTGTAAAATTTATCAATGTCAATGTGTATATAAAAATCCAGAAATAGTCTTGGTCAGATCATTTTGAGGACCATGTAGATTAGTGTCTGAAATGGTCTTTTGAGGAAAGAACCACACAGATTGAGCGGACCTGTCCAGTCAGTGCTCCCATTTGTCAAAAAAATGTGCAGCTCAACTCAGAACTTGAGGAGCTCAACGATTCGACAAACAATACCAAAGAATGGACATTTAGGTAGGCCGCGTAAATTACTCAAACTGCCAGATCATGAATAAAACTAACTAAGAAGGAAAACATAAAAAAAAAGATAGAAAAGACCCACATAGTCCTCACTTTCACGACAATTAAAATAATATTATACTTTACAAAGTAAATATTCACGTCTCTAAAGAGAGAAAATAAAATAAATAATAAGCAAAAAAAACCAAACAAGATTCACTGTGTAAATTTATTGGAGCAGCTCAATCCCAAGCATGTTTATCCTCAATATAGTCTTTAACAGAATAAAAGGCTTTCTGGCATAGTTTCCGCTTTGAATTTATTAAGGCTTAGATCTTGAATGTGGCTAGGAAGTTTATTATAAAAACGTATACATTGGCATCTAAACGAGCCACTTATTTTCTTAAGCCTGGTTGTAGGAACAACGAATTTGTGTTTGTTCCTAGTATTTATATTATGGATATCACTGTATTTTTTAAACAGATTAATATTTTTATGTGCGTACAAAAGATTTTCATAAATATACTGAGAAGGCACAGTCATTATATTAATCTCTTTAAATTTGTCTCTGAGGGAGTGTCTGGGACTTAATTTATAAATTGAACGAACTGCCCTTTTTTGTAAGACAAATATTATCTGAATATCGGCGGTATTTCCCCACAACAGAATACCGTACGACATCACACTATGAAAATAACTAAAGTATACTAAACGGGCTGTCTCTAAATCAGTTAAGTCACGAATTTTTCTAACGGCGTATGCTGCGGAGCTAAGCTTTTTTGATAATTTATCTATATGGGGGCCCCAAAAATAAGATAAATTATTCATAGAAGCTGTTCTGTTGGTGTACCATAATAAATAAATAAATAAATGGCTCTCATAGAACTGGGAAACGGTTAAATGGGATTTTAAGGAAAAAGATAAACTGTTGTAAATAAAGTGCTATATTTATTTTACAAAATAGTTACAAAAAGAACTTGACACACAAAATTTTACTGTACACACCTGCGGTTCTGATTACTTTTTAAAACCAACTAACTCAAAAAATGTACAATAAAGTATAATAATATTTAATAAAAAAAACTTTACTTAAAGTAAGAATTAAACTTAAAAAACGGTCCCAAAAAAGATAAAAATATACTAATATTTAATTCAATTCATAAGATTATGGCATTTCTTTAATTTAACGTAATACTGAACTTGCTAATACAACAAAAATATGTACGCTGTTCACTATAATGTGATCTTTATACTTCTTATGAATACGTTAATTATGTATGTAATAAATATGAACATTGTGACAAATTATCATTGTATTGTAAAATTAAGCCAAGGCTACATTGCTTCGCGATTAGATCTCACAATGAGTGATTGCATCAAAGTGATTTTCAAAGATAAACCAGATACATAATATCATAGTTGTACAGCTTTACATGTTAAAGTGGTTTCATAAATCAGTGATAACATTTGATGCAACTCCACCCTTATAAGACATCCTTTGGTGACATAATGGGACATTTTAAATATTTCTCTATTTTACACATCAAATACAGTGAATAATAATATTAATTTAGGCAGTCTTTAATATACTTTAGATAATAATATATCCGTTAATCGCTCCGTATTTTCATAATACACTAAATAAATAATAATACCAGATAAAGAATGGTAACATACCCTATTAACTACTATCAATCAAAATATTTTACATACAAAATACAATATCAGCACATAATTCAGTAAAGCACTGTAAAACATTCTAAATATTGGTCTAGTTATTATTGCATGGAACGATAAGTCCCTTTTGAATATACGAACTACCTGATCGATGCAAATATATTTTATTCTTAGCCTGTATTTAAAATGGTATTGCTTGTTTCAAATCTTTACTATTGTTACACTGACACTGTTGAAGCACGATTACACATATTGCGTGTACAATCGCAAGTCGCAACAAACGAGGCAGCTCGGCGACAATCTTTAACGTAACACGCGCACGCCTCAGCAACACTATAATATTGGGGTTTATTAAGCTTACTACTAATATTCTTCTAATACAATTGCCTACGCGTACAGGACGTCAATAAGACTGAGTAGTAAGCGGCACGCTACATGATTAGTATCACAAATTGTGCAGCAACTCTAACAACAATTAAATTTTATTGCTATTTCACTGAAGACTCGATCGTCTTAAGGCAAATTAAACGTTTCACACTATTCGAATTTGACCTACCATTATCTATTTAAAAAATGCGATTACTGTGAAGTGAATTTAAATATTTTTCCAAAGTTTCATACAATACCTAGCTACTTGTAGCTTCAGAGCTAGCAGCGTTGTATCTAAATCTTACATTATAGTAAAATTACGCAAACACTGAAGAATAATGTAAATAAGTATACATCTCAAAAGTATGTAATTCGTTAGCTTCCTTGCAGGTAGCAACCTATAGGAAAAAGTTTTTGAATATCAAAAATAAAATATGCATCAAATTCATATGAATACTTTAAGAGCATGCACAAAAATATTGCATTAACAGTAATACTTCAACAATAATGAAATGGCATTGACGTGTTTGAACAGCGTCATCTTTTCTCATAAAAATATTAGAGACTGGTCTCATATGAAAGTATGGACTTACTTAATATTAAATGATTGAAGTTCAGTATGTATTATATTAGCATTTCAATGCGTTCACAAACTTCTAATAGACTCCCTATAAGTAGTATTTCCCATCGACGGTCAATTATAGCCTAATAATGTTGCAAGATATTAATTATATTTAACTTTTCCATACATGCTTTCTGTGTAAAGCAATTATATTTAAACTTCTTGTTGCGAGTCTTTGTTGCAACTTTGTACCATTATTGCAGTTCTACAAATTTCAGATTCGCCACATTTTCGCTTAGGTACATAATAATAAGTAATTACTTGTACTAATTATAGAAATGGGACATTTCTGTTGGTTTCAAAGTTTGGCACACATTTAAAAATGATATGTTTATGTCATAATGCTTTGCTATGAGGGAGGTTTACTTTAATACAAGTTTATACAAAAATATAATGTATTTTTAAAACGTCATGACAGGTCATATTGTTTCTAGGGGTATTCAAACTTCTCAATCCATTTAAATTTATGGAAGCCCCATGCGAAAATTGAGTTTTGAAGCGTGCACATAAACTTTCCACTAAAACTAAAATGAATTGTCCCATTTCCTATAGATACTTTACGCGTTATAATTATGTTATTCAAACACGGTGAACGATAAACGACTTTAAAAATGAATACACTCGAAATGCTTACATCGACTAAGTCACTATGATCAAACAGTAGTTCTGCTACCATTCCTAAGACTTCAAAAAGTTTCCTCTAATTCGATGTATAGAAAGCTAACTTCCGAAGCTGGCTTACTCAATAATGTATAATGACATCAATGGCAAATACAACAACGAGATGGTTCAAGGACTTTACTCTAAACACCCAAGGCGTCGTTCGTTTCATTATTAGTACACTATGCAAGTCACATGCTGATATGTAATAGACGACAGTTATTCGATTTAAATACTGATAGAAATAATATTTACTCGATTATTATCATTTGTTGCACATGAAAAGCGTTGTAATCGTAAGCGCGTAACCTCAATCCTCGTCGCACCGACCTGTCCACGCGTCACACTCGCACTCGGTTCAATCACAGTCGACGAAATCGCACAATTAATAAATACACTAATATTAATTAGGCCTTTTTAGGACAGATAATCACAATTTCTCTAAATTAATAAATCTCCTCGACATACAACTCAAGCGACTCTTTTAATATCCTATTCCGTCATCATATTCTTTGGATTCAAAATTTACCTGGAAATGAAAACAATGAAATTGTTAGCAGGAGCTCATTAGAGTCTTGTACACCTAGCGAAGCGCAGCGCGGTTTTCATTGCCACTTGACGAAATCCGTGTTGCGCCGCGCGTGCCTTCTTATCTGATTCACTTTCAAATCTTTATTTGCAATTGAAGTTAGTTCGGCTTAATCAAACAATTATCAACTTTATCCAAGTTTAAATTAAGTTGATTTCAGAATGACTATCAATGGCCCCGATTCTGTTATTCACAAACTAAATTAAATTAAGTTCAGTGCATCTTTTTCTTTATATTTCATTGTGACAAGGACAGAAGATAAATATAAGTTTAGTCCTGTCAAATTAGTCAGCGCCTGACGTAAATTGACGTATTTTTAGTAGCCAATTTTTTAATCTTGTCTAACTTGTCTATGGATTATCTATTTTGACAGGACTAAACTAATATTTTATCTTCTGTCCTTTTCGTAATGAAATAGAAAGAAAAAGAAGCACTGAACTTAAATTTAGTTTAGTTTGTGAACAACAGAATTGGGGACATTATCTCCAAAACCAGTGGTTGCCCAGCTGATATGGTCAAGAAGAAAATAAATATCCCACTTCAATTGATCACACCCGATATGTTCGGCCACGAACCTAATCGCTGACGCAGGAGAGGGCGCGTACGGCGGGGCGGCGCGGGCGTCAGGCGGCGGCCTGCGCGGCGGGCGCGTGCGCAGGCGCGGCGCGCGCGCGCCCGCCACGCGGCTTGATGCTCTCCGACACCTGCCACATGGCCTCCTCGCTCAGCACGTCGTCGAACTCGTTGAACATCGCTAGGATGCGCTCGTTCTTCTTGAACTTGTACTGCCTGCTAACAAAAGTTATATGAATTTTTGTGTGCCGGCTGTAGTCAGCCTTGTGACGTCAGTGTCACTGTGACTACTAAAACACTACTATGACTGCTCATTCTTTATTTATTTGCATGCATCAATCGACTTTGAACGTAGCCAACTATATTGATTCTTAACTACTTATCAGTTTAGATATTATTACTTATCAGTGTGGATTTTATTATTTGCAGTGGGTATTTTATGCATTTAATAGGATAATATTATTCTTTCCAAAGTCAAAATAATCAAATGAAATAAACTATGTGTGTATGGATTACGCACTCTTTGTGAAATCTCTTCATATTCTCCATGATGTGATACTGCTGCCACCTCTTGGTGAAATTGATGCAGCCTTCCGGAAGAAGGTCCGGATTGCCGATATGAACGAAAGTCAGATCTTGAAGGACTAGGCCACTGAAAAAAAAAAACAAATACAGTTATGATAATGTTGCTATCATACTAGGGTAGCGGAATAACTAGCTTAGCAACACAATGGAATGCTGGTTAAGTGAAAATCAAGTCAATTTCCCAACAATTTCACGAAAACATAAGCCTCGTTTACACAAGGAGTTCCCCCGACCACTTAGATGTGGGAATACCCATACAAATCTCGTGGTCAGCTAAGTTTACACTAGTTATTTAAGATGCTTTATAGTAAAGCATGTGAATAATAATAAAATCAACATACATGTAGGGTATGCAGGGCGGCTGCGTCTCAGCGAGCGCCTGGCGGTAGGCGCGGAAGGAGGACGAAGAGTCGATGATGGTGCAGTAGTCGTGCAGCGTGTCCACGATGGAACGTGGCCAGCCCAGGCGCCGCACTGGAGGGGAATCCAGCGCAGAAACGAGAGCCAGGTACGAGTTGAAGTTATTCATCTTTCGTAACGCCTTCATTACTTTCAGGAACTTGCTGGCGTACTTTTCTCGTTCGCGGGCTTCCTCCTGTAAATTAAAGTTTTTTTGATAATGTAATCGGATGGCTGACAACGTAGTAGCGGCAGATGGTTTTGGTCTCGGTTTTGGAATCGGGAAGCCATAGCACATTATTATTATTGTAGATACTTGCAATATAGACAAGCGAACCGTCAGTTGCCGCTCTTATTCACTATTTTTGATGCGGTATATGAGTTATGCAAGACATGAAATTCATATAAGACAACCCACAATAGGATTAGAAAGCGTTATTGTAAGGACTACCGAAATGTAATGAATATGATTATCGGCATTTTCAATCTCAAATAGCAGCCAGGGGGTTAATTGTAGACCTTTGTAATAGTAAAAATGCTCAAGATGTTATTATATGTATGAAAATAGCACTTTTTTTTCCTAGCCAGCCCTTTTTTTTAGTATAAAATGTTCGACACCTGAATGTCCTTTAGCTATTACTAACCTGTTCTAAAATCCTAGAGCGTGCCCAGTAGCTCATCTTATTGAAGTGTTCCGTGAACCGTGTTAGGTTAGGCGAGCTCTCTTCTGATTGGTCGCGCGGCCACAGCAGCACCTCGGCAGTAGTAAGGCGCACGAACAACGCGGCGTCTAACAACGTCATCTGTTCGGCCAACTCCGTCGCTTTGAAGTCGAGGAGGGTGTCGCGACGCGTCGATACGCTGCCGAAGCACGGATTTTCGTACTCATATCTGTTGTTTGTCTGAAAGAGGTGGATTATTTTGTGGCTTTTGTTGCATCACATTCACACTTGTATCATAATCATCGACACTTATATAAATTTTTGTTTTATCATGATTTAATATCGATATCCGTCACGTCTATAAAGTTTCGCCAACTAATTAAAAATAAATCTATGGTGAAAGTTATTTTAATCCAGTTACTGGGCTCACCTGTTGGAAGTGCAGCTGTTTCTGTTTGTCGACTAGAATCTGCCTGAGAGCCTTTGCAATGATCAGTTCCTCAGCATCCACAAGCCAGTAGATAAACTCCATTATCTCCTGCATCAGTGGGCAATCCAAATCGGACATCCTGAAAACAAAAAAAAAAGTTATTTTATTAATGACTAGCTGACCCGGCGAACTTTGTACCTCCTCAGAATCAATAAGAACAAATGTATGAGAAAATTAATTATCTTCATTATTATTTTTTTCGTGAATTTTCCCGTGTTTCAATAGTTATTCGGGACAAATCCAACAAATTAAACATCATAAAAATCGGTCCAGCCATTCTGCCTTACATTTCATAGTATAAAACAACGTCGCCAAAATGTCTGTACGTGCATAACTTCCGAATGACTGCACCAAATTGGATAATTATTTTTTTTGTTGTGTTCGGTAATGCCCCGACAAGGGTTGTATGAAAGAAAATTTCGGAAATTCGAAAAAAAAAATTTCACCCATGCGAAGCTGGGGCGGGCCGCTGGTTAGATAAAAATGGTAAACTAACTACTGTTTTATATAAATAGACTAGCTTTTGCCCGCGACTTCGTCCGCATGGGTTTCGTACTTTCCTCAAATAAATTTAACATCCTCTCCACCTCCCCCTGAAAGGTATTTCGAAAATTATTGATTACGATCTTAATACTTACTTTATTTAAAGAAATAAATATTCGGGCCAATATTTTAGTTAAACTACCTAAGATGTTTCAAAATAAACTATCCTCCCTTTTCATCACGACAGCTCTTGTTTTTGCATTTGGTACGTTTCCATTTTTATGATATAAAGATTATTTATACCCATTTTCGTGTTAATGGAAGTTGGAGTTTCTACTCCTTAAACTTTATTACCCTTTTCTACCTCGGTAGGAGTAGAATAAGTAAAACCCTAAAACTCATACTTTTTTATTTTAAGTAAGTAAGTAGTAAACCCCTAAAAGTGACAATCTTTATTATTTACTGAGGCAAATGTTCAAAAGTTTCAACTTTCTTAACCAAAGGAATAAGACCACATTTTCACCTTCACAGTTTTTATCCCCATAGGGGCGAAATATTGAAAACATGTATGGGACGTTTCCATATCTTGACTCAAAGATTATTTATACCAATTTCCCATTGACTCAAGCCACGCAATAAAATACTCCTCTGTGATATGGACTACCCCCGTTTACCCCGTTAGGGTTAGATTTTCGAAAAACCCAGTCACACTTTTTTATTAATTTTGGTCTTAAGTATACATACTGAGTTCCGAGTTTATATTATTGGACCGCGCGATAAAATTCTTCCATAAACTGACACCCTCAATCTCCCTTTAGAGCAGAAAAACATAAAATGACAAACTATAATTTACTTAGATAAGTATTTGTGCCAAGTTCAAACTTGGCACAAATACTTATCTAAGTAAATTATTATTATTATTGTAAATGGTATGAATAAATTTAAGCTTCAAAGCTTAAATTTATTCATACCATTTTTTTGGAGTAAATCAAGCTACGCACTATAATACCGGCCTTAAAAATCGAAAATTACCACTATTTTACCCGTTAGGGATCTACTTTCGAAAGACCCATTTCTTATTACTTACTTAGACAAATATTCCTTCCAAGTTTCAAGTTTATTAACCAAATGAATAAGATTTTTCGTATAAAGTTTTTCCCCACTTTTCACCCCACACAGGAGGAATTTTGAAAAAATGTTTGGGATGTGTTCATAACTTGACTCAAAGATTATTTCCAACAATTTTCGAGTTAATCAAGCCACGCAGTAAAATGGAAAATTAACTACTCCTTTTCACCCCGTCAGAGGTAGATTTTCGCAAAACCCTGATACATGTTATTCTTTACTTTTGGTCTTAAGTATAAATACTGAGTTTCGACTTAATCGGACCGCACGTTAAAATTCTTCCATACAAATGTTGACACCCCCTAATCGCCCTTTAGGGGGTAGTTTAGAAAAGCAAAAAATGCCAAAATTCATAATTTACTTAGATAAGTATTCATGCCAAGTTTCAAGTATATTAACCAAATGAATAAGATTATTCATATAAGCTGTATCCCCACTTTTCACCCCCACAGGGGTGGAATTTTGAAAAATCGTTTGGAATGTGTTTATTACTTGACTCACAGATTATTCATACCAATTTTCGAGTTAATTAAGCCAGGCAGTAAAATTTGCCCTATAAAATTAACTACCCCTTTTCTCCCCGTTAGGGGTAGATTTTCGAAAAACCCTGATACACGTAATTCTTTATTTTTGGTATTAAGTATAAATACTGAGTTTTGAGTTAATCGGACCGCGCGTTAAAATTCTTCCACACTTATTTTGACACCCCCCAATCCCCTGTTAGGGGGTAGTTTAGAAAAACAACAAATGCCAAACTTTATGGTTTACTTAGTTAAGTATTCTTGCCAAGTTTCAAGTTTATTAACCCAAGGAATAAGATTTTTCATATAAGCTGTATCACCACTTTTCAACCCCCACAGGGGTGGAATTTTAAAAAATCGTTTGGAATGTGTTCATTACTTGACTCACAGATTATTTACACCAATGTTTGAGTTAATTAAGCCAGGCAGTAAAATTTGCCCTGTAAAATTAACTACCCCTTTTCTCCCCGTTAGGGGTAGATTTTCGAAAAACCCTGATACACGTAATTCTTTATTTTTGGTATTAAGTATAAATACTGAGTTTTGAGTTAATCGGACCGTGCATTAAAATTCTTCCATACAAATTTTGACACCCCCCCATCCCCCTTTAGAAGGTAGTTTAGAAAAACAAATAAGACCAATTTTCATAATTTACTTAGGTAAGTATTCGTGCCAAGTGTCAAGTTTATTAACTCAAGGAATAAGATTTTCCATACAAACTTTCATCCCCCATTTAACTCCCTTAGGGGTTGAATTTCGAAAATTCCTTCCTTATTCCTCGTCTACATTATAAAAGGAACCTCTGTGCAAAATTTCAGCTTTCTAGGTCCAGGGGTTTGGGCTGGTCGTTGATGAGTCAGTCAATCAGTCAGTCAGTCAGTCAGTCAGTCAGTCAGGACTTGTCTTTTTATATATATAGATTATTGAAGTCCTAAATGGTTTGCATTCTCTTGCTTTCGAAACATTTTTACAGCCATTTTGTTCTACAATCGTAAGCCGGGCGACTGTTGTTCAAAGTATCCTGGCTGCCGATTCCCAAGTTGAGCAAAATTGATTGGGGTGGTTGTTTCATCAAGAATAGCCCAGAGTTTGAATTGGGACTCTCTGGATATTACATGAAACGGAAGCATAGTCGGCAAAAGTCTGCCTAATCCTTATGGTGGGTGCAGCGGGATTGTCCGAAAGGGTTACCGCTACCCCGGAACACAAAGGGCTAAGGAAGGAACACGGGTGGGTTTTAGTCAGTAAGAGTCTGACACTCCCTTCTGCTCCACCCAGAGCGGGAGGGGTCATTGGATGATTTCCCAACCACACAAAAAAAAAAAAAAAAAAAATCCTTATGGTGGGTAGATATTTGTGAAACGTAACATGACTTATTTGCTGCGTTATATTTCATGTTGCATTGCATATACTTATATTTAAATGGCATGTTCGTTTCAACATAATGTATGTCATTTCATGTTGCGTTTCATAAATCTGTACCTACCATTAAGGGATTACAGGCATGATGTGTTTGTTTGTTTTAATTTGTTTCCATTAGTGTTGGTTGTGTTGCACTCACGTGAGGTCGGCGACGACGCGCGTGAGCAGGCACAGCGTGGAGCGTAGCTCGTGCGGGCGCGGCCGGTAGTGCTGTGCGCGCCGCACCAGGCGCGCCACCAGGCCGCCCGGCGACACCCACGTGCGGTACGTCGCCAGGAACGCCTCCTGGTACGTGAAGTCTGCGCGGACAGATGGCACTCAGTACACACGTTCACAGATACAGAAGTTTACAGATAGACAAGAGTCCACAGTTACAATTCCGATGGATATTTGCGTTGTGGCAATATGCCGAATACTATTGAAATTGCGATAGCCTTCCTACAGTCCTTTCGTAGTTATTTTACATCTGATCTTTATTTTCGTTACAATTAGGTTGCTGATGAGTTGCTGCCTGCTGCTGATATTTACTCTAGAACTGTGAATAGACTGTATTAAGGTGCATCCAGACAGCGAAGCAGGAGCCGCAAATGATTTTTTTATATGGTAGATTCCTCAGCCTGAGGCAGCCGTTACGGTTACCATTCGAAGCACACACCTCATAATGTCTGGCCACACCTTTAGGGTCGCAGAATACCGTTGTCAAGACATTGTGACTGAGACTCCAGTATTTACCTGCAAACTTCTTAGTGCATCTTACTACAATTTTGAGCGCACGTTTTTTTGATATTATCGATTGGCGTAAAAGATTTCAAGGACACTCAAAATGTGTAGTATACGTCTAAAGCAGAATAAAAGCTTGTAACATATTTTTGAGAAAAACTAGTAACCAAATCTAAATGTTTACCCATAAAACTGTGGCGAGCTGTTAAATAATTCGGACCTTCAAAAACGTATGTTACTTCAAAACTACACATTACCAAGCCAAAGCGGAAGTTCGTTTGCAGCGCTTACTACATTTAAAGCTTTTGCTGAGGTGTTTAATAACACAATCATCTATCACGTTTGTGCGGCCTTAGCATGACAATATGTCACATATTTTGTCGAATCTGACACAAAATTCGATAAAAATACGTAACTTGTCTCCACAGAGCTACGCGTGCTATAGCTAATTAGTAAATAATTTTCATTCGGTGTTTTAAGCAGCGCAGAATTATTAATAACACTACTAAAAACACTTTTTCAGGCTACTTGAAGCAACATTCGACAAGCATCCAAATATTAGTGAAAATAAAAACCAGTAAAACTTCCAGCCCCATATTAAAGAATGGTTCAACCACTTACACTCGTCCGTTTCTGTAAAGTGAAAGCATGACAGTTGAGAGGTTAGAAGCAATGATAAGACATGACTTAGATAAAGATATAGTTACAGATTTTATGGTGGTGGTTTCATGTTTAGTCCAAATTGATAGAAAATCTGTATTACAATCCTACTAATATTATAAATGCGAAAGTTTGTATGTATGGATGTATGGATGTTTGTTACTCTTTCACGCGAAAACTACTGAACGGATTTTGATGAAACTTTACAGTAATATAGCTTATACATCAGAATAACCCATAGGATACTTTTTATCCCGATATTCCCACGGGATCAAAACTTACGCGGGTGAAACCGCGGGGCGCAGCTAGTATATATTATCTTTAAAAGTTTAAGATATCCAGTACCCAAAATGCATTCATGCCTATAACCACCATTTTAATGTATAATGAGATGAATGAGGAGGAACTAATATCATCGCAACCATTCAGGATGATGCTTATCGTCAAAGAAAGTTAATGATCCCATATCCATGATATTTTGAACAAGTGACTGACCTTTGGTGGCTTTGGTGGCGAGTACGATGAGTGCGTCGGGTTGTCCGCCGCGCACCTCGGGCCCGTCCTTACTGGGCCCCTTGAGGACCAGCCAGGAACTGATGTCAGTCTGAAGAATTATGTCATCGGGGTCGGCTTGAGGGGGCTCGCTGTTGGTTTCCGCAGTAGCCGGTGCGGGTTCCGTGCTGCCTTCACTCCTCTGATACAATTATAATAAAACCATATAAAATTTCTCTGACTTCTTCTAATATGGAAAGCATTGAATCAAATATGCATTACCTGTGATGGCACAGGCGAAGGTGACGGTGGGTGTTGCACAAGCATTTCCAATTCATCTTCAAGCGGAAACTTTCCGGGAGCGGGTGCCGTGGTACTAGTAAATGATTCATCAGAATTCTGAAACAAGATGCCATCATGAATTTGAGCTATTAAATACCAATTAAGGCCCATTAGGGCTCTAATTAGCCTTATTTCAGAGTATCAAAATAGACATGCCAGAGAAATTAAAAATAGAAAACAAATGGTTTGAAATTGTCTTCCGGTAAAAATACAGTAAACAGACTATAGAAACTTCTATTTAACTTACATTATTCAACACGGTTTCATCAGCGGAGCTATTGTGTGATGACGGCCTCGGCGATGGAGGAGGCAATAGCTCGTTACTTGAATTCACAGAGAGCTGCAAAGAGAGATAAGTGTTCAGAAACACTGCAAGGCAATGCACACTGGTGTTTCAGTCCAGGGATAAGATTTGACATTGATGTGTTTCGGCATCTTGTGACGTTAGGTTGACCATACACCTTCATTCAATAATTTAAAATGTAGTACTTACCTGTTTACTCTTGCTCATCTTAGGCGGCAGAGCCGGGGGCGGCTCCACCGGGATGGGACTAGTACCACTCATGTTTACACTATCTTCTGAGCCGCTGCTAAAGAACAGAACATAGTAATCAGTATAACAAAATGTTTATATTCTTTGCTCATATTATGATTATTTGCATGAAACAAATGCCAAATGCTTATTTTAGTATGGGTTTCGAAAAAGGGATTTCGATATTTTTTTACGGAACTAATTATAATCGATATTGTTTTGTTTTAATTGTGCAAGTGAGGTAAATAGCGTAAAATTTGATTGTGTCACACAAATAAAAAGAAAAATAAATACGTAGCTTTCATACCTCATTGGTGGGTTTCCAAAGTGCTGGACAGTAAAAGACTGCGCAATAGAGCGCTGTACTTGTTGACGTTGCATACTTATAGCGCCGTCGCCGATTTGTTTGGCACTAAAAAACGAAACGGTTATAAATGTAAATTAAAAAACATTTTATACCTGTTAACTACTCATCACAGAGCCGTCAAGTTACACATTAATTGCACAAAGAACATTAAAATAATAGGTTGAAAGTGTTTTATTGCCTAAAGAACATTAAGGCTTAGTTGTACCACAAATTACTAGCGACATTTAGCACTTAACGAACTAAAACATGGTTTTTATTACGGTTAATTGTTTAAAGTTGATAGAGTACCACAATATTATATAATAATACCAGCCTATTACTGTCAGAGGGATTGTCCGAAAGGGTTACCGCTGCCCCGGAACATAAAGGGCTAAGGAAGGAACACCGGTGGGTTTTAGTCAGTATGAGTCTGACACTCCCTTCTGCTCCACCCAGAGCGAGAGGGGTCATTTGATGATTTCCCATCCATAAAAAAAGCCTATTACTGTCCTACTGCAGAGCAAAGAGCTCTCATACAGAAGAGCTACAAGCATTGATCATCTTGCACGCTTGCCTAGACGGGTTTGGCGATTTCAGACTCTTAATAATAACAGTAAGTCTAGGTTTCACACATTACGTTTAGCGCTAAATGTATTTAGTAATCAATGGTGCATTGAGTCTAAGAACACGATAGGTTATTTTCTAATTACCTGGCTACATTATACGTATGTATCGAGTGACGGAACATGTCCGGTGGGGCTGCAGCTCCGGGAGCATTCGGCGGATGACTGCAGTTCCCAAACATCTCCATATACGCCATTACTAAACAGATAATCACATCAGTCATATATCACTCTACTATGATGTCACAAGGCGTATTCCAATTAAACACTGTTACTTCATTTGATGATATTAATGTTCGAAGTTAAAAAATATTTTAGTTAGAAAGATAAAAGTAATCTTATCTTATCTTTTTATTTCTACAATCAATAGTTGTTTAATAACAATACACCTTACAGTTAGTCAAAAAGATGATCTGATACACTAAGAGCGTAGGCGAAATGTGTTTTCCGAAGAAATACAGTCGTATTAAAACATGAA
The DNA here is from genome assembly GCA_949316385.1 of Globia sparganii. Lineage (NCBI taxonomy): Eukaryota > Metazoa > Arthropoda > Insecta > Lepidoptera > Noctuidae > Globia > Globia sparganii. The sequence goes on from OX438655.1 coordinate 15,589,898, forward strand.
ACAGCAATAACACATGATCGTAATGAAGCGCTAAATACATTCCTCATCCTTTGTGATAATTAACTACGGTGCGAACGAGTTCTGCTGTTGTTAACCAGCGCATGTAAGCTGCGTAAGCTCATTTGTACAAACGTCATCATTTCGCACGTGGAAAGCAAGCAAGGCCTCCACCATGATTGCAATTCTTTATTACTATATCACGTAAACGTACGCAATACGGGCATAAATAAATTTCAATATTCATGGTAGAGCCTCCAAACATCGAGTGAAATTGGCGCCTAGTTTTGCTAGTGTAAGTGACAAGAAGCTTGTTGACTGCTAAAGCACGTCTGATGAGTCTCCAACATGTTCGTTCATAGAGTGGACCTTTATGTCTAAAACATAATGAAACACGAATGCTTGCATCTTCAAAGAAACTGATGCTTTATTTTGGAGCTAAATAGCGCTTTACATGCATAGATCCACTCACCGCTGTACGCGACGCTTTGGAACACTGCCGCGCCGCACCGGCACAACAGACAAACATGCCGTTATAGCCCCACACATAACATTATCATTCATATACCATAGCGCCCAAGAAATCACAATGACCAAAGAAATTTTTAGAAATTCACAGAACCATTGAGTGAACATTGGAAGCATTTATAGATTCTCATCAATCACATACAAATGAAAACAATACTTGTTTAGGATAACATACAAACATGAAGTGCCATTGACAATGTGACAGTGTACAAGATACATTCGCAGTTTTCTTTTATCGACAATATAGCATTTACACACATTATTCATATTAAATGTGGAGAACTTATGCAGGCATTCCAAGAACTTGTAGTTAGCAATTGAAGTAATAAGTTATAATAATCGTTTTTTATTTAAACGAACCATTTCGTTCCGCCACCAAGACTGGGTCAAGTAGTTTACATTGGAGTTTATTTTTTTCAGGATTGTGCTTAAAAAATTTGACAAAAAGTATACTGACTGTGTTTTTTCTTTAGTGGCAGCGGCGGTGGTCTCGGCGGCTGGTGCACGGCCAACGTGTGCGGCCGCGCTTCACCGTGCAGAGAACATACTGGCGACGGCCTGGTAATAAATACAATATATTATTCACCATGAACACACTTAACTACACCTCTTCTTTACGACAGACAGCGATAGGCGTCAAGGTTGGGTGTGCTAATCACCTGATTTCGACAGTTGGGAAATGTTGCTGCACGTCGACGCGAATGTTCCGGCGCGTCTTGACGGGTAGCTCGGGCGGCGTCTCGTTCTCGTCTGAGGTGATGCTCGCCAGTCTGAGGCGCAAACAACCAAGTAACTTAAATAAACAACTAAATTGGTTAGTCCGCGGCGCGTCCTTGGTGATGTAATTTATACCGTGTTGCGATGTTTTGAGTAAGTAACAAAATTAATGTACCGAAGTATGTTAAATTGTAGGTAGAATCACTGTGCACACCAAGTTAATAGATTTTATCAGTGCTAGTTATTTGTGTTTGTGCCATGAATGGAATGTAATTTTAGAATATGAATAAAATTTATAACTGGTGGTATGTGTTAATTTTAAAACTATTTTAATTGGATTGAATCACATGTTAAAAAACAAAAAGAAGCCAATTCACTCTTAAGAACTTATAAAACTACAGGTCAGAAGGGTGTGTGTGTGGTAAAACAGAGGAACACTCACTTTGTAGAATGGTGCGTGGTTATACTGTTCATATTGGTTACATTCATGCGGCTCTCAAAGCTTTGTAGTGTGCACTTCATTTCGGTCACACAGTCTGTACTGTTAAAAATACTGCAAAAACAATAACAGAAAGCATGATACTTAAGATATTTAATATACTTTGCTATAAATAGACATTTAAAAATTGCATAACATTTAATTTAATAATTTTAAATGTTATTTTCTATCACACTCAAAGTATATTAAACGTCTCTAAAAAACACAGAAACCAGGAACATGAAGAAGACTAGAGAAAAGAGTGATAATAAAAAATGTAATAGAGGTGTTTAAAACGGATGTGCAAAAAAACCGTAGAAAAGACCGGCAAACGAGATAAATTGGTACCTGTCCGTATGGCTAGTGTAGTGATGTGAAGAGAACGAAGATGTGAAACTGTGCTCAGCAGACATCTCTGCATGGCCGACTGACACAAACCCGGACTCGTTGGAGAAACTTTAAAGAATAATACAGTAAAATGATACGCAAATAGAATTATCTGTCATTGTTCCCGAAACCAATATAGTTTAGAACTATTAATGTAAGTGTGTCCGAGATAAACATTGACCCAACTTGTCCAGGAAGGAAAATTGCATTTATTATGTTTATAAATATAACAATTATTTCTTATGGAGCTAGACATATTCAAAATTTTGTATTATATTTAATGGTAGCTTTTTCCTAAAGGTCGGTAATTATCTCGTAATAAAAAGTATCTTATGACCTAACCTAGGCCATGGTCTACCTATGAACCGTATTTCATCGAAATCCATTCAGCCGTTAATGCATGAAAAGGTAACAGACAGTTACTTTTGCATTTATAATATTACTAGCAGCGCCTCGCGGTTTCACTCGCATAAGTCTCGATCCCGTGAGAATATCGGGATAAAAAGTAACCTATGTGTTAATCCAGGGTGTCAGCTACCTCCATAACAAATTTTATCAAAATCGGTCCAGCCATTTGTGCGTGAAGAAGTAATAAACATACAAACACACTCACAAACTTTCGCCTTTATAATATTACCTCCTTACTAATAAACGTATATATCAGATGAATAGTTACACACCGATTTCTCTCTTTCAGTCGTCAGTAATTTGACTTTCGAAAGAAGAAGACAAAGCGCTGTGTAATTATTCAGACGCTATATATACAACGTTTATTAGTAAAGGATTAAGTGTGATATTAATTAACTAGCGACCCACTCCAGCTTAGCACGATGTTTACGACTTGACATAACGTCGAGACTTCTCTATATTTAAGTTTAACATTGAAAACTTGCGCCAACTCGAAATAGAAGGTGGAGTAACTGTTACATAATCATTATAAATTGTCATTTCCCAAAACTAAATTCTTGAAAAAATATGTGTAATTATCGTCTTAGATAGTGGAAAGTAATTGCCTTCAAGTAGACACGAACGCCCGATAAGCAATCCATTCAACGCAGAGATCACAACATGAAGCATGTTGACAACGCGTTGAACTAGTGGTAATTTATGTAATTTTGACCGTTCCTACGAAATTAAAGGGCGCGCGACGATGTTGCCAAGTCGCTTGCCAAGGCGCACGTATGTGCATCGCTTTCTTAAATGACATGCTCTAAATTTTCTTTTAACAAGTTGAATTAAATATTTAAATTTTGCGGACCTATTCAATTTCATCCTGTATACCTACATAAACCTTCCGGATTAAGTTCTCTTAATGATGGTGAGCACTGCATCGAAATCCGTTGCATAGTTTAAAAAAAACAACGCAGTCACGCAGACAGACACGAAAAGCAACAATAATTTAATATGTATAGAATTAATGATAAGATTTTTCAAGCACCACTTTATTTCTGGCTGTATTTCCTTTAACTTATTTTGACACATCGCAACTAATGCAAGTATATGATTAAATATAGTGAGACATACCGATTGTGGTTGGAATGGGCGTGCGCGTGAGTCGAGTTCAAGTGCGACTCCTGCGACTCCACCGACGTGCGCATCTCGTTGACGTTGTTACAACTGCACATGCCTATAACGTAATAATTCTCATTACGAATGCGTTCTTAGTAATAAAGTACTCACTGCTGTAAATGTTGAAAGTCCTCCACCTGTGCAACTGAGTCACCTAACCTTACTCATAAAGGTATTGTTACAAAGCAAATAAAAGGGTTTATGTTCTTTTTATTGTATGAATGGGAGTTCGTATCAAAAAAAACTTCCTTAGACTAGAAAAAAAAATCACATTATGGCTTGTAGTCATAGGCACACAGAAGGATAACATGCCTTGTCACATTACGATGGGAGACAGCTTTATGAACCGGAAATCGATCAGCCTATGGTCGATCGAGGACATCGTAGCCCATTTTGAGACGTACTATATTATCGCACCTACGATAAAACAGGGTTACAACTCGAAGGTTAGTTACAGATGTAACCATGTTGGAGAAGATAGTTGAATTAAATATTAATAAAAATTTTAAGTATTTCTGTATCATTACCTCAAAATTCGACTTTTTCGAGTTGCAACCCTATTTTATTGGAGGTGCGATATGTGGTGACGGTCGGCATCGATCTAGCTCTTTCTTGTTGCCCCTTAACAATTCTTAGATAGTTTACCAAGTAAGTACTGTACTGACCAACTAATTCTGAATTAGGCGGCGTAGCGAATACATGGTCGTGATTGATAGAGTCGTGTGCGTTCCTCTCCTCATCATTTGACACATTCAGCATCGAGTCCAGCGAGCCGCTGCTATGAGATTGCAGAGACAGTCTGAAATTGTACAAAATTAAGACGATTTTATATTTGTTGCTATATTAAACCAAGTCTGTGCAGTGATACAGAGTGCTTGCCAAACAAAAATTATCCTTTTTGCAAAGTAAATTATAATTAAAGTTCTAAATCATAATTTAAAACATGTATGTATCTAGTAATACCTAAGTACGCATGAAAGTGATAACAAGCTTTCGAAACATAGCGTAGTTGAACCATCAACTAACCTATCGATAGAGAGAGCCAGTAGGGAGTTGTCGTTCGCTGACTTACGCTTAGGCGGCAGAGGTGGGGCCAACTCGATTTTCCTGCAAACACACATTGCACTCTCACTGACCATACCATTGAATAGCCTTCGTTAAGATTTAGACTATCAAACCAAGACTACATACCATCCCGCTGACCTAATGCCAATATCCTTAAAGTTAACGATTAGGATCAATATGCGTACAGTTAAAAACAGACGCAATTAACTAATAACCCCAATAGAGTAATTAAAACTGGCATCCTGCGTTCTAAGCATCTGAAGCTAACGGGGACAACGATACTTTAAAAGTGTTATAGTGTCGCCATAAAATTTTACGCCATCCATGAATACTGTATGTGCTATTGTGAGTGACTTTCACGTAGTCGACTCGTTTGAGAAGTGTTTGTTGGCGCGTCAATATTAGGTTAGAATAAAAGGGTAAAGCATAATTCAAATCTTTGTTTTCAATTGACGTTATTTCCATTTATATAAATATCAACTTTAAACAAGTGTAAATTAGGTTGATATTAGAATGACTAGTGTAGCGGAAACTTAACTTTCCGTGTATGTTTTTAGTTATTTATCCAATATGTTGTACTAACCGGTTGGGTCTGGCAGGCTTGGGTGGTGGTGAGTCGGGAGCATCTAGTACGGACTCGGAGGAGTGCGACGCACGCACGCCACTGGATTCGGACCCCGCCTCGCCCGTCAGCAATGACCGCTCCTTCGGCGTCAATGGAATATCTACAACAGTCGTAATAGCGTGATTACTAATTGTTTGGCCCCAAAATCACACAAAACTTTCATTTTTCAATCAAATTTCTTCTATAGTAACAAATGCTTCATTAAAGATTTCATCTAAAATAAAAAAAACGCATGTTTTCTTAATCTAATTTATGTATCAAAACAGTTAAAGATTGTTGGTTTTGCTGCTAAAAACTACAAAGTATTTATGACCAGCTAAATGATAGCTAAGAATTTAGCCGTTGTAATTAATTAGCGGAACTGATTAGTTCCATCACAGTGGTTTTGTAATAGAGGCTCTATTATGTATGATAGCGTTTCAACAGAAATGAATAACACACCTGGCAAGGAATTCCTTTGTGTTGAAGACCGCGGCGAGACGAGTGCGGGGCGTGGGGAAAGCGCGGGCCGCGTCATGTGCTGCTGGGCCAGCGCTGACACTTCTTCGACAGCACCCGTCACCCCTTTCACTACTGAGCTGACATACTCTGGCGACAACGCTTCAGCCGAAGTATCTAGTTCCTCATTACTAGCATCAGCTCGCAAGCTCAGAGCAGTGATCTCGTCGCACAGTCGTATTAACGTCGCTAATGCCGCACAGAGACGCTTTACGGCACTTGTTAGTTGCGGTGATCGGCTGCAGTATGGTTTTATTGCTGAAAATTTAAGGTTACTATAAGGTTTACAAAGTATTTGGACTTCTGAAGTTACCTAATATGGGGTCTATGAATACAGAAAAACTTTAAGGTAGAAACCTAAAAGTTCGTCTACTAACAAACAAGAGTTTAATCAGAAGAAGTATAAGTATGGCAAGTCACATTCCACTTATAACTTTACATGTTTGGTGGGTTGATTTTGTTAGGTCTGTTCATTGATACAAAAACAAAGCAATACTAAATTACCTAAGTGAATTAAAATTATACAGTTTATTTACCTTTGTGTATATTTGCGATTGATTCAAAAACAATAGTGCCATTGTCGGGGAGCATTTCCAGTTTCCCCTTTGTGATAACATCCGAAAAGTGTTTTAAGCCGAACGTAACCTGTGGACAATAGACACGTTGATATTAAATGTATGTACAGAGGCCAGCACATCAAGCTACCCCAATCTGTCAGATTTTCCCAATTGAATATGAACCTTATTCCTTTGCGCTAAAGTTGAAAATCTATCAAAGAAATTTGACAGATTGGGGTAGGTTGACCTGCTGGCGTCTGTACCTTCGATCAATAATGTACAGAATAGACGGTGAATTACTTTGTTGAAGTACTGACCTCTTTGACTAGCCGTTCAAGTTCTTTGGCAGGTGTGACTTCCCCATCCTCATTGGTGTTATTAAGGTTTTTCGCCATATTCCGAATTTTCGGGCTAAGTGGCGAGTGCGATCTGCTGTAACATAAACAAATAAAATCATACCTAAAATTAATACTCAGCAAACAATGATCCAACTGACTGAGGAGGCATTTGCCCAGCCAGCAGTGAAATGATACTGGCCAAAATCAAAGCCACGAACAGTAAAATGAAATCTGTAGCGGTGTACGAACTCCTCCGTCCTATCCTAAAAGACCTCTGTGGCGGACTGTCACTAACGTGGCGACCTGAAGGCCAATTCCCGTAATTAAAAACGTTAAAAATCTAGTCGCAGTCTCATCTCGGCGACAAACAAATGTCAAAAACTTGTCAAGTTTAAGGGAATTTAGAGGTATTTTTGAGAGATTGAGACAGATCAGACGGTGAACGTTCTTAAAATTACGAGAATTGCCCCTATGACAGATTGTCACTTATGATTGGAGCTTGCCAAGAGGCCCCGACATCGGCATGTAATGTTGTGAAATATGTGCCAAAAAATAATAAAAGTTTAACCCTCAATGGAAGCCTTTTCAATAATCTGACCCACCCCGACCACAAATCCGAACATTGCTTTCGTCCACCATATTGCAACTCTACAACACTAAACTTTTTATTCAATTACTAGACAACAACCAAAAATAAACCACTTGTTTATTCAATCAAAGTGTGTACACACGGCTACACATCAAGCTATACATTTCCAGTATAAGCTGATCTCACATTGTATAGGATTTTCGTACGATGCTAGACCAGCGTAAACTGGTTTTGTATAGCTTGATGTGTAGCCGTGTGTACTATCTATTAAATATATATGATCATTTAAAATGTCATTGCTTGGTATGCGTTGCGAAAGAATCTGCTTTGCATGCATGCCCACACCTGTGCGCGAATACAAAGCTAAGCTATATTTGATATTCAAGTAGGAGGTCCCGGTTCACCTTACTCTATGCGAGTTCAACTAAAGACAATATAGACGCCTGATATGATCTTTTTTAATTACTATTGAGGTCACGAGACTCGAGCATGTAACGTGTTTTATGACTTGTCTTATTTGGTAAACAAATACGGCGGAGGTACAGACTGAGATTTTATTTTGAGAGAAATCGTGTGTTAAATGTTTGAGTTTTTTATAAAGATGATGATATGAAAACTCGTGATTTTAGTGTCGTGTTTGTATAAAACATGTTAGGAAAAATAGTGTAAGTAGGTACTTGGTACACTAGTACATATTTACAATGTACCAATATTTTTTGAGATTGTCGCTACAATGAACAAATTAAGAGGAAAATAAAATATTTATATTGAATAGTGGATTTACTACTTATGCATACCATTTCGCAATCAGTAATAACGTACCTAGTTTCAATTATAAGAGTATAAAAATATCTATGCATTGCGTGGATCTAATTGTACAGAAAAAAATCCCTAACAAAGTAGTGCAAGTAATGGATATTGGGAAATTGTCAAAAATAAAAATAATTATTGTAATTCATTGTGACAGTCTCACGCATTAAGCGAGCTGGAAGTAGGTATATACCCGTCGTACTAATATTTTTTAGTACCTACTTAATTACTTATGTTTATGTATAACAGTATGTCTATTTTGCCTTTTTTATGTGAAATGTGATGTGAAAAGTATGACCGGGCAAGTACAGCTGTGATTCGTGTAAGAGTGTTGTGTTTTATCGAGTCATCATTTCTTGTTTGTTTTTTGATACTTCTTTATCTTGCCGGTATTTACTTTGTTGAAGTACCAAATGGCACATTGATTACGTCTCTTTATTAATTAAACAATTAAATCACATAGATATTTCTTATTGTGAAATTAATTATAAAAATAAACTTTGTTAAATTCTACAATACATACACTAGGTACACTTTAAATTCGTACCGTTTTCCATTTTTAGCAAATCTCCGGTGGAGTTTATTTGTTCGTCTTTGAAACCATCCGCCGACAGGCGTTCTCAACGCGTTCGACATCATGTCGTAGAGCTACCACTCCTGAATCGCAAAGAACACTCGATCACAGTAAGTACTTGCTTCATGCACTTCTTGGACGTAGAACTACTTTCAAACAACCTCACTGAGACAAAACAAAAAACTGGTGTCCACCGGCCGTTCAATAAATAAAAAGCGATTCGGTCACGCTGACAGCCCGCGCGGACATTAAAATGTAATCACTTAACATTGCACGCACTAAACTAATGAGATTTCAGCGGACAATGTACTAATGAGTCCGACAGTCGCGGGTCGTGCTCATGACTCATAATTAACGCCACATTTTAGTGCAATGTCCACACTAATAACAAATCTAGTTAGTTAGACTCGTTACTACTTCACAAAACTATACGACTTCTTTTACAAATTACAAAACTATTTACGTGACTTTTTAAACAAAAAATAGTGATAAAACTTAACACAACAACATTGCTCTTGCACCAGTGGCAAAGATAATACTGTGTTAGTATGAGCGACATTTTCTTGTCGCTGTCAGTCGAAAGATAGGAGAGTTATGTATGTAAATTTATCAATAAAGATAACAAGTAATAAACAAAGATTTCATCGCCGTGTAAACAAGTTAATAGATAAGGTGTGCATACCATAGATGTAATCAACAAAACATCTGCAGTTTGTGAAGATAAAGTTTGTGTCATGAAGGCTATTATTAGCTCCTTACCTACTGATTTTTGCTACTAGCATTAAGTTTACAAACATAAAAATGTGATTTGTATAGTGTCACGTACCGATTGTTTAGATTTAAGTAGCGTCATTTGGAGCATGCGCCTAATAAGGTACTCAAGTACTCAACCCCGGAGCGTCGGGCGTGTCCAAATCATAGTTGACTCTTTTCAGATATGTACCATAATGCGCGGAAACATGGCGCGTTATCATAGAATTAGAAACGGATGTGCACGTATGTTGACCTGATATTGGAGGAGAGATGCGGCCGGTGATGCTGTTGCGCCGGTGAGCGCATGTTTGAGATGCGCTCGAGCAGGTCGTCCTTGAATGAGCGTGCGCGCCTCGCCAACTTGTTGGCGCCGCGCAACGACCCGCGGTGCCCCGAGCTCCCCTCGCTGCCCGATTCGTTCTCTGTAATTTTATTGAATCAATTACTAAAAATTACGGCTCTAATGAATTTAGAGGAAATACAACAGCTAACAGGCCTTTGTCTTGGGTTTATTTTATTATGCATCCATAATCAAACAATCGTTAGCATTATCAATGTTTGCTCCAAACATTATTTTTCTAACCAACTCGAAATGATGTCATATATGTAAATAGTCATTGCATATAATTATGTACGTCCCTACCCAAAGTCCCTACTTCTACACGTAGCATGACACCAATTCCACGTTGTAGATAAGCCACGAGCCACGGCATAGGGTCTATTTAAGGGTATTACAGGACCTAAACGCAAAAAACGCAAGTTTCATAAGCAATAAAAATATATGATCGACTACAGTAAACAAAATCAGAAAAATAGATGATATTCTTCAGGATATATGGTAAACTGTAGATAGTGTGTTGGAAACATAATACAACTAATTTGATACGATAGAAAAAAATCAGTTAGATTATTCTACAAGCAACATACTAAAGCACTAGTGTTTTATTTTTTTAGTCCGAACAATAGATTTTTTGTAAATAGATAATTGCTTCTTATTTTGCAATAAATTACCAGCGTTGTGTCATCGCGCTTCTCTTTCTTTTCTATGCAGCCCGATAGTAACCGCCCTTTAGGTCATGTAGTCCCCTTAAGAAACTGGGGTGATTAATCTACAAACCGTATGTTACTGAATAATAGCTGGAATGTTGTTGATTAAACATCCATCAATAATACCTATTAAAGAGTATTATAACATAATGAGGAAATTGTATAGGTTTCACATCTAACTTATACAACTACTATTATGGCTGTATAAACAAAAACTAGCGTAAACTTATTACCATTTTTTAGATGACCTTACACACACGATACAGTCATACAGTGACGTCATTCTGACATTAAACATAAGAAAACACCTTGTATAATGGACCTTCGTTCACAACATTTATAAAACACCTAAGTAATAATCACATTAATTTTAATTAAGTATTAATTTATTTAGCTATTTGGATTTTCTTGGGTAATGGGTAATATCTACAAAGGCATTTCCGCATAAACCTTAACGATGACCTTTCATAATACCTAATTCTTTCAAAATCAAAAATACAAATCAAAATATTTTAGTTCACATAAGCCAACAAGGGCACTTATGAAACGTCAGAAGCTAGGTGCACGGTTCCAATTGGTCGTTTCCTATGGAGAGGAACCGGCAAGAAACTCCACGAAAGCACGAAAGCCACTTTGGGAGTGCTTGTCCACTGGAAGCTCATCAAAGATTAAATATTTTTTTAAAATATTATTATAACTTAGTGATAGATTATCAGGTATCACATATTATTTCTGCCTTAAAACTTAATATTGTCTTTAGAGTACAAACCCATGCTGAAATTGATCAAAATAGTATACATTTTGAAAGTTTCTTTTACACAGAAACAACCTTTTACTGTTCCTTTTTTGTCTTTGGTACTTAATAATTTGACAACTACTTATTACTACTAAATGCACGGGTAGGTAAGAATTGGACTTAGTAATGAGGAAAATAATAATTCAAAAAGTTATCCTTTACATAAGTGCAGAAAAAAATGATCTTCTGGATGAGAGCGAAATAAATTTGAGGTCCAGTGGTTCAGTACAATCTTGCTTTTGAAATAAAAAATACTAATATGGTAACATTAAGGGTAGGTATCAGTGTTCGCAAAGGCACTATCCACCTGATTAACTTAGCAATTTGTATGCAGTTAGGCTAACCGTGACCCGAAGGAGGTGAAACAGAAAAAAAAATGATGAGTAAGTAATTTATAGTTATTTTTATTTACTTTAGAAATAGAATGAACAATTTTTTTTTATGTTGATTGCAGGATCTATTCTTTAGAAGCAGGAAGATGCATACAAAATCAGGCAACGTTATTCTTTAACAGGAAAATATTTCATAGTGTTTGTCACAAAGATTCGTAGAATTCATAATTTACAGTAAAAAAATAAAGGTTAAACAATGTTTTAGAATCTTGTCAACAGAATTAATTTAGATAGGAGATAATTTGTATACCTACTTAGACAAATAATATCAATGCATCGCTACAAAGAAAGAAGAATTTTTTATAAGAAAAAAAAATACCTCAACAGATTGCAGTTGCTGCTTTATGACGTAGAACAGGTCCCCGTTATCCACAACATCAAATGTAGTACAAGTATGGAAATTGAACTATGGGTCACAATAACGGGAGAATATAGACGTAGTAAACATCAGTTTATCAATTATAATGCCGATGACGCGTGAGTTTATAAATAAACGAGAAGGCGACAGGAGGACGCGCCCAAAGTCGCAGTGACGACTGGCGTCGACTGAACCAGTGAACCTCCGCACTTGCTAGTCGCACCGCCCGCGACAGACGGACGCCGTGGTACATACTCGCTTCCCAAGCCCGAGTGCGTCATACATAACACATAACCAACACAGTACACACACACTCGGTATTAAGTCCTACTTAGCATGCGACTTCGGTACAGCACTGAGCACGGCTGTCCTGTCAACGCAGTCCCTTATGCGTACAGGATCACTGACGACGACTCTTTTATTTAGCATCGGCTCGACGGAAAAACGCATGATTTTGATTTTTTTTTGTGCAAGATTTATTCAGATTAAACATAATGCAAACGGCATTGAAATAGCATCTTTAGTATTACTGACATTCGCAACATCTAGGCATCTAGGACAGTCATATTTTATTCATGAACGGGTAGTTTAATCTCTTGTATTTATATCGTTGTTTGTGTTTATTAGATGTGATGTGGGCATGTGGCGCATATGGCACTACTTTGTTTTGAATTTTCCGTGGCAGAATTGGCAAAGATTTTTATTTTTATATGAAGTTTGCTATCAGCGTATCAATCCACTGCTGAACATGACAGCGCCAATAGCACGACGTTTAACTCCATCCTTGGTTACTCTCATCCAGCTGAGCTGCTGTCTATCCACTGACATGACGTAAGTTTGTACAGATTTGGAATTTGGCACTGATATCTCGGTGAATGCCCAATCTAATATATCGATTAGAACGGTTTTACAATAATTAATAACATCAAGTGAAATTAGGGAAGTATTAAATAAAAAAAAAAGGTATTTAACTAAAAATTTACGGTTTTCGGATTTTTTCATTTATTTGTGCTACATGACCTTGATTCTTGCCAAATTTCATGATTCGAAGTCAACGGGAAGTACCCTATACATTTTGATTCCCTTGAGAGTGTCGAAATATACGTTATTTGCATAAGTGGCTTTACCTATCTTTTTTTACGTTAACTTAGAAGTTTGATTTTTCACAGCTTCAAGAGACCGCAGACCTGAATACATTGTTTTAATTTCAACTCGATACCTCCACGCGTTCCCGAGATAAAGGGTCTTGACAGACAGACAGACAGACAGACAGACGGACGGACGGACGAAGTGATCCTGTAAGGGTTCCATTTTTTTCCTTTTGAGGTACGGAACCCTAAAAATGAATAAAATAAAATTGTGACGGTTTAAATTAGGTTGTGGAAGAAATAGTGACTTCAAAAATGGTAATTAATTACTCGTTGTCAAAAGAGAGGTCATCGTACGGGGTGTTCAATGAAAGCTCGTTAAATCAAACATTAAAAAATATGATTTTATTTTATCTTATAGAGCGCACCTTGTATAAAAAATATATACATACTAGCTGACCCCGCAAACGTCGTTTTGCAAAAAAAAATAGATAGTAACCGATTCTCAGATCTACTGAATATGCACACAAAATTTCATACAAATCGGTCCAGCCGTTTCGGAGGAGTTTAACCACAAACACCGCGACACGAGAATTTTATATAATAGATTTATGGAAGGGCGAGAAGAGGCTTCTAAAATGTTTTTTCTTCCTCTATTTCACGGGCCACCCTTTATGAATAAAAGGCAGACAAACTTTGTTTAGGTCGTTAGACGATAAATAATTGATTATATTATTGATAAATTAAGTATTGAAGAATTTTTTCAGATTAAAAATCAGGACTACCCGCCATTTAGTACTTATTAATAAAAATATCCAGAAAACGAAAGTCCATCTAATAATCATGCAAATGAATGAGATTCTTGTATTAGCAATCATCTGGAAACCTACTGACCTTATGAATGCGGAGTTTTCGAAATCGAAAGTTGTTTGCATAAATTATTAATACGAAATAAAATATAAATTAAAAAAAAAATACATCATTAGGTGTATTAATTCTATTAATCGTTTTTATAGGTAATCCGATAGTAAAATTAAAATGTATTAAAATAATGAATTATGTTAATCTATTGAGAATAAACATCATTTTATAAGTAAGTACGTACGAGTAGCGTAGTAGCATTGTTTAGTCATTAGTCAACTTTTTTGTCAACGGCCTTAACATTATGATAACAATAGACACAATGGTGCAGTTCCCGCGTCTCTTACGTCTTGTTACACAATATCAAGCATTTCATTAGATGCACTACCTGTTTATAAAGCGCAAAGATACGAACAAGGAAGAAAAATCGAAAGCTTAGCAACGTCTCTTCCGTTTCGCATTGTGGAAATCCTCGGCCTCGTGGTAACTCTTTTCGACGACAGGCAAACGTTTCAAGTGAGATACTGCTATAGTTTTTGAGATGCTTCATCGAGTCTTCTCGTCGCGTATTCCACAATCCACAGAGCCTAAAGACCTAAGGTCTTCAATCAGTACGTCCTGCCAGTTATGACTTACAGAGCGGAAACTTAGACACTCACGGTAGGGCTGTTCCATAAATTCAAGGTCGGTCAGCGAGCTATGGAAAGGGCTTTGCTTGGAGTCTCTCTAAGAGGCCGTCTCCACGAGCGACAGAATCAATAGAAACAAAATCAATAGAAACTCTATGAATCAATCTCCACACGACGATATCATCGCGACGATAATTTGACGGCGTCGCATGACTATCGCTGCGATTTTCTCACTCGTGGAGACAGCCCCTAATGGATGGAATCCGCAACGAGGTGATCCGGCAGAGAACCAAAGTTGTCGACATAGCTCAAAGAATAAGCAAGCTAAAGTGGCAACGGGCCGGCCATATTAGCCGTAGAACCGATGACCGTTGGGGTAGACGTGTTCTTGAGTGGAGACCGCGAATCGGTAAACGTAAGTGAGACGCCCTCAGGCTAGGTGGAGCGCTGATCTTCGCAGAAAAGCTGCCGAAAATCGAGTTGAACGGCGTGCAATAAGAGAGGCCTATGTCCAGCAGTGGACTGCTATAGGCTGATGATGATGAGACACTGATACCGGAGTAAGACTACATAAGTACACATTTTTGCCAAATCATCATTTGCATAGCCTTTTTCCAACTATGTTGGGGTCGGCTTCCAGTCTCGTCGGATGTAGCTGAACATCAGTATTTTACATGAAGCGACTACCTAACTGACCTCCACAACCCAGTTACAGGGTATTACTGGTAAGACTGGTTGTCAGACTTTCGGACTTCTGACAACCCGTAACGACAGCCAAAGATCCACGAATGACAGCCAGGAATAACGGATTAACTTGCTTTCCCAGGCACGGAGGGGTCTGGAAGATGGTCACCCGTGCACGGACCAACCTCGGCAAGCGTAGCTTAACCCGATCGATGGACCCGTAAGCCCCTCTTTTGCCAAATATAGGACAGAAACAAAAAAAAAAAATACCTTAACAAAATAAATAGGCAAAATCGTAATCACAAGGTATACAACGTTCGGAAATATATAACAACGCAATAGTTATATTGTGTATTATATAACACGCAGACTACGACGATAGAATAGGTTATAGCATTAGTATTAATTACATCATGAATTAATCGTAATTTTATATCGTACCGTTCTTTCCAGAAACGCCCTCGTTGTTTATTTGGCGGTAAACTCCTGGCCCCGGCGCTGGAGTACATAAAGAAGTTCGGCTGTGTGCTGGTCGACTTTGGGCATCTACTACAGAATATGACTTCCTGGCATCTTCTCTGCGTGACGCTGATGTGTCACCATCGACCGATGGAGAAGCAAAGTGTTTCAACTGTCCGTCATCCACCAAGTTTTGTAGACTGCTCCCATTTCTTATTTTATTTCTATAATGGTAGTTTTTTTTCGATGGTTTGAGCGTCAGATTGTCAAAACTTTTACAAGGTGTAAGGGAATACATATTATTGTTTCGTAAGTCGTAATATTTATTGGGGTCGAACACAGTCATTCGTGGACTGTGATCTACAATAATATCGGGGGTTTTGTATTTCACTGGACTGGTACTTTCTGATCCATTTAGTGCTACTGGTTTATACCGATTTCCACGGCACTTAATATTTCTAATATTATTTTTTATTACCGATGATCCTCTCTCTTCTAGAGCGTGAAGCATATCACTTGTCTCTATCAACCTCAATGGAGTTAACCCATTTTTATAAACGTGATAACTTCTTTTGTTTCTTCTTTGATTAAGGTTGTCGTCGTGGATGAAACTTTCATCGTAATGTGGCATTTTATTTATTTATATTTCTCCTTGATTCTTAATTATTATCTTCCCTTTTATCAGTTTCTATTCTTGAATATGAAATAGCTAAGTTTTTACTCAGTTTAACACGCACTTTCAGTATATTATATTTCCAATAACTTTGACGACTGGTTCGTTTCTAGTTGGGGTCACACATTGCGGATATTTCCATAGTAACCGGTGATCGCAAGCAACGAAGCGGATGCTAGTGCCGCAGTGAAAAGGAGGGCCCTCTAGAAATCCAAGAAAGTGGGCAATGTACCTCTAATAAGTTTCACTGCTTAGTGAAAATATTGCCATTTTTTACATGGCTTTACATTGTCACGATATTAACATATCTGTATCAGGCTACGGTCAGACACAGAAATAGCAAATACGTCGGAAGATACAATTAGATCATTATTTATTTACAGTATGTGTGTAGATGGCGATGACCGTCATAATATAAGTATCACGCGCGTTTGTTTTACACTGACTGATGTCCAGCGTCCACTGTCAACCTTGACACCACAAATTCGAGCGCAATAAAACGAAACCGATTTAACATTAGCACAGTAACATTATTTCGTTCACGAACGAAGCTCAAGAGCACAAGTCGCGATTCAATTCAATTCAATCCAACACTCGAACACAAAACACAAACTTGTATGATCAACTCTAAGATTTGTAATTAATTAATTAAATACTTTTTCTTATCACGAGCGTATTTATTTTGAGAAAGTTACAGTCAAAACATTACACTAAGGGGAAAACTTGACATCGGAATCTGTATATACTTTCTCTGCAAAAAGAACGCCTGATTTAGGATACTGCAGTTTTCACTTTAAACAATATCTGAATAACCACTGATTGTAAATCCAAAAAATGGATATGATTGCCTTACACCAGATAATTTCCTGTAACAACACACGACCGAACAACACCTAATCTAAAAATATCTATACGCTTTTTCACAACACGATCTCGATATTCAGCAGAGCAACGAGTGAGCGAGCTCATGCGCAGCGGACCATAGTATTGACACAGGGTGTCGATCGGTCGCGGAGCTGGGCGGCGCAGCCGGCGGCGGCGAGCACAGGCGCGGCACCACTGCCAGCCTGTGACCGGTACCCCGGTGCTGTCACACCGGCGAGAGTGAAAGTGCAGCCAGCGCCGCACATCTCCGACGTCTATCGTCCGACCATTGCACACCTGTCCTAACAACATACACCATTCCTACGCTAATGCGTGCTCATTACATAACAATCGTAATCTCTTCTTTTCTTGCAGTCGCACATAGTAAATTGTCTCTGACATATACTTAGATAAATGTAGACCATTGACAAAATGCAATGATGTAAGTAATGTGGGATTAGTTCTTTTAATAAATTGTGATTGATGCGTTCTCAATTATGTGTTGTAATTAATACTCACAAATATCATATGACGAGTTTGGCAAAGAAAGTATTAATTGGTTATACTCTAGTAGGCTTTACAACTTTACATCATAAGGCAGGCGGAACAGTCGTTTTCTCTTATATTATGCAATACTGACCAAACCAAGATTGTTAAGTGTGAACTCAAAATTCGAATCCCGCATTCCTGCCAAAATGTGAATGTAATTTTTAGGGTCTAGGTACACATTTATAAAACAATTAAATTGATGATAAATTGGAAAGCGGAAAACTAACGATCATTCTGGTAATTGTTTAATAACAAGCAATTTTCATCTATACTAATATTATAAAGAGGAAAGATTTGTATGTGTAACGAATTGGCTCAAAAAGTACTGGACTGATTTTAAAAATTCTTTCACCATTTGAATGCTACACTATCACCGATTAACATAGGCTTTTTTAATTGCAAGAATAAAATAAAATGTTTAAAAAATAAATGTCCACCCGTGCGAAGCCGGGACAGGCCGCTAGTGTGAAATATAACTAAACACGTAATCTAATATGCAGGTAAGGCCTGTCATAATATTATACATTCAGGTGCAAAAACTTTAGTTTGATTGAGTGTTGAAGAAAAGCGATTAATTAATTAGGTACTAATTTCGCAATCAATATAGGTGATATCCTTTCGGAAAACATTCCATTACAGGGTTTGATCCTTATCTACCAATAATTTATCAGCAACACCACCACTGTAGTACAATTATAATGGATGGTTTTATTTTATAAAAAAAGATCAGGTTTCATTCCAGACTAAACTGGGAACTTTAAAAACAATATCTTAATATGTACTTTATTATCTTAATTTACGTAAAACTTTTATAAGTTCCTAACGCTTTACAATTGAGGCCTTAATGATGAATGTGATTGTCAACACTGATGTAAGTATCCCAAAACTAGATTTTATGGCGTATAGACGAAGCAAAATAACAGTAACATGATGGGCCATGCCAGCCAACATGGTGAATACAAATAGAATAATGGAAGCAACGGAACAAAAATTTAACTGCAATGATCTTCGAGCAAACTCTTTCATATAAATCTGAAGTTGAAGTCATCGAAAAATAATTACATGCTAAGAAATAAACCTGACACATGAAATATACTTTATAATATCTCTTTTCCAGTGATGATTCGTACAAATTATTATAAAAAGAAAAATGTATTGCTTTTAACGGTCGGATTAGGGTTTTCTTCCGACAGCAGCTAGCCACACGGGCGCACGCGCACTCGGCCACCGGCCACGGTCCATGTAACTCACTTTCCAATAAACTAGCCGCGGTCGTGATACCTAGCTAACGGGATCATATACTTCTAGGTAGATTGCAGCCTGATCATTACACTGAAGATAATGTAAGGTACGCCGTCGTCCGTTAGCATTGAATTATTGCGTGCTCAAGCTCGATATCATTGCTTGTAATGAATTCACATTTTGACCATCACCTATAACAGCGTTTTAGCTGCTGTTGTAGTTTGATAAAGATACAACGGTATTTTGGCGTTCTTATTAAATTTTTTGTCATATAACATACAAATCTAGGCTCATTCCGCCACATCGTGATGGTTAAGATAACATTGCGTTTGCGGTGACGACCATCTCATCACGATTCTTCACAATAAGAAACCGTAATGATAAAGAAGAAGAAAATTATGAGGTTGCAAGCTTGCAATGTTTTTTAAGCGCGATCGAAAATAAATGATTACATCCAGCATAGCTTCCCGTATTGCCACATGGTCTTTGGGTTACTACTGGCCGCACAAGATACCACTAAACTTAGTAAAAATAAAATTAAGATAAATCACAGTAGCTAAGGTTAGCCTAGTCAAGACAGTGACATACCGGTCTCTGTGCAATGTACTTACATAGCACTAGTGACTTTTACTCAAAACTCCCATCAAAATCCATGCACACGGTTTGACATGTTGTGAAAATGCCGGAACAGCAGTTTTAAATCTGCGCGGAGAAATCCTTCGAAAAAAAAAATTGTTTTGGCATGTGTATCAATAGTACAGTGAACAGTGAAGTGATTTTAAATTAAATGTAGAAGAAGTTACTAGTAGTCATATTTTAATATAGACCACAGTGAAGGATATGAAGATTATTATAGGGTATTTATTAATTACCGACAAAAACACAATATATTTTTCAAAATATATACAATTCATTTGAAGGTCAAAAACCTTTCGACAGCAATTTGTCAATTCGTGTATTTAATTGGCCATGATTGGCATATAGTAATTCACACGCAAGTATTCTCACGTTCATACTGCACTACTGCAGAATTTTCATTAATATTTCGGAAATGTCCGTTTAAATGTATAACCTACTCTATTTGTTACGATAATTGTACGTTGCAATAAACGATATGCCACGTTCTTTAATAGTAAGGAAATTAAACATAAATAAGCATCATACTTGTAATGAAATATTAATGAAATATGTACTGCGAAATCGAGCGCACGATCATTACGTACGTTGTGGCAACACCATACTATTATAATTGCGTAAATACATAGCCGAGACGAACC
Source organism: Globia sparganii (assembly GCA_949316385.1). Classification (NCBI taxonomy): domain Eukaryota; kingdom Metazoa; phylum Arthropoda; class Insecta; order Lepidoptera; family Noctuidae; genus Globia; species Globia sparganii. The sequence continues at coordinate 15,610,302 of OX438655.1, forward strand.
GTACGTCTATCTCAGGGGCATAATAAAATATTTAAGACTGGAAAAACAATATTATGGTTATTTTGGGAACAATCTGACTCTTGTTCGCATGAAACAGCCAAACAGTTACTTTAATCAACGTTAGACCACAAGTTGAACAACCAAAAAACATGAAATAACAAACTTTAACTATGCGTAGGACTGCTTATGTATTTTGTTATAATTATAATTTTTATCGCATTAACGCTTTTTCCCTCGTATCTACTATCTGAAGTGTGAACAGCTCATCCCGTGCTAAAAAGTTTAGTCAGTCTGCAAGGTGGTGGTAGCGTGGCTGACTGCTCAGGGGGCACCTGACGTACATTGAAGTGTTGCTACTCATGGGGACCGTTTTATTGTAATATGCAGCTTAAAGAAAGTTATAATATGCAGCATAAGGAAGAGTATATGAATTCAGAGAACTCTCACTTGAAGGTATTTACAACATAGTTGTTGTGTGTAAGAAAATAAGGAGTCTAAACTAAATGTACACACGGCTACACATCAAGCTATACATTTCCAGTTTTAGCCGACCTCGCATTGTATAGGTTTTTCGTACAATCAGAAGTCAGCTTATACTGTTGTAGCCGTGGCGTACCAAGGTAACGCGGAATATAGACAAATATTCTAGTAAATGCCTGAGTATAAAAAAGAATAGTAGTCGCTCGAACACTACTTACAAAAAAACGTTAATAAATTGTTTAAATAATTTTCGTGGAGGTCAATTATATAATTGATTCGTTTAAAATCTAATTTCATACCAATTATATAAACGCAGCTACAAAAAATTGTTCGAAAACTTGTTATTTTACTTCTTATCTTTCACTTTCATCAAAATATGAATTACAGTTATCCAGTCGTACTATCCTATCAAACTTTGTACAATATGAGAACCACTAGCTACATCAATCAAGAGTCGCCGAAGAGAATTGAATTGGCGCACTTAAACACACATTTGCATAGAAGACGCTATGTGAATACCTTTGTAATGGAGGTAACATGTGGCAAGTGCAAATGGGTTCCATATAACGGGTCTCTATATTCAGAAGAGCATTATGAAATAGCTCGGGTAACTGTTGAGGTACACATTATGCGAATAAAATTTACGTCAACGTAATACTTCTGTGGATAGTTACGTACAATATGTTTTATAGACTGTCATGATGTAACAATGATGAACGAAAATATGAACCTAATAAATGTAGCTTCACATTAGATTAGGTACTCGAACCATTGCGAAAGAACTGTTATTTAACCCTTTGACCGCCACGGTCGTGGATAGACGACAAATGAAAACCTGCCCAACACGCCAATGCCGACAAGAAAACACCATGTTTTAAGTATAAACACAGAAAAGTGAATTTAGTTTATTTATTTTGTACTTAAAACATGTGTTTTCTCCAAAAACGTGCCCAACACGCCAGCATCGGCTAATGCCTACAGCATTAGCCGATGCTGGCCTGTTGGGCACGTTTTCATTTGTCGTCTATACATGACCGTGGCGGTCAAAGGGTTAATGTTTAAAAGATGTTCCCTTACAATTCTAATATTTATATTTAGGTACTGTGAGTTATTCCAGCTCTTTTAAAAAAATTAAGGCTTAATGATAGAGGAAGCAACAAAATCGACTGTGCTCTGTGTGCCTGCACAGACTATTGCAAATATTGACAACATTGCCTGCAGAAATATCGATAATAGTGAAATATAGATAATAGTTATAGTAACAGGTAAAATAAAGGCGAAAGACAAAGCGGTGGTCAAGTTAGACTTCGGAGCAACTGGAAGTACCGGTGAGCGTGGCACTTCATCAAGCCGCAGGTCGTAGCAATCGGACGTTCACTGTTCAGAAGTTAATGAAGAGAAGTTACGAACCTCAACAGTGAGGGTCAGATTTAGGAAGAGGAATTTCATTTCTGCCCTAAAAAAACCTCATCGACTTTTCAATCACAAAAGCACTTTTTTAATATTGTAAGGGGCATATCAAGACAGAATCCTAAAATTTGGGTAGTATTCTCCGGTATAGCAGTAAAATTAATGTTAAGTGTCTAAAAAATAAAATCACAAGATTAACATAAAACTGACAAAATCCCGTTAGAAAACAAACTTTACAGTCGCGACAAAATCATTGTCATTTGACTATCCCGTATTCTTCTCATAACAATAACCGTGAAGCCTGGAAACCAAAACATTTATTTTAATTACAACGGTTATAGGAAATAACAGTCGCAGTACGTTGTTCTCTTATGAGCGAAACGAGGTTGTATGACCGCAATCATGTCCAGCCTGCGTCCGTGACTACTTCGCCATCGAAGTCACAGGGACTACATTATGTTCTTTGAATATTACAGACACAAGAATCTATCATCGATTTACTAAAAGTTATATCGGTAAACTGTGGCACGGACGCACGGTACGATACATAGCTATTAATTAATGTCCCATTTATTGTGTTGCCTACACGGCTAACATACTTTTTGTTGTGCGTGACTAGAGGCAATTAATAATTTCTAATCTACACTGCATTTTTAGGGAATCAATTAATGTGCTTGAAATACTCAAATATAAAATAAGCACGTGAATATTTAGAAAAACCCTTATAGTTAGAAAGACTATTTCACATTTTAACAGTAGTAACTGGCGTCTTGCAGATTTCTGACTTGACTCCTACCGAAAGTCTGGCCTACATTAATTAGGTGAGGACTGGATTGTGTGTGGAAAAGGAAGGCCTATGCGCTGCAGTGGGACAGTCCGGGCAAGATAGAGGTCGTAGATTTATTCAATCAATAAATCCACATAGCGGATTACCAAACAGACTATATCAAGCATGGTAATTGTGTCAATAAACCACGATCGTTCATTCTAGAGGTCGTTGGGAGGCCCATATTTAACTGTCATCAATTTTAGGTGTTAGGTATTCATCTATACAATCTCGATAACGATTCATAAAATATAAAATCACCGTGCGAGTTGTGAATGACGGAACAACGATTAATTATTTACGCCTTGAGGCCATTGATCATTTTGATAGAGAAAATAACTGTCGCCCAGATGAAGAGGAACAGCGGGGTAATAGGCTAGTTTCCACCGTCAATAAATTGAAAATCTATTTAGTCCGTCATTCAGTTAGAGTATTGGAAAATAATGGACACGTATTTTTTGTTTTTGTAAATCAATGAATATTGTCAAAGTTATAACGCATCAAAGCTCGGGAATGGGGGCTCGTGACGTCAGAACGCACTAAAAATTATACCAAGGTGTGACGTATTGAGAATTTTAAAAGCGTCGTACCTTCGTCAATTTTGGTTTACTTATCAAAAGAAAAAATACGTGTCAAATATTTTTTGATAATCTAACTGACGAACTAATTAGATTTTTTCAGTTGACAAGCCTATTGCGTAACACACTATTAGTAGCAATGGTTTTCATTTTGACAGATCAATAACGTTCATTGCGTTTTTTACGTTGTTGAGCAGACACATTTTTCGAACATATGAAGCAGTGGATTAGCAATATGCTTCAAAATTATTCAGATTTAGATCGATAGTAATTAGGGTGCTGGCCGGTAACAGACCAAAGATACATTACCTATGGACTCTAAAAAGTATACTATAAAGTTCATATAAAGTCTGAAACCGCCAACCCGTATTGAGCAAGCATGGTGATCAATGCGAATGCCTTCTGCTTTTGTATGAGAAGAGACCTTAGCCTTGCAGTGGTTGAGTGGTGTCCCACGTTACAGGCTAGTATTATAATAATTAGTGGTGCGAGACAGAACGCACTGCTCTCAATAATTCGCGTCTCTGCCAGTATCGTTCGACACAGGCTCATTTTAATAGCCCCATTAAGAATATGCGATTCCGTTACGGTTTTCAGATAGGATTATCATCCCATCATGATCGGTGTCGACCAGTTTAAATGTTTTCTTTTCTGTCTTTTACAGGTTTGACATAGACGATGAATATATTCGTTTTCGTAGTAGGTAAGTTGTCATAACATAACAGTGGGAAAGTCCCTACCGTAAATACAAATATGGGGAGGGGGACAGCTCACTATACTGATCAAAATCCACTAGTAGGTAATGTAATTCAGAATTTAGGTCTAGTTTTTGAAAAAGCGCTTGATGATACTTTTCGGATACAAGCGCGGAAAAGTATCCCACTGAGTGTTGAGTAAATTATAAGGACCATATATTGTCATAGATATTCCATGTCTTTTTGCCAAGATTTGGCAACCACAGCTGGGCAACGGCCTCTCTTATTTCCTTTCACACCTATACATTTGATGAATTTCCGGACCATATCTACCCTGGAATTACGTCTAGACGTAAGAACAACAGGGCCGGAATGACCATTAGGCTAGATTTAGTCGACTCTTAGTCTGTAGATCGCCGTCGAGTTTGACCACGCCTGACCACGGTAATGTTATCGTGGTCAGACGTGGTCCAACTCGACGGCAAAATTTTACATGAGGAATCCAGTAAAATAGTTAAAAATTAATTAGTTTTTTTATATTGAGTAGGTGGGGTAATAGGCAGATATGTTCAATAATTATTCACGAGTGTAGACGCAATTGCGTGTGTAAGAAAGACTTGTCAAGTTTTAGTATCCTATTCCTATATACTAATTCACAGATGAGTCGATATACCGATTCCAATCAAAAAAGTGGGACGGAACAAAAATTGCCACGGGCGGCGGCGGATGCGGAGGTCGTCGATTGGCACTTAGGGTTGCCAGAATAAGCAGAATATTTAGGTTTTATTTGAGATTTTGTTTTTTGTCACCAATAGAGGTTAGTCTTTTGGCCAAAATATCCAGTGTAGTGAGTGTTGGACTGTTCCAGTTTTTATGCAGCCCTTATCGCTTTACCGAATTGCCAATGACCAGTGATCATTGACAACAGTTCAGACAAGACTAGAAAACATAAATATGGTTCTAATGAATAGCGCATCACAATACTATTTTTACCGACTTCACAAAAAGGAGGAGGTACTATGTTCGGATGTTTGTATGTTTTTTTTTTTTTGTATGTTTGTTCATCGAATACTCCGCCAATTGTCGACGGATTTTCAAAATTCTTTTTTTGTTCGAAAGTAGATAGTTCTGAGGTGGTCCCATTGTCACCAAGTTAGGATCTGATGATGGGATCTTAGAGAAATCGAGGGCAACCCTCAAATTTTATAGGCTCACTTATTGTTTTTCGCATATTTTATGAAGTATCTTGTGTATTTGCGTATGGTTGTTACCATCTCAGGTAGCTGAACTGATGATGGAAGGTACAACTCCTTAACAGTAAGAAGTTATTCGAACAGACAAGGACAGTTTTAGTAAATTGTTTTAATGTTTGATAGGACATTTGCCACATTTGGTCTCATGATCATCAAGTCATGACCTGATGCTGCAGTCGGGATAGTCTGCAGAGTACCTAACTACTCGACAACTAACAGCAGATATATCATGTTTAGGCTCATTGAAAAGTGCTCGGTGTGTGGATAAACGTACTGTTAATGAGAAACACCGAAGTACATAGAGACTTGATGCTGAAACCAGGAGCATCAGAAAAAGTACAAACCTTGAAATTACAGCACCGTAGTCGTGTTTGGGCTCATTTTAAACAGGACTAAATTTTAAGTTCAATGCAATGTTGACATAAGTCTGGCCTGATGTTGCCAGGATTATCAGTAGGATCCTGGAGAAATCGAAGGAACTCTTCAAATATTATAGGCACACCTATAGCGATTCGGGTATTATTTATAGTAACTCGTGCATTTGCTTTCGGAAAGCAAAATTTAGTGAAGTAAAACTGATGATGAAGACCACAGATGGCCACCGGGACTACTCAATAATAAGTATTTCACAGGTTGCGATTCGATTACTTTAATATGTTTGCCAAGCAATTTATGCTCGTCACAATGCGAATGGTGAAATGGAGCTGATGGTGGAGTACCAGGAAAACTCCTCAACAATTAACGTCCCTGTATCGGGAAAAGTAATATTTTGTAAAAGGCGATGAGCTTGATGCATTATAAACAGACCCACTAAAAAGCGAGAAATAAAAACTTTTTAACAAAAAAAAACCGACTTCCATAAAAAACACTACAAAGTGAAAAATAACTTTAATTTCGGAAGTCGGTGGCAATAAACTAAAATACAGATCCAAAGACACCGACTTCCGAAATTAAAGTTATTTTTCACTTTGTAGTGTTTTTTATGGAAGTCGGTTTTTTTTTGTTAAAAAGTTTTTCTTCAGACTATTAGTACATACCCATTTTATTTTATACTAGCTTCTTGCCCGCGACTCCGCTCGCGTGGAAGCCAAATATACCATTAAATATATCCTATGGCATTCGACAGTAAAATATCTTTCTACCAATGAAATAATTTTTTTTAAATTGTATTAGTTGCGGAGATTATCTCCTACATTCAAAGTTATAAACTTTACCTCTGTAGAATATTATTATTAGTGTAGACCAGCAAGCAGCCACACTATGGGTTGCAAACCCATAGTTTGGGAAATATAATCGTCAATCCCTAAATCCTTAGGTAATAGGTTCATCAAATTCAATTCATATACTTATGCCCTTTTTTACCGACTTCACAAAAAGGAGGAGGTACTATGTTCGGATGATTGTGTTTTTTTTTTTTTTGTATGTTTGTTCATCGAATACTCCACCAATTGTCGACGGATTTTCAAAATTATTTTTTTGTTCGAGAGTAGATAGTTCTGAGGTGGTCCCACTGTCACCAAGTTAGGATGTGATTATTGTATCTTAGAGAAATCGAGGGCAACCCTCAAATTTTATAGGCTCACTTATTGTTTTTCGCATATTTTATGAAGTATCTTGTGTATTTGCGTATGGTTGTCACCATCTCAGGTAGCTGGGCTGATGATGGAAGGTACAACTCCTTAACAGTAAAAAGTTACTCGAACAGGCAAGGACTGTTTTAGTAAATTGTTTTGATGTTTTTATAGTAACTCATGCTTTCTCTCTCGGAAAGCACCATCCGGTGAAGTGGAACTGATGATGAAGACCACAGATGGCCACCAGAACTACTCAATAATAAATATTTCACGGGTTGCGATTTGATTAGGTACTTAAATGTGGTTGCTAAGCACAATGCGTATCGTGAAGTGGAGCTGATGGTGACTTCTCAATCAGCTCCAGTTCTCCTGGTTCTTAAAAGGAGAACTCCTCAACCTTTAACGTCCCTGCATCAGGAAAAGCAGTATATTTTTTAAAGGTGATGATAGATGAGTTACAAACTGGCCCACTAAAAAGTGAAAAATAAAAAACTTTTTTACAAAAAAAAAAACAACCAACTTCCAAAAAAAAAACACTACAAAGTGAAAAATAACTTTAATTTCGGAAGTTGGTGTCAATATACGAAAACGCGGAACCAGCAACACCGACTTCCGAAATTAAAGTTATTTATTTTCACTTTGTAGTGTTTTTTTTTTTTTTGAAGTCGCTTGTTTTTTTTGTAAAAAAAGTATTTTCTCCATGACAGCCAAGAGGTGAGCCCTCATATTGGAGTTTTTGTTAGGTTGGTTGCGGTTCTGTCAACTTTGGGAGCCACTGGTGTAGACAATTCAAAAAATATATTAATATGTGTACCTGTACATAGGTGGTGCATGAATGTTATATATCACAAAACTGTGTCAAGTATAATATTGAGGATAGTCTTTTGGTAAATATACCAAAAGAATGAAGTTCAAGCCATTTGACAGCAGTTATTATTAACTGCTACTACAGAGGTTTGGATAGATAGTTGTTGTTCTTGTAGCTTAGCTTTCATAATTTATGGCAAAATGATGATGATATAGTGTTATTATTATAACTTTCCTTCTAGTATTTCCTTATATGTATCACTTTTATGAAATACATGTTACAAGAGCTGCTGCTAGTGTGTACTTTTATCGGAATTTCATTCATATAAAAAAGTTCACATTTGTTATTTTTTTAAATCTAATATTATGTCATGCCTCTATTCCCCTACACTACCTTACCTACACTTCATAAACACTGGGGATAATGGATTACCCTAAGCTCAGCGGTCATGCTTGCAATCACAACGAGTCAGTCAGAAAAATTTCAAGCTACATTTATTTCTACTCATTTTCAACATATTGTCCCAAGTTGATGAGATAATTTGATACCAAATGCTCTGTATGGGTCAGTTAATTGATAATGAGGTTTACTAAACTTACTGTGAAGTTTTTTGAGAACAGCACTTTTGATCATGACTCAACCAAATATAAAAACTTATTGTTCCAGACTTTATGGTTTTTATATTGAGATACACAAACAGTTAATTGGTCTGTATTTTACACAAAATAAAAAATATTGTGTGTTGCAATTGTAGTATGAATACTTAACTTACTACATACACTAAAGAAATCGCAACAAGGCATGATATTTATCATAATCAATATTTTGATTAATTCATGATAAAATAAATATACATGTTCTGTGTCATTACAATCATATTCATGACATGACGCACAAATTACCTAGATGGAACTACTCTGGAAACAAATACAAATCCTTTAAAAAAAATTAGAGTACTCTTCTAGCTACCTATCATAAATAATAATTACTTAGTACCTAACGATATTCGCGTAAATCGAAATTATCAATTGATTATTTTTTGATGGGCAGAGTTTAATAACCTTTGTTGTGCTCTGTGTAAATCGTTGACTCAATGATTGCTGTGGAAATAAAAAACTAAATCTGTTCAATTTATGATTTTCATATTTGACGATGAGCATTTAGTTCAGATTGCGATGAGCACTGCCATTGTATCAGAACACAAACAGAAAAAGTTTCTAGGTAAAACTGCTCTTTGGGTTTCTCACAATAAATTCTCTTTGAGGACAAAATTACAGAATAACATTGTACTGAAAGCTTGTACTAAACAGTACGATCAGAGTAGGTACATAGCCATACAATTTGTAAATTATCTAGCTCGTATAGAATACTTACTCAATGAGACACTAAGCTACAGAACTACAATTACAATTTAATTTACGTAAGTTGTGTGATTAAATTTCATGTGCATTGAGTTAGAAAATATAAATAGAACTATAGAAACAGATGAACAAAAACTATTAGAAATTAGTTCAGAATGAAAAGCATGTTAGAAATAACTTACCTTGTCCGCATTTGTCAGTCTTTGGAGTGGAAGTCATTTTATTTCAACTATAACTGCTATGTCATATTAACACCATTAACAAAGTTTTTATTTGATTTAAAATTAATTAATACGGCAGAATTCACAAAAAAATATCATTAGACTCGACCGGCAGCCATGTTTAGAAAACAATTTATAATTTGTTGCACTTAACGCCATCTATCCTTGATACCGGGCAAATTGGTTAAAATTATTCAAAAAAATAACCCACTAGATGGAACTGCTGCAGCATGCTGCATTACGATTGAAGTTGTATTGAAAATAAACGTCGCGTAATATTTTATTAAAAATTTAATAGAAAATAACCAGATGCGGAGGCTGTGGCAAAATTAGATTCGCAACCTTAGTTCGCAACAGTACAATATCCCAAACTAAACATTTTCGAATCAAATGAAACTGATGAAATGATGATACCATAGACCTTTAGTCATTGATATATGCATAAAGTGGATGATACCATGTTTTAATTACTCTTTGATGATACCCGTGAAGTTTTCGTATTCTGTGGATGATACCCAGGCCCTCAGAACAATAACTTGTTCTGAGCCCAGGCCTTAAAGTACAGAGGCCAGCACATCAAGCTACCCCAATCTGTCAGATTTTCCCAATTGAATACGAACCTTATTCCTTTGATATAAAGTTGAAAATCTATCAAAGAAAGACAGAATGGGGTAGGTTGACCCGCTGGCGTCTGTACATTAGAATATCCACAGAATCCATAGGCTTGTGTGCATTTTTATTGGGATAATGTATTTAATTTATGCTTTTATGTTATTTGCTTTTTTTACATTGCTTTCTCGTTTTTTTTTTTTGTTTTTGAGCTACTCCTCTCGCCTAACATAACAAACCTCGACAAATTCAAACACTAGGGCTAGACTAGGGCTTTTGGGCTTGCAAACACTTTCTGATTTTATCACTGATCCGATCAAGTGAACAGCGATCATCAGCCTTTGCGCATAGATCAAAGGAAGCTCTTGCGACGCATTCAATTTTCTGCGTTTGTAGAGGTTTTTGTGTAATTTAGCAGAGTGTATGGTGTCCTACAACTTTTAAAAGTTGTAGTGGGAAGGATTGGATCATTAATTAAAAAAGGAAACCACCAGCATAATTATTGCGCTAGATATGTTTTATATATTTCATACATTAAAAACATATCTAGCGTTTTACATGAACTTAGAGAAATTGTTTTTTTCTTGACTGTAATTCATCCTAATGTTACTTGTGAGTAACTTTTTAAACTTATGAAATAGGTACGGTACGCAGTTACGCACAGCTACAAATCAAGCTATACATAACCACTCTAAGATGACTTCTGATTGTATGCACGACTATACATCAACCTTTAATTAATAACTAGTCAAGCTGACTTGTGACTGTACGAAAAACCTATAAAATGCGAGGTCAGGTAAAACTAGAAATGTGTAACTTTACGTGTAGCCGTGTATATGAAAAACCTATACAATGGAGGTCAGCTAAAACTGTAAAAGTATAGCTTGATGTGTCGCCGTGTATATGTGTACACATGTGAATGCCATGTGTGATGTGACTAACATGAACAGCGCCATGCGTGTGGTACCGGTATCATACACAGAGTGAGTGTAAAGTAGGAATTATTTATCTGTAATATTATATACTTGTCTGTGGTCAATGGCGGAATTGTTCAATTGTGTCACTATGTCACAATGTGTGTGTGTTGATGTATATCGGCTCTAGGCTTAGAATTTGAACGTGCTGTATATTTATTAAAGCACACAATTTTAATACGTTTTGTACTAAACATAATTAGCCGTTCTGTGTAACTGAATTACGGTTTACACTCATTATTCTAAGCAGTGAAAACGGCAGTGAATGAAGTAGGTAATCATGGCCGACCCGCTGAGTTTACTTCGACAGTACAACGTAAACAAAAAAGAAATAATTGAACGTGATAATCAAATTATATTTGGTGAATTCTCGTGGCCCAAAAATGTCAAAACTAACTATCTTATGTGGGGGTATGTATCAATTGATTATTTCCATTTACAACATACTGAAAATTGTCACAATATGTCTGATTTCATAACAAACTATTTACTTCTTTTAGTTCCGGGAAAGAAGGCAACGACAAGGAATATTATACATTGGAATGCCTGCTCTTCATCCTCAAAAATATACAATTGACGCATCCTGTTTATGTCAGACAGGCAGCTGTAAGTACAGCTACTTCTTGTGTGGTAGAACTCTCCCAACATGAATATGCAGTGACTATCTAATTTTCTACAGGCTGCAAACATACCTGCTGTCCGTCGTCCAGATCGTAAAGAATTATTGGCATATTTGAATGGTGAAACTGCAACTTGTGCATCTATTGATAAAAGTGCTCCATTAGAAATACCAACACAGGTAAGGGTTTTTGTTTAAAGTAAATGCGCAGTGGTAAACTGCGAAATTCAAATTTTCTTGTGTTTTTAACAATTTACAGGTCAGTGTCAGGTTGTATCTTGATCAAAATTTGATTCGCGACTATGTACCGTATTACTGAACATCACTCAATACTCAAGCATTACTTAAAACTAGTTTCAACCAATCAAATAGCTTGAATCTAGTTTTAAGTAATGCTTGAGTATTGAGTGACGTTCTGTATTATGGGCCTAAAACAAATACGTATTTACAGAATTAGAATCATTAGAAACACTAATACATCTTTCTAAGTTAGATTTGTACCATAAGCACTTTTTCTTATCAGATTTATTCTTATGGTACAAATGTACAAATCTAAATTAGAAAGTTGTATTTAATGATTCTAATGATTATAATTCTGTAAATATATGTACCCCTTATAGTCGCAAATCATATTTTGATCAAGATACAACCTGACACTGACCTGAAAATTGCAAAAAACATAAGGAAATTTGAATTTCGCTGTCTACCACTGCACATTCACCTTAAACCTGTAGAGTATTTATAAATTAACTAAGATAAAACAAACAATGTGATTGTAGGTTAAACGCACTCATGATCATGATGGAGGTGAATCTGCAGCGAAGAAACCTCGTATTGAGGAAACCCATGTGCAGAAAGTACGTGAACAACTTGCTGCCCGACTGGATGGACCAAAGGAAGCATCAGTTACAGTTGATAATATCAAGTAAGCGATAAATATAATGAAACTATTATGTTCAATAAAAAACTGATTAGGTAATTCACTGTTTTATTTCGTAGATTGCATAAGCACTAGGTAGCCTTATACTAATGTGTGTTTTTTCACACATGTGGAGTATGATTTCCAAGTACCTACATTAAATATACACAACAGAAACATTACTTCAGGTTTCAGAGCAGTGATGGCCCAATGGTATTGGTTGCGACTTATGAGTTATAGGTTGTGAGTTCAAACAAGCAGGAATGATTGAATTTACACAAAGTAATGAGACTGTGTAAATTATTTCATCACCGCTGCTCTCAAAATGGTGAAGGAAAACATTATGAGAAAACTGGTATGTCCTAGAACCAAAATTTCAAAGATGTGACATACACCAACCAACACTGGGCCCACGTGGTGGATTACGGTTCACTCCCTCTCATGGAGAGGAGACCTCTGTCCTAGGAGTGGCAACAATAGGCTGATTATGTATAAGTTCAGAATTCTATATTTTGTTCAACCATTTGAAGAGGCAGTTTTGAATGGGTACTTGCACACATAGGTAGACAATGTTAAATATTATTTTGGCAATAAACTTGCATCATGTAAATTGGGCAATTGGCTTGCACTTATAATTTTACAATTTAAGCAAAGACAAAAACTAAATACTATTTGGCCTTTCAAATGTATTGACAATCAGCTGACCCGACAGACATTTTCCTGTCCTTTGAATAATTCATACAAAAATCCCATAGAAAAAGAACTTTTAGTTTTCCCTAATTTCTAATTTTCTTTCTGTAAAAATCTTATTCAGACTATTATGAACATTTCTAAACAAATCAGTGCAGCCATTCTCAACGGACGCATTTACCAACAAACAGCATTCATTTGTATTTATATAGGATATAGAAGTTTATTAATATTCATTATAAGTTCTCATTATGAATTACTGACCTATTCAAAATCAAATGTTTTGGTAAATTTACAAAACTTCTATTTGGGAATTGGTCAAAAAATGCCTGCTAGGTTAAAATTATGTAAATTTTTTGTAAAGGTCCTTATCAGAGGCTATGTCTGTGGAGAAGATTGCTGCAATCAAAGCAAAACGTCTAGCCAAAAAGAGGACCACAATCAAGAGCAATGATTACTCTGACACACTGGGTGTCGTTGGATCAGACTTCAGAGCTATTCTTGATTATGATGTAGATTTAACCAAGGATATTATCAGCCGAGAAAGACAGTGGCGTACTAGAACAACAGTATTACAAAGTAATGGAAAAGTAAGTAATAATGGAAAGACCCTTGTTATTTAATGTTGAAAAAACATTAATAGGTACATATAACAAATATACTTAGAAGAAGTTGATCTACCAGTTTTAAAAAAATCTAGTTTTTTTTTTGCCAGATACCCTAATTATTTTTTAAAGTAAAAGTAAGCCTAAGCTACTCCTTATTACATCAGCTATCTGCCAGTGAAAGTCCGGTCAAAATCGGTCACCTGTTTCAAAGATTACCTGGAACAAACAGTCAGACAGACAAATACTCTAAAAATTGATTTTTTGTTATAAATACCATAAATATATGTATGGACGTAGTTATGCAAAAAGGAACCAACCCACAACATGACCGAAAATGAGTTAAGTAAATCAAACTGCTTGTCAAGGTCTATATTTTCGATTATCAAAAACAATCCAAGTAAAATACGAATATTTTGACATTAAAAATTCGTATTTTACTTGGATTGTTTTTGCTAATCGAAAATATAGACCTTGACGAGCAGTTTGGTATACTTAACTCATTTTCGGTCATATTGTGGGTTGGTTCCTTTTTGCATAACTACGTCCGTATGTACTTTCATATGCATTTAGTAAAAAGCTCTTATTTTGACATCAATGTTTTCTGTTAAAACATGTTGGTTGTAAAGCTTGTTTTAGCATACAAATAGTTAACAGTAGAATTGATTGTTATTTTTACATTCTCATTATACATACAAGCCAATGTAGGAAAACAAATGTGTAAACATGAATATTGAATACGTTTTCAGATGTTTGCAAAGAGTATTCTGGCTCTTCTGGGCAGTATCCGTGCGCGCGAGGAGGGCCGACCTGGTGCACCGCGACCACTGCCCATCATCATGCCGCCGCCCACATCCCTACCACAACAACAGACACAGTACAACAGATACGATCAGGAAAGGTTTATTAGACAAAAAGAAGGTACCTATGTAATCTAATCTATAGTAAAAGTGCGCAGTACTGCACACCCCTACCCTGTTTCAAGTTAAACAAATATCAACTTTATTCCAATGCTAATTAAGTTGATTTTAGAGGGACTAGCACTATTGAAAAAGTTATAAAAATGTTTGAAGTTGTAGCGTAAACTGAACTTTATTGTGTAGGAATTAAAGTTATTTTTCCATTAATTCACATTTTTTTGTTCGGCAAATAAATCGCGAACGCAGATTACAGATTCTTTCCCCGACAGTCACGGGATCACGTGAATTTTTATAAAGATATTTTAGCTGGAGAATGTTTAACATGCATGCATTGTTTTGTTCCAGAAACGGAAGGCTTCAAAATCGATACCATGGGTACCTATCATGGTATGACACTGAAGTCGGTAACAGAGGGACCAAGCGCTCCAACAGCTGCTCGTGCGCCACAAACACCAAACCATCCTCGGCAAATGCCGCGTAAGTATTTTTATTTGGTTAGTCAATAGAGGGAATAATAAAATTTACACATTTAAATATTCAGATTAAATTCCGGCTCACGAAAGCAGTGGCGCCTCAGACATGCGATGGAATTATAAATTTATATTTATTTATTTATCTCAACATTATAATATAATACATTATAATTATATACCGGCACTGGTTAAAGCACATTAAATAGAGAAGGGAAGGAGGGTTGTTGTAGGAATGTTGCTAACTATACTAAATAATAATTAGTTTTACTTATGCCGCGGGATATCTCTCGTGAGACCGACTTTATATTCATTTTGTATTACTTTTTACGTTGCGTGCGCGTGCTTTCTTCTTAATGATGTTCAAGCTGTCAGAGACTATCAAAGCGGTATTGTGCTACTGCATGGCAAAGCCTCCCCTCTCCCCTTTTCACAGGCTTCTGTCTACTACTAATAATTAACTTATTTCATCACGACTAGAAAACGGAGGGATGGGCGGGAGCACACCGGGTCGTCGCGAGTTGTTGCCCGTGGCAGCAGCACGGCCGCCTTCAGGCGCGGGTGGCAAGCGGCCATCGCGCACACCCATCATCATTATTCCCGCAGCCACCACCTCGCTCTTATCCATGTACAATGTTAAGGACACTCTGCAAGATCTTAAGTAAGTTATTTATGAGTATACCACAAATCACTAAATGCGTTTAGCGCTAAACATAATTAAAACATTGTTCTGTCTCTATTATCTTCAAACAATAAACAACAACAGAACAATATTTTAAATATGTTTAACGCTAAAAGCATTTAGTGCTTTGTGGTGCAAGCGGGCCTTAAACTCTGTATCCACATTAGGTCACTTGCAAGCCCAATACACCATTATCAGGATTCCAACTGAGAATTTTGAAGACAGGTTGCGAAGCGAAACATAAACCGTAATTGATAACGCTAAATATAAAGCCATTTTGCGTACTAAATACCCAATTATTTTTAATCCCACCTAAAGTAAGTTGTCGATTGCGTAGTAATAAATTAATTTGTCACTAACATTTCGACATTGTCTTCAGATTCGTTACTATCGAACAAAAGAAGGCCGAAGGCGTAGTACGTGAGAATGAAATCCTGTTGCAGAGGAGGAAAGGACCCAGCGGGGACTTACCCAACAACGCGACTACTATGACGGTACGTTTTACATATATACAAAAAGATAATTTTTTTAAAACACCAAGACTCACGGTTATAAAATGTGCAAGCAGGATGATGAATATTTGGTATGGGATTTCTATTTATCTAAGAGTCTCGTGTCGTCTAGCTTTCTTGTTGTAATATGACCGTGACCGCCACCAAAGTTAGCGTTATTCATTGTACTGTCCGTATTTTAGCTGTATAGATAGTTTTCTTCATGTTTAAAACTTAGGCCCGTATTACAGAAACTCCTCAAAACTCAAGCAATACTTAAAACTCGTTTAAAGCCATTTGATTGGTTGGAACTAGTTTTGAGTTATGCTTGAGTCTTGAGTAAGGTTCTGTAACACGGCCCTTAGAGTTAATCACTTAATAATATAAGCGGCTGATAATTGTACCCGTATGCACAGCCAATTTCAAAATATTTTTTGTTAAATTGACATCAATTTTTGTTTCCAGGTACCTTATCGCGTGGTTGATAACCCAGGCAGACTGTCAGCTGCTGAATGGGACCGCGTGGTCGCCGTGTTCGTTCAGGGACCAGCCTGGCAGTTCAAAGGGTGGCCTTGGGATGGCAATCCTGTCCAGATATTTGCTAACAGTGAGTTTGCAGTGTATGCTGATTTTTACACTATAAAAAGTCTTGAAGCTTACAAAATTGCTTAGCAATTGTTATATAAATAAGTAAATAAATTTAAAAAATACAGCTCAGTCTATGACATTATTAGAATCATGGTGGATTTGTACTCGAGTTTCAATTGCGTTCAATGGCAGTACTAAGAGTACCAGATAAGATTTACATCGCCTCCGTGTGTGGCCTTCCACAGTTTCTATCGGAAACCATAACATTTTTCGATGTAAATGAGAGAGAAGGGAGGCCTATACTAGCAGTAGATGTCTTTCGGCTAAAATATAGATGAAACAGAAAGTCAGCCTGTTGAATATCTTTAAGCTGAAAGCGTCAGGGTAGCCCGCGAAATTCAAATTTTCTTACGTTTTTTGCAATTTGCTGGTCAGTATTAAGTTGTACGTTGATTAAAATATGATTCGCGACTCTAACAAATATGTATGTATTTACAGATTTATAATCATTAAAGTCATTAATACCTCTAAGACCAAATAATCCTATTGAATGAATAATATTGCATGAAATCTCGACATTTAGGATTATTCTATCTTAACAAGTTGTATTACTCATTCTAATGATTATAATTCTGTAAATACATATTTGCTACAGTCGCGAAACATATTTTAATCAACGTACACCCAGACACTGAGCTGCAAATTGCAAAAATCGTAAGAAAATTTGAATTTCGCGGGCTACCTTAGCGCTTCCCCCGTAATATATCTCGTATTGTAATCTATTTACTAGAATAAGCTATAAAGTATTGTTTCTTTTCCCAGTATGTGCGTTCCACTTGAAGTTCGACGAGATGAAGTTGGACGCTAATGTGGCTCGCTGGGCGGTGACCGTGCTCAACCTCAGTCGCACCAAGCGGCATCTCGATCGCGCCGTCCTTCTCGGATTTTGGGAGACACTCGACAAGTACTTACCTATTGTTATTATATCACCCAAATAGCTTAGTTTAGAAGTGCCCAAAATATGTCCGCTTTCACTCATATCAAGCTAAGCAACCCCAAGTTAGGTAATGCCCAACTAGACATCTTTCAACTTATCTAACCAATTATAAATTTTAAAATTAATATTTAGAAATTTTAATTCTAATTAAAAATAAAACAATAGTAGTAAAGTGCCCGTCACGAGAAGCTATAAATTTTGTAAATAAAGAGCTTCTACTAAGTTACGCAGCTAAGTCTAGCAATTACCATTATAACCAAGGACCTTTTCTTCTCTTTGTTATGAAACGATTGTGTAAACATGTTTGATTCTTCATAAGTTTCTTGATATTATAATCATCCGTTCTCCTTGTTCCAGGCACATGATGAAGAATAAACCTCACCTTAGGTTCTAAGTCCGTTGTAGCTATATAATTTTATCTAATAGTATATTATAATGCCATGTGAATATCAGAATGCCTTCAAAGCAAAGCGAATCTAAGTCAATTCATACCATTTAAGAAATATTTTGGCCAATTTTCATAGTGAACTGATTTTAGTATGTTGAGTAGGGTATAACCGTTGTTATTCATTATTATAATATAATGTGACAGTTTGATATACACATTTTCTAGTTTTATAATTAACAATATACCTATTGGACAATATGGTAGCAACACCATGTATTTTTTATATTTGCAATGTGACCACATTTTTTTTTTTATTATGAGCAAGATGTATTATTGTCAAATATTTTATGTGCACATCAAGCTACCCGAAACTGTCAAATTTTCCCAATCAACTTTGAACCTTATGCTTTAGTAATAAAGTTGAAAATCTATTAAATAACCGATAGACCGATTGTAGTAGCTTGATTTGCTGGCCTCCGTACAACCCACAAGAGTTAACTTGAGACTTCGCTCGGATGGCGTAAGCGCGCGATACTGCGGCGTCGATGGCGATAGCAGTAACAACGCGGGATCGGGAAGGGCCGCTTGGGTCACAAGTTAACTCTTGCGGGTATGTAAAGTCTATTCAAACTTATGTTTCAAATTAATGTTATTTCAAGTTAAACAAATATCAACTTTATTTTAATGGTAAATTAAATTGATTTCAGAGTGACTAGCACTATTGAAAAGTTATAAAAATGTTTGAAGTTGTAGTGTAAACTGAACTTTATTGTGTAGGATTTAAATCGCGAATGCAGATTATACAGTCTAGATTGAATGGCTTGGAAATATTTATGCGAGTGGATTATGTTGAATGTTAAAAATATAAATAAAGTATATTTACTACTAAAATACAATTTTTGACTACGCAATCCCTCTTTACTTTAAGGCTTTTGAGCGTGATGATCATCACATAGACAATAATATGAAGTAGGTTCGCTCTTATGTATAATTTGGTAACTTTACAGTAAGGTATTTTATGTTTTTGCTTTTTCCACGTTCTGTTTGACCTACTCAATATTGATGTAGCCGTATCGCCAAAATATTTCAAATGGTATAGAACTGTTCAAAGATCTGTGATCTTTGTTAATTGACAACAATAAATTGTTGAACATAACTTGTCCTTTTATTATTTACACACACAGTCAGACTTCAGTCAGGATTTCATTAGTGATAGTGAAAAAAAACACCAATTGGTTTATTTGTCTTTATTTAAAATTTCATTTCAATGGTAGTATATAACAATAAATAATTCTGATCTCTTTCAGAGATAAGTACACACATTTATATTATGTAAGTACCTATAGGTATGTGTTTTTTATGATATTTTCTGTACACAAAAATAAAACCATTAGTTTTTACCCATAACAATATCACATCGTTAGGTGTGTACTTTCGGTGTGCCCGTTTTTGCTTAGTATTTAGTAACTATATAAGTTATGTACTCTTACATGTCCAAACTGCTAGATAATACAATGGAACAAAACGATGGGCAACTTATAAAAATTAGCTTGAAAATTTCTAATTCATTGTAATGTACCTAAATTGTAAGATTCTCAAATTAATAAGTTATAAAAAAAAACAATAATTATAATACAATCAACAAATATAAAAATATCTTCAATAAAAAAGTCGATGGCATCGCTCGCCCCGGTAAGGAATGATAGGACCAAATTTTACCGGTCGCAAACATCAACCATTGAAACATTTTTAAAACTATTGTTAACACACACTTTAGTCTTTCAAAAGGGATTAAGTATCCGCCCAAGATTGGTGAGATTTTTTCCGTTTTAAATGTAATTAATCTTAGCCTTTTGTGCTGCCTTTTAGAACCTTTCTTGTACAATCAGCGATTGAGATTTATTGACATATTCAGTTAAATACATTAGCATTACATTGATTGTACAAAGTGGCAATCTACAGATAAGTACATGCTTTCTTGGGCAAAATCCTAGCGTATCAGCACCGTAAACAAATAGGTACGTCAAACTAAATAATTACCCCCTGTAAGAATTACACTTAATGCAAACCGAATACAATTAAATATTCATATTATCAAAATAAAACACATTGCTATACCTACTCCATTACTCCTAAGATTGGCTATGAATGAGTCGATGAGCTACAAACTATGAGTTTAGCACAATCACTCATAGTGATGCGAACAGGGCTCGAGTCTTATCGAGAACTACTGCATACCACGTATCATTCTTACTACCCATGTGTATTTGAGAATTAAGGACAGGTCACGCAAAATATCCTCGAATAATTAGCTTATAGATAGCAGTCGCGGACAGAGTTGAAATATCTAAATACCTCTGAACTGTGTTACATTACAATAAATGGGTTAAGAGCACTTGGCTAACTTATAACTTAACTGAGTTCGGCTATCCATTGGAGCAGCCTTATAATAAATGGTCCTAACAACCGTATGTAACATAATGCAAGTACCTATTGTAATAGGTAGGCCATTGACATAGTTCAAGTGTTCAATGTCTAACATAAAGCTTAAATGTAGTCATAAGGATCGTGTAGTTAAACCATTATCCTTAACCCTCATCTGTCACGTCACATAATGGATATTAGCAACTGCTATCATGATCACCTCGCTTCGATCCAACATGGCGCAGCGTCAACACCTCGAAATGCATGTCCCCACAGGAATGATTCGTGCAAACTAATGAAATGAACGACGTCTTCACTACCTAAGTTATAGCAAAAAATATTGCCTTTTGGCTTTCACATCTTTAAAACACTGCATTATTACCAAATATATTTCATAAGTACAACATTTTTTCTTAAATTCAAAATGAAAAGTGTAAAAAGCTTTACGCTGCAACAACATCAAAATACCATGTAATTTTTAAGTCATTAATATAAATAACACGATATTACACAATCATATTTTACAGTTATTGCATTTACACAATATTGTGGGCAATAATTTTGGATAAGGAACATACCTATCAGTCAAAAAATTATATCAAATTTTAATTAAGTAACTAGGTACATCACCGCCTCCAAGAAATTGAGGTATTTAGTTATACAAAATATATTATTTTTTGTTAACATTACCTTTTTAAACTTTCTTGTGGGTAGGTGAAACAGGACCAAAAATAGTTAACAATGTACGAAATCCAAATAATACTTAGATATGGTACAATAAATCGAAGAGTGATTTTGTCACAATTGCTTCTTTAAAGTCCAGCTCCGACTTCTTCCTAATATTCGAAGGTTGTTGATGTTGGCACTACCTCCAGCGCCATTTGCAGGAAAACTGTTATTTTATCTGGGACAAAATTCAAGATCCATTAGATACAAAGTTTATTACAACATTTTCTATGGGGGAAATACAGCAAGTAGGTAGGTTTTCATCATGATTTCAGCCGAAATACGTCCACTGTTGGACATGGGCAACCCCCAAGCACCTCCATTTCAACCAGTTCTGAGCTTCCTGCATCCAGCGGTTTCCTGCGGCCTTCACAAGCTCATCGGTCCATCTTGTGGGAGGCCTTCCAACGCTACGTCTGCCGGTACACGGTCGCCACTCCAGAACCTTTTCGCCCCATCGGCCATTGTTCTGCAAGCAATGTGCTCTGCCCACTGCTTGCTATACTTGCTAATACAATAATATAAAAAACTTACCCATGAACGGCAAAGAGTAGCCCCACTTGACGAAAGGCACGTACACCAAGCCGCCGGCGCATATGAAGGCGGTGGCGTACAGGTACTCCCACTGCGGCTTGTCCACGATCGGCGCCACCACCAGGTACGTCGACACCAACAGGACGACGTACGGTATTATTATCGGCACCTACGAAAATCATATATGAAACTATTGGGATCACAACGCTCAAAGGCGTATGTATCGTCAGAAACGAGAAAAATTTTCCGGAGATGATCATCAATAATAGCAGGCCTTTCTGTGGCACAAAACATTGCCTATGAATCAACGAAAAATTTGAGAATTCTTACCTTGTAAGGCCTGGGTGCATGCGGCTTGGTATATCTCATAACAATCAGGGCGAGCATCGCGCCACCGTAGAAGATCCACGCAGTGAACGAGAAGAAGTCAATCAACGAGTCTATGGTTCCGTACAGCACCATCGCCACTGCTATCAGAGACTGAAACGATAGAAACATTAGTATAAGGTATTTAAATGATTCTTATGAATTTATCGTATTTTGTACCAGTTATAACTTACATGGAATATCAATCCAGGTGCTGGAGTGAAACGACGGACATGAACGTACGATAAGATGTCCAGTAAATGACCTTCCCGAGACGCTGCGAAGCACAACCTAAGAAAACAACGAAGACACGGTCAAGAAAATTACGCAAACAGATAGCGTTACTGATTGAATTTGAATACGTAGTGGATGGGGTAAACGTAAGGAAAGAGTCAACATGTTTAAATAAAAAGGTCATGGTCACGTACCTTCCCGCAACAAACAGCGTGCCGTTAGCGGATCCGAACGTGGAGATAGTGACGGCGAGCGGCATGAGCCAGGCCATCGGGCCCAGCAGTCGGTTCCCGAAGGTGACGGCCACCGCTTCGCTGTCAGCCATTTCGCTGACTGACATCACGGCGAGGTAAGAAACATTGACCAGCGCGTAGCACAGCGTCACCAGTGGGATCCCGATTATTATGCTCAGCGGTAAGTTTCTATAAGTTTAGCAGAATTATTAATAAGTAACCCTACCATATTTTGCCCTACACTAGGTAGCAGTAAAATTCATAATTGTATTAAATTTGAGAACCTTGGCCTGGGTAAGGCCACAGCTGGTTACAAGTAGGTACTGTTTCAATTTCAACAGCAATTAATTTCTCAAGCGACTAGGGATAGAAGGGGTAAATAAATAACAACAAAAGGGTTCTGATTACATTGTAGGCGAGTCCAGAATTAAATCTAAAACAAAGAGGAAGTAAAAACCTACGTAAAGTTAAAAGAATAACGGGCACTTACTTGGATGGATTCTTGATTTCCTCAGTGACATAGTTCAGGTTATTCCAACCATCGTATGCCCAGAGGCCAGTGTAGAAGGCTGTGGCAATGTTGCCCAGCGTGGCCGTGCTACTTGCGAAGTTGGGCTCCTGTAAATGTCGCGTATTACCTGCACCATATCGAACAACCAACCGTCAGTGTTTGAACATATATTTACAACCCATTAGGAAAATGAAAAAGGTAGGGAAGTAATGGATACGTTGAGCTTGAATTAGGTAGCTAGTTACGGTGATTAATTTAACAATGAACTGTTCTTTTATTTTTGGGTGATTTAATTTAACTGTTTTGTTTTAATGCAATGTGTAGGCTAAGTAGATGAGTGGTTCGATTTATTTTTCCTATAGGTACCTATTCGACCGCATCTGATCAGCCTGGAAGCTGACTTCAACACGTCTTTGAGGCACGTCTCGGATGATGATGGGTAAAAGCTCTTGGTGTGAACATGGGCTGGTCTCATGTGTTAGGGGTTGCATTACCTAATATTAACTTATAAGCTCCGCCGCCCACGATGATAGCAATCGCCACCAGTTTAGCTGCTGTGAAGATGTTCTGTACATTCGTAGCTAAATTGACGCTGTAGCAATTAACCGCTAATATCATTACTGCAAAAGAAAATTCTAATTTAGACTGGACTATTTATGGCTTCCAACAGACGACATCTTATTGACTTCAATTAGCACTAGCTATATATCAATTTGTATTCGTCCATTTCGATCTTTAACCAACGATCACCGAACATACATCGTACAATTTATTAAAGCCTGTAATAAATTGTACGATGTATGTTCGGTGATCGTTATTCGTTCACGTACCAATAGCAATGACCGCGACAAGTTTGACGAGGCTGACCGGCGGCTCACATTCCGATACGAATGGTTCCACTGCATATTTTGCGAAGCTCAGACATATTATAGCCATTTGCGATGGTTTCAGTACTAATGTCGATACCTGCAATAAGGAAAACACACATTTGTAGTACTTATCGTATTTTATGTAGTTAATTAATTTTCCTTCATTTAATCTAATTTACCCATGAAAACAGAAATGCGGGAGGTCCTCCGAACGCATCCATAAAGTAGGCGTACTCAGCGCCCGACGACGTGTTCATCGTTCCCAACTCCGCGTACGCGAGCGCTCCTAAATAAAATATATCCTCATTAATAAACAAGAGCATAGGTATAGAGTCTGAAAAATAAACTCATGTAATCCTAGGTAAAAAAAAAATGAATACCTACGTGACACATACCACGATTAGCTACAGTCAACTACAGAAAAACAAGCAAAGCAATTACGACAATTTCAATATATGAAATTGAAGCCGGCAACAAGTAGGTACAAAGTTGATAGGATTCTTTGATCTATCAATTTGCAATCTCACCCGAACGGACGTTACAATGTTAGAACTTCCCGATAGAAATACAATTGCTTGTTGAGGCAGTTAACCAAATTGATGATTGAAGTACATCAGCCAGTCACGGGACTGATTCGTGGGTACTTATTGTTCCATGTGCCACTTACCAAGCAGCGAGAGCAGGCCACATGCCATCCATATGATGAAGCTAATGCCCACTGAGCCTGTGCGCTCCAGAAGCCCAGAGGGCGAGACGAAAATTCCTGAACCTGTAAAAACAAACACAGCTTTACATTATGCAATTTATTGCATACAAATTTTCAAGTTTTTGTTGCTAGGAACATATAATTTGGTGCTGCTGCATGCTAGTATGGATTTTAATTTGTCTACCTATGGTAGATGAAATGTATCTCTCAAACTAAGAGCTAGCCTAAAGTGATAAAATTTATTAAGGACCTATGGTCATACGGCCCCTCTCATCTAGGCGTCCTGGCCTGTTTCCCAGCAGTGGGAACATCATAAGCTGATTAGGTATTTTTATGCAGCATTATGAACTTCGCCTTTTCCTAAACCACCGAAAAAGAAAAGAGAGTTTTTCCTTGACTTAAAACTTTTCAGACTATTTTCCCGTTTGTCCGTGCCTCTGCCTATTGTGGGACATTGGCCCCGATTCTGTTATTCATAAACTAAACTAAATTTAAGTTCATTGCATCTTTTTCTTTCTATTTCATTAAGAAAAGGACAGAAGATAAATATTAGTTTAGTCCTGTCAAATTAGTCAGCACCTGACGTAAATTGACGTATTTTTAGTAGCCAATTTTTTATCACGTCTAAACTTGTCTATGGATTATCTAATTTCACAAACTAAATTAAATTTAAGTTCAGTGCATCACTGAACTTAAATTTAATTTAGTTTGTGAACAACAGAATCGGGGCCATTGTTAGATTCGTCTTAATCCACGGAAAAAATATTGTAAGCTTATATTTTAGGAGTGTGGGTTTTTATTGTGTTGTTTTTTGGAACACTCCGTATTGTCTAAAGCGTTATATCGACACGTGGTTAGCACTTTGGCACGGCTCATGTTCGGCGCTACGGCCAGTGTTCAGTGTTGACGTGTGGGTTGAAAAAGAACAATCTTCTAAAACAATGTCAGATCGCTGGCCCGAAGCCTATTACTATCAACAAGCACTGTTTCCCATAATCGAGTTCCACGTTGTCTAACGGCTACACATCGAGCTGTACATAATCAGTATAACCTGACTTCTGATTGTACGAAAAACCATTATGTAGGTTTTTCGTACAGACGTCAGCTAAAACTGAAACGGTATAACTTGATGTGTAGCTAAGTGTAACTACTTAGAAGTTTGACTCGTTATTGCAACACTGGTATATTTCACGGTATATTTTTGATCTCTCCTTATCTATTCAAATCACAGTAATAGAAAATCAGATAGGTGAATAGAAGAAATATACCTACATGTGTAAGCACAGCGGCTAATTCAGGAAACGCAAAAATATTTTTTTCATGCCCGTCAAATTAATTTCAATGCTACGGGAACTCATTATAATTTATTTGGATTATTATAATTAATTACGTATCTTGCGTAAGTAAATGTTTATCTTGAGCCAGATGCACATCTGAATAATTTTTCGGCGAGCCAATATGTCCGTGACGCTGTTGCGGATAGCACGTGTGTCGGTAACATGAAATGAACAATCACGTGATGAATTATTTATAAATCGCGTTACCATAATATTTGCCAAAGGCTCTAGGTACTTTTGTAGGCGAAGTTAATATTTGTAATGAAATACCTATACATTGTAGGTACTTGTAACCAATGTAAGTAAATATTAATTTAAAGTTTTAAAGCATTAAAGTTTAGCTAAAAATGTTTATTAAGTATTGTGACTTAATAAACATATTTGGCTAAACTTTGAACTGACATTGAATAAGGTTCTTTACAGACTCTTGCCTCTATAGAAACTGGGATTCTTGATTAAAATATTTTGAAGGACCCCTTCGAGTCATTAAATTGCCTCTTCTAGTGATAAAAGGTTTGGGTCGGGGGGCCGCACTCTACAGAAATACATTACAATTCAACAATAACGTGGGCAAGGGAGGGTATACGGTATACCTGAGCGTTTTCCTCAAAGAAATAATATTTAGGTAAATATCAGAGCTGGTTTACTGAAGGTGAGCAAGTTTAGGTCATAGTGAGAGATGACGTCATACCGATCATAGTGCCGACGATTAGAGCCACCCCACTGAAGAGTCCCACCCGTCTCTTGAGGTGAACAGGGTCGTCCGGAGCTGCGTCCGACCCCTCCAACTGCGTAATCCAATTAAACAACACGTTAGTAGGTAATATTACCAAAACAGTAGATAGGTATATTGTAGACTGCTAACTGTGAAAAGATAAATGCTGTTTAGTTTTACCCACAAATAAAAATAAAAAAGTGTCTGTTTCGTCATCAAAATAACAGCTTTTTACTAAATGCAAATGCAAGTTTATACGGTACTTATAACAAAAAAAAATTCTACAATTTTTGTCTGTCTGTCTATTTGTTCCGGGTAGTCTCCGAAACAATTGGAGCGATTTGGACGGGATTTTCACTGGCAGATAGCTGATGTTATAAGGAGTAACTTATATTTTAGTTTTTCTAAAATATAAGTTCTGTGCAAAAAAAATAAAACCCATGAAATTAAATTTGTTTATGGACATGCGCGAATGAAGTCGCGGCACAGCTGGTGCCTAATATAAGCACACTGTTAGATTTTTTGCTTCTGAAAATAGGCAAAAACCATTCGGGTCCTCGAGTACCTCTTCAAATATTCGGTTCTTTTTCTAAGTAGTGTCCAAGTGATCAAAAGATTTACCTTCCTGAGCTACGCTTTCTCTCATCTCAAATTCCCCAACTGCTAAACACTAGTGCACTTAGAGAACCTCATGAGGACTAAGATACCGGTAGGAAAGTTTTCTAAGAAAATATGAAGGCCACATAAAGGCAGTGGGCGGATAAAATGTCTCCACAAAAGACGATTCTAAAAAAAAACAAAATAAAAAGAACAAAATAATCTAAGTTCTTCAGAACTTTGTAAATACATAGAGCTCGCGACTTGGCCGTTAAAAAGATTTACTTCGACACGGAAGGACACTGTAAACATTGAAGGTTTTATTTAATTTGTCATTCCTCTCAAGAATGTCCTCAGGAGACATTTTGCAAATAAGATTTTCTATCTCAAACAGTTTCAAGGATTTCTTCTAGAACAGGATATAAATTTTTTCAGTGCACTTTCTGTCAAGAAACAAGTCAGTAGTAAAACAAGTCGGTTTTATGATTACGGCCCATTCTCAATGGTTATTTATGAGTTGAAAACGTATTATGCTCGACTAAAGCCACATAGGTGCAATATATACAGATAACTACCTACCTTCCTACGAGTATACACTTCAAGTTGATAAATCAAAGCGGATCGATAATAGCATCATAAACTGGTAACTTTATGACCCCGGTTATAACCAAAAGCTCATCACATTAACACTCGGAAAAACAGTTTTGAATTTTTTTTAAACACTATCTTGTTGTGGCTAAAGTGCTTTTACAATTCGTGCCTTACATCGGAAAACTTTCATCGTTGGGTTTCCGGACTCGGAGTGAACACTTAGTTTCAACGAAGGTTCATTTCAAGGATCTGGGCCATTAACTATGGATGCTACTTTTCCACATCATTTTATGACAGGTTTATTTATAAAGGTCTTTAAGTAGAAGAGTGTCAGGTGAGCTAATGTTAGGTAAGTGTACGGCTCAGTTTAGTCCTTGTTTCAAGGGAATATGGTCTTTACTGAGAAGGTATAGAAGTGTCCTGGGATTTCTTTATTGTTAGGTTACAGCATTTTTATGGCGGCAGAGAAAGCTCTAAGAAAATCAAAGATATACCTAAACAAATTGTAATTAAACAACATCCCTTAATAAGTACAAAAAGGTACATAAGGAAAGGGGGTAAATAACCTATTACGTAATAGTAGGGGTCTGATCTTTCGAGTTTAGTGTGGCTTATGTGTGTACCTGGTTTCCAGGGCTGGCGTCGCCTCAGAACCCGACGTATTTAAGTGGTTTCCGGTAGTGTCTGGTGACCAGACTCTAGTTTATCGTTGTGGTTGGAGTACCTTGTCTCCTGGGTTGACGTTGCCGTCGGTGAGCGCACCCGCCGCGCCGTCTTCTGCGTCGCACTCTGCTGAGCACCCGCGCCATACCAATCCGCCTTCGCGTGCGCTCCCTGTGTGCAATGAAATAAGTATATCAGCTTATGTTAAAGTAGTTGTTGGTTATTAAAACATAGACACTGAAATATCGTGTAAAATACTTTAACGACAATAGCCGAATAGATCAGAATTGATGGGCTACTCTATGCCTCTACGGCGTAGAGAATCTGTCGTAGGCCTAATAGACTCTACGGTATGTAGATCCCTAATTTCTTTAAGCACTACTAAACTGAGCAGCTGCAGGTTCTTCAAGCACGGAGCTGGGGGCACGATGGGCATGGCCACAACCCTAATAGACTTGTGACGTCACACTTTCACGTTCTATTGAGATCGATAGACTGATGATATATCCTATATTATGCCTTTTTAAAATAAAATAAAAATATAATGAATCGTGCGTTAACTCTCGGTCAGGACGTCATATATTTTGTAAACATCTCCTTTGTGGGAATGCAAGTTTATCGATCATGAGCGAGTTCATACTCCGACTCACACTTGGCCGATTTTCGGGTAGCTGTGATCACAACCTTTTTTAGGGCTGGATCCGCGCCTGGGTTCTTGATAGTTATTTTTTAACCGACTTCAAACATGGACGAGGTTATCAATTCGACGGTATGTTTTTTTTTTTTTGTGTGATTGTTACGCGATTACTCCGCCAATTGTGGACCGATTTTCAAAATTCTTTTTTTGGTCGAAAGGAGATACTTCTGAAATGGTCCCATAGTCACCAAGACAGGATCTGTTGATTGGATCCTGGAGAAATCGAGGGCAACCCTCAAATTTTGTAGGCTCACCTATAGTGATTTGGGTATTTTTATAGTAACTCGTGCATTTTCTCTCAGAAAGCACTATTCGGTGAAGTGGAACTGATGATGACGACCACAGATGGCCATCGGAACTACTCAATAATAAATATTTCACGGTTTGCGATTCGATTAGGTACTTTAATGTGGTTGCTAAGCACAATGCGTATCGTGAAGTGGAGCTGATAGTGACTTCTCAATCAGCTCCAGTTCTCCTGGTTTTTACAAGGAGAACTCCTCAACAATTAACGTCCCTGCATCGGGAAAAGCAATATTTTGTAAAAGGTGATGAGCCGTTGACATTAGGCTATTGTAACTTAGATAAGTTACAAACTGGCCCACTAAAAAGTGAAAAATAAAAAACTTTTTTTACAAAAAATACAACCGACTTCCAAAAAAACACTACAAAGTGAAAAATAACTTAAATTTCGGAAGTCGGTGTCGTTGGTTCCGCATTTTTTTTATTGACACCAACTTCCGAAAAAGTTATTTTTCACTTTGTAGTATTTTTTTGGAAGTCGGTTGTATTTTTTGTAAAAAAGTTTTTTAAGTATTTCTTTTATGAATCAATATTCAGAAAAAATGTATAGGTAGTATGAATGTGCATGAAATTAAAAATGCAGTTGCTGCCAATAGGTGTCTACCTAATTATCGTAGAAAACAAGCGCGAAAAATTGTATAAAATGTGGTATAAAATTAGTAACAAATAAGTAAGATAAAATAATGTTGCTTCGAGGGACGAAGCTACAAGAAAATCCTATAAGTAGAAAGGTTTTCAGGAAATCAAACTCGCTACATTCAATGTTTGTATCGGAGTACACGTAGACAACATGAGCAGACAAACGCTAGTACCTGGGCATAATTTGTAGCTAATTAGAACGATCACTCATAATTATTAAAAGTGTTTACTTAAGTGCTGGCTTAGAACTCAATTTCGTAATAATAATGTGGACTGATTTTTTTTCACAAACGTTGCACTAGCACACACGTACACTCATGGTACATCATTTGCTTGTTGCAAACAATCTAATTTTACGTTAACTATAAAATTCCGTTATATTTGTTGACATATCAGAAAAATATGTATTAGTAATAATAACCGGTTACTAAAAAATAACAACAAGCAATACCACTAACTGCAAAAGGAAAAAAATCACTTTTCCTGAATGCCGAAATAGAAAAACATTATAAAACAATCAGCACATTACCATTTTTCTTTTTCAAATCCATAAAAGTTTATGTATCCGTGGGCAATCACTATTATAAATTTTATTAGATTAGGTACTGAAGATAAAACCACGTTGCAACTACAAACAATAAATATAGGAACTGTGATACATTATTGGTATTATATATTATCACTAAGTATACTTGAAACCGCAAGACACGTTATATTTGAAGGACTATTTCTAACAAACTGATATATTTGATGAACGTGTGCTGAGGTTAAACGCAGACGAGACGGTGTAAAGAATTAATTTATTTTAAGGAAGATGACTAAAATAAACAGTCGCAGTGTAAAACCCAGCTGAATTCACCAATCAATGTCCTGTTTACATTGAAGGCATGACACAATTAACCTTAGCATTTCAACATTCTATTTGTTTAGGTACCTACAATAAATACTGAGCCAGGTAAAGTACCTACGCACTTTCAATGATATAGGGAAATATGCTTATCTAATTTTTCTACTAAAACTGTTAGTCATCCCTCCCGAACATGTGATAACAAGAATGTCTACGTGAGTTCTTAGGCGTCGTAGTATTTATATATGTATGAATTCTCCGTAACTCTAACCTAATAAAGCTTTTATAAACAACAATCTCAGACTTCGTAAAGATCTGCGACACAACAAGCCTAACTGAAGTAACTATCCAGTTTTCCTTGTAGGATTAGATGGACATTAAAAATAATGATTAGAAAAATGTCTACTTGACTAAATGGATTGGATATTACAGAATAAGGGATCTTCAGAACATTGCTGTGTTCTTTTCTCGATAGTACAAGTTTCGCTGATTACTTACAACTGAAATATTAAAAAGAACCGTGGACAGCTTTTTACTGAAATAATAATAGAAATTGTGTAAAATGTAACTTCTATACAAGGTGTAACATAATTAACGCAAGACCTCATACTCGTACACTCCAATTACAGCATTGAGTTAAAAGCATAATACAATGACCAAAAAATTTTTTTTAAGTTTGCTATTTTTATTAATAAAATCGTTTTGGCACTAGCATTACTTTATGCATTTAAAATTGAGTCTTACAGCCTTGAAATAAGATTTAATTTTATTTGGCTCAATCGGCGGTTAGTATGAATACCTACATAATTTTTGAAAAAATACCTATATTAAAAGTTACTGAAACCGATTCAGTAATCAATTATGAACAAACTACTTTCAAGACTTGCGTTTTTTCTGTTACGCCTTGTTTAGAAAAATCTTCATTAGCTGCGTCCAAAACTGGCTGTCCATTTGCCTACGTATTAGCTATTAAAGATTTTTTACCATGGTTGCGGAGTATTTACATTAACAAACTAGCCTGTATTGTGCTACTGCAGGACAAAGGCCTCCCTCTCCCTTTTCCACAGAATTCTGTCTCAAATCAAATCAAAAGTTATTTATTTAAACTAGTCTGAGAATCAGCACTTTTCAAACGTCAAAATTACAAAATATAGACAGACCTCTAAAACGCCCGCCCTTCACTTCGTCTTTGTTTAGTGCCGGCCAGTCCTTTCAGTAGGAGTCTAGCACGTCCCGCCCGCCATCTTCGTTTGGCCTGCCGCGATGGCGTCGTGCGTTTAGTGGGACCTAATCGGTGGTTCTGTAAGCCCATTTGCCATGACTGTGACATGCGGCATTGACATTAAGCTCAGTAACACTATTATTTCTTGGGCAAAATAATAACAATAATGTAGAGCTTCCAAAAGGCACATAGTGTTTTGGTAGCTGTACTACCTATGCTATGGCAAGTAGTCTCGATGTGAAACATGTGCTAAAATAACCCCCTCCAAAACATGTAATTCTCAGTCTGTCTTTTTTTCGTTCCAAGAATTCAATAAAACATATATCATTCAAGTAAAAAAAATAAGTTAGGTAGGTATTTGGCTAACATTCAGGTATTTTGTTTGTAATTCTGGAACGTATTTCAAACCTTCGCATCTACTAAAGTTTCTGCTGCTACAACCTGAAATAGTGACAGTCACGCCGTCACACAGACAATATAAATTGACTTTGAATATTCTACAGTTGGATACCCGACGTAATCACACTTCTTATAGTTGCCAAAATAGCCACTAAATCAGTGATAATGACTTTAGTATTGTTACGTGGACGCTCAAGTAATGTGTTGAAATAAAATTGTAAATGAAACGTAAGAATCTAATGATGTTTTCACACTTCCGAATAACATAGCTATTTCAGTTGTGAAAAGATTTTTATTCGTTTGGCCGCGAATAAGTACTACGTTAGAATGTTTCAGGAGAACAACGACAATAAAGATCATGTCGATTGCCGATTGTTTCATACAAAGTTGACCGATGTGAAATAAACATGTTCACAAACAACACATTTTCAGAAAACAAATGAATGGTTAGTGGTTACATACACAACTAAAAACAGCTAGGACTTGTAATCATTGAAATAGGTGATTTTTTCATTCTCATTGTTAAACAATGAAAGGTTTCGTAAAGTGAGAGTTTTATTATACCTAGGAAGAATAAAATCGATTCAAGGACGTATTGGTATTGATTTATGAAGCAAAAACTGCCAATCATCCTCGTATACACGTGCTATGCATGGTCATGGCGGTACCAATTGTGTGCATAAGTTCCTATGATTATTTATTGATTAAAATCTATTTATGAAATAAGCAATGAACAACCAATAAACATGTCTAAGGCTTTTATCGGGCTAGGAAACTTTTACTTTTACGACGTCATCGTCACGTCCTTCGGCGATCTCCTTTCAAAACCACGATGTGTGTTTTGTCTTAGGGTCCTAGGACACCAGTGGCGGCGCAACCATGGTCGCGCTACCAGCAGAATATACACAGTTTCATGGTGAGAGGGCGTCCGATCGGTTGCGCAACCAACCATAAATTTTTAGCAGTGTTCTAGGGCCACATGGCAAAACACAAAATACACTGTTTTGAAAGGAGATCGCCGAAGGACGTTACGTTGTAAAAGTCCCTAACCGAAAGCAAAGGTCAATAAAATTATGTTGTGTTAAAAAACAAAACAATAAAAGCTTAGACAATGTAACAAATACGCGGAACATTAGACAGTTTGCCAATCTTAGTAATGAGTGTTTTGTGATTCCATTGCCAACACTTTTAATTGAGGACAGAAAATTGTCCTCTGGTACACAGGGTTCTACCGCGTAACCGTGGAGCAGTACCTACGTTCTTGTATGAAAGCTCGGCTTGCAGTAGGTAATACAGCCCCATTCAAATTTTATGGCTGCTCGGAACATGAGGAAAGTCGCTGCGCAGTAACAAATTCATGGGGCAGCGGTGGTATGGGGTGGGGTAGTGCGCAGCGAGTAGCGTTCTTCAGAGCCGCCAAAGTTTGATTCGAACTATAGCAGTAGGTTTTCAGCATAGTATATTATATCACTTTTGTGATGCACTTACAAAGTTACACCGCACATCATTCAAACCATTTAATCTTATCTTTAATGTTATTATGGGAAACGATAATGAGACGATGAGCACAGAGAGACCACTCAGGTCTTCATATCTCATCAATACAATTATCCCTAATGTCTCAGCTCAAACATAATGGAAACGCAAACAGTTACAGTGATAAGCATTGGATTTATTACAGCTTTGATCTAGATTGAATCACAGTGGGTAATTTCGTCATTATTTGTAAATGATGCTCTGCGTAATTCTAAATAAGTATTTTAAAGTAGAATATATTTGCTATCAAACGACCAGTAGTCCAGTAGTTAGCACTGTAAGTCATGGGGAGAGGCTTTTGCCCAGCATTGGGATGACACAGGCTAACTGTAACAGAATATATTTCAACCACTAAAATCTTTTCTTAGAAATGCACCACTGAAAGATTAAATAGAGCTTTTTTCATAAAATTCTTTCAACAAAACCATAAAAAAACTTTCATATTATACAGTTTACTCTCAAAAAAAAATAATAAAGCCGGAAAATAGCCTTGGATTTTCGATTTAAGGTAGCAAGCATAATGAGAATAGTGGGGCATATGCCGCATAGCATAGCATATGTAACAGTGTTCCAGTCTCAGATTCTGCTAACTCAAGTTCCAGTTTCCATTTTGATGACGCATGTAACAGCATATCACATGACACACCGGACACAGTGTAACCAAAACACTCCGTGTGCAGAGAATCACGTACACCAACTTCTTACAAACTACCTATTGTATGATTTGCCTCATTTCATTCAATAATGTGTGTTAATTTCCAAAAATAACTTACTATTTCTATTAGCATTGATCAATGTGCTCATCAGTCATCACATACCTATTTAACTCCTATTAGCAAGTATGCTTAACAAGGAATTGTCCTTATTTCATTAGGAAAATATATAACGTTATTCTTGTACATAATCTAATGTGTTTCTAGTTGGAAAACTGATTTAATCATTCTGTGCCGCTCTTTGAATGAGGCTTTCCCTGCATTGTTGAGTTTTCATAATATTTCCTTGGCTTCTCCATTGGAACAAATCCAAAATACGTATCTACGATCACCAAAGGAGATAAGTAACCCGGGTCGCCGGTATAGTTGAAGTTTAGTAAGAAACCGACGGATGTTTTCGAATAAAATTAAATTAATAGAAAACAAACAGTTAATTTATCAAATTCAATTTCATTCGAAAATATCCATCGGTTTCTTACTAAAATTCAACTATATCCGACGACCCTGGTTACTTACCTATCTCTTTTGGTGACTGTACATACAAATTAGTATCTGTAAATATTACAAGGACAAAACACCCGGTATAGACGCTGTTTATCCAAAGGCCAAGCTTTAATCCCAGATTGTAAACATTATCCAATCTCGAAGGCTACGCTAACATTACAGCTAAGAGTACAAAAGCTAATACAATATTAGAACTTTGTTGTGACAACGTACATCTACATACCTACATCAGACGATTCTAAGGAAAACAATAGTACATCTACATACATAATATGTATTAAGTCAGCAACAATTTACTTGGACCTTGCTCTAAGACTTGTACACACTTGGCGCCGACGATTCCCTTGTTCATAAACTAAACTAAATTTAAGTTCAGTCCATCTTTTTCTTTCTATTTCATTAAGAAAAAGATAATTACGTAGTTTAGTCCTGTCAAATTAAGATACTCCATAAACAAATTTAAACGTGATTAAGAAATTGGTTACTAAAAATACGTTAATTTACGTCAGGCGCTGACTAATATGACAGGACTGAACTAATATTTATCTTCGGTCCTGCGGGGCAATTGTGTAACACATTATCAATCGGAATCGGTTTCATTTTGACAGTTCAACAACATTCATTGCGTTATTACGTGTTGAGCAGACGAATTTTTCGAACTTATGAAGCAATGGATTATCAATTTGCTTCAAAATGATTCCGATTGATAGTGTTTTACGCAATTAGGGTGCTGTTCTTAATGAAATAAAAAGAAAAACATGCACTGAACTTTTAGGTTTAGTTTGTGAACAAACGAATCGGCACCATTATCGACAGAGTGTTACGGGGTGATTGCGTAACACAATATCAGTAGCAATCGCTTTCATTTCGACAACGACAGTTCAAAAATATTACGTTGTTCAGCAGACAAATTTTTCGAACATTTATGAAGCAGTGGATTAGCCTTCAAAATGATTCAAATTGTGATTGATAATGATGTGTTACGCTATTGGGGTGCTGGATAACTTTGTTCATCTAGATATTATTGTTATCATAAAATGAAGCCTTTTCAAGTAGTGTGTCCACTGATCTTGTACCGTTATTTTACTTAATTTGATAGCTAATTGGTACAAAGATAATACATATTAAATGGGTGAGATCTCAAGCGTTACACACAACTTGTCGTCGTCGGTAGAGAGTGCACTAATTTAGTGTTTTGTTTTTAAGGAAAACGGGTAATATTCAATGTTGTAAAATGCTTCGCTAGAGGTGGTTTTGAACTGACACACAACTTGTTTCAATACAATAATAGTTTATCATTCCAGAAGAGAAATTCGAGTATTTCAGAATGGACGAAAAGATTTACCTCCACATACTATGACGCACAAGCGGGCTCTGTCACGAGCTTCACATCGTAACAGAAAGAATTAATGATTATTTACAACGTTGCGCCACGGTCACGGTAATATTATCTATACAGTATTGTGACTCCGCCTTGTTCTAGAAATAATTACCTACAGCCACATGATACGTAAACACGCGATAGGGCTGGGCAGCCCTGGGCGCCTACAGTATTTTAATTCCATCAACCTACTTAAGTTTCTTTCTAGTTTTGTGATTTTATAGGTAAATATTATATTTTTTATATAAATAAAATTAAATTCGTTGTAAATGAAATAGAGTTCAATAGAAATGTAACATATGTTGTTTGATTAAGTAGTAGATTTCATAAAATAAACTTATTGACGAATTCAAGCAACTAAAACTTTACCATATTATGTAAGTACTTGTAGTTATTTCAATGAATATTTGTCACAAATCGCACGCTTAGACCGTTTATACATTATACCGCAGCTGCAGCGGCGCTGCAGGGCACTGTCGCCGCCGCGTCGCCGCTGCATCAGTCTCCCTTGGATTTGTATGAAGCCCTCCACACGGCGCCGTGGCGGCGGCGCCATGTGTAAGGTTTCATACAAATCCAAGGGCAACCAATACAGCGGCGACGCTGCGGCATAATGTGTAATTAAACTCTCTTACCACCCGGCCACGACTTTGCCGCTATCAGCGGCAGCTTAGCGCAGGGCGGCGGGCGATAAAAACAAATATACAAAAATGTATGAACCATGCCACGACGCACCGCTCGTGACGTTAACACTAGCAGTGAAGACACCTTGCCGCTTGCCGCTAAGCCAAAACTCGTGGCCGGGCGATTACTGCTTACAAAACCATCACACCGTCCGGCCTCCGGCGTCCGTTCATCACTGTGGAGCATTCGAGACTTTGTTTACCGAGTGTAAACCGAACTCGAGGCGCGTAGGCTGTCTGAATCGCGTTCCGACCGTTTGTATGAAGATAGAATACTGTATATATAATATTACCGTGCCACGGTAATGTTATCTAGAGTATTCTATCTCCTATTGTAGTAGAAAATCATATTCTCCCATATATTGCAACTGCAAATTTTAGTTGGACGACTATTACTCGTAAACTTGTAAAGCCTAGGTCACAGCCTAGGTACTTAGCTGTAAAGCAACCATTTAGCTGGCGGGGGGGGGGGGGGGATACTTGACTCTAACAATAATTAGCACTTTATAGTTTAATATTTCACAAACGGATCCCTGAATCGAAAAATGATTCTCACAAACCCGGAATAATTATTTTTGAAAACCTATCCAACGATATCCCACATCATGGGATAGACGAGAAAAAAAATCATCCCCACTTTACGTTTAGAAGAGGTACCCTAAAAAATGTTTTTTTTTTTAGATTTTATTTTACCACTTTGTCGGCGTAATTAATATCCATGCCAAATTATGGCATTCTAGTACTAAGAGTCTCTGAGCTAAGCTGCGGACTGACGGACAGACGGTCTTGGCGAAACTATAAGGGTTCCTTGTTGACTACGGAACCCTAAAAAGATACATAATTACTGTTCAACTGTTTCTTGCATTTTGGTGTGGAGTAGGTAGGTGTTGAAGTTTGTAAGGATTGGAGTTTGGTAACCTTCGGCAACAGCATAAAGGGAAATCATTTTTACCCTGAATAAAGGGAAATCAACTGATCTGTCGAAATGATTTAAAAAAAAACCTAACTTTGCTGCCTACCGGACTTGTGAAAAACATTTTAATGTGGAGGACATACGACAATTATTAAACCGAAAACTTTTTAAAAAGTATGCTCTACCATTATTGATGCTGCCAAGCTTACCAAGTACCGTTCCAGGAGGTCCTCGGAAAGAAGAGAAACAAACTCAAACTGCTGTGTCGATTGGAGAGTTCAAATTGTACAGACGCCAGCACATCAAGCTACTACAATCTGTCAAATTTCTTTGATAGATTTTCAACTTTATCTCTAAAGCATAAGGTTCAAAGTTGATTGGGAAAATTTTACAGTTTCGGATAGCTTGATGTGCTGGCGTCTGTACACAGACTGAAAATACAGCGAATGAAAGTTATGCTCAAACCTCAACGAGTCTCTCTTGCAACACTCCAAGGAACAGAAAACTGAAGGCTGAACTCCTCCTATGCAAAAAGAAAATAAAACTACAGGAAACTGAAAATAAAACACAAAAAGCGTGGTTGCGCTCAGTCTGTCTAAATATTTATCGAACACTGCGATTTTAAAGTGGCGAACCGGTATCTAAGTGCGCTGAGAAAATAACTTTTACAAATATACATTTCCGCGTTCTTCATTCATTCAAGAAAGTCTGATGTGTTTTTATCTCTTCCTCAACTGAGCTGAATGTAACAGCTCAGACAATTGCGCCGGAAAAATAATTGGCTAGATCTATAACAAGCTAATTGATTATATGCACGAGGCAATAACATCTTGAATTATAAACGTAGTAAGTGAACAAACAGGGTTCTCTGGAAATAAAATAAGAAAAGCTTTAAAATAAAATTGCTAGTCCATTTTATTGGACGTACGTTTGTCGTATTTTGCCCGGGGGCGTCCCTTAAAGGCCATTGGCAATGACCATGAGGTCACTAGTAGGGCCTACTGAGTCTTTCTTATCTTGACTACACAGCATCATTCATCTTTCTTCGTGGCACAGAAAAGCTAATAGTCAACAGCAAAAGTAGATGACGATAATCATAAATTCAAAACTAATGAACGGAGTTCGCGTCAGAACTGTGTGGCGTCGAAGTAGTAAATGTTGGGTATAATTTACAATCACATACTTTTGAATCACTTTGACGCCACACTGTTCTGACGCGAACTCCGTTCATTATTATTGAATTTCTGATTTTCATCATCTACTTTTGCTGTTGACTGTACTAACTTCGTGGTAGATCCATGGTTGATTAGACCGTTATTGGGGCGTGACAAGCACGTGCTAGATTTCATCTGCACAGGGACGGATATAAAACAAAGTACCTATGTTTAGGGACACTTCCTGCATCTGTATCTGCGCGCACGCTTGTGCACTGTAATATTATCTCGCGCGAAGGCTAGTCTATTGATATTGGCCGCCGTGGCCGAAATACGGTCTGGAGGACTTTTACATTAATAACAAGAGCATGACAATGTTTAATGGGGACGTATCCATTAGGATGGTTTTAAGTAATTGTAACGTTTTATACCTACATATGTATATGTTTAACGCGTAACTACATTATTGTTAATTAGCGATACAGAGAACAGCTCCACTTGTCACTAGATACCTACAGCTATTGATTCGCGTACGAATGTTTGAAAAATAAACATACTTGTTTAATACTAGCAGCGCCCCGCGGTTTCACCCGCGTTAGTTTCGATGCCGTGGGAATATAGGAATAAAAAGTATCGTATGTGTTAATCCTGGTTATAAACTATCTGTGTGCCAAATTTTAATCCAAATCCGTTCAACGGTTTATGCGTGATTGAGTAACAAACATCCAAACATCTTCACAAACTTTCACATTTATAATATTATATACTAGCAGCGCCCCGCGGTTTCACCCGCATATATTTTGATCCCGTGGGAATTTCGAGATAAAAAGTATGCTATGTGTTAATCCTGGTTATAAACTATCCGTGTGCCAAATTTCAAATTCGTTCATTAGTTTTTGCGTGAAAGAGTAACAAATATCTATCCATCCTTACATACTTTCGCGTTTATAATATTAGTAGGATAGTAGGATACAGGATACTATACAATGTCTGACTGCCTCTTTGGTCTAATAGTCGCAAGCGCTACTGCTGAGCATGGGTCCTGGGTTCGATGAACGAACAACTTTTACTAAGAGACCAACACTGAAATCGAGAAAATAAAACCAGCCGCTCTATACGTTTATAATATTCGCATAACTGGACAAGTTTTTTTTTTCAGATTTTGGAGTCCGCCCCATATTATTATTTCATGAGTACTACACTCCCTAAAAGTATGTCCTGTATAAACATCCAAATTAAGAACCCCCTCCTTTTTTGAAGTCGGTTAAAAATGCAAGTAGTGTGAGCTCTATTTCAGTGCCGTAGGCGGGTGAAAACTGTCAGAGATAATGATAACGTTATGTGGAACGACTAAACTAAATGATCCGGCCTTGTCTACGTGCCACGAGAATAACTGTGCCCAATAAATCGATATTTTAGCTACTATTTCTCACTGAATTTGGAACTGAACAAAAAATATTGTTTCAAGCTATCACGGTTTTTAACACATGTGAACGTAAAATTAGAATATAATAACCCGTAATATAATATCCCGTTCTTTAATGTCAACTATGTACTGAATAAACATTATTTCTAAGTAAATTGAGGACTTACATAAATTCGCAAAGAGGACCTTCAAAAGGATTTGATTATCTGTCTGGTGTTTGGCCTCGACATTCAATTAAATTGTTACTGGCGCGTAAGGGCAGATTTGTAAATATTTAGGACTAATAACAAGTATACGACCAGACAGTAAAAAGCTGCTTCGAGAGCAATGAATTAGGGTCACATACAAACTGACACATCGTCGACCGTAGGTTCAATTGAGGTAAGGGACAAGATACCCAATGTCCCTTACCTCAATTGAACCTACGGTCGACGAACATTTTATTACTTTAATTTAGGGAACATTTAGTTGTCTATTAAACACAATTTATTTAATTAAACTAGCATTGTTAGTTTCCGAGACTTTCAGTTATCTTTATGTGACCCTAAAACATTGCTCTCGAGTGTATGTTGAAGTAAAATACTCAAGTCGATATCTTGCCTGATGTGATAGTTTAATCGTAATCAATCGTCTTATATAGGATCTCTAGGATTTAATAGATTTTCACAAATTTCACATAACATAGCATCACGCCTGTATT
Organism: Globia sparganii; assembly: GCA_949316385.1. Classification (NCBI taxonomy): domain Eukaryota; kingdom Metazoa; phylum Arthropoda; class Insecta; order Lepidoptera; family Noctuidae; genus Globia; species Globia sparganii. Next base: position 15,652,083 of record OX438655.1, read on the forward strand.
TCTCGAAGGGTGAGGCAGATGTACCTATAGTACAGTCACGAGCATAAGTATGTATACACTTGGCTTTATTCAAAGGCGATTTTCTTCTTTATTTTTGAATGAAATTAAATTATGTTATTATGAACATAGTATTTTCGAACTCATAGATTTACGTAGTGTCATACTTCAACGTTGCATTTGTTATTTCACGAAAAAATCGCAACTGAAAGTTACCAAGTAGAAAGACAATCCAAGAAAGTCTGTTCTAAAATTGTGGCGCCATCCAAACAACATAATCAAAGAAAGTATAATCTATCTAAGTACCTAGGTATATGAATAAAAAGGAATCGCCGAAATATAATTATATACGCACATAACTTCCGAATGACTGCTCCAAATTGGATAATTCTTTTTTTGTTGTGTTCGGTATTGCCAGGACAAAGTTTTTATGGAAGAAAATTTCAGAAATGCAAAAAAAGAAATTGTACCCGTGCGAAGCTGGGGCGGGCCGCTGGTATTAAATGTAAAGTAACAGTGGGGTAATTGCGAAAAACACTAACAAAGTTAGTGCTTTGTTCGCATCGGCTTTCATTTTGACAATTCAACAACTTCATTGCGTTAATAACTTAATAACATTGGTGAGCAGACAAATTTTTCGAACATTTATGAAGCAGTGGATTAACAATATCCTTCAAAATGATTCAGATAGAGATTGACAGTGTGTTACCTAATTACGGTGCCGGTTTTTATAAACATAATAAGTGGCACGGCAGAACAATTTACTGAAACAATAACATCTCATGTAAATACTTTTATTGTACCAATCAAAGTATACCTACTGCAAGCATTTCACACAACTCGATTGTTTTCAAAATATTAGATGTTACATTTACAGATGAATGCTATACATAGCAGAATATGAATTTACATAGCAGATTAAACAAGAGTGATTTACATGCGAGGCATGATTTGATTAATAGATTTGATTTTTTTAGATTAATTGTTAAAATTAAATTGTTTCTTCTACCAAAAAGACTAAATCCCAAAACTAAAATCTAGATAAATGTTTGACACTGTTCCCATTTCCCATCAGTAGAATTTAAGCTATATCGTAGATCAAGAAAAAAATATTAAGACAAGCACCTTCATCTGTGAACACGAGCACTGGTCCGAAAGCACCATTGTGCAGCTTTTCGCCGTTGTGGTGCGCCGGCGCTTGCACTGAGCTCCGCAACAGAGCGGACAGTTTTTCCCGCATCGCATCGCACATGCGACCGCCGCACAATCACACCGCCGCGCGGCGCCGGCGCCGACAAATGACGACTATTCACCGCAGCTGTATCAGCGCACTGATACACTCACTCCTCCGCCAAAATCGTGAATACTTTCGGTATTCACAAATAAACCGATTACTGAATCCAACACACGCGCGAACGATCCTGGCCGAGTCAATGTCACTGCACTACCTCACGTATTTCAATTTCTATGTCAAACACCATATTTAGGTACTACGTGACGGAACAATTATTACGAATATTGCTTACGTCCACAACACGACCTTTGCTACACGAGCACGAGGAAGTTTATAATTTATTTAAATACTCGACAAATCCAAGTTAACAACCACAACCTTCTAATTACTTAAATATATCTACTATTATTGAATTGACAACTTGTTATATAGACTTGAAAATTTATTTTTATGTAAATAACCTTTTTTTCGTTTAACGATGTATGTGTAAATGTTAAAAAACTTTTGGGAGCCAGAGAGATGTGAGCTGAGAGCTGTTGCGCGGGGCGAACTGTCTATTCCGGGCGGGAGCGAGCACGTGGGCGCCGCCCGCCCTGCCGCCGCCGCGCGCCCGCCCACCGATCAATGGCCACGAGATTTGATATCTGGCCGTATCCCACATCTCTGTATTTGTCACATTATGACCAATTTAGTAAACAATACGTGATGTATGTGGATGTCTATGTTGTATTTACTTCCGTATTGTAATAAGTTTTGATGAAAGTTGTTATAAAATCTCGTGGATTTGGACACGTTTTATGTTTGTTTTACAGTTGACCTTCAGACTTGATCCCCGCATACATACATATATATAGTTATTAACTAACTAGTTTGGGTCGAATCCCCAAAGAATCAACAAGAAGAAGTGTAGAATATCAAGAGTCCTCATTATCATGAAAACAAGCAAATAAAAAGAAATAAGACAAAAAAAGCTGCCTATATCTTGGAACATAATTTACGAGGGGTTACTCGTTATTTCTCTTGGTAGCAAAACAAGATAGAAAGAAAAATAGGTACGATTCAGTCCATCAACCGATGGTGACGCAATAGTCGTCGGGGATTGCGACCCCACTACGTCATCGACAGTGTAACCGATTGTAAGGCTTCTCAAATAAAACCCACTCGTGTAAACTTACTTTATAACAATCTCCGAATGCCTAAATTGAAAAATTCCTTATCAGCAAAGTATTAAAATAAACCAATATCAAAACGCAGCGCTTATAAAGTCCACGCGAGTAATTAATTTACTTGTAGGTGAAACTCTTGCAGTGAATCAGATAGTTCAGCAAATTCTGTTTATTGCAGGCCGTCTCGTGATCAACAAGGCTTTATTATTTAAAAAATGGTACAGAGTAGTCTGTTATAAATTAATTTATTGAGTAACACAACTCATGCTCGGAATGTTGCTTGTTCATCAAGATTATATTTCATTTTAATTTGGCGTCAATTTCCTACGATGAAACGTCATCATCTTATAACGAATACAAAGTAACATTATCCAATAATGCATTCATTTTCGACCTAAAATATAGCTTTACGTAAATAATAATAAGGATCACGTCCAGTTTTATCTCGGTGAATAAATCGTAGGTAGTAACTTTAGAGAAATATTTCAATTACTCTATAAATGTTCGCAAGAGACTGTGATGAATGTTTTCTGGTAATGCTGTTTATTTTGCTTTATTCCCAGCCTCTAAATCTGTTTTACAGCACACCCAGGTTACATAGCTTTACACCAATTCAATAAAAATAAAAATATTCTAAAACCTTTCTGCTCTGAATTGTGACGTAGATGACTTCTAAATCTTAAGACAAACAAAGCTTATTTAGACGGTCTCGGTCCGATACGACAATTCTTTGGCACACGTTACAATTATCACACATACCAGCCGAGTACCATGCATCTTATTGCAGAGACGCAATTTAAAGCACTTTCGTCCCTTAATGGCAAACAATTTTCGACCCTAAGAAAAAAGAATAAAGGTACCTATCACAGATTATATATTGGCCGAATATTATGTGACATCGAAAGATTTAGCGTTTGTTACATGGGAAAAATGTTTTTGAAAATGGAGACTCATCGATAGAGTCTGGTATACAAAGTGTTAATGAAATAACCCGAAACCTCGGACACCCCAACCGATTTTTATATTAATAAATTGATATGACATATAATTATTTATTTTCAAAAATTATAGTAAAAGATATTTGTAAATGTTGTTGTCGCGCTACTTCTTACAGATTCGTAGCTCTATCGCAGCCGGCGCGCCTCCCGGCCTTGGCGCCAGCTCTAGCACCCCTCTCCTCACCCTCGCCCGCGCTGTTTGTTTTCATTGCGTTGGACAGTAGCGTACAACGTCGTTAAAAAATATTAGACACGGCATGACAAATAATTATTTTTTGGAAAAAAATAACCCATATAAAAAATTATTGTATTCGATTTTGCTGCAATTCTAAACAAACTAGTTTCAGGTTTTGGGTTATTTCATTAACACATTGTATAATGGCCCCGATTTTGTTGTTCACAAACTAAATTAAATTTAAGTTCAGTGCATCTTTTTCTTTCTATTTCATTATGAAAAGGACAGAAGATAAATATTAGTTTTAGTTTAGTTTTCTTTCTATTTCATTATGAAAGGACAGAAGATAAATATTAGTTTTAGTTTACTGAACTTTTTAGTTTAGTTTGTGAACAACAGAATCGGGGCCATCTACAATTGACAGAAATAAACGTAAAGTTACTTAGTAGGTATTATTTCAGTGGCGAGTGTGGGAAGCTTTATTGATTGGGTATCATCGCATGTCTGTACTCACCTAGTCGTAATTTTGTGACACGACATATTCTATGATAATAGGAAATAACGTCATTACTGTGCCATGAATAAAACGTGGTTTTAAAACTTATGTACTTTTTATTTTTATGCTATGCAAAATAATTTTTAAATAGTCAATATTCATATGAATATTTATACTTTCTTCGTCCATGAAGCAAATTACACAACAGTTAAACAATCGCCATGAATCAGATGTGATCACGAGACTGGGAAGGTATATTATAATTTAGAAAATTACAGTTTCATTAGCAATTTAGTGAATAATTAATTCATAATTTCATGAAGATGAGTTGGCAAGTTGCCATTATTAGTACTAGGAATCGATGTAACTGTCATAGAACTTTAGAATTAAGATCACTGATTATTTCTGTATCAAAATATTGTCATCGTGCCACATTATTTTTTAAAGGTATAAACTAGGGTAATTTACAGCGAGGAAAGCTATTTTCTTGAACGCAATTTGAATGCAATGAGCCGTAAACACAGTAAATAGAATCTCGATTAAAGAAACAGATATTAGAATACCACACACAACTCCATAAATAAATGTTGTCGTACACAACACTTAAATTGAATTTCACACAGGTCTGACCACAGAACAGTTATTTATCTGTTACGTGGGTCTGACTAACTGACTTGAGGTAAATGAACCCTAGCTGTGACAGAAACATTCTCAGACATTGTGTCGCCTGCGTCCTATATGCCCTTCAAGTGACCTTCCTCACGAGACTCCTGCAAACCTACCATATAGGAATCTGTATGCGGAAAATGCCTACTGAGCGCGTTTAGTTAAGATTATCCAAACCACATGTACGAAAATATATTTTTGCCGTAAGAAAACGAATGAAAGATGAAAATATATACCTCTGCCAAAAATATGCTCTACCATAGAAAAAAATATGTTTCGGTTTCACTAATTTTCTCAATGGAAAAACTCTAGGTAATATTGCTCTAAATAAGAATCAATAAAGAAAAACTCACAATGATATCGTGTAGGCTCAAAACAGTGCTAAAATCGTGAAAAATATAAGCAAATTGACGAAGCGAATTGCCTCCTGTACGAGTCGCAATAAATACTTTTTCTTTCTTTTCTTTAATTGTCATGAAAAGATCATTCGTTTTTGAGTGCCTAAGTATATTACAATATAAGTGATGAAGAAAACTTGGCCATGTACCTATTTAAACTTCGGTAACTTAAACACATATTAGTCGTAACTTATACAATTTTAATTAGTTAGGCTTGTCAGTCGCTTGGTATTGTTATAATTAACCACGGTCAATAGGAAACGGTTCGTAACCTCACAAACTTGAATATCTAAAGTTCTTGCTTTGCGGCATTTATTCAATTACTTACTTAAGAAAGTAAGTCGTTTGGAAAACGTGATGTCGATATTACAACTATTTGTATGCACAGATAGATAAAGGTATTAGTAAGTATTTACTTTTTGGCAAATACTTACGTATACACACTAGCCTTTTTTTAACTTGGAGAAATGCTCATGCATACTACACTACCACGGGGAGATAGTGCAGTTATGTGGGACTCTTACCCACTAAAACTCCACGGTGTCCTCCTCGGTCGCTTATGGCGGGAGGAACACGGGCACGCGTTAGCACTCATCCGTGAACCCGCCGCGGCTGTCCATGACCGGACCCTACTCTGGGGAGTACTCCCCATCACCGGCGCACCAGAACACATAGCACGCCCTGGCCACCCCAGGGACCACACCAGCACATGGGCGCCAGACGACCCCGTGTCTGGGCACCCTTGGTCCCCTTGCGGCGGGTCAGGTCGTTGGCCCCGCCGCCTGCCAATTTTCGGCCGCAGAGGATAGGGAGAGTGGCCAACGTAATACCAACACTCCTCCTCCCCTGCGGCCCCACCGCGTTCGCCATCAGACGGTGGCGACCCAGTCAAGGCCACGGAAGGTAGGGAGAGCGACGCATCGCAATAGCGGCACTCCTCTCCCGTCGCGGCCTCCAACCCTCAGCCGCGATGCCTCCCATACGACATAGCGGCCCGCCTCAGTTGCGATGTCGCCCAAGCGGCACCGCAACCTACTTGTTGGCTTACAGGCAAAAGCCCTGACGAGCGGCCCCTCCTCGGGTTCCTCTTCGTTTCACCGTGGGTGACCAAGCCACGGCCACTGAGCCTCGACAATGCGGGAACGCACCGGGGGGGTTAAGCATAAGATTAGAATAACTGAATTCGAGATAAAGACGTAGCAATTTTGTTTTAAACAATTGATTATTATCGAACAACAACAGACTGTATTGTTATTTGTAATTGTTATTTGATGGTTTTAAACTAGGTAGGTACTTATACGTTTCGTGTTCTTTCCGTAGAAAATAAGTTTCAAACATGCTATATGCAAACTACAATTTATATAACATAAAATAAAACGTGTTACTTTTAGCAACGTTTAGCGAAAATTCAAAGTTTGCAATAAAGATCGTTACATATCTAGTCCAAGCAGTAAGTAGGCACGTAACACACAATCGGATTCATAGAAAACAACTATTTATTGAATCAACAGATTCTTGACATACCTACATAATTAACACGACATAGGCGCATGCGTTTTGTGCCTATTCAATGCAGAGCCTAATTAATTTTATGCTAATTTGCTCTCTTCAAGAAAGGCCTCGCTTCAAGCTTGTCGTTTTTAGGGATCAAACCAAAATAAAAATACAGTCAAGAGGTGTCGTGGGCCATGGTTGGAAATAGTCTAAATAGCGTTTGAACGATGCAAGACATTTGTTGCTTCAATTATATTGTACCTAATACCCTAGTGTTTTTGACTTTGAAAATGATGGGCAGCATGTATACGAGAAAATCCCGTCTCCCTAGTCTCCCTAGTGTTCCACAGTCAAGAAACTGCCACCGTGTAAATAGGGTTTTAACCGCAAAGTAGGTATTGCTACGGAATAAAAAGATCTCCCTCTCCTTTTTTCAGTGTCGATTAACTACGACCAGAAGTTACCAGGGACAACTCTGCTATACACCATGTCTAAATCCTGTGATGTTCAATTCAGTAAGTAGATAAATACCTATATTAGTAGTATAACATTACAATGCCACATATACACATTGTCTGTATGGCATAATTGAATGGCAGATACCTAAGTGATCATCAAAAAACGAAGTGAAGAACAGTGGTGGCTCACAGTGGTAGCGGCCCCGATTTACGAGTTGTAGGTCGTGGGTTCAAACCCAGGCAGGCGCTATAATTTGTGTAATTTATTTCATCAACACTGCTCTCTAAACGGTCAAGGAAATCATCGCGAGGAAACCGGCATGTTTTGGAACTAAAAATTCGAAGACATGTGACATCCAACCTACACTGGACCCGCGTGGTGGATTAGGCCCACTCCCCCTCACTCAAACTCAACCCTCTTATTATAAAACAAGGTTTTCTTTAGATCAGGTTTAAACCACCGACCCAGTTATTGAATTATGAACCTAACTGTTATAGAAATCAAATGTATTGTTATACAAAAATCACAGTTTAGTTCGGTGCTAAGTTGTCATTTTAGTAATAAGAACTTTGCCTAAATCAAAATTAAGTCCAAATACAAATACTGGTCCAAAGGTTTAGGCTAGAACTAAAGTTAGATTTTGTTTTGTATTAAGACGGAAAGCTTTTATTTCAAATACTTATACCAATTGTAGGCATTTTTGAATTATCACAGGGAGAAGGCCTGTCTCCCAGCACTGGGAACGTTGATTCGATGATCGGCTCATTATGCGTAGGTATGCTTATATGCAATGATATTATAAGTATTTACACTTTACATTGCTTTTAAGAATCAAAATCACGATTATTCTAAAGAACATCTTCAGTCTAAAAATACGATATCTAATCTACAATAACTTTGTTTTAACAATTGTTTTTAATGATTGACGAACCCAAGAAAGCAACTTTTCACACCACGTTTTATACATAGTATCAAGGTGAATCTGTTTGTGCGGTGGTAAACTTGCTAGAATGACGCATTGTTCTCACTGTTAACATATTACGTTATAACTGAACTCGATACCAACGCAGTACCTTGGTGGTTTGTTCACCTGTAAAATTTAACGACCTATGTGCAATATTTTTTTATACCCCGCCTAGCTATAGCAGTCTTCCTAATCTCAAATAATTTGCATCGCCATTAATCAGTTATCTACGTTAGTGAAATGTATTTTAAGTTGATTTTTGAGTGACCATTTTGTAACAAAAAGGTCGTAATTAGTTTTTGGTTGCGATGGAATTTGAACTTTGTTATAGTATGACATTCAGTTTGCTGTTCCATAACTTCAAAACTCAAATTCTTAATAGTTACTAAGTTCTTAATATGGTTAATCCACTTTTTAAACTATCTTTCAGCTATCTCAAGTTGTGTGGATATAAAAGAACACCGAGATCCGTATTATAATTAGACGCGACGGTCAGTTATTCTGAGATTGCGAACGATGTCATGTGACATGGCCTACAGCACGTATGCTTTCTGGAACCATTGCGTTATAGAACTACTCGTAAATCTCACATTACTACTCTAACTAAACAAGTACTTTAATAATGTAACACAAAGTTTTCCGCTCATACCTAATGGCTTCGTAATTTAGACCAATTAATACTAAGACGCTATTTATAGGATAGGTAGTTAATAATTGTCCATAAAGCACTTGTTTCAAACATTCATGAGCCTCACTAATGTTCACAGTGAGCTGCGACCTACTCAAGGTCATCTCACCATCGTCTAAATTCACGTTGAAGGTTACGTCTCTTATCTAAACTTCGAAAGTTTCAGATAGACAGAGAATCTCCAAGAGCACGATGAGAGCGAAATCAGCGTGGTAGTAATCAATATATTCACGCATGCGTCACAATGACTTCTAAACGTCTTCGAGTACTTGGGAGCGTAGGCGTTTGACGTGTTTTGCTGATTCTCGCATAATGAAAATGTCATCGAAAGGAAAAATACTCTTCAATTTCGAAATACTACTCTTGAGATAGCGTGACAAAGTCTGTCACGCACCGTTTTCATCCAGGGTCAGCCCTAGCAACTGATTGAAATGCCCTTCATACAAGGACGATCGAGTTCGTCACTAAAACTCGGGAGGATTTTTTGTTACATGCAAAGCGCTACAACGTGAAACGCATTGGTCAAATAACAATAGCTATATCATGTTGTATTACTTTACCATGTGTAACCTAAAAAGTAGGGCGCCAATATCTCCCAAGAATTAAGAATTAACCTTGGGAAACAAAATTGAAACACAACCCTTCGCCAAACTGTACAAATATTACTTCATATTTAATTATAAGCTCACAAAATAATGAGGTATAAGATGATAATTCTGAAGGACTGGTAGTTATCAGACTTGTTAATAGGGGTTTCCATTTACTCTACAAATACAATAAAATTTAATTAACTTTTACGTAGATAGGGTAGCCTAATTTTTATAACAAACTAGCAGCGCCCCGCGGTTTCACCCGCATAAGTGTCGATCCCGATCGATTTATAATATTTTGAAACTTTGTCACTGCCAATATAATAAAGAACTCGACTGTACTTAGCCAAGTTATCTCCTTGAGATATAAAATGGAAAAATAAATCCCCAAGTGGAAAATTACTGGGTAGAGTACCCCTCATTAGTTGAACCACTCTGGCCAAGTACTCGCAGTACTTTCTTATAAAAAGATGTACTATAAGACTTCTTAACACAAGTATACTGTTACTTTATGGGCAGCTTTAGTGAAACCACTTTACGAACTAAACTTGGTATCATCCTAGAGCGGGAAAAGCAGCAAAGAGTAGATACTATGTGAGAAGTATAGCATCAATAGCAATGAGATAAAAACATATAATGAAATCACAACATAAAAGCGCGTGCGAATTGGACTCGCACACGAAGAGTTCCGTACCACAAGGTGAAAAACCGCCGATAAAACCACGGTTCTTGTAGGCAAATTACCTTTAAGGGCCTATACTACCTCAAATGGCTTAGCATGATCCTACGTTATGTCGAAAATACTGCAGCATTAAGTTTGAAATAAATATATGGTAAAGTTGAGGATTAATGTTAGGGCTTATGTTAGACGAAACACGATTTCATAAAATTTTCTCGATAGAAAAAAACTCCAAAGTTACCTCCAAACCGAACAATAAACCGCTGGTATTCAAAAAATACTTCAAATTAGATCATGAAACTTTGTATACTAACCGAACTAACTATAAAGCAGGTCTTATGTTATTTACTTTTTTTAATTTACCATTATTTTCACCGTAAAAAGCAAATACCTAAACTATTGGCGCTGCCTGCCGCCTAGCACCGCACTCTGTCTCGCTCTCACTCAGTCCGCGAGCAGTATCGTGCGAGCGAGATAAAGAGTGAATTTTAACTGAGGTAGTGTAGGCTCTTAATTGTTAAGAGCCTACACTACCTCAGCTACATAAGACGTGCTTTATAGTTAGTTCGGTTAGTATACAAAGTTTCATGATCTAATTTGAAGTATTTTTTGAATACCAGGGGGTTTATTGTTCGGTTTGGAGGTAACTTTGGATTTTTTTTTCTATCGAGAAAATTTTATGAAATCGTGTTTTCGTCTAACATAAGACCTAACATTAATCCTCAACTTTACCATATAATTATTTCAAAATTAATGCTGCAGTATTTTCGACATAACGGAGGATCATGCTAAGCCATTTGAGGTAGTATAGGCCCTTAACTTTATTCTGTTTTATTTGGTATTATAGCGGTAATAAAAACACACTCTGTGAAAATTTCAACTATCTACCTATTACGGTTCGTGAGATACAGTCCGCTGACAAACAGGCGGACGGATGGACGGACAGACGGATAGCGGAGACTTAGTAATAGGATCCCCGTTGGCACCTTTTGGGTAGTTACCCTAAAAATAAATTACATTAGCAATTAAGTTTACGAAGGAATCAATGTGTTCCATCAGTCATAACCTTGGGGTTAAAATACCTACATATTTTATTATACATATCTTTAACCATATCAAGCTAGTAAATGTGCAAATATACTTCCGACCTTTATATCATTATATCCCTTATCAATAGATAGCATATCAATTCTATTGGGACGGATTAGAGGCTTAAATGCCATAAATGCAATAGATTTATATATATTAAGATAGATAAAGCTGATAGCCATCAATTCTCCTAACTTATGAGTAATCATAGCAGTTATGTTAAGTGTTATCTTTCAATGCGTGTCGGATCATCATTATTTTGAATTATTGAGTTATTTTGGCAAACCAAGCTTTGGTTGGTTGGTGCGACTGAAAAATTTCCTCTGAACAAAGAAAATGGAAAGTATGGTTTCCACTATCGTGTCACTCGTCTTTGGTGTTAATTAAATTATTACATAAAGAGATCACGAAGAGATGTTGGGTTAGATTCATATATTATGGAGAGATTTTAAATCTCTCCATAATATATAAATCTAACCGACCGATCCATTCAATAAAATCTAATCTAAAAAGTGACAACATACTTTTTAGCAACAAATATAAGAATTAATTGTTCAGTATTGTTGATCAGCATGGTTACCTAAAGAATAAATAATGAATGAAAGAAGAAAATTAGTACATTTTCTAAGCTGAACCTACCTTTTTGTAAACCCACGTGTTTCCACGCTGCATATCACGAAAGGCAGTGATCACAATAGTCAACAATGCTCACTCACAGTAGACCAGGGCTCACTTATCAAGAACTGTCAAAATGGAAACGTCATCAGAATCAAGTCGTACTATAAAATACTTCCAAATCTTACTATAAAATACTTAGTATCGATATAAGCGGCGTGGTAAAAAACGCTTTAGATGAAAAACACATCACCATAGTATTTCATAAACGTTCGTTCAACTATGGCTACGTGTTTGCTACGCGATGGCTAAGCATCGACTATGCATCGACTACGCGTCTCTACCGTGTGCTACTCATCTGCTAGGCGTCTACGACGCTCTCTTACGCGCATGCTACGAGCATGCTACGCTTCTGCTACGGGTCGGCTACGCGTCTGCTACGAGTACACTACACATAAATGCTACGCTCTCCTACTTATCTGCTACGCGTTAGCTACGGCGTCTGCTACGCGTGTCTGCTACGCGAACCTGCTACGCTACTTGTTTCCTACGCGTCAGTTCCGCGGTTTTGTCTTCAGCCGCACAAAACTACATTTCTTTTACGATTTTAATATGCTGTCATTGTAAAACTCAAATATTATATTTATACAATTTACATGAAGTAAACTCTCTTGAATAAATATAGCCTTGTGAAAATAAAAGTGTCAACGTTTCGACAAATAAAGATGTAACAGATGTGTGTGTGTGTGTGTGAGGTGTAGGTGTAATGTGTGATGTGATGTGTGTGTGTTTAACGTTAGTGTTGCTCGGTGGGTAGTTTTTAAATAAAATTTAAACAAACGTTACAAAGACATTAGAAATTCATTAGTAAAATATCCCATTTGCAGATGGAGCACGTGGTAATAAAATGACTTCAGGAAAGTGAAAGGAGAACGATACATGAGCAGGTGCATCAGGCATCTATATCCACAATCACAATAATAATAAATAATCATTTTAATTTAACACCGTTGCCCATTTGGCTCGGATGTTATTGTAACGCGACCAATAGACATGTACTATTTAAAAGTTGTAATTTATGTATTATATCGTATAGATACGTCTGTACCGAATGTACCGATTCCTAGTATTTTTACAGCCACCAGCATAAACTGCTGCATGACCAAAGAGTCCTAGATTTTCAAGGCATGTCTGTTGAACAGCAAAAGGGGTCAACCTTGCTCTTTCCCAAAGGGAATATAGACATGACGTTACTATTATTTATCAGAGGTGTATTTAATTTTATATTTATGTTTATTTGATATTATGTAAAGATGGGTTTTTGCAAGGAATTTTTACTAGTAAACGGGTTTTTAGGGTCAACAAGGAACCCTTATAGTTTCGCCAAGACCGTCTGTCCGTCCGTCCGTCCGTTCGCAGCTTAGCTCAGCGACTCTTAGTACTAGAAAGCTATAATTTGGCATGGATATACATATTCATCACGCCGACAAAGTGGTAAAATAAAATATTAGAAAAAAAAATAGTGTACCTCCTCTACAACTAAAGTGGAGATGTTTTTTTTTTCGTCTACCATGGTGGTGGTATCGTTGGAGGAAAGACCTATTCTTTCAAAAATATTCCGGGTTTGTAAAAATTATTTTTCGATCCAGGGATCCGTCTGTGAAATATTAAGCTTTAAAGTGCTAATTTTTTAAGAGTCAAGTGCCCCCGCCCCCGTCATCCAAATGGTTGCTTTTGGATTTGTGAAAAAAACTACGGAAGTAGTATTATATAACGAAATTAAAAAGAAAACTGTCACAGCTAAGTAGGCTTTACAAGTTTACGAGTAATAGTCGTCCAACTAAAATTTGCAGTTGCAATGTACGGGAGAACATGCGGGAACAGCATGTTCTCCCGTACATTGCTACTGCAAATTTGCAAATTTGCAAACTACGGAACCCTTCATTGTGCGTGGTCCTACACGCAATGGGCCGGTTTTTTTTCAACATAATACTTTTACCACGTCGATAGATCTACGTTTTGCTACGCTAAAGATAATGTGTACTTATGTACCTTGTGTGACTACTGCTTGCCTATGGATTCTGATTATTTTCCTATACGATGACATTTTTGACATTTTTTTTTTCCTTTTATCATTTTTCTTTTTTGAGCTTTATTAGTTTATATAATCTATAGCAATTTCGAATATCAGTTTAAAATATCATTAACTCATTATCAATCATCGGTTTTGTTATAACTTATAATCTTATCACAAATAAATACCCAGAAAATTGACATCAGAAAGGTAGAAATTAAATCATTATATTTTTAGTAAGTACCTATTACCCTTGCTAGACTTTAAAAATTAGAATGATCATACAGCTGCTAATATTTCTGAAAGACTTTAAACGCTGTCAAGCGCAGACCTAATTCTGTACTTCAGGTAGGCGCAGACATAAGAACTATTGTAAAACTGGTCTAGAACTCCTATATTTGGCTGCATCCGGTTAGACTGGAAGCCGACTTTTTTCGACCGGCTTTTTCCACCTATATTAGGGTCGGCTTCTATTCTATAACCGGCTGCAGCAGAATATCAGTAATAATCTGCATTCGTGATTTATTTGCCAAACATGTAAACAAATATGAGTTTATGGAAAAATAACTTTAAATCCTAAACAATAAACTTCAGTTTACACTACAACTTCAAACATTTTTATAACTTTTTCAATATTGCTAGTCACTCTAAAATCAACATAATTACCATTAAAATAAAGTTGATATAGAACTTGAAATAATAAATTATAATTAATTAAAAATTATGTTTTTTCTATTAAATTTTTTTTTTCTATTAAAAATTATGTTTCAAATTATTAATTTTAATAATTTGAAACATAATTTTTAATAGACTACCTATTTTACATGAAGCGAACTGCCTAACTACTGACTCTTAAATGAAATCTCTGCGACACTACTCTTAGGCTGAGGCTACATTAGGCCGCGACGCGACCTGCGACACGAGCGATTAAAACAAGTAAATGAATGCTCTCGTATATGGCTACACCGTGCATCAAATATTACTAGGAAGATTACTAGCGATCTTTGATTTCTTTAAACGATAGGAACAACATTACTGTAATCACGGCATCGGCTACATCAACATATCAGCCATCATCGCCGACTATACGCCGGCATTTCGCTTATAATGTAGCCATACCATGTTTTTCTCGTTTCGCTCTTCCAGTCACACCGCAAATCGCTGCCTACTGTAGCCTCAGCCTTACAGAACGCGTATTGATACATCTCGAGGATCATGACAACAGCGCAATTGGAGCAATGACCATAAATAGGAATGTCGATACTCGACAGACGATGTCAATTTATTTTCAGCTAATAGTAATATGTGCGGCTCAGTTGAGAAACGTTCTTTTGTTACTTTGACATGTAACACTCACGTGCAAATAATATGAACCTAAAATAAATGGTTGCCACGTTTTTTTTTAAATAAGTAAGTATTTTAGGAAGTTTTAATTAATATTGAATTAATTAAAAAGCGATAATCGTGTAATTAAAAACAGCGCTATTCTTTTTTATTTTAACCTATAACATAAGTATAGGTAGGTTTTTAGTTCATTGATTAACATTAGACAAATACTAAGTTGTACGACCTTTTTTATTAGGATTTTTATTGACTGTGAGGAATAAACCTCGTGTTTTCATTCAGAGGGGATTCAAAATTGAATGTTTTATGAACTTTAACGATCAAGATGAGCTGATACT
The DNA here is from genome assembly GCA_949316385.1 of Globia sparganii. Classification (NCBI taxonomy): domain Eukaryota; kingdom Metazoa; phylum Arthropoda; class Insecta; order Lepidoptera; family Noctuidae; genus Globia; species Globia sparganii. Next base: position 15,667,547 of record OX438655.1, read on the forward strand.
CTCTGATACATAAGTATACAAAAGGACAAAGACATATTCTCGTGTCTGGATGGCTGGGCCACTTTTGTATTTTGTCTAAAGGTCAATAAATGATTAAGAGGATAAAAAGAAAGAATTAATTATAACAAACATTTTCAGAAGTCAGCACCTACACTTCCAACATTATGGGACTAATATATTGATGTAGGTACTTATAAGGGCTGTAAAATAGATATCTAGTTATCGATATCTAGAAAATTGTTGGTTTATTTTATCATCACACAGTTTCAATACGCATAGAACCTATACAGCACATTGTAAGTTTGTGAAATAAATAAACATGAGAGAGTGGCGCCAGTGCAATAGGAGACTAGGACCTTTAGCAAAATGACAATGGGATCGTGTTGGAATGACGAATTTATAAAAATAGCAGACTTGGGCCCCTGAGCTGTAGTCCATCAGATATGAAGAATTTATTCATTCGTCATCTTTTATTGAAATCAATCATGAGTCAATCGATTTATGGATTTATTTCTTGATTTAAACCTACCCAGGCGGACGTCTAAAATGCCGTACCAAACGGTATAATATTACGTCAACGGATACCACGAATTTGTGGTTGACTTTGACCTTCACGGAGGTTTTACGAGAGCCTTTCCTTGTGACCTTCGTTAGGAACAACTAGCCAGCAAAAAATACTGTACTGTTTTTACTTGTGGTTTTTTTATTTTATTCTAGCACGATTTTAAGCGCTCCTTTATATCTGTATGCTTAAACTTAATATAATTTATTTATATTTCCTTACAGTCTTAATACTGCAAATGTAGTGCAATGCGGAATAACCTGGCGATACCGGAATTTACAGAATTCTATTTTCCTGCGCTTTTTCCCGATAAGTAAATGATGTAATATGAATGTATAATTTCGTCATCATTAGCTACCTAAATAGATACATATATCGGTTGTGAAATTACACCCTGTATCTTTAAATAACTAATTTCTTCGTTTCCAAATACTAAAAAAAAGCTTTGTATAATAAACATGATGCTCTCTGCTTGTTTAGTCTGGCAGGTAAGAATTCAGGTCTTTACCTTCCTGTTTTAAAAAGCTGAATAACAAATAGTCATTTGATAAAATTCAATTTTAAATAAACCTTTTTTACAAGAAAAATAACTGACTTCCAAAAGAACACAACAAAGTAAAAAATAACTTTAATTTCGGAAGTCGGTGTCGTTGGTTCTGCATTTTCGTTTTTTGACACCGACATACATACATTCATACATACGGGTCGAACACAGAACCTCCTTTTTTCAGAAGTATTAAGCAATTAAAATATTGATGACAAACCGCAGATATTAAATGGCACACCCTGTTATCTGAAGGAAAAATCTGTTGATATGTTTTAATCTAAGTGAAAGCAACTACAAAAAATAACCACGATATATTATTTGTATGTGCGTTAAATTGAACTCAACACTCAAATTAATTAACTATAGGTACAACAGTACGAATTAAGTAATAAATTGCATCTTGCATGCTGATTTAATAATAACATCAGAATTTCATTTCAGTGATTCTAAATTCCAAATCACTTGTTGTAACGGAAGAAAAAAAACTCAGTAACAGATTTTAAAGGAATTAAATAACACTACGAGCAATTAGAACTGTACCAGGAATTGTGAAATACAACTCCACGAAGTATTCGGGCATTTTTATAAAACAAACGTTTCATAAAAGAGAAAAATAATAAGAACAGTTACAATGAAGGATATTTTCTAAATACTCACCATTACATGCATTCCCTGGCGTTTGTTCATGGTGATGCATTGCTCGAAGCACCGTGTTACGTGTGAAGGATCGCGCCCTTTCATGTCACAAGCAAGACTGAATTTTACGAGCGATCAACTAGCCGGCTGAAACAGCGAGCCACACCCCGCGGCCCCGCCCCTGCCCCCCCGCATGCGCAGGATGGATTAAAGCCGTTATTCTTCTGAGTGCCAATACATGAATGACTCCAGTGAAATACCAAAGTAACGTGAAACCGTCGCCTACATAAAACTGTACATAACAGAAGCACACACTGAATGTTTGGATGCAGCATGATTTGCAACAGGCACCAGTTTGTTCATTATTACTTCGTACAGTCGTAAAGTACTTCGTAGCTTTGGCCTTTAGCTATGTAGATACGTCATACGTAGATGTAGGTACAGAGTGGAGAGGCTCTTCCGTGACTACAGTATTTTTTTCAAGTAGGTACTTTCTTACACGTTTAATTATTATTTTGTAAATTATCCAGCAGAAGATGGCCACATACACGCTGAACAAGAATATGAACACTTTGAGGGACACTAAACGCCCAAGCGTAATAACAGTATAACTTATCGTAAAGTACCTAGAGATAGTATAACTTATCGTAAAGTACCTAGAGTAATATAAGCCTCCCCGACCGATGTCGGTCACGGTGACCATTTTCTACTGAGATTAGCCAGGTACGCAGGAGATATTATAGTGCACAAGTGTGCGCGCAGACACAAGTGCACTCCCTCTTCCCTCACTCTCATAGTCCAATGGGAGTCATGGGACGGCAATCCGACACGACCGGAGTGAGATCAGGCGCAGGACCAACGCTTTCCGAGGCACGGGGGTATTACACCGCCAACCACCAAACTCCGGGCTGTTACTAAGAAATGCCTAATGGAAAAACTTAATAACACTTTGCCTGACCCGGAAATCGAACCTAGAGTATTAACTTAGGGGATAAAACAGTGTCTTAATGTCGCGGGCGCTATTTTGAATTCTGGACGTGATCAAGAATGCTAGGGCTCCCTAGCGTAGCGAGGGAAGTCTGAGCGAAGCGAGGGAGTTGACTAGAATCCTGAGTGCAGTGAGAGATTTTTTTTTTTTGTGGATGGGAAATCATCTAATAACCCCTCCCGCTCTGGGTGGAGCAGAAGGGAGTGTCAGACTCTTACTGACTAAAACCCACCCGTGTTCCTTCCTTAGCCCTTTGTGTTCCGGGGTAGCGGTAACCCTTTCGGACAATCCCGCTGCCCCGGCAGTGAGAGATTCAAGCTCACCTAAGATGTAGACACCTTTATCCGCGAGGAGAATACCTAGGTACTCTACTTTTCGCACCTACTGAGAGGTAACAAAAACCAATTCAATTATAGAATTAGTATTTTATGAAACTGTTATATAACCGAGGAATACCTAGTTATGTGCGGCGTCGTACACTAGTTACCGACGACCGACTACATGACAGGACAGGATTATGTTTTTATGCGTACTTAACTATGTATGTATTTTTGTATGTGGAATTCCATAAACCGACGAAGCATCCTATGGATGCATTTTAACCCTTTAACCGCCCAACTTCATATCAGTTGTCCGGCCCCCAGCGCCCAGCACAATGTATCGATTTTTTTTATTTTTTCGAATACCTAACCTGATAGAATACAGCGTACTTAATAAAAACCAGAGTAAACAAGCTGTGGTACTCGTAAATGAACACGAAAATATTTGTCGGATTAATCCGACGTAAGCGGTTAAAAGGTTAATAAATGAGGCGTCTATCGACTCGTTTGGAAAACGGAATTAATTCCCAACTACCTACCTACAGCTAAAATTTAAAACTTGCTCTCTTTTCAAGCAGTCTGATGCAGTTGGTGAAATCAAATTAATATGAGATTGAAATTAATATGAGATTGAACTAACTACTGCCGAACGGGTTTTTATATTTTTTCAACCGATTTCAAAAAAGGAGGAGGTTCTCAATTCGACTGTATGTTTTTTTATCAATATAATCTCATACATTTTCATCAAAAACACGATAAATAATATCAATGGAGCGTCAGACTAAATCCAACATTCTAAGTTCTAACGCCGGTAGACGCGCCACAGCAACCGATAATTTTGTTCGTCGACGGAGACTAAAATCTATGAAGTAAAAACTCTTCGGTCGACCTGTACATTAGAAATAGTAGATTGTTATAAAAGGAATAAATTCCGATACAAGGAATTGGATGACTTTCACGCGTGTTAAGCACTCTACTTGCCATTTCGAATAAAAGGAAAGAAAAAATGATTTTATTTTCTTGTGTGCTTGCCACTTCATAAAATCATTATACAGGATGTCCCTGGAAGTATGGATCAAATCGAATAGGGGCGTGGGCAAGTTCATTTCCAAACTTTTTGATCCTGAGAATGATTGATGATTGAGAATTATTTTACGGTTCAAAAGTTGTGACCAATTTTTTAAAAATTTCTCAAAGAAAAAAAATCATAAAAAAAATATCAGGGCTGTCTAAAAAACTTAAATTGACAGTTCCTGGTAGTTTTTTTTAATGATTTTGTTCTTTGAGCACTATGCAATGTGATTGAAAATAACAAAAGTTGGTCATAACTTTTGAACCGTAAAAAAATTCACCAACATTCTCAGGATCAAAAAGTTTGGAATGACTTTGTCCACGCCCCTATATTTGATTTGATCCATACTTCCAGGGACACGCTGTATATATTTCTTTTGAAATTTCAGTTAGTATCCCGCCAAATTATACCATCTTAGTCTTTTTTAAATCTATACTAATATAATAAAGCTGAAGAGTTTGTTTGGTTGAGCGCGCCAATCTCTGGAAGTATTGGTCGGATTTATAAAAATCTTTTTGCATTTGATAGCCCAATTCTCGAGGAAGGCTATAGGCTATTAAACATCACTAGGACCCTTAGGAGTTGAGCAAAAAAAAAAAATATTCAGAAGTTTTCGCTAAGCGAAAACGAAGTACCTAGTAGCTCAGGCAGGCGATGAGTTGCTACGGGGTGGGTCGGGGGAACAAAAAATTTCACGCGGTCGAAGTCGCGGGCAGAAGCTAGTTTTAAATATGGAACACTCCGCGTCACCGCCGCCTTTTTTTTATTCACACTGGCTGGCTGCACAAGACCTATCTACATCTCTCTATTTATTGTCCTATCACAGGTATGTTGGATGAGATTTCTTATGAAATAAGCATCACCTTTGTGCCTATTTTTCTGTTCTGTTTTTATTCTTGTCTGTTTCTAAACTGTTTGTACATACATGGTAAAATATATAAATAAGTAAATAAGACCGCAGCAGCATTTTTCTTAATTACTTATGTACAAAATTTCGTAGCTGACTACCTACCTAACCAAAAATTCATTACCGCCCTAGAGAGGGAAGCTATTACTATGAGTCTTTCCGCCCAAAGGTGGGAAACACCCGCTATTCGGATCAAACAAACACTACTTTCCGAGTATGAGAAATGAAAATACACACATCAAAAGTGTCTAGGGATCAACATATATTTTTGCAATAACTTTTCTTCTGATTGATATTAATTAAAATTTTCTTTAAGGATTCATCAAATAAAGTGTTTTCGTTTGTCACAGTAACGATAAACCAAGTCACCTTTGCATTAATAAAGAAATTTGCCATTTTCCTAATAAAGGGATTTTTGACATTTGAACCACTAACACAAAAGTTCGAAAAAAAGACTGAAATAACAGTTTTCTCTAAAATTCTATTGGGTAACTTAAACAATTAATAATCCGTGTTTCTACCGCGAACACTAACAACACAAGAACATCGGTTTGGCATACTCAAAATGAGTTCATCCAAATCACGCTGTGGAATGGCCGCCCATGTTCGTTGCAACAACAAAAAAAGGTCTTCTTGCGACTGGATACCCTCCATATTCGGCAGAGCTCTTCTCTGTAGCATATCCCATGCATGCTCAATCGGGTTCAAGTCTGGCGACTGAGCAGGCCAGGGCAGGACATTGATGTTAGCTGCGGCGAGAGTCTGTCTTACAACTCTTGCGGTGTGCGGTCGTGCATTATCATGCATTAACTGAAATAAGGGACCGATTTGCACTTGTAGAGGAACGATGACGTCTGATACAATCGTCTCAGCATAAATTTGAGCGTTGAGGTTGCCTCTGATCCAAATCAACTCAGTTCTTCCGCCGATCCAAATACCCGCCCATACCATGATGGTTCCACCACTATAAGGATGGACTTCCTGGCAGGATTTTAATCACTGTTGGCGTCCAGGGGTTCTCCAGTGTCGTATACGTCTTGTATCCGGTCTCATACCAAAACGAGACTCATCAGAAAAGCACACGAAACGCCATTGTTCTTCTGCCCAATTTCTGTGTTCAAGAGCCCATTGATATCGAATCCTACGATTGTGCATTGCTATAGGTGGTACCCGTAGCGGTCTTCGGGAATGAAGGTTCACTTCATGCAAGCGGTTTCTGACTGTTTGGTCGCTAATTAAGTTCCCTGAAGAGTGATGAAGCCTCACGGCTAACATCATGGCGGTTATTGTTGGAGCTCTTCGAGTTAAGATTTGAATGTATCGGTCTTGTCTCCGTGTGGTGCAGCGATACCATCCTCCATGGCGCTCAGCCACGGTACCAGTGCTTCGGTAACGTGTCCAAAGTCGACTGATAACACTCTGACTTGTATTCAGAGCTAAAGCCACAGTACGTTGCCGGGAACCAGCTTCTATCATTCCCACGGCTCTGAGCATTTCTTCCCTGCTTAAATGACGTCGCCGCTCCATAATAACGTTGGTTTTAATCAGTAGTAGGGAAACAGTAGCACTAATAATGTCTTCAATGCGTTGTATGTTTTTATAGGGAAAATATTGACAGCTGATTTTCATCTTTTACTCGAATTTGATTCACAGTTCCTGATTCAAATTATGAAATGCACCAAAAAGGATCCATATAAATTTATAAAATCATAAATTTATTACAAAGCCACATCTCAATCTCAAGAAATCCGCATAAAAATGCTTGATCCCTAGACACTTTTGATGTGTGTACATGTAGACCAGCCGGGTAATTGCGTAACACTAACATCATTACGTTATTTACGTTGTCGAGCAGACACATTTTTCGAATATATGACGCAATGGATTAGCAATATTCTTCAAAATGATTCAGATTGTGATTGATAGTGTGTTACGCAATTAGGTAAGGTGCTGGTAGAGTAACTTTAGCAACATTCGACACTTCAGAAACCTTAGTTTGATTGATTAGTATTAGTATTGCAAGCAACTGCTGGCTGCTGATAACTATTTATTTTCAATACCACCAGGAACACGACAGGAGGAAGAATTTATTTAATTATTTTATCATATTTTATGTACAGACGGCCAGCACATCAAGCTACCCGAAACTGTTAAATTTTCCCTATCAACTTTGAACCATAGGCTTTAGCGATAAAGTTGAAAATCTATTAAAGAAATTTGACAGATTGTAATAGCCTGATGTGCTGGCGTCTGTACACACATATTTATACTTACAGACATGAAAAAAACGAACAAAAAAATAGGTACAAAGGTGATGCTTATTTCATAAGAAATATCTTCCCACATACCTGCGATAGGACAATAGATAGAGAATTATAATATCATTACAATTAATGTAATCATTTACCCACGTAGGTACATAAATATTTGAAGTTAAGGTTGCGTTTCCACCAGAGATGAGCGAGGATGCGTAGCGAGGAATGTATATAAAACTAACCAATAACAACGCTAACTTAGTTCAAGCTATGAAAATTAAGCGAATGTGATTGGTTTGTTTCACACACATCCCTCACTAAGCATCCTCGCACATCTCTGGTGAAAAAAATACAATATAAAATAGTAGTCCGGCCGGTACTTCCAAACTATGAAGCTGCCGGTCGGTGGTGAGGGCTCTATAGAGAGAGAACCTGCCACTTTGTACCATACCCAGAAGTACTTACCTACTGTTGATACAGCACTTGTTCTAGCCGCCCAATAAAAACCTCCTCACGAAAAGTTTATCGAAGCTCACAGGCTCTACCTATGAGGCCATTGACCGTAATGTCCGTAATTAATGACGATCGATATTTCGATACATACCTAGGTATAAATAGGTACTATTGTTAATTATAGAGTTCAGAGTTCTACATGTTGACAACCTCGTGAGCTAACGCAATACAATATTTAAATCTAGGTATATATTAGGTCGGGGCAAAAGTATTTTCGTATTTTTCATACAAAAAAAAATTTTCTTTTAGGTTTAATTTTTTATTTATTTATAATATGTATGTGCCGTTTTGATCGATGACTTGTTGTCATATTGTGGGCAATGCCATGATCCCATTGCTGTAGAAGTTTTGAGATTTTTTATCAAAAAAATCTGACAGGTAGTTTTCACAGTGTTCTTTTGAGGTTAACTTTATGCTTCCTAAAGAGTTCTGAAGTGACCGAAACAGGTGAAAATCTGATGGAGCAAGATCAGGGCTATACGGAGGATGCGTCAACACATCCCAGCCAAGCTCCCTCAATTTTTGCTGAGTGGCTATAGATGAGTGCGATCTGGCGTTGTCGTGATAAAACACCACGCCCTTCCTATTCACCAGCTCCGGCCGGTTTTTCTCAATAGCTTCTTTTAACCTCATCAGTTGTTGACAGTAGAGGTCAGAATCGATAGTTTTACCCGGCGGCAAAAGCTCATAGTGGACGATTTCTTTCCAATCCCACCAAATACACAGCATCACTTTGTTCCGAGTCAGGCCGGGCTTTGCCACGGTCTGTGGGGCTTGTCCATGCTTCGACCACGATCTTTTTCGGACATTCTTATCGTAAGTGATCCATTTTTCATCACCCGTAATCAACCGTTTAAGAAATGGGTCGGAATTATTACGTTTCAACAAAGAATCGCAAATGGAAACACGTTGCATTAAGTTTCTCTCAGTGAGATCATGTGGTACCCAAATATCAATTTTTTTCTTGTACCCAGACTTTTGTAAACGCCGTAAAACTGTTTTGTGATCAACATCCAGTTCTTCAGCAATATCATAACTACTAATATGTCGATCTTGCTCCATTTTTTCAAAAATGGCACTGATTTTATCCGTGACAGGGTGTCCAGAGCGAGCTTCATCCTTCACACTAAAATTTCCTGACTTGAAACGCTTGAACCACATTTGTGCTACTCGTATTGATACCGCATTAGGTCCGTAAACCGCACAAATTTTATTCGCGGCGTTCGTCGCATTTTTACCTTTTTTGTAATAAAATTTTAAAATGTACCGAATTTCTTCGTCACATACGTTCATTTTGCTTGCTTGAAAAACAATTGAGAAAAATTATTAAAAAATCAACCACAAATGGTGTCATTTGCTGATGACACTTCCTTAATTTTTAAGGTAAATAGACGTGCTACAAATTTTGACGACGTAAATAACGCCCTACTGCAGGTCCAAAATTGGTTCACTGCTAATAATTTAGTATTAAATGGGAAAAAAACTAAGTGCATAAGATTTTCTTTACCAAATGTCAAGAGTAGTGATTGTGAGATAATATTGAATCAGGAGAAACTTGAATTCGTCGAAAAAACAGTTTTCCTAGGGATCACGCTCGACTCAAGGCTACAATGGGGTCCTCATTTAACATCTCTTGCAGGTCGGCTCAGTTCGGCAGCTTATGCTGTCAGAAAAATCCGTCAATTTACTGATGTAGGTACCGCGAGACTAGTCTATTTTAGTTACTTTCATAGTATCATGTCTTACGGTATTTTACTTTGAGGACGGGCAGCAGACATCGATTCTATTTTTATTCTGCAGAAAAGAGCCATCAGAGCCATATATAATCTCCGCAAGCGCGATTCTCTAAGGGAACTGTTTAAGGATATTAACATCATGACGGTGCCTTGTCAATATATCTACGAAAACATCATGTATGTAAGGAAAAATTTACATCTTTTTAGCAAAAGAGGTGAAAGACATAATTATAGTACTAGAAATAGGGACCTTTTAGTTCAACCAGGTTTCAGACTAGCAAAAGTAGACTCATCTTTTATGGGGTACTGTTTAAAATGTTATAATAAAATACCTCCCCACATTCTTCAACTGAATGAGACAAAATTCAAGTCATGTATAAAACGCACACTATGTAGGCAGGCATATTATAAGTTAGGAGATTACATCGCTGATAAAAATGCCTGGCTCAATGCTGGTCCTGCTCCACAACCACAACTAATTGATTAACACTTGAAAATACTGTTGGAGCTGCTGAAGATTGTAAGACTATCTTTGCATTGTATAAACTCAATTTCCTTTGTATTGTATAACTGCATAGCACAGATGTGAGTTCTATGTACTATTGAGCTACCATTTACCGGGTAATATGTTTTTCATTGACTAGAATGTGCCCTGGCGGCTGATAGTATGTCATGCTCGCTCAAGTATCTCGCTGACGGTGGCGTGTGTGTTGGATCATTCGGTTCCCTACAAAATGGTTGAGCTGGATGGTGCTGATCCATGCGTCATGTTCGTGAACGGGCGCCGTCAGTTGGGGCTGGTCATCTTTTAGCTGCCACCATTGAGTTAGATAACTAGAGAAGCAAACCTCAATAAAATGTGTCAAAAAAGTGTAGCCACTTTATAAACGCGACGATGTAGCTTTGAAACCACTAAACATTTAAAAGTAAACATATATCTATCTCACTTACACACGTCGTAAGAATAATACCGTCGCTTAGATTAGACAAAGACCGCAATATAAACATGCAATGACGGGATGGGGTTGCCTACCCATGCGAAATTTTACCCAACATTTTAAGCCATAAAAAGCGTTTTAGGTTAAGTTAAATTATTTTTTAAATATTTGAATTATGTATTTCTTATTGGATGTGTAAAAGAAGTTTAAAAATAATGAAAACAACTAAGACATTTCCTTTTTGAATATTTTTTCTTTATTATTAATGTAATTGAATGATTTAGTAGGTAGCCAGTCAGTCTCTTTTCTCAGCAATCAGATTATTTCCACCCATTTTTCACGGCGTGCTGCATCTTTAAGCACCCTGCTATGTTGTTATTATTAAAAAATATTTAAAATCACTTATTCCATAAATTAAAAACTCCCACTAATGTGGGAAACTAAAACTAAGTTTTTAGTGGTAACACTGAACCTAATTTACAAAATTCTACATTTTATTGCGTTTTTACGTTGATATAAACACAGAGACAATTAATTTACGTGTGGAAAGTAATTCCGGTTAATTTATTATGTTTTTGTCATCTTGAATTGCACTCTTTCGCGATTTTTTTTGTCGTATGTCACTCGGTTGACTTCGGTTGGCGTCACACAGAGCACTGAACTGACGTAAGCTACGCTGATGGCTGTGGCCATCAGCCTAGTGGCAACGCCTTGGTGCGGTAATTGCTAATCTAGTGTAACATATATATCAATGGCTGCCACGGCTTATTTTTAATTATTTTATTTTTGGATTGTTATTTTGTTACTAATTGCTGTACTCTGGACACTTTTAACGCGTACTTGATTTTTATTTATTTTTTACATCGTTCTCACATATTTATAAATTCAACATATGATGTAACTAATAATTTTGTAAAAATATTATTTAAAAAGAGTGTCCATGGAGTTTCTTGCCCGTTCTTCTCCATAGGTACCTACTACGCTTTGGAATGGGCAACTAGCTTCATTTTTTCCTGACTGACCGACTTCTTGACAATTCAAAAGTGCCTGTAAATGGTTTAATTGAAATAAATGCTTTGAGTTTGAGTTTGAGTTTGAAAAATGGCGGGAACTAGTTTTTTTTTTTAATTTATTGCATCTTTAGAATGTCTACATTTAATAGTATTAAAACCAGCCAGTTACATTCAGTACTGCCAAAGAGGTTTGATTACTAACAATAGATTCAAAATACGAAAATATTTTTGCCCCGACCTATTATATAAAAAATGAATTGCTGTTCGTTAGTCTCGCTAAAACTCGAGAACGGCTGAACGGATTTATCTTATCTTGGTTTTGAAATGTTCGTGGAGGTCTAGGGAAGGATTAACAGGTGAAAAAAATCGAATAATTCCCGAGAAAACCCTAAAAACAGCCCTTTTCTATTTCCAATACAAATGTTTTCTAAATAAAATATAGAGTCAATTGTCTTTTATTTATCGATTGAAGCAGTACGAAGTCTGCCGGGTCAGCTAGTCGTAGGATAAATATCTACCTACACAGGATTTGCTGCAGGAAGTTGCTGTGAACTGCGTAGACGATAGGCTGGAGATGGTAATGTGAGTACCTATCTAAGTATAGCCACAGAATAATACTGCTTTTATTAACCCAGATTAGATACTAAACTACTAGATTAGATACTGCTTTTATTAACCCAATGCTTTTGGGATCCATGAAGAAGCCTCCTCGTGTAGCGCAGTTTGTTCCGCCAGTTACTCAACTGAATCGAGCGCTCGACGCATCCTGGCCAGTCACACCCAACACCTTATTTGACTGGCCAATTCTTCCTTTGCGGTGGTAGGGCTAACGCCCGCCTGGTTTGCGACCACCCTCACACCGGAGTCCGGCGTCAAGCAGCCCGCCGTGGCCGTGTTTTGTCGATGCACGAGAGTTCCAGTGCCTTAGGCATCTTCTGGGCACGCTCGTTCCATCATAGACCTCATCCATCGCTTTCCATCAGGCGTGATCGAGATCAATAACGAGCCCATTCAGCAATAAAAAAAATGTAATGCAGGGTGGCTAGGAAGTAGGTAGGTACTTAGCTTATTAAGATAGGTATTCATCGGAGGTGTGTTTTGAGAACAAACTACATGGCAACTTATTTATACAGGTTAAATCACCGTTTTCCTCTTAAGGGGTCATTTTACTCATCATTATGAACAACTTTTACTATGGGACCAAACCTGAAATCGTGAAAAAAAATCAGCTGTTCCCTACATTTATGTTCGCTTAGCTCGTCAAAATGCAGGGAACAGCTGATTTTATTTTCGCGATTTCAGGTTTGGCCCATAGTAAAAGTTGTTCATAATAATGAGTACAATGACCCCTTAAGAGAAAAACTGTGATTAAAATTTCACCCTTTAAAGTACTACGGGAAATTTGGGCGTAGATAGCTAAAAAAGTAGTTAAATAACCACTTAGATACTAATAAACGTGTATAGGTAGTTACACAATGCTTTGTCTTCTTCTTTCCTATTACTGACGACTGAAAGAGAGAAATCGGTGTGTAAGGGACTAACCACACTTATTCAGCTCTGTTCAGCTTTTGTACATAGAAAACTACGATTTTGTATGGAGTCCGTCCAGCTTTTCCGCGGCTGAACGGATGCGTACGCATCTCATACAAAATCATTGTTTTTTATGGACAAAGGAAGGCTGAACAAAGCTGAATAAGTGTGGTTAGTCCCTAACTATTCATCTGATAATAATACTTTTATTAGTAAAGGGGAGGTAGGATAGTGTGGTGGTAACAAAGAGATTTAAGTAAATAGTTTAATGTCTTTGGGTGGTAAGTAGAGTTGAATCTCATTTCATGAGAATGTCTAATTCATAATTTCGAGGTCACTTCAAATAAAAAATGTGAAAAACAATTTTAACTTTGTTTTCAGGACTAAAAAGGATCGTGCGAACTGGATGAAAACTCGTTTTAGTAGTTCTGCTAGTCGATAATAGATGGCGATAGCTCCGTAAAACTTTGAACAAAAGACATCAACATGACAATGGCGACAGATGGCGTAAAGGTTGTGTAATCGAAACCTTCCGGTTTAGATTTCAGTATTTGAAACCGGTAGTTTTCGATTTTTATATAAAGTTTTCATAGAATAAAATATTCTAATATTTTGCTCTATCTATGATTTGCTTCACAGCTTTTTTGGCGAACAAACGTCTCTTGGTGTGTTGGTGGTCTACTGGTCTCATTTACCTGGGAATTTGCACCACAAGCGTGGGAGGTGGGCTGTCACTTGCCACCCCATCCCAGAGACAAAACTGAAATGGCTCCAAGAAGCTTGTAGATAAAACTGGACCCAACACTCTAAATACCTAACTGAAACCGACTGTGGGCTAGCGCTCTCTTTCTAAATACGCACTTAAGAACGAGACAGTGATATATGTTTTCTTTGTCTTATGTATGGATTCAGAAAGAGAGCGACAGCCCACAGTCGGTTTCACTTAGTTGTTCAGAGTGTTGGCTCCACTTTTATCTATAAACTTCTTGAATGGCTCTTGAGCTTGTAATCTACACCCATACCCATACAATAGGAGCACAGTTGCCCAACTATCGATAGTTTCTCTATCGATAGATGACCTCGAATACTAGTAACAATATCGATAGTATCGATACTATCGATATCACAAATTAACTAATACTATTGATTGGAAGCAATAGAATCGATAGTATCGATACTATTACATGATAATACTATCAATAGTATCGACTATTTTTGAGTAATACTCAAAAATAATCAAAACTAAAAAAAACTATTGTATTAAATAATAAAAACTATCAATACTAAATAAAATAATAATATATAATACTATTGAATATTGGAAGGCAATACTGTCGCCGTTTATTAAACTATCTATAGTGTGAGCTATCGATACTATCAATACTATCGATAGTATTGCTCCTAAACCTATGCTGGTCTTCGATAGTATCGATAATATCGATACTATCGATAGGCTATCGATACTATTGATATGACGTCAACTATCGATAGACTGTCGATAGTTTAGCGATAGTCGACTATCGAGTATCGGTAGGCAACACTAAATAGGAGTAAGATTAAAATGACATCAGAGTTGGTGGTTGTTCTTCCTCGGCCTCAGCGGATCCCCGTGCGAAAAATTACCGACCAGATCTACGGGGAAGTTGCCGTACTTAAAATAACTAGGTACTGTTCCTGTTATGCGGAAACCAGACAATTGTACCTATCGATTCTGACGTGTTTAATAAAAGAATCGATTTCTAAATAGGTACGCACATAGAATTGATTGTAATGGTAGGTATTTGAATAATATCGCAACGTCTACACACAGATGCATTTTAATACGTAAATCCCCGTATATAAACACAAATACGAGCTTAGAATACGCAGTTGACGAATAGGTAAAGTATACGATTATGATATGATTATGACTAATCACTTCAAACAAAGATGACTAAACTTGAGAGGATCTAAAGTAGGTTAGGGATGCAGGCGGATGTATTGTTTGTGTAGGATCGGTTTGAGAAATCAGTCTTCCGGGCTCCGGTAGACTATAGAACCCTGTGATCGAGAACTCTGTAAATAAAACGGATTGATGGGTTTTTTTATTTATTAATATAAAATTAAAAGCAACCATTATTACAGCGTACATCGTTTGTTACCTTCCTTTATTATCTAGATCTTAATTTATATTTTGTTGTAGGTAATTTAATTATACATACTATATTAATTAAAAATATGCGATGTAAAAACACGTGAGAATCATATTGATCACCAATTTTTTTAAAGTATTGAAATAAAGGCAAGGTCATGTGGATGAAGAACATAATAAGCGAGGTTAATAATAAAAACATTAATAGCATGTATTTATACGTAGGTAGTTGTCTACATTCAATGGAATTCATGATGCATAGGTTACATAACACCAATAATAATAGTGACATACAGTAAAAATGCTTTTCAAATTCCTACGAGTCTAAAAAGCTGTTTTTTGCAGTAGTTGCAGCTTTAAAAGCTGCTTGTACCAATACATGTAAAATCAAACAAACCTTGTTTATTCAAATGACATAAACTTGATATTTTTCCTTTTCGTAATGTATGAAAGTAGGTACCTATTTAGTTTTTTCTTTTGAGTCTTATAGTTTTTGCTCTCTTATCCCACAACTCGATATGAATAGTGCTGAGTAATAACATGTTATTTTTTAATATAATGTTACCATTAACTACTTAAAACTAATATTTAAAATCCAAATATATACAGAAATGTTTATTGTTGTATATACTCTGTTCAAACACTGCCTGTTTTCCATGATGATAATCCAATTATGGCCAACAGAACAGTGAAGAAGCCACAGTAGTCGAATTTCCACATCAATACTGTATATTTTGTTTTTTTTTTTTACCAAAAGGCAACTGAACAAATAACAATTGACATATTTAACAAAGAATTCAAATTAAAATATCACATTTAATATATCATGAATGTTATGAGGAATGAACTTCATCACACTTCAGTACAAAATTATATTCTTTTAACCTTGATATATTGAATTTTAAAACATTTCTGTTGGCTTTTAGCATATTGCTATTTAGAGGCACAATAAAATAATTTAACCTAACTTAATATTGATTGGCAAAGTTTTTCAAAGTTGTATAAATTCTGGATCATAAAAATTATACCTATAATAACTTTTGTTTTTACCAGAAATTACAATATGCTGCAACAAGACCCACAAATAGAGAATTCATTATCTTATCATTTGGAACAATCAGTTAGAAGACTATTATTTTGAATGAAGCAGTGAAGAAACGTACCTTTCAGTATTTTATAATGTTGTTAATAATTACATACATTAATACATAATTTTGGTATACACTATTCCATAGCCCATAACAAATAAAATTTACTTTGTCATTAATGTATTGTGTCACAATCATAAATAGCTGAGTAATATAGTATGTCTTTAAAATGCAATACATTGAAACAATGAGCTTTACATAATAATTGTTTAATAATAACATCCTTTTGTCTTATAAATTTTCAATAATAACAAGAATTGTACAAAATTCAAAAGCCTTTTAGTGTGTACTTTAGAACTTTTGTTAGATGCCAGTTATCTGATAGACTTGGTTACTACTATATTGTTGTAACCTTGAACAAATACACATTTTTGATATATTCCAACTAGTTTATTAAAGTGATAATATAATTAATTTTAATGTAGATTATATTAGACCACATGTTTAGTCAGTTCTAAGTCTTTGGAACTGAAACTAATAATCTTATTGAGAGTTTGCCAAAAATAATCAAAATAATATTGTACTTACACAAGAAAAACTCAAAGTTGTACAAATATTTTTGTAACAAATTCTTTTGTTAATTTAAAAGTGCTTATCAAACCAATTAATATATTATGTAAGTGTGAATGTGGTACATTTTATTTCTATACATTTTTACATGATATAAAAGGAAACATTACTTACACAATATTATTATACTTTAATGTATGTTTACTTTATATAATCTAGAGACTAATAAATTGCCATCACTGAAGCTTGTCTATTAGGGCCTAGCAAGCACAGTTGTCACCATCCCTGTTCCGACCATTGTCATTGGCATTAAGCTTGATTTGATCAGGGAACTCATTGTAGAGCTCTGCTTCTGTTTCCTGGGCCAAAGCATTCCGAGCTATGGTCTGAAATGCAAGCTCCACATTGACGGCCTCTTTGGCACTGGTTTCAAAGTAGGGAATATCATTTTTACTTTGACACCATTGTTGTGCGCGCTTGGCAGAAACAGCGCGATTGTCCAGATCCACTTTGTTGCCCAAAATGACGAATGGGAAGTTGTCAGGGTCCCGTGGCGAGGCTTGTATCAGAAATTCGTCCCTCCAACTTTCCAAGGACTTGAACGTGTTGGGGGCAGTTACGTCAAACACCAAGACGCAACAATCCGCCCCGCGATAAAACGCCACTCCTAGAGATTGGAATCGCTC
Organism: Globia sparganii; assembly: GCA_949316385.1. Taxonomy (NCBI): domain Eukaryota; kingdom Metazoa; phylum Arthropoda; class Insecta; order Lepidoptera; family Noctuidae; genus Globia; species Globia sparganii. The sequence goes on from OX438655.1 coordinate 15,685,039, forward strand.
TTGACCAGCAGTATCCCAAATCTGCATCGTGACGATTCGATCATCCACGATCACCTCTTTCGTGAGAAAATCTGCGCCTATTGTTGCCTTGTACTGGTTGGAAAATTTCTTGTTGACAAACTGATTCATAAGCGAAGTCTTGCCCACACCGCTATCGCCAAGGATGATTACCTTCAGCAATACCTTTTTTCTCGATGACATTTTACACAGAAATTTATAAAAACGTGGAAAATTACAAAATAATCACACTCTTTGTCTGCACTTTTGACATATATTGAAATTGATAAATGCGTCACCTGTTTTTCGTGGCTAGTTTATTTCGATGGCCATTGAGTGTTGCCAGGTATGTATGTATGTATTAATCTCAGGAATTAATTATTTAGCAACAAGATTTTTACAGATTCATTTATTATATTTTCTTGGCTCATACATACATTTAGGCCATCGTATTTGACTCTGAACAAAGTCGTTGAGTTATTCATTACATAAAATAACCACTGAAGTATGAAACCTATGGAAATGAAACGTCAACAAAAAATGCGTGCCACTGTGACGTCATCTGGCCGCTAAACATGGCGGTTTTAGTGCTGCCCAGAAGATTTTAATGTTATTAGATTTTATCGATAAACGTTCTTGGCTCATTTTATTTTAAATATTATTGAGTATTAATTATTTATATAATTTATACTTTAATAGGAAGTAAGTATATTGTTTGTGCAAAGATACTTTGATTTAGATGTGTGATATCTAAGACAAGTTCGTACTTCAAAGCCAAGTAAACGATATGACGATTTTTAAAAGTTGCTACACTGATTTTATAGTTATCGTTTGACAACTCAGTGACCGCAAAACATAAACATATGGCGTAGGTAGTACAGTGCCCATCTATAGCATGCTAAATTTTATCGACGTATGTTGCCGTCTCGCTCGCACTTGCGTATATGCCGTATAGGGATGGAAGCTTTATGTCGGCGATAAAACGTTAGCATGCTAGCTATGCTGTTTTGGATATCAAAATAAGAGTACGTGTTTTTTTTTTTTTTTTTTTTTTTTTTTTTTTTTTCAAAAAAGCGCGGGAAACGTTGAACTAGGTGGACGCGTCGTTTTTGATAATTTTTAAAACATTGTTTTATACGATCAGTAGTAGTAGTTTTAGTGTTTTATTTTCTTTCTTACATAATTTAATTTTAGTTTAGTTTATTTTCTTCGGTAGTGGTAAGTTTTTTTTTTGTATATAGTGTAAAATGAATGACCCGCCTGACCCGGGGGACTTTGTGCCCCCGGCAGGCAACTTCGTCACTATTTCCAACGAATCGGGCATGGATACCGATGGGTCGTCTTCGGCCCGGAATTTAAAAAGAAGTCGTGTGCATGTTTGCAAGCATTGCAACAAACGCCGTCGCACCCGCAAAAACCACGGTTCCGAGTCTTCGGGTTGTGGTTGCACGGATATACTAGCTACTGCATCGGAGCCTAAGTGTACTGAAATAATTATTTCTAATAATATGCCTAGTAATAATACAAAACCCGATAATCCTGCTCCATCCTTAGTTGTTCCCACTCAGATTGGTAGAAAGACCTACGACAAAACTGACGTCGCGCCTTTTATTATTCATGTACAAAAAAATATAACTTCACCAGATGATGGAACGACTATGCACCCTATCACATTTGGAAAATTCTTAAAACACAACGCATTCCAAAACATAATAAATGGTAGTGTCAAAAAAATTGGCCGTAATAAAATCTCTATATCTTTTTCAAATTTCCTGGATGCAAATTCCTTTATTTCGAATAATAGTCTTGCGACATATCAATACAAAGCTTTTATACCTACTTTTAATGTGACTAGAATGGGTTTAGTGCGTGGTGTCCCTGCGGAATGGTCTCCGGAGGAAGTTATTGATAATATAACGGTACCAATTGGTTGCGGTCCAATTTTAAAAGTCAGACGCCTCAATTTCAAAACTATTGTTGATGGTACAACCATTTGGAAACCTTCCCAATCCATAGTGGTAACTTTTGATGGACAGGTTCTACCAAAAAGAATTTTTATGTGCTACAATGCACTACCTGTAGATTTATATATTTTTCCTACGGTACAGTGTTTCAACTGCTGTCGTTTTGGTCACACTAAAATTCAGTGCAGGTCCAAACCTCGTTGCTATAAATGTGGCCATGGCCACACTGGAGACAGTTGTGAAAGAGAACAAGAAAGTGCATCTTGCTGCCTTTGCTCTGGTTTTCACTATGCTACTAATAAGTCATGCCCAGAATTTTCTAGGCAAAAATTAATTAAAACATACATGGCACAAAGTTCAGTATCTTATGCTGAAGCGGCGAAAGTATATCCTCCAGTATCTAAATCATATGCTGATACACTTTTATCCTCTCCCTCCAAAAATTTTGCAGATACTCCAGCAATCTCTGTCTCTAATAGAATGCCTGCTTCAAGTAGCTATAAAAAGACAGTCTTTCTCAAACCACGCTCCCCTCCCAAAGCTGTTCAAGGGTATAATAAAGAGGCTCACAATGACATTATCAAAGATTTTGACATTCCCCAACCATCGAATGGTTGTGCCTTTACCAATAAACATAACGAAAAAAAAGACAAAATTTTATCCATAAACGATTTTCTTTCTGCATTACACAATCTTCTATCTCAGTTCAACATTTCACCGTCCAACGTTGCCCCTTCTTTTAATGTTTCTCAATCCACTCATGATGGACAACACATCCAAAATAATCCAGTGGAACTGCCGCAGTCTAGTAAACAAAAAGAGTGAAGTTATTTATCTAATAAACAAATATGAGCCATTTGCCTTTGCTTTAGCAGAGACTTGGCTCAAATCTAATTATACTTTTAAAATTAACAGTTATTTAACAATTAGAGAGGATAGACCTGATGGGTATGGTGGAGTAGCTATACTCATCAAGAATTCTATTCCTTTCTCTATTATTTCCTTACCTCCTCACAGTGAGGAAATTTCAATAGTAGCTATTAAAGTACATCATACTTGTCTTGTTTCTATTTACATCCCTCACCCTTCTTCTTCTGTTCTTCAAGAGATTAATAATCTCTTTTCTTGTCTTCCTAAGCCATTCTTAATATTGGGGGACTTTAATTGCCATCACCAATCATGGGGTTGTTCAACTTCTAATTGTTATGGCGATGAATTACTAGATATAATAGACTTACATAATTTATGCATCTTGAACTCAGGTGCTGCCACACGCCGTTCTGATCCCAATCAGAACCAAAGCGCAATTGATCTTTCTATTTGTTCTCCAAACTTAGCATCTTCATTAACTTGGCATACTTTAAGCTCTACTTATGGTAGTGACCACTTTCCAATAGTTATTTCGTATCCTCTTTCCAAACCAAATGCACCATTAAGGAGATCAAACTTAAAACATAAACTTCCTAATAGAAATAATAATGACTGGGATAAATTTAGAAACATTGTTGACAGAAAGCTTTGCTCCTTGCCCGCTATTTCTGATGGCAATGAAAATAGTTGCGCTGAAGCTTTAGCACTCATATTAATTGCAGCGGCAGATGAAGTTTTTCCTGTAAAAAATAACAATATTAATACAATTCCCTCCCCTCCGTGGTGGGACTCTGAGTGCACAGAATTGATTAACAAACGTAAAGAGGCAGAATACAACTATAACCTTGATATGTCTGATATTAATTTTGAAACCGTTACTAACATAATAAATGAAACTTCTAAACTTTTTAAGAAGAAAAAATTTGAATCTTGGCGTAAGTTTTGCTCATCAATTTCACCAAATACTCACCCTACAATTGTCTGGCGCAATATTCGTAGATTTAGGTCCATTTACAACAACCCTTCTCCTATTCCTGACTCTTTAGCCAGTGAATTTTTAGATAAATTAGCTCCTCCTTTTGTTCCTGAGAATATCAATCTTAACCTCCCTCTCGTTTCCAATAACCAAGACACTCGTACAACTCTAGATCTTCCATTCATTCTCACTGAACTAAAGGGTGTTATTCATAAAACTAAGGATTCTGCACCAGGTATTGACGGCATTCCGTATTCATTCTTTGCTAATTTAAATGACGACGTCCTCAGTTATTATTTAGAGCTTAATAATTCTATTATGAATACAGGAAACATCCCTGTTGAATGGAAACGTCAAAGGGTGTTGCCATTCCTTAAACCAAATAAAATTCCCTCTGAAGCTTCTTCATACCGCCCCATAGTTTTGTCTTCAATTCTGATGAAATTAGCGGAACACTTAATTAAAAATCGCCTAGAATGGTATGTTGAAAGTAAGGGTCTTTTGGCAGAGTCACAATATGGCTTTAGAAAAGGTAAAAGTACAACTGACTGTTTAAGTATTTTAACATCCGATATTCGGTTATCCTTCTCTAACAACCAATCCACCGTTGCAGTTTTCCTTGATATAAACGCAGCCTATGATAATGTTGTATTATCAGTTTTACAAAATAAATTAAAATCCTTACAAGTCCCATTGAATTTATCAAATTTCATTATTAATATCCTGTCTGAACGCTCTGTTAATATGCTAATAGGAGAACATGAGGTATCTCGCCTTGTATGGAGAGGTCTCCCACAGGGTTCTGTGCTCAGTCCCATTCTTTACAATATTTACACTTTTGATTTAGACTCGTCCTTAGCTAACAATGTTAAGGTTCTTCAATATGCCGACGATTTATTATTATATTCCTCAAGTCAATCTGTTGATCAAGCTAGCTATGCTATTAATTCTGCTTTAGCTTCTTTGGAGTCATGGTTACATCTAAATGGTTTAGATTTATCCACGTCTAAAAGCGCAGCTGTTTTATTCACCCGGAAGAGAAATATTCCCTTAGTAAATCTCTTTTATAAGGAAATACCTATTCCAGTGGAAGATAAATTTAGATATCTAGGTATAATACTTGACTGCAAATTAAGTAGTGTTCCTCATTGTGATTATATTGTTAACAAATGTGAAAATCACTTAAATATGCTTAGGTGCCTTTCTGGTGTGTGGTGGGGTGCACACCCCTTTTCCTTGAAACTCGTTTACAACGCAATCATCAGAAGCACTCTGGATTATGGATTGTTCGTTCTGGAACCTGGTAGTGTTATGGCTTTTAAAAAGTTGGATCGCATCCAGTCTAAGGCTTTACGCATTATTTCGGGTGCCATGAAGTCTAGTCCCATTAATGCACTCCAAGTTGAATGCGGGGAAGCTCCTTTATATCTTAGAAGACAATTCTTATCTGACAAATACTTGTTCCGGATTCTTCAGATCTCAACTCATCCTCTCATTCCTAAACTGGACTCTTTAGTGATGCAGATTGAATCTTCAGATTACTGGTCCCATAAACGTGCTCCCTGTTTAGTTGTAAGTTATAAAAAATTCCTTTCACTTTCTTCCCCTATTCACCGTTCCAATAAACTTCCTCTATTTAGCAGTAGTTATGAGAGTTTACAATTCAGTCCCATCATAAAATATAACTGTGTAAATAAATTGGATCCCGATTGCCATTCAATTTTTAATCATTTTCTGGCTGAACACTTAGAGTACCACCATATATATACGGATGCTGCCAAGCATTCTCCGACGGGTTGTGTTGGGATAGGTACTTACCATTCTCAATACAACATTGTACAAAAAATAAAACTACCTCCTGAGACTTCTGTTTTTACGGGAGAATGTTTCGGCATTTTAAAAGCCATTGAATATATTCGTGTTCTAAAGCTTAAAAATACCATAATTTTTACTGATTCTCAAAGTGCTCTTCTAGCCATCAATAAATCCCCTTTTGAACATAAATCACAGTTTCCTATAATTTATTTAATAAGAGAATTTGCATTCAGAACCATCTCTGAGGGTAATACATTGCAATTTGTGTGGATTCCCGCCCATGCTGGAATCCATGGGAATGAAATGGCGGATTCACTTGCCGGTGATGCGGTGCAATCTGGGGACTTAGTTCCATATATAAACTTTTGCTATGACCTCGCGACGTTACCAAAAACATATCTTCGGGACACCTGGAAGGTAGCTTGGGATATCGGAAGCAAATCGAAGGGTCGCTATTTTTCTCTTATTCAACCCGACGTTCCGGAAAAACCGTGGTTTGGCAGGGCAAAGTTTGGTAAGATGGAGACCTCCGTTATAATACGGATGAGACTGGGTCATGTCTGCTCTCCAGCCCATCTTGCCAAACTTCATATCATCGATGACCCTATTTGCTTGTGTGGCACAGACGTAGGCGATTTAAACCACATTTTTTTCTCCTGTCCCTTATATGATCGTTCATCCTTTCTTAGTAACCTCTTGTCCCTCAGTACTCCTTTTCCTACCTCAATACTTTCTTTACTTTGTACAAATAGCTTTTCTGTATATAAATGTATAGTCTCATTCATTACTCTAAATAATATTAAGTTATAATGTTTCGTCATTGTATTTAGCTCATTATTCTATCCCTTATAAATACTGATCCTATAGATTTATCCCTATACCCCGTTATAATTTGAATAATAATATTTTCGTTTCCTTACCTTTGCTTCCTTTGTAATAACTAATAAAACATGACATTGGCTGAATGCACACACCGTGCGAAGCCAAACAGAAAAAAAAAAAAAAAAAGGGGCTCCGACACGGTCACTCACAGGCAGACGGAGAACAGTGGAGGGAGGAGCGTTCCCAAAGTATAGTTTATTCCAAAGTATCCGATGAAAATGTAGTAAATGAATCAGAAAAACCAAACTGAATGGTCTGATTTGATTAAGTATTTAAATATTTAATCTCGAAATTCTAATTTTAAATCACCTGGGAAGTGCACTACGGTAGCCCGCAAAATTCTAATTCTTTGAATATTTTTTTTCATTTTGCAGATCGGTATCAGTTGTACAGAGGCCAGCACATCAAGCTACCCCAAACTGTCAAATTTCTTTGATAGATTTTCAACTTTACTACAAAAATGTTAGGGTTATATTCAGAAAATATGACAGACTAGCTGCGCCCCGCGGTTTCACCCGCGTATATTTCGATCCCGTGGGAATATCGGGATAAAAAGTATGCTATGGGTTATTCTGATGTATAAGCTATATTACTGTAAAGTATCATCAAAATCCGTTCAGTAGTTTTTGCGTGAAAGAGTAACAAACATCCATCCTCACACACTTTCGCTTTTTTAATATCAGTAGGATAGTAGGAAGTAGGATAGGATTTGGGTAGCTTGATGTGCTGGCCTATGTACGGTGGCCAGCACATCAAGCTACCCCAATCTGTCAGATTTTCCCAATTGAATATGAACCTTATACCTTTGTGCTAAGGTTGAAAATCTATCAAATAATTTTGACAGATTGGGGTAGGTTGACCTGCTAGCGTCTGTACATAGGCGTATATGTGGGGGGGGCACCCCAAAATGGTCAGATGCCCACCCCGGGATGTTTGGGGACCTATTCACACAAAAGCAAACAAATAAATAATCTACCATCAAGACCACTCACTATTACCTACACAATACATTCCATTTAGTTACTTTTGAAATCACAAAAATAATTGAATCCACTAATACACAACGTAATATGTTAAAGTAGGTAGATTTAAATTTCGCCCCAGAATGCAAATTGACAAGCGCACGTCGTCGTCAGAACCTTCCGTATTATTATTATACTCTTTGGTCAGAACACCGCGCCGTAATCTAAGATGCAAGAGCGAGCGAAGCAAACTCGGGATATTGGGCACCCCACTCGTACTTAAGATTTGAAAGGCTTAGGTTATGGCCAGATTCCAAAACCTAGGCTGCTTTAAAACGAGTTTAAGCTTTTCGTCATAATTCGATAAAGTATTTCTCTTTCTTTAAGATGGTTAAGAGCAAAGAAAGACTATTCAAGGTGGGCTGCTAAAATTTTCAGGTTCGCTTCGCTCGATCTTGTGATCTACATGCTGTTGATTCTTGAGCTTTTCTTCATAAGTCGACAAAACAAGTAATTCCTAGTCCTTTTGGAATGATCGAAAGAAAATTTTTAAGCTCGCTTCACTCGCTCTTATTCTGCCTTCTGCTAGTTACTTTTTGGGCTCGCCTGCATAAGTCGACAATGTAACTCCTATTTCTGCTCGAAAATATAAAACGAAACCTGACCAAACCGTGGTGTCGTTAAAATTTTCGACCTCACTTCGCTCGCTTTCCCCACCCTACGTACTCTACCGTTCTAATACATACTACCAATTTGGTAGCATTATTATGTTACAAAAATGTAAAAGTGACGTGAAAAGTGTAAATAATGTGAAGATGGAGATATACAGACGCCAGCACATCAAGCTACCCGAAACTTTCAAATTTTTCCAATCAACCATGAACCTTATGCCGTAGCCATAAAGTTGAAAATCTTTAATGTTTGACAAATTGTAGTAGCTTGATGTGCTGGCGTCTGTACATGAACCTTAACATCACGCCTTTAATCCCCAAAGGGTTAGGCAGGATTGTGCCTTCATTTATAGGACTTACATTTACATTTTGCCAGAGAAATTTCTGATTGAAAAACCCAATAAAATTTTACCCGACCTAGAAATCGAACCCAGCTAGGACCTCTTGCTCAGCAGTAACGCTTGCGACCACTAGATTAATGAGGAGATATACCTCCCTCAAAATATTCCTCGGCACCCATGGTGACCCCCCCAAAATCTTGAGCTGCGACCGAACCTGGCCCGATAGGCATGGCGGGCTGATACGAGGGGTGCGGCGAATATCTCCCGGGCCCCTGACTCATGGTAGTAGAAGGAACAGTGAGGTTTTAGTCGGTAGAAGTCCGACATAACCCTCCGTTCTTCCCAGACGGAGGGCATCCCCACAAAAAAAAAAAGGTTTAGGGCCAGGCCCCCCCTGGAAAAAGCCCTAGATACTTGGTTAATACAAAAAGGTATATGTATTTTACGTCAGGCGCCGACTAATTTGACAGGACTAAACTAATATTTATCTTCTGTCCTTTTCATAGTGAAATAGAAAGAAAAAGATGGACTGAAGACTGAACTTTTTTGTTTAGTTTAGTTTAGTTTAGTGTGAACAACAGAATCGGGGCTATTTTTAATGGAATAATAATAATCCGTGTCGGACATTTGGTCCACCCAATTTCCATACTTTTCAAAAAATCTTTAGCGTATAAAACTTTAAAGGCGAAACTTAGAGTAAATTACGCTGTAATCTGTCAAAGTCAGTGCAAATCGAAGCTTAAGTTTCCGCTCGTCTCTCCTTAGGCTTTACCACAGAATCATAATTTAGCGAGTCTTGTCACGTCTTGTGATGACACGCGCCGTGGGTTGGCCGTGGCATGGCGGGGAGCGACGTAGCGGGGCGGCTACGCGGCGCTGGCGCGGCGGCATCGGTCACACTGCGGGCGCGATCACGTCCCGTCCCGCCGCGCCCATTCGTACAAACTATACTGAGCACGAACACATTCGATGTTTTTCCCCGCCCCGCCGCTACTGACTTGTAGGTCGCTGCCTGGAATTTTGCGGACAGCGGGGCGGCAGCGGCGGCGGCGTGGGCGGTCGCCGATTGCCTTGAGTGCACCGCTCGTTGCCCGCTCCCGCGCCGCTGTTTTTGAGAACCGGTCCATTTAGGCCTCTGCCTCGAATCTTGCTGGCAGCGGGGCGGCAGCGGCGGCGGCGCGGGAGTGGCAGGGTCTTATGCGTACATTTAAATGGACCGGTTCTCGAACACAGCGGCGCGGGAGCGGCGGGGGAGCGGGCAACGAGCGGTGCACTCCAGTCAAGCGGCGACCGCCCGCGCGTCTGCTAACTGCTTTGCAGTGTTGTGCTATTTATTTTTGTGACGTATGGAAATGTCCTCGGACGAGCAAGAGCAAATTGTTACCTGTGTTGTTGTGTAATTGGTACCTTAGCGTCAAGTATAATTTTTCTGCTGGAGATATGTATATGCTGCTTAGTTTTGGATTAATTTCAGACTCTAAATCGCCTTTGATAGCTTCAAGAATATAGTCAAAAGTTTCTATACTAATTCTGGTGTAGCCGTAGAATTTGTCGGGACATTGCCTCTGTTCATTGTAATTTCTAAAAAAACTCGCCTTTTATTTTCTTTGCCCTATAGTAGGTATTATAAATCGAGCGTTAAAGATGTTGTCACCGTAGGTCAGACATTGCATTCGCGAATAAAAACAAATATCTCGACGACACAACCACAAACACAACACTACGCCGCTATAGCGCCGCGCGATCTGCCCGCCGATTTCGAGAACTGCGGGGCAATTGCGTAACACATTATCAATGGGAATCGGTTTCATTTTGACAGTTCAACAACATTCATCGCGTTATTACGTATTGAGCAAACAAGTTTTTCGAACTTATGAAGCAATGGATTAGCAATTTGCTTCAAAATGATTCAGATTCCGATTGATAGTGTGTTACGCAATTAGGGTGCTGGTCTGCGTTGCCCGCGCCGCTCCCGCGCCGCCACCGCCGCCGCCTCGCTGCCCGCAAAATTCGAGGCAGCGGCCTTAAATGTACGCATAAGATCCTGCCGCTCTCGCGCCGCCGCCGCTGCCGCCCCGCTGCCCGCAAAATTCCAGGCAGCGGCCGTATTCCCGCTCGGCGCGGCGGCGGCATGGCGCGACGGTTACCGTCGCGTCGAGCGGGACGGCTCTGTGTGGCGTCGGCCGTAATATCCAAAGAGTACTTTGTATAAACTGAAAGTAATCTATATCTATACTAATGTTATAAAGAGGAAAGATTTGTATGTATGTTTGTAACGAATTGGCTCAAAAAGTACTGGACCGATTTTAAAAATTCTTTCACCATTTGAATGCTACATTATCACTGATTGCAAGAAAAAAATAAAATGTTTAAAAAATAAATGTCTACCCGTGCGAAGCCGGGATAGGCCGCTAGTATCTAATACATTACAACTGCTCTGCGTCGCGTCGCCGTCCCGTCCCACCGCGGCGCGCGCCCGCTGTGTGCAGTATAACGTTAGTTATTACATTCTCTTTGGTGTGCAGAGACCTTAATTATTAGAGCAGGCAGGAAGTAAAAAAAATCATTCATGACTTCATTCACGACATTCACAGATTACGTTCAAATTCAATTCTTGCTTCACATCAATTTGTATTCGTACTTTCGTAGTCATTCGTTCGTTTGATTGGCCTGCTGTGTGCGCTGATTTCTGTGTGATTCATGAGTTTTACAGAAAATAATCTAATTTCATTACCTGTATATTTTTCACTTTTCAAAGTGCAAAATGAGAAAATAATAAAAGTGATGACTTCCTGTTCCTTCATTACATAACTAAAATAGTTCGTTGAACCGAAAGGAAAGAAGGTGAGGGTTAGATCGTGTTGTAAAGATGATCCGATAAGCTGCTCCAATTTGTGCCTTTGATTTAACTTTTATTACTTTTTAGATGGAGAATAACTTGAGCCGTAGTGGCAGCCGATCGAGCTCCGTATGTGAGCTGGAAAAGGACTTTAGCGATATCGAAATTATGAAAACTAGGACGAATCGACGTAACGTACTGCTACGAACGCCAGCCGCGCGGAAAGCAAAACGAGTCAGATTTTTTAGAAATGGTGATAAGTTTTACTCAGGAGTCATAATTCCAGTCTTGCCAGAGAGATACAGGTTCGTAATATACCTACAAGACTTGACAAAACACTGAAAAAGTTCTAGTTAGAAAATGTTTGGAGCACTTTCACTTTTATACATACCTATAGCTGAATATTCTAAATTAGATGTATATAAAGTATTTACGTAAGTAGTTGCAGTTCAATAGTGAATTATGAAGCAACATTCAATTGTTGATACCTACCTGATAATTGCATGGTTTAGCAATACTGTAGCTATGTTTTTTGTCATTCAGCTGTTTTAAGTGATTCTAAAGTACCTATTTATCATGACAGGGTGAAATGTAGGTACACTACATTATTCTGATTAGTCTGAATTGTTTACAATTTAATTAGCTAGCTATGTATGTGAGATAAAGTGCTAACTGCTATATAAGAAAGTCAAGTACTTAGGAAGTAGATTATTAAGACTAAGGGTGATAATAAACTTATTATTTAATAAAAATATCTGTTTATAATGAGATTATATCATACAATTTTTAATTTTTTTAACATAAAATTATCTAGTGGAACTAATACTGCAAAGGAAAGTTTAGTGTGTGAAGTATATTCAGAGACAACTGCCAATGTAACTTAAATAATTATTAACTTTATTATTGACAATTATTGTTAAATAGTAATTAATAACATTCACACTCCACAAGCAACCTATGAAGTCTAGGTCAGTTGATTGTATACTTGTTGTAATCAGTGAAATAAGCAACAATTATACTATCAAGGTTTTACAGGATGCTATGATAATTGGCTGATTGTAATTTTGCCTTTCCTTCCCGTGATGTATAAATATCCTACTGAATCTGATTTCAAATAAATGCTAATTGTTAGTTCCAAAAGAAGCAAGCATATGGTTACCTTTCTATTATTGGTGTGCTTTTGTTTGGTTTCTAATTTTCTATGCATTTTGTGAACTGAGTCACATAGAACTAAATTCCACTAGCATAATTATCACAGATATTTTTTAATAGTTACAGTACATGCAAATCAGAACATAATTTCCAGTACCCAAAGATTCAGTATTAACTATCACATAGGATAATTAAAATCAAGAGTTTTGAATAATAAGAAGTAGTGAATGGCCTGTTAATAATCTACTAATATAATAACACTGAAGAGTTTGTTTGTTTGAATGGGCTAATCTCTCGGAGCTGCGAGTAGGATTTGAAAATTTATGTTGGTATTATATCGACCCTTAGGAGTTGAGTAAACGCAGACAGAAGCTAGTTATTGATGAAACTAAATTCTTAACGGGCCAATTACTAGTACTATCTTCAGTATTATGTATTTCCTGTATTTTTTTCTGGTTACAGGTCCTTTGATAGCCTCACAGCAGATTTAACAAGGGTTTTAGTGGACAATGTAACTCTGCCAAGTGGTGTGAGGGCAATATATTCACTTGAGGGTAGGAAAGTAAGTTAAATGTTTACACATTTTCATTAATTTACTATATTTGTTTCAATCACAATAACAAGGGCCTATTTTAATGAAGGTATGAGAATTTTAAACTTGTGCTACAAGATAAAACCCAGGGTAACAATTGTTTCTAATTCTTTTACAGATAGGCAAACTGGATGATCTAGAAGATGGGCAATCATATGTTTGTAGTGGATTTGGTGAGCCCTTTAAACGTCTAGATTATGAAGCCAGTGCCGTGACCCCTCAATCTTTCAGACTGAGTGGCCCAGAGTCTCTGAGTGACAGTTCAAGTCCATCCCCAGCCAGAGCTAATAACAGATTGTCCCGATATTTGCAGGTAGTGTATTGGATACAAATTGGTCACCTTGTTGATCATGTTTGTTTATGAGAGCTCATAATGATTTTCCTTGATGTCTATATTAGTTACAAGATAAAAAAATTTCAGGCAAATGGTAGTAGTACTACTGGCAACGGGACAGCACGAGTTAGCCCAGCTGGCGATAATGTAGTCCGACCACGCATAGTTACTATTATTAGGAATGGAGTGAAACCACGAAAGGTAAAATATCAATTTTGTTTATAATTTACAAGCAACAATGTGTCACTCTCTGATTACACATAAGAACATCTTTAATTCCACTCATTTGTGAGAATTCCTTGATAACTATATTCATTATGAATCAATATATACCTACATTACATAGAAAAATCTAACTTCTATAGTACTTCAAATAACAGGAAAAATAATTATTATGTTGAATTATGTACTATGTTAAAAACCCACTTATAATGTAATTATTATTTGTTCAAAGCAATGTTTGTCCACAGGTGTGCAGATTGTTACTAAACAAACGAAACAGCCCGACTTTGGAACACGCACTTGCCGCCATTACAGAATGTGTTAAATTAGATACAGGTTGTGTCCGTAAAGTCTTCACGAGAACTGGCTCTGTAGTCACAGCATTAAACCAATTCTTTGAAGTTGAAGATGTTTTCTTTGCTTATGGAAATGAAAGGTAACCTATAGTTGCTTTGCTTGTGCCACACAAGCAAAGCAACTATAAAAATAAAATATTTATAAATCACTCCATTAGTAGGAAAATAAATAATTCCAGGATATATTGTTCTCAGGGTCAACCAAGAAGACTTTGAATTGGAATTCGAAGAAAATAAGGCTGTGCTACAATGTAGAAAAACTCCTATATCAAGAAATTCAAGGTTGAAATCTTTTTTTATTTGATTTGTTAGAAATTTAATAATTATTCTTATATTGTAAGTAAATATAATAGAAACACCACCCTATTTTTCATAAAAATTGTAGCTGGGTAACTAATTCTACGTTTTTATACTCTCAGGGCGGGTCCTAAACCGCGTATGCCAGTAAAAGCCGGCGGTGGCGCAGCTCGCGCAGCCAGCGAAGCGGGCGCAGGCGCCGCCGGGGACGCCGCCGACGAATCCGCTGGCCCGCTACTACCACAGCCATTGAGACTCAAATACAGCGTCGGCAGAATCATAGGTAATAATCCGAACTTCCTATCTAACAACCGTCATTCATTTTTGTATCTTATTCGCTTCTTATTGTTTCCAATGTGTACTTGTCTTGTGATGGTGTATTAATTAAAATCCGGTCAGGGTTTTTCAATCTCAATACTACCCATTTCGCAGTATTCAACACCTATTAGAAATCAATTGTATTACATTGTGAGTTATATTAATATTTATATTATATTCCCTTTAATTTTTAATAATTCTATTTTTATATATAGACCTATTAAATCTTTTTCTGAGTTCTTCTTACAATAATTATAATAACAGCGGAACTATTTTTTTTACAAAAAAAACATTATGAAGTAAAAAAACATATTCGCTTTGACCGGTTTTTATTTTCTCTTTACAATTACCAGCAATACTTTGTATATCATTATCGTACCATTTGTCATATCGATACTAGGTGACGGTAACTTCGCTGTTGTACGGATATGTAAAGACAAGACCACCACCAAGGAATACGCTCTCAAAGTTATTGATAAGGCCAAGTGCAAAGGCAAGGAACACTATGTGGAGGCAGAGGTAAATATATTAAAAACTACTTTCTTAGTTAAAAATATATATCAACAGTCAACAGCTTCTAGCTAAGAATCTCTGATATTTAGCAATAATTTGTAATGCAATAAAATATTTTAAGCAACATTTTATTTGCAAATAGTTTTTGAAAAGTCTGTGTGACGCATTTTGCAGCTGTTTATAGAGTAGAGAAAATATTTTGCAGCGTCGCGTGCGCTTTAGGCCTTTGATGTGATGCCAACGACCTTCTTATTTATTCTAGCAACATCAATAAATAAGAAGTTCGTCTTCGTGATTTTATAACAGAATTACTTTTATCTTCAGGTTCGAGTCATGAGGAAGCTGTGTCATCCACGAATTGTTTCTCTTATCGAGGAACAGGATAGTCCTGAGTGGCTTTTCCTTGTAATGGAATTAGTCAGTGGTGTGTATACAAAATGGGACTTGTAATCTATCATTATTAATCATTAACAATGATACCTAATAGAACATGGCTTTATTATTCTCATTTCTCTTTATCGTTATTTATATTTTTAGGTGGAGACTTGTTTGATAGTATCGCAGCCGCTTCCAAATTCTCTGAGCCCCAAGCGCGTTTGCTAATCGGCCACTTAACATCTGCTATCGCATATCTACACTCGCTTTCTATAGTGCATCGTGACATCAAACCCGAAAATCTATTGGTAAGCTATCAACTAACAAACCTTGAAAAAATTATAATTAATTGAATTCATCCAAAGTGGAGGCATGTTATAAATATTGGCTCTTTTAATTTATTAAAAATTAATAATACATTTCTAATTCTTGTAAATATGCATCATAATTCATTTGTATATTTATTTCATTGCATATTTCATAAAACAACTCAGTAAAAAAACATGAATAATTTGTTTTGAAACTTATACTGCAATTACGTAAGACAACAATTACGTAACATGAATGTAATTCTAGGTGGAAGTGGGTTCGGACGGCAGCATACGCGGCCTGAAGCTGGCTGATTTCGGACTGGCAGTAGAAGTATGGCGGCCACTCCACGCAGTCTGTGGCACTCCTACATACGTAGCGCCCGAAATACTGCTCGAGACTGGATATGGATTAAAGGTATACACATCACGCCTATAATCCCTGATGGTTTAGGCAGATGCGTAACCACATTTCGCCAGTTATGTTTTAATCCCACGTAATAGGAAACGTTTACGTTTTCGTTTCGTTTTTCACGTTTTATAAAGTATATATAAATAAATAATAGGAAACGAGGTTATTGCCATGAATCGGCCGCAAATTCAAACTCCAAACTGTTACAGAGAAAATCGAAATATACAAAGTGTTAAAAAATTAACCCGACAAACTTTAAGAGGTGCTTTAGACCATCGAACAGAACAAGTTTCACTATGGGACCAACTCTGAAATCACGAAAAAAAAATCAGCTGTTTAACACATTTTGGTCAAGTAGGTATTGAACTTTTGTATTAGACAGCTGATTTTTTTTCTAAAGCACCTTTTACAGTTTGTCGGGTTAATTTTTTAACACTTTATATACTTCTTCATCAATTACCTAATAAAGCATGTATTGTTCGTCAAACGTGCGTATATTACCTCATTGTACTCGGAAACGTGCCATTAACATTATATTAATTAAACAATATATTAGGTAGCATTGAAACCATTATGTAAAACTGGTTGTTGTAGATGAAGATAAAGATTTTCTCCCACTATTCTTAACTGTTTGTGTGAACTTGAACTTTTAACTCAATTTTGTCTACAGGTACTACATACCTAGTCTTATCGCTTCATTAATCCCGTTCTGTTTTTATTGCAGATCGACGTATGGGCGGCTGGCGTTATCTTATACATCTTGCTGTGCGGTTTCCCGCCGTTTTCTTCCCCTGACGGCGATCAAGAGAAGTTGTTCGACGCGATTTTGTCGGCTCGTCTGGAGTTCCCCGCGCCGCACTGGGAGCGCGTGTCTGCCGGCGCCATCGACCTCGTCGCAAACATGCTGCGTCCACAGCCCGAACTTCGTTTCGCTGCCGAAGACGTACTCGACCATGCTTGGATGGCGGTTAGTTGGTTACTATAATAATATTAAACAGTATTGTAGCACAAAAACCTATAATGCAGTTTGGATAACGAAATATTTGTTTCCAGGACGATTATGACGAAAGCTGCGACTTCCGCACGTGGTACGACGAGGACTCTTCATAGCTGGGCGAGTATCGCCGTCAATCGGTGTCGGCGCCCTTGTGACGATGCGCTACCGGCCAAGCCGAGACTTGAGTTCATTTGAATCTACGCTACGGCTTCAGCGTTTAGTGCTGTTCTTATCACAGCGATGTATGCCTTTCGATATGTTAACACCAATACCAAAGTTATTATTTAACATATTTTACTTAAAGATACTGCATGCATAAATAGTTTGTGTATTTATATATTGTTTGGTGCGAACTCCGGTGCAGTATTATTGTTTTGGTTTTGAATTATTGTGTTATCTTATATTGTAAGACAAATTCTTAAAATGTTTTCCATTCAGCGAAATATAATATGGGTGGGATATCTGCGTCTATATTTGCATTAGAACAATCGCCGGCATGTTTATCGGTCGTTATTGTATAGTGTTAGCATATAGCTTGCCAATATTTTAATGTAGCAATACATTGGCGGAGTAATATACAACCCTTAAAATTTTAAAATGTGGCTGCTATACTGCTTTAAGAGTCTTTGTCAGCCAGTAAGTACTTTAATGTTATATTTCGCTTGTTGAATCAAACTGAAAATTCTAAAGATCTCTAGATTTCTCTTACCGCTTTATTAGCTATTCAGGTTTAGATTGAACTTTAGATTTAAAGAAATTATAATATTTAAAATGGATATTTTTATTTTACGATAACATTCTGTAATATACGAGTAATATATCTTATTTAATTATTTGAATGAATTCATATTTACAAGTGTAGAGCGCAAGTTATTTGTAATGATTTTTGTATAATATGAATTGCTTGTAGGCGTATATTCAATGCTATTGCTTCTATCATATCATAATCATATCATTCATTTCTTGATTATAACATTCCCCTCTTGTAGAAGAAAATCAAACGGTGACCATGTAACACAGATGATCTTTTATGTAATGGTAAAATTAAAATTAAACTGCAAAAATGGTGCTAGTGACAGCGATAACATTTTTTATAAATATAGTTACGTCTTTTAAAAACATGTCCGTGACACAAAACAAGCATTCTACTGATTGTTGAATTTGGGCACACCTTTTGGTATTTATATCTTATCAATGATGTTTCTATAAGAAATGTCACAGATACAAAGATCTAGCCATTGCAATTGGCAGATTTAAAAATGATTGGCAATGAGAATTAGTGATATGAGCCTAGTAGTTGAGTATAAAGTAGGATGTGACGTGAAATAAATTAGTCCTTATTTTTGAAAATGGTTGTTAAATTTATGCAACTCGATTGGTCCCTGTTGCAGCACAACATGTATCAACACAATCAGTTCATAGAGTTTAACTTAACAGCCAATTGCTTAGCATCTTAGAAGCTGAAGCCTAACTTATTTATATTTAGATAAGTGCCAAATTCATTTCATTATTGCGTTTACTTGTATCATAATTCACGCAGGTCGCAGCAATCAATGTTCCTCTCGAATATTTATATTGTAATTTTTTTTTACTATCAATTATTTAAGTTATTTTCATATAATAATAGTGTTAATATATCACTGAGCAACACCAAATGCAACCCACATTAGACTGAAATACATTCCTCCACAGTATGGTATGTGACACTGTAGCTTTCATCACGGTGTATTGAATGATATAATAACTCAGTACCTAGTGATTGTTCTGTGTATGTTTCCATTTTGTATTTGGTGGTTTTGTATTCCACAATTTTATGAAATTTTATAAAGAAATTTACTGTTGTGATTTATACATGATCAGGTTTGCCTAGATAGATACCCCAATTTTTAATGTGGATTAAGAAGTATGAATATAAATTATAAAAAGTATCAAATAAAAATACAAAGGAAATTTAACAGAAGACATTACATGTAGGTATCTACTAAAATACAGTCGCAATTCATTGCATGTCAGTCATAGTGATTCATAAAATTTTATAATGCATTTAGACATGATAATGTTCATTGAGTAAATGAGAGAAATAAATAAATTTATAAAAAGTTGTAGCTTATTTTATTTACATAAACAATCCATAAGATAAAAATACTACTAAGTCCATTTTCATTTATTAAGAATGTAACCACTTAACAAAAAGCCACTTGAAGCATTCATCGTGACTTCTGGGTGTGTTCTGTCTGGCAGCACCTGTAAATAATGAATGAAAAGTAATTGTATCCCATTTGATGGGTTTTTTTGAACTGTAAAGGCAGTGCTTTTTTTACTGCTAAACTTTATTTCAGAAAATTAACATACCTAACATAACTCCTATTTCTCTTAGGTATGCTACGGCTACATTCGGCTGTGCAATTTCAAAACCTAGGAACTGACACTTTAAAAAAAATCGCTGTTTTTGCATATTTGACTTGCTAGATATTTAGCAAGTCAAATATGCGAAAATACCGATTTAATTTTTTTAGGTCAGTTGCTAGGTTTTGAAATTGCGCAGCCGCATTATCGCTATAACGCGAACTATCTTCAAATGGGGTGAATCGGGACGAAACTTTAAAAGGGATTATAACATTGAAATAATATAGTTTGCTGCCAAAACAGACTAGGTTCACTGTATCACTAAATAGTATAAAACAAAGTCGCTTTCCGCTGTCTGTTCCGTCCGCTGTTCTATGTATGCTTAGATCTTTCAAACTCCGCAACGGATTTTCATGCGGTTTTTTTATTATAGAGAGTTATTCAAGAGGAAGGTTTAAATTTGTATAATACATGCATAATATAGTAGAGAAACACTGATGATGAGAGACGTTTCTAATGTGAAGTCGTAATAAACACTTTTTGCGCAAGCTTACATTGCAAACGCTGGCTGAATCCTACGAAATAGATTAAAATAATGTACTACAGTATTGTACACCTTAAAAAGGTCTACAAAAAAGTCCGCGATGGTATATGTCTATCTCTTAGGGATAGAGATGGGTTCTTGCCTGGGCATTTTGGGACATCTATACATATAATAAATCTGTAGAAAAGTCATTTTTGTACATTGAAGAAATTGAAACAAAAAATAGCCAGCGTGTGAAAAGATAAGTAACAGAACCCATTTCCATCATTTTTGAAATTTTTGTCTGTTTGTCTGTTTGTTTGTGCGCACATCACGTAAAATCTACGAATTCAATGCTGACAATGTTTATATACAAAAATTATACGCAACTTGAGGTTTAACTTAGTTTTTGTTTCATCGAAATCGGTTCACTCTATCAAAAGATATGATTAATTTAGTGAGTTCAAGAAGTAAAATATTACGTTACGCAATTAAGTATAGTACTTGCAACGACATCTTAAGACTAAAAATAGAACTAATGTTGATAGTTGAAATCTAAATCCGATAGATGGCGTTGTGCAAATGACGTCATTTTCTGAATCGCGGTGTTAAGATTTTCCGCGCGAGGATGACGTCCACCGTGTTTACTAGGCAAATTGGGTTTCGTTAGGTGTCTTAAAAGTTCTTGCGTGTGTCGTAAAAGTTCTTTGGTTGCTTGGTTTATCGATTTCCTAAATTGGTCGAAAAAAAAGTATTTGCTTATCTTATTGGTTTCGTTTGGTCAACTTTGGTCATTGGTTTGAAGTACGAAGTAAAGATTGTATTTGATTTACTTCGTAGTTTGAATCCAATAGTGCCAATCGTTATACAGTAAGTTAGTGTTGCCAATTCGTTGAGTCACGACCACGAACAGACGATACGTTGTCACACTAGACTGTTCGACGCACCGTTCTTTTA
The DNA here is from genome assembly GCA_949316385.1 of Globia sparganii. Classification (NCBI taxonomy): domain Eukaryota; kingdom Metazoa; phylum Arthropoda; class Insecta; order Lepidoptera; family Noctuidae; genus Globia; species Globia sparganii. The sequence goes on from OX438655.1 coordinate 15,706,058, forward strand.
AGTTTGTAGGCTATTCAGTCATAAGTGTTGTTAGTTTTGTTTATTGCTTTAATTTTCCTTGAAAATGCCTCAAAGAAAAAAAACTAACCTTTCGCTGCGTAGCCGAAATGCGAAAAGGATGAGACTTTGTAGGTCTCAGGAATCGGAAGAAGATCGTGAAGCACGGTTATCTGCTAACCGAGAGCACATCGCTCTTTCACGTGAATCGGAAACGTTCACCGAAAGGGAGTCACGTTTAAGTTCACAAAGAACACGGACCGCGACTTTGCGGTCTCAAGAGAGTATCCAGGAACGCGAAGACCGGCTGTCTGCTGATCGGGAGCGCCACTCTCTCTCACGTGAGTCAGAGACATTCACAGAAAGGGAGTCGCGCTTAAGTTCGCAAAGAACTCGGACCGCGACTTTGCGTTCTCAAGAGAATATCCAGGAACGCGAAGTTCGGCTGTCTGCTGATCGGGAGCGCCAGTCTCTCTCACGCGAGTCAGAGACTTTCACAGAAAGGGAGTCGCGCTTAAGTTCGCAAAGAACTCGGACCGCGACTTTGCGTTCTCAAGAGAATATCCAGGAACGCGAAGTTCGGCTGTCTGCTGATCGGGAGCGCCAGTCTCTCTCACGCGAGTCAGAGACTTTCACAGAAAGGGAGTCGCGCTTAAGTTCGCAAAGAACTCGGACCGCGACTTTGCGTTCTCAAGAGAGTATCGAGGAACGCCAAGCACGTCTGTCATCTGACCGAGAGCGACACGCTCTCTCGCGCGAGTCTGAATCTCTCTCCCAAAGAGAAGAACGATTACAAATAGCTAGACATAACTATGTAGGTGTACAAAGAAACAATGAAAGTTATCTTGCATCTGAAAGGGAAAGAATAGATGAACTAAGACGAGCAGAAACAGCAGAACAACGTCAATCTCGCCTAGAAATAGAACGAGCTCGATACCATATGAATAGAGAAACAAATAGCGGAGCTGATGAGTCCATGGAAAATGACGATGCAAATATTTTATTACCTTGGGACAATAGGGAAAAATCAGGGTTCACATATTCGTCTAGAATTAATTATGCTGGCTTTACTTTCGTGGGTGACATGAGAGAAATTTGTAATTTTTGTCATGCTTTGAAATGGAGGAAAGAGACAGATGGAATGTGCTGCTCAAATGGAAAAATTGTTCTTCCAAATTTCCAAGATCCACCACACTTACTTAAAAGTCTCCTGAATGGCGATCATCCCCAGTCGAACCGTTTTTTGGATAATATTCGTTTATATAACAGTGCTTTCCAAATGACTTCCTTTGGGGCAAAACAAATAACGGAAGGACCGTTCATGCCAACCTTCAAAGTACAAGGTCAAGTTTATCACCTTATTGGATCTTTGCTGCCAGAAAATGAACCCAAATTTCTCCAAATTTATTTTGTATCCGATTACACGCAACAGCTCAATGTTAGAAATCACAATTTTCCCCAGCTCAATGCTGAGCTTTTGGGTCAACTTCAAGAATTGCTGCATCACGTTAACCAGTACGTTCGTGAATTCAAAGCTGCATTGGAGTCAATTCCACAAGGCAGCAATGATTTCAAAATTGTTATAAGTGCCGATAGACGTCCTGTGGGTGAACACCGTGGAAGACACAATGCACCCGTCGCAGATGAAGTTGCAGTTGTTTTAGTCGACCAGGAGTGTGAGAGACGTGATATCGTGTTGCGTACACGCGACGATCGCCTTCAACGCATTTTGGAAACCCACCGAGCTTACGACGCCCTGCAATATCCACTAATTTATTGTCATGGTGAAGATGGGTACAATTTTGGGCTGTACCAAGTGAACCCTACTACGAGAGTCACTAATTATCAAAAAAAAATATCTGCTCAACAATACTATTCCTACCTTTTACAAATAAGGCAAAACAGTTTCGTATATTTGCAACGATTTCGTGGTTTGTTCAGCCAATTTATTGTGGACATGTACGCAAAAATAGAAACTGAACGTTTAGTGTATATTCGCACTAACCAGCGACGGTTACGCGCTGAAGAATACGTGCACTTGCGGGACGCCATGCAATCAGATAATAACGTCGAAAACTTGGGTCGATTGGTTATTTTGCCATCCAGTTTCACAGGCGGTCCGCGGTATATGCACGAACGAACGCAAGATGCTTTTTGTTACGTCCGTAAATACGGCCGGCCGGACCTTTTTATAAAATTTACAACAAATCCAAAGTGGACGGAGATTTGCCAGGCACTTCTCACAGGACAGGCGTCATACGACAGACATGACATTATTGCTAGGATTTTTCATTTAAAACTCAAAGTCTTGATTAATCTACTTACAAAGGAGAAAGTTTTCGGTTCAACTCTTTGTTTTATGTATAGCGTCGAGTGGCAAAAGCGTGGTTTACCCCACGCGCACATTCTTCTGTGGCTGGAAGAAAAAATTCGTCCCGATGCTATAGACAGTGTCATAAGTGCAGAATTTCCGGACTATAATGCAGATCCGATTTTGCATGACATAGTAAAAACACATATGGTTCACGGGCCATGTGGCCTCTTAAACAGGGAATCACCGTGCATGAAAGATGGTCAATGCTCAAAAAAATACCCCAGAGCACTGAAAGAACTAACTATGGCTGGGGAAAATGGGTATCCGCAATACCGGCGAAGATCACCGTCACAAGGTGGTTTCACAGCTACTGTCAGATTCCGTGGACAAGAAATAATTCTAAATAATAGTTGGGTGGTACCGTATTCTCCAGTTTTGTCAAACGCTTTTCAAGCACACATTAATGTTGAAATTTGTAATAGCGTCGAATCTATAAAATATATATGTAAATATGTTAATAAAGGTAGTGATCAAGCCATGATAGCACTAAGAAATAACAACCAATTTGATGAAGTGACAAGGTATCAATCTGGCCGATACATAAGCTCTTCGGAGGCAGTTTGGCGCATTTTGAGTTTCCCTATTCATGAAAGGTATCCGCCAGTCATCCATCTTGACGTGCACCTGGAAGGCGGGCAGCGAGTTTACTTTCAGCCAGAAAATGTGGCAGAAAGAATGAACAACCCAAGACAAACCACCTTGCTCGCATTCTTTCGCCTTTGCGAAAGAGACAATTTCGCTAAGTCTCTGTTGTACAATGAAGTGCCACATTATTATACTTATAACAAGCAGCAAGGTGTTTTTAATCGCAGGAGACGTGGAACTGCTGTAGAAGGCGAGTCCGGCATTTTTAAAGAACACGTGATTGGAAGAGTATACACGGTGCACCCAAATAATGCAGAGTGTTATTATTTACGCCTTCTTCTTCACACAGTGCGAGGACCTACTTCTTTTGCTGAGCTCCGCAAAGTGGACGATATAGAATATCCCACATTTCAAGCTGCTTGCCGCGCACGGCATTTATTAGATGGCGATCAGCATTGGGATGATGCTTTAGCCGAAGCATGCGTCAGTGATAGTCCACATCGTTTGCGCCATTTATTTGCCATTTTGTTGACATTTTGTGGCCTATCGGACGCTGGGCAGTTGTGGCAAAAATATAAAGACGCGTTTGCCGAAGATTTTTTGAGACAGCAAAATATAAATAGTGAAACTTCTGACCAAGTACGTGAAAGCTGCCATAATAGGGCTTTGCTGGCTATACAAGATATAGTTACAAGTATAGGAGGGAACCCCCTCAGTCAATACGGCTTGCCGACACCGACAGTTGGTGGGGAACGAATTAATAGGGAGTATACATCTGAAATAAATTACAACCCCGAAGAGTTAGCAGAAATATTGCGAAATGGCTGTTCAAATTTGACGTCAGAACAACGTCAAATCTTTGATAGAGTATGCTGTAGTGTAGAACATTCATTAGGAGAAATGCTGTTTTTAGATGCACCTGGTGGAACAGGTAAAACTTTCCTCACTAAAGTTATCTTGGCTCAAATAAGGAGCCAAAACAAAATTGCCCTTGCCGTCGCTTCCTCAGGAATAGCTGCCACTTTATTACCAGGAGGAAAAACTGCACATACAACATTTAAAATACCAATCGACTTGGACCGCACAGAAAACCCTGTTTGCAACGTGTCTCGCAATAGTGATAAAGCAAGGGTTTTACGCGATTGCGCCCTTATCGTTTGGGACGAGTGTACGATGGCAAATCGTAAAGCTGTGGAAGCTGTAGATAGAACGTTGCGAGATATAAGACAAAATGACCGACCGATGGGAGGCTTAACGGTGCTATTCTGTGGAGACTTCAGGCAGACACTCCCTATAATACCCAGAGGAACGAGGGCCGATGAAATAGGTGCCTGTTTAAAGAGCTCTATTTTATGGCGTAGTGTCATATTAACTAATTTGAGCTTTAATATGCGAGCATATTTGGGAGGTGACGCAAACGCGCAGGTTTTCTCAAATTTACTACTTCAAATTGGTAACGGCACATACCCGACTCAAGAAGGAGGTAAAGTAACTTTAGTCGAAAGCCTGTGTTCTTCTGTTGCCTCACAGCAGGAACTCATTTCCTCTGTATACGGAGATCCATCAGAGATCTCGAACCATGACGCTGCTTGGCTATGCCAACGAGCTATTTTGGCACCTCGCAACGACCAAGCAGCAGCAATAAATTCTCAAATATTGGTACATGTTTCTGGAGAAAGTAGGGAATATTTATCTATTAACACGGTTTTAGAAGAAGGAGATGCCACCCACTATCCAGTAGAGTTTTTAGACTCTCTAAATACACCAGGTCTTCCAGCACACAAAATTTATTTAAAAGTCGGAGTACCAATCATTCTACTCAGAAATTTAAGCCCACCAAAACTATGCAATGGAACTCGGTTGAGAGTAACAAATCTCCAACGAAATGTCATCGAAGCCGAAATCTTAACAGGTTGCGGCTCCGGTGATGTTGTTTTCATTCCCAGGATACCCATTATCCCCAATAATTTTCCGTTTACTTTCAAACGTGTGCAATTTCCTGTAAGCCTCTGTTACGCTATGACTATTAATAAAGCCCAAGGCCAGACGTTATCCGTTGCGGGTGTAGACCTTACTTTTGATTGTTTTTCACACGGCCAACTCTATGTTTCTCTATCACGTGTTAGCAACCCAAACAACCTTTTTGTATATGCTCCGGGTAATTCCACCGCTAACATAGTATATAGAGAAGCATTAACGTAATCAACTATACCAAAGTCAGGACTCTTATCTAAATCATCAAAAAGGTGATATACTCTTATCTAAACGACGTTGTTTTGTTCTCGACAACCACGCGAACGAAGTCGCGGGCACAGCTAGTATTGAATAAATGCCCAATAAACGTCCAATAATTGCCCTATATTGGTACGTTTATCGGGCGTAAATGAACGTTTATTGGGCATTTACTCAATTCGTCCCAGAATGCCCAGACAAAAACCCATCTCTACTTAGGGATAACCCACAATAACCATTTACAAGAAATAATGGCTTATTTACGAAGCGATTTTAAGCAATGCAGCATGAATCCAATTAAGTACTTTAAATACACTGTGCATTTAATATAGATCAATATCTATATGAATATTTTCGAAGATAGGTATTACAGATTTTAAATGCAGGGACATGGCGGTTGCTGCGGTACCGGCCGGCCGGGAGCCGGCGCGGGCGGCGTGTATTGTCTAATGAAAAAAAACTGTGAACGTTGTATATAAAGACATTTTGTAGTACTATACTCGATTATTCCCGATGTCCACCACTTGTCTGGCCACCACTGGTGGAGAGCGACACGATTTTTTTAACATTCCCTATGGCCACCGTTGGGGGACAATGGCACAACTCTTTTGATCCAATTCCCACTGGCCATCAATTTAAATTATTTTATCTAGAGACCGGTAAAGGATAGCTTAATATACTTACGGATTTGATTTTTAGCAGGGCTAAGGGTGAGACTAATTTAAATATTTCTAAATTATATGGTAGATAAATAATAGTCATATTCTTGAATCAACTTTTATTAAATGTTTCACTCAAGTATTAAAAAATGATCCTACTACTTAGTATAGCTTTGATTGCTTATTTTTTATTGAAGTGGGTAATTAACCGACATAATTTCCTCAGCTGGTTGATAGGTTACAATTTTTAAAATCGTCTCGCCTTTTCTATTTACATATATAGGTATGTTAAATGCACTTCTCCTGATGAACTGGAACCACTAGTATTTAAATCGGACATGGCTGATTATGGGAGCGGCGAGTGCACTAATGACGTAGTTATAATGACGCATGCTGAGTTTGCGCAAGTAGAAGGAGTAGAGTAGAATAGATATATTTTTTGTCTCTTTTTAACGTTATGCACAGACGCCAGCACATCAAGTTATACCAAACTGTCAAATTTCTCCAAATGATTTTAAACCTTAAAACGTTGAAAGTAAAGTTCAAAATCAAATGAGAAAATTTTACAGTTTGTAGTAACTTGATGTGCTGGCGTCTGTACTTTCCCTCATAGCAACACTTTTTGTAAAAATCTTGATGAAGTGAATAGTTTCAATACATAATAATAAGCATTAGCAAGAAAATAAAATTGAATTTTAATGAATTACCTATAATTAATTGAATTAACTATATTATACAAGGAAAGAAATATTATTACGGAAGCATTAGAATTGGATAAAAGTAATTTCAGCATAAAACCAAACGGTCTCTAGATAAAATAATTTAAATTGATGGCCAGTGGGAATTTGATCAAAAGAGTTGTGCCATTGTCCCCCAACGGTGGCCATAGGGAATGTTAAAAAAATCGTGTCGCTCTCCACCAGTGGTGGCGAATGGAAATAATTTACAACGTGACGCTGTCCCCCAGTGGTGGACAGCGAGAATAATGTTTTAAAGTTGTCTCGCTGTCCCCCAGTGGTGGCCAGACAAGTGGTGGACATCGGGAATAATCGTACTATGCTTAGTGTCAGCAATGCACCCATGCGAAACCGGGGTGGGTCGCTAGTAAAATAACGATTAAATGCCGAGAGCGCGCGAAATCACAAAAAGTAATTCGCGTTATCGCAACAATGTAGCAGTAGCATCACATACAGAATACTTTTTTGGAATAGAAAAATAATCCTTACCTGATAATTTCTCATCCAGTTACATGACAATTTCAGGGCAGCCACATTACTTTGTGCCTTCAGTGACATATACAACTGCTGCAATGGTTCAGCAACATTGTAGTAAATCACAAACGGCCTGCCTGGTTTCACAAATGATACTAATTCATTGAAAATATTTTGTGGGTCTTCTTTACATGCTATAACTAATGAATCCATTTTATTATGCAGCAGTTCTGAGGCAGCTATATTGTCGAAGTGCCATTTCGGCTTTTTATTTTCCCTTGGGGGCTCAGATTCTATGTTAATAATAGCATTTTCACTAGGTTTATTCCCAATATCATCTAGTTTAGTTCTTTTAGATTCTTGCTCTTCTGTGTTGTCATCATTTTTCCTCTTTAATGGGTTTTTCTCAGTGCCATTTGCAGCCTTTTCAGGTTCTGTGGTGTTATGAGTATCACATCCCTGATAAAATTGTCTGAGTGCAGAATAAACATTGACTGAAACGCATCTGTTCATTTGTTCTTCAGGAAAATTCATAGCTAACAGTGCTTGTTTCTGTGACATGTTACCAGGATGCATGTGTACTAATTTACCATTTGTATTTTGCCCAATGACACTCAATAATGCAGCAGCCACTAAGCCATTGGACCCAGAATCATACAAAAGATGGTTCCCTTCACAATGAATATTAACCGTTGTTATGATCTGTGACAGTGTATCAATTCGTAAGTTTTGGATCTTATTCGGTTCAAGTTTGTACATAATTTCACTAATGATTCGAAGATTTGGTTTGACTACTTGAAAGTATTCAAAATATTTTTTCTCTTTTTTCCTCAAATACTTGTCTTGTGAAAATTCCGTTTTATTATGAAATGTATTTGAATTACTAATTAATGTTTCAACAATATCAGATGCTTTGTTAGAATCACTTTTCAATGTCTCTATATCAGCTGCTGACAACTTTTGTGAGCGTCCATCATCAAGTATATTTCTGTTGTCATTTCCAGATACTTTTATATCAATTTCATCTTTCAAATTCACGGCTTCGTCTGCTAGTTCTACAGTGAATTCTTTTTTTTTCTTATTCGCTTTCGGTATCATTTTAAATACAGAGAAATATTGGGAGCCCTCTAATCCTTTCAAATTGATAGTGTCTCTTCCCAAGCTAATAGTCGAGTCAGACTTATTAAATTTGATTAGTTTTTTAAAGTTTTGTTTCTGGATGATAATGTAATCACCTATTTTAACTTCGTTGGACATTCTGACCAAAATAAGTTTTTAGAGGTTAGGTCACAATATTTGAATTGCTCCTCACCTTTCGCATCTAATTTATATTTTATCAGAAGTTAAGTATTGGTTGTATGGGACAACGTATATTGTGAAGTACTAATTAACTGAGTTCTGTGATAATAATAATTAATAAATAATACAAACCATACTTTCGTGTTTCGTTCCCGTTCATCAACACAATTTGACAGCAGTGAGCAGGGTCGTTGCCATCGTTGGCAACTTGGCAAGTTGTCATTGACTTTGACAAATAGAAAAAAAAGTAAATGACAAGACAGGACAGTGATCAATGTCTATTACAAAGAGAATGTAATCACTAGCGTTTTAGTCTATTATGCTAACGTTTGTTTGAATTAGTTGCAAAATACGGCCCACCTCGCTGTATTGCCGTCACCACATGACGCTGGCAGAATAGTCGACATCGGCTCAGTTGCCAAAAGAGGGAAAAAAAAAAAACATACTTCTCTAAGATTGAACCAAAGACTTCCCGCCTGTTTGATAAGTCTTTGTAAAGTATGAAATTAATGTTCCTCTTCAAAATCTTTAAAAAGGTTGTTGTAAGCTGGTATATGGCTGCTTCACGGCTGCTTAGACACGGGCCTCTCTGTGTAAGTGAGTGGGCTAAACTCTGGTTATCAAAATATCTACCACACGGTCTAAGGAGTATATGTGTTCTGTGGTCTAAGGGTTGTTGGGCGATATGCCTTTGAAAGGGTTCTAGGACATGCCGGTTACCTCATGATGCTTTCTTTCACCACTTTGTGAGTAGTCATAAGCAATAAATTGCGCTAACTAAAGAGCAGGCTTTGATGAGCTAGCTGGAATCGAAACCACGAACTCAAAACACGCAAGTCGGCTGTCGGGCCAGGGACGGGGTGCCTCTACCCATTTTACAGTTAATCTGGTGGTAATATCCATATTATAGGGAATATGATTATTATCATGGTTCCAGATGAATTACAGACGCTAGTGGTGAATTTATGAAAATCGATAAAAAACACCTGTATTTTATTTATAACATTTTTTAATTGTATAAACATGATCAAAAATATACATAATTAATTGGTTTAACTGTCCTTTTCCGATTTATATAAAACTATACTTAAAAAACTAAACAAAACTAGGTACTTAAGTACTAAATAAAATTTACTAATAAAATAATATATAATTAAGTACTCTTTAGTTTTTGGCAATTTCTACCATTTTTTCTACACTACAAATTTTTTCACGTGGCTTGCCTAAGATTTTACCTTGTTCTTTTTCATATTTATCAATTTTCTCCCATCCATTCCAATCTATAACATTACTATTGTTCTTGTTTATGATTTTCTTGATTTCTTCAAAGCCACCTTTATTTTGGTCATCAACATTATTTAAATTTTCATGAATTAATTTAGCCACTTGGAATGCATTTCCCATTGTGTGTAATATTACACCAACAGGTCCAGTGCCCAGCCATCCTGCCACATAAAGCTTGGCTAAGCTTGAAGATGCATCTTCAACAATGCCCTTCTCATTGGTTACAAAGCCATGTTTTAGTTCCAAGCCTTTGTCTGCTTGAACACTCTTGTAACCTATACTTCTGAATGCTAAATTGCAATTCAGTATTTCTTTCTTTTCAGTAGGCACACACTTTTGATCTTCAAAACTCTCACCAACAAGTTTGTTCAAGATTAATTCAATTCCTGTTAATTGCTTCTTATCATCAACTAGGAACTTATTTGGGCTTCTAAAGAACACTGGTTTGAAATATTTAATATTGCTATCATCAGTCATTGTTTGCTTCTCATTTAAAGATTTTAACATAAGTTCAGTTAATCTCTTTCTAGGGCGAGGTAGATCAGGAACTACTTTGTGCACATCAGCAAAGTCATTCTCATTCCATATTGTTCTACAATTTTTCAGTTTAAGTTGTTCTCGGAGTTCTTTTATAGTAAAAGCAACTTGTAAAGGTCCTCTTCTACCAACTAAATATATTTCTTTTAGTTTAGATTCAGATAAAGTACTCAGAGCATGTTCTGTAATGTCAGTTTTTTTCAGTTCATCAATAGGTGTTAGTAAAATTCTTGCAACATCCAATGCAACGTTTCCCTGTCCAAGAATGGCTGCAGTTCTGCAAGACAAATCAATCTGTAAGGAAAGTGGCTTTTAGAATTGTTATAAAAATAAACTAATTATGAACTTCAAATATTTATCTTTATATCTAATATATGTATAAAATTCTTGTTGCAATGTTTGTTACAATACTGGATTTGTGTGCATATGCAGGTCTGAGAATCGGCCAACATCTGTTTTTCATACCACTATTTTTTTTTTGCAAAACAACATTTGTGGGTTCAGCTAGTGTTTAATATATTTCTATCTAATGCAGTTTTAAAAATCGTAAATTCAATTTACTTTTAAATCTTTGTCACAGGGGAGTCCATTATACCATCCTACAAAGTTGCGAGCAGCTATCACATTACTTGCATCTTCATTTTCTATACCAAGTGTTTTGTCTTCTTCAGCACCGTAAGTCTGAAATAAGTTATGATGTTTTTAGTTAATAGCATTGAAAAAGTTTTGAAAAAATCTTTTGATTAAAGATTTGACATGGCTGCCTGAGAATGTGCAGCACCGGGGAAAAGGTGCCGAGACAACCTAGACACATACTTCAAAGGTTAGATCAATTTATCTCTAGAAAAGGATGCCTGGAAGAATTTGGGGCAGAACTTTGCACAACAGCAGTGCCACAGTGCAGGCTAACTTAAAAAAAGTATTAAAAGATACTTACCAAAAGCACTGCATCATAATGTTGCCTCAACTGTTGAAGATTTACATCTTTTCCCAAAGTTATGTTTCCATAGAAATTAACATTGGGTTGTTGGGCTACCTTAGTAAACTGATTTATAACATTTTTCACTTCTGGATGATCTGGGGCCACTCCATACCTGGACAGTAAAAAAATTGGTTGTATTATTATGGTATTAAATACAGAAGTTTTTAGTTAATTCTTACAGAGTTCTCGTATGTTACTCAGCTGCTCATATTATATTTCTTTCACCAAAATATAATAGAATACTTGAATAAAGCGAATTAATATTCTAAAGTAGAAATGTATTGAAATTAAACATACTTAGTTACCTAATCAGTCCAAAAGGCACAGGAAGTTTTTCCAATATATCAATATTTACAGAGTCCAGCTTCTTAGTAAGATGCATCGCTGCATAAAACCCTGCAGGTCCAGCACCAACAATACATATTTGAGGTCGTTTGTTGTATGATGTTGAAGAGGAACTAAAAACCCTTCTCAATAATTTGTAAGTCATTTTGCGTTTTATTATAGCTGCCACGCCTAAGACCAAGGTTGCACACAGTTACACTGTTTTAAAATTTAAATGTACTGTAAAATATGATAAATTACAATAAATACATAATACACCGCCAAAAAAAAAATTTTAGCAGATTATCACGGGGCTAATATCGAAATTTTATTTTATTCAAGTTGCTACTCGACACTATGCATGCTTGAATCTAATTACTATTGATATTTATATTCTACAGCAAACTGAGTTTTTTTATTCAAGTAAAACAACAACACAACTTCTGTAAAACAAACTCAGTTGAACTCTATATGTCAGTGGTTGAACTTTGGAAGTGACACTGACTGACACTTGACAGTATTTTTTTTTATATTATTGTATTGGTACCTGGCTGCTAGGACCTTTTAAAATGAGCCCATAAATAAAAAGACGAAATAATAATAAAAAAGTGCATGTATTGCACGCGCGCAAAGAAGACTCTCTCTTCATAACCTGAGAACTAGAATCCCTTCATTTTTTCTGGCAAATTCATTATTATTCCTGAGATTGATTTGGTTTATTACTGGCAACCACATGTTAACAGGGTGAATGGAAACAATATTATCTGTCATTCATTGACTGCAAAGAGTAAACCAACGAATAAATAAGAAGAGAGGAAGCGCCCTATTGATCTATACATATTAAACAATATAAATATCACACGATTCTATACAGAAATAAAAATATTATACATTTTTCTTTCTAACCTACGTGATTCTGAAAGTGTAAAAAGAGACAACCATCATATTTTGTCAGTTTTCTAAAATTGCAATACTGACCTATGACGTCACGTAAACCCAGCCCATTGGCCGGTTCGCCATTTTTGTTTCTGATTCTCTGAGTACTTCTGAGTGTACAAGAAGTGTCATTTGGCGTTATCGTACGACTGATATTATTTTTTTTTTTCGTTTTTGAGGACATTTTGAGTGCTGTAAATTTGATTGAAGCTGTGTGTGCTAAAGGCAACCATATCTAAGTGTTGTGTGAGGGGCTGTGGCTCGAAATACAATAAAAGAGCGCCTCTGATATCCCTGCGTAATTGCGTATGCGTATAAGTTCCTGCGTATAAGTTTCCCATAAGTATTTATACCAATTTCTAGTCTCAATTCATGTTTATTACTCTTCGGTCATAGATTATTACCTTTTCCTATTCTTTCGAACGATATAATTCCTTATTTTGGTTTTGTTTATTACGTATTGTTTACATGCTAGTGTTGTGATTGTGTGATTTGCAGAACCAATCGATTTTACATCGATTAAACCAAAATCAAATTAACCATTTCGTTTGAATATTTTGCACAAGAAAGAATAAATACATTTATGTAAGATACTAACAGAAATTGTATGGAAATAAAATTACACATTTTTAAAAATAAAACCGTTCTTCCAATAAATGCATATTATTATCGATTTCTGTTATTTTATTTTGTCAATTATCGGTGTAGTTTTAATTCCTTGTAATTCCAGTTTCATTTAATATTTTGCTCTAGCTTGGTTATCATGAGAAACTTTTAATCATATAATAAATGCGCAGTAGTATTATTGCTAAAACTATCAAGTACAAAATTTATTTTAAATTAACCACCAATTTGATCGCTAAGTTTGAAGATTTTTGCAATTTTTAATTTTATACGGACAGATTGCGCAACATTAGACTTTTTATACTTAATCCCTACTGCGACGTCCTAAAACGGGGATCGAATAACATTCTACTTCAATACGTCCCTCGTTAAGCCATCACTATTCATTTGAAATTGCTTAGCCTCATTTCGCGTAAGTAATTAGATTTCGAATTTGGTGGTGGCTTGCAAAATGAGCCATACATTGATTCGAATCCCTTCTTAAAATAAAAAACTTTGCCGGTAAGGTACTTGATGTGTGTATAATCAGAAGGTTGGCAAATGAAAGAGCGTGTTCTCGGTTGAAGGTTTACTGAACGACTGGTGTTGTGAACAGAGGTTGAGAGGACTTAGAATTAACTTACGAGCTACGTCATACATTGCCTAAGATTATAGATGTTTAATATGCCTACGCGCTACAATCCTCCCCCCTTAGATTAAATCATTAAGTTTTAGTTACTCCCTGAAAGAAAATAAAATTATGAAATAAGCTACAAACAGTACAAACGTTAAAATAAAGAAATTATATAAGTTAAGGACATACTTATACTCGTATAAACATTATATTACGTCATTGGTTGTGGACAATTGTTTTACTTATAAGTACTAGAGCGTTCACGGTCTTTCGACGGAAATTGTTTACACTACACTTAAGTTTGTTTGAGGTTTGCACTTTGCACTCGCGATATTTGCTTGTAGGGTCGTCGACGTATTTAGCGTCAACGAAACTAGACCGTCCAATTTCGTTCATCGACTAGTCGATCAACTAGTTGAATTCGTCGACCAGTTTACGCGTTAACTAGGTAAACTTTACGACGAAGGCTACGACGGCGGCAGCGTCGCAGGCGGTAGACTAGTCTCCCGCGTGTATTGAGTACCTATTAAGTTGAACTTCCTTTCATACTTTTCCAGGCTTAGGACTGGCTGATTATTGAATAGAGTTAATTATAAAATTTTATTCACTATTCTGGCATATTTAGAAGATCAACTGATTTTATGTACAGACGCCAGCAGGTCAACCTACCCCAATCTGTCAAATTTTTTTGATAGATTTTCAACTTTAGCACACAGGAATAAGGTTCATATTCAATTGGGAAAATCTGACAGATTGGGGTAGCTTGATGTGCTGGCCTCTGTACATTTTTTTAAATGATTAAATAGGAATTTACAAGTTGTTTTTTTTTTGTATTTTTATTTTTCTTTTTATTTAGGTACATATTTACATTATTTTTTTTTTTTTAATTTAATACCCCTGGAATCTCTCTTCGGGCATATAAGAACATAAGCTGTTCCAAATTTCATAATTTTTTTTTAAAATTTGGGTAAACATATTGATGTTTTCTCCGCCATTATAAAGGGCAAGTTTTTCAAAGGTGTACAAAATAAGAAACAATTAGAAACCGGTTTGTCTCGCATACTTCGACCAGTTTATGGCCCTTCTCTTTCGCACACGTGAAACTATCATAACGACATCCTTTTCTTCACGTAGCACAACAATAATTCGACCCGTACAAATATCAACTCCTTACTACTAGATTTAGAGTTCAAATTTGTTTGCACCATATAACGGACGAATGAATTTATATTACCCGACTGGACTCGACTACGTTCTCGTTTAGCCGTCGCGCGTCGTCGGTCGTCGCGTTGCGAGTTTCAGTTTAGCCGTCTCTGAGGCGTCTACGGATTCGACTAGTCTATCGTTTATGGGTGAACCGTCGATTCGTTCACAGTACGTCGACGGTCGAATCAACTAGTTCGTTCATTCAACGCCCATCACACTAGGTTGACATTCCTAGTGGTACGCCGTTAGCACGTTGTGTGATCGCGCAGCTGATTCTTGATTCGACGGCGGCGGCTTCGATGCGACGCCTGCCATAGCTCCACCCCACGTAGAGTAGGTATACATAGGGTTACCGCTGTTGACTAGGATGATTGCGGCTAGTAACATCTTGTAGGTGATGTGATGGTAATGGTTTCCTCTTCTACAAATGTTGGCTGCGCTGTTCTAGTGCGCAACGATGGTCATTTTGTTAGCTGGCTGGCCCATGTTGTTGCTGACTGGTATGAGTGCAGCGATATTGAGCGTTTGTTGACGTCTGACGGTTATGGAAACAGTTGATAACGACGTTGAAGTGGCGGCTCACATGTCGAATCTTACGGTCCTCTTAACGACGCGGCCCGATTTCGTTATAACCGGCGGTGTCGTAGTGCTTGAAGTGTCGTATGAAGTGGTAACGTTCGCCGGATGTGGGACGGTGTCGGGTGGCTTTGTTTGGGTCTCTTGGCGCGGGACCGGCACATTATCAAAGTCTAATAAATAAGCTGGTTTTAGACGATCAAGTGATACTGTGACTTGCCTGTTGTTACAGTCTAAAGTGTAAAATTTTGGATGACGTGTTAGTACTTTATATGGGCCTTCGTATGGTGGTACCAAAGAACGCCGTGCTTCGTTCCTAACAAACACATGAGTGTTAATGGATAAGTCTTTATGAATAAATACACTATTGTTATTGTTATGTGAACTTGAATGTGAGAGGTTGGGAACGGATGACAATGAATTGGTTAATTGTTTGATGTAGTCGCTCTCGTTAATGTTGTTTGTAGGCTTTGAAAGAAATAGGTCACCTGGAAGTCTGAGACTACTGCCGTATAAAAATTGTGATGGACTGTATCCCAGATCTAATTTAACTGCTGAGCGTAATCCTAGGAGTACTAGAGGTAATTCCCGTAACCATTGTGAACTATTTGAACATTTTGCCATGATAGCAGCTTTTAAGGTACGGTGCAGTCTTTCGATCATGCCGTTCGCCTTTGGGTTGTATGCGGTTGTACGAACTCGTTCGATGCCGAGTCTTTTTAATAACTGCCGAAATAGGTCTGATTCGAATTGACGACCTTGATCTGAGGTTATACGTATTGGACAACCGAAACGAGCAATCCAATGCTCTACGAACACTTTAGCAACCGTTTCAGCTGTTATATCTTTAACGGGTATAACTTCAGGCCATTTCGTCACCCTGTCGATGATGGTGACGCAATATTTGAAATCCTCTGCCGGTGGCAGTGGTCCTATTATATCTATGTGTACGTGTTCGAAACGATTTCCTGTGTTGTCAAATTCGCCTATCGGTGTTACTGTGTGGCGTTGAATTTTACATTTTTGACAGGGAACACACATTTTCACGTATTTTCTTATGTCATTATTCATGCTGCTCCAAAAATACCTTGACTTAACTAAGCGTTGGGTAGCTGCAACGCCGGGATGACTCACATTGTGTAAAGTTTTGATGGCGAGTTCCCGAAACTGTATAGGTAGATAAGGACGTATGTCGTTTGTTGATGTTTCGCAGGCTATCTTTATCTCCGAATTGGGCATGGTGATTAATTTAAATTGGAGTTTATCATGTTTACGTAGGTTTTGTAATTCCAAATCACTTTTTTGTAATTCGGCTAACTTTTGATAGTCGAATAATGATGGCACAATAATCTCATCAATTCGGGATAATGCGTCGGCGACTGTATTTTTGTCACCTTCTATGTACAGAGGCCCGCACATCAAGCTACCCCAATCTGTCAGATTTTCCCAATTGAATATGAACCTTATTCGTTTGGGTTAAAGTTGAAAATCTATCAAAGAAATTTGACAGCTTGGGGTAGGTTGACCTGCTGGCGTCTGTACATGATGTTATCACAAAATTGAGAAATTAAGTCTAATTGTCTTAATCGCCTAGGTGAGTCTGACGGCGACACCTTTTTCGATAGGGCGAATGTTAATGGCTTGTGGTCTGTTAGGACTGTTAGCTTTCTGCCTTCTACCAAATGGCGGAAGTGTTTTATTGCCATGTATATTGCTAAAAGTTCCCTATCATAAGTACTATATCTTGTTTGAGTGTCAGTGAGTTTCTTTGAGTAAAATCCTAGAGGTTCTAATTTATCACTAACTCTCTGATTTAAAACTGCACCTACGCAAGTACCGGAAGCATCTGTCATCAACACTAGTGGCACGGTTGCGTCGGGATGTGATAACATCACTGTAATAATGATGATTTGTTTACATCGACTGAATGCTTCTAATGCACTTTCAGTCCACGTAATTTCAGTTTTGTCGCGTTTTTTGGAATTATGTAAATACGCGTTTAGTGGTGCTTGAATTTCTGCAGCTTTTGGGATATTTAGTCTGTAGAAATTCATCATTCCGAGGAAACGTCGGAGTTCCTCAATTGTTTTGGGTTGTGGATAGTCATTTATAAGTTGCGTTTTTTTTGCGCTCGGTTTTATGCCCTTTGAGTTGATGTGGTAACCGAGGAAGTCCAATTCGGATTTACCAAATTCACATTTATCTGTGTTGATCGTTAAGCCGTAATTATTTAAACGTTCCAAAACTATCTCTAAATGTTTTACATGCATTTCTTTCGATTCTGAAGCTATAATTACGTCGTCAAGATAAGGAAATGCAAAATCTAGACTTTTTAATGCATTATTGACTAGTCTTTGAAAATCTTGCGCTGCGTTACGTAACCCAAAGTTCATTCTTGTAAATTCGAATAAACCGAATGGAGTTATGACTGCAGTTTTTGGAATGTCTTCGGGAGCCATTGGTATATTATGGTAAGCTTTCCGAACGTCAATTTTTGAAAATATAGATTTCCCTTTGAGTAAGTATGTGAAATCAAGTAGTCTTGGTAATGGGTAACGGTCGGGAGTAGTTTGTGCGTTGAGTCTACGATAATCTCCGCATGGTCTTATCTCACCGTTTTTTTTACTAACGCATACAAGTGGATTAGCCCAAGGGCTATTCGAAGGTCTACAAATACCTAATTGCATCATCCTCTCGAATTCTGCTTTGGCTACTTTGTATTTCTCCGGATTAAGCGGTCGTACCTTTTCATGAACCGGAGGTCCAGTAGTATAAATGTGGTGTTGTACATCATGTTTAGGATGTGTTTTGAAGTTTTCCAATTTGGTGATGTCGGGAAATTTTTGTAATATAAGATGGTATTCGTCGTTCACATCGATTGATCGAATACTCGGTTCGTGGCAATTTGTAATATTTGTGGCGCGCGATATTAAAGTGAGTTTGTCTATTAATTTCCTACCATGTAAATCTACTATTAGTTTGTGAGCAGCAAGGAAGTCAGCCCCTATAATTGAACGTTGAACATCGGCTAGTATGAACTTCCATTGGAATGGGCGACGTAAACCTAAGTTAACCGTAATGGTTTTTTCGCCGTATGTTTTAATTTTTGTGCCATTGGCTGCGTATAATATGTAATCTGACGTGGATGCGTTTTGCCTTTTACCGGCTAAAACCGATACGTCAGCACCAGTGTCGATAAGAAATCGTGCACCAGTTTTATCATCTGTAACACATAAACGATAGGAATTTGCGACACCGGCGACATTGTGTATTTGACCCGGTGTCTGTATTAGTTTTCCGGGTTCTTTCTGCCGCAATTTATTGTGTCGCCGCATTTACGCGCATTGGTACCGTAAGTGAAGTGGTAGAAACACAAGTAATTCGCATCACTTGGTTTCGCTTTTTGGCTCAGGTATTTTTCCGTATTTTTTTGAGTGTTTTCGCGACTTTTTGAACGTGACCGGGATGTGCTATAGCCATAACGCTCTCGACTTCGCGAGTTACGGTTTTTATGCGTATATGACCTGTTTAGTTTACTGCGTAACTCCGAAATTTCTAATTTCATTTGTTTCAATTCGCTAACAATGGTTTCGGGGATTGTATGGTCTACACTCGGGGTTGTTTTGGTAACCGGGGCTATTTCTGATGGTCTGGTATTTTCTATGATTTTATCGGCGATATTAGCCAAACTGTTAAGTTTTACCTCACCAGTGTCGCATGCGGTTATTACGGCCCTAATTGAATGTGGAAGACGACCTGACCACAATAATTTTAGAGTGTCGTCTGGCACTCTATTTTTTCCTAAATCTCGCATACGCCTTAATAATTGTGAAGGTTTTTGGTCTCCGAGTTCGATTTCGTTTAAGAGTTGGTTTAGTTGTTTGGTTTCCGACTCTTCGTAAACCGAAATTAATCTATTTTTGAGAGTTTCAAATTTATTATTTTCAGGCATGTTTTCTAGGATGTCACTTATATCATAGTTAGGGAGGCGAGGTAGCTAAATGGCGTAATTCAACGGCGCCGTCGAGACCTATCAAAATCGAAAGATAAAATGATTTCGAAAAGAAAAGCTCGTATGGTAAAAACCATTTTAGCGGTGGGTTTGGCGTGTACGGTTTTTCAAAAATGTTAAAAAAAACAGTTACTTGGGCATTCTCGAGCGCGTCAGATATTCATACTACGTTTGCCCCAAGTGCCTCTGATAACAACGGTATACTAATCTGCCGGTTTGCGTGGTGGGGGTAGGCATATAAAGTAGTCAAAAATGCAAAAAAAAAAAATTTACTCGAGCGCGTCAGATTTTCGGAAGGGGTGTTAAGTAGGCCCCAAGGAAGCTCCCTTTAAAAAAACTGACGATTTCGGCGTGACGATAAATTGCGATGAATTTTTGAAAATGCAAAAAAAAAAAGTTTTTTTGAAATACTCGAGCGCGTCAGATTTTCATAGGGAAGGTTTATCTCGGTATCATGAAAGCATATTTCCTTAATCTGACAAAAATGTTGGTGGGTTCTCTTAATCTGATCGAAAAAGGTTTTTTGGTTTCTTTTTTTTCCTTTCTTTCTCCTTGATAAAACGGGGAATTTAAGAATGACAATAAAGCGATAGATACAACCAACGTAAATGTAGATGAAATGTAGTACGAATTGTATTATTTATTGTATAAAAAAAAAATGAAATGAAATACAAATTGTATTATAATTGTATTGTTATGTATGACCTTTACATTTTTGCTCAATACAATTCATCAAAGTTTCCAGCACATTCGAGAAATATACCGTCGGGTCTTTTCTCTCTCTTCAATCGTCGTTATACTGAGGGCACATAGGTCTACGGTAGGGGACCATAAACATATATATATCTATATATACAAAGTGTTAATGAAATAACCCAAAACCTCGGACACCCCAACCGATTTTTATATTACTAAATTGATATGACATATAATTATTTATTTTCAAAAATTATAGTAAAAGATATTTGTAAATGTTGTTGTCTTACAGATTCGTAGCTCTATCGCCGCCGGCGCGCTTCCCGGCCTTGGCGCCAGCTCTAGCACCCCCTCTCCTCACCCTCGCCCGCGCTGTTTGTTTTCATTGCGTTGGACAGTAGCGTACAGAGTCGTTAAAATATATTAGACACGGCATGACGAATAATTATTTTTTGAAAAAAAAAATAACCCATATTAAAAATTATTGTATTCGATTTTGCTGCCGATTCTAAACAAACTAGTTTCAGGTTTTGGGTTATTTCATTAACACATTGTATATCTATATATATATATCTATATATATACAATGTGTTAATGAAATAACCCAAAACCTGAAACTAGTTTGTTTAGAATCGGCAGCAAAATGTATATATATATATCTATATATATACAATGTGTTAATGAAATAACCCAAAACCTGAAACTAGTTTGTTTAGAATCGGCAGCAAAATCGAATACAATAATTTTTAATATGGGTTATTTTTTTCCAAAAAATAATTATTTGTCATGCCGTGTCTAATATTTTTTAACGACGCTGTACGCTACTGTCCAACGCAATGAAAACAAACAGCGCGGGCGAGGGTGAGGAGAGGGGGTGCTAGAGCTGGCGCCAAGGCCGGGAAGCGCGCCGGCGGCGATAGAGCTACGAATCTGTAAGAAGTAGCGCGACAACAACATTTACAAATATCTTTTACTATAATTTTTGAAAATAAATAATTATATATCATATCAATTTAGTAATATAAAAATCGGTTGGGGTGTCCGAGGTTTTGGGTTATTTCATTAACACTTTGTATATATTAGGGTGTACCGAAAATTCCCTTCTACCGCTTCTTTCCCCACCATCAATGTTGCGAAATAAAGGAAAAATACTGGTAGGACGGCATATTTCCGCGAAGCGCTCAGTCTGTATTACATGTTTATGGCAAATTCCTCTTTTTTGCTTCAATTCTTCACTTCGTTTTGCTTACGGTACGTCCAAAAAACAATTTGAGGATCAACAGGCTATTGAATAATATATATGAAACTGTACATGTTAATAATACTTTTGTATACAGATACGCGTAGCTTTTTCCGAGTCCACGAAAATTGTCGAGAAGCTTTAGAAAAAAAAAAAAATTGTGAGATATAATAAAAGTCACATAATTTAATTATCGTTATTTCATATCAATTTTTTTTAACACCCTCAGTTTTCGAGATATACTCAAAAAACCGGGAGTTTGAGTTTTTATGATGCTTCAAGTCAAAAAGTTTTAACTTTGGACAAAAATGTAAAGAGACCTTTTTTGTGTAAAATAAAATTACCTTTTTTGTTTATTTAAACTTTTTTTTTGTAAGATGAATCGTTCGCGACTTATATGCCGCAACGCGTTTTTCGGAAGACGAAATGGCTCCTCCACACTTCTGGTCATGCGGAAACCGGCAGATTTTGTATTTTTAGTGAGTTTTAGATTATATTCTTCAAAATAAAAATAAAAAAAATCGCGCTCGAGAATGCCGGATTAACGTTTTTTTTTTACAAGTTCGCGACCCTATAACTCGGCGTCGTCAAGGACTTATCGTCAGATTAGTTAAATTTAGTCTTAAAACACTAAAATCAACCCCCAATATCTTAATCTGACGCGCTCGAGTATTTCAGACTATCGATTTTTTTTTACTAATCTGATCGTCTATCCTAGGCGCGCGTCACTACATATAGAGCTAAATACTTTACAAGGTTGTTCTATTAGGTCTAAGGTATCTCTCATATCTCAAACTGTCACGCTCGAGTATTACCGAAAATTCCCCTATTCGCCTCCCTAACTATCAGGTAGTTCGTCAGGTTTCAGCCTAGCTATTAGAAGTTGACTTTTGTGCAGGTCACTTGCCTTTTGGGGATCCACGATGGCATTGAATTGATGAAACCTGAGCCTTGGTCGATCTCGCCAAAAGTCCGGTATCCTCGGTGTGATGGAAACTGCCGTCATTTGCTGCGGTTGTGACTCCTCCAGGGTTGACATGGCTGCGATTTGTTAGAGAGCTGCGGCCTGGTAACGCGGGTCGTTTATTTATACGCGCGATAAGAGTCTATAGCAGACTCTCGGTTACTGTAATAATTTGGAACTCGATCGCGCGCGGACACGTACGGGTGTCACCACTTTGCCGGTAAAGTACTTGATGTGTGTATAATCAGAAGGTTGGCAAATGAAAGAGCGTGTTCTCGGTTGAAGGTTTACTGAACGACTGGTGTTGTGAACAGAGGTTGAGAGGACTTAGAATTAACTTACGAGCTACGTCATACATTGCCTAAGATTATAGATGTTTAATATGCCTACGCGCTACAAAACATTATTTTAATCTAACTATGTAATTTCGATTAATCGATTTGTAAACAATACGCCGACCGCACAGTGGCGTCCTCGTCGTTTGTTTGGTTATTTCATACAATTTAAAACGCAGAAAATAAGCACGTTAAGTTGTGCTGCACAACTTAACGTGCTTATTTTCTGCATTTTCATTCTAAATTGTATGAAATAACCAAACAAAAGACGAGGGTGCCACTGTGCGGTCGGCATAGTCTTAACAATAGCATTGCAATGAATGAGCAGATAAGGACCGCACTAGGTAGTGGGCGGAGCCTACGCCATTTTAGTTTCAGTTTTAGTATGCGATATTATCTTTTCGTACATGTCCTCTACATATTATTTAGTCATTGGAGTAAACCTGTCTGTCTGTCAATGTCATGAACTTCGTCCATCGTCCATGGCATCTACCATTTCCACCCAAGTCACAGAGAAAAACTTGGTTTTTCTTTAATTACATTCTAAGAAACTTAAAAAACTTCTGTTTAAAAAATTCAGTGTTAAATCCCTGCGAGGATGGCGCATGCTATGGATATGAAACATCTCATCACTAGGTTATTTTCTTTGAAAAATGGGTAAGTTTAACAATTTTCCATTGTCCAGACGGCTTTCTTGCGTTAAATCTGCGGCTGCTTCTCAATAATAACCACATTTAAATTAACAGATCGTTACGTATCTCATTATATTTGAGGTTGGTGCAGTACGTCTAATACTTAGTTTTATTGCATCATTAGCTTAATAAACTTTACAGGTTCAATACAAATAGATGGACTTTAAAAAACTACAGTCAGGAAATCAACATAACCGCACCAGTGGTAAACAGGGGCAATGTAACGCCTTTGCCACCGCTGTCTGAACCAATGAGCCTGCCCCCAGTGATTTACTCTGCAGCGGAGACTGAGGATGCTCTAACAGAAGTCACTGTACTCAGCAATGGACTGCGAGTGGCGTCAGAAAAAAAATTTGGACAATTTTGCACTGCTGGTGGCAAGTAGCATAATTTTTAATAGATTACTCAAACAAGTCTTATTTATTTTACAGTCATTGTGTTATTAATGAGGTTAGGTACATTCGTTTTAATTTTAACCTCTTTGGTCAGACGCATTAATAATACTTTTTTTTTCAGTGGTCATTGACTCTGGTCCAAGATATGAAGTTGCTTATCCCAATGGCATTTGCCATTTCCTTGAAAAACTGAGCTTTGGTGTAAGTATTTCTCTTAATTATTTGGTTTGGTTTAACAGGTTAATATTAAGTATTTCTACAAAAATAATGTTACTGATAAAAAATATCTGTTACATTTCAGGCCACACATAAGTATGCTACTCGCGATGTTATGCACAGAGAGCTTGAGAGACATGGAGGCATTTGTGATTGTCAAGGTTCTCGGGATACTACTGTATATGCCACCAGCGCTGATTCTAGAGGCTTAGATGCTGTTACTCAGGTAAAAAATATGAAATAGTTATTTATTTAATACTTAATATTACTTATTTATTTAACCATTTATGTACACACATAATAAACAGACAAGAAAAATAGGTACAAAAGCGATGCTTATTTCTAAAGAAATCTCTTCCAGCATATCTTCAACACTTGCTTAATTTTTTTTTTTTATATTTTGTTTTGACAGTACCGTGTTTCTTACTTAATCATAATAACATCAATGATTTCTTCACTCTATTGTATGCAATTGTCTATAAAATTGGGCAACAAAATCAAAATAAAATAATATTTGGTGTGGAGAAAAACATTTTCATACCAATTCACATGCTAAGGGGATTGAAGATTTTTTTATGGATATAAATCAATAGATGACTTCACTGCAAACAGAAAAAATAATAAGACCAAACTATCAAAATTTATTGAAATCATCACACTGAAAGTTTGAAGTAATCAAACATCTATGCAACAATATGTAAGCAAGTTAAAAAGTATGGATGTCACATGATCAACTTTGAATGTTAATCTCGGAAATATGACACTTTACAGGGTTTGGTATTATGTTTTCTGTTTACATTGATATCAGCCACCGATTTATATGGGAGCCAAACATGGCCGACAAAAAGCAGCAAAAGACAGTTTTGTTCCTCAAAATATCAGTTTACTTAATTTTATTTTAATTTGTATGTTCTAGGTTCTAGCAGAAGTGACATTGAGACCACAGCTGAATATGGATGAGATTGAATCAGCGAGACAGGCTGTTGCATTTGAATTGGAGACCCTCTCCATGAGGCCTGAGCAAGAGACTATACTGATGGACATGATCCATATGGTATGTTTGCAAAATATTACATCAGACTCCAATTTAGTGGCATTTAACACACATCTGTATGTCACATCACAGCCTGTCAAGAGGCCATGATCAAGAAGTGTTAAGTTCTTTGCTTACAGTTAGGGAAGGTGTTATTTGTGTGGTATAGCTTCATCTTTCTTTCTCAAATTGAAACAATGATGAAATAAAATTAAATTGTTTATTCTATAAATAGGATACAGTATCACTTTTTCACATATGAAGAAAAAGCTAGATGAGTTGACATTTCCTATCTGAATACTCCTGGGAAGAAATGGCTAAATAAACTCAGTCTCTTTTAAAGTCTAGACATAATCTAGGTCAGATCATGTGGGGACCATGTAAATTAGTGTCCGAAAGAATCACACAGATTTGAGTGAACCTGTCCTGTCAGTGCAAGCATTTGCCAGTAATAGGCTAGTTTCCACCATCAATACATTGAAAATCTATTTAGTCCGTCAGTTACAGTATTGGAAAATAATGGACACGTATTTTTTGTTTTTATAAATCAATGAATATTGACAAAGATAAAATGTATCAAAACTCGGGAGTGGGGGCTCGTGACTTTAGAATGCACTAAAAATTATACCAATGTGTGACATATTGAGAATTTTAAAAGCGTCGTATCTTCGTCAATTTTGGTTTATGTAACAAAAGAAAAAATATGGGTCAAATATTTTTTGATAATCTAACTGACGGCCTAATTAGATTTTTTCAATTGACAAGCCTATTGTGTAGCTCAACTCAAAACTTAAGGACCTCAACCACATCATCATCCCTGACTTTCTTGTTTAGGGATGAAATCATTTTATTGACTGTTGTTATCATTTTCTTTACAGGCTGCCTACAGAGGAAACACTCTTGGACTTCCTAAGATTTGTCCGAACGAAAATGTCAATAAAATAGACCGTGACATAATCCTTAACTACCTCAAAAATCATTATACACCTGATAGAATGGTTGTTGCAGCTGTTGGGGTAAGATCATCATAAATAAATACTACATTTTTTTCAGCAAACAAAATAACTATGAAAAAATCTTTAAAAAAAAACTAAGTACATAAAACAAGAGTGTTTGTGTATAAGCACACCATCTTTTTTTCATTTTGTTGACTTAAGTCTTATGACAATACAATAAGTGAAAGTGTGTGAATGTAAGTCATAGTCCGCCTAAAGAAGTTTTCGCTTCAATAACTGCCTTTTGGTAGCTGTACGTTTTCATGATCTACTATATCTCTATCCATAGGTCGAACATGAGCCGTTTGTAGAGTTTGTGCAGAAGTATTTCGTGGATATGAAGCCTACTTGGCATGTGGATCAACTTCAAACATTCAAACCGAATGTTGACGCTTCAATTGCACAATACACTGGAGGAATGCAACAGGTAATTATGCAACACATTACAGAAACAAAATAAAAAAAAATAACATTATAGTACTTCCATGATTAATAATGAATGAATAATATTTCAGGATGATTGCGAAATCCCCCTGTATCCGGGATCTGATCTCCCAGAACTGTCTCATGTTGTTATTGGGTTGGAAAGTAAGTATCATATCACTCAGTAAGTTCAAAGGCTAACAAATCTGTTGAATATGAACCTTATTCCTTTGCAGTAAAGTTGAAAATCTATCAAAGAAATTTGACAGATTGGGGTAGCTTGATGTGCTGGCCTCTGTACATGCATTTTTTAACGTGTTCTGGTTTCTTTATAGATTCATGAGCAGCAGTTATATGCGTTTCGTTTTCAAGCATCGATAAGTACGGTTGTCATGTGTTCAAAACCAAAATTGACTAAATTTTGTAGAAAATCCGAAAAATTAAAAATAAATACTGCTGACGTAATCACCATCGAGATCCCCCGATCCACCATGTCATCAAAAATAAGCAAAGCAAAGACCCCCTCCTGTAGTGCTTACGTAATACTTGAATGTCCCTCTTCCTCAAGCATTGGGATATGAAACGCAAAAAGAATTTTTTAAATCAGACCGGTAGTTCAAGGGATTAGCGCATTCAGTCAAACGAAACTCTTCAGCTTTATTATTAGTTTTTTAATGCATATTTAGTTGAAGTAATTCGTCATTCCAAGTTCTTTATTCAATCATATTTTCGCTTTTTCTAGGTTGTTCTCACGGTGACCCCGACTTTGTACCGACATGTGTGTTGAACATGATGATGGGTGGCGGCGGCTCGTTCTCAGCTGGCGGGCCCGGCAAGGGAATGTACACACGGCTTTACACTAATGTCCTGAACAGGTAACAATTTTAATTAGCCTTGCATGATCAGGAGCAGCTTAGAAATCGGTTACCTAGTACTCAGTATTTATTTAATTTAAAGCTAGAATAGCAGCACATGTCTGCCTGCTTTTTCTTGGCTCACAGCCAGGGATTTCAGCAAAAAACTATTACCGCGTGAATAGACAGCGACAAAACGTGGAGGAGCGCTAATTTGTATGAAAATGGACAACATTTGGCCGTCAAAATCAACCGTGTGTGGGATACCGTCCACATAAGGGCCACGTCGCAGCCACATCGCAACCACCAGCGAGTCCGCACACTAGCGGCCGGCTACATCGCAAACACAATGTTGCGTCGACCATTTGATTTGATTTTATAGTTACCACAACGCCACTACAAGAAACTGCAGCGATACCATTCACTCGAAACCACTGCTTGTACACATTTTGTCACTGCAATGTGGTGTGGAAGTTGTACAGTCACGAGCACTAATATGTCAACACTTGGCAACTTTCAATTGCGATTTTTTCGTGAAATAACGAATGCAACTTTGAAATACGACACTGTACATAAACCTATGTGTTATAAAATACTATGTTCGTAATAAAAAAAGAAGAAAATCGCCTTTGAATAAAGCCAAGTGTATACATACTTATGCTCGTGACTGTACGTGGGATCGGGCCATAGAAGCGACATTCTCGCTCTGAACGCGTTCAAATTCTGTATATTTTTTTATGATATTTACGCAAGCCTATTATGTTCTCAGATATCACTGGATGTTCAACGCCACAGCGTACAACCACGCGTATGGCGACACAGGCTTGTTCTGCATACACGCCGCCGCACCTCCTAACCGCATTTATGATACGACACTAGTTATTGCTCGGGAACTCGCTAACATGGCCGGTAAAGTTGGAGAAACTGAACTTCGGGTAAGATATTTAATTTTTGTTTGTCCTGACCAGTCTGTGATATGATGATGAACTGTCTCATCGTCAAGGCCACTGTAGAGTGACCACCGCATCGTCTATGTTGTTCTATGTTAAGGGTTTGGTTTCCGCACTTAGTCCTTCAATTGGACCATTGTGCGTCGGCCATGGCGGCCGTCGGTGGTTATTCCAACCAGCCCACCTCCCTCCAGAAGCTGATTAGGTCTCCTGGTCTATTGAGAACATCTGTGTACGATCTGGGTGTTCCAAGGGTTTCTGATCTACTCTGGGTGACGCCTGTGCACTCAAAGAGCACATGCGTAACGGTTTCTTCAGCCTCCATGCAAGCTCTGCACAGGGGACTGTCTGTTATGCCTATAGTGTGGAAGTGTTTATTCAGTGACCAGTGTCCCGTGATGGTCCCCGTCACCAGGCGCAAGCCTTTCTTGTCCAGTCGCAATAAGCGCCTGGTTAGCCTGCCATCTAATGATGGCATAGCTTCCTTGGACTGCCTGCAGCCTGGTGACGACGTCCACCAATTTTCTGCTTGTGTATGGGTGTGCTCCTTTAGCCACCTGCGTATTTGGTTGAAGGGGATGGGCACGACAGGTTCCGGTCCACAAACTGACGTACTAGATGCCATTCTGGCCAGCTCGTCAGCTGCGTCGTTACCTAGCGATCCACTGTGTCCTTTTATCCATTGTAGTGTCACTTTATTGCGGTTCAGAACCGTTACCCGTTCAAGCGCATTGTGACATTCTAGTATTAGGTTCGATGTGATGCATTCCTTCCCTAGGGATTGGAGGACTGAGGCGCTGTCTGAGAGTATGCGAATGCAGGCATCCGTAACTCTTCTGGCTGTTATGGCATAAGCCGCTTGTATTATGCCCACACACTCCGCTTGATAGACAGTGTTGAGCATTCCCAGCGGTCTGGATATTTTTATGTTGAGGTCGTGTGAGAAGACTCCGACTCCAGTTCCACAGTCGGTCTTTGAACCATCAGTATAAATTCTCAGTTCCTTCGGGCCTGAGTAGTCGCACTGCTCCTCTTTAAGCACTATGTTGTAATGCTTTTGAGAGCTGTATTGTTTCGGGGTTTTGTCGCAGGGTGATGCCATCATTGGCTGCCGTTTGATCGCATCTTCTTTTAAACGTATGTGTTTGACCCTAGAGTCTTTGCTTAGGGTACCTGATACATGGAGCCTAAAGGCAGCAAGGGCCGCCTCTTCCCGCACTATGAGGTGTAGGGGCGGCAATCCGAGCATGGCCTGTAGGGCAGCAGTGGGTGTGGTTCTCATGCAGCTAGTGATTGCCACACACGCGAACCGCTGCAGCTTTTCGAGATCTTTTTGGGCTGTGCTCAGGTCTGTCCTGGGCCACCAGACTAGTGAGCCGTATGTAATGATTGGTCGGATGACTGTGGTGTATAGCCAGTGAGAGACCTTGGGGCTAATCCCCCAATTCTTGCCAAGCATTCGCTTGCATTGCCACAGGTATATGCTGGCTTTCGTGGTAATGTAGTTGATATGTTTTGCCCAATTCAGCTGTTTGTCCAAAAAGATGCCCAGGTATTTGGTTTCAGTTGATAGGCTTAGGGTTGTACCACCGCATCGTATTTCTTGATATGTCATTTTTGAAGGCTAGAATCGTTATTAAGACTAATATAAATCGTCACTAAAGCCCTATTTACACGTTACAAGTTTATTCCTGTGGTAAACCATAAAATTGAAGCAACAATTGACTGGCACCGTCTAAGCAACACATACAATTGTTGCATGATACGGGCAAGTTAGTTGCTGTTCAAAACTGGTAAATAGCACGTAAGTACATTAAAAGCGCATTAGATTCTGGCATGAAAAAATTCTGTCATTCAAACATGAGTGAACGAAACAAGATACAAAAATCTTAAGAAGGCATTCAAAAAAATTAAATGAAATATTTGCCAGCGCAAATACGGGCAATACTTCAATGAACTGAACAAGGATGTGCATCTCTGTGTTTAGACGAGCTAAAACTTGCATTCAGTTATTGGATGCCATTCTTGAACGTGTTTTATGGCATACGATTATTGCTCTTGAGCATTCGGGAAATTTGTACCGTGTAAATGGAGGTTTAACTTTGCGTGTTATGTGGGCTTTTTCAATAACTTTGGTTCCCTGCCAGTTTCCGATTCGATCCTTCAGAGCCACCGAGCATAACCCTATCCAGTTATAACAATAGTGATCGTTAATTTGCAGAGAGCAAAGACCCAGTTGCAGTCAATGTTATTGATGAATTTAGAAGCAAGACCAGTTGTATTTGAAGATGTTGGCCGACAAGTGCTTGCGACTGGCAAGAGGAAGCCACCCTCATTCTTTATCAATGAAATTGGTAAGTAATACGCCCTGCTTACCCCTAAATATAAAATGAACTTATAAGCCACAAACGAAAGTATCACATCAGACAAGAAACAAATGACGATCATAGCGATATATTCCATTATGATTTTTCTTATTGCAGAAAAAATAACATCTGACGATATCATTCGCGTTGCGCAACGAATGTTGAATACAAAACCATCAGTAGCCGCCCGCGGCAAACTCGCTCATCTTCCCCTCTACGAAGAAATCCAAGCCAACATGTCAAACAGTAAAAGTGACTCGTCATCCCAAGGGAGAAAAATTAACCTGTTTCGCGCTTAGATAATATAAGAACCCGTCTGGAATTATTTTACTGTACTGTAGTCATAAATTGTTAAAAAATAAAGCTATTCATTTTTTTATTTTGTCTATACTGACAATCAGTCTTAACTGGGTTGTGGAAGTCCGTTAGGCAGTCGCTCCATGTAAAATACTGGTATTCAGTTGCATCCGGTTAGACTGGAAGCCGACCCCAACTAACCAAAAATTACTGAAATTGGCGTCTGTTTGTTTTCTCGCGGCCATCAACCAAATCTTGTTGTTCTAGTACAGATTAATGTAACAAACGAAACTTATTTGACATGCGTATCTCTAAACTCAGTCCGAAATGAGATAATTATAACGAGTTAGAAGATTGTATGTATTTATTAGCTTTTTAGGCAATTTTTGACTCCTAGGGTCAAGGTTAGTTTTAATTTACCACAAAACAGATAGCAATTTTTTACGCGCCTATTAGTTCGGAACGGTTTTTCTGTGCGTAAGAACTAGACTTTGTTCGTGTAGACTAGCATATAACTGATATTAGCGCGGTCGGACACGAAGCCAGGTGAGACAGCGTGCTTTTTGGCCATGACCACCAGTGAGTTCGAGCTCGCGATTAGTTTACTCTTGGAAATTTTGTAGTTTGATTGTTTTTTTTTTATGACTTAACGAAAATCAAAAGTAAGAAAAATTGCATCATACTCCCTCCGACCTTGACAATGGCCCCGATTCTGTTGTTCACAAACTAAACTAAATTTAAGTTCAGTGCATCTTTTTCTTTCCGTTTCATTAAGAAAAGGACAGAAGATAAACATTAGTTTAGTCCTATCAAATTAGTCAGCGCCTGACGTAAATTGACGTATTTTTAGTAGCCAATTTTTTTAATCCCGTCTAAACTTGTATATGGATTATCTAATTTGACAGTACTAAACTATTATTTTAAAAAGAAAAAGATGCACTGAACTTAAATTTAGTTTGTGAACAACAGAATCGGGGCCAATGTATAATTGGTGAGGTGTGCGTAACGTACGGGAGGGGGTGTACCGAATGTTTTAACGTCACGCTATGACCTATAAGAGCCGAGCATAAAGAAAAAACTCAGAAAGAACGCTATGAGCGGAAACGAAGTTGTAGCGCGAACAGGCGATGCGATGCAACGCCGACGGGGTGTGTGGAACAAGAAATTTCACGACGACGAAGTCGCGGGCAGAAGCTAGCTATATGTAAAATGAACAGCCAGATAAATGATTTATTCTATATTAATATAAACTATTTACATAACATTAACAATAATAATTCATGGCAAGACATTTGATTTACATAAATACAACTAGTACTTCCTACTTTTTTAATTTGTTAGCAAGTTAAAACAAAAATTCAGTCTTAATTTATTTCTTAGTTAGTGAAGCTATAAACAGTTTTTTGTTTGGAGCTCAGCTGAGAACATTTGAAATCATGCTGTTTGTTCAAATAATATGAGTCCTGACCAGCATAAATCGGCAATTTATGTTGCTTAAATACATTTTGAGCGACGAATATTACCCCATCCTTGTGGTTAAGTTTTAGTATTTACAAATAAGTACATTTTATTATGAAATACGCAATACACTAGTAGTAAACTACTATTTTACGGTTCTATAGCTTTGTACACATTAATAAGAGAGCTCCTATTACACATTATAATAACAGGTTGCTTACACTACACCCACAAGATATTATGGCATAGTAAAATAATTCGGATAAAGCCCATTCATGTGTTTGTATTTGAATGTAAATCAATGAATCGTCAAAATAGTTCTTTCTACAAACATTTCAACATTTCCATTTTACTGTGCCATTTTAACAGCCATTTTCGCTGCCTCGTCAACATCCTTGATGATCTTAAGCGGTAGACCAGATTCCTTCAGTAGTTTTTGTGCCAAGTCTGCATTACTGCCTTGCAGTCTGATAACAAGTGGATGTTTTGGGGGGTTTTCCTTGCATGCTGTGATAATACCCTGTGCAATTGTAGCACAGTTGACAATACCTGCAAACAAATAATGTATAAAATGTCATATCTGAAAACCTCCCTTAAAATAACAACTTTAACCTTTTAACCACCTATGTCGGATTTATCCGACAAACATTTTCGTGCCCATTTCGCCAGGGTCGTATATTTACGACCAAATACCACAGCTCGTTTACTCTGTTTTTTTATTCATTCCGCTGTATTCTATCAAGTTATTCGAAAAAAAAAATGGAATCAGTGTGCCGGGTGCTGGGGGCACGACAACTGATATAAAGTCAGGCGGTTAAAGGGTTAAATGACACAATGACATAAGATAGCTTACCACCAAACACATTGACAAAGACACTCTTTACTTTTGGGTCTGATTCCAATATCTTTAGAGCAGCTGATACTTGTTTTGGTCCAACACCACCTCCAAGATCCAAAAAGTTTGCAGCTTGTCCCCCATTCAAGGTGATGATGTCCATGGTGGCCATAGCTAGGCCAGCACCATTGACCATACATCCAATGCTGCCATCCATATCAATGTACACAAGATTATGCAAAGCTGCCTCTCTCTGGAAAAAATTTATGTATTTGTAGCCTACTTAGAAAAAGTTACATAAAACTATGTGTAATCCATTTTGTACAAAAATTCAGATTATTTATGTGAACTGACAGAATTTTACGATATAATAAAACATTATTCCATGAATTAGATGGACAAGTTTCCTACCTACTTTAAAAAAAATTAAAGGCTGGGACTAAAAAGTATGTTTGGTTTCTTTTTCTGACCCTTCTTTAACTAGGACAATCATATTTGAAGCATATGGCTCCATAGCTCTTCATTAGTTGAATTTCATGATTATGATGAGTGTTTCTTATCCCTTAGCAAGGTCAGCTTGCTATTGCAGCAGTAGCAACATTATCTTCATCTAAATATTCATTGGTAAAAGCACCAAATAAAGAAAAATAAGTGATAACAGAGGTTATTCAGATAAAGGAGGAGATAAACAAATACCCATCATTCATATTGAACAAAGATAAGTAGAACATTAATGCATAGTTGTTTATATTTTTATTTTATTGTGGAATAGGTTCTTGAAGTAAGGTAACAATCATACCAACGAGTTCATATAAATTATGATTGTTTAACCTCTTCTGGCTAGAGCTCAAATACTTATAGTGAGATTGAACACTGATTGTACTACGTTATATTTGTAAAATTGCCTTGAACACAGTTCCAGAACAAGCACTATAATACATAATGTTGAATCTACATGAGACACACTGGCTTTTTAATTGTTTCTGTAATTACGGCATTCAGCCTGTTAATAATTTAATTAAATCTTCAAGAGTACCATTGCCACAAAAAGAAAGAAGAATATTCATTACTTACTTCTTTGGGGTCACTCTCTGATAAATCATCCAGGGCAAAGATCTCCTTTTGTCTGAAACTGGCATTGTCATCAAAGTTGATCTTGGCATCTACAGATACCACTCGCCCATCATCAGTTTCTACAAGAGGATTGATCTCTAGCTGTGTGGCATCTACCTGAGAACAGAAAAAGCATTTTTTATATAAGTTGTTGTGTTGTTAGGTGTCTTCTCTTTGCCCAACAATGGGACAGTGCTACTAGCAAGTCTGCTTAATTGAATAAATCATTTGATACCTTTATGAATAGTTGCCACAGCCTTTTAAGTTCTTCAGCACATTTCGCCTTCAATGGTCCTTTGAATTCCAAAAATTCTGCAATCTCGTTGGCTAACTTATCTGTGATACCGTCAAATATATCAACGGGCACAGTTTTCAACAAGTGTGGAGTCTTTTCGGCAACCGTCTCTATATCCATACCACCAGCAGGAGAAGCCACTATTGCAGCCCCATTGTAAGACCTCTCCATCACGATACTGAAGTATGTCTCCCGTTTAATGTTGACACTTTCTGCCACCATTACTTTTTCCACAAATATTCCATCTTTGGGAGTTTGTTTTGTAATCAACTTGTGCCCAATCATACTCTTTGCTAATTTCATAACTTCATCACGATTTTTGGTAAGGTGGACACCTCCTTTGAAACCATTGTCAAAGTGGCCTTTACCACGACCACCAGCAAGGATCTGTGCTTTCACGACGTACTCATCAGCCTTAAAATCTGCTAGAGCTTTAGTGTCTAGTTTAGAGTCAAGAACTCGGAAGTCTTGTACTGAAACATGATATTTTTTTAACAAATCCTTACTGTGAAATTCTTGCAGATTTAGGTTTCTTGTTGCCGTTACTTGTGGGCAATATCTAGGCACAAGCCTCGTTAATAGTTTTAGATTTTTTGTTTTCAACGCAGCCATAGCGAACTTTGTCCAGTAACGTTACGGAAATCTTAACCTAAAGATAACACTACTATGAATACCTGATGATGACTTTACGGAAGATGTGTTGTGCACTGCGCTCATTCATGCAATCCTTGAATTAAATACAAATAACAGGTGGTTCAACTTATTATTAATTAATACGGCTTTTTTAGCAGTGAAATTTAAGCACCAACGCAATCACCGAATGAAATTGAAAATGACGGCAAATGGCAATACATACATCAGTGTTACCAACCTATACCAAAATTTACCCCCAAGATTTTTTAAAAATCCCCCTAAAAAAACCCTAAGTATCTCATAAGTTAAATTTCTTTCATGTAGTGCCCAACTCCTTAAATCGTTCGTAACTCATAAAATAAAACGCATAGGTACTTAGTCAAGAGACCTCCACATTCATAAACGAAAACATAAACAAACGTCATTACGTCAGGTTGTCAGTTGTCACCTGTCAGGGCTGTCAGACTTCACGGGGCGAAGGATTGCAATGAGCAAACAAATCATAAAACAAAGGTGCAAACCTCTGAGATTGAGGTCTGAGGTGCAAACCGTAGATAGAGAATGATAAATACGGTACAAAAGGCATTGAGTCACGGAAAGATACGGATAAATAAGAGAATGAAAATTAATATGAAAAGATCGAGGCTCGCATCTGCCCTGCCAATCCAATACACTGTAACTTTTGTTACAGTGTATTGGATTGACAGGGCAGGTGCCGGTATTCATTGATTTCTAAGACGTTATCACGTCAAAAATTGGTGGTCAGGGGTACTAAACAGACATAAAGAAACTCATTTTGGATTGACACAGCAGCGCAGTTCGTGCCATTCCACGCACAGGGCATGTTCGTTTCATTCATTCGAGAACTAAATCGGGGTGCGGTGATGTCATTCTATTCCTACTATTGTTCGATTAAAATTGCACATGTTTTTTGAAGCCCCTAAAAATATCCCCAAAAAATTTCTGTCCCTAAAAATCCCCCTTTTAACACTTCTTCCCCCTAAATTTAGGGGGAAAACCCCAAAGTTGGCACCACTGACATACATGTCAGCAGTCCCAGTCAGATTGTCAGTCAGTTGTCACTTGTGTCAGATTAAAATTCGGCGCCGATTCTGTTGTTCACAAACTAAACAAAAAGTTCAGTGCATCTCTTTCTTTCTATTTCAATATGAAAAGGACAGAAGATTAATATTAGTTTAGTCCTGTCAAATTAGTCAGCGTCTGACGTAAAACGACGTATTTTTAGTAGCCAATTTTTTAATCTCGTCTAACTTGTCTATGTATTATCTAATTTGACAGGACTAAACTAATATTTTATCTTCTGTCCTTTTCGTAATGAAATAGAAAGAAAAAGATGCACTGAACTTAAATTTAGTTTAGTTTGTGAACAACAGAATCGGGGCCATTATTAGAGAAGAAATGTATCCCACAAAATTAATTTGTATTGTTTGGTTACTAAATAATAAATATTTTGTGCTGTCCATACAAAATAAACAAATAAATATTTTGTGCTGTTCAAGGCTACTCAAACAGATCCACTTGTAAAACCGTATTATAGGCATTATAACCGGTCATCCTCGGCAGATACACTTTGTTTCCTTTATCCTTGACATTGGCACTTGGCAGAATCATAGATAAAACGAAAATTGGAATTGGAAAGAAGAAATGCTATCCAAAAAAATACAAATTATTCTAACTGATGACTAGGCAGCATGGTACCTGACCTTAGCCTGTTCCACTAGGAACAAAAGAATAAAAAAAAAAGAAATGTCACTGTCACATAGACAAGAGATTAAGAGATTCTGTCATACGAGCATCGTGCCCAGTCGATGACTGACATACCGACATGGAATTAGTATATACTATGACCGTTGATAAGGCCGCAGGA
This sequence comes from Globia sparganii, assembly GCA_949316385.1. Lineage (NCBI taxonomy): Eukaryota > Metazoa > Arthropoda > Insecta > Lepidoptera > Noctuidae > Globia > Globia sparganii. The sequence continues at coordinate 15,743,187 of OX438655.1, forward strand.
ATCCGCTGGATGTGAGAAGCACAGAGTCAGAAACGGTCCAAGTGGCCGTGCTTAGGGGAGGCCATGTCCAGCAGTGGACGTCTTTCGGCTGTAATGATGATAACTATATGACGGACAAATTAGCCACCCTATTTTTTTAAAGAATATGTTGCCTACTTATCCTGATTAATTACTGATGGTATAGTTTAGCCACGTACGCAGCCACTCTCGCTGGCAATTTGACAATTTCTAAATCTCACGTCAACGTAGAGATTTTGATGTTGCTGCTTATCAGCGTTGCCAGATTTTTGTCGGGCAAAGCGGGATTTTGAAACCTTTTGAGCGCTATTCTTTGTGACATATTAAAAAAAAAACCTAAATATCATGCTTATTTCCTGATTTTTTATATATTGTAACACCAAAATCGTAATGCCAACCTTCAGACCAAAGCGAACTTCCTTTTTCTCGTGTTCTTTTGACAACGCGAGGTTAGAATCGCTATTTAGCTTGAAAAAGTATGTATTTATTAATATAAAGTAAATTTTTACTTAGTTTTGTGGTTTGTGATCGATTCTAATTAGTCTTTTTATTTGTAGGCAATCATAATGGCTGAGGAAAACTGGAATGATGAAACTGTCGAAGGCGGCAGCATGGCTGTTGACAACGCGCCGCTGCCGCTGGCCGCTGACATTCCCGAAATTAAGCTGTTCGGAAGATGGAGTTGCTATGATGTCCAGGTGTCTGACATGTCCCTGCAGGATTACATCTCTGTCAAGGAGAAGTACGCGAAATACTTGCCCCATTCTGCTGGCAGGTATGCACACAAAAGATTCCGTAAGGCCCAGTGCCCCATCGTTGAGCGTTTGACGAACTCCCTTATGATGCACGGCCGCAACAATGGCAAGAAACTCATGGCCGTCCGAATTGTGAAGCACGCCTTCGAAATCATTCACCTGCTAACTGGCGAGAACCCTCTGCAAGTGCTTGTGACAGCTATCATCAACTCAGGTCCCCGAGAAGACTCTACTAGGATCGGTCGTGCTGGTACCGTGCGTCGTCAAGCTGTGGACGTGTCTCCCTTGCGCCGTGTGAACCAGGCTATCTGGTTGTTGTGCACTGGCGCACGTGAGGCTGCATTCAGAAACATTAAGACTATCGCTGAGTGTGTTGCTGATGAGCTCATAAATGCAGCGAAGGGTTCATCAAACTCTTATGCCATCAAGAAGAAGGATGAGTTGGAGCGTGTTGCTAAATCCAACCGTTAAAACTTACATTTTAAGATTTGTCTCAATAAAAAAAAAGTCAGAAAGCCTTGTTTTATTTGTTGTTTGCCCATTGCTTTAATATCTTTGTAGAAATTTCATGAATCAATGTCTTATTGTTTATGAGCTATGATGATAGATTTTTTCCAAATAATGATTGGTCTTTTCAATAGGTTTCATCACCAACCAACTCGTAGAGTACCTACTATGCTGAATCAACTGCCAGGCGTAGGCTATCATGAGAGAAAACATTTTTTTGTTTATGCAAATATGCATTACTGGATGCATTTGAACTATAATCAGTAATCATCATCGATTATGTAAAAAAAAAAAATATGCCAAGCCAATCAAAACAAAAAATAGATCATTCATTATTAGTGTATCTGATCTGTGATTCAGTAGCCGTAGCTAGTTTTGGACAAGAGTTGTATTTATGAAATGTGGTGTTTGGAGTTAAATTTTAGAATTGATGAACGGATAATTGCTATTTACAGTTTTTGTACTATTTTGTTTACAATGTGGAATTACTGTGGACATCAAAACCACGTGTAAAGTTCATGGCATAAAAAACATCATTATCATAATGTCACTTTCAGACTTCAGTCATGGAGCGCTAGTGCAGTGCCATATAGAATCGATTATGATTGTAGCAATTGACATTTTCAGATATCCAAAGATCAACTCTAATTTCCATCGTAGGTAGACTCACAAACAACAATACTTCCTACTAATATTATAAATGCGAAAGTTTGTATGTATGGATGTATGGATGTTTGTTACTCTTTCACGCGAAAACTACTGAACGGATTTTGATGAAACTTTACAGTAATGTAGTTTATACATCAGAATAACACATAGGATACTTTTTATCCCGATATTCCCACGGGATCAAAACTTACGCGGGTGTAACCGCGGGGCGCAGCTAGTATTAAATAACTATACAGTAGTGCGATTCTGTAACCATCTCATCTCACCGTGAAAACTTAAGTGAAGTGAGCTGTCTGTGTCATCCTGATGCTAGGGATTGATACTCTTGACAGCTCACTTTACCTAACTTTTCACGGTGAGAATTTTACAGAATCGATCGGTAGAATGAGTAATGTTCGACTAATAATAAAATGACTGTTATGTACAGACGCACGCACATCAAGCTCCCCGAAACTGTCAAATTTTCCCAATCAACTTTGAACCTTATGCATAAATTATAAAGTTGAAAATCTATTAAAGAAATTTGACAGATTGTAGTAGCTTAATGTGCTGGTGTCTATACGTTTCAGACTCTTGGTCGTTGAGATTGATGGATTCAATTTTTAAGATCATTCAAGAGATTTAATAAGGCAATAGCATGCAACTGAGATGAGAGTACCTACAAAAAGGGATGTGTGGTGTTGCGAATGGATACATAATTATGAGGAAGCAGTGGCGTAGCTAGGGATGGGCGGCTCGCCCCGGGTGCCATCCATTCGAGGGTGACACCTGACCGTGAAATCAGCTTTTCCCTGCATTTTGACGAGTTATGCAAACATAAATGTAGGGAACAGCTGATTTTATCTCCGCTTTTTTAAAATGATGGATGGACTGTCTGAAAGTTAATATTGCTAGAAAAAGCAATGATATTATAAGTGTAAAATGTACTTATAATATCATTGAGAAAAAGGATGACCACCGAGATGACGACTAATAGAAAAGGAAGAAAAACATTTCGCTCTGGCCCCAAATGAATTGCCGCTTTATAATGATTTGAAGAGTCCTAAGATTAATAAAATAATAAAATGAATAAATTCTCCAAAAAAATACTACCCAATGCAATGGAAAAATCTATCACTATATCGTGACTCTTGTCTGTGTCAAATCAATCAACTCTGTACTATAGTATCGATTTCTCTCACAAAAGTATCCTACACGCAACGGTAGAAGACAACTCGACGACTTGTCATTCTGTCAAAATGTCAAGTAAGCCAACTGTCATTGTGAAGTTTAGTTTAGCTTCAAATAGTACTTTCAAGGGGAGAAACAGGAGAAATGTCGAAAAACTGAAGTGAAAACACAACTTAGTACTCTTATTTGCAAACAGTGGAAGTTCATTAAAACTATATTACAAACGCAGTCGTAGTTAATAGGCTACAATGATTCACAGTTTGTTTATAATAAATCCATCTGGGTAGGTATTTAGCTTAAATCAGCGCAGTGCTTAAAAAGGTCGAGCTAAAGCTTCGTTCAACTAGTCTACTACCTATACTGGTCCCATAAATCCTTATGTTTATTTTGAGCAACTCATTTTGTGCATTGGTTATCATAAAATCAAATTAGAAATATTTGGTAACTTGTATCAGTTAATCCTGAGAGGATAATGTTCTCTATAGCTGAAAGGATAATTCCAACTCCGATTTTTATTTTCACTAGTGTTGTTTAGTGGATTAATAATGTAACAAGTAGCAATTTTCGGAATCATTGATCTTAGGCTACTAAAAAGCTCTAAAAACCATGTCTATGTTCTGCCTGTAAATGCTATATAATTACAGGGATGTATTTCTCGAAAAGCATTGGCGGAGTGTGGTCCCAAGATCAGTATGCGACTACTATTTGGAGGCACAGCGGGCATCTCCCAATGTAAGTAAGGTTTAAATTATTAACTAATAGTATAATGAGAAACATGACCAGCCTGTAATAGTGGTCAGTGGGTCGTCTTAGATAGTCTCACTGTAGAGAATAGTCTTATACAAAGAAAGTAAAGGCATTGATCACCAATCTTGCTTGCATTGTGTTTGAAATTTTAGACCTATAAGTCTTGTTTCCTCATTATGCTTAGAATTAAAAGTCACACTGGAACTTGCCCGGTTTGAGACCCCTGGCCAGTAAGACAATTGGGCAGAACACTTTGTTTAAAAAATAATATTGTGTTTCTAGGATGTTCCCCCAGTTTTGGCCGCCCCCCACCACTACTTGATATCTATCCAGAGAGGTGGTGTAGCTCTGGTGGCCGTGTGCATGCAAGAAGTTGCTCCACTGTTTGTGATTGAGTTCCTGCACCGAGTTGTTGATACATTCCAAGTAAGTAAGCTTTAACATAGCCTGTTTTACTGGCAATACTTTAATGTACTGCTAATACACCCTACCCACCCAGGGTCCATTAGCAGCATTGGCGAGCGGTCAAACACATTGTAGCAGAGTTTACTGTTTAATACTAGCCAATTAGCAACATTATAGCAGAACTGACTTGACACAATGTGTTGTCAAGTCAGTGTGTGGCTACTATTTCAATCACTCTATGAGACAAAACGCAAACATCATGAAATGAAATGAGGTAGAAAATTGGAGCATGCTGATGTAGATGCATCAATATGAGTAATTGATTGATTTGAATCACTATTCTCATATGAGTAATATGTAAAATAAGAAACCAATATAAGTTTTTAAAAATAAGGACAAGAGACACTTGTACACCACTGTGACAATAAGTCATGGTTTCTTCAGTCTACCCAATATTTCTGTGACAGTATATGTAACTATTCATGTGGAAATAATAATAATAATAGCCTCCTTAACCAATTTCGTTCACAGTGCCAATCTCAACTGAGATTAGCCAGGTACACAGGAGATATTATAGTGCACAAGTGTGAGCGCAGACACAGGTGCACTCCCTTTTACAGTCTGATGGAAATAAATATATGGGCTCTGTTGTTCACAAACTAAACTAAATTTAAGTTCAGTGCATCTTTTTCTTTCTATTTCAATATGAAAAGAACAGAAGATTGATATTAGTTTAGTCCCGTCAAATTAGATAATCTATAGACAAGTTTAGACATGATTAAAAAATTGGCTACTAAAAATACGTCAATTTACGTCAGACGCTGACTAATTTACAGGACTAAACTAATATTTATCTTCTGTCCTTTTCATAATGAAATAGAAAGAAAAAGATGCACTGAACTTAAATTTAGTTTAGTTTGTAAACAACAGAATCGGGGCCACTGTATTTGTTCATCTGTTCAAATAGTATATGAAATAACTTAAAAGAATGACTATGCATTAATAATGTTTTATTTTCTTTTCAGGACTACTTTTCAGACTGTACAGAGACTATAATTAAGGAAAACTATGTAGTTGTATATGAGGTATGATTCTTTTCTTAAGACCTTTTTTATTTGCCTACTCTTTCCCACTTGTGAACAAACACCTCCCCCAAATTTTTTCAGGTATCCTTGTCTAGAGGCACCTCGATCTTAAGACACTAAAATACGTAAATACATTATTCCTATTACTATAATGTATTTTTTTCTATTTATAAAATATAAAATTTATTTTACAGTTGTTAGATGAGATGCTTGACAATGGCTTCCCTCTGGCTACAGAGAGCAATATTCTAAAGGAATTGATAAAACCGCCAAATATTTTAAGGACTATTGCTAATACTGTTACTGGGAAATCTAAGTAAGTAACGATTAAGTAACAACTTCCCAAGGGCTGAACCATAGCAGTATGTGTTTCTAGCTATGTTTTGGCATGTTTAAGAGTTTAAAATCAATCTGTCGCTACTTTCTACCTTCATCGTAGCATCGAAAGTCCTAAGAATCTGCTGGAATGTTAATGGTGATCAGATGCCTATAGCTAAACGCACATTATACAGCGGGCCACCGCACATCGCAATTCAAGACAAAAATATATGAAAATTATGTATGATGATTTTTCCAATGCGTTGAGTTGCGACCTTGCGACGCTGCCCGCCCTAATCTAGCCCTAATCTCCTAGTGGTATTTCTGCCGTTATTGTGCCAAACATAACTCAGAAGACTTTAATGTCTCCAAAATAACCATCAAACATTATATTTCTAGTGTTTCTTCAATACTGCCATCTGGGCAGCTGTCGAACGTGCCGTGGCGTCGCTCGGGAGTCAAGTACGCGAACAATGAGGCTTACTTCGACGTTGTCGAGGAAGTCGACGCCATTATTGATAAGAGTGGTGCTACCGTGTCTGCGGAGATACAGGGTTATGTAAGAAGACTAAATTAAATCCCAACAAAAAAAAAAAAACTTCATCACAGATTGGTAAAGAAGTAGCATCTTCATAGAAATTAATTGTAGATAACTATATCTTTAGGTTCGAACCCCGTCAGGCGCTTTACTTTGTGTAAATTATTTCATCACCATTGCTCTTAAAACGGTGAAGGAAAACATCTTGGGGAAACCGGCATGTCCTAGAACCAAAAATTCGAAGACATGTGACATCTACCAACCCGCATTGGGCCCGCGTGGTAGATTACGGCCCACTCCCTCTCATAGAGAGGAGGCCTGTGTCCCAGCAGTGGGAACATTATAGTCTGATTATCCTACTATCCTACTTTTCTACTATTCCTACTATTCGTACTTTCCTACTAATATTATTAATGCGACAGTTTGTGAGGATGGATGGATGTTTGTTACTCTTTCACGCAAAAACTACTGAACGGATTTGGATGAAGTTTGGCACACATATACTTTATAATCAGGATTAACACATAGGATACTTTTTATCCCGATATTCCCACGGGATCGAAACTTAGGCGGGTGAAACCGCGGGGCGTAGCTAGTAAATAAATAACTATATTTTTTTATTATACACTAGCGTCTACCTGCGACTTCATCCGCGTGAAATTTGTTTTCCCGACCCACTCTGTCGCATAGTATCGCCTGTCCGCGCCAGTAGGTACTTCTTTTTCGCTTAACATTCTTTCTGACTTTTTTCCTTTTTGCTCGGCTCCTAAGGGCCATAGCGTGATGTTAAATAGCCTATAGCCTTCCTCAAGAATTACGCTATCAAATGCAAAAATAATGTTTCCGACTGGTAATTTCAGAGATGGGTAATCTCTGAAATAAAAATTACCTCTTTATAATATGTATTTGTATAGAAGTATAGAATAGATTAAAAAGTACAAAGCTGTGTCTGTTTCAACATGTGAGAAGTGGGCACTTTTCACATAATATTCTTTTTCTATGAATTTATTTATTTCTTTAATTTTATTCTATTCGGGAAACTTACAGTTAGTATAAACAGTGTTACAATATCCATTTGAAGACCATTTACAAGTTTCCACTTATAAACACTTGAAACAAAAAAGACAACAAAAAACAGGTCGGTACAAAATACCTATAAGTAACATAAATTAGGAAATAAAATAAGACAATAAAAAAAAAAACAAATATTATATTTAAATTATATAATATTTTCTAATATATAAAATTCTCGTGTCACAGTGTTAGTTACCATACTCCTCCGAAACGGCTGTACCGATTTGTATGAAATTTTAAATTAAATTTATATTTTAAATTATTTTTTTAAATTTTAAATTGTTATGAAATTTTGAGTGCATATCGGGTAGGTCTGAGAATCGGCTACTATCTATTTTTCATACCCCTATTTTTTTTTTTGCAAAACGACGTTTGCGGGGTCAGCTAGTCTATATATATATATATATTAAAAACATATTATATTTATTTTATTGACTGCAAATACAATGAATCCATCTTATCAGTCTATTTAATCAAATGTTTTATTATGGTTTCAGATTGATTGCTGTATAAAATTAAGTGGAATGCCAGATTTGACCCTTACTTTTGTAAATCCACGTCTATTCGACGATGTTTCATTCCATCCTTGTGTGAGATTTAAAAGATGGGAGGTAAGTTAATTACTGAAACTTTAATATAACAAAATATGAGTGCGTTCTAAACTTACAACTTGCTTTATTTTTTTTTTTGGAATAAAAATAAGAGGCGAGAGAGATACTTACTATTATTTATAGAACCATAATAATATTTATATCCCGCACTTAAGTCACGATTATCTGTGACTTAAGTAGTCTATTTTTACATAGGCAATCGTGACTTTTTTTTATGGATGGGAAATCATCAAATGACCCCTCCCGCTCTGGGTGGAGCAGAAGGGAGTGTCAGACTCTTACTGACTAAAACACACTCGTACGCGCCATCCGGCACGGGAGAAAAGCGTGACTTAAGTGCGGGTTTGGGTCAGGAGTTATAAAATAGTATACTTATGATAAGACACACGTATCGTAATGTACTACTGAACCACATCATAATCCCTCAAATAGTTTAGAAGTAAGTAAGTGAATATGCTAACAAAAAACTTTGTTTCATACTATGTATTTAGAAGTTGCCTACTGCTAATAAAAACTAATGACTCTCTTATCTCTTCCAGTCTGAAAGAATACTATCATTTATCCCTCCGGATGGTAACTTCCGCCTTATGTCCTACCACATCGGATCCCAGAGCGTCGTGGCGATTCCGATGTATGTGCGACACAGCCTCACGCTCCGGTCGAATGGCGACCAGGGGCGGTTAGACCTCACCGTTGGCCCCAAGCAAACTATGGGGCGAACTTTAGAAAGTAAGAATGGATTTCTCGTAAGAGCCTGTATGTTTTACTTTTATTAATTATTCTGAGAAAACGTTCCAATGTATCGATTTAGTTCGATTCGAATTCGAAATACCCAAAAGACATTATGTAGACTGGAGTACAATATACAGAGTGGCAGCATCAACGCGCAGCTTGTTACCGTGGATTCAGTACATGATTCTGAAACCCAAGTGTTGAAATACGTCAGTTATTAAAAAAAAAAAAGCTGTTCCATACATTTTGACCGCGTAGGTACCTATCGCACTTTTTTATGAAACATCTGAGGGGTAATTCTCGTAATTTTAAAAACGTTCACAATCTGATCGCAGTCTCTATCTGTCATAAATACCTCTAATTTTCCTCATTTTTTACATTATGTTTGGCGCCGAGATGAGACTGTTAGTCGATGAGACTGAGACTTTGTTAGCCGATGAAAAATTTCTACGCTATAATGTGCATTCAGCATAATAGCGTAGAAATTGGGTCTAGTTAGCGTTGACGCCCTGTCTATTTTGAAAATTAAAACCATAGGTAATAAAAGTAAATGGATTGTAAGTAGGTAGGGTATGACCATACAGTTTCACACCACTTTGTCATCATTACTATGCACATACCTTATAGCACACTATGTCCTACATTTCCACTTCAGTATTAAACTATGTTAATTTTTTTCCCAGACGTAGCATTGGAGATATGTATGCCTAAGTGTGTCTTGAACTGCTCTCTCACCGCAAACCAAGGCAAATACTCGTATGATCCAGTTAGTAAGGTGCTGTTATGGGATATAGGACGCATCGAGTTGCCAAAACTGCCCAATATAAGAGGAACTGTAAGTAGTATTGTGATTTTATTATCTAGTTTTTTTTTAGTTTATATATTTTGTGCTTGCGATCGTATTGAAAGAAAGAAAGAAAATAATTTTATTTGACCCAGGTTAAGTAAGGCATACAAAAAAAAAAAATAAAACTTAAAATAGTATTGTGTGCCTCACGGCTGCGCTAAATATTGGTTGGACAGCAGGCTGGGATTTGGCCTACAGGCAGTTGCCAATCCATATTGGTCCACAAATGCGTCTCATTTCATTCATTGATTCATACTCGCCTAAATAACTGTTCTGTTCTGACGTTGTTTTTGTGGCAATATCCGGCGCATGCGCAACTTCTTCCTCATCTTCTAGTCACACTTTATTTAACACCAAATTGTTTCCTACAGGTGTCAGTAGCATCAGGTGCCGACATATCAGGCGCTAACCCAAGCATCAACGTGCACTTCACGATACCTCAGCTAGCAGTCAGCGGGCTTAGAGTCAGCCGCCTCGACATGTACGGGGCCAAGTACAAACCCTTCAAGGGCGTCAAATACGTAACTAAAGCGGGCAAGTTCCATGTGCGCATGTGATCGGAGGCCGACGAGCCCGAACCGTGGATGTGCTTGGGACTGTCTATGAGTGGAAGTCGTGTACAGTGAAGCCAGTGTTACTGAATAACGGTCTGTAAAGGACCAAATGTTTTTTATTTTGTGGGTACTATTTGGAGGATATATCTGTGGTCTTTTTCGTCATTCAAATTAAAACAAAAACGTGTGCGGTAGGGGTACCCCCGTCAGGAACAAAGTTCCGCACGCACAAACACAGAACGAGACAGACAGACAGAGAGAGAGAGAAAGTCGCATAGAGGTTTTTCCTTACGTTACGATTTCTACCAGTTAACTCCTACCGCAAGCCGCGTAAGGCCTGAGTCCACCAACATTCAAACCTCCGGTTCGGTATTTAAACAGTTGGCTTATGTCAAATTTCCTAAGGAAATTTTAAATATGTCGAGTCGAGGTTTGTATTTGTGTAAGTGCGTGTACGCAAGCGCGGTTTCTTTTGCGCATTCGCTGCCCGTCCAATGTACTACTTTCGGCGCTCACGCACATATATAGGAACCTCATGGCTAATAAGACATGAGCCTCTGTCCCATTCTGGGTGAAATGGGTTCCAGTTAGAAAAAAGGCTACGGATATTATCGCTGGGTAGTACCTCAGTTATTATAATATCTATCGTTTATTGTCAATGTAAGTGAACTCATGAAATACATATATGTATATCAGTGTATCCATGTGAAATAAGTTAGTTAAATAAGTTGTAAATAATATATTCTATTCAATGTTATAAATACTTGTATTAAAACATTATTATGCAGCATTCATGACTTTTATTAAGCAAACATTAATTAACATAATTGTTTTTAGAGGCTAAGTTAATAATAAATGATACTTCTTGTAAGAAAATTGTAATACAATAGAATAGGGTGTACATAACTGGCAAAATATGGGTGTAGTATAGGTACACCTCTGCCCGACCCTGTCGAGGAATACAGGCGTGATGTCATGTAATGTTACAGAATACATTCAATGTAATAATTATATTTAAAAATTGCCTGAGTAATATTTTGATTTCCACATACTTAAATTAAAATTTTAACAGTCAAACACCCTAAACAAGGTGGCAGGGACATTGACGCGTAATATGTAAGGGCTTTATCACACTGAAGATTTTCAAGCGCACCCAAAGCGAGCCGAGTGCGCAGCGAGCTCACCACGAGTTCGCAGCGAGCGCGCGGCGAACTCGCCGCGAACACGCCGCGGGCGCGCAGCGAGCTCGCCGTGAATACTCGCCGTGAATAGCGCCGTCGACGCCTGAGTGTCTCTCTCTGAGTGACTCGGGCGTCTCACTGTTGTAAGCAGAGTGTACGGACTTCTTTAGTTCAGTTTTTGAGGATACGTCTGGAAGTCCCCCTTGTGGTGAGGCATGCTCAAATATTGAATGTAACTCTTCTTTATCGGAGATTTATATTGAGCACGACTATGTTTTGCGTGCATTGAAACAACTGGATCATAATAAATGCGCTGGTCCGGACGGAATACCTTCACGTTTCCTTGTCAACTGTGCCGATGAGCTATCATTGCCACTCTACTATTTGTTTAATCGATCGCTGAAACTAGGTACGTTTCCAAAATGCTGGAAAAAGGCGCACGTTGTGCCCATTTATAAAGATGGTGACAAGTCAGATTGCGCAAATTACAGGCCCATAAGTATTTTATCTGGTATAGCAAAACTTTTTGAAGCGTCTCTGTATCAGCATTTTTATTCTCACTTTAAACCGTATCTTTCCCAATCCCAGCATGGATTTGTTCGAAGTAAATCAACACTCACAAATCTGCTCGAGTACAAAAATTATCTGTGTACTGCTTTCGCGAAGGGTGGTCAAGTAGACTCAGTCTATACGGACTTTCGGAAAGCCTTTGATAAGGTTAACCATGAGGTACTGCTTTTGAAGCTGAAATCGTATGGTATACATGGTTCCCTGTTCCGGTGGATACAGTCTTATATAAAAAACAGGAGCCAACTCGTTTCTGTCAGAGGATACTTGTCGTTGCCAGTTAATGTTACGTCTGGCATTCCACAGGGTTCGCATTTGGGGCCCCTGCTTTTCATAATTTTTATTAATGATCTGGTGACAAAATTGACCTGTCCCTGTCTGTTGTATGCAGATGATCTGAAGGTATTCACGTCGATAAAAAACATCTCCGACAATGAATCCCTTCAGAATGACTTAAATATCATTTCTGACTGGTGTACGCTTAATCGAATGAAATTAAACATAAACAAATGTTTTGTTATAACGTTCACGAAAAAACGTTTAAAGAACATTTATGACTACAGGCTCGAGGGTCAATCGTTGGAACGGAAGCACGTGGCCAGAGATCTCGGCGTGTTGTTTGATGAACAACTATCTTTTAGAGATCATTACAGTAGTATGACGAATAGAGCATTGAAACTTCTCGGTTTTATATCAAGGACTACCAAAGGGTTTAAAAAACCTCAAAGTTTCATTTTACTTTATAAAAGCCTAGTAAGAAATATATTGGAGTACTGTTCAATAATCTGGTCACCGTGTTACGCAGTACACTCTGACAGAATTGAGAGTGTGCAAAGAAAATGTGTTAAGTGGGTATCGTACCGTTACGGCTTCTCTAGAACACTACAAAGCTATTCCGAACGCCTTCTCAGATTCAATTTGAAACCTTTACATGCTCGTCGCAAACAGCAGGACTTAATCAACCTGCATAAAATACTACATTCCACGCTGGACTCTTCAGCTCTGCTGTCCCTCATAAACATCAATATTAGGTATAACACCCGTATACCGAAAACTTTTGCACTCCTGGTCTTTACAAATAACACCTCTTATTATAACCCTATCATTAGAATGTGTCGACTTTACAATGAAATTTCAAAAGACAATAACAGTATTGATATCTTCGATTCTCGTGCCGCTGCTTTCAAAAGGCTTGTATGTACTCTTTCCTTTTAATTTTGTAACACTTTAAATACTGTTCTCTTGAAATATGTAACTCTGTGTCAATTATGTACTTAACCTGGGTTGTTTGGTCTCCTACGCATTCCCTGCATAAGTAGTAGTGTGTCGGAGGGCAGACGCTCATACCTTGTAGCTATATTTTGTCAATTAAGTTTTATTTTTATTTCTTACTGTAGTTGTTATCATTATTATTGTTGTTGCTGGTCATGTTGTGCGACTACGCTTTGGGTGATAGTCAGGTCGAAACCTATAATTTGAACGTAGTGATATACTTAATGTGATTATTGCCTGTTGTAGTTGCCTTGTGAATAAATAAATAAATAAGTACACTCAGTCGTCTCACTCTTGTAAGCAGAGTGTACACTTAGGCGTCTGTGTAAGCAGAGTGTACACTCAGGCGTCTCACTCTTGTAAGCAGAGTGTACACTCTGGCGTCTCACTTTTGTAAGCACAGTGTTCACTCTGGCGTCGACGGCCCTTACCATGGTTTCAGTCACTAAGTCAGTCAATCATCAAGTCTGCCACCCTGTATTAATTCACATAATAGAGACGTAATATCAGTTCCAAATTGGAAGAAAATGCCTAAGAAGAAACAGATAAATACAGAAAAAAAAACCAAATAGTTTATGACACATTACGTGGAAGTCTAATACCGGCCAGGTTCTTACGCATGGCCGCAAGTTCGGTTTCCAGCCTGTGCGCGTTCATTTGCGAACTGTCTTTATCTCTAAAGTATCGTTGCACCAGCACGGACATTAGCGCCGGGTACTCTCTCCGCACCGACGCTTCGACATCTCGCTCCTAATGCAGAAATAATTAGCGATAAATGTTCCGTTTTGTTCACACGCAAATAACTACTTGTTGTACAAGAGATAACGAACGGAAGTGATAGTAATTGCTTACCATTCACTTTAAATGATTAACGATTGTTTTTTTATATATTCTGTCTGTAGGCAGAGTTGAGATTTGCATCTAGGTACTCAAGCTTCCAGCTGTGGTTCAGTCCATGGTCGGAGGCGAAAACGCATGGGATGCTGTCGCCTCTTTTTGCGAGAAGGTGATGATCTCCAACCACCATAAGGAGAGGCCCGCGGGCAGCGAAACTGTTGGGTTGTACAAGGGGCACTGGGTGGGAATATTGGGGCTCGTCAAGCCAGGTCCAAAGAAGTGGCACGAAGTGTTGCCTGGGAGCCTTTATGAAGGAGCGTGCGGTCGTGGGATCGCCTGCACTTAGTGACGGGGCACGTTAGGCATAGCGGGCTGATAAGTACCAGCCGGGGGCGCGGCGAATGTACATGTATCTCCCGGGCCCCGACTTATGGTAGTAGAAGATCACTGGGGTTTTAGTCAGTAGGAGTCCGATATAACCCTTCGTTCTCCTCAGACGGAGGGTTCCATGAGGACCCCCACGGACAAAAAAAAAAAAGAAAAAGTAGCTACTCAAGTGTTGTACTACAGCCAATTGATGTTTCCCGGGTTTAACAGAACTAAACAAAAGCTGCGTATAGTGACTGCAGCTTTAACTGGCCATAGATAATTTAATAAACACCTCTTTGTCATAGGAATAACAGACAGTCCGCTGTGCAGGGCCTTCATGGAGGACGACGAGACAGCGGCACATGTGCTTCTAAACTGCCCGGTGTTCGCCACGTACAGGGCAAACTACTTCGGGAACCCAGGTACCTACCCTACGTGAGACGGTCAGTAACATCAAGGCGTTGCTGGCCTTCCTTGAAGAGCTGGGGTGGATCGAATAATCGATTTTCCCACCCGTACGCAAAATACGCGCATTGACGTAGAGTTGCGGACACCAGCCCGTACTACCTGTTACTTTTAGGTTGAACAGTTGGCAAGCTGAATGCTATATGGGTAGTGAGTAGGTAAGGTAACTCCAAGATCCCACACCATAGACTACTAGAGTACCTACTACTGGTAACACCTATATTATGTTCTGCAAATAAATGATTCTTATACGATTTCCTGGTAGGTAACTGAACTCAGAACCTCACACTCGCAGTCACACTGGCGATCATAACACCAATGAGATAGAAAAAATGAGTTATGCTTATATTATTCAGAAACGGGGCACTGGTTAATAATGTCCCATTGTCTGTTTTACGAAATAAAGTAAAATCGTTCATCGGTTCATTGATACGGGTATTTATTGCTAGTTGCGTTACGTTCTATGGGAAGCATGGTCAAACGGTAACATCTCATTTAGCTAGGTCTTTCCCTGCAGTTGACTTTTATTGAGGCTGGGTACGACTTGCGGAAACAAAAATTATATGTTTAGTACCTTTTCACACGCTCAGGCTGTTGGATAGTCGACGCCGGATACCATCAGTGGCGGAGTTAATTGGTAAGTTAGCTAGGTATAAATGCTTTCAAACTTTATCCAGCTCACCCATACACTTCCGCCACTGCCCTAGCGCCGACTTCCCTGCAGCTAGAACGTGTGAAAAGGTCATAAGTGTAGGTCTTCGTTAGCTTATACAGAGATACACTTACAATGTAACAACAGTATTGAGGAGACCATCGAGCGTACACCCCCGGTAGACGATTGAATCTGCCACGGAACCATTCCATGACGTTGCCCATGCCTGAAGCTGTGGGGATCAGGTTGAACGGTGACGGTAGCGTTGTCTGCAGCATGTAGTCTATGTATACCTGAAAATATTTAATAGGTAGGTACATGCCTGATCTGCGATTGCGTAACACATTATCAATGGGAATCGGTTTCATTTTGACAGTTCAACAACATTAATTGCGTTATTTACGTGGTGAGCAAACAAATTTTTCGAACTTATGAAGCAATGGATTAGCAATTTGCTTCAAAATGATTCAGATTCTGATTGATAGTGTGTTACGCAATTAGGGTGCAGAGTCATTTAGTAAGGGCGCATCGCACTTGGTGCTAGTGTCTGCTAGCAGTTCTATTGCATATCGGGTCAGTGCCAGACGCGCATCTCGGGAACTTAATTTATACAGGGTGAAATTTTAATCACCGTTTTCCTAACCTAATAACTTTTACTATGGGATCAATAATGAAATCATGAAAAAAAAATCTGCTGTTTCCTACATTTATGTTCACATAACTCGTCAAAACGCAGGGAATAGTTGATTTTTTTCGCGATTTCTGGTTTGGCTCCATAGTAAAAGTTGTTCGTAATGATGAGTACAATGACCCCATAAGATGAAAACGGTAATTAAAATTTCAATCTGTATAAAAGTAGGAGTTCTCGGGAGCTCTCGGGCCCCTAAGAACCTTGGAGGTTTAGTCAGTAGAACTCCGACATAAGCCTCTGTTTGTTCCAGAAGAAAACGAATTAATATAATATTCCACCATTAAACTTACAATGAAACGTAAGTACGCAATTAGTCTCATAATTTATAATTGTTGCAGAAGTAATAAAATTTTATTCCTTAAGAAACCTACTTTTAAATAAAGCATCGGTTTCAAAATTTCTGTAACGTAATAGGATAGGTACCTATTACGTTACAGAAATTTTTACGTTACAGAAGTTCTTCTCTTCACTTACACAAAAAGAAAGAAAATACATTTATTTGCGGCAAACATGATGCAGAGAAAGAACACAAACAAAAATAACAAGTTGGGAGAAAATATGCGCCACATCTACGCGAAAAGAACTAGAAACAAGGGAACTTAGAATTGAAAGTTCTTGTGACATATATACAGTAGATGTCAAGGACTATGCTAGGCTTAGAGGTTTCCATCGAGAGGTGCTACAAAAATTGCTACTTCGCCTACCGCATAGTTAAGCTTCTTCCGACGAGGACCAACGTTTCCTTTGAAAACTCGTGGGGTCGTTTTAAAGAGAACTCTTCATTGCTTTCTCAGAATAACTTTCACTGGTCTAAGCAGCCTATGATGCTGTCGAAAAGGAAGGCTTGACTAATGATCATAACTGTGGGTGGCTGTAAAACATTTCGCACAGCTGCGACTGACCAGTAGGTACGAAAACGGGAAGATGCAAGATCAGTCTGTCATTTACGTTGCTGTTGCTGTATTAAAGAACTTTTGATTTGGTACCTATAGTTACCGAGCGCGACTGCGATATATCGCATAAATCTATCGGCCTCTAGCAAGCAATATTCAGACCTAATTGGAAATGTTATAAGTAGATAAATACGTTGGTTATAAAATTATAGATTTGCTTAAGAGCAACTATCTAAAACTTTTCCTTCCGCGGCAATTCTCGAGTTCGATCTCAAATTCTTCGATAAAATCGTGGCAATTCTCGAGTTTAAGCAAGATATTTCCATTTAATAGGTACCTATTAGGGAGACTTTAATTAGATTGCAGTTTTTATAAGTAACTTCATTAGGTCTATTAGGGATTCTTTAGAAGTTATAGGTTACCTATAGTAGAAGTGGAATTTCTTTTTTACTCTCACCTTGTACCGACGACGGCTAATGGGTGATTAAGTGTAATAGAGGTTTACTACCTCTACTGAAAATATAATGGATGTGTCCTGTATAATTAATTGAGTAATTTATGCGGCCTACCCAAATGTCCTTTCTTTGGTATTGTTCGTCGAATCGTTGAGCTCCCTAAGTTTGAGTTGAGCAGCATGATTACTGACAAATGCGTGCACTGACTGGACAGGTCCACTCAAATTTGTGTGGTTCTTTCCTCAAAAGACCATTTCAGACACCAATCTACATGGTCCTCAAAATGATCTGACCAAAACTATTTCTGGATTTTTATATACACATTGACATTGATAAATTTTAC
The DNA here is from genome assembly GCA_949316385.1 of Globia sparganii. NCBI lineage: Eukaryota > Metazoa > Arthropoda > Insecta > Lepidoptera > Noctuidae > Globia > Globia sparganii. The sequence goes on from OX438655.1 coordinate 15,760,942, forward strand.
ATATACAGTGACATGAATATTTACTTTGTAAAGTATTATATTATTTTAATGACTGTGAATGTGAAGACTATGTGGGTTATTTTTTTTTTTTTTGCCTTTTCTTCTTTTTTTTTTTATTTTCTCAGATAGTTTTAGTCATGGTCTGGCAGTTTGAGTAATTTATGCGACCCACCCAAATGTCCTTTCTTTGGTATTGTTCGTCGAATCGTTGAGCTCCTTAAGTTTGAGTTGAGCTGCATGATTACTGACAAATGCGTGCACTGACTGGACAGGTCCACTCAATCGGTGTGGTTCTTTCCTCAAAAGACCATTTCAGACACTAATCTACATGGTCTCCACATGATCTGACCAAGATTATGTCTGGACTTTAAAAGAGACTGTGACCTCTGAGTTTGTTTCGGCCTTTCTTCTCAGAGTAGTCAGTTAGGAAACGCCGACCTCATCTCGTTTTAAAAAATATGATTGACATGTAAAAGTGTTTGTACAAACCTACTTACAGAAATAAAATCATTTATCATTTATCATTTATCATTTAATTCCCAGCACTAATCTGCAAATTATGGATTATTTTGTTTGCTTAAATTTTACAATTTTAACTTTTTTTAGGGACCTTGATTGCATCGGTCGCGACTACGATTTCCTTATTGGTATCTTAGTGTATACCTACAATGCCTATAGACAACACTTGGATGATAACCTGTACCAGTACTTGGACAAGTTAAGTAGGTAACTATAAAGTTTTATTGCTGACGGGTGGTCAGCAACGAGTTTGTTAACCTGGACTTTTTATGAGTACCTACTTATTAGAAACTTAGTACATTGTAGCAGCAATCAAGCACTGTATGGCAATTTGATAAAAAATTTAAGATTTGCTGTAGGTAGCTACAATCTTGATAGGGTTAAGGCAAATGGTGATTCAATAAGGCTAAGGTCCCACTACAGATGGAATGCTTAAAAGAAAGGTTAGGAGGTAGGCTGAATGGTCAACGATTTACATATAAGTATGTACAGACGCCAGCACATCAAGCTACTACAATATGTCAAATTTCTTTAAGATTATCAACTTTATTACTAAATCATAAGGTTCAAAGTTGATTGGGAAAATTTGACAGTATTGGGTAGCTTGATGTGCTGGCGTCTGTACAAATAATAAAGTTGAAGAGTTTAGTTGTATGAACGCGATAATCTCTGGAAGTATCAGTCGGATTTGAAACATTCTTTTTGCATTTGATAGCCACATCTTGAGGAAAGCTATACCTAGGTTTAACATCACGCTTGGACTCGTGAGGACCCGACCAAAAAGAAAAAAAAAAGTAAGAAAGAACGCTAGGCGAAAACAAAGTAATAGCTCGGGCAGGCGATGCGATGCGACCGGGGTCCGGAACAAGAAATTTTACGCGGACGATGTCGCGGGCAGAAGATAATCTTTGATATAGGTACTTTACACTGTTATAATGATGACCACCAAACACGCAGATGCTTGTTTGTTTAAAGTGTGTTTGTAAACCGACCTACATAGCTAAAATTATCTCATTGCAATGTTGCCAGGCCAGGTAAGGAAATTCTATCGCACCATAAGACCCATTAAAAGAACCTCGTAAAACCCAGCCAACATGAGTACCTAAGGGTCTTTCATTTTAGAAGGAATTTTAACATAAGCGTTTGCATGACAAGTAGGTAAGCATATTTAGTGCTCATCCTCATTGATGAAAATGCTGAGTTTTCTATAAGGTATAGGTAGTCGACCTCGTAATAGTTTTCACGTGTGTTTAAAACTTTACTAAGAGCTAATTTCGGCGGGAGGTTTAGAGGTCTTGTTGTCAGTTTCAATGGTGAAATTAGCCCTTAGTGAAGTTTAAATTTACTGAGCTTTTTTGTCTAAGGTTGAAACTATCAAACAGTTCTAAAGCAAAGGTAGACGTTGACGTTTTATGACGTGCAAGTAACATTCAACCTTATGATAAATTACGAGGTCAATTACATCTATAAGTAAGTAAGTAAGTAAGTAAGTAATTATTTATTTACTAAAAGACTTAGCCTAGGTAACATCAGCGTTCTATCAATATGGAATGGGTATGGCTATTACATATGAGAAGACCCCTGCCCTTCAAACTAGGAAAATCCTGTATCTTGAAGGACAGTGTACTTTACGGGATTGACACGTTTTACAAAATATTCATAACTGCGTAATAACTCTGATGCTAAGTAGGTACCCTCATCTATAGGTAATGTCCGAGATACACGAGGCTAGTTTTTACGGTTTCGTATTTTACAAGGAACCCTTAGAGTTTCGCTATGTCCGTCTGTCCATCCATCCGCAGCTTTGCTCAGAGAGTCTTAGTACTAGGAAGCTATAATTTGGCATGGATATACACATTAACCACGCCAACAAAGTGATAAAATAAAATCATAAAAAAAAATGTATTTAGGGTACGCCTCTAGGTAATGTAGGGATGTTTTTTTTTTCTCGTCTAACCCATAGCGTGGGGTATCGTTGGATAGGTCTTAAAAAAATACTGCAGGTTTGTGAAAGCCATTTTTTTCGATTCAGGATCCGTTTGTGAAATATTAAGCTTTAAATCGCTAATTGTTGTTAGAGTCAAGTGTCCCTCCCCCTGCCAGCTAAATGGTTGCTTTTGGATATGTGAAAAAAATTACGGAATTAGTATCTGGGGGCACGGGAGTGCCCCCGCCAAGACGATCCAAGCGAAGCGCAAGGGTACTACCTACCTTTTCTCGAAGCACTTCGTCGTATTTTTGAACCTTCTTAACTTGGGTTTGGATTATACCAGATAAACAAAATTTTCGCGATATGATGTCAGTGGTTGACTTATTAAACCTATAAAGTTTCAATTGCATAGCTCTTATACTTTAGATTTTATTAATATCTGAAATATCCCGATTTCGTCACTGATTCACTGACTCACTGACTCACTGATGATCATCAATATCCTGAAGTCCTAGAAAGCTGAAATTTGGTATGTAAGCTAGTAATAGTACACAAACAACAAAAAAATCTTAAAACTTGAAACTTTTACCCCCCCCAAACCCTTAAACTAGGGGGTGAAAGTTTGTATGAGACTTCCGTTAATTTTGATGTTAGAGGTCTGAAAATTTATATAGGGGGTCCTTGTTATAAATAATAAGATATGTATTTCAGGATTTTTAGTAAATCAGCCCCTACCCTTTAAATTAAGGAATGACTTGTTTCGGTTTCCCCATACAAACTTTACTTCATTCTTGAGATCTGAAAATTATACAAGTACATTCTTCTTACAAATTAAAACATAATTTAAAAAAAAACATCCCTCAAACCCTTGCATTACGGGATAAAAGTGTATCACAAACAACTTACAAAAGAAATGAAATCCCACAAAAACATTTAATGTTACATGTTGCCAAGACGAGACCTATGTAGCTCGCACTGTCAAAAAGTAATCAGATCTCATGTAGAGCCAAGCTTCTAACTCTACACGCCCTAACTCTACAAGGCCTAACTTCGCAAACTACATCTTAGTCAAAATATATGGCTTGGAGTTCACTTCCTAGGTACTTGTCATTTGTACCTTCTTAAAGGCCCCCGCAGACAGGTGCAACGCGATACTAGTAGAACATGAAAATACACAACATGTACATGGATACTAAGTTTTAAAAGTTAGTAAAGAACATTTTCGAAATGTCTTATTTAAAAACAGATAACTGGAAATCTCTGTTTCTATGGAAAATTTAAACTCGGTCTAATTTGGCTGTAACACTATTTTTCGAAAATGTTCTTAACTAACTTTTTAGACCTTTATATCCTACTTATGCGTATGAAGTTTCATTAAAATCGGTTCATTCATTTCGAAAAACAAGGGTTTGAAAGTTTTTTTTTATGAAATTCCGTACGGCGTAATGCTTGGAATAATGTAAGTGTAAGCGACGCAACCACCGTAAGAACTTTTTTATAGAATGTTAAATTCTTTTCTTCTTTTAGCCGTCACTTTTTTGGCCTATCTGTCACCGCCGTTTAAAACCCAATATGTAATTTTTTCTGTTAGTAATTAAAGTGTCTTTATTAGTTTTTGCTGTAAATCCGTCATTTTTCTTCACTTCAAGTCTAAGACCATTACAGTAAGCTTACCTCAGTCTTCCCGAATGTCCATTCAATGTCCACGTTGTCATTGACTCTTTGAAAAGTGTTGGAAATAGTTGCTATGAGCATGTTTAGTACAACTATTACGGATATTACTTCGAAGCCTGTAATTAAATTAAAGTTTATTGAATCCTAAGTATTCTATAGCGATCATTACTTTGTAGAAATCTTTATTTGAAATCAGAGATCGATACTCTATAGGTATTTATAATTAATGGTAATTACTATTTATATAAAGTAAGGGAATGTTGGTTACTTTAATTGCTTGGTAGCAGATTGGAAGGGAGACCACGTAAAAGTAACGCAAACTAGGATGGTCAGAACAGGATGAACCAACGACATAAAAAAGCTGTGAGAAATCAGATAGGCTTAGGGCAGATCTGATGACAATGCCTAAATAGTAGCCTAACTTAGTTTGACGAGATAGAAAAAATTCGGAAGAGAATCTACAAAGCCCATATGCATTAAGAAATTAGCCTTGGTTTGAATCAAACTAGTCTACGTCCTAATTTAATATGATTTTGAAACTATCTTCACTTAGATATGAAAGATGATATGATAATGACTTACATCCAAAACAGAAATATCCAATGCGTTCGGTATACGCGTGTTTATTCTCATGAAACTTGTCCAAGCTCCTTGGGTCACGCGTGTTCTCCAGCACCACATCAGCACTTTCAAGAGGCGCCATACAGAATAACGCCCAGAATAAAGTGTTTAAAGTGTCGGTAAAGCTTGTGAATGAAGAGACCTGAAAGGTTTTATAACAGCAAAATTACGCTCTTCCAAGGGGTTGGGAGTGGTGGTATTCACACACGTCACCAGTTAACTTCTAAGTTTCATGCATTGATATTAACTGGGTGCAAATCCGGATATTAGGTTGTTAGTTGTTACTGGAAATTCCGAATGAAGAACCTCAGTGTCACTTGGCTCGGGAATTTACCCCGGGAACCAACGCCAACGAGGCAGTATTTCAGCGTTAGGTTCAATGCAACATAATTATTCTTTAATTTGATGCAAAACAGTTTATTTTGATAACAAAAGCACCTCATGAATCATGGGAACCAAAGTCAATGTTTTATATAGGCAGATCATCCGGTTTTTGTTCAACAACTAATGTAAAGTAACAGTAAACGTTTCTTTGTAAGTTGCAATGATCCGTGAAATAAGCTTCAGACAATGTGGACTAATGATCGAGCGCGAAAGCTCCTGCCATAGAGGATACTTAGGTGCTACTGGGTTTATAGCCACGTCGCTACCGTCACTATACGTAGTTTACAGCTCACAAATGTAAAATTGGAGACAGGGGCTCCACTGTGCAGTGTAAGTAGTAAATCGGATGAACTTTAAACTTGAGTCTACGACGTAGTAAAGAGGTCGTAAGTTCCGCTATAACGCCAACGCCTTATTTTACTATGGTTTAAGTCAGGCCAGAGGTACAAGCAGATCTGACCTCAACCTTAGGAATACGAATAAAATGCATGTCCGTTCAAACATCAACATTTTTAAATAAAAATCCCGTAAAGTTTAACTGTCTCGCAAGTAGTTACGCTATGAACATTTTTATTCGGTATTAACCTACTCTGTTAATTTCTGTTTTCAAATGACATGTGTGGAAGACTGGAACGACTATTAAACCCCGTTACTGTCTCAACGGATTAAAGTTTAATTTGACAGTAACAATATTTTAAAGTCATATTGTGTACTCTGTCCATTGTGCTATTGTATTTAAGGTCAATAATTAGCTTAGATTGTTTACCTGTACTGTCTTCATTCCGAATTCGTCTTCGTACACCATTCCGTCGTAGTATTGATAGAATCGCGCGAGTCCGGCGGTAAACGCGCTTATAATGATTGTAAATATTAAGATGTACTTGTAAATGTCGATAGTCATTTTCCCTAACGACACCTGTAAAATAACTGTATACGTGGTGAGCAGCTCAAGTGCGCATCGATTGCTTCCATGTAGCGATGCCGGTCGAAGTAGAACCAATATAACTTGTACAATGTTACATGTTTGCATAGAGAGGGCTCTTGAAACAGTAAAGCCGAAGAAGGAGATCTAATTTGAATAAATGTATGTTTGCAACATTTTCTAACGAGGGCATTCTTACATAGTATCAATGCGGCATTTAAATGTAAAATCAGCATACCTGCAGCGGCCCTAGATGGTAGTTCAACTGGCACAGGAACATAAGTCGGAAGAAAGCGAATATAGTCGCCAGGCAGAATGTGCCCTCGGCTAATAGAGTTGGGTCGTGCTGGCTCCAATATTTGCGTTCTGTACATTTTAAAGGTCACATTCAATGTTCTATTGCAAATTAGATGTTACATACCACACACTATAAGCTATGTGGATTCTAGTAGGTAAGTTCATGTATATGTAGGCATAGACTACTGAATTACGCTTGGTTTATCTTATCTCACGTAACTATTTGCTAGAGCAAAAGTGCCAACGATATCTATAACGTATTTTACGGTGTTTTGCCATCTAGTGGTTAAAGTAATTACGCTAAGTACTCGCTAAAGCAGTAGATTCACTAGTTTAATGCTCTTGGGTATGTTTTCCTATAAAATATTCAGGTAAATAGGTTGTATTTAATTTTGTTAGAGACCCTGCTCATCTATACTAATATTATAAAGAGGAAAGATTTGTATGTATGTTTGTAACGAATTGGCTCAAAAAGTACTGAACCGATTTTAAAAATTCTTTCACCATTTGAATGCTACATTATCACCGATTAATATAGGCTATTTTAATTGTAAGAAAAACATAAAATGTTTAAAAAAATAAATGTCCACCCGTGCGAAGCCGGGACAGGCCGCTAGTAGTTTATAAGGTAGGCACACTGTTAGGCTGCGTTTCCACCAGTGATGAGCGAGGATGCGTAGCGAGGAATGTGTGTAAAACTAACCAATAACAACGCTAACTTAGTTCAAGCTATGAAAATGAAGCGATGTTGTTGGTTTGTTTCACACACATCCCTCGCTACGCATCCTCGCACATCTCTGGTGGAAACGCAGCCATATACCTGTAAACTCCTCATCATTTATAGCAACATCAATGGCAGCTAGGATCCAGAAGAAGAAAGTAAGTGCAAACAGCGTGAGCATAATGATTTCGGTCCAGTTCCACATCTTGCTGAAGTATCGACGTGGACCTTGCATCAGGCACATCCGTAGAGCCGACCAGGCGTAGCCACATACATACAGTATCAGGGGCGCCTCCGCACCTAACCCACCGAAAGGATTACATGAAGAAGTAGATATTGACCTAAATACAAATACAAAGGCTGATGACCAATCCAGTATACTTCATGTTAGTTCTTCAAGTGCATTATTTGAGATCCATGTAGCCACAGCACTTGTGTTAAAGACTGCATAATAATCTACTTCGCCAATAGAGTTCCCATAAAAAGCCTTCTCTGAAACGGTTTATTTTAAATGTTACTATTTAAAATAAACCGTTTCGGTTAAAGCTTTTTATGGCAGGTCTATAGGCGAAGTAGATGACTGTGCAGTCTTCTATTTTAATAGAAATGCAAGCTGGCATCTAACAAGTTGACTAACAAATAAAAAAATAATATACTTAAGCATAGGTAATGTGCCACATAAGAACTTAACTGTGCAGCACATTATAATGATACGTTATCAAGCTCACTGGGATCGTGTGCAATTAATTGAGATAATCTTGACAAAGCATCTCATCAGCGGCATTAGAAAGTAAATCGCGAACCTGTGTTTGGAGGTCCTCGCTTCTGACTCAGTTTATCTTGATTAGAAATAAAGAAAATCAGGGCAAGGAACACGAAGTATGCGGAGACGTGTGTGATCAGTTTGTTCAAAGGGATCTGCCAGTGCTCTACGAGGTGATGACGTGGCGCTAGCTGTAAACACACTCATTATACAAGGACTCTCATAGAATGCTATTGTTGAGATTGAGACTGTGATGTTGGTTTAATGGTCGCTAGAGCGGCTACGATTGCTGAGCGTCTGGTCCTGGCTTGAGGGTTTTCATTTCAAAATTGTCAGTAAGTAATAAGTAGCAACCCTGAGTCTGTATTTGTGCTCGGTTACAAAATGGCTATAGACTCACTCCCTATTACATGAAAGTTATACCCTAAGTAATTGACGATAACTAACAATCATTTCAGGAAATACTCGTACAAGTGCGATATTACGTAGACCTACATTCGAAAGTGACTATGAATTAAAATTAAATTGAACGCTCATGCTCACCATGCAAACAATGAGAATAAATGGTGTTATGAGCACTCGGCTGAGAACCGTGAACGCTTTAAAGACGACTGGTTTGGTTCTCCAACTGTGCCAATTGCCAAGCCAGTACGACTCCAGTACCTGAGGATTAGATATCAATGTTAGATCATCCGTTATCATCGTTCGTGGGTTTAATTGAAAGACAGACCTCCCCTAAGCGTCATCATATGATCCGGCCCTTCACTTCTCGCAGCCAGCAGATTCCAAAAACCTTCACCAGGTCATCGGTCTATCCTAAGGGAGGTCGATTTTTAAATATCCCTTAATTAATTTCAAAATTAATGAATATAACTTCCTGTACTGAATCTGTTAGCTGGTGAAAGGAACGATTCATGATGCTTTTGAGAGAGGTCTGTGCAACTAATTTTAATCATTTGGTACTATACTATTACCATGTGTTCAACATCATGATTCTGAACCCCCTGCAATGAAATAATTCGACAGTTATTTAAAAAAAAAAAATGCTGTAGCGGTGTAGGTATTATAATGCACTTTTATACGTAACGAAGAAAATTTATGATCCTAGAATCATGTGCTGAATTCATGGTTACATTTTGCGCGTCGATATAATACGTGCCATCCTTTATACCGTTTGAGTGTTGGGATGAGCGACAAATTCCTTCTGCCTGTAGTCGACAGCCATAAGCAACCTCGGCAACACGAAGTGCCGACGTCCTTTGCCACCCGACGTCTGCTTCAGCACAAATTCCACTTCTTCTGAGGTACGACAGCATCCTATTCAGAATGGTTACGATTACAGTATAGATCATTGTGACTTTCTCGACTTTCATTCAAAGTTTATTTTGGACAACTTCCTCTTGGCCTTTCAAATTGAGACTTTGCATACTCATTCCGTTTCAATTGCAATACCTTCTTTTATTTCGTAGCGCAAATATGACTTGATGCTGTACCTAACCAATAGCATCACTCCAAAAGGGAACTGCTTATCCTCTTTACAGTTGCACGATGATTGATGAGATCGGATATGAAAACGTGAAAGTTTGTTTTCAAAATGTTAATTTTAAAGCTTTATTCAACAAAAGCTCCCCACCTAGTAGGTCAATGGCGAACGCGCTGACGTCATCAGCAACCTGCATATAAGCTGCAGCCAAATGCCTGTAGGCGGCAGCATTGTCTGCCAGTTCTGCAGCCAGGCAGAACGCGGTGAGGATAGGGTCCGAAGTGACGTGCACCATGTGTGCTGGGGAGGCGATGGCTCGATAAGCCGACAGACGGAAGCTGCCCTCGTACAGTGGGTCATTGTTCATATAACAATTTCTTTAAAAAAGAATGCATTTTATTAAATGTAACGGTGTTAAAACAGTAAAACAACATTAGGATAAGAATAGGCCGGATGCGCGTGGGCATTATAAATGTCATCTTGTATCTTAGCACTATTCAAAAATCGTGTCTTTAGTGGAAACAATAATTTATTTGTGCAATCTAAAAAGAAACTGTCAATATCTTTTTTGTAATAAGTAAAGATATTATTCAGGCTCGTAACTCGTTTTAGATACTTGAAATCGATTTTAAATTGGTTTTTTATACTCATTATCATGTTATTAAAATTCAATGACTGTGCAATTAGTATTACAAGCGATCGAAATAGGATCACAATTTTATTGATTTAAAATTAATTAACATAATTTGAAACATCGGAGAAAAACATTGAGTTATTGAAATTTTCATATATTTACGTATTAATTCAATAACAAAATTGAATCTAATGTAAGTCAAATGTGGATCACGCGTATATCTGTTTCAAAAGATCTCACCTGCAACAAACACACAAACAGTTAGCTAAATGAGGACGGGTGATGGTGTGCCCCCTATCTATCAGGAGTGAGACAATCTCATAGTGTCCCATCTGAGCTGCCAGAACTAGCGGATTCACATGTACGGGGAAGTCAGCCGAGTGCGTCGCCCCCGCGAACTCCAACCCTGGCGAGATCTTACACTGCGCCTCCAACAACAACTCTGCCAACATATTCAACCTACTTTAAAATACCATAATGCTTATAAAAGGCAAGTGAAAGCAAGATCGAGGTTATTTTCACCCAATATTTTAATATTGTTATATCGGACAGCCTGCAACACACAGTCACCAATTTCCAGATTCGGAAACATCAAGAGAAATTCCACCATCGCTTGAGATCTGTTTTGCACAGCTATTTGGAGTGCTGACACTCCCTGCAATGTAAAAAAGTGTTATCTTTATTGAATATTCATGTATAACTGAACTTGAATTAAAGTAATTGGGTCTTTAACCTGAAAATTCGTGCAGTTTACATTCAGGTTTGGGTTTCCTTCTATTAATTTTTGTAGTTCGTCCACGTCATCTTCTGATACGAGGTGTAAGAAATCTGCTTCACTTGGTTGGAGTTTTGGTAAGTGTATGCGTTCTTCAGCGTTGACATTCATGTAATTTCTGTTGGTCTAAAAGTGATAAAGTTCATATTGTACTGCGTTACAATTATGATGCATTAGCATATTTTTTATCCCAAATAGCATTATAGTTATTCGTATAAGGTATTGGTCCTTCTTTATTAGGGCTGACCCTTTACTATTATTCAAAATTAACTCTTTATAAGGACCGGTTCTAATAAAGTAGGATTTTGTACAAAACGGATTATACATTATAGACTCTATAGAGATATAAATTTTTACCGATTCCAGCTTCGCATACATCTTAGATGAACATTTCGAAGGTTTCTCACAAGTTTGGTTAGAAAAACAATCCATTTGGTATTTCGACTTGCAAACTTGAAGGGACGATTTATTGTTTACCACATTGTAACTCATTGTTCGAGTAGCAAATGGTCTATTGTAACTAAATTTTGGCACCGAGTACGCCTTTCTTTGAGAGTGGTATTTGTAAGTATCCTGGACTGAAACCTTTGATGGACTTTGGTCTTTGTCCTTATGATAACCTGCATGATCAGATTTATGTATTGTTCTAAGATGTCTAATTGATGTGGCCTTATTCTCGAATCCTGGTATGTTAGGCAGTGGTTGATTTTCAATAGAATTAGTTTTCACTGATGTCTGTGACTTTAGTCGTTTCTCCAATCGAGGCATTTTATCAGAGCAGTGTAGCGGAAGCCATCTTATAACATGTTAACGCAAGCTACGTGCGTACAAATATTGATTTTTTATGTCTTGAACAAATTGCCTGGTCTTACTGTTTTCTGACATATGGACCTTATTTTATTACCTACCTTATTATTTCTGCGTGCGGATTTACACTTTTATAGTTTACTTAAGTGCTAATCTTTGCAGTAGCATCTTATTCCATCAGTTATTGAATCGGTTTAATTTTTATTTTTGAAATCTCCAATCCCTAGAGAATATCGGAAAATTCGACAATTATTCTTCTGTCGTTTTGTTTTCCTCTGAGATGAACCATAAACAGTCTATCTAATATGATACCTCCTTGATACAAAGCCAACTTATTTATTTTGTCTATGTTTAATTGTATGTATTTCCAAGGAGGCTACAGTAATATCTCTACGATAACTCTATACGGGAAACGACATCTATTGATACTGTTCTTATCTACACATCTACAGCATTATCTACATTATGTGGCTATTTTAAATGTTAGCTGTATGTAGTGTCTAATTTTCGTTGTACATCGTGTAAAGTAACGCGAAGTACGAGTAAGATCTCGTAAGAATCTGAAAAGAAAACCATTTCGTTATGAACTTAACAATTATAATCTCACTATTCTTACTTTCTTTTTATTACAATATGTTTTTTAAAGTGGCCGACGGCCTAGTTAATAACTGTTAAGCGTGGTTCGCATGTTTCCGTAAACAAAATAATACCTATTAATAAATTTTAAACAATATGTTTGAAAGGATTATATTTCGTTAAACTTTGAAACGACTTTTATCTCTTTGACATTTATTTATTCTCTTTCGGGGTTATTTTCGAACTATGATATCACCGTAGACCGGGCTAGTGCCAAGTGCCAGTATGATGACCAAAATCATACGCCCAATGGGTGTTATAAAGCCCTATCCATATAAATCATAAATCCATACATGGTAATCAGTTGTGTAGCAACATTGTTTCATCAACTTATTTCCGTGTTGCTGGAGACTTTGTACTGGCAACACAAGCCGACGAAGTGTTGCTGGCAGCAAGTTTATAAGTTGCCGGTCTAACATGGAAATTAAGTTGTAACTTGGTCGCTGTCATAAGCTACTTTAAGTGCTTATAGCTTTTCGCAGGTGCATGTAAAACGCTTAAAGGAATGGATGGATGGAACCTAAAAATAATGTTTATAGGGTTCCATTTCTAGCACCCTTTTTATACGTTAGGTATGTTTTTTTTGTAAGTTGGGTCTTAAAATCGTAGATTATAGTTTCTGAGAAAATTTCATTTACTTATTTCATAGACATGGCATGTCAGAGTGCCATTCTAGGTTATAAAACAGTGAATACTTACTTACCGCTGAATATGTTACGAGACTTATATTAGTGAAACCCATTGCTGTGAACGCAATTGGTTTTTGTGCTCTGAAATAATCGTTCAAATATTTTACATAGCAGAAAAGCAAAAATCAAATTAAAAAAAAGTCTGTAGTTTAAATTAAGCTAAATCAGCACTTGTTGAATTTCAAAATTTACAAAAATACTCAAAACGACGTTTCCTATTCCTACATACAGATAGCAGAAAAGATAGCAAGTAGGTAGGTAATGGTAGTTCGTTACTAAAATATCTTTTCATTATTTTCAATGGTTAATTTGACTTCGAATTAAGTTTTTATTGTACTGAATGCAACTGACCTCTGAATAAGGAAAAGCAGGGCGCGGCGACACCGGGGATTAGTACGGTACCAACCACTGTTGTACGCCGCTGCAGCCACGTCGGCGTTCTACAGGAAATACGTCGTGTTAATCGACTTTATTAACATTATTTACATGATTGAGGACGAGAGAAATGTAGTTGAACCTACTCGAATGGAAACAACTATAAAATATATTTAAAAAAACTGCTAAAAATACAAAACTACGATGCCTTAACCAAATCAAAATGCATGAAATTGATGGTTTTATCGCTATTTTAGAGTTGGTTCCAATATTGTATTCATAGTCACGAGTAGGTACTTTTACCCTTCAGAATGTGACTGATTTAAATGATGGCCTATATCGTTTGTTGTTACCCAGACTGATTTCTTACCAACGCCATGATGTTAGTCCTTCAGTAATTAATATTATCACGGAGTAAGATTAACATATATAATTATGTCATACGTGACTTCATTCATCTCTAATTATACAAGGTTTGCAGAATTCAACGAATTTAAAATTAGAACCTAATCTTATGAATTCATCTTCAGATAATTCTTTGCAGTAAAGTTTTTTTTTTGCAGTAAAGTTTGTATGCATTTCAAAACATCTATGTTGGTCATAATATTAACAACAAAAAGAAATGGAACGAAGATTGACCAAAAGTTTGTTTTTTCATAAATAAAATAAAAAGATCACTAACCGCATGGAAAATGTCGTCCGCGTACCAACACAGCATTCCGATTTGAATTAGAGCTGAACCCAAAAATAGTTTGTTACTGATTGCCAAAAGCGGTTCTAGAAGCTGAAAAGGCATACAATACTTAGGTATCATTTATTAATCATGAAACTTATTAATTTTATTTGTGTACGTTCACACAAAACATATACGGGTAGAAGAACACTAAAGTACTGCTTAATTCATTAGAAATTTCTTTTCTTTCGCGCGGTGCTATTCTATAAAAATGTCACCGTGAAAACTTAGGTGAAGTGAGCTGTCAAAAGTGTCAATAGCTGGTATCAGGTGCTAAGACAGCTGATTTATTCTGCAATTATGTCACCGTGAAAATTTAGGTGAATAGAGCTGTCAAAAGTGTCAATCCCTAGCATCAGGTGCAATGACAGCTGATCTATTATGTAAAAATGTCGCCGTGAAAACTTAGTTGAAGTGAACTGTCAATCACTAGCATCAGGTGCAATGACAGTTGATCTATTTTGTAAAAATGTCACCGTGAAAACTTATGTGAATAGAGCTGTCTAAAGTGTCAATCCCTAGCATCAGGTGCAATGACAGCTGATCTATTACGTAAAATGTCACCGTGAAAACTTAGTTGAAGTGAGCTGTCAATCGCTGGCATCAGGTGCAATGAAAGTTGATCTATTTTGTAAAAATGTCACCGTGAAAACTTAGGTGAATAGAGCTGTCAAAAGTGTCAATCCCTAGCATCAGGTGCAATGATAGCTTACTTTACCTACCTTTCCATGGTGAGATCTTTAGAGAATATACCGTCTGCGATAGAAGTGTTGGATAAGAGACATAGACACAGTGTGTAAAACGATAAACAGGAAAACGTAAGTTATACTGTAGTTAATATCAATACGCGACTAGAATCAATTCTATTTTTTAATTTTTAATTTTGACGTTCAAAAGTGCCTTTTAAGTGCCTATTTGAAATAAATGATTTGACTTTGACTTTGACTTTTATATAAGAAACAGAAACATTATTGGTGGCATTGTGCTTTTAGAGCTGGGCTGTACCTCTCTTCCATTCGGTACAACACTGTGCTGTGCGTCTGCCAAAGATAATTTTCGCAAAGCGTGCAAATGCTTTACCACGGTTGGTTACAATTTACTATTTCTAGGTACACTGTCAATAAAATGCGTGCTGGAATACTGACCACAATGACGAACACTACGCAGCAGATATTGACCGAACTCAACATAATATTCACGAAGTTCGACAAGGAGAAAGCGTTTTCTAAATCGTTGCAGTATCTGGAATACCGAAAAAAACCTTGTACAATGCCCTAAATAATCTTTTGAAGTTTTGGAATATACTTTTTAAATCAATCACGTCTCAAAAGGTCTAAAAAAGATACTCACGCAAGAAAATCTACGTGCTACGGTAAAACCGAAGAAATTCATACTTAAATATGTTTTGAATGTTTGGATTCTTTGACCTAAGAACAAGATTTGGCCGGGTAAACATTCGTAAATGAGTATTTAAACGTGTTTCTGTAGTATATACTGAATTACCAGGTTATATAAATTATATTTGGATTGGTAATTAGGATTATAGTTTTTAAAGTGTATATAGTTCACAGATGTAAGAGCAAAGAAACGATGGATGGTCTGTGTGAAAGATGATATGGCTAGAAAATTGGTTAATACTTAAAGGACGACTGGAAGACTAATAGAAAAATATGGAAGGAGAAGACACGTTGCGTCGAACCTAAATAAATTTAGGACAAGGGCAAGAAAATAATGATGATTAGTTTAGCTCACGTTATAAGTCGTTGATGCAACTTGATGTCTTCCAGTACCTCCTGATAGTGATCGTTGTCTGCTGTCCCCACAGACTCCAGCCGGCGCTTTAGTAGTCGTAACAGTATACTTATATGACTCGCCATTGCAGAGAATAAGAGGTCTGTGCTGACCATAATCCAGACGCAAGTTTGACCTAGAAAATAAGCTTTGTTATGTTAAAATGAGCTTAGAAGTTAGAGCTTAGTAATAAAAGGCTGAATAAAAATTTGTTGAATTTATTATATACAGTAGCAAAGAAAAAAAAGAAAACCTTATGTGAATAAAGCGACATTATACTTTAAATCCGTTTAAATCGGAAATTAAAAATATATTAAAAAAAAACATTTACTCAAAAATAATAATCAGCTAACCGGCCAACCTTTATCAATGGCCAGTGCTAAAACGTGGGAAGAAGTGGCTTAGCAAACTCTCCAAAAAAATATTTTTTTTAGAATCTACTAACATAAAGCTCAAATGCATGAACTAACTAGAGCATATCATGACTCAAGTATATTAACACCCTGAAAACAAAATAACATCTAATTTTTACCACTGACAGCTAAACGATATTTGTTTTGAGTTCGTCATGCGATCGCGTTTACAGCTTCATTTTTAGGAGCCCAAAGTGTACAATCAAATGTTTAACCTGGAATTAATTTCTATATTACTACGTCCAAAGATGAAGCTCTCAATGTGATAATAGGGGCCTAAAGATGATTCTATATTATCAGGACTTTCACTCTCTCTACGTCAATAACAGAAACGTTTTGTTCGTAGAAATAGTTATGGGCACTATTATTTGGCTGTTTTTTTTTGCTTCAAATATGAGATTCGATTAAGTTATTAAGTGCTATTAAAATGGCGGTATAGGTCACCATCTTAGAAGGAAAAGTGCTGTTTGTAAGTGTTAAAACCATGTGGCAACATCTAGAACGAGAATGTAGGTAATAATTATGGTGTTTCAAATTGCTTTAGTTCACTTTATATTGAGAAAAGTAAATAGAAAGACAATGGTTTTTGGAAAGAAGTTCCTTAATGCGGCTTCCGTTAGGAGTTGACTGGTAAAAATCGTAACGTAAGGAGTACGACTTTCTCTCTCTCTGTCTCTTTCTATTATATACGAGTGTGTGTGTTCATGCGTGTATCGCGTAACCGTAAGGAACTTAGTTTCTGACTTGGGGGTCCCTGACCACACACTTTTTTTATCACAGCAATTTTAGGGCGAAAAATATTGGAACCATGATTATGTAGCATCGAAATTGTTTGAGGTTGAACAAAGCGCTCGCCCCCGCCAGTTAGTATTTCAACCAGGCTTTAATTAATTATCTTACGAGCTTGATAGCTGCACTATATTATAATAACTAGTCCTTCACGGAAGCCAGAAGACCTAGAAATGACTTAACGGCCCACAATTCAATGTAAATAAGACTAAAAATAAATTCATTATTTATGTATACAGTAGCTAATCTCACCTGCGAATATTTCAAAGAGATAAACGGCGACGTGCGCAAGTGTTTGGTGTTTATTAAACGGATACCACGACGACCAGACGTAGCCAATCTTATCGTCCTTGCCTTGAATCAGGCCAAACAGATAGATGACGATCGGCGTCAAGTTGTAGAACCAGACCCCGGAAACGTTCATGAAGAAATACCCTGAGAAGAAACGATGGAGACTTTGTGCAGTTGCCATAAAAATGCATCAATGTAATAACAATTTAACCAGGCTTAATTGATATTTCGGTTTTGATGTTAATTCGGCAAGCTCGGCGCTCTTAGAACTTTTTAAAATGTGGATTTTAATAAACCTGTTTTTATATCTGACTTACATTTACTAAACATGACTCATATTGAGAAAGCCATCCAGGTTTATTCTGTTCTGTGGTATCAGTTGGATGCAGGTCATAAAGTTACAATCACTTGAAACAATTTTGTAGGTACATGTCACACAAAGCGGATCGGATTTTCATGTGTTCGCACTTCACATTGCTAAGTAAAGAATGTTATATTTTAATGTAAACACACTTACATCGATGTGTGATGCGGAGAGCTGCGAGACTCTTGCTCTTAATGAGTTGTGCTTCCTCTTCCAGCGGAGGCATCGGCCATATGCCTGCAAGCTCATTCAGTAACTGACGGAATACGTCTTTTTTGTACCACAACACAAATACCTTTGCAATACCTAAGAAATGTAAGCTTACATTATTGGGACAGAAAATAGATGAAATAAAAGGAAAGTAACATAGAACAGCCAGACACTTCTGTAGAGACGCCTTTGCGTATCATGTTATGAATAGACTTAACTTCACGCTTCATCCAAATGTCCCTAATAATATCTTTGACACAAGATTACACTTCATCAAATAGCGAAGACCACATCCTGTGTGACAGTTCTTGAAAGTAGTTCGAACACAAACAGCCAGAGTACCTCAATGTATATAGTGATACTTACTTAAAGCACCGTAGCCGAAAGTATGGAAAAGTGGAACGACATCCTCGACTCGTGGCGAATTCGCCAACGTGAGACCTATGAACGCGATTTCACTGAAAACGTGGTAGCAAATGCCACAGACAGAAGCTATGAGCATCAGCTTCTGACGTAAGTAAGCCGATCCGCTTTTGGGATCCTGGAACGACAGGCCGATGCGCCGCATACAGAATGCGCTCAGAACCAGGGATTCATCAATTTCCCGCTTCGCTTGTTCTATTGTTGATTCGGACATTTTCGCTAATGACCCTTTGTCTGTGGAAGAGTCACGGATACTTTGGTTCGAATAAAACTGGGCGGCCTTAAGTAGAGTGTGAAGCTGATAAATAGTTTATTATTTTAAAGTGTTGATTGTTGGGCGGTATACGAACAGTTGGAAGTGAGTCTGACAGTTAAACGAAAGTTTGTAGAACTTTGTACGTCGATCAACTGTGACCTAGCATTTTCTTCGAATCTGTATTAAATATCAATGATGTGTATTATGAAATTTTAATGAAGCTGCTGAGACTATGTACCTACATTGTCTTTATGAAAATGTTAATGTGTTCGATTAAAGTACAAACTGGTGTGAAGAATAGAGAATCTATCAACTAGTACCGTAATGGGATAAATCTCATAGTTTGTTGGCGTGACATGATTGGATTGAAGTAACAATTCTTCATTGTTGCGGTAACAGAATGCGACGTTACTGACACGCGAGCTTGTCGTAATTAATATCGGATATATTCTTGGTAATGGCAGGATTAGGATGATGAACTCTGCATCGGAATTTTATTGCATGAGGTAAGGAATATGGATATGTAAATTGCTTCACATTGCACTGCCCGCATTCGTCATAGCTTGCGAACTTTATAGCTTCGATTTAGAAAACCATGTTTGACCAATTTATTAAGACAATTATTTCTCTTTTTAGAGGTTTTTGTAAAAGCTTCAACCTGGAACATATATACATTTATTTTCTTCTAGTTATTTATTAAAATAAAACGTTTTTCATTGATATATTCAGATTTTCATACCATACAATGAGTGACCGTATCGGCTAGACAGTGTAGACACTTAGACAGCTGTCCATACTACCTGTCACTTCGTCATGCGATGCAGGATGTAAGAGGTTCGACACTATCCATTATTTGCATTCATAATTTCTCCAAATCAGTAAAACATATAATAGATAATAATAGAAATGCAGTTTTATTTAAAACAATAGCAATTTGTCACTCCTCAAGCATTGATCTTTAACACATCACGCGACTGCTGACAGTTTATTCAGCAAGTGTCCACTAACAATATATTTGATTATTTGTTGAAAACAAATGACTGAATTGTTTTGATTTCTCATAATACGCAGGCCTTAACTTTTTGATTCTGTAATCCGTAAATGGTATCTAAAGTCATTTAAAACTCTATAAAAAGCTTTTCATGATTAAGGTTAAGAGGACCTTGACCATTATCAAGTGAAATTATATGCGACATATAAGGTTTCAGTGAGCTCAACATATTGGTTTTAGTAATGGACGTATTCCCTAAGAGAGAAGCTCCTCAAACACGATGTTTTTGATAGTGTCATGGCTAAGAAATTCCGTATATTGTCGTTTTATGCTTATGGGCGGGCATCGACACGAATTTAGAGTGATTTAAGATTTTCCCGCTAGAGATCGCGGTGTTTCGGCAAATTTAGCACACGGCCCGCGGTCCGTGGCGAGCTTTACAGTTCGCCACCGTTACGCGACGATTAGGCTGCGCCGGCGCATGGCGCGCCTTCCCTGAGCGCCTGCGACGACGACCATGGTGCACTTGTCATCGTACGTCACTTATTGCGAAATATAACATGATTTTTATAAGAAAAATATGTGGTTTGCCTTCCAAAATTTAAGCTACGATACTAATGAGTATATAGTAGTTACATAGACATAAGATACATATATTATAAACAAGATTGTGTTTATAAAAAATCAAAATCGTCGCACTAATCTTCAAAACCTACAATTGAGGGAACCCCACCTTTCATCACATATGTACTTTATTTTTAGAGAGAGACACATCAATTATATTATCGTCTTGCAGGTTTTTGCAGACCTCTAGCAACTTCGAGAATTAAATATTTCCAGAGTTCACATTTAACCAAAGAGTGTTATTCTGGATATAAAACTAAAATCATAACTGGAGTGTTATTCATAAATTATAATGAATACAGATCTGTTTGCGAAGTAAAAGTGCTATGTATTATAGAAGTTTGAACGAACGACCCAGATCTATTGACGAGTTGATCGTCTACAAAAACTCCTCTCCATCTGTCGAACTCCAAATAAAAGCTGTGAAAAGTGCTATAATCGAATGAAGGTTACCTACTGAGCAGACAGTTTTTAATTAGAATAGAAATTATATCGACAATTGTTCGAGATCACTTCGTATGACTTTTTTTTAAAATGTCGAATCGGTTTTTGGTTTTTTGGCAATTTAATTTATTAATTTTTAATTTCATTGAGAAGTTTTGGATTAGTGGACAGCTAGGTCACAAAGGATGCTCAAAAAGAATTTGAACTATCATTTATTAGAAAATGTTTAGATTGTAAATCTAAAAATTGTAAGTAATTGTGCACTTAGCTACTTGGAAAATCCATTTACTTCCGCATCTCAAATTGTTTTTAGCAGTTTTCTTTATAGTATGTTACCTATTAGATGCTTTCTATGCTGTTGTGTTGGTAATTAGTAGACATATTTGTAAAAAAATAGCAAATCTAGCTTTTTTCAGTAATTTCGTTAATTTGACTTCTACTATGCAGAATATTTGATGTAGTTTGCACTTAACAATGAATTGATGGATGGATGCTGTTTACTGATACACAAAAAACTACGAGATTACAAAAAACTACGTTTTTAAATAGAACAGAGGTTTTGTGAGTAGGTGGTTCAAACACACACATTATTTTAATTCATTAATTCATAGGTACAGTCACGAGCATAATCATGTATACACTTGGCTTTATTCAGAGGCGATTTTCTCCTTTATTTTTGAATGAAATTTTATGTTATTACGAATATAGTATTTTCGAACGCAGAGCTATATGTAAAGTGTCGTAATTCAACGTTGCATTCGTTAATTCACGAAAAAATCGCAATTGAAAGTTGCCAAGTGTTGACATATTAGTGCTCGTGACTGTACTTGTCAGATAACAGCGATGCGAACGAGTACTCGACGCCTAAGTGTTATTTAAGTATAAGCATTTTAATGCATATTAATTTAATTTTAAACTGTAAAATCTAATTACCGTAATTATTTATTACGATAATTCATCCTCTGATTTAAATGATCATTGATGAGTTATGAAATGATGCAAGGCTGCCTAGGCACTTTATACTTCCCATATGAATAGTAGGTACCTTTGTTATCGGTCTAGAATATCACTTAGCACTAGGATACATGTATGTAAGTGAAAATCGCTTGTAAGAAGCACTTGCTAGGCGCACCACCGGCCACAACCATGGCTGCCCTGACATTCGCGCTAGCCTCTAATGCGATCGTGTCGTAATGTATTAAGTGCTCGCATTAGCACAATAACCCACATCATGTGCATTAAAATCATTCGGAAAATTGCTCCCATGACACCATTCATACTGATACTGTGTTTAATGGTACTACTCTATTCAACTATTGTAATTTTAGAACAATATTGTGATTACACGTATAGTGATAACGTATGAGCAGTATGTGCGTAATATCAATATTGTTATTTTGGTCGTGTTTTGTTCTAACAAAAATGGACTCGTATAATAATTTTCTTTTCGTAAAGAACCAAAGTCAATCCGAATTAAAAATTTTCTGAAGAACTTGGTATGCACAGTGCCGTCCGTTAGTTGTCATTTTATTGTTCAGCTGTTATGCCATCCTAAAGGATTTTTATAATTAGTCATAGGTAGTTGAGTAAGGACTGATTTTTCAATCGACAGATATTTTTTTATTCGTAGAATAAAATTGACGTTTGACAGATTTTGTATGGACAACTGTCAAAAATTCAAAATTATTCCTCGGATAAAATTATCTGGCGTTGGAAAAATCAGCCCTTAGTCAAATAAAAACGCTATAGTGTATCGTTCAAACATTTGATACTAGAATTTTAAATCATAATGTGACATTACACTGAAGGGGAAAAATGTCAGTTAACTTTTGGAGGGCAATGTATGTTATCTTGAATAAAACGCAGTATTGTATTTTGTATATTTATTTATATAGTTAGTTAATTAGTCTTTTAATTTAGTACCTAGTGTAAATAGTTAGGAGATTATGAAAGTATTTGTATGTTTATAATGAAACGTAATTAGATAAGACAACACTGTAGAGAAAAGCTCCTTAGTTTATTAAGATGATGGATACCCATTGTATTACTTTGGACTCAAATTCTAGGTCAAATATTCTACCCCATTGCTTAGAGTCTGTTTCGTTCGGGCTATCTATCTTTTAAATCAATTACCTTCGCTTTATGCGCATCTATCAATATAATTTAACTAACCATCGATCGTTGAATGGGCTATTATTTAAATACTATTCAATAATCTGCTATTCTGATCTGCACAAAAGTTAATAAATGCGCTAGTTATGTCAGCCTCCCGAGTGATTTGTAGTTGATATGTTCCTCTTTTACTTTTCTATTTACTACTTAAGTTTTGACATGCATACGAACATAAATGAATAAAGCAATAAAATATTAAATTATTACAAGTTCTCTTCATGTAGATAATTGTTTTCTTTTGCCGGGGAGCGCACTCATTACACGGCAGCAGTGACAAGATATTATTTTCTTATCTGAAGCCTGCGGCGCTGTACGTCATTACGAGTCGAGTAATTGAATCTTACTCAAATAAAAATAGATCAAAACATGGCATGTGCAGTGTAATTTAAGATTTTCATCGCGCAAATAATGAGCGAGCGTATCAGCATTAACTTTCACTGCTGTACCAACTTCAGCGCTGGCCTTAAATCCTCCTTTGGGAAACCGCAGGAAATGAGATTAAAAACAGCGCCTGCGCATTAACCTTTGTTTTTATTAGCAACAAAGCTAAAAGTGATAACTATGCGTTAAAAGACGTTACCATTTGTGAGTTTTTATTGCATCCAATTTTGTACGTGCATATTGTAGAAGACCTCGATTTTTAATAATAGATTTGTTATTGATTCGAAATTTTGATCGAAAAATGAAAGTTCTTTACAATTTGTTGTCTGATGGTAGTTGTTTGAAATGTAATAATTTCAGTGATGTATTATTTGATTTATCGTAATCTTAAGTTATTACAATGCCTACGCAGCGGTAGGTTTATCTGTCCATCTGCAAAGATAGCCACGATTATGGCCAACCGTTTGTAATTTAAGAAACAGTAATATCTATCAATAGTTTAATACCTATCATTTTATGTAGTGCATGCAGGTACTCGGGCTTTATATTTTTTGCAAGGTTGTATCATCATTTCTATTATTTTCATAAAAGAAAAATTGTATCACACTATTCGGTATCTTCAAAGATACATCGCATTATTATACAGGTCGCACGCTTTAAAAAGACTTCTTTAGAAGAATTTAACTCGTGAGTAACTTCGTCGATTATATGTTCAGTGTTATTGCTTCAATTTACTTTTATGAATGTACAAATATGATTTTAAATTTGACACTGACGACTTGCTTTGTGTGGAAAAATGTAAAACTAGTGAAAATTCGTTGAAAATATGTTATGGTTTTCAGAGACTCTGTATGTGTGCATACACAGGAGCGATACGCGTCAACGGCTGAGGCAGGCAACTGCAGCCGTCAACACACGTCGACGGCAGCCGCCAACGCGTTGACGGCGGCCGTCGACGGGTGTCGACGGGTGTCGACGGCTGCAGTTGCCTCTGCCGTAAAAGAGTGCCGCTCGTGTGTATGCACACTTAAGTGTTATCCTCAAAAACTACAAGTATATATGCACTTGTGGTTCCTGGGTTCAATTTCCTGGTCGGGCAAAGTGGTATTGAACATTTCTCAGTGGCAGGCCGGTGTTGGATTTGTGCCTGGTCGATGGCAATAGGCTCACAACTAATTTCTTAGGGATCTCAGTATAAATGTTGGTGTGAATTACCATACCCTTCGGCGAACAGGCGTCATACTAACTATGTGTTACTTACGTTATTTATAATTTATTAATTGAAAGCCAACCGGCACGGCAACTGGCGTGGGTGTATTAAATGTATGAACTTAGAAACAAAAGGAGTTAAGGATATTAGCTGATGGCTTTCTGTAGTTTCGGCCTACCACCATGTGAAAAGGCGCGAGTTTAAGCTTGTAATTTAAAACCGTAATTTTCAGAAATTGCTAGCTAAAAAAAATATCTGTATTATAGGCCGACCGCTTTTTTAACTGAGACTTTGCCTGAGGTAGTACACTGTTTTTTTAAACAGTTTTACAAGAAAAACACTTCTAAATGTAACAGATACAATAATGTTACAGAATCAAAGTGTAACCTTTTATATGTGTTAATAAGTGATAATAATTATGTGTAACAGAAATAAGCATTTGTAGGTATAATTGCATGGTACCGCAAAAACTAAAAAAATAGTCTCAATCCAGTCGGGATTGCGGCTATTTTGGCAAAAAAACAACACAAAAAAAACTGTTAATAAATAATATTTATGATAATAATAAATAATATTTATTAACACTGTTAACACTTTTATATCGGTCACAGATTTATTACTGTTACTCTTTTAAAAAGTGTTTTCGGTTAATTACTGTTAACACATTGAAAAACACATGTAAGGGTACATATTTGATTCTGTTATCAATTCAATATGTAACACTTATAATTCTGTGACCTTTATGTTGTTTTTATGTCCCTGGATGCGAGAAGACCTCAGTGGTTTGTCAACTTGTGACAACTATCACCCCTCCCGCACCGCGCAGCTACCTCAGGCAACGTCTCAGTTAAGTGGTCGGCCTATAGTCAAATAAATTTATTTCAGTATGTTATTGTTCGGTACTTATTATCGTTCTTAGTATTGAACTGACTTACCATGTTACCCCTACTAATTAGTATTAAACTGTATTGCGATGGAAAAGTTTTCCTCGTTATCCTAGCAGACTTTCGACTACTAGCATACTTGTGACAAAATAATCATTTTAGCAAATTATTTAGTTGTTATACAAGGCAAAGTATAGTGGAAGTAAAATTAGGGTAAACATAAAAAATCAGTGAACTTGATTTTTCGTAAACTTTGTAGGTAAACCGCAAGAAAAGATCCGTGGCAGAACCAAGGTAACCGACTTAGCCCGAAGAATTGCTAAACTTAAGTGGCAGTGGGCAGGGCACATTGCTCGCAGAACAGATGGCCGATTGGGCCGAAAGGTCCTGGAGTCGCGACCGCGTATCGGACGACGTAGCGTTGGAAGGCCTCCCACAAGGTGGACCTATGAGCTGGTGAAGGCCGCAGGCAGCCGCTGGATGCCAGAGGCACAGAGCCGGTCGAAGAGGCGGTCCTTAGGAGAGGCCTATGTCCAGAGTGGGCGTTTTTCAGCTAAAAAATGATGATGATGACGTAGAGTTAGAGTTGACATTGTTTATGCAAAAATTTATGCTTTGCTTTTGCTTAGTGGATGCTTGTACTTTTTATTATTAAATATTTATTACTAAAAATCCTGTGAGTGAAGTTACCTGAAAAATATAATGTACCACATATATTGTTAATGAATTAAATAATTATTTCAATTATTTTTGCAGTGTCCAATGAAATGCAGGATAAACCATTTGTTCATGTAAAAATGTGAAATTGATTACTAATTTAATTACCTGAGTACTAGTTATAACCTAGGTTAGCTTAGGTCATTTTTCTCACGAGAAACCTGCTTTAATTGAATGATTTTTATTTTTGTCGGAGAATTTCTATTACAAGCTAGGCTGGCATCAGTATTCTGAGTAGACAACAAACGGCCTGGAGCGAAAATGCCATAAAAAACACGTTTAGTATCCAGATTAGTGATTGGCCATGGCATTATTAACGCTCAATTGCCCGTCTTGCTGACGTAATACCATATAGTTGCCTCCTACAGCACCCATGATACTAATGACCCAGACTTAGCTTTATTTGCAATCGAGACTACGATTTTATATAATGGTTCTATTTGAATGAGTCCTCGAAGGACCAGTTGCTATAGTTAAATGCTTGTAACGTTGCAGTGGTTCTATTGGATGAGGACACATTAATCTTTATTAATAAAAATCTATATTTGGAAACTATTATCGAGTATTTCGGGACATCGCCAAGTGACCAGAGGCTGGCCTATTTTTTTAACCCAAAGAATCAGTTTTGCCATCCAACGTGGTAATGCTGCCAGCCTTTTGGGCACTTATCCCATTGACAGCGATGCGGACGAATTTTTTGATGCCTAATAAGCGCCTCCCTTTAGAGCAAATATAATAATTGCTCAAATGTCTAAGAGACACAATTACTTTTCTATAGTTACCGATCTTTAGAAAATTTCGTGACATCGGAGCGGATAGACTTGTACGTAATATATTTTAGTGTTAGCTTAATAGCTTGTATATTGTAATTAAGGCTTTTTGGAAACCAAGTCCAAATTAAATGTACCAACTTCCAAATAATGGGACTCGGAGATATTTCGACGGTAATAAAGTCTGTTATGCCTAAAATCATTATCCATCTCCAGTAATAGGGTTACAAACGGCAGCTGGTACTGGTTTAGTGTAAAATAACTGATTTTCGTGTAAAATAACTGCTTTAATATTTCGACACCTCCATGCAATAACATCGTAACTCACTTTTTGTGATTTTACAGGAGAGCGATTTTAAAGTTTGAAAAATTATAGCAAACTCAAAACACCCCGTACAATTTTTGAAGCTGGCTCTATTTAATATAGTTTAGGCGGACTATAAATAGGTATGGTTAAGTTGTAAAAGAAAAATTGTTTTCATGGGTTTTCATGACTTACGTGAAAAACAAAACAGTAGTTACGAGGACAAACATTGTATGTCTGAGTTACAATTTAGTTTTTTTGTAGTTTAATTTATTTTTCTGGTCAGATAATTGTAACTCCAAGGTGTTAAGTTACATAAAATGTTTATATTTTAGAAACGAAAGGGAATAGAATTACAATGATAGTACAGAAAAAATACATTTTTTTTACATAACAATGCCGTTGTACCTCAATTTTTGGCAAAAAGTGAGTTACGATGTTATTGCATAGAGGTGTCGATTTAGGAAGTGTTTATGTCTTTACCTATAAGAAAAACCAAGTTGAGTTGGACATATGTTACTGTATAATCAGCGAATATTTTCCCACTGCTGGAGCACAGGCCTCCTCTCTATTAGAGGGAGTGGGCGCAATCCATCACACCGGCCCAGTGCCCGGATGGAACATATCTTAAAAAAATTTGCTTTAGGACGTGTGTTCTTCATGATGTTTTCCTTCACCGTTTTGATGAAATAATTATTAATTGTCCGTATTTATGCAAAATGGAACCACTCGACAAATTTCATTTGTTACTTTTTTTGAAGAATACTAATGTAAAAGACTTTTACATTAGTATTCTTCAAAAAAGAACAGATACATTTTAGTTTAGTCCTGTCAAATTAATCAGCGCCTGACGTAAATTGATGTAATTCTAGTAGACAACGTCGAAAAATCACGTCTAAATTTATAAGGGGTACCTAGTGTCAGGCGCTGATGAATTTGACAGGACTGAACTAAAATTTATCTTCTGTCCTTTTCTTAATGAAATGGAAAGAAAAAGATGCACTGAACTGCAATTTAGTTTAGTTTGTGAACAAGGGAATCGGCATCAATATCAGAATTAAAATCAATAAAGTTATAAGACAATATCAGAGGTGGAATTTCAAGTATCAAGATATTATTGTTTTGGGCATATTGTTAGTGAACCTGCATGAGATTTAGGGAACCCAGTGATATCAGCCCCGACTCACGAGTTGTAGGTCGAACCCAGGTAGGTATACATATAGGCAGTTTACTTTGTGCATTTAATTTCATCACCACTGCTCTCAAAACGGTAAAGGAAAACATCGTGAGGAAACCGGCATGTCCTAGAACTAAAAAACTCGAAGACGTGACATCCATCAACCCTCACGGGCTCGCCTTATCGACACCTGCAATTTAAGACACTGTAACTCATTTTTCACTATTTTTCAGGATAGCGATTTAAACATTCAACATATTCTCACTTTGTTCCTATAAAGTCCTAGCGTCTTCCAATTTTGTAAATATAAGTAAAAAGGGATTATCTACCTACTTTGCTGTATGACTAATATGTTGTTTACTTATGTATTTTATATGTTTTATGAATTACAATGATTTTCATTAAAAAGTGAGTTACAATGTTTTAAATTGCAGGTGTCGTTATGGCCTACTCCCTCTCACAGAGGGAAGGCCTGTGTGCCACTAGTGGGAATATTACAGGCTGATTATGCTTATGCTGCATGAGACTGTCGCCGTGAAAAGTTTTTAGTCTGTTTTTTGTGTGTTTGAGTAACATCCACATTAAACTATACAATTTAATTACATTTCATATTTTTTAACATGTACAAGTCTGCATTAAGCTCTTTTTGAAATTTTAATTTTTTTATACCTTTTGTCTATGCTTTTGCTACCTTTTGGTTTTTAATTTGATCGACAAATTTATACTTTGTTTTTTAGTATTAAGAAAAAAAAGAAAATAAAACTTCCGAAATCAAAGGCGCTGGTTCTTGGTACACACGGCTACACATCAAGCTATATCATTTCCAGTTTTAGCTGACTTCGCAATGTATAGGTTTTTCATACAATCAGAAGTCAGCTTATACTGGTTATGTATAGCTTGATGTGTAGCCGTGCGTACTAAAAAACAAAGTATATATTTGTCAATCAAAGTAAAAACCAAAACGTAGCGAAAGCATAAACAAAAGGTATAAAAATGTAAAATATCAACAAGAGCTTATTGCAGACTTGCACATTCTCCCCTTTTTTTATGAAATGGGTAGCTCAATCAGCTTTTGGCCACCTCCAAAAGCTGACGGCATAGATATTTATACAGAAGATCGAGAGGATATAGGTTTTCTTGCCCATTCTCTTGATTATCTTCCTGAAGTTTAATTCGAGTCTTGACACAACTTATTTTCGTGTTTTTTCTTTTTATACTAGTTCGTTTTATTTTCTTACTTAATATTTTATTTGTTACAGTTACATTTTATTGTATTTTCATAAAAAAATGTTCCCTAAAGAACAGGGACGACTTTAGCATCAGTTCCTGAGTTACAAGAAACAAGATGAAGTGAAAACTTTAATGTAACTTAAAGAATGTTTTCACAAGAAAATCATTCAGATGGATTGGCACCGATGCCACACCCTGATGCCATTTAGAGTTCCGTTGTCCTGTCGTCTCGTTTGGGTGCGGATACCTAGGTTCGAGCGCCAACGCTGGCAAATTGCAGTGTTAAGCTCGGGGCGCTTTATTGAAAATTCGATCTATCTGTTACATTGAGAAGGGTTGTTTTATTAGAGTTCGAATGTGTCTCTTGCGTGCGCGCAGAACGATCTATAGTCGAGTGGCACGTCCGTCGGCGGTAGTCCGTTATCCGGCGTCAGGTTACGGCCACGTCTATATAAGACCGTGGCGTCTTCTTCACCATTTCATTCCGTTTGAGACGCTTGGTCGGCTGCGTGACTGTGTTGTCTGACGCGCCCCGTCTCCGACCCGCAATCGCGCCGGTCCCTCTAGTTCTCATTCATTAGCCGGTGCGTCCGTTCAGGTCGAGTGATCGCATAGTTCCCGGACACAGTTCAGTTTTGTGAACACTTGAACATTAATCACGTGACTCAGTTGAAGAAAGTGAAGCGTGCCGCTGTACTCAGGTATTTTATTTATGACATTTATTTAATTTTAGTTAGTAAGAGAAAATAAGTAAATTGTAAGAAAAATAACTTGCAATGACGGAATCAGAAGTGGTAAAGTGGGCTGGAAATGTTGTCAGTTTTTCAATCGTAAATGGTAAGTAAAGGAGTGCAAAATTAAACTAGGTAAGTTATAAACACTGTGCTAATTAATATAAAAAAGACATTCTTATATTTTTTATTTTATGTTTTCTTTTATTTACGAATTATTGTTTAACGACCGTGAATATACAAAAAACATTAATTATTTGAACTCACTTTCACATGAGCGTGCAAAACTATAGTTTTCGTGATGTCTATGTGACCGCTTGAAAACCGGCATCATTCGTCTAATATTCCAAAACGTTTAAAATCTCTGCCATGGCTCACGCAATAATACTAATTACAAACAAGTTAGAATGAAAAAAGGAATTAAAAAAAGAAATGAGTTACTGCTCTAAATATGACAGCTAAAACACTCGCTCATGGTAACGAAGAGCCAAGCGCACGCGCAATCAGAGCCGTCAAAGTGAAGATTATTTCTTTTTTTTTATAAATTTTATAGCCGAAAGATTCGAAAAAAACTTGGTAAGAGCTTGTAAAGCTGCTTAACAATACCGATAAAATCCATAAAACATAATTGTTATGGCGATATTACCGACCATGACATGATAGGCACATCATAAAATACAGAAACATACTCCTTCCGCAATTTATTACACGATAGAAAAGCAACTATGGGTATCAACTATAGGTATATAGGGCTTTGAAATTGACCATTAAAAAAACCTATATAAAAAGACATAGTTGAGATATTTCTAACCAAATGACTGTTCTCGTTCTCTAAAAGAAATTACACGCGGAAGTGCAACAGGTCGACAACTGGTCAACATCATATCGATCATACCTTATTTCGACATTTCACGCATAACCACGGCAAAACACCGAGCGAGTCCAGCAATATTGTGAAATAATACCGGCAAGGTATTCGTAATAACTAAATTACATACGGACTGTCATCTATAATTTTATTCGCACGGTCCTGCCGACTCGGCGACGTAACCCCATTGCACTAGGTAAACGCACGTTATTGGTACGAAGATGATAAAATGATTACCGTCATTACTGGAGAATTACGAGTAGGAGACGTCGGCGTCGGTCCCTTGCACCATTATGTGCACTTGCGTGAGATACCGGCCCCGCCTCGGTCCACCATTGTTTTACTATTTTTTGCTAAGACCAAATGGACTTCGGATTGGATTTCGCCTCCGACACACAGGATAAAAGTAAAAGTTAATATCAAATCTTCATCACTTATCTGTAGAAAAAAAAAGTATATAAATAATGGAAGACACTATTTTATTAATCTAACTTTTTGTCATAGCAAAGGTAAAAAGAATAAAGACACGACGATGAAGTAAAAACTGGTAAAAGTGTTGAAAAACTGGAAAAACTTATAGTTGCAAAAACTTTAAGTTGGTATCTGACGACCAAATTATCTTTTGTGGACGACGAGCATTTTGATCCAAACCGGGATCACCAATCAAGTGAAACGTTAGCTTGTGATACTAGAAGTTATTGACTTGGAAATAAGAAGGGGTACGTATTGCAAAATATATGCAAAAGATCCAAACTCATTTTTGCAAAATTGGCTAAAGTTTATGAACGCTGTGGATATTAAATAAAATGTTTCTTATAAAATAACTCACCTGAAGTGGTGACACTTTTCAAGGATGATAAAAAAGCGAAGCCGAAATACCTTCTGAAAATAATAATAGGTATATAACAATCCTAAACAGAATATAAAAGTCTATAACAATCCTAAACAGAATATAAAAGTCACTCAAATTAAATTAAATAACAACCTTCGTACAGAGGCCAGCACATCAAGCTACCCCAATCTGTCAGATTTTCCCAATTGAATATGAACCTTATTTCTTTGTGCTAAAGTTGAAAATCTATCAAAGAAATTTGACAGATTGGGCTAGGATGACCTGCTGGCGTCTGTACATAGTAGTTTCTGTAGTTATTTTGATACAACAATTAGAAGTAATGGACGCTAGAGATTCAATCAACTTCAGTAAAACTTCAAGGACGTTTACTTGACTCCGGAAGCACTTAGCCGAAGCGTTAACACTTAATTAAAACAAAAAAGTCCTGGCCATTTATGTACATTTCAAAATTATAGGTAAATCATTTGGGAACAACAAAAACTAAGTTGCAACTACATCTGCTTGTTCTAAGACTTGTTCATAAACAGGTTACACCTCGCCTGGCACAGGATGCTCGTTATTAAAATTTAATAACACCGTCTGGGTGAACTGGCGATAATGAAAAAATAATGATTTACCCACCTTTTTATTTTTAGCGATAAAGTGGAATTAGATGCTTACAAAAAAGCCTTCCTTTTAGCCACGCTTAGGTATGGTGTTCTTGACCCCTGACATTCACTTTGCTCATCGCAATAGGCGCACAGTTCGCACTGAATCATGGACTCGGAGCCTTTGACACAACACTTAATGATGATGGCTGTGTTTTATTTGTCGTGGTCGCAGTGTTGGTACTCGGTGACTAACGTAGGTGGTCATTATGCAAATGTTTTATTTTTTTTTGAGGATGGGAAGTTATCAAATGACCCCTCCCGCTCTGGGTGGAGCAGAAGGGAGTGTCAGACACTTACTTCCTTAGCCTTTTGTGTTCCGGGGTAGCGGTAACGCTTTCGGACAATCCCACTACCCCGGCAGGCTTCGGCCCTTATGGGCCCCTTCCTTAATGCTGACATCTCTTTGAGGCGCGCGTGGAACACGTACGCGCCGTCCGGCACGGGCCTGGTCCTGATCGGACGGAGAGTTACCCATTACTCTCCGCCCGCAGGCCCGCACCTACGGTGGCCGGGAGTCGTCACGCGGCTCCCGACGCCCGGAGCGTCTCCCGCGGCGGCTGGGACGTGAGGCTCTTTCCCTCAGCCGTCCCGCCACCTCCTTCGCTAGCATGACTGCTTCGCAGAAGGAGGTGACTGCCTCCCGCTCCCTCTCGCCCTGGACCATGACTTGAACCAGGGCCGGGAGCGAGAGGTCGCCGCCGCTGCCGATCGAATAGAACAGCAGTGCTATTCTGTAAAAATCTCACCGTGAAAACTAAGGTGAAGTGAGCTGTCATTCCACCTGATGTTTATTTATTTATTTATTTAATACTTCAAGCACATACATGTACAGAGGCGGACTTAATGCCATAGGCATTTTCTACCAGTCAACCTTTGGGTGATGACCTTTGGGTGGTGATGTTAGGGATTGCGTTCATTGATAGCTCACTTCACGCTCACTTCACCTACGTTATCACGGTGAGATTTTTACAGAATCGATAGGCAGGACTTGATGAGTTAGACAGGTGGAATAAATAAAGAAAATTGCGGAATGTTCTGTAAAATTAATAAAAAAAAAAAAACAAATTGCGCGTATTAGAATCAGAATCAGAAGCCAATTTGGTGATTAGAAAATTAAAGAGGCTTAACTTGACAGGTCGAATAAAATAAAGCATACTATTAACAAAAACTCGTAAGCGAGCAACGGCCCGAGCTCATAGTGACGTAGATATGAATATGCTCGCAAAAACGCGAGTATGATAACCGCATGCGTGGGCACAACCAGTTGGTCGGTTTTTTGCGAGCAAGTGCAAGCGGCCTTGACCGGGTGCGCCCGCGACGCGACGCCCAAAATGCCGAACGGCCCACTTAAGACCATACATTATGCTCATTACATATTAGATATTACTAAAATTATACCAATTTGTTGGTTTAGCTTAATAGTGTTTTAAGTATAGTGACTGAGAGAGTAGGCGTGAAAATCAGTTTCCAATTGAAATTGTAGCGTTTTTTATGAGGCAAGATTTCGCTGTCGAATTATGTATGTACGCAAAGAAAGTTTCTCTTTCATATATCTTTTTTTTGAGTAGTGTTTCATAGGTCTATCCATTAATATTATTTAAAACACTGTTTACATTTAAAAGTAGATCAAATAATTCATTTTTCACACTTGAATGACTTCTATGGATTCATTCATTTTATCTTATTGAAAACTCCTGACCGTATGGAGCCACCATTGGTTTGGCAAAGTCTATGACCGTTGTTTTTTTGCGTACCAATTACTTATGTCTTCTTACAAGATTAATCACTTGGTTGTTTTGTTTATATCATTGTTGATTGATCGATCGACTATAATGGTCAATGGTTAATGGTCAATGAGTTTAGTGTTTTTTGATAAATTCGGGTGAATTTCAACAAATGCCAATTTTTTTATCATATCGGTGAACTTTTTCATTTAAGGTTTTTTTGTATATTTTCAGGTTTTATGTAATCTTTTGGATATTAAATATCCCCAAATTTAATATCATCAAAATTCAGTTTGAATTCCGTTTTCCACCGATATGACAAACCGGCACGGATTATTTTTTCCGTACACCGATATGATAAAAAAATTGGCATTTGTTGAAATTCACCCATTCATACATGTATGCAAAGTGTAAAGTTGAGTTGTATTAAAACGCCAAAAGAGAAGAATGCGACTTCCACTCAAGTTTGAATCCAAAGCTTGACAAAAATGTTTTGTTGTCTTTTGCCTTCTCTTCTCACAATTGTTCAGTCTCCTGTACTACTTTCAGACTTCTTATTATATAAGGTGTTTCAAAATCAACTCTACAAATTATAAGAGGTGCTTTAGACCATCAAACTGAACAACTTTCACTATGGGACAAAATTTTGCTGTTTAATACAAAAGTACCTACTTGACCAAAATGTACGTATGAAACAGCTGATTGTTTCTTCGTAATTTCAGAGTTGGTCCCATAGTGAAAGTTGTTCAGTTCGATGGTCTAAAGTACCTCTTAAAGTTTGTAGAGTTGATTTTGAAACACCTTATACGCTCATTTCTTATTCTGTTTATTCGCGTAACAGCAGACAGTTCTAAAAAGCTTTCTGAACAGTCTGTGATTCTTATCAAAAAGTAAATACTTAGGTCATAGAATTCAAAATCACAAAATCTAGAAAAGGCAGTGAAATGTGTAATGCACTAAGTTCTTACTGTTTTACGCTTTTCTGTGACAAATGGTTTCAAACGGTAAACGTAGTAATTCTTAAATTTCAACACATAAAACCAGGCAAGAGAAGGATGGGTTAAGTGTCACCCTCACCGTTACTCATAAACTGCAAAGCGATTCTGATGCTGTTAGATACGATGGTAAAAGCAAAGTATAATGTCTGTTCAATAAATCGATGGCGGTTGGTATAAAGCAGTACGTGCATAATCTCCAGACGTACCTGCGCAGAGGTCAGCCATTTCCCCCCCAAGGGGGTAATGTCGTTGTATGTATGTACAAGTTTATTGTCAAGGTAGGCTATTGGTGTCACATGCGATTTCTAAATTGGCGTTTCGAGCTGATGTAAGGTGTAAATTATAGGCATTATGTATTATGCATGTTAGGTAGCGACGCTTCGTGGAACAACGGCTCATATTTGCATGATGGCAATGTCAGAACAAAAAGCATGCATTCTAAGGAAAGGGTTTTGAAATAAATGCGCATAATATCGCTTCTGTTATTGAAGAAAGTTTTGTAGTTTCAGTTTTTACTTTAACCCTTTGACCGCCACGGTCGTTTATAGCCGACAAATGAAAACGTGCCCAACACGTCACCGTCGGCTAATGCCGACAAGAAAACACCATGTTTTAGGTACAAAATAAATAAACTAAATTCAGTTTTCTGTGTTTATACATAAAACATGGTGTTTTCTTGTCGGCATTGGCGTGTTGGGCACGTTTTCATTTGTCGTCTATACACGACCGTGGCGGTCAAAGGGTTAAACATCTTGGATGTTTAACATCTTCTTTTGGTAACTCGTAGTTGTGGTGGTTATTCAGGAGTCAATTTCGCCTGGAACGCAACTTGAAAATGGATTCCGTGGATGTAATTGCGTCGGCATGCACCGTGCAGGCGTACATAAAGCCCCACTACTTTCCCCCGACCTAGTGCCCTCCTGCCGCCCAGCCGACCCACAATCTTACAATTCCGTAATGTTTCACATTTTATTTGAGATTTGCTGTGGCTCATTACACGTCACTTTTACAGTTACATATAATAACAGCAGTATTCTACGATTGTCCAGTCTGACGCACATACCCGCGGTAAATGATAAAGTAGCGTGGTGTGTGGTCGCGTATGTCACGATTCTGTACAAGGATTGAGAGAAACTAAAAAAATATTAAGACATGATCTGTCATTTTAGCAAAAATGAGAGATTGATTGATTAGTCACTTGATACGTAGAGAGTATCAATCCATCATTCATCAATCAGTATCAGAACGGTTTTGACTTTTATGGTAAATTTGTTGCGAATATTTTATGGATGAGTTAAAAGGATTTATTGTTTAATAAGTCAAAAAAAGTGTGGTTCATCAATCTGTGCGCGGTGTTCGTGCAGAACATCGGCGCACGACACCTCACGTGCGCGAATCCGCGCCGAATGTTCTTTAACACCCGTGTAATTCAATCGCGCCTTATGATCGCATATGAAAAAGAAAATTATTCCTACCACCAAAAAAAACCTCGTAGGTAATCGCCGTTCGTGATTGCTGAGAGCATGTAACTTTGTCTGCAGCAATTTATTTATCCGTTTCCACAAAAGTACCGAACCATTATCTTGCTACCATAAAATGAGAAAGAAATGCTAAGAATATTTTTATTGAAATTGCAATGTTACGCTAAATTGCATTATAATTTATAATCATGGTCTGTTTGAATCTTTAAATTGAGAAATGTTTTAGAATTACAGGCTACTTCTAATACCATCGACATTATGGAAAAGCAGGTGGAGAAAATCGACTTGATTAAATGTTAAGAGTTTCTTTTAGTTAACCACGCCGCAATCTACTTTATTTTAATAAATAAAAAAAAAACAGAATATTGCTGACGGGGCGATCTCTCATTTGATTAAACGTACGTGGTGTCTAATGATAAACGCATCTGTAAACGTACCGGTACCAGTAAGTCCGATTAAAAAACTTGAAATGAGATTAGTTTGATAATGCTGACGTATGCATGGTGGAGCTTATTTCTGTGGCTTGCTATCAACACATGTGCCAAGAGCGACACGGGGACATTATCGTATGCATCTCATTCCATGAGCGGCCACCACGGAACAGTTAGACGAAATTTTTCACATTCCACACTATTCGTTTGTCGAATGACACGACTGTTTAGCAAGCGTGGGTGTGTTGTTTTAAATGGAAAATAACATCAGGTAAGTACCTAGAACGAATTTTATGTTTTAGGTTGAATCGTGAATTGAAATGATACCTTCAGTGGATTCACGTACTTAATTCCTTCCGCATATAGCTCGAAGTACTCGAAACACGGTCTGGTTCCACTAATGCAGTCAGTTCATTTATGTAAGTAGTTCGCTGCGTTCCGAACTTAATAAACTGTCCTGAATGGATAATGCTATGAGCGTTGGCAGCACTGAGAAATGTAATGAGGAAAGTCGTTGCTGATTTATTTATCTACGGCTAACTTTAAAGCGCATTTTTGATGTAGACGGGTTTGTTAATGAAAAGCAATTTAAGTATTCAGACTTTTTCTTTTCACTCTCGACTGGAGAAGGCCCATTTGAAAAGCTGCACGTTTAAAAATGTAATACTTATGTTCCGCTGGTATCTTTAAAAGGTATAATGGATTAGGCTTTGAGACGTCCCGGGCGGTAATATGCGCGTGTGTCGCGGGCACACGTCGCGCTGAACCGTGACCCACTAAACTGATGAATAAGCGAGAAAGTATACACGCCACGAATATGCGTTTATGCCCGGTTGCTTGAACTAATAAATTTTATTAACCTATTCGATTTCGTGACCTCAATGTATTTATTTCTGCACAAGAGGTAGCAGATTAATCGGTTTTTGGTAACAAGAGAAATGCTAATGGCACGGTTGACTGGTGTGATACATAAAGCTTGATTTGTGTTGGGTGGATTATATGGCTTGTGTATTTTCTCTGTTAAGTGGGGTAGTGTGACGGTCACACGGCGGCCGGTTGCCGGTGGTGGTTAGTGGTGCGTGTCATCTTGGGAAACATGCTGGCGGCGCCGCCCGGCGGAGTCCGGTGCGGTGGCGGCCTGCTTCCACGACGGCACACGACAACAGCCCGCGCTCGACCGTGACCACTGGTCACTCGTTACTCACCAACACATCACTAGAACAAATTGCTCCTGCATATTTTCATGAAACTCTTAGCGATCACCGGTCTAGTGGTCAAGCGCGATGGTCGTGGGTTTGATCTCCAGGATAAAGTGTGGGGTTTTTCTGTCTAGGAATTCATAGATACAAACTAAGGGGAGTTATGATTGTAAAGGGGCCGCCAATATGTTTCACTCTACCATTTGCGAGCTTTTATCGACATCAGAGGCGCAATTCTCGTATTTTTTAAGAACGTTCACAGTCTGAGGGGCACTTCTCGTAATTTTTAAGAACGTTCACAGTCTGATCTCAGTCTCAATCTGTCAAAAATACTTCTAATTTCCCTACATTTTGACAAGTTTTTGACATTTTTTTGTCGCCGAGATGAGACTGCGACTAGATTTTGAACGTTTTATATTACGAGAATTGGCCTTCAGGAAACTTCAGAGTCAAGTTGTAAACTTTTGTATTCTCCCGAAGGATTTACTTATTCCGATTATGATCGATAATGCTCAAATACATTCCCCGCAAAGTCAATTTATGACCAAGGAATCCAGAAAAAGAGAATTGAATTCTTTAATACCTTGAAGAGTATAATAAAGCTGTATTATTTCTATATGTACCGACAAATCCCATAAATCCTAAAGATAACGTAAATTCCGAAGCATGCTCGAGTTTTCAACACCGATATAAATTGTTGTGCTGCGCTATCAGTTTCATACTCATTAAGGGCCGCCGCAAATATCACATTGAATAACTAATTATCACTAAATAGAGATGTTGAGGGATAATACCGAGCTCCCTTAACAAGATCATTATGAACATGTTATAATAAAGTGGTCATGTTAAGGTATAAACGTGTATTGTTATCTGGCTTCAGATCTTGACAGATCTAGTCTTTTCTTAGCCTTGGTGTGCCAGTGTAATTAGATCCATGTGGTTATTAATATTAGATGCCTGAGGGGCAATTCTCGTAATTTTAAGAACGAGTATCTCAGTCTCAATCTGTCAAAAATACTTCTAATTTCCCTACAATTTGACAAGTTTTTGACATTTGTTTGTCGCCGAGATGAGATTGCGACTAGATTTTAAGCTTTTTAAATTACGAGAATTCGCCTTCTGTTGTGTGCCCTCTTGTAGAAAATACTTAGATTGTCAAGCTAGCTCCCTAGTCATTTCAGACTATTTGGTCCACATTTCCTTTTGATGTTTTCTATAAGCATAATTTAGTGCACACGGGCACTAGAAAAGCTATTTCCATTGGTATATATCTTATAGCTATTAAGCGCAGATAAAGTTCCAAAACTTTGGTGCCTAAGTAGTAATATTTGTAGGTCTTCAACTCCGAACGGACTAACAGTGTTATTCGTTAAGACTCTTCTAGAAAACCTCTTTCCAGTGGCACAGACGCCTACTATAATCTGTCAAATTTCTTTAATAGATTGTCAACTTTATAGCTAAAGCATAAGGTTCAAAGTTGATTGGGAAAGACAGTTTCAGGTAGCTTGATGTGCTGGCGTCTGTACATATTTTGTAGGTATTGAACACCGAGAAAATTTCTAAGCTTTGGAGTCCATAGTAGATACATAAATAGAATATATCTACCACTCAATTTAAAATTAGCAGGCACTTGCCAAGTTTGGAGCTAGCAACCTTGTGTTTAGGAAGCGGGTCTTTAACCATCGGCCTACCATAACTCCAAGTTATAGCTCATAACTCAATGATAATAGCTGAATGTGCACTCAACCAAAACATAACTGCGGTAAATTCTATTTTACCCTCAGGAAAGTTAAAGCAATTTCTACCACGAGTCATCATCTGCCTTTTCATAACTACATAATATATTGAAGTCGGCTTCCAGTCAAACTGGATGCAGCTGAATACTAGTATTTTACATGAAACGACTGCCTATCAGACGGCAAATTCTCGTACCTTAAAAGGTTCAAAATCTAGTCGCAGTCTCATCTCGGCGACAAACAAATGTCAAAATGTAGGGAAATTAGAGATATTTTTGACAGATTCAGACTGAGATTAGACTGTAAACGTTCTTAAAATTACGAAAATTGCCCCTCTGACCTCCATAACCCAGTTTCGGTTGTCAGACTTTCGGGCTTCTGATGACCCGTAACAACTACCAAAGATCTACAAATGACAGCCGGGACCAACCGATAACCATGCTTTCCGAGGTACGGAGGTGTCTTGATATGTAAAGATGGTCATCCATCCACGGACCAACCGCGGCAAGCGTGGCTTAACCTGATCGATCAAACCATCAGCATCTGTCTAGGCTTCCCAACTATATTGGGATCAGCTTCCAGTCTAATCAGATGAAGCTGAATACCAGTAATTTACATGGAGCGACTGCCTATATCTGACCTCCACAACCCCGTTACTGGGTAATACAATATCCCTTGGTAAGACTGGTTGTCAGACTTTCGGGCTTCTGATGACCCGTAACAACTACCAAAGATCTACAAATGATAGCGTGGGCTTTCTGAGACACGGAGGGGTCTCGGTATGAAAAGATGGTGGAACCCATCCACAGACCAACCGCGGCGAGCGTAGCTTAACCTGATCGATCAACCCGTGAGACTGTTATTACTTAACCACAAGCTCTAATTTCTACCACGAGAACCTACCTAAAATTTCAAGCAGTTATCTTCTACCAATTCTGCCCACAAAATGAATGCTCAAAACATGTATTCAACGAAACAGTAGTCGTTATGCTTGTCACATTACATTATGATAATTAAGTGACAACGCACGCAAGGCGGCACGAAGCATTGTGTCGGATTATGGACTTTTATAATATCATTATCACTTACTGGCATCATAACTTGCCTGTTGGTTTAGCGGTTGCAATCGCGACTTCTGAGTAAAAGGTTCTGGTTTCGATCCCTAAGTAGGACAAAGTGTTACTGGATTCTCAGTAATAGCCTTGAGTCTGGCTGGATATTTTCACCTTTAAAGGTAATAAATAATCTCCTACACTCGGCTCGCGTGGAGGATTACGCTCCACTCTCTCTCACAGGCGCGGTCCGAGGGGACATGGGCACCCCCCCAAAATCATTCAAGCTGTCGAGAGCCTGAATGATTTACTTGTCTTAGTAACTTAAAACTGAACATGAGCCACGGGAATCGTACACAGGACCTCAGCAGTAACGCTTGCGATCACTAGACCAACGAGGAGATGTACCTTCCTAAAAATATTCCTCGGAACTCATGGTGCCCCCCCCCCCTCCCCAAAATCTCTCACAACGAGGAGATCTGAATCCCGGCAGTGGGAATGTTAAGGATAACTACCCATTACAGGAGACATTAACATCACTACAGAAATATTATGTAGGAACTATACAATTATAGCCAATTATGCCTTAACTGTTCCTGTGATTCCCCTTTATTGAATACTATAATAATGTTACGTTATGGTGATGTTAAGTTATGATTATAACATCATAAGCAGCTGATGACGCAACAGATCACAGCCGTGTTGATTCTGTTTGTGATGCAAATGAAGTGGAACGCTCCAGTGACTCCGGTCGGTTGGGTCTGTGATCGACCGACGCGCAGACGTGATGCGATCGTAGATAACTTTGATTGTTTTGATTCGTATCGAATGTAAAGAGTCTCGATGTTGGTTTATTGACTTTTTATAGGAATGTCCTCTGACTTATGGTGAGGGAACGTAGACTGAAAGGTCTGGGATGAAAAAAAAACTATTGCAAAAATGGTGGTCTCTTGACCTCGATCTCGCCTGGTGGAGATGGAACCAGCAAGCCCAGAAGATGTCCATTCACACTTGAGAAATTCACACATGAAAACTGACGGGTTATAGGTACTTGGAAGGGAACAAAACAGGATTAAATATTCTTACTTAAGCACAGAGCTCAGAACAAAATTAGAACTCGTTCTAATACTCTTAATTATGTAAGTACACCATATAACGCAACTGCGAGGGAATTCAACAGGTTTAAAAAAAAAAATTCTAATCAACTGAACCATAATGCCATGCTGGTTCGGGTTTATTATCTACAGATTCAATAAATACCAGAAGAGAAAATTCAGATATTGTTTTCTAAAAGGCTGAATAATTCAATAGGGATTTTTATCAGGTTGCCTTTTAAAGTAAGTTTATTAAATGCGTAACCTGCTCGAGTAACTTACAGACCCACGTACGATGGCGGACGCATAATTTTCCGCAGGGTTGAATGATCGCAGAACGTGTACAGGCGGAAATAACGATATAAATCGATAGAGTTACTGCATGTTTGGGACAACTAAATAGATATACAGCTCTCGTAAAATATGAAGTAAAATGCATCTCTCGGACTAAAAGAAAATAAATCAAAGTACACATCACAAGGGATAGAATCGTTAAGTTTCCTTCCTCGTAATCTCAGTAGGTATGCGGTCGTATTCGAAGCCGCACTTATGATTTTTTATTACATAATAATTGTGAGGACGTCGTCGTTCTAGTCGGTCGGTGACTCCCGCCCCCGAGCCCCGCAATTCCCAATACCTCTC
The DNA here is from genome assembly GCA_949316385.1 of Globia sparganii. Taxonomy (NCBI): domain Eukaryota; kingdom Metazoa; phylum Arthropoda; class Insecta; order Lepidoptera; family Noctuidae; genus Globia; species Globia sparganii. The sequence goes on from OX438655.1 coordinate 15,803,805, forward strand.
CCCCGCACGCCCTCAATCGGGATCGCCTCGCCGCTCCCGCTTCTGGTTCGCTGAGAAAACAATGCGATAACATTATCCACGCTGTCGACGATCGCTGTCAACGACCAAATAAGTCACGTCGCCTCGCGATTGTTTGATAATTTCTTTACCGGACATTATAACTCTATGACAAACTCCGACACGACACTTTCTACCTTCTAATAGGAGGAAATTGCAGTTAGTAAAATGATATGATCAAAAGAAAGTTCTATTACTGATGATGAACCAAAAGAGGAAATGTGTCGATTAGTATCGCATTAGTTGAATCTAGTTAGTATAATTTATAAGGGATTCTAAAGATGACACTATTAAACTTGACATCATTATTCATAGCAAATTTACAAAAATACGGTCGTAAACGGCGTGCTACGAAATCTAAAATCGCTACGACTTCACGTCTATACAAAAGACATCAACGCGTTCAGTATACTAAGAACATTTTAAAACTTCGTTACACTATTGTATTAGTCATTTTCCTGTGAATCTACATTACTATGTCTATTTACATTAACCTCATATTTCTCAGAAACAATGTAAAATAACTTTCCCAGCGATTTAAAAAGCTATTATTGGAAAAGAACACCCATTTTAATCAAAACACAATAAGTAAAGGTCAATTGGAGAACGGTTATTTTAGATGTATAGTAAAAAAGTCGGTTAAATGGTAAAGTACCACTTTTTATAATGACATAACTAACCGATCGCATTGCGATACAGACCGGCAAGGAAAAGAAAATAATTGTATTAACCTACAGCAAAACACTTTTGTTATATCGGTACTCGTTGGCCTCTAATTTGTAATTATAGGCGTAAAATTTGGTATAATGGCGTATCGGACTATCTCGGTCGTCAGTTGTTTGCGAAAATAATGTTAACGGGTCTGCTTGGCTTCCATGTCGAAGGTACGGTCAACCGCAGTTAGTAGTAACACTTGAACAACGAAAACCGCCCTGGCTGCCAGGAAATAAAGGCCCTGTCAATGTCAGATCATTGACATGTGCGTTCTGATGACAGTACGTCCGTGCGTCCTAGGCGACGCGATACGGTGTGGCGGCGGAGATGCGAGATAGCGCCATAAAGAGTGACCGAGCGATGTGATCGTATTACATTATACTGATACAGAGATAGTGCGGACAGTCGGTAACAGTCCACGTTCCTACATACATTTATGCAATACGTTCCTCAGTTGAACTGTAAAGATGACCGGTGTCATGCAGATAAATGTTATGACACTTGCTCGCTTTTTATTGCTTCATTCCTTTTGAATGTTCCGACATGTACTGTCTTACTGTTACTATTTATGATTAACTATGTAGTTCTGTACAGACGCCAGCACATCAAGCTACCAACTAACTGAAAAAACTGTAAAATTCTCCCAATCAACTTTAAACCTTATGCTTTAGTGATAAAGTTGAAAATCTATTAAAGAAATTTGACGGATTTTAGTAGCTTGATGTGCTGGCGTCTGTACATGAGGCGTTAAAAATAACACAGCTACGTATTTGTTAGATTTCAAGCACTACATTAAATCAACTTCATCGCGTATAAAAATATATTACTCAATTAGGATATTTTTAGCTGCCTTATAACCCGGAGGTTAGAATAAATCAATATTTTACAAATAAACTAACAAATCTATTCGTGTTCAAAACTGTGTCAGGAATTAGTTAATGGACAAAATGCTTACTAATAAAACAGACATTATGTTTTCTTTTATAACATAAACAAAATCACTTAATAGTCACAAATGATAACATAAAGCGGTGACATTAGCATGCTGAGAGCAACGTAACTGTTCATAATGTCATATAAATGTGGTTTATTCACAGATTCTATCGCAACCACATCGATACAGTTATGTTTTTCCATTTGCGCGGTCTATTATACTACATTCCGTAATCAAGCAATCTTCTTCACACCTGCGTTGGAATACTACTTTTATTCTTTTGCATACAATGTGTTGATACTTTTCAAGATTAAAAAGTCTCTTCATATACATATCTTAGCGTCTCTTGGCGGATGTGTTGTATTAGCATAGCAGTAAGTTATGAAGCTATTGTTTACCATATTATCCTTACCATTAACTTCCCTTGATACGGCCGACAATGTGGGTGTTGAGAGGCAATGGAATAGGCTAAAATTAGAAGCGCAATTAGCATTATTCTGCAATCACTAAGGATCATTTGCTGCGGCAATGTACGGGAGAGTATTCTATAGATTACGTTTACAGTTAATTATGACGACGGAACTTCAGCCACAGTAGCTCTGTATTAGACTTATAATTAACAATTTACGGAATACCTTAAAATTAACGACCTAAGTCTAAGATTACAATATTCCCAGCGTACAGTAGCAGGTGAAATAAAAAAAAGTAAAATGCAATAGAGCTCTCAAGATAGAACAATGACCATAACTTTAAGTAGGCAACCTCTTACCATAGCTAATTATCTTTAACTAATGTTGCTTTATTATTCAGTTTAAATGATGTGTAATTGTACGGTATTTACGTACATTTACACCGGTTTATGGGCGAATTTCCCATGGATTAGCGTCGCAATGATGCGCTTGCAATATCTTCTAAGTGCGGGAATAACTAAATACAGTTAGCGGATAGAATCGCACGCCTTTTTATTGCCAGAAAACACAAAAAAAGTTTATGAAACAACCGTTGTTTTCAGACAACCTTGGGTTGAAAACTCGTCAACGGAATTAATTGGATTAAAGCTATTTTGGGATTAAAAATAAAGTGCCGTTTTGCAATCTTAGCTCTTGTTCATAGTTCTTGTTTTATTTTGGCATACGTACTGAAATTAAGTTTTGACAAAATCAATCTGAAAACGTAAAAGCAGGCCCAAATAGTCTACTTATTGTATCCAAGCTGGTCTATGTATTGTATGCGACTACTATATTTTAATAAGATTTCCACCTTTGGCAGCAGAAAAATTTCTAACTAATATATAAATACGAAAGTTAGTCTTCACGATTTGGATGAAATTTGGCACATGGGTAGACAATAACTTGGAGAAGGACACAATTTTCTTTTCATCCTGGATCGGAGACGAAGTCGCGGGCAACAGCTAGTAGGTACGTAATAATGTCAGATATTAATATCAGAAATTAATAGGTGAACGAATAGTCTTCATCAAGCATTACCTTCGTTAGTAAGCACTATGACAGCTTTAGTATGGCTCGCATATAATAATAATTTTAGTGTGATATTTGCACATAAATCACTCAGATGAGCAGGTGCATAAAATGAGATATTTCTGCTTGTGTATTTTATCTAAAACCTACTCGCGTAAATCTTGTATTATAATAATCATGAATAAAGCACATATTTTATTGACGACTTCATATTAATTTACATTTTATTTTCTACCTGGCACAGCTTCTCATTGATTTCACTAAAAGGCACATAACAATAAAACTGCAAATCATATGTTTTATGTCACACACACTAACATCCACTGGAACATTACAACATACTACTACTGCTATTATTATTACTGGGATGTAACATTTACTGTTTTATCCCAAGAAAAAGAAAGAATATATTTTCTTTATAAAACTATCTCTTCAAACGAATCGAACTAGCTCTCCGCGTAGACAATATAATCTCGTTAAAAGATTATGACATTATATTAATAAACATTATACATTACAGCATTCAATGGCAAAAACATGGGTGCAAGCCACAAGTAAAATAAAATGGCGTCATAACTTATGCAATGCCCTATGTTGTATATGCTATATAAGGCGGACCGGGTCTCGTCTAGCAATTATATATGATGCGTAATTGACGTAACGTAGACCGGTCGCCGGAGGCTTATTAATAGCGCCGGTTGTGTGTCATAAAAATGTAGAATTATATTACACATCGAGATATTTACGTGGCAGTGTGGCGATCTATGGGCATATGTGGGCTGGATGTGTAAAATGTAGTCTACTATGTTCCGAATGAAGATTGTTTCAGAGGTTATCCTGCTGAATAGTTTATTGGTATTTGAAAAAATTATAGATTTTGTGAGTTTTCTATAAGTTAGGAAAAGTACTTTAATTTTATCCATTTTCACTTCAAGACACAAACATCAAGCTAGCCCTGGCTCTTGTTAGTGAAGTGCTGCTCCTGGAGTTTCTATATCATAAGAGACCACGACCATAACAGACCTCTCAATTTACAGGGAATATGATAAAGATGCGCGATAGATAAAAATAAGATATAGTTATAGCATACATTAAAAGACTACTAAGACATTAAGGCATTTTTACATGGAATTATAGCTGCAATTTTTCTCAAAAGTAAATATTGCATGACACTTTCTTTATGCATATAATTCTGAATACACTCTGTGCTTAACCATTTAAAACAAACATTTGCGTAGTATTTTTTAGGATTAAGTACACAGAAGTGTGTTCATTACGTATATGTGTTTGTCACGCTCTGTGGACATTTCGTCCGTCGCAGGCAGTTTAAAGCTCATTCCGAGTGAACTGAACGGTTTTTGTGACGTTAACTCGCCGTTTTCCGATTATTTGGCACCAAACCCGTTATTTTTCGCCTAGGTACAACTACTCAAATCTAGTGATCTAATGTACTAGATCAATTAACAGACCGTTGCATCCTGTGTCTAACTCGTTAAAAATAACTGAAAAAGCTTCCAAGAAATTGAACCCATTTCATTGAATTATAGAGTGTGTCATCAGCTGATATTAATTCGCTGTTATACCAATTCAGATGAAGCAATTTTGAGAGCCGTGTAATTTGACCTGTCTGGTAACTCAGCTATTGATATTTCCGATCCTATCCGGTACCTAACCTTTGTTTCCAGTGATTTTGCTTCCCACATAAAATGCAAGCAAAAATAAAAAATTGCATCTATTGCCATAAAACAGACGCTTACTTCACATCTATGCATATTGATTATTTTGCAAAAAAACGGAAGTCGTACAATTTTTAAACGGTCCATACATTACGTTCAAATACAGGATATTGCTTAAATGATTTTCTGCAGCATCCTCCGAGGTTACTATTATTTTTTACAACCACTCGTTCGTAGTAAACTATTTTTCTAATAACGCCAAGCTATCCGCGCGTCGCGTCTATATGCGTATTGATGGGAACATTTTTTCCATGTTTGCTTAGCCTGTTTGCTTCTGCTATGTTCGTCTTGAATGTTTTCTCAAAGGTTATTAACCTAGTTTCGTTCATGTACAACTGTAGAAGCTCTGTTACGAGTATGTCAGTATTACTTTGTCAGTATACAAACTTGTGTTTCACTTGCGGATTGTCAAGATGAAATAGAATGTAAATTCTCTTAAACGATTCTTCATGTTGCAATCGTCTTTATCTTTTTAACTCCATTCAATTCAGGCAATGTAGATAACAACCGAGCGTTTTGTACTACTCCGTGTTAAGGTAGTTTATGGGAGACTAGAATAGAGCCGGGAGAGCCTGGAGGGCCGCGGGAGCCTTCGAAAGAGCGGGCGGAATGCGCGCACAAGGTCATTGCGCCCTGCGCGGTCATGCGCTTGCGCCCCTGCAGGCCCCGCGCGCTCGCCGCCCCGCACCCCGCATCTCATCCGCACCCACCACCACATTGTCTAGTGCGATCAGCTGCGGATAAAGGGGAACCGACTGGACCGACAATCGATAGAAACCATTTCAATGCGAATTTATTTTTCCATTTTGCGGCCGCGAAGCACAGCACGAACGCCCCCAGCGATGTGCTTCGTTCTAACGCTCTTTTCTAAGCTCTTACAAAGAAAAAGACTACTTCGTGCCGTGTCGTGGTTTATTTACGATGCTTACATTGGCTAGCATTTATCCTTAGCCGTATCTATTGTCCTAAGGCTGGTAAGAAATTGCTCTAAGCCTATTAACTGGACGATACCGGGCTATCTATGAAAAGTAATACTTGCGGGAACAAAGAAAAAATAAAGAAAAAATAAAGAAAGATAAGATCAAAGCATGATATCAACGAGTTGTATGTTTATCAAATGGAGTCATTAAAGGCACAATTTGTAGTCTTCAAATAAATAACTATAAAATATTAAGACAACATTCGAGCTACTTTCACTCCTGGCCGTTACTGTTTCCTTTAAAGTGTGAATTAAAGGCCTATCTGGTGGCAAGATGAAACGATAAAATCTACATTTCAAACTTTATAACATAAAAGTGAAAGATTTATACAAAAAAATCCCGTTACTAACAAGTTGAATAACTTCCATTTGTAATATTTGGATATGCAAAAATGATCGTTCAACAAATTAAGATAAGTTAAGCATTTTGTGGGAGCAGATTAAAATTTAGATAAATAATATTAAATTATTAAACCAGTTTCCGATGGCACAAGCTGTGGTTAGTATATTTTTTAATGTGCGGAAGAGGAAATGTTGCAGTTTCACTTTATGCAAGATTAATGGGGTGTTAAAATCCGCGTGCCGGATCGCGGGCCGCGGGCTGTCGGAGCGGATGTCACATCATTACTCACACGCAGGCGCCATCCTTGCCTGCGTTCGCGCAGGACCGCGCCACCTCTCCAGTCACCACAGTATAAATAACTCTTTTATTCCGCGGCCGGTACACGCTTCTTAATATGAATATTAATGCGTGTGCACGACTTTACGGACCATTTGTTTGATTATATCGTTTACACATGATTCGTAATCACTGACAGCTCAATTTAGGATTTGGAACGTAGAAAGTGTTCATGTTGATTTTGCACCAATTAGACGTCAAATATCGTGAGGCAAAATAAATATTGCACAGCCTTGACTATGTATACATACGTTTTCTGTGTATGTAACGGTAGTTACTCTTAATATGGTTACGCGAATATAGAGCTAGGCTTTGCATATTAATGAGATGTTTGTTTATAACGTGGTTGTCACTTGGATGACCGGCTGGGCTTTATTAAGCCCAGCCGGATTGTGTGACCCACTACTATTGTAGTGGGTCACGCAATCCGATTGTTAACATAAACACTCATTTGTTACAGGATTTGTGTCCTGACTCGGAGGAAACTAATCCCATACTACACAGAACAGGTAAGACGTTTTGTTAACGTATTTTTTAGTTTTATTAAAGCTTATCTGTTTGATGCGACAGATGTAGACACAAATCTCAATTAATCATGATTAGAGAGTAGTGTTGACACGGTGGTACACATGGTAGCGACAATGGGCGGCCCGTGGGACGTCTGTGAACTCCGCCCGACTGTTTTTGCCACATCAAGTGTTCGACTCGTTCTGAACGAGACAAGAATGCATATTTCCTAGGAACTTATGTCTGGCCATCGTAATAAGAACTGCCCTGACTCCTTGCCCACGTCCCTGCACAGTGAATAAGGGGACAGTAAATTATATATCGCGGCCATTGTTAGGCTGGACGTTTAGAGCGTGCGCGGCGTGGGCGGCGAAACACGGCTCCCATTGATTGCATGATTTATCGATATTGAATTTGCACAGGTGATTCCTTTGTTATTGTGATTGAAAGAAAATAAAATGGACATCGACAGATGTAAGATATAATTTACTTCTTAAAGCATTCGGGTGAAAGCGAAAGATGGCAAATAAACTATTCTGAAAAAGAACGGTTTTGAATTTCAATTACATTCGTCTACAAGATACAATTGGTACGTGAGATATCTTTCACCGGATGAGAGTTTTTTTTTCTTATGACTGTTTGTGGCAGTATAGTTAAAATAGGCAACTCTTACATAGGTAAATGTATGTTTAAAGATGTTAGAAACATGTATAAACCGCAGAAGAAGGCGACATCTAATAGGGTTCCTCTGTATGCAAATAAGTGGCTATTGAGTTGTAACACGCTAACTTCTGTAAGCATGAGTGACAGGCAGCGCTTTGCTACACGCAGTTGGCCCGAGGTTGGTGAAATTCTGCACTTAACGATCGATTCCTTTAAAGTGTTTCCATGAAAAGGTCCGGTAATACCATATAATAGACAATATCATAATTGACACACACAATGTCTGTAAACACGCCGCATTTGTGATAATGCGGTCGATATCACCGCTCGGTACAGTTAGCGGAGGCGGAGCCACCATTTAAATGACTGTCTATTAGCTTCATTGTAAGTTGGTGTCGTATTAACGTGCTTCGACATTTCTCAGGAGTAGTCAACTATATCGTGTGGGAAAACTGGGCTATTTATTTTCTCATAAGGAACTTCAGTATCATGTTAGAACGCGGATAAGATAATTAAGTAAGAGCGGAAATTATGTTTCTTTCAGTTGTTCAAATAAATAAAGGTTCACGTGCGCGTACGCAGAGGGTTTGCGGTGAGGTTTGCATGGATTCCTGTCATTACTCTCCGCTTCCCTGTTAGCTATTGCGGCGGAAGGCTGTAGCTTTGAATGCCAGTAAGCGTTGTCGGAACATAAATTTACATTTCGTTACGGTCGTTTTGTCAATACAATTCTTTCCACAGCAACAAATAAAAGATGTTTTGGTGTTGCTTCTCTGGCTAGCTTATGTTTGAAAACTTTTACTTAGCTCTCAAACTTTCTAATTCGAAATAAATTGAGGAGAATGTTTTACTATTGATAGCGATAATTGTTGTGTATCCGAATGTTTAGCTTTACGAGAGAAGATTGCCGTATGAATGCGTACTATTATGATTTAAATAAGATCGTTTGCTTGCGCATGCGATGCCATTAAATCGATTGGCATATTTCGCATCGTGATCATTAATGTTGGAATCTAATCTTGATATTAAGTGCTTGTAATAATTGGATTTGCTAAATAAATAAAGAATGCAATTAAATCTAATTACAAGTATCATATTAAATACTTGCACAGTCACGAATTTTCCCTTAAGCGAGTATTGATAGATAGCTAAAATTATGTAGTAGCTTGGTTATCTATGGCCTTAAGCCTAAGATACTTCCTGCTACCTCACTTCGCTTACATTAGCTCTCAAGCTTAAGCACGCGATAACTTAAGGGTCCACTACCGTGCCTAGCCTGCAAGCACACAGTACAGAACTTATAAGTACTTACTTAACTACTTCCATTCCATTTAGATATAAGTAACCACAGCTACTTGTTATATATTTTATCGGTAAACACGATATTTCAGAAATGTAATTTCCTTCATAAAATTAATTGAACGCAAAACCTTTTCTCTAACCCATATGTTCGCCGATAAACGCGAATATTCATGAAACCGCACGGCCACTGCGCGAGCGCTTTCCTCTGTGGGTCCGTCGAACGAAGCTTTTCACCGCACATCGCGATCTGTTTGGCATCAGCCTGTATACGTTGTAGTTTCACGACCAGACCGGCCAGTCGCGGCGCCTCTTAACGACATCGTGCATTTATTACTGCTTGCCTTAAGAGCTCAGTTTTAAGCTCAAGATAAGCTCCGAGTAAAAGTCAATTAAAATTATATTACAGCTCGAAAGTATGTTGCGATCAGTTATATTAAATCTAAGAGATTTTTATCTTCAATTAATTAATGACACTTGATAAGTTTATTTGAAAGGCAGATTGATGTTCACTACAGTATTTGTATGTGTTTTGATCGTGAAGTGTTGAGCGCGATGATTGACAATCGATTAAGAATCTCTGACCCCACATTACAATGTTGTTTTAATGGTGCTTTTTTACGCGCTTTTATTCCATTCCACACGATGCAATTTATACAGACACTAAATTGTAAGATTTCTCTTTCTTTAGGAGGTGAAAAACACAATTTATAACCTCATCATCATCACGCGTTTGGTTGTAAACGAAATTCAACAATCGTTTTCTTTAAATTGATATTTCACATATTTAAAATCTATTCTAAATTCAAGTTACTTTCGCACTAGCCAGCAACATATTTTAACGTTAATAACTCCTAATTAAAACCTCATTGTATGCAGATGAGGGCTATAATTGCTATTATCTTACCGCTGTCGCTTGCCGCGTGGTCCACGGATAGGACAGCGCGGCTTGTACAAGTCGTCGGGTCGACAGCAACACGGCGCGGGCACATGCCTCCTGCTCGCTTAGATAAACACGCGATCTCTGGACACTTATAGGGCTGCTCCTGATATTTGCTAGAACAGTGGTCTATGGAAGGTTTGGCTGTAATGGAACTGTTAGATAAGGAAAATGATGAAGGAAAAATACAGGAGAAAGTGATAAAAGGATTGAATTACGCTGGCAGTTGATTATCCATAGAATGGTCGTAGACTTGAATAACGTTTGTGGGCACGGTCTAGGTTGAGAATATCAAATAACTACTTAGTTTACATAATATGCTTAGGATTATATATGCTTAAATGTTTTAGGATTAGTGTGGGCGCAAATCCTATAAAATTCCAGACATTTGCCAACCCTGCTCCGGCAGCTAGCTCGAATAAAAGGAATTCTCAAATTATGGAGGTGCGATGCAAACGAGCTAAATACAGAAAGCACGTTTAAGAAACACCGGCAACGGAATGCGCTATTTATTCGCAAATAGGTTTAGTATATAGGTACAAGTCCTGTCTCGATCCCGGACCATTTGTTAGCCATGAAATATTTAATCGCCACCAGAATAACTAGCTAAGCAAGTTTGTTTCTATGAATACCATTATAATGGGTTATCTTGTTACTGGGCTACGAGTACAAATATTTGAGAAGAATTATGGCTTTAGACATGCATATCTTTTTAACCGACATGCTTTAAAATTGTTGTGTTCAATATACATATTTCTTTTAGTTGCTGTTCTATATTTTGTTGTTGTTATAAAGCTCTCTATTTCATTAATAAAATAAGAAAAGGAAAAGAAAATTAGCCCAATATGGCCTCAAAAATCCTTAATTTCCTTTCTCGTAATTACCGATCGAAACATTTATACATGCGTGAAAGTACAGAAATATAAGAATTTCACACGCATTCGAAAACAGATGGCCCAGTTGGTGCAGATAATTGGGTCAGGCGAGCAACCTGTCGGTGTGCTCACACGCATTGTCTCGCGTCTCGGTGCGCCGGCGCAGTACCGTTAGCGCTCGGTCAAGTTCGGCCCATTGTGACGTGACTGCTACTAGTGACATACGGATTTATACTGTCCGATTCGGTCCGCCCCCGAAGTAATCGTACGCGACGACGGAGAGAAAACAATTGTTTGGCCCCGTTTTCCGACAGTTTTCTTTCCATAGACACGTAAGTACCTATAGTTATAAGCACTGCCTTCTTTATGATTTCAATTTAAAAACCGTTATTATCTCCCTAAAAAAAACTGCACGCAGAGGAATTTACTGTTTTCTACAAAACTGAAATGAAATTCCCAAAAAACATTCAATTCGTATGCTTAACAAAAAGCTTTTTTCGGATCTTGTTATCTTTGAAGCCGCGCGAGATCGGGCGCAATCGTCACAATTCGGACCGCTAGAAAATAGTTTTTTTATTATCATAATAAGTAGTGATTGCAAGATATACACTTATTATTTACGTGAGCTTATCTGATGCTGAAAGTAGACGGGTAGGCACGTGCGCCTCTGACCCCGCCGCCGAACATCAAAAGATCTTAATGCTAGACTTATGTGACTGGCCTTTTTGTTCGTGCTTCACAAAGATTGGATTACCAGTGACCTCTGCGCAGACATAAGAGATTATGTCGGTAACAGTTCTACGGCCATTTATTAAACAGAAGTATACAAAGACACGACACACTACTTGAATAAAGGCAATTACAGAACAAATGTATTTACGCCTTAATGGCTGAGAAACGTCAGTTATCTCAGTCAATTAAAGGAATATGTTTTTCCGTTCTCATAAAAGTGCCTAGTTTAATTTATTGAATGCTAAAGATGAGTTTAATAGAGGCTTACACGTTTATGCCACATCAATATCCGGTTAACCGTACTAGACAACTATATTGGACTACGTAGACAAGTATAAAAGTATGTTGTACCCTCGAAATATCGCTTTTCTTCATATTATTGTATTAATACAACACTAATTCGCATTGACTTGCATATATATCGGCTCGCAATAGTTATGAGGTTAGTAGGTCCCCAAAATTAGAATATGTGCCCATAATCATGCTATATAATTAAGTAACAGTTTATTTCTCACTCCGAATATGCGTATGCGCCATGACTCAGTATCTTACACTAAGCCACTGATTGTTCTCTACAACCACTTACCAAGTTTTGATGAGCACGCTTGCCTATTAGGAACATGATTTGACAATTGTGGGCATTGGGTCAACCGGTGCTTTCTGTTTAATTAGATATTATAATGAACACAAATATTAGATTTGAGCTCTTGATAAATGTCCTCCATCTTAATTAGTGGGTGTTAATGTGCAGTTTCACGAATTATAAGGTGAAATCAAAACCTTATCAAATTAACGCAGATACTTACTAGCAATATTTTACTTCAATCATATTACATAAGTATGTATTAGAGTTAAAATAAACTTACCCATTGTTCAGGCCATTATACAATACACTTACAGTAGGACGATCTTAAGAATCGTAATTTCCCTCAATTAAAACTAGATTACCTATACATTTTCTGATGACTTCTTAAACATTTATTCCTCGCTTCAATCGTGAGAATCTGGCTCCAATCAAACTCAAACTCAAACTCAAAGCATTTATTTCAATTAAACCATTTCCAGGCACTTTTGAATTGTCAAAATTAACTAGTCGGTCAGTTAGTCAGAAAGTAGAAGCTAGTTGCCCATTCCAAAACGTAGATCTCTTGGAGAAGAACGGGCAAGAAACTCCAAGGACACTCTGTTAAATTAAGATTTTACAAAATCCTGAGTACAGTATTCTTGTTGCTTCTATATGTGAGAACAATGTTATGAAGAAACAATTCAAGACAGTTATAAGATTAAAAAGAAGCCCTGGCAGCTAAGAGATGACCAGTCTCAACTGACAGCGCCCGTTCACGAACATGACGCATGGATCAGCACCATCCAGCTCAACCATTTTGAAGGGAACCGAATGATCCAACACACGCGCCACCATCAGTGAGACATTTAAGTGAGCATGACACATTCTCAACTGCCATGCTCTTTCAAGTCAATATAAAAAAATTATAATGAACGGATCCATGGTTCTTACATTTACAAAATTAAAATTAAAAAAAAAAATGCTTCTAAATTATACAAAACTATCGTTACCAATTTATTTACGAGATGAATAAAATTTTACTAGAAAGAGGTATAAGATATTAAAGTAACAATTAAAACTTGATTGAATTAAAAATACACATTAAATTCGAATGTCAGAAACACTTAAAAAAAAAAAAGAAAAGAAAAAAAGGGAAGCATGTCTTCCAAATTAATATTGAAATTTTAACTAGTGAGCCCAAGTGTCTGTGGAGCAGGACCAGCATTTAGCCAAGCATTTTTATCTACGATATAATCATCCAACTTATAGTATGCTTGTCTACATAGTGTGCGTTTAATGCATGTTTTAAATTTCTTCTCATTTAGTTGAAGAATATCGAGTGGTATTTTATTATAACACTCTACACAATAACCCATAAAAGAAGTTTTTACTTTAGACAATCTGAAACGAGGTTGATCTAATTTGTTCCTATTTCTAGTGTTAAAATTATGCCTGTCACATATCTTACTAAAAAGATGTAGATTTTTTCGAACGTACATAATGTTTTCATATATATATTGACAAGGAACCGTCATGATGTTAATTTTTTTAAACAGTTCCCTTAGAGATTCACGTCTGCTGAGGTTGTAGATAGCTCTGATAGCCCTCTTTTGCAGAATGAAGATAGATTCAATATCTGCAGCCCGTCCCCACAACAAAATACCGTAAGACATGATGCTATGAAAGTAACTAAAATAGACCAGTCTCGCGGTATCCACGTCTGTTAATTGACTTTCCAAACAGCGTAAGCGGCTGAACTTAGCCGCCAATGTCGTAATGAGCTTTACATTTATTCTGTAAATGTAAATCCAGTGTTAATAAGTGCAAAAATAACAGGAAATATAAACTGTAATTTCATTGTATAAGGCATCAATGAGAATGATTGTATGCTGTTGTATCGGAGATTGGCAGTTACTGATCAGAGCCCGTGGTGTGGGAACACAATGCTATTGTATGTTTAATGAAAAATCCTTCCAGGCGAATCACGGTTCATTACTTTGTAATTAGGGTGCTGAAGCAAAAACTTGGGGTTTTCTATCATTCGATTACGCATTACGATTACAGTACATAGCTCTCGACAATGGGTAAACTATTTGAGCTATTACATTGCCAGGTCAAAAATAGGAAGATTTTATGATACTGGGAACTTTATTTAACTATGTTCAAGAATGAGCACATGCCATTAATACATATTAAGTTTATGGGTCCTTTAAAGTGTCTGAGACCAATAAAGTAAGAATAGATTTCTTGAGAGACGATATTGAGAAGACATAAAAGCCTTCGAGATATTTACAGCCTTTGATGAATGCATATTTTCAAGCCTACTAACCATTAAAACTATGTAGTTAACGACCCAAAATCATAAACTAATTATAATCAAGCAACAAAGTCTAGTGCTAGTAGTTGGTTATTACATAGTGTAGAATTCTGATCTTAAAAGTGACTTTGTAAAGCCTCAAGGCTCCCGCAGATAGGCAAGACGCGACAGCGCGATGCAAGTCTAGTAGAACAATTTCTATGAAAACTTCATGTAAATTGTTCTACCAAAATCGCGTCATACCATCGTGTCGCGCCTGTCTGCGCCGGCCTTAATATTGAAATATGGCAAATCAACTTCTGCCTAAGACTACTTGTTCTTAAAGTGCAGTTCTGTGAACAGGTGTTTTCAACGTAATTTTTCATACATCCAAGAAATAGCTTAGGAGCCTAATATCCATTTAATTATAGAAATACGAGTATCTCAGGTAATAAAACTACAACACTGCAATTAAGAATACTGTTCGTTGATCTGTCGCTCTAAACAGCGGGCAGATTGTAGCGTTATTGTTCTAAGTGTTTCTAGTTAGCGTTCCAAAGCTCAGTGAGCGATGATAGAAATGTTGAGAAGTACGTGAAGATCGCGGAGATGAGTTCACCGTTAAATTGGGCAATTTGTGCGCGCACAGCACGGTGGCTGAGCCCGCGTCACTCGCTGGGACTTGCACCGCTCGTGATATAACTGTTACGTTCATTATGTGACATATGGATCACGTGATCGCGTCACCTATGCGTAATAATTGTTTGTAGTGCACGTTTAACGGCACCATGTTGTCTCATGCATGATCTTTGTAACCACCTTGTAAACCGAGTGCACTCTAGTGTTACGGGGCTAAGCGTCGAGTGGTAACTGTTCGTGTCGAGTCTAGTCGTGGTTGCTTATTTTACTGCTTCCGTTGCTAATTAGATGCACCTTTCAATACAATGTCATGAGAAGACATTAATGTCCATTCTGTAATCAAAATGAATGATTGATAGCTTGATAAAATTAGTTAAAACTTAGTTTCAACTTTTTTATGGAAAATGAAATGGAGATAGAGACAAGATCTGGGTGTGCCTAGGACATAAAATAAACCAAACAAGCTCGTCCCATAGTTAACGATCACCAAAAATCTTACACTTTCATACATCAACCGTTAAGAACACTATATTTACCAAACTGACTCACCACAGCGTGAACTAGAAAAAAAGCAAAAACCAAGTCTGGCGCCTCCATTAATGCGCGTAACATAAACAGAACCGCCGAAACCTCACACCTACACAATACTAAACTATAGTTATATACTGTTTATGGTGCCGAGTGACCAAGATTGGAGCAATGTTCCACTCTCGGGGTATCTCGGCTATACTCATAGTGTTATAGGTGAACTAACTGTAACGCAGGCTCCTTCCGTTGTTCCACCATATATGACCGCCATAAATGTCAGCGTGTGCATTGTTTCACTTATTTATGTTAAAGACTAAGGACCTTTGACTGACGTTATGCGATTTGAATGGGTTATCAAAAGGAACTTTTGTTGTTCAGTGCGCCTTTTCCACTATCTCACGAGAAATGTTCCTGGTTTTCGTACTTCTAAATGTGCATGCAAAATTTTGGTTTAACTTAGTGTCGTGAATTCTTAAAAGCATTAGTCACGTTTTAAGTACTGTTGGGTTTAGTTAGTGTTAATAATGAAGCAGAGTTTTATGACCTCGACTCCTCCAACGAATATTACATTTTCGTACTGTAAACTGAAGACTTCCTTGAAATTGTACAGATTAATTATGACCGGGCCGTAAATGAAAACGGACGGAAAGGCTTTATTAACTTTCTTACTTAATTCAGTCAAGTGTTCTCAATATTTATGCATGTTTTAAATGAGTTAAGTAAGGTATCTTTGCATGCAAATTAAAATAATTTTATGGTGATAATAAAACAGCAAGTAGGTCGTGAGTTTGTATTACCATGTTTAATATGGTATTTAAGGTTACTGAAGTCACTCATTAAGGTTTAATAACGTGCCGTCATTCGTCATATTTATCAACGTAAGATGTCGCATTAAGCTCATTTCTAGTTCGAAAACATTAAAAAGATTGCAAGGAACGTTAATGCAGAGCAATGTGTGTAATACCCGCAATGCGAGTAAACTTTAGACTCGCTTCTCATTTGCGCCGGAGTGTGCGGAATGCGTGCACTTTGTTGCTTCACGCTCACTGTACCAAGAGGACAAATTGTCTCAAATTGTCATTACCACAATACCGTTGAATTGTTTGTGGTTCGTTAATGTTTAAAAATCAGTACCGCAAAGTCACCTCTTCCGGTGAATTTTGAGAATCACTCCACATAATAGTTTCGCTGTAAGAGTACTTAGACAAACGGTATCTAAGTGCAATTACTTGTACATATTGAACAGTGAACGCCATTTACACTCGTGTGCCGTGTGCTGGTATTCACATTCACACAGCAAATAATACTATAATGGTAATGAGTTTTCGTTTTTGACAGCACAAATATTTTTATTGCCTTGTAGCACATATGTTTTAAATGTTTTAATAAATCTTTTTAAGTATTCGCAATATGGGAACATGCAATCGATGACTGTCTCGTTCAATTAACTTTTAATCAACGTTTATCTGATTAACTTAACCAAACTGTTACACAACCGCATTTCAGAACCAAGTTCACGCATGTGTCTTTCGAGAAAACTTAATTAAAATAGCGGCACTTGTTAAAGTACAATTTATATTACGAATTTTATGACACTGCGCTCCGTGGGTTTCCGTTCCTTGATTGCTTCAATTGCAAAAGTAAAAAGAGCACGAGTGCTTTATAACTTGCAATTTAAATAATATTGAACACATTTAACCGAGCAGAGACATTGTGAATTGATTGAAAGCTATTTCATTCGTTTACGATGTATAAGAAATTATTTTAGCTGTCGCAGAGACTAGAGAGTACCTACACAACAATAGTTTGTACTTTCTCGTTTACAAATGACCATTCATTGTACTTGATAAAAAGTCTAGTGAAAGCGATATTGCGATGCAAAAACGTAAATGAAAATTTGTGTCACTGACTTTCCTGTTAGCTTTCATGGGTCCATGCAGTGCTGATCTTGACCTGCATTCGGCGCATCGACAGTCACAAAGCGGGAGCTAAACAATCAACCGATCGGCGCGGGCGCAGGCGCAGCCATATAATAGTCTTTGTACCTACATAGACACACACACATAATAGATATGAGTCAATGAACGCCGAAAACCACATTACTTTTCTACTTTCATTTTTAATCAATAATATTGAATTACATCCTGTCGGCTATAAATTTCACTATAATAAGTCTATTTGGTATCTGCAATGTAGGTGAAATATCAAATGTAATAGAGACGAAACGCACGTATTTAAAATGATATATCTGTTACGAATTATTCGGTACACTAGGTTGCTAAATTAGTAAATTCTTGCTCATATGATTGCGCTTCCTCTATAAAGAACGAATGCCTACATCTGTCAATCATTGGTATGTTATTACAGTTCTAATTATGACCAACTTTCGATTTTCTTTACGTATTGTATTGATGTCAATATTATCTACTTATATGTTTAGAAAATAAACAATAATAATAAAAACAAAACACAAAACAAATAATATTTTGACTTCGCGTCTCAGTCTTTTGTTAGTTTTATAAGTGCTACGCCGTAGCACTTTTTATGCAACCCGCGTAGCACTCGTAGAAAGCGGATTGTTTGAAAGCCTTGTTCCGGGATATAAGATGATGCAAGGGCATTAAGGAAATTTTATGCCACAATATATTAAGACACTAACGAGAGATTCTATAGAATTACAGTCACGGATTTTCAATGGAATGCACATAGAATGTTACTGCAGATATCATGCATGTTATGGTCTGTGCAGTGTGCAATAGTTTGGATTTATTTTTCTTGTTTGGAAAACAAGACGTACGAGATATCGATTTTGAGAAAATAAATTGGTATTTTCTAATTTAGGACGTCATTACCTAATTTACGGTTTATGTATGATTAATGCTTATGCGATATATTCGTGACTTTTGTTGTACTATATTTGAGGGGCTTGTGGCTAAGTAATAACAGCCGCACGGGTCGATCGATCAGGTCAAGCTACGCTTGCCGCGGTTGGTCCGTGGATGGGTGACCATTTTCACATACCAAGACCCCTCCGTGCCTCGGAAAGCACGTTAAGCCGTTGGTCCCGGCTGTCATTCGTGGATCTTCGACAGTCGTTATGGGTCGTCAGTAGTCCGAAAGTCTGACAACCAGTCTTACCAAAGGATATCGTATTACCCAGTAACTGGGTTGTGGGGGTAAAATATTAGTATTCAGCTGCATTCGGTTAGACTGGAAGCCAAACCCAACATAGTTGGAAAAAGGTTAGGCAGATGATGATGATGATGATGATGTTGTAACATATTTGTTTACCCAATAAGATATGCAAGAAGAAAAGCACATTTTGTAGGTATAGTTTATTCATAGATTTCTATTGTTTTAAAGTATTTTCTTCTAACAATTTTCGTTTGTTTCAGGTGGTTCTATCGGCATGAAGGGTGATGGGCTGCGCTTAGCGCGGCTGGCGCTACTGTTATTGCAGGCCACATTTGTAATAAGTAAGTATTTCGATGTTTTTGTTCCTATTATAGTGTTTTTAAAAGATGACTAGATGTGGATTGTAATAAACTGTTTGTAATCATGATTATAATTGTGTAAACTATACAAATCTGCTGGAATAATTTTGGCATCATATTTAAATGTTTCAAATTTTACCAGACGTACCTGTATGCTCCTAAATAATCATAGTGGGCATTAATTATATAGGAAAAAATATCATATTGCTTCTGTAAAAGTACATAACAATAATGTGTTTTGAGAACCAGGAGACACACAGAAGAAAATGTAATGTACTGAATATTAACCGTGCTTGTTTCAGGTCGAACCGCATTCGAAAAGTTAACGGATGTGGACTTCGCAGGCACAGCGTACTACACAGTACGCAACCTGTCCCTATACGAGTGCCAGGGCTGGTGTCGCGAGGAACCTGACTGCCAGGCAGCCTCATTCAGGTACATACATCATACCTTATTAATTACCGCACCATGGTTCCTAGTCCCAACCAAGTATGGGCAAAATACGATCACCCGTACATTATACACTCTTATTAAAACCGCAGCGGCACCGCCTTTATCTACCCATTAATATTAATTATATATCAATTACTACCGACAAGATAATGTCAATAAAATCAATCTGTGAATCTGACCCAGTAAAGAGAATTTCGCATTTAAGACGACGTCAAACGACATGACTCGTCAGTCCGAGTGATCACGAAACAAATAAAAATCAATGTGTCTTCGTTATCTTAGATCTGGATGCTCCTGACCCGAATGTTCTACTGATACAGATAAAGATCTGATTGACGTAAAGATTCACTAAACCAGCGGTGATTTTGATTCTGTGGGGTGGAGAAATCTGGTGGAAGTGTACCGTGTCGACCTCCGCGATCGTTTCAACGCACGACGCATGTCAATGACTGTATTGAAATGTTAGTTGCTGCAGAAAGTAATCCGAAAACAGATTGCAGCTTACTTTCTGATGTTGTTTGGCCTGACCAGCTCCTCCGAATAGGTAGTGTTGGAGGTACAGTAGTATATAAAATCTCGAGTTGTAATCTCGTAACTTTTTCCTTTTGAATGCCAAAAACGAAAGGTAGGGCACGACACACATACAGAAGTGGTTACGTGCATAATCAGAATCCTAAATCTGCGCTGTTACAGTTAAACTATAACTCCTGGATTCGTGAGGTCGGCGTCAGTTCACGTAATTTACATGATGTAGTGAGTTCACGGCGAGTGGGGATGTGTGTCAGTCTGCCACACGTCCTGGCTCGACCCGGCGACACGCTGCCGACTAATAACAATGTGTCTCGGGCATAGCCACAAACCGTGTAAAAGCGGAAACCGACCTCGCCGCGTTCCAAATTGGATAACAGTAAAAGTGATCGCATACGTCTTCAATGGGTATTGCTGCCAGCAACACAAGCACGCCCGATAGTTTTCATGACTATTGGCGGTTTTGAACGCATTATATTAATTTATTGTTATTGTCTGCCTGTTCTGATTCACACTCTGGCAATCGCCTGGCCTAAGATTTGGAGCAAACACCATAAGTACATTTGTATGCATTCCATTCTCTCCCACAATGAAGCACTTATGGAGCAATTTCTAGTCTGGTATATATATATGCGCATTACTCTGGTTGAATAAAAGACGATTCAAAGGTTGTCAGTATAGGAAAGTGTTGGAAAAATGATTTATTGTCTATTTTTCCCGCGGCACCCGTTGTCGCCATCGTGTCGCCCGCGTTCATTATCATAGCTGTTTGCGTGCACTGAACTGCAAAAACTCTAATTGTATTAGACTGTATTGAAACACGTAACAGTATTAAAACGCTACTTAGATTCCTCGAAATCAATTTGAACGGGATCGATCGAAAATCAATTCGGTATTCAATTAAACGAGACGGAACTTTCCCGCGCTTCTAATCTACCATTGTAAGTTAGTAATGTGTACGTATCTTGCATCAATCCATCCAAAGAAATAGCGATCCAGCGATCTGACAAAAGAATGGGACGAATGCGATTTTAACAATCGGTAACTGTTTACCGCAGTGCGGTGGTGCCACTGACTCGTCTCGGAAACGTTTTACGGTATTCGGAAGCGAACCGCTCGGTGAGCGACCATTCTGTCTAACCGAAACTCTAACTTGACGTTAAATCATGGATTAAATATGTGAAATGACTAAGTCACGACCTCGACTATCTGATGTTGTCAAGTTTTGATAAAATCTTTACAAGTTCCTTGTGATGAATATTTCAAATATTTTAGCATACCTACTGGGAAGCTTTCTCTGTAGCTTTTGGGGCTGTCCTAAACTTGGATGATTAATTGTTTGTTGATGCGTCTACATTAGGTACGATTTATAAAAAGTAAAAGCAGATATTGATGTGATTTCTCTGTATGTATGCATTTGGTACCTATTTGGGTTCCAAAAAGAAACTTAAATGAAATTGACTAACAACATTAACTTAATTGAATCCATTAATTAGCTGGCTGCTGTAGAGATATAACCAAGTACAACTACCTGTTACCCAGTTTACAAGGTAGCATCAATTGGTCTCCGACAAAATATAACGGCAGTGAAAGATCATTACAAAGTAGAAAAAGATTTGTCGAAGCAGCGTGTTTACAAACAGCACATTTTTCATTCGAGATAACCCGTCATTAATTTACCCATCACAACATTTGAAGGCCGTGGTGCCGCATAGCAATGAAATGCATCGATATGTTTCGTGGGATGCCTTAGTTTCTACTGGTCGCGCCTGCGCTGGTCGGCGCGTGATTGATGCGCTGGGTGCGCGGGCGCCGGCACCGACTAACGGACTACGGACTGCACCGATCTGATGATCGGTCTGATCCGACCAATTTGTGTAATAAACGTAAATACTACTTGATACTAGTGCGCCCATAATAACCTCGGCGCTGTAATGATGTTAGGACGTTTGTAATCTCTATAAATACGTTGTAATATGCGCAATTTGTAGTCGCTGCGGTTTGGATTATACGCCAATTTAATTGATAGTACAGTTTGTACCACCTTTGCTATTTCGAAATGCTGTATTTATTTTATTATATCGGTATAAAGATGGGAGATAGCCGTGTGATTTTTATTGAACTTGATGAGGCACCCTTGGATATAACAGATTTATTTGAAGATCACTATGTATTTATGTAGTTAAGATTTGCTTAACTAGTTAAGATTTGTTCCTTTGAATTGAAATAAATAGTCAATTTTACTCGCATTGTAATCAAACGAATGCGATCTGCGATGCTGTTTCATCTCATAAGTGTATACAACCTGCTGTTACGTATATAATCAACCGTCTCCGTCGCTCGCGGTAAGCACTAGCTATCGATATCGATAATACTAGTATATGCATCTCTAATATTAAATAATCACTATGACATGATGCATGTCTTTGCTTCTAAAAATAGCGCTCATACTTCTCTCTGCCATTACTTCAGTCGGCTTGATTGACGTCCTTGTAAGCCCTTGGCACTCGTCATTACGTTAGGCAACGAACTCAGAGAGCAAGGAGACTTAGAACCTGTTTGCTGATCTTCGTAATTGGTAGGAGAATATTCTGCAAAATATGCTCGATGTAAATTCAGTAAGATTTCTTTTTGAAACCTTAATACTTTTAAAAACATAACGACCAAGTATTACGTAATTAAATAATGACACACCACATGAGGTTAATTGGGACAAAATTAAAATGAGAAATGTTGAAGAGATACGATCTGTAACTAATTATGCGCTACTGCAATCTTTAAATCAAAAACCACCTACTTACCCATAAGTTTAGATCTGCATATCTCATGTTGATATCACGTGTAATTTTGCACGCAGCTTAGGAAAAACGTAAACGATACTTGCATACTAATGCACACGTAACATAGACCAAGCAAATTACTGTATCGTCTATATTGTAAATGCAACTTTACCCCGATTTCCCGTGCGATACTCAATGATTAATTTTCAAACCTGCGCACACACTCGAATACATATTCACAGATGAAGCGCACCTGCACTTTAGTTTGATGAATTCTAAATCAGTTCACAATTGTGAAGGCCAGTCTATCCGCTGTTTAATTACTGCTTTAGCAGTCCGCCCGAAGATTTATTACGTCTGTCTTGAAACCGAAGCGAAATGCAATGTCATTAGTTTAAGGGCTCTATCGATGCATTAATCATAACGTTTTTTATATGAATTCTTTGTTTACAGGTAGGCACTTAAAGCGCTTTAACAGTAAAGTGAAGCGCAGCAATTTGTCAGAGTCGAGCTTTCAAATGCTTATTATTATACTGTTTTGGGCTGTAGGATTGAATGATTAGGATTAAGAATTGTGTTTGGATAAAAATTTAAGCCGCGAACGATTATCGAGTGCCTAATTTGTTGGTTCTTGCAACAATGAAACTTGAATATCAAGCGAAAGTTCATCTAATCTCTTCACCACCCTTGGTTGACTGGTAGAGAATGCCTAAGGCATTAAGTCCGCCTTTGTACCTTTTTGTGCGAAAAGTTTAAATAAATAATAAATAAATAATGTATAGAAAAAGAATGACAAATTGTTTATTCTGCACAAACAAAACAAACATTATAAAAAATACATAAAATACACACACACACACAAAGTAGCCAAAAGCCTCGTATTCAACAAATAAAAGTTTAAAGTTTGTGAATTTTATTCTTGCTTTTACTTCTTACTAGAGTTAATCGTATGTGCAATAAATGTCTAATGAGATTCAAAATTTTTAGCCATCAACTGAACGGTGATTTTTAATAACACTGAGCTAGCTCGATAACCAGATAGCTATGCAAGATAAGTCTGGATACCTCAGGATTAATCTAAGAAATTAGAGCTATTTTGTAACGGCCCATCGTATCGTGTAGGTGCACGTGCATTAATAAGGCGAGTAATCTCGTTAACTAGCTCGGGTTATTATAGCACGAAATATTGCGTGGAACGGTAAGTTCCGTTATTCTGCAAGGAAATGTAACGTTGAGTCTTGGTGTCACTTTTATTGGTATGGTTGCGCGGGATAAACTAAATTGTGTTCAATACAAACCTTGTAATCATTTCTGAGTGGGTTCATCCTATACGACCTTAAGTTTCTAAAGCTTATTTGAGTTAAAATAATGTCTCTGCGATTAACTTAACCCACACACTGATTCATTATTTGTTAAAGTGTTAACAAAAATCGTCTACGATTACAATATTTAAAAATATGAGCACCATGTATCTATCAACATATTGAATTTATCTGTCTTTGTTTAATTTTTAATACTTAGTATCTATTGTACACACGGCTACACATCAAGCTATATATTTCCAGTTTTAGCTGACCTCGCAATGGTTTTTCGTACAATCAGAAGTTAGTTTATATTGGTTATGTATAGGTAGCTTGATGTGTAGCCGTGCGTACTACAGAAATTTTATTCCAGGTGCATGGTCTTCACATATAAGTATATTATTAAGGTATACTAAATATTACCAAATATTTTAAAAGAGAGTGTAAATCACAGTTGCGAACTTCATTACCGCGATGTACGTTAGGTACTGTGAAAGTTTACTATCGCGACGTTTGCTGTCGCGAAAGCTCTTTACTGCGATGTAAAAGTTACTATGGAGTTTCTTGACCATTTTTCTCTATACGAAAGTACCTTTTGGAAGGACAACTAGAATCAGTTAATTTTTTTTTGCAAAAGTTCCTTAATTGCCTAATTGAAATAAATGATTGGACATTGAATGGAATGTATTATAGGTATTTCTGCCTAAATATGTTTACTAATAATGTACACACATTCTCAGTCATAAATTAAAAGAAATTAATAGTAGGCAATAATCATTTGTCTATTTGTCTATATCCACATACGTGTTTCGAAATCATCACGACATCGGTATTAGAGAGGTTTCTCATTGTCAGCCGGAAACGGAAATGTATAGAAGTTTAAATTCAGCACGACAACTAATAAATTGTACCTGCGTTAATTATAGTTATTAAGAAATGGTTTATTAAAGTTGGTATACACGCTGGAGCTTCTATTCGCATATTAACAAGATTTTGAATTGATTAAATTGGAATGTGTAGACTGTCCCTAATCTAGCACAGCCATTTAATCTTATATTAAATACTGAATTTATAATACCTACACAATATTGCTTTACCTACTAGAGTTTCTACTTCGACGCCCCTTTGAGATAATTAACAATTAATATTAAAATAATATCAGCATCTCTCAATATCAAATAAATAATTAAACATGATTATACTGGAGTGGAGGTGGCCTGTCAAGTCAACAAGCAAGTTCTAATTAAGAAAATACATATTTAATATGTAGGTACCTAGTTATTTTTATGCACGATTAGGCCATGCAGCGCGTCATAATTTTATTAAAAGATACATAGGTACAATTATTTTCTCATATCTAGATATTTCTATGCCAGTAGCTACTTCTTTAAGAAAATTAATTGGATTCCATACATAATATAAATAATTACCGGCTAGGCACGTAATGCAGATTCTATGACGCATCTGCGATTGAGATAATATTGCAGTTCCATTTTAACTCATTAAAGGAGTTTCTCACATCTAATTTTAGAACAGAACCTCTTCCTTTTTTTGAAGTCGGTTAAAAAGTGGTTTGACGCTTGACGTGCGGTCTGATGCGAGTATTTTTACTACAATGCGTTTGGATATCATTAGCCTGAGGAGGGTATTATTAGTGTTAAAGTACCCTTTCTACTCGCACTATAAGACTCGAGTACTAAAATAAAAGTATTATAATACTGGCTGCGTTGTTTTACTGTTTTTTATTTAGTATTTGCATCCTGAAGAAGATTAAACTGAGATGTAGGCTGATATTGCCGTCTTAATAACGTATCGAAGTTTCATAAAAAGAGCCTGTGTATGAGTCTGCTGAATATTTTTATATTTTCTTATAATAATGATTTCCTTTTTATTCAACGCCAATCCCTCTTTAATACGTAATTATGTCAGGTACCTACGTCTTCTAAGCGAATATAAACTTATAAAAAAAGTCTCACAGTTTGACTGAGGAATGAAAGTTTATGATTTTTCTTGAGAACACCTTTCTACACCAAAATGCTTGGTAAATACCAAGCGGTCCCGCTATCGTTAGCTGTCCGTACATTCTGCTCTCCGTTGGCCGCCTGACACTTCCTGGTGCAATGGTCTATCTAGGCGTCCAACTAAAAAATCTATCCGCCTAAGTACGTGCCGTCCGACGATTGCCGCTTTTTACCATTCACAGAAAAAATCCTTTAACTTTAAGTAATTAAAAATAAAATGCTTCAATTACCTACTACAGAGCCGTTGGCAAACCCGATTTATATTATTATATAAATTGTTACTAAATAAATAACGGTATAGCATGACCCACCGTGACGTTCGCATATCATAGACACAGTAATATAACATTTCATCAATATTTACTCTATGGTCAGTTAATACATTCACGCTTAAACAATAATGTTATTTATTTATGACAATCGTTCAGAATGTAGTATTCATGTTTTTTTATTCCCACGTTGTGCCGAAACGGTTGAATGGATTTCGATGAATGAGATATGAAACGATTCGTCATGACACTCTCAAACGACACAATATCAGAGGATTTTACAAAGAACGACTTTAGATACAGTTATCAGAATAATTCGATTCATATCTTTATCAATAAGTATCAATAGT
Organism: Globia sparganii; assembly: GCA_949316385.1. Classification (NCBI taxonomy): domain Eukaryota; kingdom Metazoa; phylum Arthropoda; class Insecta; order Lepidoptera; family Noctuidae; genus Globia; species Globia sparganii. Next base: position 15,830,622 of record OX438655.1, read on the forward strand.
TCGAATTCGAAAAGGTACAGCGCTCAATTCGTACCGTAAAAGTCATTCCAGTAACGAGGTTGAAGCATGAAGAATATATTCTTGATGTTAATTGTAAATTGATTGCCACAAAAATGTGGTTACCGATCGTACTTCACATTTCTAAAAAAGCCGGTGGATGTTTAGTTACAGCTTGGTGTACAACGGTTTCCTTGTGCCATTCTCGTATCCTGCAGATAGGCGAAAGAACGTAGCTAATGAAATAATTTGGGCTGTTTTATACCGTGGGTTTAAATTACTCTCTCTTATTGAAAAACGACCGTATCGCTATGTTGACGAGATAAACTGCAAATGGTAGGAATAAAACAACAGTTAGTGCCGCTTACAATGGGAATGTATTAAAGAAAACGGTTAATATAAATTACAATTAGACGCTTGAAAGCCGTTTTGCGAAACTTTACTGTGTTTTGACGTGTTTTTAATTGATATCTATAATAAGTTTTATACTAATCCGTTTGTTAATTGTTTTCTATAGCCAATCCAGTGGGATCATTCTCACTAGTTCCACCAGCAATTAGTTCCATGGAACTAGTGAGACTTTTTTTTCTCAGTAGTTCCATGCACTTTGATAATGGGACAAATGAAACAAAACTTATTCGGATCATTCTCACTAGTTCCACCAGCAATTAGTTCCATGGAACTAGTGAGACTTTTTTTCTCAGTAGTACATTGCAACTCCTTTTTTGTAAATGATTCACGAGTGTTTTGTTCAAACGTTTGTTACAGCTTTGTGCTGAACCCGCTGACACCGGTGCAAGAGACGCGATGCCTGCTGCAGAACGACACTCAGGCCAACAACCCTATGGCCACTCCACAGGTACCCATCTACGATGAAATGTTAAATTCTGCTATAGACACGCCAGTATAGCTTATTCAACAAAGATACGACTGTCAATAAGAACTATAGAAAATAGAATTGGTTCCAATGGAATCTCCTATTTCTCGACTTAATTGAAGTACTTGTCTACTAACCAACGTTTAAAGCGTTTCTCATTCTAAACATACGTTTACAGCTAGTCTTATTTACAATCTTCTTAATCTCAAGACATGCTTTGTCTGGTCTGGACCGTACGGTGTAATAATAAGAGTTTACGTATTTAATAGCCAAATAAATTTATCTCGGTTATCTACCATTCCCTCAGTACTGCCAATTAGCCGACCGATGCAGAGATTGGATTAACAATTCAGATTAAATCGGTCAACGAGTCCCAGGGAAGCTAACTGGCCGGCCACACTACTTTGTAGGTAACTGTTCAGCTAAACGCTAGACAGTTTAATCGCTTTCAGGCCTAATGAACGGTGCCGCTAATAAATATACGATGTGAAACGATGCGGCTCGCACCGGCTGCTCTTTGTTTATTTTGAATGAATGAAATTAAAGTGAAAATATGTGCTGTTAAACAACGGCTGCAAGCAAATGAGTACTGTTTGTGTGAGTTTTATTAGAAGCGAGTCATTTGTGCGCGAAGCAGTCGTATTTCAATTCATAATGGGCTCATTTTATCTGAATGCATTATCGATAATGATAGGCTGAGGGTGCGACGTGAGATTAATGTTCTTTGTTGGTGCAGCGCTCGGTGAACACTTACTACATGGTGAAGCTGCAAGTCCGCACGGAGAGCGTGTGCCTGCGGCCCTGGGCCTTCGAGCGAGTGCCCGGCAAGGCGCTCCGCGGTCTCGACAACTCTGTCATCTACACCTCCACTAAAGAAGCCTGCCTCGCCGCGTGTCTTAACGAGGTAGCGTATATTTTATATTTATTCTAAACCAGCTTTTTTCCTATTCTTGCATATCCTTTTTTCAATCGTGTTCAAACGTTGCTGCTGTTTTCAAATTGTAACGGATATGCAAGCTTTCTGATATCGTCTGCTGTGTGTTCGAACTCTCAAAAAATAAAAAACCGGTCAATTGTGAGTCGGACTGGCACACCGTGGGTTCCGTACAAATTTACGATTTTCGGATTTTTTCCTTTACTTGTGCTATATGACATTGCTTCTTGCCAATTCATGATTCTAGGTCAACGGGAAGTACCCTATAGGTTTTGATTCCCTTGCGAGTGTCAAAATGTCCGACATAAACGGAACATAAACGCCATAATCTTTTGATTAGAAGTTTGATTTTTTCACTGCTTCAAGGGATTGCAGCCCTATTTGATAATTTCAACTTGATAACTCTATGCGTTCCTGAGAAAAAAGGGTCTTGACAGACGGACAACGAAGTGATCTTATAAGGGTTCCGTTTTTCCTTTTGAGGTACGGAATCCTAAAAATACAGATAATTCCGTTTTGAATAATAAAAATTCTGGGGCACTGGGATCTTGAGGATGCATCTCAGTCATAGATTATTCTGAATCCGTTAGATGTCTTTTAGGGCGTGTCACATTGCTCGGTCGTCTATAAGGCTTTAAGAAAACATCGCCTACACGCTGCAATTTAGTGTTTATCTATTCAATTTATATTTATGATTTCGCCCTACTTGCAGTGGCACTCAAGATACCGAAGAAATGATAAGGGTTCCTTTAATATACTTCGTCTGGACGGCAAAGTTATTGAAAATCTTTATACAATATAATGTAGTAATTCAACATTGTATTATGCTTTTAAACAAGCTGCTATTATATAAATTGATACAATAAGGAGGTATCTACGTAAACATAAGTCTGGTATCCGTACATTGTAATCTTTTCATTTACGGATAAGTGATATTCAACAGATATTACAATTTACATAGTGCATCCCAGTTGATGTATTTTTAACCGACTTCTCTTTTAACTGCACATTAAATATGATTATAGAGCACTGCAATTGGTTAGTGGGTTTGAATGGTCTGGTAAGCAGTTTACTGGAAGATTGTTAAATTATGATCTGATTAATTTTATTATTCTTCGAAAATGTAGTGCTGAACTTTATTCATAATTTATTACAGAATTAAATGGCTACTGAACGTCGTAAGTGTGTAACCATACGAGATTTAAAGTTGACTTGTTTTATATAGAAAAAGTTCCCGTGTCGGTCTGCGGAATATGAGTACGGCAGCATGCGGTGTTCGCTCAGCGACTCGGATCGCCGCACAGCGCAACACTTTGTGCAGCTCGTGGACACGCCCGGCACCGACTACTTCGAGGTAAAACACATTACACACCACAAAGCACTCATTTATTTTACACAAAATACTTAAAGCTAACAATAAGTTCCCAACTTGTTACTAAGTAAACTACATTTGACGCCCATACTAAGCTTTGAACAGAGTCAGTCAATATTTAAATAATCTGCTGCAATATTTCAGCTCAATGGGACGTCCAGATTATTAAAGCAATTTAACCTGACATCATAAAATGAAATTCTCATCCCTCACAGTTTCTCATATTTTACAATACACGATACAAGAAAACAGTCGAGCTAGTACTTACCCAGCTAGCTAGCTAGCTCATTTATTTCGTATCAGCTTTAAATGACTCGAAGTGGCGCTTCGGCGCGGCTTCAGAGAAAGCAATCACAATAGTAATGCGGTCCGTTTGAACGCTTGTGAAAATAAACATGTATTCAGTTAACGTTATTACCATTGTTGTGGGTTATTTGACGTGATTTGGTCTGTGTGTGGTCGTGCAGAACCTGTGCCTGAAGGCGTCGCAGGCGTGCAAGGGCCAGCGAGTGTTCACGGCGCCGCGCGTCGGCGTCGCAGAGGATAAGGTAGCCCAGTACGCCGGCCTGCACTACTACACCGACAAGGAGCTACAGGTAACTAAAACTACCCTCTCAATTAAAACTCTATGTCATTAGTAACAAGATTCACTTTTGCGCCATGTCACAGTAATTGTTAATTGTGACATTGCAATTAATACTCCGAGGCCCTATTTGTAACATGATATGCAAGATGAAAAAGGCGCGCTGCTGACAGTCACCTATTAACGTTTGAGTCGGATAAGCGGATAAATATGGATTGTGTTTTATTGTACCATTATTGGTTTCTGCGATGTTATCTTAAGATGGCTTTATGATTTCTATCCCGGTTCTCTTTATACAAATGCAAAATCTCCAGCATTAAAGTTAGTCGCTAATAAATTTAACTTGTCGCCTAAATAGGTTTCCACCTCGTCCGTCCTTTTCCGCGTCCCACTGGTTTAATGAGAAGTGGCAGAGGTTAAATCGTGTGCACTTGTATATAATCAAGAAGGAAGACGTTGCAATTAACTTAACTTTAGTATGCAATAGTTATAAAGTTACGACAGTGATATATCGCTTCTTGTTATGCATACAAATGATTATATGAGTGGAGCACAGACTCCAGCTTCCAGATAAGAGATTTGTAAGATGATTCAAGTTAAGAGATAGTGGCCATTACGTCGTTTATTATTTCCACTGGATAATAGTCAAGCTGTTTTATTGTCAACATGCATTTTCTTTTTCGCCTTTACAAACTACAGGTGTTAATAAATCTACGACCAATTGCGTAGGTGTTACAACGAGTAAACGATCATGAATCACTCATCGATGTTATCTTTAATATGGCCATCTATTTTGTATTCGATCAGGTGACATCCGAAGCAGCTTGCCGTCTCGCATGCGAAATAGAATCCGAGTTCCTGTGCCGTTCGTACCTGTACATGGGCCCCCCTCACTCGGCCGCGTACAACTGCAGGCTATACCACCTGGATCACCACACCCTGCCTGACGGACCCTCGGCCTACCTGAACGCTGAGAGGCCATTGATAGATGACGGAGAACCCATCGGGAAATACTTCGAAAACTTCTGTGAGAGTGAGTACCTTTTTTGTTTTTTGGTACTGGCAGAGATCGGCTTCTCTTGTTTTTCTTAAGTATGGTTCTTAAATAAATGAATGTAGGGTGCTGCTGTATTATTGTAATTGCATCGATAGAGCGGACTATTTTACAAGTAACGTTAACTTTCTTATGGTCCTATTTTCAAGAAGGTAAATTGAAATACATAAATCTTTAGCATGTATTTTGCAACACTAACCCAGTTCGAAGTCTGGGCCGACGCTATAACGATAACAACATTGTTTTATTTAAAGTCGCTCCTAGCTGCGCATGCGCCAAGATACATCAGATACACGCTGCAATAAATTGTAGTCGCCTAAAAACTGAATAAACCACTTTGACGGCTTAAAAAACTGTAGAACACGGAGACAGTAATTTTTTTTATATTTTTAGCTTATTATTATGGTCGGTCGCTCATTGATAATGATAATGGGAAAATAATACTAGGTTTAAATTAAAATCTTGTAATGACTTCATATGGGTAATGCATAATAACATGATCGCGGCGCTCTATCTGGTCTGCGCCTCAATCATCTTAAAAGATGGAGTAATAATGAATGTAACAGCTCACATAATTTTTTGTAGTCAACAATTTGATATTAATTTAAAATTATATACTTGGTATTGTTCAGTTGCTGAAGTAGTGTACCTAATTGAAAAATTAGGCTCACAGAGTTTCGGTATTTTATCGCGCATCTTTTATAAACTAGGCTTGTGTATTTAACACAGAAAATAATATTTTCTTTATTAAAAAAATCATAATCATAATTTTCTGTATTAAAAGTATCTATATACTACATATTTTCGTTACATTTTACCGGCCAAAGCTTCATAAAGAATGCAATTTACGCAGAAAGTGGAACTGTGCGCCAATGCATATACTTAACTTGACGGGAACACACTATATATTATTTACAGCCACTACGGAGAATATAGCTTATTATTTGGTCGTACACTTAGCGGAAGCCGGCCATCTAGAACTGAATTACGGAAGAGATCGTAACTGGTGTATTTTGCCGACATATTTATTGTTAGAACTTTCTGTTGATAGCACCATATTTTCTATGGGAGGAGCTCAGTCACCGCTATGACGGAGAGCTCTCGATACTATCGACCATCGTTATATTTTATTCAACATCTCAAAGCTTATCTATGTATTTACATAAACTACTTAGTTAAGATTGCGAACACGATACAGCCTACTTCAAACGCCCAAGATTAATATTATTAAAGTAACCTCGTTACAAGTTGTAATGCATCATGTTTATATTCGCGAGAATGTAAATCATAGGACGGCAGTTTGTATAAATGGAGTATGACTTAGATAAGAAAGTGGAGTACGAATGTCAGCCTTGCTAATGACACCTTGCAATAATCGCCTACAATTAAGTGAGCCGAGTTGCTGGTAGTGCTGGTATACTGGCCGGCTATACGTGCGTTCACCCTCGCGGGCAACGACGCGGTCAAATGTAAATAACACACGTTACCACTTCGTTACATGGTTGCATTACTCGACGAACGCGCGATACGAGCTTCTGCATTATTTAAACACTCAACACACTAACAGTAGATAGTCTTCATGGAATCTGACTCCATTGTGCTGTCAAAGTTATCATCGTAAAATATAAAACTGTGATGCATGTTGACGTTAATACGCTATTAAATTTGCAAAGAGGATATGATTAATATTTTTCACGCGTTACCTTCGTGTAGTCCATACAAGTATACGATAGATACGTGAAAGCAATTTGTATGTCACTATATTTTTCCTAGAACGAATAAACTGGATAAACTGTCCCTGTATATGGTTACCAGTGCTGTTTGTAGCCAAGTATTTCGCGATAATGATGTGAGAAACTATCGTAAGTCGTCAGCAAAGTGATTGGCGTAAACATTAACGTCATTAACTCAATAATTACTTCATTCCTACTCTCTGCCAATTTAATTTGGTCTTTTTCTCTCTTAATTAAAGTTAATGGGAATGGTTAACCATTAACTTCATTCGCCTAAGAGCCAAACTAGAGGTTTTTAAATTGAAAAACTTTTTGAGATAAGTCTTCGTTTATTAGTTCTATTTTAGAACTTTAATTTATATTTTACGTGTGCAGCGAGCATGCTATCATTTGTTGAGTAATTTGAAGCAAAAACGATCTTAGAAATAAAGGAGAAGCTATCAGTTACAATTAGCGTTTGACTCGCCGAATAACATAAATCACGTTAATTTACGAGCGAGATTTTTATTCTGAAAGCCCAGGAAGCGGAAGCCACGCGCAAAATGACGTATTAGGTTTGTGTTGAGAAAAAGTTGCAATTAAGTTGCTCTAGCGCTGAATATACATCTTGATCTATGGTTTCATTGTATCTTTAGACTTTTTAAATGAAAAAGTGAAGTTAGTATTTCGAATAAAAAAGTAAAAGAAATAGTGTCAACGTCTTGACAATATTACCAAGTGTGGCAAAGTAATACAAAATGGCCAGTGTGTTGATAAAACGCGTATGCGTCGAGACCAACAGCTCAATAGTAACACATTGCAAGGCATGCGAACGTTTTTTGTAAAGAACGTAATCAGCGCAACGTGCAACGTTCGATACAGTTACGCGTGCGCCGGTATTAATGCGCTTTCGTAGAAAGCTGGAAATTATCAGCGATTTTTGTCTTATTTTTATGTCGTTTTGCCACAAAATTGGATAAAAAAGTATTACTTTCCACCAAAAGCATGTAATTTCTTTTTTATTTTCGAGATCTGTTATTGTTTGGGAAATGTAGTGCGACGTTAGTAGCGGTGATTTGCGGTGACCGACTTAGTGCTTCGAGATTGTTACTCGGATTCGGCATAAAATAAGAGGTTTGTGTTTTATGACTCTTTAAAACATAACACGTTTAATCGAGATGGATATGTATAAGAGGAATCAAAGACTTGTTTTGTACTTTCACAATCGGCGTGTGGTCCGTTTGTAACGGCTCGAATTTCCGTCGAAGGAAAACTGCCCGATCAGTTTAGCCCCTAATAACTCTGAGGAGTTTTTATTCAGAATATACACACATCAAAAGTGTCTAGGGATCAAGCATTTTTATGCGGATTTCTTGAGATTGAGATGTGGCTTTGTAATAAATTTATGATTTTATAAATTTATATGGATCCTTTTTGGTGCATTTCATAATTTGAATCAGGAACTGTGAATGAAATTCGAGTAAAAGATGAAAATCAGCTGTCAATATTTTCCCTATAAAAACATACAACGCATTGAAGACATTATTAGTGCTACTGTTTCCCTACTACTGATTAAAACCAACGTTATTATGGAGCGGCGACGTCATTTAAGCAGGGAAGAAATGCTCAGAGCCGTGGGAATGATAGAAGCTGGTTCCCGGCAACGTACTGTGGCTTTAGCTCTGAATACAAGTCAGAGTGTTATCAGTCGACTTTGGACACGTTACCGAAGCACTGGTACCGTGGGTGAGCGCCATGGAGGACGGTATCGCTGCACCACACGGAGACAAGACCGATACATTCAAATCTTAACTCGAAGAGCTCCAACAATAACCGCCATGATGTTAGCCGTGAGGCTTCATCACTCTTCAGGGAACTTAATTAGCGACCAAACAGTCAGAAACCGCTTGCATGAAGTGAACCTTCATTCCCGAAGACCGCTACGGGTACCACCTATAGCAATGCACAATCGTAGGATTCGATATCAATGGGCTCTTGAACACAGAAATTGGGCAGAAGAACAATGGCGTTTCGTGTGCTTTTCTGATGAGTCTCGTTTTGGTATGAGACCGGATACAAGACGTATACGACACTGGAGAACCCCTGGACGCCAACAGCGATTAAAATCCTGCCAGGAAGTCCATCCTTATAGTGGTGGAACCATCATGGTATGGGCGGGTATTTGGATCGGCGGAAGAACTGAGTTGATTTGGATCAGAGGCAACCTCAACGCTCAAATTTATGCTGAGACGATTGTATCAGACGTCATCGTTCCTCTACAAGTGCAAATCGGTCCCTTATTTCAGTTAATGCATGATAATGCACGACCGCACACCGCAAGAGTTGTAAGACAGACTCTCGCCGCAGCTAACATCAATGTCCTGCCCTGGCCTGCTCAGTCGCCAGACTTGAACCCGATTGAGCATGCGTGGGATATGCTACAGAGAAGAGCTCTGCCGAATATGGAGGATATCCAGTCGCAAGAAGACCTTTTTTTGTTGTTGCAACGAACATGGGCGGCCATTCCACAGCGTGATTTGGATGAACTCATTTTGAGTATGCCAAACCGATGTTCTTGTGTTGTTAGTGTTCGCGGTAGAAACACGGATTATTAATTGTTTAAGTTACCCAATAAAATTTTAGAGAAAACTGTTATTTCAGTCTTTTTTTCGAACTTTTGTGTTAGTGGTTCAAATGTCAAAAATCCCTTTATTAGGAAAATGGCAAATTTCTTTATTAATGCAAAGGTGACTTGGTTTATCGTTACTGTGACAAACGAAAACACTTTATTTGATGAATCCTTAAAGAAAATTTTAATTAATATCAATCAGGAGAAAAGTTATTGCAAAAATATATGTTGATCCCTAGACACTTTTGATGTGTGTATGCTATTACTGGGGCTCGTTAGAGGGCAACGGGATACGTATTTGCTAACGTCATGATCATGTTTTACGACGACGCGCCAGATTGATGCTGCATACTATCTACTAGATAGCGACGTTGCTTCATTAATATAACTCATTTTGGTTATATAACTAAGCTTTCTACCTTTAAGATTCACCGCTAGGCGAGGTGATAAGCTTTAGTGACGGCTTAAATGTACAAGGGACTAATTATCTATATTTTTTTAAACAATAAAGCGATGCAAATCTCTATAATGACGCCATTAGGGTAAGCTAAAGCAACGGAAGTTAATTGTCAGACGTTGCTCAGCGGCTCCGGTGGAATGATGAATAACTTCTCACCTACGGTAGTCGCTAGTCGTGAGAAATGATTACAAACACAATACAGATTGTTTTTGCCATTTTATCTGATTAAACATTGAAACAGAATGGTGTGAGCGAATGTCGTGAATCAACCGTACTGCAGTACTGCGAAGTATTTAACTGTTCGAGATTCTATTAGCATGAAAGAAAATGTAGGTAATCAAAGCGCGAGCGTCCTCTCATAATACAACCATTGATCGGCACATCAATACCAACTCCATTGACATCTACAGATTTATACTGTTAAACAAGTTTAGATAAATGTGCTGATGCATTTTCTATGAGGGAAACGTAGTAACTGCATTTCCTAAAAGCGTTAGTCTGTAGCTCTTGACAAGTTAAGACCATGAATCTTGCAATACTCCTGTCTGAGCTCCTAACAAGACGTAAACATAGGCGAGTTCATATCTCACGCCACGCCGCATGCTGCAGGGTCAGGGTCAAAAGCGTTCGATGTACTTTAATCGAGTTGACTCGCCTCGATCGAACCGATACAATCGATTTGCAACTACGAGTAAGGGAGATGATGCTGGCTGTTAAGAGAAAATAATGCTCTGCCATGTTGTTATAAGGAATAGATCGTGACTACATAACTTGTAACTTTCGGATGAAGACAGTAGACGGGTGATCACTTTTATTGATGTACTTTATTAAACTCATCGCGGCGGCTGTTGTAAAAACTGTTTAGGCGATGTTAAAGTTTAGTTGGTAACTAATAGTTAACTGCAAATACCTTGTTAGGGATAATTCCAAAGCATAGCTGGTGTTCCGCTATAAGCGAGCGGAATACTTTGCTACTCGATTACGTAAAACCGTGTTATGGCATTAAGATTGGCATCAGCTGCCGGCTTTTCATTGTATAGGGCAAAACACACATAATATAATCAGCTAGTCGAGGTATTTTCCCGCACTGATACCGTTACATGAAACTCGATCCCTTGCATTTCCTCCTCTGTAATAGACTGAACATAATTACACAGATCCGAGGTTATCTGATGATCGAAATAAGGAACTGTAATAATACCGAGGAAATTACGGGAAACTATTATAAATACGTTTCTGAAAGGCTCCGGATAAAATACCGGATCAAAGCTGTCAGCAATTGTATGATGCGCCGGCGCAGCGTTCTGTAGAAAATAGAAACGTTTAAAATCTATTGTCGTTACATCACGATATCAATAAACTGATTCACTGCAATAAAAACGCCTCGCGTCGGATGCACGCAGCTTCACTAATTTATTCGATAAAAGTGATATTCATTACAGAATTGATCAAGCGGAACCTTGTTCGGCGGCATCTATTTAGCATTGTAATTGGTGTATTGACGATGAATAGCCGTACCGTCGATGATACGTTAGCATGATTTCGTTAGTTATGTTTACAATGACAGAATGTGCCGAGTCATGATAACAGTCGCTGCATTTTGGTGCAAAAAGTAACAAAGAGAGTGGTATTGTATGCGGGAGCGGTGGCGGCGCAGGCGGCGGCGTTCGTGCGTGCTCTCATAACGGTGGTCATACACAAATTGAATAGGATTTTTTGTGGCGCCCGTGAACTCGGCTCCGGTTCGTGCAGCCCTAAATCTGAGATAATGGACGTGACGGATATAGAACACGGGAAATATTGCTCTACTACGAACAAGAAGAAAACCTCCGAGAACTTTAATTAAATTATATTGCATCTGAAATTGTAATGCTTCCATTTACGAAATTAAATAAATTAGTGACAGTCACTTGAAAGCCAAGCCACACACCGAGATTTTAATGGTTAATGGAATTGTCAATTAGTTCGAGATGCAAGTATAAATACCTTTTGTAGGTATACCTATCATTATGTAGAAATTCATTAGAATTTCCATTTGTGTAAGTGCATGGCTAGCATCCGGGGTTGTTAAAATTGTTTCTGTATTTTTCTTCTCCGCGAACTTTTTTACAGTCATTCATCGTTTGTAAAACTTTGATCTGTCAAAGTAAATACTAATTAAAATGTCGGTTATTAATTTAAAGCGAGTCGTTTATAACAGCAGTAGTACAGGTATAACGGCCTTGGGCGGCCTTGCCCGCGCGCGGATACATGCGGCTGCGCAGGTCAGCGCCCGCGCACCGCATGCTGCTAATCGAATACTTAATTGAATTTATGCAACGATTTAGACAAATTGAAAATGCGGCGTTACTGTCAAAAATGCTCGTTCATGGAAATTTATTGACTTTTAAACTTTCAATGAATATTTCTAGGTTTGAAATGTTACTTGCTGGTTTAATCCGGTAAATGCCGTTTAGAAAATTGGCACATTGTAGTACTGAAGATGAATGTAGGCACTTATTAAATACATGCATATGTAATTACATTATTTTGATGTACATGCGCACTTTCTATCGATTTACTCAATTATTCAGTTCGGCAGGTTGTATCGCCATGGAGACCGTGAAGTTATGAGTAAATGGGTAAACAAGTTTATTACTGGCACCGACAATCTAGTGGCAAGATAACGGCATTGCTTCTCAGTAACAAGATTGCATACGGAACCCTGTCTTGATATCCAGTGGGACCGTTATATCCTTAAGCGGACACTTCCGAACACGCGACCGCTTCAGACTGCGTCAATACCACACTTTTTCTAGCCTTGGCTATGATATTGTATGGCGGTTTTACTTTAATAAAATGACGCTTCTATAGGTATAAATATTTACGTTGCTTTGAAGGTAAATCAAATGTATTTTGCTAGAAATTCCTATAGACCTAAAAGAGAAAATAATTGAACGCACTTTGTTACTTCTGATTTGTTATCAGCTTCCACAAGGTGTTCAGAGATTGCTATCAGAGTTGTTTTTTTTCTTATAAAACGACTAAATCTCTCATTGAACGCGGCCACGTCTAATCTCAACCTAATCTAGCGACAAGCTGCGAACAAATTTAGCCACAAACGAAAAAAGGAAAACGACTTGGAATCTTATATTTTTTTGTAAGACCAAGTTCCTATAAAAAACGAGGCGAAGCCTACTTACGAAATGTAGGTAAGACGGAGAAATTGTTGATATTCGGTAATTTCTTCGAAGATATAGCCTGTACACAAATAAAGCTTTGCAATCCGGTACGTACCTACCTATTATTCTGAAGACACTTTCGATAATTTTAAATAATCCGCCGAAGTAGTCAGATAGAACGACCTAATCTAGTTTTTTTTATTAAATAGGTACTAGCTAATGCCCGGGGGCAATTCTCTGAACCGTGAGTTAGACAGGTTTTTCGTCAGATAACGTTAGTTAATGAGCACTTTTTATTTAGATGTATATGTATTATTACCCATGCATTTGTTATCTATTAAGGCCTATAGATTATACCGCAAAAAATATTATAAAAAAATTATAAAAAATTAAAGTACGTCCAAAATCTAATTTACATGGCGCGTCCTAACGCGTTATGACTAAAACTGAACATTAAAAATATGTAAATTTATTACACATTCACTTAATTTAAACATTTGTAAAAGTACTTCAAATATTTACCTGTAATTTCATGTGTGAAATCTTTAATTACATAATCAAAAATTATAATTATAGAAGATTAAAAAATGTCCAAGGGTATAAGCATAATTTATCTGGCTCGTCCTTCCGTTAACTACCTACAATAAACCGTCAACGCAATACTTGGCGCGGCTTCCCACCCGCCCGCTGTCAGACGCCGCCGTGCTTAGGTGAAGTGTGGACGTGTCCTCGCTGCCCGCATAGAAAATTATACACGATATCGGCGTCGAGATTGGGTTTTGTAAGGTATGTTATCTCATTTATATGGTCATATTTTCTTAAACAATAATACGTAGAATATTTTGTTAAATAAATCATATAAAATCGAAGAAGTTTTATATTGTTGAAGTGTTTTTATTGTTCACGAACTGTATCAAATTTACGAGACAAATCAGTTTTAGTAAATAAATCTAATTCATCTGGTTCTAATTATTCTGGATTTCTCTGGCGAATTTGCGCCAGATGAATTAGATAGAATCCAGATAAATTAGATTTTAAGTAATGTTGGACGTTTTACCCAACTACGCCAAAAGGAGTACTGTTTTTCAAGTATATTTAGGTACTTATGTATGTATATTTCTTTGGCACGCTCTGTAGCTTTAATAGTTTAATGGATTTTCACTTGCGAGTGTCGTTATATTTGTCTTATTTGTTAGACTGGTACTGGTTATATCAACTTTAAAAAAAGTTTTATGCAGACGGGTTTTTTGTTTATCTTCTTGTAAAATAATACATATTGTAAACAAATAATCCAATATCTTTTAAGGTACTAAAAATGGGGAAGATAAAGAAACAGACTAGAGAAGAAAGACTTTTAAAAAAACGGTTAGCAGAGAGACGAAGGTATGAACGTATTAAAAATGACGAACAGTTGTGGAAAGAAAAACAAGAGAAAGATAAACTTAGATATCTTAAACGTATAGAAGACAAGAAACAACTGAGTATCAGAGAAATGTCCCCAAGGCAACAGAGAGCACAGAGACAGAGATGGAGAAAGAATTTCAACGCTTATTATTCAAGAAAAAAAGAAGAAAAAAGAACTGCTCTTTTACTGGCAAATAATACTCCCCCTGAGAGTGAATACGATTTAGGTGAAGAACATGTTCGACAAAATGATGTGGTTTTACCGTCGTCACATTCAATTTTGTCCGATGAAAACCTTATGGTATGTACCTCACCTATTAATATTATAAAACAAGTTACACCATGTTCTAGCTCGGCTCAACGACGTTTACGTTACAAAAAAGACAAAAACATATTTAAATTAAACGCTGAAATACGCAATCTGAGAAAAATTAATGAAAGATATAGAAAACAAATTGAGAGAAATTCTTTCAATGGTCGTTTGACTCCGAGAATGAGAAACATATGCAACAGTACAGAAAAAACAAAGACAATAGTTAGGAATCAGACTAAACACGCACGTGTAGTGACGAGAGGTATAGCAGCAGATATCAAAGAAGATATTGTAGGCTTTTTAGGAGAAGATAGGCATAGTCGTCTCTGTGCAGGCAAGAAAGAATGCATTGTGAAGAATAAAGTAAAGAAACAAAAACGATACTTATCGGATACTTTAAAGAATTTGCATGAAAAATATATAAAGGAAAAGAATGTTAAAATCAGTTATCCAGCTTTTTGTAGACTAAGGCCGTTCTGGATTCTGATTCCGGATATAAATTCCAGAGAGACCTGCCTATGTAAACTACATGTTAATGTAAATTTGATAATTCAAGCATTATGGCAACGAAAAATAACAACTGTGAACAGTTATCGTGATTTATTGGCTAAAACTTGCTGTGATCCCTACAACGTCACTTGTTTACATAGAAATTGCAATAACTGTAAGCGTAAGGTCGTGCCATACTTAGAATTCAGTAATGATCAAGAAATATGTTATTGGCAGTGGAAGACTAAAATCCAAAACGTAAGAGATACTCAAAGAAAAATGCGTGTTACTGAAAAAATTAAAATGCGGAATCTACCATTGGACGTCATTGCTGAATTACATTCACTCCTTGCAGATTTCTTCATACACTGCGGCAATATATCTGGGCAATATCGAGCTATCACATGTTTAAAAAATAGTCTTTCGGAAAACCGTTGTATTATACATATAGACTTCAGCGAGAATTATGCCGTAAAGTGCAATGAAGAGATACAGTCTTACCATTTTGGCGGAAGCCGCAAGCAAATCACTTTACACACTGCAGTTATTTATTACAGGGATGTTGATGGAGGTGATCTTAAACATCAATCATTTTGTACCATCAGTGAGTGTCCGAGGCATGATGTGTCGGCTGTCTGGGCCCATATCGTCCCTATTTTAGAGTACATATTAGAAGAAATCTGCCCAAACCTGCAGTGTATCCATTTTATATCCGATTCACCTTCAAGTCAATATAGAAACAAAAAGATTTTCCATGTAATATCTTCTTTTAACCAATATGTTAAATCACTGCGCACAATCACATGGAACTATACCGAATCAGGTCACGGAAAGGGAGCGCCCGATGGAGTTGGAGCTGCGATGAAGCAAGCTGCTGATCGAGCAGTATCTTGTGGTATGGATATCACTGACTTTGATGACTTCAAGAATATAATTTCTCAGACCATTCAGAACGTAATTATTAAGCCAGTAACAGAATACGACGTTTATGAAAAGGATTTACTATTTCCCCAAAAAGTAAAAAACTTTCCTGGTAGCATGAAAATGCATCAAATTGTATGGACCTTCGATTCAAATATAATTGCTGCTCGGACCTTAAGCTGTACCGATAATTTATGCGCTGAAGAAGCTATTTTGTGTCCTCACGGAAAACATCTCGGTTTTTATACATTGCCATCTAGGAACACGGTTGATGCTGTTTTACCATTATCAGAATCTACAAGAAAAATTAATTTATTGCGAGAACAGGGCTGGGCCAATACACCGAGTGCAAGTGGGACACAAACATGTGCTTCCCTAATAAACACTAAATGTAAAGAAAACAAAGTTAACATTTTATCCAATATATTAATTAAACCTGCTTTAAATACTGTGAAAGATAATACATTATTGATGATAGAAGAAACTGTTGAAAAAGAAAATAAACAGACAAATGAACAAAATTTATCAAACTTTGAAATGCTGGAGAACTTAATGGACATTCCTCCATGGAAAGGAGAGGATTCAGATGACGACTTAAATATTTTTTAATGTGTTTACACTGTCTTTGTTATTATTTGTAGTTATTTTACTACCTAATACTTTACTCTGTCAACTTGATTTTTTCGTGGACTATTATACTGTGATTCATTTCATGATTCGATTTCGGGGGTTAATCATTTTTTTACTAATTTTCTAAATCGAATCGTAGTTGGAATCATATTTGAAAGTAAGGTAAAGGAGAAATATCAAAGACAAAATATATTTTTGTTAGTTTTTGTTTTTTGATAATTTTAGAAAATAATTGTCTACCTCAAGTTAATTATTTGTTACTTTTAAACGTTCCTATTAAACTGTGATGCTGTTAATGATTAGATTTAGATTCTCAATAGTCAAAGGGTACAAATTTAGATATACCTTAAAATTATCTCATTTATTTTAAAAAAATATAATATTTTTCTGTTGAAATAAGAGGAGAACTGCTTTTGTTTCTTTTTTTAATATTTTTACAAAATGGTTGTCAACCTCATGTTGATTATTTTTAACATTTAACTTTAGCCCTTTTTATGATTAGATTTAATAGTTTAAAATTAAGCTCATTCCTGAAGAAATTTAAAAGATTCAATATATTTTTATTTAATTAAGAAACGAACTGATTTTGTTGAATTCTTTTAAAGAATTTTACTAGATATAAGTACCTACTTAATTTTTATATAGAAATTACCTTTAAATGATTGTGGTGAAATTCCCTAATTAGTCTTGACTGTGATTTATTGATTAAACGCCAAAACATAAATACTGGACTTATTTCACATTTTTCTAATTTACATGTAACCTTTTTCTCATTAATCTGGCCACATCTCATTCACCTTCCACATCTTTCTAATTTACATGTATCCTACTTCTCATTCATCTGGCCACATCTCATTCACCTGGTACTTAAATTTTTCAATCCGTTATATTTAAATAACCAATGCAGCTATTTGGGTGCCTTTACTATTGTTATGTTTCTTTCTAAAACCACTATGATGTGACCATGACGAATTAGCAAAAAATAGAAAATAAAATTATGCCAGATAAATTATACAAAAACATCATATTTCGGAGAATTGCCCCCGGCATGCTTTTCAATGCCTTTTAATTTTTTGTTTTGTTAGGAACCTTCTCCGGCTAGCACACAACAGCTTACCAAAGTTTGATCACAATAGGTCGAGCCATTTTCGAGTTTTTGTGAGACTTACGAACGGTAATTGATCTTTATTATATGATATATTATTAACGCGTAGGTAAAAAAGTGTTTGTATTAACAGAAAATAACATCATTTATGAAGCTGACTTTCGGTCAATGGGATCGGATTGAAACACACGAGAATCGAGATGCAATATGGTCGGCAAAAGAGATTTAATTTGTTTTGACGATTTTGACTTGATGATTTCTTTGATGTTCTCAACAACTACGAAGATTACCTTATGCTAGTAAGATTTTAATATTCCATATTCGTACATAATCGCATACTAAACACGTAAGGTTGCATAAACTCATTGTTTAAGCTGAACATTAGTTAAGGCGAGCGTGGGAAGTTGTTGATAAGTTTTTTACAAATCGTTGAAGCGTTGCAAATATGCTGGCGGTTGTTGCAGCAGTGTCATCGACTCCGGCGACTCGGAAACAGGCACGATCCGAGGAATGGACAGATTATAAATAAAAACTCGTTATTTTTTGCAGCTTATGAAATTACCATTAGGAATGCCTAAAGGATATCTCACCCGCAAAGATAATCAATGATTTACTCAGCACTAAATCAAAATGACAAACACAGAATACTTAACTTGTATATTTTTAAGCCGTGACACGTCTGCTCGATTATCTCGTCGCATCTCATAAATCATCTTCGTGTTCCAAACAGGAATATTGTAGGCCCACATCTATACATAGACTATAAGGGGTGTCATTAACGTAATGATGGCATCAACATGTAAATTATGATAGACAGTTGAAATCGACGCAAAGTTCTGCTGAATATGATCACCTTCATAAAATACAGACAGTTGGCATTTTATTCAAGAACTTAGCAAGTGCTAAAAAGAAATTGCTAAAATGTAAGTTATTTTAGCAAGTTCTTTTTAGCACTAAGTTATTTAGCTTAATAGGTGTTAGCGAGACTTAAAATAGCTATTAAATTGATTAATAGTGTTTCTATGTGTTATTATTGTCTAGAACGACTTTCATTTCAATCGCTTTTTGCTTCGATTGCAATTTCTTAGAAGATGGTTATCATAACTGCATGATTATTTATGGCTCTATCTTGCCTTTTCAAAGGCTTTTCTCTACAGAATACCTATAAGATCCTGTCTATGCTATAATATGATAAAGGTCGCCGTTAGTTTCAATATTGGATTCTATCGCTTCCGAATACAGTGCTATGGTATGTTAAATCAGGCAGAAAACTTGCTCAAATTCCGTTTCCCCAATTTCTGCTCCACAATATTTTCATTCACCTTTACGAACATCTATTGTCCATAGCGCCATAAACGGCCAATGGATTGGCGTTTGGCGACGGATAAACCGTGGGCGAATAAGATTCTCCTTTGTCCAACACTTAGCGGTCAACGGCCTAAATCTTGTTTACGTCACCTTAGCATTGGCCGGGCGGCGGTCGTGAATGTATCCAGACATTGGCACTGGCTAACGAATCGATTCGGAACGGTTAAGATGCCAAGAGCCATTGCGATTTCTCTACTGTTGTCTTGTGTTCCTGAAACCAATTTGAGGTGCATTCCGCTTCTGCTGAAACTGTGAATGGAAAGCACGTCTATTATGTTTTTAATCCTGTTTCAGAGAAATCTCTTGTCTAGTAGGTACCTATATAGCCAGGAGTATGTTTCTCAGCTATTCATAGCAATATGCTAGAACACTTAAACGATGAGCAGTTTTACAAGCGAACGAAATGCTCGATAACTATCATTGCTAATCTAAATGAGAATAAGTTCACAATTTACGAGCCGTACTTAAACTGCACACTGTAACATAATTCATATTAACGACGACGTATTAAAAGCGACCAAAAGATTCTAGGTTATGAGAACTTTCAACTGCCCGTCTTTACGTGCGAAAACCCAGAACAGCTAAACATAGGGAGTGCGCTCGGCGTACCTAGGGGACAGTAATTGCACCAACTAGGTACCTACGATGCACGGGTAGGTTGCATTTAGAATCACCGCGTCTGCCGCAGTACCTTGTAGCAATCTTGATTCGATTATTATAATATACGCAGCGCACGTACGGTTGCCTCTGCCTAATCAGGGGTTCGCCATGCGTACAGACGTACACCCGGGATTCATGCATTTATTAGGCTTTATTAACCAACGACTCTATAATTTGCTGCATTCTTAGTTTTCTGTTTAGTCGTAGAATTATCTGCATGAGTCTAACCTTTTGCTACTTATTGCAGAGCCGCCTAGCAACGCGAATCCTCCCGGCGAGCTTCCGGTAACGATTGAGCACCAACAAGACCCGAACATGACAAGCAACTTAACGAGGAACGATGCCAACTGCGACAAAACTGGAACTTGCTACGATGGTAAGTCTCGATATAAGATTTTTATTAGTTTTACGAATGTCCTATAAGTGAGGTGTTCTACAGTAACTCCATTGTTTCAGTATCAGTGCTTTGCAAGGATACGAGGATTGCAGTCCAAGTGCGTACAAACAAGCCGTTCAACGGACGTATCTATGCTTTGGGACGTTCGGAGACCTGCAACATCGACGTCGTCAATAGCGACCTGTTCCGACTCGACCTCACCATGGCCGGCCAGGACTGCAACACTCAGAGTGTCGTAAGTAATCTTGCCTTTTATCTAAGTGTATTGAAAACTGTGCTTTGGTCTGTCTGAACTCTCACGAATGACTTCTTTTTTAGACTGGAGTGTATTCAAACACGGTTGTCCTGCAACACCACAGCGTAGTGATGACGAAAGCGGACAAGATCTATAAAGTCAAGTGCACATACGACATGAGTTCGAAGAACATCACATTTGGAATGGTACCAATCAGGTTAGTAGGACGTTCACATCGTATTGCTATAATTTATCGTGAGCTGGTTTTTGAATACAATTCATTCATGAAGTAGGAAAGGTACCGCAAAAATGCAAATTTCGAGAATGTACAGTACAATTTATTCGTTCGCGTCAAGAGACAAGTTACGTGATATGTTACAGTAATATGAAAAACGGGAGCTATTTCGACATACCTTCATGCCAAGACGATTTGAAATTCCATCGACCTAGTATCGTTTGCTGCATTGTAAACACGTAACAATTAGATTCACATCAGTAAGATACGACTGTTGGACGTGATGAGCAATTTAACACGAACATCTGTTCATACGTATTCTTAATGAATTTAGAAAAGCCTGATAGCATCTCGATCGCCGTGAATAGGGTAGCATTATGGCACTGTTGCATACATGATGATACCCGTGCGTTATGCCTGTTGCAGTTCAAAGCCATTAACAATTTTAAAACGCATATTAAAGTAGAAAAAGTACTTACCTACTCACTATACGTGATTTGTGTAGCAACAAGGTTTTTAATATTTGATTTGTATGGCAGAGACCCGGAGATGATTTCCATCACTGCCGCGCCGGAGGCACCGCCTCCTCGCATCCGCATCTTGGACGCACGCCAACGCGAGGTGGAGACCGTTCGTATTGGAGACAGGCTTACCTTCCGCATCGAGATCCCAGAAGACAGTAAGCATATCAATATTATAGACATTACCTACATAGGTAGTAACTGCCCCGTTGGTCTCGTGGTCGTAAGCGTGACTGCTGAGCGAGGGGTTCTGGGTTCGATTCCCGGATCGGGCAAAGTGTTATTGAGTTTTTCCATTAGGAATTTCTTAGTAACAGCCCGGAGTTTGAAAGTTAGCGGTGCGATACCCCCGTGTCTTGAAAAGCACGTGAAGCCATTGTCCTACGCCTGATCTCTCTGCGGTCGTGTCGGATTGATGAGAGTAAGGGAAGAGGGTGTGTACCTGTATCTGCGCGCACACTTGTGTGCACTATAATATCTCAGGCTAGTCTCTGTTGAGATTGGCCGCCGTGGCCCAAATACGGTCTGGAAGACTTTATTTTATTAACATAAGTGGTTTTAGGAAATTCTATGCGATTTTTAACGTTGTTTTTTATCATTTCAGCTCCCTATGGCATCTTCGCCCGCAGTTGTGTCGCTATGGCAAAGGATTCTAAGAGCACCTTCCCGATCATTGATGATGAAGGGTTTGTGGATTTTTTATTCTCTTGCAGACATTAAATTGCTTTTTGAGAATAGTTTTGTAACCCGTCTTAATTATTTAGATGTCCCTTGGACCCATCGATCTTCCCTGCTTTCACCCCAGACGGCAATGCTCTCCAGTCTGTGTACGAGGCCTTCAGGTTCACCGAGTCTTACGGAGTTATCTTCCAATGTAATGTCAAGTACTGTCTCGGACCTTGTGAGCCGGTGAGTAACACACACAAATCCACAGACACACATGAATCAACGGTTTTGATGGAATGGGTGTTCGCTGTTTGCATTTTTCATTTCTTAAGACCATTAGCAACGGTTAATTCAGTTAGTCACGCTAAAATTACGCAAATGACACGTCGTTTAACATTTAAATGTTTCTAGGCGGTGTGCGAATGGGGTCGCGATTCTTTGGAGTCTTGGGGCAGAAAGAAGCGTTCGTTGCCCCACAACGAGACCAGTGAAGCCCACAGCCAGGAGGAGGATATGAACATCTCGCAGGAGATCCTGGTGCTTGACTTCGGTGATGAGCGACAGAGCACAGACTTCCTACGCTCCGAGAAGCCCGGTGGTGTGGCGTCTGAAGCCAACTATGGAGGTAATTGTGCTGTAGAATTCGCGTCTGTCCATGTTATAAGAATTTTCATCTAGTTTTTTTATTATTCGTTTACTTATCTATCATGTAAATATTAATCCAATGCATTCTTTCTCCAGAAAAAACAGTGACGATCGTGGAGCCGTGCCCCAGCAAGGCGTCTGTGTTGCTGCTGGGAGTGGCGTGTGCCCTGCTGGTGCTGCTGTACATCGCGACCATCTTCTGCTACTACATGCGCAAATGGCTGGCACCGCCCAAGCACATGTCGTAGACACACATTTCATTAGAGGCTATGTTCACGTTGGTCTCGACAATAGTAGGGGACAGTATCGTTCCAATGCTTGTCTTGTATTGACGAACATGTGATACAAATGACTGACGAACACAACTGTAAACAACGTATTCTCAGACACTATCCGTCCATTTAGTTTTAGTTCCGTGAATATTTTCGTGGTGTATAGATTCGGGAAATGATTTTGACGCCTAATGTTTGGTATGATTGTTGTAACCACCGCGTGATTTGCATTTAATTTAGGAATAATTTATTGCATTTAGAAGCATTTATTAATTTTAAGTAGGTGTATGAGTAGATAAAATCACCTTATAAAATCTTACTTTTGTCCCCTTACTACTGCAGTTTAAAGGGTAATTATTGCATTTAATTAGATAATTTTAACAGTATAAGACAATGCATTTATTACAACTTTAAAGTTAGATGACCAGTTTTTGTACAATTTTTGAGTACTCATCATATCAGTAGTTACAAAATAATGTTTGGAATAATCCCTGAAAAATGATTAAGGTTGCTATTCATCATGATTTGATTTTAGGGGATTATTCTGAACCAACTACATTGGTAATTTTAGATTATAGGGCAATTAGTCACAACTATTTGCATTTTTTGTAACACTATGTTAATCATATTATTTCATATTATTACTACAGTTTGAGGTAAACATTTTATATTATGAAAACAAAACTAAAACAATTTGTAAATATACTGTTACCTTATTGACTTTGTGCTAAAATGCTTAGTATGACTTTTGGAACTTTCAGTTGGGTTTTGAAGAAATATGTAATGCACACTTTGTACAACTATGTATGAGTACAAACTGACAAAATTGTGTTTCTCTTAACCCAACTTGAGATTTCTCTTTATTTATTTAAAATAATTTTTAATTTATCTATTTATTTTACTTTTCATTTAAATAAGAAATGAAATAAACTGTACAAATTTACCATTTTTTTTATTGAATCACCATGTTGCTATCCAAAGCAGTAAATTTATAATAAATATTAACATTAATAACAATGTCACTAGATCATTTTTTCTTAAAAAAATCTAACAAATTCAGATATCTAACAATTTCAAAATAAACACAATAATAATCTTGGCATATTATTTTAAGAAACAACGTTTTGCATCAGTAAATTATTGTAAACACTGTTCAAAATCTCTTGTTGAGATTGTACATCAATTTCCTCAGATTTGCAATCAAAGACTTTGTTAAAGCATTTGAGAAATATTGGTGTTATTTTCTCAACAGTGCATTGCATTCCTGATTCTCTGGTTAGTGAGGTGACACCCTTATCTTCTATGCCGCAAGGGTCAATATTGTCAAACCATGAGAGATCATTGTCACAGTTCAGCGAGATTCCATGAGTAGTCACATACCTGGATGCATGGATGCCTATGGCTGCTATTTTATTATCATCCACCCACACTCCTGTGTATGGCGATCTGTTGCCTTTGATTCCTACAAGATGAAAATAAAATCAAGGTAGGTAGGTATTTATTTATTTATTTATTTATATATATGTCGCATCCGGCAATTGACGTTTACAACAAAACAAGGCACGCCACCTAGCGGCAACTATCAAGACTAGAGTTGGCGCGCTTTGACAGAGTCGGGGCGTTTCCGGTCGATTACGAGGTTGAAGAAAACGCGCCAAGTCGATCTTCTTTTCCTGGTGATCGAGCAGTGAAGACGCTTCGGAACTGTCCTAAGTTTTGTTGAACCATCATCCTCATACGTTCTTGTTACTGTCTCATAGCATATCAAAAACCATAATACTTAGTTGTTGATTGTTACAAGTGATTAAAAGTGTTCATTTGCCTAAGTGATTGTAATTTATTTGCACGATACCCGCATATACCCGCCTGATGGCTGATCGTAGCTCAAACCATCCTGACGATCCGTCATCAGAAGTGGGATTCAGTCGTGTAAATGAATCGACAAACGATGCGAGTAACAGTGATACGCAATGGCGTCTACTTTTCGAATTACAAAACCAGCAGATGCAAGCACTGATACACGCTTTGAAGAGCCCAAGTGTGAACAACCACGTGGTTCTACCAGAGTTCAATCCTGAAAAACAAGAATCTGACGCGGCATCATGGTGTTCAACTGCAGACTTGTGTTTTGGAGAGTGTGCGATGGAAGGGAGTCAGCTTATTATGACCATCAGTAAAGCGTTAAAAGGCTCCGCATCTACATGGCTATCACAAGTAAGCTACGGGGGCATAACGTGGGCACAATTTAAGGAGTTATTTAAAGCAAGATTTCTGTGCGTCGAGACATCTGCAGCTACCCTCATAAAATTTAATAACGAAAAACCTAAAGATGACGAAACTTACGCTGCCTATTCGAGTCGCTTAATTACGTCACTGTTAAATAAGTGGAAGGATTCGAGCGTTGAACAAATAGCAGTGTCAACAGTTATCGCTCATTTGGCACAAATAGACACTCGCTTGCAACGGCTTGCATTCACTACAGAAATCAAGACGCGTCATCAATTGCAGCAAGAACTACAGGCGTTTTCCTACCTAAAGCGCAAAAACCCCTCGGATGCACGAACGACACCTGATGCAGGAAATGAAAAACGACCAAGATTTTCGTCACCGCTTCCAATAAAATGCCATTCATGTGGGAATGTGGGACACAAGCAAGCAGAATGCCGTACGAGGAAGATCAACGCGAAGAAACCATCTCCAGCACCAGCGGCTACTTCGAGCATCGGACAACGGCAACAGACCGGCTCGCTCACGTGCTACAAGTGCGGCGCGCCGGGCCACATCGCGAGCCGCTGCACAGCCCCCGCGTCTGGAGCCGCAGCCCCCGCGGAGAAGCGAGTCGACCTATGCGTGGTCGAGCCCCCGTCTGGTACATTGGAACATTTTGGTGAGCATTTTAAATTTGATTACGATTCGGGTGCAGAGTGTTCTTTACTAAAAGAAAGTATTGCGAGTAAATTTAAAGGAAAACGATTTGATAATGTGATTTCTTTAATTAGTATTGGTAATGACAAAGTTAAGAGTACCCTACAATTGTTGTCTCAAGTTCAAATTAATGATTTCACGATGGAGATATTATTTCACGTTTTGCCTGACGAGTACCTACGCAGTGATATTTTATTAGGTCGAGAGATTTTGTGTAACGGTTTTCGAGTCAGTATGACCGCAACTGAGTTTAATTTGTCAAAGGACAAGTTTGTAAATGTTTGCAAATCAAGTAATGGTTATCTCTTACGTAGACATGATTTTAATTGCATTGACACTGACATTTCTTTAGACAGAAAACCCATCCTCGATAAAATTTTACAACAATATTCGGACTTTTTCATAACCGGTTTTCCTACTAGTCGCGTGACTACTGGCGAGTTAGAAATTAGGCTTATTGATCAGAATGTTACAGTTCAGAGGCAACCATATAGGTGTTCTCCGACGGAACGTCAAATAATACGCGATAGGGTTGACGAATTATTACAGGCGAACATCATACGGCCTAGCTGTTCTCCTTTTGCTAGTCCCGCGCTTTTAGTCAATAAACAAGACGGGTCACATCGTATGTGCATAGACTATAGGGAGTTGAATACCAATACAGTTCCGGATCGTTTCCCACTGCCGTTAATTTCTGATCAAATTTCGCGACTTCATGGTGCTAATTATTTTACAAAATTAGACTGCGCGAGCGGTTTTCATTTAATACCAACACAAGATAAGTCGATTGAGCGAACGGCCTTCATAACACCCGACGGACAATATGAATTTTTAGCGATGCCGTTCGGACTTAGAAATGCCATCTCAGTTTTTCAACGAGCTATTGTCAATGCCTTAGGTGAACTAACGCATAAGTATGTGATCGTATACGTTGATGATATTTTAATTATATCGGACTCTATAGATCAAGGCTTAGACAGGTTACGCATAGTTTTGGAGGTACTAACAAAAGCTGGGTTTTCAATGAACTTGAAAAAATGCTCATTCTTAAAATCACGTGTCGAATTCTTAGGATATGAGGTAGAGGCGGGTGAGATCAAACCCAACAAGCGTAAGATAGAGGCTCTATCAACCCTGCCTCCGCCTAAATCAATAACGCAGGTGAGACAATTTGTAGGCTTGGCGTCATACTTCCGCCAGTTTGTACAAGGTTTTTCCCGTCTCATGGCACCGATATACAAACTGACATCAGGTAAATGTCCATTCCAATGGAACTCTACTTGTGAAGAGTCACGACAAAAGGTAGTACATATTTTAACTAATGAACCAGTGCTCATGATTTTTAACCCGAAGTATCATGTTGAGCTTCACACCGATGCTAGCGCAGACGGTTATGGTGCGATCCTACTGCAAATCGTAGATGGTAAGAAACGACTTATCGCTTATTATAGCAGGCGCACGACATTAGCTGAGTCACGCTATCACTCCTACGAATTGGAGACACTCGCTGTCGTCAACGCGGTAAGACATTTTAGGCAGTATCTTCATGGCAGAAAATTTACAGTCGTCACCGATTGTAACTCTTTGAAGTCGTCGCTCAACAAAAAGGACTTAACGCCAAGGGTACATAGGTGGTGGATGTTTTTGCAGCTATTCGAGTTCGACGTTAAATATAATGTTGGTAAGCAAATGGCACATGCTGATTTCTTTTCGCGCAACTTGGTACCTGACATACCTAAACGGCAGCCCCATGGTAGAATCGAGCAAAAGCAGGTAAATATAACCGAACTAGGAGACAACTGGCTTCTTGCGGAGCAGCTGCGAGATGAAGAGATCAAGAAGATGATGGTTGACCTTAACCAAGGACAACTCAATGAAGATGTTGCCAAAACATACGAGGTAAGGTCAGGGGTACTACATCGCAAGATGCAACGGCACGGTAGGACGCGATGTTTACCGATTGTTCCTCGTGCTATGCGGTGGTCGGTTACTAGTAACGTCCACGAGTCTCTCATGCATCTCGGATGGGAGAAAACTTTGGAAAAGTTGTATAATCACTATTGGTTTGAATGTATGAGTCGATACGTTAAAAAGTTTGTGGATAGCTGTGTGGTCTGTAAGGTGGCAAAATCTCATTCAGGTAAGGTGCAGGCTCAGTTACATCCTATTCCCAAGGTGGCGATACCGTGGCATACCGTACATATAGACGCTACTGGTAAGCTCAGCGGGAAGAGTGACCGGAAGGAGTATGTGTTCGTGGTGATCGATGCATTTACTAAGTATGTATTGCTTTCCAATACTAAGCACACCAAGAGCAGTATCAAGGCAGTGTCGGACAGTGTAGCGTTGTTTGGTGCTCCTGTTCGTATAATCGCGGACCAAGGACGATGCTTCGCAAGCAAGGAGTTTCGGGACTTCTGTGATAGTAAGGCTTCGTTCACACGGCATTGTCCTGCACGTTTTTTTGCAGTATACGTCTTAACGTATAAATAGTGACCATACAACGTACATATATCCATTCACACGTCGATTGTACTGCAAAAAAACGTGTACCGCTTATACGTTTAAACGCATACTCAACGGACTTGTCAAGCAAATCGAATGAACTTTGACGTATTCGGTTCGCAGTGGCACATAATATAGCTCTGTCTCGTTCACACGGCACGATGTTCACACGTTTTTTATCGAATAGCAACCGAAGAAGCGTTTAGTACCTGAGCGTCTTTTGGACGGGTGGCACGTATTTTATGTTAGATTTGGTTTGATATTCAAAATGGTTGAGGAATCTTCTATAGACAACGAACTATTAATTTCTTTAGTGGAACAATGTCCCGTTTTATGGGATAAAACTTTGGAACTTTATAAAAATCGCGTCGCAACTCAAGCGGCTTGGAAGGGAATCATGGTAATAATTGATCCTAATTTTGAGACAAAGGAAGAAAAAACAAGACAAGCCTTAGGTATGTATATTTTATTACTAATAATAAAAATTGAGTTACAACATATTTTAACTTGCTCTGCTTAGTTCTAAATGTATTCGTTTTGCCATGGGACTGCTCCTTCGTTTGATAAAAAATAGTGACTAAAAATGGACCTTACGCTGTTTGCTTGAACATTTCGAACTGCCGTACTTTGAATATTTTCAAATAATGAAGGATTTGCCACATCTTCAAAATTGTGTCCATCATTTTCACGAACATAATTGTGTAATACAATGCATGCTTTTATGATTTCTGTCAATAAACTTGGTGAAACATCAATAGCCTTATGTAGAATTCTCCATTTTCCCGCTAAGATACCAAAAGCACACTCCACGTACCTCCTTGCTCTGCTCAGGCGGTAATTGAAGATTTTTTTACGTAAATCTAAATGTGTTCCTCCAAAAGGGCGTAGTAAATTATTATGTAGAGCAAATCCCTCATCACCAATAAATACGTAGGGTGTACTTTCTCCACCTTCTAATAATGGCTTTGGTTTGGGTATATTCAACGAACCATCATTAAGTTTTTTCCACAAGACGGAATTTTTCAAAATGGATGAGTCACAATCTTTTCCGTATGATCCTATGTCTACATATATAAATCTGTATTCCGAATCAACCACCGCAAGTAGCACAATTGAAAAATAATCTTTATAATTGAAGTACATGGATCCACTATGAGGAGGCTTTAAGATTTTTATGTGTTTTCCGTCAATTGCACCTAAACAATGAGGGAAATTAGTCTTTCTTTCAATACCTTCCACTATTTTTATCCATTCACTTTCTGTAGAAGGCATTTGAAGATATTCTCCCTGAAGGACATGCCATAGAGTCCAGCAAACATCCCAGATGATACCACTTATAGTCGATACTCCAACTTTGTATGAATAGTGTAAATCTTTCATGGAGCACCCCGATGCTAAATACCTGAAAAAAAATGTAAATGTACAGTCAACAGCACGTCCCTCTATACAGATCCAATATAAACTGACACGCGGCATCATTACACAGACTGGTTTGACAAGATCAGTTTATAATGGAAGTGTAAAGAGGGACGTGCTATTGTCTGTACCGTATTACTTTTTTGTTTACCGTTTTTGTTTGTCTTTTACAGCTAAAATGATTATTCAACGGTGGACTCATATAAGAGATAATTATAATCGATCATATAAAAAGATAAAAGATCAGAAAAGCTCAGGAAGTGGCGCCAAAACAGCAAAGCCTTATGTATATAGTAAACAGTTATCTTTTCTGCAGAAAGTAATAGAACCTAAAAAGACAGTAAATAATGCTACTACCGAAAATAACAACACGGAATCCAATAATAACACAGAATCCGAAAACCAGAAAAAAAATTCTGAGGGGGGAAATGAAACATTGGAAACAAACTCTATAGAGACACATGACACAATGGCGGCAAAGAGCCCAATACCTAATCGTGTACCTAAAAGATCTCCAAAGAATATGATTAATCCTGTAGATGCGAAGATGATGAAATTTATGGATTCTTATTCGAATAACGAACCTAAAACAATGAATCGGCATCTTTCATTTTTTAATGGGATATTACCATCATTAGATAAGTATGACGATGATGAAGTCCTTGAATTCCAAATGGGTGTGTTACAGTTAATGAAAAAAATTAAAAACAGTCGCCAAATTCGTGAATCGTCGTCTTTCAATCTGTCATCAGTTCACAGAGGATATTTTACACAACAATACCAAAATAGTAATATACAAGAAGCTACAAATTCTATTAGTACAAACATGACTACAACGACTTCTCTTCAAAGTCCAGCCTCTGTAGAATTAACTACAGCAGCTTCTCTTCAAGGTCCGTCTTCTGTCGAATCCTGCTATTCTAACTACACGGATATTGATTACAATGTCTTTTAATACGAAACACGAATATACCATAGTAAAATTGGTAAATTTTTTATATTTTTTTAATTATAATAATTAACATTAATAAAAGTTAAATAATCACAACCTGTGTATTTTTATTTGTGTACTTACCTTAAACAGATGGCTAATTTCATTTTAGTACTAATGCATTTCCGCATATTCGTATTTGATTTTGGTAGGCTTGAATTTTCCAGTCGAGTTAATAACTTTTCAAAACTTTCAACAGACATTCGAAAGTAATTAAAAAACTTTTTTTCATCGTTTCTAAGATTTTCGAATAATTTTTCAAATGTGATCGTTCGCACAGATTCTTGATTAATAGGATGTACCCAAAACCTTCTGTTTTGTCGGGGACGAAACCGTTGGCGCCTTCGATTATACCAATATAAAAGTACAACCAAGCGTGGATCCATCCCAGACGTCTACTCACTGTGACAACTGTGTGAAGACTGCTGCTATTCGTTTTTTACACGAATGAAAATCTACCGTATGAACACCCGGGTGATTGTACGTTAATAAAACGAATACAAAGAAAACGTGCAGGACAATGCCGTGTGAACCCAGCCTAAGAACGTTAAACTCCACCTGATCGCTACCGGGTCTAGTAGAGCTAACGGTCAGGCAGAACGTATAATGAGCACCTTAAAGTCAATGCTGACTGCAGTAGAGTCTGACAAAGATAGGTCATGGCAAGATTCACTGAACGAAGTACAGTTAGCTTTGAATTGTACAGTAAGCCGAGTAACAAAAGCTAGCCCGTTAGAGCTTCTTATAGGCAAAGTTGCACGTCCCCTTGATTTAATGGCTAATGATTTGGACGAAACCGTAAATCTTGACGAAGTCAGGCAATTAGCATCTGAAAATATTGAAAAATCCTCGCGTTATGAAAAAGAACGTTTTGATCGTAATAAGGCTAACGTTTGTAAATTCTCCATCGGTGAGTTCGTTTTAATAGAAAATGAGGAGCGCAATCAAACAAAGTTAGATGCCAAGTATAGAGGACCATTTCAAATTGTAGAGATCCTAGACGGAGATCGTTACCTATTAAAGTCGTTGGTCAATAAGCGTACCTACAAGTCGACGACAACACGATCGCGTTAGAAAAATGCCTGAGGGCCAAGTACCTATTGAGGTTGTTGAGGAAGACGAGATAGTGGAGGTAGAGTCGAATTGAATTATTTGTGTTAGAGGCACGGGTTCTTGATTCGTTGGGTCGGAGACCGTACCAGGGTATCGTAGCCATAGCCCGTTAGAAATCGGCATCTACTTGCTAGACCGTGGGTACGTGGTACGCGGTAGCTCTGGGTAGTATGGTCGGGTCTAGCCTCGAAGCCAAGACCGTAGAGTCAAGGACGACTCGGCATTCCTCCGGGAAGTGCGTATGTGATAAATGTGAGGGAGCTATGTTATAGCTGTGATTGTTGACCGCGAATGAGATACCCGGGGCTTTGTAATTGGTTAATAACTTTGGGTCAATTCCTAAATTATCAGTGTACCTTATCCTCAATAGTGCCTGGACTCTGATTGATTGTCATATTGCTTATTTAATTGTTATCTCTGCCTACTACTTGACTTGTTACTTAATTGTTTAGCTATTGTATTAAATTGATTTTGCTATTTGGGATGTTAATAATGTTAGAAATATGATGTAATTGTTAGTTAAATAAACAAACTTTACAGTCCAAATTTCATTCATTGAAAGCAAGCAGATAGCAACATACACTGAGTCGATGTCAGGCATAGCCGAACGGTACTGTGCTGTTGTAATATTGTTTCAGATTAACACACGAGGACGTGTGTCCTCGCAGGATGGCCGTGTCGCATCCGGCAATTGACGTTTACAACAAAACAAGGCACGCCACCTAGCGGCAACTATCAAGACTAGAGTTGGCGCGCTTTGACAGAGTCGGGGCGTTTCCGGTCGATTACGAGGTTGAAGAAAACGCGCCAAGTCGATCTTCTTTTCCTGGTGATCGAGCAGTGAAGACGCTTCGGAACTGTCCTAAGTTTTGTTGAACCATCATCCTCATACGTTCTTGTTACTGTCTCATAGCATATCAAAAACCATAATACTTAGTTGTTGATTGTTACAAGTGATTAAAAGTGTTCATTTGCCTAAGTGATTGTAATTTATTTGCACGATACCCGCATATACCCGCCTGATGGCTGATCGTAGCTCAAACCATCCTGACGATCCGTCATATACTTTATTGTACACCACAAAAATACAACAAGTAAAGATACATCAAACACTACAAAATATACAATGGGCGGCCTTATCGCTTTCTGCGATCTCTTCCAGGCAACCTTAAGTACTTAAGTTTCTAAAGATCATTTTGGAGCAGCATATCGCACGCTTAATAATAAACCGGAATAAGACAAAACTTCACTTTTTTGGGAAATCACGGTCAAAGTTTAATGCATTGTCGCGCGCTTTTGTAGAAAAGTGAGGGATGATCTAACAATCGGCCATTTTGGTTTGTTTCGCATGGTGGGATTGTACCTTTAGATTCTTCAATCGGAGTTAGTTTGTTTTATTAATAAAAGTGGGAATCCTTAATTTTTGACATATTCCGGTTTATTATTAAGCGTGCGATATCTTATTTGTTGGAGTTTATCACAAGTACAAGTAAATAGGATGTTTAGAAGTCTCAAATCATTTGTAAGATTAAGGTGATAAGATACTTAATTGCTGTTTCTTACAAAATATACATGTATAAAGACTTTCCTATTTATACCTCCATAGGCAAGCAGTTAAGACAGTAACAATCTATTAAATAAAATTAAAGCTTCCTCACCTAACTCATCACAGACATTGAGAACAGTCTCCTCCAAGCTTTGGACATACCATTTGACACTTGTTTTGAAATGCTTCAAGTTTAAAATAGGGTATGCAACTAGTTGGCCGGGGCCATGAAATGTGATGAGTCCACCTCGGTTAGTCTTCCTAAATTCTGCTCCAAGAGCACATAGTCTTGTGACTTCCTGGGGTGATGTATCATCTCTGATACCTTGAAAAATAAGCAATAATATTAGTAGTTAAGATCAACTTGATAATAGTTTACACATTTTGTGTGAGTTATTCTAAAAGAAAGAGGTCTCAGGTCGTTTGTAATCCGCTGTTTGAGGTTCACAGATGAGTTGAACTTTGTTATCAAAATGATCAATATAATAATAAAATAAAAAAATTGTTAAAGGTTCCTATTTTGAAATGGAAAAAGAACACATGCGCCGACCCCAAATTATTTGGGAATTACTCATAAGAGTAGGACGATGATTATGACCTATTTTAACCGACTTCTTTTATGTGACTTTTTAGGTTATGTTATGAATAGTTGGTCGACTTACCAACAGTGAATACCGGTTTGTGTTCTACTATCAGCAGAGTGTCGAAGTTAGTATCTTGATTCTTCATTATACCATCCAAGTGCTTCCGAGCCAGAGCCATTTGAATTTTAAGCGCCGTGTCGTAACTCATAAGACCTAATTTCCATATTCTTACCATGATGAATGAGATATGGAATCCTTACTAAATTTCAAAATTGGCTATTTTAATATTTTTCAGAGTTTATAAAATTTTCTATTTTTTTACCAAAACAAAAACAAATCACGGGTTTGTGGAGTTTGACAGTGACATTATTGATTATTGTGACATTTTGACCGATTTTTTTTTTTTTTTTTCCTTTCGTTCCTTGCGGAACAGGCTAAGGTCAGGGATCATGCTGCCTAGTCATCAGTTAGCTTGTATTTTTTTGGAAAATTCATTTTAAATTCATCAGTGTATTTTTTTTCCAAGATAGGGTAGATCTAGTTAAAATCATTAGTTAGATATTGATTCATTAGTAAGTAAATCCAAGTTACGTCATCGGTTTCTTCTAATTCATAAGTAAAGTAAATCCGTGTTAAGTCATCAGTGTTGTATATTTTATTTCTCTCTAATCCATGTTTAAGACTTTTAATTCTACAAAATCTTAGGTAAAATCCAAGTTATAAGTCAATCTTAAGTTTATTTTTGTAAGAGCCATGTGTCAAGTCCTAGTATTTTTTTTAAACCCCAACTGACGGGATTTTGAATGTCAATGTTCAAAACTTCAAATATTGAGGTTATCATATTATCATAACCTAATCTTATCACTAACTTTTTTTTTTTACAATAGAAAACGAATTAAGTATTACGAAATTCAAAGGATAACTATTTATATTAATAAAAGTACACAATAAATACAGAAAACAGATTCAGATATCTACACAAGAAATTCAGATAAAAACACGAGAAATTAAATTTGTCCAACGGTATTAATAATGAAATTAAACAAATGTAAATATGTAGAAGTATTTACAAGGAGAGCCTGGATGGAGCGCGGTACCAAATCAGAACTACCATATATTTCAATAAGCTCATCCATTAGCACAAGGCGCTGGATGCCAAAAGATGAGCAATCAAAGAAAATGTGTGCTAAAGATTGTTCAACTTGGGAATTACAATAATCACAGAGAGGACTATGCACAATTTTCAGACGAAACAAGTGATAATTTAGACGACAGTGACCAAAACGAAGCCTGAGTATGGTGGAGTAAAACTTTCTGTTCATGTAAGTATTAATTTTACAGAACCAAGGCATGGTTCCTATGGAAACATTAAATACGGCATACCATAAACCTTTATTTTCAATTTGGACTGTATGATTCCAATGCCTTTTCCATAAACCAATGGACCTTTTTTTCAATAGAGGGACTATGTCTGTGCATGGAACAGATATGTTGAGGAAACTACTAGAGTCAGGGACATCATCAGAATGTGTTAAAGTTCTAGCTAAAAAGTCAGCCCTTTCATTTCCCAATACACCAACATGTGAAGGGACCCACATGAACAAAACCTTAATATTAAGAGAAGACAAATGCAACCAAGACTCTTTTATTATTGAAATTAGATAGTTTGTATTAGCACTCAGCCTATTATTTTTGAGATTTTCAAGGACACTCATGCTGTCACTTACTATTATCCATTCACAACATCCATCATTTTTATGTTTAATATGTTTTAAGGCAGCAAGAATAGCCACAGCCTCGGCTGTGAATATACTTGTGTTTGAGTTTATTTTATAACCAATACCAGTATTCAATAGGCCATCGTAAATAGAAAATGAGACTGCAGACTCAGTTTTGGACCCATCAGTATACAAAAATCTATAATCAGTAAACTCAAGTAGTTTACTGTTTACATCTTCCTTGGTGGATAAATTGTGGTCAATGATGATGTCAATTGCAGGAAATTTGCTGTTAAAATCCCCCTGATAACACGGAAGAAGAGATGACTTATGTATTTGCAGAGTTTCAAGAAAATTTACATATTGGGAAAAACCCTGAAGTATATAAAGAGAGTTACAAATAGATGGTGTACTATGTTGTTTCAAATTTGAAAACAGCTGATTATTATTTTTACTATACAGTTTTAATAAAAACCTTTCTTTTAGGTAAGTGAATCTTATACTTAATGGAGGAAGTTTACATTCAACTTGCATTGCATTGATTGGAGTGCTTTTAAATGCTCCAGTAATAAGTCTCAAGCTTTTATTTTGTATTTTATCAAAGATATCTACTATCCTTCTATCACCAGCAAAACAGAGAAAACCATACTCGAAATGACTATGGATCAGAGATTTGTACAAAAGCAACAATATTTTTGGATCAGCACCCCAGGAGGTTCTACACAAAGATTTCAAGACATTGAAAACTCTGTTAGCTCTTGAACTAACCAATTCAACATATTTTTTCCAAGAAAAATTATGAGTAAAAGTGACACCTAAAAACTTAGCTTCATGAAAAATAGAAATAGAAACTTGATTATAATACACAGAAGGACTGAAATTGCTAGCTTTACCAAAGACTACTAGTTTAGACTTAAGTGCATTTATATCTAGATTTAAATAAGAAAAGTATGTAGATAATCCATGCAAAGCCTTATTTAGACTATTTGTTATATTTGTTAAATTTTTCCCAGACAAATACACAACCAAATCATCAGCAAATTGAAGATTTTTGACCTCGGAACCTAGGATCAAATTCAAACGACGAATATACAGAATGAATATTAATGGAGAAAGTATTCCTCCTTGACAAACTCCAACAGAAGCAAGCCTTGGCCCATATAATTTACCATTATACTTAACATAAACTTTCCTTTCAGTCAAGAATTCACTAACCCAATGAACTATTTTGTTTGGAATTCCAATAATAAGCAATTCAGAACAAAGCACATCAATATTGTCACTATTAAAAGCTCCAGCAACATCAAAAAATACTGACACTAAACAATCCTTATTAATGTAACTATTTTGGATATCAAGCTGTAACTGACAAATACTTTCACGAGCCGATGTTCCCCTACGAAAACCGAATTGATTAGCAGGTAAAATATTGTTTTGTTCTATGTAAAATAACAACCTTTGTTTTATTAATTGTTCAAAAATTTTACCAACACAAGATGTAAGTGCAATAGGACGATAGGAATCGGGATTTGACCGCATTTTATCAGGCTTCAAAATAGGTACCAAACAGTCAGACTTCCAAGAGTGAGGTATATCATTGTTCAACCACAGATTATTCAATATCTTGAGAAAAATGTTCAAACCTCTATCACTAAGCTTTTTCAACATAATATAAGGAATTCCATCCAGTCCAAAAGCACTATCTTTTCTAGAACAGACAGCAGCCATGAGCTCCTGTATTAAAAATGGTTTTATTAAGAAATTATTTACAGAATTTGTTTCACTGGCAAGAGGAAAATTAGATTTACATAGTCTGGGGTATATTTTTGCAGAAAATCTTGAATCCAACTATCATCACTATTGTTGTAAGAATATGTTTTATTAAATTTCCGCATATATTTCCAGATTCTCGACAAAGGCGTACATCGATTGAAAGAATTGCAGAGTTCAACCCAACTATTTGATCTTTCTGTTTTCAAAGTAAGTTTTTTGAGGGCTTGTAATCTTTTAAACTGTATAAATGTGTCATCAGAGGGATTGTTTTTAAAATTAATATAAGCCAACTTTGATTTTTCAACTGCTTCTGCACATTTTTTATTCCACCAAGGGAGAGGAGGAGATTTAACGAAATTCTTATGAGATGAGTTATTCTTAGAAGAATCGTTATGGAAAGAAACTGGCATATTATAAAAAGGAAGACACTTATCAATTGCAGAATGCAAAATTTTACAAAACGCAGTATAAGCTTCCAATGGAGCAAAGTTTTGGTCCTGAAAATTAGATAATTCTAAATCTACATTTTGTTCATACATCTTCCAATCAACCAATTTAAAGTTAGGATAAATGGGCAAATGCGAGTTGATATTGCTACTAATGTTTATACTACTATTATTTACAAAAACTTTAATAATTACAGGAAGGTGGTAACTGCCAAGTGGATCATTATGTACAGACCAATCACAAGAAAGAGCCAATGATGGGGACACCAAGGACAAATCTAAAGCATTTGGACGCCACGTCATAGAACCGACTGTTGTCACTTCACCATTATTTAATAAAACTAGATTATTATCATCAATAATCTCCAAAATATCCCTACCTCTTGGATTTGTAGAATTACATCCCCATGATGTGTGATGTGCATTGAAATCACCAGCAAATATCATTGGTTCAGGCACTGATTTTATTAAAGATTCAAATTTATGTTTGTTAAAAGAAGGAGTGCAATTCGTTGGACAATAAAAACTTACAATACTTATTTCTGTATTATTTACAGTAATTCTTACACAAATATTTTGTAAGGAATTGTCAGAAT
The DNA here is from genome assembly GCA_949316385.1 of Globia sparganii. NCBI lineage: Eukaryota > Metazoa > Arthropoda > Insecta > Lepidoptera > Noctuidae > Globia > Globia sparganii. The sequence goes on from OX438655.1 coordinate 15,868,875, forward strand.
ATGTATTTATGTTTCTGTAATCTATATTATTGTGAATTAAAATGGCTACACCATTGTGTTTGTTACCAATATCATTTCTTTCTATTCTGTATCCTCTAATGTTAAAATGTTTAATAGGTGTCAACCAAGTTTCTGATATAATTGCTACATGTATGTTATGATCATATTAGAAATCGAGTTAATAAAAGCTTATTACTTAAAATACTTTGTGCATTCCAATGCATGATATTAAGATCCATTGCTATGACAGGAAGGACTATTTCTAAATGTGTTGGTGAAGAATTTCTTTTATAGATGTAGAATTTATGGGGTTATCTTTTTGGCTTAGTATAATTTTTGTTATTGCATTTGTTAGAGTATTCATGAAAAAATCTGACTTAGTTAAATTAATTATCTGAGTTTCAATATTTTTATGCGTTAGTTGCGGAAATGAATTTTCATTGAACAAATCTGAATACTTGACGGCTCTGGATTTAATTTTACTTTCTTCAATTTTCTGTTTTTTTTGGGGGCAAGTGTTTGAAATAGCGACATGGTTGCCACCACAGTTGGCGCATTTAGCGTTTTTAGGATCTTCTTTGCATATCTTAAAACTATGGTTGTATGTACATATAGAGCATACTAAATCATTTTTACAATATTTTGCAATATGTCCAAACTTCATGCATTGAAGGCACTGTTTTACAGGAGGAACGTATACGCTTACCTCATGTCTCCAAGAGTCAAGATAAACATACTGAGGCAACTCTGTTGACGCAAAAGTTACCGCGACAGTTTGAGTGGGCTGATACGTGACCGCACCACCCTCACTCTGCACTCGGCGCATGAAGCGCCTCACCTGTATTATATTTCTGGAACTTCCAATTAGAGCAAAAATCCTTTTATTAGATAGGTCCGTAGGGACTGAGGTGAGAACTCCAGTCACCTCGGTGTCGACAGCCGGTATTGTGGCCTTATAGCCCATTTCTTCTAAAAGTTTTTTATTTTGTAGGAAAACATTGGCGTTATTTGAAAGATCAAAAGTGATGCCAATTTTGTATTTATTTATTGATCTTAAATGTAATATCCCAGTCACGCAATATTTTCGAATGGCATGGGATATGGCCAGCCTATCCTTATCTGTAAAAGTTTTATTCTCATTCTGGTGAGATAAGAACACTATATATTCTGATTTTTTGCTGTTTTCAGGGTACTTCCTCGAATACCCTGGAACTTTAAATATGTTGTACTTCTTGCTGCAGTCTTCATCTGAGTCTGAAGAAGTGTCCCTATCAGATGCTCGATCGTCAGGGGGCTCCGCCTTTTTCCGCTTCTTGCTTCCCCCCATCTTCTAATAACTATTTACACTAACTATAGATTTAATATTTCTAATTCCTCCTAAAATATACAAAGTATTATACAATATTCACAATTTTTTAGAAACTAATATCAATTTTGGCGCCTTGTACGTTTCAAGGTTCCCGCGCTTTTTTTCCATTTTGACCGATTGATTGACATTCATTCGTATTGGAGTTGCTTTTTTTTTTCCTTTTGTTCCTTGCGGAACAGGCTAAGGTCAGGGACCATGCTGCCTAGTCACCAGGTATTGGAGTTGCACCTGCACAGTATTTAAATAAATTTAAATGAAGTAATTTATATTTTTATTACAATTAGTAATTACTTTGAAAATCATTTTTAAGGTTTTGCTATGAACGTATTAGAATTTTTCCACTGTGCAGCCATCTAGTAACGCAATGAAGAAAGTGTGAAAACAGATGGCAGGAACTTGATACCTTGATATTGGAGTGTACTAATAGATGGCGTTGAAACAGTTAGTATAATAAGTTTGGCTATTAGACAATAGATAGCGCTGTGATAAAATATTGAGGCCACTTTCATACATTTCTAGCGATAGAATGCGTATACTTACAATATCATATCTTTCAGTGGGTTCAGTTTTCGGTGTTCCCTGCCTGTAGGGCGGTGTTTGGCTCGTTACGTAAAACCAGCTGGTAATATAAACATTGTACCTATGCAAGTGAGACTAAATAGTTTGAGACGCTTAGTAGAATTGTTGTAGTTTTATAAAATGTCTGTTAGTTGAGTGCATTGTTGTGACAGACGGACGTGCTCCAGTTATCTTATAATCCTTAGGGTTTAGTGAAACATAAGCATAACTCTTATGCTCCCGGTGTCACAGTTTTATGTCGTGTTTAGACAAGGTGTTAGTGAAATCAGAGATGTGGTGCTCTCTCAAGCGATGACAACAGGGGTAAGCACTTTTGAAATAAACGTAGCTACCTAGTTTTAATTTGTCCATTTTCGCGCGAGAAATGTTATCCTACCTAACTACATGGTACGTACCTACTTAGGCAATACATAGGTAGGTACTTCGTTTTGGCGGCAATTCATTGTAGGTACCTTCCAACCAAACATGGTAGGTTATGGCATGGTCAGGACTCCGGACCACAAAGGAATATTTATTTATGCAGCTTTGTGCCTTGTGGTTTTAGGTAAAAGTTAGCATACTAGTTTCTATCCAAATAAAACTGAATTTTCGCGGTATTCTGCGACAGATACAAATGCAGTACTTACCTACGCAAAATAGTAAGAAGAATTTTAGGCTGATATACATAATAATGATTTTAACTAAATATCAATGTAACTTTATACCCTGTGATACCTACCCTGCTGGATTACGTATACACTTTGCACATTAGGTACCCTGAACTAATATATAGACGCTAAGTTACCCAAGACTTGCTGGTTTGCGATTATTAGTAATTCAAAAGGATTGTAGGAGCTAGGAGACTTTTAAATAAATTATTTTTATGATCTTTTTTATGTCGGTCGTTAAAAGAGAGGATTCAATTAAATTTTGAATGAAACTGAGTGGGTAGGTAAGCATCTAGGTAGGTAGTTAAGTAGGTACCTACCTACCTACTTTCATTATGTTCAATGGTAAGTATATTGCACTTGTTTTAGTTGTTAAAAAAAGGGTTAAGATAGAAAGATCTCTAACTCTACAGAGAAGAATCTTTCTATCTGAACGTATTAGCTTAACGTCTAACGTATTATCTTATGCTTCATTTACATTCAGCCGTAGTGAGCAGGGAAGTGGGCAGGACGAGTGTGTAAATGCGATACTTCTCATGCCACTGTCATTGCCACTCGCGCTGCCCGGCGAAACTTGAAAGGGAAGTGAGTGGTAGGGCAGTATGTAAACACACACTTCTCTCGATCCTGCTGCGGCAGTATTTAGGGAAGTATCGCTGGCAGCGCGAGGGGCAGCGGCAGGGGCTGAATGTAAATGAAGTATTAACGTTAGCTATTACAGTCCTTACCTACCTGCCGCCGACCACCGCACAAAACTTCAACTCCTCCGCCAAATTAGTACCTAAGGACATAAAACACGTCATCAAAGATTTCTTTCATCAACTGCAGTTTATAGTTGGGGGTCATTGACCGATCGTTTGCTACCGAGTGCACGGTTCAAAACCGCTAGTAAGGTAAACAAGTGTCTAAAGTTTAATTGGTGAAGCAGGAAGGCGGCGCGGGCGCGTCCTGTCGCTATTAATAGATCGATAGATAGCTTCGACAGGGCTGATTGTGTAGGGGTGAGGTGCGTGCGCGCAATTTTATAAAAAAATGGTGTCACTAGATATAACGCAGGCGTCATGTAAAATATTTTTGTTAATTATTTAGGATAGTTTACCTATTAGCATTCTTAAGAACATGTTTCTGATAATGAATTTGTTATGAAGCTATTTGAACATTAGAAAAACAAACATTACCAACCTATGCTTGAATAAAAAAACTTTTCGACAACGTGATGAGCAGTTGACATTAGGCTATTGTAACTTAGATAAGTTAGAAACTGGCCCCCTAAAAAGTGAAAAATAAAAAAATTTTTACAAGAAAAAAAAACAACCGACTTCCAAAAAAACACTACAAAGTGAAAAATAACTTTAATTTCGGAAGTCGGTGTCGTTGGTTCCGCATTTTCTTTTATTGACACCGACTTCCGAAATTAACGTTATTTTTCACTTTGTAGTGTTTTTTTGGAAGTCGGTTGTTTTTTTTGTAAATAAGTTTTTTATTTTTCACTTTTTAGGGGGCCAGTTTCTAACTTATCTAAGTTACAATAGCCTAATGTCAACTGCTCATCACGTTTTACAAAATATTGCTTTTCCCGATGCAGGGACGTAAATTGTTGAGGAGTTCTACTTGTAAGAACCATGAAAACTGGAGCTGATTGAGAAGTCACCATCAGTTGCACTTCACGATACGCATTATGTTTAGCAACAACATTAAAGTACCTAATCGAATCGCAACCGGTGAAATATTTATTATTGAGTAGTTCCGATGGCCATCTGTGGTCTTCATCGTCAGTTCCATTTCACCGAATGCTGCTTTTTCAGAGCAAATGCACGAGTTACTATAAAAAATACCCAAATCGCTATAGGTGTGCCTACAAAATTTGAGGGCTTTCCTCGATTTCCATGGGATCCCCTCATCAGATTCCGACTTGTGACAATGGGACCACCTCGGGAGCATACCCTTTCAAATAAAAAAAGAATTTTGAAAATCGGTCCACAATTGGCGGAGTAATCGCGTAACAAACACACAAAAAAAAAAACATGCCGTCGAATCGAGAAACTCCTCCTTTTTTGAAGTCGGTTAAAAAGTGAGCAGTAGTATACATTTGCTCGCCATGTGGTTCGCAGGACACGTTCTACGTCATACAAGCCCCATGGTTGATGGGTTTTTAATTGCAATACCGTAATGGTGACAGGTGACGAATTAATCTAATGGAATCGATCACCACCGTGTGTATGTTTAGTATTTTTTACGATTTCTTTCGTGCATAATTTATAACTAAAATCGACCGGTTTGATTGTACTTATCTACGAGTACCTATGTAGGTAAGTATGGTGATGAAATTAAAGACAAAAACAATGCTGCACCAAACTGCATCCAATTACACTTGAAGCCGGCCCCAACATAGTTGGGAAAAGGCTAGACAGATGATGATGATGGTCTTTTACACCCTCTAAACAACTTCGTTCGCAGCTACCAAGCTTTCTCCTCTGAATAGAACCAAAAACCCACAAAACCAACATATAGCAAGTATCTGTGTAAGTAGGTACAGACGCCAGCACATCAAGCTACTCGAAATCGTCAAATTTTCCCAATCAACTTTGAATCTTTACTTTAGCCACAGATAATATAATACCTTTAGCGATAAAGTTGAAAATCTATTGAAGAATGACAGATTGTAGTATAGCTTGATGTGCTGGCGTCTGTACATAGGTACGAGGGTGACACTGAAAGTTCTTAGAAAATCAAAAACTGAACAAACTAGCAAGTTATTAGTTTTATTATATCTTTTCAAAATAGTGTCCATTTACATCAACACATCGCTGCATCCGCTGGAACCACTGAGAAAAGCACTTTGCCCACTCGTCCTTAGGGGTCTCTTCGACGGCATTTTGAAACGCAGCCACTGCTTCCTCGGCGTCCATAAAACGTTTTCCTCGAAGTTTTTCTTTTATTTTCGGAAATATATAAAAATCGCAAGGTACGAGGTCGGGGCTATAGGGCGGGTGACCCAGTAATTCCACGTCTGACGTCACCAAGTAGTCGATTGTTTGCTTGGCGGTGTGCGACGAGGCGTTGTCGTGGTGAAGGAGGGTCCTGCTGCGAGGTCACTTTTCCCGAACTTTTTCCAAGACAAGTGGCAAACAATTGTTAGTGTACCACTCTGCAGTAACTGTTTTTCGATCCTCTAAAACAATTGTTGCGTAATGACCTGTCCTTCCGAAGAACGAGGCCACCATCTTTTTTTCCCACGCTTCGACCTCTCTTCACTATAGTTGGTAACTCCTCGGAAGGAAACACCTAGACAGCAGACTGTCTCTTAGTTTCAGGATCATAACAATATATCCAGCTTTCGTCACCCGTAAGTATGCCGAACACAGCATTTGTGACGCCTCCGTTAAATCTTTGAACCATTTCACGACACCAACACAACACGACGGAGCTTTTGGGCCTCTGTGAAATTATGAGGTATCCATCGGGCACAAAGCTTCCTGACCGCTAAATGTTCATGTAGGATTTTGTGAACTTGACTCATACCGATGCCTAAGCTTGTCCGAATCTGCTGATAAGTCACTGTTTTGTCAATCTCTATCATACGCCGCATAACACTGATGTTATCTTCAGTCCTCGCCGTAGAAGGCCATCCCTCACGCAGATCATCGGTGAGATTAGTGCGTCCACGTTTAAACTCATTAAACTAGTTATAAACAGTGGCACGAGATGGGGCTTCATCATGAAAGGCCAATCGAAGTCTATCATAACTTTGTTGTTGACTTAAATGACATCGAAAGTCATAAAAAATCATTGTACGAAAATTTTCTCGCGTTAAATTCATGCTGACGTGACAATTTTGAATTTGCCGCCAAATCGTAAACAAATGACAAATTAATAAAATAAATACACAATAATATTGGCAAAGAGTTCCATTTTCAAAATTTGAACAGATTTTTTTATTATATCGTTTACAAGTGGCCAGTTCTAAAAACTTTCAGTGTCGCCGTCGTATCTAATTAGAATACAAATTCAAATCGTTATCACATTCTAGCTAGCGCGTGCCCAGTTTCCAAACACCGAGACGTGGCGGCGAGGTCGCGTACCCTCGGTACTTACGTAGGTAGGTGCTTAGGTAGGGGAGATACATCTGCATTCCAGGGTCCTGGCGAAGGCTATAAGTTCACACTTGACATTGGGCTCCTCTTTCCGGCATACCGTCTGCGACTCTGCGGCATCGTCTGCATGCCGTCTGCTACGGGTTTGGACCTTTTAGATAAGAATTCGTTTGTTGAAAGTGAGAAGAGTCGGTTGGCAGCTTTTTATTGGAAAACTACCATTATCGTCACTGAATAACTTTTTGAGTCAAGATTTTCGGAAAATGTTTATGGAATATACAAGGTCAAAATAAATTAGCTAGCGAAACTCCGCGGACGTGATGCGATTTAATAATAAGTATATAAATAATTTGATAAAACAAAAATAAATTAATTTGATGTTTTTTGTGGGGTCATCAATCGGAGGTATTCACTTGAAATATCTGTTTAAAAAATCTTTTTTTTTAGTTTTGTGCAAACTTCACAGACGTGATAGGATGGTCAAACACGATAAATCAAAAGAAAAGAGATTTTCTCAACTCATAATTTAAGTAAGTAACAACATTAACAGCGATCTATTCTATCTATATCTATTGACATGCCACCATTGTAATCGCTTATGTTAATTTTGTACGCCATATATTGGCAAAACATAGTGAACATATTTAAACAATAATACTATCTGTAACCATACCTATGTTTAACAAAATAAATGATTGATTGATTGATTGATTGATCTTTGTCCTCCAAAAAAACCAGAGTTTCGCTAGCCAATTTAATCAGACCCTGTATACCTAAGTGGGTAGATGAGATATTAATTAAAATTCGCGTAGATATACTATACGTACTGTACAAACCCTAGTTTTTGCAGAAAATCTGGCAGGTGTTCTGCGTGCCGCAGCGTAAACTTTTGGCCCTCCACGACAATGTTAGTGGACGTAGTGGTAGAGTAGATTTAAATCTACTATAAGCTTACAGAACCTTACGAAACACACTAACTGTAGCAATGGATTTCATTTTGACAGTTCAACAACATTCATTGCCTTGTTTGTTGAGCAGACAAATTATTGGAACATATGAAGATTGCAATGGATTAGCAATATCCTTCAAACTAGTTTAGATTGAGATTGATATTGTGTTACGCAATTAGGGTTACATATTTTGACAGTAGAATAAAATATTAGCTCTGGTCTTGAAAACAATCTAGTCCTACCTTACTGTAGTTATTATTTTTTATCTTACTTTAGTGATACTATTACTACTATTAAACTGTCCAAAATAATATTTTGGTGTGCGGCATGTACTTGTACAGGCAGGCTCGTTGCCATGGCGACGGCGCAGTAGGCCTGCACGCGTGACGCGAATCTCAAACATTCTGGATCGATGCCGACACACACTTTTTTCATATCACCTTTGAGATGCTGGCACACACGGTGTCTTATGGCACTCATGTGAATGTATGAGCATTTAAAGAAAATAAGATGAGATGAGGAAGAAAATGTTTGCCTCAAGTTTTGAGCCATCTCCCTTTTGGAGCGTATTGTTGTCGTGAATTGTAATTTTATTTCACAATATAAACCTATAAATAGGCACTTTACCCTTTCTTATGGAGAAGACCCGACTAAAAACTCCACGGTTACTCTTTTAAAAATAATTGGCTTTTACAATGTTACCAAATTACACTGTCAATAGGTATCGGGGGACAGTGTCAGACGTTTATTCATCTTTGAGGAATAAGAACTCTGTCTGTTTTAATCAAAATAGAGTTAACTTTGAAGCCCAAACTATGGATGGTATTAGACTACTAACTTACCTGAATTCACGAGCTAAAAGTAAGTATTGGATAGACAGATATATGATGAATTGAAATGGATCTAGTTGAATGCGCGGGAAATGATTATTCTAATTCAATGAACCAATGATTATTCTAATTCAATGAACAAAATCTGTCTGTAGACAGCAAGTATTCTAATAATTAAAACTCAAATGTCAAGGTAGCTTTTAAGCCAATCTCAAAACTGTTTGTGGTAGTGATAGACCAGTGTAATCCAAATAGTCTACAAAATGCAAAAAACAAGAGAAATACATACATTGAGCTGCTTCTAAGGAGCTACTTCTAAGTAGGCAGATGGCCGCAGTCGTTGAACAATTGACTTTCCGCGCTAGTGGGCCACCGGGTTCGATTTACTTTTGTAAATGTAGAGGAAGGAGGAGGAATGCAACGATTTCTATAGCACTTTCTACTCACTCACCCATTAACACATAATTATTTGTAAACCTATTTTTGAAAACTTGTAATTGACCATATTCGTGTTATTAACAAATACACTATTGTACACGCCTAGCTGTAGGTTTTACAAAATAATATAAAATAAAATTCTCCTGTTTTCTCAAATATTCGCAAAGGTTCACGATTTGAAGTCAAACTTTAAAGATACTGATTTATTTATTCAAGTCTAGACTTCAGCAGGAATCACAAATTAAGCAGATTAGGAACATTCGCAATTCACAAATTTTAATATTATCTTGGGCTTATATCTTAGCGAATATGAAATGAGCTCGGGACCTGAAAGTTTGTTTAGATATTCTATCAATGTTACGCTACGGTTTCAATGGACGTTTTAGGTAGGTACTTATTATAGAAGATTTTTCAGATTATTGTCTTCAGGATTTTTATTGTTTGCGTGGATTTAAAAAAAAACTTTAGCTGCTATGCCCGTATGTCGAGCCCACCCATAAGTATATCGATATGGAGTGCCAATAGCAAAGATCAAGTTTACCAGAAACAAATATTTGGATGCCAGTTATAAAAAATTCCACCATGGCAGTGTTAATTCATGGCTGTAATACACTACAGATGTTAAAGGGCATCCACTGAGTACACTTCTACTTCATTTTACGTGACCTATGTAATTGACACATCTCCCAAAATATGTACCATTTCCTTTTAAATTTTCTACCTTTATTGACACAGTAGTGGGAGGTCCTTACAAAGTATGCTAAAACAATTCTAGTTGCAGTTAAACTTTCTAGACAAACTCGGGAAGCACTACCCACTGCTCTCAAACCCTGAAGCCACAAGAATGAAAATTAAACATTCATTGAAGCTATAAACTGGAAAATTCGTTAGCAAGATTACTTAACGCCAGTCTGTGGTGAAACTCTCTGGTGCTGCACTTTAGATAATCACGACTTTATAAATATGTGTCTGAGCCAGATAGTGGTCTGTTCGGTCCATTAGATGGTTAACTAAAACGTTTGTTCGACGATAGTCCGCCTTTTTCAACTGCTAGAGATAAAAAAGATAGCTCTATTGGACGATGGGACTATACCTCCTTGGAGGTGGTTAAGAAAACTGAGTGTCGATATAGGCGCTTTTGGGCGTGAATAAGATTATTGTGTGCTTACGAATGGGCTTATTAATGGCAAAGATGATGTGCTATGTATTTCGAAGTTGTAGGACCTATAGCAATTTTGGAACTAAAGTGCTATTCTGCAAAAGTCCTACCATAAAAACATAGGTGAACTGAGCAGTGATATAGTGTCAATCCATCAGATTGAATGTCACTTTAAGCTCAGTTCACCTAAGTTTTCAAGGTGAGATTTTTACAGAATAGACCGGCAGGTCTCTCTCATATATCCAGAGAACTTTTTCGCCTTTTGAATCTAGTGCAGCCTTCAATACTTCTAAATGTCCTATGTTCAGGATTGACAGCATATAGGTTGCTATTTTAACAAAGCGTAGACTCGTTTCCGTCATTATGAATAACCTAAAATATCTAAAATAATAATAAATATATACATGTAAAATAATTGACGCAAGACCCCATACACCCCAATAAGAGTATTGAGTTAAAAGCATAATACAATGACCAAAACTAATTTTTTTTATAGTTTGCTATTTTTACTAAGAAAATCGTTTATCGCATTACTTTATGCATTTAAAATTGAGTCTTATTGCCTTTAAAAATGTTTAATTTTACTTGGCTTAATCGGCGGTTAGTATGAAAGAAATACATAATTTTTGAAATAATACATAAATCAAAAGTTACTGAAATCTATTCAGTAGTCAATTATGAACAAACTACTTTCAGGACTTGCGTTTATTCTGTTACACTTTGTTTATATATTAATAATAATGTATCCTCCTAAAATTTGGTAACAATACCTACAGGTCCATAGCACCACCAAATTGATGCGACCCACTTGGAGAACAAAAGCCGGTACGTACGGCGTGACGCCGCCATAATCCAACTTGGAATGACGCAGCATTTTTATTACTTACCCTTGTTAAGTTAATTTCGGCTCCGACGCGTACACACGCTTCCGCATAGCACGTCTCGCGTCTCTTGGGCCGAGATGTATCTAATTAAGTCATAAAAAGCGGCGTTTCCTCAACAGAAGTGTTATTTTGTGAGCGCGTCCGGGCGCGGGCCGTGAGTTATCGCCCCTATTCCCGCTTTTAATTATTCATGAGCCTCCCGGACAAGTTTCACCAACTTCAGACCAACAGCTGGCGTGCTTCTATTAAATAATTTGCACTCACTTCTTTAAGACTTTGCGTGTGCGGTTTTGCATATTAATTTTGGTTTATAGAGATGTAGATATCGGGATGTTATCTTTACCTCTTCATTGCGAGATTTAATGAAGGTAAATTCAATACCGAAAAAGTTGCTCGCTGTTACTCACAAAAGATGGTGGAATTGGTAGAGAATGTTGGCTCAGTTACTTATAAGAATTACTTTCTACTACACGGTTTAAAAGCACAGTTACTAGTAGTTATCTTCTTGGAAATCTCAACCTGGAAAACCAACACAGATAACAACCCTGAAATATCTGAAGTCCCCAAAAGCGGACACTACGTTTATTATTTTCTTACGTTGTGATTAATGATTTCATCGCCACCTTTATTTAGGTCCACCACATATTTGAACTTTTCAAAGCATTGCTTATGTTTATAGTGGTCTGTTTATGTATGGCACACAGAACTATCTTGTTATGTTGAACATGTTGTTCCAGATGTCGCCGCAGTCGTGCGCGTGCCGCCGCCGGTGAGATGAGCACAGCGGCTTCGAGCCGCAACTACTCCTATGATGAGACTATACAGGTACTGTAAATATAACCTAATGAATTTTGGACATTATTGATCGTGTACTCTCGTGTAGACTAGAAGCCGACCCCAATATAGTTGGGAAAAGGCCAGGCAGATGGTGATGATTGATCGAGTGTCGATATAAGATAATTTAGCGCTGGCAATAAAATTATATTACGCTGTTGATGTTTTGCATACCACATCCAAACTTTACAAGCACACCTTCCAACCATTTTTTATATATTTTTATATACCAAAAGAGGCATGTTTAATTTTTTAGTGATCGTCTGTTAATTTGTATAGGATTTGCAGAACTACGTAGGTATATAGAACAAAATACTACAAATATTTGTTTAAGGTTTACCTCTACAATACACTACATCTTCTTATCTCGTAGCTAAAATAGTCGTGTTTTTAGGCCACAATTATTTAGTCCCAACGTTAGCCACTCGGCTAGGGTTGGTCGCCTCTCGTCTGGGAAGTGTTCCTTTTTTGTAGTTAGAGAAAATCTAGGTCGGGAGAAACTAATCCGTTTGTAGGAAAACACCTTCTATGTTGTGTGGCAATGAATGCCCATTACTCTGATTTTACTTTGTAGTAGTTTGGTATACTTACTACAAAAAAAAACATGGCCTATATCATCTTCTCTGAATCTTTGTCACATAATGTTACACGACCTCATAATATTGAAAGCGCTGCTTCTGCGAAACAGAAAAATACGACTGAAAACAATAAAAATAATCTCTAACATACCACTGCAGCCTATGCTGTAGGTATAACAGCCTAGACTCCGTGTAATAATGAAAACAATACAATAACAAATTCAGCCTTCTAAATTCATGGGTGTTAACATTTCGCGTCGGTAGCACTTTCACCGACGCTCGTAGTTTTCAGCGCAGACTAATGCTTTGTACAACGGACTTTCACTGCGATCGAATCCTTGCTTACAGGCCAATGTGTACTATCATCACCGGTGATAAAGTTTATTTTGAGTTGCCAAAAATAAAGTGCTAAAATTGCAGGCCCTTCATGGTTGCCCGTAAACGTGGCTTAGATAAGTTTACTACAATTTTGTGTCTTATTGCTAATGCTACAGCGTTGGAATTTGAATGTTGACAAAAGTATCAGGGGTATATAATAGAAGAAGTTTTTCAGGACGGGTCATAACGACACATTAAGCAACACGGGCGCACTTACCTTTATTAATGCGGTACAGGGCTCAGCGCTTATCCGGCTGCTCAATGCGCTGTGCGGGTCAATGGGTACTGCCGACACTTAACTAACTATTAGTGCCCTTTAACCGAATGTGTGCGACGCCCTCTACGTTAGAAAAGTCACTTGATCTCTTCTTGGTGTCAGATTTTGTTACGCTGTTTGGGGTGACTGTTAACGCGCTGATGATTTTAACATTCATAAAAATCTACTGATCATAGTTAATAGAAAAAACTAAAGAAAATGACGTAAAACGGTAAAAGCTGACGATCGACGGTTGCTCCTATATTTTGTGTGTCATCATACTTCATACTAATATTATAAAGAGGAAAGATTTGTATGTATGTTTGTAACGAATTGGCTCAAAAAGTACTGCACCGATTTTAAAAATTCTTTCACCATTTGAATGCTACATTATCACTGATTAATATAGGCTTTTTTTATTGCAAGAAAAAAATAAAATGCTTAAAAAATAAATGTCCACCCGTGCAAAGCCGGGACAGGCCGCTAGTAATGAATAAGGAGCAAAATCCTTGCATGCTTCCATCGGAAAGTACAAAAATAAAGTAACATACGATGCTACTGAGTACACAGACCCAATGCTTTACGAGACTGATAATGCACAACACCAGTCGTTAGCGCTTTAAAAGCGGCGTGGTTTAATCCGCGCGTTATCGCAGCGTGGAAGCCGCGGCGCTCCGCCATTCCCCCGGGCTCGCGAACATTTATCAGGAGCCGACCCACATTGCCCCAACATCTGCCGCCGACTCCTCGCCTATATCGGACTGCGATTACCCCGACGTTATTGTGAGAAAGTAGTTTCAGCACACCCATATTGCTTTTATTGTTTCCTACTTTGGTTCCCATATGGTATTTGGAAAATATATTGGGAAAGGCAAAGCAACAATATTTTTTTGGTGCTTCTATTTCGTCATCGGCATATTTCTGAACTTAGGCAATACCTATCTACCGCCGTATCGATCGTGAAAACAAAACAAAACAATAACAATAATCTGTATAGTTTTATATTACTCTTGTTGTGGCTAAGATACCTACGTAAGATTTGGCTCCCCAGTGCTCTTAGACCTATGTAATTGAGGCTCCCAGACTCAGTATCTAGGTTATAAACTTTGATTAAAACAAGCTCTTCAGTAAATACTAATAAACATAACCACAATTCGGGTCTGATAGTTTTTCTCTGACCTTTTTTGTGGCGACCACCACAAAATGGCGGTCAATATACCGTCGAGCAATTTCCTTCACTGTATTGTTTTATCAGGGTCCGAAGCAATATATTGTGATTTCGCTATCTGTATCGGAGATTGGTTTAGTGAATTTGATTAACGAACTGTTTCCGTTGCGGCAAGGGTTGGGCCTAAAGCGTGGACCACGCCGCATTAAGAGGCGCAGGCCAGAAAATCGAATTTTCCGCTTTTGTGGGTCCGCATACGCGTACATACCTTTGTCGGGGTTTTCAGACCATGTCGTATAAACAAACTTGGACACGATCCTCGCAACCCTTGCGACTTTTTCTATTTATTTTTCGGAGGTTTTTCGTCCGTTCTTTATTATTACTCGTAAGTAAGTTGATTGAATAACTTGATACGAAACAAGATCTTAATTATTTATCACGCTTTTAATTACTCTTTCTGTTGACATTTTATCTTCTTTCGGCACTTGAGTTTCTGGGGTACTTGAATTAACGCGTTGGCATAGATTCCAGGGGGTCGGTCCTTAATCCGAATACAAATTTTCCGAGAGATAAACCTGCGCAGGTTTACGGGCCCCGGGAGCACTCGCCCTATTTTCTTTCACTCCATCTCTATAAGTAGGTGACGTTAGAGGAAAACGATCGCCTGTGAACAATTTATTTTACCCACTTTTGTAAACTGTTTCATTTTGATAGCGAAGCTCGATAAACATATTTTAAAATGTGTTTTAAACATTTGTTGATGATGGTAATATTGAACAAAGTTGTTGAAAATAAGGCGCAGCTATCATCATTCAAGCGTTTGGGTTGTAAAATCAACAAAAGAAACAGAAAAATCAGCCATTTTTTACGAAAAAATGCGAAAACAACAAATCCTAAAAACACAAACAAAATCCAATTGGAATATTAAAAAAGCTGAATGTGGAATATCAACGTTTAAATTTCAATGAAAATTTATGTCCGAAGTTAATTAAAAGGCTTTTGCCTCTCGCGACGAGCCTTTATCTGGATTCAAATTTTCCGAAAGATTAAACTGCGGACAGAAGGTTTACGATCCCTGAGAGCTTTCCGAAGCCTTAGCAACTGAGCTGCCGACCGTACTCTCCGTATTGACTACGTACCTACTTTTGAGAGATGGTGGCACTCAGCATGGGTTTAGCATTAACTACTTTCGAGACATTCTCAAATTTTAGATTACGAACTGCTTCAATTTAGAGTCTACTCGTAATCAGCGGTTCAGCGTATTGTTTGTTTACATACCTATAGTTAGAAAATAGTTAATAGACTTTACAGCCACCAATCACTTTGACGGTAGGGTCTGTTGAGTTTCTCAACTGTTTTTTTGGATTCACTCCTAATTTATGTCCGTGTAATGCCTATTTTCACTTACACTAGGTGACTTTAATAAAAGAGCACTGTTGGATTTTCAGAGTTGAAAATCAAACAGTGCTCTTTTACGAAAAAGAAATTCTTATTTTGTTTTTTCTTTGTTGTAGGTATAATGTTTATTATTGTTGGTATTTAAATATTTATTTGTTCGTCTAAGTAAGTGTTTCCTAGAATTAGTGAAAACGGGCTTCATTTGTGTCTCTAATATAGTTATTCCCCTGTATTCTGCTACAGAGAATTTGGGGGAATAGAGCCATAATGGCAGGTGGCCACGTTCGGCCGATTGATAATAATGGCAGTACAGTCATTAGTGCACTGCAGGTGGACTTCCTGATTTAATCCCTTTAGTCGTATCTTATGGTTCACATTGGTAATAATGTGGTGAGCAACGTTAGTTTGAAGCACAGATAATAAATAGGTTGAGGTTAGGCTGCTGTGGTGAGGTTGCCACTTAACTTGCGCGCATGCGGTAAATTATCAAATACATAGCTTTACTCAAGTAAATATTAAAAATAATTTGTAACACAATTTATTGATTCTAAAAAAGATAAGATCTACACAAAGAGCAGTGATCAAAAATGAAGTTAAATCACAACTCATGCTTATTTTTCAAATCACCTGCCAATTTTTCAATCGTCAGATAACTGTTATAACAAGAATAAATATGGTGGTGTGACGTATTTTCTATACAAAAATTATCTCAGATAAAAGTTGTCTGAAGATTGTAAAATCAGCTCTAAGTCAAGGGCAGCCGGATTGTCCGAAAGGGTTACCGCTGCCCCGGAACATAAAGGGCTAAAGAAGGAACACGGGTGGGTTTTAGTCAGTAAGAGTCTGACACTCCCTTCTGCTTCACCCAGAGCGGGAGGGGTCATCTGATGATTTACCATCCTTAAAAAAAAAAGCCCTAAGTCAAGAATAGATTTGATTTGGGAATAATACAGGAAAACATAGCTATCTACAATAATGTTGAAAAACAAATGACTGCGCCCTCTATCAGGGGTGAAGCGATTTATTGGTCCGTGATTGTCAGGGTTTCTATTTTTATTGCCGCTATTCGATACTAGATGGCGGGATTCTTCACTGCCGAGTTAGTGCGTGTGCTGGTTTGATAGTTGTGTTGGTTTAATCTTATAAAGGGTTTAGTTGGCCTGTTACAGTGTCCGGATTTAAACTATCTACTATTCTACGAGATAACTGCCATATAAGATAGTAGGAACTAACCGGAAGTGGTGAAACAGGCCGATGGACTTTTTAAATTAAGCTTGGATTTGTTCACTTGTTAAATGCATTGCAAAGAATTTTTATTTTTAATCAAAAGTTATTCCGATTGTCTGATTCATATAGTTACCTACTAAGTTTTCCATAAACTTGTAAGATTCAAACAGGTCGAGAATTTAGTTACCTACGCATCTGATATTTTTATCCAAATCCTCTCATCATCTGTCAAGAAAAGTTGTACTATAAGCGCTTAATTAACGAAATAATAACGCATTAACCGGCCCATCAATACAGCCCACCGCATAACCACACTTAATTAAGCCACATTACGAGACGCAGACAATTATCACCAATTACATGACAGCTGTCATCACGCAGCGTCGCACTGATTGGTCGATGGTCACACTTACAGCAAAGTTACAATGCAGGCCGATAAAACTGGCCCCGGACCATTACTCGTCGTTCAATGACCATTTGTCGTAATTAACAGGCGATGGTTAATCTCGCTGGACCTCCCCCCTCCGTTTCACCCCCCCTGCAGTGCGTCGCGCCGCCCTAAATCACGGTACTGCCAGGGCCTGCTGCGGCCTACCGTCACTAGCTTTTTAACTGCATTATGGTGTGAAAGTTACTGAGAGCATTAAGGAAGAACAGGTGTGTTGTTTCAGGACATTACAGAGCTGACGTTTTAAGTATTTCAGTGGCTTTTTAATAAACGCATACAATGATGATGTGAGTCGAACCTCTTACCTGCCCTTTTTGCCCAAAAACATGCAGATGAACTGACTTCCGCGCTGCCATCGATAACGCCGTGGAACTGGCGAAATATTGGGCCAGCAAAATTGCCAGCGTCATGAAGAAGAAGAAGAAGGCATACAATGCGCAGGAAGCACAGAACCGATCAAAGTGGTGGAGCTTGAGGAGTCCCATGTGCAGTAGTGGACGTCTTTCGACTGAAATGATGATGACGAATGAGTGAAGGTTCATTTTCAGACATGCTGCTTTGTCTTATTCAAATTTTCAAAGTTTATTTAAGTTGTAAGTTCCTAAGGACCACTGTTCTGAAAACGGTGAAGGAAAACATCGTGAGGAAACCGGCATGTCCTAGAACCAAAAATTCAAAGACGAGTGATATCTACCAACCCGCACTGGAGTGGGCCGCGTGTTGGATTACGGCCCGTTTCCTCTCACGGAGAGGAGGCCTGTGTACCAGTAGTGGGAAAATTATAGGCCGATTATGCTATATGGTGCCTAATCAATTATAATCTTAATGTATTCCTAACTTTTCTTTTCGCTAAAATAATGAAGAGAGCATTACTTAGTCCCGTATTACAGAACGTCACTCAATACTCAAGCATTACTTAAAACTAGTTTCAACCAATCAAATGGCTTGAATCTAGTTTTAAGTAATGCTTGAGTATTGAGTGACGTTCTTTAATACGGGCCTTAGAACTTAATCTCAGCAGAGGTTAAACCAGCTAGCTAGGTAAGTAAGTATTCACTATCTTCATTGCTATCTCCGGTCTAAGTAAATGTACCTAGAAGCGGAATGGGGTTGGTGAGAACTGGGACGTTTAAAATAAACTTCCCACGGACCACTCCAATCTCGCAGTCTCCAAGACATAAAACATTTTAACATTCTATTTTTACGCTAGGCTCTCATCCAATTATGCACCAAGTTGCAGATTCATAAAATAATAAATGAGAAGGATGAAATTGTATTTCTAGGAAATGGCCATTTTATGCGCTATTGTGATTTTATCGTTCTTTTGCAATTACTTTGCCTTTTTGTGCCTTCTCTCTTTTCTTACTGACTTGCCATTTGGGTTAGCAAATTGTTCGTACGTTCCGAAATATCGTATATATAGAATAACTCAATATGAATGTTTAACTTAGATAACTTTCAGAAAAAAGGTATATATATGCGTGGTTATAATATACTATTACGATATAAATATTTGATCAAGTAGTCTAAGTGGTTTGCTTATTTTAGAAGTTAGCTGGTTAATACCTTATCAATTAAAATAACAATACAATGCTTACTAAGTATATAAGGTTGGCTGTAGGTACTTTGTAACCACAGTTTGAAATATTAAGCAGTTTACATAGCATTTCCTATTTCCTTTCCAAATTCAGATTCCTTTACGATAAGAGTTGATCGTCGCAGCTAATACACCCTCAAAATAATCTTGAAAGGCGCTGGAGGTGGCTATCGGTGACGTCATCTCGCCCCCCGGGACTTCCCGGATTCTTTCATCAAATCCTAACATTTCTCCGTGCGATTATTCACACGATACTCCAGGGGTGCTCAAACTTTTAGGGATTAAATTGCCATCTGTCGTAGTTTTAATAATATTTTTATTTTTTTGTATCTTTGTTGGTTTTATTGAATGTTTAGTAAGTGGAATCAGGATCAGGATCAGGAAGGACACTAATAAAGTTTGTGTCATACGTCATACATGCCTAGTTAATTATTTTAGGCTTGCTTGCTACCTTGCTTAGAATCTAAGTAAGATTCTAAGCGAGTAGACTTACCTATATTTTTCATGTTTATAGCGAAATAATGTGTTGTCTTATGGTAGTAATTCCTAAATATCCCTATTCGCTGATTCATCTCATCAAGCGAGGTCTTTGCAAAGCACTTAAACCTTCAGTTTACAACGCAAACATTTTATAGTTTTAAAACGGGTTGTAAAATAATTTGAGATTATGGCAACATTAAATATACAGTGTGACAAAGGGTTTTACAGCTAATGCGTTGCTACTGGAGTTCAGTGGACCTGAAATTACATTCAAAAAGTCGTGTTAATTACTCCTAAGTTTTTGATTACTTATCAGTCATTAAACTTGTAACTAATTAACATTAAGTTATCTGATATCAAGTCAGACGTTTCATATACAAAATGATTCGATAATACGACAATAATTTAAACTTCGTATATATGTAATGATGTTCTCAGTCTGCAAACGAAAATTCAATCAAATATATCTAATAGTTTAGTTACTACAGCTAATCAAATCAATCAATCAAAATATTTTATTTCACATAAACCTACATGGGCACTTATGAATCGTCAGAGGCTAGGCGCACGGTCCCAATTGGTCGTTTTCTATGGAGAAGAGCCGGCAAGAAATTCCACGGCTACTCTTATAAAAATAATTGGCTTTTACGCTGTTTTGAAATTACAGTATTAATAGGTAGGTATGAGAGGACAACTTAGACCTGTCAATAGGTTCCAAGTTCTTAATAAAGTAAAAATTGGTCCACAAGTAAAATATTTTAAGTTAAGGTTTATTTGATAGTTTCAAAGTACTCATATGTGTTAGTATTTCCAGTATTTTAATTTGCTCTCGTATTGTCGTCTTCACATTGTTTAAGCATTAAAAATAACTGTTCTGTACAATGAAATATAATCTATTTAATATCAAGTTAGAACTTTAAAATGAAAGCTGTAGCAAAAGTTTTGGAACCGTTCGAATAGAAAGGAAATAAACGATCCCCTTCTTACAACGGTAATCCCAAAAGTAGATGGCAATGTGGCGAAATTTATCTACAGCGGGCTCCGAAACCAATTACAATTCGGAATTTTGTTACTGAATTGGTTAGTATACCTAATAATTTGCTAAAGTTATAATTGCTGTTTAATTTATTATTTGTAAAGGTTAGAATTTAATTTATTGTTTTAAATACATAGTTTGCTCTAAATACTTTCCTGTTGTTTAGCCTAAATGTCAGTAGCAAGACTTTTTAATTTTAATTAAGGAATCTAACGACCATACCAATGCTTGCTTTAAAAGGAAATGGGACAGACGCAAGTGCGTTATGTAGAAAATGTGTTAAGTGCTTAATGTGCATCCTAGTTAAAACTAAGTATCATTGGGCGTACATCATTTTTAAATGATTCCTGGTAGGTAGCTATCATATTAAGGAAATATAATATAACAATTGCTGCAAATGCTTTGAGACTGTGACCTTTGAGTTTGTTTCGGCCTTTCTTCTCAAAGCAGCCAGATAAGAAACCCCGAACTCATCTAGTTTTTAAAATATGATTGGTTTGTAAAAGTGTTTGCAATATATAAATCACTTAATAATCCTATTTAAAATCGCTTTATGCTGATAGTTGTGTCCTCTACTTTTTAAATGTTCCTATTTGAATCTTACTTCTACTAAAATTGTCCTTAGATGTGTTTACGCTTTATAGTAGGTAGGGTGCAATTCTGTAACAACCTGTACAGCGATGCACCGGTGCATAGTGCAGGGGCGCTGCCGCTGCAAGATCGCGCCCGCGCCGCCTTAATCAAACCCAAGCAATTTATGATGGCCGCCACGACAACTACATTCTGCAATTTTTTGCATCGTGAACATGTTGGCCGCATCTTCTATTTTACAAAATATTAGCTGCGTCCGCGATTTGATTCGCGTGGATGTCGGAAAACAATAAGGTGTGTCCTTAAAAATTATTTTACTAAAATAAAAGTAGCCTTAGTAACTTCAGCTATCTGCCAGTGAAAGTCCCGTCAAAGATTAGCCGGAACAGACAGACAAAAATTAAAAAAAAAAATTGGTACATTTACCGTATAGATATACTTCCGCATGCATTTAATAGAAAGCTGTAATTTTGACAGACACTTCATTTTTTTTTAATAATATTTATATAGATTATTTGTATTGATATATTTTTTATTTATGTTCACACAGTAAATACATTGCGAAAGACACATAAATTTTGAATAAAAAATTTCATGAGAAATATCGCAAAAACGGGAAAAGATATTCCTTTTGGGAGCTTCCGGTGCGTACGTTGACACAAAAATCATGTATGACGGAATTGTCCCCCTTTAAAAGCTCTAAAAAAAAGTCCGTGTCAGCTTAAGTCTATATTTTAAAGTTGACTCACTATAACCTTTTTTATGATAATCTTTGTTCTAAAATAATACATTATTTGCGAAGGTGTTTTTATAAACATGATATCAATCCATATCCAAATAAATACGTTATTCATCACAAGTATTTAATGTTGAACAAAATTGCCCTTCACATCATTTGATTTCAATGAATATCTTAGGAGATATCATACCTAGTTTTAAAATAATGGAATATTTACTTATCCTTTGCCCAGCAATGTGATGGTGCAGGGTAACAGTAAACAGATTTAAAATGGACGGGAAATTCAGTCATTCCAGTAACAGTGACATAAAATGTAAGCGAAATGAAGCTTAATTTTACTTGATTATGTTCCCGGTGCCCAGGGAAACAAAACATTATTTTGTAATTTGTTAAGTTCTTGCAAAGCGATTTTTGTTGACAATAGAAAAAAAATAACCTTTCGTATCCATTGTTATTCCTTTATCTTTTGTCGCTACATTTATCCAATGTTCTTATTTCAAAAGATATTTATTCCAGCCAGTTGTGTTGCAGAATAACCAGCTGATACAATAAGTCGTGTGTTGTATCTCGAGCCGGGGCCGGGGGCCGGCCGGGCCCCTATCCAAAGTGCTTACATTAGAACTTACACCCGCCGCCGATATTGTGGGCCCGTAATAAAACTGAACGCTTGTAACTGATAACTATTGCCCGATACTTTTGATGATATTGGAAAAATAAAATAATATATTATAAAGACACTACAAAGTGAAAAATAGCTTTAATTTCGGAAGCCGGTGTCGTTGGGTTCGTTTTTAGTTGTTTGCCACTGACTTCCGAAATTATTTATAAGGGATCACCTCTGAGCCATACCCTATCCATTAAAAAAACATTTTTGAAATCGATTTACATTGCCGGAGATATCGCGTAACAAACATACAAAAACAAACAGTCGAATTGAGAACCTCCTCCTTTTGAAGTCTTAAAAATACACCATGATTCTACATTTTTCAATTCTTGCGATAAAATGCTTCTTTTACCTGCGTGTTTTTAGGCCTTTTGTACCTCACCCTACCTACATACATGTTTTTCTTGCCGTGTAAAATTACGGTTTATTCGCTGTGTCTAGGGCATGGTTGTCAGTTTTGGTTGTGTTGATCATTATGTAATGGAATTGTTGACAGATATGGCGGCACTACGATCACTATGGAAGCTTAATAGACACTTTTTTTTTTCTACGGCGCGTTTTATAAGCCGTACCATAAAGGAACCGTGTCGTGTACAAAGGGTCTATGCTACAATAATTTAATTTTCGATGTCCATTTTCAAACAAGATCATAGTTTCCAAATGGATTACTAATTCACATAAAATTAAGTGTATGTAAATATTTTTTTGGGATGCATGAAGAAGCCTCCTCGTGTAGCGCAGTTTGTTCTGCCCGTTACTCAACTGAACCGAGTGCTCGGCGCATCCGGGACAGTCACACCCAACACCTTATTTGACTGGCCAATTCTTCCCTTGCGGTGGTAGGGCTAACTCCCGCCTGGTTTGCGACCACCCTCCCACCGGAGTCCGGCGTCAAGCAGCCTGCTGTGTTTCGTCGATGCATGGGAGTTCCAGTGCCTTAGGCATCGTCGGGGTACGCTCGTTTCATCGTAGACGTCATCCATCGCTTTCCATAAGGCGTGATCGAGGTCAAAAGTGGGCCCATTCAGCAATATTTAATAAAAAATAATAATAATAATAATCCCGGTGCAGAAATAGGGACCCAGTGGTCATACTCTAGACACAGAGGTAGACGGGCCGCCACTGCACCATCCGGGTGAAATCAGTATTCCATACAATGCTGGTGCTGTATATTTTAAAAAAAAATTTAAATGGGATTGCTCTTGACTCTAGTCTAGGTCAGAGGTAATTTTTTATCTGGCTTCAAATGGAACAAACATTATAATTAAGTGCATAATTATTTATTTAAATGCTATGTTATTGACTTTCCTTGGAAAATCTGGAACACCGGAAAATATCAAAAAAGGACGCGTCTTCGTTTGGTTGTGCAAGGATCATATTTAAAACAACATCTCTAAACTATTAACATAAAGATAAAATATTTGATTTTTTGTATGTTAGTTTGTTACGCTTCCACGCTAAAACAGCTGAACGGATTTGGATGAAATTTGGCTAATGGGTAGACCATAACATTGATTAGGAAATAGGATACTTTTTTATCCCGATAATCCCCCGGGATCGAGACTTATGCCGCGTGGCGTAGTTAGTTTTAAATAATAAAATATATTTTAAATATTGATGCTTGATAATTATTTTTATTACTTTACCGGACTCTAACTAATAATTTTTTTTCTAACAATGCTAAAACAAACTATCCATGCTAAAAACTACTTATTAAAGCCACGTGCTTCCTAAATATATTTGAAATAGTTGAGTGCAAATAAAGTACAGGCCTTTTTTAAAACAAACCCATTAAAATGTGCATTCAAAGTGCAAGTCACTGAGGGTTGGTTTGTTCTGCTTGGTCTGGGCCCAGTGGGTACGGAATAGATAGTTACAGAAGGCTAACTCGATACCACGAGCCAATATAGGTGATTAGGTGGGTACCTATGCACACATAGACGCGAAACTACATTCGGAGATCTCAAGCGAATGCATGCCAGTCGCGACTGTGTTTGCACTTGCTGTACGCAGACATGACATGTGTCTATGGAAGATGTCTGATGTTTCACTCGAGTGAATGTTCATTTTTGTTTCATTCCACGTTCACACGACGTGACCAAATTACATAGGAATGAACGTTCATCTGCTCGACTTTCATTTTATTTATCGATGATTCTGTAGGTGAGTGAAAGAGATGCCGAGTGCCGAAATTGAAAATCATTGGATTGGTTCACTAATTTACTAATTTTCCATTTTTAATTCATTTTGTTTTTAGACGTTTCATTTTGGGTGATAGATGCTGAATGAAAGACATAAATTAATAAAAAGTGAAGCGTCAGAGGCCCTATTCCTGTACTTTTAAGAACTTTCGCATTTCAGTCTCAGTCTCGATCTGTGTCGTTCAGGTGAGATTGCGAATAGATTTTGAACATTTTTAATTACGGACTTCTGATATGTGCTCAAGTGCGACTGCGTCTCGTTATACGGAGACGGCCTTCTGCATCCTATCTATTTTGTGGAATAGGGCCGAGAGTACTGTTCTCTTGTAATTTAAACAAGCTACGATGCGTAAAAATGGATGAGCGTTGTGGTACCACTTCAATTAGGGGTGGTTTTTTTTTTAGTGGAGGTGACAGTTTTAAGAATGTTTTAATGCGATGCGACGTCAAATTTTTAGAGTAAAGTAGGTATGTTGGATAAGTTAAAAATTGTATTAAACGGTAATTTATTACTCGTATGAAGATTAGGGGAAGAGTGGGCAAATTCAGTAACCGTTTTCAAATGTTTCATCTGCATTTATACCCCGAATATAAATAAGATTTTCTATAGGTCCTTAAATGTAGAAATAGCCAAAAAAAAGATAGCCAAGATACACCAAGAAATACTCGAATCAAATCAAAAGTTATATATTTATAAACTGTTCACACAAAGGCAAGGAGTTGAATTAGAGTATAAAGAGATTGTAGTGATCTGGGGCTTCGTCAAAAAAAAAAATATTTGAAAAGGATTTTATTATTTTCTGTGATTATTAAAGCTTTGGAATTGGTAAAAGATAACTTGCCTATCACTTTTTGGCTAACCTGAGTTTCAATATCAATAATCAAATCAAAAATAATTTATTAAAATTAGGCTAAGAATCAGCACTTTTCGAACGTCAAAATTACAAAAGACAGTTCCCCAAAACACCCGCCCTTCACCACTTCCAAGTGCTTTCGCTGGGGAGAAGAACTGGCGCAACAAACTCCCCAGCAGCACAGTTATCTGTTCAGTTAGAAAATACTTGATTGTATACAATACTAGGTATGCAAAGTAACTAGCATTACAAGACACATAACATTAAATTGTTTGCCATGCGCTAGCCACGCTAATATACCAACAAATACAATAAAAACTATACTTACTCAAGCAAAAAATCACACTAGTATTATAAAGGCGAAAGTTTTTCAAAAATTAAAAATAGTAGTAATGAGTTCAAAAATTAAAAATAGTAGTAATGTAATTAAAATGACATGGAATGTCATTAATAGCGAAACGGGAAGGTCATGCAACCGAGGTAGTGAGTACAGCCTTGCTATTGATGACAATATAATTAAATCAGATTCTCAAGTCGCCGCGGCCTTTGAAAATTTCTTTGCTGAGATTCCCGTATCGACGACTAAATCCCTCAACTCATCACCCTCCGCTGCAGAGTCTTTACTTAAAGAAAACGTTCCAGTTTGTGATTCTGATTTTTCTTTTCAATATGTCACTTGTAAAGATATTATTAAAACCTTTCACACGTTAAATGTTAAAAAGACCCCGGATCTATGGGGTAATTCTGTGGACGTTGCGAAGACGATTATAAACATTGTTGCACCTACTCTAGCTGTTATTTTTAATAATTGTATTGACTGTGGTGAGTTTCCTGATCTTATGAAATACAGTAAAATAATACCTTTGTTTAAATCGGGTAGTACATCAGACCCTACTAATTATAGACCAATTTCAGTGCTACCTACCTTTAGCAAAATTTTTGAAAAACTTATTTTAGATCAAATGCAAAGATTTTTTAATAAACATAAATTACTACATAACAAACAGTTCGGTTTCACAAGGGGTCGTTCGACTACTGATGCCGGTGTTGAACTTTTAGAACATGTTTATAATGCATGGGAGGATAAATGCGATGCTTTGGGCATCTTTTGCGACTTGTCCAAGGCATTCGATTGCGTTTTTCATGAAACATTAATCAGGAAACTGCACCACTACGGAGTCCGGAATGCCGCTTTAGATCTTCTTACTTCATACTTAGGTAATAGGATTCAGAGAGTTGATGTTAACGGGAAAAGATCACCCGGATCAATTGTAACAATGGGGGTCCCCCAGGGGTCAATTCTTGGTCCTTTTTTGTTTCTTATTTATATTAACGACTTGCCTTACCTCATAAAGGATAATCATGATATAGTGTTGTTTGCAGATGACACTTCACTTTTATTTAAACTCAAACGTCAGCAGCTGGTTACTGACAATATAAATAACGCCCTCGATAAAGTAGTTAACTGGTTTAATGTTAATAACCTACTTCTTAACGAGAAAAAAACTAAATGTATTAAGTTTACCATACCTCACGTTAGACAAGTAAAAACTAGTGTGCTTATAAAGGATGAAGTGTTGAATCCCGAAGATACCACCGTATTCTTGGGCATAACTTTAGATGCCAAGCTTCAATGGGGCCCCCATATAGATAAATTATCAAAAAAGCTTAGCTCCGCAGCATACGCCGTTAGAAAAATTCGTGACTTAACTGATTTAGAGACAGCCCGTTTAGTATACTTTAGTTATTTTCATAGTGTGATGTCGTACGGTATTCTGTTGTGGGGAAATGCCGCCGATATTCAGATAATATTTGTCTTACAAAAAAGGGCAGTTCGTTCAATTTATAAATTAAGTCCCAGACACTCCCTCAGAGACAAATTTAAAGAGATTAATATAATGACTGTGCCTTCTCAGTATATTTATGAAAATCTTTTGTACGCACATAAAAATATTAATCTGTTTAAAAATACAGTGATATCCATAATATAAATACTAGGAACAAACACAAATTCGTTGTTCCTACAACCAGGCTTAAGAAAATAAGTGGCTCGTTTAGATGCCAATGTATACGTTTTTATAATAAACTTCCTAGCCACATTCAAGATCTAAGCCTTAATAAATTCAAATCTTCTATAAAGCGGAAACTATGCCAGAAAGCCTTTTATTCTGTTAAAGACTATATTGAGGATAAACATGCTTGGGATTGAGCTGCTCCAATAAATTTACACAGTGAATCTTGTTTGGTTTTTTTTTTTTTTTGCTTATTATTTATTTTATTTTCTCTCTTTATAGACGTGAATATTTACTTTGTAAAGTATAATATTATTTTAATTGTCGTGAAAGTGAGGACTATGTGGGTCTTTTGTATCTTTTTTTTATGTTTTCCTTCTTAGTTAGTTTTATTCATGATCTGGCAGTTTGAGTAATTTACGCGGCCTACCTAAATGTCCATTCTTTGGTATTGTTTGTCGAATCGTTGAGCTCCTCAAGTTCTGAGTTGAGCTGCACATTTTTTTTGACAAATGGGAGCACTGACTGGACAGGTCCCCTCAATCTGTGTGGTTCTTTCCTCAAAAGACCATTTCAGACACCAATCTACATGGTCCTCAAAATGATCTGACCAAGACTATTTCTGGATTTTTATATACACATTGACATTGATAAATTTTACATATACAGTGACATGAATATTTACTTTGTAAAGTATTATGTTATTTTTAATGACTGTGAATGTGAAGACTATGTGGGTTAACTTTAGTTTGCCTTTGTTTTTTTCTCAGATAGTTTTAGTCATGGTCTGGCAGTTTGAGTAATTTATGCGACCTACCCAAATGTCCTTTCTTTGGTATTGTTCGTCGAATCGTTGAGCTCCCTAAGTTTGAGTTGAGCTGCATGATTACTGACAAATGCGTGCACTGACTGGACGGGTCCACTCAATCTGTGTGGTTCTTTCCTCAAAAGACCATTTCAGACACCAATCTACATGGTCTCCACATGATCTCACCAAGATTATGTCTGGACTTTAAAAGAGACTGTGACCTCTGAGTTTGTTTCGGCCTTTCTTCTCAGAGTAGTCAGATAGGAAACGCCGACCTCATCTCGTTTTAAAAAAAAATATGATTGACGTGTAAAAGTGTTTGTTCAAACCTACTTACAGAAATAAAATCATTTATCATTTATCATTTATCATTTTGAGTGTGTGTGTGTGTGTTTATATGTTTGTTACTTCTTCATGCTCAAACGGCTGGGCCAATTTCGATAACATTTTGTATGGAGATAACTGATATCCTGGATTAACATATAAGTTTTTATCCCGATATTTCCACGATATCGACATTTACGCGGGTGAAACCGTGGAGCGCAGTTAGTAATAAATAAAAATTACATAAATAAAAGCCTTCAGGCATAAAGGGCGTACTTGCAGCTAAAACATCAAAGGGAAAACTTATGCTGGGAGAAACATGACATGTATTGACGCCAATTATTCTTCTAATTTAAAACTTTCAAAATCTAGTCGCAGTCTCGTCTCGGAGACAAACCAATGTCAAAAACTTGTCAAAATGTAGGGAAATTATAAGTATTTTTAAACAGATTGAGACTGAGATCAGACTGTGAACGTTCTTAAAATTACGAGAATTGCCCCTGACAGCTTACGGAATACCTTTTACATTCCTGAATTCCAGGACTTCCCAATACTTGGCTATACGCTTAAACACCACCACGTTCCTAATCAAAAAATTTCCACAAAATATTGCACACAATGCAAAATGTAACCATTCCTTTGCGCATTAATGTCAGTATATCCCTTTGTGCGCTGATCTCATGCCTTCGAAGTTTAGAACAAGATCAAAAAGCCATTCCCCTACTTTAAGATGTCAGAAGTTATTGGGATGTACGTGACTGGACCCCGGACTTCGGAATAGTTTATTTTATAGCTCGCCTCCGTTCTCTTTGTTTTGTATTCGACTTAGCTATAATAAGATTGCGTTTAGCGTTTTATCAGCAATTTGGCTTATGCCCTCGACTTCCTATGACCGGAGGGTTTAAGGAAAATAGTAGAAAGTTGTTGTAGCAAGATGTTGATTGATTGCAAGGAGTCATTTTAATCAAATAAGTAAATATCCTCAGGTTAGCGAGCAGTGGTACCGGCCGCGACTTACGAATTGTAGGTAGTAGGTTCGAACCCGGACGGGCGCTTTACTTTATGTAAATTATTTCATCACCACTGCTCTCAAAACATCGTGAAGAAACCGGCATGTCCTAGAACCAAAAATTTGAAGTCATGTGACATCTACCAACCCGCACTGGGCCCGCGTGGTGGATTACGGCTCGTTCCCTCTCACACAGGAGGCCTGTGTCCCAGCAGTGGGAACATTACAGGCTGATCATATCTAAGCTTATAAGGATTACTTTCATAAGTATCTTTTATAACCTTCAATAACCTTATTTATAAATATAACTAAAACTAAATCAGGGAAAAAGTTTAATCACTTTTGTAACAAATTACAAAACGCATTCTGAGTTAGCCGCGGTATTAGCTGCAAGCAGGTTCCCAAATTTCCGTTTAAGATCTAAGAGACTCGAGTGTACGACTTTATACATCATAGTTACCAAGTGCATTCACTTGTACACTCAATAAACAACATCAAAAATTACTCTTAAAAGTAGCACCTTTATCAACATTCACGTAGTCGCTACGAGTCTATTCAACTTTCCAGCTCATCCATCGTGTAAGTACGTGACACTTTACATACATTCATCAACATGATCAAAAAAAGTACACAAGTTTAGTTGCCGTCTGTACCTGGACGTGCAACCGGAAAGTACAAGTGATCTACGTACAGGTAAGTGCGACGGTCTACGACACGTCATGTCGTAGGCGCTTCGTAGGCAGGAAGCTACGCCGTAGCAACCCTTTGCGCAAGAATCTTCGACGAACACTTATCGCGATTTCCCTGAACACATAAATAACTGCTGATACGCAAACAGGTGAGTTATGTTTGTATTGTGATTATAGTTTAATGTGGGACGTTAATGTTGCTGGTTTACGGGCAGGTGTTAATAACGCGTTTACGGTTAATATTCCCATGACAAGGATTAATTAAATGGCGATAAGATATGAAAAGAAATTATAAAAAAAATATTTTTACAACTTCTGTTGACTTATATAATGTGCATTGCATGGCGTTGTAAAAGATGGGTCTAGTTAATTAACGAACCTATTTACTAACCCCCTTACTAATAAACGTTTATTTATTTATTTATATATACTTTATTGTACACCAGAAAATAGATAACAAAAAAAAAAAAAAATATTACTACAAAACATACAATGGGCGGCCTTATCGCTTTCTGCGATCTCTTCCAGGCAACCTTGGAATGGACAGCGATTGCGTGGATATATAAAAATGGGGTTGTCAGTGGTGCAACATAATATACTATAATAGATACATAGATAATATAATATATATACATATAACGTTAACGTTTATATACGTATAACGTTATGTAGCATCTGTATAATTACACAACACTTTGTCTTCTTTTTTCGAAAGTCAAATTACTGATGACTGAAAGAGAAAAATCGGTAACTATTCATCTGATATAATACGTTTATTAGTAAGGGTTTAGATAATATGAAATCTCTATGCCATTAATTACACATTTAAAAGGTTCTTTGAAGGGAATACTTTAAAATAAACATTTCTTTTCATCTCGCAAGTCGCACCTCAAAGAAGCCGGTTGTTTTCTCACCTAGTTTGCCTCATAACATCGAAACTGATGCAACAAAGGCGAGAGTAACCTTGGTATAACAAAACATATTTTCCCCGGAATGATAAGGCGAAGGCAGTGCAAGTGCGCATCCTGTGGGGGAAGGGGGGAAGGGGAGGCTGCATGGAAACTTGTTTTTCCTGCGAAGGGCGGCAGTGCGCCTCGCGCGTTCCGACCAACTAGACGCCTCGCGCGCGGCCGGCCTCCCCCTGCGATCTTCACTTGTTTATACATACCGGTAAATGTGTCAACAACATAATACACGTGTACCATACATAACGTGACAAAGTGATAAAGCTCCATACAAAATAACTGTGTTCACTGTGTTTGTGTTGACACGTGAGTTCACGTGATCTTTGGATTAACGGCCGCATGGATCGGGTATAAATTAAAAAGTTTTCAAAAGATTCCACCGTAATGTCGGAACATCGTCCGTAGCTCATATTTATGTACGTCATATTTCCTTAGAAAAACTTTTCCATTCCCTTTTACGGCTTAAATGGGCTGAAGGGATATTTTTTAGGACTTGCAGTTTTCTGTTTTATGATATTGGATTTTTCTTAGATATGTTGGAGAGGTAATATCTTTCTGTCGTGACTTTGTTTGAGGAAAGGGTAAAGTTATCAAAGTGAATGGGGCAGTTCGGTATAGTGTACGAAAGTAGCAAGTCACTAGGACTTAATCGTATTATGATAGATGACTGGCCTCGCTTGTGACTCACCGCGTGCTCAGGAACCGTGGAAATTCAAACGGATTATTATGTGAAGTTGATCAAACGAGCTCATTAATTAATTAGTTTGTAATATATACTGCGGTAATTAACCGACCACCTGCTGAAAACGATTAATTACATGGTACCACGAGTTAAAAGATAATTAGATAGGTAATTGTCCTGAACATGTAACTAATTACTTTTCGAAACTTACAAATTACGAGTAGATAAATAAGCTTTGTGAATTTAAAGAGTTAAAAAAATAAATGGTACCTATTAACTGTAGAACATTCTTCAGTTATATAATTGGATCCGTATTTTTTTTAATGCAAATTAAATACACGAAAAAACTCTCTTCACACGTTTCAATACATAAAAAACAGTTAAGTACAAAAACAGCCAACTAGTCATGGATTACCTGTTAGTAGGTAGTTATAGGAAGGTAGGTATAATATTATGCAATTACCAAGTGAATATAAAGAACACACGTAACACAGGCCAACGATACCGACACGAAATCCTCGTACTTATTTGATATTCTTCAGCGAAAACTGTAGCGAGATGAGTCACATGAAATTATTGGTTCCGAGACGTGCCCACGCGCCGTGCGCCGAATAACAATGTCTATGCCGCGACAATATTTGTGCAAGTTACGGAAACTCGTCACATGCTCCGCTTTTGTGCAATCAACGCCGCGACTGTTCTAAAGAGAAACGTTTCTGAAAAGTCGAGTACGAAGTCAGAAGTTCAGGTGAATTGTGTGTGACGAACTTAAGTTATTGATAGGCAATGTTGTGTCTTATTAGATAATGAGTTGTAACTTGTTATTGTATTTTAAACTTTGCTCGGTGCAAAGTAAAGTTCTTAATACAAAACTGGCAACTTGGACTCTGTTTTTACATCAATTTTTGTACTTTATTCGAACTTTAGCTTTGTCGGAATGAAGTTCCAAATTTAAAAATGGCTCGATGGTTTAAACATGGGTCTAAACATAAAACTTGTTTTGTAATAAGGCCCGGAATGTTTAATCTCTATCGTATTATCGTTGTTTCATAGAATATCAATAAGGGTGTTGCATAATTATTGTTTTTTTTTTTTGGGCAAGATAAGAAAACTCGTCACATGTTCCACTTTTGTGCAATTAACGCTGCGTCTATTCTTCTACAGAGGAAAGTTTTTGGAAAAGTCAAAAGTAGTAAGAAGTCGTAAGTCGGAAACTGTGGTGACTTTGTGTGACAAGTTGTAGTATTTGATGAACTAATGTTCGCGTAGAAAGTTTAATCCTTATAGTATTATCCTGTTTTTATAGAGATGAGAAGGGATAGCTTTAGTAAAATCGGTTATACAGTAACAATATTGATACTGCGATAATATTGTTTTTTTGTGTAAGTTACGGAAATCATCACACGCTCCGCTTTTGTGCAATCAACGCCACGACTATTCTTCTAGAGCAGTGGCTCTCAACCTTCTTCTGTCCTGGGACATCTTCAGACCAATGTAAAAGATATTTCGTAAACTAAATAAGGAGGATATATATTGTCCTTTTATTTTTCTTTTTTCATTAATGGTTTTCAAATTAATTGTACACTAGGCTTGTGTTGACAGCGGTTTAAATCGGCAATGTTGAGCTTAATATTTTGTGGGTTTTAGTGCTTACAAAAATAATGTATCATCAAAAAGGAAAACAAAGGGACATAAAATAGTTAATATTTATTATTCTGTAAAAAATCATTGGTTAATAACCAGAAAGAAAACAGGCGAGAGCGTTTCTATGGAGAAAAGACCACCCGCATTTCCTCTTAAGCTTTTGCGGATCACTAGTGGTCCACAGAGCACTCGCTGGAAACCAATGTTCTAGAGCAAACTTTCGGAAGTCAGGAGAACGGTGTGGGAAGTTTCCCACAGCGTTCTCCGGACTTCCGAAAGTTAGCTTACAGGCATTTTTCGTACCCCGATTCCTCCGAAAGTTGTCATGAAGTCATGCTGTAGTGTTTGATGGACAATGTTTGCGTACAAAGATTAATCTTTATCTTACCAGGTACTTAGCTGTATTTTCGGAGGAGATGAGATGGTGAATTCGTGCGAGGAATAGTATATAGGGTGCTGGGGTGATATTAGATTATTTGGGATAGTTGTGAAAACTTACTTACTTACCTGTCACATCTTTTGTAAGCTTATATACAACGTGTAGCGTTAGATGCGCAAAACCTCATACACCCCAATTAGAGCATTGAGTTAAAAGCATAATACAATGACCTAACAATTTTTTTTTTTAA
Source organism: Globia sparganii (assembly GCA_949316385.1). Classification (NCBI taxonomy): domain Eukaryota; kingdom Metazoa; phylum Arthropoda; class Insecta; order Lepidoptera; family Noctuidae; genus Globia; species Globia sparganii. The sequence continues at coordinate 15,903,036 of OX438655.1, forward strand.
AGCTAACTATTTTTATTAAGAAAATCGTGTTGATCCAAGCATTAGTTTATGCATTCAAATTGATTCTTATTGCCTTAAAATAAGACTTAATTTTCTTTGGCTCAATCGGCGGATAGTATGGCAAAATACATAATATTTGAAAAAAAAACCTACATTAAAAATTACTGAAATCGATTCAGTATACAATAAATTACGAACAAACTATTTTCAGGTTTTGCGCATTTAACGTTACACGTTGTATAATGTTTTTGTTTTGTTCAAAATCACAGAATGCTATGGCTAATGCTATCTGATCTACAGTCCGGCCGTCGAAAGATCTGTCAGTTTCATACGTGTAGGGCGAATTTGATCTTTATTAGTTACAAGAATTGTCTCACTGACGGGTGTCAGGAACGTATTTCTCTCGACTGCAAAAATGTTTGTAAAAACGCGCACGTCACCTTAACTTTCCTTTATTTCTCCTAAAGTTTTTACGAATTATTCTGGTTAAGAAGTACTTAGCTAGAGATAATAATTTAGTCTTCAAGCTATGGTGTCACGACACTGTGATAGTTTTATAATCTAGACACCCGGATTACAGTCTCCGTTTAACTCTACAAATAGATGTATTTATATTTCAATCGATGCCATCGAAGTTGACTTCTGAAAGGTTGGCAAATGCGATTACCTGACGCAGGTTTTCCGATTGCGGTGAGAAACTTAGTTTCCATTTCAGATGAAAGTTTGAACTTGAGGTTGACTTATTTGAGATGTTGGACACGTACGAATTTGGTCTATTACGGTGTTTTTTAACAAATGAATAAGATAATGAAAATAATTGACAGTCAGCGATTTATAGATAACTAGCTGCGCCCCGCGGTTTCACCCGCATAGGTTTCGATCTCGTGAAAATATCGGGATAAAAAGTATCCTATGTCCTAACCCAGGTCATGGTCTACACATGTGCCAAATTTCATACAAATCCATTCAGCATTCAAAGTGTAACAAACAAACAAATTTACTTTCGTATTTATAATATTAGTTAGGACTAGCTTTTGCCAGCGACTTCGTCCGCGTGGAATAATGACTTCCGGAAATTGAGGCACTAACTCTCATAGAGTTTAACCGATGTGCTCTTTCTTCTGCCGATTCTTGAGAACGCGTATTTCTCATTCAACGCGTTTTTCAAGACAATAGCGGGCGGACGCCGGCGTCTGCTTGGGGCTTGAATAACTAAAAATATATAACTACGTCTAATATATAAAATAATATATAATAAAACCTACTTCACTTAAAACTAAATACCTATAACTACTATAATTAATAATACCTATACCTATAATTAATAAAAGTACCTACGCTTTTACCTACTTAATATTAAAAAAAACTGAACATAAATTAACCAAAACTTATCTACTACTAACTAACTACTACTAACCTATTACTACTTCACCTAAAAAGAAATCCTGTTTTCCTAACATTTCCCTTCACTGCTCTGCTCCTATTGATCGTAGCGTGGTGAAAAGTATGCTATAACCTGCCCAGGAGTATGAAGAACAATTGTACCAAGTTTCGTTGAAATCCGTCGAGTGGTTTTTGTTTCTATAACGAACATACAGACAGACAGACAGACAGACAAAAATTTTACTGATTGCATTTTTGGTGTCAGTATCGATCACTAATCACCCGCTGATAGTTATTTTGGAAATATATTTCATGTACAGAATTGACCTCTCTACAGATTTATTATAAGTATAGATTAGGTTGCAGCGCATTTTCAGCTACTTAAAAAAATTAATTTTTGAAAGCTAATTAAATTAATTCAGTTATCAAATCATTCGTCAACTTTTATGTTACTTAAATAATCACAACACCGAGCATAACAGAGCTTTCAAAAACCGGCGTTTTCTCGTTGGCTCAAAAGAAAGAGGGGAGAAAACCAAATTAAAGTAAATCATTAAATATTTTTTTATGCTAATATTATCTAACATGACAAATCTGCCTCGCCTCTGCGTGGCAGATGTCAAAACAAAAGAGTGTCACGTTACTCAACCCGCCGCCGCCGGGGGTTCCGCAGGCCTACGAGTACTACATTTGTTTTTGATTAAACAAATTGTCCGCGCAGTTTATTGCTCCCCCGCGCAATCTCCCGTACTTAGTTGCGACTTTTACTGTATGAAGAAGGTTCTCGCAGGGTTAATAGGAAAAATGTTTTTTATACGATCGGGTTTTTGCACCTAATGGGGCGGCAACAGTCGGGAAAGGTAATCAAAGACAGACTGTAGGAAAAAGGCAATCAAAGTCCTTTTACAAGCTTCATGAAAAATAGGTGTTGTGTTTTGAAAGGATATTATTTGTTCAGATAACAATAGGATTGTAGTTACATTTACTTTCTGATTATAAGATAATAAGAACTCGGGATAAAAAGTATCTTAGGTCCTAATCCAGGTCCAGTTCTACCAATGTGCTAAATTTAATTAAAATCCGATCAGCCGTTTTAACGCGAAAGACTAACAAACAATCATAAAAAATAAAAGTTCTTTTTTCTCTTTATAATATTAGTTTAGAAAATAAAAAAAACGGCTCTAGTGCGAGTTGGACTCGCGCACCGAGGGTCCGTACAAATTCGTAGGTATGTAGGTAACCACAAATTTACGGTTTTCGGATTTTTTCCTTTACTTGTGCTACATGACATTGCTTCTTGTCAAATTTTATGATTCTAGGTCAACCGGAAGTACCCTATAGGTTTTGATTCTCTTGCGAGTGTCAAAATGTGCGGCTTAAACGGAACATAAACGCCCATATCTTTTGATTGCGTTGACTTCGAAGTTTGATTTTTTCACGGCTTCAAGGGATTGCAGCCTTGAGTATTTGACATTAATTTATTTCAACTTGATAACTCCACGCGTTCCTGACAAAAAGGGTCTTGACAGTCGGAGAGACAGACGGACAACGAAGTGATCTAATAAGGGTTCCATTTTTCCTTTTGAGGCACGGAACCTTAAGAAATATAGTGGAACATCTAGTGTCATATAGTGGTGTATCTAGGTACATAGTTTCAGTATAATATATTTTTCAGAGAACATTGTCAAGTGAAATATCACAATCACAATCCCAGCTCGTTCTGTACGTGCGTTATAACTCAGGTATTGGCTGAATTTTGTATGCAGCCGGCGACAAATGTAATAAACTCGACTGGATCGGCGAAAACGATGCACTGAAGCGATTACGCAAAATAACTATATCATGTAAATAAATATGCATAATAATGACGTGAATGGAGTGTGCACAATACGCTTCCAGGAGTAGCAAACATTTTGGCGGCATCCATAAAATCGATAGTCGAAACTAATAGCGAATATTGTTGTCACATCCTCGGTGTTGGTACGAGCAAGTACCTACCATCAGAATATTGTACTTTGCTTTTAGTGCAGTACATGCTTAACTTATATAGTTGGATAGGAACTCCGCGATATACCTACCAATAGGTACCCTAGAGGTTATAAAATTGTACAATGTTTTGTTACAAGAAATCCAAATCCGTTATCGTTTACAGAGAACGAAACTGTTCTATACCTATAGTAACTATTCGTATTAGACTTAACTTTAATAAAAAAGTGGTTCTTTTCGTGAAAGAACCACTTTCCCTAAATCGAGAGTTCAACACCAATTTCGACATTACTCGAACCTACGTAATCAATAAAAATGTCCAATAAACGTGAAAAACACATTACCCGAAGATAGAAAAGGGCCGTTTCAGTAGAGAAAGCAATAAAAGTAAAGGTTTCAGCTAACCGTTTCTCAAACAGGCCTGTCTGGCCCGAACGTAGGCCGGGACGACTGAGCTCGGTAATTTTGCTATTGCACCTGACACGCGTACCAAAACGATTCAAAGCCCAGTCTCGATCCTTCACTAGTACGTAGGCACTCGTACAGCGGCCATTGTTGTTTTTCTTGGCAATCGTTTAAATTGAGAATGGTAATGATGCCTAGTTTATGTCTTTTTGGCCAGTATTTCGTTTCGTTCAAAGGCAGCATTTTTCTGTTTGAACGCAGCATGGAATGACAATGTTGTTTATCGCTTGTATGTCCTAGACAAACAAGATTCCAAATTCAAATTGTGTATGGTAACCGATTGTGTTATGGCAACAGGGTTAATTTACTAGAAGGTTCTCGAACATACAAATGAATAAACTAAAGTTTGTTAAGTAGGTACAAATGTATTCAATTTATAAGCTCTCATAAATGGTAACATGGGCTGCATGTTAAATTCAGATATAATATTAAAGTAGGTACGCGCAGATTACAGGTAAATTTATCAAATATTAATTAAGAACAATGACACAATTTTGAACAACAATAGACTAATATGTCAGTCATCTCATTAGAGCTAACAATAACAAGGTAAAGGAATAACTCAATCCCAAAATACTTTATCTATTATTACCGCGAATTATTTTGAAGTCGTACAAACACAACACAATAGGGAAACAGAACAAGGAAATATGGCCCTCATGGCTGTTATGTCTGACTTTGATAAATCCTTGCGTTATGATCGTAAATCATACCTACATAGTTTATTAAAGAATATAAAACAAGATATTAGTGACATTTTGTATTAAAACTACAAACTCATATTTTACAAGAAATAATTTAGCCAGTACTAGCTGTGTCCGCGATTTCGTTCGCGTGCATGTCGGAAAACAATAATGTTCTTTTTTTAAACAAAAGTAATCTAAGTTACACCTTATAACTTAAGGTGTCTGCCAGTGAATGTCTCGTCAAAATCGGTCCAGCCGCGTCGGAGATTAGCCGGAACAAACAAACCATACAGACAAAAATTACAAAAATATTTTTTTTGTTAAAGCTGTTATTTCGACCTTACAAAAAGACATTTTATTTCTTTGTATAGATAGATTCTCTAAGGCATACCTACTCAAGTAAATTATGACGTTTCAATTTTTCTACGATATTCAAATATCACAAATGAAAAATAGAAATAGATAGCTACCTTTTTTTGACTAAAGACCATAATAAAATACTTAAAAGCAGCACTGTAGATCATTGGCTGCAGAAAGTTGTGTCAAGTTGTCGTCGCGTGAGCAAATAGCATTAGACGCGTGTAGAAACCCGTTGGTGTTATTTATTGAGAATCGCAGCAGGCGCAGGGCTGACTCCAGAGCTCGCCGTCCTTAACGTAACATTGTCAAAGGCACATTACGCCAACTCGTACACGCAAATACCATTAAAATGGTATATGGATATTTTGTGACAATTAAGAAATACACGTAGTTTCACTTGAGTTTTGTATTTCTTTGGTGGGTAAAGGGTTTATTAGCGCTTTTCGTAAAAGAAAATGTAACTTCGTTAAATAAATCTTGGGCTGTTAAATTAAATGAAGTCGTGTTAAAATATTTACAATCTACCTTGAATAATTCAATGGTATACTTACGTGTGGAGCAGCGGTGTCCCAGTGATAACGGCCGCGAGTTACGAGTTGTAGGTCGTAGGTTCGAACCCAAAACAGGCGCTTTACTTTGTGTCAAATATTTCATCACCACTGCTCACAAAACGGTGAAGGAAAACATCGTGAGGAAACCGGCATGTCTTCCAATTTTTGGCGGAAACCAAAAATTCGAAGACATTAGACATCTAGCAATCCATACTGGGCCCGCGTGGTGGATTACGGCCTTAATTCCTCTCACAGAAAGGAGGCCTGTGTCCCAGCAGTGGGAATATTATAGGCTGATTATGCTAAACTTACTTGCGTACTTACATACGTTGAAAACCCATCCAAATGCACGAACAATCACAGACAGAGTCCTACTTTATTCATTCACGTGTTGATTAAACTTTTACAGGGGCACAACAAGAGCAATCTTGCTGCAACAAAAGCTTGCAATTTATCCAATTTTCATCTCAGGTTTTTGTATCAAATTAAAAGTAAAGTAATTTAGCTACTCCAACTCCACCGAGCGAGCTCTTGAATAATAATTGCATGGTTAATTCACTTATAATCAAAAGCCCGTCATTTTACCGAGTCGAAACGAAAATACCGTACCTACTTAAAAAGTAATATTTAATTATTATTCTGGTCAGATCGCACAGTGTTGTGTTGCATTACGATGACAAATGGTAATCGATTTAAAATTTAAATCGATTAAATAATGCCGATATAATCGCAGTGAATTAGGGAGCTGGGTCGCGCTCGTTAAAAATTAACGGTTCGACTTGCTGATGGCAAATCGATCCCGTCTCAATGACTCTTTATCGTGTCTGATGGGAGGACTTGGAAGTCGTTTACTTAATGTTTCATATTGTCCACCTGTTTCGTGAGTCGTTACGATTTGGAGTTAGTGAAGTAAGTAAATAAATAAGTTTGAAATCGTGCTTGTCAGAGCATTTCGAAACGACATTTAATAAGTCGTAATCATGTCATGAATAGTTTATTAAAATGTTAATGTTATTTACTGATCTTCATAGCGTGTCGATGGCAAATATAGTTCGAAAAGAGGTTAAATTCAGTAGCAGTCCTTTTAATGAAAATATTTACCTAAGTCATTTGTTCATGGCAGCTTATCGGAACAGCAACCTAATTGCGTAACACACTATCAATCTCAATCAGATACATTTTGAAGGATATTGTTAATCCATTGATTTATATGTTCCAAAAATTTTTTTTGCTCAACAACGTAAATAACGCAATGAATCTTGTAGAAATGTCAAAATGAATCCCATTGATACTGATAGTGTATTATACTTTCAATCAAACATACAACACATATTCATATTAATATCTTTATTTGCGTTCCAATGTTACCAAGCTGCTACAACGGCTTAAAACACACACAACTTACTAAACAAAGTTTTCCGGTTTCTTCCATTATGTTTTCATACATCCCTTCGCATAGTGAACCATTTGCCAACGTTGACCAGCTGCCGTCCAAACGCTACCTACAGCGCTGTTTGCATAATTCCTCTATCACACATTTGGGACAACTAAAACCATCATGGCGGCAAGAGATATTCCGCTAATGCGAGAAGGGCCTTTTATTAGACACGTTATGTTCATATAAATTTAGAAACTCGGTCAAACAGTTTGAACCCTAATATTGCGGAAGTTAGGGGTTGAAATCAAGGACGATCGTAAATTATCGTTCGCTGCTTACCCCGTGCCATGTTGTCTCAAGGGTCGTAAATATATCCTGTTTTAATTACGAGTACCTTTAATTGGTGTTTCGCACGCACACGTGTCTTCGGTTATTATGCGTGGCATGGATGGGGCGAGGAATGTGTGGAGCTATTAGTAGCTATCTTATGGCGAATTTCAGTAATAAAACTGAACGCAAGTATTTGGCACTGTCAGTTCTCGAAAACGGTTTAAATGTGCTGACCGCGTTCAGCTTCATTTGTTTTATTGATGAAATTCGCCCTTAGACAATATAGTTCAGGTACAAGTTTATAAACTGTTCACACAAAGGTAAGGAGTTGAATTAGCGTATAAAGAGATCGCGATGATCTGGGGTATCGTCAAAAAAATATTTGAAAAGGATTTTATTATTTTCTGTGATTATTAAAGCTTTGGAATTGGTAAAAAATAACGTTGCTATGACTTTTTGGCCAACCTGAGTTTCAATATCAATAATCAAATCAATAAAAAACTTTTACAAAAAAAAACAACCGACTTCCAAAAAACACTACAAAATGAAAAATAACTTCAATTTCGGAAGTCGGTGTCGTTGGTTCCGCATTTTCTTTTCACCGACTTCCGAAATTAAAGTTATTTTTCATTTTGTAGTGTTTTTTGGAAGTCGGTTGTTTTATTTGTAAAAAGTTTTTTATTTCTCACTTTTTAGTGGGCCAGTTTGTAACTTATCTAAGTTACAATAGTCTAATCTCAATTGCTCATCACCTTTTATAAAACATTGACTTTCGTTAATTGTTTAGGAGTTCTCCTTGTATAAACTAGGAGAACTGGATGTGATTGAGAAGTCACCATCAGCTCCACTTCACGATACGCATTGTGCTTAGCAACCACATTAAAGTACCTAATCGAATTGCAACCCGTGAAATATTTATTATTGAGTAGTTCCGATGGCCTTCTGTGGTCTTCATCATCACATCATTCACCGAATGGTGCTTTCTGAGAACAAATGCACGAGTTACTATGAAAAATACCCAAATCGCTATAGGTGTGCCTACAAAATTTGAGGGTTTCCCTCGATTTCCATGGGATTCCCTCATCAGATTCCGATTTGGTGACAATGGGACCACCTCGGGAGCATACCCTTTCAAATAAAAAAATAATTTTGAAAATCCGTCGACAATTGGCGGAGTATTCGATGACCAACATACAAAAAAAAAAAAACATACACACATCCGAACATAGTACCTCCTCCTTTTTGTGAAGTCGGTAAAAATAATATATTTAAATTAGGCTTACACTCAATACTTTTTGAACGTCATCTATACTATAATAATATTATAAAGAAGAAAGATTTGTATGTAATGTTTGTAACGAATTGGCTCAAAAAGTACTGGACCGATTTTAAAAATTCTTTCACCATTTGAATGCTACATTATCACTGATTAATATAAGCTTTTTTTTTCTTTTTTTTCCACCCGTGCGAAGCCGGGACGGTCCGCTAGTTATTAAATAAGACAGTCCCCAAAACGCCCGCTCTTCACCACTTTCTAGTGTTTTAGCTGGGATGAAGAAGTGGCGCAACGAACTCACCAGCAACAAATTTTTTTGTTAAGTTACAAAAACACATACATTGTATGCATTTGTCTTCATCAAACTTTAACCCACAGACGCAACACAATTCATAAAGTAGCTTAGAGTTAAAAGCTAAGTTAATTGTAAGTATGTAAAGTAATCTCTAATTGCCGATTGAGACTTGAAGCGGAAAACACTTGAAGCAAACTTGCATTTTCCGAAGTAAAGTGAAATGCACTGAAAATTTTCCACTTAAAGCAATTGCTCGGTTTTGTGCACTTATAATGCGAACTTCTAAGAAATGTTCTACGTTCGTACGAATAAGAAACCTTTAATTGGTCTATTTAAATTGTTTACATACAATGGTTAGGGAGAAAGGTGATTCATGTTGAACTTAACTTTTGTTCCGTATCTAAAATATTTTTTCTCTTGAGCTGGCTTGAACCATTTATACCTATGCTTATGCCGCTGTGTAATATTGTATTACAAAATTACAACGTTCAAGGAATCCATATTTATTTTATAACGCGGATTGTGGAAAATAAACTTATCATGGCTTATTAACAAGCATATAGTTTTCATTCATGGAAACCTATTCTACACTTTTATTGTAAGTAACTGTACCGTTTCTTAGAGTTTTTTTATAACTATTTCTTTAACAAGCTTTAACCATTACTATTTCGTATTTTCCTGCTACCTATTTTCATGTCTTTCATCTCTGTTTTAATTTTTTTGTACATCGTTCTCACATATTTTTGTAATAATATAATTTAAAAGAGTATCATGCCCGTTCTTCTCCATATGTACCTACTATGGAGAAGAACGGGCTAACGGCAACTAGCAACTAGCTTAATATTTATGACTGATCCGACTCCTTGACAATTCAAAAGTGCCTGTAAATGGTTTAATTGAAATAAATGCTTTTGTTTGAGTTTAACTTTTGTCTTCCCCTGTAGCATGTGTTCTTTGTTTTTGTTCTGTCTCATTTTCATCTCACTTCTATTGCCCTTTAAACATACCTTTATAGAACCCGAAATATCAATAAAACTACCATAAGAATGCAAAAAGCAACACAAATAATTACCTTCTAATTACTTTCATAGTTACATCACTAATCTGTAGTGTTGTAACATAATTGATTCGGAACATGAAAGGCGGTCGCGGTACCTACATAAGAACATTGTCGGAACAACAACATAACGAGCGATAACGTCTTCACAGATAAGTTTCAGGTTTCCGCTTGAGGCGAGATACTGCCTGTGAGTACGTTGAATAAACACGAGTTAGTGGTTGTGGTGTAACATTGTAGTAATCGTAACGAAATAACAATGTAAAAGAGTGAATCAAAGTGCATTTTTTTATGAGTTATATGATAAAGGATTTTCATTTGAGGACGTCAGAATTTTAAATTTAAATGAATCAAGTTCTATAAATCAGATATCATTAAATTGTTTTTTTAATACAGTTGCTCAAAAAGTGGCGTATTGCAGGGACGTATAGCGTTCGGGATGTGGGCTATTACATACTCGTGCTTTTTTTTACCTTTCCTGAACTCGTGCGTTCTCTTTCCCAACTGTCAAAATCTTGTCTATGAAAAACCAACCATGAAGTTTTTACTAAAAACATTCATAGAAGTTTTTATGATTCATGCAAATACGTATATTTCTAAAAAGAAGCTACTAATATGTTTCAATATCAGATTTAATGATTTGATTGAATAAGTTAGGTTAGGTTTCATTTCATTTCATCTCATTAAATTTCATTTTCATTTCATATCAATAAAACAATTCTACTGAAGACTTGGCTGTATGGGCATAGTTCCCTTTGCCTACCAGAATGGGTGAAGAAAAAAAAATCTCTGCTTATATTCTACGGTTGGCGCCATTTTTCAGAAATTTTCTTTGCGAGTTTTAGTTGTTTGTTGCACAAAATGAATAATTTCGACCCTAGTTTTTTTGAATTAACACCACCTTATTTTATTAAATTGCTTCATTTTTTCGCAACTGTATTAAAAATAGTCGTTCAGTACACGTGCGAAACCGTCATTGCAACTTGTTCCGACTGTCAACCCTCGCCTTCGGCTGCACCTCGGCTCGGGTAGACATTTGTCGGAACTCTTTGCAATGACAACCTTTCCGCACTTGTAATGAAATATACTATTTTTATTTATTCAATAGAGTATTTAATTACATTACGTATGATATCTGCCAAATGACCGGCGCAACTTTTATATAAATACTGGCAGTGCCCCGCGGATTCACCCGCATAAGTGTCGTTTCCGTGAGAATATCGGAATAAAAAGTACCCTATGTGTTAATCCTAGTTATAAACTATGTGTGTGACAAATTTCATTCAAATCCGTCCAGTAGTTTTTGCGTGAAGAAGTAACAAACATACAAACACACACAAACTTTCGCCTTTATAATATTAGTTTGATAGTGTGATGGGCGCCATAACTATAAACGACGACAGGAACAGGTTGAATATATTTATGTATTTCTAAATACTTTATTGTACACCACAAAAATACAACAATATGAGTATTTTTTTATGGGAAAGCCCTGTATAATTTTGGCTGGATGTGTATAAGTATTTGTGGATAATATTTATTTGTCATAGAAGTCCATAATCAAAAATGGTTTTAGGTCATAGAATATACATATTTGGGTATGCTTATTATTTCGTTAATCTAACTTTGCCAATTTCCATCAAATTAACATCCAAATAAACACCACTGCTATTTTCATCCCAAAGAACAAACAAAGCGTATTTTAAAAACTACCCCTACCCAACATAATCTCTTGCTGTATCAGTTCATAAATAAGCAGTTATCATAGCGTGGGGGTCATTAACAGTGCCATAAATCGTATCGGCCGGACAACCCAGACAGTCCGGAGGCCATGTTAATTCGCGGCCGGACACCGGTCATTCAGGATCACGGTAATACCTGTTGAGTTACAGCCTGGCTTACCGATACCTGCCCCTTGTTTGACCTTTCACGGATGCCCGAATTTTCACTCAATAATTGGGGTATTAAATTAAGTTAATGCCCGTTAAAATTGAGTTTAGGGATGATATTAGTTGGTACTGCTGATTTAGGCACTGATTTTGGTCATTTAGGGTTGATTAATGAAAGCAGACTGCTTGAATTAATGCAATTACATGATTGTGTCTTTGATTTTGGTGTGGCCATTAAATTGGATTTATTCTTCGTTCTTCCTGAAGTTTTGTCCCACATTCCAAAAATCCTGGGTCGTCCCAAACAATATGCTTCCTTCGTCCCAAAATATAATTTTAATTATTTTATTCCCGCTTCGTCCTGTTATAAATTCCTTCTACGGCCCATATTTTTTTTTATATGCCAAACTTACTTTTTTGTACATCGGCAACAAAAGGGTTAAGTATTATTAAGAGCCCTCTTACATTTCGGTACTGAGCGCGCATCTTTTTTTTTATAATTGGCATCTCGCAGTTCTCTACCTATGAGGTTGAAATAATAAATAAAAAATTAAAAAAAAAATATTATCGATATTGTCTGTTCTCGGACATTCCCACATAATTATTGTATAGCCAGCCATTACATTTGAGTTCTGATGGAAGCAAAGCTAAAGATGAACATAGAGCAATATGTTTCTTAAACATGTTTTAAATTTAAATTAAATTAAATTTTAATTTTTTTATACATTTTTTTTTTATTTTAATCTGCCATGACGTCAAGCGATTGACAAATTTTGTTTGTTGAATACGTGTTTTTGGTTACTTTGTATTACATACATAGGTACATAAACTCCTGGGTTCTTCCAATGGGGTAGGCAGAAACTATAGAACGTCACCTGCTATGTTTCATAAGGCCCCGGCCCGGACTCCACCAAAGCGGAGATGTGCAGAGCGGAGCGGAGACATGCAGGGATCGACCAATCACAATGGTTGAAATCCTCATCGCGTCACTCGTCTCGTTTGTGATTGGATGATTCCTGCACGTCTCCGCTCCGCTCCGCACATCTCCGCTTTGGTGGAGTCTGGGCCTAATGCTCCTTTTGCCTCGTTTACGTTCATAGTTTGTATTAGTTCTTGTAATGTGCGTCTTGTTTGTGCAGGATTAGCAACTTTTCTTTCTTACCTTAAAATTATTGTCAAATACATTTTTTTAAAAGTACCTAATTACAGACGCCTGCACATCATGCTCCTACAATCTGTCAAATTTCTTTAATAGATTTTCAACTTTATCGCTAAAGCATAAGGTTCATTGCTGATTGGGAAAATTTTACAGTTTCGGGTAGCTTGATGTGCTGGCGTCTGTACCTCAATCAGCGATTTTGTAGCAGCTTTTATCACTCTAGTAGAGTAATCTGCGCTGGCATAAACAAAGTGTGTTGTACTTAGAGCTAGCTACATAGTACGGTAGTTACGTAAGGGAGCCGAGAGGAATATTTTATTGAGATAAGCAATATTTTGCATCCGTAACCCGCCACTGCAGCTGTGGATAAAGTGTACCTATCCATATACTAAACATGCTATGTTACGTCACACTACGTTTTCACGATAGAAAACCTCAATCAGAAAATCTGCTGACTTCTGTTAAGCACAGTTTTGTAAATATACCTACCTTGAAGTTGAAACATAACTTTGCTTATTGAAAATTGAGATTGATTTGTATGGAAAAATTTCGGCAAGTGTGCTCTTAACTCCTGAATTCGTTAGTGTTTCCATTCATATATGGTTAGGTAGAAATAGCAGACAATCTACTGAGTTAAAAAAATCATAAAATTAATTTACAAAAGCCCACAAAAATATATGAATGTCCGAATAGGCTAAACAATTAATTGTAAGTTGAAACAAAACACATGCGTGCTAATTTAACCGCTGATCGTGACAAATGACGTCACAATTTCGGTACACGCAGTTAAAAATGTGAACGCTGTCCCGTTCGACATGGCTACTGCAATGTGCAAGTGTCAGTGCCACTATTTATCTTGTGCCCGACGGAGAGGATTGATGGTCCGGCCAGTATTTGCATATTGCTTAGTTATATACTAAGTTACTTGTACTCTGTGCTGCATAGTCGCATATCAACGTCAGTGACAGTGCTAAGCGACATTGAGTAATTTGGTGACCCTTTTTAATGCCAAGCTTGTACGGGAATAATCAATTTATAAGTTTTAAAATGCTTATTTAAATATTTGGAGTTAGATATTGCATATACCTGTGAAATAATTGCTTTGATTGAATTCCCTTTCCGGGAAAATCTCATGTTAGGTATCTATCTTATCATAGTTTGCAATTTATTATTTTATTTTATTTTACCTTTTTATTTCTTTTTTGAAATGTTTGTAATTCCATTATTTATTCATTAACTTTCCTTAGAAAGTCTAGAACAATGTCCTTGTATATTATTTTGGGTTGGGCGTTGATAGCTGCGCCACAGTATTTTACTTTTGTGGCTATCTTCGTTTTCCTTTGTAAATTGTAAACTTAAGTTGTTACAAATAAACTTTATTTTATATATTTTTTATTAATTCTTATAAAAGTCGGCATTATATATTATTATACCTCGTAATTTTTATTATTATATTCGGAAATTTTAAAAGGCGGACTCCGAAGCTCTCAAAACGGTGAAGGAAAACATCATGAGGAAACCGGCATGTCTAATAGAACCAAAATTTCAAAGACATGTGACATATACCAGCTCGTACTGGAGGAGGCCTGTGTTCCGTGTTTGTGTTTTTTTAAACTATTCCTCTAGCAGTGGGAACATTATAGGCTGATTACGTAAGGTTCAAAGGCAAAAGTCGATATTCGATAGTTCCTATTAGACATTTAATAAGACGCGATCCTAATTAATACGAGAACGAAAAACGGAACTAACTTTTGAGAGTACTTTCTTAGTAACATTAATCTAGCTTCAATATAAATATCGATAACTCTGAAGCCTTTAATGTTGCACTAGAAACACGTTTTATAGTACTAACATAACTTATTTCTAAGCTTATTTCTTTCGAACTTACATTAGTATGACGTTAACATTATGGGCATTTAAAAATATACCAGTGTTTATCAGTGGAAACTTTTGAATGGTCTTTAATTTCATATTGTTTATGAATATTGTATAAGTAGGCTGTAAGTTTCATGAATAGAATAAAATAAATAAATAATGCCTTAGGTAAAAATATAGCTATCCAGTCTCATAATTATTCATCACTATACCAACCAACATCAATTATTTTTTTTCGAAATAAAAAATTGATTAATCCAGCCAGTATTCATGATTACCATTCCCTAATTTATAGCAAGAAGGTTGTTTTGTTTCACAAAGGAGAAGATAGACGTAGACAGGATACACCCGCCAAGCCGATCTTATAATCGAAGCACGCCGATTACCCCGGGCAATATTTTCATTATTTTCCCTCAAACGCGTCTCCCCTTCTTAATATCGTTTAATTTAATCAAAATTCTGCTTACTCAGTAAGCAATTTTCAACCACAATTTTGCATGTAAGATTTTATAATTATCCATTTAATAGATTTAAGTTGAAGTAACGCAGCACGTATTTTTTAATTAAGTTTTTTCGTTAAGTAGCTAAGTTATGTAATGTATTAGATTTCACGAGTGAAATATGTTATGAAAATATAATTATTTAATTAAAGTAGCGTATACGCTAACTTGTCTTGTATTTATAGGTTACTGTTAAGTTTACTACTCTGGGAAGTTAATTGTTTAGCAAACTGAAAACAAACTTCAGTTGCCCTTATATTCAAATCACAACTGTCATTCTTTGACAGCTCTATGAAATGGTTCTAACCAATGGTTCTAACATGCAAAGTAACGTAGTGTGTCATTTTAATAAACAATTAATTCCCTAACCTGTAAATATAAATAAGGCATGGTATTTCGAATATACCCCAAAAATACAAGTAAATTAATTCAACAACTAGGAATGTAGTCCAAATATCCTCCAAAAAAGGAAGAAAATAATGAAAAAATATGGTTTGCCAAAATATATCTGCTCACAAAAACCTTGATCTAACTGTAGTTTATCAGTCTACTGTAGCCAAGAGGTCAAGGTGACTTTGAAAGTCCAGACATTGTGGCACTGAATAATGTTGCCATGTTGGAACTATGTGGAGTAATTTTCCACTAGAGGTCTGCATCCAAAATTACCTAGCATTCCTTGCGAGTCACAGTAAAAGTAAAAAACCTATCTATGGGTGTGCCTACATCACCTATTTCCCTTATATAGTCATCTTTTACGACATCCACAAAAAGAAATGAGATGGTAAAAAAAAGATGTATGACTGTACATATTTTACAAGTTTTTCTTTTACCCAAATACGCAACAGGGTATAAAGTTGAGCTCCTAAACCTGTAAAGCTCAACCAAGCTGATAAACTTGAAACCGCTAACAAAGTATACTGTATAAGTTCGTATAGGTAGTGTAAAATACTGTGAACAGTGTCGAGTTAAGTAGGTAAGCCACAACAAAAGGTATGAAAACCGAGCTCGATATTTCTTGAGCTCATTTGTTTTTTATTTTTGGTTGGAAAACTTTGCTAAGCTTAGTGTATTATATCAACCTTAATAACAATATCAGTGTAAGTAATTATTGGTGAGTGATTATAGTGCTTAAATACGCACTAAATGATTATCATGTGACGTATGCATTTAATAAAGATATCGATACCCATCACGTGTGCGGAGTTTCGCTCGCTAATTTAATTGGACCCTGTGTATATCCGGATGATTAAGTGCATGCAAAAACTTACATATAAATCCACGCTATACAAATGCACAGTCTGCACAAAATTCGCTACAGCTACCTACATATAACCACTAACGATATTAATCCGACACATTTCAATAATAAAACAAGATGTCGCCCCGCATTAATTAATTCCAAACCGTTGACTCTTGACGCATTTATTATGACAAAGTTCCAAATGTGTAAAAATTCACCCCTACGAAGAACCATTTCCATTTATCCGAGTATCATTAAGGGTATGATCCGGTGTTCGGATAACTTATGGTCGGTCATGGAATCTGCATATAAATAGGAAAGAGGTTTAGGAGGGATCGGGGCTCTCCTGTGGCACTCTCACACGCCCGCATGTGCGCCCGCATGTGCGCCCGCACGCCCGCACGCCACGCTCGCACGGCCAGCGACTTATGAAGTTGAGGATTTGGAGTATACTTTGGAATAACTTATGTTGGCTGATGTTTTTGTGGCTCACTTTGCGATGTAAGTTTAAGATGAAAGATTGGCTAAGGTTTAGCAGTATCGCGTTGATCGGAGGTTAAGCTACGCTTGTCGTGGCCGGGCGGTTTTGTGGATGGATGACCATCCCTTACATATCGTGACCCCTCCGTGCCTCGGAAAGCACGTTAAGCCGTTGGTCCCGGCTGATACGCGGTTCCGTGGTTGGCATATAAAACGTGATACATACTATAATTATTTATTTATATTATGTACTAGCTGACCCGGCAGACTTCGTACTGCCTCAATCGATAAATAAAAGACCTAAACTTTTGTATAAATTCATTTTAAAACAAACAAAACGAATCTGCATTTAATAAAAAAAACATTTTTTGAAAGAAGCATGAAGTGTTATTATTATTTTGCAATAAAGTTCAAATTGACTCTACGTTTTATTTAGAAGACGATTGTATGGGAAATAGAAAAGGGCTGTTTTGAGGGTTTTCCCGGGAATAATTCGATTTTTTCTCACCTTTTAAACCTTCCCTAGACCTCCACGAACATTTCAAGACCAAGATAAGATAAATCCTTTCAACCGTTCTCGAGTTTTAGCGAGACTAACGAACAGCAATTAATTTTTATATATATAGATATGTACTTTATTGTATCCACAAAAATACATAACATTCGTACGCAAAATACGGACATTGACGTGGAGTGGCGGACACCAGCCTGTATTACCTAATTACATAACATAAAAAATTATAAATAATGTTAACTATATGTAATGTATAATTGATGGTCAAGTGGCTGGAACGGACTGGATGAGGAAAGCGGAGGACAGGGTGCTGTGACGCATCCTGGGAGAGGCCTATGTCCAGCAGTGGACTGCGATAGGCTGAGTTGATGAATGGATGGTCGTTATACAGGGTGTACAGAAAACACAAACTGTAAACATGAATTTAGTACAAGATTCTAGACCTCCTAGCATAGTTTTTTTTTCATAATTATTTACTGAATCCATGGTAATAGGTTGCGCGGCGAGGTCCTTGCCATCCCGTAATTACCTATTCATTAATTTATACGTTCCTATAATAATTATCGCTCTTGTGCTAACCTAATATCCTCTCGATATTGGTACGTCACCTACATTTCGTAACAAGATTCAATGCTGCTATTTTTCGAATTTATTTATCTATATTCTATATCACTACATAGAAGTCGCTTTCTCTGTCCCTTTGAACGCTTAGATCTTTAAAACTACGCAACGGATTTTGATGCGGTTTTTTTTAATAGATAGAGTGATTCAAGAGGAAGGTTTATATATATAATACATGCATGCATGTGATGTCGTAAATAAACGCATTTTTTTGCGCTTACTTTTCAAACGCTGGCTGAACCCTACGAGATAGGTCAAAATAATGTACTACAGTATTGTACACCTTAAAAAGGTCTACAAAAAAGTCTGCGATGGTATATGTTTATCTCTTAGGGATAACCCACAATAATCATTTTTTATCCTTTACTTTTTACGAGAAATAATGGCTTATTTACGAAGCGATTTTAAGCAATACAGCATTAATCCTTATCCAATTAAGTCCCTTAAATACATTGTGCATTTAATGTAGATAAATATGGCCCTTTACAGCATGTAATTTAAATGAATATTTTCGAAGATATTACAGATTTAAAATGCAGGGACATAGCGGTTGCTGCGGTACCGGCCGCGGCGGCGCGTGCTGGCATTCTTGAAATACCTGTACTTAGTATCAGTATTGCACCCGTGCGAAGCCGGGGCGGGTCGCTTGTCTAATATATGAAATTCTCGTGTCGCGGTGTTTGTGGTTAAACTCCTCCGAAACGGCTGGACCGATTTGTATGAAATTTTGTGTGCATATCGGGTAGGTCTGAGAATCGGCTACTATCTATTTTTTTTTTGCAAAAAGACGTTTGCGGGGTCAGCTAGTAATTATATAAAACAAAGACGGGTTAGTTACACTATTTATAACTCAAGAACCACGGAACCATTTTTATGATCTTTGCTTTGTTGGATTTGTCTCCGCCCCGAATAGCAGAGTAACTATTAAAACATGGGGAAAAATAACAAAGAAAAAAAGATAATCTCATACCTATGTACATTTTGTATTAATCGGCTTTTTTTGATTCTGAGACGGTACGAAGTTCACCGTGTCAGCTAGTCCTACTATCTTACTTCCTATCCTACTAATATTATAAATGCGAAAGTTTGTGAGGATGGATGGATGTTTGTTACTCTTTCACGCAAAAACTACTGAACGGATTTGGATGAAGTTTGGCACACATATAGTTTATAAACAGGATTAACACATAGGATACTTTTCATCCCGATATTCCCACTGGATCGAAACTTACGCGGGTGAAACCGCGGGGCGCAGCTAGTTATTTCATAATGAAGGTTATAATTACATTAGAATGTTTCTTTTCTCTTTCCATTTCCATCAAAACTTGACTCATTTAAATCCCTAAAAAGTCGAAATTTCATTGCAAAATGTTTCCGTACATGCGGAGAAAACCACAATATTTCACGATCAAATACGAAAGGTTAAGTAAAAAACATTGTTACCAAAACACACGGTAAACAAGCTAAAACACATTAGGAGCGCACATAATAAGGAAAATACGGTTTTACGGTTTTTATGGTCGTTGCGAGCTTGCAATGGTGATCCCTTTGTAATGGAACGTGTGTTCCAAGCTTTGTCGGCAAAGGCAATAATTATTCAGCCAAATATGTCCTATGTGATTGGCTGGATTGAAATGGAGGTTAAATGAAAATTTACGTTTAGCGTTACTGTTTTGTTTTTGAGTCATCCCGAAAAGACCGAAATAAATCAATAATTGTTTCGTAATTGAGTTTGAAAAGTATTGATTTCGGAACAACACTGGTTGTAATTAGAATTCCTGTCAGGAATCCTTTAGTTGCAGATTGAAGGTCTCTGTTAGGAATTGTACCTACCCCATAAATTGCGGTAAGCCTACATGACCACAATACCTACTGCCTCAGGGGAAATGTGAATGTAGTAGACAATAGGCTAGTTTCCACCATCAATAAATAGAAAATCTATTTTTTCCGTCAGTTAGAGTATTGGAGAATAATGGACACGTATTTTTTCTTTTTGTAAATCAATGAATATTGACAAACATAAAACGCATCAAAACTCGGTAGTGGGGGCTCGTGACGTCAGAACGCACTAAAAATTATACCAAGTTGTGACGTATTGAGAATTTTAATAGCGTCGTATCTTCGTCAATTTCGGTTTACGTAAAAAAAGAAAAAATACGGGTCAAATATTTTTTGATAATCTAACTGACGGACTAATTAGATTTTCAATTTATTGATGACGGAAACTACCCTATTGATTTCTGCCTCTTCGCATGATAAGTCATGATGATCTTAATGTATTCGATTTATTGTAAACACCAAGTATTAACATACTCATTAAACTCAGCAAAGAGCTTTGCCTTAACAAAAAAGACCGTATCGATATCACCTCTCAATTAATCAATATTAATGAATGCTTCCAACGTTCAAATGACTGACTGTGAACAGAATACCCATACGTCTATAGATACTACCATGTCCATGGACGCCCGCAGGTCTGTCTGCCCGGTAAATACTCGGACATAATTATGCGACATGCTTCCACGTCCACATGGGACAGCCGGACGAGGTGCATCTATTTCATAATTCATATATAATGCGAATTGTCTGGACTGCTCTCTGCTATTTAATGAACAATTAAGTTTATGCTGTTAAGACGTCTGACTGCTCTTAAGATCCACTATGGTCCAGCTATAAATGTGTGTGAAGTATGTAATATGGTCTCTATAACAGAAACTCCAATGCGTATCACATTTTAAGAATAAAGCCTTACTCGATTTTATAACAGATATTTACCCTTGTAAATACATGTTGGTATCAGTCAAAATCTACTTAGCAAAACTCTAAAATTCATTCATCCATTCACTAACAGACAACAAACAGCCTAACCAGCTGGGTCGAGAAGCTTGCTTGTTTTTTTTTTTAAGAAAGTGAACAATAAAGAAGAATTTTAGGGAATTTCAGAAATTGGATCGGTCACATGGCTTGTAAACACATAAGTTGGTAAAAGAGAAGGAAGGAAGAAAGACCTTACATTGTAAGATGAGAGCAGTGGTGGCCCGGTATCGGTATATCGGTCTCGACTTACGAGTTGTAGGTCGTGAGTTCGAACTGAACCGATCGACCGTGTGTTGGGTTATTTGTGTATTTCATTTCATCACCACTGCTCTCAAAACGGTAAATGAAAACATCGTGAGGAAACCGGCATGTCCTAGCACCAAAAATTCGAAGACATGTGACCTCCACCGAACTGACAGGGCCCGCGTGGTGGATTATGGCCCACTCCCTCTCACAGAGAAGGCCAGCAGTGGGAACAGTAAAGGCTGATTATGCTGTTATGCTGGTAGAAAACGACACCCTGCGCGGACCGCAACGTGTCTACTGAAACACAAGAGAAATAAAGTTCTACTAGAACGTATGGATAATTTTACTGTAGGTTTCATATCTTGCAGACTGTCATGTTCATAAGCTTGATACAGCATACAACCTATTGTGTGCCTTCATCTTGTAAGAAACATAATAGCCAATATTACCATTCCAGGCTTTGTCTACGAGGATAATACCTATTATTCTCAGTACTACTGAATATATAAAAGGGCGAATGTACGAATAATGTTAATACAAAAGTACCTAATACAATTCAAAGACGTCCAAAGGGAGAGAGGTCCTCCGTTTTCTTATTACATTATCATATCAAAGGATTACAAAACAAATCTCTAGAAACACTATGACCGCTTTCATCAGTGTAAGAGCCATCGCCCCAACACAATTAAACCATGATAAATGGATCACGAAAAATCTAATCTAAATATTTAATCGAAAATTCCCCTGCATTGCAACAAATGCATTTGTGTGTGGATATGTATGTGAGGGTGTGTGCAAGTATTGCTGTTTGACACACACCCTTTATATGCTCTAATGCTTTTAAAGATGTTTGCACGTTCAGAGTAGTGGATTATAAGAGGAATTGTAAGTGATTCATTCTTCCAAAAAGTATGTGTAGGCGTTTCGTAGCGCGTTCGTAGACGTTTGCTACGAGAAAACTAAAATCTTGCATGTAGTGCGTAGAAATTTCGTAGCACTTTATTAATTTACTGTCGAAGGTGGCTTCATTGTTATACAACAAGGAAGGTCGAGAATTCAGAACTATAGGTGCGACCATTGCACGTATGTGTTCGCGTAAACTGGTGTATGTGTGCGTACCCTAAGCGAAGACAAGTGCAATGTAGTGCAGGAATGCACACCCCAGTCCCAACAGGGCCACCCCAGCATTACGAATGCAAATAATATTTCTTTTCGACAAAATATTGCTGTGTTAATGCCACGCTAAATTGTGTATGATGCAACCCCAGTGTACACGGCACATTCGGTTTTATTCGTTATGTTTGTTGAAAAGGACATCGGACAGTTTGTTACGGGCCTTATATTAGTTTGTTTGGTTTAATCTCGCGTTTGTAGTTGTGACCGCGTTTTAGAATAGGGCAGTTAAGCAATTGATATGTTTGTTTAGAGGATTGTGGTATTGGATTTTAGACTTGATATTTAAGTGGAAATAATAGTAAAACGACTATGAATATCAAGTCAGGTACTACCTAAATACCCATCTTAAGATTCTACCTGCAGCCTAATTGCGTAACACACTATCAATCGCAATCTGAATCCTTTTGAAGGATATTGCTAAACCATTGCTTTATATGTTCGATAAATTTGTCTGTTCATCAACTTAAATAACGCAATGAATATTGTTGAACTGTCAAAATGAAATCAATTGCTACTGTCAGTGTATTCTGCAATTACACCGCAGATATATCTTAAATTTTCAAGTCTGTTTTTCATCTAAGCATATACATATAGCTACAGGAAAGTGAAGTCAATTTCGTTGGAGCCATAAAACAAATTATAAAGCAAGGTTTACGAGTGGTACGTATGCATACACTGGGAAATTTAATCTCCATATAAAGAGCATGAGTGAGTTCGAGAAAATAATTTAATATACTAATCATAGCCTTAAAGTTCATGAGCCCCTTTTGGAGGTCGAAGCTCGAACCTCCTTCGGTATAATTTTCTAATTCAGCCTCTATTGCTGGATTTTATTGCATTTCGGTTTCCCTAATGCTGAAATGCGACGTAAACTTCGCCTTCCTGACCCATTTAGGCGGATATTGTTGGGGCGTACACCGTTCAAATTTCTATTGCAGGCTTAAAATATTCTGTCCTGCTCTGGTTTTGTATTAAGAAAAGGGATGGTTGGATACATTTGCGCGATAAGTCTAGTAACTTGGTTCAAGGAGGCTCTCCCCTTGAAGGCTGTTCCGAGGTAGGTCGCAGTGCGCCTGTAAATCACTTAAGACGAACGGGATCGGGGCCCGTCTTGCAGTTAAAGTTCCTGTTTTTGCTCACGGGGGAGTCGAAATGCGACGATAAGAAATATTTGAAACAGTATACGTTAGCCTCGTTTTATGGATTCCGTAAATTAGATGGTCTGTTTTTCCTTAAAATTGGCGTGTTTTTGTTATTCCTGGTGTGATTTTGTGCAAATGTAGGTAATTTGTATCGCCCAGGTGTTTTAAAGTAATTGCTGCGTATCTCTCAGACTTTGAATTTTATTTGTATTTACTTTAGGAGCTTTGAGGCCGGTATAATTACGAAATAAATGTTTGAGTTAATACATCAAGTGGGATTGTTAGACTTTTATTTTTGTAGATACATCTGTTCAGTTAGACAAACGAGACAGCAATTTTTATTCATGTAATATTGACGTTAAAATATATGAAACAAACATGTAAATGGCTATTGCAAAGCAATCGCCAATCGAATCAGCAATAGACAAGAGTTAATGAAACATACAGTCTGCGTAAACTCACAGCAACACGTAATCCAATCACAAGTCTACACAGTCTTTGAAACAAACTCCCTAGTTCACAGGGCATGCAACTGCACAAATTTGAAATGTAAACTTTAGTCCAAAGCAAAGGGCACGTGCGGAACCAAGTACGGGTAAATACACTACACCGTCTGCAGGGCTGCCAACCTGCCAAATTAACAACAAAAATATGGACACCGTAAACATTTCGTTGAAAAATTATGAATGAACTGAAAAAGGGGAGGGTGATAATGATGGCACATTAGAGTGTTTAGAAGTTGTATATCGCTTAGAGTTCTAGTATTGATTTTTGGGACTTTTGAACAACGGGCTGACGAAAAGCAAATAGTATCTATAATATGATCTTTGATTAAAACTTTGTTAACTCACTTGGTCGTTCTCCTTTTCATCGCTAAATTGTCGGTACAGTCTATTGTATTTTCACTTAAATAGAAGGAAAAGACAGATAGTATTTTTATGGCCCGATAAATGTCAGGTTTCTATGATTAATGAGTTTCAATTTTACGCAGTTTTTATTTTGTTTAGAGATATTAACAAGTTTTCTCTATCAATGCATTCGGTATAAACCCTAGATCGGACACACACAAACAAACCTAATTCCATTCTCTAAAGCAATAAGTTCAATATACCACATAAACACTCTCCCCACAAAGTTATCAATTAGTTTTCGTCTGCGAAATGAATCCAGGGATCCAATATTAGCAACCCTGGTTGCACCGGGCCAACAAATTAGAAAGTTTGTGTCGGATGTAGAGGGGATGTGTTGTTCCAATAAATTTCATGGCTTTGGGACGGACACTGGCCGATAAAGTTGCTTTCCGAAGACAATCCCACTATTCCTTTACTGATATGTTGATGAAGGCACGCTGTGCGATCTAGTGGGAAGTCGTGCTGGCAGTTAATAATACATTAAGTGCTTCTGTGTTTCGCTTTTCGTGTTTGTAATATTTTTTGGGTTATCTAAGCTTTTTGTATGTATATTTTTAGTAGTTGGGATACCTAGTCTGTCAAAACAAGTATTTTGTCTATTAATGTTTATGTCTTCAAATAGGTTCTTATTACCGAAATACTACAGCATCTGGAACCTCATAATTTATATGCGTCATTATCAGTTCATGCACGTTGCCCATTTATTTCATATATGGTTTTTAGTAGGTACAACTTAATAAATCAGCAATAATAGTCAATCTCTCTAATTAGATGAAATATAATATCCCTGGATAGGTAGGTATAGACCAATGCTTAGCAATAGGGTTTTCCGAAATAGAGGAAGTTCATTTAAATAGACACAGACCGGTGCCGGTGACCACATAGTTCGTCAAGAAACAATATTGTGTTTTGGTGGAAATGCCGAAAGTCAGACAAGCAAACAATAACAGGAATCAAGCCGATTGTGGTCACGTTGTTCAAGACCATTAGTTATCGTAACCGCGAACCGAAGCATCTAGAATGTAGATACAGATGTAGATTGTGTGGGTAACTAAGCATGTCCAAGGATTGGCGTTGCATAAAATACGTAGGTCTGAATAATCATCACGTCGTCGGAGTGGCCATTGCTCTTTGTTTTGTGGCAAAAAACAACGTCAAATTAATTTAGCTAGCGAAACTTCCGGAACTCCGCTAGCGCGTTTCTTCAACTCACTCGTATTTGACCCTGTATACATATAATTATTACTCTTGATCTTTGACAGCCGTTACGGGTCGGTAGAAGCCCGAATGTCTAACAACCAGTCTTACCAAGGGATATCGTATAACCCAGTCACTGGATTGTGGAATATGGAGGTCAGATAGGCAGTCGCTCCATGTAAAATATTGCTACTCAGCTGCATCCGGTTAGACTGAAAGTCGACCCCATCATAGTTGGGAAAAGGCTACGCAAAAGTTTCCCTGCTTACCTATACCCTTGTATAGGTAAGCAGGGAATTCGACATAGGTATGTGAAGTTTTGCACTGCGGGATAGTAAGACGGAACATGTAAATTTACCAAACTTCGGTTACTGGCGCCGATTCCTTTGTTCACAAACTAATCATCATCTGCCTAGCCTTTTCCCAACTATGTTGGGGTCGGCTTCCAGTATAACCGGATGCAGCTGAATATCAGTATTTTACATGGAGCGACTGACCTCCACAACCCAGTTGTTCACAAACTAAACTAATTTTAAGTTCAGTGCATCTTTTTCTTTCTATTTTATTAAGAAAAGGACAGACGATAAATATTAGTTTAGTCCTGATAAATTTGTCAGTGCCTGACGTAAATTGACGTATTTTTAGTAGCCAATTTTTTAAGCACGTGTAATCTTTCTATGATTATCTAATTTGACAGGACTAAACTAATATTTATCTTCTGTCCTTTTCTTAATTAAATAGAAAGAAAAAGTTGCACTGAACTTAAATTAAGTTTAGTTTGTGAACAAGGGAATCGGCGCCACTATTAAGGCTCGCTAATGTGTACCGGTCTTAACTAGCCACGTGGAACTATTGTAGTTTCAACTGCTTCGGTGCAAGTAAGTCCTCGCTCCTTCGTTATTTATCGCTTTAACTTATCGGGTAATTAGGTTAGTGAGGGGACACTTGGGGGCAATTTGTCAGAATCCCGCCAACTTCGTAAGTTCATTCCGTTTCACTTTATTGTTAGTAGTTCTGACGTTCTGCACTGAGGCGTCAGGAAAGTTAATTATTGTTGTCGCGGTTTTATTTTTATTGCGAAATATGGCGTTATAGTACTGTGTAAGTTTTGTCTTATACCAAAAGCCTTTGATTTAGGATATGATTTTGGCTTTTGTTAAGAACTGAAAACAGGATATTTAAACAATATAAGCCACTGAATGATTTAATTATTATAAAATACCTACATTTATTTAAGAAACGTGCCTTAATTACGTGTGTTCTTAGTAAGCATTCTTCCTACAGTATATCCCCAAGACAACAACTAAATGACAAAACAAAAAAAACAAACACAACAAAGCCTTCACTCTAGAGACAGAATATAATAAAAATGTTGAATTTCAACCAGCCTGCATAATACAAGACCACGTAACTTTCTCCCAAGGCGCATGTACGGACGGCTACCGGCGAGCCGACGAGCCAAGGAGGCGGTGACTCCGCCCGGAGCCCCGGACGGAACATAAAAACTACCTTCCGCCACCACCGGCCGCCGACCTACACCTAAACGTTCATGTCTAAGAGATAAAACGTGCTGTTACTACTTTATGTCTACCTGGTACCTGCGCCAGTTACTGATTAAATTGAGGCAATTTTTGCCGAGTTTTCTAGCTGTTAAGTCTTTGAACAGGAGTGTGGGGAAAGATTTTAGTTGAATTCAATTTTGGTTTCAATTTTCGCAATGATAAACGTTTTTTATTTTAGAAATCTGCTTCCTTTAGGCAATAACTTAACAATTATACTTAACTTTAATGGGAAACAAACTCGATTTTACTCAAATAAATGCCATTATTATCAAAACTAATCCCCTTCCGTGTCACAGAACAGAAAATAAATGGTTCCATTAGAGAAAATAACATAGATACCGGCGGTCCCATGTGCGCTAGCGTCAAGTTTGTAATTAGATAACAATCGAGCCCGATACCCGTTCGTGTTTGATTCCACTAACGATCGTAGTGCTCGTATGGCGTACATTAAATATGAATTCTATTGACAATTACAAGCCGACGATGTTCCAACATTACAGTTACAGGCATACAGTACTTACAGTTAATGACAAGTGATAGACAATTGTAGATAGAACTTTAACAATGCGATTTTACTATAATGACAAGCCCAAGACGTTCTAAAAATAGTGGGGCGCAGTGTGTTGTGCAAGTTTCAGACTGGGATTTACCGTCTACAGAAACGGGCACTGTGAAACGAAGAAGGTCTTCGTGTCCAGAGAATTCAGGAAAACAATCTGTTCCGACACACGATGCCATATTTGAAGTACAAACGCCGTCAGACTCAGGCAGCGGAACTTCACGAAGTATAGACGATACTGACAAATCAGATTCACTCATCGATGTGGAAGAAAGAATATCGTGCATAATAAACGAGAACAGATCCTCTAAAAGCAACTCTGAATCCAGCGACGTAGATATCATAATAGATAGTATCTTTGGTAACCCTAACGATAATTCGTTTGAAACAACTCAAAATGAAACACTCCTACGTGATCGTAGCAAAACTTTTATCAAACAAGAGACTTTATCTGTTAACGAGAAACATGATATTGCTACTGCCAATGTTTCCCCCGATAAAAAGATCAAAGATAGACGACTTAAAACGCCTGCACCAATAAAGAAATTAAACAAATCTTTTGACATAGGTAAAAATTGTTCAAAATTAGCCAAAGAACCTTTGAAAGTCCAAGAAAAGGCAAGCGTGTTACCAGTGTACAAGAGTACTGTAAAGGGAAGTATAGATTTAAATTCAAGTCAAAAGAAAAAAGTTACAACCAAACTAAAACTACCCTTTTCTCCAGTTAGAACAATGGATAAACCAAAGATCAATTTATTTCAAAACAAAACTAATTTGCAGGAGTGTAAGCCATCGCCTCTACTCTCTTCACCAGTTAGAAGAACAATATCTAACGAGTATGTGCGATTAAAGTTTACTAACGATACTGTTATAAGGCGGACTATAGACGGCAAATCTGTACCAAAGATATCACCTAAGATACAATCCATAATACCTGAAAGTCCTATTGATACCGAAGATCCCTTTCTAAACCTTAGTCCTAATAAAAAATACACAGTTACAGTGAATAATAAAGTGAGGTGCGACAAAGACAACTATGTGATATTCGATCCAAGCACCGGATTCGCTCCGGACGGGTCGAGACAATCTCGAATTCCTTTGAAGTCGCCAACTGGAGACAAATCGCGGTTCCTACTAAAGTCTCCAGGCGGTGAAAACTCCGGTCTTGTCCGGAAATCGGCAAACGTTAGTGATACAGACAGTGGTATATTGTCTCCCAATTCTCCGGTAGAGACAAGTGAAAAGGGATCAGCGTACTATGTCAACGCAGCGGCGTTTAGTGAGGCGGCGAAGAAATGTGCCAATGACTTTGATATTACTATTTTGGATCCCGGGCTGGCGAAGAAAGCTGCTGAGCAAATTCAGGTGAGTTTCGTTCTATATTCTATCACAAACCGTACCAAATATCGACGTATTCAATGTATTTTAATATTTAAAACCAAAAAGAGTCTGGTAATTTCAATTATGTGCCGAAGTTGAAAAATGTGCAGCCATTTTTCTTACACCAAAAGATCGCAGAGAAACAATTTATTTTACTTCACTCGAAAAGGTCGTTTTTCATGGCAACAGTTTTCAACAACACGCCCCGGTCTGTTGCATCGGTTTTTTTTGGGTTGGGCGCTGTTTGTTAAATACTCTTGTTTCCATGTTTACTGGCTGCGAATTGCTCTGACATACGTTTTTATCTTTCTTTTTAACATGGATTGATTCAGCCAATTAAATTATTAATATTATAAAGTTGTGTAATAAACAGATTTCACTGTTCTCCTAAATTTACTGGGAACTCTTCAGTATATCCGTAATGAATGCTTAAATAATAATTTAAATTATCATCTCTTTATGTCTTTTATATAAAATATTTTCCAAATTAAAATCTTTGGTCGTTTTCACAAGCGCGAGACGGATTGTACGGTTCTCACTCGTACCGCCATCTATTGACGAGTAGCAAAACTCGACGCCTCAAACTCATGTTCTGAATAAAAGTTTTTGTTTACTGTAACAATTAGTAGTGGAAAATATCTGATTCTCACATTGTAAAGGTATTTTTTTAATCAGTTTCTATTTTTAGTTTAAGTTTTTACTAAACATGTTTGTGTAACTAGTTAGCTAGTTGCCGTTTAAGTTCTGCTGCTGCCTACAAGATGGCGCTGTATCCAACCTCTTATTGTATGCACAACATCCCTTTCATTTGTTTAGCAGCGCTTGTCGTGAGATATATCGCTCCACACTGGCGCATTATTCGGAAGCAATCGTGCAGTTAATTTTCAAATGGGCCCATTTAGCGAAAATAACGAACGGAGTGGCGGCGTGTGCTCGGGTCTGACTTTTGTAATCGGCGTAGTTTGCGTAGGTATCTATATATGGGCAATTACTGCGTTGCCAGCGATTGTCCACTGTCTGGGTTTTATTGTTTGTGTTTGATGATGTGCGCCGATAGATGCTATCATTAACGTCATTTTTCGATCGTCCCTTTATGTTGCTTGTCAGGGGAGAGGTGTTTTATGGTGTGTGTTGTGCTGATAACATTGTTTGTATGTTTTTATTTACTAGGCAATTTCACATACCACACCACCACTTGCGTTGTTTTATTGTTAAATGGTCAGAAGACACCTACTTTAAAAAAATACTTCGGTCTCAATATTATCAACGGATAACGGGAAGGATAAGTAGAAGTTGAATGACGAGTGAAGAGTTGTTGATGATGTCGTTGTTGGCTGTCTAGCCTCCGATGAACCATCACATAGATAATCCGTTATATTCAAGCAATCAGACATTTTCATATGTCCCCTTAATTAATGTAAGTAGGTATCTATAAATATATTTGCATGAATTGGTTGCAAATAATGGCTGCTTACACACTTAATTATATCTTAACAATGTGACATTGTATCTCACAAACTCCTCAAATTACAAAATTCCGAGGATTTTTGGGTTCGTTGGTAGGTACACTAATTTGTCCAACATACCTTATATTTTCATTCATTCATATTTAGCGCAGTTAGCAGAATTCCTAGCGGGACTCTAGAAACGATACAATCTGGCACAGTTTCACCGCTTTATCGAAAATTACATTGAAAACAATTCCTTATGCAATAATTGCAAATGCAAATTGTGTTTGAAAACAATAGCAATACGTCACAACACAGCCAAGTTCACATTTCTACAGATAATACATTGTCTACAGATAATAATAGCAAGCCAACAAAGATTTAAATCGTTAGGTTTACAACAACGAAACATAAACGTAAAAAAAAAAACAACCGACTTCCAAAAAAAGCACTGCAAAGTCAAATAAAAACAAACGACTTCCAAAAAAAACTACAAAGTAAAAAATTAAATTAATTTTGGAAGTCGGTGTCAAAAACGAAAATGCGGAACCAACGACACCGACTTCCGAAATTAAAGTTATTTTTCACTTTTTTTAAAACTCGGTTGTTTTTTTTTACTTTGTAGTGTTTTTTTTGGAAGTCGGTTCTATTTTTTACCCGACTACGGCGAAGCAAAAAGGAGGGTTATGATTTTTACCCGACTACAGCAAAGCAAAAAGGAGGGTTGTGATTTTGACCGGTATGTATGTATGTATGTATGTATGTTCATCTGTTCCCTCATAACTTTTAAACTACTTGTCATAATTTGACAAATGAGGTATCGTTGAAAGCGTCTTGATTGTTCGCTGGTTATAGGTTATGGGACATCACATTAAATTGAATATGGCGCTGTCTAGCGGACATAAAGTCACGACCTAAAATAAAATGTTTTTAATCATGCCGAGTTGGGTAGGTATCATATGAAAGGGCTGAATTAGTAAAATTCAAATATATATATATTGTTAGCTGTTGCTCACGGCTTTGCTTGCATACACCCGATAATTAGGAATAATTTCTATAAAATCACGTCTCAGATTTGAGACAAACATATTTATGTATTAGTTTGGTTTATTACCTAGCTACATGTAAAACAATAAAAAAAATAAGCGGCTCTGCAAATACAATACTTTAGTACCTATGAAATTATAACCCCAAAATAATTTAAATAAAAAATGAGTTAAAAAACTAAAACCCAACTTCTGAAACATCACGCTCTAAAAATTTTGAAAAAAAAATTAAGTTTTAGAAACTAAAAGCCGACTACTGAAAAGAATGAAACAAGAAAGTACCTTCCCGTGGTCGCATGCTACCATGGCTTATACTTATGTATGTTAGTACAGCGGTGTGCGACCACGGGGAAGGTACTTTCTTGTTTCATCCTTTTCAGTAGTCGGGTTTTAGTTCTTGTACTTATTTTTTTTGTAAAAAAGTTTTTATTTTTTACTTTTTAGTTGTAGGTACCTACCCCACACAAATTCATATAACACTACTTGCTGTGTAAATATCAGTGACAGGAAGCTGTTAAAACATCATCAATCCTACTAATATTATAAATGCGAAAGTTTGTATGTATGGATGTATGGATGTTTGTTACTCTTTCACGCGAAAACTACTGAACGGATTTTGATGAAACTTTACAGTAATATAGCTTATACATCAGAATAACACATAGGATACTTTTTATCCCGATATTCCCACGGGATCAAAACTTACGCGGGTGAAACCGCGGGGCGCAGCTAGTATAAACTAAGTGGAAAAAAATACTATTATTGAACACGTCTGCGTACCTACCCCTTTAGAGGGTACAGGCTATTATGTTGTGTAATTGCGTAAACAATGCATACATATGCGATGGCAGCAATCGCGGTTTTATTGAAGCATTTATTGAAGAGTTCCTTTGTCTGTCTCCGAAACTTATCAGATCTTTACAAAATTTAAATGGGACCATTTTGCAAACCCGTCTATATATGACGAAGTTATGCCCGAACATACATAAAAAAACATAAAGTCGGTTAAAAACCATCTTTAACGTTGTCTGGCGAATCTAACGATTTCAATCTTTGTAATATAACAGAATAAAATAGACAGAAGTGTAACGGTCCTGTAAGTAGGCCTAAGGATGCATTCGTCGTCTTATTTGTAATTTAATGGGCAATCACTAGTCAAATCGCATTCGATACTTAGGCACCTGTCTCACCGACGACGTGGAAGTGACTAGCTATCAACGACTTTCTAGCTCAAGAAACGTACAAAAGACTGTAGGCCCCGTGTAAGTAAAATAGATACACAGTACGCCCACAGCACAGCAGTTAAAAGATGACTGATGAGTGTTATACGAGTTTGTGTGGTATAAGTAGAACTCAAAAGTGAAAAATAAGAACTAAAAAAAAAACGCAATCGACTTCCAATTAAGACACTAAACAGTGAACAATAACTACAATTTCGGAAGTTGGTGGCACACAACGAAAATGCGAACCCAACGACACAACATTTTTCACTTTTTAGTGTTTTATTTGGAAGTCGGTTGTTTTTATTTTTGTAAAAAAAAAATATTAGCTCTAATCGCTTCTCGTTAATCGCCGGCATAGCGACAAGTGCCTTAAGTACCTGGCGACTTGTGAGAATCTGACTGATTATTGACGCTGCATGTCATGAATAAGTAAAATATGTTTTATGCCTAGGAACGTAGCTTAAACTTAGGTTCACAGTGTGTGATTTTATGTTTCATTGCCCTTGCGAGAAGCGACGCAGGAGTTCATTATGAATGACGTTTCGGATCGGTACGTGATAGAATTTTATTCATAGTGATGTGACGTAGAATCGCGACGTAAGTTCGCATCTTGATAAAAAGTATTCATACTGTATTGATCAGAAATTTTTGAAAGTGTATTTTTGGGGTCTTCGAAATTTGAAAAGAAAGGCTTATTTGGGACTAGAAACAGCGTTTTCTTTTGAACAAATTAATATTAATATTGTGGTGCAATATTTTTTTTTTAAATTTAGACACTAGGTAAATCTTTTTCTTACTCTTCCTAATTTAAAACTTACAACTTAGGCTTCTCCATTGTTTTAAGCTTGTAATGCCAGTAAAACATTCAAGTAGTTGATTAACTCTTCACATCAATTGTACTCTGCTAGCCCTTCTTTCACATTCTCATGTCAAAATACATTATTTTCATAAAACTTAACACTCCTTACTCTCCTCCATCAAAATTTTAAGATGCATCCCTTAGCTCGTACCTCACCGCGTTATACGCTAATGAGTGATAAGGGGAGCGTGGGGCAAGGAGCACAAACACTCGTGTTGGCTCGAGGAGGCCGCCTCTCCCCGTAAGGGCTCTCCACATAAACGGGTAAACGCTTTTATGCTCACACCGCTCCTGAAAATGTTTTATCACTTAATTTTGACTGAAAAGAGGCTCGGCTCCTTGGTACAGTAAGGATTTAGGTACCTACTTAAGACTCATAATTACTTAATTTTATTTTATTCCAGCACCATGAGTGCGTAACAAACTATCGATCTCAATTTGAATCATTTTGAAGGATATTGCTATCCATTGCTTCCATATGTCCGAAAAATGTGTCTGCTCAAGAAAGTAAATAACGCAATGAATGTTGTTGAACTGTCAAAAAGAAAACCCATTGCTCTGTGTTACGAAATTACCCCACTGTTTGCCCGTAGGCAAAGGCAAGGTTATATCCGTATATGCATAACATTGCTAACCGGATTTGTTTATTTATCGACATACTTAATAAATTATGCAGTACATTATTAATAAGTACCACAGTTTTACACAGCATACTAAAACCGTAGGTACTGCAGTCTATTTATAATTTGGTTTTCACCTCCTTAATAGGGAAGTCATTACGTAATGCCATATTATAAATTCGAAGGGTTCCGTACAAGTAAAAAAACGCCGAAAAAAAAAACATGTTTCTTGTATGGAGACTCCGTTCATTTTTAATAACTTTATTTTATTTTTATTATTTGTTGAATAGAAATACACCCTCTGAAAATTTCAACTGTCCACCTATTACGGCTCATTAGATACAGCCCGCTGACAGAGAGACGGACGGACGGACGGACGGACAGCGGAGGCTTAGACATAGGGTTCCGTTGGCCCCCTTTGGGTTCGGAACCCTAAAAACGAAAGCCATATGGAATAATGTAGAGAAAGTGATAAATCTATTTTGTGCTGTAAATTCGTCTGGCTACGAAAAAGGTTTACTCAGTGAACAATGACACAAGTTAGCAAAGTAGCCAGTGATCACTTGCTACGGTAAACTGTCAATTAAATTACACTAATACTGAAAACCAACAACTTTCCTTCCACCGCAGAAAAACAAAAAACGCATGAAACAATTTCAACAGCCGCTAAAAGGTACAAGTAGCAAACATGTTTGGACAATTTGCTTGCGTTGCGCGCGTCTGCAGTGAAATCAAAGTGAGGCCGCGGGCGCGGGGTAGCTACGTACAGAGGTCAGCACATCAAGCTACCCCAATCTGTCAAATTTCTTTGATAGATTTTCAACTTTACTTCAAAGGAATAAGGTTCTTATTCAATTGGGAAAATTTGACAGATTGGGGTAGCTTGATGTGCTGGCTTCTGTAGCTAGCACTCGTTGGGAGTCCGCTCACGCGCGGGACTCTAACCTAATTACTGCTGCCCGTAGACTGCAGTTCGAATAGACATGGGACCTTTAAATGAGGTCTGCTGGTAGAATTAGGGCTGGGAATAAGAATATCTTAGTCGTAGACCAAGATTACTGAGGGACATCAACATCTCATGCTCTTATTTTTATTCTGCAAAAAATTTCCGCTTTTGCTAAGAGCAAAAAATGGTGTTGTTGATGAAAGAATATAATAACTTATCGATCTTATGATGGCGCAGGTCTTTTGTGGATGGTGTTACCCAATATCTGAGCTGTGGAGGTTAGGGCCCTGTTTAAATCAAATTACAATGTGACATATTATACAAAAATAACAAAAGTTACATATTTTCACGTCACGTGCTGTTTAATAAAACAAAAAAAATGTTTAAAAAAACTTGGAAAATTGTCGGATTGTCAGATTGTTGCCTATAACATTATATCGTCGGTCGGTTTTATTAAGTAGGCCCTAGGTAGGCATTCGCTACATGTAAATTACTGCTCTATTCAGTTAAAAACTATTCAGCTGCATTCAACTGGTCCGGAAGCCGAACCCAAAATAGTTAGGTTAGGCGACGAAGATGTTATGAAGTGATGCATAAAAAAATCTGAATCGTAAAAATATAAAATAAAGTATTTACAACAATATAATTAAGATACAATGAAACTAAAACGTTGAGAATAAAATGTTTTACGTTTCGTATCTCTAACTGTCAATACTACAAATTCATTCATCTGTAGCATTGTCAAAGCTCCATCCGGACAAATCTTGGCCCCCAAAGAGGCTATTTCTCGATTGAGTGAGGGCGGCACAATGTAGTTACAGAACCGTATTATTTAGAGTTGTCAACAAAATGATGTACCTATCTACTCTATCTTTGAAATATACTTATTTGAGTAATATTTAAAACCTATAGGAGAAGAGAGAGTACCTTTTTAGGGCAAACACAAACAAAGAAGTCGGAGTTATCGACGAGCACTCGTAGTACACAGAAATGTCGTGAAAATAGATCTTGTAATAAAAATTGTCACTTACTGGGACCTTATAGTATGTAGAGTTTTTGATTTTAAACCTGTATCTATCAAATTACGGCAGCATAATCAGCCTATAATTTTTCCTACTGCTGAGATGCAGGCCTCCTCTCTTCGAGAGGGAGTGGGCTGTAATCTACCACGCGGACCCTGTGCGGGTTGGTAGATGTCACATATCTTTGAATTTTTGGTTCTAGGACAAAAATTATACTCTTACGATGTTTTCCTTCACCGTTTTGAGAGCAGAAGTAATGAGATTTTTTTTACACAAAGTATATCGACTGTCTGGGTTCGAACCCACGACATTCGTAAGTCGGGGGCCGCTATCACTGGGCAACCAATTATGGAAGTAGTTGCTCGAATTTGAAAGATTGATATCTATTGATATTGATACCATTTTTCTAATGGAGTAATGCCTAAAATATTAAAAGTTGTAATGATTTTCAAATTACTTGTTTACCTAACCCATGGTTCATAGTAATTAAATTTATGCTAGCTATTTATATTTGTGTGGAATACAAATGGATTGCTCGCTGTTGTATTGCTCAGTATCCGGGAAACTCCTTGGATACCGTAGAACATGCCCTGCGGCACTAGACTTTGGCTGGTCCAATGGGGGTTACACCGAAGTTGCAATTAACATTATATTCCCTTTGGTAGAACATTCGTAGCATTCAATTTGTTTGTACTTCTTAGCTTTTATCAAACTTTCTAGCCGGAATTTAACTTTTATATCCCTTTCAGTTTCTCTCACCTTATAATAGCAATGGATTTCTATAGATAAGTACTTTTACAGTCATTGTTCGTTGCACTTGTTGTATAAAATGTTGTATTTGCATTTTATAGTCTACAGCTTTAGCGACTTTCACAACACAGATTTTTTTTTTCTAAATTTCCCTTTTGTCTTATACTTATTTCTTAAAACTTAAATGTATTTTTCTGTTGTACTTACATTTCAAAATAAACAGGAAAATAGACAAAGACGGGTTCATTTCATGTACATTTCGGGGTTATTTCATTTACCTCTTACTCAGTATTATTATGGAAGTGAGGCAGTGTCGTACATAACTCTTACATTACAAAACTATGGGCATATTTCGTAAAAAAAATATCCTCGGCATCTATTTACCCATAAGAAAGATTCAACGGAAGTACGGGTTCATATATCAGTCGGGACGATCGTAAATATTCTAAACGCCGGTACGGATCACGCATTCACTCATATGTCGCTGTCATTGTGAAGAGACTGACTTTGTTGTAAGTGAAGAATTGATTTATCGGATAGTACGTCACGCGTCAATTTATGTGTTAGGAAAGTTAAGTTACATTTTAATTCAGTTTGTCACCAGCTACACGTAGTAAGTACATTGAGTAATATATTTTTTCATCTGCTTTTATCAATTCAATTTAATTTCCTAATTTTTATTGCAATCCATAATCTACACATACAGGTGGTAAGTATTAATAAATGGAAACAATTATAGACCCTGTCGGGCATAGCAAAGTTTTAAATAAGTAGGAGCGAGGAAGAGTGCTTCACTTTCACGTAAAACACGCTTTTGTAAAAAACATATTATTGTGCTGAAAATGTAATGACATTTTTTTTTCCACATAATTTACGGTTTTTTTTTTTATTTTTTAATTTTCAAAACTCTTAAATTGAACACGGAAACTTAACAAAGTTGTTTGCTCTTGCAATAAATTATCTTTACTTCCAACTTTCTCGCTGTTAATAAGATCTTTCTAAATTAGGAGGTGAGAATTTCTAAGCGCCGCATGGCTAGGCCTAATGCGCTCCTTATATTGTTGAGTTAAAATTCTGTATTATCAAGATCTCGTCACTAGTTTACCCTACTCACAAAACCAATTTGATGCATTCAATTTCGAAAGATTACTCACTCCCGGCTGTTATTCGTGGTTCTTTGACAGTCGTTACGAGTCGTCAGAAGCCCGAAATTCGGACATCCAGTCTTACCATGGGATATTGTATTACCCAGTAAATGGGTTGTGGAGGTCAGATAGGCAATCGCTTCATGTAAAATGCTGGTATTCAGCTGCATCCGGTTAGACTGGAAGCCGACCCGAACCTAGTTGGGAAAAGGCTAGGTAGATGATGATGATGATGACTTCATAAAGCTGATAAAAGCTTTTAAGATAACCTGGTATTTATAGAACCATTCCATGAGTTTTATGACGCTATCTAAAAAGCTCAATATTTGCACATCTAAGTTTTCCACAAATTCATAACTTGCAGTAGATACGAATGTTCACACAAAGTCAACGAAAGCTATGTTTGCGCACATGTCTGGCTCCCTAAGAAATATTACCCAAGTATATCTAAGTTATACGGTCTCGTTTTAAAGAATAGCCCAGACATTAATCTTGAAGGCACGATTACATAAATGTCTGTAACACATTACATCTTCTGTGCGTTAATAAAGTATGAGTTTGCACCGCCGCAGCCCCCCGTAAATATGTAAAGCTGGATGCATTATTAAACATTACCCCTGAAGCGTAATTTGTGGGTACTTTGCTTTGGTCCTTATGTCTTCAGAGAGGACTGGCTTTATACTTAGTCCTTTACATCTTCAGAAAGTAGTCTACTTTTGTCGAAAGAAAATGATAGTGCAATTCTGTGCAAAATAACAAAAGGGGACCTCAACAAAACTTTTGCTATGTTTTAATAGCAGTCTGTTGGCGAACATTCATGAAATTTTTTGTATCTTGTTGTTGAATGGAAAGGTACTGTTACTGTTAGCCTGCATCAACCCATTGCTGGACAAAGGCCTCTCTCCATAACTTCCAGCTCTTTCGATTCAGGGCTAAAGTAGTCCACTGGTGGTTTATTTTCTACAGCTCGTCCCGCCATCTGATGATGTTAAAAACGAAATCTTTCAACATTTCGGTAATATGTCGGATAGTTGCCAAAATGTCAAATTGCTTCCGGATTTATTGCTATCGTATGATTTTGATTTTCAATAGCTCATATATTGCAGAGTTTGAATTTTTGCTACGTTGGGTATTCGCTGCAAGCTTTTTGAAGTTGCTAGAGAATCATGTATTTTTTATTTCTAGCGTGGATGTCGGAAATTACTCAACCGGGACGTGCTACCGGGACAAAAAGTAGCATATGTTCTTCCTCAGGCTGCCATCTATCTATTTGCCTTTGTCAAATTTTATCTAAATCTGTTCAGTGGTTTAGGGGTGAAAAGGTAACATACAGACAGAGTTACTTTCCAATTTATAATATTAGTATGGATTTCAGCATCTGACTAGCTTTAACTTCATTTTTAACCGACTTCAAAAAGGAGGAGGTTATCAATTCGGTTGTTTTTTTTTTTTATGTTTGTTACCTCAGTACGCCGTCATTTATGAACCGATTTGGAATTTTTTTTTTATTTGAAAGGATATGCTTCCAGATTGGTCCCATTTTTGTCAAAATCCAGTTCTGATGATGGGATCCATGAGGAATTGAGGGAACTCCTCAAATATTATAGGCATACATATAGAAATTTTGGTATTTTCATCAACATGTCAAGCATTTGCATTCAAAAAGTATAATTTGGTGAAGTGGAACTGATGAAGGAGACCACAGATAGCCACAGGAACTCTTCAATGATAATAAGTATTTCACGGGTGGCGATAAGATATCTCGATTAAGATAGTTAAGCGACTATGACGAAGCAAATTTAAATAAATGGTTCTGACGAAAATGGTACCATCAAACCGATCTGATGATGAAGCTGGAAGGTAGGTACCGGAACTTCGTAATAAAATTATGTATTCTAGCCGTGTTTGGGCTTATTGGAATTGTCATGAGATGCACTCTGACTATAAAAAGTAAAAAATAAAAAATTTTTAACAAAAAAAAACAACCGACTTCAAAAAAAAAACACTACAAAGTGTAAAATAACTTTAATTTTAATTTTGGAAGTCGGTGGCAAAAACGTAAATACAAAACCAAAGACACCGACTTCCGAAATTAAAATTAAAGTTATTTTACACTTTGTAGTGTTTTTTTTTGAAGTCGGTTGTTTTTTTTTGTTAAAAAGTTTTTATTAAGCGACACATTCTACTTGATCCTATCATAAGTTACTTCTTTAACTATTTCCATTATTTTTATCCCAGAAAGGTGTCAGCCGTACCTAATACATCGCAATTGTTTCAATTTATTTAAAAATAAACTTCAGATTTAGACCACAGTCCACTGCTGGACATAGGTTTCTCCCAGGCTCCGCCACAACACAACACCAGCCACCTTTTTAAGGTCGTCGGTCCATCTAGCTGGGGGGCGTTCCACACTACGCTTGTCGATACGCGGTCTCCACTCCGGGACTCATCTGCTCCACCGACCATCGGTCCTTCGACAAACAAGACCAGCCCACTGCCACTTCAGCTTGCTTACTCTGCAAGCTATGTCGGAAACCCCGATTCTTTTCCGGATATTTTCATTCCTGATTTTATCCTTCAAAGAAACTCCAAGCAAAGCCCGCTACATAGCGCGTTGAGCGGCCTTAAATCCTATCATACGTTATTTCTTTAACTATTTCCATTATTCTTATCCTAGACAGGTGTCAGCCGTAATACATCTCAATTGTTTCAGTTTATTTAAAAAACTTAACGGCTCATATAAAGGGCTGTAATGTCCGTATCCTGTCTGGGATTTATTCTGGTTGTTAGGGATTAGGAGTCGTAAATTATTTTCCTTCAGGTTAATTTATGGCCGGTTTGGGCGACAGACCGTTGTCTCACGTCTTTAATGGGGTGACATATAATTTTAACTTGTTTTTTTTATAAATATAAGTCTATTTAAGGTGATATAAACACGTTTAATTAGTTTAATGACCGAATGGAATGCGATACTCGTTCTCGTTCAGGTGGTTCGGAGTTAACGCTGAGATTCAAAGTCTTTGCACCGTTTTGTGATGAAATTAAAAGGGATTGGTTGCCATCTTGTCGGCTCAAGCTCGTCTCTCTAACTAATTAAGCAGAACAAATAAGCTACTGATGGAATAAGACCGACTTAATTATTTTCACTTCACTCGAAGGGGTTTACAGAATTTTGAAATAGAATCCCAGGTTACCGTTTAATGGGGATAAAAGTAAATCTATTCGTGTTTTTGTTTAGACAGATGCGGATATTTTTTTCCTTAACATATCAGGTTATTTTTTAATTTGTACCTTTCAATAGAATAACTTTTCTTATACCCACTTAATAACAAAAAGTTTAACAGAAATGAAATCATCAATCAAATCGCAGGCTAACTATACTACCTACACAGTGTTTAAACTTTCAGTCCCGGGCACCTAAACACTATTTGTTTTTTATCTGGCAGCCAATGGCAAAGTAATGACATTAGCAACTTGCCGCGATATTTTCGCAGTTCAAAATATCTTGAATTCAAATGAAAACAACAAGAGACAGTCTGCGATCCGCGATGTGCCGCGTCGAATCACAGCTCCAATATTTCATCGTGCATCTGAATTTAATGAGCAGAATTTGTTTGAACGCAATTTAAAACGCCTGTTTAGATGTTCAGCCAAGATTTTGTGATCAAACAACACATGTTTATAATTTTGTTTTGTGATTTTATATCAGCGGTGCGCCTGCTATTTCGTTCGCGTGGATTTCTTAGTTTCTCATACAAACTCCAACACCCCATTGCATCTTCATAGGGATTGATTTAAAAAAAGAGAGTGCAGTAATTCCTCAGAGTTCAAGCAATCTCTACACTAATTAAACGTTATCATAATCGGTGCAGTGGTTTAGCCATGATAACGTAACCAACAGACAGAAATACTTTCAAATTTATAATATTGGTATGAAAATATTCGGTGTAGAATTTCATATAAATTGCCACCGAATTTATCTAGATCCCCCGTCCTAGTGACCGATGACAGGGGTGATAATTAGTATGATCGTGCTATTCCGGGAGAGCGGCTGCCCTTCCTCGGCGTCGGCTAAAAATGGCTCAATCAGTCAAACTCCGCGTCTATGCCACCGAATCACACACGTTCGCCGTAGTAATGAACTTTAGAGGAGTTCTGATGACTTCAAAGTTTGTACTTAGGAGTGGATTGGATAAAAAGTGTTTTTTTTTTACATACATTTCCAATTTTCTATAAGGATCATTATATATATTTTTTGAGATAGCCCAGGAGAAAACAGATGTACCTATAGATACAGTTTAACACCGTATAACTGTGTTTTCAGTTTAAAAATTCAAGAAAGTCCGACAACATCTGCTAACACAGTAAGACCTGAGGATCAAACGAAGAATCTCCCATTTAAGGGGGATGCGCTAAAGTAACCCGCGAAATTCAAATTTACTTACGTTTTTTTCAATTTGCAGGTCAGTGACAGGTTGTATATTGATTAAAATATGATTCGTAACCGTGACAAACATGGCTTCACAGAAATATAATCATTAGATTTAGCTATACAACTCCTTAAGTTAGAATTCATTAAATATTAATTTGATAGGGTAATTAAATATGAACTTAGAGAGTTGTATTGATGTTTTTTTTAAATTATAATTCTATAAATAAATCCTTTTTTGGCCGCAAATCATATTTAGATGAACATACAGCCTGAAAGGAACCTGCAAATTGCAAAAAACGTAAGAATTTTTTTAACTTCGCGACCTACCTTGACGTTTTCGCCTTAACAGAAATGCTTGCCACGTTACCTACTTATCTACTATACACAAATAAAGGTAGTATTGTTTCTTTTATATCCTAACAAATGACGTTTTAAATTATACGTAGGAGGTAGAAAGCAACGTATCGTAAAATTAAATGGAAACGTTTTGCTGAAAGCCTGAAAACAATCCTTTGAGGTAACGACATAAAGTTCGCGAGGGGACTTTGTCGAATGAATTTCCATAAATACGGGTTGTATACGTATGTGATAAAGTTGCATGCAGACGTCCGTACCTACATAGTATTTTAGATTCAAGTAGGTAAATACTTAGATATTTACCTTAAAATTTTATTTAAGTAGGTAGATTGTGTTTGTCTGACTTCACAAGCAATATTTTTTTAAGAAAACACTATAGTTCATTATTCAGTTTCTAACAAACTGGGGCACAATTTCTCAGAGAATAGAGGAAATTAAGAACGCCTGTCTAAAAATAAATTAAGAGACTAAAATGTTGTACTCTTAGTTGAACTTTGAATTCGAGCACACTCATTCCTAGTTGACACAGCACATTTACCGAGTTGAATGAGTTAACAACTGTGTGGATTGCGTCACCTAAACTAGAAATATTCTATTAATATTAGATTTCATACTAAAAGCCAGCTTTATTAGAACCTTTTTTCACACAAAACATCGTAGTTCCTCACATAAATTATCCTTGCATCTTGAATGCGTCTGCAAACAAAAACCTCATTTGCAAAAGCCGATGTTATAAATAGGTA
This sequence comes from Globia sparganii, assembly GCA_949316385.1. Classification (NCBI taxonomy): domain Eukaryota; kingdom Metazoa; phylum Arthropoda; class Insecta; order Lepidoptera; family Noctuidae; genus Globia; species Globia sparganii. The sequence goes on from OX438655.1 coordinate 15,946,662, forward strand.
TATCTAGAAGCTACAGTACCGGGTTCGAATTTAAAACCAATTCAAAGCAAAGAAGGTATTTATCTAAAAAAAAAGCCAGAGGGATCCTATCAAGAAAAATCAAAGGGCTTACAAGACATGCAAAAAGTCGCTGTCATGTTGCAGCGAACGAGTGAGTTCGGTCGCACTTTGAGTAACTCAATCCAGCGCTCAAAGGGACAGCCACCTCAAATAGATGGCCCGTCGCACTTTAGATCCGAATACGTGGATCTTCTGTGAGTTATTCAATTTGTATTTGTGTAGATGTATTGACGCTGGATGTGGCATGTTTGGGGGATGGAAGTTGGGCGTTTGTGTCGTTATTTTTTTTCAAAATGTGTCAACTGTTAGAGTCACACTTATGCTTCCCAAACATCTGTGAGGATTATAAACCTGCACGGTAGGTAATTGCGAAAACACTAACAAAGGTAATGTCTTTTATTTTGACAATTAACATTGCGTCATTTACGTTGTTAAGTAAAGGAATTTTTCAAACATATGAAGCAGTGTTTTAATAATGTCCTTCAAAAGTCTTCAGTTACGCAATTGGTGTTATGGTGCACATGTAAGACTGTTACTTATAAATCATCATATAAGCCAACAGCATGGATGATGTATTCCAGCAATCTTAAAAATTCCTGGAACTCTCTCCTACCATTCAATCTGCACATTGTGCGTGCGCCTTGCATACGCACACAGAACTTTAATCAACCGTAATACCGGACGCCTAAGCACTGTCACATCCAGCAGTCCTATGATCCCGCTTGCATCTGCATCCCCGCGGGACGTAGCTGGCTGTGCCGGCTAGCAGGGCGGGATCGATCCGCCCCAGTCGCGTGCCGAGCGCCCTGCGAGCAGGACGACCGCCCGCCCGAATCAAAAGCCTTCGCGTTTAGGCGGGAACGCGTACCAATCGCGAATTTGATAACAAATAAACTGTATTTTCTTAGATAATTAGTTCCGTATTTTAATTAAGGACAATATTTAGTGATAGTATAGTTTTCGAGTGATTTTTTCGTAGTTTTGTGTGCAGTGATTAGGGTAGTTTGTGTACCGGATTTAGAATAGATAATGAATTCAGTATTTTAGGTGTAATCTTTGTAGTCAATTTACAGTAGTTGAATTTTTAGCAAGGTATGATAATGGACCCGAATTTCTCACTTTTCACTTTTCAATAGCGATTTCTCGATACATTATTATTAATAAATACTTGAGAAAAGTAAACAATAAATTACTTTTCCTTACCTCCGGTTAGTCCCCCAATCGGGACAGTTTCCAACTCTCATTTATCACAGAATTGGCCAACTTTGCCAGTACTTTGGTATCTCCTTTAATTCGGAAATATTTTGTTGCAAATTGTGAGGGAGAATTGTGGGGATAATTTATATCGAACTTAATATCATTATTGTAATCTTTCAACGTTAATTAGGCTTAACTTTAAAATAAATGACATACTGAACTTTTGATTGAAGTTGAAGATTGCCCTGTTCCCCTTTCAAATAAATGTTGTTATTACACAAACAAATGACAACTGACGAAATAATATACTATCACCTGAAATTTTTCGTCATTTTTATATATAGCTGTTTCAGCCATTACAAAAAGTGGACGAGATACTCGACGGTATAAATTGGTGGGAACGACTACATTGCAGCTTTTAATTAAGCTGCACTGTCAACATGGAACACTTTTTGTTCATGTGAATTTAAAATATTTCGTTTCATAAATAAATTGGGGTGTCACTTGAAAGTACGGGCGGTTTGAGTACATAGGAGAGGGTTGAGGTGCTGATAAAATATGCTGTTTCTGTTAGCCTGTATCATGCCACAGCTGGGCAAATGCCTATGACTTCCAGTGCTTGCGATCCAGTGCTAATGTGGACCGCTTGTCTTTTGTTTTGTCCATCTTCTCTATTTTTAGCGTACCTATGTTATTCCTTGTTGGATGGCCAAAGATCGACAATTTGCAAATTCATTACACTCTATCGGGCACCGTACAAAAATATTTTAAAACTGCCATGATCTTGTTGCGGTCAGAGCTTAATAATTATTTCATTTATGAGTTTATTGTCTTCAAATTCCAAGCTGATTATGTTTTTTTTTTATTAATATAAGCCACTTATTTGACAAACAGTTTACCGTTAAAAAGTCATAAACGGGGTCAACGAACTATGAGTAATATTCTAGTAAGGTCAAAGTTACGGTGACAAAGCGTGGGTGATACTACGTTTTTATTTCCAGACATTAATTTTATTCAGTGAACAATTTAACTCGCTGTGTTCAATTTCAATGTTATTATTTTTATGAATATATTATTACATGTGTAAACACGTTTTGGGAATTCCAAAACTTTCTTTAATAGGAACCCGGTACCATGTTTCAAATTTAGATTTTTTCGATTTTCCTTTGGATTTTTCCTAAAGTATCAGTATCGAAGCGAACAAAACAAAAATAATATAGATTCAAACCGGTCGAGTCATTTTTGAGTTTTTGCGAGGCTAGCTAACGCACGATAATTGATTTTTGTGTCTTCTATAGGAATGTGATTGTGAGTATAGTATATAGGTAGCTAGCTTAATAGCTAGCTACCTATATACTATACTCACAATAGGACGGCAGAGGTGAGTTTTGTCATATGTAGATACCAATCAGCGTATTATGTCTTCCATACAAAATAATGTGGATACCATTCATGGTATTTAATTGGTATTGTATGCATTTGAATGGAATTGTATTTGATTACCATTCACGAAGTAACAACTTTGTAAGGTTCTTTATAAACGAATCGCGCGATTGATGCAAAAATAAGGCCAATGTTAGCCCTAATCTATTGGGGCCATTGAGATATAAGTGAGTAGATTGCGATAATGAATGAGGAGGGATAGATTGTAAGCTCATCGTTTTTGACCCATTTCACTTTGAACTGTTTACCAACGTGGGAAGAAGAGCATGTGATGCAATTTATGTTTTTTACTGGCCTACTGGCGACTAAAAACATGGAACTGATGTTAAGATTAATTTGTAGGTACTTACTGCAGTAACGGAACGTTACCAGACATTTTGATAGCTGTCATTGTGACAATGTCTTATAACTAAGATACGATTCGTTTGTAACTAATTTAAACTATTAACTGTTTTATTAATCAATACAAACAATACACTTACTTACTGATATTTTGTGTTAGAAGCTTGCAATTTTGAAAAACCTTTTCAGTATTTAAAAAAAATCACGGAAATCTTTGACTGTGTAAGATCTTTTGCAAACGAAATCAGTAATTCAAATATTATCTCACAATCATACTTCAATACTGTAGGTCAGTTTAAACACGTAATGACATATTCTCATACCGATTCCAACTTTATAAAGCTCCCTGATCCTTTCAAAAAACTTTTTAATTTTAAGTATTCAAAATGACTAAATCGCAACATTTAGATACGCTGTAATATCCCGGCGGTCCCAATTCCCAAAATTAATTTAAATCCTAACCGATATACGTATGTCGTGTAAGGTTCCATCAGGCACTTGTCACAGGAGATTAGCGCCCGCACCAGCAACGTTTGCAACCGCCCTAATCCCCACGCACGCAACCCGCACCGAATTACATTGTTCCCGATTATTATTTATTAATTTCTTTAATTAATTTAGTGTTGCCGTGACCGATAAATATTTTTGTATTATCGTAATATGGTGGAAATAATTAAGATTAAATGATTTATTGTTTTTCTACGTTTAGCATAAAACATAATCAGTCTATAGTGTTCCCACTGCTGGGACACAGGCATCCTTGAATCTACCACGCGAGCCCACTGTGGTAGATGCCACATGTCTTCGAATTTTTGATTCTAAGATATGCCAGTTTCCTCAAGATGTTTTCCTTCACCATTTTGAGAGCACGTCTTCTACGTTTAGTCGATGATTTTCAATAATAAAAGACTGTATTGTACGCTCATTTTACTATGGTAACGAAAATGGTTAGTTTAGACTATTATACGTGTGTATGTAGGTACTGTAAGATTTAATTACCTACACAATCAAAGATCTACAAAAGAGATGAAACCACTAAAATAGCTTCAAATCATTAAAAAAAAACAAAAAACAGTTAACACAATGCCTTTCTGAAAATCACCTTTGATGTCCTGTCAAAAAATCTCAATTAAAAATACTCCTAGAGCCTGTTCTAGGAAAAACGTTTGAATATAAACAAGAAGCGGATGCGAGACGCCATACAGTTCCGGACAGTGAAAGGGACGAGTCATTAGTCCCACGGATATTTAGGATAGACTGATACCCCTCCGATGACCTTTTGTTCGCCATTGTACCGTGTGTGGTATGCATGTGGCGGGATTAAGGAACGGATAAATGTAGGGATAGGATAGTGTACCGTTGTATGATGGAAGGTAAAAGTTCTTTAGTGCGTTCGATGTTCAGGTAGAATTTTAGTCTGTTATTGCATCGCTGACGCGAAGCTATAGAATATAGCCGGCGTCAGTTGTGATATATTGATTTAAAAAGTTAGTGCCTACTTAGGTACAGTCACCAAAGAGATAAGTAACCAGGGTCTTCGGGTATAGTTTAAGTTTAGTAAGAAACCGATAGATGTTTTCGAATGAAATTTAATTTGATAAATGAACTGTTTGTTTTCTATTAGTTAAATTAATTTTATTCGAAACCGTACATTACATATTCAATGTACTTACATTATTTTATCATAGTTCATAAACTCACACCTTTTTGCTACAGGTGTAGGCAGTCTTGTTGAGTGGGTTTGTCACTACGATTCTAAGTAAAATAACACTCTGTTTTGTCTACGTAGAAAATTTTATAGTAACGACTTTTTGATACCCTTCAAGCAGTTAATGAAACTCCTAAACTTCAATGTAAATATTACTATGTGGGGTGCAAAAATCTCGTCTAAAATCTGACATACTTGCCGCTTCCATAGACAAGGCTTTGCTAACTTATCCCCTTGTTCGTACTAAATAATCATATAATTGGCCAACGGCCACCGCGTCCGGCAAAGGGCGGCCATTTGCATTTTAATCACGTGTTGATTTGAAGTAATGCCTCTACGTGCGCGTATAAATTACACGCTTACATGTGTGAACGGATTGCTTCGGACCTGAGCGGCCTGTACCGATGTGATGAAATGATTACATGGATTACTGATGAGATTTACGTGTCTGCACGAGGATTGGTTGATACAATACTTGCTTAGTCAGAACCAACGAAAAATTTGAGCTTTTTTGACATTCCAATCAAACACAAGTGATTTTGTCATGATTCGCAAAAAAAAAAAAACTTTGACGCAAACGGCTCATGAAAATCGAAATATCTGCCTTTTCTATGTATTTCAGAATTAAAAACTCGTTAGTGCTCTCCTGAACAATTAGGTTTTACAGAAATAGAGAAATATTCGTAGCGAAATGTCGATTAGGGAAGGTACATTTTCAAACTTACGAATCCATTTTAAAATATTAAATTACCTATTTTCATATTCTTTTGCGTCCTTGTAAAGTAAATTCATATCTTTAAAATAGTTTCCCACATAATCGTTCATAAATCACGCTCATCCTACTTACCTAGTGCCAGAACAATAACTCATGCGCCGAGTCAAGCCGGTACTAAGGACAGAAACACACGAGCTCCTCGGTTCGTCCATTTCCAACGACATAAAGCTGCTACGGACGAGTTTCGGACAGCGAAGGCTTTTCGGGGAACAAATTGGCTAGAAAACTTGCAGTTTGAGAATTTGAGATTACTTTGTAACTGCAGGTGAAATGGCATTGTCAGTTCGAACTGTCGTGCCAGCAATTAGGTTTAGGGATACCGTTGGTACTCTGTGGCGATTCATTGGATGTTTGGAAATTCAGCAGCGTTTGCATATAGCGAAAGCATATATATCGAGATTGTGTTCGAATACTAAATATCGCTATAGTTATTTCTAAAATAGCAAAATCTTGGTGCAGAGATAGAAAAACTCTTTTGATAAGACGAATATACAATATTATTTACATTTACCAAAAACAATCAAATAAGGACTGAGTTTATGAGACTTGTAATGCATCTATTTTGCATCTATCCTTCCAATTTATTTGTCATTGTCGTCTGCCGTCTACATAGTCTATCAATGCATCAGTAGGCATTGTCTTCTCAACTTTAGTCTAGCGAAAAGCGGCTCATGTGTTCCGGGGTTACCTTACCGACTCACCGCGGAGTTCTGGCCGCGACACGTCCCCAGGGTTCCGTGAAACTTAATTCGGTTTTACTTGAGGCGACGACTTAATTAAGTCGGTCGACGCGTGCCTCATGTGGTTATAAGTTTTACTTATTATGTACATTTTGTGGAAAGCACTTAGCTTGTGGGAGGCAAGTTTTTTAATGTAATTTTGAGTGTAGCAACACTATTTGACATTTTAAGGGTGCATAATCTATACTAATATTATAAAGCTGAAGAGTTTGTTTGTTTGTTTGTTTGAACGCGCTAATCTCAGGAACTACTGGTCCGATTTGAAAAACTCTTTCAGTGTTAGATAGCCCATTTATCGAGGAAGGCTATAGGCTATATATCATCACGCTAAAACCAATAGGAGCGGAGCACCAATGATGAATGTTTCAAAATCGGGGGATTTTTTTCCTATTGAGAGCTTCCGCTGCGTGCGCTGCGTAAACGGTTAAAGTTTCGCAAAAATCATGTATGACAGAATTGTTCCCCTTTAAAAGCTTTAAAAAAAGTTCGCGACAGCATATGTCTATCTTTTAAGGTTAGCTCACTATAACCTCTTTTATGCTAACCAAATTTGTTCTAAAATAATGCATTATTTGCGAAGGTGTTTTTATAAACATGGTATTAATCCTTATCCAAATAAATACGTTATTCATCACATGTATTTAATTTTGAATAAAATTGCCTCTGACATCATTTGATTTCAATGTATATCTTAGGAGATATCATAGTTTTAAAATAATACTAATAATAAAGCTGAAGAGTTTGTTTGTTTGAAACCCGTTTTGAAAACTCCAATTTCTGGAAGTATTGGTCACATATAATAAAAATATTTTTGCGTTTGATAGCCCAGTTCTTGAGGAAGGCTATATTCTATTAAATTTGACGCTAGGACCCTTAGGAGTTGAGCAAAAAGAAAAAAAGTCTGAAGTTTTCGCCAAGCGAAAACGAAGTAATAGCGTAGGCCGGCGACACGTTGCGACGGGGTGGATCGAGGAAACAAAAAAAATTTACGCGGACGAAGTCGCGGGCAGAAGCTAGTCAATCTATAAAGTTCCCAATGTTGGGACACAGGCCTCCTCTCTGAGTGGGAGAGGGCCAAGTGCTGGTTGCAGGATGTCAGATGTCTTCGATTTTTTGGTTCTAGGACATGTCGGATGCAGTGGGGATGAAATAATTTACACAAAGTAAAATGCCTGCTTTGGTTCGAACCCACGACCTACAACTCGTAAGTCGCGGGTGACTAACGTAATTAGTTTAGGTTATTCCAACAAAAAAAAAAAAAATGGACGGGAAAATATATTTTATAACGTTCACATTAAGTGTTTACCTATTTATTAAATTGATAGTGAAAGCCAATATTTGTCCAACAGTTCAAATGCAGCTTGTTGCGTTTGGCTAGGAATTTCAACAAATTACGTCCGCAACGTAAATTCTGATGCAGATCGCTCACCGTTGATGTTAACACATGATTGGAGCAAAGTAATTGGTTTATACCACGTTACACATAACATAGCGAAGCTCAGCCGCCCGTGAAATAGATCGTAACAAATCTTCAAAGACGTGCAACCATTTCCGAGCATTTCCGAGTATTTCCGAATACAATAAGATAGTGTTAAAAATAAACATACGGGTAGATTGTCAAGTTCGCGCGAAGCACATGGGGAGCCGTCTATTTCTGAAGCCGTGTAGTTGTGGCCTGGCCATTATTTCTATTTATTTTGTTGACAACTACCGAACGTATGGTAATTACCAGGGTTATTGAACTTGGGCTTAGACATCGGAAATACCTTTGTATCTTAATGATTCTAGGGTATGAGCTTACTTTGAAGGTATTTTTATGATTATATTTGGTCGTACCTTATCTTGATGCTCGTGTACCGTTACGGTATTACACTGCACCATAAATGTAAGTGCACATATTGTTTAATACTGACACCGTTCGTAGCCACATGTAGCCGGTGGTAAGTAGTTGGTGTAAGGTTTCGAGCTTAGGGAGTTGCAGTAACAAGTTGTTAGCCTATAAGTGCCCACAAGAACTATAGTCAAACTTGATCCAAGTTTAACTCTATAATAGAAATAGCGCACGTTAATTAAGCTATAATTTAGGCAGATAACGTTCCAGCCAGACAGATTTGGGCAGGTAATCCTACACACTGTAGACACGTCTGGGTGACGAGGAATGTCTTAATTGTTCTATCTCCATAGTTCATTAATTATGGAACACACCTTTTCCAGTATAAATATTTCTGTATTTAAATTCTTGCACACATAAAAACTTGGTATATAGCAATATTTAACAAACTATTTAATGAGGCACTCAACATAATATCAATAAAGGTTTTTTATTTGATCAAGTACATTATTATTGTTACTTTTGGAAGACAACGTTTTGGTTTCGATGCTCGAAGAGAACTGACTTAGAAACTAGGCGATGCACGATGCTCCAATCGTCACATTTCCATTAAAACCAATACTTTTACGGTAACTGTCAAACCTGCTTTTAAACTTCATGACTGCACTATAAACATCATTTGAGGCAAATCTAAATTAAATATGTATGAATAATATTCGGAAATCATGACAATTATCTACTTCAACAGCTAAAATCGAAGACTGCCATCGTCAATGTCACCCAGAATTATTAAAGATAGGTATCTACTTCAAAAATGTGAAGCATTCCTACAATAACTATACAATTTCAAATAAAAACGCAAGGGATTAATATTAAATCTTGAGTTTTTGAGTAAATAACATTTTTATGGCTGGTGTATCGACGGGTCAAGTGCGACCCCTCGTGTGTCATCCCGAATTCGTCATGTCATCGAAATGTAATAACTCCCCCCAAGTTGGGAGCTTCGGAGGTAGAATCGGGAAGCTATTTACAAAGAAACTGGGGACATTGGGGTAAGGGGCGCAATTTCTTGTGGAAACTAAGAAATCCGGGGGTAGGTATCTACTACTGATCGAATGTTGTCTCAGGGAGGTGATATTTTTGTGAGATATAAAATCTGGGTTTTCCTGGGGCTGCAGTTTCAAGAATTAATCAAAATATCTATTAATAGCTTTTCTATACGAAAAAGTAGAGACAAAATCAGAAAGATAATAACAGGGTTATTTGAAAAACACCAGCACCCTCTTAAGAGGTCATTGTACTCATCATTATGAACAACTTTTACTATGGGACAAAAGCTGAAATCGCGAAAAAAAAATCAGCTATTCCCTACATTTTGACGAGATAAATGTAGGGAACAGCTGATTTTTATTTGAAGATTTCAGATTTGGTCCCATAGTAAAAGTTGTTCATAATGATTAGTACAATGACCTCTTAAGACGTTGCTGGTATTTGTCAAATAACCCTGTATAAATGTTATTGAAAATTGAATAAAGTCAAAAATGTCATTTGTATTCAATTCCTGACATTTTTGACTTTTTTTCTTGAAAATATAGGTATCTTTAGATATAATTTAAATTTTCAATTTCTCTATAGGGACTTATTTAGAACCAATATGATTTCATACAAAATTGCTCTATCCTCACAAAATCTATTATGATCCAAAAACGTTTAAGTTAACGGTAATCGTCGTACAGTAACGTGTGGCGGTAAGCCTGTAAGGGCGACAATAACACGCCGGGGTCAGGCACTCGGCCGGCTTATAGGCGATTGACCGCCTGTCTCGATACAGATAATCGGAGTCACGACTGCCGGCCGAACGGTATCCGACCGATATAGTCCGGCCTACTCCCGTGGACGGTGGAAACTGGACCCGTAAGCCGTAATGGTTAGACTAAATGCGTCAGATGTTGAGATTGTTACAATGTAAAAGATCGCCCGTGTTATATAGGATATGTTTAAGTTAAATGCCTGCTAAAAGGTGTTTAATTCGATTTTGAAGTTGGGCAATTATTGTTACTGTTAGCCTGCATCATCCTACTGCTAGGAAAAATGCATCCGTCTTCTACGGGGTCTGCCGCGACGCCTTCTAGCTGTGTCAGGGCTCCGCGTGGTGGTTATTTTGGCCCACAGCTTATTAGGCAGTAGTCAAGGAAATCTAATTAAGTAGGGAAATTCTAGCGGAGTCTCAATTTAAGCTCTGTTAAAACCATTAGGCTAAACATAATACGTCGAAAACTTTTGAATAATTCATGTTTTATCATACATGTTGGAAGTAATGCTGTAGTAAATTATTATTAGCTTGCACATTGACAGAGATGATTGGACGTTTTGTTTTGCATTAAGATATAGGGTACGATAAAGTGGTAGGCATGAAGGTTAGTGCTAAGCGATAACAAATATATCTGAGATATAATGTGTTGATTGTTTTAATTATTTTTGTTAAAATCTTCAAGCTTCAGCTTTATTTTCACTGATCTATTTATTTAGAACGGTTTAGTTTTGTTTTAGAGCAGTGTAATTTCATAATTACGATTAAGTACCTGATAACGATCAAGATTTCTTCCGGCAACATTGTCTGTCGAAAGTTGCTAACTTGTAAACATTATTTCCCTAACAATTGTGTACATGACGTTTTACGCGTTATTAGTAATACATCAAGCTGTGTTTATTGCTCATAAACTGTCTATCTGCGTTACATTTATGAATTAAATGTGAAAGTTTATGTCTTTCTGTTTTCATTGCGATCGACAAAAAATTTTATGTGCTTTTAATGTATTCACGTTGCTTTTATGTAATTTGATGTAGGATATATTTAATTTAACTGTCTATGATGATTCATTTTATTGAAGGTAATATCAAATTAGTATTATAATTATGTATGTGATGTTATATGAATAGACCACAGAGTGAGCAGTGGTAGGCCAACATCGTGAGGAAGCCGGCTTGTCCTAGAACCAAACACTCGAAGACATGTGACATTTAAGTACCAACCCGCACTGGGCCCGCGTGGTGGATTACGGCCCACTCCGTCTCACAGAGAGGAGGCCTGTGTCCCAGCAGTGGGAACATTATACTGACTATAGGATTACTTTATTGCCTCAAAAATATAAATGAATGAAATCATTAGATAACTATGATTACTTAAATCAAAATGAAACAGAATCATCGTTTACAGTGACTTTCAGTCTTATAAGTTTAAGTAGGCTTTTCATATAGGTGTCTACGTAATACTTACCCAACACTTAAATATTAGAAATACGATTCTTGTTTCCTTTTTAGTGTCGTATGATGTTTTTGCCTTTTAAAACAAAAATAGGGACTCTGAAAGTTGATACAATACATAAACGGCTGTATAGAAACACGCTTTCTGCTTTCCTAACATAGAAATTAGTGTGAAAATATATACATTTACATTTCACTCAAAGCGTGTCAGTGTGATTGCCGTGAAGTGCGGTGCGTGCTGACTAAATAGAGAGGGTTACGTGTTTTACTTTCACTGCCATTGTTATTACACGTTTCCTTTGTTTAGGAAATTATACAGCCGTAAATAAAGCAGGAAAACTCAGGAAATTAATCAATCGTGCCACATTCGAGGCATAAAATTACCAGGTCCAATTCTAAAGGCTTGCTTTCTCAATGAAACGAATTGTTCCTCGTAATTTTTGTAAGAAAATCACCGGAAAAATCAACAAACATTTTTTTTACGAAACATTTTAAAGTCCCCGCTGAAGACTTTTGACAAGTTTACTTAGGTAACTGGAGCAAGGTATTTTAAACTTTATTTCTAAACTTTTAAGATTCAAAGCAAGTGTAGGATAATTTGCAATAAGGCTGGGGCGGCAATGTTTACCCACGCACGCGATCGATAGGGCGTAGGAACCTCCGCGTGAAAATTGCAACCCGTCGCCGAACACACCACTGTCTAATAGAATTACTGGAAACGAGATGAAAGGGAATCAGCTATTTTTCGGTGGGATATTGAGTTCCACTTTTTTTTAAACCAGCCAGCCGTATCAGAATCTATAAGTAGTGATATTGTTGAGTTAGGTTTTTAAGAGAAAATATCATTATGTGTAAGGCTTGGAATTACTGACTCATTCTTCTCCACACGAAACTACATTTTGGAACTAAATTCTATTCTATTTTCTTATGTTGTTGTTTTTTATGTTGGAGTTAGAAGTGCCTTTTTATAGCGTTTTGAAGTAAATTATTTGACGTTAACTTCGAGTCATAGGCGCATTACTTACAATAAATTGCATGTTTGATGCCATCGAAATATGGAATTATTTACATACGAATCTAATAAGATTTATTATGAACACTCAAACTCACATTGAATGTAATAAAGTCCCAAAACAATCGCCATTTCTCCATTACCTCCCGATCAGTATTTTTCCACAATCTCACCCATTTGTACATACCTAGATGTGACGAATAGATACCATTTCCAGCTATCACGAAGTCTCATCCAGTCAACGTTAGGGTACTCTCCGCCAGGTGGGGGATTCGTATAGTTTACGAATACCTCCCGCTTATCTTGCCAACTCGAGGGGACGCCATAGATTTATTCTGCTCGGTTTATTTTGCCTTGATGTTTACTTTTTTTCGTGAGACGGATATGAATCAGGATACAGTAATGATAATCGAGAAATCGTTATCGATGTAACAGGCTCTAACTTCCTATGTTTTTTCTGTAAAAAACGTTTATTTTAATAAGATATTATAGTTTTTATCTTAAAATCAGTGATATAGGTAATTTGATGTCTTTAGACGTAGAAAAGTTATGAATAAAGAAGTGCATGGCATGATATGGCAAGAAAATACATGGAACGACGCTTCTCGAAGACACATCGAACGACCATCCCGTCCAGTTTCAAAGTACCCGAACCTCATGAATTCTACAATAAAGCGACACCATTTGTGCAAAGAACCTTATTGTTCGTCGCTGATGAGAGTTCGGGGCCCAAGCCGAGCGGCAGCAGGAACTCAATTGATAACGACATTCAAGATGCGCCAGCCGCGGAAACAGTCGCATCTACGTCTAAATCGGGCGACGAGAGAGAAAAATCGCCTAAGAAGAGCTCATTTTTCTTCTCCCCCTCGAAAAGTTGCAAAACTCACGGACGCAGCTTTTTCCGGCTTCAGACGAGTCCCAAGAAGTCGAAAGCGGAGACAAGCGAGGTAGTTACCGCTAGAGCGTCTCCGGCGCCAGCGGGGGGCACGGGCGCGGCGGGAGCGGGACTCATCAGCTACGCTCCCGGGTGGTCATTGAAAGGCGAACACCTCATGAAATGGCAGGAGTCTGGAAAAACCACTATCGAGGTAAATATTCTTTTAAACTTTTAAAAATTACCTGCATTTTTCTTCAAAACAATAAATTAACGAACGAAGCAGTAAATATTTGCCTTTTTAATAGAATTTTAAATATCAGTAAATTTTAACTTTTCGTGTACTTTTAACGCCTTTAGAGAGCTAAGCTGCTGTAAAAAGTTCAAAAGTGGAAATTGTGCATGCAAATCTGTTCGTCAGTGGTTAACAGGGTGGTTGGGTCGGTGAGGGGAGGTTGTTTTTAAGAAGAAAATGAAAATTTAAATCTAAACGCGCCCTCAGGTGATACCAAGGGAAGGCGAACGACGACGGAAAACTTTTGAAATCGAATGAATTCGCAACAGTGTTCTTATTCAAATAAACAGAAATGTGTAAAGGAAAATTGAGTGGGGAAAAGAAACAAAACAAGGTTGTTTTAAACAAAATAAGGTTTCCAAAAGTTTTCTTTAAATCTTCACCATATTATTATTACACATTCACACATACATAAACTCCAAATGTAGAACAAAAACGAAACAAAAGGAGTACCTATGCAAGGTAAGAATTGTAGCAGGTGTAAGTTTATGTATGTATATTATTATTGAATTCACAAATCATAACAAAATACCCTAAGCAATTTTCAATGGCTAATTTACCATAGCGACGAATATTGCCTGATTCGTTCCGTCGTTTTGGCCACAATAATAATATCAGGCGCATTAGCCGGTCCGCCACCCCCGTCTCTACTCATTGCTAACATTTTTCCTATTTTCTCTCGCCAGCCGGAAAAGTGGGGAGAGATGAACACGCCGATAGCCTTTTATATCAGTGTAATGCGAGTATAATTTTCCTTTTAACTGGCAACATTAGGAAAATGTCGCAGGTAGTACAAGGGTGGATATTGGATCGTTCGTCTTATTGGGTTGCAGCAGGAAAATAGGTGCGATTGTTGCAAAGTTAATGCGGGTAGTATGACATATCGTCGGGTATTTTTACCGACTTCAAAAAAAGGAGGTTATTAATTCGACACGTATGTCTGTAATATTATCGGAACTGTAATATATTCACATATAACAATCTATTAGGGCTTCCAAACAAATATACAAAATTTTATAGATGTTTGTTTGTCCACGCATTTCTCCGCAACTATTAATCGGATTGTGACCATTTTTTTATTGGCTTACGTTTACTTCAACTTAGGGAACAGTGCAAGTTTCATTAACATCGGCTCAGTAGTTTTCTAGATATGGACTAATACTTGTAAGTGTGACGGCCTGGCTTACCTATTGATACGAGCTAGGGAAAACATCTCAAAACTTTGGTCAAATGCTACAGCAATATTTACAAAAAAAATATTACCTATTTAATACAAACAAATATTTCAGTTTTTATTTATAAATAGGCTAGTTTCCACCATCAATAAATTGAAAATCTATTTAGTCCGTCAGTTAGAGTATTGGAAAATTATGGACACGTATGTTTTGTTTTTGTAAATCAATGAATATTGACAAAGAATTGAACGCCACCAAAACTCGGGAGTGGGGGCTCGTGACGTCAGAACGCACTAAAAATTATACCAAGGTGTGATGTATAGAGAATTTTAAAAGCGTCGTATCTTCGTCAACTTTAGTTTACGTAACAAAAGAAAAAATACTGGTCAATAATTTTTTGATAATCTAACTGACGAACTAATTAGATTGTTTCAGTTGACAAGCCTATTGCGAAAAAAAAAGTAATTTAAAAAAATCTACTTCAAAAAGAAATAACTTTAATTTCGGAATTCGGTGGCAAAAAACTAAAACTATGTAAAATACAGATCCCAAGACAACGAATTCCGAAATTAAAGTCCTACTAATCCTACTAATATTATAAATGCGAAAGTTTGTGAGGATGGATGGATGTTTGTTACTCTTTCACGCAAAAACTACTGAACGGATTTGGATGACGTTTGGCACATATAGTTTATAACCAGGATTAACACATAGGATACTTTTTATCCCGATATTCCCACGGGATTGAAACTTACGCGGGTGAAACCGCGGGGCGCAGCTAGTTATTTCATAATTTTGAGTTAATTTCTTTTTGCAGTCGATTTTTTTAAAATTACTTTTTTATCATTTTTACTATCTACATATGTATATACTAATAATAAGCTGAAGAATTTGTTTAGTTGTTTGAATTCGCTAATTTCTGGAACTACGGGTCGGATTTTATTTTGATAGCATCACGCAACGACCCTTAAGAGCCGAGAAAAACAAAACAAGTCACAAAGAACGCTAAAACGAAGTAATAGCGCGGACGGGCAATGCGATGCAACGGGGTGGGTCAGGGAAACAATAAATTTCACACGGACGAAATCGCGGGCAGAAGCTAGTACTTATGGAATATGACCCAATATTACAAGCACTGCTGAATTCTCATTTATTTATGTAAATCTTTTATGAAACCTTTAAAAAGGCGCGTAAAAGATTACCCTTTTACGCGATAGTAATACTTTTTTAAATTACGTAAACAGGTATCCGGAACCATACATCAAAACACGCAAAAAATTAACCTCACAACAGCACAGGTAAACAACCTCTGTCATCAACAAAAGCGTTCACGTACAAATCTAATTTGTTGACAACAAAAGGATTTCAACCTGCAACTGACAATAGATTCTACAGTCAGTCAGCACAAATATACAGGGACATATGTACAGAAGGACAACTCTATACAACGAGATAAAACAGGCGCAGTCAGACAGGATAAAACATCCGCATCCACAATCAAAGTTTGACGTAAAACCATTAGTAAATCATTGCAATGCAACTCTTATCTCATTGCTATAAAGTATAAATTGGAATGCCGAGAGTTTTATTGAACTTTTTAATAAACCATTCTAATTTAGCCCTTACCTAAACGAAATAAAAGTTACATTGCAATGACTTACTAGTATAATAGTTTTACGCTGATCGTGAATGACTTTAGAATTGACTTGACTTGTGCGTACAGCGATCTCAAATTATGTCAGACAAATGCCAGTCGCATGTATGCTTGCTTACTGCGTGTAATGCGTGTCTGTCTGTTAGCGTGTATTTTCACATGTTTTACTGAATTAACCTTCTGTACCTACCTATCTATGTTGTACTGTCAGGTTCATTAGAAGCACGCGAGGGGGGACCCCTGAATATGTATGAGGAATGGAACCCGCTGTCACGAGCCACGAGCCACGAGCCAACGACATTATGATAGGGCTCATATCAAGCTCGATGGTAATTATACGCACTTATTAAATGTGAGAAGGGTGAGATAATGAAAATCTCGAACGAACTTTGATTGAGTTTTGATTATGAGGTCTGTCTGCAAACTTTAAGGCGTTGATGTGACCTGTCAATCAGATATGGATGCTGATTGGGAAGAAGAGGTTTCCTGTAATACTGTGACAGTTTTGTAAAGCTCCTGTCAAAACTTGATCTATCGGTGATTTAGATTTATTATCCTTTCCAATTTTATTGTTTGATTATTGTTAATTAAAACGGTAACACCAATTAAATTAATTAACGTATAGGTATTAGGTACCTACAAATATATTTCAAATCTATATATATACTAGCTGACCCCGCAAACGTCGTTTTGCAAAAAAAAAAAAATAGTAGCCGATTCTCAGACCAAATTTCACCCCTAAGATGGTGAATGGGGGAGTGTGAAATTTCACGCGGTCGAAGTCGCAGGTAGAAGCTTGTACTAACATATAATAGAGGACACCCTAGCATACTTCTACAAAACATCAGATATACACGCAAAATTCTACTCCATTCATCGGCAAACAGATCATATTCAGGATTGGTGTCAGGATCTAAGCATCCTTAAAGCACGATACATTGGGGACTCAGTTCTGGCGACAGTTTTAGATGACAGCGGCGCAAACAGATCGTGTCGACGGCTTTGGCGATGTCCGATGTATTTGTCGGAAACAAACAACCGACAAAAAAGATCGTGTGGTTCTGGACTGTCGATGCATCCTCTGAGTTTTACAGGCTACTGTGAGCTGTTGAAAGCCATGCCTAACCCCGAACGAGTTGAAGCCCAAAACTCCTAGGAGGTAATTAGTTTTACGTAAGATGATAACTCAGATAATAGTGATGATGTAAGAATCGGAACAGATGACGTTCTGCCTATCCCCACGGGAAGAAGGTATAAGTTTATCTTGATAACTCAGATTCCGCATATTATTCAAACCCCCTATGAAAGATAAATAAAATAACCTAATTGTTATGTCCCCATTTCCCCCATATACCAATAATATTGCTCTATCCGTTTCGTTCATTAGTGCAGTTAATCGAGGAATTCGGAAACAATAACATTGATATAGAGTGATCAGTACCCTCATCGGTTTTGTTTACCTCCGCAAGGAGTGCATCAGTAATGCACCCTTCTGAAATACACCTATTTGTTCAGTGAAGTGCTACGAATGATGTATGTGTAATAAAGGAAATTGTATGTGAATTTAGATTTATTGCCCACGATTATTTATGCTGCAAAGAAGATATATGGCTGAGTTTAGTGCACTTGTTTATCCGTTAGAGGGCATAATGTTGCTTATTTTATTTTGATCAGAATTCCAAATGTAGGTAGGTATGTAGGTAGAGTAAAATACGTAGGTAGGTACTTACTTTAATATTATGTTTGAATAAATATTTAAATAATCAAACTAAGCATTTCAAAACCATTCTTCTTCTTCGACTAAAATTATATAGCCTTAGCCGAAGTTCGCAGGGACGTGAAAATATCGCGGCAGGATTTTTCGCGCACGGGATTTTAAACGCAAATCAAATCAAATTACTTGTTTGTTTACAAATAAATATAAAGTACACTATCATTACCTAATAAGGTGTGCAAATAATTATAAATCTTATTAAATAATTATTAAAATAGCGTTACAAAATTATAATAAAAAAAATATAAAAAAATCAGAATATTACAAATGTCAAGGGTTTAAAAATAAAAATTGTCAGATGAATTTATAATACATATCATAGACTTTATAATCAAATAAATTAAATTAAAATATTGGTCCAAATTAAGATAAAATTATACAGATTTCATTAGATTACTCTTACTAGTTACTATAAGTATCTATCTATATTCTTAATTAACCTGTAATATATCATATAACGCACTGCTTAACTCCGATACAAAATCCAACAGTGCGGTTTTTTGACGCTTGGGATGCGCTTAGTTGGATTTTCCATTCTCTGGAAAATCCAGTGCGCGATAAAATCCCACCGCGATATTTTTACGTCCGTGAGAACGTCAGATAAGAGCTCAGTTGCAACTAATGAGACACAATTACTTTTTCTATTCTTAGCGAACTTTGCTAGCCTAACAGACGAGTACTTCCAGTACTTATTCTTACGGTGACACTAATAAATAAGAACACTAATGTTATTAATGCCGCAAGAAAAACATCGGAATAAGGATAACCTCAGACCCACTTAAGGAACATCGATACCCCATAAGAAACACTCCCAACTGCAGAATTAATATCGAAAGGTTCTGTAATCGCTATTGACAGCTCCATTCACAATCCGCGGAGGAGACTCCCGAAGCCCCGACTCACTGAATATTTCACTGAGAGACTTATTAGCCAGCTAATTATACAGAGGAAGTAGTTAGGGCGCGGCGGAAAGACGAGGGGATCTTGCCGCTCTTAAACATTCCACGGCCCTACTATGAAAATGTTGTTGCTTTTTTTTGTATTTTTTTTTTCTCGTGAGTTTTTTATGTAAGTATTATAGAAATGTATGACAAAGTATTTGATATGCGTGATAATAAATGGATATTTAGTCACATATTAGTGTACACACGACGACATTATCAAGCTATAGGTAACTTTCTGTTTCAGCTGACCTTGAATGTATACACTTTTCGTATAGTGAGAAGTCAGCTTAATACTGGAAATGTATAGCTTGATATGTCGTCGTACGTACCACAACTTTAATTAAATAGGAAATATGACACGTGACAACCACAGATAGGATCTACAACGTATGCAATTTAATCTCATGATACGGCACTTTTATAGGTGTACTATTTTTTATCGAACCTGGGTTAAAATGAAGGCAGTATGCAGAATACTCTAGCATAAGTAGGTAGGTTGTCAACGGAATAATATGTAGTACTTATAATAGTTGGTATAGTCGGCATAACGTCACATAACATCACGCTTGTAATCCTCGAAGTGTTAGGCAGAGGTGTACCCACGTTCTGACAGTGTAATAGGGGGCGAGGCTATTGCCATCGTCCGGGAAAAAATCATCCAGCCTTCGGCCATGCTATTCTCTAAGGACACAGCCTTGCGGGCAGCGCTGTCGCAGCGGTGAAAACAATAGTTTCAGCGCTGCGACAGCGCTGCCCGCAAGGCTGTATCCTTAGAGAATAGCTCCCCAGACTGCTACTGAGAAATTTCTCATCATATGCCTAGCCTTTTCCCAACTATGTTGGGGTCGGCTTCCAGTTTAACCGGATGCAGCTGAACACCAGTATTTTACATGGAGCGACTGCCTATCTGACCTCCACAACCCAGTTACTCGGTAATACGATACCCCTTGGTAAGACTGGTTGTCAGACTTTCGGGCTCCTGACTACCCGTAACGACTGTCAAAGATCAAAGAATGACAGCCGGGACCAACGGCTTAACGTGCTCTCCGAGGCACGGAGGGGTCTCGGTATGTAAAGATGGTCACCCATCCACAGACCAACCGCGGCAAGCGTAGCTTAACCTGATCGATCGACCTGTGCGGCTGTTAGCCACGGGCCCCTCCTGAGAAATTTCTGATGGAAAAAAACCCAGTATCAATTTGACCAACCTAGGAATCGAACCCAGGCCCTCAGACTCAGCAGCTATCGACCACGAGACCAAAAACGCACATAGAGAATTGACACAAATTATTATCACCCTGAACGATAGTGTTTTGTTTTCTTATTGCTGATTGAATATCAATGAAGCAATAGATACCTATTCAGTGATGAGAATGATTATGTTCGTACGTGTTGGCGTTCGAAAGTACTCGAGACGTGTGAAATTAGTTATAAATCACACGATTCCTGGACCCGGGATGAATCATGAGCGCCTTTGTAGGAATCTGTGGGATTATTCAAGTGGGTGGGAAATTATATGGCTATTAGCATTTTGTTGTGTGTGAACAGACCACACAGCAATGTTGACAATGAATTATTCAATCGATTAATTTGTTACATTTGTTAACGTACGAAAAAAATAACGAGGGCATTTTTACTTTAAGTGTGCATATCAACCGAAAAAGACGCAGTTTAAAAAAAAAATGACGCAAAATAGTTTTGGATAAACTTTCATGGGCCACCAATAAAAATATTGGACTATGGACCAATACTTATAGGAAGAAAACTTTTAGTAAATCGTGAAAGTATCTTCCCTAGTATTTCAACGAAAGAGATTATGTTACAGAACATATCAATAAAAACTATAGTAGGTAAGGTAGATACCGTCACCAAAGGAGATAAGCAACCACCGTCGGATATACAAGGTGTAACATAATTAACGCAAGACCTCATACACCCCAATTAGAGTATTGAGTTAAAAGCATAATACAATGACCAAAACTTATTTATTTTAATTTTTTTTTAAGAAAATCGTGTTGACACTAGCATTACTTTATGCGTTTAAAATTGAGCCTTAGTGCCTTGAAATAAGGTTTAATTTTATTTGGTTTAATCGGCGGTACGTATGAAAAAGAACATAATTTTTGAAAAAAAATCTGTATTAAAAGTTACAGAAATGGATTCAGAAGTCAATGAACAAACTACTTTCGGTACTTGCGTTTATTCTGTTATACTTTGTAGTTGAAGATTAGTAAAAAACCGATGGATGTTTTCGAATAAAATTTAATTTAATTAACAGAAAATAAACAGTTCATTTACTAAATTAAATTTCATTCGAAAACATGCTTCGGTTTCTTACTAGAATTCAACTGTATTCGATGACCCTAGTTACTTACCTATCTCTTTTGGTGACGGTACATATAACTCAACAATATTTTAAGAGACTTCAAAAGTTGACACCACGATTTAATATCAGTATGTCAGGTGTCGATCACAGACATGTTACAAGGACTGTCACTTTGCAAACTACTGCCATAATCTCGACAAGACTGATGGATGGGCGAATAAAAAACTGTGTGAGTGATATTACGGATTATGTTTAAAAAAGCACTCGTGTAGTTGCTAAGTAAGTTGCGGGTTAGTTTCCTTTTAAGCATATTTATCTCATATACGTATTTTTCTTTCCAGGACGTCATTTGCAACAATTAAGTATGTACCTTATAAAGGCCAGGCCAAAATTCATGGAATTTGAGAAAACTCGAGTTTTATGTATTTTTGAAAATTTCCCAGAATTTGTCAGTAAATAGGTATCACTTTTCTCTAAACTCTCAAATTGAATGGCTTTCATTGACAAGTCACGCTACATAAGTACCTAGTTAATTATAACCATGACTAAAATAAAAGTTGCTGTTACCTCATTGTTCCGTGTAATTTCGAAACTGTTAGGTAAACATGAACTGTATGAAACAATATAAAATAATACTTACATGGAAAAATACAAAAAACAACTTAATGTTTTATCAATTAAAGCCACAACTGCGCAAGTACCTACATGTAAAATAAAAAAAGTTGCGGTTTGTGGTTACTATGTACCTTCTGTTCAGTGGCGCCATTGAACAAAACAACATTATTTTTGAATCAGGAATCAATAAAGTCAATTACATAAGCTACTTACTGTTATAGCACATACCTAGCACATTATGTGGATATTTATGTAGAACAATGTTTCAAATTTCACTTCTTGATGGTCTTCTTGGACAGGTAATTACAGAATTACAGGATTACCTGTTGGTTTTAGCCAGTTATTCAATTTGACATAGGTATCTACATTTATACATAAAAATAATAGCTAAATAATTTCGAGACCTGATACTCGAATTGTGTCTATTAAAGGTGTCTATTACATGTCAAACAAAATAGGAACAATAAAATCAATCGATGATACCTTTGTGCTAACTACCGCCAGCAAAAAAATGAATAGACCATGTCTGCGTTACGTTAAACACTAGACCGGTTCTATTTAAAAATACTGGCTTACCGTTTAAAAAAAGAGCAATGACTGACTGCACTCTACTCCTGTTCCAAAATTAAATAACAATATCGCATGACACAAAAGAAAAAAAAGCGATCATCAAATTGTCAGTTAGTTCAAATTGTCAGCCAGCAAAAACATGGACAATGCAGTTTGGGCAAAAACTTGTGGTTGTGACGTCATCCGCGGCCTGTCGGTCATCGGACAGGAGCGAATAAATTACTTGCGGCATGTTCGGATTGCGGACAGGTGGGATTACGGAGAAGCCTGAAGCTGCGCCGAAAATGTTCCACAAATATGTTCGGTATGCCTGCGTTGAATCATTCACTTTTATTTTGCAGCTTAGGTTTTAATGTTCGCAGGTATTTAAATTACTGACCCTTTCAAGCAAGGTAGTAAATTTAATCTTCGTTCCTTTCCTCTGCGTGTCTCAATTGACTCATTAGTCTTAAATGTGTGCTACATTCAGTACTTACAATTAAACTCAAGCCCACATTAAAATATATGGCTTTACAATTCAATTGAACTGAATCCGCAATTCTGAAGCCCATTACCGATAAAAATGCAAAAAAAACAACAGTTAAAAGTCCTTTAATTAAAGCAGCACAGCGCGTTTAATGCCAAAAACAAAACATAAAGTATGCGACACGCGGGCTAACATAATTTTGTATAAATCGATGCATGAATCGGCCTGTGGAAATTGGTTTTCCGTGGCTTTTCCGCACTGTCGGATCGGCAGCATCCGCTTAATGCCGCGACCGAAGCGATATGAGAGATCCTTTTACCCAAACAGTTTATGAGGGGGATCCCACAATTCTCGTTGTTGCTCTTGCATTACCGCAAACAAAACGAACCCATGAAAATGAGTTTTTGTTTCCCCCATTGTTTTAAACTCGATGGCTGAAGATGGAATGAAAATGCGCAGCATTTTTACAAAAAATGACGTTGTTTGAATCATAACCTACGTTGTTAACAAGTGCATAGTTTTGTATTGTTTTGAAAAGTGAACTGAGGGGTAATTCTCGTAATTTAACAACGTTCGCGGTTTGGATCTCACTCTCAATCTGTCAAAAATACCTCTAATTTCCCTACATTTTTGAAAAGTTATTTTACATTGATTGTCGCTGAAATGACATTGCGATTAGATTTTGAACGTTTGTTATTACGTGAATGGCCTTCAGTTTAAAACATATCACTATCGTTCTATCGGAAACAAAAGATTCGAAATATGATTCAGCTATTTGGAGCATTTTTTTGCCAGTCTCCGCTAGACATCCTTGAACGTTCAGCTGGCCGTACTTCATGCCATTCCATAGACTTGCAGATTGTCACACTGTAATTAGTAAACATATGCTGGATATCGTGTTTCACAGCACATCGCGGTCCAGTAACCCGACGTGTCAATTAAGAATCGTCGCGCGTCGTCCGTTCATTTAGATTTATTCCAACTGGTAACGAAATTATTGTTAATCGGGAGGCTACTCGTTCGTTTGTGTTGATTTATATCCGACGATATATCCGTGTATGATTTGTTGATGTCATTAGGTACGTGTGGATATGGGGATTTATAGCCAGTATTTAAGATCGCTAATTGATTGGAATGCTAGGGCCTAAACAGTCTCTGAAAGCATTGATAGGTGCATATGAGTGTAGTGTTCAAAGAATAATGGTTAGGCGATATCATTGGTCAATTTAATTCAAAATAAGTGATACTTTCTCGCCAATAAAGAGAAACTGATATCGTCCTTTCTTTTTGACAACAAAAACATAATTTACCTTCAATATTTATATTCCTTTCATCAGATCGTGACAGTTTGACAGGGCGTATCATATGACGATTTTTAATTGGGACCCATAATCTTGATCGAAACTTGGCAGCCAATAAAGCAGCGCACGAGCACGTCACAATCACAACACGTTCGGGACCTCGGGGCCCTTTCGGCCGAATTCGTGTCAATCTTCATCAAACCACACGCATTCGATTAGATTCATTTAAACGCTGTGATGTTGTTATACAAATAAGGAATACTAGTACTTAGGAACGTGGGCGTAGTAATTGTACAAGGCGTATTTAATTGAAATCAGCTGCTCCGTACATTTATGATCGCGTAACTAGTAAAATATAGGGAATATCCGATTTTTTTCGCAATTTCAGGTTTAGTCCCATAGAAAAAATTGTTGCCTTTTCAGGTTTTCAGTTAACAATTACACTTTTTAGTGCTGAAAGTCGTCGAAACCTACAAAGTGTAGAGTAAGGCAGTGATAAAATGGTAGCTGTATGAACCTCCTAAGTCTTCTATTATCTGACAAACAAGTTAGACAGTTTGTTAGGAACACTTCAAACTTTTCCATTTCCCACTAGTTTCCGCTCTCATTGATGAATAAAAATCTAGTGAATAATATCCTGTTTCAATAGCGGCTTTGAAATCATAACATTGATAAATGGAGCCGCGGTTAACGGCCGGCTTTCACGATCACGACTGATCCATATCGTGGTCAACTGCGTGTGTTATTTGCTAATTTATAATTTAACACAAATAGTGATGGCAATGAATCCATATAATTTGTTGATATTCGTCGCACGTGTCATTAACGGTTCATTACGATTCGCCGCCGGCTTAATTGGCTTACCGTTGCGTATCGTGCTTTGAATCAAAACCGTAATCAATTTCGGACCATCAAAGCGTTGTCAAATTGATGTAATGGGCTTATCTCCTGAGGTACAAATGCTCCTGTGTTTGTTTATGGCGCTCCCTCACAAGGAGCATTTGCCTGTAATGTTACAATTCAAAATTCCACTGTAACAGCTAGGGCTTTGCAAATAGACTGCGCAGGCCGCCAACTTCTAGGTAGTATAGAGAGATAATTGAAACCAGCTGGATGGGTTAATACATATAATTATAATAAGCCAGTAATGTTCCAACTGCTGGGACACTAGCATTCTCTATTCGAGATGGAGATTGGGTTGGTTATAAACTACCACGCGGACCCAGCGCGGATTGGTAGATGTCGCATGTCTTCAAATTGTTGGTTTTAGATATGCCGGTCTCCTCACGATGTTTTCCTTCACATTTTTTTGAGAGCAGTGGTGATGAAATTATTTACAGAAAGTAAAGCGTCTGTCTGGATTCGAACCCATGACCTACAACTCGTAAGTTGGGGCCATTACCACTGAGCAACCATTGCTCATTCAGCAGCATAAAAACATATAGGTAGGCCCGCCCCAGCTTTGCACGGGTGCATTTTTTTTTTTCAAATTTCCGAAATTTTCTTTCATACAAACGCTGTCCTGGCAATATTCGCAATTAAATAATATTGCATTTATAAATTGAGATTTATACTATCCTATCTTTCAAGTTGGATGAAACTGCACAATTGCAAAATTTTATTAAAATCGGTTCAGTAGCTTATGAGTCCATTGCGGACAAATAACGTGACACGTAATTTATATATATTAAGATAAGATAAATATATATTATAAGATTAAGATAGGTAGAATTAAAACGACTAGGTCGCAGGTAAAGATTGAATGCTCCCGGTGCGGGACCACCTTAATGTTACATTAATATTGATGACACATTATTACGCTACTAAGAAACTAAGTAGCCAATCAGCGACTAGTAAATAAATATAGATCAGACAGGCGACAGCCGGATGACATTAATTTTGTCTACTGAAGTGGTGCTTGAAGACATTTTTCGCAGAATTTATTTAGTTGTAAAAATGTTTTGTTTATTTAATGAATACAAATTAAACTTTCTGTTTAATACTAATTAAATTTAGAGCAGTAGAAAGGAGCGCATATGCTTTCACAAGCCCTTTTAAATATAGAGTGTCCTAAATTAATTAAAATGTGGTATCTACAAATTCGTTCGCTGGTGTTTCCCGCCTCTCCCTTTTAGGCGCTTAATTGTTTCGAACACACCGAATTATTTTGATTTATAGCTTTGTGATTGCTGCAACTCGATTATATAGGGCCTTTGTTGCTCTCTAAATTGAATGAAATGAAAAATAAATTAAGTCCAGTTGTGAAGTGGAGCGTTGAGGAAGAAAAGATTTGGAGCCATTGTGTGCCCTTCGGCGACAATGGGACGAATAAAGAACGATATAAAGATCGTTGGAAACTGCAAATTCGCAACATTAGCACTGTATGCTTATTGTTGCAAAACCTAATAAAAAATAACAGACATTTGTGGGAGAGAGCTCATTTTTAACCGATTTATAAAAAAGAAGGAGGTTCTCTATGCGTATGTTTACATATCGCACCTTCGGTAGAACAAGGGCACAAATGTATCCCTTCCTTAAAATTAAAATTAATTGAAAAAAAACTAAAAGTTCTTAATTCTTGTTAACTATACGCCTAAAAAGGATATAGTATATAGTTTATATCATGCAAAGAAGAAAAACTTTCGAGCAATATTAACAGAGCAAGACCTCACTGAATGCAATAAAATATCTTAAAATAGCTCTCCTGTAAAATAGCAAAAACTGCAATTATGCCCTTGTTCTACCGAAGGTGCGATATATATATTTTTTTATGTATTTTCGGGCACAACTCCGTCATTTATAGACGGATTTGTAAACATTTTTTTTTTGTTTGAAAGATGTGTATTCCGAATTGGTCCCATTTCAATTTTGTTATTAAAGATCTGATGGTGAGTTTCGGAGACAGACAAGAGAACGGAACTCTTCAATAAATGCCAGTAAATCAACGGCGATTGCTGCTATTACATTAATATGCATTGTTTACGAAATTTTACAACATAATATCACGCCTGTACCATCTAAAGGGGTACGCAGATGTGTTCAGTATAACACGGTACATCCTCATTTCTCTGTAGCAAGAAGTGTTATATGAATTTGTGTGGAGTAGGTACAACTCATCATCATCTGCCTAGCCTTTTCCCAACTATGTTGGGGTCGGCTTCCAGTCTAACCGGATGCAGCTGAATACCAGTATTTTACATGGAGCGACTGCCTATCTGACCTCCACAACCCAGTTACTGGGTAATACGTTACCCCTTGGTAAGACTGGTTGTCAGAGTTTCGGGCTTCTGACTACCCGTAACGACTCTCAAAGATCCACGAATGACAGCCGGGACCAACGGCTTAACGTGCTTTCCGAGGCACGGAGGGGTCTCGGTATGTAAAGATGGTCACCCATCACAGACCAACCGCGGCAAGCGTAGCTTAACCTGGACGATCAACCTGTGCGGCTGTTATTATTTAGCCACGGGCCCCTCTAGGAGTAGGTACAACTAAAAAGTGAAAAAAAAAAAACGTAAATGCGGAACCAAGGACTCCGACTTCCGAAATTTAAGTTATTTTTCACTTTGTAGTGTTTTTTTTTTTTTTGGAAGTCGGTTGTTTTTTTTTGTTAAAAAGTTTTTTGTAGGGAGTTTCGTGCTGTGCGAGACGCAAATATAGTAGCTTATAATATGAATGAGTAGAAATAAATCAAACAAACTGTCTATAGTACAGACCATTATTGATATAGTTCTATCCTAAGTACTTATATGTGATCGGTTATACACTAGACTAACGAAGCGATTTACTCCGCACAAGTTGCTGGAATCAAGTCAATTACCTGCTACACCTACAGACTACGTGCTTTGAAATACCTGCTACATATGCGTAGTGTTCGCTAGAAATATAATTATAATATACAGGGTGGCCCTGGAAGTATGGATCAAATCAAATAGGGGCGCGGGAAAACTCATTTCTAAACTTTTTGATCCTGAGAATGTTGGTGAATTTTTTACGGTTCAAAAGTTATAACCAACTTTTGTTATTTTCAATCACTTTGCAGTGCTTAAAGAACAATATCATTGAAAAAAAAACTACCAGGAACTGTCAATTTAAGTTTCCAGACAGCCCTGATAGATTTTTTTTAATGATTTTTTTTCTTTGAGCACTATGCGAAACGATTGAAAAAAACTGGTCACAACTTTTGAACCGTAAAATAATTCTCAATCATCAATCATTCTCACGATCAAAAAGTTTGGAAATGACCTTGCCCACGCCTCTATTCGATTTAATCCAGACTTCCAGGAACACCCTGTAAATTATAATATATAAAGTATCCACAGCCTCTCTACGGAGTTCCCAATTTCAGTTTCCCATCCATAAATTGAAAACTAAGTTACATAACTGCATAAGATATACATTTATCAATTTATTGGTTGTTACGAGTCATAATTACAGATCACGTCATAATATTGAACGGGAGACTAATAAACCGTTATTACGCTAATAAATTAGTAGCATCATGTTGCACAACACAATGTAGGAACAGCGCGTCTTGGTATATTCCTGTAGTGTAGTTAATTCAGGCCTAGGAGAGGTGAGGTGATATGACTCACAGATGTGACTCACTGGACTATCTCCGAGTAGTTCAAAATATTGGAACGGGCTGATATCGGGATGAGTCCCAGACTGCGTGAGTAAGCGTACACAAAGTTCTTATGTCGGTTTTTATCGATCAATGAAACGTGTTCGAATTTTATGCGATCCTGTACAGTCAACAAAAGAGATAAGTATGCAACCGATCGATTCTGTAAAAATCTCACCGTGATAACTTAGGTGAAGTGAGCATGAAGTGAGCTATCAATAGGGGCAATCCCTAACATGAGATTGCCCACTTCACCTTAGTTTTCACGGTGAGATTTTTACAGAATAGCACTGCAGGATCGTCGGTTATAGTTGAAGTTTTAGTAAGAAACCGATGGCTGTTGACTGTTGTCGACTGAAATTTAATTTGATATATGTGCTGTTTGTTTTCTATTAATAAAATCAAATTTTATTCGAGAACATTCATCGGTTTCTTAATAAACTTCAACTATATCCGACGGTCCTGCATATCTCTTTTGTTAACTGTACATTGATTTCGGGAAGTTTATTATGAGATGCAATTTTCGGAGTATTTAATCCGATTATCCCGTGTAGTTCGAAAAGGAAAACATAAAAGTGTAGTCACATTATGCCTCTTTGATATTGGGCTGTATTGTTCATTATTTTGCAGAGCAATTCAAATTGGTTTCACATGAGACGGAAACCGAAAAACAGCCATAATTTGCCGAGTTAATCATGATCGGATAATTTGCCAGAGCATTGCCAAAAGTTTCGAAAATAAACAGATTTCGTTCAATTTAAACATAAATTGTCGGTGAAGTGATCTCTACGCGATGCACGATCTAAGTATACTGGGTCAAATTTAGCTAGTGAAACTCCGCAGTATCGATGTCTAAACATGATAAAATCAAAAATAAATAAATTTGATGATTTTTTTTTTCAGGGTCATAAACCGCAGATAGTTTAGGTAGGTATATACACTAGAAACATCAGATGTTCTGGTGTCGATGTCGAAACACGATAAGTAAAACATATTTTCTCAACTCGTACTTCAAGTAACAACACTACCAGCGGTCGTTGACCCCTAAAAAAGTAACATTCAATCTTTTTTATTTTAATTTAATCTTGTTTAGATATCGATACCATCACGCCTGCAGAGTTTATCTAGCTAATTTAATTTGACCCGGAATATTGAGTAAGGTTCAAGTACCTAATAAACCTCATTTAAGTTACATAAACAAATATCATACAGGATGCGCATCGTAAGTTTTGTCCGGTGAGTAAACGTTAGTTTAGTTAAACACCCGTCAGTCCGTCACACACTTATTTATTAAACCCCCGCTACCAGCACTGAACTATAGCGTTATTTAAAATAGCCATAACTTAATTAAAATTTAATTATGTTCATATAATACGAAAGCACAACCAATTACTTATATTTATTCAATTATAAGAAGCATTTGAAAAGATGTTAAGAGAGAATCTTTCTATTCAACTTGGTTATAAAATAAATTTTAAAATGTAATAGTCACCGTTTTATAGATAATCTAAGTGAGATTTAATAGTGTGATTTAAAATCTCACACACAGTTATTTCACACCTCTCTTTCTATCTTTATAACATTAACTAGCTTCTGCCTGTGACTTCGTCCTCGTGAAATTTCTTGTTCCGACCCACCCTGGCGCATCGCAACACCTGCCCGCGCTATTAAATGATAAATGATAAATGATAAATGATTTTTATTTCTGTAAGTAGGTTTGTACAAACACTTTTACATGTCAATCATATTTTTTAAAACGAGATGAGGTCGGCGTTTCCTAACTGACTACTCTGAGAAGAAAGGCCGAAACAAACTCAGAGGTCACAGTCTCTTTTAAAGTCCAGACATAATCTTGGTCAGATCATGTGGAGACCATGTAGATTAGTGTCTGAAATGGTCTTTTGAGGAAAGAACCACACCGATTGAGTGGACCTGTCCAGTCAGTG
This sequence comes from Globia sparganii, assembly GCA_949316385.1. NCBI lineage: Eukaryota > Metazoa > Arthropoda > Insecta > Lepidoptera > Noctuidae > Globia > Globia sparganii. The sequence goes on from OX438655.1 coordinate 15,977,598, forward strand.
CACGCATTTGTCAGTAATCATGCAGCTCAACTCAAACTTAAGGAGCTCAACGATTCGACGAACAATACCAAAGAAAGGACATTTGGGTGGGTCGCATAAATTACTCAAACTGCCAGACCATGACTAAAACTATCTGAGAAAATAAAAAAAAAAGAAGAAAAGGCAAAAAAAAAAAAAAATAACCCACATAGTCTTCACATTCACAGTCATTAAAATAATATAATACTTTACAAAGTAAATATTCATGTCACTGTATATGTAAAATTTATCAATGTCAATGTGTATATAAAAATCCAGAAATAGTCTTGGTCAGATCATTTTGAGGACCATGTAGATTGGTGTCTGAAATGGTCTTTTGAGGAAAGAACCACACAAATTTGAGTGGACCTGTCCAGTCAGTGCACGCATTTGTCAGTAATCATGCTGCTCAACTCAAACTTAGGGAGCTCAACGATTCGACGAACAATACCAAAGAAAGGACATTTGGGTAGGCCGCATAAATTACTCAAACCGCCAGACCATGATTAAAACGGAAACAATGACCCACATAGTCCTCACATTCACAATAAATAAAATAATATAATACTTTACACAGTAAATAGTAAATGTTCATGTCATTGTTTATGTAAATAGATATTAAGAAAAAAAAAAAAAAAAAAGTAAAATCGCAAAATAAAATAAAACAACATTCGCAGTCTAAACTTATTGGAGCAGCTCAATCCCAAGCCTTTTTGTCCTCAATAAAGTCATTTACAGTATAATAGGCTTTTTGGCATAGTTTACGCTTTATAAAAGATTTGAATTTATTTAGGCTTAGTTCTTGAATGTGACTAGGAAGTTTATTATAAAAACGTATACATTGGCATCTAAACGAGCCACCTATTTTTTTGAGCCTTGATGAAGGAACAACAAATTTGTGTTTGTTCCTAGTATTTATGTTATGGATATCACTGTATTTTTTAAATAGATTAATATTTTTATGTGCATACAAAAGATTATCATAAATGTACTGAGAAGGCACAGTCATTATATTAATCTCTTTAAATTTGTCTCTGAGGGAGTGTCTGGGACTTAATTTATAAATGGAACGAATTGCCCTTTTTTGTAAAATAAAAATTGTCTGAATATCGGCGGCATTTCCCCACAACAGAATACCGTACGACATCACACTATGAAAATAACTAAAGTAAACCAAACGGGCTGTCTCTAAATCAGTTAAATCACGAATTTTCCTAACGGCGTATGCTGCAGAGCTAAGCTTTTTTGACATTTTATCTATATGGGGGCCCCATTGAAGCTTGGCATCCAATGTTATGCCTAAGAATACTGTGATATCTTCGGGTTTTAACTCTTCATCCTTTATGAGAACACTAGTTTCGACTTGTCTAACATGGGGTATCGTAAACTTAATACATTTGGTTTTTTTTTCGTTAAGTAGTAGGTTATTAACATTAAACCAGTCAACTACTTTTGCGAGGGCGCTATTTACATTGTCAGTAACCAGCTGCTGACGTTTAAGTTTAAATACAAGTGAAGTGTCATCTGCAAACAACACTATATCATGATTATCCTTTATGAGGTAAGGCAAGTCATTAATATAAATAATAAATAAAAATGGGCCAAGAATTGAGCCCTGGGGGACCCCCATTCTTACTACAGATCCGGGTGATCTTTTTCCGTTAACATCAACCCTCTGAATCCTATCACTTAAGTAAGAAGTAAGAAGATCCAGGGAGGCGTTACGGATTCCGTAGTGGTGCAGTTTCCTGATTAATGTTTCATGATGAACACAATCGAATGCCTTGGACAAATCGCAAAAGATGCCCAACGCATCGCATTTGTCCTCCCAGGCATTATAAATATGTCCTAAAAGTTCAACTCCGGCATCGGTAGTCGAACGACCCCTTGTGAAACCGAACTGTTTGTTATGCAGTAATTTATTTTTATTAAAAAAATACTTCGTTTTCACCCAGCGTTTTTTCTGAATTTTATTCTTTTTGCTCGGCCCCTAATCATAGCGTGATGGTACAGTCAGCAAAGGAGATAAGTATGCAGGGTCGTCGAATATAGTTGAAGTTTAGTAAGAAACAGATTATTGTTTTCGAACAATTTTTTATTTCATTAATAGAAAACAAACAGTTTATTTATCAAACTAAATTTCATTCGAAAACATCAACCGGTTTCTTAGTAAACTTCAACTATAGTCGACACCCTGCATACTTATCTTCTTTGCTGACTGTACATAGCCTATAGCCTTCCTCAAGAATTGGGCTATCAAATGTAAAAATATTTGTTCAAATCCGATTGTGAGTTCCAGAGATACTCGTAAGCGCGTTCAAACAAACAAACAAACTCTTCGACTTTATTATTAGTATAGATTTCATCAATCACCAGCATCACCTAAATTAATAAAACATTAATAATTAAACGAACTAACTAATCATCCAATCCATCCGAATCTGTTACTGTAATAAATTTATATTGCACAATAAATTCGACGCAAGCGCATAGGTCCGTCGTATGAAGAAAGAATCATTAAAAGTGATAAACACAAATATACCGCACATAAACCCAGTTTCAGACAGATAGTTGCATCGCCTCAGTCACGAGTACCGACGACGCTAATAAAGCTGAATTTATCATAAAAAGTTGCACGTTTAAGACTGAAACAGTCGTAAATAAGAAAATAAGACCACCTATTTATATTTGTGGCTCTAGTCAGCGGCAACAATCTTGGTAGTTGGCGAATATTTTCTGTTAAGGTTACCACAGACTATTTAGCAAACTTGTGCCGAAAAAAATAATAAAACCGTATAAACCCAAAAAAGAATAGGCGTTTTTAAAAGTCCCAACGTGTAATATTATCGTGGACTTCCATGGCATCACGATAACACAGGGAAATAAAACAGATGAATATGTCGCAGGTTTTTCATAAAATTAGGTTTTTGATCAAAAACCTAGGTTTTTGATGAAAAACCGGAAGATGACACATTTTAAACTCAATTTCATCATAAACCTGTAACAATCCAGATTTTTGATCAAAAACCTGAACTAGTTTGGGTTTATGATAACGTTCTTGTCAAAATCACGGGTTTGCTTTGTTTTATGACAAATAAATCAATTTAAATGAAATATTTAAAACAATCCATCATCATTTGCAACTTAGTAGAAAGTAAACAATTATTTATTTATCAAAGTTTTACATCCATGATCCAATCAATATTCTCCTTCTTCAATTCAATTATGAAATGAAATGTTTCAATTTCACGTACCTACCTATATTAATCTGATTTTGATAAGCCGCGAAAATGAAATTTCGTAACTATTAAATACGACTAAACTGAGTCAAAATTAAAAAAGGGTAGTATTTAAACGCAAATCAAAAAATATCCTCTTTCTATGCAATAAAATTCCGAATTCCCATCAAAATTACGTCGTAGGTTTATGGAAAACCTACGACAAATATGTGAAGACGCTTATAATTTTTTTTATAACGTGCATGTATTTCCGTACGTTTTATGGAAGTGCACGTGGACGTCCACGATAATATCATCATGTTAGAAATTATAAAAAAGCACATTGCCTCATGGCGAATGCTCCAGTTTAAAATCTATTGAATAAATTTTAATATTACCTATACTATTCGTTTCATAAAATAATAATAGCAAAATGTTTGTTTATATTACTTACGTGTACCCCTTCGGGTACACGTAAGTAATATAAACAATGTATAAACGTAAATATTTATTAGATGCTACATTAAAAATCTCCTTGAAAAACGAAAAGTATCAAAGCATGCTGGTCACGGTAAACCACCGAAGGGCGGACGAAGAAGTAGTTGGGCGAAGCGTTCATTGATGTGGGGCGGAGGCGGGCGTTAGTGGCGAGACCAAAACGTATGAAAATAGAGTCGAATGCACCGGCATTTCCGCGACCCACCTGTGAGCACAAACCCATGGGTTACTAACTAGGACGCAGATACACCATTCGATATTGCAGCAATAGCAATTACTGAATCGGAAACTCGATTTGGATCGATTCGATTCGATTCTGTTTGAAAATGATGTTTCCCAGCTCCATCGTTCATTGCATTGGCATTTCCGTAGCGTAGATACCTGTAATTTTATCGTCAGTTCAAGATATAAAAATTAGAACGCATAAACAAATTAATTTTCATATTTATTTAAACACGGCTTTTGTTTATTGTGTGACTGCAAAGGCACCTGAAATGCAGCTATTTCACAATAAAATATATTTCCAAACGAGCGTTTATTATGGCCGTTATTTTTCCTAATACAGAAAACATCCCAATTTAGACCAACAATAAAAATGTATCGATTGATCTAAAAGTTAAACCATTTGCATATTTATAAAGACCACACACGCCCACATAAAATTCAACAGAATTTTATTTCGATTGATTCATTAGAAGTCAAGATGCTGGCGATCAAATAAAAATAAAACTAAAAAAGGTGTCACAAAATTTATGATAATACCGAGTCTTTATTCATAGATTTTTTTTTTCTGTAGCCCGAATAGGATAAGTCACGCTTCCCTTTATCCCGAACACAAAAGATCTAAATACGTTGGTAGGTCAAGTGTCGGTTTCCCGGACGTCAGACCTCACGGTCCGACAACAAAGGCAGCCTTTTTTTAGGTTTGGTGACAGGTCGAGGGTGCTAGGACCGTGTTACGGAAAGGTGCGCAAGAGAATAATAGGCAATCGGGGCATTTCATACTGGTTACGTTTGTAATCTTGCTTCATTGTTGTGTGTGGCCGTGAGAGTTGCGAAATGTGATTGTGTCTCTGAATGTAATGTCTAGACTGATTGGATGAACACTTTCGTAGCTAGCTCGTATCTTCATTAATGCTGAACTGATTCATAAAAAAATCATTTACTATGTGCTATTCTATCTCATGTCATGTCGTTATCATGTTCCAGAACCAAAAATTCGAAGGCATGTGACATCTACCAACCTGCACTGGGCCCGCGTGGTGATTTACGGCCCACTCCCTCTCACAGAGAGGAGGCCTGTGTCCCAGCAGTGGGAACACCATAAGCTGATTATGTTATGTTATTTAATAATAATAATGCTTTATTACCAAGTTTACAATTTTAGCAGAAATAGCACTATGTAGTATAGGCTATATAAATATAAAAATTGTAAGAATACCACTGAGTTTAAACCTCTGGCACCCAAGCTAAGATTAAACTTGTGTTATGGGTGTCAGGGCAAATGAAGCCTCATGCTTCTGAATTTAACTGCGCATCACTTAAGCAACAGTTGAGCTCCGGCCAAACGTTGCCTTCATAAAATCGTCAACACCTCTAAATTATTTTGAGTATCAACAGATTTGTTTCTAATTTCCCTTTGTGTGACAACGATGCGAGCTTTTAGGCTATTCTCACTATCCCTCTCTAACGGTCGAGAGCTTTCGTATGTATCGCTTTCGGCTAAGCTGGGCCGGGCAACGCTGGGTTAGTCACATGCGCGCCCGCAACGAACACGCGCGCCAGAGCCATTCGCGTGCGCGATGTCATGAGACCGTTTTGCGCGAAGGGTTCCCTCGCAAACGGCTAATTCTGTCCAGTACTTCGCAGACAGTCTGTTACGCTCCTATGATTTTGGGACCAAGTGTTTGTTTTATCCTTTATCTTGTGTTTGGATTTCTGGGGAACATTCAGTTTACTTGTTTATAAATATTACCTTATTTCTAAATGAGGTCAGAAGGTATTGAAATTAGGACAGCTGGGTACCGTTCGCGACCACAACACGTGCCAAACTTCTCATTAATTTATTAACAGGTTCACGTACAGCTTTTAAGAAAAGGCCAGGCCAGGCAAGGTGCAGGCCTGTCCTTGGCTTAAGCCCACAAAGTTTAATTTCAGTACAAACATTCCGAATCGTCTCTCGTTTCGATAAATTGCAAATGTAGATTGTGAGTGCATTCAGAAAGATTTATTGCATCGTGTTTAAGCTTTTTGCTTCAGCAAATGGATTTTATCAAGAACACTCAAAGCATTAAGGATATACCTACCTACTAATGTACCTCTCGATAGTGATGTGCCCATTGATCGATTCATTCATCTGTATCGGTTGCTATTGTTCGTTGCGTTTCAACAACACTAGCAAGTGGTTAATTAGGGGACATTGTGTTTTATTTTTTACGGTTGCATCATTCTCGGTACACGTTGGCAATGCAGTAAAATCATTGTGCCTTTATTAAAGCTGTTGCGACAGTTGTAAATCAAATAATTTAATTTAACGTTAAGTATCTAACAATAAGAGCAGTATAAAGTAGTCAACAAAGCGTTAAAATATCCATCGCGATCGGTTGACAGATTTCTAGTTTAAAACAATTAATTATTTTTAATGACGTTGATTGTTGTGGCTTTCGGTAATTAGCTCAAAATATTTAATTATGCATAAATTTTTCATGAAAGTAATTTGTGGCTTATTTTAACAATACAATTTAAAGTAACCAATAAAAATGTTCAGTTAATTAATTTCGATTAAATTGGATGCCAGATTGAGGACCACTGAAAGTCACATTGTACAATGTGTGAAAATTGATCTATGGTATCAATTGAACTGGCTAACAAGCCCAATTAAGTACGTATCTAATGACAGTAGCTTTTAATGCTTCTGAACTAGCGAATGAACATCAAAAACACATTAAAGCACGATGCGAATGAAATAATAGTGCGTATTATCTATTATCTACTAACAATCAGCCGCTCCTTGTGTTCACTTAGCAGAACATGGAATAAGCATAATCAGATATAGGTAATGTTCCCACTGCTGGGACACAGGCTTCCTCTCTTTCAAAGAGCGGGCCCAGTGCGGGTTGGTGGATGTCACATGTCTTCGATTTGTTTGGTTCTAAGGCCCGTATTACAGAAGGTCACTCAATACTCAAGCGTTACTTAAAACTAGATTCAAGCCATTTGATTGGTTAAAACTAATTTTAAGTAATGCTTGAGTACTGAGTGACGTTCTGTAATACGGGACTTAGACATGCCGCGGGGTAGTTGCGTACTCAACACAATGACAATTGCAATGCCTTTGATTTTGACATTTCAACAACATTCATTGCATTATTTACGTTGTCGAGAACATATGAAACAATGGATTAGGGAATGGCTTTCCTTCACTGTTCATCATGGAATATCTAGAGATAATCATGAAAGGTACATATAGGTATCTTTACCATACCGAAACCCTCTTCTGTCTTATGTTCATAGAAATCTGATAACTCTAACGTTTGTTTGGTGTCGGGTGTACGCCGAATAAACAGTAGTTTCTCTAATATTTACGAGAAACGAAGCTATTTGTAGAACTGGATTGAATTTATGACTGAGACATATATAATGAGGTTTACATCTACTGTTTTGGGGTCTTTGATGCTGCAGATGTAAATGACATATGATGATTAAGTAAATGTTTTTACATATTTTACGCCATTTAGGCGTCTGTTTGGAAAAGATCTTATCCTAACGTATCCGGTTTGACCATAACTGTGGGTAGACCATTCCTTTTAAGTTCTATTTAACCGTATTTGGCTATAATCACACAATAGTAAGACAATATAAATTTAATGTTTCATGATTCGCATTGATTGCCGCGCCTCTACGCAGACAATAGGTGTATCTACCTACCATTAATTGTTTCCTTTATGACGATGTATAGCGAAATAATTAGCTACTATGCTCATTGACCCGAGAACTGTATGAGGAAAAACAAAAAAATAATTATTGATCCATCCGATGCAATGACCCGTGTTTACCGACATCGAGAGTAATCGGTACTATTTATAAGATTCGACGAATTGCATGAAATCGAATGAATGAGTGAATGAGTTCATGATGCTCCAATACTTTTTTTTGCGAATCATTTATATTTGGAACGCTTGTTTTAGAACCAGCTGGGTTTGAGTGATTTATCACCTCGTATTAAGTTTTCATTAAGGTAAGTCGCGGTTAAGAATATTCTATCGATATTTTGAATTAAATGTGGTACCTACTTATGTTCGTCTTGCCAAATTATTGAGACATTTACGATTATAGTATACAGGGTGTCCCAAAAGGTTACGTAGATGGGAAGGGGGGATAGGGATGGTCACAAGGGTCACCAGAAAAAAAAAATAAGTACTTTTTTCAGTACACTTGGAGAAAGTTGAGTGAAATCGTAATTACTAAGTCCTTGACTGGACAAGAACTTAATTTTCTTTAAAATCTTGGTTAGATATGTATTGTTTTTTTTATTTAAATTTGATAAAGGGTTATTGAAGATTACATAACAGCTTTTTTTTTTAAATGCTATTCATTTTTTTAAATACCCAGAGGGGATTTATTTTTTTATTTTTCTGGTGACCCTTGTGACCAACCCTATCACCCCCCTTCTCAGCTACGTAACCTTTTGGGACACCCTGTATAGTGTAAAAAAGTCGGTAATAAGCTCTTAATATTTAGAATATCGATTGCTTATTTTTGCGTTTTAAAGAGAAGCCTACCTACAGCGTTTTTATCGTTACGGTTTTTCCGGAAGCATCCCGAAACTGAGCCCCCTAGTTGTATGTAAATGTGGTTATAATGAAAATAACTGTCTCATGTACACATAAGAGCAAAATGTGAAGTCCTCAACTGTGCGTGAACATAGCGATTTTATTTATTAGTACTATTATTATTTTTGAAAGCATCTTGTATTTTATAATTACATTGTGCAACATTACAACGTGATCTTAAAAATTAATTCCTAGGAAACTGGCAGTAAAAATTAAATAAAAATAAAATGACTCGTAGTTCATCCGTCCGGCTCCGAACGATGGACGGATGTTACAAAACGTAACGATTCCTAATGACTAGACAACTTCGAAAATAATTTTCTCGACTTCGTTCACTTCACTGTCGGCTGTCGGATCATGGAAACAAAAGCTATGACTCAGGCGTACGTTAGACGCCTATTACTACTCCTACACTTATTTAAATTTACTTAACGGGGATGCGCTTGGTAGCGCGCGAAAATCTGCTCGCAAAAATTTATAGTTCATGAAACAGTCATTCAATAGGATTGAAATTGTTTATAACTGATTTACTTACTTAAATATTTTACAAAATAGGGCCTTAAACTTGTGGTAGATAAGAAATAATTGGATTCTACCTGAACTAGGAATAAACCTGTATCTCAGGTATCTCACTCAAGTGTTTATTAGTGCTTAGAGCTCAAGAGCTTGTGATTATGTGAACTCCCCTAAGTTCATTGATGATTTTAATGATTAGAATTCTGTAAAGTCATATTTGATACGCTCGCGAATCATATTTTGTTCAACAAAATCAAATTGCAGAAGACGTCAGAAAATTAGAAGGTCATTATCAGGTTGTATGTTGATCTAAATATGATTTGCGGCCGTAACAAACAGGTATTTATTTATAGAATTATAATCATAAAAATCATCAATACATCTCTCTAAGGTCATATTACCCTAATGACTATTTCATGAAATCGTGACATTTAAAGCCGATTCTGATTTAAGGTGTTATGTTGTTGATTCTAATTACATATTATAATTCTGTAAAGCTATATTTTTTGAGGCCGTGAATCATATTTTAATCAACATACAACCTGACACTGACCTGCAAATTGGAAAAAACGTAACTAAATTTCAATTTCGCGGGCTAACTTAGCGCACCCCCCTTAAAGAGCACACTAATATTTTGGCGCATCATTAATGTGTAAATAGGCAACAATACTGATTTATCAATGTTACTGTTTATTTAGAAACTCTATTTTTGCAGAAGGTGATAAATATTTATAGCAATTCTATATAGGTATATATTTCTAGAAAAATGATATCATTTTATAAACTAGCGCTGGGGCTCACTCTTGTATAGACTCTTAGCATTATGCTGAGCAATGGCCGTTTTGAGTGGACGTGACGCAAGTTTCCCCCCAACTTGTTATTTTTTTTGCGTCGTGTTTACCGCAAATAAACGTATTTTCTTTCTTTGCATTCACACCTATTCTATTTCGCAATTTATAACTTGTTCGGTGTGAAAACTGTATCAAAGTCAGCAAATCTTTGATGGCGCCGGCGGTCTATGTGTAATCTAATCTCGTATAGACATACCTACGCATACTAGAAAATAGATACGATGGTGTTGCAAACCATGCCATATTGTTTGTAAGCCGATATAAAGCTGAGTGCACACTTGACAAGTATCGTAACAAATCGAATGCACTCGCCCACGTCACAATGGGGCAGAGATCGCGCATCTGTGTCCCAAATACGAGCAAGGCCGATGCATCCTTTTATTAAGTACCGGATTCGATAACGGAACGATCTAAGTTTGGAAGCGATGCCTTTCTGATTATGTCGGATGTATAAACAAAGGTGACAAAGAACGACCTTTGACTTTTGAAAACAATATTGCTAACGATGTCTAACATTTCACGCCCTTATTTTGCCGATAATCTCCGTCAGATGTATACCTATAGTACACCCACATTTGAGTCCCATGGGGCGGGCCTATTGCCATCAATCGGGCACAAATCCAGACTCCAGGCTGCTACTGTGAAATTCCAGTAGAAAAACTTAATAACACTTCGGCCGTCCTGACACGGAATCGAAACCAATTACGTAACACACTCATCATCATCTGCCTAGCCTTTTCCCAACTATGTTAGGATCGGCTTTCAGTCTAACTGGATGCAGCTGAATACCAGTATTTTACATGGAGCGATTGCCTATATGACCTTCACAAACCAGTTACTGGGTAATACGATACCCCTTAGTAAGACTGGTTGTCAGACTTTCGGGCTTTTGACTACCCGTAAAAAGATCCACGAATGACAGCCGGGATCAACGGCTTAACGTGATTTCCGAGGCACGGAGGGATCACCCATCCATAGACCAACCGCGACAAGCGTAGCTTAACCTGATCGACCGACCTGTGCGGCTGTTAGTATTTAGCCACGGGCCCCTCAATTGGCCCCCGTAACACACTATCAATCATAATTTGAATCATTTTGAAGGATATTGCCAATCCATTGCTTCATACATTCAAAAAATGAGTTTGCTCGACAACGTAAATAACGCAATGAATGTGGTTGAGCTATCAAAATGAAAGCCATTCCTACTGATAATGTGTTACGCAATTACCCCGCTGGACCTCAAGCTCAGCAGGAACAATTCCGATCACTAGGTGGTGGAACCTGGCTGTAATATTTCCCCTAAAACAAAATATATCAAAAACACAATAATACGTAAATAATTTCGCTCCTACCATAAACCCTTTTACGGTGGTCTACAACTCTTTTAATGGACGTTGTCTCATATTGTTTGTTGCTGTAAATGTCCGTGTTTTATGATTATGTCACAACAGTTCGTTGCACCGGCGCACCTTCCGCATGGTTATAAATACGGCAGCGTGTGTCGAACTTTTGACAAGCGAGTAAATAAATAAACACGCGGATGGGATGCGGTCCGGATGCTGCGAAGCTGAAACGGCGCGCCGCCCGCCGTGTTGCCGTAAGCCACCGCTTCAGGACCGGATTAGTACTTAAACAGGGGCCAAGTGCGAGTCGGACTCGCGCACGAAGGGTTCCGTACCACAACACAATTTATAACGATATTTTCTAAAAACATACACACGTTTCTTTTATGGGAAATCTCTTTAATTTTTAAATTTATTCTATTTTTATTATTTGTTGTTATAGCAGTTATAGTACTTGCTCTACAAAAAATTAAAGTGCCTCTCTTTTATGGTTCAAAAGATACAGCCCTGTGACAGATAGATGGATAGCGGGGCCTTAGTAATAGCGCCCTGTAGGTATCCTTTGGGCACGGAACCCTAAAAACGAAAATAAAAACTGTGAAAAAGTATTTTAAAACCACTTAGAAAAAAAAAATAAACGGTGAAACAAATGAAAAGAATTTTTCCATCCTAGAAAATTAAAGGATTTGAATCTTACATTTTACTTCGCGACTCGCAGTTTCTGAATCAAGTGTCTGAATCCGACCCTGTCCTTTTATGATCTTACACGAGCTTACGCAAGTTTTAAACGATCTAAACGATACCATAATACATTGTAAACATAAATACGAGATATTTATTAACGGTAAGAGGTGGCGTCAATGCTTCTTTAAGTTTTATACCCCTTTGTATCTCTCTGTTTACTGCCTTTGAGTATTTACTGTTCTTTAACAGTTTTTATGATGAGTCTGAGTATTGTCCATTGGAGAAACCGTCTTATATCTCATTTATTGTTATTTTCTCTTTTGTCATAATCACGGCTGACGGTGTCAGTTCGTTGACACCGTGCTAATGATGACTGGTTTATAATAATACTAGCTTCTGACCGCGACTTCGTCCGCGTGAAATTTTGGCCCGCATCGCCCGCCTGCGCTATTACTTCGTTTTGGCTTAGCGTTCTTTGTGACTTTTTTTGCTCGCACTGAAAAAAATGCAGACTAACTAAAATACATTTTCTCTTAGTTGGCATTAAAATATTTGGAATCATTATTTATTTATTTATTAGACACAAGTTAACTTAATAGCCGGAACAAATTCATTTTATTTATTTCGACAATTAAGCACATACAGTATAATCAACGGTCTTTGTTACATCCTACAAGCCTTGTTTGATTTTACTTCTTCACTTTTCTAAATCGAATAATAATTTAGGTTCATGGTAACAAGTAACTTGTTAGCATTAATTATAATCAGCTTAAATAAACAACGATGCCTCTCTAAGTGCTACTTCGATTCATCAACTTGCTACTGCAGTTAATTTAGAATTGCTTTTTAAATACTAGGTCGATTAATCACTCTTATTTCGCACAAACCCATTCCAAAATGGAGAGGGTAAGTGATTGCGTGACCTTTGCCGATATCACGTAGGCAGACAGCCGTGGGTGTATCAATCTCAGACTCACAAATTACCAAACACGTACAAACACTTAATTACGTTTTAATATCTTCAATTTGAGTATAATGCTCCTTATTGTGGCTTTATTGCCCGCTGAGAATATCATATCAATATGTTAATTTGAGAGCAGTGGAAACTGCCGAGTTGCAGGTTCGAAACCTGACAGGCACTTTACTTTGTATAAATAATTTCATCACCACTGCTCTCAAAACGGTGAAGGGAAAGATCGTGAGGAAACTGGCATGTCCTAGAACCAAAAATCCGAAGACATGTTACATTTACCAGCCGCACTGGGCCCGCGTGGTAGTTTGTTTGTTGCCCACTGCCTCTCGAAGAGGGGAGGCCTGTTCCCGGCAGTGGGAACATTATAGGCTCATTGTGCTCCTTACTGTGGCGTTATTGCCAGCCAAGAACATCATATCAATATGTAACTTTATTGTAACTGTACATAGGTGCATTTCGTGAGATGCAAAGCGAATTGGTCTCATAACTTTTATTACTAACTAGCTTCTGTCCGCGACTTCGTCCGCGTAAATTTTTTTTGTTTCCCCGACCCACCCCGTCGCAACGTGTCGCCGGCCTGCGCTATTACTTCGTTTTCGCTTGGCGAAAACTTCAGACTTTTTTTCTTTTTGCTCATCTCCTAAGGATCCTAGGGTCAAGTTTAATAGAATATTAGCCTTCCTCAAGAACTGGGCTATCAAACGCAAAAATATTTTTATACAGGGTGTAATTTATACCCTGTAGTTATCGCTAAGCATTAAACATAACAGCTGGTATAGAGTCACTATACATAGTTTCAACTCAAAATAAAATACTCTAAGAATTGATACCAAATTTTCGGTTTCATTGGTTTCTTAAATTCAAATCAATAACTTAATATCAATGTCAATAACTTTTTAAGTTACTTGCTAATATCACGATAAATCTCTTCCGTAACTCTGCGCGCCTAGTACCGTAGCCTACTGCGCAGGTGCGAGGCGGTGTTCTTTGTCGGCGCCAACTGACGGAATATTCCGCCGCCGCCGCCGCGCGGGCGCGCAATAAGCCATACCTACTTTACCGTGATGTAAAAATTAATGTGTAATTCTAATTATTGATTTACAGTTTACTCGTTATTAAGCTAGAAATTGCACGTAAAAACTGGAATAACAAAACTTACGTAAACAATCGAAACAAAGTTTAGGTAGGTACCTAGGTTAACTAGTTTCATCCCTTATTATTACTTTATACCGAGTAAACAGTAAAATCTTAAAGCTTTGCTTAATTTAGTAAATTGACTTACATTTTTAAAGATGGGGTTCGATGTGGTGACCTTGGTATTGTATGCACAAGGCCGCTCACTTGTTCATGGACACACATTACGTAGCATGTCTGGTGTTATTGTCCTGAAAGCGGCCTCAATCCGCACTTTAATTTGTATCACACTGCACTGCATACACTACACACGCACATGGGTGCTGACCGTCGTTGCGCAGCGCTCGCCATAGGTACCTGATTACCTATGGTTAGAGGCACCAAGCCGATGTACCATCCGAGATCAAACTAAAACATGCTGACGAAAAACGGCGACGGTACAGTTCTCGGGCAGCTCGCAAATTACTGATGCGCATAATTATCATAGGGATAAAAACGAGTGTACTAGAGGCAGGACAGACGTCGACTGACGGCGACGAGCAAAGCAATAACAATAATGCCCAAAATGAAACTCCTATTCCCTGCTATCCTGGTACCTAAATATTATTTCGTTAAATTTGATACCTATAGGGTAGCTGTCCCTATTAGTGTCCACTACTGTTAAAAATATTATTCAAGATTTCAAGATTATTTTACATACTAATAATAATTTCAACTAAACTCCATTAAACTTTTAAGTAAATCTAACACAACCGAGCAAACTAATTACGAATTCAAAATTGAAAAATCATTCATATTTTTTCGGTGGGAAAATCATCAATGACTCAGCTGCCGCCCTGGGTGGGGCGGAAAGCTGAAGGAAGTGTTAGACTCTTACTGACTAAATACCACCCTGTTCCTTCAGTTGCCCTTGCATTCCGGGTTATCTCGTTAGAATATTCCCGCAATCCCGGAAATTCCCAAAACTCAGGAAAATCATTCATTTCAATCCATTAAAGATCATAATATGGGTTCGCGTTATCTCGTTATAAGTCTGAAATAAAAATTGTATTTACCAGGAGTAATTGAAACTACACGGACTGCAATTGGTTCACGTACCTTAAAACCCTAAGTCATTAGGTTTACACACACATCGATGTTACATTGTGTGTGTAGCGACGTAATCAGGGTTCTGTGAGCAAACGATATTCAATTCGGAAATAACAATTCCTGTTACTCATGCGCTTCTAGTACTTTTATTAATTTCTTTCGACAGTTACATGCAACTTTGCGACATTTTTTTATTTGAATTATAATAACAAAGACTAAACGTGCTCAAACTAATAAAACCTATGTACCACTCAAACAGCACCGACAGACCGTGAACTCCGATAATTCTTTCGGTTAGTCCTACACACAAAAATTATGCGTGCGTGGTATTATTTTGTAATAAAAAAAAACGATTAACTTGTTGCTAATAGTTTACGTCTTATTTAGTAAAAAAATAACCTTATTTTAAAAATTATGAACGGAACCCACTGTGATTTTATTTGTACTAGGAGAAGAATAAGTTGCGAAGAGGTGAATTGAAATGATGTTTTGGGTTCAGTTGGACAAAAAAATGGTTTCTAAATCCTTTTCCTATTCTAAGTACTAATGGCAAATAATAATGTTTATTTAAGCAATTAATTCCCGGTAGGATGCACGTAAGGATTCGATTTTTATGATCAATTCAATGGTTGTACAAGCTGTCGATTTTTCGAAAAAATCGTTTTAATGCGATCTTCAAGCAAATCGATTCAATAGTAACGTGAATCGAATCTCTTGGATCGTATGTGTAAATAAAGGCTCTTAATAGTTCAAGTTCATATTTGCCCAAAGCATTGTGCTGACAGTCATAAACAGCGAATAGGTAGGTTTATCTATTTTAAACAAGATCAATTACATAAGTATGCCGACACTTTTTAACTTGTCCGAAGATTGAAACATATTAATCATCTATCTGAATTAAAGTCATTGAATTACGCCGGAAAGGTTATCAAATATTATTGACGTACCTACCTGACTGGCAACTGTAAATATGTCACAAAATAGAGGTGGTTAAATGTTGTTTAAAATTTTTTCATTACGATTTTTGAATGAATTTTTAGAAGATCGATGTAAGAAGAGCACGAGATTCGATCTGTGAATCGAATGAAAAATCGATTTAAAGCAAAAAATCGTTCATCTTTATGGCCACCAAAATAAAAGGTTAGAAATAATGTTAGGAAATTTACAGGAATATTGTTTTTGAATTAGGTATTTACTGTGTTGTAGGTATGATGGAAAGGTGGGTGGCGGGTGGAAGATTACTACGAGGTAGATAATAATTATCTACAAAGTAATCTTCTACAAAAGGACAACTACGTAAAAAACCAACAAGTGTGTAAATGATACGTGACAATTCAAGCAGGTATCTAAATATTTCGTTAACTTTTGATACCTAGACCAATTAATTGTATTGTAGGTAGCTAGTTCACAAACATAATCAAAGTTTAGGAAAAGTTAGTACTTAATAATATTTTGTGAATAAAAAATAAACATGCGGAACCGTTTATTCAGAAATACCAGGAGTAGGAGGTTTATCTTTACTTACAAATAGGTCGGTGACACCGATCAGCTGTTTTAGTGCTAGTGATGTGTTTATTTCAATTTGAAAAGTTCGGTTTCTGGTATCAATGTATTAAAAAATCTCATAACTTCCGAACATGTAGCGGTAGGATTAAAAAACCCTTCCTATGTCGTTTGATATCATCCAAAGAAGCCGGGCCTTCTCTATATATATAGCCTTTTCGTTACACGTTGTATATGCGACCAATACTTCCAGAGATTTAGAGCTTTCAAACCGTGTTTCAAACAAACAAACTCTTCAGCTTTATTATTAGTATTATTTTAAAACTATGATATCTACCAAGATATACATTGAAATCAAATGATGTCAGAGGCAATTTTGTTCAAAATTAAATACATGTGATGAATAACGTATTTATTTGGATATGTTTATAAAAACACCTTCGCAAATAATGCATTATTTTAGAACAAATTTGGTTAGCATAAAAGATGTTATAGTGAGCTAACCTTAAAAGATAGACATATGCTGTCGCGGACTTTTTTTAAAAGCTTTTAAAGGGGAACAATTCTGTCATATATGATTCTTGCGAAACTTTAACCGTTTACGCAGCGCACGCAGCGGAAGCTCTCAATAGGAAAAAAATCCCCCGATTTTGAAACATTCTTCATTGGTGCTCCGCTCCTGTTGGATTTAGCGTGATGATATATAGCCTATAACCTTCCTCGATGAATGGGCTATCTAACACTGAAAGAGTTTTTCAAAGTTCCTGAGATTAGCGCGTTCAAACAAACAAACAAACAAACAAACAAACAAACTCTTCAGCTTTATAATATTAGTATAGATAATAAACATAATATGAATGTCAGTATCGATATAATGCCGTTGGCTCTTACGAAGTTATTCAAATCTTAGTTACAGATAATCTTCTTGTAGCATGTTGAATAATAGTTGTGTTTCCAACCTCGGGCTGTAAAGTGCATAAAGACAAAAGTAATACATAAATAAATATTAACTAGCCCACCCACTGAACGGTTCTGTCATTGTTTCAAGCATGTGCACTGTATCATTTCAATATAATTGTGGAGAGGCGCCTACACTAGTCATGTTACCGGGTCGTGAGAAGGCTTCGCGGTAACATGTATTTAAGCTGGATGATCGACACTTCATTTGTCGATGTTTATCGATTGTTAAATCGATGGTAGGTACGTCTCTACTCAGCTCGTACTGTTTGATATTCATTTCCCGTTACAATTTGTATCGGCGCATAAAAATAAATGTAGCTTAAGGGGCATATGCTAACCCGCGAAATTCAAATTTTCTTAAGTTTTTTTGCAACTTGTAGATCAGGGTCAGGTTGTAACATATTCAAAATATGATTCGCGATCGTATGTGTTTATCTTCTAATATATGAAATTCTCGTGTCACAGTGTTAGTTACCATACTCGTCCGAAACGGCTGGACCGATTTGTATGAAATTTTGTGTGCATATCGGGTAGGTCTGAGAATCGGCTACTATCTATTTTCTTTTTGCAAAACGACTTTTGCGGGGTCAGCTAGTATAATTATAATAATTAGAATTTCTGTGTTACTTAGATTTGAGCTCAAATGTGACGATTTAATAAAATATTTATTCATATAGGTTTATCTGAACTTAAACAGTGTTTTTTGAGCCTAATCCAATAAGGAGAGAACAAATAAATAAATAATAAAAAGTTTATTTCGGAACAATAACACAAGACTTAAACAAGTAAAACGAAGATAGCTGCAAAAGTATAAACTGTAGCGCAGCTAAACAACGCCCTTCTTCAGATACAGAGTGGAATCATGTTCCATGCAAAAAGTGCTTAGATGGTAATTAAATTAATTTAGATCTAGCAAATTATTAATAAAAACAAAATACAAGACAAAAACAAAAAGTTGTGAGTTGTGTTGTGTGTTGTTGTGGTTCCGATTCATATTTTAATCAACATACAACCAGAAGGCCAATTCTCGTAATTTACCTAAAACGTTCAAAATCTAGTCGCAGTCTCATCTCAGCGACAAACAAATGTCAAAAACTTGTCAAAATGTAGGCAAATTAGAGTTATTTTTGACAGATTGAGACTGAGATCAGACTGTAAACGTTTTTAAAATTACGAGAATTGGCCCTCTGATCCCGTCCAACAACATCCTGAACATAACAAATAACGTACGAAAATTTGAATTTCGTGGACTACCCTAGTGCCTTCACTTTAAATGATCATTACCACCTTGTTACAGCTACCGAGGATTAAAGTCAGGGACTTGAAACGTTACTCAAAATAACGTTACGCGTAGTTCCGGTACCGATAATTTTTACCGTTCCACCAGGAACGTAACAAAATTAATTCCTTGACTATAACGATACTGACAAACGGAACGAAGTCTTAAGCTGGTCAGTAACAATATTATCAATATATCGTTATTAGTATAACGATATAATAACTTTATTAATTTCGATACTCAACGTTGCCACTTTTGCCAGCTTTATGACATAAGAGATGACGGAAAAGACGAAAAAGTATGAAGAATAACGTTAAAAATGAATCTGTAACGTTTCGCCTGTAATTTTATTGCAAGCGGATAAGCTTAATGTTACTGATATCTATAAAGTTACTTATAATATCATTCAACGAAAATTATATTTTATAACGTTATGTTTTGTAAGGGTGATATTTTTAGGTTTTAGTATCGTTACAAATTTTGGAACGTTATACGATAACATCATACGATACCAAGCATTTGTTGGTGAAAAGCTTTTTTACGGAAAATTAATTGTTTGCGTCATATATTAATCGATCGTGTTATTTTATTTCCTAATTTATGTTATAGGTATTTTGTACCGACCTTTTTTTTGTTGTCTTTTTTTTTGTTTCGAGTGTTTATCAGTGGAAACTTGTAAATGGACTTCAAATGCATATTGTTTAAGAACCTATGTTAAGAACACTGTTTATATTAGCTGTAAGTTTCCCGAATAGAATAAAACAAAATAAAACATTAGTGGTAATGGAACGAAATTAATTTCGTTTTCAAGTCCCTGATTAAAATAATTTAGTGTGTCAATGGGCTGCTATTTTGCAGTATAAGAGTCAGCAGTACGAACAAGCTTGTCCAGTGCTAGTGGGCAATTGGCCAACGAAGTATTATTAATCTTGTACCATTGTAATGGCCAGCTCGCCTGTTATTAGTACACCGTAAAGTTGAAAGCTTTTGGCTTCCACGTTGCGGTTTCGTACGATGTCGGTTAATCTACTTTTGATATAGCCTCTATACTCTGATCTCTAATTTCAAACATAACTTATAATTACGGTTTTATTCCCCGAAGTACACCCACAATTCGCCAGTCTTATTTTAGACCCATGTAACAGGGGACGGGTCTATTTCAAAAAAGAAATTAGACATTAATGTCCCACTTCTGGGCCAATGTATCCCTACCCTCTTTCTACCTCTTCCTGTTCAGAGCTGTCTAAGCGGGCCTGTTGCCATCAACCAAATCTAGACTTCGGACTACTGAGCAATTTCACATGGGAAAACCCAATAACACTTCGCCCGATTCAGGAATCAAACCCACGACCTCAGCAGTTACGCTTGCGACGAGCAATCCAGTCCAATTTCGTAAGGGAGAAAATATATAATAGTTATGCGTTTGCACACACGAGATGTGAAAATGTTTATTACAATTAATATTATTCATAATTAATGAGAATCGTTTTACTGCTTAACTCATCTCACACATTCTAGTTATAATGCGATGACGTAATAGTGAGGAAAAATATTCAGCGGTTTCCCCGTTTACATGTTACTTCAGGCACGGATTACTCACTATTCCTGAACACGTCAGTCTAAATGTCTTCAGCACAGCTTATTTGTAGAGTAATAAATATTACAACGCCTTTGTTTACAAAGTTGGGAGATTTGTAGGCGAAAGTACTTCCTAATTGTAAAATGTACGACCTGATGGATTTTGAGTGAAATTAGTAACGTTTGAGTAGTATTTTGGTTATAAACAGTAGTATTTGAGTGTTTTTTGCTCTGACCCAGTGTAGTCAGCGTAGAGACGTGCGTGGGCGCAGCGGCGCCGACCGTAGAGTAAATATTCTTAGAACTTTATCGCACAACCGAGTAGACGCATCCATTCATTCATGAGCTGTTGCTCATATACAACTGTACAGCTGTGCCCAGTTTTATACAAATATTAAGATTTTGACGTGGGTCTAAGAAAATTGGTTTTCATCTATCATTGTGTCGCTGCATCTCTGTCTGAAATGCACGCAAAGGAAAAATACAGAGGACTTAGTTAAAAATAGGAACTGACTATAGAAAAAAACTTATTTTGTTTTTTATAGTCATTCTCACAAACTGTTTCCCAGAAATCAAAACACAATTTAATCATTTGGACTTTATGCCTCTGGACTTTACGCATTAAGTCCGCCTTTGTGCAGTACTTTTTTTACTTGTGCATAAAGTTTTAATAATAAATTCAGGAATCCTGATCCCAATATTATAATATTTACAGTTTTGACAATTCAAAGTGCAAAGAAAATAAAATGTGCCTCAGATGGACTAAAGTTTTCCTCTATGAACTGTTTATTGTCAAATTAGTCAAGGTTTGACACCATGATACCGACGTGCATTCGAGCCCCGCGATCTATCCAGGGCTCCACCGATGACGTCACGCGGCAAACAAGATCTATCGTACAGGTGACTACATCTAGACTTAATTAACTAATGACTAGACTAATTAGCTGGAAGCTAGTGTGTGCTAGCGTGTATTAACATTGATTTATGAGGTGGAACTCGATTTATGGGCGTAGAGATAGAGACCGATGAACTCTCCGAGGTGAGTCATTGTGTTATCACAATACATCTTGTTTTAATTGGGTTTCAGAAAATGTAATACTAATATGAGGGTAGTAACCTGCGGGCTAATTGCGCAACACACTGTCAGTAGCAATAGCTTTCGTTTTGACAGTTCAACAACATGCATTGCGTTATTTACGTTGTTGAGCAGAATTTTTTTCAAACATACAAAGCAATGGATTAGCAGACTGTGATTCATAGTGTTATGCAATTTGGGTACTGGTATAAAGGGAAGTATCAGACCTTCATTGCTGACAGTTTGCAAAATATTTTTAATTTTGATTCATACAACCTACTCCAGAAATCAAGAGAAAGCCATTGCCACATAATGTATTTTGTGCCTTTGACTAGCTGTGTCTTACGAGATAAGTACCTAACATACCTACCTACTAACTAAAATATCGTTTTGCTCCACTTTGTAAATATTATGCGAAAATAACGTGAGAACGTTAACTTTACGTTTTCTTCTCGCTAATTAAATAACAAAGCGCTGATTGTACTAACATAACAGTTCTTATTTATTGGCTAACTCCTTAGAAACTTCTCGGTCCTGACCTCATTCCCTTCTTTTGTCTGACAGTGAAGGATGCCCTAAAGCATCATCGTTGTAAAGAAAATTACCGTCTGATAGGATTTTCAATGAAAAATACACGTCGTCACGCGAGCTGATAAAGTTTCCCTTTAATATAATCAAATGAACTAGGTAACAGGTTTTTAAGATAGGTATGTATATATAACTTTAGGTATTATGGTTTACCTCATACTTTTCATAAAAGAAGTTGTAGTTTCAATGGAAAATCTTAACCCTCATCAAAACTTTAGTGCCTAATTACACGACGGTGCCAACAGCTGTCATCCTTCCATTGTTTTTCAAAGACAAATCTTTCAACAATTTCCAATTTCAAACAAACCGATCTTTCGAATATCTAAGAAATTTTCATTCACTCGCAGCTCATTTGTCTCAAAGCTTCGAAATTCAAAAACAGTTGTATTTACAAAAATGATAACTTCAAAGAAGAGCATAGTGCAGCGACGCACCTCAGTCGCACCCCGGCCGCGATATTAAAAGCCACACGACCTCATTTCGCTTCCGTACTAAACGCTTTTAAGCTCACACCTAACGTCCGTGACGAACTATCGATGGTTAAGTATGTCGATAAAATGTTATGTGTCGCGTATATGGTAACAACCATATCTATGTTAGGTTTCATATTTGGGTCAAGTCACTTGAAGTAAGTCGTCAGTTTTTTTTTTTTTTAGAATAGCAGAAAACGGAATTTATATCTACGATTTCAAAGAGACAACACCGCTTTTTGATTCTTGTAGAAAATTAACATTATAGCAAAAGGCTGCTTCTCTACAGATCAGTTGGTACTTACCTAATGTTATACTCATAAATGACATCAGGATCCAATCAAGCTTGCTATTTTAGCCCGTCGATGCGAATACATTTTTACTTTATGTTCAGCGATCTCGCAATATTTTACTGTTATACGGATCTATCATTGTCAGAACATTTTATTATCAGTCGACGGTCAAATCAAGCTTTATTCTGAGTAGGTACCTATCATATAAGTAGGCAATATTCGTCTTACACACGGCAGTGAACTTTTAACCCTAAAATTATTTCAGCCCACGACACCAAATGGGAGCTTCGCCGCGATAGCAATGTAGGTACCCTAAAGTGCACCTTTCTATTTCCTAACGTGAAACTGAGCTACATTACTGCTTAGCCCGATAAGGATAAGGTATTGATACCGGGGTAAGTGCAAATAGCAAGGTGTTATTTCATCATAAGCAATACGCCTTGCTATATCTGAAGGGCGATACTTATAGAGATGCGAAATTCACTGGAACTATTCCGGGATGCGGGATCCCAGTCATATCACAAACACTGTTCAAACTGGGAGTTCCCAGACGGTAAAACCCGGAGACAGTTTGTTCGATCTAGGAGTCATGCTCACGATAACTATCGGATGTTTAACTTTTTGTTCAAACAAGAATGATTCATACAAATAAAAAGTCTCACTGTCTCATACATAGGGATGCTGTATCGCTTACTGCACTAATTGAGTAGGTAAGATAAATTGAACTCATTAATTGTCACCGTTTTCATTACTTAATGTCAAAATTATAATAACCGTTGAGTACGTGTTAAGGCTCCCGCAGACAAGCGTGACGCGACAGTGCGACGCGACTCTAGTAGAAAAATTTCTATGAAAACTTCATGGTAACTATAACTGTCTGCAGGAGCCTTTAAACTGTTGCTAAGTCGGTCTTGAGACGTGTAAAAAATAAGAAATTATCTGTTTATTTTATTCAGAATATATTTTTCATTCGAATTAAAATTATATTTGTGAACAGAAAAATCTATCTATATTTAAAAATCTTTATAGAGCTCGTAGAAACAATATGACATTTTAATTGACCCTTGAGTTCGGGTCAAAAATATGCAAACGACTCCATACTCCATCATTAGCCATAGCCTCAATTAATTTGTATTGGCTCAATTGAGAGGATATTTTGACTGTATGTATTAATTTCTCGGTAATGTATCAATTTCAGTAAAACATACCGACACGCCCAAAGATGATATAGTAAGAAGTCATTGGGCACGCCTTATCAATTAAATTTTATAATTTTATTTCTTTTATTTTTTTATGTTAACTGCTTATTAAAATTCTTGCGGAAAAAATACTGGAGAGCTCAGTTTATTATAGGTATCGTGATGATATAATTAACTACAAGAAAATGACGTCATCAATGGTGGTTGATGCTGATAGATTATGGGTATGGTCTATTCCAAAAGAATCTGATGAAATTGTAAAACAAATGGATTCGAAAACGTAGGTACCTGTGAATAACAATGTGGATTGCAACTAGATACAGATGAAAATGTTATTAATTCCCTTTATTGAGTGATTGCGTAAGATTATAATCTGAACAGGATTTTTCACACTTTTGGAACAGAAGGTAAGTTTCCGCTATTAACGTTCAAAATCTAGTCGCAGTCTCATCTCAGCGACAATCAATGTCAAAAACTTGTCAAAAATGTAGGGAAATTAGAGGTATTTTTGACAGATTGAGACTGAGATCAAACTGTGAACGTTCTTAAAATTACGACAATTGCCCCTGTGATATTATATCCATACTTATAAATTTATGAAATCAAGGCTGCAAAGTCTCTATCTATACATTATATCGTCTGATATTTCCTCTGCATCTTCTTATAATCTCTTCCTTGCATACACGCGCATTTCTCTGTTATTCCGCTCGATATTACATCCTAGAGATGGTCAGAGCATGCCATAAGTAATAGTAAAAGCAAAATGAGATATCACAGAATCGTGACGATAGTGAGTACGTTCGTGTATTACATACTTTCCACAACTTAGATATGCTATTTGTCTATGATTGCATACTGTCATTAGAATAATAGCAATTCCGTGAAATCAAACGTGACTGCACATCAATGACAAAATCATCAGCCTCAAGGAATGATTAATCTCAGTTCATTAGTTCTTATTGACCGTAAAAATTAAGTTTATTATCGCTCCTGATCAACGTTCACGGAAGAACGATTAAAAAAAACCCGACTTCCAAAAAAACCACTGCAAACAAAGTGAAAAATAACTTTAATTTCGGATATGTGTCTTTGGTTTTTTTTTTCCAACGATTTAAGAAATTGAAGTTATTCTTACTGTAGTGGTGTTTTCTTTTTATTTATTTTTTCTGTAAAAAGTTTTTAATATTTCACTTTTAGTTGTGACTTATGGTACCTACCCCACATAAATTCGTAAACCACTACTTGCAATATAAATAAGTAACATTTCCTTTTTTTGAAGTCGGTATTTAAATGTATTCAGAGCGTACAGGTTTTATGAAAACAATCGGCCCGGGAGAAGGGGAGCGCGGGGAATTCACGATACACAATGAATGAGAACGAATTTGATTTGTTTATTTTGGTCCGGCTCCCGGTTTAGGGCCGGCCGAACTTACGAGCCATATTGTGAGCGTAAATTACGTTTGTTCAGCGCAAATAAAGTTTCACCGTGTATTATGATAGCTTGCACGAGTGAAAGGATTCATTACCAGCGTCGAGCGTATGCATATTTAACACCAAAAGCGGACGTTTATTTTCTGGGATACTGCACCTTTTTACGGTTCCGTACCCAAAGTGTGCCAACGGAACCCTCTTGTACGTCAGTCTGTCTGTCAGCGGGCTGTATCTCATGAGCCGTAATAGGAAGACAGTTGAGATTTTCACAGAGAGTGTATTTCTGCAGCTACAAAAATAAAATTTTCCGCGACTTCACCTCTGTGAGTTCCTGAATACGGGAATATGTAATTTACCTGAATAAAATGTACCCTATGTGTTAATCCAGGTTATTAACTATATGTGTGGCAAATTTCATTCATATCCGTTCAATCGTTTTTGCAAGATTGAATAACAAACATCCAAACATACTTACACACTTTCACATACATTTATAATATTAATAGGATATTATTATAGCAGGATAACTTGTGTTCTACAGTCTTTTTAAAGTAGCAATAAAAGCTATAAAAGCCGGTTCTCACTAAAATAGAATTAGAAGTAATGTTTTATTCGGGCTGAAGGCCCCAGCTGTTTGAGAGCTTTACGCTATAAAGCTATATGAGAACAAGTGCTCTCGCCGCGTCGAGCTGGACACTCCGACACTGGCAAGCTATTTGGGTAAAAGAAGTGTGCACTAGTTCCAGTCCATTGTTTACAGTTTACATTGTAAAGTTAGTTCAAAATAAAGGAACAAAATACTGTCTGAAAACCAATGTTAAATAACTTTGTATGTACGAGAATGATTTGTTTAGCAGGTGGTCATGACACAGATGGATTGTCGGATTCACTGTTTTAATAAACCGTTAGTAGTTTTACGAAACAGCTCCGTTTAATAAAACAACTGAACAACGGTTAGTGGTTTTTCATAAAATAATTAATTTCTTATACGTTTTGCTTGTACCTATCAATGCAGCCGGTCAAAAGATTAGTTAGAGGATAAATAAAACAAAGTGAAATTAAACGACAGATTATAGATTTTAGTTCTAAATTAATTTTTTATAATTTATTTATTTATCGTAACGTAACGTAACGTAAGCTTGCCGTGGTTGCGACGTAAAGCCGTTTGATACGACTGATACAGAATATCAGTTATTATTTTCAGAAACAGTACCTACGGGTCAATTTACGAAACCATCCTTTTCCCCGATTTTACAGTATCTACATACATAAGTACCAAATCTTGTAATTCTTTCTCAGTTCTCGCCTCAAACTAATATTTAATGACATTAACATCTCCCAGTAATACAACGATTGTTGGTTCACCGCCCCATGTCAATGGAACAGAACTTGAACCCGCGACCTTACAAACAGTTAACACCATCGTCTGTCGCTCTATCAATTAATTGAGATTTATTTTTCTTTTCTATCTTTTTTTAACTACACAGAAATAAGCTACAGGTACAAAATAAACAATAACATCTATCGAATGCAAACACAAAATGTTTCTTAGTTAGATATTTCTATAAACGTTTCGGCATCGCAAAGAAAACCATGTCAAATGCCCGTTTTTACGAACCCTAAGTGACACATAAATTAATGCCTAAATAAAAGCGTGTTGTTAGATTTTCAACGCTCGGTTGAGAGCCAAAATTTTAAAATCCAGCACCGCCCATTTAGGTGACGCCTTATAATGTTAGTAAAAACGGGCGTATCTAAGACAGGAGCGGATACAAGTTATTCCCGATATAGCATCTACACGGCGATAAAAATGTCCGGTCAGCTAGATTTATTACAATCGAAAGCTATTCGGGCCGATTTGAATAAATAGCCGTGTGATAAGGCTTAGGCCCGTCTTCCACGACGCCACTCAAAACTCAAATCACCAATGGGTAGAATGTCACAGCACTAGTACACATTTCAATGGCGCTCCGTACATAACGTAATCAATAACAAACTATGATTCGTGACCGTAATACGAGTAAATATGTATTTTTACAGAATTATATTCATAAGAAATTATCAATAATGTCATGATTTCATGAAATATTTATTCAATGGGGTAATTTGAACTTAGACAGTGTTTTGATGACTTAAATGATTATAATTTTGTAAATACATATTTGCTATGCTCGTTAATCATATTTTGATCAACATATAACCTGATATTGACGTGCAAATTGCAAGTAAAGAATTTAGCGAGCTACCCGGGCGCATACACCTTAATAAGTCACATCGTCGTGGGTCCTACTGTCGAATTCTGTCAGCAAAGATATTGGCCCTTCCGAAATTAGTTCGATACATCAAAATGAACCCTACTCCCGTTAGCTTTGTCGAACGGGCAAAAACACATTAGGAGTAAGGACAACTGTCAAACCGTGTATAAAAAGCGCAATGAATGTTGTTGTACTGTCAAAATGAAAGCCATTGCTACTGTTAGTGTGTTACGCAATTACCCCGCGGAGTAGTAAACGCCCGTAACTTCGGCCGAAACTACGGATTTCGTGCTTAGAGAGTAAACCTCTGTGTCCGAACCGCTATTAAAATACTAGTGCTGTGACATTACTGGCTACTCTTTGGTGATTTAAGTTTGTAGCACGTCACTTTTGAGTAGCGTCGTGGACGTTGGGCTGTATTGAGACGACAAACTACACTTATCTGAGCACCTTCCAATATATCTTGTCATGATTATTCTATTAACGTGTACGATTAACAGATAAGATCGATGAATATTGATTTATGATAATAGGCTTTTTATTATTTGAAGCTATCTGAATCTGCATGGCATGTATTGTCACTTGGATGACTGTGTCAGACTACTGGAGTGTATTGAGTTTAACGCACTTTGTATATAAAACGTTACTATAGCGCTATTCCTATCCTCACATTTATGGTGGACAAACCTGCCGATCGGTTCTGTAAAAAATCTCACCGTGATAACTTAGGTGAAGTGAGCTATCAATAGGGGCGTTCCCTAACATAATGTGGAAAGACAGCTCACTTACGCTCACTTCACCTAAGTTATCACCGTGAGATTTTTACAGAATAGCACTGCTGGTCTTTGATAAATCCACAGAGGTCCACGCTCGAGGTTTGCCAGAGGGCTATGGAACTAAGTATTCTGGGTATCAAACTAACAGATCGGGTTAAGAATACGACCATCCGTTGTATCACAAAGTTAACTGATGTCATTTAGAAAGCTGCCACGCTAAGATGAAATTGGGCTGGACACTGGACACATCTGCCGCATGTCAGACGACCAATGGGCCAAACATACCCATTGCTACGACCTAATGGATCCCTCTTGATGGCAAGCGACATCGTGGCAGCCCCACACCAAGATGGCGGCATGAGCTGGACTCCTTCAACAAGAACTGGTCCTTAGCAGCTTTAAGCATAGAGAAGTGGAAAGAAAGTAGGAAGGCCTTTGTCCTGCAGTGGGACATCATCACATCACAGATTTTTAACAATAATAATAGCGCCACAAGATTAGTTTGGCGAGCGGACAAGATCGGAACTAACACCGCCATTTTGTTTTTTGAATATTTTTCAAGTGACATTTCACAAAACAATTGCCCGAATGTTTACCAACAGCGCTCCCCCCCCTGTCTTGACTTGTAGCAATGTATAGCCAACATTTACTTTGTAAACTTGATGTCAGGAAAATTCGCGAAGCAATAATGAGCCGATTACGCATTTTCGCATCAAGGCATCGGAAGATAGAATTACGTGTGAAATCAAATTATCGTGGGATGTCATTTGTAGTCGTGGTAAGTATAAAGTCGCTGTTTCATTTTCCTCAAAATATTCCATGTATCTTTTATATTCCTGATAAAGATCGAAGCCCTTGACACGTATGACACAGCTCGATTTCTCTGATTATTCCATTACGGGCTCGAGAGAAATGCAGCTGCATCTATGTATACATTCTTATTAACATATTATCTTCAGCCCGCGGCTTTGCCCGCGTGTGTGTCGGTAATTATTCCACAGGAACATGCTACCGGGACAAAAAGTAGCCTGAATGTTACTCCACAAAATCAGTTATCTGTCAGAGTAAATCCCGCCAAATTCAGTTAAGCCGTTTCGCAGATTAGCCGGAACAAACACAGACAGAAACACAATTTTAAAAAAAAAGTTTTTTTGTTATAAGTAGCGTATAGTTATACTTACTTTCAATTTAGTAAAGAGCTGTAATTTTAATATTACAAACAGACACTTTAAATATGTTTATTTGTATAAATGCGTCGTGTTTAAATCTAATGGGCGTATTAAGATTTTAAGTGCACATATATTTCTAATTCGAGTTGTAATCGAGAAAGCATTAACAGTCATTAAACAGACCACCCTCGAAACCATTAGAGAGTGAGATGAGTGTGAGGAACATCACACGAAGGTATTAGTATTATCCAGTAGTTGAGGCCGAGTGGCCCCGAGTCGGCGACGCCGCGGCGCGTCTGCGCCACTTGTCCCCATTCTCCTGCAAATTGACTCGAATATGACTAAATCCTTTTAAGAATTCATAGCGCCGAGCATAACACTCACTTATTAACTTATGTATGACCTCATGCCGTAAACTCGAACACAATAAATAGTTTTTTTCTGTACAGTACCTAAAGTTGACTACTTGAAAATCTGTATACAAATAAAATTTAAGTGTCTGTTTGTAATGTCACAGTAACAGCTTTTTTATAAAATGCATAAGTGCGAAAGTATATTCGATACTTCTAACAAAAAACGATTTTTAAAATTTTTGTTCTGTCTGTTTGTTCCGGCTAATCTCCGAAACGGCTAGACCCATTTTGACGGGACTTTCACAGACAGATAGCTGATGTTATAAAGAGTAACGTAGGCTAGCCTTTTGTTTTAGAAAAATAATTAGGGTTCCGCGCAAAAAAATCAAGCCTATGAATTCCGACATGCATGCGAACGAAGTCGCGGGCACAGCTGGTCTGTCATAAAACTTTCTGTAAAATTCTCAAGTGTGATTCAGGATTTACAGAGTATTGTACGAAGGATCTTTGTAATATTTTATCCCGGTTCGAAAGACTCGCAAACTCATAAACAGACGTCGGGCTCGAGTACCGTGTGTGAAATTGTCGTTAAAATTTTAGTAGCAATTTCGCATCCCATGGCCTGTAAAACGTTATCTACGCGTCTTTGTTAGTCATCGTTTACCCGTTGTTTACCTGGTAATGCCTGCTATAAAATGTATCTTATGATTGAATGCCTTTTATTTAGCACCACATATATCTTTTTTAGTATTTTTCCGCTGTAATTATTAATCAGGTAGCTGCCTGATTTGAAAAGTACAAAAACTTAATTTGATTGCCTGTGTAGCGGTATCTACAGCGCCACTTGCGAACAACGGGTCATACTGATGTCACAAAAATCCTGCATCTCGCAAGCAAAGTTTACCGCACAACTAGCATACATAAAACGGCCCGACATGAATCATTGGGCAGTTGCCCGCCAGACATAACACCCGTCTGGTCGGAGGATCCTCCCTTTTCTATGGAGGTTGAGTGAACTTTATATATGTTCAGCATAAGGTTAAGGAATCCCCAGGTTGTACTGGCTGTTGTTAAATGTCAATCAATGTTATAAATACACTTTCCTTTAGATCACCCTCTGTCTGACCCTAACATAGAATTATTTTTATTTTTAAATTAAAGTCAGTAAATCATTTTTTTTTATTCTGGCGGTCTTTCCAATTATATGCCCAGCACTTAGTATGTGGTCGTATGCAGCCAGGTAGATGAGCTGTAGTGACAGAATACTTAACATGAATATCTTATGCAGCCATGTAAGTGAGCTGTTATGTAGTTCTGCGTTTAACTTAGACCCATAAATATCTTATGCAGCCATGTAGGTGAGCTGTAGTTCAGAGTAAAACGTAGGTATTTATGTCTTGCCGAAACGCCCTTACCGATCTGCTCCAACTTTCGGTACCTCGGGTCGGGCGAAGTAGACCGAGACGTAACGCGCCGAATCATTTCAGGATGGATGAAATGGCGATAGGTCACCGGAATAACTTGCGACCCACGGATGCCCCTCAAGTTAAAGGGGGAAATATAAAAATATGTTGAATTAGGGATTTACCAAATCCAATCCAAGTAGAATATCTACTATCTTAAGGTCAGAGAACAAATTGCCACTGTTGATGTTTTAAGTAGTTCGAACAATCCTTCTGACACACTGATTCGTATCAGGCTGGTTTTGAAGACGGGGCTCTGCAAGACAAGACTTCCTTTGGGGACTTCTTTGGTCTATTAAAGATGGACCCCGAACAAATACAGACTTTCAAAACTGGCCCATATTCTTTTCAGCACCAGCTAACAGGTCCCCTTTCTCAACAGATCTACACAGACTGGGCGAACCATTACCTGGAGAGGGCTCGCTCTCGGCGACGCGCGGGCGCATCGGGCGGCGGGTTGGCTCGCGACTGCGCAGACGGGCTGCTACTGGCCGATGTGCTGGAAGGAGTAACTGGCTTGAAGGTGCACCGCGCGCATCGCAAGCCGCGGAATCCGCAACAAATGGTGAGTTGAAATTTTTTTGTTCTGTAGGTCCAAGCGCCATCAGCCACTGCAATGTTCACAAGTGTTCTTTTCCAGTATAAGGTCAACACCTATAAACGTTACTTAGCTCATGCGTTGACTAAAGCATGATCCCGTCACTATCTAGCACTTGTAGTTTGACAGTTATGTGACAGTGGCAGGAATAACGCTTAGCCTATGAACGTGCTAGGTAACGATTATAGATCTCGGCATTAGAGTTTACTGTACGACTTTCGTGATTCTAGTTGAGTTATTAACGTGTCTGAAATAAAAGAAACCGTAAAAAAACATTATATATAAAGCCTAGTAAAGCTCTTATTGACCCAGGATTTCCTCACAGTGAGAACTAGTAATCTGCGGGTTGATTGCACAACAACAACATTCATTGCGTTATATACGTTGTCAAGTAGACAAAATTTTCGAACATGTGAAGCAATGGATTAGCAATATCCTTCAAAATGTTTCAGATTCTAATTGATAGTGTGTTACGCAATTTGGGTGCTTGTCGCCTGAATGGTATCAAGTGAGTAAATGAAATGGGTTTCCAATTAGGAAATTTAGGGTAAGCGAGCCTAGATTATCTTAGATTTGGTTTGCCTCGAGGTTTGAATAATCCCTAAATGAGGTTCAACATTGAGACCTAAAGCCTATTTGAGAACTTAATGTATTGGGTGGCCTCCCTTGTGGTTTACGCTCAGGTAATAAAAAACAAAAATTGTGATGAAAATCTAGCATATTTTAGTTCAGAAACTCAGGTATACAAATCGGGAGGGGCTTGTGGCTAAAGATTACAGCCGTACAGTGCGATCGATCAGGTTAAGCTACGCTTGCCGCGGTTAGTCCGTGGAATCCATCTTTAGATACCAATACCCCTCCGTGCCTCGGAAAGCACATTAAGGCGTTGGTCCCGGCTTTCATTCGTCGATCTTTGACAGTCGTTACGGGTCGTCAGAAGCCCGAAAGTCTGACAACCAGTTTTACCAAGGGGTATCGTGTTACCCAGTCACTGGGCTGTGAAGGTCAGATAGGCCGTCGCTCCATGTAAAATGCTGGATTTGAGTACGTACATAGTTACATACATGACATAGTTGAGAAAAGGCTAGGTGGATGGATGCACTTAGTTATAAAAATATATTCAAAAGCTAAAGGCTATTTTATGAATTTGAACAAAAGCCATTATTCTAAGCGGATTAAGGTTACAAAGTGGATGGCAAGTTCACACGCGAATTTTATGCAACAGGTGAACGCTCAACCTAGTTCTAAAAGCTACGTTTTCGGCTTATGTAAATATTCTTAAGGTCACGGTCAAGAATATTGCAGAAAATGAATAATTTAATGGACCTATTATAATTCTAAGTTCAGACAGCACTTGACGCACGATTTTATTTAACAGCTCCGCGCTCGCTTCATCATCACCAGCCTACAAAGTGCACTGATGGACATAGGTCTCTTCAATAGGCTTGACAAGTGAAAAAATCTAATAAGTCCATCATCGTCAGTTAGATTATGAAAAATATTTGACCCGTATTTTTTCTTTTGTTACGTAAACCAAAATTAACGAAGATACGACGCTTTTAAAATTCTCAATACGTCACATCTTGGTATAATTTTTAGTGCGTTCTGACGTCACGAGCCCCCACTCCCGAGTTTTGATGCGTTTCATCTTTGTCAATATTCCATTGATTTACAAAAACAAAAAATATGTGTCCATTATTTTCCAATACTCTAACTGACGGACTAAATAGATTTTCAATTTATTGAGACGTAGTGTTGACAAGCCTATTGCACGCCATTCAGTTCGATTCTCGGTAACACTGTGAAGATTGTCGCTCCGCCTAACCTGAGGGCGTTCTACTTTACCGTTTGTCGATTCGCGGTCTCCACTCAAGAACACATCTACCCCAACGGTCGTCGGTTCTACGGCTAATATGGCCGGCCCATTGCCATTTTAGCTTGCTTATTTTGTGAACTATAATTTATCGAAAACTTTGGCAACTTCGGCATTCGCTTGATCATAATTACATGGACGTCTAAGTATCTATAGGTTTATATGATGGTCAACTTATGTATATGTATGAGACTATGACGTCACGCCAATAACCTACAGAATCCTCAGTGGCGTCAGTCGTAATTAATCACTCGTGTAATCGTACTATGGTGACTAGAGAATTTGCTTGGCACTAATTAATTTAGTGGCAACATCGGCTACATTCTTGCACATCTCTATTACTGATTGTTGCTGCAGTTGTAGGCTAATTCATTGCGTAAAATATTCCAATCGCAATGGGAGTTATTATGTTCGAGTCGTTTGGAGTCAAAACAAAACACTTGGTTTTTCGAGACATCGCTAAGCGGTTGTTCGGTTTTTCCATTGACCAGAGGGCTGGCCCATTTCTTGGCCAAATAAGCAGCACTGCCATACAACGTGGCAATGCTGTCACCCATTTGGGAACTTTTCCTGGTAACAGCGATGCGGTTGAATTTTTTGATGCCCTATCATTACTTTCCCCTGCTCTTTTTTACATATATAAATAAGTATGCAACATGTATAAAATGTATTTATACCTATTTATGGTATATGTCACTGTTCATTTATGGTTCTTTGGGATAGAAAGTATCTACAAGCTTCTGAAAGTTAGAAATGGTGACTAGGCACTTAGGCAGACAAACTTCGTGTTTCGAATGAAAACGAAAGTTTTCAACTCACTGAATAGGGAATAGGTTTTATGGTGATTTATGTCCAAATCGTATAGAGTAGGTAGGATTAGGGGTATGAATCACTATGAAAAGCATAAACCATTATTAGCAGCATTAGGGCCTTATCACAATGGCGATTTGCAAGCGAGTCCAAAGCAAGGTAAGTGCTCAGCGAGCTCACCGCGAGTTTGCAGCGAAGACGCCGAGGGCGCGCAGCGAGCTCGCCGCAAATAGCGCTGTCGACGCCTCTTTGTACACTCTGGCGTCGAGCCGTCGACGCCGTATTCGCGGCGCGCTCGCTGCGAACTCGCGGTGAGCTCGCTGCGCACTCGCCTCGCTGGAAACACGCTCGCCAATCGCCAGTGTGATAAGGCCCTTAGGGCTACCCCCTTAACTCTAAATACTTCTCATTTAGCGCTCTCGGCCATTCTCCTATTAGCTTCTGATAACATGAAAGAGACGACGGGTACTCAGTAGCCCAATAGTTTAACAACCAGTCTTACCAAAAGGTATCGTATTACCCAGTAACTGGGTTGTGGAGGGCAAATAGGCAGTCGCTCCATGTAAAACACTGATATCCAGTTGCATCCGATTCGACTCGTGGACCCCAACACATACACAGGTGGCAAAAGGCTAGGCAGATGGTGATGAACGTGAAAGAGACTGAAGAAAGCATAATAAAATATTAACGCGATGGTAATAGTCTATAAAGCGGCATTCATTTAACGATCCTCATATTAATTTTCCAATAACCAATAAAATCAATCATGATACGTCCAAACAAAACTTTCAAATATCCGCCACGTTTTGTTTATTATTATCCACGTACAAAAATGAAAGCGGCTCTGGAATATTTGGTTTACCCGAAATAGCTATCGGTTCACAAATCATTCGGGCAGGTACACACGGTCGGTGCTCACGCCGTTGCGCGGACGAAAAGTGTCCGCACCATACACGGTGCGTAAATGTGATAGGTAGCACAGAAACCCGAATCCTGCTGGTAAACGACGCCCAGTTTCCGGCGCGTGTGTGAAAGTGTACTTACGAATTTCAACTGCATGTGTGCATTAGCCTAATTTTACTGCTACGACTATTTGCGAATTCATGACACGATTTGGAGGATTATACTAGAAATCCGACTTATACCTAGGTACATTTTATAAAACACCACAAATATAATAAAAAGTACTAAGTAAAATCTATATCTGTACAGGGTGGGTAAAAAATCGTGGATCAAACTAAACAGGGCAATAGTTGGGGTTATTTGCAGTAAAAAAATAACTCTCACGAAAAATTATTTGTAACTTTAGAACCTTACTGTAAACACTCAAATTGTCAAGTTAAAACTTTGCAAATATGCACTAAAAAATATCTCTGTGGCAGAGTCCTAACGTGATCTCCTTAAATCGCCCTGTTTTGTTTGATCCACGATTTTTTGCCCACTCTATTTATTATACTAATAATAAAGCTGAAGAGTTTGTTTGTAAGTTTGATCGCGCTTATCTCTGGAACCGCCGGTCGGATTTAAAAATTATTTTTGCATTTAATAGCACAATTCTTGAGGAAGGCTATAGGCCATAACATCACGCTATGACCCTTAGGAGCCGGGCAGAAATAAATAAAGTCAGTAAGAACGTTAACTCAAAACGAAGTGATAGCGCGGGCAGGTGGTACGATGCGACAATGGCTTGTGGGAACAAGAAATTTCAGGCGGAAGAAGTCGCGGGCAGAAGCTAGTGTACATTTATTTATTTAAATGCTTTTCAACTATCACTATCGCAGGGTACATTAACATACATACAAATCTTTCCTCTTTATAATATTAGTATAGATAATCTGGTTTATAAACTACGTGTTGAAAACGATTGTACTGATTCAAATTACAAAACTACAGTTTTGCGGTATTTTTCAAATAACATTTAATAATATAGAAAGAGGGGCTTGTGGCTAAGTAATAACAACGAGGTATTCCACTACAACCGCACGGGTTGATCGATCAGGTCAAACTACGCGGTTCGTCCGTGGATGGGTGAACATCTTTACATACCAAGATCCCTCCGTGCCTCGGAATACACGTTAA
This sequence comes from Globia sparganii, assembly GCA_949316385.1. Lineage (NCBI taxonomy): Eukaryota > Metazoa > Arthropoda > Insecta > Lepidoptera > Noctuidae > Globia > Globia sparganii. The sequence goes on from OX438655.1 coordinate 16,014,506, forward strand.
GGCGTTGGTCAGGTTGGGGCAGCGGGATTGTCCGAAAGGGTTACCGCTACCCCGGAACACAAAGGGCTAAGGAAGGAACACGGGTGGGTTTTAGTCAGTAAGAGTCTGACACTCCCTTCTGCTCCACCCAGACCGGGAGGGGTCATTTGATGATTTCCCATCCACAAAAAAAAAAACGGCGTTGGTCCCGGCTGTCATTCGTGGATCTTTGACAATCGTCACGGGTCGTCAGAATTCCGAAAGTGACAATCAGTCTTACCAAGGGGTACCTATGGTATTACCCAGTAACTAGGTTGTGGAGGTCAGATTGGCAGTCGTTCCATATAAAATACTGGTACTTAGCTGCATCCGGTTAGACTGGAAGCCGACGCCATCATAGTTGGGAAATGGCTATGCAGATGATGGTTTAATAATATTAAAAACAATACGCCAATAGATGTTACTTGTTACGTAAGTCAGGCTATGTCACCTAATGTATTTTGTATACAATGAAACCCGATAGGTTGCGGTGAAGAGGCCAAGTACTAACGACCACATCCGCATCTACCTGTACTTGATAATATCAATTCCCATTACATAACCCGAGGGCAACAAAAGGACATAAGCAAGGCGACTAGTTCGCTAATATAAAAACAATAGTTTTTAACGAAACTATTATACTAGCTTATAAAACCTATCCAAAAATCCACTATAGAAACTACTAAAAAGTCATTAGTATTTAATTGAAAATTGTTAAGTGAAAAATGATCCTTCTCTTTAAGAGAACTTCTCATAAAGAGGAGCGTATTTTTTAAATTTTAACTTCTCATAGAGATTTTTTTTTTTAATTTGTACTTCTCATTGAGATGTGGCCTTAGCCTGTGCCTTACCTGCAGTGGGGCAACAATAGGCTATTATCATTATTATTGCTGAAAACTGACGTATCATTTACCAATACATTGTTTCGGAAAACGAAGACTTCGATTTTTAATAAACCACATAAGTACAAAAAGGGTTTTCAAACTTTAGTGTTTCAAAGGGATAAAACATAAAGTTTATCCACTTCAGAAGTCTGAACTAACACTAGTAGTATATGTTTTGTTACCATAACTTCGGAACCGTTGATTTTATAATAGGGCTAATATTAAGTACGCTTTTGACCACTACTACCATAAACACAGGTCTAAGAATAAGTCGTAAAGTGGGCCCTACGATAAGCTGACAGGTTGTTAAACATGAACTAACAAATCGATAAACGTTGCTGTTGTGAGTTTCATGTAATTTAATTCTCGAGGAAAGGGTTCAACGATCATAGATTTCTGAAGTTCTCTTTTATTATTGGTTGACAAACGAGCAGCCGGACCACCTTCACCGTCTTCATCGCCGCTATGCGTCATAGAAAAAAAAACCTTGTTTCTGAATTGAGAATTTGACGTTGAGAACTTATCTTTCACTGTAGCCACTGCCACAGTTGCAAAGAAATTTTGAGAAAGGAAATGCGGGTGGTTGTTTTTCCATATAAACGCTCTCCCCTGTTTTGACCATAAAGCAATATTTTTTTACAGAATAATAAATATTAACTACTTATAAATGTCCCTATGTTCTCCTTTTTTATAATACACTATTTTTATAAGCACCAGAACCCTCAAAATATGCCGATTTAAACCGCTGTCAATAGAGGCCTAGTGTACAAAGTTGACAATTATTAATGAAAAAAGAGAAACATAGGGATAGAGTGTAATCCTTCTTATTCAGTTTATGAATTATCTTTTAAATTGGTCCAATATTGGAGTAGGAAATAGGCGAGAGCCAAACCTCGAACTATGACTCTTTACTTAGGCTTTTCAAAAGTCTCGCTGACCGAATTTCCTCTTAAGTAATTCCAAAGTAGAGTTTTGAACTTCAAACTCTCAATTTGGAATCCGGGTATTAGATATCTGTCTCTTAGCTATAACCTTTCGCCCGTATTATGTTACGTAATTAGGTATAGTCACCAAAACAGATAAGTAACCTGGGTCGTCAATAAAGTTGAAGTTTAGTAAAAAACCGAGGGATAGTTTCGAATGATATTTAGTTTGTTAAAAAAAATGTTTGTTTTCTATTAATTAAATTATATTCGAAAACATCCATCGGTTTCTTACGAAACTTCAACTATACCGACGACACTGGTTACTTATCTCTTTTGGTGACCGTACATATTTTCTAGAAAAATTAAAACCTTCGCATTTTGTTGGGAAAACAATTCTTGCTTTGGTTGCTTGGCTATAAAATAGATAAACAAAACTGAAATACTTCAGATGCCTGTAATTACAAATAACACCATTTTGAGACAATTAACATAATTTACAGGTAACAGTCCACATAAGGATAATAAGGGTCCTTATTAATAGTCATATATTTAAACGTGGATTTCGTCGAAGTGCAAAGTATGTAACCGCATCTATTTCTGTGTACATTACTAAGTAATACAAAACCACTGCAGAATTATTTTAGTTTTGTGGAATTAATTACTTGCTGTCTCGTAGCTTCGTAGCGTGGATCGTAGACATTCGTAGTCGTCGTAGAGTGGAAATTTGGTCAAATAACATGAAAGTCGAAAGTGGAATACGATCATACCTTAAGGTGACGTGTCGCAGTGACATGTCGCCTGCTGCTGTCGTCTGCAGTCGGCTACGGACTTGTAACTTTACTTAAAATATTGAACTAAAACTGACTACATTTTATAACAAAAGGAATGTTACTATGCTATGCGCAAAAAAATGTTACTCATAAAATATTCCCAAACATGTAAAATCCACATCTGTTCCATGTTTAACCAATTTCCACACAACACAAGGCTGTAAAAATAACCCTATTATGAAACCTAATAAATAAATCCTAGAATAAACTTTATTTGGTCAGCCCAGCATTCTTGGGCCTTTGTTTGCATTCATTAGATCGGAAGTAGAGCATTGTTTGAGAAAGTGTTGAAAGAAACAAACCAGCGACTGCGACTAAGCAAGCGGTCGCCGCACGCGCCGATTATGTTTCATAAGCGCCCTATAGACGTTACAATTTGTTGGCCAACCAACAGACGACGCCGACAAATTGCCTTGTGTATAGGATTGGACAACCTCCGTCGCTTTCGGTTGGTTGGGAGTGTTGGGACGAACAGCTAACTTTAGCCGATAGCCGATTTAAGCCGATATGTTGTAGTGTCTATAGCATTGTTGGACAATCAACGGCCATCTGCTATTTTTTTTTTAGAAATTATAAACTGTCAAAACAGGAAAATGCTGCAAATACAGTTAGTACTTGTAGAAAGGTACTGGAGGTTGGACAATTATTTCGGCCCGTCTATTGAAGAGCGCCAATCATTTGTAACCAACCTGTGGTACCAACAAGTTGTGACGTCTACAGGGCGCTTTATTGATTGTTGTGTGATGTTGAACTCTCAATTGTCCAGGAACATTCGCTATGAAATATTAGCATTGTGTGAAACGAGATCCCATGCAGCTATTAAAATATTAGAAAATAAAGAGGTTTTACATTCCGAGCCTTTATGAGCACGAGCTGTTAACGCGTGTACAGTCGATATACTTCGAGCTCGTTTCAGCGCGATAGCAAATAAAGTTGTGGGAATAAACTAAAAAATGTTACAAAAAGAAATAAATTAAAATCAATGTAAGGCTATCACTAATTGGTAATAATAACAAGCCAGTCAATAAAAGCCACTAATAGATTGAAATCAAACAACAAACAAAGCTCTCCTATCGTTTTTATTTTCCTTAAACACACCCTTTTAAGTAGTTAATGAGATGCTTAAGCGAGCCCTCCCAGGGTGCTTTCATCGCTCCATACATATGTTAGCAAAAAAGTTAAATAGTTGGAATGTTCAGAGTTTTTTTGCGCAATACTGATGATAGATCGTTAACGGAGATGACTGGTAACTGACAAACAAAGCAGTTGTTTGCTTGTCTAACGCTATTTGATTTATTATGGGTTAACGGGTGTAGCACAGGGATAGCACACATATCGTATAGTTAAGTGTGAGTGTGTGACGAAATCAATCACTGGTTTATTGAGATATATGTTAATATTGGAGCCTTAATCTAAACGTGAGATAAAAAATGGATTGAAAGTTTTTTTTAAAATTATTTTTTTAATTAGTGTGGTCATAAAAGTGACCGTAATGCGTATGACAGTCCTATTGTATCCTAAATACATACTGCTACGGATTACATTTGGACCATGAACCTGAACCATCATCACCATTTGGTTTAAAAGAATCATACTCTCAATAAGATCACGTCTCTAGTGTTCTAATGGGTAGGCAGAACTCTTTGACATCTTGCTAGTTAAAAGAACAATGTCATAATAAATAATACGTTGACATTGTATAAAGGTGCCTGAACTCATAGGTAGGTACTTTATTTGGCTCACTAGATTATCTTTTGTTATGTTGTAATAGGTCAGGCAGGCCAAAAAACTTAGATAACTATTGTTTAGGTACTGTAAGTAACTACGAAGAAAAGACTATAATAATATGTGTCTTCTAATAAGAAAAGTAAACCTTGACATCTCTCGTTTTGCAGAATACAGAGACTCCAGACTAGATTGTGTTGTGTGTATAAAAATAATTAATAAAGACATTATAACTGCCAACGCTAATCTGTGTGCTCATATAAAATCATAATCATAAATTACAGAAAATCTAGTTTGACTCAAACTTAATTCTGATCTAGTTTATAATGAGATCTCTCGAGTTGATACAGAACTGGTATTGTAACAATCATAGACCGAGCTGCTGCGGGTGTTTCCTCTTACGAGCTTACAAGATTCACCGATACAGGTACTGTTACCTATTTATTTACTATCAAATACATTGTATCTTGCGATAAATACACTTGTAAAAAGACATATGGATTATATTCTACAAGTAAAAGCAAATTAAATAACGATAAAAATTCATGGACCTTTTTGATTCTTGCGAATTTCTCATTGTCCTCCGCATTCACATGAACATCTGTGACTGCAAAACGTAATCTTACATCTTTATTGAGCTTTACGCTAAGCCATATTTGCACAATCGTTTACCGGCCGTGACCCACCCGGACGCGGCTTCCAGATAATCATCTCATCTGATCTTCAGCATGACGATGCACAAGTGCGCCATTGTTCGAACCTTTAAACCGTTACGGTTATGGGACATTTTAAGGCCCATTTTCCTTATATTAAGGTTATGAAGTTTACTCGCCAATTTCGCCTGCTAATTAGTCGGGGAAGAGGTTTCCCGCGCGTTTAGCTGGTTGGTCTCGCTGTCTTCGAAGTTCGACATATCTCGATACCCAAGTGCTCCATGTTCGAGTTTCGAAGTCTCGGCCATTCATTCGCGCGCGCGCTTTGCTCTGTGACGGGTGCGTCCAACGACTCGAACTTTGTACACTCGATGTACGACGACGTATCGATGTTTTTTACAATCGATTAAATTTTATTTTCACCGCTTACTTTTGAACTAGTGAAGTGATATCGTATCAGTGTTGTGAGATGATGATAAAGTGAACTGTGAATTATTGACAAGTGAATTTTTAATTTACACTTTTTACGTTTTTAGTGCTACGAAAACAGGTCAGTCTTATTATTTTATAAAATTCTGATTGAAAGAACCGTTTAGTGATATAGACATGAGCTCAACGAGCGGCTATGTCTACAAATTATACGTTTTGTTGTTCGTCTAGCTACTTAATTCGTCTTTTGAATCTTCCGGCGTGTACCGGTTTCTTGAATAATCACTTGATTTTCTGATCGTACGATTTATAATATGACAAATTGTAGGTCGCGGTACATCTATTTTATACATTCGTGATTTGGTAATTATAAAATGTTTAATTTTATTTTATTATAGGTAGGTAGGTATCGGTTGTTGGTAATTGTACCATCTTTTAACTGTGTTACTACTACTATTATCTGTAGTTCAAATTTATTTATTTAATACTTCAAGCACATACATGTACAGAGGCGGACTTAATACCATAGGCATTTTCTACCAGTCAACCTTTTTTTTTTTTTTTTTATTCAAATTATAAGTGTCACAACTTTTACTAAGACTGACTTAATCGAACATGTTAACTCTATCTTATCAAACTAGATCTCCTGGTATACAGACTAATTTCATTTTCATTTCACTAACCATTGAGAGAATAATGTGGGTATGTTTAATTAACTTGATACCTACTTTAACTTAGCTACAGTACTTTTTTACTCAGAAGCTATCCAATTCGAAACGTTAAATTAAAGAGTGTTTTTATTAGTCTAGCACCTAATGTATAGATTAGATAGGTATTAAACTTGTAATAGGTTCCATTCAATAGGATTAAAATTGTCTTTTACAATCAAAGCAGACTGTTAACCTCAGTTGACCTCTATATGTAGGTACAGACTTAGGGGCTGTAAGGCTGTTCATTTATTACGTAAGATCATTTTAACCAATTTCTGACCCCCCCTCCCCCTAAGTAAGAAAAATAAGACTTGAATGACCCCCTCCCCCCTTTGAATCTTACGTAATATCTACCAAAATTGCAAAGAAAAAGTCGCATTTTTTTAAACTTATAATTTCTGCTTACTTTTGTGATCTTACGTATGATTCTAGACCCCTCCCCCATGTAAGAAAAAATAAGACTTGTTTGGACCCCCTATATAACCTACCTGGTAATAAATGAACAGCCCCTTTTTTTTTTTTTTTTTTTTGTGGATGGGAAATCATCCAATGACCCCTCCCGCTCTGGGTGGAGCAGAAGGGAGTGTCAGAGTCTTACTGACTAAAACCCACCCGTGTTCCTTCCTTAGCCCTTTGTGTTCCGGGGTAGCAGTAACAGCCCCTTAGGTGTAGCTTGTGTGGAGCTTACGATGCAATTAATCAATTATAGCACAAATTCAAACCGCAACTTAGGTTTATTTTTTTAATTTATAAAATACCTTATTCCTTACTTCTTTAGAATAGAAGTTCAAGTTTCAAGACTTGTCCTCGAGAGAAATCAATAAATTAAAATACTATACCTAAAACATCGTTTTTCTCTTCTCATTTTCTTTCAGAAAATATAAACCTACAACTTTGCTAAATAGAGTACTTAAATGGCTATAGCAATCTTCTAAGTCCACAAACTCTCACGACAGGGTATACAATTACAATGCCTGCTGTTTATCGAGTATTTTTTTCCGGCAAAGTGCCAATTCTTTATGCTCTGCTTACGTCAATAAGGTCCTACGTTCATGGCGCTTAGGATTAGCCTTGTTGACCCTTTTTTCCTGTCCTCAAGGTCCGTGGATTCATTACACCCATATTAACGCCATTAAAATACATATTAACACCTAAAAGCCAACACGATTGCTACTAGTGCAGTGGTATTGCAGTGCTTGATTCATCTGATATGCTCTCAGAAGTGTGCCAAGCAAGTTAGGTAGCTTGATGGGTTGAGCGATGATTTTTCTGCATCAATGACTGCATGACAATGACAAAAACATATCGATGACGGGGACAATAACAAAATCATCAGTGATTTTTAGTTGATTAGGTATAAGATCACGTTACTTCAAGTATAAGTGCTGTAATGATCGCGGAACGGCTTAGTGAAATTATCATTAGTTATTTAGTAGGCATTGGTCGTACTTGTCCACCTCAAGGCGTTAGTAGTAGTTAGTTAGTTCAATCAAGTAATGATTTTGGCATTGATAATTTTGTCGCTGCCATTGCATGATAAAATGATTTTAAAAAATAACAATGATTATTACATGTAACATGATATGGAACTCATCATTCAAGGAAGCTAGTCTAGCTTCCTTTGATGTGTATCCTGCTACCCAACTCATCAATAAAAACCGGTTAAGTGCGAGTCGGACTCGCGCACCGAGGGTTCCGTACAAATTTTTAGGTAGGTACTTATGTAAATAGTTAATCACGGCATTTTTTATTGTAACTACGCTGTGTGTATTTAATATTAATTTCAACTTGATAACTCCACGCGTACCTGAAAAAGGGGTCTTGATCGACGCACAGACAGACGAACAACGAAGTAATCATATAAGAGTTCCGTTTTTTCTTTTGTTTTATAACACAAACATTATTAAAATATTATGTTAATCACAGATCACAAAGAAAAAACAATAAAACTAAATAAAACACACTTGATCGCGCGTACAGCTGTAAAAATGATCCGATGAAATGTCTCTCCCTCCCTACAAAGTGCGATGCGCAGGCGCCACTTCTCAGACCGCCTTGAACTGTCACACGAACGTTTAAGAGTGGCAGATTTAATGTCAGGGCCTGAATACAGAGGATATGTTTTTTGTTCATAGTTTAAACAATAGAAAAGCGATAATTCTGTCTGTTACTCGTGACGTTAGTGGCAGCTTTGGTAATTCTTTGACAGCTGTTAAATGTTTGAGTCATATCGATCACCCCTGTAGAATAAAAGATTTACGTTTTATTTTCATAATGTGTAAAGAAAAAATAAGTGGGTAAGTATATAATTATTGCATATAACATTTACATGTAGGTATACATATTTAAAACTACAGTGAAACTGAAGTGGCAGTGGGCTGGCCATGTTTGTCGAAGGACCGATGGCCGGTGGAGCAGACGAGTCCTTGAGTGGAGACCGCGTATCGGCAAGCGTAGTGTAGGACGTCCCCCAGCTAGATGGACGGACGACCTAAAGAAAGTGGCTGGAACGGACTGGATGAGGAAGGCGGAGGACAGGGTGTTGTGGCGCAGCCTGGGAGAGGCCTATGTCCAGCAGTGGACTGCGATAGGCTGAGTTGATTGATTGATACATATTTTTAAGGTTCTTACTAATAATAAATAAATCTTACAAAAACACATAAGAAATGAGTTAGGTACCTAACCGAAAATGTAATAAGTTTTCCTGAAATATTCGTAATACCTACATAATTCCCACGATCCCCCATGGGGATCCACAGAAAAGGCTATTTATGGCCATACAACCATAATACTGCAACGCATTGATCAGTTTCTCGACATAATTTATCAACATTATAAACTTCACGCAAAACTTGCAGACCTTACACGATTGCATCAGTTTGAAATTTTTAATAGGCCAGTTTCAGCACGAAAGCTCACGCACACGTGTGTACTGCCTCGGGGTGCTAAGAAGCCATAACATATTATGTATTACATATTCATAATTGCCAAAACCAGACACAAGTGGGACACGCTGGTTAATGCCAATGTTTTACGATACTTTTTTTGTGCTCTGAGCTAGTAAAGTCACTGATCTGTAAACGACCGTTAAAGTTTATCAATTTGTTATTATTTTATTATGTATTTCGATCACTGAACCGGTGAACTGAGATTAAATTAATCGTAGGTATTTTATATAAATATAAAGTAGGTTTGTATTCATTTGTTTGCTAAGAAATAGTAGTCTGTAACTACATTAAGTAGAGGAAAATTTCATTCATTAATGCTGAAGGTCCTCACGTAAGTAGTATCTAATTGTTTATAGTTTCTGGCCTTGTAGAAATTCCCTATTTAAATTCTAGTATTTAGTATGTAGGTTATTTAAACACATTTTCCTTATTTTTTAGCTCATTTAAAATAGCATAAACACCTCCATCACCTCTGCACGGGTGAGTCAGCAACAAAAGTCAGTCTTACTCAACTTAGGTATTGCTCATACAATCTGGTTCTCTTGTCAGTTAAAAAGTTTTTGCTGAACGCAATTAGAGGTTCACGGTTTCTGCGAACCTTACACATAACAATGTACCGAGCCGAATAATCTTTATTCTAAGAATTCACAGTCGGCTTACTACAAAAATAGATCAATTATTTACTACTTGAATTATGTTTCCAAGTCTGTTTATGAGTCATCACTTCATCAGCTGGCTTGAATAGTGTGATTTATATTATTAAATGCATGAATTATTTAACTATGTCTCATAATTCTAAACAGATAATATTTTATGAATGATAATGATAAACTGAATGGCGCGTATCTAAAACCGTGTACTTTATTGGGGATATCGTGTTGTGTGGCATGACGTCAAATCAAACAACAGATTGCACCAAAAATATTGCTCTCTTCCTCTCCTCACATAGTGTTGTGTTACTGAGTAAATATACCGACAGATTTTATGTAAATGTATTCTCATGGGTTTTCCACGCGCCTAAAAAGCATAACCACGTTCGTCCTATTGTTTCTGTAATGTCGTCACAAAATATTTCCAGCTGATAATTTATTAATCTGATACGATTCGAATTGAAAATTATAGCCATCATAATATAAATACAATAGATAAGAATCCATTCTCGTATTCTATTTACGTTAGCATCGGATGGCCAAACTGCAATTGGGCTAGAGCTGTCTGGATTCTGGATGTTATCGCAAAACGAGCTAGTTGTCAATTCCTGTGAGCCTCTGGTGAGATCACATCGTCGGTGTCACGTCGCCGACACAATTGTCACGTCCGCCTAGAAATCCTATTCTACCCACAATAATCACAAGACAAATTATGGGACAATCCGACTATCTTTTGAGCAAACTATAAATTCTCATCTCGTTCATTCATCGACGATTCTTTTGTGCTTTTTTGGTAGATTATCGAAAAAAAAATCTAAAATAAAAATAATGCAAGAAGTTACCGAAGGTTTCCTTTTATTTTTTTATATTTACGAGTATTTGCATTAAAACGTGTGAGTTTTAAGACCATTAATATTAATTGATATAGCCGCATAAATTGTATACCAATTATAGTTTCGCAATGTCATAAAATAATAATCAGAAAAATGCGGCGTACGCGTGTCGGTCTGTCGGCGGCCGTTCACAAAAATAATATCGCGTAATTATTCCACATGATATTCGTCCTGCCTACAGCAGTACAGCTGTTGAGTAAAACAAAACGTTCAGTTCTATTCTATAAGCATGTGTTTAGTGTTAGTGAGTTAGTTTGCATGAGAAGACGTCCGCAGCATCTGCGAGCCGACCCTGAACTTGAACAAGGTCGAGACGATACATCGATACAACGGAATCATGTCAATCACTAGCCATTCGGCAGTCGGCTCATCTCAGTTATCATACGAAGGAATTGACGCTTAAACAAACTCTTTGTTTGAAGTAAAAAGTAAGCGGATATACAGTCGATCAATTGTTTGAATACATTGTAGGCTCTCTTCTTAGTAGGTATAATAGTGCGGTGCTAACATACAAGCGTATGTTAGCACCGCACTATGAATTCATTCAATACGTTCTTTACATAGTTCTTCAATAAAACACAGATGTTCTCTAAAATACGCCAATTATCTTTATTTATTCGCAGAAATAAAATTGAAGCATGACCTGCGATTGAAGTAGGTATTTTAATATTTTACCATATTAGTGGGTAGGTAGTTAAAGTAAATTAATATTCCACAACTTTGCGACCTTTACACGTAACGTTTCTTAAGTTATTGGAGATTGTTATTACTTCGTGTTGAATAAAACACAAGTGCAGTGCAATAAAATAAAAATAGAGGTTATTTCGTACCTATTGTAATATATACATTGTCAATGTCTTATTCATAACTGGCGATCCGCTCCTGCTTCGCACGCTTTTTACAACTTGAAGAAACATCGAGATTTCTTTATTATATCAAAGTTTCCGGAATTCTCTAAATCTAAACCGTATCAGAATCTGTTGCGCAGTTTAGAAGAACAACGCGGTCACACAGGCATACACGAAAAGTAACTAACTTATCATATGTAAGTATCTATAGATTATACACAGTCAATGGCCCCGATTCTATTGTTCACAAACTAAACTAAATTTAAGTTCAGTGCATCTTTTTCTTTCTATTTCATTATGAAAAGGACAGAAGATACATATTAGTTTAGTCCTGTCAAATTAGTCAGCGCCTGAAATAAATTGACGTATTTTTAGTAGGCAATTTTTTAATCACGTCTAAACTTGTCTATGGATTATCTAGTTTGACGGGACTAAACTAATATTTATCTTCTGTCCTTTTCTTAATGAAATAGAGAGAAAAAGATGCACTGAACCTAAATTTGGTTTAGTTAGTGAACAACAGAATCGGGGCCAATGTCTTATTAATAAAGTGCAAAATATTGACATACTGGCCTTAGCGGACCTTACTAATTACCTAAGATGTAAACGACATATCCCCGATAGTTTAACAAAAAGCAATCCTTGTTGTGTGTGGAAGCAACTCATCCACAGAGCACCTGCGTAATAAGCCATAATTATTTATACACAAGTAGTTAACTGGATTATATAAATAATGACCTATAATTAAGTCGACAAAGTAGACACTTCAAGGTAGAAATCATTATGAATAAAAATCACACGGTATAAATAATTATGTAAGATTTTTTTGCAAACCGGTTTGGGGATATTGGAAAATTTTAAAATGTATATTTAGACTTTTTTAATTTATTTAAAATAGGTACGCTAACAGCATACTACATCAACATATTATATATTTTATAAGTTAGTAGGCTCGAGTTCCAAATAAGTTTGAGACATTGTTCAATTCAGACTTTTTAGAGTGCGATAGCCCAGAAAATCTCTCAGTGCCCTAATTGCGTAACACACTATCAATCACAATTTGAATAATTTTGAAGGATATTCTTTATACAGAATGGGCTAAAATCGTGGATCAAATGAATGAAGGCGACAGTTGGGGTTATTTGCAGTAAAAATATCTATGTGGCATCTCCATAAAGTTATGACAATTTGAATGTTTACAGTAAGGTTCTAAAGTTACAAATAATTTTTCGTGAGACTTAAAAGATATTGAAAAAAGTGCCAATACTGATAAATCATGGTACTCACTGTCATTAAAGCACTTTTTTAGTGATGATACTTATTTAAACTTTTTTTTATTATTTATTTTTTACTGCTAATAACCCCAACTATCGCCCTGTTTCGTTTGATCCACGATTTTTTACCCACCCTGTGTATCTTAAAAAGTGATATTTCTTTCAAAACGCCCAAAACAAAACCAATTGAATGTAAGAAATTTAGGGTGGTTTAACCGTCACACATACTTAATTAAACTTCTGGTTGTTTTAAACTTTTATTTGATCTGAGGGTATAGAGATCAAAGTTCTTCTTAATGTTACGAATCACAAACGAAATGTATTATGTATCGCATTCTTACGTGTATGTGGAATGTGAACATGAAAAAATGCTGTTTTAATTACGAAATTTCAAAGTCGCTAAATACAGTAGGTATAATTCTTTGGATATAGAGATATTGTGTATGTAGATTAATCTAAACAAATAAATAAAGTTAAAGTCAGACACTAACTTTAACCTTTCTTTAACGTTACTTTGTGATGTCAAAATAACAGCTTTTTACTAAATGCATATGAAAGTATAAGTATACGGTACTTATAACATTTTTTTTCGGTTAGTCTCCGAAAAACGGCTGGACCGATTTTGACGGGACTTTCACAGGCAGATAGCTGATGTTATAAGGAATAACGTAGACCTGTTTTATTTTAGAAAAGACAATAAATAAAATCAAAAGGTATTAATGTCACGCGAACGAAGTCGCAGCAGCAGCTACTAACTTAGTTAAAAAAATTAAAATTAAATTATTCGGTTCCGAGAGTGCACCATTATTTTTAAGATACCTACATTTTATCAGGTTGCAGTCAGTACATAGGTATTTACTACTTACATTATTTTTTTGGTCACAAAGGTATTCGAACACCATAAATATATGATTCCATAATTCAGTATCAAAAAGGGTGCGATCGTAAACTGCATACAAGAACGAATAGTGAAACTAGTGTGGCCTTTTATTGCATTCGATTCAATGCCTAGGACTGAGTGTTTGACCAAAATGGAGGTGAAACTGTGAGCCTAAGTTATAGTTCTGCATTTCCTGTTAGTGTTCGTATCGAATTATTTTTATATACTGTAGCTGAATTGTATTGATTGTTATTTTATACAGGGCTGCTAGTTGCTCACGATCGACCATAGTTATGATTAACCCAATCACACTACTATTACAAAGGTTAAAGTTTGTGAGTGTGTGTGTGTGTTTATATGTTTGTTACTTCTTCACGCTCAAACGGCTGAATGGATTTAGATGAAATTTGGCACACATATACTTTATAACCCGGATTAACACATACGATACTTTTTATTCCCACGTATCGACACGAGATCGTGAAACCGCGCGGCGTAGCTAGTTTTGTTCATAAAAGTGAACCATTTCGAGGATTATATTTTTTAATATCAATATTAGTGTGGAGTTTACAAGTTAAAATATTATAATTATGTTTCCCTTGTAACAATAATTTTAGTAGTTTATTTGTACTATATTTATAAGGAAATGTAATAACGTGATATGGTTAATAAACGATTATTATTATTATTAATGATTTTATTTGGTTGAAAAATAGTTTACTTTTGAATATTGACAGTTGTACTAGTTTTTTTAATAACGTGTCCCGGATATGTGTAAATGATGATTTGGCTAGAAAGGAGGTGACCACCGAGAGGAATAAAAAGACATATTGCGAATTGGGATAACGCAGGACAATGATGATGAACGTGTCCCGGATATATCTATGCATACCATGTCAGTGTATGCATACCGGCATGGCATGCATAGGTATTATATACCATATGTGTATGTACCTTGATACAGGGTTACGGATCATACCTGGATGCCCAGGGGGATCCAGTAACCCTGTATAAAGCGGGTACTTCTTTCTCTTGTTTGAATTCATGGAGGTATCGACTTTCATCTAAGTTTCTCCCATAGGTACTTGACAATACATTCGTTTCCCAGCTGCATATTTTAAAGTATTAAGTCTTACTTCGTTGTTTGAATCCAACATAATGAACCGGAATGTGAAACCAGCAATACTGTAGCTACTTATAACATTTGAATAACTAAACATGTCAAAATTGTTCTACAAACATAAGAAAAATGCTCGAACATTTCTCACGGAGTCACGGCTCTTCAATGGGGCAACATTGTTGAGTGTTCAAAACTAAACAAATCGGTGGTTCGATTTGTTCCGGCCGTCGGAACCGACGCACCTCGCTCCAAATGTAAGTGGGCTAATTTGTTACATACGACAGATTTATGAGTTGTAAGGTATAACGCAGTAACTCGGTAAGTACGCGGGGAAAGCAGATAATGGGTGGGACTTGGGCACTGGGCACTTGGGCAACCACCTCGCATACCTATGGTTGGTTACATAGACGTAATTTACTATTTAGATGAGGTCGAGCGCGTAACTGTCGAAGTGTAGCGAGTGGCCAAGAAATTAAAATAGCTTTGCTTATACTGCGCAGGGTCCTACATCTAGAAAATTGGCTTTGAGATGCAAGGCCCTGTACAATGCACGAATGCTGAATTTGTAATTTTCCAATTATCAAGAAAGCGATTTCAGTTTAGAAAATTTCTGTTTCCAGTGCTAATGAAATGAAACTGTTTATTTTGTAGATAGGATACAGATAGTGCAATCCACGAAGACGCGCCCGACTCTTCTTTCCTAAATTCCTAATGCTTACAGCACAAGTGAGCAACATTCCGCTAGTGTTTTAGTTTTGTCGATACACTCTAATTAGCCAATAATAATAATTAGTGTGTATCGACAAAACTAAAACACTAGCGGAATGTTGCTCACTTGTGCTGTAAGCATTAGGAAAGAAGAGTGGGGCGCGTCTTCGTGGATAGCACTATCTGTACCGGAATAACTTTTACACGTCATATCCTATCCTACTATCCTACTTCCTATCCTACTCCTACTAATATTATAAACGCGAAAGTTTGTGAGGATGGATGGATGTTTGTTACTCTTTCACGCAAAAACTACTTTACGGATTTGGATGAAATTTGACACACAGATAGTTTATAACCAGGATTAACACATAGGACACTTTTCATCCCGATATTCCCATGGGATCAAAACTTACGCGGGTGAAACCGCGGGGCGCAGCTAGTTATTATATAAAAAAAGCTAGATGGAGTCGACGTTTCCTGTGTGTCTACCCATGAGAAGAAATAGCGAAACAGATTCAAGAGTCAAAGTCTCTTTTAAAGTCCAGACATAAACTTGGTCAAATCATGTGAAGACAATGTAAATTAGTGCCTGAAACGGTCTTCTGAGGAAAGAACCACTCAGATTGATTTGAGTGGACAAGTTCAATCAGTGCAAGTATATTTATAATGTTCCCACTGCTGGGATACAGGCCTCCTCTCTGTGAGAGAGAGTGGGCCGTAATTCTCCACACGGGCCCAGTGCGGGTTGATAGATTTTTAGTTCTAGGACATACTCTCTTATTGCTTCATCATCTGCCTAGTCTTTTCCCTATGTTGGGGTCGGCTTCCAGTCTAACCGGATGCAGCTGAATACCAGCATTTTACATGGAGCGACTGCCTCGACCGGACCGACGACATCGTGAGAGTCGCGGGCAACCGATGGATGCAAGTGGCGGATTGTCGTTCGGCGTGGTGGTCTAAGGGGGAGGCCTTTGTTCAGCAGTGGACGTCTTCCGGCTGATGATGATGATGATGATGACTGCCTATCAGAACTCCACAACCCAGTTACTGGGTAATACGATACCCCTTGGTAAGACTGGTTGTCAGACTTTCGGGTTTCTGACTATCCGTAACGACTGCCAAAGATCCACGAATGACAGCCGGTACCAAAGGCTTAACGTGCTTTCCGAGGCACGGAGGGGTCTCGGTATGTAAAGATAGTCACCCATCCACAGACCAACCGCGGCAAGCGTAGCTTAACCTGATCGATCGACCTGTGCGGCTGTTATTACTTAGCCAATGGTTGGGTCTTTCCCAAGATTCTGTAAATCTCTAATCGCACGGAAGTCATAATGTCTTCAGTCTTCAACAAAGTTTCTAAGAAATTCGCGAATTTCAATCATTTCATAGTAAGCTCATTCGGACATGCTCCTCTTTTGATGTCAAGCTGTTTGAGGAAAACCTTTGAATTGGACGTTCCAGTATTCTACAACCTACGAAACTTTGCAATCGTAAAAATATCATTAGCGGGACATAATGGTACGTAACGGTTTCTTGAAAAAAAAAAACCGGTCAAGTGCGAGTCAGACTCGCGAACCGAAGGTTCCGTACAAAGTAGGTATATAACTACAAATTTACGGTTTTCGGATTTTTTCCTTTACTTATGCTACATGACCTTGCTTCTTGCCACATTTCATGATTCTAAAAGTAAACGAGAAGTACCCTATACACTTTGATTCCCTTGAGAGTGTCGAAATATACGTTTTTTAGTGCATAAACGGCCGTATCTTTTTTTTTACGTTAAATTAGAAGTTTGATTTTTTCACAGCTTTAAGAGACCGCAGACCTGAATATATGGTTTTAATTTCAACTTGATACCTCCACGCATTCCTAAAATAAAGGTTCTTGACAGACAGACAGACGGGCGGCCGGACGGACGGAAGGACTGACGGACGAACGGGCGGACGGTCGGTTGAACGGACGGACTACAAAGTGATCTATAAGGATTCCGTTTTTCCTTTTGAGTACGGAACCCTAAAAAACGAGGAGGAAAATGTTCGAAAACCCAGTAATGATATAGTATTACAATGCTTATAGTAAATAAATCATTTGGTTCCTTCACCTTTGCTCATTACTCTGGATTTGTGTTAGAAGCTGCCAATAATCATCAGTTGTAAAAAAAAATAATAAATGGTAAAATTGGTAAAATAATGTGTGCAATGTTTAAAATAAATAAATGGTAATGAATGGCAATGGCTTAATAAGAAGGTTAAAATAAATGCTCATTTAATGATATTACTCGTTATAAAAATGAGCGTGATGCAAGATGCATGGTATCATCTGAAGGCTAATTTCCCTAATTAAAAACGTTCAAAATCTAGTCGCAATTTCATCTCGGCAACAATCAATATCATAAAACTTATCGAAAATGTCTTGGGATCTTGGAGGTACCTTTTTGACAGATTGACACAGATGATGAGATCAGACTGTGAACGTTCTTTAAATTACGGAATTTCTCCTCAGATAATCTCATTATGTATATTGACTAACATTTCCTTGAAATAGCAACAGTTTAAATGCAGTACTATGTTTACAAAAACTACAAATGGCATGCCCTCAAACCACCAATAATTTTTCCCGAGTTATAATTTCACAAGTTTAAAATTATCAGTCAAAGTATCCTGATTAACCTAGGTATGTGTTTGTCAAGTTTTAGTAAAAAGAAAAAATGGTTTACTAACCTAAATCCTACTTCCTACTTCCTACTATCCTGCTAATATTATAAATGCGAAAGTTTGTGAGGATGGATGGATGTTTGTTACTCTTTCACGCAAAAACTACTGAACGGATTTGGATGAGGTTTAGCACACATATAGTTTATAACCAGGATTAACACATAGGATACTTTTTATCCCGATATTCCCACGGGATCGAAACTTACGCGGGTGAAACCGCGGGGCGCAGCTAGTGTTTAAATAAAAGTAGATTATGTGCTCCGGAGAGTAACAAAAAATCCAGCAAAAACGCTGATTTAAAATCGATAACCCCGTGCCTTCCATTAACATAAAAGTGTCAAGTGAGTGCTCAACTGCTAATCATCGATTCTCAATATTTACTCGGTCAGCTGTCAGCTTCCGAACATGTTCGAAACTGGGCCACGTCGGGCCACGTCGGGCCATGACGGGCCATGAGTCCATGACAGGTGGTTCACCTACAGGCTACAACATGTCTTGTCGCGTGACCGCGTGTCGTGACGGCTCTAAATTGTTATCTACACACTTTTGGGAGCCCCACTGTTTATCATGATTTATAGTACCCCGTAATAGCTTGTCTGATTCTTTATGAGTTGTAGTTGACAAATCGTTGGCAGTATTGACATTCAAACTGAGTAATATAAAATAAGTTTATTTTTACCTAATTTGAGCATATATGTACCTAAATATCATTTAGGTTAATATGCGTTTAATAGTTCGAGAAAACTATAATTATAGCCTTTACCCAACTATATTGAGGTCGGCTTCTAGTCTAACCAGAAGCAGCTGAATACCAGTATTTTACATGGAATGGTTGCTTATTTGGGTCAGAATTTTTGGGCTTCTGACTACCCGTAACGACTGTCGAAGATCTACGAATGGCTAACGGCTTTTAAAGTGCTTTCCGAGGCACGGAGGGGTTTCGATGTATAAAGGATGGTCACCTATCCACGAAAAGACCGAGGCAAGCGTACCTTCGATCGACCCATGCGGCTGTTATTATTTAGCCACGAGGTCCAAAGTTCGAGGAAACTACGATACTACTATTAATTGACACCTCTATCAGCTACCTGGGTAAAGGTCAAGAGGTGAACTTGAAAAACTAGCACAAAAAATATAAATAAACAACAGCAATTCCACGTATCATAAAAAGGAAAACACGTCTTTACCTTTTGGTACCATCTTTATTTGCAATTTACATTTATTGCTTACTCACCTTTAAAACAAGATTTTCATTTTTGTCACTGGTGGAAGGTGCGAACGGTTGCGTGTACGCAGATAAGGCGCGTTCCAGTTGTCGCGCAGGACAAGGCCTCGACACACATGCGCTTGCGACGCGACGGTGTTGCCAGAATGCACCTGGTTTTGGTAATGCATAATTTGAATGTCTCAAAAATTGTAGATTCAATTATGCAGTTTCAAAGATGCATACCTAATCAAAATTCCTCAAGAGTAACGTACTGCTGCCAAATACATATGTTGCCAAGTACGTTTGTGTCCTGTTCTATTTTTCAGCGGTTCTGGGGACCTACTCTCTTAGTCCGTCAATAAAGATGCGAAAGGTGCGTATCTCCAAAATTAGTTGATCCGTCAAAACAAGTGTCAAATCCAATTAATCGGACGAGCCAATAAACTTTGGGAACTGCAACAACTGTTAAATCGTGTTGTCGTTCATTATTTGTTTGGCCCCAAACTAATGTTACTTATGTCCCTTAGTGATAAGGAGTAGGATATACCCGTAATTTCGGTCGAAACTACGGATTTCGTCCTTTGGCTGTAGACCAAAGTAGCGTAGACCTACTTTGGTCTGCCCTAGAGTAGAACCAGGTGCACAGGAACCATAGAATCTCATCACCGATTTCAATCAATGATTATTATTATTTCTTTAGGTAAGTATATACAAAGTGTTAAAAAATTAAGCCGACAAACTTTAAGAGGTGCTTTAGACCATCGAACTGAACAACTTTCACTATGTGACCAACTCTGACATCACGAAAACAAAAACAGCTGTTTCATACATTTTGGTCAAGTACTGACTTGAACTTGTATTAAACAGCTGATTTTTTTTCGTGTAAAGCACCTCTTAAAGTTTGTCGGGTTAATTTTTTAATACCATATATAAAAGTTTTACTTCACCTTCCTGCATAATTATCTTGATATTCCTCGATATTGACGCCAATAAAGCCCAATCATCCCTTATTCTCCCACCATCTTCCACATCCGGGAGTTCTTTCCTCCTGATCAAAATGACGATTACATCAACCTGGCAACATTATCATATCATCCGGTGTGCCATGACCTACCACCGTACGAGTACCTATAACGGGAAGCATTTGACTTTCAATGTTTATTTGTTTTTAAAATCCGCAGTCGACCACAAAAGTAATGAGCTATTTGCATACCGCCAAGTACTGTTCACCTAACTGTATAGCCATTAGGTATTACTTATACATAGAGAAGCTACTAGAGACCTAGTATTTGAAACTGTATATCCAATGACTATATCTAATGTCTTAACGTATATTGACTGGTTAAGTGTTTCCTTATGCATTTATAAGGTAGTCGAGGGTTTTTATATAGCTGCATGTTTTTTATATATCAATGGCTGCATGCCTTGCTTTCTACTCTTACAAATGGTGTCTACATCTCCTTTTACTATTTTTCTATCGCAGGTATGCTAGAAGAGATTTCTTTAGAAATAAGCATCACCTTTGTATGTAAGTATTTTTCTGTTCTTTTCGTCTTGTCTGTTTGTATAATTGTGTACAGACGCCAGCACATCAAGCTACCCGAAATTGTAAAATTTTCCCAATCAACTTTAAACTAGAGTTGCCGCGAATACTCGCTATTATCTGTAATATGTGCCTGTGCCTATCATATTCATGAAATTAAATTAGTAAGGCTTTTTAATTAATATTTAAAATGGAAAATTAAATTTACTACACATATGTAGGTATGTATAACATGAAACAGATTTCTTTAACTTTATTGTTTTCTTTTCTCACAACCTTAGAAGAAATTAGAAATATTTTTAATGTGTTTAATGTTTTTTTTTATGTCGAATAGTAATGTCGAGTTATTCGACTATTCGCCAAAGTGAATGGCGATTAATCGGTATTCGATTATTCGCTATAAACACTATTCGCGGCAACTCTACGTTTAAACCTTATGCTTTAGTGATAAAGTTGAAAATCTATTAAAGAAATTTGACAGATTGTAGTAGCTTGATGTGCTGGTGTCTGTACCTGTGTTATCCCACTGCACGGCAAAGGCCTTTCTTCCCTGTTTCCACTTTTCTCGGTCTACCGTGATTGGGCCAATCCTTTGAGGATAGGAGTCCCGCTCATTCCGCCATCTCTTTCTGGGCCTGCCGCGTAGTCGTTTCCTGCTATTTAGGATCCACTGAGTGGTTAGTTTTTGCGTATTACTGCTCCGAAATGCAACAGATGTGGCTAGCCTAGTTCCACTTTTGTCGTATACCTACATCAGTTTGCTATTCGGTAACTGAATCGCGCGAATCAGCGCTAAAGCCTTAGCGGATATTATGAATGTAGCTAAATCACTATATTTGCATCTTATGATCCATAGAAGGTTCAAATTCTGACTTCATCCGAGTAATTTCTTGATGAGCTGTAGGGATAACTTACTTATGTCCTAAATATTTTTAATGAGTAGTATCTCTTGAGAATACATATTGCTAATGCCGCTTTTCGATTTAATCTATGCAATCAAGTATCCCAAAATTCTAAATTATTAACAATAAAAAACACGATATAAAGAATAAGTTCAGCAAAGTAACAATCTAAGTGTAGAAGGTAATAAACATGCGCATAGGCATACGAAAGACCTTTTTTTAGATTATTCTTATGATCATGATTGACATTGATCATCAATCATCATTGTTTATCTAACAAATCTGCTGTATATTAATAAAGCCTTGAGAACTAATGCTAATAAAAATAGACCAATAGAACTGTAAAGATCTAGAACAGAAATGCTTAAATTAAACATGTCTGCCGTTCAGCGGAGGTGGTGGGTGAAGATGGAAGGAGATAAGTGGTTATTTTGATGATTGTAGGTGATAGATAGCCTTACAAATAGATAAAATGATATGAAAATAATCGTGTAAATCGAAAAATTGCATGACATCAAGCACTAAGCCACACATTCAAGCATGGAAGCTACTGAAAACAGTAAAAGCTATGCATTGTGCACTGTGTGTGTATATTTACTGTCTATCTGTCAGTTAATTCCTAAATGCCTGGATAGTTTTCAAATAGTTAGAATTTTTGAATTACTTTCATCGTGGCTGTGGCCTGACTTTTTAATATATCTAAATCTCTTTATTACTGGGCCACATTAAATCACATGATTGGACTAAATGACGCCATAACCACAATGATTACAAAAAAGAAACGCAATTCAACCTGTGGTTTCAAACTATGCATCGAAGCCACCACGCTTGTGATTCTATTTTAGCTTCTTTTTCAACGAATATGTACCTAACCTACATTCGCATTTAGGTCTTTAAAACGAGTTTGTTTTGCTTTTACGCCTATCAGGCGTACCTACCGAAGGGCAAAGGTCTCACCTTGCTGCGTGCCGAGCAACATGGCGCGTGCCTCGGATGCCGCATGGTGGATTTAAATACTTTCCTCTGCTTATAACAGGATCCCATATTACTACCTGCACTGTAAAACTTTTACCATGTTCGAAGCGATTCATGTGACATATCTATATCGGGTGCACGATCGATTTTAGTTCCCATAATTATCTTTAGGCTGCAGGTCGAGGTTTCGGCAGGAGAGATTGTACCGACCTTAAAAAAAATGGGCAAGGTTCTTTGCAGATATTCTGATATTTTTACAACAAATCACAATGCAATCTGCAAATACTTAGCTTATATAAATATGAAAACAAGGACAGTCTCATGAATAATTTTCCTACTCTTTTCCTTTCCTTCTTATCTTTCTTTTTCACTTTCTTTTACACCATTTCTTTTTTTGAGGGCTACTCACACTAATAATAAATTCTCAAAAATATGACTATGTTCTAACAAGATGCCACGCCATTCACAACAAATCAACCAGTTCTAAAAGTCCGGAAATGTTCATGTAAGTAACTAACATGAATATAATTATTTTGAACATTATTAGAAACAAACGTTTGTTAAAAGTGGCATACAGAAAATAAAGCACCCTATCAAGGACCCTAGACAATTGAACATCAACATTTATAAACACAATAATGGTCTCCACGACAATCACGAACCTACATTAATGATTTATTTATATTTTCTCGAAACTAATACAATGAATGATAACAATTGAACACTTTTCCTATTATTTTTGTTGGCTTGTTCCTACAAACTAATGAAAGTAAATATAATCCTACTTCCTACTATCCTATCCTACTTCCTACTAATCCTACTATCCTACTAATATTATAATATTATATATTACTAGCGACCCGCCCCGGCTTCGCACGGGTGCAATGCTGATACTAAATACACTACATATAAACCTTCCTCTTCAATCACTCTATCTATAAAAAAAAACCGCATCAAAATCCATTGCGTAGTTTTAAAGATTTAAGCATTCAAAGGGACAGAGAAAGCGACTTTGTTTTATACTATGTAGTGATCCTACTAATATTATAAATGCGAAAGTTTGTATGTATGGATGTATGGATGTTTGTTACTCTTTCACGCAAAAACTACTGAACGGATTTTGATGAAACTTTACAGTAATATAGCTTATACATCAGAATAACACATAGGATACTTTTTAACCCGATATTTCCACAGGATCGAAACTTACGCGGGTGAAACCGCGGGGCGCAGCTAGTAATCTATAAATCATCAGCACCCTAATCGCGTAACACACTTTCAATCACAAATTGAATCGTTTTGAACGATATTGCTAATCCTTCACTTCATATGTTCGAAAAATTTCTCGGCTCAACAACAGAAGTAACGCAATGTATGTTATTGAACTGTCAAAATAAAAGCCATTCCTACTGTTAGTGTGTTACGCAATTACCCCGCTGGACTACACTACTTACTATGTTACTACACAAAGACATTAAATTATTTACATCTCTTTGCTACTACATAACAGCATTATTGTTTTCAAAGTTATCTTCAACGAACAAGCTATGCTGCTGTTCTTTACAATGTAAGAGTAATTAATTCTTCATTTGTAATACTACGAGTAATAAGTGAAATGATAATTACTTAAGAATGACCCTGGGGCCTGCCTGATGCTGATACTATATCGATGTTTCCGTTTTATTAAAATATGACTGAACAAGATGTTATGTGCTTTGCTTCAATAAGAGACAGACCAAAATAAATTCGAAAAATTCATCGGCATTTTATTGTGTACTGAATCTTCAAAGTAACGTCTGTTTTATTATATTTTTATTTTTTTTTATTTTAGTATTGTCAAATTTACACTCATTTTGAGAAGTTATCATTTTGAGAGTGCACATTGTGCGAAGTGCAAATTTTGCGAAGTGCACATTTTGCGAAGTGCACATTCTGCGTCAAGTGCACATTTTGCGTCAAGTGCACATTCTGCGAAGTGCACATTCTGCGTCAAACCCATCTAATTATGATGACAGTCCTTTTAGTCTTCCTTCTTTTTAGCGTGTAGATAACATTAAAAAAAAAAAAGTTAAATTTTTGTTTTGGCTCAGCACCCTAATTACGCACATTCAATCACAATCTGAATCATTTTGAAGGATATTGCTAATCCATTGCTTCGAATGCTCGAAATATTGAATGTGCGCATGCAATTAATGTTGTTGAACTGTCAAAATGAAAACCATTGCTACTGATTGTGTGTTACGCAATTACCCAACAGTTCACTCACTCACTAACATAGCCAGTTTAACCGGTTTACATAGCCAGTTACTTAGGTTCAGTGTTATTATGAAACAGACAAATATTCTGTAGGTACCTTGTTCTCATCAGTCGTCTCCGCAGACCACCATGACAGGTCCTCGTCGTTTCATATGACACCCATGGGAAATGATGGCGCAACATATTCGCAATCGTGACCACAATGTAACGTGGTGCTGCCATTCAGTATTACGCTAACTAATTCGCGCAAACCGACCACAGTGACAATGCCTGCATATTATAACCACCCATGTGGTAATAATTGTGAAAATATTACTTAAATGATTAATGTAATACGAGTGTGAGACTCGTGTAAATATGTAATTAAGAAGTCATAAAATAATTAACATTTTGATTAATTATTTTGTTAATGTCAAGTCTTGGGCAGTAAGCAGGGAAATGGTTTCTTTTTAACCGACTTCAAAAAAGGAGGAGGTTCTCAATTTGATTGTATTTTTTTATTTTACCTCAGTACTGGCGTACTCATTTATAGACCGATTTGGAAAATTATTTTTTTATTTAAAAGGATATACTTACAGATTGGTCCCATTTTTGTCTAAATCCAGTTCTGATGATGGGATCCTGGAGAAATCGAAGGAACTCTTCAAATATTATAGGGTGTGCCTATAGCGATTTCCGTATTATTTATAGAAACTCATGCATTTGCTCTTTTGTTAATGTCAAGTCTTGGGCAGTAAGCAGGGACATGGTTTCTTTTTAACCCGGTTGCGATTCGATTACTTTAATATGGTTACTAAGCAATTTATGCTCGTCACAATACGAATGGTGAAATGGAGCTGATAGTGGAGTACCAGGAGAACTCCTCAACAATTAAAGTCCCTGCATCGGGAAAAGCAATATTTTGTAAAAGGCTATGAGCAAGTTGACATTAGACTATTGTAACTTAGATAAATTATAAACACACCCACTAAAAAGCGAGAAATAAAAACTTTTTAACAAAAAAAAAAACCGACTTCCAAAAAACACTAAAAGTGAAAAATACGTTTAATTTCGGAAGTCAGTGGCAATACATAAACTAAAATACAGATCCAAAAACACCGACTTCCGAAATTAAAGTTATTTTTCACTTTGTATTGTTTTTTTGGAAGTCGTTTTTTTTTTGTTAAAAAGTTTTTTTTGAGTCATCTTTTTCTTAGGACTAAAATACTTGCCAAATATAGTATTACATAATCAGCCTATAACGTTCCAACTGCTGGTATACAGGCCTCCTCTCTAGAGGGAGTGGGCCGTAATCCACCAGCAGGCCCAGTGCGGGTTGGTGTAGTATTGAGTCAGATAAATGATGCTAGATTCTCTTTTGATGAAACCTCTTCAAATGAATAAGTAATTTACACCTCTGTCTAGCCGTTAGTAATGACAAGCGTGACTATACTGACTGCTTTGATGTGTATGATTTATTTATTGTTGCAACAATCTGTTTACACAATAGGTCAGATATTATTACGATTTCTCGTTCCCAAGTGAAATCTAATTGTAGTACGATAAACGAAGACCAATTAGAGTTGCACCATCGATCTGCGCACGATTAGATTGTGAGCTGTTAGGCAGATTTGTCACGATTGTGGACTAAGGTTTATAGAAGGTGATGCTAGAGATTATATGTTTACTATCGATTCTCTAGCCAAGTATGTAAATTCTAAGTACCTGCCAGATAAAATTCGCCAGCTTTCTAAGAACAGCGCATTGCAGAAAGCGTTCATTACCAGCGGGGTAATTATTTAACACACTAACCGTATGAATAGCTTTTATTTTGACAGTTCAACAACATCCATTGCTATATTTACGTTATATTGAGCAGAATTTTTCGAACATATTAAGCAATGGATTAGAAATATTCTTCAAAATTATTCAAATTGATTGATAGTGTGTTACGCGGATACAATAGTGATGTTGCTGTAATTTAATAACCATAGATTTTCATTAGTTTTAATGCAAAAAAAACTTTAAGCTTTAAAAAAGCACGATAAAAACAATTTCATAAACTCTAGGCCAATCTGTTACATAAATTGGCGTTACTTTAGTCCTAAACTCAGAAGTGTCTAATTAATCGCGACGTTTCTAATAATAGCTCATTTCGGAAGAGTTACAAGTTCTGTTTCAGTTTCAGGACGTAAATAACTTTCAGTGTTTCGAAATAAAGAGAGAACTTGTGAACCCGGTGACGGTTTCTTCGTTTCGGCGTTTTTTTTCGTAGCTAGAGAGATTTCTCTTGAAACTAGTATTTTGGTCAGAAACTTCAAAGCTGATAGTGATCCTAAGATCCAAAGGTGCAAAGGATTTTACACTTACTTACCAAGTTGAAATTAATATCAAATACTCAGAGCTGCAAACCCTTGAAGCAGTGAAAAATCAAACTTCTAAATCAACGCAATCAAAGATAAGAGCGTTTATGTTCCGGAATCAAAACCTATAGGGTACTTCCCGTTGACCTAGAGTCATGAAATTTGGCAAGAAGAAATGTCATGTAGCACAAGTAAAGGAAAAAAACTGAAAATCGTAAATTTGTAGTTACATTACAAAAAAAAAAAAAAATCCTGTGATAAATTATGTATTTACATACCAACGAATTTGTTCGGAACCCTCTCAGTTCGCGAGTTCGACTCGCACTTCACCGATTTTTTTAACATTAGGCGATATTTCATCATTTGCAATATCGATGCCTTAGTTCGCAATTGTACTAACTACAAAATTTTCAATTTTTACTTTTTTAATGCCAAATACACTAAACATGCTCTTTCGTTTCCGCGCAACGAATTACCGTTATTCCGTCTCTTTCTACCAAAAACGTGGGTCACAGTTGTATTATATGAGTTCGTTTAATGTTCCATGAATGTGGTATTATACTAATGATCTTTATTTTTGTAAAACCAATCAAGATAGATGGAGTAAAAGGACTTGTCCTATGAATAGATGCATATTTTTTTGTTATTTTACTTGGATTTTCTACTGTTCTCGTCTAAACTTTAAAAAACTTTAAAGCTCTCTCCTCAAAAATGTGAATTTCGTAGTTAGTGCAATTGTGAACTAAGGCATCGATATTATAATTGCATAAGAAAAGGTTTGAGCTGTTTGTAAAGATAATCTGAGCTGAAAAGTAAAATAATATAAGGGTCAACTAGCACCATACTAACACACTATCAATGATTTTGAAGGATATTGCTACATAATCCATTGCTTCATAAGTTCGAAAAATGTGTCCGCTCAGCAACGTAAATAACGCAATGAATGTTGTAGAAATGTCAAAATGAAAGCCATTTCTATTGTTTGTTTGGTACAGTAAACAGCAAAAGTAGATGATGAAAATCAGAAATTCAATACTAATTAAGTAACGAACGGAGTTCGCGTCAGAACTGTGTGGCGTAGAAGTGTCGTTATGTGATTGTAAATTACACCAAACTTTTACTACTTCGACGCCACACAGTTCTGACGCGAACTCCGTTCGTTACTTAATTAGTATTGAATTTCTGATTTTCATCATCTACTTTTGCTGTTGACTGTACGCAATTACCCCGCAGGACCATACATAAAAGAAAATACCTACTAAACAGCGTTATGTAAACAAAACATTTGCTGTTTTATCTAATTTTCAAACTGATAAGGGAAATTACAGCAAAACAAAACCCTTATCTTATCGGTAGCTAATAGTCAATGAAGGGTAATGGGGCAGCCTTATGGGCGAGGGCTAGCCTGCCATATTAAGTTGCCAAAGCTTCGTGTTTAGCTCGGTAAATTCACTATAGGGTTTTGGAAGGTTCATTAATAATTAACAGCCAAATTTTATTAAATAATACCCATTCCAAAAGTATGTAGTTAAGAAATCGATTTCTGGCTCCGTCCGTGTTTATACCACGGAGTACAGAAAGGTTTATACCTATAATAAGCTTCTTCATCTTTTCGTGTTTTCGTCGAGTGCCAACTTTGATTGATAATTTCCTTTAATTTTTTAACCCAGTAGATGGGCACGTATGTACCTAACTACTACTTGGGCCGGCGTGGTGGATTACGGCCCACTCCCTCTCACCTAGAGGAGGCCTGTAACTCAGCTGTGGGAACATTATAGGCTGGATTATGCTTATGCTACTTAAATATTTGGTTTTTGGACGACTTCACACTAATATTATAAAGGCGAAAGTTTGTGAGAATGTTTGTATGTTTATTACTTCTTCACGCACAAACGGCTGGACCAATTTTGATAAAATTTGGTATGGAGGTAGCTGACACCATGGATTAACACATGGACTACTTTTTATCCCGATATTCCCACGGGATCGACATTTATGCGGGTGAAACCGTGGGGCGCTGCTAGTATTTCATATTTGGATTGATTGTCATTGTAGGAAAGATCAACTATCAGTTCTGCCATCAAAGTAAACATATTACTTTCGGGCAATGTTGGTGTAGGTACCTAGCCATTAAAATATGAATGACCTCCAAGTTTGCTAGAGCTTAAATGCCACAATGCTCGCAAGTTGACAATAAAATTTCAACAATACACTTCCTCTGGTAGTTTCCTACGTAATTGAAGTAACGCAGTGACATAATTGAGACAATTTTCTTATTCTATTTCTGTACCTAAGCCAATTTCAATCCTGAGCGGTAGATGCTTGCGAACAACTAATTCTGACAACTTTGTAAATTGTGACCTCGTTTGCCTAGTAATGTTTTGTGGCTATTAGGAGCAAGGACTCATTCAATATATTTTTTTTGCATTGTTAAATGTAAGACCTATTTGAGGGGCCCGTGGCAAAAAAATAACAGCAACACAGGTCGATCGATCAGATTAAGCTACGCTTGCCGCGGTTGGCCTGTGGATGGGTGAAGATCTCTAGATACCGAGACCCCTCCGTGCCTCGGTAAGCACGTTAAGCCGTTGGTCCCGGCTGTCATTCGTAGATCTTTGACAGTCGTTACGGGTAGTCAGAATCCCGAAAGTTTTACCAAGGAGTATCGTATTACCCAAAAACTGGGTTGTGGAGGTCAGATAGGCAGTCGCTCCATGTAAAATACTGGTATTCAGCTGCATCCGGTTAGACTGGAAGCCGACCCCAACATAGTTGAAATGTAGGACCTATTTCTGCCTAGATACTGGCAAATCTATCATCAACTTCTATACAATTATAGCTTCTTTTTCAGTTTGACTGCTGCTGAACTGAATTGTATTGTATAGAATCAAGTTCTTCCAACTGAACAGACAGCTGTGCTGCTGGGCAGTTTGTTGCGCCACTTCTTCTTCACAGCTGAAGTACTAGGCAGTGGCGAAAGGCGGGCGTTTTGGCGGACTGTCTTACGTAATTTTGTCTAAAAGTGCTGTTTCTTAGTCTAATTTTAATATATTACTTTCAATTTGATTCGAGTATTTCTTGGTGTATCTTGGCTATATTTACTTAGACATTTAGGGACCTATAGAAACTCTTATTTATATTCGGGATATAAATGCAGATGAAACATTTGAAAACGATTACTGAATTTGCCCACTCATCCCCTAATCTTCATAATAAATTACCGTTTAATACAAAATTTAACTTATCCCAACATACTTACTCTAAAAATTTGACGTCGCATCGCATTAAAATATTCTTAAAAGTGTCACCTCCACTAAAAAAAAAAACTCCACCCCTAATTGAAGTGGTACCACAATGCTCATCCATTTTCACGCATTGTAGCTTGTTTGTAGCCTAGTTTGAATAAATGAATTTTGATTTTGCTCACTAATAACGGCACGGACATTGGACGTAAGAAACATGTTGGGAATAAAGAAGGAACATGATAAGTACTTGGTAGTTTAATACACAAAATTATAATAAGAGTTTTTCTCTGAAGGGTTTGCGAGTTTTGCTCAGTGATTAATTAAAAGCTGTAGCGTATGATTAGATGTGCAACTTCAGAAGTTTTTACAACTGGGTGGCAATGTCATCTCACATCTCAATTTCTTTGCCAAACTTGGCACATAATATTTTAACGTCAATCAAACTGTACCTAAAGATAAAATGAAACATCAGCAGAGTCTTTCTTTTTTCTTTACGGATGTTTTGTCACGACGAAAACGGTTCGTGGGAGGGCCACATTTGTTCCTGTGGGATGCGAGAAGCCACACAAAAGATACAAAATAGCAGTTGTAAGACATGTTACCATAACACAGAATTGCTTTACTTTACGTGTGTTCAGGGCTGGCAAAAGTTTTTGCTCAGGTACCTACTTTATGGTCTTAAATATCGATCGGTGACAATCAATTTAAGTATTTAGGCAGTGTGACAATAGTAGAATCAAATTACCGTAATAAACTGTCAAAATATTATGATAAGTTACCGTCACCCTTGTGAATTAATTTAACAAAGGATTTGGCAGTGTTGTTCCATTATAATTTTGCTCCGCTGTAGCTTTGAAGATGAGTTGTTAGTTAAGACTCTTTGGTATAATCCAGGCAGAAAATATACCAGCAGACTGGTATTATCCACTCCAGACTCAGACTATTCCAAACTGGTAACTACTCTATTCATGCCACCGCACCGCAGGCAGCAACTATTAACTAACGTACCTCATGTCGGCAAGACTTTGCATAGAAATTAAGTGACACTAACTTTCATTTACTTGTTGGAAAAGCATAGAAGAACACGTTGAACATTGAAATTAGTAAATAGGTACAAGCACAACGCAAAACCCACTAAGTAGCTGTCAAAAATTCTACTCAGGGAACTGGGAAGAGATGCAAACGAATTCAACTACATCTAATAACATAAGGTACGGACTATAGCGTTCTCATTTCTGGGACATAGAAGACTTCGTCTCTATGAGAGGGAGTGGGCCATAATCCACCACGAGTGCAGCGGGTTGGTGGATGTCATATATAGGAGGTAATTAGTGACCGATATCTAAACACGTAATTGTACTCATGATAACAAACAACTTTTACCATGGGACCAAACCTGAATTCGCGAAAAACAAATCTGCTGTTCAGTACCTACATTTTGACCAGTTAGGCGAACATAAATGACTGTACAGCAGATTTTTTTTCACAATTTCAGGTTTAGTCCCATAGTAAAAGTTGTTTGTTATCATGAGTACAAGCACGTGTTAAGTATCGGTCACTAATTATCTTCTAGTTTCGTTCTAAAACATCCGATTGCCGCAACCAACTGCATCGGCAACAGACAAGTGCCTCTCTAGATACATTAAAATCTCATCACAATCTCGTACATTTCTTTCAACAGTCAACCCTGATCTTGCCAGGGTAGGTCCACAATGACGGTCGTCGGCTTGGGAGCCAGTGGTTGTGCCGGTGACCTATGAGCTCAGGAGACTTGCCTTTTAAGGGCCGGCGCCGGCCGCAGCCGTGTCGCAACGTGCGCGAGCGATGCATGCTTTGTACCTGTTCGACATGTCACATTGAGGTCACCAATTGATTCTGGAAGCCTCAAAAGCTTGTAGTTTTATTGTCAGTTTTGTGTTTACAATGTAATCCTGAATCCTGATGCTTTTATTCGTTATAAGGAAGAGTAAAGACATAGGTATACTGTTTACAAGGTAACCACAATCCTAAAGCTAAACGAATTACTCAGCTGGCAGCTCGATTGCCGACTATAGGGTACATTTTAAGAATCGTCAATTGCAAGAAAATTAGGTAAGTAATTAATGTAAATAGGTATGCACTCCGAGTTGTTAGAAAGCTCCCTCTGGTATAACTACTATGTCGATTAAAAATTTATTTATATCTGTAATTTTTATGGTTTAGGTACATGCACTCTAACGGTCAATCCAATGTGGCTACTACTCGTACTGAACTTTTTTCCTTTGTAAAAAGCGCAATGACAGCTGCTTTGGCTAACTTGTAGATATCGATATTATAAGAAACATACTAAGTGCCAACAAAATCACCTAAAATATTTGACATCATTAAATAAACCGTGAAATAAGTGCACGTACTGTCCAAACACCTACCTATTTGATATTTCAAGGACTATCGTAAAGCGATAAACTCATTGACACGCTGCCAGTGTAAGATCGGAAGCGACGCGTGTGCGCATGACAATAGCAACAACACACGTAAAAGCTTCGTGTTATTAATTATTAATAGTGTTAATAATACGGTCACATTGCGATTGCGAATTTGTGCACTGATACCATTTTTGTATATAACAAGCCGGTCTTTAAGATACTTTACGAGCGGTGGATGTTTTGAATCGATGATGACTTGAAATAATAAGTCGATAACTTACTTAGATAATGCTATCGCTTACTTTATTACGTGATGCCTATTAATCAAGTTTTCATCACCTAACAAAATCATCGTTTTTAGACTTTTGACCATTTTTTAGACCATGGCAGATAGGTAACTATGTAGTATGGCCAATATTGACCAACCTTACTCGTAGTTAGATCGTACATTTTATACTTGGTAGTACTGTTGTGGCTGTAAGTCACAGAATAAGTGAATAGTACCTAATAACGTTACACTCTAATAAAATGGTTGTTAAAACATTATTTTTCACTTTTTTTTGTAGGTATTTTGTGTTTTACGAGGTGTGCCCAAATGAACGTTATTCTTTCCTTCTTTAGGAAAGTATTCATCTTGTAAATCCGTGTGTTTTGGTGATTTATAAGCCCATCAGCCCAACTCCAAAATTTAAATTTTTAGTTGATCCTAAAGAATCTTTTTCTCTCTTTACAGTTGGAAAACGTTCAATGCTGTTTGGACTTCCTTCACGCACAAAAAGTTCAGGGATTAGAACAAGTAACAGCTGCGGACATCCGGGATGCAAAACTAAAGGCAGTATTGGCACTATTTTTCGCGCTCAGCAGACATAAGCAAGCGACCAAACAGAGAGCAGCGCCATCTAGCGGTATTGCTCTGAACGCCGGGAAGAATTCAAGCGAGGATGTTTCACTAAGTGCGGTACAACGCATAACAGGTGGCAGCAGTTGCGATGAAATATTGACAGCGTGTGCCAATAACGTCGAGATGACGACGTTGACAGCAAATAGGTAAGTTCCTTGTTAGATAATAGGACATTTTTTTTT
This sequence comes from Globia sparganii, assembly GCA_949316385.1. Lineage (NCBI taxonomy): Eukaryota > Metazoa > Arthropoda > Insecta > Lepidoptera > Noctuidae > Globia > Globia sparganii. The sequence continues at coordinate 16,048,677 of OX438655.1, forward strand.
TATATTTGTTACCTTTTCAAAACTAGTTGAAATTTTTTGCTTCGGTTTTAGCGCCATCTAATTGATGTTGTTTAAACTTCAGTGGATACAGTCGAACTCTGCAGCGATGCAGTTACTCGACGCTAGATGGCTCTCATACAAATTTTGAGTTAACTTTATGTTTTTCTTTCACTATTAAATTAAATGGCCCCGATTCTGTTGTTCACAAACTAAACTAAATTTAAGTTCAGTGCATCTTTTTCTTTCTATTTCATTAAGAAAAGGACAGAAGATAAAATATTAGTTTAGTCCTGTCAAATTAGTCAGTGCCTGACGTAAATTGACGTATTTTAGATTAAAAAATTGGTTTTTAATCACGTCTAAACTTGTTTAAGGATTATCTAATTTGACGGGACTAAACTAATATTTAAGTATCTTCTGTCCTTTATAAAATGATATAGAAAGATAAAGATAAACTGAACTTAAATTAAATTTATTTTGTGAACAATAGAATCGGTGCCATTATGTTGTGTTACAACCATTTAACTCTTAGTAACGAAGCTTTCATCATGATGATGCGGACGGTATCAACGTACCAATAAAATAGAAATAGCAAATGTGCGCAAACCATTATTTTGAGATAAATATTTTTTATCAACTTACAAAAAGCAGAGAGGATTTACTAACGTTTCTACTTTGCTACATTTATGATTACAGGCATTGCTTCTAAGATAAGAGGTAACTTCGTTTTATGTGAAATTGGATAGGTTCCCAGCTTAAAATAATTATAAATCGTTTCTCAGTCTTTGAAATAACTTTTGTTCATAGCTTGTGTCACGATCGTAAATGTGTAGGTGTGTGTCAATATATAGATACCTACTTACCTGCCTGTGAAGTATAGGTACCTTCTGGCCTGTTTCAAAGTTCACCAACACAGTACTGAATTATTTTGGTGCTTAGTTCCGAACTTGGACGCGCGATCTCCGTAGCTAGCATTTATAAATAAATCTGTTTCCGAGCTTAGATATGCCGCTTTTGCCGGAGTCAGATGATTATGTATTCCCTTCTAGTCTACACTCCTAAAAACTAAAACCTAAACTAGAATGTTGAATACTTACATAGCTATTTAATAGGATGGTCGATAGTTATCTAGGGTCATTGGTAGATAGCAGAGCGCGTTAGACATCTGTGTGTCATGTCATGGTGTAGTTGGTATGTCCGTATCTAAACCTGAAACAAAATTGTCACTAAGTATACCTATGACTAAGTATACTTTAGTCAGAGATGAAAAATAAGATGACTTACTACGTATTAAAAAAAAGTAGTATATGGGTAACCACCCATATACTACTTTTTAATACGTAGTAGGCACTTCGGTTCCGAAGTGCCGGTCCGAAGTGACCGTAGTCCTATTTGTATGAGAGGTTGCGCATTTCATCCGAATTCTATCCGTCAGAATTTAGAACATTCCCAATTCGGATTGAAGTCGAATCTTTAATTCGGATTCGGATTTGGTGAGGTACCGCTCTAAGAGTGGTTATTATTTTCATCTGATTTTATGACTATAAAAAGTAGGTACAGACGCCAGCACATCAAGCTACCCGAAACTGTCAAATTTTCCCAATCAACTTTGAACCTTATGATGTAGCGATAAAGTTGAAAATCTATTAAAGAAATTTGACAGATTAGATTGTAGTAGCTTGATGTGCTGGCGTCTGTACCTATGTAGGTATTACCTGAGCTATAATTATAAATGAACTTGAGTCTAGGTTCGGAAAACGAGGCCTGGGAAAAAAAAAACAAATAAGTACATCATTTCAAAGCTCATTTCGAGTTTAGTCGGAAGATCGGAAATGCCTGCCGCGCAGAAAGCTATAATTCTCGCGTACGGTCGCCCAGTGACATTTCTATTTCTGACTAGCGCCCTCTATTGGCCAGTTGCCGAGATGAGCTGCAGGTTTACTCATGTTCTATGTTAGTAAACAAAGACTGCACTTGGCAACATGAACTTGGGACAGGGACATTACCTTTGGCGAGGTTTTGTAGACGTTGAAGTGAAACCGATGTTTGCTCGCCTTGTGCAAGATGGAAGTATGTTTTGTGGTTCAAGCTAAATAACGAAGTAGATACCTAGGTGCGCTGTCTGGACAGTCATTTACCTCTATACTTATGTTCAACGTGTATTAAGTAGAATGAGTAATAAAAATAACCATCTTCTTCCATATTGGAATTTTAAAACATATAGGTAGGTACAAAAAAAAAAAAAACAAAAACATACAAAAACTTATGTACGAACTAACAAAACGGCTCTCGCATTTTTAATCAATCACGCTTTAAATTATATGAATAACGTGATTACGTGACAGATTGCCCTGGGTGTACCCGATTCACCAGACGTCTATTAATAATATTCAATTCCTTTACAACTAGTCTAATTATACATACTACCATGAGATCAAAAGTAAAATGAAAAGCAATAGAAAAATACAACAAAACAAATCCAATGCGAAAGTACCAGAGGTTACATTACATGCAAAGACCCTCAGTGCACTCAAACAATATTCATTTGGACAATAATTTTTTTTTTAATTTATTTGGGCAATCAATATTTTCATAAAGTACCATCAGGATGCTGTAAACACTGCCACAGCTCCACAGCTCAGGGAGGCAACTCAAGTTGAGTACATCCCTGATGCAGCAATATTTCGCAATCCTGCACAAGAGCTCCTGCTCTTGCGCAGGATTGCGAAATAACCATTCAAATTAGGCTGAGAATCATCACTTTTCGAATATCAAAATTACTTAAGACAGTCCCCTAAAACACCCGCCTTCTATCTGAATGGGCTTCAGTAAACATGTCATATATTAAGGTTATTTGGACGTCTGATAGTAAACAACCAAAATCAAATAAATCATTCCACAATCTTACAACACCCAAATAAACCCATAACGACCTCCGAATCTCCCATATAACACAACAGGTAGCAACGGCCACCATAAGGACCTAAAGGGCTATTTACATGTTAATAAACAGGATTTTCTACTGCGGCTGACGGCCCTCAGCCCTCTTGACACCAGAGCCGGTCAATGCTTTCCTGATTGCGAGCACAATGCGAGGATGTCACGTCAGGAGTCCCGAACTTGACTCACGACAAAGAGCTAACAAGCCATTGTTTGTCATTTGTTGCGTCGCCCGCTTCACTGACTAGCACGTGCTCTGTTTTGTATGGGTAAAAAACGTTTTCATTATAGCCTACAAGTTTTAAATGCCTACTGTCTACTGATATTAAACTTATGACAGTTGGAATTGGAAACTTGGAAAGAATTGCGTAAATGGATTTAAAATTAATCAGAAATTCTGTTTCGAATTTTTTGACAGGTTTTCTGTTAGAGTTACAGCATATAATAATGATATAATTGTTAAAAGAGATGGCAAGGTTTTGTTATCCCAGTTCTTCGTAAGCTGTGGATAAAGAACAGATAAGGTTAATAACAAACTCACTTAACACAACTTAATTACTATCGTCTTTAATATAAACTAATGCAGTCGAAAGTGGCTTCCAAATCAGTAAGTAAATGTTTGTGTCTAAAAATATCTAGCGTTATTTTCAATCCAAAATATTTGGATTAAGAAAACAGTCGATCACAACATACTAAACTTTTAATTAAAATAAGTTTCTAAGACACAGTTTTTTGTAACATCAAAGCAAAAGTGATTGCATTCCTCGCCAAAGAGGACCGGTCCACATTTAGAATTCCGCCAGTTTTTCACATAGGTGAACAACCGGGGGCGCACGTTTATACAATGGGACCACTTTCCTTACCGGGCCGGCCCATGTAAGGGCCCGGGCCCGCAGAGACCAACTGAATACCTTTTATGTGCCCTGAGTAAACACTTAAAACAGATCATTAAGTATAATGATGTAAATTGTGTAACACATCAAATGTCGCTGTGACATTCAACGTAATGCAATCATTGTGATAGTGATATCATGGCCCATTCTTTTCTTTTTTGGGAATGTCTTCCCATCTGAATTTCGATCTTGTTGGTTATCTTGCTGTTTTCTGATTCTTATACTTACGATATAGGCGTTTCGGTTCCCATTTTTAGAAATATATCTTCTCTATCCATTACAATCCTGAAACAAGGAATTCTTCAATTCATTCCAGCTGGTTTCAGTACAGTGTGCTACTGTTTCGTTTCGTTTGATGTTAAGAAAATGTTTGTAAATAAGACAAAAACAAAAACATTGCAAGTTAAACAGCCCGCACACGACGAATTTTTCTTCAATCATGGCAATGCTATATCTACGATCCTCTGGAGATTTGTCAAATATTTCGGTTAGGTACACAGCCCATATTTTCGTCAAGGCATCTCTCATTTCAAAGGAATCTCGAAGGAGTAAAGAACTCCGACGAAATACGAATCGATAACACATCATCCTGCCAAGAAGAAACATAATAAAACAAATGAAGGTATAACAGTTACAAATAACAACGAACCCGTTGATACTAATAATTACCAAGCTCGTACTGACTCCTCCTGACACCGCGATCAATCGTAACCGATGCGAAAAGTCCTCGAAGCTTAATCCCCAAGATAACGGTATCATGACAGATGACAGAATCATCGCTCATTTTAAATAACCGCCCGGTTTCGTTCCTGCCGCGATAAGTGTACAATTACTGAGGGCTGAGGGGGCCAGGGGTTCGAGTAACCAATTACGGAAGCTAGGGATGGTGGTTGGTGGTGTGAACTTAAGAGCTCGTATCGAATTTCTATTAGTTGTCAACATAAACAGCCGCCTTAGGCTCGGCTAATTGCTGTTTAGAAAAGTTTTTAACCCCTGGATTCAAAAGGTCTTGATCTTTTGTGTGATCGTCTGCGGCTTTGCAACTCTATTACTTCAGCACTTATTTGTATCCCATTACATAAAAAATTGTGATGTGCTTCTCAAACGGGGTAATCCTTTACATAAATGGTATGATCCTTTTAAAACATATCGCTTTCGACCCGAAAGCCGACCGCTACCGCATGTTTTGGTATGTTTGTACTGTCAGCAGCCGCGGCCTGTCATGGCGTGTTTGTTTACATATCTCTCGCGCCGCTCGTCACTATCGTCTGTCTATTCCGTCAGCAAACATAATTCTCTTACGCTCTTTAATGGTAATGGCATACACAAATACCCACAGCTAGTTCAGGGATTTGGTTTAGGTTGCTTTTTAAGTTTACGTATATATTCACTTCGTAGCACACTGGTGTTGCAAGCTCATGTCTTTTTGGTTTTAGTCGAAAATGACGCTGGCACTGAAGTGCGTTTTCTCAGAACATGACCGTATATTTATTACATGCAAAGAAATCAACACAAATTAACTGAACGCTAAAAGATAAACACAACGCAACATCGAAAAGATTTGAAAGTTCCAGATAGTTTCAAATCTAGCCAACCGAAATTGATTCTCGTAAACCCATCAAAAACACAAAACACCATAGCGAATTTTTGTAATAGGAAAATGTCTCCTGCAGACTCGAGCATTTCGAGCAAGACGGTTCGTTTTACGATCGCTCGAGCTCGAGCTTGACGGGCCCCTGTTGAAATATCCACTTATTAAACTGCACTCTTTATTGCTCGTAAATTACGCCTTATGAGTTCAATGCTTCGTTTAATCCAACTGTTGTTAGGAATGGACAATACGTGCTGCTTTTAGGGTTTGGTGTCGGCTGAAGCGGTGAAAGGATGTCTGTAACTGTAACTGAAATGTTCTTGAGTGGTCTATCTATTTTAGTGTTGAAACTGAAGAAAATAGTATAACACGGGTTCAACAAATAGCTAAGGTCGATATTTAAGATAAAAAAAAATAAGTTTAAAAACTAAAACCCGACTACTGAAAAGAATGAAACAAGAAAGTATCTTCCCGTGGTCGCATGCTACCATAGCTTATAAGTATAGCGGTATGCGACCCGGTTAGACTGGACGCCGACCCCAACATAGTTGGGAAAAGGCTAGGCAGATGATGATTTGATCCCAACACGGCAGGAATAAAACAATTTTTTTAAAAGTTCTTTATGTCTGCTAGAGGGCGCCATATTAAATTTAATGTGACGTCATAGCTTATAACCAGCGGACGATCAAGATGCTTCCAACGATACCTCATTTGTCAAATTATGACAAGAAGTTTAGAAGTTATGTGGGGACAGATGAACATACATACCGGTCAAAATCATAACCTTCCTTTTTATTTATTTATTTATCCATTTATTTCAGGCATCAAGGCCTATACAAACACATAAAATACAATATTAATATAATTTAAAAATACTATAAATACATACAACATTATAATTATACTAAAAAACTAACGCATACGAAGTGTCTGCGTCGTGTTTCGCTGACTGGTGTCATGTAGCCGGCCACGAAAGCGGTATACAACACCCTTCGGCCAGAACTCTTCCTTGAGGTACTTCTCGAGATGATGCGTCAGAACACGCACCACGAACGACTTACTTCGCCGTAGGTGGGTAAAAAGAATGATCTTACTTGACACATTTAATATGGACTTAGAGGTAAAGATCAATCAATCAACTCAGCCTATCGAAGTCCACTGCTGGATATAGGCCTCTCTCAGGCCGCGCCGCAATACTCTGTCTTCCGCCTTCCACATCCAGTCTGTCCCAACCACCTTCATCGGCGGTCCATCCAGCTAGGGGGGCGGGGTAAAGATGATTGAGCTAAAATCCTATAAAATAAACCTACAGTTATAAAAACTACGTCTTTATCCGGTGTCTACTTATTTTAAGCCAAATGTAAAACAAATGTTTAATACTTATTCTCAAGCTGTATGTCCTACTATTTCTACAACTACCTGATAAATAAACTAAAACTTTATCATACAATTTAAAGTTTTACAATTCTCATGTTTCTCTGAAACTTAGATAACAGCCCGCATCGGCACCGAGCCCCTATTGCAAACACCGAACTTTCGCGTGTAAAAGACGATAAGAATCGTGTCTTCAAAATTATATCTCGTCTCTAATATTGATGTTGTTACGACGGTAACCGTCCGTTACCGTCGTCGTCGGTAACGGACGGTATGATGACAATAATAGACGGTTCCTCCAAATTATTTATATTTCTAAGAAACTTTATAGAAAAGTGAAAAAATCTACACACCTATAGGTATTATAAAGAGGTAAAATTTGTAAATTTGGATGTAGACTCTAGAAGGTAATCTCAAGAAGTACTGATCCGATTTCGAAAATTCACTGCCAAAATGCTACAATATTGCCGGGTGCGGGTTTGATTTTTACAGTATAGTTGACTACAACGTAGGCGAAATCGCGAGCAGTAGCTTGTTTAATATAATTATCTTGATTGAAAAAAGAAATTGTTTATTTCTCACCACGATACATTTTACAATTTCTAGAAATATCATTTTGATATACTTTTACAAGATCAAACAATATTTGTATAAGTATACAATAATATATAACGTGGTGAGTTAGTGACTCTGATGGTTGCCATAAGTTTGGACCCTATCCCCTGAACTAGGCTAAAGATTCGGTTTTTAAATGATTCACTTCTGTTTTCAATATTCAATTCGGTTCCATCATACAAATTGAAAAACAAAAGTGAACCGTGTAATATTGCCTTTATGTTCCCGTGTCTACATCGTCCCTTGCCATCGACACCGTTTCAAAAATATAATTCATATTTTCTCACGTTCGTATTATAAATCATTCTGCTTTTAGATGTTCCACGAATAGTTTAATCCGTTTTACAAGCGAAAGGGGAATTAGTTGATTCTTAACTGAACCGGCGCATTTCCGCATTGTTTCGACACTTTGAACAGCGGTTATTTTAATTGATTTTATTAGAAATTGGGCAAAATAGATTTATATCTTGTGTTCGAGGGAATGCTTGTGACATATTGACGAAGTTTGTGTGTGCGTTTCGTTGGAGTTCGTTAGTGGGCCGCACTGCAGCAAATTCTTGTGATGCGGGGTGAAATGTGTCCCCGTTTATATTTTGTTTGCATTTTGCATGCTGCTCATAGTGTTCTTGCATAGAACGTCTATACTTTAGAACAGTTCATTGTGGTTGCTGTTTTACTGTTCGTTATTGATATAAATAAGGATATAGACTCTATTCTCTCCATCCCAATCAGTTTATTCATTTCAATGCAGATTTCTGCGTCGTGAACGCATGATTTGTATTCCTGAGTACGAAGTTGCTGATATAAATAGATAGGTTCTGCTTATAATATGAGTGAAAGTTTAGTGCCTAATAAATAATACGAATTGTTTATACTTAATGAAAACTATAGAAGTTCTTAGTACAGTAGAAGATATTTTATGACTAAATGATGGAGCTACGAAGGTTGAATCTTTGAACTTTTCTGAATTTCTTTCCATTAAAAATTTCTTTTCAAAATATGGGGTTTTCTATAACTTCGTAGTACAATGTACCTAACATTGTACACAGTTTATTTGTCTTTATAGTGTTTGTTCTTTCAAACCGCCCGCCCTCAGCTCCGTCGCGAACACATGTAAACAGCGAAAACAATACGAGCGCTCATGTTTTTTCTTTTGTTTTTTAATGTTATTTCCAAGTTTTATGAGTTTTTAACGTTTAGCATAATATTGACTTAGTTCAAACTGTGGTTATTAGAAGCGTTTTGAGTTGAGTTACGAATATTTATGACCTTTAAAATAAACTATCATGAAGAGAAAAGGGAAGAGCTACCTTCAGCTAAATCATGATAAGTTTTCTTTATCTTTTCATCGTCATAAGGCCCATTTTTCTCTTCATCTCATGATCTCTTTCCTTTATTATCTGTTTCTTTCACTATATTAGCGTCGATCGGAGAATAAATTAATAACATTAAGTCTGCAGTAAACAGCTCGTGTGCTAGATGTTTATGTCATTATAATCGATATGTATGAATTCTAAGTGACGCAATAGCCCTATGGGCCGAGTACGCACCCTCCGATTATATATTATTACAATACGTTTAATAGCTATGCGAGATGTAGTCATGAGCTTAATAAATTATTACTTCCATCGACTCTGGAAATTAATAACGATTTTAATGCGTATTATTGTATATTGGTACTTTATCATTCGCTCAAAGTAATTTCACTCATAAATTCGCTCGTAGCAGGTAACAAACCATTTGTGTACACATACATTCCCCGATAAGTACACATGTATAAGTGTGTAAGGATCATTTACTTTATTTTACCTATCTCATATAACATTTAATCCGTGGCAATAATACTGGTCTCTCCTAAGCAAATATCGACAAGTAACGGGCATAACCTGCCGTAAAACCATGTCTGCCGAAAGGTAATCGTAGTTATCTCATAGGAAACTGTTTACCGCACACACCTCTGGTAAATTATTTCGCAGCGGCCCGAATCGAGTGATTTAAAGAGATAAGCCGCGAACCCTTCTGGGAGTGCATAACGTCATCCCGCTAATGTAAGGGTCCCCTCCCTAGCGCAGATGGCACCCGTGCCGTCAGTTTTTCATACATCTTCTAGTCAGGGCTGTGCCTATAGATCAACAATAAAACTTCCAAAGACCAGCACACTTATCGACTGGGTCGTAATCAGACGTGAATTGAAAAGCTCAAAGCTCAATACTGCTTCAAGTAAACAAGAAACAAGTTTCGTCATTAGCACTTTAATGGCCAATACAACTGTAAATCAATGAGGATGGTGCAATTTAACTGCTTCCCATTATCCGAAGGAACGGATGAGCATGGCGTAAGTTGAGCTTAACGAGCGATGCGGGCTTGACGGACAGCCCTGTTCAGTATTAGCATTCGCTGCATCCCGCCGCGCGATCACGGATTCGGAAGGGGCGAAGGCCCTTGCGCTTTCAACGACTGTTTTGTCTGTCGTGCGGACGCTATGGCCGCGCGTGCACGCTCTCGCGCGCTGCCCGTCGCACGCGCTCGCGCCGCGCGCCTCTGAACCGTCGCGAGTGCGCCCCGACTGTGACAAATCGTGTTAGGGATTATTGTTTATGGTGTGCAAAGCTCGCTGCCGTGTATTTATAGCCTGAGTAAAGCGGTGTTCTAATCGGAGTTGTTTAAGTGGACGCAATACGAGCAGAGATGATTTTCATGTTTACGTTTTATCCCGTATTTGTAGTTAATTCGAGCGGTTAGTCGTTTTGTTTACACGCGTGAATCACTTCTCCGTACTCTGACTTAACACGAGCTTAAGAGAATGAGAATTTATCTCGAATGGCATGAGTTCACAAATTATAGTCAAGCCCTCAAGAAGTTGAAATAAATTGAAGTGGCATTTCTATTGAGAAATCCACTGAATTAATGTCACACTTGAACTCGGTTATGTAAACAATGTTTACTCCTGCTGCATACTTAAGACCGAATTATCCAAAAACAACAGTCTGAACATTTTGATAGTTAACTGGATTAAATCGTACTTCGAATAAGGAGGGTATAAACTTGAGGTATTATAAAGGTAAACATTCAACTTGTTATCTTTAATCATTGATCCTCTTCGCTTCGTGTATCGCAGCGTTGTCTCATCGGTTGCGTTCAAATGTGAAGTACAAACAAGGTTCGCGTTTTAAGTTATTGCGATGCTGTGGAGGTTGCGCGTGAGTGTGCGGGCGATCTCGCCTGGCTGCCGCCCACGGTCCGAGTCTGGCCGACTGGTCCCGACCCAGCTAATAAAAATTACAGGAAGTTTATTTCGATAAACTTCCTGTAATTGATTCTCGATAGTATAAAAATCTGTTTGTTTGTCTGTCCTCTGTAAATAACTGGACATCACATGACGTTCGAGAACTATGACTGTCAAGATAAAGATCAATCAATGCATGTACAACTGTGAGACTTTAGTTGAACGGTCTTTTGTTTAAGTTTTTTATTAGCTTTGTAATCTGAACTTCAAGCTTAATTAAAGGTTTTTTTTTACAAAGATTGCGTGTTATGGCTTGGTGATGCTGAAAATCTCTGTGTAATTTCAATACCAACTTACTATCTAGTCTGCGGTTGTACCTGCTTATGCAATACACGATCTCGACCTGATACTGTAAGTGTTGATCACTTTCTACTAGTTATCAGCCCACGCTTCGTTCAAAGGCTTGCCTAACTGACCGACACTAAGATGCAGCTGTGCTAGACAATAATTTTGTTCTAATATCATGTTTTCAGTATAGCTCTACCTCCATTCATTCAGATAATCGTTACAAAGGAATTTGTGACACATTTCTACCACCATAGCAAGCTTTAAAATATAATAAACTGTAAAGGGCCTGACACACTTCGTTTGAACACACAGTATTTATGGCCAATGACGTTCCTTTTACGTATCAATAAAGTTGTTGGCAAATCTCGTTCGAACAAGCAATTATATACAATCTGTAGTATCGTGTAGAAGAACATAATATGCCAATTGAACAGGTATCTATGCATAAAGCTGGTTCAGCTACATTAAAGTCGAGATTAATGTATTTGCAGCCAGCCGTTTTGAAATAGAATCGCAATACAAAAAGGTGCAGTTCTTAGTCCGTAGGCAGACTAATATGAAACGCGAAGATAAGTTACAAGTTACAACACTTCGAGTATGACTTATAACTTGAATGTCTAAAAAGGAAACTTTTGCTTCTTTTGAAGTAAATGAAATATCTAATGAGATCGCTGAATTTTATCTTTTTACTCTTAAACAGACGTGTTTTCTTACAAATATTTTTAATGGTGTTCCATCAACATTGTTTGCAAGAATAACGGGCCTAGATAGGTAAGGGTAGATCTAGATACCGTGGTTTCGGTGAAGGATGTTATAAAAATGGGAGCGGTACAAATGTTTCGTAACGTTAAGTCCAATTAGACACAGCTGTGAGTGACGACTTTAATAACAAAGTAGTAAATCTAGCTACAACAAGCAAGCTCGGGGTTATTCACAACAAACTCGAAGTGTTGGTATTTGCGCCTGAGAATCGCCTCCGAGAACATTTGAATACAATCTAAGTAAATGTGTAGGTAAAATTCTGCTAAGCCAAGTCTAGTCTTAGTACCTGTACATACTTCACGTACATGTTTACTAGAAGCTACAAATCCAGCCGCTGCAGCGCTTAATTCCTGTTTTACCACTCCTTGATTAGTTTTAGATAAAATAGCTTCGGTGGCAATTTCATATTTATTGACCCTAATTTGCATATAGTGGTTTCACAATGATGCGAACCATGAAATAAATCCAATTTTGGCTTTTACTTTGAAAGTCAGTGAGTAAGTAAGCGTGCTCGCCAAGAAAAGGATAAACAGAAACATTGATGGTTTAATGTTCCCAACTACTCGTAAGTAACATTCCGTGTTATATGAAAGAGAGTGATCATAAAAATGTTATTTCTGTGACATGGCTGCGGTTCACGCTATGTTTTTTGTAAACAACACCGACTTGTAGGCTGAATACACGTTTGCTCTCGTGTACTTTGTGACTTGTGACTGCAACCTCGGTTTTCTATTACTGCGGACATTCATGCCTTACTTTGACATCAACGTTCAAGTGTAAATAAACTCCTCATGAAGAGAAAACATTAAGTAAAGTGATACATTCGATTTTAACGTAAATTTTGTGTATAAACTTACTTCATTAGCAAAGTGAATATCAAATGACACTTAGTTCAAACGATAAGAACATTTAATTACGTCTGACAGTTCGGGACGTTCGCTTATTACGTCTGACAGTTCGGGACGTTCGCTTATTAAAGAGGATAATGGCGTTGATTGGAATTTGTGATTTCTGTAGAAATTGTTCGCTCGTTTAATGTGTGTGTGTTTATCGCGAAACCAGTTTCACAGTCCGCGGGGCGTCTGTGGGCGTGCATACTTGCTGCAGTTCACTGCAATGCAACACTGGAATAAATTTCAATACAAAAACCTTTGCATGAGAGAAGTAGGTGGGTACCTACTGTTGGATATTTAGCACGTTTGAGGCTATTGTTATCGTGTTCCAGTCGTGATCTTTAACCGACTGATCGTTTGGATTCAGTTACTGTAATAATGCGAACACGAGCTATAAACGAGAACTCTTAAACTTTTATGATATCAAACAATTCTTGCGCTTTTTTCGTTGCTAAAGAATTTAGTTTTTTTGTGTGAGTTTGTTGTGCCATTTCTTCTCAGGGGTAGTAAGTAAAGAAATGTCGACTCCATCTAGCTTATTTTTTTTATTTGACTTGTAAACGTGATTCCTGTACTATTTACATAATAAACAATTTCATTTCATTTCGAATTCCAGATTAACTGTCGTGCTTTATACATCAACTCGTATACTATTACAAACAATTTTCAGTCTTCCCTTGCATTGATCAAACTTTAAGCCCGCGTTTATTAGTTTTCTTTCGCATAGTTCATTTAATTAGGCATAAAGAATAATTCTAATGGTAGTGAATAGTAAACAAATATCCTTTTGTCACGCTAAAAGGTATGACCCTCTAAATTCACCAGTAGGTTGGTTCTGCATCCAGAGGAACTAAAATGGGGAACAAACAATAAAAACGCTGCGACACCCTAAAATATAGAGCATTTAAATTTTACGACACCTGCGACGTGTTTCTAACTTCAAGTATTTTCATTCGTAATTATTATAAAAAGTTTATTGTTCCAGTACAAATATTTAGAGTTCTAATGTGTCGTTACCACAAACCTTGATTGTTTGTTAGAGTGTGGCGTGGTAGTGTTGTTTCGAATATCACCGGGAAGGGATGAAGGGGAGGTCTCCCCTAAAGATTCTGGGGCCCCCATCTGCACAACAATAGTTCACAGTCATACGAACAGATCGATATAGCGAGTCGTGAATCGAGCTTCCCTGTGAACGATCACATGCGCGTGCACTGTTTCGAAAATTCGTAGTTCGAACGCGTTCCGTTTACCCCAAACCATTGTTATCATTTTCATTATGTAATGTACAGTAAATATTATTAACTGATCGTTATTTGAGATTGTATTGTTTGGATACTTGCCATATTTTTGAACACGTGCTGGTTAGAGCTTTCAATACTTTACGATCTTGTTTGAAATTATTTATTATTAATTTGAACAATTTACTGATACCTTTACTAACAGCTATGTAGCTAGGTATTATCATCGATTTATGCTTTGTACGTAAACGAACAGCGTGTTTATAATTAAAATTAATTAATTAACTGACACCTCGGGTGCAGATAGGCGACGAAACTACAGTTACATAATAAAATAAGCAGTATTAAGTCTCGATAGTGTCCTTGAAATAATTACCTATAGCCGCTCGGTAAATAAACACGCACTAGGGTGGCCCACTGACTGTGCCTCTTGGGTTATAACTGTACTTTATAAATCCCGCTGAATTCAATCATGCAAAGCACTTTTTTTTAAACATTGTGATTTGTTGTAGGTGAGTAGTATGACCTGTACAATAAAATATTTTTCACAAGTCCGGTAGAGTGTGGTGTTAGGTTTGTTTACTAAATCATCTCGGCATATCAGCCGAAGCCTAAATAGCCTAGGATAGAATGAATTAAAAATGGATATTGGTGCCGATTCTGTTGTTCACAAACTAAACTAAATTTAAGTTCAGTGCATCTTTTTCTTTCTATTTCAATATGAAAAGGACAGAAGATTAATATTAGTTTAGTCCTGACAAATAAGTCAGCGGCTGACGTAAATTGACGTATTTTTAATAGCCAGTTTTTTAATCTCGTCTAACTTGTCTATGGATTATCTAATTTGACAGGACTAAACTAATATTTTATCTTCTATCCTTTTCGTAATGAAATATAAAGAAAAAGATGCACTGAACTTAAATTTAGTTTAGTTTGTGAACAACAGAATCGGGGCCATTATCCTTAAAACACATCTTTAGAAAAGCTACCATAAAAAGGTCTACAAAAAAAAAACTGCGATGACATAAATATCTAAGTTATTAATTAATAAAAGACGACAAAGATGTATAAAAAATGTTAATTTTTCTATGTTAATTCCATGTAGATACACCAGTAGGCCAATTCTGCTAATTTAAAACGTTCAAAATCTAGTCGCAGTCTCATCTCGGCGACAAGCAAATGTCAAAAACTTGTCAAAATGTAGGGAAATTTGAAGTATTTTTGACAGATTGAGACTGAGATCAGACTGTGAACGTTCTTAAAAATTACGAGAATTGCCCCTCTGAAGGTCAATTCTCGTAATTTAAAAAGTTCAAAATCTAGTCACAGTGTCATCTCGGCGACAAACAAATATCAAAAACTTTTCAAAATGTAGGGAAATTAGGGGTATTTTGACAGATTGAGACTGAGATCAGACTATGAACGATCTTAAAATTACGAGAATTGCCCCTCAGGATTAAAGTAGCTAAATTAATGTCACACCAGGATTTTGAAGCGCGTCGGCTGATTGGTGTGAAGACGTAATACTGATTATTATACTGTGACGCAACGTTATGTGCGAGAATTTTGATAGCTGCAATCACTGTCACTTGTGATGAGGTCAATGAGTTTGACAATGTTGGATGAAAGTAATATCTGTTTTTCAATATATTATTATTTCTTCTACACAGATTTTATACCTACTCAAAGTCTTACGTAGTCTGGAAGCTTTCCTTTAGCTATGCTCGTTTTCACATAAAGTTAACACTAAGAAATATCTACGTAATTTATTAGGTTTATAATTGGATGAACGCCTAAATATGATTGCCATCTTGGATTTTACTGTCTAGTGTTAATGAAAACAGGCATTAAAGTCTTAGGCCCTTCGTATACGGCACGGTTTCTTTACGGTACGGCTTATAAACCGCGCCGTATAAAAAACGTGTCTGTCAACATGCATACATATTGCTCCATACAACACTGACGAACCGTGTCTACATACGGCGAATAAATCGTAGTACTTAGTTCACGGCAAGAAAAACGTGTGTGTACAGAGGGACTAACGTAGTCTGCGTAAAAAAGGCTTAGTTATATAATTAAGAAACGATAGTCATCTTGTAAGAAGGTGTAAAACAAATCGCTGAAAGTGAAAAGTACGAACCTAACTTAGTATTCAAGTTGAGTACCTATCTACGTCAAAATCTTTCCATAAATTGTTTGAAATTACTTTCTTTTCCGGAAAACAATAATTTATCGAGAAAGTAAACGCTATTGAAGAAGTTTTGGAAAGTTTTTCGCCGCGTTGAATGACATTGAAAAAGGGCGGAGGGTGCCGCGTGATAAATCTAACTTAGTGTCGTGTGCAGGCAGCTCGAGCCCACAGGTACCGTGCTAATGAAAATATATGATAGCCCCGTACTTCCTGCATTTCGTTAAAAGTTTTTTTTTCCAAAGTAATGAACACATATTGCGTTTGAAGTATGTTCGGTTAATTATCGTAAAGAGTTTAAGATGCAACAAATGCGGTTCCTATTTTGCAAATCTAGTTATTAGTTTATCTTGGCTGTTGCTAGCCAGTTGAATAGATCGTCCATGAACGCTTATCTATAGGTACTAATATTGTGAAATACATGTAAAATTGGTGAGTTTGTAAGTGGGAGGTAATCATCGGAAGTCCTGATCCGATTCATATTCATTTATTTGCGTTCCACAAGGTAAAAAAAGATGTTAACAAAAGGCTTAGAGCTAAGAGCCATTGTAGACCTTGTATAATTAATTCCGTCATGTATTTTTTACTGTCAGGGCACAGCAAAAAATATTATTTTATACATAATTAAAAAACCAAAAATCAAACTTAAAAATCTGAATGGTAGAAAAAAAAAAATTTAATCAGAAAATTCTTTCACCAATGTGAAGTTACAGCATTACCGAGTGTAATAGGATATATTAAAAAAAAAATAATAGGATATATTAATTTTATTTGTTGAAACAAGAAATTTCATGAGAACGAAATCGCGGGCAGAAGCTATTTCGCTATAAGTATAGAAATGTTGACAAATAATCTACTGTTAGAACCCATCAATACGATGAGTAAGATCAGGGGCAAAACAAAGTTTTTTTTTTCTTTCAGCACTAAATGGCATCTGCAAGAGCGTCCGATCCAAGCGTGCCATAAATTCAACCTTTCCCTCCCCTTTGTTTAGAGACAAAATATTATGAAAGCTAACCTTAAATAAAATTGCACTCATTTCTTTTACAGTGTCTGCGTTTGAATAAATAATGTAATCTTAAAGTAAATAATGGGAGAAATTCTATTGCAAAATGTGTTCTTATTTCTCAAATATAAAAATTTATTGTGATGAGTATTAATTCGGATTAGTCTTTCAGCGTCCACTTGCAAAAAGTATCATTCAAAATCCAAAAACTATTTATTATTATTATTTATTAAACATTAATTTCCCAAGCATGGTTAATTTACTAAAAAAAACTACCCATTTTTCTCGCAGTCGTAATAAACAAACTCAATTTGTAATGGACAACTCATAAAAAAACAGTCATTTTTCGTATTCAAGTAACGCGAGAAAAATCTGTCTATATGTAAAAGATGAATATCAAAACGATTTTAATTCCGTGTATCGCTGGACAGTAAATATTTTAATATGTTTCATGAGGCCGCGCCGCGAACGTGTCTGTAGAGATTTTTCGCATCGGAATTTCACACAAATGGCTTTACGTTATTAACGGCACTCAGATGATATTAAAAGCTGATTTTGCTGCGTAAGGTTTGGTGTGGGATGTAAGCTGAAGCGATTTTTTTCTTTTTATCCGGTGACAAACCGACGAAACCTGATGAATTGAATTTCATTAAAACCTGATCTAAAAATAATCAATTGTGGGCTTAATTTTAGGATACGTTTAAGTAAGTCTAAAGCAAGTTACAATTAGGAAAAGTTATAGTTGATGATCTGACATCACGCCTGTGTCCCCCGGTAGAGGTATTGATCATCGACTTCACCAGTTATTTATTTATTTAGAGAAAACAAATAGCAGTGTAATAATAAGTAAACATAGGCAGTTATGTATTTCTATAATAATCTTGTACATTATAGCATCTACCTACTACAGACCTGTATATACTTACACTTTACATACATTCACATTTATTCATCATACTCTTTTATCAGGTTTACATTTTATTTTGCGAATCGGCCTAAAACGATTCATTTCCTTTTATAATTACCAAATTAAATATTTCTATAGTTTTCATTGTTATGACATTTACGTCAGGCTGTCAAACTGCTATTACTTTTTTCTGTTAATTTTCTTTCGTAATTTCTTACTGGCTTAGTCTATGAAGGTTACTTTTGATTTGTATAATTTTAAATTATTTTTATCTTTATGTTAGCTCAAATATTGTATTTTATAGATAATTATGACTGTTTATTGAATAACTGTATCCTAATTTAAATTTATAAAAATAATTAACACTCTCTCAGTATTCATCAAAAAGGTTATTAAACAAATATTTCTGGCCGCTTCAAGCTCATGACAGGAGCATATTTTATGAACGAAAACTTCAATTTTGGAAAGAGCTAAAAGAAATGAAGATGGAAAAACAAATGGGAGACTCATATAAAAGGACCTCTGACATATTATTTGGATGATTCTGCTCTGGTTTCACTCAAAGAAACATCTCCGCTACAGACCACGTCCAATTACTAAAGGAAAAGTACAACAGAAGTCAAGCCTTAACTAAACTTGACCAAGGAACTATTTTGACTTCATATCTTGACGGGGTGACTACGCTGAAGTCCAGAGGACCATCTTCTCTTCATCTATTCTCCACTATCTATCACTACTGTGACCTGTGGCTTCGCACTTGAAAAAAGAAAAACGGACTGCAACTACAAAAACCTCTCTTCTTTCTACTGAGTGTTATTGGTATTTTTTTTTTAATCATTTATGTATTTTTTATCTCTAAATTATATTGTTCAGATTTACTTCCTACCCTTTTATTTTGTTAGGTTAGTAGATTTGTTACAACATTCCTGTTAAATCCTCAAACAAGAATGACGAAAATGAGACAAAACACTGGAGCAGATTCCATTACTCACACACTAAACTAAATTTAAGTTCAGTTCATATTTTTCTTTCTATTTCATTAAGAAAAGAACAGAAGGTAAATTTTAGTTTAGTTCTGTCAAATCAATCAGCGCCTGACACTACTACTATACAAGTTCACTATGTGATTAAAAACTTGCCTACTATAATTACATCAAATTACGTCAGGCGCTTTTTATCTTATTGGTTGTATTGTTACATTAAAACCTCACTATCGCATTAGTTATACACCTATAATGATAGTGGTAAGGGAGATTTTGATAAATAAATAAATAATTATTTATTTTACTATATTACCTACCTATAGTTCTTTAATCTGTACAAATCTTTAAACCTGACTTGGTTTCCCCATTCAGGGAATATAAAATGATTTGTCGTAGTTCTCAGTTCATGGCCCCCATACACAGCCATTCTCCTCCAATTTGCACCACGCACAAACCAGTGTGCCCCAACTCACGCCCCCATTGCGCACAAACAAACACCCTGTTTATAGCAGCTATTGTATGGGCTTAATTAATTCGCTTTATGTGAGCAGTCTTTACGTTTTTGTTGAATCACCATCGCACAAATATTTCGCTACTTTTAATGCACCTACAATGAATTTTGTGTCCTTTTATTGCGGAGGTATTTTGGATCTAATTCTGAACCTCCGAAAGTTCTCTTTTGTTTCTCTCAAATCTCTTTTATGAAATCGCAAAAGTGTCTGTGTTTGATGATAAATTAATGAAATTAAGGTTTGATAAGTAATATACTGCCTTTGAAAAATACTTTATTTATTTATTTTTATGCGCACGTAAAAAAACCGTACATAGGGGCATTTCTACCAGTCACCCTTATGATGATTGCTGCATTGATGTAGTTTTTGTTTTGTTACAAATAAATAATAATAATAGTAATAACAGCCCATTATTGTCTTACTGCAGTGCAAAAGCCTCTTCTCATAAAGAGAAGGCACAAGCATGTTCAGAATACAAATATAATGTAAAATGATTCACTGAAAGCATTGCATTAGATTTTGTGCAGCAGATAGTATAATATGATTTATTACCAATATACATATACCTACTAGTTAGGGACAAGTAATTTATCAGAAGCAATAGCAATAGAGATTAGGTACAATCATTTTAATAATTTATGAACATAAACAAAAGTTTATTAATTAGGGTGATCGCATAAAGTTCCTCAACTGCGGTGCATGAATGTAAATGAATGGCACACTATCACGTCCACCGGTCAATTTGTCGCATATTGTCACTAAATTAGCATCTATATCTTAATTATGAAGGAAATAATTAGCACTTAGCCTCACTGGCGTTATCGGCAATTATTTTTATTTCCCAAAGGTATTTTTGACGACCCGTTGTAAATATTCACTTTGTCCACGCAGCGAGTTGACAAAACGAAAATAAATATTGGGTTTGTGGACGCCGAAATGCAGTAAATTTCAACTAGAACGCATTTTATCATAAAAATCAACATCCTGAAAGTTTAAATGGATTCCAAATATAAAAAATGCCATAAACGTTTTCCGTCCTTAATTTTGTAGAGCCATTAAAACCTGCCCTAGGGCAGAAAACATCCACCCTATTAATGCCCAATACAAATTGTGACTATAAATGTCATATACCAGCTAACATACAACTTACAAGCCTAATGGCTGGCATGTCCCACCAAATCACTTTTATGTTATTATCTCACGAAACAAGAGCTATTGGCGGCTGCAAGGAGATAAATCTGTCCTTAGCATCATGCACTTACCTTGGTCTTGACTTATTTATTGCCCTGAATATCAGAGCGACCAGAGAATAGTGCCCAACGATCATTATTCTGGAGGGAATATGATTCATCCCGTCCTCTCGGAAACGATTGATAGATTCATCACTTCTATAAATAAATTAATGTTCCGTCTTCTTTTTTGATCGTTCTAAATGTGACAGTAATGTGTAGCATTAAAGTATGTCCGTTTCTATTTCCGTAGCAGTAGTAAAGCAGGCTACGAAAATCGTAGACTGCTACTACGATTTTTGTAGACGAATCATCCATACTAATCCATACTTTCATATCTAGGGATATACAACGTGTAACGTTAAATGCGCAAAACCTGAAAATAGTTTGTTCATAATTGACTAGTGAATCGATTTGAGTAACTTTTAATATAGGTTTTTTTGTCAAAAATTATGTATTTTGCCATACTATCCGCCAAGTAAGTCTTATTTTAAGACAATAAGATTCAATTTTGAATGCATAAAGTAATGCTAGGATCAACACGATTTTCTTAATAATAAAAGTTAGCTTTAAAAAAAATAGTTTTGGTTATTGTATTGTGCTTTTAACTCAATGCTCTAATTGGGGTGCATGAGGTTTTGCGCATTTAACGTTACACGTTGTTTATGTAATTTTGTCTGTCTGTCTTCCTTTCACGCCTTAACGGCTGAACGGATTTGAAAGGACTAACGATAGACGGATAAATCATGACCTGGGTTAGGACATATGATACTTTTTTTTTACCCTGGTATTAGGTACGATCCCGTAGGATAATTTCAGACCAACACACGGGCATCGCCGCGGGCAAAAGGTAGTCATATATTCCGGATGCTACAAATAAAGAAATCGTAATATTTTCTTCCATAATATGTGGCTTGTAAAATTACCACTAATACGTTGACAGAAACACGTTTATCAGATTTCTTGGAATTTATCACACATTCGAATACACACCTACATGTGCCTACATCTATTAATTCACAGTTTAATCATAAAAGTAGTCACATAATAATGATACTTATAAAATAAATCAACGAAATTTATTCGATTTATTCATTCGATTACCTCGTTTAGTTAATGGTGCTCAAGCAGTTAAATGCTCGGCTTCTAACAACTGCAGAATATAATGTTGCGTGTTGATAATTAATTAGCCCGCGACGGTTTCTAGGAAAATTTCTTAGTCCTACAATGTTATGCGTTATTATAAGTATGTAAAAGGAGAAGTAAAAATAGCAAGTGCGTGTCGAACGTTAACTGTTTTGTTAAACATTCATCTTTGTTTGATATTCGTATCTGTGTAAGACGATAACTTTACTGCAGACACAATTACATGTCTAATCTTTCCGATTGCAAAAAGTTAATTATAAAATGTACCACACCAGCTGATCTATTCCGTGTTGCCTCTAAAGCAAGACTGAAGCTGAACAAGCTTGTTCTGGGCAGGCTCGTTCCATCATAGACTTCTTCGCTTTCTTTCGCTATATCGAGATCAAGAGCAGGCTCATTCAGCAATTAAAAAAAAAAACTCACCGTGATAACTTAGGTGAAGTTAATCGTAAAGTGAGCTGTCAATAGTGTCAAGCTCTAACATCGGTGGAACGACAGCTCATTTCAAAATCATCTTACCTAAGTTTTTACGCTGAGATTTTTACAGAAGAGATAGGGTGTAGTTAAAAATACAATAATTAATAATCTCCTATCAGCAAATTAATCGCGTAACTAATTGAAAGGTGTTCACATCACCGTGAGAACGCTGCCTGCAGTGCCACGTCCAATTTATGTGGTTCAATTAAGCCACGTGAACTTAGCATTAGTGGCCGATCGAATATGTACGTGCATAAATTTGCATAAAACTGTGTGCTGTACAAGCCCTGTCCATGTTCGCTTCTACGAAAAGCGATTCTCTGTTTGCTGGTTACGCAGGGTTGGCAACTGAACCAGTGAACTGAAATTGGAAATTTAAACTAAAATTTAATGGAAAATTTTACCGTTTTGCTGGACGTATACAATTTAATCAACCCATACAGCGAGTTTTGTAGCTTTCAAGTTAGAAAAACCGTAAGTTGGGATGAAAGTTAAGTTATAGATAAGTTGGTTTGCTGCCAACCCTAGTAACAAGATAGGTGCATTGTTCAAGCAAAGGCGCTAAGCTATCGCTATTAAGTTGCGCCTACGTATACCTAGTCTACTTCACAGATGTTACTTAGATGCATATTGCATGTTACTTGCAGCTAAGGTGTTTTACAACTTATCTTTTGTTGTCCCAGAATTGTAGTGATCTCACTCTCTCTTTTGTAGAACAAATATTACACATCAGAAAAGCACTAAGTACAAAGTGAAAAATAACTTTCATTTCGGAAGTCGGTGTCTTCGGTTATATTATATATTATATTCACGTTTTTGCCACAGATTTCCGAAATGAAAGTTGTTTTTCATTTTGTAGTGTCAATGTTATTTTTGGAAGTCGGTTGTTTTTTTTTTAAAGGTTTGTTAATTTTTCACTTTTTAGTTGTCGTACCTACCACCCCACACGAATTGGTACACCACTATTTGCTATGTAAATAACAGTGACGGGAAGTTTTATAACATCATCAACGTAAGCAAAGTGGATTAAATAAGTATTATTGAAGCTAACTCAAAAACCACCAAAGCAAACTTAATAAAATTCATATAGGACTACCGCGTGAGCTGCCCCTACCAAATGAAAAAGAATTTTCAAAATCGGTCCACAATTGATGAAAATACATACAGACGAACATAGAACCTCCTCCTTTTTTGAAATCGCTTAAAAGAGATACGCTGCCACTAAAATCCAAAGAATTTGTCATTGTCCAAACATCGGTCATGTAAGTTTCTTAGTCACAGTTCCTAATAGCCATTTAGCTTTCCTTGAAAACGTAAAACCATCTGCAGAAAGCACATGATTGATAAAACCAACAAATGGAATGTTTTGTTCTCAAACAAATGCGGTTCACGCTCATTACGGACGAAATAAACCAGTTGAGTAGTCGCAGGGAATTCTTGGAACATGCGCGCGTTGAAAATCACGAAAGATGTTTGAATTAAACCAAGTAAAGCCATGCATCACCCACCAATCTAGATTTATACCTCACGAAAGACATTTGACATCTCACGAGATTCCGCTCCCCCCTTCTCCCCGCTCTTTTACGCGATTTGTCCATTGTCATTATGTGAAGTGGGCGTTAGGCTTATAGGCGTCGGGTTTAAGTGAAGTGCTCATGAATTATTTACCTCTGTGCCTTCGCGTATCACATCACAATATCGTCTGGAGACCCTTGTGATGTTTATTTGGTCGTCGTGTGCTTGTATTTTTGTTTTTTGATGTAACCTGATTCGTGGTTACATTTACTTAAAAGAAGTTAATTTCCATATTGATAGCCCCATCAAAAAGAAAAGAACGAGCCATAGAACGTGTCACGAAAACAATAAATTCAAAGCTCCGGGGTATCATAATAGCGTCATAAACTCATAACAATCGATGTATATATTAATAACAAAAGCTCGTTGGGTGTACAATGAATGAATAAAGATCACGAGCACGACTAAGCAACGTTAACACGTTACACCGCTTATCATCCGTAAAACCATGAACTCTTTATTTTGAACAAAGAATCAGCATCGCCATACAATGGGGCAATGGGCACTTTTAGGTTCCTTTTCGTGTTGACAGCGGTGCGGACGAACTTTTTGATGCCCTATGATTCTTTCCCCCTTTTATTTTTTTTATAACTTGTTCATTATTATTATTTTAAGTCTTTTAGCTTATATTATGTAAATATTATCTTGTTAATTATCATTCGAAATAAAGCCAAAATAAACATAAGTACATTATAGTATTTTCCTTTTTTGGAATCCACAATCTAATCAAAACTTTCTCGTTACGAGAGAATGGAGTTGCCGTACCTAACAGAGTGCATATTGCACGCGCCGGTGCTCGGAGCCACTCTGCACCCGCTATGATAATTTCGATAATGCGCTCAAAACATCGCATTGGCGTTCAGTTCCAGTTACAATTCACAATAGACTATTTGCAGTAAAATTCGCTTGATGATTAGTCTATTCAACTTCGTCCATTATACCCACCGTTCTACTTCCATTTCTTTGGACGATTTTTACTTCCATCTCTTGCCTGCTAGAATTACATTATGTTGATAATTTTTAACAAAAAGTTTAAGCGTCAAAGAAGGTTAATGTACCTTGAACTCTCTCGAAGCGACACTCGTAATTAGGCCCTTTTCACCATTGTCCTTAGTTCTCGGAACAAAGAGACAATAATAACTAATCGTTCGGTCCCCCTCTTTCTATCCCACTATTAACTAAATTGATGATTGTTGAAGATCAATTCTGTTAAAAGTACCTAATCATACGAGTGATACGTGTACATATAACGCTTCAAGATTTTTTTTTCCAAAATCGGAACTAACTAACTTCTTGTTTTGTCAATACAATTTTTGTGACAATGTCACAAATGTGTACCAACAATGCCCCCTATCAATGTCATTCAGACGCCAAAAAATAAAGAAATTTCAGACGAAAAAAGGTAGCACCCAACATATCTAGGTAGGGATTTAGAGAGCAATAAAGCACTCTTTGTCCCTAACTACATATGTACCTAGCTACCTTTTCTGAGCTTGTTTTCTCATAATAAAATGCAATTCAAAAATAGATTTTGCACATAATAAAGGGAACGTTAGTGGTCGTGCGCCGTGGTCAGTAAGTTATGGCTTGGCGGTTCAACCGACCTGACCTTTGAAATTCCAGCAATGCTCGGAGCGCCGCCGAACATTGGCATTTGTGGTGTTCGGCTTTCTGAATTATAGACAGGTATTGAGTCACGCCAAACCCTTAACAGTGATCAGAATTTTGGTCTCAATGTACTAAAGCAAGGACATTCGAACATTTATGCAGAAGGAATTATGAACAAAACATTTTGTAAATATGAAGTTCAGAGTATAAGTAGGGCGATTTTTTATTACTCTCGTATCCAAACACAAACAACAACATACATAGGAAATATTTTCCAGCGTGCGAGGGTAGACAATATAAAAGCTTTTCGCGTGACAACTCTGCTTGGGATACCTACCTACTATACTATAGAAAAACAATATAATGGGAACAGTGTCATCCGTGAAATGTGCAAAATGTGTGTTTATTGCAACTCGAGTGTATTGTGTTCTTTGTACTGCGACATGTCTCGTTATTTGAAGAGCTGAGGGCAATAAACGAACCATGGGCAATACCAACTCAGGTCACGGCCACCACCGGCAGCACAGCAAGAACAGGAAATCTAGAAGCCTTCCAACGTCGCCCGAAGTCAGGAGGTATGTGTATCGCTGTGGAAATATTCCGTAGACTACATAAATGTTATTCGATCAATACATAATTATAGTAGGTTACCATGGAACCAGCTTAGAGGTGGTATTTGAAAGCCTCTTAGCAACAGGGATATACATAATTCTCCGAGATTTTAATTGCTGTGATTCTCGAGTAATGAAATGAAGAAATTATAAGTATGAATACTCATAAATACGATTAATGTAACTTTACATTTATTAACTTATTACTTATTATTTTTTTATGTTAGTGAAGAGGCATAAAAGCCTCCCAGACGTCCTAATGATGTCCTCTTTTATACTTTTTGCGTAGTAAATTACGCTATCCGTGGCGTTTCATTTCATATTCTAAAAATGAAGACGGAATCACTCTGTGCTTGTAACGAGCCCTATTTTCCCAAGGCGTCGTCTTTCTTCGACTAGTACCAGAACTCTTTGTTCAATATTTCTTCAGATCGATATTTAAGAGCAGTTTATGTTTAAGAGCAGTGATGTTTAAGAGCAGCAGCACATAGCTAACGTGTCTTAAAATACACATGAGCTTGAAGACTTTCAAGTCACGCGCAACATTTACTTCAGTATTTCATCAATATCGTAAAAGTAAAATGGTGGATAATCTTTGATCTCTAGATCTCGTCTCTGTGAGTTGCGGAGGTGCGTAAACAATGAAGGGCGGTGCATCGCCCTCGACTCGCCCTTTGTAGGCGATATTAATCGCTATTATGAGACAGCTATGAGACTATATGGCCGTGTAAGTGTGTCCGTACGCAATTGAGACTATTGAGAGTGTCTGCACTCTGCACTACCTTCACTTATAATGGAGTGTTTGTTTATTTCATAATGTTTGTTTTAAGTTTTCCTGAAACAGTAAATAAGTTACGATAGTACCTACCCATACATGTGTGCGTTGGTGTTACTTTTTCTAAAGCTATTTTTAACTTCGTCAAACTATCCAAATAAACTCCTAAAGTAGGTCTACCAGTAAAAACTCAACTCCTTTGATATCGAATACTCGTAACCCAAATTCAAAATGAGCGTGACAGAAAAGAGCAGTAAATTTTCAAGAGGCACTCAATACACCGCGTTGTGTGAAATGGTAGAACGTGACGTCACGTGGTGCGGGTCCCACGACAGCCTCTATTTCCGAACGAGCCGCTTGTCCGGAAGCCGAGTCACGCGCCACGCTCCTATTTCGGAAGTGTCACGCCCTACAACACTGACACGTATCTACCCACCTGTCTGTGTAACAATATTCTCCTATAATATCGCCTATTCCTTTAATTATACCGGACCAGAGAGAGATAGAACGACAAACAATCTTAGGGTGTTACAAAATTTTCTTGTTTGTTTTGTGGGTAGTTTGCAAGTATTGCGGTAAATAGAACAGAGTCAGTCATTTGGAAATGATAGTCACGCTTCCGTGGACAAAAGTTCTCTTCTCATGCGATGCGATGTTACTGACTTGTACTTTCAGATTCGACGAAACTGTCTCAGTAAAGGGACGCGTGAGGTCACGCTACGTTCTCCTTTTAGTACCTAGTCATTCTTACTCTTTGACAATTCAAAAGTGTCTGTAAATGGTTTGATTAAATTATATTGAAATAAATTATTTGAGATACGCTATTGATATAATTCTATGTTAGGGTTGATTTTAACAACAAATAATATCACGCCTGTATATTGCCCGAAGGGTTATGCAGAAGTGCACCTATAATAGTTCTACTACAGTTACTACTATAGTTCAACTTTTTTAAACGTTTAACGATCGTCGTTACGTAACGTGTAACATTTTTAGGGTTCCGTACCACAAAAGGAAAAAATGGAACTCTAATAGGATCTCTTTGTTGTCCGTTCGTCCGTCTGTCTGTCAAGACCCTTTAACTCGGAAACGCGTTGAAGTATCGAATTGAAATTAAAATCATATATTCAAATCTGTGGTTCCTTGAAGCTGTAAAAAAATTAGACATCTAAGTTAATGTAAATTAAAGATACGGCCGTTTATGCCACAAAAAACGTATATTTCGACAATCTCAAGGGAATCAAAATGTATAGGGTACTTCCCGTTGACTTAGAATCATGAAATTTGGCAAGAAGCAAGGTATAATCAGAAGTAAAGGAAAAAAACCCAAAAACCGTAAATTTGTAGTAACATACCTACTTTGTACGGAACCCTCGGTGCGCGAGTCCGACTCGCACTCGACCTGTTTTTTAACGCTATCTTGCCCTGTTATAACATAGCATATTCTAAGCCAAAGATTGGGATATGGATAAAAAGTGTATTGACATTATAGAAACCAACCAAATGCCTCTCAGATTATTGGACTTTGATCTTCATGCAGCCCGTGAAGATTGACACAGTATCGATAACAGAGCACCAAAAACATGCAAATATGTTTACCAAAGCGTATAAACATACAGTATGCTATTGCCACTCTATCTATCCGGCCACTCGTGTCAAATATCTGTTACGCAAAGCATAGCGGCGCATGTCAAATGACACGGAGTCGTGTTGCGCCGGCGCAGGCGAGCCACATGTTCATTGTTTGGATATCACCCTCGTTATCGATCGGAGCTTTGATCGGACAAAGAGCCTGCACTTAGTTGCATTCTAAACTTTACTTTATTAAACTATAACAAATACGTTACAGGAATACTGATGTTGCTACTGATACGTACCATCATAGCTGTGTAAAACTATCATTATTAGTATCCAACTGTTTGATTGGATTGATTTATCTAAACTTTATAAGTTTCTATCCTTTTTATGGAATGCAATAAGCCTGTTAATATAGTAGAGCTTTATAATAAATCTACGATCCAAGCCGTGCATCTAGGAGTAGCTACGGCTGGATCTGATTTGGTTGCAGCGGTCACATAGCAGTTCTTTTTGTGCAAATATTGATCAATGTTGAGGCGCATAATTCTGATTTGTTCGGTAGCTAAGTTGTTTATTTTACTGTAGATACCACCTATACGAAAATGTGGGGATAAGGTAGGACTAAATGTAGGAGATTCTCTGTTCGATTAAGAATAAAATTAAGAAGTCTTCAAATGAGTTCGATGCAATTTTAACTTCAAACATAGCTTTTTTATATTGTAGTACCTACCTGCAGTGAATGATAGCATAAGAATAAAAAGAGCAATTCTCGTCTAGACCGCAGACTATTGGATTAAGATGTATCGTAGTGGAACTTTACACTACAATGTAAAAGAAATCTGAACTTGAAAGAGATTTAATGCATTTTCTATTGTTACATTGTTCGTTTGTTTTTTAGGTTCGGGAATAAAGGAAAACATGAGCTTTTCAGTAGTCTCTCTGAGAACTTTAAAACTCCCCCTTTTCTTTGAAAACATTAGTATCTCAAGTGTAATTTTTACTTAAACGAGATACGATTGTAACTTAGAATCAAAAAGTAAAATCATGTGCGTACTTTTGGTACTAGCGACATCTAGTGGGGAGTAGCAGTAGCAAACAGCAATAGCAAACAGCATTATTTAATTGCTTGTTAAACAAATCCATTGTTTGATTATGCGGTCTTGTAAATAATTTTTATCGTAGCTAATGTGCAAATTTGTATTGGAATATAATAATTTATTTGGTTACTGCTGAAATGATAATTTTTCAATAGGAAAATCAACGCAAACTTCCACTAGGTACACATTTATTTTACTAAATGGGTATGTTATTATTTAATATGATACCTATAATGACACAGGCCCCCCGAGAGCTTCTTAGCCGGTGGCTTATTATAAATTCGTGAGCCACGCTCGTGCTTAGGCGCAGTTCAAGCGGGCGTATCGTGTTTTCCTTCACGGCCAGTCTAGTCTGTCTAGCTGAGTAGTGAGTATTGACCCGGCCTTAGGTCCTTACTAATGTAGAATCATTTCCTTAAAGAGCTTCTCTCCTATTTATGTTTGCTGATACAGATCGAAACACCGCATTGCTTCCAACTCTGAAATGTATAGGTGGACCTATCGGGTTGGTCGTATTGAATTTAATGAGTAGTATCGCAGCAATAGCTATACAAAGCATCCTCAAAAAGAGCTATAGAACAAATTACTTCTGGCGATTTAAAAACACCACAGATGCATCAAATTTGTTATGGGAAAAGATGATTATGAAAGCTGCCAAAGATTTTTATGAAACCGCAGCCATTTTTATTAGATCTTTTTTTGATGTTATAAATACACATATTTTATGGTTTCTGCCATGTTACGGGTCATTATTTATGAAATAGTGCGACGATGTTAAATATCTCAGTGACTCATGTGATATCTCACTGCAGAACTTTTCTATGTTCACTTTGAACTGTTCACGTAGTTGATAGGTTGACGAAACGTTCTATTACTAAGATGGATAGATTAGTTTATGGGATATTTATATAGCATGAAAACGTATTTGAAAATATTCTTGTTTCAGTTTAAGTATTAAAGTACCTGCATATTTTAAAGCCCTAATGAATTTCTGTCTTAACGAATGAGAATAAAATACTTAAAGCATTTCAGATGAACTTTGATGGGAGTACGGGTGTTAAAATCCGGAAAACCAGTAAAATATATCATCATCTACCCTCCTACTGCTGCAGAGGGGACTAAATAATTACGGTTCATGAAAAAAAATTACAAGAAAATCTGTAGCAAGAAATTTTATGAAATGGCAAAGAAGAAAAATGGCGTGCCTCGTTTTCCTGTTTTAAGAGTCCGATTTCCCGAAAGTGTAAGTGCCTAGCCAAAACTTGGGTTTTCTGTTGAAGACGTTTATTATTAAAAAATTCTTTGAAAAAGGTATGACACAGAAAATGAAGGAGGTCTCATGTTTAGTGCAGCACAGATATTTTTTTAGCAAATATTTAACAAAACTATTTACGATCTCAAATAATAAATAACACAGTCAAGGGAGGCAGTTCTGTCAAGGTATTTTTGGATAACCAAAACTAACGTAACGCAAACGTAATGTAAATTTGATTAATTTTTAGGGTTCCGTAGTCAACAAGTAACTCTTATAGTTTCGCCATGTCCGTCTGTCTGTCCGCGGTTTAGCTCAAAAACTATTGGTACTAGAAAGTTGTAATTTGGCATGAGTATACAAGTTAATAACGCCAAAAAAGTGGTAAAATAAAATTTTGTAAAAAACAATTATTTAGGGTACCTCCCCTACATGTAAAGTGGAGATGATAATTTTTTTTTGTGGGATATCGTTAGATAGTTCTTTCAAAAATATTAGGGGTTTGCGAAGACCGTTTTTTGATTAAGTAAACCGTTCGTGACTTATCAAGCTTTAAAGTACCAATTTTCGTTAAGAGTCAAGTGCCCCCCCCCCCTCTACCAACAAAACGGTACAACCGTTAGAAATTCAAATGTCACGGCAGTAGTACCTATATACAACGAAATTTAAAGGAAAACTATCACACTTAAGTGGGCTTTACAAGTTTACGAGTAATAGTCGACCAATTGTATTTGACTCGAAAATTGTCGGATCAGTTGAGGATTTGTATAGAAAGTCAAATTAGGTAGGTAGTCATGTTTGGCTTTTAGTTAGAGCATGGTACGAAACTATCAGTCAGCGAATACGACCCGCACTTGGCTGTTATAAAAACTACGGAACCCTACACTGCGCGTGGCCCGACACGCACTTGACCGGTTTTTTTAATCTAAAATACAATACTATAGCATTTTGGTCAAAAAAAATCGACAAAGAAAATTAGTATACCCCATAGATATAAATAATTGTGTATGAAACGAGTCATCATCATCATCATCATTATCAGCATTTCAGCCCGAAAAACGTCCATTGCTGGACAGCCTGGACATAGGCCTCACCCAAGCACCGCCACGGCGACCGGTTCTGTGCTTGTCGCATCCAGCAGATTCCTGCGGCCTTCACCAAGTAGTCAACAAGCAGGCCTTTTGATTTTAAAATCGTTTGAATTTACGTGACGTGAGATCGTGCTAGGCAATGTTAGGCCTTCACTTTTAGTAACAATATTGCTTCGTCTAGTGACGTCATACGTTCTATATTTGTATATAGGTACTAGTAACATTGCGATGTAGCTTACCAAACTAGTAATATAGAAATGGTTATTCCCAAGAGTGGACCAGTGGTCATTGAAACTTGTAAATATTAGGTTTTACTGCTGACCCGTATCGTATTGGACATGCATCACACGGACAATTCATTCGGTTCACAGTAAAGTATCGTTACTCAATGACCGCATCGCCTTACACTCATAAAATCATTGATTATTTTACGCTTGTACGCATGAATGAAATACAGGGTTTTCCAATAAGAGGTGTTATTTTGAATAGCCCGCTATTTTGGTAGATGTCACTTTGAAGCTGTCATTTTTTTGATATTTGACAAGTAGAAACTACGCCATTAATAAAAATGGAACGATACACGCTTCAACAACGCATTGAAATTATTAAAATTCACTATAAAAATGGTGAAAATTTGGCAGACGGTTCGTAAAACTCGAACATTTTTGGGTCGTCGTGAAGCACCTTGTCGGACCGCAATACAGAAATTGGTGGAAAAATTCGAGCTGTTGGGACAACTTAGTAATGTGAAGAATAAAACCCGTGCACGTCGCTCAAGAACAGCCGAGAATATTGCTGCTATAGCCGAAAGTGTTGAAGAAAACCCAGGTTTGTCCATTTCTCGTCGTTCTTTGGAATTAGGCATTCCACAAACGTCATTACACCGTATTTTGCATAAAGATTTGGGTCTTAAGGCTTATAAAGTTCAGTTAACACAAGAACTCAAGCCGGCCGATCATCAACAACGTCGTGTCTTTGCGGATTGGGTCGTTGAAATGCATGAAAATGATCCGGAATTCCATCGAAAAATCATCTTGAGTGATGAGGCCCATTTCCACCTCGGTGGCTTCGTCAACAAGCAAAATTGTCGCATCTGGGGCTCGGAAAACCCAAGAGTTATTGTTGAAAAGCCTCTCTATCCTCAACGTGTGACTGTTTGGTGCGGTTTGTGGTCCGGCGGAGTCATTGGACCTTACTTTTTCGAAAATGAGGCTGGAGCAACAGTTACGGTGAATGGATTGCGCTATCGAGAGATGATTAATGATTTTTTATGGCCGGAATTGGATGGTATTGATCTGGACAATGTTTACTTTCAACAAGACGGCGCTACGTGCCACACAAGCAAAGAAACCATTGATCTTTTACGAGACAAGTTTCCGGACCGTGTTATCTCTCGAAGAGGTGATCACAATTGGCCACCGAGATCTTGTGATTTAACAACTTGCGACTTCTTTCTTTGGGGCCACGTGAAAGAGAAGGTCTACGCCAACAGCCCAGCGTCGATTCAAGACCTGAAAGATGGAATTCGTGAGGCTATCGAGGACATAGGGCAGCCACTTTGCGATTTGGTTATGGAAAATTTCATGAAAAGGATATGGTCCTGTAAGCGTGGTCGTGGTGGTCATTTGCCTGATGTTATTTTCCACTATTAACGGCATACCTTCTTCTTTATAATGAAATAGACATCCGATCATTTATATTAAAAAATGGCATTTTTCTTTGAATATCAAAATAACACCTCTTATTGGAAAACCCTGTAAAACAATAATTAACGACTATAAATTAAATTATGCTAATTGATTACCCGTGTGTATTTGTTTGGATATATGTATTGATTATGTTATTTCATGCATTATGCATGAAAGGTATGAGAACTGTCTAGCGTCGAGCGTGTAATACAACTTACGACAATTCATTGAAGGGATTATGATCTTACTTCTCTGCGACGTGACGCCATAAACTATTCACAAATGAAATAATTGAAACTGAAAACTCATCTGATTGTTGGCATTGTGTGCTTTAAATTATAATTTCTAACGTGACCTTCACGTCCATAAAATTTTATTTCTGAGTTATCGTGATAACGATAATATCGTCGCGTTAGAATTTTATAACTTCACTACCTTTTGCCAGCGACTTCGTCCGCGTGGAATAATGACTTCCGGAAATTGAGGCACTAACTCTCATAGAGTTTAACCGATGTGCTCTTTCTTCTGCCGATTCTTGAGAAAGCGTATTTCTCATTCAACGCGTTTTTCAAGACAATAGCGGGCGGACGCCGGCGTCCGCTTGGGGCTTGAATAACTAAAAATATATAACTACGTCTAATATATAAAATAATATATAATAAAACCTACTTCACTTAAAACTAAATACCTATAACTACTATAATTAATAATACCTATACCTATAAATAATAAAAGTACCTACGCTTTTACCTACTTAATATTAAAAAAACTGAATATAAATTAACCAAAACTTACCTACTACTAACTAACTACTACTAACCTATTACTACTTCACCTAAAAAGAAATCCTGTTTTCCCAACATTTCCCTTCACTGCTCTGCTCCTATTGATCGTAGCGTGATGAAAAGTATACTATAACCTGCCCAGGAGTATGAAGAACAATTGTACCAAGTTTCTATAACGAACATACAGACAGACAGACAGACAGACAAAAATTTTACTGATTGCATTTTTGGCGTCAGTAACGATCACTAATCACCCACTGATAGTTATTTTGGAAATATATTTCATGTACAGAATTGACCTCTCTACAGATTTATTATAAGTATAGATATCAATGAAAATTATTAAAGCGCTCTTCCTCTCTCTAATTATTTAAAAATTTGCTGTGCCCGACAGGGTCCATAATTGTTTTTATTATTATTTATATTTACCACCTGTAATTGTACATTATAGATTGCAATAAACGATTTGAGATTTGATTTGAGATTTAAAAGCGCACATTGTGGAAATGCTGAGTTCCCAATAAAACAAATGAAAACGATGAGATGTTAGTGTCAATGTTTGTTCAACAATTTATGTTTGTACAGGCAAGTGTCGGTGCTGCAGACGTCGATACCACTGCCCGCTTCCGCCGCTGCCGCTCGCCGCGCCCCGCCCGACAAGCGACCACTGCCAGCTACGCCGTCGCATGCAGGTAAATACAACATCCTACTATTTATGATGTCCTAGTACTTGTGTCTTGCTTGGTGCGTCTAATGGTCAAATGTCCATGAAAATGATAATGATAAATGATTTTTTAATACAGTTGCTCAAAAAGTGGCGTATTGCAGGGACGTATAGCGTTCGGGATGTGGGCTATTACATACTCGTGCTTTTTTTTTTACCTTTCCCGAACTCGTGCGTTCTCTTTCCCAACTGTCAAAATCATGTCGATGAAAAACCAACCATGAAGTTTTTACTAAAAAAAAACATAGAAGTTTTTATGATTCATGCAAATACGTATATTTCTAAAAAGAAGCTACTAATATGTTTCAATATCAGATTTAATGATTTGATTGAATAAGTTAGGTTAGGTTTCATTTAATTTCATCTCATTAAATTTCATTTTCATTTCATATCAATAAAAAAATTCTACTGAAGACTTGGCTGTATGGGCATAGTTCCTTTTGCCTACCAGAATGGGTGAAGAAAAAAAAATCTCTGCTTATATTCACAGGTTGGCGCCATTTTTCAGAAATTTTCTTTGCGAGTTTTAGTTGTTTGTTGCACAAAATGAGTGATTTCGACCCTAGTTTTTTTTAATTAACACCACCTTATTTTATTAAATTGCTTCATTTTTTCGCAACTGTATTAAAAATAGTCGTTCAGTACACGTGCGAAACCGTCATTGCAACTTGTTCCGACTGTCAACCCTCGCCTTCGGCTGCACCTCGGCTCGGGTAGACATTTGTCGGAACTCTTTGCAACATTTCATTGCCCATCATCTAGCAGTGGCAACAACGGCTAATATTTCTGCTCCAGTGATGGCTACAGTAAGAAATGCGATTGTCTCAGTTCAAATCGTAAGCAAATATAAAATCAACAAACAACATTTTTGAAACTTGATATTATCATCAATAAAGTCAAAGTAAAATTATTTATATCAAATAGGCTATTAAAATGCACTTTTGAACGTCAAAATTCACATGAAAATATAATTGATTCTACGTTCCAAAAGTTAGTTTCATATGGAGAAAATGGGCAAGAAACGCCATGGTAACTCTTTAAAAATGTATAAAATAAAATAACAAAGCAGCATAATTTATTGACGTAATGTAAAAACGGTATAGGACGAAGTACATCGACCGATTGTTCTTAAATTAAACCAGCCCTATTAATGAAATTCTACAAGTAGCACAAGCCATCGACGAAAATCAATAACAAGCAACTCGGTAAATGTCGTGAGCGATACCAATTACTGTTGGATGTCAATTGTAAACTTTCCTTAATATAGAAGGCGAGCAATTTATTTAATTGTATCCTAATGTGTTAAGAACTATGCTAATTACACACCAAAAGTGTTCGTTAAGTCATTGAGCTCCCTAAGTTCTCAAATCAAATAAAAATATTTTACTTCACATAAGCCTACAAGGGCACTTATGAAACGTCAGAAGGTAGATGCAGGGTTCCAATTGGTCGTTTCCTATGGAGAAGAACCGGCAAGAAACTCCACACGGTTACTCTTTTAAAAATAATTGACTTTTACAACGTTTTCTAATTACAGTAGGTATGGGAGGACCGCGTAGGCCTGTCAACAAATACCAGGTACTTGATAAAATAAAAAATGGTCTACAGATCTAAAATCTACAGGGCCTACTAAGTCCTCACATTTACAAAATGAAAATCTCAAAGAAAGATAAATAAAATATAAAAACCTATTAAAACCAAGTGATTTGATTTCCATTACAACCACTAAAAAGAGTTGAAAAAATTAGAATTGTCTCTATAATGTCAAATAATAAAAAGATTATGTCAAAGATGTACCTATGTAAAAAATAAATAAAAATCTTTTTTCTGAGTTGAGCTACACGATTACTGACGAATGCGTGCACTGACTAGACAGCAGTGCTATTCTGTAAAAATCTAACCGTGAAAACTAAGGTGAAGTGAGCTGTCATTCCACCTGATGTTAGGGATTGCCCCTATTGATAGCTCACTTCATGCTCACTTCACCTAAGTTATCACGGTGAGATTTTTACAGAATCGATCGGCAGGTCTACTCGAATGAGTGTGGTTCTTTTCTCAAAGGCCAGAGACTAATCTGCATGGTCCTCATATTATGGCCTGACCAAGATTATGTCTGGACTTTAAAAGAGACTGTGACGTCTTGTCTTTTTACTCAGAGAAGTCGGTTTTCTAAAGAAATTTACAGAAATAACCATCATTTACTAGCTTTTGCTCGTGGCTTCGCCAGCGTGGATTCCGCAAATGATCCCACGGAAACGTACTAGCAGGATAAAAAAATATCCTATATGTTAATCCAGGTTAAAAACTATTTGTGTGCCTAATTTTATTTAAATCCGTTCCGCCATTTTTGCGTGATTAAGTAACAAATATACAAACTTTCACATTTATATTAATGTATTAATAATAAGTACACATACTAAGACAATATGGCCCGCAGCTGCTGTCATCATGATTCAAGTAGCTAGTTAGTAGTTGCAAGACGAGTCTTAGTAAACAGGTCACTGTATTATATTAACTACTTATTTGAATATCGCTTACAACTTCCTTTTCATAAAGGCAATTTAAATATAAAGTGGCTATTTAATTCGTGTATTGTCAACGCATGTGTAGGTTCTAAGTAATATGCTATTAGTCAATCTTTCTATGAAAGGCGGTTGTCAGTAACTATTGCATGTAATTAAAAACAATCGTATCTAGATACAGCATGTATTTTTTTTTGTGTGGGAAATTATCAAATATGTTCTCCCGCCCTGGGCGGAGCGGGAGGGCGTGTCAAACTTTTACTGACTAAAACCCACCTGTGTTTCTTCAGTTGCCTGTGCCAGGGGCCACGGTATCTCTTTCGAACAACCTGCGACCCTGGCAGGCCCGCGACCCTGGCGGAGATACAGCTTGTATAGAAAGGCGTGGCCATATACAGGCTGGCAGGGACTTCGACGCACAACCCGCATCCTAATTGCGTAACACACTATCAATCTCAATCTGAATCATTTTGAAGTATATTGCTAATCCATTGTTTCATATGTTCGAACAATTTGTCTGCTCAACAACGTAAATACCGTAATGAATGTTGTTGAACTGTCAAAATGAAAGCCATTGCTACTGATAGTGTGCTACACAATTACCCCGCTGTTACCAAGGATTCAGTACTTACATGATTCTGAACAACCCTGCGTTGATTTTTTTTGTCGATTAAAAAAAATTACTGTTCCATACATTTTGACAGCGTAGGTATTTCACTATTCTACATAGTAATGGCTCGAAGGTTTAGGCAAGGTCTAAAGTTAGAACTCGTTTTATAATAATTCAATCCAGCCACTCTGTATATGAAGAGTAATGTAATGACTATGTAGGTGGAAGTTCTCGAAGGTTTCATAACGTACTAGACGCTAGAATGGACCTGAATGGGCCTCTTGAGAGCCATGAAAGTATAAAGAACTTAACGTGTAGATATGGCCACATTAACTGTAACTGGATTACATAGCATAAGTCTGTGATTGTAAGCTTAGTATACTAATAAACATACTATAGTGTTGACGTAAAATTTGTGAGTAAAGGACTAACCTTCAGAACGACTGATCGGATTCCGAATATTATTTCTCTAATTGGAAGCTATACACGGTATTGGCGAGCGTCTTAGGATATTTTAGGTAAAAGAAAAAAAAATTCACGTGGACGAAGTCGCGGACAGAAGCTAGAATTTTATAAATCAGCTGTTGAGATTTCATGAAAAGTTCCCAGATGTGTCTTCTTCTGTGCAATATTATTTCGCACAATCTAGGTTTACTCGAAACGAATTAGTAATTAACATTAAAGAATTAACAAACACAGCTCTAGCTTCACTCCAACCATTTTAACGCCATAATTCATGAGCAGAATACTTCACAGCGAGTCCAGACCAGACATTGGAATTAAGTGCAGCGTCTTGTGAGTGAGAAGTCTAATTAATTAAAT
This sequence comes from Globia sparganii, assembly GCA_949316385.1. Classification (NCBI taxonomy): domain Eukaryota; kingdom Metazoa; phylum Arthropoda; class Insecta; order Lepidoptera; family Noctuidae; genus Globia; species Globia sparganii. The sequence continues at coordinate 16,087,743 of OX438655.1, forward strand.
CCAATTACTTATTTAGCTCCCGTCGATATCTAGCTTCTGCACTCAGTGGGAGGCGTCTGTTCGTCTGTTTGTCTCGACGCCTCGACAGCAAATAAATAGAGTAAATTGAGACTAATGATGTGAGGAACACGTAGACGTTTACTAAGGAAACGTTTCATTTAGTTAAAGCTTTAAATAAAACCTTATCAGTCACTTGCCTAGCTACCTACTATACAAGATGTAATTGAATAGGTGAGCCGAATTAAAATATCTAATTCAACATGTTAAAGAGTAAATTTAGAGGATGGATGCACAACGAGGCGAGGGATTTGGTAGCGTCGTCGCGCGCCCTTTTTTCGTAGGACAATCAAAATTAGGTAAATATCACTAGTACAACGTGTTATCAACTTGCTTCATGTTGTGAACTGCGATGAATGGATTGCTTATCGAACGCGCGCTAAAATTGATACTTTAATTTACATAGTTGTTGTGATATGAAGGCAATAACTTAGTTTGCACTATCTAAGATGATAATTTACACGATTTTTTTCAATAATTTAGATTTGAAAATGACAATTTATAATAATGATTATGTAACAGTTCCTGCACCTCCTATTTCGATTTGGCGCAAGTTTTCAATTACATCCTGTATTTCTTGCTCTTCTGTGAAAACAATTTCAAAGGCAGCGATAATGTTCTATAAAAATTCAATGCCAATCAAGTCTTGGAAATAAAATTGCTTACATATGTTGCATTCGTTCGCTTCAAAGCGTTTACAGTTTCTTCAGTAACCCTTAAATATTTATCAAAATAAGGCCCAGCAATATGTACAACATTTAGTTTCATCTCAACATCTCAAAAGTTCACAGAACACGTGGAATATGGATTTGCAGGCGACCTTTAGCTTTCATTCCCAAAAACCGTCGACGCAAGCCAATTTGTCGCTAGTAAACTCACCGGAGAGCTGAGAGATCCCTAAAATAAATCTCGAGGACGTACCATACCTAAGGGTTTATACTAAGTTTATTCACTTACTCTCACTGATAAGTGCCCAACGTCATCCGTTTTATAACTTGCCCACATGCTGATGGTACTGGCATACGTGTAGTAAATCGTTCCCTTCCTTATCTTTAGATTTTTTGTGACACTTTTCTTATCAATGTTTGATATTAGATCACTTTCTTCGTGTGTATTTTGATGAATAATGGGGACTAATTTCCTTCTCATAAATCCTTTTACCTATTTCGAGTAAAAAATGTTTTGTAACTTTCTGGCATATATTTTTTAACGTTTATGTTAACATCTTTTGAATAAGTAAACTAGGGATCTAGTGACTTCTGTATTGAATTTTTCTGTGAGTTATTTACATAAAACTTACTCGTATGCCCCTCCTCCTAATATTCAAGGGCATCTTAAGCGAGGCCGAGGGTTCAAAGGGTGCACACCGGTGGGGCCCGGGGGCCCCGCTCTTAGGTCTCGGTTGGTAGGATTATTGGATTTAGATGTTTTCATTATAAGATTTATCGTTGTTTGTCCGGAGAAAGATTGGATTTACACTTCATTTACCCTTGAAATCAATTGTAACCCGGATGTATAAAAAGCGATGTCTCTTTTGACATCACATCGATAAAATATTTAACTTGAAAAAATTGGCCTACAGTTCAAATTCTTTATCATTTCGGTTATAATAACTTAGTTATATTGCCGATATCTTTAAATTGTGCGACACATATTCGTATGTCAACACGATTGTTATGATTCTCACGCGGGTCGAGTTATCTTGGGACTCGCGGTGGCCCGGTGATATCGTGTAGATGTTGCGCTGTGCTTGATGCAGATGCATCCTCAGTTGACGGCCGCGACTCACGCTGGACGCTCATTGACGTTCTAATTTTAAAATTAATAAAATCTGAAATACAAGTAATATTTGAATTAATTTTTATGAAAAGTGGTGTTTGTGGTTGTTGATTCATATTATAACATTTTTATGTATAAATGTTATGTTATCAGCCAGGATGATTTATTTGTGTTTGTGCGTTTGTGTAATTAAGTGGGTAAACTGAAATTTTCTGTAAGTTGTGTGAATATTGATTTAGATTTTCAATTTAAATCTGAATTGTAATTAAGACATGAGCAAACCAATGATTTATTACGAGAACTAATAGTCATTAACAAAGGTGCTAGGTAGGCACAGCTAGATTAAGACATTTTTTTTTTTTATTAATTTTAGAAGTAAAAAAAACTTATAAAAGTTTTCAAATGGTTGGTACCTAGCAAAAAAAATGTATGTACTTAGTTGAGCATGTCATATTCGTCATTGCTAAAGTGATGGATAGTCTCGGCCTGGATAAAGAACGGATGTAGTCCACAGTTGATTGACAATGTTATTTGGCGCACCACAATGATCCGTTTCCTTCAAGCTATGCAATACCACCTGAATGTAGCCATTGTTACTGATATGTAACTACTATAATACAAAGTTTATTTAGTAGATTAAGTTGATTGTTATGATTCATCTAGGCCTTTGTGCTTTTATGATTAAAATGAGGGTAGGACTTACACATAGTGTTTTGGGTAAACTATAATTACTCAGCCTAATGCTTTTGTAACACGTTAAGGAACTTACACTATCTAATAATTAGTAAACAAAACACAGGTGTCATTATTAACAAAGACATATGAAAGTACGGAGGCATTTACTTACGTAATTATAGGACATATCTATATAATTACAGCGGCTATTCCCTTCTGAGTCAGTGTCCATATCGGGCCGTTGCTAAGTCGGTAATAAGTACCGTGTTTGTTTACTTTCACCAATGAATAGGCGTATCATAACACTATTACCTATCTGATGCCAAAACAAACTGAGCTCACTGGAAAGCCATAATGTAGGCTATTTACGGCCACCATTGACTCATTAATGTCCCTTGTTTAGGGTTACTTTACGCATACGCATACATTTGAAAAGTAATGTAATGACATCACGAATTATTATTTTGGTCGGTATGGTATCGATTTATAGCGAACCAGTGTTAGGTGATCTGTTGCATTGAATCGAAGTTCCCTCGTGTGGGAGGACTGTATGAGGAGCAGAAGGGGTGTTAGGGTTCAATAATTTTTGGTGGGTACGGCACAGCGCATGCACTGTTTGCTGCAAGTCAGTAGGCGAGTAGTCGCGCGCGCAGTACGGACGACCACCCGTGCCTTTCGATAAAAGCTCAGACTTATCTAGCGTATGTTAGCTCTTCATTTATAGTATTTACTCAGCTTGATGTGCGAGATTATAGTTTGTCAATATATTCGATAAAAACTGACAGTTTCCGTAGGTGAGTCGTGAGTGACTGATTTAGTTTATAGGACGTAGCAAGAAATGCGGATGCCTAATGTAACCATTAACGGAATGCTATTGTTTTATTGCAGGTGGCAAGAGCGGCTTGTCGGCTAGCTCCAGTCGCTCGACTAGCCCGCTGGGACAGGGAGCTGTCAGCTTCATACCGCGAGCGCCAACTTCTTCATCCGGGTAACTTTGCTTGTTTATCTAATGCGGTGATTTAAGAGTTTTAAGTGCTTTTTGTGTGCATTATTCCGTTGTTTTCTTTTTAAAGGATGAAATGAATTCCAAATTATATTTTGACTACAGCTTATTTATCTCGAATTAGATCTGATCTAACATTGAGAAGAGCAGTGGTGGCCCAATGGTAACGGCCGCGACTTACGAGTTGTAGGTCGTAGGTTGGAACCCCGACAGGTGATTTACATTGTGTAAATAATTTCATCACCACTGCTCTTAAAACGGAAAAGGAAAACATTGTGAGGAAACCGGCATGTCCTTTTTTTTTTTTTTTTTTTTGTGGATGGGAAATCATCCAATGACCCCTCCCGCTCTGGGTGGAGCAGAAGGGAGTGTCAGACTCTTACTGACTAAAACCCACCCGTGTTCCTTCCTTAGCCCTTTGTGTTCCGGGGTAGCGGTAACCCTTTCGGACAATCCCGCTGCAACCGGCATGTCCTAGAACCAAAAATTCGAAGACATGCGAAATCTACCAACACTCACTGGGCCAGCAGTGGGAACATTATAGGCTGATTATGTATGTAACGTTGAGGAGTGCTTTGCAACTGTTGAGCATGGAGTTCAGGGTTCGAGTCCCGGGTCCAGCAAATAGGACACCTTATTATTTCATGATGTTATGTAATGTTCGATCGGAGTAGGTTACCACCAGACCTTTGAAAATGGTACTGTGCGTGTGATAATTAATTACCTACCATCAAGGCCATTATTGGCTTTAGCAATGATCTTTAAAAATTTAATCTGTCATATCATAATTATCATGAATGACCAATGAGCCACAATAACAAGCATGTGTCCCGATGTTCTATAGAAAATAATGAAACCTTCTTGGTTGCAGGTCACGACCTAACTCCTCGCTACTGGCACCTGGTAGTAAAATCCCGTCGACACTAATATCAGCACAGCAACACCCACAGACACCGTCCAGTCAAAATGGAACACCTACAAAGCATTCCATGCTCGATAAGTTAAAGCTTTTCAATAAAGACAAAATAAGTAATGAGAAACAAAACAGCAAAAGCACTGCAGTCTCGAAACGCACCAGTTCATCCAGTGGATTCTCATCAGCCAAAAGCGAAAGATCCGACTCCAGTTTAAGCCTCAATGAATCTTCCAACACACCCAACTCACATATCAAATCATCTAATTTAGTAGGACCCAAAAGTATAAGGCAACAGAGCGATACGTTATCAAAAGACAAGTCTGCTAAAAATGTAAAACCTAAGCTAGTTAGTTCTAAATCCCCTAAAGAATCTTCTACCAGTTTGAATAAAAGTAGTGGTAAAACGAGTAATAGTGACAAATCGAGAAATAGCCCGAAGCTTCCTGCTCGTGACAAAGAATCCAAACTGGCTGCTCCGAAATCTATTAGTAACACGAAACTAAATCAGATCGATGACCATTCAAGAAACGCTAACTCGAAGATGGTGAAACTATCCGGAAGTCAAATGAGGCTCAGTGAAAAAAGAAGTGATAGTAGAACAGATGTCAAAAATCACCAGAGTCACGAAAATGTATCATCACCGTCAAGCCAAGGTAACCAGAATCAAGCAGCATCAGGACAAAATTTTGGACCTCAAACTGGAATTCCAAAACCTACAGCCGCAGTGAAAGGAACATTCAAAATAGCAAAAGATGATAGACATATTATTCATAAAAGTACAAATAGTCAATTAAGTCCTATACAAAGCAATTCTAGTTTAAATTCTACAAATAACGTAAGTGCACTTCCATTCACTAGAGAACAGTCTAATTTAAGTAAAGATATAACACAAAAACAGACTTTGGCAGTATCCCCGATGCCTGTCGTTAACGCAGGAAGTCATACTCACACATCGCAAATGTCTGAAAGTTCACATTCGAATTCCACACATAGTACTACAGGGCAACATTCTAATTCCAGTGATAGTAGCGTTATATACCGTCCTTCCAGTGAATCTGGTTCTGAAATATCTAAAACTGCTACTAACACGGTAAATAGAAGACTAGACATGAATACTACTTACATTAACGAAGTTATAAACGAAGCTGAAATCTCTGAAAAAGAAGCAGCACAGAGAAGACCCCTGGATAGATCTGTCCCAAAGCCTACCTTCGATCACAACAGGACATTGACGGAGTTAAATAAGAGGATGGAAAATGATAGTAGGTCTAGTACACCATCCCACTGTCGTGACAACTCACTTGGTGACGATGAAAATCCAATGATGAATGTATTGCCTATGCGACCACTACTGCGAGGTTATAACAGTCATCTGACTCTGCCTATGAGAACTTCAGGCTTGACGCAAAAAAACATTCCGGGTTATCCTCATCATGCTAATACGGTGAAAGCAAACTTTGGCAGGGAAAACATGGGATTGCGTGACCGTATAAATTACGGTCCAGGATTTTCTAACCCAGATTATTGTGATCTTGAAATAGCCTCGGGTTACATGTCTGACGGTGATTGCTTGCGACGTATAAATCTTGGGGAAATGGAGTGTGGCCGAAACAATGATATGATGGATGGGTACATGTCGGAGGGCGGCGCATCGCTGTATGGTCGCCGCATGAACTACCAGCAGCCTTCCCAGCTGCAGCAACTTGATGAAAGGTGAGTTTAGTTTAGCGTAATGTTATTTTCTTAACACCAATTCGAAATACAGGATCAAGTTGTGAATCCACGATGTTACTTTAAAAACATTTGAGTTTGCTATCAAATTATGAATACAGTTAATGCGTCTGCGAAGTGACCTTTACAGAAAAGTATAATAATTTTTTGTTATATTTGCTTATGATTCGCGACGACAATGTCTCTAGTCGAGGCAGAATAAAGCACAAATTAAAAGGCTCCCTCAGGGCGTTAGATTCATTGCCGTGCTGGAATTGCGCCGGTAATGGCTGTGCTTTTTAGGGTTTTTAGGGGCGCCGAGTCAGTTACATACTGAATTATGTACAGTTTTATTACTCTTTTTAAAGTACTTAATTGAAAGCCTCGTACGCAGCCCATTTCATCACCGTTATCAATTAGGTAGCAATATAATCATGTTTCTGTTTTATATTGGGACTCGTAGCAATGTTTTTAATGTTTTCACTCTAAAAAATGTAAGATTGAATATTTACAATTAAAAATTAGCTGGCTTAAATATTCCTATCGTGTAACCTGTGACATTCATGTAACAAAGTTTATGTAACTACCCAGGTAGATTAGTTGAATTGATTCGACCTTTTACAGATGTCTAGCAATACAAATAGCCTTTATGGACATTTTTTATATACTTAACTATGAAACTGAAGTAAAACAAATCCTTTCAAAAACAATATGTACTAGATCTGGAATCCGAAAGTTTGAACTTCTTTGTTAGAGATTTTTTGCCTGAAATTAGAAAGATTGATGTATGTAAGTATGGATTAATCCTTAGTTATGTATATGTACTTAGATAAAGTAACTGTTAAGGAAATTCATTTTCCAATAGCTTCGTCTGAGCCTCTCAATCCACAAGTGGTCGGCCCGCCTTCCATCACTCTCCGACATAATGTGACTATGGTTTAACGTATATGTCACTCAGATTATGCTTAGATTATTTGTTTCTCTAGGTTTCTATGGTACCGGCAAATTGGTCTTTTATGAAAATTTGTTTGGTGGGCGTAGAAATATTTTCAGGAAAGAATAGGATCATCAGAAATGTATTTAGGTATTGTCGTATCTTTGTATATTTAAAGTCCCTGACGTAGAAACGGTCGCTTCTATTGATATAGTTTAATCAACTCAAATGACCTATTGTTTAAAATAACGTAATACTCCAAATATGGAATTCATATTCAACAAACAAAAAAAAAAAATTCATATTCAACTATTAACCCAGTAGAGTTGTGCCCTATTCAGCGCATGTGACTCACCAATCTAAAATCAAAGGCAAGTAAATGTTCTGGTTGCGACAGTTTGCGAAGTGTTAGCACTTTTAGTAGCCTGCTAGTGTGAACAAAGCGTTTTGATAATATTTGGACGCTGCTCCCGTGGCGTGGTGTGCAGCCGACGATCTCGCAGTCATGACTATACAGTGTACGGCTCACCCACACTGTCGCAGCGTTAGGGGAGAGGGCGGGGTGACCAAAATCGATACTCCTACGTCTCACGCCGCCCCTGCCCCGCACGTCACCTCCATGCCACCGCCTCGACCCTAACCACCCCCAACAGTACCGCACCATTCGGCACCTTAACGATCTCGACATAAAACTGTACTTTCGACAGTACGCTCAATGACATCCTACGTTCTTAGGCACGGATTCCTTCTGAATGCTATCATGTATTTTCTGCATTTTCCTATAATATTGTCAATCGATTTCACATAAATGACCTTCTAACCGAATTACTTACGCTCTATTTTTAATTTCGAGGACTAATCGTGCTTAAGATAATGGAGGTATTAGCGTGTGGGGTATAAACTGTGAGGATCGAGGGTTTCAATGTCATATAGTGAGTGTCGGTGTGTTGCCGGTGGTGTCGGTGTGTCTTGCGTGCGGGTTGGTGGCGCGGCGGCGGCGGCGGCGGCGGCAGGGCGGGCGGCACTCGGCGCCGCGCACTATCGGCGTGCGGGCGCGCCGTACTCGCCGCCCGCGCTCACACACGCACGTGACAAACTTTCCCGATTTCCTCGACGGAAAATGTAAATCTGTTGCCGGCATCGATCGTCCCGTCGCCAGACGCGCGCTCGTCGAACCGAGCACGCCGATCACAGCTGGCGCCATGGAGCTGGACCGCACTTAACAAAGGATCGCGGAACCAACGCGCCACACGCTAATCTCGTGGACTGTTATTATTCCATTTAAACATTGGTGTTCGTTAATAAGTGTATCTTAGACGATGTAGTGGACCATATGCGTCGTGCCTTCTGTCATTTGATCTCGCGTACTGGTCGCTTGACGGACAAAATTTGATTTGCTGTAATTTTATACGCCAACAATGATAATAATTTCGTGGACACTAATATAGGATCAGTGTTGCCTTGCTATGTGTCTTTGCTTTTCGCGTTAGACGTTGTTACTATAAGCTTACGGTGCTTTATAGATAATAAAACATTTAGAAGAGTAATAAGTATTCAACAAATTTGAATCAACTGTGCTGAACATGGATAAAACTAATTTGGTGAGCCATTCTTAATTTTTTTTATCATCTCTACTTTAGTATTAGTCCAATTTAACTTATCATTATGATCAAGTTAATTATCGTGAAGGCAATAACCCTCCAAACATGTGGCGGTTGGCGAAGTCAATGTATCGCTAGTTTGTCACATGTGGCCACCATTCCGGGCACAATATCGCATATTTATCATTTATAGCTTGAACAAACAATGCATAAAGGACTCCATATTTAGTTTAGTAATGTTAATCAAGAGTGTTACGTAAATATCCATAATGTGTGCAATATAACCAGAAGCGATTGATCCGTGTAAGGTTATTACTTCGGCATCTGCAGGGTTATCGGTCGGGGCGGGAATCCCTAAGCCTGATCCCCCGGACTGGGTTCCTCAATACCAATGAATTCCCAATGTTATTAGAGATTTCTGTTTATATGTATAGCATGTTTGTTTTCACACACATAATGTGTTTCATTCCTCACAAAGCGCATAAATACATGTAGTTAAGTGTAAGTACCCTATAATGGACACATTAGGTGGATACGTTATTATCAGTAACCAGAAATAAAAGAGCACCAACATATTTAAATGCTAAAGTCGTAAAACAGCAAGGAGTCTCCGTAAAAATGCTTACCCGCGTAGAAAGTTAAAGCGATCAGAGAAATTTAAATCCACTACATTAAATTCTGGTCCCCTACTTAAATGGGGGCTAACCAACCGAATCGGGATGTATGTTGACGATTTAGGTTATCCATATAGACGGAGTCTTTTAAAACAAGTCGGCTACTATATTGTTTAGATTCACCACTCTTGTAGGCAGGGTTAATAAGGACTAAAATGCATTGCCGGCGATCTTATTTTAGAGGGGTTAAGTTGGCCGTGAATCATAAACTGGGTATTTTTATTTGCTCGTTTTATTCGCAATACATTGTCAATAAATGCACATTGATTGCAGATCGCTAAAGTTGATTGAGTCTATTAACGATATTGATTTTTCATTTGTGATTGAATGTCTGATTGGCCATACTGTATTCTATTATCAGCAAAGTATTTGAATAAATAATACTTACTTCAAAAGATCACAATGTAAAAATAGTTCGGTTCTGCAGCAGACATAGTACGTACGAGGAAAACAAACATAAACTAAGAGAAGTTCATTCTACAAAACTTGGAAGTTATGTGGCTGAAATGTCATTGTTTTTTTTCCTCTTTTCCTTTTATAACAGCTGGAAAACGGCAAGCGGAAAATGAATGGAAATCTGAAAAAGGACCTAACAATATGGGAACTATTCTCGCTGAAAAACTTTTAAATTCCCCTTTCGGATATTGCAAAGCGAATGGCGTTCTGTTTGTTCCGCTCCTTGAAATTTTAATGAGACGAAGTCGAGCGTTGGAAATAACTTGTTATCTTCCTCGGCAGGTATTTCACAAGTACATAATTAACACGTTGCAATCGGCTTTACAGTTTTCTCATTGTTTATTCAATCACTCGGGGGTATTGGCAAATGACGAACTGCGATGCTGTAGGTCCTCAAGTTACAAAATAGACTCGCTTTAAATTTTAATATTTTGGAAAGTTAACGTTTCCCGTTTGCAAAATATTTTCTCGTGAAAAAGTTACAGTTTGCTTCATTTAAACATTATGTAGTTTTGTATTATTTTATTCGGTTTCTACTTTGCAGTCATATTTGATGTATAAACTATAATATACATCCGTGGTACTTGAACATTATTAGGGTAGAATGGCACTAGAATGTTAATCATGAATGTATATCTTACTGTCGTGTGTTATGTGAACCAAGGTCCTAGATACACACGGTAGACACCACATCATAAAGTTGTTTAAGTAACTTTATGATGTGGTGTGTACCGTGTGTATAACATACTTTTATTTCTGCGTGTAAGGTTCATATTAATGTGCTCAAGGAAACTATAAGAGTAACAAGTCTAAACTTTGACAAGGGTAAACCGGAGCCTCCAGGCAGGAACATATAGATCCTCGCTCCGTTATACCAAACAAAATTAATGAAGCGGGACACTCAACCGAAGGTCTTTTCAGCTGAATAAAACAAAATATACGTATCCAAGTAGCTAAGCACATGGGTAGGTATTCTTTATTGGAACTACGTAGCTATAGCTATATGTGTTCAGAATAAACAGTGAAAAATATAATTTTTTGCGGAAAATTCTTTGAGCGTAAACAGAAAAGCTGTGCTACATTAAGTTTTTAAATAGTTTTACGGTAAACAAAGGATTGTAGGTGCATTTTAGTTCGGAAAATTTTGATATTTTGCATTCGTAGCGCTAGTTCAAAATACTTTGTAGGTTACGTACTACGTTAATGCTACGACGTAGTCGCTGCTACGACGGAAACGCTTTTTTTTTTGTAAACGAGATTTATATGAAGAAGTCAGGTTACTTGCTACGAAACTTTTACGTTCAATGAAATACGGGAAATGTAATCTGTATACGTTAAGTAAAAAACAGCCTCCACTATCTCGTTGGTTTATTAGTCGCAAGCGCAACTGCTGGGCATGAGGTCTTGGTATTGATTACCAGGTCGGGCAAAGTGCTATTAAGTTTCCCATCTGGAATTTCTGAGTATAAGGAGCCTGGATTTGTGTCCATTTGATGGTAATAGGCTCGCCCCCTTTTACATGGGACTTATAAACTTATAATAGGCGAAATGGGAGCACCTACCCGACACCTTTGTCTAACCCTTCGGAATTACAGGCGTAATATTATGTAGTTATGTAAATGATCAAATTCAAACGGAAAACTATACTACAGAAACTCTAAAAGCTGAGTATCGGTTCTCGTGCAACTATTCCAACATAAAATCATCCAAGAGCCTTACTTAGCTGATAACAAAGTGAATTCAAGTTGAAATAGGTACACCGAGAGGAAATCCGGTAAGGTTTGAATAGCTTTCAGCGTTCGGCTCGGCGTCTGTTTGTGCAACTTTCGTTATCGACATTTCAATATGTTGTCTTACAGCATTATTCAGTTTTGAAATACAAGTTTGAAACTGATCAAACTGCCGTATCAGTTTCAGAGTTAAAATATTGATAGAATGACATCTGGTTGTGTATCGAGCAATCTGCCTAGCCTTTTCCACCCTTTAATGAGGTCGGCTTCCATTGTCACTGGATGCAGCTGAATACCAGTATTTTACATGAAGCGACTGCCTATCTGACCTCCACAATCCAGTTACTGGGTAATACGATAATCCTTGGTAAGACTGGTTATCAGAGTTTCGGGCTTCTAAAGACTCGTAGCGACTGCCAAAGATATACGAATGACAGCCGGGACAAACGGCTTAACGTGCTTTCCGAGGCACAGAGGGGTCTTGATATGTAAAGATGGTCGCTCATCCACGGGCCAACCGCGGCGAGGGCAGCTTAACCTGATCGATGGACCCGTGCGACTGTTATTACTTAGCCTCCACAACCCAAATTGTATTGTTTATGTTGTGTATGTTAAAATATCGATAGAACAATTAACGGTAGGTACTAGATAAATAAGACAAGTTTTCAATCGAAATTATCCAAGTTGTCTTAGTAGTTATAAAATATCCGATATTATACTGTCAGTAAGTTGTAGAGTATAGTGTCCCTCTCCGGTATCTCATTAAAATATGTTTTTCTATTTTCTAGTAACTCATAATGAGGTTGTTACTGTTAATGAGATTCGGGGCTTTTGCGTGTTTATTATCAAAATAATGTAGACACATAGGTACGTATTGAACAAAATAGAACACCTCTGTTATCATTAACGCCACCACTCAAACTCGATAAGTACGTACTTCAATGCAGATTATGTGTTTAATTTAATTGTTATAAAAAAGTTCATTAACTTTGCTGTGAATTGTAAGTAGTACACAAACTCCTAATCGCTACTTATAATTCAACAATTCCTAGATACATATGTGTATTTTATACCTACTCATGTTACAATAATCTCTGAAAAAAATGTAAGCACAATGTTTACGACCCCAACAAAAACATACGGCGAACACATTCAAATACAACAAAAGAGCATTCATCATTTCAGCGAAAATAATGATGAGATGAACGAGAGAATAATAAGAGAGAGCTGCTCGGCTCATAGATAATGAGAACGTAGGAGACTGTTCCTTTCAGGAGATCCGTCATCATTAGCGAGAGGCTTCGGGCGCTCAGTTTTCATTAAGACGCCAATGTTTCAAATGACAGCAGCCAAAGGACTGAAGGGACGTATTGATGCACCTTACGATTACTATAGGTACCTACAGATACCTACATATAGCGACGTATGTCTATCGGTATGGTACTAATTGTCGTGGAAGAAAGCGGCGCGTTCACAACGATGCCTGATTACAATTTTATCTCCCCCTGCCTCGTATACCTTCATGGCGTGCAGTGTATTTTCCCTCAGGTTGAATCCATGAAGTGTGGCTATTTAGATCTACGGAGTGGCTTTTATAGGTTGTATTTGTTTTAATAGAGTTGATTTACAAAGACTAGTACCTAGGTACTTTACAGGTACAAAGCGGTCTGTTTGTAAACGTGTCAATGCACTTTTCAATAAAATTAGATTCTACTCACCTGAATGCTGATAATGGCCAGATAGGTACGTAATTAGTTTTAGTTTATTGAGTGTAGACAAAATATATTATTTTGATATCAGGAACTTTTGGGAAACGTGTGACCGATTTAACGATTGTTGTTGTTATGTTTTCTCATTAGAGCGTACAGTGAAAATGATTCACGAAAACACCGATTTGTGTCTAATGTCAAAGGTTTTAAACACTACCTCAAGGCTTACGAAGACAGGCGCGACGTGATTCTGCGGGGTAATTGCGTTACACACTAAGTCCCGTATTACAGAACGTCACTCAATACTCAAGCATTACTTAAAACTAGTTTCAACCAATCAAATGGCTTGAATCTAGTTTTAAGTAATGCTTGAATATTGAGAGACGTTCTGTAATACGGGCCATACTGGAATTCATTTTGACACTTCAACAACATTTATTGCATTATCTACGTTGTTAAGGAGACACATTTTCGAACATATGAAGCAATGGATTAGCAATAAGTATCCTTCAAAATCAAAAATAATTTAGACTCAAAATGATTTAGACTTTAATTGAAAGTGAGTTACGCAGTTAGGGTGAATTGTTCTACTAGAGTCGGGTCACGCCTGTTTACGGAAGCCTTCATTCTCAAATTCTCAATCGTCATACTATACAATGTTCATAGGCACTTTTGAATTTTTTAATGTTTCTTCTTAAGTAGCAAACAACGCTCCACTTTACGATCTTGAATCTTAAATCGCATATGAAGAATACATGAAACGGGAACGATTTTACTCAGCGAATTCGTTTAGTCTATTCATAAGTTCTCTTTTACACGGTTTTACCATTAAATACTTTAATGTGGACTTATGGGACATAGGTAGGTTACTTACCTACTTACATTATCCGTTTGTTTACAGCCACTTTCTCTGTAATGTTGAACGATGTTAAAATAGTTTTATAGGCACTACCTACACGAATTTCAATCCGCTCCAGATTAATTTAATGACTAATTAATGACAAGTAAAGTGGCTCTTATTGTTAATTGGTTATTGTTGTTAATGTAAAGTAGGTAAAAGTTAACGTGTTATATATCATAGTTTATAAGTTGGCAAGAGGCCATTACGAAAGGTAAACAAGGGAGGTAACAAGAATGGCTTAATGCCAGACAAGCTGGAGGTTTTAAAACTTGGCACATTACATTTTTCACTGCGGGCTTTTAATAAATAAATGAAAGAAATATTCATTGTCATTACACGAGTGTACTTTCTATGGATATGTAGAAGAATAGTCATGATTTGGGATCAGCGGGGTAATTGCGTAACACATTTCCAATTGTAATGCCCTTCATTTTGACAATCCAACAACATTTATTGCGTTATTTCCATTGTCGTAGGAATTTTCCAATATATAAGCAATTTCCTTCAAAATCCTTTGCATTGTGATAGAAAGTGTGTTTCGCAACTGGGTGATGCTTTTACTATCCTAAACATTACTAACTGCTCCTTCTAAAGCCTTATTTATCTTTGGCTTACGTAAGGGTAATAGGTACCCAATGGAGCCTTCGTCGTTACAGATGAGAACCTGAAACCTTTTTAGACAGCTTGTTTAGACAGACTGCTGAATAGAATATTTTCCGTGGAAAATACAAAAATACGAAACAGGACCCTCTGTTTACGTACAGGAATTTAACTTTATAATAAGAGATCCTTGGTCGTTCAGTTCGCATTCCTTATTTCTCATCCAGCGCAAAAATACAAACGCCGTTTGTTTAAACGAAAATTAAATATAGCAAATAGCGCACGAAGGGCGCTGAAGTGAGTCGATACAACATGTTTTCTTAAAATAGAATTCAAAATGGATTACTGCATCTCGTTAGTAATAAACTAGGACACTGCGGCATTTGTAACCGCAAAGGCTTGGCTCTGACTGTAATAGATTACCTACAGTTTGCTTAACCTGCCTTCAAGACGGACCAATTTTCTCGACACCATTTCCTTCTTTTCCGACGGCTGTATTCCTCACTCCATGTAATTGTGGTACTTACTGTAAGTGGAACACGAGAAAACTGGAAAGTTAAAAAGTTGACGTACTTTTTCTTTTTATCGTAATCTTTATTGCGGGGTAATTTTTGTCCCCTTTTTTACTACGGGGGGATATCACTGAAGTTGAACTGAAACAAACTTATCGGAGCTAAGTTATTTATAAGGATTTGCTACGATTGGTAGCGTAAAACAATTATGACTTTTAAACAATTTTGTTGGAATTAATTAAATAGGTACATATTTGCAGCAGTGATTTAAACACTACTGGGCTGGGGCAATAATAGCCCTCATATCAAGTGTGATTTTTATTATTGAGTGCCCGGACTTCGCTCGTGTGGATGTCGGAAAACAATAATGTGTCTCTTTAATAATTATTTTTATTTTCTCAAATAAAAGTAGCTTATGTTACCTACTCCTATATCATCAGCTATCTGCCAGTGAAAGTCCCATCAAAATCCGCCCAGCCATTTTGGAGATTATCCGGCACAAACAGAAATACAGACATAAATATTTATTTTTTTTTACCGTAAGTTATCATCGTAAGTTTTACCGTAACTTTCATATGGATTTACAGTAAAAAGCTGTTATTGATGTAATTAATTACTTTAAAAATAAATTAACTAATTTTGACATTACAAACAGACACTTAAATTTTATTTATTTGTATATTATAAACAAATATTGAGATAATAACTTACCTAATGTTCTCATCTATGGAAATGAATACCTATGAACAGTATTTTTACATAAAACGCAGCTACTATTCACCGCTGTTCCTCGATATTGCCCTTTCACTTATCAAAGTAAGTAGGTAATGCGGTATCGACCTCCTTACACGACTTAAAAATAAATGAACTCTATTCTTCAGCATAAAGACTCCATTGATCCTAAATGAGTGCAATAAAGAGTGATTAATGATCCTACTGAATACACCCGTTCTTTCGCAGTATTAAGTAGCTCACTCATCTTGTTATAATTAACACGCACTTGATTCTTTATTTTACGTTATTATCGAATATCAGCCGCATTGCGTACTAACTAAACCAATTTTATAAGTAGGTACGTGAGATAAGTATCGTAAACAAAGTTCACTGACGTTACAAGTAAGATTGATTTTGTTTGTTAAGTTAGCCTAAAATATAACTCAAAATTCGTTACACGAAATTAGACTTTATTTTGCAAACATGATTTAGATATAAATTACGTTTCGTTCGTAATAATAAATTTAATTAAGGACTCCGAGAAAGCTGTGACGTTTAGGGTGTTAATATCTTTGTACCTATCTGTCTCCACACATCTTTCAAAGTAGGTCGCAGCGACATGTTGCGCGTCTTCATAAGAGAACAGAGCTCCCCTTTTATCAGTTGCCATCAATTTAATCCCTTTGTTTAGGCTAGCCGGGCCTGTACGGCAACCTGCGTTCAATCTACTTTGATCTTGTTGTATGTACATAGTATCATACATGCCTAAAATCTACATAGCTACTAATAAGTTGTACAAAGTAAAGGCAAAATTAGGTACTGGATAAGGCTCGAGCTTGGCAAAGATTAACCACCTATAATCCTGACCTATGTTGGATTATGGTGGAGGGGTCAAAGGCTTTGTAAGGTAGAGGTAAACAAAGTAGGGATGGGGCAGAAATGCACTGTAATAAGGGTTTTGTGTAAAGCGAATTAAAAGAAAACAAGTGACTAATCAAGTGGAGGATATCTACATAATTAGACTGGTGACTAGCGCCGGAGAAAAATAACACTGAACTCGAACGGTGAATGGTTGATTAAAAATAACGCTATTAGTAAACGTTGTAAACTCAAGCTTCACTAAGGAGGTTAAGTCGAGTTAAGTAGTAATAATGGGTGTTTTCTTGATCCGTTAAGCCTATTATGCGATTTAAAAGTAGTTAAAGCAGGTTCTGTTTTATAAAGCCCCCTATTACGTTGTCAAGGCAAACTCTACCGTATTTTCTATGTGTAAATATATCGACGCGGTTTGTAATTCTGCGAATTACTCCTAGGTTCTTTTAAGGCTTTTAACCCTGACTCATGCGAAGGGGAAAGCTGTGGCACCCTTTAATGCCATTTCTAAGCAGAGGGACTCGTTCCTACGTGCATATAAAGGAACCCCTTTCAATGTATTAAGTAGAATGGTACTCGCGACATCATTTATTGACGTTGCTGTATCTTTTGTGAGAGGATGATTGTAAGGATTTCTTGTAATTAAGCTCTTTTTTTATATTTATGCTGTACAAAATTAAGACTTTCTTGAAACTAATTAAAGACTGTGCCTCCTGAAAAAGCACAATCTACCTGTCGCATACGATTTTTTCCGAAGGCATAAAGATCATGAGGGATAAGGGGACTGCTGGACCTAAACGCAAAAAACGCAAGTTTCATAATGCATAAAAGTATAAGTATCGACTACTAAAAAAAAAATCTGCTGTTTCATACATTTTGGTCAAGTAAGTATTGAAGTTTGTATTAAACAGCTGATTTTTTCGTGATTTCAGAGTTGGTCCCATAGTGAAAGTTGTTCAGTTCAATGGTCTAAAGCACCTCTTAAAGTTTGTCGGGTTAATTTTTTAACACCTTATATACCTAGGCCAGTTAGATAGTGTGTTGAAAACTTACCTAATACAAATAATTTGATACGATAGAAAAAAATCATGAAGATACCTCTAAAAACTTATTTACTTTTTACAATAAAAACCATACTAATATACACACAATCATTCTGATTTTTTTCTCAGATTATTCTACAAGCAACATACTAAACCACTAGTGTTTTAATTTTTTAGTCCAAACAAAAGATTTATTGTAAATAGATAATTGCTTCATATTTTGCAATAAATTACCAGCGTTGTATCATCGCGCTTCTCTTTCTTTTCTATGCAGTGCGACAGTGACCGCGCTTTAGGTCATGTAGTCCCCATAAATGTTTCCTACTTATGTAATTATTCTTGAAGGTACCTAATTTGCATCAAAATTGGCAAAACGATGTAATACTTCATCATTAATGCGGTCATTGCAAATCGTGCCTATTTTGAGAACCTACACTCATTATTTTCATCTCGAACCACTGGTTCTCTAATTTTTTCAGTACTATGTAAGATAACTGTAAAATTTGGCAAATAATAAACACCAGTTTCCATCAATTCTCCAGACGCGGCGGTCGCAATAGAGGCATGGAAGGAGGCAGTGGCGTCGTGTACCGCGTGGTGGGTCGCACGCGCAGCAAGGCGGACTGCGGGCAACAGACCGAGCGGCAGCCGCCTGCGCCGCGTCAACAGGACACCACATGGAAGAAGTACACCGACTCGCCGGGAGTCGGGGCTCCGCCGCTGGTAACTATTAGAATTTATAATTTAGCAAGTAATGAAATCTTGAATTCTCGTATCTTTTGTGTCTAAGACTGGGACATCACTTGAAGGATGTATAAGGATTTGTCTGTGGATAGATCCGCATACCTAAAGATAATCTTGCAAATAACTAAACTACTTCAACCGGTTTTAACATAGATTGAAAAAAAAACAGAGTACTTGCACAAAACAATGAGAGGTAACATCCTAGACTTATGGAAAGGCACTACGTTTAAAAAGGGCACATCGACTTTGGTCTCTTAGTTTTTGCACTGGTCAAAAGAGATCCATTGTTTACCTATAACAATGTGACCGGCGAAACCACATGACGGTTTACAATTAACTTGGCTGGATGCCGTACCTACTTTCCTGCTTCTCTGATAGACTTGTGTATTCCGATGTCTCACGTATTTCTTTCTCCCATTCCAGAACCAACCAGCGCAAGCGCCACCAAGTCCGTCACATGGACGGAAAGGAGAACGTCGCGCTGGTCATCACTCGCCACAGCATCACAAGCGGGAGAAGCTCACTGCGGCTCAACAGCTCGGCATCGCTCCACATCCACAGGTAAAAAAATTACTTACTTTTATTCATAAACAGCAGCTTTCAGCTTAGAACAGGTTAAGCATATGTAGAGGACTGAGACTAAGTTTCCACTGCTGGATTTAAGCACTAGACTTTTCCTATTTTCTAGGGGACTGTTCTACTGAAGTAAACGCCATGAAGCACCGTGGTAGACTGGTTTTTATTATTTAAACAAAAGGTATCAAAAATAAATAACATTCCAAATATAAATAAACACTGTACAAAATACACCAAAAAGTATAAAACTGTAAGAAAAAGGTGCGTCGCGCACATTCCTTCCCCCCAAAATTAAACCATCAGCTTAAGCAGCTTCTTCAAGGGCCTCCTCAGAGTGCCCACTGCAGTCCTGACGTCCGCCACTCGGATCACTCCATCGCGGCCCGGGTAAGTCGCTGAGATGCGCCCTCTTGGCCAAGAGCCCCTTGGTAGATTGCCATCAGCCACCAGGACCAGATCGCCCACAGCCAACTCTGGAACGTCGCCTTGCCCGGGTCTGGGAATAAGATTCGGCAAGTACTCTTTAACCCAGCGCTGCCAGAAGTGGTCCGCTAGTCTGACCGCTCTGCGCCAGCCACTTCTTGACACCAGATCTCGATCTGACAAGGTTGCTGGAACAGGACTCCCCGATGAAGCTGCAAGTAGAAAGTGATTCGGAGTGAGCGCCTCTTCGCTGCCGGGCTCTACCGAGACGTGCGTCAGGGGGCGGGAGTTGATGAGCCCTTCTGCTTCTGCCAGTACGGTTCGGAGAACTTCTTCTGTCGGAGCACGTTCGGTGAGGGTGGCTCGGAGTGCTGTCTTTACACTTCTCACCAGTCGCTCCCATACTCCACCCATAAACGGAGCCGACGGAGGAATGAAGCGCCAACTGATTTTCTCCGTCGCAGCATATTCCATAGCTGCGTCCCCGTAGAGCGCACAGAGTTCTCTTCTTGCCCCGATGAAAGCGGTGCCATTGTCAGACCAGATCTCGGACGGCGTTCCTCTGCGAGCCACGAAGCGCCGAAGACTCATCACAGCAGAATCCGTCGACAAGCTTCCAACAACGTCCAAGTGGATGGCGCGGACGACTAGGCACGTGAAGCGACCCATCTCTTCTCCCGTCTGCGTCCAATAGTTACCTGAACTGGCCCGAAGTAGTCTAGCCCCGTGAATGTAAAGGGGCGTTTGTGGTGAGCTAAACGCGCCTCCGGTAGATTCCCAGTGGGCGGCTGGAATTTCACAGCTCGGCGAATACGGCATAGCTGGCAACGGAAGGCAACGGAGCGGACGACGTTTCTTAAGCCGAACAAGTAGAAGCTCTGACGAAGCTCGTTGACCACGGTCTCCGTGTTGGCATGGGCGGCTCGGCGGTGGTAGTAATCCACCAGTAGCTGGACGGCAGGGTGCTTCCCGTCGAGGACGATGGGGTTCTTTGTGGCTTCAGGCACTCTCGAGGCTGTGGCGATACGGCTGGACAGGCGTAGGAGGCCCTCTTCATCCATAATCAGAGACAGTCGGAACAACCGACTGGTATGAGGCTGAGGCAGGGGAGGGAGTCTGCTCAGACGCATCATCTCGTCGGGAAATGAGTCCAGCTGTGCCTGGCGTAAAATATGCGTCTCGGCCAGGCGTATATCGGCAGCTGTCTCATGCGTTGTGTGTGAAGAGCCAAAAAAGCTTGACGGCTGAAAGGAAAACGTTAATAGCCCCCCTCGCTCACGCACTAAATTCTCTACATGAAACGCCCTGCGTGATAAGGAACGGATTCTGATCTGAGTTAGATACTTATGAGCTCTATATGTTGCTCGTACCAATCTCAGCCAAGAGCTAAACCGCTTGGGATCAGCTGAGACAGGCACATGCCTCTCAACGCTACCGATGAGGTGAACTGTTGCAATGGTATATGCCGGATTCCTACTCTCTTCATTTACGCGTGGGTATTCTGAGGAACTACATGGCTCACTAGGCCAGTCAGAAGACAGCAGGAATTCGGGACCAGTGATCCAGCGAGACTCTAGAGACAACGTAGTGCGTTTTAACCGGGTTGCATCGTCAGCGACGTTCAACTCGCTGGGCACCCACCGCCAATCACTGGCACTCGTTAACTCCAGGATCTCGCCGACTCTGTGCGAAACAAAAGGCTTGAATGAGCGGGCCTCGCTTCTTAACCAACTCAACACCGTCATTGAATCACACCAAAAAACTTGCCTGACGGGTCTGAAACGATGAGAATCGCAGATTGTTGAAGCGAGGCGCGCGGCGATCAACGCTCCTTGCAGCTCCAACCGCGGAATCGACACCGGCTTTAAGGGAGCTACACGGACCTTGCTGCAAATCAGTGCGAGCTTGACTTCTCCATCCTTAAGCACGAACCGCCAGTAAGCCACCGCAGCAAAGGCAGACTCGCTGGCGTCGGAAAAAACATGAAGCTCGCAGTGATTCACTTCACAGGCGGCTAGGCAGTAGCAGCGTGGGATCTGCAATTCGGCAATCCCAAACAAATCTTGAAACCATATCCGCCACGCTGCACTGTCCTGCTGAGAAAGTTCTTCATCCCACTCGAGACCCTTGCGCCACGCATTTTGGAACATGATGCGACCGGTCACTACTATGGGCGCAATAATTCCGAGAGGGTCAAAAACCCGCATCACGTGGGCCAAAACCACCCGCTTGGTAAGCTTTTTTGGCAGCCCACCATTTTTTAATCCAATATTGAAACCGACACAGTCTGTAGTGGGTTGCCAAACAAGGCCAAGCGTCCTCACAGGAGTGGCTAGGTGACCCAGGTCTACAGATGACGTCACTGGCGCCTCCAGCAATGTCTCCTTTGGTAACAACGTCAGGGCCGAGGCACTGTTGGAGGCCCAACCACGCATTTCAAAACCCCCGTTTTTATGGACAGCGTGAATATAAGCGGCCAGTTTTGCTGCTTCATCCGCGCTGTCAAGGCTGCAGATGCAATCGTCCATATAATGGTCACAAACGATTGCACGCGCTGCGTCCGGGTATCGTGTCTGATGCTCGGCCGCATTTTTATTTTTAATGTAAATTGCCGTAAAGGGACTAGAAGCGGTACCGAACATCAACGACGACATCCGGTAAACGCGTAGCGGTTCGCCCGGACTATCGCGCCACAAAAACCTCTGCGCGTCGCGGTCTTCAGCGCGAATTTTAATTTGCGGAAACATTTCCCGAATGTCCGCGGTCAACCCAATTTTGCCTTCCCTGAACCGAAAAAGAATGCCCAGTAGTGGCTGAAGCAGGTCAGGACCCGGTAACAACAACGAGTTTAGTGAAACGCCATCTGATTTGGCAGCGGCATCGTGCACAACCCGCAGCTTATTAGGCTTGTTTGGGTTGACTACGCCGAAGTGAGGCAGGTACCAAATACGTGGACCTGTGGGCGCCTCTGGACAGAGCTCGGCGTAGTTCTTCCCAACCATGTCGAGAATGTTGGCACGATACCGCTCTGCGTAGCCGCCATCCCTACACAACTTCTTCTCCAAGCCTAAAAACCTAGATAAGGCGAGGTTGTAACTATCGGGTACAGATAAAACTTCAGACTTCCAAATCAGACCTACTTCAAAACGACCACTGGGCAGGCGGCGTGCTGTGCGTTCAATAATCTGACCAGCACGTTCGTCATCAGCATTGCGCGCCTCACGTTTGGAAATACCTATAGACTCTAGTTTGTACTGCTCCTTAATAAGCTGCTCTAATTCGGAGCGGTCGCTCTGGCCTACAATCGCGGACTCAAACAGTGTGGCGTGGCTAACAACATCAACCTGAGTAGTTGAACTACAACCGAAACCGAACAATACCCAACCAAGCGCAGTACGAATCGCGACAGGTTGTGACTTAGACCCCTTACGTGTGGCCCTAGATACGGTGAGATGCCAGTTGTCAATACCAATGATGAGCATCGGCTGAATTTTACCGTAACACAACTCATCTGCAAGATCCGCAAGATATGGGTATCTCGTGACGGCGTCCCTGTTGACCAACTGAGACGACACCCCTAGACCGCTAATAGATCTAGCCCTACGAATAAGGTGACTATCTTTCACGTGACGACCCTTGATATAGAAGTCGACGTAACGCACCAGTGCGTTCTTATTAAGGCCCCCTATGCAATCTACGTGAACGTGTCCTTCTGGCCCCTTAACACCTATCTTAGCAGCGACCTCCGCATCAATAAAGGTAGCGGTCGACCCGTCGTCCAACAAGGCATAAGTATCGACACTACCAGACGGACCAGACACAGTCACAGCAACAACTTTCAGTAACGGCCGAAGACTCAACGATCGCGCCGGACTTTCAGCTGAAAAAGAAGTTGACGCGTGGGACAGGATCTCTTTCCCTTCATCAAGAGAAACTATGTGCATTTGGATTGAGTGATCTTTTTTTATTTCGTGACAAAATCTGATTGTACATTTAGTCAAAAATAGTCAAAACTCATAGCCCAAAGTAAAAAATTTGTCACTCTCAAGGGTCTTCAGTTATTGCCCAAAATATGGATCACTCAAATCAGACATTTTGCAAAAACGGCTATGAGCTAAATCTCAACAAAAACTTACTCTACTGACTAAGTTTATACCTCAAAAATTTGTTAACAAATTGTCACAATATTTTTTAAAACCATCAAGCCATTTGAAGCTACTTCCAGGTATTTAAGCCAGTATCATTGGATCACTCAGTACAGACACCATTTTGTCTGAGAGATCGTTGTAATAAGGTTTAGGTTGACTTTTTCTATACAACTTTTTTTTATCCTAAAATGTGTGTTCCGAATATATTTGTACAATAAATATCATAACACAAATACCTTTTGTTAAAAAGTTATGAGTAATTCAATGTTTTTAAATTTGCTGAACTGAGTGATCCTTATGAATACTTATAGGCAACTACCTGTTTCGTATTGATTTACACAACTTACGATTAATTTTTGTACAACTTTATGACTAAAGTTTTACATAAAAATTATTTACATATACGGCTTAGTTTACGAGATATTAGATTTTTAATTTTTTAAAGAAATTGAGTGTTGTAGGGTACATATGATTTTAACTTTTAATGTATATATTTAAATTTTTCATATTTTATTGTTATTTGCTGCGTCGCACGAATAAATTACAATTTCGAGCGGCTATTGTTGTTTACATCTTTGGCAAATTTTGAGACGTCGGACCCTAAATAAATACGTTCGGTACTTATATTGTTCTTGCATAAAACAGGAAAACCACTGATACTGTCACTATCACGTAAGCTCACTTATGTGCACTAAATGTCGTACAAAACTAAATGAAACGTGCGACTAAGCAAATAACAATAAAATATGAAACTTTTAAATATATACATTAAGAGTTAAAATCATATGTACCCTACAACACGCAATTACTTTAAAAAATTAAAAGTCTAATATCTCGTAAACTAAGCCGTATATGTAAATAATTTTTATGTAAAACTTTAGTCATAAAGTTGTACAAAAATTAATCGTAAGTTGTGTAAATCAATACGAAACAGGTAGTTGCCTATAAGTATTCATAAGGATCACTCAGTTCAGCAAATTTAAAAACATTGAATTACTCATAACTTTTTAACAAAAGGTATTTGTGTTATGATATTTATTGTACAAATATATTCGGAACACACATTTTAGGATAAAAAAAAAGTTGTATAGAAAAAGTCAACCTAAACCTTATTACAACGATCTCTCAGACAAAATGGTGTCTGTACTGAGTGATCCAATGATACTGGCTTAAATACCTGGAAGTAGCTTCAAATGGCTTGATGGTTTTAAAAAATATTGTGACAATTTGTTAACAAATTTTTGAGGTATAAACTTAGTCAGTAGAGTAAGTTTTTGTTGAGATTTAGCTCATAGCCGTTTTTGCAAAATGTCTGATTTGAGTGATCCACATTTTGGACAATAACTGAAGACCCTTGAGAGTGACAAATTTTTTACTTTGGGCTATGAGTTTTGACTATTTTTGACTAAATGTAGAATCAGATTTTGTCACGAAATAAAAAAAGATCACTCAATCCAAATGCACATAGAGAAACTATAGGAACGGAGCTCGACGTGCTAGGGGTGGAGCTCGACGTGGACGGCGCAGGGTCGTCGTTCTCTTCTAAGCCTACGTGAGCCGCGGCTGCGCGCTCACTAGAACTGTGCAACAATCTATGATGGCGGAATTTACAATCGCCAATGTCGCACAAACTTTTTGCTGAACATAAACTTAGCCTATGCCAACCTTCTTTGAGGCACCTGTGACAAACTCTTTTCTTTTTTATTAAATGCCACTTGTCATCTACTGACAAGGAAATAAATTTGTCACATTGCGTCAATGAATGCTGTTGTTGACATAGGGCACAATTAAAAATTTTGCCTGCAGCAGTCGTGGATGAACTATTTTTAGATTTTGACCGAGATTTCTCTCCATCAACGACTGCGTGCACCTTATCCCTGACTCGGCTATTAGCAGCGCAAGTCGAACTCGGCGCGCCAGCCGATTCAGGGAGGAGACCGAATCTAGACTGCATCTCAACTATGTCGGCCAGGAAATCTGCGAACATGTCAAGCATGGGTAGATCACTGGCCGCGTGACTGCCGGCGTAGGCTACCCATTGTGCTCGTAACAGTGGGGGGACTTTAGAAATAACCGATTGAATCAGCTCTGGCGATGTTAGGTAGTGAGGCTGGTCGAGTAACCGAATCGCTTCTACACAATTACGAACACGGCTAGCAAAAATAGCAAGATCTTTACCTTCACCGGAGACGCGCGGTAAAGCGCGCATTGCAGCTGCCTCCTGAGCCACTATAAGCTCAGGGCGGCCGAAGCGCGTATCGAGCGCGCGCAGCACGACATCAGGCTCGCGCGCCGTTGCCAACAGCATCATGACGGCTTCACGTGCGCATCCCTTCAATGCTTTGTTCAACCTAACTAGATTTTCCACAGCAGAATACGAGTTCATCGAATCTAGAAAGGCTCTTTTAAAAGAAAGCCATTCTAGATGCGATTTACCGTCGAAAAACGGCAATGGAAAATCCCTATCGCCCCTACGGTGGCAAGCGCCTTTATTAACATTATCTATGAGAATGCCTAACGATTTCACAAGGCGGTCTGAATCGCTGGAACAAAGATGAATGTTAGCATTTGTAGGTGTGGTGGCTAGGTCAGCCGGTTTTATAGGCGATCCTTGGTTTGGGTTAACTAGAGCCAGGCGAGAGGGGCCGACCGAGATAATTGACTTAAAATCATCGGGGTCAGCTAGGCCAACTGGATCAGATTTCAGAGCAGGTTGCGATTTCAGCAGCCAGTCATTGACCGAACGGTTGCTTCTCGAACTACGATGACTGCCATCGGCATCTATAGCCGCCAATTCCGCTCGGAGTTCCAACTCCGCTGCCTCGCGCTCTCGCGCGACGACCCTCTCTGCGGCTACCCTCTCTGCGGCCCTTTCTGCGGCGACCCTCTCAGCGGCCTCCTGCTCCAATTCAGCCAAACGGCGAGCATATAAAGCCTCTGCGGCTAACTTTCTAGCCACCATTGTAGCAGAAGAACGAGATGAAGTTATACTTACTGGTCTCGACGGAGTCTGAGAGATAGTGACGGGCCTCGGCGGGGTCTGAATGCCGGAGACGGGCCTCGAAGGGGTCTGGACTGCGGCCGCCGCGTTGGCGGGTGAGTGGCTGGGCCCTGGATGCTCCAGCTCCCTCTCCACAGCGTTCCCTTCAGCTCCCATCTTTGCACCCGCACGAGTAAGCACCATCACCACTACTTACCTACTAGACTGGCTCTCGAAGGACCACGATGTAGAGGACTGAGACTAAGTTTCCACTGCTGGATTTAAGCACTAGACTTTTCCTATTTTCTAGGGGACTGTTCTACTGAAGTAAACGCCATGAAGCACCGTGGTAGACTGGTTTTTATTATTTAAACAAAAGGTATCAAAAATAAATAACATTCCAAATATAAATAAACACTGTACAAAATACACCAAAAAGTATAAAACTGTAAGAAAAAGGTGCGTCGCGCACAGCATATTTAGCTTGTTTACTAAGCTAAATATGCTTATGCACATGGAGTTTGGACATCAATAGTGAAGGATAATAACCTACGAATAATAAAAGTCAGGAAGCATAAATACGAACAAAATCAACGAGAAATTCGGCTCCAAACTTCACTAGATTGACAAAATACCTCAAGTATTCGAAAGAAAGAACACATTATGCACATAAGCCAATCAGGGGGGCGATTCTACTAATTTGCAACGTTACACGTTCAATTTTGTTTTAATAACAGTTCGATTTCGATCGCCGTTCGATAGTTACTTATAAAGTCATTCTACTATTTCCTATTTTCCTATGCAAACTGGAAACTAAACCTATGCTGAATCGCAACTGAATGGTAGCGGGAACGTAACAGGGGGTAAACTGTGTTACCAACATGCCAAATAGTATGTTTTAATAATACCACAGAAAAAAAGTTGAACCTAAAATGTCACATACATGTCACCGAAAGTATTTTCGAATGCAAAATTATATTTAGACCATTCGATTCTAACAAGTGTCAAAATAACAGTAGAATGTGACTAAATGTCACGCTTATGTCCGATTTTGTTATCAGAATATATTTTGAAATTATTTCGATCGATCGTTGGTTTAACTTTAAACTACATTGAGCTATATAACTACAGAAGCAAACCTCAATTAAATGTGTCAAAAAAGTGTAGCCACTTTATAAACGCGACGACGTAGCTTTGAAACCACTAAACATTTAAAAGTAAACATATATCTGTCTCACTTACACACGTCGTAAGAATAATACCGTCGCTTAGATTAGACAAAGACCGCAATATAAACATGCAATGACGGGATGGGGTTGCCTACCCACGCGAAATTTTACCCAACATTTTAAGCCATAAAAAACGTTTTAGGTTAAGTTAAATTATTTTTTAAATATTTGATTTATGTATTTCTTATTGGATGTGTAATAGAAGTTTATAAATAATGAAAATAACTAAGACATTTTCTTTTTGAATATTTTTTCTTTATTATTAATGAAATTGAATGATTTATTAGGTAGCCAGTCAGTCTCTTTTCTCAGCAATCGGATCATTTCCATCTATTTTTCACGGCGTGCTGCATCTTTAGGCACCCTGCTACGTTTTTATTATTAAAAAATATTTAAAATCACTTATTCCATAAATTAAAAACTCCCACTAATGTGGGAAACTAAAACTAAGTTTTTAGTGGTAACACTGAACCTAATTTACAAAATTCTACATTTTATTGCGTTTTTACGTTGATATAAACACAGAGACAATTAATTTACGTGTGGAAAGTAATTCCGGTTAATTTATTATGTTTTTGTGATCTTGAATCGCACTCTTTCGCGATATTTTTTGTCGCATGTCACTCAGTTGACTTCGGTTGGCGTCACACAGAGCACTGAACTGACGTTAGCTACGCTGATGGCTGTGGCCATCAGCCTAGTGGCAACGCCTTGGTGCGGTAATTGCTAATCTAGTGTAACATATATATCAATGTTAAACTAAAACGTAACCGCAGTTGAATCGTTGTTCATTAGTAGAATATGAAAACGCTTAACAGCCGTGATTCAGCTGTAGTTCCATTGCGATTTTTGAACAATTTTGTTAGTAGACAGTTTACCCGCTGTTACGTTCCCGCTACCATTCAGTTGCGATTCAGCATAGGTTTAGTTTCCAGTTTGCATAGGAAATAGTAGAATGACTTTATAAGTAACTATCGAACGGCGATCGAAATCGAACTCCACAATTGAACGTGTAACGTTGCAAATTAGTAGAATCGCCCCCCAGCTGCTCTCACGTAAAGCGTTGTATTCCGGTTGATTGGTTCTCGGCGCGGTGGCCTTTTCGGCTACGCCCACTGCGGTAAACATTTACTTGGTGCAATTTTTGAGCTTGCGTTACAGTTCTTGACTTTTATTATTCGTAGATAATAACCTTTTATTTCGTGAGAATAACGTTTAAGTATTTGGACTCAATACACTAACCAACCAATCCACTACTCCAATGAGTGTAATGTGTGTCGGTTTCGAACTCATGACCAGCTAGCCTTTGTTGTCTAGTGCTGTAACCAATACAAAACTATCTTTAAGTTTATCTCAGCCCATTGATTTTCATAGCTGACCTATGGGTAAGTCAGCTATGGAAACACACACTGCAGCTCTTTGACGCTTGCAGTACTTATCTAGCCTGCACGCCATAAGGGGGATAATGCGCATTGTTATGCGGAGTGTTGATACTGTTGATAGCCGAATCTGTAATTAGAAAGACGTTGCTGCACGTGGCTGCTCCTTTGCAATAATCCTTGAGTCGCCTATAACGACATCTTTAATTGCTGAAAAATACGTCCAACACCTTCTTAGGTGTTGGACGTATTTACCTAACTACCTACTTCATCCTAAGATTTTTTAAAATTCAGGCTTAATCTGAATAGGCAGAGAGCAGTGTTAGCCCAGTGGTAACGGCCTAGACTTACGAGTTGTAGGTCGTAAGTTCGAACACAGGCGCTTTACTTTGTGTACCTACTTAATTTTATCACCATTGCTCTCAAAACGGTGAAGGAAATATCGCGACGAAACCGGCATTTCGACATGTCTTCGAATAACCAACCCGCACTTGGCCCGCGAGCTCGATTACAGCCCACTCTCTCTCAAAGAGACGGGGCTTGTGTCCCAGCAATGGTACAGGCTGATTATCCTGAATATGCCAGTTGGCTGTATACTGTATTTGATCGATGGTTTTCTACCCCCCTAAGTCTTGGTGCTCTGACATCACAAATCCGTGGTCTATGTAAAGGGTCTAATGAGTCTTTTTTTTTACAGTATGCTGCATCAAATTCATCTGGTCAACATCCATCTAGAAGTGGAGGATCACAGGTATTACATGTTTAACTATAATAACCATAGGTACCTATGTAGATAATCAATGAATACCTGACAAATTAAAGATTTATCTTAAGAAACCTGTGCCTTCGACTATTACACGTCTGACTTAGCTCAAAGCTTTGGAAATTCTTTCCTAATGCACGTCAACATTTAAGAGAATGTAATTACAGAAAAATAATCTTGAGAGGTTTAGTCAGGCTGAACGTTGTCTGTTATAATGGTACATGCCTGTATGATGTGAGTAAGTATAATATATAAAATGTTTTAATTTAAAATAAAATTTTAGCAGCTCCAGTCACCCAGCGGAGGATCTCGTCCGTCTAGCGTGTCAAGTGGAGGAAACGGCAGCACTTGTTCCTCCAGTAAAGCGAAGGTTCCACAGAGTTTTGGCTACGTGAAGAGACAAAATGGCGTCCCCCAACAGCCCACACCGCAATCGAATGGACCTCCACAGCATGGTAAACTATACTTATTTGAATTAAGATTGTGTAAAATCAGTGGCAATATTTTTGAAATTTAGAATCAGAAGAATAAAAATTAAATAATGTAAACTTTTTTATTTTACGATAGTGGCAAAATATATACTTAAAACATACTAATTCCATGTATGTTTCGAACTGGCTGAATAGAATATCGTGACTGATTTAGAAAAAAAAAAACATGCTAATGACAGAAACGAGGGTGAGCGGGAAAACAAACGATTTTCAAATATTTGCACAAATATGATTTGGGATTTTTTTTATTAGGTTCTGTTAAAGACATAAATTTTACTGTTTGAGATATTATTTTGCCATTAGTTTTACACTATTCATGCATTATATATCTTCTATCTATATATATAAAATTCTCGTGTCACAGTGTTAGTTACCATATTCCTCCGAAACGGCTGGACCGTTTTGTATGAAATTTTGTGTGCATAGCGGGTAGGTCTGAGAATCGGCTACTATCTATTTTTTTTTTTTTTTGCAAAACGAAGTTTGCGGTGTCAGCTAGTCTAATATATAAAATTCTCGTGTCAGTGTTAGTTACCATACTCCTCCGAAACGGCTGGACCGATTTGTATGAAATTTTGTGTGCATATTCAGTAGGTCTGAGAATCAGCTACTATCTATTTTTTTTTTTTTTTGCAAAACAACGTTTGCGGGGTCAGCTAGTAATCCATATTATTTGTTTTAGGCGGAAGGACTGCTCAAGTTTCTGCTGTGCCAAGAACGAAAGTCAAAGTATCGGGTGGTACGCAAACATGTACACAAGATCTCCAAATTCACAGTAAGATTATATATTTTTTATACCTATATTCTTCATCTCATGCATGCAGCATTTTAACATTAAGTAAATCGTACGCTTAGGCTCGAAGACAATTTTGAACACTCCTTACAACTTCTTACCTTAAAATTAATTTGTCTGAAATAGCTAGAATCACTGTTATTTTTATTCATATAATACTACAAAAATGTGAGCAGGGTAAAGAATGTATTACCGTCCGTCACTGTAGGTCATCATCTGCCTAGCCTTTTTCCAATTGTGTTGGGGTCGGCTTCCAGTCTAATCGGATTCAGCTGAATACCAGCATTTTACATGGACCGACTGTCTATCTGACCTCCAAAATCCAGTTACTGGGTAATATGACACCCCTTGGTAAGACTGGTTGCCAGACTTTCGTATCTGACAACACGAAAGAACCAACGGCGAAATGACAACCAGGACCAACGGCTCAACGTGCTTTCCGAAGCAGGGAGAGGTCTTGCTATGTAAAGATGATCGCCCATCCACGGATTAATTGCGGCAAGTGTAGCTTAACTTGACCGATCGAACCATGCAGCTGTTATTACTTAGCCACAAGCCCCTCTTATTAGCATCACTGTAGGTATCCATACCTAATCATTTAGAACTTTCATCTATAATTCCCAGAAGTGTTTTACAGTTCTTGGTCAGTTGGTACCTACCGGACATATGCATGCTTGTCTTCGAAAAATAAATAAACTATGCTTTTCACTATCATACATTCTTCATTTTCACGCCTACGCAGAAAATGGAATCGGTCCGAAATCATTTTCTTTGGGTGGCACAGCAGCGGCTCAGCTCTCGGCTTCGGTCCGCGAGAGGTTGCTGGGGTCACAGTCCCTGCCGAAGCCTGGGACACACGAGTTTGCTGCCCTCTTCCATCATCACAGGTAAATATCTTACTTATACCACATGTATCAGAAAGGTGCGGTAATATTCATCACGCAAATCGTAATCGCGAAAAAAATATCAACTGTCCCATATGCAAAACTTGAATATTACTCGACCCAAATGCATAGGACGGTCGGAAACTATGTTATACGATATTGGCCCCATGGAGAACGTTGTTCAGATTGATGGTCAGTACCACACCCTTGAATTTGACCGTACCTTGCTGATACATCTGTACCTATTCTTTATTTATAACGTTTGAATGTTGTTTTATGTCTGCACATTGGGGAAAGCTTTATGTAGTGTTGTTTGATAGACGTTTTGCTTTTCAATAAGGTGCATGAGATCGTGATTCAATATTAGGCGTTGTGTTTGTGATTTTTCATTACTAAAAACTAACTGTTTGATGTCTATTAAAAATTGAAAATATTCGTTTAGATTAGGTAGGTTCATAATTACAGACAATAAAAAAATAACCTACCTTAATTGAGTATAACTGGATAACCATAGGGTGAAAAAGAGCTGAAGCTGAAATTCTAAGCATAAATACACTTAAGGTGGATGCGCTACTGCCAGGGTCGCGGGTTGTTCGAAAGAGTTACCGTGGCCTCTTGCACAGGCAACTGTAGGAACGCGAGTGGGTTTTAGTCAGTAAAAGTCTGACATGCCCTCCTGCTTCGCCCAGAGCGGAAGATGTTATTTTGATTACAATATAATTCGCGACCGTAACAAATATGGCTTTACAGAATTAAAATCAGCAATACAACTCCATAAGTTAGAATATTTTCCCCAAATGTCATGATTTCACGAAATCTTAATTCAATAGGGGTAATATTGAACTTATAGAGATTGATGGTTTTTTGATTATAACTTATAAGTCTGTAAATAAATATTTGTTACGGTCATTATCGGCGGGGTAATTGCGTAATACACTATTAGTAGCAATGGGTTTCATTTTGACAGATCAACAACGTTCATTGCGTTTTTTACATTGTTGAGCAGACACATTTTTCCAACATATGAAGCAATGCATTAGCAATATGCTTCAAAATGATTCAAATTGAGATCGATAATGTGTTTCGCAATTAGGGTGCGGGTTGTATGTTGATCTAAATATGATTTATTTAGATCAACATACAACCCGATAATGACCTGCAAATTGCAAAAAAAAACGTAAGAATATTTTAATATCGCGGGCTACCCTGACGCTTTTGCAAGCTAGAAATAGCCTTGCGTATAAATTACCTCACAGCTGACTTCCAACCCAAACAAATGAACGGTTTGTACAAAACAATTTGTTTCGTTGACATCAGAAATTAAACAGTTTAACTAATAATCGGGATAGTCGATAT